>OV815280.1:48022410-52822410 GCA_929108145.2 Limnephilus rhombicus | reverse complement strand
GTACGAAGTTCGTCGGGTTAGCTAGATACACATAAAATAAACTTCGGAGATATAAAAAATAGGTACATCAAATTTGGGATTTATCAAGAGAATAATGTACACACGTAATATGTAACTTAAGACATCTATTTTGGGCACAAAATCATCATCGCAGTTTTTTTAACCATAACGGTGCGAAGAACGCAAAACGGAAATTGTGGTTGCGTGTATCTAAAATGATGTAATAATTAAATCGAAAGATTCATTACTCCCACAAGCCAAAAATGTAAGTATTCTTAGAGTGCCTATCGACTAATACAGTAAATAGGCATACAAATAGCTTGGCTAAAAGAGTCTAGAAGTCACAATTTCAGGCGCAAAAGTGGTTTATATGTAATTTGAGAATAATTTTACAAGAAAGAAAAGAAGTTAATCAATGTAAACTGTCAAAGATAAATAATAAAAACATATTTTAAAAAGATTATTTCTTACATGCATTCATACATTTCTAATGAAAAATTAATTTTTTAGTCGTTTACGGTAACATTTTTTTTATAAAATAACTATAGAGTTCCCGGTATTCTACATCTCTTCTCTACATCTCTACATATTATAAATTAAAGTCTCCCGCGTCGTCTTTACGTTACAATTCTGAATGGTGGTCTTACACCAGGGCGATACTGATAGTATCTTCCACTCTGGAACATGCCGCAAATATACTATATATTATTTTAAATGAATTAATTGTGAAATAACACAAATTATCTGTCTGTCTGTTCGCGATAAACTCGAAACTACTGAACGGATTTTCATGCGGTTTTCACCAATAGATAAAGTGTTTCGTGAGGAAGGTTTAGGTATGTAATTTGTCATGGATTTGTGTAAATTGGTTGAAACATAACGATAATTGTTAGAAGTGTCAGAAAAAGTCAAGCCGCCTGGTAGCTTTCATTGAAAACGTTGCCTAATCCTTTTGGGATATAACAAAACAATGCATGGTGGGATATTCTTATTTTATAGATCTACAAAAAAGTCCGCGAAGGCATATATCTATCTCTTACGGATAGCTTACTATACCCATTCTATCTTCTAAAAAAATGGTCACGTACATTTCGGTAATTGAAAAGTTATTTAGACGGATACAGTATTAATCCTTATTAACTTAAATACGTTAGTTACCCCAAGCATTTCATGCACATTATTATAATCTTTCACACCATCTCTACGTATCATAAATTAAAGTCCTCCGCGGCATCTGTCTGTCTCTTTGCGATAAACTCAAAGACGGCGGTGGTTATAAAGGTTGGATAACCATCCAGTAGATGACGTTGTGTTTTATTAGCCGCAGCAACGCGTTGCCAGGTCAGCTAGTAAATAAATAAATCGCATCTTCCTGCGTGTTCTTTCCCGTTGGTCCCCGTTTCCGCATCTGTTCCCCTCCCGCATTCCCCTTCCACCATCCCCGCATTCGCCCCTCATTAATTCCCCCTCCCTTCCTTCATTCCCCATCCAACCATCCCTGTTAATGCAAATTTCTAACGCCGGAGCTCACTAGTATATGTATATATAAACCTTTACCGGCGTGCGCACAACAACTCACCAAAGTTTCATCGCAATCGGATGAATGGTTTAGGAGCGCATAAGGGACAAACAAAGAAACACTCATTTTTTTTATTGATTAACAATTTTATTTTAATTCTATTCAGTGAAATTGGTAGGAAAAGCTTCAATTTATCCAAAATATATTTTTTGTAAATGCAATAATTAAAAACACTTCGTTTTTACCACAATAAACTTTATTAAAAAGTCGACATGTTTCGAGAACGATGCTCTCTTTATCAGGACATATAATGTACTAAACAAATGATCGAACATAGAAAGACAGGCGTGGGTAGAAATGGAAGTAGTGGGGGAGGAGAGATTCTATCTTATTATTAATTATAGTTAGGTTTAAATCTAAGAAATTTATGCTACAATTTATTCCTATTTCTAATGTAAATTTAATGTTTTTATGAATTTTGTAAAAAAAATTAAGGAACATTTGAAGTTGAAGTTGAATTTAATATTTTTCGAAAAGAAACATACGCTGATATAATTATACACAACTCATCTAACCATCCATTTTCACAAAAACTCTTAGCTTTCCATTATTTGATCAATAGATTAATTAATATACCGTTATCCCCAAATAATTTCAAAGCTGAACTTAACACCATTAAAATAATTGCATCTAATAATGGTTATAACTCCAAATTAATAGACGATATATTAAATAAAAAATATAAGAAAAAAAATCATTTATCCTACATTTACCAATTGCTTACCGATAATATTAAAAAACAATGGAGAAAAATATTGTTTGTAAATCATCAAACCTCCAATTTAATCATGAAAAAAATTCCTAATACAATGCAGCCTGCTTTTTATACGAATAATAAATTAAAAAATTATATTTTAAATAACAAGGACAAATACCAAAAAATTAAAAAATCCGGAGTTTACCAATTGAATTGTAATGACTGCAATCATTTTTACGTAGGTAAAACTTGCAGAAATTTTGAAACGAGGATTAAGGAACATTTGAGATGTCTAAATAGCAATAATTATTCGGAATTTGCTAACCATCTAATTGAATTTAACCATTCATTTGATATAAATACTGGTTTTAAAATTTTACACACTAACGTTAGTGGTTTTCACTTAGATCTTTTAGAAATATTAGAAATTAGGAAAAATGTCAATAGAAATTTAAATATTATTAACAATCAAATTAATTTTGTGAATAACCCTATATTAAACATATTTCCATTGCAATTTTTTGTCTTTGTTATTCTAAGAACCCCCTTTCCACCTCTCCCCCCCCTTTCCCTTGTTGATCTTCTAAGCACCTCACCTTTCCACCTCTCTTCTCCCCCACTACTTCCATTTCTACCCACGCCTGTCTTTCTATGTTCGATCATTTGTTTAGTACATTATATGTCCTGATGAAGAGAGCATCGTTCTCGAAACATGTCGACTTTTTAATAAAGTTTATTGTGGTAAAAACAAAGTGTTTTTAATTAATGCATTAATAAAATGTTGCCACAAAGTGAATTTGCAAAATTTGCAGAAGTATATTTTTTGTATTTATAATGTAAAACGATTCGTAGTAAAGATTAAACTAAAATAGTGATTTAGCATTAAGTTTCGCTTCACTTAATCATAGCTAATATTAAAACAATTCGATAATGTCCATCACTAGTTGAAGTGTAAAAAACAGTGCAAGAACTAATCGTTATCAACTTTACCATGGACAAAAAACGCTTAACAACATTGACGTTGTTTGTTAATTATTATGGTCGATTTATATCTCTTGGTCACTTTTTACATTAATTATCTTTTATTTATAAAAATCTCGTGTCACGGGGTTTGTGGTCAATCAATTTTTTTCGTTGTATTTTTTTTTAAATTGGCATAAAATACATATAACGCTTTAACTCTCCTATCCCACCCTCCCATTTTTAATCGCGATTTTAGTATTTTTGCATGAACACATTTAACCGTCTTTTATATTTTAAACCGAACGAAATTATTTATGTTATTGAATGACAGATGGCGCTACATCCGCCTCATCAAACTTTCATCCACACATGCGCAAGACATTCAGAAGAAGACATTCAAGAGAAGCGTCGCGCCATTTTTTCGCATGGGCAAACCATCGAGCTTATTTGTGTTCGCTAAAAACGGACTGACAAAAATATCGTACTATCAATTGGTCTTCGAAATTCACATTGATTTTCTTTATTTCATTTTCCTACTGTTGGTGTTTTATTTTATTTTTATCGGCGGTCATCGTCTACAGCGCTCCATTCCTCTTTCTGTCATAGATCCCATCCCCACACACTTACAATACATTCGTTATTTTTAATTTAACAACCAAAATATTCACTAGAAATAATTTATATGGCAGAACAACGTTTGTCTTGTCAGCTAGTAGTTCATATTATTTACTAGCGCAAAACATTTAATTAACTCGATTCGTGATTTCTACTTGCTTGTACCTAGATTGCATGCAGTTGGCAATACCTACTTTCTCAGAGGTAGTAGATGTGTTCCAACTGCACGGAGTATAGTTATAAGAAGACTATAATAACTTACCTCAATAGTAATAATCAATGTTAGCATAATACTATTCTTCTCCATGGGTTCTATATAAATTAAATAGTATATTTTACTTCACGATTACCACAAAATTATTATGTACATCACATGTTTTTAAAAGCCCGGATGTATATATATCCGGGCTATATATATCCGGATATATACATCCGGGCTTTTAAAAACATGTGATGTACATAATAATTTTGTGGTAAACAGTAATCGTGAAGTAAAATATACTATTTAATTTATATAGAACCCATGGAGAAGTATAGTATTATGCTAACATTGATTATATATTACATATATACATATATATCTAAATAAGCTCGTATATATATGTATATAGGCGTAGCCATGTCTATACTAATATTACAGGGTGGGGCAGAGAGGAGTTACTAGTTTCAAAAAATCACTGAAGGCCCCCCAGACCGAGCAAAGGGGTGGGGTGGGTGCCGTTAGGTCGGGAAAATGATGCCGTTTATGGTAGTGACTAAGCCGTGGTCAGGTAAGTACCGGGGCTTTGTTGTGGAGACGTTCTTTAAAAACGGAGAAAGCGTTGTGGCTACGCATGGGGCTTTCCAGGTCTGGTTAGAGTTAAACCGTAATGACAGTGTTCCTGATCCTAAAACTATTCGGAAATATTTTCGTTATTTGTTTTTGGGGTGTTATGCCGTGTCACATCTACCGGATCTGCCGGATCTGCCCTGATGATGGACACTGCAACGATGTCCGAAACGTTGGCTAAAGAAGGATGTAGCGCAACACGGCGTAACACCCCAAAAACAAATAACGAAAATGCTTTTGGCCGTGAAAATCTTAAAACTTATCTATTCGGAAATATATCAGAATGTAAGGTGGACACGAACTGCAGATCCTAAAATACCAGTTGGGCGACCTAAAAGTGTGCAAACACCTGAAAACATTGCGGTAGTAAGAGCGTCAATTGAAAAGTCTCCAACCGCAGTGCGGAAACATTCCTCTGAGCTTGGAATATCGTCCAGAATTATTAGGGAAATCTTACACTCAGACCTTCACCTGTACCCCTACAAGATAATGCATACACGGAAATTGAGCCCACAAGATTTTGTGAAGCGTAGAGATGCATGCATTGCAATCGTAACCTCTGTATCCCTCGGCGCTGTTTTGTGCATTAGCGACGAAGGATTAACCATTACCGTTATTGAGTTATTCCTCTCAATATTGTGAGATGTTGGAGAACCTTAGACGTCACAGAAGCCTTCTGGTTTTAACAAGATGAAGCCATGGCCCATGCTTTCCATCGTTCATGCGAAATTTTGCAAAAGCTCTTTCCAGGTCACCTGATCCCTTTGCGGGGGGATATTTCACGCCCCCCTCGCTCTCCCAATTTGACCTTGAGTGACTTTTTTCTGTGAGGATACGTCAAAGCTGAGGTAAACAAACTTCGAACTCGAACCCTTGAAGCTCTGAACGAGGCGATTGAGGACGTCATCGTTGGAATTCCGCAAGATATGCTGGGAAGTGTGGCCGAAAACTTCTTTGAAAGGCTCAATAAGTGTATTGCTCGCCAAGGCCGCCACGCGAGACGATATCATTTTCAAAACATCATGAAAAAAAATGGCATCATTTCGCCGACCTAACGGCACCCGCCCAGCCCCTTTGCTCGATCTGGGGGGCCTTCAGTGATTTTTTGAAACCAGTAACTCCTCTCCGCCCCACCCTGTATAAATGCGAAACTGTGTGAGTTTTTTATTACGCTTTCACGCCTAAACCATTAAACCGATTTTAAAAATTCTTTCACCAATCGGAAGCTACATTATCTGCAAAAGGCTGTATATAATGGTAAGTTCTGTCGTTATGAAATGTGTATAAATGAAAATATGTGTATTTCATATATTTTAGCGGCAGGGAGGAAAGTCAGGGGAAAGGTGTGGTTCGCGGTGAGGAAAGAGACGAGGGAGGGGGATGGCGGAGAAGGTGAAAGGGAACGGGGACGCACGGGAAAGAAACATACAGGGAGAAATTTCTTTGAATCGCATTGCAACGCATGCCGTGTACCAGCTAGTAATATATAAATAATAAAATGTCAGTGTGTAAATACGAAGTGAGTATAAAAAACAAAAATTTCCGCTGATATTGTAAATCATGTGCATTTGACATGACCTTGATGTTTTTATAAAAAAATATAAAATGCTTCATTATTCATTGTTTTAATGAAATTTCAACGTCACAATTTATTAAAAGTAGCCAAGTACCTACACTTTTCTAAAACATGTCACATACACTTTAAAATACTGTTCGTACAACTACGATGTTTGTAGGTATGTAGGTACGTTATGTTTGAAGACACTTACGTAAGGTATTTAAAAATGGTTTTCACATAAAACAGCGTATTTTATTACGTACATTTAAGTACAATAAAAGAAAACATGTTATCAAATTGGTTACATTAGGAAATACAAATTAGGTTAGGTGAGATTGTTAATATAGGTGAGGAAAGGTTAGGTTGGATTAATAAAGAAATTAATTTAATACAAACAATACAAAATAAAATTGATAATCTAATTTAAGGTTAGGTAAAAAGGTCGGGCATAACTTAGGCACGGCTAATTTGGATGAGGTTGGATTGGGATAGGTTAGTACTGAGTAGAATAGGTTAGGTTGGGTTTAATTAGATATTTATTTAACCCCTCAGAACTCGAGAATACTTGTCAAGATGGGCAGATTAATTCCGCTTTGCAAAAAAATCCAAATAAATGAAATATTTCAAAACGTACGCGAAAACTACAAACTGTGTTTGAAAGGTGATGAAGTACGGTTTCAAATATATTAGGAATGAGAATATAATTCATTAAATATAAAAGCTATGAATGCAAATGAAAAAATGTTTTAAAAATGGCTCACCTCACGTTTTTTCTAACTAAAATTACCGAAAAAGAAAAAATTGTAACATACATATTTTATTAGACAAATGTATTATAAAGACCGGATTATATGCAACAAAAACAGCCCAAAATATGCATGCAAATATGCAAAAAAAATAGCTAAAATATGCACAAAAATTCATAAAAAGGGCCAAAATATGCAACATAAAATAATACAGGAAGTCGTATTTTTAAATATTTTTTTTATTTTAGTAAGTTATTTATTTCGCAAGGATAACAATCGTATTTTCGAAAATACACATCTACCGGATCTGCCCTGATGATGGACACTGCAACGATGTCCGAAACGTTGGCTAAAGAAGGAGATAGCGCAACACGGCATAACACCCCAAAAACAAATAACGAAAATACGAGTATCAATTACAAAATGTATTTCACAATGAAATTTACATTTTACCTTTAAAAGCTTAATGACTAAGTGCCTAATGTTCTAAGTGTTCTGTAGACAAATTGTGTCTACGATCGCTTAATATATTTGTGTAAGCGGAAAAGGAGCGTTCTACGTCTACTGATGTGACCGGACAGAATTTAAATTTGGGTGCGATTTTTGAACTTATTGTGCCGGGCAAAATTTCAACTGTCCGTTGATGAGGCTATCGATTTGGCACAAGGGTTCAAACCCTGGATAGTAATTTTTCAAACTTTTCTTTGAGTTTACTCGGGAATAGCTTTGGCAACGAGGAATTCATAAGGCGAATTTTCTTCATAACCTGAATAGATTCATTCAACGCCAATGTGGGCGAAATGAGTGCTAATCATAGCTAGTTTTTTTTAATACTAGCATCGTCAAACGCTTCTTTGCACTGGAAAACTTCCAAAGCCTCTGCACTAGCGAAGTCATTGATAACACCCTTGATGACCTCAAAATATTCATAGTAAAACATCGCAGCTTCGATCCATGTACCCCAACGTATTTTTACTGGCTCGGGAGGTAAATGGAGTTTATAGTGTCACTATGTGAGGCATCTGAACGGTGAACGAGATCGAGCGTAAATATGCAAGATCTCAAATTTTTTGCTAAAATATGCAACTACCGCTGAAAAGGGTCTAAATATGCAAATATGCATTTGCACATATGCAAATATGCATTTGCATATAATCCGGTCTTTATAAATGTTATATTAGGTACCTACTTCACTTTTTTGTCGTTTCACGTAAAAATAAATTTAAAAAATCACAATATTTAACAATTTTTTTTCAAATTGTAGTCGGAAACTTGGTTTCACAGAAGTGTACATTTTAATTTTTCTGTAGTTAACTTTTAGATTTGAATCTAAAGCGTGGTGTGTTCTTTTTTTAATACCGTTTAGATTTTAATTAATTAATTTAATTTCCCTCAGGGCCTATGTCATCTGGGATGCTGTGTGGAGGATCTTTTTGATGAGAGGAAGGAATGAACATTGGTCTTGAAGAGATCCACGTTGTAGGAAGGAGGAAACACAGAGCTGTTCCCAAAAGCGAACAAATTAGACTGAGGTTAAGAAAAAAGAAACATAAAGTGGATTCATTGATACAAGACTAGATAAAGGTTGGATTGCCACTGAAAGGTTAGGTTAAGTTACGTTAAGTTAGGGAAAAATAGGCGAGGTAAGGTTAAATTGGGCTTAATTAGAAATTTATTCAATAAAAAAGAAACATAAAATGGATACACTTATACAAGATCAGGTAAGGTTGGATATAATAATAGGCACTGAAAGGTTTAGGTTATGTTTATTGGCTTGGGTTAGGTTAGGTTAGGTGGGTTGTACAATTACTTAATACAAATTGAAGTCCAATTACATTCGGTTAGTCACAATTTATTAGTAGCACCACCACCATAGGAAAACATTTCTCACCATGCAGGTGTATATTGATCTGCGCTAACTTCTCCAACTGCTGCTGAACCTGCTTACTCTGCTTCTTGGTCATCTTGTGTGCCCCGGGGTGCTGCGGGACCGCGAGGGGCGCAGGGGGCGCGGGCTGGGGGGCTCGGGCCGCTTGGCAAGGGGGCGCAGGCTCCCCGCCCGCCACAGAGGGGAGGCCCTCGCAAGTCGCCGGCCCTGGGAGGCGTGGAAATGATAAATGAACAAAATAACAAATAATTGGAAAAAAATATAAATTTGAGAACCAAATATTAAAAAAAATAAAATATAATAAATAAGTGCATACAAAACAAAATTTGATGAGTGATAATATCGACGATGAGTGCCATCTATAGGTATTATTTAAAAAAAATTGCAGTAGTGTCAAAATCCAGAGAGGATTGGGGAATACGTTTGAATAGACAAAACGCAGACCGGTTTCCTCCCAATATTGCAGTTATGTTATGCATTTTGTTAGTACAAGAATGTAAGTCACAATATGAATAATAAATATTATGTATGAATTATTAAATAATATCAAATAATAAATATATACAATATAAAATATAATGTGTATATTGTGGAGTGTACCTAGGAGTATATTACGCAATACAATCAGAGGCAAATACTGTGATCACATTCTTACTAATTGCAGGAAATCAAACGTGGGAAAAAACTGTGTTGGTATGTAAAATACGCATGTATGAAGAAATGATTATAGTTTATGGTGTGTTGCGCTACCTCCTTCTTTAGCCAACGTTTCGGACAGCGTTGCAGTGATCATTAGGGCAGATGTGTGATGGATACTGTAACGCTGTCAGAAACGCTGTCAAAAACAAATAACGAAAATACTTTTGACAGCAAAAATCTAAAAACGTATGTGAAACTATATACATATATTAAAGTAGGCACTTCATTTGTTTGAACACCACGGTTTCGTTTTAGGCAAGGTTCACTAGGGCTATATCACTATTTTAGGCAAGGTTCACTAGGGCTATATCACGTTTTAGGCAAGGTTCACTAGGGCTATATCACGTTTTAGGCAAGGTTCACTAAGGCTAAATCACTATTTTAGGCAAGGTTCACTAGGGCTATATCACGTTTTAGGCAAGGTTCACTAGGGCTATATCACTATTTTAGACTAATCTTTACTACGAAACCTTTTAACATTATCATTAGAAAAATATCTGCTATCGATAAATTGACGCTTTTCCTATCGTTTCAATAATTCAAACGATTTTTTTTTTTTTACAGTGAATACCGCACAAGAATCTCAACTGCTCCCGTCTGGAGCCAGTGAGACTATGGCATCCCGAATTGGGGTATGTTGTGAGGCTGAAGGTAGTGGGGAGGGGAAGGAGGTGGGGAGAGGAAGGTTGGGAAGTACCTGGCTATTCAGATCTGGTCACCAAACATGGCTAAAGCCATTTTCAAGCAACGTTTCATTTCTGAATGGTGGTCTTACACCAGGGCGATACGGATAGTATCTTCCACTCTGATTAATAATGTGATGATTAATTAATCTATAAAAAATATAAGTATAAACAACCAAAAAATGTAATTTTTGGAAAACATATGAACGCATATAAGAAACAACTTTTAAAAAAATACGGTGTAATGGCGAAAATTATCTCCGACAGTTTCAATTGATTAACTTTTTTCTTTCTTGTAAAATTATTCACAAAATAAATAAAAACCACTTTTGCGCTTGAAATCTCTAAACTTTTTTTTCTTACATTAACTCCACACAGGAGGCCCTGAGGAAAATAATTTCCCTCAGGGCCTATGTTATCTGAGATGCTGTGTGGAGGGTCTTTTTGAGGAGAGGAAGAAATTAAACATTGTTCTTGAAGAGACCCATGTTGTAAGAAAGAGGAAACACAGAGGCCGGCAAATCGTTCCACAGCCGAGCTGTTGAACACAAGAACGAGTCGAAGAAGCGACCCGTTCGCATGTGACAAATGTCAACCGTGTACATACGTTGGGAACGCGTTTGGCGTGTTTCCCGACTATGCACCGGTGCCGAAGGGATCAATGACGCTAGTTCCTCGGAGCATCTTCCTTTGAAATTCCGGTAGAACAAGTATAGCATTCCCGTCCGACGCCTGTGCTCTAAAGATTGCAATTCGTCTGTTAAATTAGGAGAATCTATCAGACGGACCTCCCGTTTCTGCACAGAGTCGAGGGTATTTTTCAGGTATTTTGGGGCTCCTGACCAGAAGTGACTGCCAAATTCAACCGTGGGGCGCACTTGTGATTTGTACAGGGTGAGACAGCGTTTGCCAAGCGATTTTTATGTCATATAATGAAAATCAAATCACTTTGTTTAACCCACTATATAATTATCAATGTCAACATGTTTCAATAACAAAATTATCTTCATCAGGACGAGATGTTAATATGAATAATAATAATGTTAATATCCTGATGAAGAAAACTTTGTTGATTTTCATTATATTATAATGATGCCACAAAGTATGTTTGCTAAGTTTGAAGAAGATTTTAATGCCTATTACTTATATTCGTGGAGATATAAGGCACACTAAGAATACATACATTTTTGGTTTGTAGCTTCCTACTAAAACAAATATTAAATAAGCTTTTTAATATTTCATTTATGATGTCTGATGTCTAACCGCGCTTCATATAAAATATTGAATTTGAAATATATATTATTAAAAATGTTACACTTAAACTTGTTTAAACTTAAACTTAACACTGTTAAACTTCACTCGTAATAGAACTATAGTTAAAGGATTTTTTCCTATGTTATTAAGAATACTATTCTTAAAAAAGTGTTTTCCATAAGAGATCTAGGAATCACTCTTGATTCTAAATTCATATTTGATGTACACATTAACGAAATTGAGTGCAAATCATTTAAAATGATAGGATTTATTCATAGAATATGTAAACCTTTCAAAGATCCTCTTTCAATAAATTCTAACCCTTTACAATGCCTTAATTAGAAGTAAAGTTGAATTCGGAAGCACTATTTGGAATCCACATTACTGCAAATATGAAAACATTGTAGAATCAGTTCAAAAAAATGCTGAGACTGTTATCTTTTAAATGTGGATTACAATAACATCTTAGATCATACGACATGCGACTTGAATACTTCAAAATGAAAACACTTAAAATCAGAAGGCAATTGACTGATCTAATATGTTTACACAAAATAATTCACGGCCATCTTGATTCTTCACTGTGTCTTAGCAATATTGATATATAGCCGAACTAACTTTCTTAAAGCGAGAAAATCGATTAATCTTCCCAATTACCATTGTTTAAGACGCCATAATATGTTTCACCTGAACACATTTAAAAATAATATCGCCTATTTTAACCCTCTGACCCAAATGCGTCGATTATATAATAAGATATAATGTGCTGAAGTAGATATTTTTGCTGATAATTTATATGGATTAAAAAAAAATTCCCTGCGATTGCTGAAAAATATGTGCAAATTTTTTATGTATCATTTGTGTCTTTAATTATGTCTCTTGTCTTGCCTCTCTTTAATTGTCATTTGAGTAAACATTGTAATTTTATAATTTTTTATTCCCAACTGGTTTTTTGTTTTATTGTATCAAATTTTTATTAAAACTGTTTAAAAATTTAACCATTGTATAATTTGGCTGATTGATTTTATATAAATCTTTACCTATTTTTCTTATTTGTATAATTTACTGAGTTTTTATAACTGGGTTGTTCTCACGTGTATGAGAACAATCTGTAAAAACACAGTATAAATAAATAAAATATACAAACAACCCCTAAGTAAAATAAATCTTTCTATGCAGCCCTCCTCTTAAAAAGTGTGTGCATCCCTGATCTAAACATCCACGCTACCTATCCAAAGATCAGAAGTATAAGGTTACTTGAACATTGCATTACGGAAAAGCATTTCCACACCGATCTTCACTTCCGCGGATGCGACCTTTGAACGAGTGCCAGAAATGCAAGTATTCGCTTATAGGACTATAGGTTTCCGAGTCTCCGAGAAAAGCATCTCTTGCACGTTACTCTATATTTTATGTGATGTCTACATCGTTTTAACGTGAATGAAAATGCTGGGAATGGCCTCATAAATACAGTAGAGTCTTGATAATCCGAACTAATGAAAAACAACACCTGTTCGTACTAGCCAAACGTTATGTTAGATAGAAAAAAATAAATAAAACTGTTTGGTTAGGCATCACAATATGTTTTAGTTTTTGTTATCTCGATTATAAATTAAAACTATTTATATCATATATGGTTGTTTAGCGGTCTCTATGTGCTTTTTCTTTGAAAGTTCTTCGAACTTCCGAGCCGGGGAGCATGGTAAGGCATCAACACATGTTTAAGTTTTTTTTATATCTCAATTATAAATTAAAACTATTTATATCACAAATGATTGTTTGGCGGTCTCTACGTGCTTTCAGGGGTACTAAAATGTATTGTGCCCGTTAGAACTGCGAATAGACCACAATGGACCACAGATGGCGTTGAATGTGAATTTTGAAAAATATTATTGAATCATGAAAAAACGCAAACTGCAAATACATTATAATTTTGAATCATTGTGGATTTTATTCTATCCGGATCAACTTGGTAACCTTTTTGTTATTTTTATTAATATTAATATATTAATCTTAATCTGACGAAGAAAGCTTTGGTTACGATGCACATAGATAATTTTGATTACATAGTGGTGTTGTACAAGGTAATTTGTTTACATTTAATAAAAAAAATCAACTAAGACACAACCAATTTATTCCGTTGATTCTTTGAGAAACTAAAGTGCTCGAAATATAATTAAAGACCTTATTAACTAATTAATTCCTGTTTAGTGTCAATGAGTAAATGCTGAATGCCAATGCGTATTAGATTAGTATTTCAATTCAACATTGCTAATTTATTAAAATTTTTACGTAATTTCTTGGCGATTGACATTTGGTAGTGGAAATTTATAGAACGTATCTTACTCTCCTCTCCTTCCTTTCCCAAAAAAAAACCTCCACACAGCATCCACAAAGATGACATAGGCCCTGAGGGAAATTATTTTCCTCAGAGCCTCCTGTGTGGAGCTCATGTAAAAAAAAATGTGTTGTCAGCGTGTATATGTATAGATTTCTTATTTATTCCCTGTTAATATCGGTCCGGGTGTCAACGATGAAACTGTGCTCGGGACATCGATATAAAATCATCGGAAGTTACGCCCATCGATCCGATATTGTAAATTCACCGATTTCACCGTGCTAGGTGCTAGAGCTCCTGGTCCTATAGCCGTAGATTACTAAGTAGGACGTAGGAAGCGTCGCTTCCGAGAGGAACCGAGTCGCGTACAACGCAGAGATGAATTATCGCACGAGCTGAACCGACAAATTGAATAACTTGGGACCTATGGAGTGATTCGTTGAATGTGTGATGAAATATTAATGGTAGTTAGGGATTTGGAAGCCAAAACATCGACTTTATGGATTCGAAGTCTGCGTCACTCACTGCATAGACAATATGCACTAGAAATGCCTCCCACGTAGATTTGAAAGGAAACCAATATCGCTACCGACAAGACAATACGTGTTGGTTTCTAGCCAATTTAGCACGCGCTCTGTCTCTCTTATAGAGTATGGCGTCACAGGAGCATTTCTAAGCCTGCAGATGGATCTGTCAGGCAGATATGCATTCAGAAATGTTCGTCGCATGTGAAGTCATGCTCGCACGTGAATACCTACTAAGATACATTTTTTTTACATTAGCTCCACACACAGGAGGCCCTGAAGAAAATAATTTCCCTCAGGATCTACAACGTAATACATCTCTGTCTTGGAACACACTCTTTGCTCCTTCCATATTTATACATCGTCTCATACTATAGTTACAATTCTGACATAACCCGACTCAAATAGTTGATTTCCTTGACCATTTTTCTTGGGCCTCCCTGACTCCTTACGTCCACATGCAAGTTTTAAACATATTTGTTCGTTTATGGGGACAGTTCGTATGGTCTAATAGAATTCATTGTCTCCATTACTGTCATGGTGGGAAACATGATCTAAACAGTGTTGGAAAAAGAGAAAACACCACAGCTTTATATTGAAATCTAGAAGTTAACCACAGAAGAATTAAAATATACGCCAATATGAAACCAAAGGTTCCGACAGCAATTAGAGAAAAATTTAAGAATATTTGTAATTTTTTAATTAATTATTTTTATACGAAACGACAAAAAATCGAGGTGACCGTAATAACACATTTGTCTAATATAAACACTGAACTAACTGATAACGAAACAAATACCTACATGTGTTGTATTAGAGTCTAATTAATACATTATGCAGGTATTTGTTTCTTTATCAGTTAGTTCAGTGTTTATATAAGACAAATGTAATATAAATACTACGGTCACCTCGATTTTTTGTCGTTTCATATAAAAATAATTAAACATTCTAATGTTGTATTAGAGTCTTATTAGTAATACATTATGCAGGTATTTGTTTCTTTTTCAGTCAGTGTTTAGGTGAAAAAACTGAATGATTTTTAAAACCTTTTTTTATGTTTGTATTCAAAATTCTTATATTTGAAACATTTTATCACCTTTCAAAAAATGTTTTTAGTTTTCGTTAAAAAAATATTCCATTCATTTGGATTTTATTGCAAAGCGAATTTATACACAAATTCTCCAACCTTCTGACAGCGACTTCAATAAAAATAGGTC
This sequence comes from Limnephilus rhombicus, assembly GCA_929108145.2. NCBI lineage: Eukaryota > Metazoa > Arthropoda > Insecta > Trichoptera > Limnephilidae > Limnephilus > Limnephilus rhombicus. The sequence continues at coordinate 52,806,820 of OV815280.1, read as the reverse complement.
AATATGCTAGAGGCCTGAGTGTTTAAGTGTAGGTACAGTTCTTAATATTGTTCAATACACTCTTGATTTCTTATTTGGTAATACTGTTGTAAAATACACGGTACCACACACTCCTCTTTCACTATAAGAAAAATCAGCTATTTGGTACAAAATAATTTAATTAAGTGCCACCTGAACTTGAACCAGGATCAACCGCTTGCATTACTTAGTATTAGGTATGTACTTACATAACGTCACGTCTTTTCCAATCTAAGATTATTTATCTATTTTAAATAAAGTTACATGTGTATTGATACTAAACCAATAAAACCCTCAATGGCAGTCACAGTTCAACTTTCTTGCTCCTAACATCCTATTAATATTATAAAGGCGTAAGTTTGTATGGATGTATGGATGTCTGTGTGATTGTTACTCTTTCACGCAAAAACTACTGAATGGATTTTAATGAAACTTTACAATAATATAGCTCGTACATCAGAATAACATCTAGGCTATAGCTCAGAGCTCTGGCATTATGAAATTTGTATTAAAAAAATTGCAATCGGTGGCACAATTAGTAAGATTCAAATTATTAGGGGAGTACTTCAAATAAATGCTGGAGGGGGGAGGGGGAGGGGGGAGGGGGGGAGTTAGAACTCCCCCAATACCATGCGAGCGAAGCCGCGGGAAAAAGCTAGTCTTCAATAATTTTGCAATAGAAATAAAGTCAATATGACAGTTTCAGGAAGGCGCTCGAGGACTTTTGATGAGTGAATGTGATAGTATTCTTAGTAGCCTGTTTCTCGTACTCAGATAGAGGTGTATATGTATATTGTTTATATGTGTGAGGATGTGGTTATATAGGTGTATTTTTGTATGTGTATGTGTTGGTATATGTATATATGAATGTATATGTATAGTATAGGTGTGGGTATGTATGTATATGTATGTGTACATGTAAGTACATTTATTTATGTATGTATTTATGTATATTTTTATAATCTAATGCTAATTTACTTCTTTTCTCCTTTCTATTTTCTACTTTTTATCATAATTTTTTCAATTTTTAGCATCATTTATACTAAATCCATATGTTTACCCTAGACTTCATATTTCATTAAAAGTAACTATACTCCATTGGTCACCATGAAACAGGCAGCCGCCTAGTATGGTGATTTAATATATCTACTTTATGTAAATGTCACAATTATGTAACATGTATTATAAAAAAAATAAAAAAATAAAATATGGATGCTTGAATACAAAATAAATCTTCCTTGAGAGAATAAAAGAGATCGGAAAACAGTTGTAAATAATTAGGTCACTATTACTAATTTACTGTCAAGCCCCAAAACTGTCAACCCGAAAATCAGAGTGAAATTGGAAACGAAGCCTCCTGTGTTACTAGCATCTCACAGCCTCAGTCGCAGGTTCTAAGGGAATAATGCCTCTCCTCCCGCCCACCCCTCCCCGCCCTCGAGTGAAATATAGACTTAATCAGGGCGCAGACCAACTTTCAGCGGCGTGACGTCACACCAGGTGTATGAAGCCGTTCGAAGATGAACTTATTATATTTGAAAAGTTTCCGACAGTGTATAAAACCACAAATATATCGAAATGACGGACGGTTTTTTTCCTAAGCGATGTCGCCACTTTGTATTTACCTGAAAATCGGAAAATGTTAACACCATCGAAATTGGTCGTTGGTTAACACATAAGAATATCCCATAACAAGACCCCCAGTCTCTCCAAATCCGGAGAGATTCACGAAATTACAAATCGGGTAGTACTTACGCCTGCCAGGGGATGCTCCCCACGTTAACGTTAACGTAAGTGGCGCAATATTTTGGCAATGCTTTAATTCGGTTCAATTACAAAAGTAGATTTGTGTACAAACTCCACGTACGAAAACGGTTTTTCGTGAGGCGCGGCGTAAGTGTTACATTCTTAGCCGGATTCTTAAATTTCAACAGTACAGTCTCTACGCTATTAATTACAGTTTGATGATGCTTTTTAAATACTGCGAGCAGAACACATCTTGGCCTTTAAAATAATCGAGCAGAAAAAGACTAAATATCAGGCCCATAAAAACTACATTAAATTATATAATTTACTATTTAGTAACCCCCTTCACATATGGTTTTGTTGTACAATGTGGCAAATAAAGTTTTTTAGAAAATGATCGGATTTCTTTAATATTTGTGACTGATCTTTTAACCACTCCGACCTCTAAGCTTGTTTACACGACAATATAAATTCAAGTACAATAAGCTTGTTTTCAAGCTAACGCGTGTTTCCACGTAAATCGTCATAACTCCGTTACAACCCTAAAACATAAAGTAGAAGATCTGTATTAAATCAAGCTTCACATCTCTATTCAAAGTTGTCCAAATAAATACATAAAAAACACTTATTTTGTTGAAACAGTTTTCACCCGCCAAAATGCTTACGCGCCGTTATACATTGTTAATTTTTTATTAAATATTCTTGTATGAAATGGTAAAAAAGGGAGGTGACAACATTGTTTATTGCGATAGAAAAAGTTTTTTTTTAACAATATCCGTGATTTTGGTACCGTTTTCACATAAAAACATCACGTGAGTCATTTTTACAATTTTTTATGTTAGCGTTCTAAATTTTAATACATATTTACAAATGTTAATATTTATTTGTATTAAATTTGAAAGCTTATTACATGACCTTTCAAAAACTGTTTTTAGTATTCGGCTACGTTCAGAAATATTTCATTTATAGAGCTTTAATTGCGAAGCGGAAATAACACAAAGTTTTTATAAATCTGACAGTTCGTTTAAGAAACCTGCACAATTGCAAAGTACCTGAGTGGTTAAAGTAAAGTCTTCAATCAAGTAGGTACTTTTAAAACAAATTACTATAATTAGCTGGTCGTGGTAACTATTGATAGGTTGGCGATCCCTTCACTCCGCGTCCTCGCAGGGGATGTTATGGAATGTGGGGGCGGGATTACAAAGTGTTTCGGGAACTAGCGGGATTCAATTACCGATAGTTTATTAGTGAGCGGGGAGCCAAGGTGTTGAAGCGAGATATACGGGCGCTAAAATTAAAGCTAATGATTTATACAAGTCGTGTTAGTGTTATGTAATAATTAACAATACACGTCTGTGACACGTACTAAAATCAGACGTCAAACAACTATTACTAAAATCAAAATTTCATAGCTGCGAAGAAAATTAAATTAGTAGACCCGCAAAAAGCAAACATTTTAAAATTATTGTTTTTGATATGGCAGAGTTGTAAGCTCTTTGGGTTTGGAATCGCGAAATTTCGCATCTTAAGAGGGAATAAACAGACTAAACTGGAAATATGTCGTTTTTAAATTAAATTTTAGACTCTTTTCCACAAAAAAAAAAAAAATTCGAAAAACTGTTATTTTATCTAGCAGAGCTATGTTTTAAATTTTGAGAAAATATGTTTATTTTTAGTACAACAAGGCTTTACCGTAGGTCGTTGGTAGATTTGTTAAATTTTCAAACAAAATTTTGTATTGTACAACAGACATTTCAAATCATATAAAATCATGCAGGAAAATAAATCAATACATTATCTGGGAAAGTAATGTTTCAGAATTTAAATTTTAGTTTAAATAAAATTATTTAAAAAAAGATCCGCACATGTGTTTTGTGAAAGTACTTCAGTTTGTCTATTTATTTATGGTCTTACAAACTAATGTATTTAAGATTTTTTTACATTCTTATTTTGCTTACTAGCTTAGACAATGAAAATTTATAAATACTTATGATTAAAAAATAATTTTAAAAGTAATTTTAATAGTTTTATCATCACGCCTTTCAGCATTTTTTGAATGTAGGTATAAATTAAAGCAAATTTAGAATAAAATAAAATCGATTTTGAGTTATTATTTAAAAAAGCTGGTACGGAGAATAATTAATCTTTCACTTTGGAACCGCCCTGTACGATCGTAAGAACATCTTTCGACGAAATATGAATTCTCGGCCGCTGGCTGGTTAATGGCCCCTGAAGACAAATTAACATATTATTAAAACCACATTCACTCAAAGACAATTTTGGTTCATCGCTCGTAAAACATAAATTGCATTGAGTACGATGTAAAATCAAATAATTGTATATCACCTTTTACTACGCGTGAATGGATATTTAAAGGGGGTAGGCTTTTTTAATGATTACGTAAATTAAAAATTACGCTTCATGTATTTGATTATTCTTTTAGTTTTTTTTTTAATACATTTTACTCTTTTTTTGTATTTGTCGGTATTTCTTGGGAGCTCTTCACCGCTCTATATAGTTGTTCTCACGAGTTCTGTGATTTTGACTTCATTCGAAAAGGAGGTATTTTACTTGTTTTTATTTTATAATTTTGCTTTTTAATATTATTTAGATTATTTCATTTCTATTTTCGTTGAAATGCTTATCTATTTATTGCTTTTACACAAAATACACGCATCAGTCGACACACCAAACTTTTTATTCCAAATTATCATAAACACACCATCAAGAAATTTAACAAGGAGGAAGAAGAACATTTTCTTTTTCTTTTTAAAATTAAATGCGGACAATATTAGCGAAACTCAATCGAAAATCTGGAAACAGAAAAATCTGTTTTCAGAAAAAAGATTTTTCTATTTCCAGATTTTCGATTGAGTTTCGCTAATATTGTCTGCATTTAATTAAATTTAACAATTTGAGGTTTTACTCATGAAGTAAAAAAAATTTTTCTTTAAAGCCCACCACACAAATACAGGATATTTCTCCCCCGTACCGCAAACATTAAAAAAAATAATCCTATACTCTGCTCTAATAATGAAATAAGGCATTTTTAATAAGCCATTTATAAACACTTGCGGATATTTTGATGAAGCCCTTATTAAAAACAGACAATATTGTATCTACCAAATCAGTGTTTCATTTTCATAAGCACAGGTGCCAATGATAAATTGTTTCTAGACCTCTTTGCTCTTTCCTCCTTTTTACCTTACAGCCATTCTGCTTTATCGTTTACTTTTGCGTATTTAGCTAATTATTTTTGTTGTTATTTTTGTTATTATTACGTATTTAAATATCGGCATACGTACATTTTTGGGCGTAGTGCCTGTCTAATGTACTGAAATAAAATTAATCCCGGAATGAGTTTTCCAAACATATTAGAAATAACAAACACATTTTCAATTCAAATAAAGTCTCAAGTACCCCACTAATTGGCAAAGATTAATTCTTGATGAATAAATGTTATCCCATAGAAGTATAAGTTCAATGATAGAATTGTTTTTGTGAAGAGTAGGTTAAACAGATGGGAGTAATTGGGTCAATCGTGTTGTTACGATCTTAAGCCATCCTCCGAGAGGCTGTTAATATCATTTGTATTCATTGGATAATTTATGTGCATAATTTTGAGGATAAGAAAACTTGGAATACCTTGGGAAGAATAATGCGTTTGAAGCGAGAAAGGTATCTAGGAGAAAGGGTTTTTTTTAACTCGTTTAATTGGTTTATCAGAGAAGACAAAAAGTAACAATGAACATGGTCATGACTCATGAGATTTCCCCACAAGGGTAGGTAGATAAGATGGAACGTCATACTTTCTCCAGTTCTGCCACACACTGTTTGTTCGCACGTCCTCTACATTCTCTTGATATGACTTGATCAATTTTTTAACATCACTTCTGATCCTGCCGCGCCTTCTGACTTCTACCACCCACTGTCTTGCGCCTCATATGCAACGTTAAGGGACGTTACTTCAGATGTTAGACGTTACTTTAACCAGTGATTGCTGACATTATTTGGACTATAAAATGTAAATGAAAATCTTCCACACGTCACACAACCCCCCACCACGCCCCTAACTGTCAAATAATACCTGCTGATTTTAAAAATATTTTTAGTTGAAAAAAAAAACATCAAAAATGTCACCGGAGACCAATATTTCTTTTACATTTTTTACTCCAAATAATTTCAGGAATCCTTATTTTAAAGTAAGTCCAGCATGTCTCGTAACACCCTTTTATTCTTCTGTCAACCCTTTTTCAATTCATGTAATTCTCATGTCCAAACAGCTTTTTTTAAAACGCTTATGTCGAACATGTATTATTGTCGAATCACCTCCACCATTTGTAATACAGCAAAAAGTTCATCTACCCCAATGCCTTCGGAAGGCGAAACAGCTGTCACGCTTAAAAATAGACCCACCTGATAGAATTTGAAAACAAATCGCAATTTACTTCAATAATAGTAAATATACCATGGGCGGACGACCTAATGGCTTCGAATTGGCGAGAGCAGTAAAGAATTAGCAAAAAATGGATAAAAATTGAACTGAAAATTGTTAAAAATCGATAATATTATCATTGAATCGTGTTCAGTTTCTAATCACAAATCGAAAGGTACAATTGATCTACTTAATCCTATAGAGAATGAGAAGAGGGCCACAAAGCTCGCAAAAACCCGGTAACTTAAGCCGCCGCTACCCGAATTTCTACCGATTTCTTACATATAGTAAAACATTTGAAGTTTTTAAGCTCGTAAAAAATATATGTTTTTTTAAGATAATATCTATACATTCTCCACGTCGAAACGCCAATTATATGAAATTCCCTCGATAGAAAAAAATCGCAAAGTACCTATGCCCCGAAAATTATTATAAACACGTTTGTTTCAGTTATTTTACAAGTTATATGTATGTATAAAAAAATTCATTGTTTCAAATTTTTAAATGCCCCCAAGAGATTTTTGCTATATTTTAAACGAGTTGTGTTTTATTAAACATTTTCATAATTTTCGCTTCAATTTCATCGTTTTAAATATTAGCGCGCTCTCTTTATTCGTACATTCGTAAGTACACATCTCTCCATCTTCTTCCTTTTGAGCGGGGATACAGCACCTTAATGTTTTTTCTTTATAATTTTGAGTAATGTTCAAAACTGGACTCCAGAAAGGTTATGATAAAGAAGAATAATGACAATAAAAATGAGTAAATTATAATAACAAAAGAATAAGAAAAGAAAAGAAAATAAAAAAGCAGAAAAATAAATTAAAATGTAACTCGGTCATGGCATCATTGTCAAGAGATAGGAATGCAAAAATTTCCAGAATGCGAGAGTTAAAATAGGTTACGAGTTCTGATAATTCTACTGGCGTACTTCCGTTGGGATTTGATAAGGAAATTTGTCGGACCGCAGAGACAAGTGATGCCATAGCGAGCGAGTGAGTGCAGTGTGTGGGTGTTATGTTATATTATACAAATATCCAATGAAAAAATAACTGATAAAAATGCGGTAAATCAAAAATAATTCATGCAACATACGTATGTGATGGTCAGAACCCCAGATGGTCGATTTCCTGTCCTTGGGCGGGCTGTACAGAGCAAACATCTGCTTGGAGTAGTTGGGGGATGGAGGAGCCACTGTTCCTCCCTGATCTCCTTCTGATCCTCTTCGCACTCTTCCTTCCCCTGGGGAGCACTGCTCTGTTCCCAGGGGAGGACCTCTGCTCAACACTGCATCCATTTGATTCCAACTACCTGGCACAAAACCGTTCACTGCACAATTATTGTCAAAATAGCGATGTCTGTTGAGATCGAACTCTCCAAGATCCGTAGGAGCACTTGCTGGAATGTGTAGAATAGCCGCTGCTTTGGGAGGCACTGCAGCAGGGATTTGAAAGACCGCGTCGTCCAGCGTCGCGCTTTCTTTTAATTTCCCTCTGAATATATCACTGAACTTGTCTTTCTTGTCTAACTTATTGAGTTTATCACTGGAGCTGCGTAATAGCGTTTTTATATCGTTGTGGTGTTTGTCTTCGGAGTTCTTCCTTGACATGACCGGGGTCTTCAGCAATTTTTTAACTTCTAATTCCGTGTATATTAGTTCTTCTGTGTCTTTGTATTCCGCATCCCAGTTATAGTTGACGTAAAGTTCGTCGTTCTTGATGATTTGCGTGAAGATCTCTGGGTTTTTGGGTTCGTCTGGGTCCGAGAGGGATTGGTTGAGGCGGACCTCCCCGTTGGGTTTGTGCCCCTTCCAGCGGTTGCCGATCATGCGGAGGGACGCCCTGACGGAGCGGGATCGCCGGAGCCCCCCTGAGGCAGGGTTGCGCCGCCTCTCGGCGAAGGCTTCCATCTAGACAGCGGCCCGGGTCATTTAGAGATCATACCCGCTTCATTTCCCGACTCCCAGATTTCCTGGACATTGCTGGATGGCTGGATTCTTTGCTATAATCACAAAAATAACTGGGGTTTTAGGAATATCGCAAAAATCTTATCTAATATTATGGTTGCCCGCAGAATATAATAATAAAGAAAAAGTAATAAAAAAACAACGTAATCCATTACCTAAATAGCTGAATGGAGTTGAGAATCGAATACAATAACCCTTATCGAATTATTTCTTCACACATGAGATAACTGCAGCGTATCGGAAATGTTTAAAGATCAACGAGTAATGGATTCGCCGGCCTGACGACACCGGGTCTCAAGAGACGTGATCATAGACAATATTATTTTACCTTAACAAATAATAGAACCATTGGATAATGCACACCCAACCACAATTTATATTTGTTATTATCATTTACTAATCAAAGTTTTTTTTATCTGACAAGACTTTAGCGTTTGTCCAAATTGATGACATCGTGCGCAGATGCTCTTTTGCTATTTTTTCGTGCATTGCCTTTAATAGTATCTACGAGTATTATTACACAATTGTATTAGTTTTAAATGTGATCAATGAAAGAATTATTATTGTTGATATCTACCAAGATAAAGAAAGGTCAGCAGAGGTAGTTTAATGCATTATCATCGTAGTACTACAGCAGTCACTGCACTGAATCGAGTTCACTGTAAAGAGGGCGCCTTGACATTTGGTTCAACGGGACAATGTCGTGACGGCGGTTACGTCCGATCACGAGCACGGTTTGGCGACAATGGTTATCACGTGCAAAAATGCAAGTGGTTTAGTTATAATAACGTTACGTGAATTAATACGTGTTCCAATTATTAATGGTAATTGACGCTTATATTACATTTGCCCCCGTCTGGAAAAGTGCCTTAATTTATATATTTTTACTTGAAGTCGGAATTTAAAAGATTTCGATAGCACAATCAACTGGTTAATGCGTTACTCTTGGGTAGAGAGTTTGAGTCTCGGTTACGACCTATTATTTTCTGTGTCTTTTTCCGTTTCGTGTACCTTGAACATTATTCCTATTTGTTTCAATAATTTATCTTACTGTTGTTTCAACAAGTTAAAATATGGCATTATTGTATTTGGCGACATCTCTTTGACGTTTAATTAACTGTTGATAAGTTTTTAGGTATTCCACACGGTCATAATTATTACAACCCGTCTTTGTTATTCTTAATTTGTCTGGTATCATCTCGCTCGTTTTTAATTATATTCATAAATAAAGCCTTAAATTACTAACCATTTAATAGAGACTGGCCACTTCAACAAAGAAAAAAACAAGTTTAAACATTCCAATATAAATAAATATTTTAATTTGTACGCTGTCGAAACCTTGGAAATAAACAAAAAAAAATGAATAAAAAATTAATTTAGTTAATAAAATAATAGCAGCCTGTAAATCGCCCTTATTAACAAGGTGTTCGTGTAATGTCGTGTAATGTCGACTCCACCCACCTTTCTTACCTTCCCCCCAAAAAAACCCCTCCCACTACCCCCACCTAATTAAATCTAATCATTTTTGTACTGGCATAGAATTAAGTTAGTTTTAAGTTTTCAGTGAATGACACGGATGTATCGAAACCGGAAGCAATTTTTTTTTAAATCAATTAAATTTCAAAATGTCTAGAAATTGTTACAATTGTGCACAAGAAATACAAAAAAAATGTTTAAAGCCGTTCGAAACGTTTCGCTTTTGAATGGTGGCCTTTCACCAGAGAATCTTTCTACTGGAACTTCCCAACCCTCCACTTCCCCTTCCTTCCCAGCTATCTCCAATGTGAAATCCACAGATTATCTGGCTCTGAGCAGTTGGGGATCGATTTTATTTGTAGTCCAAGAGCTTCTCCCTAAGATCCGCCACGTAGGTCATCGAAGGACATCAAATATAGTTTTATCATTGAGTCTCACTCAATTCAAACTCAGTTGGAAGCATTTGAATTAGAATTAGATTTACGAAAGGATGAGGAAGAGAACTTAAACAATTTCATCAAGAGTGAAAACTAAGTTAATGCGGGCATATTAAATATCGGAAATATTCGTATTTCGACGTATTTCTAATAACTTCTTCTGGAATTTCCACGGAATAATCTGTAGAGACCAGACTGCCAATAACAATGGACTTTTGTGTTCCGTTCCCGCACAGAAGTTTTAATAACTAAGAAAAGTTAAACAACAAATTTTTAGCGGCCAGGGCATAATGAAATTCAATTTAAAAATGTATTTTCCGTGCGCCTTCAATATACATGCTAATAAAGAATTCGTAGTCATCTCAGACAGCTTATCCAGAATTCTGAACAAAGAATATTGGAGGATGATGTAATGTGATGAATAATATCGATAGCACCGTTGTAATGAGGGCATCTCTATCGGTGTAAACCGAAACCTGTATGAAAAGGGTAATTTGATTAAACACAAGAGTCCGACCGCCCAGATCCAGTGAGACTATGGCATTCCTAATTCGTCAAAGTTCTTTCTCTTACTACGAATATTATCTATTGAGTTTAACCTCATTGTTGAAAATAAGTTGACCTACATGTAGATTTGAACGGAAATCAATGTCGTCGCTGACATAGTACCTTTTGGTTCCAGTAGCCTCCGAGACGGCCTCCTTGGTCGAGGGGTAAGGTTCACGACTAGCAATTTTATTTGGTTAGTTTGTATTATTTCACAATTTATTAATTAAAAATAATACATAGCACATTTACGGAACGTTTCAGTCGGGAAGATACTCATACTTTCAGTATCGTCTTGGTATAAGACCACTATTCAGAATTAAAACGTTGCTTGAAATGGCTTTAGCTGTGTTTGGTGACCAAATCTGAATAACCAGGTATTTCCCCACCTTCCTCTGCCACATCGGCTATTTCGTGCCTTAGACACGAACGACGGTAGTCGCCACTCTTCTAAGGTCCTACTTAACTGACATCTGTTGAGATATCTCAAAACTACATATATAATCCTATATATTTAAATTTGCTCACTAAACAGTAATATGGAACTGATAAAGAAGGGATGAAAGTCGACTGAACATGAAATAAATATGAGAACACAAGGGCCAAGGGGTCACGTGCGCCCGATATATCAAGTAGATAAATCAAAAAAGCGTTAAAATCTATAGACTGCGCAGAAGAATTTCATATTTCCCTTAATTCGAGTAAATTTACCAACCAACAAGCATAATATAAAACTTACCTGTGTAATATGTTTTTTTTTAGAATAATGGGGTATTTCCACAAACGAGGGATTCTGTTGAAAATGTACGAAATATTTTAAAATCATTTTTCTGATTTTAAACATCCTACTGAAAATTTTTGTTTTTCATGTATTCATTCAATATTATTGATTTTAAAAACGATTTAAAACTGACAAAATCAAAACGGCCCGTGGTTGGCAAATCGGATTGTGACGTCACAAGCGTCTAGCGTATCTAAAAATATCGTTTTAGCTGTAAATCAAAAATTGGAAACTTTGACTCGCTGTAGAAAATTTATTCGTCAACATAAAAATAAAATAAAAATGCTGTAATCATCGTAATTTTTTTGTGTAATTTTTTTAAGCAATAAAATCCGTGGTAATACCCCATTAAACGATTAACAGGTTTCTTGCGTGTAAACAAAATCGGAAGCGCGTCGATTTATATTTTCCCAACTAACTTCTTTCTAACTTCTATCTCTTTCCGACAAACTATGCGTGTAACAAAAAGAAATTCCCACGGAACTCTCAGCGGCAAGACTTTTAACGAAGTTTCTCGAACATTTTCAACCTTCGCCAAGTGGTGAGGAGGGACGGCAGGAGGAGTGAGGGTGGGGGGGGGGGGGGCAGGGAAGAGAGCGCGACATTTAAATAATGAGCCTGAAATTTATTTAATCTGACGGCGAATTAAGTGTAAACAGACTTTTACGCAAATTGCGGACGCAAGATAGAAAAGGCGTCAGGTTTAATATTCATTAGCGGAGGAAACCATTTGAGAATCTGAGCCTAGCAAGTCTCGGAGAAGGAGGAATTTAGATGGCTATCAAGGTTAATAAAGAAAATATGTTGGGGCACTGAAGAGTGTCGACATTTGTAAACAACAGTGACATCCATTTTTACAAAATGAAATTCAGCAACCATTTCAAATGCAATGTAAAATTAAAACGTAGCGAATAACTTGTAGTGACCTATGGCAGAGGTGTTGGTTATCCAAATTGGATATCCAATGACTGGTTACTAGGGCGGCGGTACACACACTCGCCTCCTTCTAAACATGTTCGAACGGAGTTTTCGATAGTATGATTTTAACTAACTAACCATCACGCCATTTACCCGCAGGTGTAGGCAGAGAGGACGGACCGCCAAATAACTCGGTCTTGGCACACAGTTTTTGCCTCACTCACATTCATCCATCGTCTCATGCATTCTATTCTATTATTCTGACTTTTGACATGGCCCTACTCAAGTATCTGATTCACTTGATCGTGCCATGTCTTCCTCGGGCATCCCCGACTTCTTCTTCCATTCACATTTGCGTCATATATTCTTCTTTCATTCGCTCCACATAAGCTCGATAAGATTCATAACTTCTGTAGAAAAAATCCCCACGATTATGCATCTCTCTTATTCTACAAACGTTATAGAAATAACTGCAAAAAAATAATTGACAGTGTTAAAAGAGATTACTACCATAAACAAATCAGTGAAGCTAACGGTGATAATAAAAAAATTTGGAATATCGTTAAAGATATAGCCAATATTAATAAAACCAATACACCCATTGTTAAGATTAACATCGAAGACCAAATATTACATGTCAATTCCGACCCCGAAAAAATTTCCGACCATTTCAATCAATTTTTCTCCAATATTGGATCTAACTTAGCAAAAAATATTTTAGACAGACACAACGTCTCAGACAAAGATCTTGCAAACAATATACCCCTCACTAATCTTAGCTATAACCCTTTCCACTTCACTCCCACTACTGACGCAGAAATTTTAGAACTAATCTCATCCCTTAAAAACAGTAACTCTGTAGGTATAGATCACATTTCAACAAAAATCATCAAACATATCCAAAAAAATATAGCCTCACCTCTGAAACATATAATCAATCTAAGCTTTAAAACTGGTGTATTTCCTAACTCCTTAAAACAGGCCACAATAATCCCAATATTCAAATCAGGAGACAAACTATCTGTAAATAACTATCGACCGATATCTTTACTTAGCACAATATCTAAAATCATAGAAAAAGCGGTGAAGAATAGACTCTATAAGTTCCTTGAAGATAACAAAATATTATCGGACAACCAATATGGTTTCCGCAAAGGTAGGAGTACCTCAGATGCAATAGCCGCCCTCACAAAAATAGTTTCCTTTAATCTCGACCTTGGTCGAAAACCGCTTGCTGTTTTCCTCGATCTCTCAAAAGCATTTGATACGGTCTCTCATCCCTTACTGCTTAAAAAACTTCAACAGATCGGAATAACTGGGATACCCTACACATGGTTCGAAAACTACCTAACAAACCGAACTCAACAAACTCTTATCCACTCTGACAAAATAAATAAAAGCAAAAAATTATCCATGTCTTACGGTGTACCGCAAGGCAGTGTACTAGGACCAATCCTATTTCTTTTATACATCAACACACTATGTACCATGGATATTGGAGGTAAGATATTATCATTTGCTGACGATACAGTCTTAATATTCGAAGATGAAACATGGCAAGCAGTTATAAACAAAACTAATAATGGCCTAATAAAAGTGAGGCATTGGCTTGACACAAATCTCCTTACACTCAATATTGACAAAACACAATATATGACGTTTTCCATACGCAAACATAATTTTCCCATCAACTGCCCTAAACCAATAATTCACTCGTGTTCACTAAACATGCACCCACACCCACCCGGAACCCCACCTATTACAAATTGCACGTGTCCTACCCTTAAATCATCTAAGGAAGTTAAATATCTGGGCATAATCATAGATGACCAATTACGTTGGGAAGCACACATAAGTGGCACAGTTAAAAGACTCCGTAAGCTCTGCCATATATTCTGCTCTCTTAGATCCATCTTAGACCTAAAAACACTCAGAAGCGTATATTTTTCCCTTTTTCAATCCATTGCAACATACGGTATTTTGGGATGGGGTGGTTGTACAGAATCCGCCATTAATCCAATAATTACAGTTCAAAAACTAATACTGAGAATCATATTTAAATGCCAACCTACCCACCCCTCTAATGTGCTATTTACTAAATTTAAGGTCTTAGATATTCGCCAACTATTCACTAAGACAAGCCTATTCTACATACGGAAAAATAACCTACTGGTGGCTCCACAACATCAAGCCAAAACCCGCTTTTCATCAAATCTGGGATGCGTGGTCCCAAAAACTAGAACCACATTCGCTCACCGACAATTTTGGTTCATTGCCCCCAAAATATACAATGCATTGAGCACCGATATAAAATCAAATATTACCATACCTCTTTTTACTATTCGTGTTCAAAATTGGATATTCGAAAGGGGACGAGATTTTTTTAAAGAATATATGACTTCCTAACCATTTTAAAAGAAAAGAAAATAATTAAATCAACTAAATAAAATATCATACTTGACAAACCTCCAGTAAAAATTTTAGCTTTCATAAAAAAAAAAAAAATATAGATTAACATATTTAAATCCTACTTCTTAGTATTTTATATAGTTATATTTTAGTATTTTATTTTTTATATAGTATTTTATTTTTAACTTCTTTAAAACATTTTCTTTTTTATAATCCTTTATATATTTATATATATATATATGTATACTATATATTTATATATGTGTGTTTGTATGTATTTATATGTATTTGTGTATGTATGTGCATATGTATTTGTATGTGCATACGTATACATATATCTTGTTATATTTTACCTTAAATATTTTTATCTTTTTTCTTTATCTTGTTTCTAATATCTTATAATTTCTATTTCAAACCTATATTTTGTTCTAGTTCATACACTGTATAACTTATAATCATGTATGATTACCTTAGCACGGGCATTAGCCTAGTATGGTAATCAAGAAAAAAAAACATAAAAGTGTATTTTCAAAAACTGTATGAAATAATAAAAAAAAAAAAAAAATAAAAAAAAAAAACATGCCCAAACCATCTGAGGGTCCCTTTCTTAATCTTACTCATTATGCTTACATCAGCCTTACATTATTTGCGGATATCAACATTTGTCACACGATCATACATGGTTTTACCACACATTCGCCTCAGGGATCTCATTTCAACAGCATTCAGTTTAGTTTCGTCCTTCCTCTGCCAGTTCCATTTCCTCACTGCCATACATCTGGGTAGGTACCAGGACTAGTATGATTTTAATTGAACAAAAGTCACGTAACAACGGAAATCTTTAAAATATCAACGTTCCAAGTATATACAAAAGTCTTTTCCAAAAATATTGTGAAACAAACGTGTTAATAATAATTTTTGGAGCATACTTTGCGTTTTTTTTGTCTATCGAGGGAATTTTATATAATTTGCGTTTCGGCGCGGGCAAAGTCTAGATACTATCTTCAAGAATAACATATATTTTTTTAAGAGCTTTAAAACATTCCGTGTTTAAGGGAAATATGTAATAAATCGGTGCAAATCCGGGTTGCGGGCCCTTAAGGAATGATTAAAAAAAAAATACCCAAGCCGTGTGAAACTTAGAAGTCGCTGAAACCCCCATTCCAAAACGTAGTTAACCTCAGCAGGACTAGGAAAACGTGATATTCGCAAATCGCATAAAAAAGGGTTGTAAGTCAAAAATTTTGATTTTAAGTTTCATCTTTGAATTAAGAAAACTTTATATACGCAAATCCCATAGAAAAGGGTTGTAAGTCAAAAATTTCGATTTTAAGTTTTATCTTTGAATTAACAAAACATTGTGTACGAAAATCCCATAGAAAAGGGTTGTAAGTCAAAAATTTAATTTCAAGTTTTATCTTTGAATAGTGTTTTATCATATTTATCATCGACATGCATACTGTTTACCATTGTACCATGTTATTTCAAAAATGTTGTCATTATGAACCTGCTGACAAACCACATAAGTAGTTTAGTGTTTAGTGGGTTTGAATGTAATAAAAAAAAAAGTGATTGTGATTATACGTGACCTACGAAAACCGTATTTAGGTTAGATCACTCCATCTCCACGAGATGTCGCTAGTGTCTCTTTTCGAAGGGACTTCTTGACTTACAAATTTTTCTACGGGGCGCGCTAAAAATCATTTTTTATATTTATATTTTACATTCTTCTTAAAACTTGATAATACGTAATGAAAAATTTTACATACGTAATGAAAAAGCACTCCCCATAAAAGTTATAAATCGACTTAAACTCAACATTTTATGAAGTTTTTAAAACCTAATTAAAGAAGAGTTTTCTGATACCGTGCAAAATATTGAATCACGGCCTACGTGGTCGAAGAGTAAGGCCCTTGACTCACAATCCGAAGGTCGCGGGATCGAATGCCGGCGTGCGCAAATAAATTTTATTTGATTAATTTGTTTTATTTCACAATTAATTCATTTAAAATAATAGATTGCATATTTGCGGCACTTTCCAGAGTGGAAGATCCTCTTAGTACCACCATTCAGAATCGAAACGTTGCTTGAAATGGCTTTAGTGTTTGATAATCAGATCTGATTAGCCAGATACTTCCCCACCTTCCGTTTCCCCACATTCTTCCCCTCCCCACTACCTTGAGCCTCATAAAAGTCATAACATACCCCATTGGGGGTGCAATAGTCTAACTGGCTCCACACGGGAGCAGCTGGGACTCTTGTGAGGTATTCACATTAAAAAATCATATAATCTATCTATCTAAAAAAGAGGATAACTCAAAATCATCATCAAACAGTTTTAATAGGCTTGCATCTGCGTGGTTGAATTTCAGAACCCAGCTACGAGTGCATGTCGAACGCCACCCATACGCACCGCCCCACAAATAACACCTGTGTACGTGGAATTTCACACAAAGCTACTGTTATAATTCGGTTTCGAATTCAAGAATTCGACACAAGATGTCGCTACTTCCGTCAACGGCTCGCGTGTGTACCTTTCTTCCCTAGATATAAGTACTACGGATATATAGAATTTAAGTATCTTTCTGTATATGACTGTCTGACACTCAGTCACTGGATCACAGTTCACAGTGGATCCGAGGAACTGGCTATTTTTGGAACCAGTTCTTATCGGATTTATAAAATGGTTATCTACAGTCAAACTGGGCGAAGCTAGTAGAAAATTATTACATTTTAAATTTGTTACAAGTTCATTTACTTTGTGGTTTTATCTTTTACCATCAAAAAGAATTCTACAAAATTTTGCTATTTATTTCGTCTGGATTTTCACCCCCACGAATTGCGAGGATTTATTTACATATGTCAAATAAACACACATAACGTCGGGATATAATAATTGAAAAGGCGGCGATCCGCATAACACGTACACCCCACCCACACCCGTCACATCTAGCGTCAACATGCACTTTCTGCGGGGAGAAGAGCTGATATTATACGATGTGAAAACATGGACAATTTTGGAATCAAGTGGCAAAAGAGGTTTCACCTTTCTGTCCAAAGGTTAAAAAATCAAATTACGAAGTCTGTTCTGAACCAAAAATAGTTATTTATAACCCATCATGTCTCGAGTATATTGTCAGGTCAAAAATTTTTCCTTTGAAATAAAATATTTCTGAATGTATACGCAAACTAAAAACTGTTTTTTAAAGGCGATAGAATGTTATTTCTAACTAACTAACTAACTAACCATCAAGCCGTTTCCCCGCAGGGGTAGGCAGAGAGGACGGACCGCCAAACAACTCGGTCTTGGCACACACTCTTTGCCTCACTCACATTCATACATCGTCTCATACATTCTCTTCTATTATTCTGACTTTTGACATGGCCCGACTCAAGTATCTGATTCACTTGATCGAGCCATGTCTTCCTCGTTATGTTATTTGAAATGTTATTATTAGAAATAAACATATAATTTCTGAGATATTATTTTTTTTTAATATAAACATTAAAATGTTTTAAAAATGGCTCACCTTACTTTTTTCTATCTAAAATTACCGATAACGAAAAAAAAGAAAAACATATTTTTCTTACACAAATGTGTTGTTTTAAACGTTATTATCACCTCACTTTTTTTTGGTTTAAAAAAAAAAAATGAATTCTCGAAATTTTATACATTTTTCCCAAATTGGTTTAACAGAGGAGCACATTTAAATTTTTCTATGGTTAGATGGTTAAATTTTAATAAAAAGCGTGGCGTTTTATCTTTCTAACAAACTTTGGTATTTTTTATTTAATTATTTTTCCACAAAACGACGATAAAGTGAGTTGATGATAACGTTCATAAATATATATATATATATATATATATATTTTTAAATTTCAAAATTATATTTTATTTAGTAATAATAAAATTTAAAATTTCATCACCATTCGTAAACAGTTGTTAGCTTTCGGATGCGTAAATATTCCGATTATTTGGATTTTATTGCAAAGCGGAAATATTTTGACCTTTCAACAAAATAGGCCTGAGGCCTGAGACGTTAAAATATTGTCGAATATACGTACTTTTAATCCGATGAAGGACTTATCACCGACAAAAAAGTAGATACATTAGTGTGCCTATTTTATTTTAGTTTTATAAATTGTGTCCCGAGTAAAGAAGCATTCTTTCTAAATTGGTTTACTAGCATATAAATTCTTATTTTCCTGACACAAATCAAATCCCTCTTGCTTGCATTCGAGTAGAGGTCTTTAAATTATTCAAAAATCAACTGAAACAAATTGAAATACCGGCGAAAACAGATGTTAATTCGTCAGCTGGGAGAGCAATCAATGCTATTTGTCCCTGGGACGTGATTGGACATTGTAAGTACACCCCATACAAATATACCCGTTCATGGATCTCGGGTCCCGTAGACTATTTGTCTGCCAGATTTACTGCATAGTGTTCTGACCCCTATCGTCAAACCCCGGGTCGATTGTTTGAATTGGACGGAAAATTAGAATTTGATCGGAAAACAGTCTAAACAGTTTGAAAATTTGGCCAGAAAAGGAAAATAAATATAGTACGGAAAATATAATGCAATTATTTATTTAAATTATTCCACGATAAATTAATTAATCGTCCATTTACATTAAAAGATTTTTAAAGTGAAAACTTCTTCAGCACCGTCGTGATTTGAAACTCAATGAAACGAAAAAGCGACATTAAAAAAAGACAAACACATACATTTATAGGATTTAGCCTGCGAGAGTCTGATAGACTAATGGGTCTCCTCTTTGTACGGTGCTTCGTAGCCTCACCACTCTTGTCTACCTTGGTTTTATGAAGGTTTCACATCTACTGCACACATTTTTTTTTATTACTTTGCGAAGATAGGAACACAAAAAAATTAAAAGGCAACATTAAACGCAACGTTTAACAAATACACGATACACTCCAACAATCATCAGTAAAAACACTTATTTTAACCCCTCAGGCTAATTAGTTCGCTTTTGGGAACAGCGTTTCTAGGTGTCATAAAAATCGTTGTTTTCCTTATTGTAATGGTGAGAAATATGATCCAAACGAAAGATAAAACACCACGCTTTATATTCAAATCTAAATGTTGACAACAAGAATTAAAATGTACTCGTCTATGAAACCAAAGTTTCCAACAATTTGAAAAAAAAAATTGTTTTTCATGAGCTCCACACAGGAGGCCCTGACGAAAATAATTCCCTCAGAGCCTATGTCATCTTTGGTCATCATCGAATTCCTTTGTGTTATGTAGCAAAGGTGAATTGAAGGATTTGCGGAGGGGAAGGAGAGGAAAGAGGAAGGCTATTATGGCTATCAGATCAAATCACTTAACTCGGCTAATGCAATTTCATCGGCAACGCATCGATTCTGAGCGGTGGTTACCAAAATTAGTTCAATCCAGGGCGGCACTAAGTGTAGATATTAAGTATGTACCAGTCTCTAAAATTAATGTCATAATCCAGTTTCGCAAAATAACGTAGAATTTCTCTGTTAAATTTCAAACAATTTTTCAAACTCGTCAGTAAAAGACTTTTCCGTTTGAAAAATCTAAGTTAACGCAATAATTTTAGCTTCAAAGTCAGTAACATCATGAACTGTGCAGCTTTGAAATACATATCTAATTTTAAAACTATTAATAATGACTAATGACACACAATTTTCGCATTCCGAATGACATCCAACTGACTTATAACATATTTACCGTGAACGCTTTAAGGTTAAGCCATACGTACGTTATAGTCTACGCATTTACAGATGGCGCCAATTAAATTATTTTAGGTTTTTAATACTTTTTGCACGTTACGCTTTAAAATATTAAGATGAATTAATTGTTTGCGCCCGTACATATTTAATACGAACATAAATAAATAGTTTTGTCCATAAACAAACCCAAATCTTTCAAGAAAGGCTAAAAAATTCAATTTTGTATCGGTGACTCAAACAATATTGTAATTTTCAGCCTTTCTTGAAAGATGTGGGTTTGTTTATGGACAAAACTATTTATTTATATTCATATTAAATATGTACGTGCGCAAACAATCAATTTACCTTAATATTTTAAAGCGTAATGTGCAAAAAGTATTAAAAACCTAAAATAATTTGATTGGCGCCATCTGTGAATGCTTAGATTATAACGTACGTGACTTTTAACCTTAAGTTTGTAAGTTCATAAAAAAATATATGTTATTTTTTAAGATAATATATATGAAAAAATCGCAAATTATGCTCCGAAAATTATTGAAAACATATTTTGATCTGTTATTTAACATGTTACAGGAATGAAAAAAATTCATAGCGTATCTTTTAAATGCAACTTAGGTATTTATCGAGAGATTGTTGTTCTATTTTAAACGGTTCGTGTTTGATTAAATGTTCTCACAATTTTCGCAAAACTAAAAAAAGAAAATTGTATGAATACCTCACAAGAGCCCCAGCTGCTCATCTCTGGAGCCAGTGAGACTATGGCTTTCCCAATTGGGGTATGGTGTGTGGCTGAAGGTAGTTGGGAGGGGAAGGCGATGGGGTAGAGGAAGGTGGGGAAGTACCTGTCTATTCAGATCTTGTCACCAAACACGGCTAAAAGCCATTTCAAGCAACGTTTCAATTCTGAATGGTGGTCTTACACCAGGGCGATACTGAGAGTATATTTTACTCTAGAAATTATATCTCTCTTTCAAACCATCTTCTTCTTCTTTTTGAAAGCTTAATACGGAGCCTTAAGAAATTGATAATTATTATTGCTTATAATAATTGTTACCGATAGATCTATACTAAAATTATTACCACATTAACAAATGTGGTACAAGTACCATAGTTTTACGCATAGATGTACCAGTCTGTAATAGACATGATTGTCCGAAACCGGTCCGTTTCAAAATGAAAAAAAGGTTTATTTATTTTTATTTTGTTTTTATTATGTACATTATTAATACGATGGAGTTCCACGAATTATTGATAGATGTAAAAATAGAGATTCTAATATATTTCGAGTTTATTCACCATCCCTAAAGAACAATATTGCGTAGACTCGTGTGATAAATTTGACCTAAGAGCCAACAGCGCTGTTGGGTCCAATAAAGCTATCGGGACTAAAATAAGATACAACTAGGCATCATGTTCTCAACAAAATTACATGCTCTAAAAGCTGAACTGTATTGAAAACTTATTCCGGGACATGAATGCGGGGTTCATGTTGTTTGTCTTCTAGCTTTGAACAAACTAGAAGACAATGCTAACGTCTCAAGTCTATGAACAAGGTATAGTTTTGCTTGTAAATGTATAATAAATAATAATATGGATGCTAGTGCTGGTCACGATGTTGTAATTCGTTACTTTTACGAAATAAAATAAAGCTGAGATAATTTGAGAAGAAGGATGAATCACAAAACTGTGATTTTAATTAATTCTGTGCCCAGTAGTATTAATTGGGTAATTTCATCTGAATCGCACACTTTTAGTTCACTATGAATCAACCCATTTTGTTTTTGCAATTCAGATTATTATGGCTATATGTATGTATGCTGACCATGGGCGTAGCCAGGGGGGGGGGGGGGGTTAAAAACCCCCCCGGAAAGTTAAGATATCAACATCAATAATATTAAAAATAAGGGCTGACGCAACCATATATATCTCCCTTTTTCCATCTGTGTACCTATCCCTATCTTACAGTGTTTGGCCAACACAGGCATATGCCTAGTATGGTGGTCGAAAAATCCCCAATTCATGTAATGAGCAATTCAAAGAATAAAGAAACTTAAAAAAAAAAAAAAAATTTGCAACAATAAATCATGGCACAATAAGGGCCCGCAACCCGAATTTCTACCGATTTATTACATATTTCCCTTAAACACGGTAAGTTTTAAAGCTCTTAAAAAAATATGTTATTCTTGAATATGATATCTAGACTTTGCCCGCGCCGAAACGCAAATTATATAAAAAAAATTCCCTAGAGAGAAAAAATCACAAAGCATGCTCCAAAAATTATTATAACACGTTTGTTTCAGTTATTTTACAAGTTATATGTATGAAAAAATTCACAGTGTTTCTTTAAATGCTGTTTAAGATAATGCCCGCGACATTTTTGCTCTATTTTAAACGAGTCGTGTTTTATTAAACATTTTCGCATCTATTTTGTCGCTGTAAATGTTAGCGCTCTCCTCTAACATTCGTAATTTCGTATCTCTCCATCTTCTTCTTTTCGGGCCCGGTTGCAGAGCCATAAGTCTTCGACAAATTATTCTCTCAGCGCGATTTAACATCGACTCAATTAAGAAATCTGGGCTATGACTACCACTCCCTCGGTGTGAATAAGTTCGATTATTTTATGTTGTAATTGTGCAGTGAGTACTATCAGTATCCCTTAAGGCCATGATAATGATTCTTATCAACAATAATATCA
The DNA here is from genome assembly GCA_929108145.2 of Limnephilus rhombicus. Classification (NCBI taxonomy): domain Eukaryota; kingdom Metazoa; phylum Arthropoda; class Insecta; order Trichoptera; family Limnephilidae; genus Limnephilus; species Limnephilus rhombicus. The sequence goes on along the minus strand of OV815280.1, from coordinate 52,783,668 downwards.
GAAGACAAAGGGTAAGTCAGTTCTTAATAATTCCAATCTTTACCAAATCTCATAGTTGTGTCAGCTTGAAACGAATTCGTATTTAAAATTATTAGCTACAGCCCACAAATTGGTCGGCAGAATATACCTACGCTACTACACCCTTGAGTGGCAAACATATCACATATCAGTAAAATTAAAAACTACCTACGGATGAACGAATCCTATATTAATAAATAAACACAGTCGGAGATGCATTCCTGCACCTATAAGGCGTCCTAAATTAAATAATATTGAAAAACTTACTTTAACCACTGTCTAAAATGATACAAATCATAAAACATAAGTACTTTTACAATAAATTATTGAAGAAGTAAATTAAATTGAATCGATGGGATCGATTATTACGAGCACTTAAAAAAATGTATACGTGATTTCTTAACGAATCTTTTGAAGCTGAGTATCAATTCAATCTCCAATATTACCAGAAGTCATTAAAATGTTATATAAATTTCACTAGTTTAATATAGGTTTTTTTTTTACAATTTTGAATATTAAACTTTTAAATTATGCAGCAAAATCCCATCTAGTATCTGACAAATTAAATTAATTGATTACTGCATTAAATCCATTAAATCTTGGCTTAGTTATCTGAAAAAAGAACTGCATAGTTTTATTTAAATATCGTCATAAAGTTACTGAATAAACCCTAAACAAGCATTGAAGTTTATTTATTTTATTTATTTATTTATTTAACGCCCATAGGGCTTTTACACAGAATGCAGTACATTTTTTTAATTACAGTGAAAAGAATGGGTTTACAAAATACAATACACAATACAAGTAACATAATATTTGTTAAAAACAAAATATAGGTTACATAAAATACAAGGGTTAAAAAAAAAATAAAATAAAAAATTTAGGTTACATAAAATATAAGCGTTAACAAAATACAGGTAACATAAAATATAAGAAACAAAATATAGTCCATAAAATATTGTAGTTGACATAAAGTTGGTAATTTTTAAAATTGTTGTTCTCATTAGTTTACGGGATAGGTAGAAATAAATAGTTGGCACATATGGCGTTTGAAGTTTGCTAAGTTCAAATTATTGTCAAATACATCCAGATTGTTTAAGTATTTGTTACCAAGACTATGCAAACGTTGTATTGGAGAATGTAAATCATAGTTCGAATGAGATGTACGTATATAAAATGTCAATGTTTGTCTAGTTGTTCGTGTAGGTACATGTAGATTTATTAATTGCAGAAGTTCACAACTGTCGAATTTAGAGTTTAATAATTTTAATAAAAAAGTTAGGTCGTTTATTTTTCGTCGGTTTTCTAATGTTGGAATATTTAAAGTATTCATTAACGACGGATAATTTATGTGCTCTAAAGGGATGTTAAGTTTAAAATTTACAAAACGTAGAAATTTTCTTTGAATTCTTTCAATAGTATGAATATGAATTTTATAGAAGGGCGACCAGACTATGGAGTTATATTCTATTAGGCTTCTAACAAGGGATGTATACAGTAGTTTAATGATTTGTAACGATTCAAAGTTTTTAATTGTTCTTAACACAAATCCTAAAGTTTTCATACCCTTATTTGCAGTTTGTTGAATGTGAACCGTGAAGTCTAGTTTCTCATCCATTATTATGCCAAGATCCCGCATTTCCGATACTCTTTCTAAATTTATTTTATTTATTGAATAGTCGAATAACAGTGATGTTTTTTTTCTGGAAAAGGTCAAAGTTTTGCATTTTTCTACATTCAAATATAGATTGTTTTGTGAGCACCAAATTTTTAGCATGTCTATATTTGATTGAAGAATTTCACAGTGATTAAGGATAGTTATCTCTTTATATAATTTAATGTCATCAGCGAAAAGCAACACTTTGACGTCTTTAAAGCAGTTGACTATGTCATTTATAAAAATAAGAAATAAAATTGGGCCAAGATGACTACCTTGCGGTACTCCACTAGTGGCAGAAAATGGTTTGGATATAAAAGATTTTATTTTTACAAATAAAGTTCTACCTGATACGTAACTACTTAGCCAGTTCAACATATTTGCTCTGATTCCCAGAGCATGAAGTTTTCGGATCAGTATTTTGTGGGACACTTTATCAAAAGCCTTCGAGAAATCAGTATATATACAGTCAACTTGTTTGTTTTTAGAAAATGACTCCAATATATAGTTTTGAAAGAGTAATAAGTTTGTTGAAGTTGATCTTCCTCTAATGAAGCCATGTTGTTTGTCATTTATTATCTCTGTTAACGTGGGATATATTTCATCAAGAACTAGAGATTCAAAGATTTTGGGTAATACAAAGTTGAACCATATAAGTCGCTGAAAACCCTCAATCCAAAACAATTTATTCTATATATATTTAATAATAACCTCGTACTACACATGATCATTTGTTATACAAAAAAAAAGAAAACAGAATAATTTTAAAAACAAGTACAACAAGAATGGCATTGCTGATTCTGATAATAATATAGAGATTGAATGCTGAAAATTCCTGAATGATTCGTTCGAATCTGTAAGTATTCAAGCGAAGATTTAACTAGATTCGTTAAAAATAACGAATCATTCAATGTATCTAGCAATCGCATGAGAGCACGTAAGTTACACTTGTCGTGGTTTTGTATTATTACACCTTTTTTTGTATGAGTGTGCCCCGAATATGGTTATTATTTTTAGAGAATTCCCAGCGCTAATGAGATTTTCACGTTGAGAGTTTTTTTTAGATATTTATGTCTTAATTTTTAGTTTGAATTACACACAATAAATTTAGTACACGGCCCTTTACATTGTTTATAATGGTGACCGGACAACTCGGAATGAAATCAACTTAACACCTCCTTTGAAAAGTCATCAAAAGCGATGAAAAAACATTATGTTAGGTTATGGGCGATTTTTCAAATATTTTTTTGACTTTTCAAAGAGGTGTTGAGTTCACTTGATTCTGAGTTGGCATGGAACCGTTTATAATAAGTAGACATAATGCATTTTTGAGAATTTTTTTATTCTCCAAACATTTGGAGACTTTTTGGTCGTCAGTGCATATTAATTTGACCCTCTTTTTCGCTATTAACCCGTTTGATCATAGGATACCATATTTGTCCCAGCTCACAAAGGTATCATAGAAATCGTTGTCTCCCTTACTATCATAGTGAGAAATATAATCTAAACGGTATTGGAAAGAGAAAACAACACACTGTAAATTCAAATCTAAAAATTATCCACAATTTTTTTTTTTTTTATTAATACAAAATTATACATTTCATAGTAGGTACAATCCAGTAATGTTGGCCTCATTGGGTTGCTTACCCGTGCTGAGGCCCCCATTTTATAATGTAAGAATTTATAAATATCTACCTAATACATTTTGGAAAAAAAAAATGTTGGTAACGAAAAAACACTTAAAATTAAGACAAATTTAAACTAAAATTAAAGTAAAATTAAATTAAATGAAAATCGGCATATATTATGATTTGTGATTTATAAAACCAAAGTTTCCTTGATGTATCACTGTAAAAAGATTTTTACCTTCTTACAAAATACGCCCGATTTTTGAAGGGTCAAAGCATATTTAAGTTAAGGCTCTGCAACCGGGCTCGAAAAGAAGAAGATGGAGAGATACGAAATTACGAATGTTAGAGGAGAGCACTAACATTTACAGCGACAAAATCGATGCGAAAATTGCGAAAATGTTTAATAAAACACGACTCGTTTAAAATAGAGCAAAAATCTCGCGGGCATTATCTTAAACAGCACTTAAAGAAACACTGTGCATACATATAACTTGTAAAATAACTGAAACAAACGCGTTTATAATAATTTTTGGAGCATACGAGCGCATCGAGGAAATTTTATATAATTTGCGTTTCGGCTCGGGCAAAGTCTAGATATTATCTTCAAGAATAACATTTATTTTTTAAGAGCTTTAAAACTTACCGTGTTTAAGGAAAATATGTAATAAATCGGTACAAATCCGGGTTGCGGGCTCTTAATAATCAGTAATACAAGAGATCCTGAATTCGTGTTCCAGTTGTAACCGTTAACTTAATAATCAGTAATACAAGAGATCCTGAATTCGTGTTCCAGTTGTAACCGTTAACTTAATAATCAGTAATACAAGAGATCCTGAATTCGTGTTCCAGTTGTAACCGTTAACTTAATAATCAGTAATACAAGAGATCCTGAATTCGTGTTCCAGTTGTAACCGTTAACTTAATAATCAGTAATACAAGAGATCCTGAATTCGTGTTCCAGTTGTAACCGTTAACTTTTATTTTTCTGTGTCTTGTTCTTTTTCACATTTTCGTTTAAAGTAATCAGTATTATCTTCTTCTTCAATGATATAAATGTTAAAAGTTAAACGCCCAATTGTGGGCGCCATAGACCCACTGTCTTCAGACATTTTTTAATAATAATAATTTCACATTCAACGTTCGTGACGCGAAAAGATACAAAGTGTAAATCGCATGGTCGTGAGTGCACGCAACAGTGGAATAAACATGAACGGTCCATCTGTTAACGATTGTCCCATTTTCAAAGCCGTTACTTATTTAACAATATTCCCGAAACAGCCTCAACTCACAATCATAATATTTTTAATGTTTATCAAACAGGCATCCTTCCATATTTATTTGTTTATTTTGATTTTCACGCCCAGTTAAGCTTTTACATATTTATTGTTTTAAAGACGAAGAACATTTAAATGAGCAGAATAACGTAAAAACAAAATACTTTACCATGCGAGATGGAAAAATAGAAGATTAGGAATAGTACAAAATAAAACTAAGTCGAAGCAGATCTAGGAATTTTGTTCACAGAGGATAGTCAATGACTGCGTTGGAGTCGCGCCTGGTTCCCACCCAGACGTCGTAAGTTCAATTCCTCGGCTGGCTCACGAAGCAAGCAATTTTCCGCTTACTGTGACGGTAGTATGGGATTTTCAAATATTGTCAGACTATCGGGAAAGATTGTCATTCTTTTTAAAAGAAAAATTATAAATTAGTAACAAAATAAAATCTTTAACCCATTTTTGAAAATGGCTGGCATCAAACGTGCTGAATTTCAAATTGAGTACAGAGTGGTAGATACTCTTAGTATCGAAACTCTGCTTGCAATGACTTGTCGTACTTGGTGACCAGATCTGAACAGCCAGTTACTTCCTAACCTTCCTCCTCCGCATGTTCCTACTCCTCCCGCCAGACTCAAAATATATCCCAATGTGGATGCCACAGTCCCACTCCACTGGCTCAGGATAGTGGGGAGCAGTTAGAACTGATTTTTAAAAGGGGGTAAATCGTCATGCACAAAGTAATACATTGGGGTACAGGTTGGCTATCGAATACACGTTTCCACAAAAAAACGCCTGGTATCACATTTCCTTACTAATAATAAACGTGGTTTAAATTTTACGATCATTTACTACAAAAAAATGGTTGATTATCAGTTGTGTAAAATTTTAATGCGTTTATTAGTAAGGCCCTAATGTGCACCTATCCCTAATCTGTAGGTACTAGGTACTATGTGGATATTCTAAACTTATATCGTAACAAACGAATAGCATTGGGTAGGAATGATGCCCTTGTTTTACCGGTATTTCAATGGAAGACGCCCCGAGGGACTAGCGTCATTGATCCCTTCGGTATCGGTGCACATTCGAGAAAAAAACATTTGTACACTCAACTGTGTAGTTTCTACCACTAGTACTTTAGTTCAATAACTTGGCTCTTCAAGACCTTTCCTTTACTCCTTCCTATCCACAAAAAATCCCACCACACAGCGTACCTAAAATATGACCATAATAGACCTCATAATATGAGGCCCTGAAGAAAATTATTTAATTTAAAATTATGTAAAAAAGGCGTAACTCCTCGAAGTGCTTAATAAAAAAGTAAATTAAAATGAAAATTATACGTAGGTACATAACTCGTGGATGTTTATGGCATTGTTATCTTTGGTGTGAAAAAATATTTCACTCGGTCAAGGCACCATTTTGTGGTTGCCTGCAATTTAATTTAATTTACTATTCAGATTACGGGATTATCACACCGCCGCGTTTCCGGAGAGATTTGCAGATAAGGTCACGTCTCCAGACTCTCTTTCTTTCAAATGCAACTTATGTATTTCTGGTATTTGAATCTTTGTAAGTTGAAATTGAATGTATGTAAGAATTTTCGCGTGATCACGAACTAAGAAATCATTGGCGTTGCGACCAATTTACGGAGCCCGGGGGAAGTTTGTAAAATGTGCCATCACAACTTCAGAGCAAAAGCCATTTAATGTATATTATTACTATGCAATCGCGATTAAACTATCATTAAAAAAAACTATAACGCAGAAAACGATTTATAAATTTATCGGGATAGATTTTTTATTTTTTACTGTAACCTAATCGTCAATTAAAAAAAAACATGACGATCTATTCTAGTTAGTCAGACTTTCTGAACGATTTGGTGCCCCGGAATCATGAAATCCCTATGCGCAGATTTTTATATGTGAAATTTCGGAACGTAATGGCCTGTTCAGATTGAGCATATAAATATAAAATATAATAGCATGCCAAATATCGCTCTCCATACAATCTCTTCAGACCATTCACACCTAAGCGCTTTATGCGCACATCAACCATAGACAATGAACATCTTACGCCGTAACCGCTTCTGAGGCGATATTACAGTTAAGCGTCCCCCACTCCGACGAAAACAGGAGAGGGGGTCATTTTAATTACGGAGCTGCCTAGATCGGTGGTCAAATGTCAAGTTGATAGATTCAGTACAAAAAAATGCGCATTCCGTGGCCGCTTGCTAATTCATCTGACCCCCTCTCCTACCATAGGAAGAAATATTTGATAGCGTCGTGTGAACGGTACGAAACACAAGCGCTCGCGGTTCAACAGATATCTGCTCGCGGTTATATTCGATGTCTGAACAGGCTTTAAATGTGCAACTATTCTCATCATGAGCTATTGCGCATAGAAGTATCAATTTAACCCCCCAGGCCTAAAAGGCAAAAAGGTCACATTTTTCATTACACAAATAAATGTTTTATAAACGTTATCGCCAGCTCATTTTTCTTGTCATTTGATGTAATAATAATTAATAAAAAATTTCCAAAGATTATTATTTTTTATCAAATTGCAGTTAGAAACTTTGATTTCATAAAGGTGTACAATTTAAATATTTTGTGGTTAAATTTCAGATTTGAAAATAAAGCGTGGATTTTTTCTATGTAACACCGTTTGGATCATTTTTCTCACCATGATGGCAAGGGAGACATGACGCTTTCTATGAGACCTATACAAGTTGTTTCCAAAAGCGAACAAATTAGCCAACGCGTAAAATAAGCTAAGGCGCTGAATTCATCGTTCATTTGTTGGTACTATATTTAACTGTTCGGTATTTAGAATCCATAAAAGAGCGTTGAAACTTGAGCAAAATCGGGTGAGAGGTATTTATGTGTCATCCATAATTAAGAGTTAATAATATAAATAAGTTAAAATATATTAATTATTATTTTTTTAATTTATAAACTAACGTTTAGACAAGATTTTTATGCATAGCACAAAGGGTAACAATTATTACAAGCAATAATTGTCAGCCTGAAACACTCATTTACATTGAAAAATCTTCCGAGAAAAGATACTTGCCGCCAACGGGACTTGAACCCGTGTCCTTCCGTTCAAGCAGTAATCAAAATATAACAAGCAGTAATTGTTGAATGAAACACTAGTATATATTGAATTATTTGGCGGGTATTTGATAAGCCGCCATAGCTCAGTGGTCAGAGCATTCGACCGGCAATCGGAAGGACACGGGTTCAAGTCCAGTTGGCGGCAAGTATCTTTTCTCGGAAGATTTTTCAATGTAAATGAGTGTTTCAGGCTGACAATTATTGCTTGTAATAATTGTTAAAATATATTATGTACTTTCGGAAAATTGTATGAATTTATGGCCAAACACGTTAGAAAAAGTTAATTATCAGGATTAATTTTTGGGTTATAATGACGTGTTGCCTTTCCTGCTTCTTTAGCCAAAGTTTTAAAAATCGCAAATAATATTTGAGAGTAAGCCAAAAATGTATACATTCTTAGTGTGCCTTATATCGCCATGAATATAGGTAAAAGGTGTAAAAATCGCTTGGCAATCGGAATCTAGCGGTCACGATTTCAAACGCAAAAGTGGTTTTTATTTGTATTGTGAATAATTTTATAACAAAAATTTAATCAATAGAAATTGCCACAGATAATTTAAGCCGGAAAAGAGTTTTTTTTAAAGTTGTTTCTTACATGCATTTATACATTTCTAATGAAAAAACACAAACATTCCCCCACGCGCCAATCCGACCTTTGCATTACTGCGTACTGAGTTGTTATTTCACGTCAAATACAATAAATTTAAAATAGAAACCGAACGAGCGCGTATTATTGCCAGCGATTGTAGCGAGAAGACAATGCGTAGAAAATGAAATTTTATTCAGCGCCGCCGCACAGATTAGTTCAGCGCGTTTACCTTCTGAAAGTGGAACAGATTCCGGTACTGAATTAAATAACAAGATATAAAACTAAGAGAAAACGGATATAAAACTTCTTTAGAATAAACTAGCTGACCCGGCCACACGTTGCTGTGGCTAACGATACCTTTATAACCAACGCCATCTGTTCAAATCAAATCCAAACCACGCTGCCCGCTGCCGCTTGGTCAGATATATTATGTATTTCAACCAATTTACACAAAACTTTGACAAATTACATAACTAAAAACCTTCCTCATGAATCACTCTATCTATTGGTGAAAACCGCATGAAAATCCGCTGTGTAGTTTAAAAGATCTAAGCGCACATACAGCGAGAGCGACTTCATTTTATACTTAGTAATAATAATAATAATAACAAAGATAAAGATAAATAGACGTAAGTTAGGAATGACGTGCCCATTTTGAAGGTTTCAAAAGATTTGGACATAATAAGGTCTCTTAATTTTGGTTATTTCTGAAGTCCTGGAAAGACCCAATGTATGTAAGAGCATGCCTATCAACTGCACAAAAATCCCATTAATGTTAACTCCTGAGACAATTGTTCACTTTTCGGAGCAAATCATATAGGTCTCAAAGAAATTATTGTGTCTCCCTTACTATCATAGCGAGAAATGTGATTTAAACGGTGCTGGAAAGAGAAAAAACCACTCTATATATTCACATATAAAAGTTAACAATAAAATAATTAAAATTTACACCTTAATGAAACCAAACTTTCTGATTTAAAGAAATGACCGCAATTTGAAAAAAAATGAAACTTTGTGAAATTTTTAATGAATTATTTTATTTACATAAAACGACAAAAAGTGAGGTGATGGTAGCGTTTATAATATCTACTAATAAAATGTGTTTTTATTTTTTTCGTCACTAGTAATTTTACTTAGAAATAACGTAAAATGAGCCATTTAAAAAAAAATTATGTTTGCATTCAAAATTTTTAAATTAAAAAAAAAAACATGGTTATTTTTGATAATACAATTTGAAAGCGTATTTCATCATCTTTCAAAAACAGTTTTTAGTTTTCGGATATGTTCACAAATACTACATTTATTTGGATTTTATTTGAAAGCTGAATTATTTAAACCTACTGACAGAATATGGTCGAGGCCTGAAGGGAAAAAAGACGATGGGGCTAAGCTCAGTAGTTCTTGGTATCCGGTAATTGAGGGCTATACCAAAGAATAATGTCGGATGTGCAATTTTGTAGTTTTGCAGTAGAGCTGTTTGAAGTTTCGTTTCTGCATTTTTACTATTTTTGAGTTCAAGAAATATAGACATTAAATCAACAAATAAGCTAACAGAACGATTTTCGATTTTCAGCAGATTCGACATTGTTCTTCGGGACCGTCGATCTGCCCTGATGATGGACACTGATGCCGTCCTGCTATAGAAGGATGTGACTCAACACCAAAAATAAATCAGGATAACCTCTTAATTTTATTAAAGTCTTACTTTTATACGTTATGCTTCACAACTTACCATTTATGTAAACTTTTCTATTTAAATAACGCATTATTGTATTTTTGTTACCGTTCACGTGTAGTAAATTGACGCCCAACGGGGTGGTGATATAGTTCCTTTATATTTGCACAGTACAGAACAAGGGCACTCTTGAGCGGTGTAACATAAAAAAAAAAACAAAACAAAAACACATGTATTATCATTCTGTATGAAAGCATTAAATTTCAACGGCTGTCTTTATGTGTAGTTATGAATGTACAAGGCAATTACACGAACCGATCAACATGAAATTGATTAGGTACTTTGCTCACGGCATTGAATCAATTACCTATCGATAACTGACTGGCGATGGGTGTCCCAGTTATCAAACTGGATTCACTCGCAGCTCGTGGGCAGACTTGGCTAACGGCTAATGGGAGCTCCGATCTCATTTCGTTTTCGTTCAGAGTTAAATTGGAGAATTTAAATCAAGTTCATAAACGAATATTTTACAAATTATGTTATGTTGATAAAACACTTTGAGTACGCTTTTTATAAAGTGACGTCCAAGTTAACAATATAGAGACTAACAGAGGGTTAAATTTGGTGATGAATCGATTGAATAGTTCAGGAAATAAGTATCTACAGCATTATTGGAACCTCGGGCAATTTGGGAGCCGCCGCCCTGGGAAACATTTATTGGAAAACTAACACCTCTGCCACAGGTCACCCCAAGTGGTTCGATACGTTTGTTAGACTTCGCAGGGGTGCCTGGGTTCGTGGGGTGAAGTTGGTCTAGATCTTGGCGGCGGATGCGTTTTCCCAACTACTGCGTGGCGGGCCGGATCGGGAGACATGTTGTAGATCTCTCCAGCTACTCTAGTTACGCATCGCCTTGTACCGCAGTGGAAAAAATCGATTCACACGTCCGTCACTCCTGTACCCATTGACCCCTAGATTCCAACCCACCCCTCATATCCTTTTCCTTCCCAGAACTCCTTCCCTAAAAGTACCCACCACAGAGCATCCCCTAAGATGACGTGGCCTCCTACGTGGAGCTAATGTGAAAAAAAACGTGGAAATAATGTTATTAAAATAGCCCCACATGGGAGGCCCTGAGGAAAAAAGATTCCCTCAGATCCTATGCCATCTTTGCGGATGCTGTGTGAAATATATTTTAAGGAAAGGAAGGAGAGGAAGTTCTGGGAAGGAAAACGGTAAGAGGGGTAGGTAGGAACCTGGGGAACAATGTGTCAAGGAATGAGGGACGTACGAATCGGTGTAAGGCAATGGCTCGAGACGGCTGGAGAGGTCAGAAGATCTCCCTCACCCACTGTCTCCTGATTCGACCCGCACACGCAGTAGGTGGGAAAATGCATCCGCAGACAACACCTAAAAAAATCTCACCCCATCAACCACTTGGGGAGACATATATGGTAGAGGTATTGGTCACCCAACAAATGGTTCTCTGGGAGGCGATATCCAATATATACGCCTCCAAAATTAACATGTTCACGTACACCGTACATAGACAGGCGTTCACGGTGGAACTTGTCAAATATGTTCAGATGAAAGGGGATGAAAGTCTCAGTTTTCTATGTCCCACATTATACTATAAGGGGATGTACCGGATAAGGAACAGGTTAGGGGCTGGACTTTAGACAGGGAATAGTTTATTAATTTACTCCACAAATACCCGTGTCTTAGAATCACTGCATTTAAAACATAATGCTTAGATAACTGACTTAAAGGTTATAAAATATAAATCTTTAATTTTTGCAACGAATTTGTTGAAAGGCGCTGAAATTATTATTAGGATACGAAAAACTTACAACTTCAACTGACACAATAAAGAAAAAAATCATAGTGTGTAAAATCCAATAGATGTGTTCGTCTCTTTTTAGTGTCGCTATTTTTCGTTTCATCGAGTTTCATATCACAACGGTGTTAAAGAAGTTTTAACCTCAACAAGTCTTGTAGGCTATTGAATAATTGTAATTTTATTTCCTTGTTTAGGGAACGTACCCATACTACGTGACTCGTTCGGGGGGGGGGGGGGGGAAGGGCTTTCAAAATACCACGCTTGGTACAAATGAGCGGCGGGTTGCTTAGGTTTTTGGTCACGGTGGGGGCGGGGGGGGGAGGGGGGGGTTAAAAAGTGCAAAAAGTTGGTCACGTAGTATGGGGGTACGTTCCCTTAGCTAAAAAAATGAGAATATCCTTGTTTTTGCAAGGTAAAGCTATCGGTAGGTTCATACCTAGCTTTATCTTCATCAATTATACAGGAATACGAATAGCACATACATTGATTTAAACAGTGATTTCAGAAATTTCAAAAATTCTGGTTTAAATTTTATTATTATTCTTCTAATATTGTTTTTGTTGTTATTTCTTTTTAATTCTGCTTCCTTTCTATTGAAGAGAAAAAAAAATAAACAAAAAATTTAACAAAACAAAAAACGACTTAAAAAAATGCACTAAAAAGTAAAAAAATAATTTCGTATTCTTCTACAACTTCATAATCAACTTACTTTTTCTAATCATCAATATGTAGGTACGATTGTTACTTTTTGAGTCGGTGTCAGTCAAGGTAGGTTTGTAACTACATACATAGTTATAGGTGAGATGCGCTTGTGTCGCACAAGAGAGGCGAGAGCGGGGCCGCGGCGGCGCGGCGGCGCGGGGAGATGTCAAGTGAACACGCCGGGCCGGGTACCTTGGCTGACACCGACTCCAAAAATAGCAATCGTACCTACATATTGATGATTAGAAAAAGTAAGTTGATTATGAAGTTGTAGAAGAATACGAAATTATTTTTTTACTTTTTAGTGCATTTTTTGAAGTTGTTTTTTTGTTTTGTTAAATTTTTTGTTTATTTTTAGTGAATCTGAAGTACACTAACTAATTTGTCTGAATATAGGTAAACCTACTAAACGTGCTGCTCATATGAGACAGACATAATTTGACCATAGCGACGTTAGGGTCAAATTAAGATATTCGGCCGAATTTCATTAATTTTTCATGGATCCGATAATTAGAACCTAATCAAACTCTCATCAAATTACGCTTGAAGGACATCCTTTCCAATAAAAAAAGAATCATCGAAATCGGTTGGCGTGATATTGAGTTATTCGTCCATTTGTCGCGCACATACTTAATGCAGATTTAAGACTTATATGGTTTTCTCATGGATGCCATTGTCGGAACTGGACCAAATTAAAATGGGACCACACGGAAAGCACCAGCTTTCATAAAAAAAAAAAGAATCATCAATATCGGTTCACCCAGTCAAAAGTTCTGAGGTAACAAACATAAAAAATAAGAAAATAAAAAATAAAAAAAAATTTAAAAAATTTAAAAAAACTCAGTCGAATTGAGAACCTCCTCCTTTTTGAATAATTGGTATTTTATTTTAACTATTTCTATTATTACTACGTTACACGATTGATGTAAATGCTCCAAGGGCGTAAATAAATAAATAAATTTCTGAGCATATTTGGAGTAAAAAATATACATGTCATTTTCTTTTTGTCTTTTTATTTTATTTTATGGTTATATCAAAATAATTTCTATAAAAGAAAACTGTCGTTAAGTTCCCAGCTATTTCTTGCTAAGATAACCATGCATCATCTTTAATAAGAACAAATAACAAAAGCTTTTAGAAATCAAAATTCAAACAAAGCTCATTTAGTACCAAAGTTTTATTAAAAGCTTAGAGGTCACAGTGTTTCAGTAATATTATTTGCAATATTCTCGTGTCGGCGTATGCCGTTTTAATGTGGCATCAGTTCGCTGCTGTGCTTTCATGTTTATATACACGTATAATTTAAATAACAATTATCTAGTATACAGTGTACAGCGAGTAGGCGTTAACTTCACTTAGATGGATCAGAACATAGAGAGCATAATTAAAATATTTGTCATATCAAGCGGATACTTTGTGATGTGACATTATTAATTTAAAATAAAACAATAACTTTGTAAACACCACTTTTATTTTTATACTTTATATGCCGACCGTGTTTCGCTACAACCGTAGCTTCATCAGTGCAGTATAATACTCTACTCTAGTATTATACTGCCCTGATGAAGCTACGGTTGTAGCGAAACCATACCCGGCTTTGCAAGGTTGCTTTGATGCTCCACTCATGACACTAAGAAGTAAAATCGATTATAGAAGATGCTCCGAGACACGGCTAATGCGCGCTTGGCTTTTGTGCACCGTTGATATTTTTGTCACACAGGTCGTTTCTACGACTCGTTTTTGAGTTAAAAAGCTTGCCTGTGGAGCGATTGGCCGGCATTTGTGTTTCTTCCCTCTTACAACATAGGTTTCTTCAAAAAGACCCTACGCATAACGCGTGGCATTTCCGAAAATGACATAACTCCTCAGGCAGTGGCGTAGCTAGCATGGGTTGCACCCGGAGCGGATGTCACCCCCCTATTAAAGTTAACTTGAGAAATTCAAAAAGCTTTCGACTTCATAAAATTGGTCCATCCTGGGGGATGGCTAGAAAATTTCAGAATATAGGCTATTCCGCCTATAAAAGACCGACCGACACAAAATTCGGGGCACTCCACGGGGAGCCATAGAGTTACGAAAATATAAATAACAGATCGTGTTCATGTCTATGCAATATCTTGGTCGAGTGGCACCCCCCTTCGGGTGGCACCAGGGCAGCCCCCCCCCCCTTGCCCTCAGGGAAGTATTTTCCCCACGGCCTCTGTGTCCCAATATTTGTACACTGATATTTCTCTCTTTCATAAGAACAGGCCTTTTCTACGACCCGTTCTTGCTCGGCTGTGGAACGAATTGCCGACCTTTGTGTTTCCTCCCTTTTATAGCATAGGTCCCTTATAAAAGATCTTCCGCAGGTTGCTTGAAATGGCTTTAGCCATGTTTGGTGACTAGATCTGAATAGACAGTACTATCTACTTACCCACTTTCTTCCCCAACTAATTTCCATTCCTACTGCCTTCAACCTCACAACATACCTCATTTGGGGATGCCATAGGCTCACTGGCACTAGAGGAGGGCAGTTAGGACTCTTGTACGGTATTCACATAAAAAAAAACATCATCCTCAAAAATGACATAAGTCTAGAGGGAAAAAAAATTCTTCAGAAAAGAGAAAATCGATATTCAAAAATGTTTGATAAGTTTCACCAAAAGTAAGAAAAAAGAGAATAAAGACACGCCCACATATAATAATATATAAGATCGATTTGTAGGCGATAAAATATGAAAGTGATCATGAAAATGTTCACAGAAAATATATACCCATCAACTAATAAACTCGTTTTAAAATACGAACTCGACTAGGGAAGTGTACACAATTAAACAAAACACCTGAAAGAGAAGTTGTCCTCTCAATTTAAGATGTAGTTGAAAAGCTCGCTTCCCTCTTCAGATCGGATTTTTTTTTTAAGAAAGACAAACATTCGCGGGTTACGAATAACCCGACAATGTTTTAAAATCTCCTACTACCACCACAGAAAGCCGAAAATGTTGCTTGTGTTGTGATGGAGGATTTAACCAGCTGAGGAATCGAATACTCGACGCCCGGGTGGGACCCAAGCGCTATGCCCACTCAACCACTGACCAGTCAGAAGATTTGATTTTCGTAATTAACGTTTACTTACTACTGTGATTTAAATACCCTGAATTATTAAGACGGGTTATTTAACAGAATTTGAACAATTCATTAAATTTCGAAGTTAAAATTCAAGTTCTATTATAATTTTATCACGTGTCGATTTCACAGTACCTACTTGAATAAGAACAATTATCCATTTTGTGAGGCGCGTGTGTACTGCCGCTCCGCGAACCATTTATTGGATAACCTCTGACGTATGTACCCAGGTTCATGGGGTGAAGTTTGTCCGGGTCCTAGCGGATCATCCGCCGCGGTGGATGCTTCTGCCCACCAACTGCGCGTGGGGGATATCGAGAAAGGCCTGTTTGAGGAGATCCTTTGACCTCTCCAACTGGTCTTGCACCGCAGTGGGAGCTATGAACTCATACGTCCGCAATTCTTGGAAACACTGACCCCCACATTCATTTTTCCTTCCCAGAACTTCCTATCCTAAAAAGACCTTCCACACAGCATCGCAAAGGACGACATAGGTCTGAGGGAAATTATTTCATTCAGGCCCTCCTTTGTGGATCTAATGTAAAAAAAAACAAAAATTGAATAGGACTTTCACAGAACTTAAATATTTATCAACTTTGAAATTTGATGAATTATTCAAATTTTGTGAAATAACACGTCCAAGAACCAGGAAAACATATTTATGGAACTATCCACAAGATATTATATCAATTGATCATATTATATACTTACCTATTGCATAATGTTATTCTATTTCAGTTATAATTAGTGTAACTCGCTCATCAAGCACAAGAACTAGCTTCTTCTTTGGTGAGATTGCAATTTTAAATAATTTCTGTACCGATATGTAATTTATATAACTCCACTGTACATTTATATATCTAAATTAAATTTTTAAAAAATTAAAAAATATCTGGTTAGTTTACTGCATTTTCGTGGTTTTGAGAAGGAAGAGACAATAGTCACAGATAATAAAAGTAACGTAATGAAGGATGATATACATAGGTTCAAATCTTTTGAAGGTTGCGATTTTTTTTATTGTCTATTAAAAAATTGTTATAAAAAGGAAAATCATATTTTACAATGCAAATACGTAGGTTTCACCACAAAATGTTGCAGTTTGCGTCACTAGGTTTTCCCCGTTGAAATAAAATATAATATGAATATATTTAGTTGGGATGTTTTTTTTAAATAGGAGTTTAATAACAACAGTTAAATTGTTTTTAAAATGCGTCGAATCGTAGACCCGGCTGAAAAGTATTTCCAACACTTCAGTATCCAAAAAACGTGGAAAAGGGGTTAAAAAAAAATCTAATTCCTGGGATCAAAAAAGTATTTGTTTGGTTCTCTAAGCGATGTAGATTCACCAATTAACCGCTTGCACTACGTGTTTCGGGACACCGTGTACAAAGAAGAGTGTCCCTGCATGGGTTTTTTTTTTTTTTTAATAAATGTAGTTTTATTCCGAGACAGAGGAAATTTTGCACACTTGACCTTCTACATAGGAGGAAGATCACTGTACGTGACATTTCGAAAAACCACCCCACACCATTTTCCCAACCCTTAAGCCGCCGCTACCCGAATTTCTACCGATTTCTTACGTATCTCCCTTAAACATTGGAAGTTTTTAAGCTCTTAAAAAAATATATGTTATTTTTTAAGATAATATCTAGACGCGTTCCACGCCGAAACGCAAATCATATACTGTTCAACGCTTCTGTACCACGCTGTATACATCAGAACTGTTGGTTGACTACACTGCAACCCAATGGTTTAAGTTAAAGGTTGCTTATAATAACGCTTATCGCCAATTTTTTCGCCTACCGAGATACTGCAGTGCTACGGAAATGTTCCCGGAGGGACGAGTGCATACTTTCCGTGCACTTCTCCGCCACCGCATGGGGAGTTTATGGCGCAGACTGCGCCATTCGAAGAATGCGATCATCACCGTCATGACTACCTGGATGGAGTCTCCCCTGATGGCCCTCTGGTGACGGGAGATGGTGAAATACCCCCCGTAAACGGCTGTTTGCATTAATTTAAGTGCTTAATATTTCATTTCTCATGTTTATGTGTTTTTATTTAATTTATGTGTTGGTGTTAATTTTTTTTTTACCTGATCTTCTTATTTATCTTTCTTTTGTTATTTAAAAATATGGTTTGTATTGCATTGCACTTCCCCTGCATACATTCTGGAATAAACGATTATTATTATATAAAATTCCCTCGATAGAAAAAAATCGCAAAGTATGCTCCGAAAATTATTATAAACACGTTTGTTTCAGTTATTTTACAACTAACCTTCCACGAGATTTTTGCTCTATTTTAAACACGGACATATGAATATATCTGGACCTGCCCTAAGTGATAAAAACGTATTATTTCTCCCTCCCCATGGAGCCAGCTGGAGCTCCTCCTTGGACCCAGCTGGGCTTTACGAGAGCCTCGCTTGAATCAAAAAAATGTGATGTCATCATTCTTGTCCTGACCAGCGCAGAGGTAACATCATACATTTAACGAAATAACACGGCAAAATATGAGAGCTTGTGCTATAGACCTACCTACATAGCGAATGTGGGCGTTTCTCTAGTGAGCTCGTCGCAGGTTACAGGGGTAAGTAAATTATGAAACATTTGTAAAAGTGTCTTAACTAAACACGGCAACAAAATATTGCAATGTGAATATGAGCGAACCTTTTCGGGGCAAGCATTTGTCCTTCGCAAATAAGTTATTAACGTGGCAAACAATTCGCGCTCCCATGTAAAAAGGTCTATTCATTCAAAGCAGATTTTGCTTTTAAGAACTAAATGGTGATATTATAATGCGAGATGCCTATATACTGTCATATCGATTTTTTAACGAATCACAGTCATCTTTCCCCTCTTCGCCCCCCATAGTTTGGTTTTACCCCTTATCTGTATCTTCTGGTCTATTGAATTTGGGTGTCTATGATTTTAAACGAGTCCTGTTTTATTAAACGTTTTCGCAATATTCCCATCGATTTTATCGCTTTAAATTTAAATATTAGCGCGCTCCTCTAACATTCATAATTACGTATCTCTCCATCTTCTTCTTTTTGAGCGCGGATGCGGCGCCTTAAAGTATAATTTTTGCACACTTCACGTTCAAAAAGAGAAAAATTATCATTGTCCAAAAACTCTCGTGTAAATCCCGGGCTACGCCAGGGACTTCAGCTTGTTTAATAATAAATCCGTTTTTGTTAGGAAGCTGAAGAATGAAACCAAAAAACATAAAAATTATATTGTCGAATTAAATCGTGATTCTAAATTTAAACGGAATTGCTAAAGCATTTTCGGGGTACGTGTTTCATTTAATACATTCAAATGCGTCATTTTCAAAATGATTTTCCCGAATCTTTCAAACAAATCGGACATCGTTGATCTGGACCACAAGTTATGACATATAAATGGAGTCTAATGGATCAAACCAGAACAATATTGGACTGGAATATTATGCGATGTATTCCCAAATACTATTATCAAAATATCAATAATTGAGTTTGGGTAAGGAATTATCAAATAATAATAATAATTAATTGAATGAAAGCAATATCAAAGCAAATTTGAGCGAAGCCCTTTCCTTTGAGTTTGATACAATGCAATATTATATATCTACTATTATGGTAAAGCAAAATCAACACAAATAATACAATGGGCTTTGTTCGAAAGCAATCAACGAAATTCGAAATATTGATCGAATTTATTGTTTCTTAAGCCTAGTTCGCCCAACGTGTATTTTACTCGTAAAGTGAGAGATTTTAGCCATTTGTATCATGAACCTATTTGTTATGGATGCAATCATTTTACAGATGCACGTTCGAGTTAGACTGTTACGCGTATGTAGTGGAAAGATTTTTGCTTAGTTAGAAACTAAGAGTTTTAGAAGAGGATTGTGAAATAAAGTGACCCGACAGTTGTTCCCCCTACAGTTGTTCCCCCTGACAGTTGGCCCTCCGAAAATTGATTACAATATAAATATCATTTTTGAAGTGAAAATTTCTTTAGCACCGTTGTGAGCTGAAACAAACACATACATGCATTTGTAGGATTTATCCAGCGAGATTGAGATAGAAAAATTGGTATCCTCTTTGTGCGGTGCTTCATAGCCTATAGGTCTCCTCTTTGTGCGGTGTTTCGCAACCTCCCTAATCTAATCTACTTTAGTTTTACTTTAGCGTCTGCCCATCTGGGCTGGTTGAGGAAGTCTTTTTGACCTCTCTAACAGGACTCTCTCGGAACATCGCCTTGCACAGCGGTAGGAGGGATAGGTTCATATATCCGTCACTTCTGGACAACCTACCTACTCCTCACACCTTTTCCCTTCCCAGCACTTCCTCTCCTTCCTTCACTTAAAAGACCCTCCACTCTCCCAAAGATGTCATAGGCCCAGATGGGAATTATTTTCAAGGCCTCCTGTATATATATTTTTTACATTAACTCCACACAGGAGGCCCTGAGGAAAATAATTTCCCTCAGGGCCCATATCATCTGAGATGCTGTGTGGAGGATCTTTTCGAAGTGAGGAAGGAATTAACATTGGTCTTGAAGAGACTCATATTGTAGGAAGGAAGAAACACGCAGGCCGGCAAATCGTTCCACAGTTGAGCTGTTGAACACAAGAACGAGTCGAAGAAGCGACCTTTTCCTATGACAAATGTCAAATGTGTACATATGTTGGGCACGCATTTGGCGTGTTTCCCGACCACGCACCGGTGCCGAAGGAATCAATGACGCTGGTTCCTCGGAGCATCTTCTATTGTAATACCAATAGAAAAAGGATAGCATTCCCACCCGACGCCTGTGCTCTAAAGATTGCAATCCGTCTGTTAAGATGGGAGAATCTATCAAACGGACCGCCCGTTTCTGCACAGAGTCGAGGGTATTTTTCAGGTATTTTGGAGCTCCAAAGAGCTCCTTCAGAACAGAAGTGGCTGCCAAATTCAACCAATGAATGAAAAAAAAAATATATCCTTGAACTGAGACAAAATTGCGAATTTATTGTGGATCATAAAAAAGTTCAGCCGACCAAATTAGGAACAAATCGAAAGTAATGGCCGGTTTCTATGACAAAATTTAAAATTTTGAATAATTGCGATTGACTGATTGTGGTTTGAATGAAATATGAACCGACAAAGTGAAATAATCTTTCTATCCGCCCATCTTCATTATAAATCTATCACGATTCTAATTGATTAAAATTCCCACGGGGTTGATCATTTAAAAATAGAATAATCCACATCAGTCACAATGGTATAATGGGATCCGCCGGGGGTTGAACAATGTGTACAGGAAGCACGAGCCTAAAGGAAATGATCTGGGTCTCTTATTCCATTCTGTGCTCCGGGCAACGAGAACAAATAATTATATTCTAAGGACGAAGGATGTTGAATAAAATACCAAGGATAATGAGATAATGTTAAGAATGCAGAATGAATAGATTTACACAAAGAAGCGCTAACTGTAACGCACGCAGAGGGTGGTAAAAAAATTCTAAACAATATAAATTTTAAAAAGTGATTTCCATCGCTGGGTTCTCTTGATCTATTCGGAATAAAAAAGCAGTAGTCATTTTGCTGTCCGATGATATTTTTTCCTATTAAAACAAAAAAAAATTCAATCACACGTCACCACTGATCACACTCCTACACGTCGCGACGGAGTCACGTGATACGCGAGCTGTGTCGTGTGTTACCGTGCTGCTGGAACGAGACCCTCTTTGACGGCGAGGGTGGTCTACCGGTAAGGCTCTTGACTCGCAATCCGAAGGTCGCGGGATCGAATCCCGCGCGCGGGCAAATAAATTTTATTTGAATAATTGTGTTATTTAATAGTTTGTTAGAGAGAGAGAGAGAGATCGTACGTGACGTCATTATAAAAGACGTGAGAGAAAAAAATACTAGAAGTGAAACCTTCGCCCACACAATCTCAAACAATTGGAGCCTTGAAAAGTGAGCTCATAATAAAAGCGGCCAACGCATGTAATGTTTCATTCTATCCCATTCCCTCGCAGGCAAAATCCTATAGATGTATCAGTTTGTTTCATTTTAGTGTCGTTTCCGTTTCATCCGAGTTTCACATCACAATGGTGCTAACGAAGTTTCACTTCAAAATCTCGATGTACAAATAATTTAGTTACATTCTGTCTACGTTATTCTATCTAGGTAACAAACCAGTTCTTAGAACGATCGTTTCCAATGAAAAAGGTAGTTGTAGTTGCCTATAATATGGAAGAATTAGTCGTAGATAATATTGTTAATTCTAAAATTCAATTATGACGTTTGATGGAAGGTGGCAATGCCCGAATTGGTAAAGGCGCCCGTCCTGGTTAGACGAGAAGTTCTGGGTTCGAGTCCCAGTTGCGACTGTCATCTTTTTATATTTTTCTGTGTCTTGTTCTCTTTCATATTTTCGTTTAGATTATTAGTGTTATCTTCTTCTTCAATAAAATAATTTAGTTTTTACAAAATACAAAAAAAAAATTGGGTAGGTTTGGTTTAAACGATTTTCAAGTTCACCTTTTAGCATTAGATCCTTTTAAATAAAGTGGATATAACAGTGTTAAATGAACCGAACGTTTGTCAGGTACTCTTAACCAGAGGCGCAACGAAAAGTTCCCAGGGCGATCGGAAGGCATATTAACCAGGCCCCTCCCCCTTTACAACTAAAACGGTGAACAATTTAAGAGTTATAAAAACCTACAAGCTTAAAGACTTCAAAAGAGTCCAAACCTTGATAATATGACATTTTTGTTGATAAAAACCTTTGTAACTTTCTTCCACGTGTTTTTAATTTTCAAGAAATTAATATTAAAATGAAATACCACCGCGAAGCAGTTGTAAAATTATTAGAACTAAAGAATTCACAATTGAAACGTTGTTTTTTTATTTTTTATGTGATCACATGAGTCCGAGCTGCTCCTTTCTGGAGCCAGTGAGACTACGGCATTCCTATTTGGGGTATGTTGTGAGGCTGAAGGTAGTGGGGAGGGGAAGGTAGGGAAGTACCTAATTAATCAAATCTGGTCACCAAACACTGCTAAAGCCATTTCAAGTAACGTTTCAATTCTGAATGGTGGTCTTACAGGGCGATACTGAGAGTATCTTCCATTCTGGAACGTGCCACAAATATACTATATATTATTTTAAATGAATTCATTGTGAAATAACACAAACTAATCAAAAATAAAATTTATTTGCCCACGCCGCGCGCCGCGATTAGACCTTCGGATTGCGAGTAAAAGCCTTACCGCTCGACCACCCCGGCCGTCAAAAAATTGAAATGGTTTAGCTGAGCTTGCTGATCAGATCTGATTAGCCATTACTACCCCACTATCTTCAGCCTCACAGCGTACCCCATTAATTGGTCTATAAGGCGCTTTCATTTCTTTAATGCCTTTGTGGAAGATGTATGATAACGATTACATTTTTTCTTTGGGGGAAGCAGACAACACGTGCATCGTTATTCTCATTTTCGACAGCTCTTTCTTACACAATATTGTTGAGTGCAAAAAAGAGCTCCAGCATTATTCAAATTTGAAAGGCGGGTATGGGTACCGTCGCACCGGGAATCATTTATTGGATAATAAACGCCTCTGCCATAGGTCACCCCAAGTGGTTCGCTATGTTTGGTGATTTAGCAGGGGGGCCCAGATTCATCGGGTGAGGTGTCAGCGGCGGATGCGCCTGCGATCAGCTGCGTGGCGAGCCAGATCGGGAAAAGCAGGTTTAGACAGACCCTTCGACCTCTCCAGTCGGGCACTCTCGTCCCAAATTGCACCGCAGCGGAAAGGATGGATCCCATACGTCCATCACTCCTGGACATATTGAGCCCATGACTCTTACCCATCTCCCATACCTTTTTCCTTCCCAGAACTTCCTCTCCTTAAAAAATCCTAATAGCATAGCATCCCCAAAGATGATATATGCCCTGAGGGAAATTAATTTCCTCAGAGCCTCCTGGTGGGGCTAATGTAAAAAAAATATTATAAAGAACATTTATAGCTTTATGTTTTTTTGTGGCGTTGTCGTGCCGACATTTTTGGGAAAATTAACCACACAAGTCGAGCTGTTGAGCACAAAACGACCTGTTCTCACGCGTAAAATGCCAATCGGGGCACAAGTATTGGGCGTATCTCCCGACTGGTCAAAACCATCACCTTGCACTTCTTTTTCTTCTTTCGTATGAGGGGGGAATCAGAGGGGTACATCTAGGTCTGGATCTAGAGAATGAATGGAGCGAGCATTCGTTAATCACGTGTTCGGTAGTCTGCACTCCATTCACACTTCGCCGACTCGTTAAGGCTCTATATATGCATCATGTGGGCACAGCGGCTATGGGAGCACCTAACCCTGTTGATGGCGGACCAGAGTTTACGAATTTAAGAATTCTGACCTAAATGCTGTGGAAGAATATACCCTCAATTGGCGACTAAATACAGTTTTCCATCTTAGAAATTCACAGGCAAACGCCAAACTTTGTGTTCAGTTTGATGAAAAAAATATTTATTAGGACCCCCATTCCCGCTATCTTGGAGTTACTTTGGATAAGTGCTTGAACTACTGGCAACATCGTAAAAGCCATCAAGGCGTAAACAAATAAACAAATAAATGATTTCTTTGCTAGCATATAGAAACAGTGGACAAAAAATCCAGGACAACGAATTTAACTCAGTCAATAAGCTTGCTGGGGATGCGACGCCAACACGCTCAGAACGGCATCAATTGCCCATTGGTTATCGCAGCTGAATACCAGCCAGTACGGGCTAGAAGCGCCCACACTTGCGTGGTGGACGTTCAGCTTAATCCTTCGCACAGAATATCAGCAGACAAAACAAAGCATTCCCATTTGTCGTCTGCAATCCGTTAACAATAGAGCGTACTTGCAATCGTTATAGGGTCAACAGCGGTGTATACAATTATAGTATCTGCTGGTTCTGTACAGTACACCGAGCTTTTGAGGGTATCTCTGGATAATTTCGGAATCAATGAAGCCCACGTGCCTGAGCTGGCCACTTAAGGTTCTACCGAGTATGACAATGGAACAATGGAAAGCTTGTTGAGAAGTTTGCTCATCTAGTGAACGATGTAGTTGGTAATTGCATCCCTTGAAAACTTCAAATTATCGTAGTTCAGAGAACAAACGACATAATTTGGATGAAATCATTAGGAAAATATCCGAAAAATGTAATAAGTTTTTATTGCTACCAAGGAATTTTATTCAAGATTTTGAGAGAAATTAAAAAGAGTCACAGAGTACCTATTAACCATTTTGGGCTTTTTAATTTTTAACTAACACGCAATTATCAATCTTACCCTATCATAATTATTTCTATATAGTAGTTCTTACTTTACTATAGAAGTTTAAGTTTAAGGGCTCTTTGGGTCACATAGTCTCGTTGCCGAGTTGTGCTGAAGGTAGGTAGTCATTGGGGTTCAGGTATGGAGTCATTGGGGTTCAGGAGCTCTGCGGATCAAAACTAGCTTCAGCCGGGAAGGATGTTTGTCCTCAGCAATCTTTACATAGTATAAAATGAAGTCGCTCCCGCTGTCTGTGCGCTTAGATCTTTTAAACTAGGCAACGGATTTTCAAACGGTTTTCACCGATATAGTGATTCATGAGGGAGGATTTTAGGTATATAATTTGTCAAGGTTTTGTGTAAATTGGTTGAAATAAATAAATAAAGAGAGCGGGCTGCCAAGCGGGCAGCGGGCAGCGTGCTGGCAAGCGGGCGGTGTGGATTTGATTTAACAGATGGCGTTGGTTGTAAAGGTTGGATAATGGCGTGGGGTTGTGTTTCGTTAAAGCGGCCTACACACGACACTGCATGTAGTGACTGCGGCAGTGACTGCAGAGAGTGCGGGTTTGAGCGAACTAGCGCTGTCTCGTTCTAGCGGCCCTTTAAAAAACGAGACAGCGCTAGTCACTGCCGCAGTCACTACATGCAGTGTCGTGAGGAGAGCCCATTATACAGCCGGGTCTGCTAGTATTATTATAAATTACGAAACGTGTATCACTGTGTTATAAAGAACTTAAGTCTTTCAATTTGGAAAACACGCCAAACGCGTGCCCAACACATGCCTCAACAAGGTTGACATTTGTCACACGAGAACGGGTAGCTTCTTCTACTCGTTCTTGTGTTCGGCTGTGGAACGACTTGCCGGCCTCTGTGTTTCCTCCTTCCCGGTCTCTTCAAGACCAATGTTCATTCCTTCCTCTCCTCAAAAAACCCCTCCACACAGCATCTCAGATGACATAGGCCCTGAGGGAAATTATTTCCCTCAGGGCCTCCCGTGTGAAGTTAATGTAAAAAAGTACTGGAGAATACAGGTCCGCAGTACGTACCATATTATTACATTCTCTGGAGAGAATAAAAAGAGAAACATTCACTAACAATAACACAGGTCTACAAAAAAATAAAAATTGAAAGCTGTTTTGGTTTTTTTGCGTAATTCTTATGTTTTTGGGTGTGCTGAATTCGAAAATGACTTTCATTTTGTCACAGAATGTCACGTTTTGTGACAATGTAGGTATCTATGTTAAACTAGTTATCATCTTAAAATAAAAGATAAAAGACTAAAAAAATATATATTTGTATTTATAATTGCGTCACAAAACTTATTTTTTAATCTAAAATACATTGATTAGTATGCACTAAACACATTTCTTTTTCCCAGTGAAACTCCTTTTGGTACATTTTCGCTTGTAGGAAGCATCTGGAAGGTCTCTCTGAAGCGTCCAACAGTAGTCTGCAATCATTGAGATGCTTCATCTTCCCTGGAATCTTTTTTCCATTTCCTTAATATCTTGGTGAAATCGTTCACCTTGCTCTTCACTCACATATCCTAAATTTTTTGCAAAGTAGTCGAGGTGGGAATGAAGAAAATGTACTTTTAAACTCATTAGGCAACCTAAAACTTGAAATGCTTTTAACGATTTGTTTGTAGTTAGGGTCTTTGTTATTGCCTAAAAAATTCAGGTTACCCTCCCCGATCCCTAGTTACCCCCCCCCCCTCCCTCGAACCCCCTAACCGAGCTCCCCTCCCCCCTCCCACATTCCATACATTCAGTCCCGGTACATTCAGTCTTCACAGCTCGCGTGCCACCTATTGCAATTTTTTTATACAAATTTCATAATGCCAGAGCTCACCAGTAGTTTTATACAAACCTTGTCTTGACAATAACGAACACAAAAAAAAAGAATTATCCAATTTGGTACAGTCGTTCAAAAGTTATGCGCGTACATACATTTCTGCGATTCATTTTTATTTAGTTAATTAATTTTTCGTAATTTCTTGATGCCAGAGCTCACAATTGTATACAGAAACCACCGCGGGCATGCACACATCATATCCCCAAAGTTTCATCGCAATCAGATGAATGGTTTAGCAATGAAATGTTTATTGCCAGAGCTCACTATTGTATGTACTATCTGTATATATATGTATACCGTTTTGCAAAATAACCTGATGTTCTGGAATTTTTCTAGTTTTCAGAACACCTAAATACATAGAAATCAGTTGAAAACATCCAGACAGCATTTTTGTTGTAGACCTGTGTAATTGTTAATACTCCTTGATTTTCACGGGTCTGCGCTAGCAACAACATAAAAAATAAATTGTTTACGATGGAAAACAGAAAAACATGTAAAATAAAAAAAATATATAAAAATAAAATCATAATTTTTCATACTATTTTGATAAATCGTTCGATTGAAAATAATCTCATCACCACACGAGATTCAATTGTATTTTTCAATTTCACGCCGTGCGAGAATTTGTGAGAATTTTCTTCGTAGAAAATCTATTATTTTGACAATTTCGCCTTTCGTACTTGCCGCAAAAGCCTTTGGGCCCCCGCGGGATTTGAACTCGTGACCTTTCCCCGTTATGCGGACCAATTCGGGATTCCCACTACGTGCGGGGCCCCCAGGGCGAAATAGTATGGGAACCTGCAATTCTAGTTAAGATATCCATTCTTATCATGGTTCTACCTTTCTTAAGTTACACATTATACTCGTATCAGTTTTAATCTCTAAAGGACGATTTAGTTATTAATTTTTATAGATAACTTCCTGCAGAAAGGCATGGAAATCGAATATTATATGTGAGATGTTATTTTATTTATCTATATAAAGTGAGATTACAACAGACTTACTGAAAAACGTCGTGAATATTTTATACAATTGATAAACAACCGTGTATGTGAAAACTTTACTAATATGGAAACTGACAAAAAAAATAGTTCATGGAAATATATATATATAGGTACCTATATTGGTTATCCAGCCAGAGGGGGTTGTTCATCTGTTGTATATGTTACTGTAAACGCCCGTACTACAGTAAATATCAAGATTTTCCAGTAAATTCGAAGATTTACCAACTTTTCATGGCAAAAGTCCAAACTGTTCTGTTCATCCTAAGATTTACTAGTAAAACCTAAGATTTACCAATTTACCGGCTATTAAAAAAAATATCGTAAAAATAAAAATCGGAAAGCTTCACAAGGTATATTAAATTTCCCATATAATTCTTATTTTTCACTTCTGCTAAGTCACCGAATGCAGCGAACAACTTGGGGTGACCTATGGCAGAGGTGTTGGTTATCCAATCAATGGTTCTACAGGCGGTGAAACCCGCCTCTCAAATTGAAGTAACATAATTTAAGGAATTCCTAGTGCCTTTAACAATTACAGTCCCGCCGAGCAATTCTCTATTTTTTGTGAGTTCGAAATAGATCTAGGGCAAGATCTCTTGTCAGATTTGTGTGATTTTCTTTGGCTGTTATTTGATTTTTCTATGGGCCGATGTCAGAAATTCAGCTGTGAGCTGTCACGTATTTTAGATAAGGTTATTTTAAACACGAATTCATGCAAAGTGAATGATTATTTATTCATTTAACAGCCTTAGAAAATCACAGAAATCTGACGGGAGATCTCGCCCGAAATCTATTTCGATCTCACAAAACATAAAGAATCCCTCGGCTGATTACTAGTAACTTCGGCACCTTCAATATGTCCATATGTCGAGAGTTGCATATATAACATGCACCTGTCTATAACGTAACTCTGAGAGACGGCATAGAATTCGATAAACTGCCGGGCGCAATTTATTTGGTTGGAATAAAACGGATTGAGACAAATTACAAGACTTTGAATATTCCGGGCAATACCGAGTTAGTTCAGACAGTAAACGTATTAGGACGGTCCGCACTGCGAACTGATCTGGGATATAATCTACATATGAGGCAGAGTGGTCCAGATATTGGGGCAGAATATCTATAAATAACTCATGATTGCTACATAAGTTTTATATATAATAAAAGCTCTTGTCCGTTGAATACTCCGTCCTTTTCATGATCAAGTTTACTAAGGATGGGTTTAAATCAACAAATTTGAAAAATTCATTAAAAAAATTTAAATCACTTTTCACGTTCTGTGATTATTTCAGTTTTATGAAGTTCTTGAAGTTCTGTTAACATTTCCTTCGTAATCCAGTGGCTTCTTTGGCAGAACTTGAATTATTGGACTTTCCCAAAACTTGAATATTAACATAGAATTTTAATGAATAGTTTGTGATCATCAAATTTCAAAGGTAAAGTTTTGAAAAGATTCTATTCATTTTTTGTCATTACAATACAATTATTCGCCAGTTGTTTCACATAACGGAAATAGTAACAGAACTTGAATAGAACTTTCACAGAATTTAAAAATTAACACTTAGAAATTTGATTAATGGTTCAAATTCTGTGAAAAAAACTGGCTCGTGGTAATTGCGATAACACGTCAAAGAATATTATTTTAATTATCTAAAATAACCGATTTTTACAGAACCTAAACATAAGAATTATCGTGATTTGTTTTTGGGGTATTATGTCGTGTTGCGCTGCCTCATTTTTGGTCAACGTTTCGGACAGCATTACAGTGTATATCATTAGGACAGATGTGCAATACAATACGTTTTATTTCACCTTTATACCTAGGTACCGTGTGTAATACCGATTTATGTTATTTTTGTTATCTAAACCTTTAACACTGTTTTTGATACCTGTGTGCACTAATCATTTCTGGCTATAATAATAGATAAATAATTAATAATTACTAAATAAATACAATTACGATTGATGATTACAGATGTCCAATACAATACATCTGTCCTGATGATGGAAAATGTAACGCTAACCGAAACGATGGCTAAAGAAGGAGGTAGCGCAACACGGCATAACACCGCAAAAATAAGTCTCGATAATACCCTAATCCATCCTAAAACCATTGACATAAAGTGAAAAAATAGGTTCCAACTTTGTCTGTCCAATTAGTTTGATGTCCCAACGCTCTATCGCCGTCCGACCGGAAACTACATAATCCGTTCTACGTTGCGCAGTGCGCTAATGGAACACATTTCGACGAGATATTAGTACACAATGTTGCCTTTAATTGTAGGTATCGCTATGCCTAAACCAATGAATCTATTTGAAATTCGTTGTTTTAGGCATATCGATATATATAATGATATTATTTTGTCGAGGTCCGAGCAGTTAAATCAACCGTGAAACGCACACGGAACAAACACAAAACATTCATTTTTATAACTGGTTCCCGGCATGCGGTGCTATGCCATTTAATAATTAAATTGTTTCTCCCTGCGTGTCCTTTTCCTTCCTCTCCCGCGGCCCCTTCCCCTCTCGCATTCCCACTCCGCCTCCTCCACCTTCCTTCTACCCACTCCACTCCCCCCCTTCCCCCGTCCCACGAACCACCCTCCCGAGGTCCCACTCCCCTCCCAGGGGTTCCCCTCCCCCCTCGCGGGTTCCCCACCCCCCTCCCACGAACC
Organism: Limnephilus rhombicus; assembly: GCA_929108145.2. Taxonomy (NCBI): domain Eukaryota; kingdom Metazoa; phylum Arthropoda; class Insecta; order Trichoptera; family Limnephilidae; genus Limnephilus; species Limnephilus rhombicus. The sequence continues at coordinate 52,753,228 of OV815280.1, read as the reverse complement.
CCATACCCGAGTTCCCCTCCCCCCTCCCGCATTCCATACATTCAGTCCCGGTACATTTAGTTTTCAAACAGCTCGCATGCCACCTATTGAAATTTTTTATACAAATTTCATAATGCCAGAGCACACCAACAGTTTTATTCAAACCTTGTCCTGAAAATAACAAACACAAAAATAAGAATCATTCAATTTGGTACAGTCATTCGGAAGTTATGCGCGTACATCCATTTCGGCGATACATTTTTATTTATGTAGATAGATAGATAGATGATTAATAAAAATTACTTTTCACATAAAATAACATAAATTAAAAATGTGAAACTGAAAGCATCCTGAAAGAGAGCAATTGAAAACCCAGGGAAATGAATCTAGTTTGAGGGGAAGGCTGTATTTATCACGGGTAGTACGATAAGAGGTCGCGGGGGTAATTAACGGAGGGAAACAGAAAAGGACGAAAAGGCAATTACGAATAAGGCGAACGACAGAACTGAAATTACTGACCCAATTAATATTTCTACAATTAAACCGTTAAAAAATGCAGTAGAAATGTCGACACGCCTTCAAAGCTAAAATTCAATGCATATGCAATGCAGTGATTGTCCATCGTTATATATAGGTACGTAAGACAACCAGAAATGTAAATAGTAGATAATTATTGATTATTTCTACAGAAAGTCATCACTTTGTGGTTTGACATCTATACATATTATAAATTAAGATCCCCCGCCGCGTCTGTCTGTCGAACGGATTTTCATGCGGTTTTCACCAATAGATAGAGCGATTCATGAGTAAGGATTAGGTAGATAATTTGTGTAATATATAATTAAAGGAGAATGCCGTACGTGGTGGACGAGCGGGCTGGCAAGCGGGCGGTATGGATTTGTTTGAATGCAAATTGGGTGGCGGTGCGAGTTAAAAAGTTGTGTAACCATCCAGTAGGTGGCGTTGTGTTTCGTTAGCCAAAGCAACGCGTGGACGAGCCAGCTAGTATTTAAAAAAAATAAAAATATATTTGTGTAAAACCACGAGTTTTAATTAATTTATTACCGACCGGTTTCGCTTTGCTGAAGCGTTATTAGGGTAAAAATTAATACTAAATAAGAAATACATAGTGTGCATATATATAAATACAGAGGGAGACAACAAGACAAAAATAAACAAACACTAAGGATAAATTTACATCAGTACAAAGGAAATGGGAAAAACCGACAGACAATTATGCAGACCATGGGTTATACGATGCTGTATATTCTTATATATACTAATATGGGTTATAATATTTCGAAAGGGACAAGGCATTGAACATGAAATTTTTAATGGTTTATTGGAAAAATACCTAATATTGGGCTACTAGATACATCTAATTGATTGATAATTATATGACTATTGGTTTTTTAATATTTTTATCTTGTTGTCTCCTCCGTATTTATATACTCGTATAAGCACACACTTTGTATTTCTAGTTTGTACCCTGATGATGCTTGAGCAAAGCGAAACCGGTTGATAAACATATGAATTAAAACTCGCGGTTTTACACAAAATGAGTATTTCATTGATTGTAAATAATAGAATTACGAAACATTAAAGTCGCTAACAATAATTTTTCAGAGTTCGCTAATCATCTCATTTCCAGCGATGAATCTTTTAATAAGGACAAAGGAGTTAATAAATAATAATAATTAGATAACTCTGAAGCATTTAAAATTATAACATCTCTTAATAATAATTCTAGTAAAACCAAGTACGTAAAATAACATTATGTACCTACTCCTGCAATATTATCAGCTAATCCAATTGTTAGAATCAACTTTATATACTTACCATCTAACACCTACCTATTAACCCTTCGAATAATAAGAAAATAAAGATTCTGTCTACTTTTGCCTGTCAAGGTTTGAGCGCAAAATTCCTGGTTCTTCCCATGCATTTTAAATGTTCCTATTTATTGGTTTTTTTAACGCTTTTGCAAAAATAAAAATTGTCCTAAAATTTAGATAAAATAATCTTTCCGATATGTTTATTAGAAATCAACATTTTTGTTTCTAAATATTAAAATTTTAATATTGGAAATGTAAATTGGCTAAAAAATTCATACCTGCGAATATTCGAATTAAAGTAATTAAAATAGAATAAACTTCAAATTTTATATTCAGATATCCTTTTCTAAACAAAATTTGTAATAAAACTGTCACCTCACTTTTTGTCACTTTCATACAATTTTATTTAAAAATTAAATGTGGGTTACGTCACAAATAGGCGCAAAATTTAACCGTCGCTTTTGATCAGGTTTGTAAAATATCTGAACAACCTAGCTCATATAATTCTAAAACAATGAGAAGCATTATTTCTTTCCGTTTCTAACATAAAAGAAATCACAAATATTCGCATTACAGAAAGAGAGATATCTAACTTTTAATAATGCACGGTCGCTATGGGACAATCTGGGTCTCCTGTTATTATAACGGCATATGATGTTTTGGGACAACTTGGGTCTCCTGTGATTAAACGGGTTAAGAGAAATACAATAATTATTTTTATTTTTACTACATCTATTTATATTATTACTTTAAAATATTTAAACTAGATGTATATCTAATTTAGTAACTGCTACATTAGTATATTTCTTTATCAATATTTGTTATCATTCATAAGTTAATTTGTTTCATTATTGTAACAGACGCATCAGCGTCTTCACAAGAACTGTAAAAAGGGGCGGTCTTAGTGCACGTCATAATAAAGGGCTGACCTCCCTAGCACCCAGTGCCTGATGCGTGAAGGACACTGGATGTGCCGATGCTTCTGCCTGAGCCTGGCGCCTGGCGGTTGCCAAAAGTAGGGCCGGCTAGTCTTCAGGAGGTAGGCACCAGGACTGAAGACAGGCAGAAGTCGGCGGGAGGCAGCTGGTTGATAAAAACTTCCGAAGAATAAAACACGAGTTATCAAGTAGAGATGTGAACTGATTTATTATCGAAAAAGTGGGTCCTTTTATACGCAAATTTGGGAAAAAGGGTGCCCACGTGGTACAAATTTGTGGTGGGAGGTTTGACCTTGCCCGTACGTATAAATAGGGCGGCGTTTCCGTCACACCTTATTTTGCCGGTGCCGCCCGTGAAAGTGGTCGCTTGAAATTGCGATTTACAAATAATTATATAGGTTACATTTGGAATTTATATGTACATATCTTAATGCTAACATATTTGTGTGGGTATTACTTATCCCTAGATTTTTAGTTTGGTGAGTTTGTGGTAATTTTACAATTTATGCTAGGTTTTTTAATGTTTGGCTAATTGTGGGAAGTTATACAAGGAATCTACTATTTTTCCCAGGTCCCTCGCAAGACTAGCTACTGAAACCTGTTTGTTTCATCGTCTTGCGAGGTCCCTGGATTTTTGAAATGGGAAAAAACGGATTTTTGTAAGGAATTTTTTTAAGTCTTTTTTCTGAGCTAAAAATGCCCTAGCATTGCGAGTTTAAGGGTTAGAGGTTTAAATTCTCTTTCCCTGAATGCCCGGCAGGACTCTGGAATGAAATGTATTAATTTCATCGTCCTGCGGGTTGTGAGAGTTTGATTAAGTGAAAAAACATATTTTGCTGGTTGGCCTCCTGCAGGGCCATCACCCTGCCCATTGGGAAAGGTGTGTGCCATTTTGGTTGGCTTCCTGCAGGGGCCACCACCACCGAGCCCAGAAAAATAGCAAGTATGTAAATAATAAGAGTTTAAAATGTCTCCCGGTGGCAACCTTAGCACGCAAGCATTTATTTGTTGCACCGGGGCATTGTACATAATAAAAAAGGGTAATAATGATAAATTATACATAAATATTTTCGGCGAAAAGATCGTCGCTGGCGGCATGGTACTAACGAGATTAGTGGCCAGAAATTTCGGAGGAAATTTCCAAGAAATGACCACTAAATGTAGAGGATGCCGCCAGCGATGACTTTTGCCGAAAAAACAAACGAGGGTGCGTAACACGTCGGTTACAATTATTATTACTTTAAAATATCTATACTATATATAATTTTAGTTAAGAGCTATGTGAGTATATTTCTTTATTAATATTTGTTATCATTTATAAGTTTATTTGTTTCTTAATAAAAAAAAAGTATATCTTATTTCTATATATTTTTTCTGTAATGACACGACTCCCCAATTTAAACACGAGAAATGTTTTTCTCTTTTAAATTGGGTAGATTCATTAACAAGAAATTTCTTTATTTGTAATTATTATTATATAACCTATATTTTCCTTATGTAAATCTGTTATACAGTGTGTTAAGGGACGTACTTGACTTACTTTAACCAGTGATTCCTGACATTATCTGGAGTAAAAAATGTAAATGAAATTTTGGTCTCCAGTGACATTTTTGATGTTTTTTTTTTTTTTTTTTTTTCTACAAAAACATAAAAAATGGTAGTTGTTGAAAACCTGGAGGCGGGGTAAGGGGTCCATCGGACACCCGGCTGAGTGACCAGTGAAGACATGCGGAAGAAATTTTTGTTTTGTTTGATTTTGAAGAAAAAATTTTTGAAAAAAAAAAGTCATCAAAAAAAGTCACCGGACACCAAAATTTCATTTACATTTTTTACTCCAAATAATGTCAGGAATCACTGGTTAAAGTAAGTCAAGTACGTCCCTTAACACCCTGCATGTATTTATATTTAAAAAAAAAAAACAAAAAAAATGATATCGAAGCCCCATTCTAAACATACCAGGAAACCACTTTGTTTCTTCCCTAAACCCCCCTTCTTCACCACCCCATTTATGAAATCTGTCAGTATTTTGTATCTTACGCTAGTTTTACTATTCTCATGATTAAGGAAGTATTAAAGGGCGCTTTTGAAACCGGTAGAGATTTGGTATAAAATAAATTTATATGTTTAAAGCATTGACCTATGATACTTGATCGAAGGTTTAAAGTTAATATTGCAATTTTTTCGTTGTTTTTTGTGTGAATACCGCACAAGAGTCCCAACTGCTCCCAACCGCCTGGAGGCAATTCGGAAATTTTGTAAGGCTGAATGTAAGTGGAGAGGGGAAAGAGATTGGGAAGAGGGAGGTGGGGAAGTACCTAGCTATTTAGATATGTTCACACGCCTAAAGCCATTTCAATTCTGATGTGAATTCAGTATCTTCGATACTGAGAGTATCTTCCACCCTGAAACGTGCCGCAAATATACTATATATACCAATTTTAGAGGCTGGAATGGGTACCGCCGCCCTGGGAACCTTTATTGGATAAACCAACACCTCTGCCATAGGTCACCCCAAGCGGTTCGTTACGTTTGGTGATTTAGCAGGGGTGCCAGGGTTCATGGGGTGAGATTTGTCTAGGTCTTGGGTCTCTTATTTATTCGGATGACCAGTACACACTGAACCCCAGATTTCTATCCACCCCTTAAACCCTTTTCCTTCCCAGAACTCTAATCTCCTTCCCTTAAAAAAACCCTCCCCACAACATCCCCAAAGATGACATAGGCCCTGAGGGAAATCATTTTCTGCAGGGCCTTCTGTGTGGAGCTCATGTAAATAAACAATATGTATATAGATACGATTTTAGATTTTCACGGCCAAAAATATTTTTGTTGTTTGTTTTTGGGGTGTTATGCCGTGTTACGCTACCTCCTCCTTTAGCCAACGTTTGCAACGAATTGCCAGACTGTTGAGGAAAGAAAGCGTCAAGACTGTCTTCGGAACCACGGCCAAAATACAAGACCTACTGAGGTCTGCACAGACCAAGTTTCCTCTGGAAACAGTTTCCGGGTGTGATAAGGTCTATGTGGGCGAAACAGAGCGGACGATCTCTAAAAGGATATCGGAACACTTTCGAGCGTGTAAACTTTTCCACCCTGATAAATCGGCAATCGCCGAGCATTTGTTCCTGAAGTCCTGGGAAGACCCAAAACTTATAGAGCACGCCTAATTACAGAAGCAATTGAAATTCATAAAAAATCCTATTAACATTAATAGAGACGACGGAGCTAAGCTCAATAGTTCTTGGTATCCGGTAATTGACGGCTACACCAAAGCTAAATGCAGAAAATCATCTTCAAGTATACTGAAATTCAAGCTCGCAGTGGAGTGGAGCTGGCAACACGGTATTGCTTCGAAGTACTTAAGCACACATTTTACCACTAACATTTACACATCTGCCCTGATGATGGACACTGTAACGCTGTCCGAAACGTTGGCTAAAGTAGGAGGTAGCGTAACACGGCATAACACCCCAAAAAATATATATATATATCATTTTAAAGTTAATTAATTGTGAAATAACACGCATTAATAAAAAAAATATTTGCGTACGCCGGTATTTGAACCCGCGATCTTCGGATTGCTATTCAAGAGCCTTACCCTTCGACCACGGAGGCCGTCAAGATAATGTGTTAAAATAAAATGATATAAAACAAATTTGTGTTTATTTGAAATATTTTTGTTGTGAATTAATAAAAATCTCAAGTGATAAGCATTTTACAGGAAGCGGCATTTTATAAAAAAAATAGGCATACGTTGCTCATGTGTAGAAAATCAAGTGGAAATTATTGATTAAATAATAAAGGTGAAAATATATTTTCTATTTGAAAAGTAATTTACGTAGATAAATAAAAGGAAGGTTTTCATTCCAAAGTGATTGAGTGGGAATTGCAATTGACGACCCGTAATAAATAAATTCAATACAAACACAATTATTGGATTAATTTCGCGCGATATTGTTTATTCCTTGACGATATTCAAATTAATATTCAATATGCATCCAAATAAATTGGTATGCGAGAGATTAAAGAGAGTACCTGATGGGTTTTCAATTACAGAAAGGAGTTCTAATAGGGTTCTAATTATTTAAGTTCAAAATTAGGCCTCCCAAACAATATTAAATGGTAGAGGGTGGGTCGAAAGTCATAAAATAAGCTCTAAACCCAAAGATTTATAGTAAGTGTAGTTCCTTTCACTAAGCGATTTGGGAGGCGGGTACGGGTACCGCCACCTATTATTTAATTATTAATTGAATTGGGAATTATTTGTTAATCTATTTAATGTTTGGATAACCAACACCCCTGCTATTGATCACCCCAAGTAGTTCGATACGTTCGGTGACTTGTCAGAATGTCCTTGTCTAGGTATTGGCGGCAAATCCATTTGCCCACCAACTGCGTGGCAAGACGGTTCGGGAGAGACTGGTTAAGGAGACTTAACCAAAAGTACCTAGACCTCTCCAGCCGGACTCTCTGGACCCATCGCTTTACACCGCAGTAGGAGAGGTGGATTAATACGTCCGTCACACCTGGACACATTGAATCCTAACTTCCTACCCACTATTTATACCGTTTTCTTTCCTCCTCTCCTTCCTTTCCTAAAAAGACCTTCCACACAGCATCCTCAAAGATGACATAGGCGCTGAGGTATTTTTTTTCCCAGGGCCAGGCACATGTATGGAGCTAATGAAAAAAAAAACTAATAACATGGAAGGAGGTAAGTTTGTATCCACAGTGACTTTCTAACTCGATCCGTCCCACTGTTACTTGAGCGTCCTATCTTTCGGGTTATCGATCACATTAATAATGCTACCACCATTATGTCCATACTTTCTCTTCTCTGTCATATTTCCTTCCCCAATCTATTCACCTTTAGAGCATACCCCATACGGGGATGCCATAGTTCCACTGGTTCAGTTTTAAAAAACACAAAAACACACCACGCAAATAATGCAAAACTGTTTTCTAAAAACAATTTTCATATCCGAAAAATGTTATAATAATCAGCTTAATTTATCGAAAAAAATAAAAATGGCTTTCACAAGTACAGTTTGTGTGTATATTATTATATTTAAAAAATAAATTGAATAATAAATAATAATACATTTTTGATTTCCGTTAATGGCATTTGGAATCGAAACGAGACATAAATCGACCAATAAAATGTTTCGAAAAAAGCCATCACTAATCTGTCCACAACAGTCAGCCATAGAATTTGTCGGAACGACTTAATTAGCCCATTTCCCATTTGATTTAGTGGCCTTGTGCCGTGTGCGTTCACTCGCGACTGTTTCCCAGATTTATTAAAACCTAACCCCGGAGATAAGCAGCGAGCGGGTAGGCATCGTAATACATTATAGCATACAGGAGCGGACTTAACAAAGAATAGGGCCTACTTAGATAAACAAAAATATATTGTGCCCCTAGAAGAATACGGCCAAAAATTTTTCCACTATTTAATAAATTGTTATTAAGTTTAATTCATAGAGCTTTATATAATTAAAGCAAATCAAATTTTAAAATGTAATATTAAGTTCCGTAAGTACGTGCATTAGTTTTTATAATTGTGACAGCTGTTTCGCCGTTCAAAGCCATTAACAATGCCATGTGGTGTGTGGTTATGCTATATGCCACATTCAGACGATTTTTTTAAATTGGAGAAGCAGGGGAGAATATCCCATTTATTAATGTTGCATTTGGATAATTTAAAAGAATTAAGGGCCTTTGACCAGCCAGCGGCCGAGAATCCAAATTTTGTCGAAAGATGTTCTTACGATCGTATAGGGCGGTTCTAATCAGAATGGTTAATTATTATGCGTACCAGCTTTTTAAAATTATAACTCAATATCGATTTTATTTCATTCAAAATTTGATTTAATTTATATCTACATTAAAAAATGCTGAAAAGCGTGATGATAAAACTATTAAAATTATGTATTTTTTGATCATAAGCATTTATAATTTTTCAATAATGTCTAAGCGAAAATGTGCAAAAAAATCTGAAATATATTAATTCGTAAGACCGTAGATAGACAAAAGAGAGAAATTTTCGTCATAAATAGTGTTCGGATATTTTTTTAAATGATTTTATTTGAACTAAAATTAAAATTTTGAAACATGCGTTTACTAGATAATGTATTGATTTACAATAAAGTGTGATTACTACTGATTACTTAGTATGAAATATGTCTTGTAAAATAAAAATTTTCGTTTGAAAATTTAACAAATCTGCCAACGACCTGTAACTTTATTATACTAAAAATAAATATTTTTTTCTCAAAATTTAAAACATGCCAATAGATAAAAGAACAATCTTTCGAAATCAATTTATATTTTTTTTTGGAAAACAGTCAATACGTCTAAAATTTGATTTAAAAATGACATATTTCCGGTTTAAGGGAATTATCAAACACTTTTAAATTATTTTCATAACCGGGTAATAAGTAATTTTTAAATTTATTTTTTTTATCATAGAGATTATATAAAATATTGTACACACAAAAATAACTAAATGGTGAAATTACGAATATCTAATTACTTAAACAGTATTTAGGCCATTATAAACCAATTAAGACAAACCTGTCTGTTTAAAAATGCAATACTCTTAAAAAATAACTACCATTGCCTTCTGTATGGTAAAAACTTAAAGGCATTATAAGGTTCGGAGCTTTACTAAACCCTGCTGTCATTTCTGTTAATTACTTGCTCTATGATAAAGCAGTTCTCGCTCAGTAATGAAGAGTTTATTATGAGCTCTATTTGTCAACACACTGTCAGTTCGTTTGTTGTGTATTAGTATTTTTAAACCCGTGTTTAATAAATTATAGGACTCCATCTTTTTAATACGCAAGCGGGACAAATAATTCATTCCAAAATATAGAATTTTAAAAGCGCAAGCCGTCATGTAAATGTTATGTCACGAAAAAAACGAGTGTGCTTTAGATCACACGACTGAAGTAAAACTTCATTAACTTATATCTCCCTCTTATCCTAACCCTCCTTATCCTCATCCTCATCCCCATCCGCATCCCTACCCCAATTCCAATTCCTATCACTATCCCTATCCTTATATTTATCCTTATCCTTACCTTATCACTCCCCAAGTCAAGCGTGCGTAAAGGCCCGACCGTTCGCCTAGCAATCGATCACCGTTCGCATCGATTACAGTTCGCATTACATTTTTCGTAACAATCACCACTTTTCGTAACGCATTCACCAGCTTACCCCCCAAGTCGAGCGTGCGTAAATAAGTTTTACTTCAAAAACTCGAATTCCTAATCATCTGGAGTGTTTTTTCCATTGAAGTGACCTGAAAGTGACTGTCATCATTACAAATAGGGGGGGGGGGAACTAAAATTTTGCAAAACAACAGCAAGTGCCGCGCAACATATCAGTAAAATCCTATTATTGGTTTAAATATAATACATATTTTACACCACCTTATAAAATATTGTAATTGCTGGTTAAAACTGCTGACTGGTATAAAATTTTGGAGCGAGGTTATAAAAACAATATAATTTTGACATTTCGAGAATTCCACCACAATTGGTGGCGACGCTGATCTCGTGATTTCAGTGGCGACGTATACGGACTACGCGGCAAGTTGTTGGCGACGCAAGTACACAACACAGGTATCGAATACTTGCGTATCTCTCTGGAAGAAGGACCTAAATCCACCCCTGATAGTCTATGGTATATTCATGATGTACAACCACTACTATAGTCGAACGGATAAGCAGCAGCGGCTCCGAATTTCGTGTCCGAGTTCTGGATGAATCTTAGCCGACCATGGGCAGTATTTTGTCCGAATTTAGCAGAATCGGTGGCCGTTCCGTCCGAACTAATTCGCCTAATGAATTATGCATTGCTGGCTGAGTTGTGGGGCTCGGCCGTTTATTTCCTATTTATTGCCGCCCTATTTTCACAAATTGGCTCTAGGCTTGCTGCAGAGGTCGGTCACTTGCTCAAATATTGCTTTTATAAAGTTTGCTACTCAATTGGGATTCGGTTCAATTCGCTTGTTCCATGTTTATTGGAAAAACATTTTTTTTCTGAAATTAGGATAAAAATGTATATTACAAATATTACTTACTAGTCCAGTCAGTGGGGAGTTTTACCTTGCAAAAGGTCATGATGAGAAAATTTATCAAGAAAACATGAGTTTTACGATTTTTTGTCAAAATTTTCTTCTTTCTACCGCTGTGAGTCATTATATGTATATTAGATTTATAAAAAAAAAAACTTGAAAAAAAAATTTACGTAATTTAGTCTTCATCAAATTTGCCATGGACACTTTGGTTGTAAAATCAACCATCGAGGAATTATTTTGAAAAAATAAAATTTTGGCACCTTCAATCCAAGATGGCGGCTCGAACTCGACCCCCCCAAGGTCGAAAACTTATTTTTTTCTTTAGAGTCCTAATGTCAAAATCGCTACTTCGTGAACATTTGCAAGCTAAAGGCCTTTTTTATCCCCCAATGACTGGACTATAGTATTTTTCTCTTAACATTATAATCTGGAACATAGCGATGGGATCAGTAGCGACGTGTGATTCAAAATATATATATATTTTTAATAGAAAAAAATCACATCTACATTTTTACCCCAAATATACACAGAAATCGCTTGTTAAAATCCCTCGGGTACGTTACGTGCTCGTACACCGACAGACCCACAACCGAAATTAGTGTCTTTCATTATGTACTATACGTAGGTACACATCATTTTAATGAAGAATATTTATTTAAATTTACAATTTGAGAGGTGGGCATGGGTACCGCGCGCCGCCCGGGAACCATTTATAGGATAACCAACACTTCTGCTATAGGTCACCCCAAGAGATTCGCAACGCTTCGTGACTTAGCAGGGGGCCAGTGTTCATGGGGTGAGGTTTGCCCGGGTCTTGGCGCGGATGTATCTGCCCACCAGCTGCACGGCAGGCCGGATCGAGAGAGCATGGTTGAGGGAGCTTCGACTTCTCCAGTCGCATTCTCTGGGAACATCGCCTTGCACCGCAATGGAAGGGATGGATTCATACGTCCGTCACTCCTAGACACACTGATCTACTAATTTCTACCCAGAACTTTCTCTCCTTTCTTTCCCAAAAAGACACTCCACTCGGTCCGTTTAATGGATTCTCCCATCTTAATAGACGGACTGCAATCTTTAGAGCACAGACATCGGGTGGGAATGCTATCCTTGTTCTACCGGTATTACAACTCGGAAGATGCTCCGAGGAACTAGCGTCATTGATCCCTTCGGCACCGGTCTCAGAGTAACACTCTGAGGCACCGGTGCATAGTCAGGAAACACTCCAAACACGCGCCCAACATTTGCACACGGTTGACATTAGTCACATGAGAACGGTCACATTAGTCACGGTTGACATTAGTCACACAGGTGGTTTCTACAACTTGTTCTTGAGTTCAACAGCTCGGCTGTGGAATGATTTTCCGGCCTCTGTGTTTCCTCCCTCCTACAACATGGGTCTTTTTAAGACCTATGTTCACTCCTTCCTTTCCTCAAAAAGACCCTCTCCCTACATAGCATCCTCAAAGATGACATAGGCACTGAGGGAAATTATTTTCCTCAGGGCCTCCTGTGTGGAGTTAATGTAAAAAAAAACATATATTTAAATGCAATCTGTATATTATATATTTTTTCGTGATTATTTCAAAAGTGCAGATATTTATGGCCCACCGTATATTTGAGATGTCAAAGTTTCACCTACATCAGGCAGTTGCGATTAACATAATGAAAAAAATACAGTGATAGGGGTTTCAGTCGATTCGTGGGCCCATGGTTGACTATGCATATACAGCCCCATAAAATTCCGATAGGTTTTCCCATGCAGCCTGTCGTTTATTTTACAGTTACTCGTTTATCAAACAAAATGTTTCCGAGGGCCGATAGCGGGAAAGAAATGTATTCTTTCATAGGGGTCTTGGAGTATTCTGAAAAAGCGGTCGCAATTTATACGAAGAAAAACATTCCATGTATTATATATGCCCGCATACTACATAATACATATACCACGTAAGCCGTTAGTACGACGTGGAAATTGATTTTCAAATGAACCTCTGCCGGGAGCCTGTTGGACTATGGCACCTCCAATAATCCTGGAGTTCTGCAAGGAAAAGACGAAGAAAGTACCGAGGTTCGAATGGATAAGAGGAATAAAGAGGCATTTGGTTTTGAAGAGTTTCACTTTCCATGTACATTTGTTACTTAAGTTTTAATTGCAAGCGACCAGAACACCCTGCTGCCGTGCGGGCAAGCAGCCAGCTTTTTGCTGATCTGCAGGTTGTGGTCGAATTTTGACCAATTTATGATCCTCTTGCTTTCCTTTGCCATTTTGCAGATGTGTTGTAGGCTCGGTAAGTCGCGTTTTTTCGTCGCACTGCTTCGGAGCATTGTCGACTGAACCAGAGAATTTAAAGGATTGCAGGTTTCTTGTTATTCGAATCTAGTTACTAACAATACATATTTCGTAACTGAATGATAGTCTCTCACAATACGAATATTTTTTTTACATCAACAGGACAACCACACAGGAAATGCGGAAAATAGTTTCCCCTCAAGGCCTATGTCATCTTTGGGGATGCTGTGTGGAAGGTGTTTTTTTGAAAAACATGTACTTGAACCTGGGTCTTGAAAAACTCACGTTGTAGGAGAGGAAACACAGGGAAGCTAAATCGTTCCACAGTCGAGTTGCTGAACGAGTCGTAGAAACGACCCGTCCTGACGTGACTAAGGTCAACTGTGTACAAATGTTGGGCGCGCGTCCTGATTGTGCGGCGGTGCCGAAGGAATCCCTGATGCTAGTTCCTCGGAGCATCTTCTGAAATACAACTGACGCCTGTGCCCTAAAGATTGCAATCCGTTTGTTAATTAAGGATAATCTATTAAACAAATCACCCCTTAAACCTTTTTCCTTTCCAGAACTCTCCTTCATTTCCTTTAAAAACCCCTCCACACAGCATCCCCAAAGATGAGTAAACCTCCTGTGTGGAGCACATGTAAAAAAAAAAAAAAACGGGTTGCCTGTTTCTCATGTTGCCATGTTGAGATTGTTAAAAGTACAGAAAAAAGAAAATTACATTTTCACTTATTTGACTAGAATAAGTACCCAAATAAAGTATGTATTGTATCTCATGTGAAATATCTTGAAAGTACCGAAAATGGCACAGTGGGTTATAAAATAAACTAAATATATTTTCCCATTTATTTTGATCGAGTATTATTTATTTGTAAGGAAAGGCCGGAAAAGACTCTCAATAACGTATTGCAAATGATAAATGCTGGGAAAGTAATGACCCGTAGCGGGAGAAATAATTCCTACCCTACTTATAAACAGATATCGTATTTCGCATGAATAAAGGTCACTTGTAATGTGTCCCGAACAGATTTTGAACGGTAAGACTTCATGATGTTCAATACAGGTACTAAGAAGCTATTAGTGAAATTATTTTATTGAATGTGAATACCGCGCAACAGTCCGACCAACTGGTCTCAAACATCTGGATCCAGTGAAGCTATGGCATCCCCAATTGGGGTATGTTGTGAGGTTGAAAGTAATGGGGAAGTACCTGCTTATTCAGAACAATTCACTAAACATGGCTAAAGCCATTTCAAGCAACGTTTCAATTCTGAATGATTGTTTTACACCAGAGCGATACTTATAGTATCTTCCACTCCGGAACGTGCCGCAAGAATACAATTTATTTTTTAAATGAATAAATTGTGAGATAACACAATATAATCGAAACATATTTATTTGCGCACGTCGGGATTGAAACGGCGACCTTTGTATTGCTAGTGGAGACTTACCCCGCGACTACGGAGACCGTCACCATTTTCAATTAATATTTACTACGAATCGGTTTACATTATGAATAATAAACAATATATTATATATAAATCGAAGCTTTTTTCCATAGTTTAGCTTGATTAGAATTAAAATAAAAAAAATTTATTACGCCAAAAAACGATTATTATCCATAAAAACTGGATTTTCCACAAAAAATTCGCTGGTCCACCATTTTTTTTTGAAGATATCAAAATTACCCTACGTGGTGCGATACAGATTTTTGAACAGTTTAAGACTTGGTGCATGCAAATGCTCGGGATATCGATATAAAATTGTCGGAAATTACGCTTATCGATCCGATATTGTTAAGTTAATGATTTCACTATGCTAGTAGAAGCCCCTGGTGAAAATTAAAATTGTTCGACTAACGGTGATAATATTTTATCAATATATGGAATGAATTAATCGATTTAAGTTGAGGTGTCAAATTATCTTGTTAGTTAGGCCTGGTTGTTCTGACAAACATGACTAATAAAGTATAACATAGCAACACTCGAGTATGTATGGTACCGACTCCGTCCCACTTTATCGCAACAATGAGGCACCGTACTATCGCCAATTACGTTGGTACCGAATACCGATACAGCACAGTGCCCCGTTTTCTTCTTATTCGTGTCAAATGCCTACCGAAAAACTACTACATACGAGAATGAGATTTCAATGTACTTAAGTGGGTACTAAATAATATGCAATTAAAAATTATTTTTGAGTGTAATTCATATCAGATTCAATAAATTAACAGATATGATATACCAGGGAAAAATCACGGGGTATTGTAATTCCAATTTGGAAAAAGACAATTGAAATAATTTTCTTCTTCATACTTTGCAAAAATACCTTGTGGCATCATTATTGATATACTGAAAAACAAATAACTTAGTTTACACCACTATATAATTAAAAATATCGACATGTTTCAATAACAATGTTATCTTCATCAGGACAAGTTGTTAAAATATGTCCTGATGAAGATAACATTGTTATTGAAACATGTCGATATTGTTTTTTTTTTTTTTACACGAGCTCCACACAGGAGGCCCCGAGGAAAATAATTTCTCTCAGGGCCTATGTCATCTTTAGGGATGCTGTGTGGGGGGGTTTTTGGGGGAAAGGAAGGAGAGGAGAGTTCTGAGAAGGAAAAGGGTTTAAGGGGTGGGTAGGAATCTGGTGTTCAGTGTGTCCTGGTCATCCGCCTCCAATACCTAGACAAACCTCACCCCATGAACTCGGGCGCCCCTGCTAAATCACCAAACGTAGCGTGACACTTGGGGTGACCTATGGCAGAGGTGTTGGTTATTCAATAAAGGTTCCCGGGGCGGCGGTACCCAATCCCGCCTCCCAAATTGTAAATTGTTAATTATATAGTGGCGTAAACTAAGTTATTTGTTTTTCAAAAGAAATAATTTTCCATTAAAGTATGTAGGTACACACTGTACACTTTTGAAAAAATAACACTATTAAAAGCATATTTAGAGTTCGTTGAACGTGAATAATTTCACATAGGAATAACGCACACCAAAGACAACGGAAATTAGTGGTTGCACGACAACTCAACAAAGTGGAATTTCAACACCCCTTTGAAAAATCATTAAATTAAAAGTTATGAAAAAGAACTTGAAAAATAGCCCATAACCTAACCTAACGTAACCTATTTTTATTTATTTATGTTTTCATATTTTAATGACTTTTAAATATTAAACCAAAGAAACAATAGAATCAACAAAAAAATGGAGTAAAAAATTTCAAACTGCAAAAAAAAATAGAAAAAAATTTTTCAATACAAATGATAGTGCTATGAACCACCATAGATAGAGACAATGCAAGATTGGGTTTTGCGGAAAAATGAGTCGTAACCGTTGAAGTTATTGTTTTTAGTACCTATTATTAAAACAAAATAATTTGTAACAATTATTGTCTCCATTTATTGCCATTTCTCCCGGCATATTGTTTCCTTCAACGGAAGCAATCTTCAGAATGGCCCTCCATTGATATTTTTGGTGTAACTCTAAGTGATCAGCTTTTGTGTAGGGGCTCCATCGAAGCCAGAGTTAAATTAGCCACCCAAAAAACTGGGTGTACTGTACAGTGAGCCATTTTTAAAACTTTTTTATGTATGCATGCAAAAGTTTTATATTTCAAAAACGATATCTCTATTTTGAATTTGAAAGCGTATTTCATCACCAACGGTTTTTCGTTTTCGGACACATTCAGAAATATTCCGTTCATTTTAATTTTATTGCAAAACGGAAATATTTTGACCCTCTGATAATCTTTGCGGTTATATGTAATATGAATTACTTTCTCATTGAGATTTCCCCTGGTAAGGACGTCCATAAGTCGATAGGTCGCTTTATTCTAAATTTCACTATCATTTTTTAATTCAATATTAAGCAATATCAGTGACAGGAATTAATTTATTCCCTTCACGCCGTAGCCACATTCATACATCACCTCAGCAAACAATGGCAACACTTTTGCTGCTTGTAATCGCTTTCTCATCACTGGCAACATCGCCTGCGTGGGAAAAAAGCGGGAAAAGGCGCGTGATTGCTTGTTTAGTAGGAAAACTGTTTATTGTTACTTATCGCATAGCCATCTGATCTAGATTACTGTCTTATGTATGTGCCTTGGAGCAGGGGTCACCACATTTGACTTTTGGTAAGGGGGTTGTGGTCCACAACCCAACTTGTGGAAACGTGATATTTTGAGTAGGGTGTTTCATAATCAAACAATAGAATATATAATTTTTATTAGAACAACTCTTTGAAGGTAATTCCCATCAATGTAATATATCATTGAAGAAGAAGTTAATTCTAATAATCTAAATGAAAATATGAAAGAAAACAAGACGCAGAAAATAAAAAGATAACGGTCGCAACTGGGACTCGAACCCAGAACCTCTTATCTTACCGGGGCGAACGCCTTGTCCAATTAGGACACTGCCGACTCTTATCAAACCGTCACATTTGTCAATCTCATATATTTAAAATTTTAGAATTAACAATATTATCTTCGACAATTTTTTTCCCCATAATATTGGCAACTACTCTTTTCATAGGAAACAAGTGTTCTAAGAACTGGTTTGTAACCTAGATAGTGTCTCAGATAAATATATGACAAATAAATATATTCGATTTTATTTCTTTGAAATTATCTTTTTGTATTGACCTTTTTGAAAAAAATCCTAAAAATGGGATATATTTATCACACTATCTTGTAGGTTACAAGCCGGTCCTTAGAACACTTGTTTCCAGTGAAAAAAGGTAGTTGCCAATAATATGGGGAAAAATTTAGTCGAAGATGATATTGTTAATTCTAAAATTTGGTATATGAAATTGACAAATATGACGTTCAAATATGAGGTGGCAATGGCCGAATAGGTTTTCTCTTTTTCAAAAATCTTGGAAACTGTAATGAAGAAGCAAATTGTTCAATTTCTTGAACAAAACAAATTATTATCACCATCCCAATATGGTTTTAGAGAAAATCTGAACACCAATGATGCAATAGAAAATCTAACAAGCATGGCCATAAAAATCAAAGATGATGGGAAAAAATGTTTAGCTTTATTCCTAGATCTTCAAAAAGTTTTTGACACAATAGACCATAAAATATTACTAAGCTAAAAAAAAATAGGAATGGCCGAATCAACAATGAACTTATTGGAGTCATATATAACAGGGCGAGAACAACAAGTACAAATTGGCAAACAAAACAGCAAGCTTCTATCTTTAAACTATGGCGTTCCTCAAGGAAGTGTACTGGGACCGATTCTGTTCATTATCTACATCAACGATTTAACTAACCTTACCATTAAAGGAAACATAATCAGTTTTGCTGATGATACTGTTTTATTATTTCAAGAAGAAAATTGGACGGATACATTTAATGAGGCTGAAAAGGGGGTTAGTGCACTTCAAAATTGGCTTAAAATCAACTCGCTTACCCTTAATATAAGCAAAACAAAATATATAACATTTTCAGTGAACTCAAGGGGCCAATCAATAAAATCACTGGAACTAAAATTACATGAATGCCATGGAAATAATATACAATGTTACTGCCCCGTCATCGAAAAAACACAAAACATAAAATATCTCGGAGTAATATTGACGAAAATCTTAGATGGGACTTACACATCAAAGGTATTACGGAAAAACTCACAAGCCTTATATATATATATATTTCTTTAAAAATCTAAGAAACGTGTTAAATAAAAAGGATATGAAAAAGGTCTACTACGCGTTATGTCATTCTCGAATTGAATACGGAATCATAGGATGGGGATCTGCTACACATACGTACCTACACAGCCTGAATACGATTCAAAAAGGAATAATAAAGACCATATTAAAAGTACCAATTAGAACGCCTTCAATTGAAATTTTCAATAACTTTGACGTACCAAATGTACAGCAAATATATGCCAAAAATATATTATTGAAGCTCTTCAAAAATAAGGAATCCTCTACTAGACCGTGTATGCATAACACTAGATCAAATAAAAATGATATAAAAAATATTCCAAGTTATAAAACCACATTTGGACAAAGAAACTATACATAGGTACTTTGCAACAAAACTCCATAACATCCTTCCCCAAGACATAAAACTAATAAAAAATCCAATTGAATACAAATCAAGAATAAAAATATGGCTTAAAGAGGTTAATGAGAAAACCCTAGCGAAGACGTTAAAAACGACATAGAAGACAAATGAAATATATTTAAATAACATTAGTCCGCCTCGGCACAGGACCCCCTAGTGAGGAGGACTAAGAAATACAATACTTTATACTTAATTTCACCATTACATTTTGTATGTAATTTTTTTTTATATAGTCGCTAAAATAAAAAAAAAGGTAAGGCGTTTGTCCCGGTAAGACGAGGGATTCTGGGTTCGAATCCCAGTTGCGACCGTTATCTTTTTATATTCCCGTGTTTTTTTCTCTTTCATATTTTCGTTTAGATTATTAGTTTTATATTCTTCTTCAATAATAGAATACGTGTTTCGTACTCAAACAGTAAATAGACAAGCTAAATATATATGTACCAAAATATAATACTACCTTTGGACAAAGAAGCGCTGAATTCACAAAAACAAAAAAATAACTACATTAAGTCCATCAAATCTTTGCTTCTGAGGAATTATCGGAAAAAGAACTGACTAGTATATTAAAAACATCGTCATGGAAGTTATTGAAAAAACCTTATCCAAACCAGATATTCAGATTCAGAAGTCACTGAAAACCAACCTTGTTTTGCTGCCTCATTAAGACGATTTGGTGCATGAACATCGGAGAAGTTCTATGCGTTCGCATATAAGTTGGCTGAAGTCAGCAGAAATGAGACCCTCGAGGCATACGTGTGCATTACCAATGAGGGGATCGAAGAAGAAAGCAACGTCAGATGTAAGCGTAATATGAACATGTTTGGAGGTGCAGAGCGGATGGACGACGAAATGAATTCAATGAGATGGAATGAGAAGTTTGGGACGACCCGTGGAGACAAAATGACATGATAAATTGGATCAAATACTCGAGTGGGGTCATGTCAAGAGTTAGAATAAGTAACAGAAGAGTAGTAAGTACAGATATGATTTAAATGTGGATGGAGCAAAGAGTGGATGAGTTGTGTGGCGTTTATTCCTCCCCATGAATGTATATCATAACGTCCTTGGAACCACATTGAGGTGAGTTTCATCGCGCTATGAACAACAGGCGGATGACCTACGATTACTATGAATACTTAAGATACGAAGATAACTTACTTTAACCGAATCAACATTAATGTACAAACACTAATCTTCGATAAAACCAGCGGTAAAATGTTGTTACGAATAAGTTTATCAGTTGTTCGCACCGTACAAACAATACGATACACGAAAGGTTGAGAATGTTTATATTAAGTATAGGATAATGACGCCTACGGTGATAATATATAATGAGAAACAGAAATAAAAATTATAATGTCACATCTTCAGATGTGGTCGCTTAAGACGATATTGAAACTATCTAACACTCTTTCATTATTTCACTGTCACAAACAGCAGCCAAAAGGAATATGATGTCACCCATAGGTATAATAAAAATTGAGGCAACGCTCAAATAAAAATAAAATAGACGATCAACACTGCCCATTTAATCCAACTTCTAACATATATTATAATAACACGAAATAAAACTTTATTCCACTTAATTATTCGACCGTAACCGGTTTCAGCTCGTTCAAGCCATCTTCAGACTGGTACAAATAATTCTTAGTCTACGGTTTATATACACAACATATTGGGGAGAGGGAGAGGGGTGGTCTACAAGGATTTTAATCAATTATAATAATTATATTTGTTGCTGGAAAGTACCTACTTTACGAACAAATAAAATTTTCAAAATTTTAAGCAACCCTCTATACAAAAAAGAGCTGTAAGAACCATCTCGATCACGTCAGCTTTCTAACAAAAAAAACCGCATCATAGTCGGTCCATTCCTTTAGGAGCTACGATGCCACAGACAGACACACTGCTCCTTGCGTCAGGGGTTAAAAACGTATCGGTTGTAAATAGATGAATCGATTGTAGTCAGAAGCGAAAGAAAATAATTCGCAGCAGCGCCCTTGAGGTGATTTTTAACAAAAAAGGCGCTATATAAATCATCCAAATATTATTATTATAGAAAAATAATCGTTTTTTAACTAAAAAAAAGTTATAACTTTGAAAAAAAAAAACCTTTAACCACTCAACCTAATTTGTTCAGTTTTCAGAATGACTCATACAGGTCTCATAAAAATCGTTGTGTCTCCCTTACTATCATGGTTAGAAATATTATCTTAACGGTGTTAGAAGGAACACCACGCTTTATATTCAAATTTAAAAAAATAACCGCAAAATAATTAAATTGTGCACCTTTATGAATCCAAAGTTTCCAACCGCAATTTCAAAAAAAATAATAAAACGACAAAAAGTGAGTTAACAATAGCATTTCTAAAACATTTGCCTAATAAAATGTGTTTGTTTTTATTGTTTTCATTATCAGTAATTTTATATGTTTACTAGCTGAACCGACAAACGTTGTTCTGCCATATTAATTATTCCATAGAAAGAGGAATGGATCGCTGTAGACGATGACCGCCGATAAAAACAAAAAAAAAACACCAACTAAAGTAGGAAAATGAAATAAAGAAAATCAATATGAATTTCGAAGAGCAATTGAGTGTACGATGTTTTTTGTCAGTCCGTCTTTAGCCAACACAAATAAGCTCGATGGTTTGCCTCCGCGAAAACATGATGCCGAATGAAATATCAAAATAAAGCGACGCTTCTCTTGAATGTCCTGCGCACGTGTGGATGAAAGTTCGATGAGGTGGACGTAGCGCCATCTGTCATTCAACAACATAAATAATTTCGTTCTGTTTGAAATACGAAAGACGGTTAAATTTGGTCATCCAAAAATACTAAAATCGCGATTAAAAAATGGGAGAGTGGGGGTAGGAGGGTTAAAATTTGGGGTTATAGGTATTTTTTGATGCCAAATAAAAATTAAAAATTGTCACAAAAATAGATTTTTTTCTGGATAGGGACATCCTAATCACCTAGCGGTGTGAAATATACTTTAAAACCAATTCTCATACCTACCAATTATACAAAAAAAAATCTTACAAATCGGTCAAGCCGTTTCGGAGGAGTGCGACTACAAACATCGTGACACGAGATTTTTATATATAAGCTTTCGAATTATAAAATTTGAAAGAGTATTTCATCACCTTTCAAAAAGTTTTTCGTTTTCAGAAGTTTTTCGTTTTCATTTTTATTATACACTGAAAATTTCCTTTGATACATGATCATGCATATTGTCAGAGAAAATGTTACAAACCGTTGTTTGTTTTCATCGCAAAAAGTAATCCCTTTTAATTGAACACACGGACGCGATATTTAAATATTTTACACAAACAAATAATAAATCTGGTAAGGTTTTGTTCAACAGGAATTCTGTTTCATTAAACAAAGACCGATTAAAATCTACAGTGTGGGGCTGGACGCTAAAAATGAATTATCAGTAAAAGTAGTAAAGTAATGGTACCCTCGCACGCCATTAACCCCAGTGCCATCATTGGGCATAATTACCTTACTAAGTTTAATGAAAACATTCGCAAACAGTCAGTGAACAGAAAACTCCTAGAATGGCGATCTAAGTGCCTCCGTACATGAAGCGTATCATGCGCGCCGATCGTAAGTACGATCGTACGATTTTGCTGATGCCCGTACACGGCGCTACGCGACGCGACATCTGTCGGTTTTCCAGTCAGTATCACGATACCGACGGTGCTAATCGCAGGCGATACTTATTCATTTGACTTTTAACAGAAATGGCGTCGGAACATGAAAGTAATGTTAGATTTGTTCTGGAAGTGGAAAAAAATGCGTGTTTACCAGAATTACTTTACCAGAATATGTAAGAAAGGATTTAGTGGAGAAGGCATGGATTAATGTTGGAAAAAAAATCATTTGACATTGCTTGACATCGTGTTAACTCCACGGGTGCACGTGAAAAATAATCAAGTTCAGTATATTTCGGGTAGCGCCGTGTGCGGACACCAGCATAAAAAGGTAGTATATCAGCAGGGTACTTGTGGTTGCGTCACAATTTCGTAGATTGTAAATATCTCCATGAACAGAGTGCCTAACTAACTAGTTTGGCCAAAAACGATGGTGGCCGTATTGGGAACTGTCGTATTTTTCCGCCAGAGTTCGCATGAGTGTGGAACCTTTTACGAGCTTACGAGCACCATAATAATCCATTAATTTTCTTTGAAAAAGAAAGTATAATTCCAGGGGCCATCCATAAATTACGTCACACGAATATCATCATTTTTTGACCCCCCCCCCGGCCCTGTCACACATCGTTACATTTGTGTGATCCCCCCCCCCCCTAGTGTGACGTCACATATTTTGCAATTTTACATCTAAAAATAATCAAACCAATAGTTAAAAAATTTTATTGTTGTCATTTTTTACATGACGTCTCACAAACCCCCCATACCCCTTTTCACAATGTCACACTTCTCTACTTCCCCCCCCCCCGCCCCCCTTAAGGTGTGACTTAATTTATGGACGGCTCCTTACTTGGAATCTAGAGCAATACAATACTCGAAGTAAAATAATGCTTTATGATTAATTTTAAAGTTCAATTCAATTCATTTTAAATTAATTTTATGAAAAAAAAAACTTTACAAAATTTACATTTCAAAAGGGTTTTTAAAAGAGAAAAAAGATAAGATAAGTTAAGCAGATTTATACTATAAGCAATAAAGCTTGCTGTCTAAATTGTGGTGACGTGTGTAACTTCACCACAATTAGATATTAAAAGTGATTCTATTTAACAATAAGACTGCTCTCCCGACAGGCATGACCATTGGCAAGCCGGGAGTAAAACAGTCTATGCTGTCGGTGACGGAGATGACCATCTCCGTGCTCTCCATTATAGTCTTCGAACCATCCACGAATCAGTCTGACGAAATGTGTTACAATGAGCACAATACACACCTTCTGACCCAGAGATGGTTTTTGTTATTAACATTGACAGGTCGATAAAATTGATGTGTTCAAGAAAATTTTAGATCATTTTTGCCTTTTTTAATTCGTCGGAAGTAAGGTAAAATTGAAGTTACTTCGGTCGAAAACTCCCAAAACACACTTCTATGGTTTATATTTTCAGTGTCATTAGCGTTAAATCTGTCCAGTTGCCCAGTACAATTATATCTTCAGGCAAATCTTAATTAAGTTAAGGTCGTAAAAAGATATAAAGAATTATCAAAATGGACAAAAAAATTAAATGTTATTGAATTCTGTGGTTTAGATATAACAATAAATAAAGAAAATAAAACCCTTATTTCAGAGATAACTAGCAGTACCTATATTATGTAAAATTTGAATTGTCAGGTATATCGTACATCTCAACCTTCATCTTCCTCATCTCCTGCAATACTTCAGTCGCACAACACACTACAATTTGGTTTTGCCATAATCCCGGCGAGGGCAAATAAATTTTATTTGTGTTATTTCACAATTAATTCATTTAAAATAATATATATAGTACTAGCTTTTTCCCGCGGCTTGGCTCGCATGGTATTAGGGGGGTTCCCACTCCGTCTCCCCCCCCCCCCCGCCCATCCCTCCCGCATTCCATTCATTAATTCCCGGTACGTTGAGTTCTCAAACTGCTCGCGTGACACCTATTGCACTTTTTTATACAAATTTCATAATGCCAGAGCTCACCAGTAGTTTTAAACAAAAAAAATAATTATCCAATTTGGTGCAATCGTTCGGAAGTTTGGTGCAATCGTTCGGAAGATGAAACCTCAATTCAAATCAACTCCAAATGTAATGTAGTTTTCAGATTCACCAATTTACCCCATTGTAACACTAGTTTCTGGACACCATGTAGGTACATTACAAACAATGTAAGTATATGTAGATATTTTATAATGATACCAAAAATAAACATTACATTTGTTTAATATTAATACATTTATTCAGGCAAAGTTTCTAAAACATGAAATTATTTCGTTAAACAAACACCGATTGAAATAAATACACGATTAAATGCCGGTTAGGTTGGTACTTATGAGTATTTGTTCGGTAGTGCTTTTTTTCGAATTTCGAACGTTTACGAGTTAATAAAATATAACGGTTCTCAAACGCGTACGGTACGTAAAACGTATACAGTTTGTATAGGGTTCATATTACACACGGTCCGTACGGATCATTGGCCTATAAAAACCGTTCGAATAATGCCAAAATAATATCCCATCAAACACGAAAGTACCAAACTGATAAAAATATTCGACTTAACGTTTATAAGATAAATATTTAGGTAGTAACTCGGTAATAGCCGTAATACAGCACAATAATGATATCCTTATAACTCAATTTATAGGGTATGAGTACCACCAACCCGCGAAACATTTATTCGGGTACGTGGAGTGAGGCCGATGTAAACAGTTGAACAAATAAGGTTTCGACTTCTTTAAGGTGCGTATTTTGTACAATACATTCCTATCCTGTGATAACGATTACTGATAAAATGTGTAATTCGATTCTGCAATATCAAACATACACACCTAAACACATTCATTGAGACTTAGGAAGATCTTGAAACATACGCAAAGGAAATGCAAAACAATGAATGAATTTTGTATAATATTACACATTAAACGATACGAGTACCTATATTGAATTTTTTTTCAACTAAAAACATTAAAAAAATTTGTAGGTATTGGACAGTTAAGGCAGGGTGGGGGGTCGGTCGGTTCCTAGGCTGAGTGACCAGAGACCACATGAGGACGATTGTATTCACGGACAAATGAATATAATTGTATTATATAAGTCATATAAAAAGTCACCGGAGACCAAAATATAATTTATATTTTTTACTTCTAATATTGACAGGAATCACTGATTAAAGTAAATCAAGTTATCAGTTTAATTCTGTACCCTGAAGATACCAATACATTTCGTAGTTATAAACAAAGTAATTGTTTTAATTAATTTATGTCAAATAAAAAAATATTAGAAATATTTAGGCATGTATAGCGCTCTTTTTTCACAAAAATGGCTCTGTACAAATCGTCTAAATATTATTATTATTAAATTTCTGATATGTTTTCAAAGTGGCGCCCGCACAGTTTTAAACGGGTCAAATTATAATTGTATTTATGAATTAATGATAAAAAAATATGTAATACTCGTTTATTAAATCTCAGGATTCAAATAAAACACAGATAAATCTAAATTATGTATAGGGTCCTTGAAGCGATGTTTCACAAAACGGCGTTATAGAAAACATCCAAATATTATTATTATTTTACGATTCTGCTATTTTCAAAGTGGCTCCCGCATAAAGTTTAATACGGTTCAAGTTTGTTTGCGAATGAGCGATAAAAATAGTTAATATTCATTTATTAAATTTCAGCAAGCAAAATAAAACACAAATAAATCAAAATTATTAAAAAAGACACAGAATTCATCGAAGTCAAATTTAATATGGAGAAATTCACAATAAGTAAACGCAAAAGTATGTATCTTATTTCTGATAATTAAACACTGTTAACTTTTGTTCAGACTAAGTTTTATTTATATCTACCGGCATTGAGCGACAAGTGAAAAACATTTTACTTACTACCTAAAATGACAATAATAATAATAACAACAACCAACCATAAAGGTATGGGACAATACCGTTCGCAAGCTAGACAATTTGCCTGCCAACCTGTTATCTGTTAATTCCAACTTGACTAGGGGAGAAGAACAGTGTACAAAGGTCTCAGGTAATGCACCCTCTTTTGGCGACCCCTAATTATTTAAAATGCCGCCGGAAGTAGCAGTAAGGGTTGATGGAAAAGTGAATACAATTCCCATGGCCCATGTAACTAATTAGCTATGCAGCAGGTAACTTTTAGCCAGTCTTTACCTGACTATACTAGAAATGTTCTTATATTATAACTTATATATTTTTTTTATTGCGGTCAATGTAAATAAAATATAAACAAATAAAAAATATATATATTTTTTTAAATACTATTTTCAAGTATAATTCGTAGAACTCCATAAATAGGCAAACCGTTTAATAAATTAAATATTTTATAAAGGAACAGGGGTGCCCAGCCGAGACATTCTCTATGTTTTTTGAGATCGAGATAGGTCTCGGGAGAGACCAAAGATATTCAAATACAGAAGAGATATGCTATGGTGTCCGCGCAACTGTCGCCGGACTACGCGCTAATCAGCGTAGTTTTCATACAAAAAGAATTTGTTCATTTCGTTGATTTTTTGAAAATGTGCATTAATATTGGTTAACAATATACATATTTTGAATTTTGAATAAGGAAAGAATTCGTTCATTTAGTTTAACGTTCGTTTGGTTTATTCGTTAATTATTTGTTCTTTTAGATTATTTGTTAATTGGTAAACAATATCGGCGACACCCGGAAGCGCAGACCCGCATAGTAAAAACAGCAGATAGCACATCTACTTATATTTCAATATCTTTGGGCGAGACGGATATCGGTCGAGATCTCTTGTCAGATTTGTGTGATTTTCTAAGGCTGTTAAATGAATAAATAATAACGCAAACTCGCACGAATTCGTGTTTAAAACGACCTAAACTAAAATACGTGACAGCTCACGGCTGAAATTCTGACATCGGCCCATAGAAAAAATAACAGCCGAACACAAATCTGACAGGGAATCTCGCCCGAGATCTATCGCGATCTCACAAAACAGAGAATCGCTCGGCAGGTTCATGGGGTGAGGTTTGTCTAAGTCTTAGCAGCACATGCGTTTGCCCACCTATTCCTTGGCGGGAAGGATCGGGAGAGACTGGTTGAAGGAGAATTATTAACCTCTCCAGCCTGACTCTCTAAACACATTGCCTTGCACCTCGCAGTGGGAGAGATGGATTCTTACGTCCGTCACTCCAGGCTATATGAAGAAATTCCTCTCCCTCCTTTCCCCAAAAAGACCCTCCACACAGCATACCAAAGAGGACACAGGCCCCGAGGTAAATTTTTTTCATTGTTTAAAAAAAATATTACTGGAATTATATTATGCTTGATTAAGATTTTTTGAACAAGCGTTAAATAAAACACTTGCGCATGAAACGATGTCTCCAATTCAAATTTTCTTTTATGTGAATACCCCACAGGAGTCCTAACTGCTCCCAACAATCTGGAGCCAGTGAGACTATAAGAAACGCAATACGTTAAACGCAATTTGTATGGTAACTGTGTGACTGCATGCATTGGTACGAGTATTATGAACACACGTAGTTCTCCAATGTAGTAGGTATCAGACAGTCAGTAAATAGTGTATTTGGGATCCCATGTGGCTGCAGCAATAGAGTAATCGTACCTTGTCAGGAAGCAGAGATGATGATTCAATTTGAGTCAATCTTTTCATCAGACCTCATAAAAGCCAACTGTCAAATCAATTACTATTCTTGAAGCTGCATCTGGACTCTATTATTAAATTGTATCAATGTGAATGCTTGAGCTACGTTGAAGGTGACTTATGTACTACGTGAATGCATCTACGTGAAGTCTCGATTACTGACAGTTACGAAATCCGCTGTTTGTGGGCCGCCATCTTGAGCGAGTAGCAAGTAAAGTTAAATACCTTTAAACTTTTTTCGTAGGTTGTACGCAACATGCTAGTTAGCTAATAATACGATTACATTGAGCGTGTTTACTAAAAGATAGTGAATTTCCCAGATAGTAGCTTGTAAACTCGTCCAATGTAATTAATCGAGGCTCAAAACAAAGTGGATTTAATCTAAATGAAAAAAAAACTCTAGTTTATCAGTGTGTAACAAAACTTATTATTTCGAGCGTATATTGAGAGTTATTCAATCTCGAATACATTCTCTTTCCCGCATTGCTTCGTTCTTTACTAATTAATTAGGGGCGAGGGATGCTATTGGTTAGATATCACAGATGGTCTGACCGATATAAGGTCACGTGGTATCTCGAGTAAGTTAAGTTGCCTCCCGGTCCTACCCGCGCATCTTCAGGCAAAAACCTCTTGACAGGATTGAAATTATTTCAGCTAACCCAGAGCGAATACTCGTAAACCTTTTGTTTAAAGATTTAACGAGCTGTTGGGGGAATAATTAGTTTCCTTTGGGTTAGTTTTGTCATAGTTGTGTACTGGTTTACTATTATTGAACTATGGCATTATTGAACTGTGTCACACTTGCAAATTGATTGTACCTAATCCAAATAAACTTTAATTTGTGATTACCGTAAAATATTTGTGCAATTTATTTAATTACCGCTGCTGCAAATGTTTTTTTGCTGTAATACATCTACTATCAATTTATTGGTTAGTTTTGGATTGTCTGAGGATTGAACCTTCCTCCCTTTTCTTTAAATGCCTTTAAAAACGATAAAAAAATCATCATTTGATTGACTGAGTATTGCCTTCCTCCACAGGGACTGACTAAAATGAATACTAATAAAATAAAGTGAACTCTGCTAATGGCGCAAACACATAAGCCAAATCCCAATTGGATAGGACCGAGATTTATTTCGTATATTAACTGTGGTAAATTTTTGAATATAATGTCATCCAATTTCAGAGAAATGCGTATTAGTCTGCGTGTGTGTGCGTGATTGCCGTTAAAAGACAATATGATGCTTTGTCATCGACAATGAGTCTATCTGCAAAGTTTCAGATCGATCGGATGTCGGGAAGTGGGTTAATTACCACTTTTAAGTTTACACTACTTTCATACATTCTATTCATCAAGAAAATAAAAGCGATTTAAAAAAAATTAAAATATTAGGGATGTTCCTGTAGGAACAGATTGAAATTTTACTTAATATGCTTGATAATAATAATTTTAAAATCATATATAATTTAAAATATTTTGTATCGTTATTAATTTAGGAAAATTGTATATGGAATGTGAGAAATTAATGAAAGGAGATTAGGCGGTTGGAGAATTTAAAAATGTACTGACTGGTATTTTAAATTCAGTTGTAATACATTCAAGGATTCAAGTAGTCAACCCAAACTAATAGTAGTTCGTGTAAATGCATATTTATGAGTGAGTGAGTAATATTTCGATATCAAAACATAATATTTTAGATTAGGTAAAATAAATAGAAATTAACATTCATCGTATACCCTGCTCATTACAAGTATACACAAAGAAAACTAATTTCCAAAAAACGGTTCTCCTTTCACGTGGAGGCAATGCGAAATGCGAGTGAAGTTTGTACCCTGTTGCTAAATCCAAAATCCGTAAGTAATCCCCGTGTAAACTGTCTAGTACCCGATTTGCCGCGAGTCAATAGTCAAGAGAAAATAAAGAAGATTGTGAAGTTAAAGATTGGAGGGAAACGTACAATTTGAAGAGGGCAAATGACTTCTCCTCTTTGATCAAACTATTGATCGTTGCCATCCTCCCATTACTACCTAATTACTATCTGCAATTAGTAAATCGTTACGATTGAGTTATTACACATTTACTTCTGTAATTTAATCATTACGCTATCATAAAATGATGCAGATGTCATTAATGTCACATTAACGTTTATTTCCATCTGTATAATCATAATCCACCGAAGTGACAAACCGTTAGAACAATGTTCTGGGCGTGTCTCTTTTCCTGAAGTAAGGAAAATGTTAGCTCATAGCCAGAGTTATTTTTTTTACTATGCGCTGATGTTTGCAAAATAATCCGAACAAAATCACTATGACCCGGTATATCCGCAAAGTCCGATCCTTGCTTAAATTTAAGCGGGCTAAATCTGCCGCTCAAGCTTCGTTGAGCCGCAGAATAGTTCATATTTTAGACGAAATTTAAGTAAATTGCCTAATTTTATAAGTACGAACTATCATATTTATCGAGCGATGAGGACTGACGATGTTATTATTTGATAATCAATCAAAAATAGCCTGTGAAGGAATTTTAAAAGTTTCAACTTCAGGACAGCTTGTTTTCAGCGGTTTATTTCATTAATAGTATACTGACTCTATCAAAAACTAATTGAAATTAGTGTTCTCGCATACAGCACCATGCTGATTCAAGCGGGGAACTCTATAAAAATTAACCCGTAAATTAAACCCACCTAAAAATAAACTGTTATCGTTTGTGAAAGATCCAGACAGACAGATTTCGATACAGAGAGTAGAGAGTGTTATAGATAAACCACTCATGTAGATAGTATGTTTGTTTTTCAAAGAAAAAAGAAACAAATTCCTCTATTAAATTCACAGACGGTACACAAGTTCCAAGCCGTGCTAAGCTCGACATTTCAACCAAGCCCAGCTTATAATCAATTGATATACCGAGCCTATGATAGAAGATCATAACGAACACATTGAGATCTGAACAGCTGTATACAAGCGAAAGCAGAGACATGTGCGAATCATGCAACCGGTGGAAATGGTGCATGGATGCATATCACGCATCCTTCGTGCCTCCGAGATGCGCACTAGAGCACATGGCGTCAAAGACGAAAGTTCCACAGGCAAACGAGCAGAGTAATCACAATAATAATTGTGCATATCGCAGATTTTGTGAAAAATCACCTCAGTGCGTTGTACAAATATTACTTGTTAGGGCTTATCTTATTGTGTACAGAAACATACTTACCTATAAAAGAGACACACATTTCAAGATATTTAACTAGCATTTGACGGCCTCCGTGGTTTATGGGTAAGGCTCTCGACAATTTCGACTAGTCATCCGAAGATCGCGGGTTCAAATCTCGGCGTGCTCAAACAAATTTTATTTGATTAATGTGTGTTATATCACAATTAACTAATTTACGATAATACATAGTACATTTGTGCCACGTTTCAGAATGGAAGATACTCTCAGTATCGCCCTAGTATAATACCATCATTCAGAATTGAAACTTTGCTTGAAATGGCATACGGTAGCCGAGTTTGGTGACCAGTACTGAATAGCTAGATTCCACCTTCCTCTTCCACATTTCCATCCCTCCCCCACTACCTTCAGCCTCACAAAATACCCCAACAGGGGATGCCATACTCTCACTGGCTCTGGGCGGGAGCAGTTGGGACTCTTTAAGGAAAGTTCCTTTCTGAGTAGTTCAATGTAGAATAGTCTTCGAAGTACAAAAATGGTAAATTAATTTTTACTGATTTAGGCAATTTATTTATTGTATCTTTACACTGCAGGGAAAATGTTTACAGTGAAATTTGTTACCTCACTAGGACAAGCCTGTGTTGAGGTTAACAATAATTATACAAGCAAAATAACACAAAATTATACATATATTGAAAGAACAATATTGTTGTATTTCTTACAGATTGAGATTATGGGTACCTACTAAACTGATGGCGTTGGGTAGTACATTAATGTAGACTTTTAGGGTGACCATAGTTTTGAGATCTGATTTAAAATAAAAATAAAGTTTTTTTGTTTTGGTTTTAAGGATTAAGTTGTAAATAATAAATATATGTATATAATTTAACATGCTATAGATTTGGCAGGAGGAAGATGAAAAAAAAACGGTTTAAAGAAAAATAAAAAATAATATTATTTTTGCTTGTTATTATAAACATACTTATTTAGCTAATAATTTAGAAAGGACAAAGTAGAGAAAATCAATTGGCAATCCTCGACTAACACAAATAATTTATTTATTTATTAACGCCCTTTTTCGGGGCTTTTACATATGAATAGTAAGAAATATACAGTATTTATTGTACATAACTGAACTGCCTTCGTAACAATGTGTTATATTTGTTTAAAGATAAATTGAAGATGTCCACTGACTTGGTATAATTGTTTCCCTCCATTAGTATTCTGGGCAAAGAGGAATACATATGGTAGTTAGTTCCAGAATTAGTGCACTGAAATAAATCCTGACTTCTAGTATTACGTAGTGGAATCCGGAAGTTTATCAATTCGAGCAATACCGGACTGTCAACTAAATCATTTAGAATTTTATACAGAAATACCAAGTCAGTGAAAGTTCTTCTGTCTGACAATTTAAGCATATTCATATCATTCAAAATAGTATTGTAGTTCAACATAATTGCTGGAATACCCATTTTAAAATGAAGAAAACGTAAGAATTTGTTTTGTATTCTTTCAACAGCTTGTATATGTATATTGTAATATGGGTTCCAGACGGGAGAATTGTATTCAAGTTGACTTCTAACATATGCAAAATAAAACAGTTTTATACACTTTATATTGTTAAAATTTCTAGTTAGCCTAGTTATAAATCCCAACATTTTTAAGGCCTTATTAGAGATTTCTGTTATGTGGTTAACACATGAAAGATTAGATTGAAAAGTGATGCCCAAGTCTTTAATTTGTGTTAATGTCTCCAGAGTATTGTTATCAATGTTGTAATTGAAGATCACTGGATTTTTTATTCGAGAAAATCTAACTATATGACATTTTGAGATATTTAAGTAAAGTCTATTTTCATTACACCAAATTAACAATTTGTTGATATTATCTTGAAGAATGTTGCAATGGTAAATATTTTGAATTATTCTAAAAATTTTGAGGTCATCAGCAAAAAGTAAGATAAATACATCATGAAATATTTTTGTACGATCATTTATAAACAAGATAAATAATATTGGGCCAAGGTGTGAACCCTGTGGAACTCCACTTGTTGCATAATTTTTTTTCCGACAAGAAGGATTTTATTCTGACAATTTGTTGTCTTCAAGTAAGATAGCTTTCAAACCAGGCTAATATACTGCCACGTATACCAAGCTTTTCTAATTTCCAAATAAGAATTTTATGGGAAACTGAATCAAAGGCTTTACTAAAATCAGTATAGACAGAGTCTACTTGTTTTTTTTTCTTTAAAAGCATTGGTTATAAAATTTTCATAAAAATTTCAATAATTTTCATAAGTTGGAGAGTGTACTTCTACCTGGCATAAATCCAAACTGGTAAGGTGATATTACAGGTTTTATTTGGGCAAAAAGTTTGTCAAGTATTAGGCTTTCAAATAGTTTCGGTATGGTGGATTGAATGCATATTGGCCTATAATTACAAACATCACTTTTATCGCCCTTTTTGAAAATTGGAGTCAAATAACTAGTTTTCCACTTATCGGGAAAAATTCCACTGGATAAATTAAAAAGTTTGGTTAATGGAAGAGCAATTACTTTGATATCTAATGATTTAACTTTAGTTACTACATCAGAGAGACTTATAGTACACTGCGAAATATCAAGAGTTTCATCTAGAGTTGTTGATGGAAAAGGAGCATTATTTGAGTCTGTTGAATAAAAACTTTACATTTTTTTTGAAAACAAGTTAACAATACCATCAGTATTATTGCTATGGCTGCCATTTAGGTGCATAATGCTCGGGAATTCAGAATCATCTTCTTTAAGAGATTTCGAATATTTCCAAAAATAATTAACATTGTTTATTATGGAGTTTTGAATTTCATTTATATGGTTACGGTAGCAAGTCATAGACATTTTTTTACACAAAGTTCTTAAATATTTAAATTCACTGTAATCAGATTTTTTTAAATATAATTTATATTCTTTCAGCCTTTCTAAAAAACCCAGTGAAAATTTTATTCAATTGACAAACGGTCGCGGATGTGAAAACATTACTAATTAAAAATTTGTTCATTGAAAGAAATACACATGGTTTACACGGCCTGAGAGGGTAGTTAATCTCTGTTTTAACGATTGATGTCCGAACGAAATTTGGAATTTTTTCAAAGTATTTTGAATGTTCTATATATTTCGTATTTTTGAAGGTGTCGTAAAAACAAATACCATTTATGAAAACTAGATAAAATTACCTTTTAGATTTGTGTGTTTCAAATACAGTTTAGTTTTCTAAAACTGACATGTTTTAAGATTCAAACTCGGAAATTTCTAACCAATTTTTAAGCAGTAATTGTTGAATGAAACCCTAGTATATATTGAATTATTTGGCGGGTATTTGATAAGCCCCCATAGCTCAGTGGTCAAGAGCAGCTGACCGGCAATCAGAAGGACACGGGTTCAAGTCCCGTTGGCGGCAAGTATCTTTTCTCGGAAGATTTTTCAATGTTGATGAGTGTTTCAGGCTGATAATTATTGCTTATAATAATTGTTACCCTTTGTGCTATGCATAAAAATCTTGTCTAAACGTTAGTTTATAAATTAAAAATAATAATTAACCTAAAAATTATACCGGCTTTTATAACAGATTTCTTGCATCTCTAAAGACGTTAATTTCTTTGATACATTCAGGAACACATGTAGGTATTAGATATTATTATTTAAAAAACACCACTTTCATTAAGTGCTCGTAAAATAAAATCCTTTAAACGTAAATTTGAATTTTCATGTATCATATAGACTAGTTTTTGACATTTAAATTTTCAAAGTACGATTATTGTTTTATAACTTGACTAAAACTTATGAAAAACCACAAAAAATACGGTAAATATATCAATTATATAAATAAAGGAGTAAATTAGTCATATTTAGAAATTAACCATCACAAATATTGCACACACATCCGCGAAGCGAAATCGTTTCGCGCATCCAGCGCGAAAGTTCATTTATGATATGAGCGCGAACAACGAATGCGCAGACGCCGCCACCTAGCGGTTATGAAGGAAAACAAACAATTTAGTACTAAGACTATAAAAAATAACATTGTTGCCAGATTTAAAGTACATTTTAAGAACAAACCTTATTAGTAATGTTATCGTGTTTTAGTGCACTTTTGTTTTATTCATGTTGCTGCAGCAACACGGGTTATCGGGCGTGCTGTGGTTTTTTTAGTAAGGCTGTTTATGTTTAAGTTTTTTGGTGATAAGTAGATTTATAAGTTCTTTGGTGTACCATTTTGGATAGGTGTTTGGCTTGCATATTAGGGTTGGAACATGGATGCTAATAGCCTTTCCCAAAACAGAATAAAATTTATTGGTAGCTGTGTTAATATCATCATATTGCACAGATGACCAATCAAAAGAGAGGAGATAATTACATATTTTCTCGTAATCAGTTTTGAAAAAAATTTGGTAACTGAAAGAAAGTTTACAGGTATTAACATGTACATTAGAAATAATAACTTCCAGTGGAGGATGATAACCATCAATGGGCACCAGCGGTTCACTACATTCTTCAATTACTAGTGACTCTAAGTTAGAAAAACATAAGTCTAGAGTACGATTATTTACATTTGATATAGTATTTGCCTGATTCAGGCCTAGAAATAACGCCATGTCTAGAATAATACGTTCAGACTCACTAACACTGATATTATTGTCCCTGTTCACCCAATTCACATTTGGAAGATTATAATCACCAGCAAGCAAAAATGTTGCATTAGCATGCTTTTTTAATATGACTTCTACTTCCTCACTATGGCACCTGTATACTTCACTGCTTGAATTTGGTGGGATATAAATAAAACCAACAATAATCTTTTTATTCCTGGCACCATTCACTTGCACGAAGATTTGTTCAAGTAGTTTGTGTTTAGTGGTAATTAAGTTTGATTTGTATTTCTTGCTGATAGCGATTAAAACCCCACCACCTCTGCTTTTAGCACTTGTCAATGTATTTCTGTCTAATCTATACAAATTATGATTTATAAAACCTAATTCACTAGAATGAATATTAAGCTCTAACCACGTTTCAGAAAGTAGTATAAACTCGTGCCCAAACATTGGTAGTACAGCTGGCAATTTTTTGTTTGGTGTTTTTTAGAGGAGTTTTTTAATGGCATTAAATAAATTTTCTTCTTTTCAGCTTCAATTTTCCTCAAATTTACCGAGCATTCATTACTCCAAGCATAATGGTCAGTTGGCAATTGTAATTTTAATTTCTCATTAATTTTTTTGCAGTTAATGCACTGAATGTCGTTTTGACAGTTTACATTGTCATGTGCTTAATAAAAATATTTTTTAGGTTATTTTGAAAAAATCATAGATGAAATTACTCAACCATAAATTTTTTGCTGTATTGTAAAGGTTCTGGATGCTTGAAAGAATAATAAAAAACAACAAAATTTTCTTAAATAACGACGTTGTAGACACTTCTCGCTATTACCATCAACAACAATTATTCATGCATTGGCATTCAAAGGGTTATGCGATACTTAGCATTTGATTTAATAATTAATTAAAATTGTTTTTATTAAACAAAGGCGAATTTCTGTAATAGGATTCAGGATCAAGGATAAAATTCCTTCAAATAATATTGAAACTTTCCAAAGCGAGGAATTTTCGTCGAGGCCAGACTTAAACTTGAAAATCATTATTTAATTCAACAATGATTTTTGAAAATTCATTCTGACATCAATGAATTCAATTTGGAAATACCAGAAAATATTACAAACAAAGTCACCAATGAAATATCCTTGCACACCAATTTGCGGTTTAGGGTTATTGTTATTAAAAATATGGAATTGTGACGTAGGTTCAAATGCTGTCACTTCTATTTATAAATATGTACATCCATTTCTTAAAAAATGTTAAATGTTATTGTAAGTTGGTTCAAATAAGTATTATAAACATATTCCGGATATTCTCAGTGAAAAGAAATGATGTTTTTTTTTCTTCATTTATTTAATATGACAATTTGATGTTTTTAAAATTAAGACTATGTTGGCTACTTTTCTATTCTGGACAATTAAACCCAAGAAGTGCGATCTATTAGATATTGATTTGAATAAAAAAAACTTATGTCGCCTGTTTAAAAATAATAATATCGACACTGAAAAGTGAGGAAAATTTGGGTTCAATGGTACTTTCCTGATATATGACATCATGTCATTTAAAATCGTAAAAAAGTTAGTCTTTTTTACTATAATTTTCAAATGTCTTCTAAAACTTTTTTTTGGGTATGACCACGGACATATGAATATACATGGACCTGCCCTAAGTGATAAAAACGTATTATTTCCCCCTCCACATGGCGCCGGCTGAAGCACCTCCTTGGAACCGGCTCGCTCCATGGGGAGGGGATAGAGCCTCGCTTGAATCTAAAATGTGTGACGTCATCATTCTTGCCGTGAACAGCTAGAAGGTAACATCCATACATTTAACGAAATACAACGCCAAAACAGTAGCGTATTCTATACAATATATCTACATATCAATGTGCACATAGCGAATGTGGGCGGTTCTCCAGTGTGCTCATCGGTGGTTACAGGGGTAAGTAAATTATGAAACATTTGTAATAGTGTTTTAACTAAACACGGCAACAAAATATTGCTATGTGTATTGGGGCGAGTCTTTTTGAGGCGAGCATTTGACCTTAGCAAATATGTTATTATCGTGGCAAGCAATTCGCGCTCCCATGTAAAAAGGTCTATTCATTCAAAGCAGATTTTGCTTTTAAGAACTAAATGGTGATATTGTAATGCGAGATACCTATTTACTGTCAGATTGATTGTATAACGAATCACAGTCATCTTTCCCCTCTTCCCCCTCCATGGTTTGGTTTGACCCCTCACCCGTAACTGCTTGTCTAGTTATTTGGATGTCTATGGGTATGACTAACGATTAAACCTTTTTACCAACTAAGCCAAATTCCGGTGGGATAAAACCGACATTTATTACTTATATTAACAACTGACCTAATCTAATGTCATCGAATTTCAAAGAAATTGTTATTTTTCCGCGTTCGCGATTTCCATCAAAATTTGACAGAATGATATGACATCGAGTCTATCTGGCGAGTTTCAGCTCGATCGGATGTCGGGAAATGGGTTAATTTCCACTTCCAAGATTCCACTTCATACAACAAAACAAAAGTTAAATTCAAA
This sequence comes from Limnephilus rhombicus, assembly GCA_929108145.2. Classification (NCBI taxonomy): domain Eukaryota; kingdom Metazoa; phylum Arthropoda; class Insecta; order Trichoptera; family Limnephilidae; genus Limnephilus; species Limnephilus rhombicus. The sequence goes on along the minus strand of OV815280.1, from coordinate 52,714,320 downwards.
TAGATGTATTTAAAAATTATTAACCCAACCTAACCTAAATTTTATGTACTAGCTGATCCGACCACGCGCTGCTGTGGCTAACGAAACACAACGCCATCTACTGGATGTTTACCCAACCTTTATAACCACGATAAATTAACTCACACCGCCATCTGTCAATTTGCATACAAATCAAAACCACACCGCCCGTTGCTAGCCCGCTCGTCCACCACATGCAGACATTCTCTTTTAATTATATATATTTCAACCAATTAATATAAAACCTTGACAAATTATATACTTAAACTTATATAAACCTTCCTCATTAATCACTCTCTATCTATGGACTTTAATTTATAATATGTAGAGATTTTTATAGATAAATGAAAGAGAAACGGTGGATTCTTCTTATGAACATAGCACAAGAGTCCCAATAAGGAACTCCAGTGAAAAATATTATGGCTTTAAAAAAATATGTTCATATAGACCAAGAAACGCTGATTCTGAATATATAAGTTTTATTTCATAATATTAAATGCAGAGTTTTTAATAAATTATTAAAAAGTGCATTTTTAAACCTCTTCGGAAAACACAGCGTTAAGTTGGCATTACTGAAATGGTTAACCGTGACGTCACAGTTAACCTGTCACCTGTGTATTGTATTGTATTGACATTTGAAATGACTTGAAGTGCACACGTACCTATGCAATTCAACATTTCGTGTTTTTGGTTTATTTTCATACTGTTTATAGAGATTTAGATAAATAATAGTTATTGTGTTTATTGAAACATAATTTAGGCCCTCAACAATTTACGAAAAGGGCTATATTTGCGGACAATCTGCAATAAATGTTGTCTATTTGAGGTTAAAGTCGTGTCATATTTTGATGTTTGTTTTTATGTATTTTCAAATTGTTTTTAGTATAGGGCTTTTTATACAAGTTGTTACACACTCGTCATGATCAGTGTATTATAAATACCAGTGTTTCTGTATGTATTATACATAAAACAATGTACCGAAAAAGTAACACCTGACACAAAACACGACGTCACATGTATTTGCAATGAAAGAGATGATTTATTGTTTTTATATTGCACTTTGATTAAATACAATAACAGTAGCAGTGAAATGTGGACATTTTACCAATGTTTTTCTATATTAAAAGCAGTTAATCTTGAATAAAAAACACACCTCACACCTAAAAGTCATTGCAAAGCATTCCGCCATGATTATTCTGCGTTCTTCACAGTGTTGCCAACAGTTAGAAGTGAAATTTCCCTAGAATTTCACATTTACGCAATTACCTACGTAGCCACCTGATTGTGTAACACTAATCCTGTTATATGTTAATTAATATGATAATTAATTGGAAAGATATCGGAACTTGGTAAATATACTAATAATACCGTGATTTTCCAAATAAAACACTTTTTGCTACGTGAAGTAATAATTTAAAAGTACGAATACACTCACCACTGAATTAGAAACTGAATTCCAAATTAAAAAAAAACACCTTGCAAAATAAAAATCATAAGCAACCCGCCGCTCATTTGTACCAAGCGTGGTATTTTGAAGACCCCCCCCCCCCCCCCGAACGTGTCACGTAGTATGGGTACGTTCCCTAATATCATTTTGAGTTGTCAGTGTTAAAAATAACATGGCATGTAAGTACATGAAAAATAATTAAGATTCATAGGAATTCCAAAAAAAATATATACGTATATATATAAATAATACCAGTAATACTGTCATATGTAATAAAAATTTTGCCAGAGTTCGAAATTTCCCTAGATTTTGTCCTGATTTCCCTTATCCTTAAAAAATATTTTTCTCCCCTAGATCTAGGGAAATTTCCCTCGACATAACATCACTGATTCAAAATGACAACTTAAAAAGTAAAAAAATTAGACCACCATAGATACGGTGCGTTTCTGGGAGTCTTTAAAAATTAAAACTTTGACAATTATTTTAACTATTAAAACTAACTATAAAAATAAAAATAAAAATGCAGTTATTTAAGTTTGAAGGTCTTTATTCATTAAAAAAAATAAAAAAATTGGACTGGAGTTCTCTATTGCTCCCAACCTTCTGGAGCCAGTGATAATAATCTGAAGTTGCAAAAACTGCCTAAAAGTGAGCTCTGGTATTATGAAATTTGCGTATTTTTAAAGTGAATTCCTAGGTCAACATTCTACTCCGTAACTATTCAACTCCGAACACAATTACCATCACGAGCAGTGGCGTTTTGAAATATCCAATTACAAACTGTCAAAAAATGAAGATGATATTTTTTGATAATATTATTTATCAAATAGTGTTAGATAGTAGGCACCTACCTATAAAACACATTTTGAAAAAGGTTTAATTTTTAATTTACAGGTGAAATTGTTACATATCATTATTGTAATTTTGTGGCACATGGACCGGATATAAATTCGAAATAATTGCACACAATAAGCAGCTCGGACTGCGTTCGACTGGTAATAATGTTATTATAATAATATTCAACAAATTAATTGGATTATTATTGAAAATCGTGTCCATTTAATGATATATAATCTTTTAAATAATAATATAAACCATTCATTAGCTGGGCGCTGTGAGCTAGTTTCGAATTACTTTCATTGTAACACTTTATACCTACCTAATATAGAAATGCTCGATTCATTATAAAACACCGTGATAGAAAATATTGTGGAACTAGGTAGGTACCTACCTCAGCACTAAATTTACTGTTTATTTCTTTACTGTTTAGGTGCCTATACTGTTTAACTAGTCTAGCCGTTTTCCCGCCCTTTTTGTAGTTTTTTTATGTTAGAACCACACAGGAGGAAACAAACTCCGATGACATGCTGTGCGGAGGATCTTTTTAGTGAAAGGAATGAGAGAAAGTTCTGGGAAGGAAAAATATGTAAGGGGGTTCCATGACAAATCAACAAAATTGCATTTCAACACCCGTTTTGGAAAGTCATTAAAAGAGATAAAAAATAACCCATACCTAACCTAACGTAACCTATCCAAAAAAGTTTTTTTTAATTTTATTTTTATCACTTTTTGACGGATTTGTGAAGGATTGGTGAAGTTGTACATCAATTGAGTTGTCGGGTATGAGGGGTGGGTAGGAATCGTATAAATCCATTCCTCCCACTGCAGTGCAACGCGATGGGTCAAGAGAGTCCGGCTCGAGAGGTCTAGGTTACGTCTCCCTCAACCAGCTTCTCCCGATCCAGCCCGCCATGCAGTAGGCGGGCAAACGCATTCGCCGCCTAGACCCAAGCAAACCTCACGCCATGAACCCGGGTACCCCTGTGTCACCAAATGAAGCGATAGTACCTAGATAGTTAAAAAACAGTTGTTCCATGCCAACTTAGAATCAACTCAACACCTCTTCGAAATGTCATTAAAAAGCTAAAAAAATATATAATTTTTTTGCTGATGGCAATAACCTAACCTATTTAACCAATTTTTTAATATATTTTTTATCACTTTCAATTACTTTTTATCTGAGTTGTCCAATTACCATAAACAGTTCGGTGTTCTGTTTTAATTTTTGACAGGCACCTGTACTTGACAGAAAGGACTCCGTGACGTGAGCTAAAAACAGTGCAACTAAAATCCAGTGTACTTATAGAGAAATATTAAAACAAACCAATAAAATATTTCTCAAATTTAGAATCTCCTTGTAACTTAATTAGGTATCTACTAAAAAAGACATTTTATTTATGTCGGGGGAAATGGAAAGTACCTACCTACTGCACTTTAAGTTCCCCCTTTTTTCAATAAAAGTTCAAAATTTCACGTGTTTTGACTGTTTCTACAACCATGTTTTTGATCTGACGTTTGTTGTAGGAAGTTCTAAGTTTAGGAAGGTACGCTTAAATATTAACTCAAACTAAGAACCATTTAACCTATTTTTTATTACATTTATTTATTATATTTTCGTCTCCGCTGACATAAACAGTCGTCTCTTGTAGTAATGAAGCTGAAACAAGTGTTACTTTTTAACCTAGCGATTATGAAAAACTACCAAATATTTCTGTTTTAGTGAGTTTTTACTGTTATATTTATTACAAAATATTGCTGCCGTATTTAGCATAATCTCTGCTGGTATTTTAGGTGCTTTTATAGAGCCGATTTATAAATATTAGACTTAGGTAGGTACCTACCTAGGCAAATAATTTTCATCTCAATACAAATTTAAAAATATTATACCTATTTGTTTAGTAAAAGAAATACACTGAAAACACAAGTAACCACTTCTTACGAACGACCAAAGGGAAGAAAGTAAATCAGTCGAAATATTTAACGGTAAATAACCTGAATTGAACCAATGTTTTGCTGGTAGCATTCACGCTGTCAAATAATACCTCCATCGTTTTTTTACAAATCCGTAATTTTCAATAATAAATTTACATTCAAAGCGGCACAACCATAATATAAACAACACTCCAAGAAATAAACAATATAATAAGCATATTAAAATAATTAAACATTTAAATAAAAACACAAAAGTATGCCAAATGACTTCCAAAAAATTTTATCAGAGCAAGCGCTCTGATTTGTCAAAAAACTTTGGTACAATATCAACAAACTTTTAAACTTTGTAATATCGTATGTAGTATACTTTTAAGCATTTATTCTGTTTATTAAACAATGATGTGATTATAATTCCACCAACCTTATTCAGAATCCACATAAACGAATCACAACCAACTTTTGATTCAAAACCAAAATTTGAATACTTACAACAAATCGTTGTAAGTTGAAACAATCACAGTACCACTTTCTTTCATTGTTTTTTCATGGTTCAACATTAAAACGAGTAAATACTTGATTTGGAGCAAGTATTACGTGCACTTTTATAGATAAACAAGGGGAACACTTGGTTAGATAGTTCACAAAACAAAAAGAAACGACGTCCGTTGTCAATACGCGAGACAAAACAAAATACAAAAGATCCGGCATGACAGCGCGATGCCAACTTCACCGAATTGCCAACTTGATGGAGCGAAGTAGCGATGCGACGTTGCCGGCTGTACCGCTCGCCGATATCTTCTTACAATGTTGCCGGGTGGGGTACCTACGCGGCCGACATAGTAAAAAGGGGGCAAGCAGGTTTGGTAGTTGAATCATTATGCAGCCCTAATTATTTATAATGCCATTTATTACTGAGTGGGAGAATTTATTGTTACTATTTGTTTATTTTACGTAGTACACTTCTCATCGTACGCTGCATTATTATTATTATTTATTGATCGATGAATACCTAATCAGTAGGTACCTAAGGGAACGTACTCATACTACGTGACCAACTTTTTGCAATTTTTAACCCCCCCCCCCCCCCCTCCCGGTGACCAAAAACCTAAGCACGCCGCTCATTTGTACCGAGCGTGTTATTTTGAAGACCCCCCCCCCTCTAAACATGTCATGTAGTATGGGTACGTTCCCTAAGTATTATCATTATCATACTTTGGGCTTACCTAAATATTATTCTTTTTACAATTTGCAAAAAATACATTGAGATTAGTTTTCTTTCAGTAAAACTAGCGACTTATTTGCATTTTTAAAGCAAAATAAATTGTGTCAAAAATTGTTATCGACGATTGTGCTCTTTTTTATTAAGGTACTAAATGTAACATTTTTTATTGAAATAGATAAATTTATTTTGAAAAATATATATCAAACGCAAGGGCGTTCATAATATCTAATAGTTATGTAATTGAAAATTCAAAGCTCTTCAGCATATGACGGAAATGACTGCAAACTGATTGCGATAACCTGACCTACAAACTCTTAAGAGAAAAAGTTGAGAGAATTTTAAGTGGAATTTGAGCTGAAAAAACCTAAAAAGAATTCATACTCTATTCTCTCATAGATGGCACGAGTTTAATTATTTTATGAAAAACATTTTTGCAAGTCATTGTTTGCTCCCATACCTTTATACGTAACTTGAATATGGACAAACAGTTTTGTTTAAAAAGAAATTCAATTCTTTTTAAGAAAGCTTACATATACAATACTGTATCGGTAATTCAACCCAGTATTGCATTTGAAAGTCTTTCTTGAAATATTTGAGTTTGTTAATTCGTATTAACCCCTCGAACACGAGATATACATATGAGGCCCCAAAATTAGTCAACTTTGACAAGCTGCCATTACATATTTCCAATCATATTTTCAAATAAAACCTCACCATAGATCACTTTAGACCTTGCTTGATGACAATTGATAGTTCAAAAACTTGCCATCACATGAATACATAACCCAGGTTGATTTGAAACTTCATTGCAAAAGTTTTTGACGTTTTTTTGTCGATTTCTGTTTCTCCTCCTTTCAACGTACCTACCATTAAATATTGAAATTCGACCATTATAAACAGTAAGTAAATATTTTTATATGCTCTGTACGTACATCTTATTTGTGAAACCATTAGAATGTTATTTTCTTAATATTTTATATTGATTTATTTGCAAAAACTAATCGGCCTCATATGAGGTCTATGTGTTCCAAGAGTTGTCAATATCAACCAATAGTATGCAGTGAGCTCTGCGAATAAACTTATTTTGTTTGTTAGTTTTTGATATGGAATTGAAACATTTATGAGGGCATTTTATTTTTATTACATTCTTTATCATTTTTGAAGGCATAAATGAGTTCACGAATGAATGAGGATTGTGATCTCGATAAAGATCAAATTTTGACCCTGCTTACTATCCCCGGTGGTTCTGACGAAGAAGATTTTTCTGGATCAGAAGACAATCTATTCGAGCCACCAAAAAATGAATGTTACAGGATTGAGGATCTAGCAAGTAAGCATCCCTCTACTATTCCCGAGGCTGAAAACGGTAATACTTCAGAAGTATGCGTCCCTCAACAAAAGATATGAGACCTGTGATATGGTTTAGAGCTAAATAAAATGCTTTTCCAATATACCCAAATTTCAAGGGCAATGCAAATCAAATATTAGTGGTGAAATGCCTATCAACTTAGAAATGATTACTGAAACGTACATCATGTCAACAATTGTAAATGAACGTAAAAAAAGGTAAAGAAAATTTCGATCTTTATCGGAGCTGAAAGTCTATTTAGGAATCAATTTTGTCATGACGTATATTCTATACGCCCGTTTGCGCCAATAATGAACCGCCATTTTCTTGAAATATACAACAAACCCATGAGAGGGGTTGACCTGATCACCTAATGGACTCTTTGGTAGGCCTGTACCCGCATCGAGTACGCCACAAGAGATGGTATTTCTTCATATCACCTTCTCAATATTACTATAGTAAATTTTTGGATCATATGGAAAATGGACCCTAACAACGAGTCATTAGACTTAGACATTAGACAAGTAATCTGTTGCGTCATCTCTGTTTACACTGATAAACATTAGACGTATCCATCCACCTGTAATAGGCCCTCACTGAAAACAAATCGAGTGCAGTTTACACGCGGTTGAAGGGAAACATTACCAAAACAATCTTATAGCATGGTATCATTTCCGTTTCATATCTCAACCAATAGGAGCCATGAAAAGTGACATCATAATCAAAGCGGACAATGAGCGCAGTTTGATGCTTTGCAGGTACTTTATGCGTAATTTCCGTGTCATCCGAATTCCAAATCACAACGGGGATAAAGAAGTTTCACTTCAAAAATAATATAGTTTTTGGATTCTGAAAAATGTCATTTTCTTAAAAGTTGCACGAAAATATTTTGTATGGCCAAGTTATAACCCGTGTACCCTTTGATCACTTTAAGCTTCATATGAGGCCCATCAATTTGACCAATTTATAATAAGGGTAAAAAAAAAATTTTTTTTTTCAAATTCTAAGTATTTCATAATTCTTGCTCGAGAGGGTTAATATTTTAAAGCATAACTTGCTTGAAAAAGTGTTTTCCTAAAATAATTAATCTCGCGCCACCTACGAAAGAGCAGAGAACGAATTTTTTTTTAGTTTTTCAGCTCAAATCTTTCTAGAAAAATTAAAGATTGGACTTATCGAACAGGATAGAGTACACAGTAAAGTACTAACTAAATAAAGTAAGTACTTTACTCTTTGTTTACACCAATTATATTTAACGTAAGAAAAAGAAAATCATCAACATAACGCTTAATTAATAATAATTAGGTAAATAATACCGGTCAAGTACAAGTTGTTCATTTTGGAGTGGGTGCTACAAAGAATTAAATTTGGCGTGGTAACTTCAACTCAACCAAAAAAGGAGTTTCCATCAATATCATGAACCGTTTGTTGATTTAATTAAGTCAAAAACCGCAGGAAATGGCATGATTGTGATTATATACTGATTTCAATTTTAATGAAGTCAGTTTCCTAAAATGGTAGACTATTCGTAAGCAAGAAGTCATAATAATATATATTTATGAAGGTATATTAGGCATACGACATCAACAACTGAAACAATAATTGTGTTGGTAAGGTAGGGATCTGGTATACATATTTACCAACTGTTGCAATGGGTTACATATTTATATTATTAACCCCGAGGCGTATGTGCGTTAAAACCATTTACGACTGTAAAGCATATATTATGGTGATCTGAAAAGAATACAAGGCCAATCTTTGTAAGAAAAAATAAATTACAAAGGATGAAAGAGTGATGGAAGAAAAAGACGCGGACGACCAAAATGACATGTTCCAGTGAATCAAATACTCGAGAGTCAAGAGTCAGCATAACAAATGTTCGAGACAATGAAGAAAATTAAGATAATATTGATACAAAAAAGACGCAAGGAACGTGAGTCAAGACATATTTTGTTGGTGTCCTACCTTTTCAGCCTACCCCTACAGAGAAATGGCGTTATGGTTAGTTAAACCAGTATCTAAATCACCAAGAAACCCCGAAACTTTCCATATGCCTTCCAAAAAAACCAATCTAGACTTTTCCAAACTTCTTATGCGTACGTGGCTAATATCCAATCTACTGGCAAGATTCCCAGAACTTTACAAAAAATTTCGAATCTCTTATTATTTCACTTGACCCAAACTTTATTTTCTCTTGTTTTTGTAGTTGTTGTTTGTCTTTTTTTACATGTTTCTTACTTATTCTTACATATTGTCGTGAACCGTTTGAACAGTTGCCATTTACTCTTTGTAATTTTTTTATATGAACATCCTACTAATGTTATAAAGGCGAAAATGGTTGTTACTCTTTACGGACTTTAAAAATTCTTTCACTAATAGAAAGCTAAATTATTTGCGAGTAATATAGGCTGTATATATTGGTAAGCTCTGGCGTTATGAATAAGCTCTGACGTTATGAAATTATTTATTATTCGTTCATTGTCCAGACGAAAAGCAAAACAAATCATTGCTTGGTAACTACAAGTAATTATTTGACGTGCTTTGTAATTTTTTTAAATTTGTTTAGGTTACTGTGGAGATCCCCTTGATAGTTAAAATTCAAATATGTATAAAATACTAATCTATATTAATATTATAAATGCGAAACTGCGTGTGTTTGATTGTTGCGCTTTAATAGGTGGCACGCGAGCTGTTTGAAAATGAATGTAACGGGTGTGGTTGGTGGAGAGGGCGAAGGGGCAAGGGGCAAGGGGCAAGGGGGGGAGAGGGGGGAGAGAGTGGAGTGGGGATAGGGAAGGTGGAAGAGGCGGAGTGGGAACCCCCCCTATGCGAGCGAAGCCGGGGGCAAAAGCTATTTATAAATAAAATAAAAAGTTAATGCCGAAGTCATTTTATTCGTCTCCGATGCTGAAACAGTTGTCAGATAAAACAATCTTTAAAAAGCAGGTGGGTAGCTATATGATTTTAAAATTTAATTTTACATTTTAGTGTTGTGTAAAGAAAAATACAGATAATCAATGACCAAACTTTTCCTGAAAAACAAAACACCCGCTCCATACTCTAATTAATATAATAATAATTATTCATAACTAGACTTTGTGAATAAAAAACAAAATACCCGCTCTAAACTTAACCTAACGAGTTTTACTATTATGACCATAAAAATTAACATAGATAAACAATCTTGTAGAGCGGACGTATTTATTAGTGAAAATAGATAACCAATCAATAAATAAATCAATGGCACAATATGGATCAGTAATAATAAGTATTGCAACTGGTTTTCATGGCGATATCAAGGGGACTATAAATCAATCGAATAAATGCTTCATTTATATGGTCTGACTTAAATGGAGCGACACATGATGCAAATGGTAAGTCTGTGAATGAAGTTAGTAAGAAGATTTCTTTATTAGTTGCAGTGAACAGTAGTTGATCTCAAGAAGTGTGATCTATAAACACTGAAATTAAAATCTATGGAGAGGAAATTCTGGTCATGTTCTTGACCTTAAATTATTTCAAAGTTACTTTAACGGATGCGAAGATAAATTCGAAAATTCCCATAATTTATTATTCTCGTTCTCGAATGTCAAACTATAAGAATGCGAGGCGTCAGGGGTTAAACAGTATTTGTTTTAAAATTTAGAGGTCGTGCGTTGTTTTTATCGGAAAAATTAAGTAAACAAAAATATGCAAATGCTAATTTTAATATAGAGTAAATAGTATGTGTTCAAGTTTTGAATTTTTCTAAATTGATCGCTTATTTTTGATTGACCTGCAGATTGAGCGCTGTTACTTACCTGTTAAACGAGCAATGTTTGTTTATTTATATCTAATGCTACACAATATATGCCCGAACCTCGAGTTTGGGAAAGGAACGAAGCATTCTCTTAAAGAAAATATCCAAAGTTGGAATTAAAAATAAATGTCGCATGCTTTTACAGCATAACTTCAATAAAAAAGGGAGTAGGTCTGCCACAAGCTGTGAGAATCAACACTGATCCTTGCAACTGCTGGTCAAACGTCCTACCCACCAGACTAACGGATATCCACATTTCATAAAATTTCAGTAAACCACTTACCTCACTTCCAGTTGTGAATATTTAGGTCAAGCAGTTGTTTATATGCGGGGTAAGAAGAAAGAACTTACCTGAAAAGAAAGATAAAAAAAGTATTAAAAACAATACTATCACGGCCATCATCGAAAATATTGTACAATTATAGTGATTTACCATTCACACAATACGTTAATGCCGTAGGTGTAACCTTTAAATTAAATGGTTCTACCACCAGACAGTATATAGCTTCATCTAAAATTTAAACCAGTGGTTCCCAAAGTGGGCGACATTCTCGACGACTCCTCGGGGGCGGTGACGGCTTTAGCATAAAAAAGGGGCGGTTAATAGGGTATAAACCAGAAATATGTCATTTTTAAATCAGATTTTAGACGTATTGACTCTTTTCCACAAAAAAATTAAATTGATTTCGAAAGATTGTTCATTTGTCTAGTAAACACATGTTTTAAATTTTGAGAAAAAATGTTTATTTTTAGCATAATAAGGTTATACCATAGGTCGTTGGCAGATTTGTTAAATTTTCAAAAAAGATTTCGTATTATGCAACACCCATTTCAAATCGAATAATCATACAGTAAAATAAATCAATACATTATCTGGGAAACGCATGTTTCAGAATTTTAATTTTAGTTAATATAAAATCATTAAAAATTATAATTATAAACTCCTATATTTCAGTTTTTTTACATTTTTATTTTGCTTAGACATTATTGAAAAATGGTAAATACAAAAAAATGATAAAAAATTAATTACAAAAAGCACATAATTTTAATAGTTTTATCATTACGCCTTTCAGAAGTTTTGGAGGTAGGTATAAAATAAAACAAATTTGAAATGAAATAAAATGGATATTGAGTTATAATTTTAAAAAGCTGGAACGGAGAATAATTAATCTTTCTCGTTGGAATCGCCCTGTATGATCGTAAGAACGTCTTTCCACGAAGTGTGGATTTTCGGCCGCTGGCTGGTTAAATAAGTTTTTTTTTTTTTTACAGTGAATACCGCACAAGAATCTCAACTGCTCCCGTCTGGATCCAGTGAGACTATGGCATCCCGTATTGGGGTATGTTGTGAGGCTGAAGGTAGTGGGGAGGGGAAGGAGGTGGGGAAGAGGAAGGTTGGGAAGTACCTGGCTATTCAGATCTGGTCACCAAACACGGCTAAAGCCATTTTCAAGCAACGTTTCAATTCTGAATGGTGGTCTTAACACCAGGGCGATACTGATAGTATCTTCCACTCTGGAACATGCCGCAAATATACTATACAATTATTTTAAATGAATTAATTGTGAAATAACACAATTAATCAAATAAAATTTATTTGCGCATGCCGGGTTCGAACCCGCGACCTCCGGATTGTGAGTCAAGAGTCTTACCCACTGGACTACGGAGGTCGTCACGCAAGTGGGCCACGAAGGCCATAGGCACTAAATAAACTTGGTCACCTAATATTAATCAATATTTTTTATAAATTAGTCATGCATCGTTCCAAAAGTAGGGCTAAAGAATTGTTAATTATATATGTATATGCTTAAAGCGATTACCGCACAAAAGTCCCAACTTTTCACTGGATAAACTAAACCTCTGCCACAGGTCACCCACCCCAAGTAAGTAAGCTACGTTTGGTTAAGGTAATTTGCAGGGGTGCAAAGTCACGAAACTACTCGAGTATTATACACATTTCTATTTCTAGTTCTGTTTTGGAAAAACTACACATCAGAATTGAAACTATAGTTTGCAAAGCCAGGCACTTTCCTCACCTTTTCCTTCCTGTCTCCTCCCCCACCCCACTACCCACTACATACATGAACGTCAAGATTCCATGCAACGTCATCTTTTAAATCGATAGTTCCGTCTACATTTTATTTTTTTTTTTTTTTGTTTGTTTCCGCCTTGATGGCTTTTACATGTAAGGTAAATTGTACAGGAGCATCATAACAAGCATATAATACATAAAATAATAAACAGATCATGAAAGACATAAGTAGGCACAACACAAGTATTAAATTGTTAACAAATGTGTTCAACCAGCAGATTCGTATTTGGGCTCAGGCTACAGTAGATTCAGTAGTTATTGTCAAATATTACACAAAATATGATTACATACACACTCGAAGCATACCGGTTGGCAGTGGTGTAAAACATTTTTTAACGATTATTATAAAAGTAGGTAATTTTCTTGTATTTTTTTCTGCCATTATAAATATACGTCAGTTTGTTATTATTATGAAAAGAAATAAAAGGTTCACAGCAATTACATATATAAATAAGTAGGTACTATGAAAGTAGTTACAGAGCAATGGGTATTAAATTCGTTACTGTTAACAATCTGAAAAATTTAAGGATTTTTACGTAAGTTTGTTATTATTATGAAAAAATAAAATAAAAGGTACACAGCAATTACATATATAATAAAGTAAGTAGGTACTATGAAAGTAGTTACAGAGCAATGGGTATTAAATTTGATACTGTTAACAATCTGGAACATTTAAGGATTTTTGCATCTGTATACCTACTTATGCAGATGCAAAATACGCTTTTGAAGGAAGCGATGTTTTTTTTGTTTTAATTTATCGTAATATAAACTTACACAGTAATTAAATCCAGATTAAATCCAGGCAAAGTTAAACCATTGTTTTGAAATAGACAATTGACTTATAAACGTTTAATTTTCAAATAGATTTGTCGCCACCGAGAAACTAGAATATCTAATATTTAATAATGTAATTCGGTTCACTATCATAAACTTCCACCCACGATACCGGTAGTGATAGCATTATTATTATTATGGCTTTTATGTACCTTCACCTGCAAAAGTCGTTTCCTTCTCGAAAACCATTTCCATCCAATCATCTATGTAACGCTTGACAGTTTGCTGCAGTGCAGATTCTGTCAGAACAAGATTTCGCTGGTGGAAAATTTTGTTATTAGGTAGGTACTACAATTCTCGGGTTTTCTTTTTACAATTTTCCTCATTCTATCGTAAAAATATTTTGCTGTTTTATTGTGATATTGGGAATAATTTCGTACTTAAGTATTTTTTTAACATTAACTCCACAAGGAGGATAATTTCCCTTGGGGTCTACGGGAAACCTTAATTTAATATAACCGAAAAATAAGTCACGACCATACTTTTGGCCACGAAAATCTCAAATCTTATAACCAAGTATTTTTTGAAGTGAAAACTTCTTTAGGACCGTTGTGATTTGAAACTCGATGAAACGGAAGCGAGCGACACTAAAAAGAGACAAAACAAATACATGTTCAGGATTTAGCTTGCGAGAGAATGAGATAGCAATAAAATATTTATTTTATTCAAGGGTAGTCGGTTCCAAGATGATACGATAAATTCACGGTTCCACGCAAGTTCCCTTTAGTGCAGTGGTATAAAGCGCCTGACTAATTTTTGCAGACATTCAGCCGTCCAGGGGTTAAATCCTACGAAATTACAAAAAAAAATTGTAAAATCAATATCCAACCTCTAAACCACTCCAAAATGAACAGACAAAATAAAACGACATCTAGTGACTCCGAAGAAGAAACCACAAACACTAATAAGATGACCAAATGTAATGGAAGATGTGCATTGGAATTCGACGACAAAAAATGGAAAAAATCATCCTTCACATTGATAAAAATGTGTATTGTAGACTCCCCACTCTTGTCTACTTTTTTTTGCTTCACTTCTACCGCGTGTGAATTGTACACTCTGATTTTTTTGTTTATACCTACTTGTTCATACTTTTGGCTTCACTGGAGATGCTCAAGGTCCCATGGACCGACATGATCACAAACACAGGAATTCTCAGGCGGGCTAGAGCAGATAGAGAGCTGCTTTCATTAATAAAAATCAGGAAAAATTCATATCTGAGTCATATACTTCGAGGGGAGAAGTATCACTTGCTCCATTTAATATTGAAAGGCAAGATAGAGGGTCGCCGAGGGCCTGGTAGGAGACAAATGTCTTGGCTGCAAAATATACGAGAGTGGACCGGCATTAGAAGTGTGGAGGAGCTATTCCGGGCAGCGCAAGACAGAGAGACATTTTCAAGAGTGATCGCCAACGTCGGGGGGACCTGATACGGCACACAAAGAAGAGGTTCATACTTTGCCAATACCTTGTTTGTAAGTTGTCCAAACATTAAATTTTATTTGTACTTTGTTTTTACTTTGTGAATTACATTAAAATTGTAAATTGTTTGTACTTTGTTAGTATGTACTTTGTTTATAAGTTATAAGTTACTACCACAACTTTTGCAACTGATAGTTCCTGTCCTTAGATCAAGTTATAGCTTGTACCTGAAAGTTTATTTAGTCAACTAAACTAGTTATTGTAAGCAAATTATGCTCCTACACCGTGCGTTACACTGTCGATTAATTTAATTGAATATCTACAACTACTGACTGTACTGTATAATGACGACCTCCGTAGTCCAGTGGGTAAGACTCTTGACTCACAAACCGGAGGTCGCGGGTTCGAACCCGGCATGCGCAAATAAATTTTATTTGATTATTTTTTCGTTATTTGTTTTTGGGGTGTTATGCCGTGTTGCGCTACCTCCTTCTTTAGCCAACGTTTCGGACATCGTTGCAGTGTCCATCATCAGAGCAGATCCGGCAGATCCGGTAGATGTGACACATCTACCGGATCTGCCGGATCTGCCCTGATGATGGACACTGCAACGATGTCCGAAACGTTGGCTAAAGAAGGAGGTAGCGCAACACGGCATAACACCCCAAAAACAAATAACGAAAATGCTTTTGGCCGTGAAAATCTTAAAACTTTATTTGATTAATTTGTGTTATTTCACAATTAATTCATTTAAAATAATATATAGTATATTTGCGGCATGTTCCAGAGTGGAAGATACTATCAGTATCGCCCTGGTGTAAGACCACCATTAAGAATTGAAACGTTGCTTGAAAATGGCTTTAGCCGTGTTTAGTGACCAGATCTGAATAGCCAGGTACTTCCCAACCTTCCTCTTCCCCACCTCCTTCCCCCCCACTACCTTCAGCCTCACAACATACCCCAATTGGGGATGCCATAGTCTCACTGGCTCCAGACGGGAGCAGTTGAGATTCTTATGCGGTATTCACTGTAAAAAAAAAAAAATACGTGTGTATTTTTCCCAATTCAGATTGTATATTGCTTCCGATCTGACTTCAAAAATAGTTCACAAAATAGTACAAAAAAATTATTGCGGAATTTGACCAACCTCGGTGAGAAGGCTTATTAGAGCTCGTATATGGAATCGAAATGTATTGGTTGTTGATGTCAGAATAACTTATCTTACAGTTTTGTACACATTCAGGGAAGTTTTCAGTTATTTATCTTACACGTAGGTTAATCTCTTAACCCTAGAAGCCCAAACTAGGTCATTTTTACCCTTACGCAAACAAAAAACCTGCTTTCTCTTTCGCACACTTCTTTCGATTGCCCTGATTGATCGAACTAACTTAGTACCCGCCAAGAGCCCACAGGAGCCCTTGGTAAGTCCCTTCATATTGGTGTTATCGTAGGTCAATTTGACCTATGTTTAGGTTTTTTGTTTGATGATGTGTGTGAATAGAGTTTATAAAGAAAAAATAATTATATAAAACTGTTTAATTGTTATAAACTATTTATAGGTTAGTAGAAAAAAGAAGATTTTGTTTGATACGTTTTAAGATTTTCACGGCGAAAAGTATTTTCGTTATTTGTTTTTGGGGTGTTACGCCGTGTTGCGCTACCTCCTTCTTGAGCCAACGTTTCGGACAGCGTTGCAGTGTTGCACAATAAAATAAAAACAAATAACGAAAAAGATTTTGTTTGTTTGTTTTTTTTTTTTAAATATTTTTAGTTTAAAAGGAGTAAACCGAAAGGATCTCATTTTGTACAAAATTTTTGTATTTTAGTAATAGTTGTTTTTTCAAAGTCTAATAAATAAATATTTTTCTAATTATGCGTTTTTTCTTTTCCTAAATAGTTAATACAAATAAATAATGACAAAAAATAATAAATTACACAGAATTAACGACGTTACAAGTGTATTTATTCATGTAGGTAAATTTGACCTATGTTTGGGCTTTTTAGATAGCACAATATGATTCGGTTTCTAGGGTTAAACAAAAAATAGGGAAGAAATCGCCGAAAAAATATTTTCAACAACGTCGACGGTTATGCAAAATAACGGACGGAAATGAAAAGAGTTTTTGTTTGAGCCAAGAGATTACATATTTTTTACATTATTTACTGTTTCACACCACTGCTATGTTTGATGTACCCACTCTGATGCCTCCCTAGAAAATTATTGTAACAATTATAATACACTGCAGTATCAATTATTATTAGCAAACATGAATTCATTTCTACAAAAATTACAGAAAAATAAGGTACCTACCTAACAATGTAAATTAACATGCACATATAAAAACCTTTATTATGATAATCCGTTCGTATTTGCTTACTCTACTATACTTACTTTGATTTTATATATTATTAAATTACATACATTTAATATTCTTACAGTCATTACATTCTTTTACATTATTATATTTCTTTTATATTTCAAATGCACTGTATATAAAATCGACCACCACAAACGGGCATGTGCCTAGAATGGTGGTCGAAAAATCCTCAAATTATGTATCACAAAGCAATAAATAAAGAAAAAAAAAACAATAGAACAAAAAAGTATTAAAAATGGCTTTTCTAACTAAAATGACTGACAGTGAAAACAAAAAAAATATGCACATATTTTATTAGACCAATGAATTCTAAACGTTAATGTTACCTCAATTGTTTGTCGTTTTATAAAAAAAGAATTATTAAAAAATCATAAAAATTCATAATTTTTTTTTCTCAAATCGCTGTCAAAAACTTTAGTTTCATGGCTATATCATCTTTGAGGATGCTGTGTGGAGGGTCTTTTTGAACAAAGGAAGGAGTGCACATGGGTCTCGAAGAGACCCATGTTGTAGGAGGGAGGAAACACAGAGGCCGGCAAATCGTTCCACAGCCGAGCTGTTGAACTCAAGAACGAGTCGTAGAAACGATCCGTTATCATGTGACTAATGTCAACCGTGTACAAATGTTGGGCGCGTGTTTGGCGTATTTCCCGACTACGCAGGGGTTCAATGACGCTAGTTCCTCGGAGCATCTTCCTTTGTAATACCGGTAGAACAAGGACAGCATTCCAACCTGACGCCTGTGCTCTGATTGCAATCCGTCTGTTAAGATGGGAGAATCTATCAAACAGACCGCCCGTTTCTGCACAGAGTCAAGGGTTTTTTAGGTATTTTAGAGCTCCAGACCAGAGGTGGCTGCCAAATTCATACAGGGTTAATTTGTACAGGGTTAGCAGTTGTGTACTATAAAGTATCTGCGGATCCTGTACAGTACGCCCAGTTTCTGAGAGGCTAACTTAACTCTGGTTTCGATGGAGCCCCCGTATCTGAGCTGGTCAATTAGAATTACACCAAGCATATCGATGGAGGTCCTGTTCGGAAGATCCCTTTTTGATCCCTTCGGGTCTTTGAAATATTAAATTCGACGAGGTTATTCTAACCACAAAAGAAAACACTCAAGGAAATCGTCCATTCTTTGCATTCTTACCTCTGAGCTATTGGAATTTGTGTGCCCTTTGGAGGCTTGTCAAACAAAAAGCTATCATGGACTATACTGTCATCGTCGAAACAATGAATTGATTAGCATTAGTAACTTAACATAACTTCCATATTTATTTATTTAAGCCCATTTAGGCTTTTACATACTTATATATAACAATATTTACGAAATTATACTAGTAAATAGTGCAGGAAATGACTGTTTAAAGCATTTGCACAAAAACAAATATAAAGCAAAAATACTATTGAATTTGATCCACACAGTGTACAGTAGGGATGTCAAAAGTGAAAAAAATATCGATATATCGCTGTATCGATATTTATTAAAATATCTATATCGAGGAAAAAATATCGATATATCGGTCAAATTTTCAAGAAATGTTGCGTTTTTAAAATAATAGTGTATTCAGCTCTATATTATCAATAGTAATTTTTGTACACAATTTCCTTTTTTTAATGAACAAAAATCTCAATAAAAATGAAGGTATTTTTATCACTATTCATTTTTATTACGTTATAATTACAAAAATATCAAAATCTAAAAAGCTGTCTTCTAACTTATATGTCAACTGAGATGCATACATACAAAGTTTGTATGCGTCTCAGTAACATTCTATTGGCGTATTAATCTGTCAAAAAGGGCTTCGTGTTTGGAACAAGGTATAGTCAATAATCATATACAATTAGGAACCAACACATAGGAGTGGCTTAGAAAAAAATGGCGAAAAATAGCATACATTTCTATGTATGCAGTGGCGGCTCGTGACTTTTGGGTGTGCTAGGGTGCTAATATTAACCCGGCGTCAATGACGTGAAAATAATTACACGGTCAATGACGCCGGGTAACCGTGACCCGAATTTTATCGATGGGTTGTACCAAAACTGAAAGGGTTATCTTGATTTTGAAAATTTTTTTTTTTATGGGTTCTTTGCTCATAAAAAATATATAAATAATACCATTACATTTTATAAATCAACTTTTTATTACCTTAGTAAGAAACACATGGAAAATCAACTATTAAAAAATAGCTATAGAATTTCATTTCAACTATAGGAAATATGTACCCGTTTTAACTTGACGCACGTGTATCTCCTTCCGCAAGCGACGTCGCACTGAGCACGCCAGCGGTGCGGGTAGAAGAGGACTGTATCTCCAGCTACTGAAGCGCTCGAGTCGAACGGTTTACGTGAAAAAAAATAATATGGCCGTTTTAAATCGCCTCGGGTCATTATGACCCAGCGTCATCGACGCCGGGTTAAAAAAATGTCATCATGGATGTTGTCGTATGCGAAAAATACTTTTTTTTTTTTTTTTTTCAAAAATCATTGTTTTGTATGAAGATTTTTCAGGAAATCGGTGTGGCACACCGCCAAACTGAAACTTTCTGAAATTTTTCATACAAAAAACTGATTTTCAAAAAAAAAAAAATTTTTTTTTTCGGCTACAACAACATCAAAAATGCCATTTTTTTTAATATCAGCACTCTAGCACACCCAAAAGTCACGAGCCGCCACTGTATGTATGTACATACACACATGAGATAGTATTGGTGATCACAAATACTAATGCAAAGACAATAGATTTGTAAGCTATTTATAGTTAAAATTTCAACCGCCAGATGTCATGACCCAATACAGTTACTTTTTTCCGTTCGTTCCTATACGGTTTTGGATTCTAGTGACTTTAAATACATAAATTTAAAAAAATATCGTTTTTGATACAATTTTCGATATTGGATATTTTGTATCGATACATCGGATCAAAATATATCGGCTAAAAATATCGATATTTCGATATTTTTTCAACAAGCCTAGTGTACAGGCACAAAATATAGAAAAGAAAAAAAATAGCTTCTCTCCTTCAGCCGACAATACACCACCAATATGCTAGTCAATCCAAACAGTTTCATCAAAACATTCCCCTACTTGATGAAAAAAACTTCAATAATGTACTTTTATATTAAAATTGATGTATTAAATATATCAACAACATCGGAGTATTTGTTTCCAAGCTGTTGAATCCGTAACACAAGAGTGTAATATTGGGATTTTGATGTAGAATAAGGAACTCCAGTGAAAAATATTATGGCTTTAAAAAAATATGTCCATGTAGACCAAAGATATTGAAATATAAGTAGATGTGCTATCTGCTGTTTTTACTATGTGGGTCTGCGCTTCCGGGTGTCGCCGATATTGTTTACCAATTAACAAATAAACTAAAAGAACAAATAATTAACGAATAAACCAAACGAACTTTAAACTAAATGAACGAATTCTTTCCTTATTCAAAATATATTGTTAACCAATATTAATGCACATTTTCAAAAAACCAACGAAAGGAACAAATTCTTTTTGTATGAAAACTACGCTAATTAGCGCGTAGTCCGGCGACAGTTGCGCGGAAACCATAGCATATCTCTTCTGTATTTGAATATCTTTGATGTAGACCAATAAACGCTGATTCCGAATATATAAGTTTTATTTCATAATATTAAACGCAGAGTTTTTAAAAAATTATTAAAAAGTGCATTTTTAAACCTCTCCTCAAAACACAGCTTCAAGTTGGCATTACTGAAATGGTTAACAGTGACGTCACTGTTAACCGAAGTGTATCAAGATGTATTGACATTTGAAATCTTACGCCTTACGCCACGAAAGACACGCACGCCATTCAACATTTCGTGTTTTTTGGTTATTTTCACACTGTTAAAGAGATTTAGATAAATAATAGTTATTGTGTTTATTGGAAACAATATTTAGGCTCTCAACAATTAAAATTATGACGTAAAAGGGCTATATTTGAGGTTAAGCATAGTCATAAATAGGTCATATGTCATATTTGACATTTGGTTTACGATACATCGGTCGTATTTTCGAATTTTTTTTTAGTATCAAGGGCTTTTTATACAAGTTATTACACAATCGTCATGATCAGTATATTATAAATACCAATGTTTCTGTATGTGTTATACATAAAACAATGTACAGTCACGCCTGAACACAAAATTCGAGGCTTAAGATGTCACTTGTATTTGCAATGAAAAAGATGATTTATTATTTTTATATTTCACTTTGTTAAAATACAATAACAGTACCGGTGAAATCTGGACATTTTACCAGTGTTTTTCTATATTAAAAGCAGTTAATCTTGAATAAAAAACACACCTCACACCTAAAAGTCATCCCAAAGCATTCCGCCATTAATTCTTCTGGATTATTCATTCAAACAGGGATGTTCTGCCTAAAAAAATTATTTCCCTAGATTTCGAAGTGAAATTTCCCTAGAACTTCACATTTACGCAATTACCTACGTAGCCACCTGATTGTGTAACACTAATCCTGTTATATGTTAATTAATGTGATTTATTAATTGGGAAGATATCGGAATTTGGTAAATGTACTTAAAATACTGTGTTTTTCCAAATAAAACACTTTTTGCTACGTGAAATAATAATTTAAAAGTACGAATACACTCACCACTGAATTCCAAATAAAAAAAACACTTTGCACAATAAAAATCAACCGCAATCACCGATAAAACGGAACATAAAAAATAATTTTTTTTTTCAGAGGTCCCATTTATCTTTTTAGATACACAATATCATTTTGAGTTGTCAGTGTTAAAAATAACATTGCATGTAAGTACATGAACAATAATTAAGATTCATGGGAATTCCAAAAAATATATTTACGTATATAAAAATATATATATAAAATATATAAATATAATATATATATAAAATATATATATATATATATATATATATATATATATATATATATATATATATATATATATATATATATATATATATATATATATTTTTTTTTTTTTTTTACAGTAAATACCGCACAAGAATCTCAACTGCTCCCGTCTGGAGCCAGTGAGACTATGGCATCCCCAATTGGGGTATGTTGTGAGGCTGAAGGTAGTGGTGAGGGGGAGGAGGTGGGGAAGAGGAAGGTTGGGAAGTACCTGGCTATTCAGATCTGGTCACTAAACACGGCTAAAGCCATTTTCAAGCAACGTTTCAATTCTGAATGGTGGTCTTACACCAGGGCGATACTAATAGTATCTTCCACTCTGGAACATGCCGCAAATATACTATATATTATTTTAAATGAATTAATTGTGAAATAACACAAATTAATCAAATAAAATTTATTTGCGCATGCCGGGTTCGAACCCGCGACCTCCGGATCACGAGTCAAGAGTCTTACCCACTGGACTACGGAGGTGATTATGATTACTGGTATTATTTGTATATAAAAATATATAAATAATACCAGTAATATTGTCATATGTAATAAAAAATTTGCCTGAGTTCGAAATTTCCCTAGATTTTGTCCTGATTTCCCTTTTCCCCAAAAAATATTTTTCTCCCCTAGATCTAGGGAAATTTCCCTAGACATAACATCACTGATTCAAAATGACAACTTGAAAATAAATAAACTATCGGTGGGTGAAGAAGTCACACAATCCACCATAGATACGGTGCTTTTCGTGGGGTCTTGAAAAATTAAAACTTTGACAATTATTTTAACTATTAAAACTAACTATAAATATAAAAATAAAAGTGTAGTTATTTAAGTTTGAAGGTCTTTATTCATTAAAAAAAAATGTACTGGAGTTCTAGAGAACAATAGATTGCTACAATAATATGGTAGGTACTGTCTTGTGACTGACCTGCCTGGAGTAAGAAAAGAGGGGTGTCAAACCTTGAATTAATGATTTTATACAAACAGGTTAAATCGGAAATGGTTCTACGATCAGATAATTTAATTAAATTTAATGAACATATTAATAAAAATATGTCACATATTTTTTTATTTTATACGCTGGTTCCCGGAATCTGTTGCAATGCCATATTCAAAGAAATACATTGCTTCTCCCTGAATAACCTTTCCCGTGCGTCCCCGTTCCCCTCCCGCGTACCCTTCCTAACTAACTCTAAAAATCATAGCGTAAATGTTATTCTGATGTACGAGCTATATTATTTTAAGGTTTAGTTAAAATCCATTCAGTAGTTTTTGCGTGAAATAGTAACAAACACACTTACATCCAGACAAACTTTCGCGTTTGCGCGGACCCCATGGTGTTGTTCAGGGACCCCCAATTCAATTTTAAGTTTCCACGGTCCCCCTGAATGATCTTGGGGACCCCTGATTTAGATCATATTTCTCACCATGACAGGAAGAGAGATACAACGATCTACGAGACCTGTATGAGCTGTTCTCAGAAGCGAATAAATAAGCTTGAGGAGTTAAAATCACAAGGCGAATAATATTTTCGCAGCATTTTTCTTTCTAGGAATTTCTAATTTATGAATTTACCTGTCAAAAATCAAACAAGACGTTCATCATTTATCTCACATATCTAACACAAGCTTCTGACGGAGCCTTGTATTAAGCAGAAAAGTAAAGCTGGTATATTTTGAAACTAAACAAATATGTTTAAAAGGTTTATATTTCCTGTGTCGACACCTTAAAGAGCCAGAAGCGTGTTCCATATCTAAAGTGGAGGTTCCCCCGCCGAACTGAGCCAGAAGGGGGAAATATTTTTATCAAATACTCTGGATGGAAAACACTCTGGAGAATTTGATATCTTGGGGCTGTCTTACGACAGTAGCTTTTCTATGTGAGTGCAGGCCTTTTAAACAAAATCCAAACACAAAATAAAAAAAATATATTCTAAGATACCTAAAGTTTGTTAATAGTACTTTGGAAAAAACAGAAACACGTGTTTTGTGTAGGTATCTCATCTTTTATCACACTTTTATGGTGGTTTTAAACTTGTCTGACGTGTCGTGTCGTGACGCGTCGTAACCTTATCGGTTTCATACATTTAGTATGGTGATGTTTATATTAGTGTGTCGATGTCTGACGTGATGCATTATGTTGTGTCGCATCACAAGCTATCTCGATTTTCGTCAAAGCGGTGAAGGTGTGGGGCGCGGGAGCGGCCGCATCACGACAGATCAGACAAGTGTGCACGGGCCAGTGCTTCGTTGCGTTATTCAATATATCACGTCAGAAAGCGTCAGAACATGACTTATAGATATGAACGCTAGCCATCGCGTCAGAACAAATCACGACACGACACGTCAGACAAGTTTAAATTCATCATTATTTAATGGCTAAGAAAGAGCTGCAGCATTATAACGATAAGGAACGTATGTTTATTGCCTGTTTTTGCCGTCACGGCACCGTAACCGTGAATCATAACGGTAATTATTAAAGCGTCTTTTTTCTACTGCAGGATAAAGCTATTCCCCAGGGCCTTGTGATACAGAAAGCTCTGTTGGACGTGCTGGTTGGTTTTACTATTTGTCAAAGTTGTGAACTGACTAGGAGGAAAACAATTTCCTGTGTCTTGGCGACCCCTGTCGCAGGCTTGAACTAGCCTAGCTGCGGAACACTCGTCGGTTCATTGTTTGAGAAACAAATATGTGGGGGTCTCACACTGCGCTTCTAACATACTGTGCTTTGTGTACCAGGGCTGAAACAAGGTATGCTGGCGCCTGGGGGACGCATTGGAAAATCGTCCCGCATGAAAAGAGAATTTTTGAAGTGAAAACTTCTTTAGCAGCCAGCGTTGTGATTTGAAACTCGATGAAACGAAAAAGCGACACTAAAAAGAGACCAAACACATATATCGTGCCGAGTCGGACTAAAGTAATTTAAATATATGTAGTTCATTTGTCTTCTATGTCGTTTTTAGTGTCTTCATTAGGGTTTTTTCATTGACCTCTTTCAGCCATATTTTTATTCTTGATTTGTATTCATTAGAATTTTTTA
The DNA here is from genome assembly GCA_929108145.2 of Limnephilus rhombicus. NCBI lineage: Eukaryota > Metazoa > Arthropoda > Insecta > Trichoptera > Limnephilidae > Limnephilus > Limnephilus rhombicus. The sequence continues at coordinate 52,689,032 of OV815280.1, read as the reverse complement.
TTAGTTTTATGCCTTGGGGGAAGGATGTTATGGAGTTTTGTTGCAAAGTATGTGTAGTTTCTTTGTCAGAATGTGGTTTTAAAACTTGGAATATTTTTTATATAATTTTTTTTCAATCTAGTTTTATGTATTTATTTATTTATTAACGCCCTTTTTCGGCGTTTTTACATATGAATAGTAAGAAATATACAGTATTTATTGTACATAACTGAACTGCCTTCGTAACAATATTTTACATTTGTTTAAAGATAAATTGAAGATGTCCACTGACTTGGTATAATTGTTTCCCTTCATTAGTATTCTGGGTAAAGATGAATACATATGGTATTTAGTTCCAGAATTACTGCACTGAAATAAATCCTGACACATACACGTTCTAATAGAGGAATCAGTATTTTTGGAAATCTTAAGTAATATATTTTTAGCATATATTTGCTGTACATTTGGTACGTCAAAGTTATTGAAAACTTCAATTGAAGGCGTTCTAATGGGTACTTTCAATACGGTCTTTATGATTCCTTTTTGAATCGTATTCAGGTTGTGTATATACATATGTGTAACAGATCCCCATCCTATGATTCCATATTCAATTTGAGAATGACAACGCGTTGTAGACCTTTTTCATATCCTTTTTATTTACCACGTTTCTCAGATTTTTTATAGAAATATATAAGGCTTGTGAGTTTTTCCGTCATACCTTTGATGTGAAGGTCCCATTTAAGATTTTCGTCAATTATTACTCCAAGATATTTTATGTTTTGTGTTTTTTCGTTGACGAGGCAGTAACATTGTATATTATTTCCATCGCATTCATGTAATTTTAGTTCTAGTGATTGGCTCCTTGAGTTCATTGAGAATAGTATTACTAGATTTTTTTTTTTTTCATTAACTCCACACAGGAGGCCCTGAGGAAAATAATTTCCCTCAGGGCCTATGTGATCTGGGATGCTGTGTGGAGGGTCTTTTTGAGGAGAGGAAGGAATGAACATTGGTCTTGAAAAGACCCATGTTGTAGGAAGAAGGAAACACAGAGGCCGGCAAATCATTCCACAGCCGAGCTGTTGAACACAAGAACGAGTCGAAGAAACGACCCGTTCTCATGTGACAAATGTCAACCGTGTACAAATGTTGGACACGCGTTTGGCGTGTTTCCCGACTATGCACCGGTGCCAAAGGGATCAATGATGGTAGTTCCTCGGAGCATCTTCCATTGTAATACCTGTAGAACAAGGATAGCATTCCCACCCGACGCCTGTGCTCTAAAGATTGCAATCCGTCTGTTAAGATGGGAGAATCTATCAAACGGACCGCCCGTTTCTGCACAGAGTCGAGGGTATTTTTCAGGTATTTTGGAGCTCCAGACCAGAGATGGCTGCCAAAATCAATTCGATTTGTACAAGGTTAGCAGTTGTGTACTAATAAAGTATCTGCGGGCCCTGTACAGTACGCCCAGCTTTTGGGAGGCTAACTTTACTCTGGCTTCGATGGAGCCCCCATACCTGAGCTGGTCACTTAGGGTTACACCAAGCATATCAATGGAGGGCCTGTTCGGAAGATTGCTTCCGTTGAAAGAAACTAGATTTTCATTTCGATCCCTTTTAGACGTAATCAGACAAGATTGGGTCTTTGAAACATTAAATTCAACGAGATTATTTTTACCCCAAGAGAAAACACTCTCGAGGTAACCGTCCATTCTTTGCTTCAAAGCCCTACGAGCTATTGGAGTTTGTGAGCCCTTTGGGGGCTTGTCAAACAAAAAGCTATCATGGACTGTACTGTCATCCGCATAACAATGAATCGGTGCACATGACAAGAGGTCGTTGATGTGCAACAGAAACAAAGTCGGTGACAGAACCGATCCCTGTGGGACGTCAGCATTTATCGAATGCGAGGAAGAGGTGAAACCGTCAGCAACCGCCTGAATCGACCTCTCCCTCAAAAAGTCGGCAATCCACGTACCCAAGGATGCGGGAAGTCCGTAAGAAGACAAGTTTGTTGACAAGCCCTCGGTGCCAAACCCGGTCAAAGGCCTTGGAAATATCCAGTGCAACCGTTTGGGTCTCACCGAAACGTTCCAGGCACCGCCCCCAAACATGCGTCACATACGCGAGAAGATCACCGCACGAGCGGTTCCGCCGGAGTCCGTATTGACGGTCGTTAATAATTTTGTTCTTCTCGAGGTATGTGAGCAGTTTGTCGTTGATCACACGTTCCATCACCTTAGACAGAACTGATGTGATCGCTATGGGGCGGTAGTTGGCCGTGTTGGAGCGGTCACCCTTCTTTGGAATAGGATGGATAACCACTTTTTTCCAACCAGAGGGCACAGAGCCAGTCTTCAGGGACATTTTAAAAAGCTTCGTCAAAATTGGACCTATTTCTGCAGCGCACCTCTGCAGTACCAGGGCAGGTATTCCGTCAGCCCCACTAGCTTTATTAATATCAAGCCCTCGTAAGACTTGGATTACATCCCGATGCCGGAATCCTCAGCTTTTTCATATGAAAACCGCAATGAGGAACCGACGGCGGGGTAGCACCTTGATCATCGAGGGTCGAGTTTTCCGCGAACATTTTGTCTAATAAGTTAGCCTTTTCGGCGGCGGTATTTGCTAGAGAGCCGTCAGGTCTGGTAAGAGGTGGCAGGCTGGGTTTGCAGAAATTGCGACTTATTGAGCTCGCAAGCGACCAGAACGCTCTGCTGCCGCGCAGGCAGGCAGCCAGCTTTCTGCTGATCTGCAGGTCGTGCTCGAATTTTGACCTGTTTATGATCCTCTTGCTTTCCTTTGCCATTTTGTTATATACTATTCTGTTTTCGGACGTTCGAGATGTGTTGTAGGCTCGGTAAGCCGTGTTTTTTCGTCGCACTGCTTCAGAACATTGTCGACTGAACCACGGCTTTGAGCCCACACCAGTTCCTTTAACAGTGGATTGGATGAAGCCATCCATCGCGGATGTGATGACTTTACCAATTTCCTGGGCACATCTTGAGGGATCCGAGGTCCGAAAACAGACAGCTGACCACGGGAAAGCATTCAAATGTGCCCGCAGACCAAACCAATTTGCTGATCTATAGTGCCACACTTTTCTCTTCAGCCGCTCGTTAGGCGGTCTGAAGGTTACGGGGATTGACGTCGTCACAATGCAGTGGTCCGACGATCCTAAAGGCGCTGTGACTGCAATCTTGTAACCATGTGGCACAGTGGTTAAAAACAAATCTAACAGATTGGAGTGGTGAGTCTGGACATCAGGAACCCTTGTAAGCTCCTGAACCATTTGCTCCAGTCCGTGGCAGAGGGCAAAGGATTCCGCCTCTCGTCCAGCAGAGTCCGTTGGTCCTGAGAACTTTAACCAAGGTTCGTTATGAACATTGAAGTCCCCCAGGACCACAAACTCTGCCGTAGGGAAGCGGGGCAAGAGGTCATCAACAGTATTACTTAGATGTTTGAAGAGTTCGGACGTATCTGAAACGCCAAGGTTCGGTGAGCAGTATAAACACGCGTAAAATCTTACCGTACTGGCAAGATTGACACGTACCCACATTACGTTGAATCTGGAGTTCTCCAGATTCAACGTAATGTGGGTGCTCCTACGTCATTACACTCTAACACAATAAAAACCCTCATTATTAAACAATTATAAAACAATTTAAAAAACCTTACACTTAGTGCAAGGGAAAGCAAAGGGAAAGATTCCGAATCCCATATAATACTCTCTCAATCAGTGTCCAGCAAATTGGTTTAACCGGAAATAAATCAGTTATTTATTTATTTATTTATTTAATACAAACGGCATAAGTATGCCATAAACATTAATTACATGTCACAAATTCATATTCAAAATATTAGTAATAGTAAAACAGTGTATGTATAACAGTTAATTGTGACGATACATTGGGAAGTGACACCAGAGATACATTTACATGCAAAAATCTATAATAGAAATAAAATTAATAGTGACTAAAAAAATATGATAGCATAGCCGTCTTGTACCTATGTTCCGTGCAGTTAAATAGATCTATCACATCTGCATATCTATTAGTAACTTCATGCAACCTAGGTAAAAGTGAGTGTTTCGTATAATCAGTCCGATTATTGTTACATTTAAAAAGGATTTTAGAACGAGTGGTTCTCGTGGGAATATGAAATTCAATGAGCTTAGTTAGATCAGGACTGTCTATTCTACCATTTACAATTTTGAACATTAATATTAAGTCGGATATAATTCTTCGATCTGACAGTCTTAGTAAATTTAATTCTTTCATCAACCGACCTCCGTAGTCCAGTGGGTAAGACTCTTGACTCATGATCCGGAGGTCGCGGGTTCGAACCCGGCATGCGCAAATAAATTTTATTTGATTAATTTGTGTTATTTCACAATTAATTCATTTAAAATAATATATAGTATATTTGCGGCTGTTCCAGAGTGGAAGATACTATCAGTATCGCCCTGGTGTAAGACCACCATTCAGAATTGAAACGTTGCTGGAAAATGGCTTTAGCCGTGTTTAGTGGCCAGATCTGAATAGCCAGGTACTTCCCAACCTTCCTCTTCCCCACCTCCTTCCCTTCCCCACTACCTTCAGCCTCACAACATACCCCAATTGGGGATGCCATAGTCTCACTGGCTCCAGCAGTTGAGATTCTTGTGCGGTATTCACTGTAAAAAAAAAAAAAAAGTAATTATAATTTATGTTTTCAATGGGAATACCGAGGTTAAAATTAATGTGTCTTAAGAATTTGTGTTGAATTTTTTCGATTGAATCTGAATGTATTTTTAAATGGGGGGACCAGATCGAGGAGTTATATTCGACTTGACTACGTACTAAGGATGTATACAAAATTTTTAAAGTTGAAATATTCTTGAAACCTCTGGAATTTCTAAGAACGAAGCCAAGCATTTTGATACCTTTATTATAGATTGAATTTATATGGGATATGAAGTTTAATTTGGAGTCGAAAGTTATGCCCAAGTCACTAATTTCTTCGACAGAGGTAAGGGTAGAGTTGTTAAGTTCATAAGGATGAATAATTGGTTGACTTATTCTGTAAAAACTTATTGAATAACACTTATTTATGTTCAGATAAAGTTTGTTAATAGAGCACCAACTAATTAATTTGTTTAAATTATTTTGTAGACAGGCACAATCTTCAGCGGTTTTGATGATTTTAAATATTTTTAAATCATCTGCAAAAAGGAATACATCTACATCTTTATCAATTTTTATTTTTATTTATTTATCTATAATAAAATATGTCAGCAATAACATTTATGAACAGTAAAAACAAAATTGGGCCTAAATGGGACCCTTGAGGTACACCAATGGTAGCTATAAATTGATTGGAATAGAACAAATTAATTTTTACAAGTAGAACTCTATCAGATAGATTGCTTGCAAACCAGTCTAAAAGTTTTCCGTCAATACCGAGCTTACGTAGTTTAACCAGAAGAATTTTATGGCAGACTTTGTCAAAGGCCTTGATAAAATCTGTGTATATGGAATCGACTTGAGTTTTGTTAGCTAATGCATTTGATATAAAGTTTTCATATAATGAGAGATTTGTCAGAGTTGACCTGCCAGACAAAAATCCACGTTGATTTGGAACAATGAGATGGTTAATATATGGGGAAATTTTATCAAGAAGTAATTTTTCAAAAAGTTTCGGAATTATAGATAGCTTTCATATAGGTCTATAGTTAGTGACATCACTTTTATTACCCTTTTTTTAGAATTAGACAATTTCAAAATTTTACGTTTACAATCTTATAAATAGGTCGTCTCAATGTGGATTAACCACAATTTGAAAACAGATGTAACAAAAATACATACTTAAATTCCTGCAGAACTCGATAATAATTTTATTTTAATTAAATTTTTTTATGTTAAAATGGAGTTCTACGAATTAAACACAAAATATGATTAAGGTTTTCACGGGTGTAAGATGTAGAACAATTTTTATTTTTTATATTTTTTTTATATATTTATATATGGACGTGTTATAGGTAGAAAACAAGCTAATGGGTCCAAGTGGTTTATATTCAAGTGATACCTATATGAGATATTAATACATAGTGGTACACAAGGAAGGTGTCAGTAGAACATTATAAACAAAGGGTAACAATTATTATAAGCAATAATTATCAGCCTGAAACACTCATCTACATTGAAAAAAATTTCTGAGAAAAGATACTTGCCGCCAACGGGACTTGAACCCGTGTCCTTCTGATTGCCGGTCAGGTGCTCTGACCACTGAGCTATGGCGGCTTATCTAATACCCGCCAAATAATTCAATATATACTAGTGTTACATTCAACAATTATTTTAATAAACAGTAATTGTTGAATGAAACACTAGTGCACAGGGTGTTAAGGGACGTACTTGATTTACTTTAACCAGTGATTCCTGACGTTATTTGGAGTAAAAAATGTAAATGAAATTTTGGTCTCCGGTGACTTTTTTAGACGACTTTTTTTTTCAATTTTTTTTTCTTTAAAATCAAACAAAAAAAATTTCTTCCGCATGTCGTCACTGGTCACTCAGCCGGGTGTCCGACGAACCCCTTAACCCGCCTCCAACTGTTAAACAACTACAATTTTTTTATGTTTTTGTAGAAAACAAAAAAAAAACATCAAAAATGTCACCGGAGACCAAAATTTCATTTACATTTTTTACTCCAAATAATGTCAGGAATCACTGGTTAAAGTAAGTCAAGTACGTCCCTTAACACCCTGTATATTGAATTATTTGGCGGGTATCAGATAAGCCGCCATAGCTCAGTGGTCAGAGCACCTGACCGGCAACCAGAAGGACACGGGTTCAAGTCCCGTTGGCGGCAAATATCTTTTCTCGGGAGTTTTTTCAATGTAGATGAGTGTTTCAGGCTGATAATTATTGCTTATAATAATATTGTTACCCTTTGTGGTATTTTTTTTTTTTTTTTACAGTAAATACCGCACAAGAATCTCAACTGCTCCCGTCTGGAGCCAGTGAGACTATGGCATCCCCAATTGGGGTATGTTGTGCGGCTGAAGGTAGTGGTGAGGGGAAGGAGGTGGGGAAGAGGAAGGTTGGGAAGTACCTGGCTATTCAGATCTGGTCACCAAACACGGCTAAAGCCATTTTCAAGCAACGTTTCAATTCTGAATGGTGGTCTTACACCAGGGCGATACTAATAGTATCTTCCACTCTGGAACATGCCGCAAATATACTATATATTATTTTAAATGAATTAATTGTGAAATAACACAAATTAATCAAATAAAATTTATTTGCGCATGCCGGGTTCGAACCCGCGACCTCCGGTTTGTGAGTCAAGAGTCTTACCCACTGGACTACGGAGGTCGTCAATAAAGGGTATGCATAAAAATCTTGTCTTAAACGTTAGTTTATCAATTAAAAAATAATAATCATTATAAACAAAATATAGATATATAAGATATAAGATATATATAAGATTTATATACTTGCCGCCAACGGGTCCCGTTGGCGGCAAGTATCTTTTCTCGGAAGATTTTTCCATGTACTTGCCGCCAACGGGACCCGTTGGCGGCAAGTATATACATATAATCATACATTCGCATTTTTATTTGCAAATCGTTGGATTCTAGGAATTGGCTTATAGATAGTGTAATAATACTAATAATTTAGTATTGAGATTGTTGTTACTTTCAAAATTATCTTTGCTTGCAATGGCTTGGCCATTGCAAGTTAGTTGTGTGGAGTCTTTTTGAGGAGAGGAATGAATGAACATTGGTCTTGAAGAGACCCATTTTATAGGAAGTAGGAAACATAGCGACCGGCAAATCGTTCCGCAGCCGAGCTGAAGAACTCAAGAACAAATCGAAGGAGCGACCCGTTGTCTTGTGAAATATGTCGTATGCGTACATATTTTGGGCTAAATATTTTTAGTTTGTTTATAGGAATTGAGACTAATAGTATTTTGTAGTGTACATCTTCTGATACTGGTGAATTGTTTTTATGAGTAATACGTTGTACAATATTGCTTATTGTACTACACTTGCTATATTGCGACTAAATATAGAATATGGTTACTTAAGGGGAAAGTATGCGCGGCCCATTTCTGCCCGTTTCAAACAAATCTTAGATTTGGATTTGAGATCAAAATACCCAACCAAACTGAAAAATTATTTTTGTAATCAAAAGGTATGTCAAATAGCTAGTTAAGATGTGAGCTAATTTATTTATGTTTGCTTTAAATTATACGATATAGGCCATTCAAGATTTAAATGTTTCTGGATTTTAAAGGCGATTTGGGCAATTATTTTTGAGTAAATGAAAAGCAATAAAAAAAAGTATTTTACTATATTTATCATTCAAATATGATGAAATGTAAAAAAAATTTTTTTTTTTTTTTTTTTGATGGGTAAATTAAAAATACAAATTACCTATCTATTTACGGCGGAATAAAAAAATAGTCGTTTATATATTAAAATTACTACCAAAAAAATGCATTTTAATTTATTTTCTTTTGAATTTTTAAAAATAAATATTGCAAAATTATTTTTTTATGGTTTTTCTTTTACTCACAAATAATTGCCTAAGTTGCCTCGAAAACCATGAAACACAAAAATTTTTAGTGGCCTATATCTTATAATTTACAGCAAAAATAAATAAAGTAGCTCACATCCTAACTAGACATTTGATGTACCTTTTTGTTTAGAAAAATAATTTTTCAGTTTGGTTGGGTATTTTGATCTCAAATCCAAATCTAAGATTTGTATGAAGCGGGCAGAAATGGGCCTCGCATACATTCCCCTTAAGTTATTACTATGTGGATTATACTGGTATAAATTATTAAATGACAGAAATTCAACAAAATTTTGAAGTCAATTGAATTCGTGGGATCGGTGTACAAGTAATCACATTCGTCTTTTATTGGCACATAAATGAAGTGCAGCAGATTATAATCGCCTAGTCCTGGTACATAATGTCAAATTGTCATTGGATTTCTCTGTGATTTTTAGTGATAGGTTAATGAAATGTTTATGGTCTGGTTTAATATATACGCAGTGCAGGTGTGAACATTTCTTCCAGGTAGTGCAATAGTTATTCAGATTTGTGTTAATATTACCATTTTATTAGTTGAAATGAAATAAACTGATGGAAAGTGAAATAAAATAAGAGCCGTTTCAATATAAAGGAAGTAAAAACTTATTTCCCTTTCATTTTCAAGGAGAAACAAATATATATTTGAAGGTAAGCTCAAATTGAATTATATGTTGACAAAATTACTATAGGAACTTTACACGCCGGAGGTAGATTGATTTCAGGTTCACAAAACCTGATAATTAAATATTTTTATTTATTTTTGTATATCATGTGTATTATCGAGACTTCTGAGACTTCTGACTGACATAATAATGTCATTTTTTGCCTCACCTGTTTTTAAATTATAATATTAATATTATACTATCGTTATAATCTATAATGTTCTTTAAAAGATATTTAGTCTTTCGTGTACGATTCAATGAAAACAAATAACTTTGTAAAAACATAACATAAAAACATATTCAATATTATTAACTTGTTTCGAAAACTAAGTTTTGTCGTCAGGATAAGAAATATTAAAAATAACAAAAGGTAAAATGCAGTTAGTCCACCTCACGGATAATACGGAACATTCGTGTCGTCGAAGTTTGATGCACGTATTATACGGAATATTCCTTTTTTAACTAATAGACAATCAAATATGACATTTGTCGGAAGTACCAATCTTATAAAATCAATTCTCGTCAAAATAAAAACAAAAAAGTACCTACTTCGAATTATTGGATTGAGGTTCAAACTACGAAAGCTATGATGACATTAATTAAAAAAAACATACCAGCCGAGCGATTCCGTGTTTTTTGTGAGATGGTTATTGGATAACGGACGTTATCTTCTGTCAGATTTGTGTGATTTTTACGTCACATAATTTAGTTTGGGCGGATTTAAACATTAACTCCTGCAAGTACGCATGATTATTTACTCATTTAATGTACGTTGTACATAATGTACATAGAAAACGCAAATAACAATCATAAAAATCACACAAATCTGACAGGAAATTACGTCCGTTATCCAATAACGATCTCACAATAAATACGGAATCGCTAGGCAGGTTTAATGGTTTCTTTGGCAAAGCAGGGTTTGTCTAGGTCTAGCGGGTATGTGTAATATAATTATTCTAATACATTTCTTTCCATGTTCTGCTGTTATAAATACAGGTACAAAATTGTCAATAATGCATTCACTTTGTTTTATATGACAATAATATTTTTCTATGATTGGCAGCATTGATTGGTTGTCTATGAAATGTAAAATATAAAATGGCGTTACCGGATAAGTGAATTAATTTAAACAAAATTAAAATGTTGAATGCATATTTTTTGCATATTTTTTTGGCTCAACCGACATAAATACTCAACTTTCGTAATAAGAAAGCTTAAACTAACTGTTTGAATAAAAAATATTCCGTATTAACGAGCAAGCGGTTCAATGCATAAATAATAAAAATATTTATAGTGTATTTGCAATGTTTGAAGATATAACTTTATATAAGAATTAACTTTAAAATATTTTTCAGTTTAGATGATCTAATAAATTTCATTATTCTCGGTATAGCATGGAACTCAATCGAGGTTATTAAATTCTGAACTAATTCGATAATGTGTGATCGACATATTCAATTTATTCACATATCAAGCACATTGGAGAATAAGAGAGGCCTAAAAACACAATATTCTTCCCGTTAATGCATGTCTGGATCTTAATCTAAAAATGATTCTCATTTCCGATTTATTCAGATTAACCTCAGTAAACCATGATCTTTTAAACGGTTCCTTTTGTAGTTTTCTACACCACATTTCCTAATTAGTAGACACGTTCCAAAATGATTATTATTTTTTGTTCTTCATTGCTTTGTAAATGCTAAATTATATTAATAATAATAATATTTGGATGACTTGGTTTTTGTGAAAAATCATCCCAAGGGTGCTGTAATATTATAATGTAATATCTATTACAATAATAATTCTTTATTCCTTATAATTATAATATCCCATGATCAGGGTCTGCACTAGTTTGTACAAAATTATTTCTGGAAGGAGGCGCGTATGGGTACCGCCGCCCCGGGAACCATTTATTGGATAACCAACACCTGCCATAGGTCACCCCAAGTGGGTTGCTATGGCAGTTGTTGGTGACTTAACAGGGGTGCCCGGGTTCATGGGGTAAGGTTTATAAAATCCTTGAAGGCCGAAGCGTCTGCCCACCTGCTGCGTGACGGACCGGATTGAGAGAGACTGGAAATTTTAGAAAATAGATAAACATATATTATTCATGAACAAATATGCTTTTAAAATCTAAATTGATTTTCACGTTAATAACCCAAGTTCATTGATTATTTAGACATCTTGGTTGATCATTGATTCCGTTGTATTAATTTATAAACGTTGTTAGAAAAATGCTACAATTACAATATTTTTTTTCAAGTAGTGGTGGAAGGGAAGGATGCAGAATGGGTTGTGAATAGAAATATTTGTGTAATGAAAATCAAATCACTTTGTTAAAATCACTATTTAATTATAACTTTTAACATTTTATTTTTATTATATTTTATTTTTATTATTATTGTACAACAGGATAATTCCAATTACAGTACAATTTAGTTACCCTATCAGCATTTAGGCAAGTGACTCTACAATAATATTTTTAAGGCATATAAAGAACAGTCATTTACATCCAAATGGTTTGCAATTTCATTTAACAGCACCACTCCCCTCGTCATGCTATGCTTTGCCAAGACGTCTGTTCTGCCGTTCAGTACTTTAAATAAGTCATTATGTCGACTTCGGCTGTAGTGGTCTGGTACATATAAATCATAGCATCCCAAGAGAAATGGGCTATCGATGAAATTGTTCCAAATTTTGAAAGACAGAATAGCAAGACTTGCTTTCCGTCGAGTTTCTAGACTCACAGAATCAGTTTCCTCAAGTATTTTATTTTCCCAAGAGAAATGGGCTATCGATGAAATTGTTCCAAATTTTGAAAGACATGCTTTCCGTCGAGTTTCTAGACTCACAGAATCAGTTTCCTCAAGTAGTCAATATGGTGCATGAACCTTGGATAGGTTCCATGCTTCCGCATATAAAAATACCTGAGGTGAGTCTTTGTGAATCTGAAGAGATGTATGTGGAATAAGTACGCAAGGTAGGAAGAAAGGTGACGCATGGTGGGATGACGAGATCAAAGCACCGGTTGCAGAGAAGAAGAAAGCATGGTTACGTCTGATAGCGGCTGGCACTGATTCTAGCGAAGAGAGAGATAGAGCGAAAGAAGTTTATAAGGGATGTAAGAAAAGAGTAAGTGTTGGAGTGAAAGAACGAAAGAAACGCCTGGAAGAGGAAAAGGGAATAAAAATGACAAAACACTTCCAAGAAAACATTAAACTGTTTTGGAAGGAGGTCAAAAGATCCCGGAGTGGTTCAGAGAATGGAAGCCTGAAAGTCATAAAATCGAAAGATGGAAAAATGTTGACAAATGATGAAGAAATAAAAGAGAGATGGATGAAATATTTTTAGGAGGTTTTCGAAAGCAATCCGGGTGATAGTGAGGCCAGCAGTGAATCGGGTATGAACGATTACGGAGTGAATTCAATCAAAATCAGCGTAGATGAAATAAAAAAAAATCGATAAAATGCATGAAGAATGGTAAGGCTTTTGGTTTCGACAATATTGCTACCGAATACTTTAAAGGAGATAGGAGCCATATTATTCTCACATGGTTGTGCAAACTTTTTAATCAGTGTTTAGAGGAGGGTTACACGCCATTAGATTGGAGAAGGGAAGGGAAGAGAAGGTTGGCTCCAATCAAATATCCTAACAATTAATATTAAAAAAACAGGATACATGATTTTAAGTTCAAACCGTAAAATAATTCCTCCACATGTACCATTAAAAATTGAAAATAACGATTTGCAAATCCTAAAACAGGAAAAATATCTTGGTCTGTGCATCGATAATCATTTAACTTTTAAACAACACATTCAAAATGTAAAAGATAAAATCACACCCTTAATTAGCGTTTTTAGCCGGTTATCATATCTATTACCAATTAGATTGAAAAAAAGTTTATACTATAGTCTCGTACACTCACACCTAAATTACCTGATTGAAATCTGGGGAAATGCGTATGAAACATACATCAATGAATTACAGGTAATTCAAAATAAGATAATCAAAAAACTATTTCACTACGAATCCAAAACATCCACAAAAAAATTATATTTGGAAACAAAACTGCTAACATTAAGAAAGCTATACGAGTACAATATATGTGTCCTTATATACAAAATAAATAATAAACTCATACATACAAACACAGAATTCATTAAAACGTCCCAAGTACACAAACATTTTCCACGACAACACGATAACATACGTTTAAACACTATTCATACTAACTACGGTAAACAATCGAGATAGAAAACAATACGAGGGGGGCAATTTATATAATTGCCTTCCAGATGATATCAAAAACGAAAAAAGTGTGTGCAAATTCAAAAAAAAATTGTTCATGTTTATTCACAAAAAACAAAGTAGTAATAGTGAATAATATCGTATGGTAATATAATATCATGTTAGTATTGCAATCTAATTTAATCTAAGGTTATGAAATGTAAAAACTGTGTAATGTAAAAACTATGTAATATAATGTAAAAAGTACATAATTCAATATTCTAGTTAAGTAAGTGAAAATGTTATTTTCTTTTTTACTGGAATAAAAACTTATGAAAAAAAAAGAAAAAAAAAGGGCTGTAATCATGCCGTTATACAAAGGTCTTTACCTTTGTATAACGTGGTCACGTATGGAATGTGGAAATCATAGGGCTATTAGCCTGCTAAGTTCAGTCGGCAAGCTGTACGGAAGAATATTGATTGAAAGGGTAAGAATGGAAACAAAGGATAAAATATGGGATGTGCAAGGTGCCTTTATGAGTGGAAAGGGATGCATGGACCAGATTTTCTCCTTGCGTACGCTTACTGAGAAGTTTCTGGCGAAAAACCAGAAAATTTTCTGCGCCTTTGTAGATCTACAAAAAGCATACGACCGAGTCGACAGGAAAAAGCTGTGGAAGGTTTTGTCCAACTATGGAGTGAATACAAATCTCATACAGGCAATTGGGTCTCTGTACGAGGGAAGCGTTGCGTGCATTTGGGTGAACGGTGGTTTTACGGGGTGGTTTGACATCACAAAAGGTGTCAAGCAAGGCTGCGTAATGTCACCATGGTTATTCAATCTACACATGGATAATTGTATGCAAGAATTGAAAGAGGTGGGATTGGGCGCGAAATTGAGTAATCTGAAAGTATGTTTCCTGTTGTATGCTGATCTACAGTCTACAGTCTCTCGTATCTACAGTCACTCGTATCTAGGATGAACAAAGTATGTATGAAGAATGAGTTAATGATGAATGTAAGTAAGTCTAAAGTCATGGTGTTTGAAAGAGAGAGTACGAAAACAGTATGCAACATAGTTGTGAATGATGAATACTTGGAGCAGGTGGATGAGTTTGTGTATCTGGGTAGTATTTTTACGAGAGATGGGAAGGCTGAAAGAGATATTGAAAGAAGGATGAATGCCGGTAACTCCATTAGTGGTGCATATCAATATACTTCTGGTGGTACGATGCCCAAACATCGCTCGCGTACTCCAGCTTGCTTCTCAGTATGCCTTCGAATAACGCTAGCATAACTTCTTGGTTATCAAACTGCTTATAAGTCCTGATGATGAAACCAAGAAGTTTGTAGAAAGACTGAGTGAGCTGCGATATATGGCAAGAGAATGTCAGTTCGGGATCAAAGATTAGCCTCACATTAAAAGGCATATGTGCTGTAACAGCCATCTGCAATGCGTCACTGAGACTAAATTGTTTTCCAAAGGCTTTTAAACAAGCAAATGTTTTTTTACTTCCAAAACCGGGTAAAGACCCACATTTAACCGAAAATCATCGCCCAATTAGCCTCCTACCTTGCCTAGATAAAATACTAGAGAAAATAATCCTCGTACGACTAGATGCATTTATTCAAGATAATAAAATAATACCAGATTTCCCTTTCGGTTGACGTAAGTAAAGCTTTTGACAGAATTTGGCATTATGGTCTTCTTTATAAGATGTTTCTCCTAGGCTTCCCAATATCTTTTATCAAAATCATCCGTAGCTATTTTATGGATCGCACATTTAGGGTAAAACTAGACGAGATCTTCTCCACAGAACGTCTACTAAGAGCCGGCGTACCCCAAGGCGGACAACTTTCACCCAAACTCTTTAACGTATATACCAGCGACATTCCCAAACCACTCAATCATAATGTAAAAATAACTCAATTCGCCGACGATACCAATCTCATTTCAAGTTTGACTGTCGCGACCACTGCTACAAGCCGCGTACAGAGCCACTCTAACCGAAGACTTTTGCAAGCAATGGCGAATTTCAATAAACCCCTCCAAAAGTGCTGCCACTGTATTTACAAAAAGAAGGTTCAAGCAGCCCCCGAATATAGTAATGTTTGGGAAAAAAGTTCCGTGGGTAAAATCTATAAAATACTTGGGAGTCACCCTAGATTCGAAATGAACGTGGCAAAAACATATTAATGATAAAGTAAAATCAGCAAATAAATCAATAGCTGCACTCTACCCCATGATAGGTAGAAAAAGTAGATTACAATCACACAATAAATTACTACTCTACAAGACGACCATCAGGCCGGGCTTTTCTTACTCCGCACCTATTTGGGGCCATGCAGCACTCACTCAGATAAAAAACTTCAAACCCTGCAAAACAAAGCCATTCGACTTGCGTTGAATGCGCCGAAGTGGATCAGGGTCTCCACTCTACACAATGACACAAACATTCCCCTGATGAAGGATTTAATTGTTACACATTCTGAGAAACTTTATGCCGGATTAGCCTGACATGAAAACCCCACCATAAACTCTCTCGCTGTGTATGGTGAGAATGAAAATTTTAAATACATTAAACCCAAGAATATCTTCCGCAAGGAGTGAAATCCTGCCTCAAGTTGCAGTATAGATTATTAAGTTTCACTTTCCCAAAAACCACTTTTAAAACAAATTCCATGTAAAGTATCTTTAGATAAATTAAACAATACAACTTTGTATAAACCACTTATATAATGCGTAAATCCTACCGCTTTTGGAACAAACGTTCCATCTTCAGGGAAAGCTTATACTAATTTGACAGTTTCGAATAATGTTTTATTATGGTAGGGAATAATTTTATTTTCCCTGAAGAAGGAACGTTTGTTCCGAAACCGGTAGGATTTACGCATTATATAAGTGGTTTATACAAAGTTGTATTGTTTCATTTTTCTATAATGGATAAGCACAAAGCGATGGCTACATTCAAAAATATCTTTAGATAATCCATTTAGTCATTACGTTAGTCAGTAAACTCATGTTTAGGAACTCTGAACATAAATAATATCCAAATCGAGATCAAAGACGATACCAAGATCCTTCACGGATTTTACACGTGATAACGTTTCGCCTTTTATTTTATAATCGTAAACTATAATGTTTTTACAACGAGTGAAGGACATTGTGACATATTTCTTTGTGTTAAAATCTAATTTGTTTGCCAACGACCATTCAGATAGTGCATCCAGATCAGTTTGCATTTTAAAGCAATCTTGTTGGCAGCTTATTTCCATCATAATTTTAAGGTCATCAGCAAATAGTAGACATTTGCCGTTCCTAACGCAGTTTTGGATGTCATCTATAAGTATTAGAAACAACATAGGTCCGAGGTTAGACCCTTGAAATGTTTCAATAACAACGTTATCTTCATCAGAAAAAGTGGTATATATTAAATAGTGGTTTAAGCAAAGCGATTTGATTTTCATTATTTTATAATGATTGCTATGATTGAAGAAGAAATATTTGTGTCTAGTTTTACTTAAATTCAACAGAAACCAACTTTTACCCTATCGAAAGATAGAAAAACTAGCTGGCTTTAAAACAATTTATTGTTACAGATGGATATTATTACTTTATGCAATATGAAATCTCAGCTCAAATTAGTTGTGGACGATGAAGCAAAACTCTCTGTGCCAATACTCGGAGAAGCGTACCGCCGGAAGTGTTTGTGGAAGAAGGATGTTCAACACAAGTCAGATTATATCGAGAAGGTGGTCATAGAAGATAGTGACATCTATTATCAGACACAAAAAGATTCCGACAGATTTCATAATATCGATGATCTTGGATCTAACCGTTTTATACCATCCAAAATATTTTATGCACCATCGTACCTTTATTCCATAATGGTATCCTACCCAGAGCCCCAGTTTTTGTCACTGGAGGCAACGGTTATCAAAACTGAAATACTATATACACACTTTGTGGTAGCTGAACATATTGTTACCAAAAATATTTTTTTTATTGCAAGCTATCCACCTTTTGGTGCAGGCAATACAACCTTTGGTGGCACTTTTTATGCAGCTAATATTGGCAAGGGAGCTAAAGAAGTAGTTTATGCAGAGGAAGTGGTTATTTTTAAGGAGGATGAAGTATTCACTGCTTTGGCGGTTGATCAATTTACAGGAGATATTATATTGGCCAGTCGACTCACAAATGGGAATTCCGTGAGAATCATATCTTTACGAAAATTACCTCACTTACAGCAGATGATGGAATGTGCGGGAGTTTCCATATATGAAAAAACAGAGCTGAAGACTCCTTAACCCGTCAAGTCTATTTATTTGGTTTTCGGAACTCTCATAGTAATCGTTGTGTCTCCCTTATTATCACAGTGAGTTATATGATATATATATATATGTTTGCAATAAATTTGTCTAATAAAATACACATGTTTTTATTTATATATGATCTTAAAATTTTTAAAAATTATGTAAAATTCCAATCTTTAAACTTCACCCGCCATAACACAATTTGGAAGGCGGGCATGCATATGGCCGCCCCGGGAACCATTTATTGGATAACTAACACCGCTGCCGTAGGTCACCTCAAGTGATTCGCTACGTTTGGTGACTTAGCAGGGGTGAGTTTTGTCTAGGTCTTGGCGACGGATCCTGCCCACCTAATGCGTGGCAGGCAGAATCAGGAGAGACTGGTTGAGGGAAACCTTTTGACCTCTTCAGTCGGACTCTCTTGACCCATCACCTTGCATTGGGAGAGATGGATTCGTACGCCGGTCATTCCTGAATACATTGAACCCCAGATTCTTACCCCTCCCTCCCTCATATCTTATTCTTTCCCGGAACTTTTCCCCTTCCTTTCCATTAAAAGACCCTCCACACAGCATCCCTAAAGATGAAATAGGCCCTGATGGATTTTTCATCATTGGGCATTGGCATCCTTAGCAATGACATAATTTATTTAAAGAAAATTACTTTAACTATCATTTTCAAAATTGGAACTGATTTATCAAGAATTTAGACTATCCCGTAAGAATATAATTTCGGATGAGATGTTAGGTAAGTGAAAAAAAGTTAGGACTTGACAGAAGAAGAAGTGATTGTGTTGTTTTTTTTAAATAAAGCACCCTTTGAGAAATGAAATCCATCGTTTTTATTGCTATGTTTTTAAAGTTTTTTTTTTTTAAAAGAAAGACAAACATTCCCGGGTTACGAATAACCCAACAATGTTTCAAAATCTCCTACTACCACCACAGAAAGCCGAAAATGCTGCTTGTGTTGTGATGGAGGACTTAGCCAGCCGAGGAATCGAACACGCGACGCTCGGGTGGGACCCAAGCGCTATGCCCACTCTACCACTGACCGGTCATTAGATACAAGTTACCGATGCATAACTAATTCCCCACCCAACGGACAAAGGTTTATTTATACTTTATGTTTCCTATGCAAGTTTAGATAGAGAAGTGCTAATTTTCCTTTGTACAATTGGAAGGGATAAAATTCAAAACTGATCACACAATCAGCGACATCTGAAATTACTGGCGCCATCTTCGGCCTAAATGAATAAACTTGTTGATAATAATTATCACATAATCCATAATTGGTTTGAATCTTAACTAGAAAATTAAACAGTAAGACTAAGTACCTGCGCAATATTCTAAAATACATAATTCTTATATTATCAGCGCAAATATTATTTTATATTACATTATTACTTTTATTTTTTAAAACACATTTAATTTTTTTATATCTCGTGGTTTGTCTGAGTCTGCGATAATTTGATAAAGTGTATTTATATTAAAAACATAATAAATGCCTAATCGAAATGATTCCGTAGACTTGAGAAGATCAAGAGGTGCGTGGTTGGAAGAGGACGCGTCTGGTTTGCTCCTGGCTCCCTTTTCAAATAATTTCTGTTCTGTTAAAGTTATAAATCTGAATTTTGTAATATACACGCAAAACAATCTTAATAATTTGCCACATTTCGCGAAATAAATTTATCTATCTTATAAAAGAAATTACGTTCGATTGAAAGTTTGTGCTGTAAAAAACTATCCAATCCCTTTGTTTGAATTATTCAAAAATTTTATGTGCCTAAAGCATTACCTACTACTAGTGGGAAATTTAAAAATGTCTTACTAGTGTACCGGATCGTTTTGCTTCTATTGTTATTTTATAATATATTTAGTATGTACGAGTAAAATACAGGCAAGTGTGAATAATATTTTATTTTCGTTAAGCGTTCGAATGTTATATCTCAAAACTTAGCATTTGGAGATGTCTGACCAGTCAAGTGAACGATCGTAGGGTTAGAATGGCTCTGGTCAATAAACAATGTATCTGTCTTATTCAACTGTTGCTAATATATTATTTTTCTTTAGAATAAAACTGTAAGCGTTGCTTGTGTAATAAAAAAAAATTAAAAGTGTTTGTAATAATTTATTCCTTCAGCCCGACTCACGACATTCTTTTATCCAGAGCCAGTTCGGAAGATAAGATATTTATGACTTCCTAAGACAGAAAGTGCCTTGCACTATCCAGCTGAGAAAATCATTTTTTAAAAGTATGTTTTTTATATGTTACCTGTTACTAATAGTTTTTTTTAAAAGAAAGACAAACATTCCCAGAACATTCAAATAACCGAACAATTTTTTTTCGCAACTGTTCTTACATGAAACACGAACGATGAAAGTTGGTACTATTCTTATATCATAGTTAACTGCCATCTGTTGGGATACAGCAAAACTTCGTTTATCTAACTATACTAACGACATCTGTCGAAGGATGCTGAAACTAGATGATTAACCTAACGTATTTGTAGCGTTCATCCTTTTCAATTTTTTTTGTAACTAACCATCACGCCGTTTCACCGCAGAGAGCACGGAACGCCATCGGTCTTGGCACATACTCCTTGCCTCGTTCACATTAAATTAATAATTTTATTTTAATTTTACTCAAACGAAACGTTTCTATCGTTCGATTTATTTAAAACATATTTTTTAGTATGGATAATGCAGACCTGTTTGTAGTAAAAAAGTGATTTTGAGTTTGTAGTCAAAAAGTGAGAATATAGTGATTTAACAATAAGCATTGCATTTAAAAAAAAACGGCTGTGCGGCCTTTTTCATACAAAACTAAAATTTGAATTTGAGGTCTAAACTTAATCTAAAAAAAATATTCGAAAGGTACCTGTGCAAATAAATATCTGGTAGGTACAGATATGTTTTTTTTGTAATTATTTTTTAAAAATTATTTATTAACCTACATACATAATTATAAAATATAAACAACGTACTTTTTTGGTATATACTACCTCACTAGACTGAGCCTGTTCCGAGGTGGCAGGAATTTAAACTTAAAATTTAATATTTAGTATTTAAGTTACGAATGACCGATTTAGGTAGGAACACAAATATTTTCCCAAAAAATACTTTCTAACGGCCGTTATGCACATCTCTTTTAAGCCCGATTCCAATTAGACACAAAACTGAACATTTTTCGCTCTACGCGATCGCTATTTTAATCTCTACGATTTCAATTGTCATCACTGCAAAGAACACATGAACCATGCTGTTTGCTATGATGCCAACTGAAATCGTAGATATGAAAATAGGGATGAAAATAGCGATCGCGTAGAGCAAAAAATGTTGACTTTTGTATCTAATTGGAATAGGGCTGAAAAAAGATGTCGTGTATAACGGCCATAAGATGTTTTTTTTCAATGTTTTAACACAGAAATATATAAGGCAAGATTAGTTTTTTAGTCATTATAACTAACTCACATAAAATTCCTAGGTTGCCTTTTCAATCTTGGATAATTGAATTCTTTAATGGCCTACATTTTATAATTTGCAATACAAATAAATAAAATATCACATATCCGTAATATTTTATTGAGTATTTTGGCCTCAAATCCAAATTTAAGTTTTTTTTTAATGTAAAAGGCCGCGTGGCGGCTCCTCTTAAATAATGTACGATATTGTAAGGAATATAAGGGTTAGTATGGCCATCCATAAATAACGCCACACGAATTTCATGATTTTTTGACCCCCCTCCCGACACCCTCCCCCCTAGTGTGACGTCACATATTTTGCAGTTTCACATCTAAAAATAATCAAAACAGTAGTTTAAGTTGTGTGTTTTAATATTTAGATTTTTACAGAGCTGATGGCCCCCCCCGTACCCCTTGTTACACAATGTCACGCTTCTCTACTCCCCTCCACCCCTCTTAAGGTGTGACGTAATTTATGTATTGCCCCTTAGTAAAAAAATTATGATTTTATTATGGTTTTAAAAATAATATTCAATTATGCCGGTGCTGAAGAATAAAAAAAATCGTTGATTTTGAAATATAATGTCATATTTGATTACCTGAAAAATAAAAGATTATTCAATCTTTTTTTTACACTTTTCACATTTAATAAATTTTCACCGATATCACCAGTTAAGTGTTTGAAAAGAATTCAATCTTATCATTTTAGTTGCTATAGATTTGATTTAGTTGATTAATTTCTCATAGAGAGTGAATCAATACAGTCGTGTAAATAAATATAAAGAAGAAAAAACTTGAAAACGATTGTTGAAATGAGATCCCTGAGACGTATGTGTGGTAAAACCATGTATGATAGTGTTAGAAATGTGGATATCCGCAAAGAATGTAAGGCTGATGTAAGTATAATGAGCAAAATTAAGAAAGGGACCCTCAGATGGTTTGGGCACGTAGAGCGAATGAACGAAGAAAGTAGTGTTAAAGAATATCCATCCTTTTTACCATATATGTAAACGATATTTTTTTTCAACATCTACATGGTCAAATTACATCATACGCCGATGATACAGTTTTAATAATAAGTGAAAATACTTGGGAAAATGTAGAATTACAGGCCACAGAAGACATCAATACGCTTAAGAATTTTTTCGACACTAATTTACTATCACTAAATAGTGAAAAGACATTTGTAATTCCATTTGCAATCCACCCAAACGACGCTCCCAAAAATTTTAACATTGTCATACACGATAACACTAAAATTCACAGCCAACATTATTGCAAATCAAACTGTACAATATTAAAAACAACAAATAAAATTAAATATCTCGGCGTAATTATCGATAAAAACCTGAAATGGAAGGAACAAATATGTCAAGTAGTAAACAAAATCAGAAAATTAAGATATATATTTTTAAGAATTAGAAATTTTCTGTCGGTAAAAAATTTATATTTAATCTACTATGCCTTAGTTCAATCCACTCTACAATACGCTATTATTAGTTGGGGATCCGCGTATAAATGTAACCTTCTTCCAATAGAAATTGTACAAAGAACAATTATTAAAATTATATTAAAAAAATCCTTAGACTACCCAACTGAACGCCTGTTTGAAGAATTTCAAGTTCCCACATTTAAAGATTTATATATTAAAAATTCAGTAATTCAAATAATAAAAGAAAAAGATAAATATCCATTTTTAAATGAAAACAGAACTCGACTTAAACATGTTTTTCTATGCCCAAAACTAAATACGTCTTTTGCACAGCATCATTATACTTATCAGGGAAGAACTTTTTTCAATCGTCTACCAGAAGAAATCAGAAGCATCAATGATAAAACCCGAATACTGCTCTCTGTCAAGAGACATTTTACAAAATATTCTTAAAAAAAAAACTACTGTCAACTAATCTTACAAATATCTTAGTTCTCCATAACATTCTTTCTTTAAAAAAAAAAAAAAAAACACACCATTATCAAATAAATACTGCAGCTCACATATATTTATGTACAATTCATTATTTAAGTACTAACTTATACCTAACTAATAACTAATAGCATTTATGTACACTCCCCTTCCATACACAAGCAAATGCTTTTAATGGAAGAGTAGTAAAAAAAAACCTGTAAAAATAAATATTTTGTTGTAAAATTGTAATTATAATAAATGTTTCAATAAATAATAAAAAAAAAAAAAATATATATATATATCTATATATATGATGCAAATGTGAATGGTAGAAGGAGTCGGGGACGCCCGAGGAAGACATGGCACGATCAAGTAAATCAGATACTTGAGACGGGCCATGTCAAAAGTCAGAATAATAGAAGAGTATGTATGAGACGATGTATGAATGTGAGTGAGGCAAAGAGTGTGTGCCAAGACCGAGTTGTTTGGCGGTCCGTCCTCTCTGCCTACCCCTGCGGGGAAACGGCGTGATGGTTAGTTAGTTAGTTAGTTAAGAAAAAACTTATTTCTATTCTCAAGAAGGAGTTACAAACAACAAGTAACCTCGGCACCTAATTAATAAACACAGCACTTTGTGAAGGGAAGTAAATATCTTTGAAGGTAAGCTCAAAATGATGATCTTCTTCTTGGTGTGCCCAATCAGGTTAAAAATCGATTATTTACTGTTATTTGGCTTATTTTTTACATTTATTCAGACAGTTAACATGTGTTAAATAAAATAAATAGAAAACAATAATTGAAGTATGTGAAATTTTTTTTATTTTTTATTATTACTTCTATAAATCTATTGGCGTTAATAAGGGGGCGTTATCGTCTAAGTTGAGAACCTATTATGTAGACTGATTCTTAAGAAAAGTTAATTGAAAATAGTGGTATAACATTAAGCATTGCATTTAAAGGAGAACGGTAGGGCGGCCTTCTTCATACAAAAGTTAAATTTGGATTTGGGGCCTCTAAATTCTTGAGGAATCTAAAAAAAATATTAAAAAAGTATAGCAAATATCTAGTACGGATATGTGCCGCTTAAAATGTATTATTTAGTACGATTTACGTTGGAACACAATACGTTGCATAGAAATTTAAATTTCTTTCCCAAAAAATGCTTTCTATGACGTTTTATTTTTCATTATATTAACACAAAAATATCAGACAAGATTATTTTTCAGTAATTACAATCAACCCACAAAAATATCAGACAAGATTATTTTTCAGTAATTACAATCAACCCACAAAAATATCAGACAAGATTATTTTTCAGTAATTACAATCAACCCACAAAAATATCAGACAAGATTATTTTTCAGTAATTACAATCAACCCACAAAAATATCAGACAAGATTATTTTTCAGTAATTACAATTAACCCACAAAAATATCAGACAAGATTATTTTTCAGTAATTACAATCAACCCACAAAAATATCAGACAAGATTATTTTTCAGTAATTACAATCAACCCACAAAAATATCAGACAAGATTATTTTTCAGTAATTACAATCAACCCACAAAAATATCAGACAAGATTATTTTTCAGTAATTACAATTAACCCACAAAAATATCAGACAAGATTATTTTTCAGTAATTACAATTAACCCACAAAAATATCAGGCAAGATTATTTTTCAGTAATTACAATTAACCCACAAAAATATCAGACTAGATTATTTTTCAGTAATTACAATCAATCCACAAAAAATGCGAAAGTTGCCATTAAAAATCTTGCAAAATTGAATTTTTTAATGGCCTACATTTTATTTTGGATTTTTATTTTAGGGAAAGTTGACAGCAAATCATAAATTACACAATACTATAATAATAAAATAGTTAATTATGCCAATTATGAACCTTCCACTGATGATATTTAATGATGAAGTGTGACATTTTAAGGGATATTAAGACATTTTTTAAACTAACTAACTAACCATCACGCTGTTTTTCCGCGGGGGTAGGCAGAGAGGACAGACCGCCAAACAACTCGGTCTTGGCACACACTCCTTCCCTAGTTCACATTCATGCAACGTCTCATACATGCTCTTCTATTACTCCGACTCTTCACATGGCCCGACTCAAGTATCTGATTCACTTAGTCGTGCCAGGTCTTCCTCGGGCGTTCCCCAACATTTTTTTTAATAATTTGAAATATAAATAAATGAAGTTAGTACATATCCGTACTAGATATTTGCTAAAAATTTTGATTAAATAATTTTTTTTTTGGGTTGTTCAAGTATTTTGACCTCAAATTTAGATTTTATATTTAAAAGGCCACGCAGCCGGTCCTCTTAAATAATGCACGATATTGTAAATATTGTATTGAAACTGGCAGAATGTACACATAAAATTTTTTTCTTTCAATTGAAACACTTAAAATAATTTATATGTCACTGGCAGAATTTATTATAAGATATGGATTAACAATATGGGGAAATACTTCTATAACCAATCTGAAACAAGTACAAGTTGTACAATACGCAATTGTAAAATTATTAGTCGTCCCTAATATTTTCAAACAGAGACATGATACACCGTTGCTGTTTCAGAGTGCCAAAATTTTACCTGTTAAAGCAATACTATGGCACAAAATTATAATTCAGCATATATTTACCCCGCAGCATAAAGAGAAATTAGAACATAAATACAGCACTAGATTCACGCGGAACGACGGGTTAATAGTTCAGAAATTTAACAATAAGTACGGACAGAGCACGTTTGAATACATCATACCGAAGATATTTAATTTATTACCTGACAATATGAAGCAATGTAATTCTATGAATAAGGTTAAATATATGGTGAAAAATTGGCCATCGGAAAAAAAATATTTATATTGATATTGATATGTATAAAAAAAAAGTTGATTCTGTAGATATAAGATGTAAATTTTAAATGTAAAAAATCTATATGTAACTAAAATATAAGCACCTGTTGACAAGCCAATTCAATTGTCTTAGCAGGACTTGTTTGCTGATTACACTATGTATTATCTATTCTTAAAAAAAAAAAAAACTAAGGGTTAGTAATTATTATACGAATTATGATTTTATTATGGTTTTTACCCGCTCAAAAAAAAGATGAAGAGATATGAAAATACGAATGGTAGAGAGAGTGCGCTTATATTAAAGACGATAATATAAACGAAACTGTTTAAAAAATACGACTCATTTAAAATAAAGCGAATATCTCACGAGGATTGTCTAAAGTAGCGTATAAAGAAACATTGTGAATTTTTTCATACATACGAGTATAACTTGAAAAATAACCGAAAAAACGTGTTTGTAAGAATTTCCATACTTTGCGCATACTTTGCAATAACTTTGCGATAACTTTGCGATTTTATACTTTGCGTTTTTTTTCTATCGAGGGAATTTCATATAATTGCCGCCTCGGCGTGATAAATAAATGTAGAGATATTATCTTCAAGAATAACATGTATTTTTTTAAGAGCTTTAAAACATAAATTATTTAGGGAAAATATGTAATAAATCGGTAGAATTGCGGGAAGCCGGGAATATTCAATTATGCCGGTGCTATTAATGAAGAATGTAAAAAATCGCGTTCTCTTTGAAACATATCATATTTAATTACCTTACAAATGATTATTTCACCTCGTAGGTTCTCAACGCTGGCGATAACGCCCCTTTGGGGGCGTTTCTGACCTTCAGGGGGCGGTAGAAGACCAAGAGAAAATTGGTGGGCGTTTCAGACTTTCAGGGGGGCGGTAGGTGAACCAGAGTAATCCATACCACCCCATCCCATCTTGTCCTATCCCATCCCATTATGCCCCCTTCGTTGTGGTAAATATAAACGTGGTTGTTAGATTTTCAGATTCACGAGTTAGGACGCGCTAGAAAAAAAAACATTCTCAAAGTGGGCGGTGGGCAAAAAAAGGTTGACAATCTATATTTTACCTATTACTTGAACGATAAAACATTATGAAATCCACTTTTCACATTTGATAAATCACTGATATGGCCAGTTAAGTGCCTGAAAAAAAAATCTTATCATTTTAGCTGCTAAAGATTAGATTAAGTCGATGAATTTCTCATGAAAACTGTATTAATGCAGTCGTATAAATAAATATTAAGAAGAAAAAACTTGTTACTATTTTATTCTTAAGGAGGATTTAGAAACAACAAGTAACCTCAGCACCTGATTAATATACTCAGCACTTTGTGAAGGGCAATATCTTTGAAGGTAAACTCTAATTGAATTATATTTTGACAAAATTATTAAACGGAGGTAGATTGATTTCAGAATTTCAAATCCTATTAATTAATTCTTTTTTTTTCATATCTTGTATATTATCGAGGCTTCTTACATCAGTCAGAATCCATTGAGAAAGTGGTCTTCTATTGTGATGAAATTTATTATCAAATGGATATGCATTCTGAAGAATTTCATAGTATCGAAGGAAGAGTTTCGTTACCATCAATACTGTTTTTTACACCATCCTACCTTTATTCCTTAAAAATATCCTACTCGGAGCCCCAATTCTTGACACTGGAGGCAACAGTCATCAAAACTGAAATGTCATACACTTACTTCATGGTAGCTGAAAATTTTGTTACCAAAAATATTTATTTGATTGCAACCAATAGAGTATGTACTAACCGTGGCCGGTTATCCCATTACTTCTGGACTCCTTTATGATGGATCCAGATTCCTCAGATATGATGATCTCAGTGTGGGGTGTATGTCAATAATAGACGTGGGTAGACTATGTGTATTTAATCCGAGAATACTGTACAAGGTTCTTCTTAGGAAGCTGATAACAAGAGAGGACGAATGGACAACATTCACGCCTTTTATACGTTCCGCATGCTGTCTCACTCATACACGCATGTCTCTTTCATACTGCAAGACTTACGTTCACAGAGTATTTAATGCATATCGCTCTATATATGCTGCTCATATCGGCAAGGTAGATAAATAAGTGGGGTAAAATCTCAACCCGTGAACCCGGGCACCCCTGCTATGTCACTAAACGTAGTGAACCATCAGGGGTGACGTACGGCAGAGGTGTTGGTTATCGAATGGTTCCCAGGACGGCGGTACCCATACCTGCCAACCAAATTGAATACTAAATATCTAGTAAGGATATGTGCCGAATAGAATTTATTATTTAGTATTTAAATCACGATTATCCGACTTACGGTGGAACACAAATTTAATATGTTGCAAATAAATTAAATTTCCATAAAAAATTCTTAATATGATGTTTTATTTTTCATTATATTAACACAGAAATATAAGGCTAGACTATTTTTTAATTATAATTAATATTCCAATGTTACCCCATCTTGCAAAATTAAATTCTTTAGTGACCTACATTTTATAATTGGAAATAAAAATAAGAAGTTCAGAAAAGAAATAAAATAAATAAGTGGAGAAATAACTATTTTTAATAACTATATACTAGATATTTGCTAAGCCTTTTGATTAAATAAATATTATTTTAGGTTGGTTAAGTATTTTATTAGGCAGAGAATGCTAAAATGTTATGTGTGGTCGGTCTTGCTATATGGATGTGAAACATGGACCTTGAAAGTAAATACCATGAACAGGTTAGAGGCTTTCGAAATGTGGCTTCACCGGAGAATGCTCAAGGTCCCATGGACCGACATGATAATGAACACAGAAATTCTCAGGCGGGCTAGATAGAGGGTCGCCGAGGGCCTGGTAGGAGACAAATGTCTTGGCTGCGATCTATACGAGAGTGGACCGGCATTAGAAGTGTGGAGGAGCTAATCTGGGCAGCGCAAGACAGATAGACACTTTCAAGAGTGATCGCCAACGTCGGGGGGACTTGATGTGGCACACAAAGAAGAAGAAGTATTTTGGCCTCAAATCCAAATTTAAGTTTTATATGTAGAAGGCCGCACAGCCGTTCCGCTAAAATAATGCACGATATAACTTGTAAAATAACTGAAAAAATGTGGTTATAATAAATTTCGGAGCATACTTTGCGATTTTTTCCTATCGAGGGAATTTCATATAATTTACCGGGCCGGGAATATATAGTTTTTATCTTGAAGAATAACATATATTTTTTAAAGATTTAATTATGCATTATATATATTTTTTTAGATCGTTATTGGATAACGGACGTTATCTTCTGTCAGATTAGTGTGATTTTTACGTCACATATTTTAGTTTAGAAAGATTTAAATATGAATTCCTGCAAGTATGCACGATTATTTACTCATTTAATGTACGTTGTACATAGAAAACGCAAATAACAGCCATAAAAATCACACAAATCTGACAGGAGATTACGTCCGTTATCCAATAACGATCTCACAAAAAATACGGAATCGCTAGGCTGAATACCTGAACTATAAAATATTATAAAACCAAAATCTTCATGTTGGTAAACCACTAGTTAGTAGTCATTTTTCACATTTAATAAATCACCGATATGGCCAGTTAAACGGCCAGTCAATTATAAGAATTTAATCTTATCATTTTAGTTGCTAAAGATTAGATTGCCGATGAATTTCTCGTGGAAACTGAATTAATACAGTCGTGTAAATAAATTTAAAGAAGAAACAACTTGTTACTGTTTTATTCTTAAGAAGGAGTTACAAACAACAACCAACATCAGCACCTAATTAATATACACAGCACTTTGTAAAGGGAAATATCTTTGAAGGTAAACTCAAATTGAATTACATTTTTAAATTAGATTGATTTCAGACTCACAAATTTTTCTATAATTATAATATCCCGTGATTTATCACGGTCTGTGCTGGTATGAAATAATAATATTTCATTACTAGCGTAGACCCGTGAAAAATTATGGGATAGTGTAAATCTTGACAAAACAGTTTCAATTTTGAAAACGCCGATTTAAATAATTTTCTGGTAAAATATTACATTACTAATAAAACTACTAAAGATTATAATTGTAGGATTTGTGAAGCTGAAAGTATATTTGCCCCAGGAGCATTGCCTTTCAAAAACAAATATTGTCAATTTTCTTTATAATGTGTGCATTCATATACTAAATAATCGGATGTGTTGAATGTATTGAATGGAAATATTTGCATCTATTTGTACTTAAGTAAATTCCACTGGAACCAAATATTTGAAAAGTTTTGGAACATCAGCAGACTTACTAAAAAAATAACACTTCACAATCATAAAACTTTGGTTTTGTTACACAAACAGACCGTAAAATTGTTAAATCGTTTTGTCACTAATAAAAAAATCTCAACTCTATTATTTAAATCTGGCAACAGTGATTTCGGTTGTGCGGATTGTTATTACTTAATGCGCGCTGAACAGCGCTGCTTGATAGATCTGTGCCTTTAGATGTAAAGGTATTTATGTCCAAAAATCTCAACTCTATTGTTTAAATCTGGCAACACTGATTTCGGTTGTGCGGATTGTTATAATTGTTATTACCTAATGCGCGCTGAAGATCTTGATAGATCTGTGCCTTTAGATGTGTTGGGTTAAAGGTATTTATGTCCAAAAATCTCTTCATAAATCATGTTTTGTTCGCAAATTGATCAATTTACTATTATCTTCGTATAATTCAATATGTCTACAACTTATTTGTGTTATTTTTTGTAAGTTTTAATCAAGTTATCATACAATAATCGTATGTTGTAAATAGGACTGTCAGAAAATGGGTTTACAGGTTATATCAATATTCAAATTGCATTTTAGGGGGATCATTTTAAAAGAATTTCTCGAAAGTGATGTTTTGGTAAATTTTTGAGATCGCTGGCAATGGTTAATACACACTTTAAAAAAAAACCTTTTGATTCACCTTAATTACATTAAAATGCAACTAATTGCATTGGGGAAGTGGAAAATATTTCATTCTAAATTTCGATTACGTAAAATTAAAATTAGATCTCAAAAAATTACCGATGTTTTTTTATAAGATAAATGTCTAATAAGAAATAAACGTTTTTAGATAAGCAAATAATCCACTTGAAACGTCAGTTTATTTTTAGGTTTTCTTTTGGGAATTAAGAGCGATTTCATTTTTTTATTGTGTGAAACAGGAAAAAGTGTGATAACAATAAAAGGTTAGGTGAAGTTAAAAAAAACCCTTTTTTCAAAAATCTAATGGGTAATTTTATGTAGTTTCTAAATTGGTATTTGACATGAATGTTTTTACGACATCTTCAAAAATAACAAACGTACAGGACATTTAAAATTGGAAAAATTTAAAGTTGGAAAAATTCCGTAATTCGTTCAGAAATTATAAATAAAACAAATATATTACATACAGCATATTATAGAAAGTGATTTATAACCATTTGGCTGGATAAGTTATATATATATTTAATGTAATGTAAACTTTTAATTAGTGATGTTTTCACTTAATACGCGTTTGATTGACAATTGAATACAATTTTCACAACGTTTTTTTTTAAAGTAAGGCTGTAGGTGTATTATACAAAAAATAACTTTTACCTTATCTTTTTATATACATTTTTTGACTGGCTTTAAAACAATTTATTTTTACAGATGGATATTATTACTTTATGCAATATGAAATCTGAGCTCAAATTAGCTGTGCAAGATGCATTAACAGAATCTCGGACAATACTCGGAGAAGCGTACCGCTGGAATACTTTGTGGACAAGGGATGTTCAACGTGAGAAAGAATATATTGAGAAGGTGGTCTTATATTGTGATTTCATTTTTTATCAGACAGAAAACGATCCGGAAAAATTTCATAGTATCCATGGATCTCTTTCATTCTCTTCCAGAATATTTTATGCACCATCCTACCTTTATTCCTTAACAATATCTTACCAGGAGCCCCAGTTCTTTTCACTGGACGAAACGGTCATCAAAACTGAAATCCCATACACACACTTCATGGTAACTGAACATATTGTTACCAAAAATATTTATTTTATTGCAACCAATACATCCTTTTATGAAGGTGGCACTTTATATGCAGCTAATGTCGGTAAGAGAGATAAAGAAGTAGTTGCAGAGAAAGTGGCAACAGACATTAACAAAGCGTTGACTGCTTTGGCGGTCGATCAATTTACTGGAGATATTATATTGGCCATTCGACTCACAAATGGGGAATCCATAATTATTGAATCTTTGCGAAAATTACTTCACTTACACCAGATGATGGAATCTGTGGGAGTTTCCACATCCGAAGAAACTGAACAAAAGGCTCCTTAACCCGTCAAGTCTAGATATTTGTTCGGTTTTCGGAACTCTCATAGAATCGTTATGTATCCCTTTATCGCAATGATAAACGAATACACAACATGTGATATAAACGTTTGTAATACATTTGTCTACTAAGATATGAAACTATGTGTTTTTATTTTTTTCGTTATCAATGATTTTATATGGAAAAAACGTGAGGTGAGCCATTTTTTAAACTTTTTAATGTTTTCATGCAAATTTTTTGTATTAAAAAAATTATATATTTCTTTATTTTTATCAAGTTAAATTTGTAGAACTCCATTTTAATACTTTTATAAATTCAATAATATTATTATTAAATTAATAAAAATAGTTTTTTTATAAAGAAATTATTATTACGAGTGGCGGCTGTTTCGCCTTCTGAAGGCATTATCAAAATAGCTGTAACGCGTCATGATAATTACGCAGCAGAACTTGTTTATAAATAAACTGTTTTTTATTAATTAAATAATAATGTTATTGAATTTATAAAAGTATTAAAATGGAGTTATTATTATTATTTATATTATACATATAAAATAAATAAAAATCATTTGTTTATTTCGAATTATATAATTTGTGAAGGTATTTTATCACTTCAAGAACAGTTTTTAGTTTTCGGATACGTTCAGAAATATTCCATTTATTTGAATTTAATTGTAATTTAAAGCGGAAATATTTTAACCCTGCGATAAAATATGATCGAGGCCTGAGGGGTTAAGCACAATCTGTCTGAAAAATATCTCAGTATCGAACGTTATTAATAGCCTTGCATCTGCGTGGTTGAATTTGAGAATCCTGCTTCCAACGCATGTCTGCCGCCGCGCCTTACCCGTCGCACCATATAAACATCCGTGTACGCGGGTTTTCAGACAAAGCTACCGTTGTAATTCGGTTTCTAATTCAAGAATTCGTCACAAGATTACGCCACTTTCGTCGGCAAAACGCAAAGGCACGTACGTGCCTTTCCTAGGTATAAGTTCTACGAATTTGTGAACCTGGAGTATCTCCCGGATTTCGAAAGATTGACGGTAATACTCAGTTGTATCAAATGGCTGTATATTACATAATATGACGTCATCGCCCGTTCCGGTTACCTTTTCGCGGTGACTAGCCATCACTGGTTGACGCGTTGACAGTGGATACAAGGAACGGGCTAATTTTGAAACTAGTTCCTATTGGATTTACAAAATGATCACCAACAATAATTGGGCAAAGCCGAAACAAAAGCCGCCAGCAGGGCTTTTAATTGCTAGTTATTATTATTATCATAAAATTTCGTTTGTCTGGGCTTTGCGTAAGTGTTGCGTGAAATGTGGTTAAATTTGCTGTGAATTTAAGTGTCATTTTCAAAATTGGAACTGATTATTGGTGTACTTTAGCACTTTATTTTATATTACCCACGCAAAGGCAGTGCCTTATGGGCTTCCCATTATCTACTTTTGTCTTATATATATTTTTACATTATTTATATATTGTGTTATGTTATATATATTTAGAAAATATGTAAAAAAATTACTTTTGAAATGTATCAAGATATAACGGGAAAAAATAAAGGAAAAAAAATTATGTGAAAATTCAGACTAGCGGTAAAGTACTTACTACGTACTAAAGACAGCACAAAGATAAATCATCTACTTAGCTCCTAAAATCTTCAATCTTCTCCCTAAAAATTGAAACCCAACTTCATACTTCTAAAGCACAAATATGAATCATTAAGTCTACAATACTAAAGCGGTTGTGTGTGTTTATGTGTTTTAATCTATCTTGTTATATATCTTGCATTTACAAAATATGTATTACGAACTGTCTGCCATCTGCAATCAAAAAACTGTTTTTTTTTCTTTCTCCTTTAATTAAAATTTTATTGTTAAAATGCACCTCTTCACCTAGGTAGCACGAGTTATACCCATTTTAATTTTATTTGGTTATCTTAACCTTTAAAACTGTTTTTGATACCTGTATGCAGTGTATGAACCTAATCACAGAAAATGTCATAAGTCTTAAATATGATTAATAAAAAAATAAAATGTCATACACGTTCCGGACCGTTTTGCTTCCCGATGTTATTTTATAGCACACTAGCTGGTTCCCGGCATGCGTTGCTATGCCATTTAACAAAGAAATTGTTTCTCCCTGCGTGTCCTTTCACATTCGTTCGGTTTTCAAACAGTTCGCTTGCCAACAATTGCATTATTTTATACAAATTTTATAATGCCAGAGCTCACCAGTAGTTTTATACATACTTTGTCCTGACAATAACGAACACAAAAAAAGAATTATCCAATTTGGTGCAGTCATTCGGAAGATATGCGCGTACATACATTTCGGCGATTCATTTCTCTCTCGTGAACAACCAATATATTTATATTCAACTGTTGATAAGCATTTTTTTAAAAATAAAACTGTAAGGTACTCCTCACCAACGAAACATGTTTTTTTTAATATATAATGTAATGTGTGTAATAAAATATGATTAAAAAAGTATGTGTAATTATTTATTCCTTCAGCCCGAGTCAGGACATTCCTTTATTCAGAGCCGGAAATCCTTTATTCAAAGTCGGAAGTTCAAGTAAATATTCATTTTTGTATATTATAAGAACAATCAATCAAATTTCGTACCCTAACATAGTTACCTATTAACATCTATAATTCTTGATTCGATTCAAATTATTATTTAAGTACTTCAAATTAATTCATTAATTTTTTGAAATTGAATTTTGACTTCACAGTAAACAGTTAACTTAACCTAACAGTTAATGTTGTAAAATTGTAATGATTAAAAAACTTTTCAGATGCATTTTCATGTGGTTGTAATAATCCAGAAACCTTCGAGAGGAATTAAAGAAGGTATTTTGAAAGTTTCAAACATTTCCTTTGATGAATATAGCAATATATAGACATCTCACTAATTCCCAATCGTATTTTGATTTTTATATAAATATAGATGAATTAATTTTTTTTTTAAATATTTTTTCACAACAATACTCGTATTTAAAAAAATATCTACGGGTATAATTTAGTGTACTTGCTTTCTAAATATTATTTACACTGTTCCGGACCCAAGTGTAGACGGTCGCTAATTATTGTAAAACATTCCATTAAGGCAGGAATTATAATAACATTCCTGTACCCGCAGCATCCGTTGTCCGAGTTAATTCCTCTCTACGTTAAGTTACACTTTAACGCCGCTCGTTAAATTTTGTACTCGCGAACATTCATTCTATACCTACCCTTATTATTTTATGGCTGTGGGAATAACGAAATGAGTACCTAGAGTACTTACCTACATAATGTGGCACTTAGTGGAAACCGCGCTTAATATTTTAGAAACTTTTTGAGGCTTAAAACAGTTCAATTTCGGAGGCAGGTATGGGTACTGCCGCCCGGGAGCCATTTATTGGGTATCCAACACCCCTGCCATAGGTCACCCTAAGTTGTTCGCTAAGTTTGGTGATATAACAGGGATGCCCGAATTCTTGGGGTGTGGTTGTCTAGGACTTAGTGGCGAATGCGGTTGCTCACCTACTGCGTGGCTGACCGGATCGGGAGAGACTGATTGAGGCAGACAAAATCTAGACCTCTCCAGTCGGAATCTCTCGAACCAACGCCTAGCACCACAGTGGGAAGGAATCTTGCAATCATATATGAAGAAAGCAGTCAATAATTTGTGCGTTAAGAAGATAAAGATAGTGTTGGTAGTTCTTAGTCAAAGTATGATACTGTTAAAAGTGACCGAATTTGATTTCGACACCTTAGCTCAGTTGGTAGAGCATTTGCCATGTAAGCAGAGGGTCCTGGGTTCGAGTCCAGAGGTGCAAATATCTTTTTCTGATTTTTCTGGCTCCAGATTTTCGATTGAGTTTCGCTAATATTGTCTTCATTTCATTAAATATTGCAATTGAGGTTTTACTCATAAAGATTAAAAATAAAATTCTTTATAAAAAATATGAGCGTAAACTACAAAAAATGTATTTTTTCATTAGAACAACATTTTAAAAATAATATCCTATAGCTTACATTAGTTGTGACAGTTTTCAATGATTAATTTTTTTTTCTGATAAAATTATTTATGTAAATTATAAAAAATCACTTTTACATTGAAATCGTGACCTCCATTAGCCAAGCGATTTTTATGCCTTTTACCAATATTCAAGACGCATTTTTACTCCTTCCTTTCGTCCTCCTTCAAACCAACATCCCCAAAGATGACATCGGTGCCAGAGAAAATTATTTTCCTTATAGACTCCTGTGTACAGTTAATGTAAAAAAAGTCACAATAGCCGTGTTTTATAACTAGATCTGAATAGCCAGATACTTCCCAACCTAACTGCCATCTGTTGGAATATAGCAAAACTTCGTATTATTCTTAACCTCCTCTATCGACTTGGCTGTAACGTTTTAATCGACTAAGTATTTTTTGTTTTCAGTGTGATAGCCAGAAAGACTAACATGGTATCGTCAATTTGTTATATTGTGATATCACAATATAACAAATTGACGATACCATGTTAGTCTTTCTGGCTATCACACTGAAAACAAAAAATACTTAGTCGATTAAAACGTTACAGCCAAGTCGATAGAGGAGGTTAAGAATAACCGGAAGCAGTATAACCGCCATCTATTTTCCATTATGTTCCCACAATACGCCATAATACTTCCGAAGAAAGTGCATATGCAATTTAATAAATTTCCATATGCATTGAAAACTTTTCATGTGCATCCACAACGCTGCACAATGCTCACATATGCAGGCATCTTACAATGTTGTGCGCACTGTACAGATTATCCGACGGAAGTTTGTGTTTTATTAATATATTAAAGAAGCTAATATAGGCTCCAGCCTTGATAAACTAATAATATTTTAGTCGATTTCGACTTTTAAATGATTCGGGCTTTCGTAGGCACTTTTAAATGAGTCGATTTACTCTCGCACTAGCAAGTATCGACCAATAACCAAAAGTATTGATAGAAACCTTTACCTTGTCGATGTTAAATGTTTGTGCTAGGAATCCAAAGGGCGATTTGGGTTCTTTTTAAGGATAGCGAATTGTCTTTAACCTTAACATTTACGCCTTATGCTGTCATCCGTGAGAACTGGAATGTCACGTTAATAATCCTTAAGGACATTCCTGCAGTAACCATTCCAGCAACTGGAATGGCACTTAACCTAAAAATCATTAATAATCCTTAAGAACATTCCTGCAGTCATTCTAGAGAACTGTAATCGCACTTAACCTTAGAGTCATTAATAATTTTAATGTTAAGGAAATTTCTGCTGTCATCCGAGAGAACTGGGATCGCACTTAATCAGAAAGTCGTTAAAACTTTTAAGGTTAAGCACTCTTATCTTTTATCTTATTATGACTTAAGGACTGTTATCCGAGAAAACTGTAATTGCACTTAACTTAAATGTTAACTAATTTTAAGGTTAAGGACATTTCTGCTGTCATCCGAGAGAACTAGAATCAAACTTGACCTAAAAGTAGTTAATACTTTTAAGGTTAGGGGTTTATCTTAAGATTATCCTTATCCTCAAGTAGACCCAAAATCTCCATCTAGTATGGTGAATCCGGTTCTCCTAAGGATAAAGAATGTATTTTCCTTAGCCTTAAAAATCAACAAATATGTCATTGTCATCGAGAGAGCAGCAATCGCAATTAACGAAAAAGTCGTTAAGTTTAAGACTAATGACAATTCTGCTGTCATCCGAGAGAACTGGAATCGCAGTTAACGAAAAAGTCCTTAATAACCGAAATCTCCCCCCAGGAGTAGAACGGTTTTATAACATAAGACTTCACTCAACTTTCAAATCGGTTTACATAACAATTCTAGGATAACTCGTTCAGTGAACTTGCAGTAGTTGCATATTTGCATGCAAATGCTCCCTTGATCTTCTGAATGCAAAATAATGCTGAGCTAAGAATGTGGATCCTCGTTAACTTCCAACTGCATTAAGGAACATACACCAGTGATGCACTTGCTAAAATATTATACTAATAATATGCACATATTCTAAAATATTTTACATTGTCGTTAAAGTAGACTGTTTGATATTGTATATTATTCTCCACGCTAGAAGTTCAACTGTGTTGTGGTTGGACACTTTTCAAGGGTAATTAAAAAAAAAATCTAAAAAAATGAATTTAAAAGCAGTACATTTTTACCCAATAAAATTTCGATATTTATCAAATGAATTCAGTGGGAGGCTCAAAAATAAGTAGATATATAAAAAAAATGAAAATATTAAAGCAATATGAAAAGATCGGTCAGTGGCCGAGTTGGCATCGCGTTCGGGTCCTACCCAGGCGTCGTGTGTACAATTCCTCGTCTGGCTAAGTCCCCCGTCACGACACAAGCAACATTTTCCACTTACTGTGGTGGTAGAGGAGATTTTAAAATATTGTCAGTTTATTCGTAACCCGGGAATGTTCGTATTTCTTTTAAGAAAAAAAAAACAATTTTTCAATAAAAACTAAAAATACAATACAAGCTTGACCTACAAACGAGCAGTTTATGAATAATTTTATGTTTACCCTTAACTAATTTATACAAAAATAATAAAAAAGAAAAAAAAAAACAACGTAAAAATTCACCGGAGACCAAAATTTAATCTATATTTTTTACTTCAAACAATGTCAGGAATCACTGGTTAAAGTAAGTCAAGTATGACCCTTAACTTCCTGTAGATACAGGGTGTTAAGGGACGTACTTGACTTACTTTAACCAGTGATTCCTGATATTATTTGGAGTAAAAAATGTAAATGAAATTTTGGTCTCCGGTGACTTTTTTTGACGACTTTTTTTTTCCAAAAATTTTTTCTTCAAAATCAAACAAAAAAAAATTCCTTGTGCATATCGTCACTGGTCACTCAGCCGGGTGTCCGAAGAACCCCTTACCCCACCTCCAACTGTTCAACAACTACCATTTTTTATGTTTTTGTAGAAAAAAAAAAAAAAAAACAACAACAAAAATTAATTATTATTTTTTAATTTATAAACTAACCTTTAGACAAGATTTTTATGCATAGCACAAAGGGTAACAATTATTACAAGCAATAATTGTCAGCCTGAAACACTCATTTACATTGAAAAATCTTCCGAGAAAAGATATTTGCCGCCAACGGGACTTGAACCCGTGTCCTTCCGATTACCGGTCGACAACAACAAAACAACAAAAATGTCACCGGAGACCAAAATTTCATTTACATTTTTTACTCCAAATAATGTCAGGAATCACTGGTTAAAGTAAGTCAAGTACGTCCCTTAACACCCTGTATTAAACAATCAAGTATTGTCAACGATATTGTTTAATATTAGAAGTTCTGGGTCGTGGTTTTGGAATATTTATTTGATACAATTAAAAATAAAGCAACACGATCTGCAAAAAACTTTTAGGAAAGTATGTGAACTTAACTTACTCTTTAATAATAATAAAAAGTGTTTGATTACCCATCTTTGTAACTTTTCGTTGGTGTATCACAGGTTGGTGATCAGTTGGAAAGATAAGAAAGATCCATACTATGTTTTATCTAGGTATTATGTTTTGCCACACGAACCGAATGAAGAAAGTTCGAAGCGATAAAGTTCGACTTAATGAAGAATTATGATGTATTCACTAGAGAATAGAGATCGAAAGTTTCAAAGAAAAAATAAGCATCCTTTGCAAACACAGAACGCTTAATATTCATTTATTTTTTCGAAGGAGGCAAATACTTTGGCGTGAGACGTTTTATACAATAAAACAAATAATAATAAAAGGATGAACGGTTCAGCAATGTATAATTTCATGATGCCAGAGCTCACTATTATACACAGAAACCATCGCGGGCATGCGCACTTCAAATCCCCAAATTTTCATAGCAATCGGATGAATGGTTTAGCAACGCATAGCGGACCCAGAAACAAACATATTTTGATTTTTTTTAAATATATAGATACACATTACATAATGCCAGATCTTAGGGAACGTACCCATACTACGTGACCAACTTTTAGCAAATTTAAACCCCCCCCGGTGACCAAAAACCTAAGCAACCCGCCGCTCATTTGTACCAAGCGTGGTATTTTGAAGACCCCCCCCCGCTGAACAGGTCACGTAGTATGGGTACGTTCCCTTACCATTATAAATAGCCTATAACCTTCGCGGGTGTGTGCCCAACAAATCACCCAAAATGAATGATGAACTATAGCGCATAACATACGAACAAACAAACAAACAAATTAAAACTCACGCCATGGATCACCCCTGGTCTTGTCAAATCGATCCACAGGAGGAATCAACTCCACAAAAAGGCGAATAGGAACCCAGAGAATATTATACTACAAACTCGTTACAAAAATTATAGGAACTTGTGTAAAAAATTAATTACATCAACTAAAGAAAATTACTTTAAATAAATTATTTACGAAACTAAATATACGTTAAAACGCTATGGGAAGCATTTCGTAATATAACTAAAACCAAAATCAATAAATCACCGGAAATTAAATCATTGAACATTGATAACACTATCACGTCAGATCCAAAAAAAATGGTAAATTTTGCAAATAACTACTTCGCGTCAGTGGGAACCGCACTGTCAAAAAAAATTCTTGATAAAAATAACACAACTGAAACTTATCTTGCTAAGATAACTGGCTGTAATCTTAGTCATAAAATAGATAACATTCGAACTACATCACAAGAAGTGATGAAAACAATTGACGAGCTTAAGTCATCCAATGCGTGTGGCCCAGATAAGATCTCTTCAAATCTGTTAAAAAATATAAAATCCGCCATAGGATCGCCGATATCATTCATTTGTATTCAATCTAAGCTTTAACTCTGGAAAATTCCCCAGTCATTTAAAACAATCAATTGTTATTATACTTCACAAAAATGGGAATAAATCACATATTAACAACCACCGACCAGTTTCTTTGATCAACTCTGTGTCTAAAATTATTGAGAAGATTGTTAAGAATCGGCTCAGCCTGTACCTAGAAAACAATAACCTCCTTTCCAATAGTCAATACGGTTTCCGTCCAGGTTTAGGCACTGAAAATGCCATTGCTAAATTGACAAAAATTATCTCTAATAACATAGATAGAGGTGCAAAATGCATTGCGCTCTTCCTGGATCTAGCAAAAGCATTCGACACTATCTCTCACAAAATTCTGAAGAATAAACTACAGCGCATCGGTATACAAGGTCAGCTCTTCAATTGGTTGTGTA
The DNA here is from genome assembly GCA_929108145.2 of Limnephilus rhombicus. Lineage (NCBI taxonomy): Eukaryota > Metazoa > Arthropoda > Insecta > Trichoptera > Limnephilidae > Limnephilus > Limnephilus rhombicus. Next base: position 52,647,449 of record OV815280.1, on the reverse strand, counting down.
GCTATTTAGATGACAGGAGCCAAAGAGTGCTCATCAACGACACTATAAGCGATTCAGCTAATATTAAATTCAGTGTACCCCAAGGAAGTACTTTAGGACCACTTCTATTCAATATATATATAAATGATCTATGTAACAGTTCCCTCGCCGACCACATTATCACCTTTGCTGATGATACAGTCTTACTATTTGAAGACAAAAGCTGGAATGTTGTTCATAGTAAAGCAGAAGTAGGTTTAAACAAGGTCAAACAATGGTTAGACAATAATCTCCTTACACTTAACCCAGATAAAACCAAATTCATCCGTTTCAGAGCAACTCAAGCAGGAGAACCAAAAGAAATACACAACATCATTATTCACCATTGTATTGACCGGACCCAGTACCGGATTATCCCTAAGGCAGAGTAGGCAACTGCCTAGGGGCCCGAGAAGAGACCCGAGAAAAAATTACTTCCTTCAATTAGTGAGCAACGAAGATTCGAAAAAAGTCAGCTTTCAAGATGATTTAATTTTTTTTAATTAGGAACATTTTTATATCATTAGATTCACGCTTTAAAGAAAACAATAAATTATAAAAATTAGGTTATAACCCAATAAATAACTAATATTCACAACATGCACAAATAATAAATAAAAAGTCTATAATTAAAACAAATTTATAAAAATATTATTGTATTATATTGTATTGTAATCTTTTTTTATTGAATGGGGATGGCATACCTTTCTTTCGTAATGTAGCAAAAAAACAGATTAATTATGAATAAAATTAGTTTTGGTAGAAAAAAATAATTTTGGAAGTTAGAAAAGGGTAAAGTGCAGTGGCGGACTAAGCCCGTCAGAAGCTCGGGGCGGTAAAGTTGAATGAACCCCCCCCCTTCCCCCCTTAGTAAAGTTTATGTTATTTTACAAGTTTTTTATTCAGTTCAAGAGCAAGGCTTTAAAGCAAAAAAAAGTTATTTTTAATTCATATTCTGAAAGATGCATTTGTTAATAATGCTCTCACCATTTGAAGAAATTGGTAAAATTGATGGAAGTACAACATTTTATATGAAACCGTTTTAAAAACTTTGTATGTTGAATTTTCCTTCAGCAAAAATTTGAATGCATTTTTCTCGAAATCTCACCCCCCCCCCCCCCCCCTTAAAGCCTTGTCACGGATTTGATCAAGGGATCAAAGTGGCGTTTGGTGGCCCCTTCAACCCCCCCCCTCCATTAGTCCTCCATTGGTAAAGGGGCCCCGAGACGTGCATTGCCTAGGGGCCCCGACATGGTTAATCCGGCCATGACCGGACCACATGTAAATGCTTAAACTTAGAATGTGTCGATAGTATAAAATATCTAGTAATTATCATAGATAAGTCTCGGAGATGAGACGAACATATTGTCTCAACTTCCACAAAGATTAGAAAACTTACTCATCTATTCATGTCTGTTAGAAATATTCTTTGCGTAAAAGATCAGAAACAAATGTACCATGCCTTGTGTAACTCACTGCTAGAATATGCATCCTTGGGATGGGGCGGCTGTTCCAAAACAATAATTGATCCCCTAGCAAAAGCATATCTTTTAAGGGTCATCCTTAAGAAACCATTTAGGTATCCCAGTGAGCTATTATTTAAAGAGATACGAGTTCTTGAAGTACGGCAACTATACATAAGAAAAATTATTTTACATACACAAAAACACCGACACCACTATCCATCCATCGATCATCTCCACAACACCCGCCATGCAGGGAGGAATCCAGTAATTCCACCTACTACAAACACATCACATGCCCAAAGACAATACTTCTACTTAGGGCCAAATTGTTCCACTTCATACCCGATACTTGGAAACTGAAAAGTAGAAGCATTTTACGGAAATTGGTTAGCAATTGGCTTCTGGATATGGGGAGAGTCGAGAGCGAACATATGCCAACACAATCTCACATACCTAATATGTACTAAAAAGTTTATGTTAATGCTTAAAAATAAAACTTTTGCTCTGTTTTTTGATCCGTGGAAATAACGACTGGTCTTTGATTCTTGTAAAATAACGACATTTCAAAAAATAAGTTTTGAAAATTTCTATATTAAAACATTGGAAATTCATATTCATATATTCGGGTTTATAAATGCGTAATTTGTTTACTTAGGAAAATCTAAAAATAATAGTACATTTATTAAAATTAAATAGTCATAAATACATTGGAAATTCATATTATGTCAAATATTGGTGTATAAATGTGTAAATTCTAATTATGCAACTGCAAATGTTCTCCAAAATAACCAGGAAAAAATCTCATAATTGTGATCTCCCGAAAGAAACAATGCAATTATTAATGTAATTAAATGTAATGTCTTTGTAATTTCATTGAAAAAAACTTTTTTTACCTAAGATATTGAATTCGAAATTGGATAGTTCCGATAGTTTCGAACTCCTGCAACAGAGAGGTACAGGAGGTCGGTACTCCGGTACCATCGATACATCGCATCGGCTTGACACAGCGAAACATACTTATAGGTGTTAAGACATGGTTAATGTTTATTTATTTATTTATTTATTTATTTACGGACTTACGTCCAATTTAAAACAAAGTATCACGAAGTATAGAAATGAACAATGTAAGGATTCGGATGGTACATGAAAGCAAAGACAAACAGTGAAAATAGAAGAAAAATAAGTGTCAAGTCACGTCAAGACCTTGCAAAAATTAGGGTGAATATTACATATCTTCATTTGTTTAAAGAGCGACAGAAATCATTTAAGCTAATACCAAAAAAATCTAGGTCTTGACGTGAGTTGACCAGTCTACACATTCTGGACAGTGGTGAGTTATAACCATAGTTAGTCGAGTGCTGATTGAGGAAAAGCAGGTCTTTATTTCTGAGTCTACGAGAAGGTATATTAAATGTGATGAGTTGTAGTAATGTAGGCGAGTCGATTAAACAGTTAATAATTTTGAAGAAACAAATGAGATCAGATTTTATCCGACGGTCTTCTAAAGGAGAAAGGTTTAGAGTTTGTTCAATTTCAGCATACGAGTAATTGCCTCGCTCTAATCCTAGCCTCCAAGCAATTCCCTTTAGGAACCGATGTTGAACGGATTCAATATGACGAATATGGACAGCATAAAAAGGAGACCATATAATACAAGCATATTCAAGATGGGGGCGAACCAAGGAGCAGTAAAGAGTTCTTAGGGTATTTATGTTTTTGAAGTCAGAAGTGGTTCTAGTGATAAAACCAAGTAGTTTGAGAGATTTATTAACAATCGTATTTATATGTTCCCGGAAAGAAAGCTTGCTATCAAGAGAGACACCAAGATCTTTAATAGATTGAACAGTTGTTAGGCAATTATTATTTAATTTGTATTCGAAAACAATCGGATTTTTAGATCTGTAGAAGGACATAATTTTGCACTTATCGACATTTAGTTCCAAGCAATTAATTTTACACCAGTCATTGAAAGAGTCAATATCTGATTGGAAAAGAAGGCAGTCATGGTAGTTTTTGATTATTTTTAGGATCTTATTGTCATCAGCAAAAAGCCAAAAGCGTGTGTGAGAGAAAATACGAATAATGTCATTTATAAACAAGTTGAAGAGAAGCGGGGCTAAATGTGCTCCTTGCGGTACGCCGGATGTTACTTCAATAATAATAGACTCAATGTTATTTATTTTAACTCTTTGTTTTCTATTGCTTAAATAAGAATTAAAGAAAGATAGCAATGGGTTTCGTATACCTATAGCATATAGCTTGGCCATGAGGATAGCGTGTTTTACTTTGTCAAAAGCTTTAGAAAAGTCGGTATATAGAACATCTACTTGTGATTTATCTTCTAGGCCATTGACTACGGTGTTGGTAAAGGAGAGTAAGTTTGTAGTGGTAGATTTAGCAGATCTAAAGCCATGCTGTTCCTCAATCAGCACATTTTTGAAAATAGGTGTTATTTTTTTTGTGATTATAGATTCAAAGATTTTAGGAATGTGAGATAACATCGATATAGGTCTATAGTTTTCTACGTTCGACCTATTACCCGATTTAAAAATAGGTCGTATATAGGAAACCTTCCAGGAATCCGGAAAAGTGGCAGATGATAATGATAAGTTATATAATAAACAAATTGGCTTAGATACAACAGATTTACATTCTTTCAATAATATTTCAGGTATACCATCAGGACCAGTGCTTGTTTTGCTGGGAAGATTTTTTAAGTAATTGAAAACATCTACAAGTGTGATTTCGCAATTATTAAGGTCAATAGTATTAGCATATTTAAGTGGAGGGATGGTGCATATGTTATCAGTATAGACAGAGGAGAAATGTTCAGCAAAAAGGTTGGCAATATCGAAATCGTTGGTGGCGTGAGTATCATTAAAAAATAAACTTGAAGGGAGATCGTTATCAATACGTTTTTGTTTAATAAATTTCCAAAATTGTTTAGGGTTAAGATTTAATTTTGTCTCAGTGAGTTCAATATAAGATTTATAACACAAGTTAGATTCAATTTTGGATAATTCTCTTAACTGAGAAAATTTTTGATAAAGCGCTAAGTTGTTCGTTAATTTGAATAACTTGTGTGTTTTCTTTTTTTCTATAATCAAATGCTTTAGTTTCATACTGAACCAAATAGGAAATTTAGGCTGGGAAAAAGTTCCCCTTGGAACGAATAAATCTATAGCATGAGTTATACATTCGTTGAATTTAAATACCGCATCGTTAATGTTGCAATTTTGAAAACCTTGAAGCACTTACTTTTAAATTTTTGTTGGTTGGATTTTTATATAATGTACGTATTTTTTTTAATCGTAACATATTGATATTATATATCTCTCAATTTTTTGTTGCTTATATTTTTATTTAATTTATATACTTTTATTCCCATCGTAACTTTATCTAAACTATGTGTTTTCTCATGTTAAAGATGGAGGTACTGCCTTTATTATTTATGTAAAAGCCCTCTGGGCGTAAAATAAAAGAAATAAATAAACAACTAAATAAATTAATGTTCTCCAAAACGAGCTTGAAAAAATCATTTTTCATATATTTGGATTATAGTTGTGTTCTTTCTACTATTTAAGAAATTCTAAAAATTATAGTACTTTATTAAAATTAAATACCTAGTCATAAATACATTGGGAATTCTTATGTCAAATATCGGTTTATAAATGTGTAAATTCTGATTATGCAATTGTAAATATTCTCTAAAATGGCCTGGAAAGAATCTCCTACTTGTGATCTCACTAAAGAAAACACTCATAGAACATTAATAAATGCATTCACTCTGAATGAATTTATTAATGTTCTCCAAATTGACCTTGAAAAAAATCACATCTTTGCGATTCTTTTAAAGACATAAAGAAACCATCCCTCAATTAAATAGAATTCTTAATGTTCTCAAAAGTTGTCTTGACAGAAGCAAATTCCCGTGATATCTTGAACGAAACCATTCCTTTGTTAAGAATATTATGAACTAAATATACAATTTGGCTGTCCTGGAACGGGTATTCTTCCCAGTTTGACAAAGTATCACATTGTAATGTGTTGTAATATATATGCATATGTAAATAAATAAATAAATAAAAAAAAAATTTATGTCACCTCACGTTTGTACCATTTCATACAAAAATATTTTATAAAAAATTAACACTGTCTAACTGATTTGGCGGGTGAAAACTGTATCTACAAAATTAGTCTTTTAAATCTATTTATATGGACAACGTTAGGGATGTGTAGCGTGTTTTATTATAAATATTCTCCTTTTTGTTTTAGGGTTGTAACTAGAACAAAAACGGAGTTAAAACGATTTCTGTGAGAACAAACGCGTTAGCTTGAAAACAAGCTTGTTGTACTTGACTGCTATTGTTATATTATCGTGTAATCAGGCTTAGTGGTCCAAGTGGTTGTAATGTATTTTTCACAATAAAAATAAGATTTTTTTTTTACATTTTAACAATGACATGAAAAATAATAGTTGCTTCTTCTCGCCATTAAGTAAAGTGACGAGACTATTGTTTTTTGAGGAAATTTACAAAAATGATAAAATCATATACCTAAGTAATAAAATAACATAAATAATAATAAGAATTTAAAAAAAATATGATTTACCGGAAACAGAAAATAATGTAATATTTATTATTATTATATTCGTTGAAGATTTTCGAATTTGGGAGGCGGTTATTATAGGTTAACCATCACCTCTGCTATAGGTCACTCCAAGTGGTTCGATACGTTTCGTGATTTAGCAGGGGTGCCCAGGTTCTGGGTTGAGGTTGTCCGGGTCTCGACGGTGGATGCATCTGCTCACCTACTGCGCGGCGGGCCGGATCCATAGAGACTGGTTAAGAGAGGCCCTTTGACCTCTCCGGCCGGACTATCTCAACCCGTCGCCTTGCACCGCAGTTGGAGGGATAGATTCATCGTCTGTCCCTTTCGGACACACTGACCCCAAATTCCTACCTACCCTCTTTCTCATTCCCAGAACTTCCTTTCCTTCTTTACATAAAAATACCCTCCAAACAGCATTCCAAGATGACATAGATCCTGAAAAAAAAATCCTCTGGGACTCGTCTGCAGACCTAATGTAAAAAGGGTATGTAATGTCTGTGTGAATTGTATGAGTGCAAGCGAGATAGCATGCTTGCGCGAATCTATATAAGGCGATGCGTGCTAGATCCGTCCTCTTTTGTGTTAGGCAGCTCCACAATAAATACTAGTACAGTATTCCGTTACTCTCTCTTCTTTGAATACTATCTACCAATATTCGTCTACACTTCCAATGTAAGTCCGCTGGACCTTACAACAGACTCAGCCTGTAGTTCTGATATCAACATATCGCAACCGATATTACAGGGTAATTTATCAATTTAGGCTGAATACGAATATTTTTGGTATTTTTTTACGTTTAAAGGAAGGAAGGACTTATAAAGCACTTAACGATATTTAGACCACTTTACTTTACTAGTTTCTCTCCACGTAACATCTCCAAGGGTGAGATAGGTCCCGAGGGAAATTATTCCACTCATACGTGGGGTTAATACAATACATTTATTTTATTTTACGTATACAATGGCATGTAGCTATATTTAAGAGATTCAGAGAAACATATCGGTATTTAGGATAATTGAGAATAAATCCAACTAGGGATATCTCACTGGCTCAGACGGTTGGGACTCTTTTGCGGTATTCACTTTTAAAAAACATAACAAAAAAAAATAATTTGCATGGTGATTAGATAATAAATTGTATTTTTTCATGAAAAAGTTTGCTGCAATAGATTTAAATGAAAATGTACATAAAAAGTCATGTAAACTAGAGAATCGTTTAGATTTATTTGACTTTAATGATTTAAAGTATTCTGAGTATTATCATTTTACCTTGCTATCTCTTTAAATAAGAACTACGAATCTTAAAAAACATTCGAAAACCTTAAACCAAATTTAATGTGCGCGCCTAACGCAAAAGCTTTTATTATCTCGGAATAAATTGTATTTTGAAGGATCGAAATGTTAATTTTGTTCATTGCGAATTCCTTTTACTACAAACTGTAAAATTCCTCAGATTGTGTTTCCCCAATAAACCCCAAAACCTTTGAACTGCTGTCCTTCGAATTACTCAAAAGGGGAATTCAATTACTTGCTTATAACAATTTGAGAAGAATCTGTTTTGATTTATACTTCCCCGATTTAATATTTTTGGTAGCGATAAAACAAATCAAGTAAATTTTACGATAATACACGTAACACTCGATGCACTCATAAATACCTAAAACAAATACAACAGTTAGACAAAGAAACTTCAAATACACTCACAACCAAAACATCTCTCGCTCAAAGACACTTCACTTTCTTAGGTCCAAAACTATACAACTTCATGCCTGATGCTTGGAAAAAGGAAAGCACAGGTGTTCTTCGTAAATTGACCACTACTTGGTTTCAACGATTAGGGAGAAAGGAGAGTGAACTTTTACTACATAAAAAATAAAATCAAACACAAACCAAAAACAACAACAAAAATTCCAACAAAAATGAACTAAGTAAAAGATACCCTTTTCTTCTAATCTATATTATTATGTGTATCTACCTATCTACCTATCTGTATGAACCTACCTATTACTTTTAAATTAGAAAACAGCTGTCAATCTTATGTTAATTGCATATTTTATTTTATTCCATCTCTTCTCTTTTTTATTCATATTTATACAAAATATGTAGGTATGTAGGCTTATAATATGCAATGTAAACACAAGTTATAAGTATATATATATATACCTATTACTGTATTATTATTTTAATATTTATGCTTAGCAAACTACAGTAATAATCAAGCATTCATTGTTTATTTTACTTTACTTTATTGTTTCTGTTCTCTTTCTAGTTCTCACTATGCAAAATGTGTTCGTAGGACTATAATATGAAATGCAAACCCCAGTTCTTATATTTTAATTATTTGCTTGTAAATAAATTTTATTTATTATTATTACCATTTCAACAACTATGCTAAACAATCCACGACTATTTTATGTTTTAATTGGTTATTTCATTTTTATTTTATTCTTTCTCATCTCTTTTTTTTTTCTTTTGCTATGCTAAACAAATAACAGTTAGGTACTATGTTTTAAACTTTTTTTTATTATTTTATTTTATATTCTTTCTCTTCTTTTTATTTCCTCTTTTTATCCACATGTTCATACCCATAATTATTTGACTGTCCTAAAACGGGATAATACTCCTAGTTGGGCAGTCAAAATTTAATAAATTATGTATATAAATGTATATTGCTGTGCTAAATAAACAAACAAATAAACAAATAAACAAACATTGTGACTGAAATAACAGCAACCTAACCTGAAAAACAAGACAATTGAAAAATCTAAACTTCATTTTGACTAAACGATAGATCATCAACAAAGGTCACGCAATAATTGGCCAACTCACCCAAAACTATATTAAAAGTTCTCTAATCCCTTTACTGTTATACTGCTATACCAATTCTAACCTGATTTTTTTACATTAACTCCACACAGGAGGCCATGAGGAAAACATTTTCCCTCAGTACCTACGTCATCTTTGGAGATGCTGTGTGGAGGGTCTTTTTGAGGAGAGGAAGGAATGAACATAGGTCTTGAAGAGAATCATGTTGTAGGAAGGAGGAAACCCAGACGCTGGCAAATCGTTCCACAGCCCAGCCGTTGAACTTAAGAATGAGTCGTAGAAGCGACCCGTTCTCATGTGACAAATGTCAACCGTGTATATTGTTAGGCGCGCGTTTGGCGTGTTTGAATGACGCTAGTTCCTCGGAGCTTCTTCCATTGAAATACCGGTAGGACAAGGATAGCATTCCCACCCGACGCCTGTGCTAGATTGCAATCAGTTTGTGAAGTTATGAGAATCTATCAAACGGGCCATCCTTTTCTGCACAGAGTCGAGAGATTTTTTCAGGTATTTTGGGGCTCCAGACCAGAGGTGGCTGCCAAATTCAACCGTGGAGCGCACCTGTGATTTATACAGGGTTAGCAGTTGTGTACTATCTTCAGTAATTGCGGGCCCTGTACGGTACGCCCAGTTTTTGAGAGTCTAACTTTACTCTGGCTTCGATGGAGCCCCATATCTGCCCCAAATCTGAAAGTCCCCTAATCCCGTGATTGTTACGAAAGCCAACATGTTTTAATTTTGTCCAATATTTGTCAAAATTCTGCTTTAATGGGTAGGAAAAAGGGATTTGGTGGTTTTTCGAAATCTCGTTTAGATCTTCCTCTTATTTTGAAGTTCAAGTGTGCAAAATTTCATCAATCTCGTAATAAACGATAGATTAGTTTAAAAACAAACCCAAACCGGTCATGCTGGAGTAATAAACATTACGTGAAGTTTACTTCTACTGATCACAGAACTAATAATATAAATATACATATTATATATATAGATAATTCTAGTGTGACTACCTTTCGAGTCAAAATATTTTGACATAATTTTCTTCCAATCCTTGACAGAGGAATAAAAAATAAGCTTCTAACTTTTCAAATACGTTCCACTTATTTGTTGAAAAAGTCTTTTGTTTTTCCCGGAAAATTCCCAACTTATACAATCAAATAATAAAAATGGGTGCATAAAGAAAAGGGAATAAATAATTTAGAAGTTGGCAACTTCTTACTATTTTAACAATTCCATATTGAAAAAGAGTTTTCTTTGAAACTGCGGGATAGTAATCTCTTATTATGTATTTCGTTTCTTTTCTTTTTTACCTTCATGAAGTTACTTTCTTTCAGAAAGACCGCATTGTGAAACATTATACCGACGCGACGTTGGCTTTACCGTTTTTTAAGTGAAACTTCTTTAGCCCCGTTAGAGTGATTTGAAATTCGGATAAAACGGAAATGATGCACAACGGCACCTGCAAAGCTACGCTCAAGGCTCCTATTGGTTGAGATATAAAACGATGCTAGTTGCTACAATTCTTAACATGGTAGTACCTACATACTACAAAGTTGAGAACTAAATTTGCTCTTTCATTTGATGAGAAATGTGTGCATTTGGAATTATTTGAATACTAGCTTTTGTCCCTGGCTTCGCTCGCATAATATTAGGGGGGTACCCACAGCGCCTCCTCCACCTTTCTTATCCCCATTCCAATCCCCCCCCTCTTCCTCTCCCTCGCCCTCTCTCACCCCTCTCCCCCACACCCCCCAAATTCCCCCTCACCCCTCACCCTCCTCCACCGCCCTCCGCCCACCCCAATCCCCCCCCCCCTCCACCCTACCCACACATCCTATCCCCCCCCTCACCCCCATCCATATCCGTTACATTCATTTTTCAAACAGCTCGCGTGCCACTTATTGCAATTTTTTAATATAAATTTCATAATGCCAGAGCTCTAAGAGCCTATTCTGATGTATCAGGTATATTATTGTAAAGTTTCATTAAAATCCATTCAGTAGGTTTCGCGTGACATACATCCATACAAACTTTCGCCTTTATAATATTAGTAGGATAGGTTAGGATAATATACGATATTAGTAGGATTTGAAATCTGACAGGTTTAAAATAACCTAACAATTATAAAAAAGTTGTTCGGCGAACTCCAGATATTATAATTTGATCACTTTCATCAAGTTTTGAAGGTTTGCGGGGAGCTAGAATTTGATTAAAATCATTGAAATATTTTTATATATTATTTGCTTGCATACCTCGAGTGTTGCGAATCCTGACAAATCAACGATATTTCACACTCTGTTATGTAAAGTAATTGATCATTATTTCAAACTTATTTTTGAACGAGGATCCTTCTGCATTTGGTAAATATGTAAACAGAAAAAGAGACACGGTTAGTAGTTTCACTTCTACCGCGTGTGAACTGCAGACATGTTTTTTTTTTCTAGACTGTTTGTATATTTTAAACATTGAGGAAAGTGATTTACCTCAGGGCCGATGCCATATTTGGATTGCTTTATGAAAAGTAAGTAGAAATATGACCGTGTGAGAAATGTGGAGATTCGCAAAGAATGCAAGGCTGATGTAAGCGTAATGAGTAAGATTAAGAAAGGGACGATTAGATGGTTTGGGCATATAGAGCGAATGAACGAATAAAGGAGTATAAGGAGTTAAGGAAAATATATGACGCAAATGTGAATGGTAGAAGTAGTCGGGGACACCCGAGGAACATGATATGGCACTATTGAGTGAATCAGATAGAAGAGTATGTGTGAGAGGATGTGTGAATGTGAATGAAGCAAAAAGTGTGTGCCAAGACCGAGTTGTTTGATGGTCAGTCCTCTCTACCTACTCCTGCGGGAAAACGGCGTGATGGTTAGTTAGTTATGTAGAAGTTATTCTGCAAAGGAAAAATATACGAGGGTTGGGTTAGGTTAGGCTATTATTATTAGGTTATTATATTATAAATTAAATTATATACATAAATCATTATCATTTACCTAGGTCTTTCATTCAAAATCTAGGCATATTAGAATTGTTAAAGAATTTATATATAAAAATGCAAAAATCAGTTATTTTAAATACATGTAGGATTACATTTTTTTTCAAATATTTATATTGAGGGATCAGTAGGATTTATAGGTCAAATTAGGAATTCCACAGAGCCGAACCCTCTGATATGAAAATATCTGGAGTCGGTGAATTATTTTCCCATTTGGTCTCTGGTAGGTTGACACGTTGTTCTTGAATTGTTTTGTATTTATAATACTTATATAGTGCAATTGCATAGCGTGGATTGACTAGATGATAATTTGGGGAAGTGTGTGAACGGGTTTAGTTTTTCCTGTGGGGAAAATTTAACTCGGACACTTAAATCTGGTGGGTAAAAATATAACCATTTTTCATCACCTTTCAAAAACGGTGTTGACTTTTCGGATACAGTCAGAAATATTCCTTTTATTTGGATTTTATTGTATGGCGTAAATAATATAATCTGACCATCCGACAAAATATGCTCGAGGCCTGAGGGGTTAAGATAATATGTAATTCACGTAGTCGATCATGGTTTGTAGTGCCGATGCTTTTGATATTAATGAAGAATACGGGATTAAATACTACGCATAGATTAGTCCAAAATCTTGATTAATACACAAAGGACGACAAACTTCAAATGGCGCCGAGAGGTGACATCTTGTCAACACACAATTCTTGAAAGTTTCCCTTTCACCTGACTGTAACAACTATTTGCTAAGCTTTCGTCAATTTAGCATATCTTAAAGCTTATGTTCCGCTTAGTCAGAAGTTTATCAGCAGCACTGCTTGCCCAGCGATGTAGCGTTGAATTAGGATTAAGGCATCATGTATTAAGTTCCCATTCACATGCTCGAATGTTGCTACTGAAATCTTACACTCGAAGCCAGCTTTGGATGATTTCAGGTTGACATGAATGGAAACTGGCCAAAATTTAATGAAATTTTCTCACACTTCTTTTTAAGGTTATTTTTTTACACACACATAACGTTACGATATTTTTCAATATGTTCAAAGATCACGCTCAAATAATAAATAAAACACACAAAACTTATTGGATTATAATATACTCGGTGAAGATTTTTTATTTTAATATATTTTTTTTTTTTATTTAGAGAAAAAGTAAATGTTTGCAATATGTTACATATCATTCATCAGTTTTTGTTGTTACCCAATTAGTAGAGAAATATTCTCGGGTCTAATTGGAGAGCTAGTCTATGTACTTATGTTATATATTTAGAACTGCTTATAGATAATATATATCGTTACAAAAATGAAAATAAAATACTTTCAAAAATACTGCAAGATACAAGATATTACAAAATATTCTACAATAATAAAAATACATTTATAGTAATTTTAGAAATAGAATATCAACAAAATATTGGCAGCAGAATATATCTGAAAATCATCGATAAAAATAAGATAATCTGATGCTTATCTGTAAAAATACAATGCGAGCTTTTTAAAAATTTAAGATAGTTTTTCTCACTTTTTATTGCATCAGGTAATTTGTTATATAGCTTTGGGCCTATATTTTCATAATGGTGTTGTGCAGCTGTCGTGTTGCATCTAGGTACATATAAATATGTTCCCAGATGTTCTAGGTCTTATATTCAGTAAAAATATTTATCGATGCCAAAAATGCACACAGAAAGGAATCTATGCTAACAAAATAATGCTCTTTTGCATTTGCATTGCGCAGGAGGTCCAGAGAAAAAAATTTCCCCCAGGGCTTGTTTCATCTTTAGGGATGATGTGTGAAAGGTCTTTTTGGGTAGAGTGATCATGTTTCTTGATGAGACCATCGTTCCACAGCCGAGTTTTTGTCATAAAAACGACTTGTTATGTTCTTATTGTTCAAATGTGAGCGGTGTAAATATGTCAGGTGCGCATTTTTTTTCATTAGCTCCACACAGGAGGCCCTGAGGAAAACAATTTCCCTCAGGGCATATGTCATCTTTGGGGATGCTGTGTGGAGGGTTTTTTAAGGAAGGAAGGGTAGGAAGTTCTGGGAAGGAAAAGGGTATGAGGGGTGCGTAGGAATCTGAGGGTAATAATAATAATAACTTAGTATTTATATAGCGCAGTTTTGTGATGTTTCACTTCAAGTGCGCGGTAAGTATGTATTATACGTATGAATCCATCCCTCCAACTGCGGTGCAAGGCGTTGGATCGAGAGTCCGGCTGGAAAGGTCAAAGGCCTCCCTAAACCAGTCTCTCTCGATCCGGCCCGTCTCGCAGCAGGTGGGTTAAGCCGCTAAGACCTGGACAAACCTCACCCACTTGAGGCGACCTATGACAGAGGTGTTGGTTATCCAATAAATGGTTCCAGGGGCGGCGGTACCCACACTGGTGCCGAAGGGATCATTGATGCTAGTTCCTCGGAGAATCTTCCATAGATCCTTTCAGCACCAAGCGCCACTCCTGAGTGAGCGCTGGGCCCGAGCTCACTCAAGACCATGCCGTAAATAATTGCATTATTCATGTATTTTATCCACTTCCATTTTTTTCTACTCCACAAGTTTATTATATTAAAATAAATATGTATAACTACGTGTATATGGGACGTGCGGAACAGCACTATCTTCATCGCTTCCTCGAATAAAACATTATTATTATACACGAGTCAAAATTATTATTTCATCTCTATTAATTCTAGAATTACAATTTGTGATGGCCTATGCCTAGTTGGAAAACCTGTGTTGAGAACAGGCACTTTAAAACATGAGCAGTTTATAATAAAAATAATAACACACAGAATAAAAATACAAACAATAACACAATATTACATTTAAAGTTTCAGACAGTCATCAACGTACCATTGAAAAAATATAAGAAGAATTCTTTAATTTGACAAGTTATTTGACCACCAAAACCAAGTGCCACGTTTCCGGACGACGTTTATGGTTTTCCAACTTCTAAAAAACGATAAATAAGTAATAAAGAAAGACATTTCAGATATTGTTTAGCCCATAGGAACACATTGCCACCATTTCCTTCCCCTCACACAACCCGAGTGCACTTCTCTCCAAATACAATCTCCTAACTTCAAGCTGTACCGCTGCTCACTGGCTCTGTGCTCTAAGGCTGTACGTGTCGGTTTGTGTGTTTATATTATTTCTTTAGCTCCTTCATTCTCCGTCTATTTTGTTTTCTCGTCTGTAGATAACAAAATGAATGGATTCAGAGTAGGGATGACAAATTTTAAGATAAATTCAAAATTAAAATACCGCATTTGATAAACACTATACCTGTTAGGGACTTAAAAAGATACCCGCAAAGCGGGAAGAATAAGGGAAAATCAAAGAGTGCGGACTTACTCCGTTTTCTTCCTTCGCTTATCTAAATTTCTTTGGTTCATCAGGTACACGGTCGAACGTAATCACGTTAACACGTAATCAACACTCACAATTAAACAAGGGCTTCTTAATCAACACTCACAATATGCGTTAACAGGACGATTATTAATTTTCAACTGAACATGAGTTCACATGATTGTATTTAGTCGGCATTAGGTAGGTATGGTAAAAAGGTATTTGTGGTTAGGAATTACAATTTTGGAAAAAGGTACAAATTAATGCTTTTTTCGCAGGTATATTAAATATGGAACTAATTTTCACGTAGGAATTTAAAAAAGGGAATGTTACGTAGGGTTAAAAATTAACATCAAATTAGATTACATCAACTAAATAACTAATAATTCCACAAAAAAATTATATATGGAAACAAAACTATTAACATTAAGAAAACTATATGAATACAATACATGTCTCCTTATATACAAAATACAAAATAATCTCGTACACACAAACACAGAATTCATTAAAACGTCCCAAATACACAAACACTTTACACGACAACGCGATAACATACATTTAAATACCATCCACACTAACTATGGTAAACAATCCATTGGTTACGAGGGGGGCAACTTATATAATTGCCTCCCAAATGACATTAAAAACGAAAAGAAGCTGGGTAAATTTAAAAAACAATTATTTATATTTATTCTTGATAAACAAAATAATGAAATAGAATAGCGCTGTATTGAAATATTTATTTTATCTTAATGTGTATAATTATTTCTAGTTAAATGAGTGAAAATGTAATTTTCTTTTAACTGGAATAAAAAAAAAAAAAAAAAAAAAAAAAAAAACTACTTCCAGAGAACTTTGTAAGATTATTTCATAAGGATTCGTCGGTCCTAAGAAGTCCTAAATTATCCAATCTTTGAAAATAAATATCAACTCTACTTTTGCCACTAATCTTCTCTTAAATGTAATATCAACAGTTAAGTAGTCGAGGAAGCAAACATAAAATCATGCAATGTCCAATTTTGAATAAGCGTGCAAAGTCGTATTTTCTCCAAGCATAAACTTTTTAATAAAAGTGTGTTTATCATAGGTGCTGAATAATTCAGAGTGCTGAATAACTCAGAATAAAATGTGCAGCGCTCTTGAGGTGATTTTCCACAAATAATAATAATTATTAACTCGAACCCCGACTCGGACCCGAATGCCGAATGTACCCAGTTTGTACCAAGAACTCTGAATCTGGAACCACTCCTTAAACTCGAGTTCTTTTAAAAGGAAGTACTCCTCAGAGGCCTCCAGCAAAACGCGGAACCTACTCATCACTATTTGGAACCGTTTAGAAATGCGAGATTTTAGATCGATTTTAAAATCCATAATTATGAATAAAATTATTAAAATTATAGATCTTTAGAATAGTGATCAGAATTTGAAAAATTAACCATCGTTCATATTTTGTGAAAATGCTTCATTCTCTCAGATTCTATCATCAGTGTATTTTCTCTCAGTGTTACTCGCCTTGCCTACAAACACTCCCTTTGTGTCGGAACCGTTGCCACCTCTCCACTTAGGCCTCCCTCGCTCTAGCTCTAACTCTAGTCCCTAGGCAGTGGGTAGTCAGGTAGGTTAGGTACCCTAGTAACTAGTACCACTGTGAGCCGTGAAAAATGGCACAGATTTGTATCTAGACTGAAGCAGGCTGGCAGGGATAAACCGACCCGAATCTCACAAAGCCTTCTGGCTTTAGAAATGAACAATTAATTAATTGAAGAAAATTAATAAAAAATCAGATTTTTACCCAGCGCCATAAGTTTATCTGCTTTTTTAAGCAGAACACCTCTGCCATAGGTCACCCCAAGTGGTTCGCTACGTTTGGTGATTTAGCAAGGGTGCCCGGGTTCATAGGGTGAGGTTTGTCTAGGTCTTGGAAGAGGATCACCAGGACACACTGAACCCCACATTCCTACCCACCCCTTAAACCCCTTTCCTTCCCAGAACTCTCCTCTCTTCCAACCCTCCACAGAGCATCCCCAAAGATGACATAGGCCCGAGGGAAATTATTTTTCTCAGGGCCTCCCGTGTGGAGCTCATGTAAAAAAAAAGAATTACTGTAGAGCTATAAAAATATTTAAATGTATTAATAATATCAAAATTAATAGAATATCTAAAATATCTTCTTTGTTGAATAAAATACGAATTAATTTTGTTGCTCTCTACGGTCTGGTGCTAGTGAGACTAGGTACTAAATTGGGGTGGTTAGTGAGGCTGAAGGGAGTTCCAAAGGGAAGGAGATGATAAGGAGGAGGGTTGGGAAATACCTGGCTATTCAGATCTTATCAAAAACATGGCTTAAGCCATTTCCAGCTCTGTTTCCGTACCCAATATTGAGAGTACAAGCGCTTACCCGAGTGCGATTTGGTTTGAAGTTAAGTGTTAAACTGTTAAAGTGGAACTGATTGTGTTAATAATTCAGACAAGCGATAAAGTAACTTCCCATAATTTAATAGTTTTTTTTATCAGAAAAATCTTTTAATTCTATATTTGAAATGTGTATTTCTTTGGATTACATTTCTTCATATCAATTTTGACAAGTAAAGTCTGATTTCGTGATTTTCAAGGTTATGCGCTCTTTAGTTAATATGCATAAATTATCACTACCATAATAATAATAATATCCCGCGATTTTTCTATGGTCTGCGGTAGTTTTTCAATTTGGGAGGCGGGTATGGGCACCATCGCCCCGTGAACCATTTATTGGATGACCAACACTTCTGCCATAGGACACCCCAAGTGGTTCGCTACGTTTGGTGTCTTGAACACCACCTGCGTGGCAAGCTAAATCGGGAGAGACTGGTTGACGGAAATCCTTTGACCTCTCCAGCAGGACTCTCTCGGAATGTTGCCTTGCACCGCAGTGGTAAGGATAGATTTATGCGTCCGTCACTCTTGGATAAACTCACCCCAGAATACTACCCATCCTCATACCTTTTTTCTTCCCAGAACTTCCTCTCCTTCCTTTCATTAGAAGTACTCTCCACACAGCATCCTCAAAGATGACATAGGCCCTGAGGGGAATTATTTTTCTCAGGGCTTCTTGTGTGGAGTTATTGTAAAAAAATTGTTTATAAAAATAATAAGAAATTTTTAAAAATAAAAATCTGTAAGAGGTACAACTTTCCTTTTTACTTATTCTTACTTTCCAACAAATTAATGACATTGTGAGGTAAATTATTATTTTTTTTACAGTGAATACCGCACCAGAATCTCAACTGCTCCCGTCTGGAGCCAGTGAGACTATGGCATTCCCAATTGGGGTATGTTGTAAGGCTGAAGGTAGTGGGGAGGGGAAGGAGGTGGGGAAGAGGAAGGTTGGGAAGTAAATTGAATCGGTATTAAAACCTTTTAGCCAAAATTGAAATACTGCTTCTGTAATGTTACGTTTTAAGTCCGCCTAGCTTTGAGGGCGGCTAAGGGGAAGCGGAAGTAGTTCCTTTCTAGAGTGGGGATCCCGGAAGCGGGAGATGAAGGCTCCGCATTTAAATGGGCTTTAATCAAAATACATCCGAAACTTAACTCGGATATCTATCTGCAAGCGAGTCTGCCAGAACTTTGTAATGTGATTTTATTCGTTTATTTGTTTACATTTTTTTCTTTCTCTCGGCGAAGGACCTAGATTCTAGAAGAATTCAATCTAATTTAGTTTTCTTGTGATCTTAACCCTTTGAAGGCAACAAATTATAGGAAAACCTTAATAAAAAAATTGAGAATATAAGGAAGGCACATTGTCAACGTAACATAACCCTACCCGTTGAACGGAAAGAAATGTTTGGAGAGGTGAAGATAAAATGAGAGATATGCAGACTATGAAAAGGATATGGAAATATGCAGAGCCGATGGGAACACGTCTCTTGTAACCATTTCAATTTATTGATGGCAATTAATTTTAGGAAAGACTTTTCTTTAAAAAGAGGAACGAAGATATGTGTAAGTTTATTTATAGCTGTTGTGTTCACAAGTAGTTGTATTCACACAATCAGGTTCTCCAACTCGTGTTGGAAGGAGATTTCTTCTTTGGAATAATAGAGTTCTTTATGTTTATCTGGATTTATTAATACTTCGCGTATTACAAATGTTTTGACTGCGAGTAGTCCACATAACTAGAAGCTAGCTCTGAATTATGTGAGCTCCTGCAAACTGCACCCCGGCCCTCGGCCCCCCTGGTGCACAAACTCCGAACTAAACTAACCGCCATCTTGCGGACTTTCGGCTCTTAGCACTGCCCTCTATGTGACAAGCTCGGAAGCTTTTAGACATACAACAATTTGTTATAAAAACGGCTTTTATTACAAAGATGCATATATACAGACCGGCTCAAGCGTCTGTATATCTGTTGTGTTTTCTTTAATCATAATTAATTACATAATATAACTGAAATAAAACTATAACTACATACGCTTGTAACCACAGCACCTTCAGTATATAAAATTAATGTTATACCCTGAATATTCACGTGTTAAGCGAAACCGGTCGGTATTAAAAAAAATTGTAGTTACAAACAAAGTTATTGTTTTATTTCAGTAAAAATATTGTTTCAGCTAGCGGCATGATAATTTACAGCAAAATTTGTTTATGCATTTGACAGTGATAATATTGCATAGTAGGTATTGGGATTTACTCACAGGAGAGTCTGGAAATGGTATCTTCCGAACACTTTGCACTTGGTATTAACTTGTTCCATTGAACAATTGCGATGCGAATCTTAGTATTAATAAAACTAAATTGAATTGTATTAACTTTCACGTGAATCGGTAATGCCTCCGGCTTGTACACTGCGTATCTCGGAACAGAGCGGTCGGTAGGCGGGAAGGGAAGCCGGGAAGACAGGAGGGCACAATAATTATCACGGAAAACAATATTCTGGTCCAAAATACAAGCACAATAGATCGCTGAGCGCAGTCAAATTCTAAATGGCGCTAACATGCCCCCGGCCTTGACATAATGGTCAAAACAAACCAACAATGCGACCAGCAACGAAACTTAAAAAGAAATAAAATAAAAAAAAGTAAATAGGAAAAACCCACAAATACTATAAAACACTCACGACATCGTGTTTCATTGCTCATCGCGGTAATGCGTATCCCTAATGCGAGTAAGATGAAAAGAAAATAATAAATTATAAGCGATTAGAACGAAAACAATAATAGGTTGGTGTATGCTAAAATAAAGTAAACTAAACTTAACTAAAGAATCTAATTAATATAATATTGGCTTATTGATTTGGTAAAGGACAAACCTTTACAATAGGACGCTTATAAGATCCTGTTTTTGTTCGGATAAGTACTACTCTAACGACACCATCTTTTCCTGGATAAACTTCATCCATAATCTCTAACGGCCAATGCAGAGGCGGCGACATGACAAACCACAATCATGCTTTTATGACTGCTTTTCTGCAAAGATATACGAGTAATATAATTAATAATATAAATTTTATATAAATGAATATACATAATATAAATTTTATGCGAAAACTTCACTGGTTCATGGAAGCGTGTAATATGCAATTGTTTGAATCAAAATTAAATAATTTATTTAAATGAATTAAATCAATTAATAAATAAATTAATCAATTAAATAATTTATTTTTGATATTTAGAATCAAAATTATATACATATACAATGTTTTAAAATGTACTAATGTTGTTATTATGTACCTGCTGACAAACTACATAAGTAGTTTAGCGGGTTTAAATGTAAATAAATAAATATATATTTATTTTAAACTGTTTGTTTCCCTTTTTTGTTTGTTTTTTTTTTTGTTATTAGTTTTTGGGGTATTATGCCGTGTTGCGCTACCTCCTTCTTTAGCCAACGTTTCGGACAGCGTTGCAGTGTCCATCATCACATCACATACACATCTACCCTGATAATGAACAAAATAATTTTTGGCCGTGAAAATCTAAAATCGTATCTGTTTGTTTCCCTAATAAACTGATAATTTTTTTAAAGAATTATAACTCTTTAATTTGTAAGTTTTGGGCATCTTGTCTGTTTTATGAAATAAAAAATATTGCGATAGCTTCTTCTAAGTCAAAGGATATCTAAATATCATATTGTTCTTTGAGGGGATAACTGTAAAAGGACTGTGTAATACGGAGCAAAGTGCTCCTCATCGAAGTTATCCAACACCGTAACAAAACGTATTTTGCACTTAGTTTTTAGTACCGACTTTGAGCACTGAAGTGGGAAATTTTAAACTCCACTTTTCGGAAGGATATTGTAAGAACTACACGATGTAAAAGCTATCGACGGCAAGTATAATAGCAATTTTGTTAAATCTTTTATGGTGGTGATAAAAATAGTGTCAGAACGAAATTTCTCAGGCGTTAATTTCACGTACATTGCCAAAATCGGTTCCATAACAGTTGATCCCCCGACAGTTTGCCCCCCGGAAAACTTATGTACAATATGCAGTCGATTTTAAATTTTTACGGCCAAAAGTATTTTCGTTATTTATTTTTGGGGTGTTACGCCGTTGTGCTACCTCCCTCTTTATCCAACATCCCTAGGTTTTATGTCGGTTTAGGGGAAAATACGGTATACCTACTTACACCAAATATAACTAAGTATATAGATAACGAGAGGATGTTCCGCCGAATAACAAATGTGTGAAATATATTTTCATTCAAATGCGCCAAGGAATAAATTACTTATGTATATATTGTATAATGTCCTCTGCGTGCGAACTCTATCTAAATTTCTTAAAATGGACAATATACAGTGTTAATTTCAAGCGACCTCCCAGGTAAGTATGGTCCTGTTTTCATTAAATTTTAGGCAGCATCGCGTTCATTGGTCAAAATATTGTACACATATTTTCGTATCGGTGATCAATGAACCGATGTATGCAATTTTAGCCATAAGTTGTTTATAATTGTTTGCCTAGCTTGTAGTTTTTAGATTTTAGAAATATATTATAAGTTTGTACAGCGCCCTTGAGGTGATTTTTCACAAAAACGGCGCTATATAAATCATCCAAATATTATTATTATTATTATTTATCAGCGTAAAGTACAAAAGAATCGACACTGTAAATAAATTCATTTGATATCCATATCAATATACTGTTAAAGTTATTTTTGATATTTATTTTAAGTTTGATATTGGTTAACAATGCACAAAACAGGCAAACATACAATAACTTGACAATAAAAAACAGTCGGTGAGCACAATGTATTACGAACAAAATGTTGTGGTAGGGGTGGGGTCGTGGCTAGAGATTAGTGAAGAGTGGGGGGAGGAGGTAGAACAGACAGTAAAAGGGACCACGTCTAAGATAGGATTATAAGATAATATTTTTGGTTAATTGATAATGAACTCACTATTATTAAGAGATTTTACGATTACAGTACGGTTCCTGAGTTACCTAAGCGTTTTCCTTTGTTGTTAATATTATGAAGGATATTAATAACGAAGTTATCCCTGTATTTATGTCAAAACTATGATTATTGGAAAAAGTATGTTTTGCGAAATCGGAACAAATCTTATTATTAAGACACCTTCAATGTTCTTTGATTCTAATGTAGAAATTGCGAGTTGTTTTACCGATATAAACCGAGGAACAGTAATTACATTTTATTGGAATTATTTTTTAAATTTATTTAAAATAGATACATTAAAAAACACATATGGCTCTTAAAACTAATAACAATAAATTAATTTCTTGTTAATGAAACTACCCAACTCAACAGAGAAAACATTTCTCATGTTTGAATTTGGGAGTAGTGCTATTATAGAATAAGGTAAAGAAATGATATTTTTGAAGTAAGAAATAAAAAAAACTTATATAGCATGATATATGTATACCGTACAGTCTATTTTTTTTAAAATGTACATTTACAGTTATACATAACCAATAATAAACATACATTTTATTTTATTAAGTATCTAATAATAGCGTTTTTGAATTGATGAATATTAAGTTGAAGTTATATCTATATCAGGGGACAGGCAATTTAGTAACAGAACCATTTTTCCGAGCGGCATTACAAATGGTACATAAGTTAGTTCTGCATCTCGGAACAACAAAAGTTCTGTGTCTGCGCGCTCTTGTGAAGTTGTCGGGGACATAAAACTCAATTTTTTGTATTATATCGGGAATACAGATGTTACCGTTTAAAAGTTTATATGTTGTTGTCAAAGCACTTTTACATTGCAAAGCAGTTTTCTTTTTTTCGGCGAGGCTATTAATACCCAGCATGCCGGACAAAAAGGCTGATGGATAAAACCAGGGATAATATCCGAAGTCTCTAAGATATAAATATCTCAGAAACTTCTTTTGCACTTTCTCAATCATTTGAGAGTATGTTAAATCCACTGGTCCCCATATTACTGAACCACTTTCCAAAATGCTACCTACTAAACTATAGTATAGCAAACGAATCGCGGCTGAGCTGCAAAAGTGTCTGGAGTTGCTTAGCACAAATCCTAGCATTCTTAGAGCTTTGCTGCATATCGTTTCTATGTGGACGTGAAATGTTAGGTGCGCATCAAATGTAATTCCCAAATCTCTCAAAATAACAATGTGCTGAAGAGATGAATAAGACATTTTGTAGTTATAGTTAATCATTTTGTTTGCCTTGGTGTAGTACATAAAAGAGCATTTCTTAATATTAAATCCCAATTCATTGGTGTGACTCCATTTGACGATAGAATTTATATCACTTTCTATCTGCAAGGAATTTTCCAAAGATTTTATTAAAAGAAATAGTTTAAGGTCATCCGCGAATAAGAGAAACTTAGAAAATTTTATGCAATGATAAATGTCGTTGATAAATAGCGAGAAAAGTAAGGGTCCAAGATTTGACCCGTGCGGAACTCCAGAGTTTGTGATGAATTTGGAAGAGTGTAATATACCATAAGTTACGTATTGCTGTCTGTTTGAGAAATAACTTAGAAATAGACGTAGAAGTTTCGCTGAAAATCCAAATTGGTCGAGTTTATTTAGGAGAATAAGCGGATCTACAGAGTCAAAGGCTTTTGCGAAGTCGTTGTATGATACATCTACTTCATTGTTGCTATTAAGAGCCCGTAATGAACTTGACTAACATAAGAATTACTAAATTATATATACAATTTCGATAAATAAAGGTAAGAATGTAGATGAAGTAGAAATAAAAATAATATTAATACATTTACTTAATAGGTAGTGGTAGGTCTTTATTTTTAGCGTTCCTCGAAAAATTACCGATATTATTTCTTGTATAAAAGCTGGAAAGAAATATTGTTTAATTTTTCATAATGTGATAACCACAAAGTATAAAGTACATTCAAAAGTATTTTAATATAATTGTTTGATTTGCATAATCAAGGTCGAAATAAATAGATAAAAGACTCTCAGATATGAGGGAAAGACGAGGAAATCTGAATCAAAGTAAACCCGGGTGATTATTTAAATGAGGCTCTAGGGATGGGTGGAGAGTATTAGGGGGTGAGTAGTCACCCCTAGGAATCTTTAATTCTGCGGCTTGAATTTGAATATCAGTGATTTCCGTCACGGAATGTGGGGCGCAGATAATCCAGGGCGCCCTTGAAATATTCAAGCGTTGACAGAAACCATCACCGAGCAGCCAGTCATATACGAGTTGGTTCAAGATTCTTTCCAAAAAGCACTGTAGACCAGGGAACTAATTTAAGAGCCCAATTATAAAAGTTAAGTCATCCAACGTTGAAACTATTCAAACATTTGAGTAAAACTATCGATGATCTCCTGCCCCGCTAACCTTCGGCCAAGTTTGCAGTTCTAGGGGATTTCACTGTTCATAACGACCCATGGTTGACGTCCTCAGGATCAATAGATTCGCTGAACGACAGGTGGAATCCTTTGCCCTTTGCCATAGATTGGAGCAAATGGTTCAGGAACTCGCAAGGGTTGCTGATGTCCAGACCCATCGCTCCAATCTGTTAGATCTATTTTTGACCACTGTGCCACACAGTTACAAGATTGAGGTCACAGCGCCTCTAGGATCATCCGCCCACTACATGGTGACGACATCAATCCCTTTAAATTCAGAGTGTCAAACAAGAGACTGAAGAGAAAAGTGTGGCACTGTAGTTCAGCAGATTTGTTGGGTCTGCAGGCATATTTCGATTTGAATCCTTCCAGATGTGCCTAGAAAATTGGTTGAAGTCATTGCATCAGCAATAGATGGCTTCATAAAATCCACTGTTATAGAAACTAACCTCAAAGCCGTGGTTCAGTTGCCAATTTTTATGTTTAGTATCTTCTTCGAATAGTACCTACCATGGGTATGCGTTTTTAAATATCGTGGGCCTTGTAAGCCATATGTTTTTAACTTTTATTTCTGCAATTAAAATTCACATAAATAAATTAACATGGAATCTTAGAGAAGAAGTAGAAAGAAGTGAGTGGAAACGCATTCTGAAAAAATATGGACTTCGATTGATGGTAACTCTGTGTTCTCTGCTATAAGTATTTGTAGAGTTAACATTTCCGTGTTAGTTAGGATATTTTTGGTTTCTAATAGTTTCTTCAAACAATTTACACAGTTGGGTTAAGATTGAAGAAGAACTGAAAAAATAAAGTCAAAGAAAGGGAATGAAAATCTGCAAATGAAGACCTTAATAATAGCTTTGTTAAATTTTATTTATTATAAATTGCAAAATACGTGTATAAATAAGTAAGAAATAAAAGGTACCTGCAATTCTTTTAAAACTAATAATAGCACGTTATATTATGTCAAATCAAATTTCAACACATACTCACCCTACATGTTTACATTACATTAGATTCCATTAGCTTAGTAGGTGCCCATTACCATAGGTCAGAACCATTAACGTAATAATATTGTTATTTCAAAATCTATATTATTTTGTGTTTTTTTTAATAAAATTATTTACCTCAACAAAGGTTTGTCAAAGAGAGGAGAGAAATTGAAGTGTAAACAATACCTAACAAGTAAAGAAAAAAAACATTATTGAAATGTAGAACGCACAGAGACATAATTATTGTCAGGAGAATATCTAAGCTAGCGGTTCGCGGTGGAGGGAAATAGAAGAAATCTTCGACCAAGGAGATACGGCACCGTTCTGTAAATTAAATATTTAACCTTCAGGTGATCGCATTTTTCAGAATACCGCTGAGGCAGCGGTGTTTACACAGCACTTCAATTTGACTTAATTTTTGTGGGACTATTCAAACATTTCATTGCTTAAATTGTGTGAATTATGGAATTCAATAAATCAATTTCATTCAAATAATTTTAATCGACAATGACATTAGAATAAGTACTATTGACAAATAAACTTTAGTCGATAAAATACAAAAAGTATTTTAAACGAAACCGTAAAATAGGAAAAAAAAAATACTAAAATTGATGACGGTGAATCACTTTGTCAATTAATCCATGAACTATACGTCTTCATCAACTTGGTGATATGCTATTATCGCAGAAATCAATCGAAACAACAGCAAAATATGATTAAAAAACTCGATGTCGACCACTTTACGACTGAACACCGAAGTGTCCAAGTGGGCAGGAGTGATGCGTGCGCTATTTAGCGAATCAAATAGTAGGGAGACTGAATTCGATAATAATTTCTGATAGATTGCTTTGTATAATATTCTTTAAATGCTGTCGACGTGCTATAAAATTAAGTTAGGTCAAGTCAAGATCAGGTTAACAGAAATATTTGCATTAATGTGAAGAATGCGAGAAATTTACGAACGTGTGTCAGGACAGAGTCGGTCCAACTTTTCTGCGACAAAGGAAAAGCGTTTTTATGGTTAGTTTAAAAAATAAACTGAGAATCCTTATTTGCACGTGAATAATTACGCTGATAGTATTTCCGATAATACAAACTATTCGTTAATACAAGTTTAACACCAGTTCTCCGTAAATTCCTACATTCAAAGCAAATAGTTTTACATTTAAATTCCTTTTGAAAGCAATTGAACGAGAATATACGAGCGAGAACTTTGCGGGAACGATAATGATCGAACTCGGATTGGTTAGTTTCAAAACCTGACTACAGCAATTTGGTAATTGAGAATATGATTTATCTTTATTATTTATTTTATAATTAAATAACATTTGTGGTGTGCTATGCTTGTCTCACTAGGAACTCCTGTGTTGAGAGCATTATATACTTAAAAATGGTTTTGATAAAATCATTGAGAACGATCTCTCTTGGCTCATGATTAAAGAATACATTTCAAATAATATTTGTGTTCTGTTGAATAGCCAGTGAAAGTTCATTGTATAGCTTTGTTGCAAAGTATCTTATCGAGACTGTTTCAAAGTAGATGTATTATAGTAAAAAAACGTTATTTTTACTTCTACTGGTAGATTTTTTCCGTTAAGGGTTGTATTTAAATTTTGTGTCCAAGTTTTTTCATTGAATGAGTGTCGCCTTTTAGGTACAAATTTGGATTGTGATTTAAGTATATAAGAATTGTGATATTGGGAATGTTGAGGTGACTTATTTAAATTGGAATAGTTAAACGCTTGCATTCGTCCTTCAAAATTTGAAAAGTGTAAGTGTAACGTTAAGGCACCAGAAAACTGTAATTTTTAGTCACCGCGAACAAGAAACCGGGACGGGCGATGACGTCATATGTAATATACAGCCGCTTGATACAACTGAGTATTATCGTCAATCTTTCGAAATCCGGGAGATGCTACTCCAGGTTCACAAATTCGTAGAACTTATACCTAGGAAGGGCACGTCCCTTTTGCGTCATCTTGTCTCAAATTCTTAAATTAGAAACCGACCTACAATGGTAGTTTTGTCTGAAAATCCACGTACACTAACTAACTAACTAACTAACCATCACGCCGTTTCCCCGCAGGGGTAGGCAGAGAGGACGGACCGCCAAACAACTCGGTCTTGGCACACACTCTTTGCCTCACTCACATTCATACATCGTCTCATACATACTCTTCTATTATTCTGACTTTTGACATGGCCCGTCTCAAGTATCTGATTTACTTGATCGTGCCATGTCTTTCTCGGGCGTCCCCGACTTCTTCTACCATTCACATTTGCATCATATATTCTTTTAACACTACTTTCTTCGTTCATTCGCTCTACGTGCCCAAACCATCTGAGGGTCCCTTTCTTAATTTTGCTCATTATACTTACATCAGCCTTACATTCTTTGCAGATATCCACATTTCTAACACGATCATACATGGTTTTACCACACATACGTCTCAGGGATCTCATTTCAACAGCATTCAGTTTACTTTCATCCTTCCTCTGCCAGTTCCATGCCTCACTGCCATACATCAGGGTAGGTACCAGGACTCCATTGTGGACTGCTAGTTTCGCTTTTATTGAAAGTTTTTTATTAGCTCCAACGGCATTCAGTCCTCCATTAATGGAGTTACCGGCATTTACCCTCCTTTCAATATCTCTATCAGCCTTCCCATCTCTCGTAATACGTACACGGATATTTATAATATGGTGCGACCGGTAAGGCGCGGCGACAGACACGCTTTGGAAGTCGGATTCTTAAATTCAACCACTATTAACACTGTTTGATGATGATTTGATTCGTACACAAAAAATGTATACAGTCTTCTATATGTATATATTGACTATGAGCGATAGTAAAAATATTCCATTTATCGTTTGCTTGAAAATAATTACGAAAAATACACCGCTTTACCGCCCACACATGCCGCCGCATGCCGCTACACTTTTAATAGGCGTAGATTTTGAAAAGTAACTTTTGGTAATTAACTTTTAAACTTAATTACCAAAAGAGTTTCGGTCAGGATAGACGGAAAAATATGCATTAAAATTCGATTTCCATCCAATCAAAGTTAAAAATTTCCACTGCCGCCCGTTTCTTGTATGGATTTGACATTTGCGAAGTTTCTTACCTAAACTAAGAACCTAAGAAGCTAATAACCTATTTGGTGTGAAATGAAGTGTGATTCACATAATCCGTGCTTAAAAATGCGGCGGCTTATGGTTAATTTAACTCTCCCGCAGCCGGAGCCGAAGGTAGACCCCAAAATTATTATCCTTCTTATATTTAATTAAATACATGAAATATATTTTTAGTGTTTTAGGTATTCCTGCGCAAAGAATTAATACATAATGTTCCGTTTAAAAAAATGTGAAAAAATCGTAGATCGCAGGAATAAATATTTTATAATATTCCCTGCCCAATAAATGACAAATAACAAAAAAGGTAAAGGGATTTTTATAGTTTAAATGACAAAAAAAATTACATGAGTTCATCGACCGACCTACGTGGTTAAGGATGTTATGTTTGGCATCTTGGCCTGTCGAGAGTTAATTAAACATATTGTATTATAGTGAAAATGTGGTGTAAATATAATGTGAGTGTAGTGCAGTGAAAATTTATTGATGGTAGAGTAAGTGTAAAGCAAAATATTTAGAGTTAATGATGTGTAAGTGATATAAATGAAGATGTATAAATAATGTAGTGCAAATATTGTGTAAATGTAGTGCAAATGTATGGTAATTTAGTACAAATGAAGCGAAAATATAGTGTAAATGTATTGTTTTGAAGTGTAAGTTCTAGTTTTTGTAGTTTAAATAATATTGAGTAAATGTAGTAAAAATTTACAGTTATTGTGTTGAGATGTAGTGGGAATTTAGTGTAAATGTAAATAAACAATTATAAAATCATTGGAAGCCCGCCTCAGTCCATCATCCAAAATACTGGCTCCTAATGTGGTCAAGAATTCTAAAAGCCAATAATTATTACTATCTTCTTTTTTTCTTATATCTTTTGTTACATATTATATCTTATCACCTTGTTTCATACATTTATAATCATATTTTCTTGCTTTTCTTATTTATTTTTTCTCTTCAAATATTTTGTATATTATGTATTATAACCCTTATGGAATGTGTGGGATTACACTATTCTCCCCACATACCGGAATAAACATTTATTTATTTAAATTATTATAAGCAGTAATTGTCAGCCTGAAACACTCATTTCCATTGAAAAATATTCCGAGAAAAGACACTTGCCGCCAACGGGACTTGAACCCGTTATTTATTAATTTTATTATTTATTTATTTATTTATTTTATTTATTACACGCAAAGCCTTACTTCAAGTAGAACTATCGCTAATGTATTCAGAAGGGTTTATCTATAGAATTATTTTTCAATGGTAGATTCGGCAAAGAGTCTGCCTCTATTTTGCTGTGGCATTTTTCCTTCTCCAATCAAATTACAACGTCGTTGACTGGCTCCGATTATTATTCAAATCAGTTTTTGCGATAATAATTATGTTCCCGTAATTGCTTTTTGAAGACATTCTTTTGATAAAAATGGAAAAAGAAAACGTCACATTATTAAGAGAATTTTCTAATTTTCAAAGGAAAAATAGAAAAAAACAAAATCGAATTATTATAAAAAGTCAACGTTACAATACATATAGAACTTATTTTAGTTAATGTTTAAGTGTCTATTCTACTCCCAGGGAGAGATCGCACGTCATCGATATCATTATATATGTTACTGTAAAAGCCCGTACTACGGTAAATTTTAAGATTTCCACTAAATCCAGGACTGTAAAAGGCCGTAAATTAGTAAATCTTAGGTTTTATTAGTAAACATTAAAGGTTGATAAATCTTAGGATTTTTTTTTTTTTACATGAGCTACTTACAGGAGGCCCCGAGGAAAATAATTTCCCTCAGGGCCTATGTCATCTTTGGGGATGCTGTGAGGAGGGGTTTTGGGGGAAAGGAAGGAGAGGAGAGTTCTGAGAAGGAAAAGGGTTTAAGGGGTGGGTAGGAATCTGGGGTTTAGTGGTCATCCGCCTCCAATACCTAGACAAACCTCACCTCATGAACCCGGGCACCCCTGCTATATCACCAAACGTAGCGAACCACTTGGAACCACATTTACTAGAAAATCTTAAAATTTACCGTAGTACGTAATATATCATCATCATTTTTTAGTCATTGATATTCCCAAATCTGTGAAGTTCTGGAAATATGTACACTGTACACATATCATATATTATTTAATCATGATCTTTACATTCCAAAGGTATCCCCATTTGGAGCACATTGCCTATCGTAAATTCGATACAAAGGTTGAGAACAGTGTATCTTAACCGTATTGAAAGAATCTTCCCCTTTACCACAGTAAAATTATCCAGCGCCCCCCTCCCCCCAAAATGGTTAGAAGTATAAATAAAACACATTATTATTACATTGACATACCTCAGTTAAATGTTTTGTGCGTGCAGTTTATTTAACAGAAGTTGTCAAATCGTTGCACCTAAGGAAAGTGTTTCAATGTTCGTAGCTGGTGAATGAGCTTATTTTCTATGTTGACACCATGCCCACTCGAACTTCTACAGCACCCCCTAAATGCTATACATTTAAAAACGCCCCCCGACCTCCAAAACGCTGCCATTTGTTTGTGGTGCCCCCTTTAACAATCACTGGTTTAGAATTTAGGTTTTCTAGAATTTCTCTCTCAGGTAGTATATAAACGCCTGTCGATTGACTTTTTCTTAACACGAAGAGCGCCTGTAAGCGGCAACCGTACCACCACGAACTATATTTTCGGACGATTATCATTGGACGTTTGATTACATGCATTTGTAGAATTACATACATAATGCATGCCTGAGCCTTTGTGGTCGTTAGTACATATGTGATCCTTTTTGGTCGTTTGTGCATATTTGAACATTTTTCTGTAATTACCGCCTAATTAGCCATAGCATTCTTCAAAATATGAGCGGTTGAAATAAAAAAAAAATCGATAATATTATCTTTTCTTAGGAGCAGGAAAATATTTACGAAGAATAATGAGAAATGAAATATTGTTGAATAATTTTATCTAAATTAAATATTTTACCATATTACTCTAAAAAATGCACATTTTTTAATAATTAAGATAAAAGTACCTTTTACCTTATATCTCGCAGCTACGCACATAAGCACACACTTCACCGCAAGCAATTACACATCTGCCCTGATGATGGACACTGTTTAAAACTATTGTTTTATAGCTAAAATTATCTGTGAAAGTTTTCATTGATTACCTCGATTGATTAGTTGTTCAAAATTATTCACGAAATAAATAAAAAAAAAACTACTTTTGCGTTTGAAATCCTGATCTCTAGATTCCGTTTGCCAAGCGATTTTTATGCCTATTTCCTATATTCGTAGTAACATAAGGCACACTAAGAATACATACATTTTGGCTTGTGGGATCCTCTAATAAAAAGGCAATATTAAGCCGCTGCTACCCGAATTTCTACAGATTTCTTACAAATCTCCCTTAAACACTTTCAGCCTTACTAAAAAACCCAGTGAAAATTTTATTCAATTGACAAACGGCCGCGGATGTGAAAACATTACATATTAAAAAATTGTTCATTGAAAGAAATACACATAGTTTACACGGCCTGAGAGGGTAGTTTATCTCTGTTTTAACGATTGATGTCCGAACGATATTTGTAATTTTTCCAAGTATTTTGAATGTTCTATATATTTCTTATTTTTGAAGGTGTCGTAAAAACAAATACCATTTATGAAAACTAGATTAAATTACCTTTTAGATTTGTGTGTTTGAAATACACTTTAGTTTTCAAAAACTGCCATATTTTAAGATTCAAACTCGGAAAAAAATGGAAAAAAATTTCCTCCCAAAACATTTTTGACCAAAATGTAGAGAAATTAAAAAAAAATCAAAATTTCAAAAACACAGCCCTTTTATGTAATAAATTTGAAAGGAAACTATCATCTCACTTTTTCATTGTGCATATAATAAAAAAATAATAAAAAATTTCAAAGTTTTTTTTATTGCCAAAAAAATAACTTAGAAAAATAACGACATTTAAAACAGATTTCTTGCATCTCTAAAGACGTTAATTTCTTTGATACGTTTACGAACACATGTATTAGATATTAATATTATAAAAAATTATCACTTTTCAGAAATTGTCTTAAAATAAAGATCTTAAAATGTAAATTTTATCTTTTATGTAACCTATAAAACAATATTCTGACAGGTCAACTTTGAAAGTACGGCGTTTGTACAATAACTTGATTAAACTGATGTAAACCGCACAAATAACACGGTAAATATATCAATTATATGAATAGAATAGTAATTTCGTCACTACAATAGAAATTATTAAGTAAAATCACAACATCTAACAAAATTTTCGACATCCCGCCTGATCCCGCCATAAACACACCAAGCCCACCAAGCTGTGTTTTCATCGCGGGCCGTTGATGCACATGCGCGCCAATAATACCCCTGGTGGAGAGTAATTAAAACAACATTTTTTCCTAGTAAATTATAACCATATACGACGTTGTCAGTTCAAATGCATTTTAACAGCATGACCAAGTAAGAAAGCTTATTGGTAATGAAACGTGTTTTAGTGTATACGGGGTTTATTTATGTTATTGCAATAACACAGTTAATCGGTCGCACTGTGGTTTTTTTTTTTAATAAGGCTGTTTTAAAGCTCTTAAAAAATATGTGTTATTCTTGAAGATTATATCTAGACATTCCCCATGCCGAAATGCAAATTATATAAAATTCCCTCGATAGAAAAAAATCGCAATGTGGGCTCCAAAAATTATTATAAACACCTTTGTTTCAGTTATTTTACAAGTTACAAGCATAAGTATGAAAAAAATCACAGTGTTTCTTTAAATGATTTTTGTTCTATTTCAAACGAGTCCTGTTTTATACATTTTCACAATTTTCGCATCGATTTTATCGCTTTAAATATTAGGGCGCTACTCTAACATTCATAATTACATATCTACATCTTCTACTTTTTGAGCGCGGATACGGCGCCTTAAAACCACTGAGCTATCGCGTCACCCTTACAACGAACGCATTTTAAAATTACAACACCGGCGGTATTATTTAGTTTTAATTTTGCTTCATATTTAAAATTTTTTTTTCATTTTATTTTATTTTTATCATTTTTTGATCTTGTTTATACTACGTTAGAATATAAACTAATATGCAGAAGGTAACATTTCATTTTATAAAATCAAATATTTTTACAGTACCTAACATGACATTTCGTTTTACATACATTAATTCTTCCTTCATTCTTCATACTTTCAGGCATTTCAATATTTCATCTTCATACTTTCAGGCATTTCAGTCTTCAATATTTTACTAGGCAAATCTGTGATTTAAATTTTTTCGTATGTGGTAATCTAACTCTATTTATATAGAGCACTCTTTTTAGGGTGAAATCCCTATTTAAAAAAAAAAAAATCTATTTGTATTTATGGTTTCGTAATTATGTAAATATCTCTATAACAAACAATTTCATCCGTAAAGAATTTTGGCATTTGGTTTTTCATGACTTTATGAACAAGAATTACCACCTAAAAAAGCAGAAAGACTGGTTGAGGATCTCTCCAGCCAGACTCTATCGAACCATTGCCTTACAACGCAGTGGGAGGGATGGATCACACATCCGCCTCTCTTGGACACACTAACCCCTAGATTCCTACCCACTCCTCATACCATTTTAATTTCCACCCTTATTTTTCCCTCCCTTAAAAAGACCCCCACACAGCACCATAGGCCCTGGGGGAATTTATTTTTCTCAGGGCCTCCTGTGTGGAGTTAATGTAAAAAAAGGCTATTTTTTATTGGTTTGCGCTATACTGGGACCAATACTTGCGCAGTAGTACAAAATAATTTAAGTAATATAAGTGAATTTGCATAATTTATAACTAAACTGCTGAAGAACTTAAAACTTGTCTTCTTAGCATTAACAGATTTGCAGATAGGTACGTGGAACGCCCCTAAATATTATATTGTTTATTACCAACAAATTTTTGAATAACTAAATAACTTAACCCAAATAAAGATAACTCTGCAAATTCCTTAGTGATCAGAGGCTCCTATGTTTCGCTTAGATGTGGAAATTCGAGTGTTCGTTCTATTGTCATAATTATTCAGCCTTTATGTGTGGCAACACAATTTTTTCCAAGATATGGTAATATTGTATTATTTGGTCCTCTCGAGTGTTTATATTAGAAGATAAACTAGACATAAATAAACCTGAGGCTTTAAATCATAATTATTATCTTCCCGGTTGTTTGTGGACGTAAGCAAGTCAAAACCGTTTGTTTGTAGATATAAGCAAGTATAAAGTTGGTAGTTGTGGGTGCTTTAATGAATGGGAAAGTTATGAGAGGAATACGGTGATATTTGAGAGCTGAATAATTAAACATTTCAAAAGTTGCTTCACTAATATCGAATATCAATTAGATTTGCTGAAATACTAGGGAATGAAGGTTTAATCAGATTCAAAACGGTTACAATTTATACAATATAAGCTTAATTTAAGCTTATTTATATAAAAATAAATAAGCTTAAATTAAATACAAAAAAAAACAAAATGTATGGTGATTGGATACAAGAAGACATCCAGTGAAAGCAAAATTAAAATTGATGGTGAAATTATTGAAAATGTTACTGAAATGAAATACTTAGGAGTTATATTAGATTCGAAACTAAACTTCAATAGACATGCTGAATACACACAAAAGAAAATTGGCAAAAAGATATCTTTTTTTGGAAGAATTCGGCCAAAAATTTCTAGAAAAACAGCAATCACCATATACAATTCAATTATTGCTCCACACTTCAACTACTGCTCAAGTATACTTTTCCTATGTAACGAAAGAGAACAAAATAAGTTACAAATTCTCAAAAACAGGGCAATGAGAATAATTCTTCGACGAAACAGATTTTCAAAAATTATTAAAATGTTAAAGGAACTAAATTGGTTGACCGTGAAACAGATGCTGACCTTGATCACGATGGTATTTATTCACAAAATATTGAACAACACGTTACCAAAATACTTCTCAAATAAAATTTTATACAATAAAGACATTCACAGATATAACACAAGGACGTGCAAGGAAATTAGGCTACAAAAAAGGACAAAGCGAATACGCAGAACAGTCTACTGTACAAGGGAATGAAGTTGTATAACACACTACCAGAAACTTTAAAGTCCACACCAATTGCAAAGTTCAAGATGTATTGTAGGAGCTACATAAAACTTGAAAAAATATAGTGAATATGAAATATTATTATCAATTAGAAATTTGTAAACTTAAATGTGCAAATTACTAAAATAAAATTATTATTATTATTATTACAATTACATTTATTCTCATAGCATCTAATTTAATGAAACAATAGTTTCCTGGGTGAATTAATTGCTATAAATAAATGAAACAATGATACTTTGTTTAAACCACTTATATATTTGAGTAAAGCTGACCGGTTTCAGAACGACCGTTCCTTCTTCAGGTCAAACGTATAAGTACTGATTTGTCAGTTACAAAATAGTGAATGGGAACAATGTATTATTATGATAGGGGTGGAGCAGTTGCTATGTATTAATGAAGAGTGGGTAGGGGAGCATTTCCATGATTGGGCTGTAAGACAATATTTATTTATTTATTTCAACGCCATAAAATGGCTATTACAATCCGGTGATACATGATACACAGTGGTACATAGGAGGGTAATTACAATGATAATAATGTACATTAAACAAGTACATATGTATGATAAAAACTAGTATTTAGTTATAGGATACAAATATGTTTATAACAAAAAAAAGAATATGAGCTCATACAAAATACACATTTTTATGCAGAATAAACATAAGTAAATAAAGGCTAATTCTTAGAAAAATTCTCAACATCAAGTACAATATACCTACTTTACTTTTATTTGTACATATTGTTGGATTCTAGGAATTGGCTTAAATGGACTAACTTAGTAATGATATTATTGTTACCTTCAGTTGAAATGACTGAAGTTTGAAATGTCTACAGGTACTGCTAATTAGTTCAGCTTTTCAGGGCTGCCAGTTAGAGAATCAATAATAAATCTTTGGTTTAAAAATAATAATTTTGAAAAAAAATTATACATTATTAGCTATCACCTAACTAGTCTGTCTGATAGTTAATATAAATGAAGCAAGCAGTTTAGAATCTATATTAGAGTATGATATAGACGCCGTGCAGACGAACAATATTATACCTAACATTAATTATTGTCATTGAGGTATGATATTATGGCCTTCTTATAACTATATTCGGTGCAGTTGAACACATCTACTACTTCTGAGAAAGCATTGCCAACAGCATGCAATCTAGGTATAAGCGAGTATCTAAATGACTCAGTCCTGATATTTTTGTTGCAATTAAAAAGAATTTTGGATCGAGTAGTCCTAGTAGGTATGTGGAAGGTAATAAGGTTTAATAAATCAGGACTGTCTATAATACCATTAACAATTTTAAAAATAAAAGTCAAGTCGGAAATAAGTCTTCTATCTGAAAGTTTGAGTAAGTGTAATTCTTTCATTAAGTGATTGTAATTTATTGATTCTATTGGTAGACCAAGTTTATAGTTAATGAATCTTAAGAATTTATGCTGAATTTTTTCTATGGAATCGGAGTGGATTTTGAAGTGAGGGGACCAAATAGAAGACTTATATTCGACTTGACTTCGAACTAGAGAGGAATATAGGATTTTTAATGTTGAAATATTTTGAAAGTCTCTGCCATTTCGAAGAATGAAACCTAGCATTTTTAATCCTTTATTGGTTACTGTGGTTATATGTGGAAGAAAGTTAAATTTGGAATCGAAAATAATGCCAAGATCATTAATCTCACTGACAGAGGTGAGGGAAACATTATTAATTTTATATTGATAGTTAAGGGGTTGATTTGTTCTGAAAAACCTTATTATCTGGCATTTACTTATATTCAGATAAAGTTTATTAGTTTTACACCAGTCTTGTAGTTTATTTAAATTTAATTGAATGTGAATACAATCATTTATTGTTTTTATAAGTTTAAACAGTTTTAAGTCGTCGGCGAAAAGCAACACTTCAACATTATTATCAAAAACAGTGATGATATCATTTATAAAAAGTAGGAACAGTATTGGGCCTAAATGTAACCCTTGAGGTATACCGCTAGTAGCCATGAATTTGTGTGAGAGGTAAGAGTTATTTTTTACTTGGAGAATTCCATTGGTTAAGTAACTCTTTTTTGTTGAAAATAGATTAATTATTTTTAAGGGATTGGGAACAGAGGGATTGCAATCTTTAGAGCACAGGCGTCGGGTGGGAATGCTATCCTTGTTCTACCGGTATTACTATGGAAGATGCTCCGAGGAACTAGCATCATTGATCCCTTCGGCACCGGTGCGTAGTCGGGAAACACGCCAAACGCGTGTCCAACATTTGTACACGGTTGAAATTTGTCACATGAGAACAGGTCGTTTTTTTTTTATTTCCAAGGCTTCTAACTCTAAGTTATCTAAGCGTTTTCCTTTATGATTAATATGAAGAATATTTATCCCCCTATTTTTATCAAAACTATGGTCATTTCCAATTATATGGTTAGCGAACTCAGAAAAATTATTATTATTAAGACACCTTAAATGTTCTTTGATTCTGATTTCAAAATTACGAGTTGTTTTTCCAATATAAAATGAGGGACAATCATTACATTTGAGTTTATATATTCCGGAATTAGTTATTATTATTTATAATGGATAACCACAAAGTTATAGCTACATTCAAAAGTATAAATTAATTGCTTTTTAAAATTTTCGTAGCATCGTTTTTTTAACCATAAAATAAATAAGTGCCTTGTGAGGGTGTATTTCACTATGATTACGAAATTCAAACGGGATGGCGATATATAATTTCAAAAAGTGTAAGAGAGATAGACCGCATGCTAAAAGAACCAAAAGTTACTAAGTCAGTGACATTTGTTTCAATCAAATTTGTATAGAAAGCAATTCTAGTGGTAAAAGTTTTGATCAATTCCAAGGTTAAAAAAAATAATTCCAGCCAATCTGGTATTGAAAAACTTAAATGTTATTATTGCCCAGCATTTTATATAAATAAAACCGCAATAAATATTCAAACGAAGGTGGTTAAACACTAGAGGCGCCTAAACAGTGTAGGTTTTTTAGAATTTGCAACACACTTAATAGATAAAGGATCAGTCTTTTAATAATTTTTCGGTGTTAGATGTGCTGCATAGGAATGGGATCGGTCTACGTTTTAATAATATAGAAGCTCTTGAAATAAAAAAAAATCACTTTTAATAAACCCAATTTATTAAATAAATAATTAGATTTATCAAATAGCTCCGTTTTAAACAGTTTTCCCTTTCCTACAACTTATTTCCCTCCCCTCTATCTTACTAAGTTCCCCCTCGCACCTCGACCAACGTTGATGTTCTCTCCCTCTTTTATGCTACCTATAAAAATACTCTGTAATTAATTTAATATATTCAGTGATGAAGGTTCAGGTTGAACCTAAATCGGCTGGTTTTATTTTTAAAGATAAATACAATAAAGTGGTACTCTAACTAAGTTATTGCATTCTAATTATTATAATGCAGATAGACTTTACACAAAATGATTTCAAACAGAACATAATGGAATAATGCTAATAGCTTTGTATCCATCCTACGTCATTTCTTAAATCAATAAATTTGAATTTATTCCTCGAGGGTGTTGGAATACACATAGTGGTAAAGCTAATTGCAGGTTTCTTGGGGGAAGGCTTCGAGTAAGAGGGTGATGTAAACCACCGATCCACCCACTCCCTATCACCTTTGACTTATGACGTGTTCAGGTATTCCACTACCTTATACTTAATTGATGTATGTACAGAGTCTAGATTACAGAGCAACGGACAGAAATATGCAATGAACTATCGTTAGGGAGTATTCCTGTTCTATTCCTAATTTCATATCCACACCTAGACCCCCTACCTACATACGTGAAATCGCAAGGTCAGTGCATTGACAATCTTCAACACGTAAGCAGTGTTCTTGCTCATTATCTGAATGATTATGGCATCCCCAATTGCGGTATGTTGTGAGGGAAGGGAGATAGGGTAGAGGAAGGTGGGGAAGTTCCTGGCTATTCAGATCTGGTCACCAAACACGGCTAATGCCATTTCAAGCAACGTTTCAATTCTGAATGGTGGTCTGAGGGCGATACTGAGAGTATCTTCCACTCTGGAACGTGCCGAAAATATACTATATATTATTTTAAATTAATAAATTGTGAAATAACACAAATTAATCAAATAAAATTTATTTGCCATGTCGGGATTCAAGTCAAGAGCCTTACCGCTGGACTACGCCGGCCTTCAATATCGATAAAAAATATAATTCATTGTAGATAGATAATAGGAGATACCTACTTTCTGAAATTCAACTGCAGGACAAAAGTAATGTGGTTTTTAGAAAATTTTAATATTCACGTTACTGAGTGGAAGACACGCTCAGTATTGCACAGGTGAGCATACCATTGAGAATTGAAACGTTGCTTGAAATGGCTTTAGCCGTGTTTGGTGGCGAGATTTGAATAGCCAGGTACTTCCCCATCTTCCTCTTACTTATCTCCTTCCCCTCCAACCTCACAGCATACCCCAATTGGGGATGCCACAGTATCACTTACATCAGACCACTGAGGAAAATATTTTCCCCCAGGGCGTATGTCATCTTAGGGGATACTGTGTTAAGGGTTTTTTTTAAAGAAGAGGAAGTACTGTGAAGGAGATAGGAATGAGGGGTGGGTAGTAATCTGGGGATCAGTGCAGCTAGGAGGGCCAGATGTATGAATCCATCCTTTTAACAGCAGTGCGAGGCGATGGGTCGAAAAAGGTAAAAAAACCTCCTCAACCAGTCTCTCTCGATCATGCCCGCCACGCAGCAGGTGAGCAGACACATTGACCACCAAGACCCCTGCTAAGTCACCAAACATAGCTAATCACTTGGGGTGACCTATGGCAGAGGTGTTGGTTATAAAATAAATGGTTCCCTGGCTGCAGTACCCATACCCGCCTCCCAAATTGTTTGAATATAACTTATTTTCGAAGTTGCATTAAATCCAGTTGCCCTGAATAAGTCATCAAAATCAAGCGAGTAAGTTTGATGGCCAGCGTGGTCCAGGGATCGAATCTCGGCGTGGGCAAATAAATTTGATTTGATTGATTTGTGTTATTTCAAAATTAATTTATTAAAAATGATACAACGTGTCCAGAAACTCGTAGTACAAGCGGGAAACTAGTGAATCTACATCACGTAAAGAACCCAAAACACTTATTTTTTTCGATCTTAGCATTTCGATTTTTATATTATTTTTTAACGATTTTTCCATTTTTTCGGCAACTAAAGGGTTAAAAAAAATTTCGAGGCTGGTTTACCATTCGCTGCATTTTAAAGGACATTATACATCTAATATTAACCCTCTAGTGACCGATTTTTTCAAATTTGACCAAAAAAATTCCAACTTCAGACCCGATTTCGGGGGATGCCATAGTCTCACAGGCTCCAGACGGGAGCAGCTGGAACTTTTATGAGGTATTCATATATAAAAAAAATCTGATTGGTAGCGGGAATAAGGAACTCCAGTGAAAAATATTATGGCTTTAAAAATATGTTCATATAGACCAATAAACGCTGATTCTGAATATATAAGTTTTATTTAATAATTGAAATTTTAGTGGTGACGTCACCGTAAAGTCATTGTATGGGAATGTATGATATGACACAAGCCACCGTATTAATTTATTAGTTTATTTACATACTGTTTATAGAGATTTAGTTGTTGTGTTTATTGAAAAATTATTTAGGCCTAAATAATGTTTCGAAAATAAAGGTATCTCTTATTAGTTTTATCTCTATTAATGAAAATATTCAAAAACTACTGCACAAAAAAAATAGTAATGTTATTCCTAGGGAGAATACTTCGAACAACGGAATTCAAAATGGCGGCAGTTGATCGGCTGATTTCCCGATCCTAT
Source organism: Limnephilus rhombicus (assembly GCA_929108145.2). NCBI lineage: Eukaryota > Metazoa > Arthropoda > Insecta > Trichoptera > Limnephilidae > Limnephilus > Limnephilus rhombicus. The sequence continues at coordinate 52,605,301 of OV815280.1, read as the reverse complement.
AGAATTTTTCAGGAGTGATGACGACACACGATTCACCATACATATGGTGGTTTTCGGGGGTCTCGAAAAATTTAAACTGTGACCATTATTTTAACTATTAAAACTAAAAATAAAAATAAAAATGCAGTTATTTAAGTTAGAAGGTCATTAATCATTAAAAAAGATAAAAAAAATTGGACTGGAGTTCTCTATTATGCAGATATTGGCGATGATCAAAGTCACCCTCATTTCAAAAGTTACCTCATATTGCGGTAAATTACTATAGTTTGTAAAATCGTGTTTTTGAGTGCCTTTAAAAATATATTTCTTTAGAGCAGTTCTCAAGTGTATCGTATTCCCTCAGTGCAAAGCAGAGCTAAACTTTAATCGCTATTGTGCAGAAGTGGCGCTACTGGCTAAAAATAGACAGTGATACTTTTTATGGTAACATCTTAAAGGCATTCTCAAGGCTCTATTTATTGATGTTATAACTTGCATCATACTGATCCAGTGATGACGCTCGTGAATTTCAACCAGATTTCAATATGACCGTATGAATTGTGTATTTTCTTTCTTTTTTTATGTGAATATTTCACCGGAGTCCCAACTGTTCCCGTCTATGGCATCCCCAATCGGGGTAGATATTGGGGCTTAAGGTGGTGGAGAGTAGAAGAAGAAGGGGAAGGTTGGGAAGTACCTGGCTATTTAGATCTGGTCTCCAAACTCTGCTTAAGTCAGATACGTTTTTAGATTTTCACGGCCAAAAGCATTTTCATTATTTGTTTTTCGGGTGTTATGCCGTGTTGCGCTACCTTCTTTTTCCCTGATGATGGACACTGCAACACTGTCCGAAACGTTGGCTAAAGAAGGAGGTAGCGCAACACGGCATAACATCCCAAAAAACAAAAAACGAAAAAATCTGCTAGTCATTTCAAGCAACGTTTTATTTCTGAATGGAAACGATGAAATCAACTTCACCAAGGCGATACTGAAAGTATCTTCCACTCTGGAACGTGCCGCAAATATACCATATGTTATTTTTAATTAAATTATTGTGAAATAGCACACATACAGAAATAAAATTTATTTGAACTTGCGACCTACGGATTGCTAGTCAAGAGCCTTACCCCTCAACCTCAAAGGCAGTCGGGGTATGTATAAACGATCGTAGAATTTTTATTAGGTTTAAAAGCAATATGTAAAATTAATAAGCAAATAAAAAAAAATCCAAATTTGCTTATGGTTGTTTCATTGGAAAGTTTCAATATCGATCTTTTTATTGCACCCTTAAAATTTGGTACTTTACAGTTTCTGAAACGAATATTTCGAAAGCTCCTTTGCCCATGATTGAAATTGATTTTCCAGTTGAAAATGGGTGCGCCGATCAAGAAATTCTGGACAGAAGCATAAATTAGAATGTGTAAATTTCATAACGCCATATCTAACGATACGAGAGCGAGAGATTTAAACAGATTTTCTTTTATAACTAGCGCAGACCCGTGAAACACGGTATATTATTTTAGTAAATCTAGTTAGATAGTAAATAACGCTTTCTTGAACATGGAAAAATCACGAAATCTGTATTAGATTCTTGTCAAGAATAAACCCGAGAGATTTAAACAAATAAACGCACATTTCAAATACAGAATTAAAATATTTTTCTACTAAAAATACGAGTATTATATTAATGGCGTGTGCTTTGTCACTTGCCTGAATTCTCGACATATCTATTCCAATTTTGAAAATAAAATAATTTTCTAAAAACTTTAATATTATAGGTATGTACTTTATCACTTGCCTGAATTCTCGACAAATCTATTCCAATTTTGAAAATGACAATTAAAATAATTTTCTGTTAAAACGTTAATATTATAGGTTATAGATACTTTTTTCACTTGTCTGAAATCTCGACACATCGATTCTAATTTTGAAAATGACAATAAAAATAATTTTCTGTAAAAACGTTCACATTATACCTATAATATATATTATACCTACCTACCTAGGTACCTATATATATTATACCTACCTACCATTATACCTACCTAGGTACTTTGTCTGAATTCTCGACATATCTATTCCAATTTCGAAAATGACAATTAAAATAATTTTCTGTTAAAACGTTAATATTATAGGTAGGCACTTTTTTCATTTGTCTGAAATCTCGACCCATCTATTCCAATTTTGAAAATAAAATAAAAATAATTTTCTGTTAAAATTATAGGTAGGTAATTTGTCACTTGTCTGAAATCTCGACAGATCGATTTCAATTTAGAAAATGACAATTAAAATAATTTTCTGTTAAAACATTAATATAATAAAACTGTGTGTTACCTAAATAAACAAAAAAATAATATATATATATATAGGTAGGCACTTTATCACATGTCTGAATTCTCGACAATGGTATCTATTCCAATTTTGAAAATGACAATTAAAATAATTTTCTAACGTAGGTAGGTGCTTTATCAATTAACTGAATTCTTGATACAGTTCCAATGTTAAAAACGATTCTTATTTTTTTTTAAATTCGTGTTAATTGAACCAGAGTTACACAAAGTCAGACGTAAGCCCACAATCGAAATTAACATATTCGGTTATGTAAAGATTTCTTTCGTCTCTGGGTAAACCAATATCTAACCAAGCAATCGTAAATTATTCATTAAAACCAAATGAAAAAAGTAAGAAATAAATCAAGCTAAATTTAAAAAAAAATACAATCAAGAATCAACTTCCATACATTATCTTACCCACAGCCTGCATTACCAATATTAAAGTTTCTTTAGAATTCATTTACCTTTTTCTCCCCAGAGCAGTTGATCCAGGATTTCTTTTATTCCACAAATTCCGAGCGTCTTTCATCTGTGTTCTATCTACTCTAAATCTCTTTCTTTCTTTCTATTCACTAAGTTACTAGTATTTGAGAACTGTGAAACTTACAAGTCTAGGGAATTTCACCAATTAACGACTCTCTTATCTAGTTTTGAAAGGGATCAGCATGTGAAAGTTGTATGGATATGTAAAAAGAACTACTTTTTTTTTTACGTATTTTAAAATAAACTTGAAAGTAACTATGTGTTCTTATTTGATTTAGCAGCAACCCGTAGGACTACAGATATTTTACCCGTTCCCGGTTTTTTCTCGCTTCACCTTTCAGTTGCCGCTGCGACTGAATCGGTATAGGTATTGGAAATACGCGTATTGGACACCAGGGATACTTGGTCACTCCAGCACATTGGTGACTTTCCACTGCTTCTTCTTCCAAACACTTTACCAGTGACTATGAGTTTCTCCAAGTTGGAGTTCTCGCGATCAACGTGTCTAAAGTATATTTTAATATATATAGCTGAGAGCTTATTGTAAGTGCCTAGCTCTTCCAGAATCCTGAGCTGTTTTTTCAGCACCACATTTCGAGGGCGTCTATACGCTTTTTTCGCTGCATTTAAGTGTCCATGTTTCCAATTCAATTATTTTGGTAGTTATCGGAATTTTTTTAGCGCTGTTAGAAAAAATGGGATAGCAAATAAATAAGTAAAAGAGGGACAACCTATGACAGTAGGTCGTCTCATATAGCATTGCATATTCATCTTAGTGTAAGCGAGTAAGCGTATTTTTTCATCTCAGACACACCCGTGATGTAGTATTCGGTGCAAATGAAAACGCCGCTCGGTCCTACATCTATATCGTTCATATAAACACATCCTTCGAATGTCTATCTTATCATAAGGTTGAAGAAATATTGGGTAAATGTTCATCATAATGTACCCCAATAATTGGCGATGGGGACAATCGGGATCAGTTGGTACGCTCATGCGATGTTCATTCATTTTTTTTCAAACATTGCGCGAAAATGCATCGTCCTCTATAACAAAGCATTCATACACACGTGAAATTATTCATAACAATTGGCATAGCCATAGTTTAGAACTACGCTAATGGTAGGTGGAAGGGCTGATCGCATAGCGTGACCGTGCTCAGTTAATATCCCTACGGGGTGGTTCCCTCCCCCAGGCACAGGGTAGGTTAGTTCAGTATACAGCCAGTTAAATATGCGCTGACACACGCCATTATTACCCCCTCAATGCTGCAGTTAGGGTTGTTAGGCCAAGGGGGGTGTGCAAAGCTGAAAGGTATTCTTCAGGAATCTTATTGGCTTTTGTCATGACACGATCCTGAGTCTGATTTCAGGATCATTTAGAAATGTGGTTTTGCCAAAAATAAAGTAATTTTTTAACAAAAAAATTCCAAACTACAGACAATTATACAGGGCGTCTTTGAAATGGTTAAATGACAAAATTACACAGACTTGAATATAAAATTAAATAACACCTTCCAGATTTACGTACGTCCAAAAACTTAACTGATGTTTTTTTCTACATGAAATTTATTATCGAATAAGCTTTATTTCACTTTATTAACACTCTAAAATTTAAACCTATTAAATTTTTTTAAAAACAAAATTTAAGAAGGAAAGAGATTGGTGTAGATGGAGATTTTTTTATTTTATTTTTTTGTTTCATAAATTTTTTTATTAGTTACAGATATTTGTTTTTTTGGCTACCACACTAGGCCCGTGTTGTGGTGGTCGTACATTTAATATTTTAAATACGATTTAAAATTAAAGATGATTAAACATAAAAAAAAATTAAGAAATACTTATAAGTAAAGAAAAAAAACAACATATTTTAAAGAAAAGTAGAAATAAAAATGAAAATTCAAATTTTGAAATACAAAAATTAATAATAAAGATTAAATGTTAAGAACTCAAGTGTTCTACATAAATTAAAACATATAAGTATATAAATCAAAATTAAAACATAAATAAAATTTAGTGAAAAAGTAAGAGAAAAAAAATAACAACATTTTAAAGAAAAATAGAAATAAAAATGGAAATAAAAATTTTGAAATGCAAAATTAATAAATAAAATGTAGTGTTAAGAACTCATGAATTCTTTAAAATACGTTCGTCCCCTTTCAAAAATCCAATGTTGTTCACGTGTTATAAAAAGAGAATTAGAATTACTTGACTTTATGTCAGTACTCAGAGCAATATATATTTTAGGAGCGATGAACCAGAATTGTTGTTGAGCGAATGAGGTGTTAGTTTTTGGGACCACGCAACCCAGGTTTGATGAAAAGCGGGTGTGTGCTTGATGTTGTGGAGCGATTAGTAGATTATTTTTTCGTATATAACAAAAGCTTGTTTTAGTAAATAGCTGTCGAATATCTAAGACCCTGATTTTTGCAAAGAGTTCATTTGAGGGATGGGTAGGTTGACATTTAAATATAATTCTCAGAATTAGTTTTTGAACTAAAATAATTGGTCTAATAATGGATTCAGCACAACCACCCCATCCCACTATACCGTATGTTGCTATGGATTGGAAAAGGGCAAAGTAAACGCTTCTTAGAGTCTGTAAATCTAAGATAGACCTAAGGGAGCAGAAAATATGGCAGAGTTTATGAAGTTTTTTTACTGTGATTTTTTTTTTATTTGATTGGAAAATACCTGGCTTTTCAGATCTGATCACTAAAAACGATTAAAAATAAACAAATGGACAAAGATTATCAAACAATTTGAGAGGCGGGTAAGGGTATCGCCGCCCCGGAAACATTTATCGGCTAACCAACAACCCCTGGCGGCAGGTCACCCCAAGTGGTTCGTTACGTGACTCAGCAGGAGTGACCAGCTTCATGGGTGCAGGTCTTGGTGGCGAATGCGTTTACCCAACTACGTGGCGGGCAGGATCGGGATAGACTGGTTAAGGAAGACCTAACCCGGACCTCTCCAGCCGGACTCTCTCGACCTTGCACCACAATGGGACGGATAGATTCATAGGTACGTCTGTCACTCCTGGACACATTGACCCCCAGATTCCTACTCATCCCTCAAACCTTTTTCTTTCCTAGAACTTCCTTTCCCCCTTTCCTTAAAAAGACCCCCCATACAGAATCCCAGATGAGATAGACCCTGAATGAATATTTTTCCTCTGGGCATCCTGTACTGCAAAAATAAGTTTAAAAATAGTCAAATTAAAATGAATTCCAACTTGAATTAATCACATAAATTACACTAATATATACATCACTAGCTGAAGTCCCCGGCAATGCCCGGGCTTTACACAGAGTTTTAAAAATAAAATGTAGACAGTGACCTTCCTTTGCATACAAATCAAATCCACACCGCCCGTTTGCCAGCCCGCTCGTCCACCACATGCAGACATTCTCCTTTAATATTATATTTTCAATCAATTTACAAAAAACCTTGACAAATCATATACCTAAACTTTCCTCATGAATCACTCTATCGCATGCAAATCCATTCAGTAGTTTTTGAGTTTATCGCGAACAGACATATAGACAGACGCGGCGGACGACTTTAATTTATAACATGTAGAGATTAATATGCATTACAGAAGAAACTGTTTCTCTAATGTTACAGTTATTTTAAAAAATTCTAGTCTCGTTCAGTTAAATGGTGTAAGAGAAAGAATAAATAAAAACAATAATTAAGATACCAAAAGAGACAATGATGTATTTTCCAAGATTTAAGTGCCATCTGTTAACTTGTTTGCAAAGTAAACAAAAACAAAGATGGCCTTACCGGATGTTGTAGAAGGGAAGTGCCGCCAAGCTACGATAATTATTTTTCTGGCGTCCAAACAACTGAACCTCTTTAACATAAATACTGTTAAAACGGTCTGGCCAAGAAATAATTAAGCCATGTTTTTCTTCAGAGCATTAAATTTGTTTTGCGAGACCAGACTTTTCCAAACTTTGAGATAACGCCACCACTTTTTAGAGCGAAAAATTTTCGTGACCCAACTTGCTTAATGATTGGTTGAGAAAAAGTAGTGTTTTCGTTTAAGTACTTACTTTTCAAGTTTTCACGTGAATGTTGCCAAATTGTGTGTTATGTGTGGAGTTATTTTTAAAGAAAGAAAGTAACTTTCTGAAATATTTTTTTCCACATTTTAATAAATCGTGTTAGAAAGAGATTTCCTTTTTTTCAGTATTATTAGAAAAAATTATTCCTCTCAGATCCTTTTTTATCTTTGGGGTTGCCATGTAAGGGTCTTTTTAGGGAAAGAAAAAGAGTTCTGTGAAGGAAAAATGCTTGAAGTGTGAATCGAAATCTGGGGGTTAGCGTGTCCGGGAGTGACGGATGGATGTTTTTTTTTTCATTTACTAGATTCTTATATTTCTTGAAGAGATGAATCATTTAAATTTACTGAATTTAAAGTTAATGTTCTTTATAAATACAACGGCGTCATTTGCGCCTTGCAATTTTTACCTCATGTGGGTATTTAAAAATGGCCTCGTGTTTCATCGGTAGGGAAAAATTGTTATCTAAAAACCCTACTAAAATTGCATTTTTCGTCCAGACTCAACATCAATCTTCATCATCAGAGTAGCAGCGACCGACGGCTATATACAAATACGTGTCTGTTTATGTTATGTTGGGAGTGGGAAGGAGGCGGTAATGTCCTTTTAATTTGGAGCTCTTCCGCGTTTGCCTTCGGGAATGAGGAAACCATGAAAAACCTCATCCGGGAAGAATCGGCCGACAGTCTACTTGAAAGTGTGCGGCATTCAGCGATTTCAGACGCAGGGATGAATCCATCCCTATCACTGCGGTGAAAGGGGAGTGAGTTCTGCTGGAGAGGTAAAAAGATCTCCCGCAACCAGTCTCGCGATCTGGTCTGCCGTGCAGTTGGTGGGCAGACGCATCCGCCACCAAGACCCGGACAAACCTCACCACATGAACCCGGGCATTTCACTTTTTTCGTTTCATCTAAAAACAATTAATAAAAAATTTACAAACTTTGACAAATCTTTCGTATCTTGAAAGCATTGACGGTCGATGACATATTACAAATATTTTTTAAAAACTTTTAAATGCAAATACAAGATTTGGTGTTGCCTCTTTCTAAATCTGCTTGTATAATATATCTCACCATAGTACAAAAGGAGTTAGAGCGGCTTATTTGAGTCCGTTTCAGTTTGTACCGTAAAGGGTACAAAAAAAGCATTTATTCTATCGATGTAATGTATAAAACACACAAAAATACTCAAAGGGTTAATTTTATCCTATTGTAATTATTTTATCCTAATAAATACACGTCGAAAAAATCTCAAATCACTCCCAATTTTATTTTAATAGTCTTAAACTGAAAGGTTGTGCTAACAAAAAACTGTCCAAAGAAGCAAAGCAGTCCACGATGGAATTATGGTAACTATCCCGAGGTATGGCAGTGAGACATGGAACTGGCAGAAGAAGGATTAAAGTAGACTGATTGCTGTAGAAATGAGATCCCCGAGGGGCGTATGTGGTAAAACCATGTACGATCGTGTAAGAAATGTGGAGATCCGCAAAGAATGCAAGGCTGATGTAAGCGTAATGAGTAAGACTAAGAAAGGGACGCTCAAATGGTTTGGGCATGCAGAGCGAATGAACGAAGAAAGGAGTGAAAGGAGAATATATGACACAAATGAGAATGGTAAAAGAAGTCGGAGACGCCCGACGAAGACATGGCATGATCATGTGAATCAGATACATGAGTAGGACCATGTGAAAGTCAGAAAAATATGTATGAATGTGAACGAGGCAAGGGGTTGTGTGCCAAGACCGAGTTGTTGGGCGATCCGTCTTCTCAGCTAACTCCTGCGGTGAAACAACACGATGGTTACTTAGTAAACTAAAAAAAATATCTTTGGGGTAGCCATGAAAAACTATCAATATTGGGAAGCTCTGTGGCGGGCAGTTAAGGCGTAAAAATAAAACAAGCATTATTTTTCAGCGGTTCTTAAACGTGCTTGATTTACGGCGGTGCATGTTTTTTGAAATTTATAAATCACCCAGAAAACAATCATCTGATTATTCAACAACTTCGGATTAAATTATTAACACGCAATGGACGAGTTATTTATGGCGTCGTGACAAATTATAAATTTACATGAAGTGGTTTATTCATGAACAAGTACATTCTACAATCGGGTGGAGTGAAATAACTTTTCTGTATACTTACTACTGTCCAATGTTGTGGTATAGGCCCTTTGTATATGGAAATAAATGCTTAGAAGATAGTGATTGATACGCAACCACAACTAGCCTAGCGATATACTACTCTTTAATAAACAATAAAAAATAATTAAATTTTTCATAAGAAAAACTCTCTTTTATAACTTTTGAAGGTTATTCCCATCAATGTAATATATCGTTAAAGAAGAAGATAACAATAATAATCTAAATGAAAATAAATAAATAAATATACTCAGAAAAACAGAAAAAAAATGAAGGTCGCAACTGGGACTCGAACCCGACCTCTCGTCTAACCGGGACGTGCGCGTTAACCAATTTCGCTATTGCTACGTTCTGTCAAACCGTCATAATTGTCAATTTCATATTTCAAATTTAGAATTAACAATACTATCTTCAACTAATTATTTTTCCATATTATAGGCAACTACCCTTTTTATTGGAAAAAATCATTCAAAGAATTGGTTTGTATCCTGGATAGCGTCTCGGATTATTATTGACTTTTTATAAAAGTCTAAATGAATATTCAATTTTTTAAAAGAAAAACTCTCTTCCATAACTTTTGAATGTAATATAATCAATGTAATATATCATTGAAGAAGAAGATAAGAAGAAGAAGACGATGACAATTATGACGTTTGACAGAAGGTGGCAATAGCGAAATTGGTTAACGCGCACGTCCCGGTTAGACGAGAGTTCTGGGTTCGAGTCCCAGTTGCGACCATTGCCTTTTTTCTGGTTTTCTGAGTTTGTTCTCTTTCATATTTTCGTTTAAATTATTATTGTTATCTTTAAAAAAAAAAAAAAATTTACAGTATTATACATAACTGAACTGCCTCAGTAACAATATTATGTATTTTACAGTATTATACATAACTGAACTGCCTCAGTAACAATATTATGTATTTTACAGTATTATACATAACTGAACTGCCTCAGTAACAATATTATGTATTTTACAGTATTATACATAACTGAACTGCCCCAGTAACAATATTATGTATTTATTTACTACTAAATTGAAGATATCCACTGACTAGTCCCTACGTTAGTATTCTAGGCAATGAGAATAAATATGTTTGACAGTTCCAATTTCTGCACTAAATTAAATCCCGACTTCTACCATAAGGTATTGAAGCCGAAAGCTTATCAATACAGGCAATTCTGGACTATCAAACAAAAATAAATTACCAAGAAATAACAAGTCACTGATAATAATCCTTCTGTTTGACAATTTAAACATTTTCATATTATTTCAAAGGAAAATTACTGGAACCCGCAGATTAAAACTTAGAAAGCATAAGAATTTATTTTGTAATCTTTCAATAGCTTGTACATGAATATTGTAGGTTCCTAATGTGGGTTCCACACGGAAGAATTGTACTCTAGTTGACTTTTAACTAAGGCAAAATATAACGGTTCCATGACAGTTGATCCGCCGACGGTTTTCAATTTTTTTCAATTCAATTCAATTTATTCATTTTAAAAACATTACAATATTAAAATTCCCATGCTTTTTAAAAATAGAGATAACATTAAAATTATATAAGAGGATTTAAATAATTTAAACGTCAATGAAGCACAATCAGCAACAAATCTTGCCGTCTAAATCGTCTAAGTTGGCCCCCCGGAAAATTTGTATACAATATGCATTCGGGAAGGGAAAATACGGTATAAATACTTCACAAACTATAACTAAGTGACCCGACATCTAAACCAAAGTCCAAACTATCTAAGCGTCCCTATGTTAATCGAATTCAGTGTGGTTATGTCTCTTATCATTTGTAATCAGGTTATACACGCTTTTATCGTGCTCACCTCAGGGATCTGAATTCAGTCCTCCATCAATTTCATGCGTCACTAGCACACATCAGGGTTGGTATCAGAAATGCATTATAAACTGCTAGACTCACCTCTTCGACAATTTCTTAGTGTCGCAACCACGTGTCAAAACTATACTAATGTCATTTTTTAATTGTCTTAACCCTATTTTTATACGCTGCTACTTTTATGCATGATTTTAATATTCCCGAACTAAATGTAATCTGATACGATTTTAGATTTTCACGGCGAAAAATATTTTTATTATTAGTTTTTGGGGTATTATGCCGTGTTGCGCTACCTCCTTCTTTAGCCAACGTTTCTAACAGCGTTGCAGTGTCCATCTTCAGGGCACATGTGTAATAGTTAGGGGTGATGTTTGCACTTATCTACTTAGGAGCGATACCGTGTCGCCAGCTCCACTCCTCTACGAGCTGGCGCTACAATATACTTCAACATGTTTTTTTTGCGTTTAGCCTTGATGTAACCGTCAATTACCGGATACCAAGAACTATTGAGCTTAGCTCCGTTGTCTCTATTAATATTTATAGGATTTTTGTGAATTTCAATTGCCTCCGTAATCAGGCGTGCTCTATGAGTTTTGGGTCTTCCCAGGACCTCGGGGACAAATCCAAAATAATGGCAGGTTTCGATTAAGTGCTCGGCGATTGCCGATTTGTCAGGGTGGCTAAGTTTACAGGCATGGAAGTGTTCTGATATCATTTTGGAAATCGTCCGCTCTGTTTGGCCTACATAAACCTTGTCACATCCAGAACAGCTTAGTTTGTGTACTCCATCTGTTTCCAGAGGAAACTTGGTCTTTGCAGGCCTCAAAAAGTCTCCTATTTTTGTCGTGGTTCCGAAGACAGTCTTGATGCTTTCTTTTTTCAATAGCCTGACAATTCTGTCTGTCACATTGTGAACGTAAGGCAGGAAAGCGCAGCCCTTTGACTCTTGTTCAATTCTGTCTTCGTTTGGTGCAGATTTGGCTCTTATGATTTGCCTTGTCTGCCTTGCTGGATAACCGTTACGCTCCAGTGCATCGGTCAGTTTTATAAGTTCTGCTCCGATTTTTGTGTTTTCACATATTCTGGTTGCTCGGGTCACCAATGTATGGATAAGTCCTCTCTTCTGCGCTGCGTGGTGATGGGAAACAGCATGTAAATACCTATTTGTATGAGTTGGTTTTCTATACACTGTGTGTCCTAGACTACCATCTTCTTTTCGCATCACCTCCAAATCTAGAAAAGGTAGGATCTTAAGAGTCATTTTCCAGCTCCATTGTGACCTTAATTTTAACGTGGAGTGAGTTGAGATGGTCCAGAAATTCGTTCAGTTTCTCTGTTACATGAGGCCAAATGGCGAAGACATCGTCGACATACCGCCACCATACTTTGGGAACAGCCGAAGCTGTGTCGAGTGCCACTTCCTCAAACTTCTCCATAAAGAAGTTGGCGAGTACTGGCGACAACGGACTGCCCATTGCGATTTGTCCCCGAGGTCCTGGGAATACCCAAAACTCACAGAGCACGTCTGATTACGGAGGCAATTGAAATTCACAAAAATCCTATAAATATTAATAGAGACGACGAAGCTAAGCTCAATAGTTCTTGGTATCCGGTAATTGATGGTTAAATCAAGGCTAAACGCAAAAAAACATGTTGAAGTATATTGTAGCGCCAGCTCGTAGAGGAGTGGAGCTGGCGACACGGTATCGCTCCTAGGTAGATAAGTACAAACATCACCCCTAACTATTACACATCTGCCCTGATGATGGACACGGCAACGCCGTCCGAAACGTTGGCTAAAGAAGGAGGTAGCGCAACACGGCATAATACCCCAAAAACTAATAACAAAAATAAATGAAATCTAGATAGTGTCTCGGACAAATGTATCCAATATCAAATTAATGGCGACATCTATTATCTGCAAGTCTAGGTTGTACTCTTACATTTTTTTAAATTATTTTTGAAATAATTTATAACACGTTGCATACTCTAGGTACTAGAAACTTGTTCGTTCGACACCAAGGAAAAATAATTACCTAAAGTACGTTTTCCAATATTTTAAAAATGGCTCATAAATCTGCTACAGTTTTATATTTATTACCACCTACGTTCTGCAATTTAGCTTTCGAGCGCAATTTACTATATCTATTTTTATTTCAAAATTGCGCCGCGTAGGTAAACTAATTTCATTGGATTTTGTTCCGAAAGAGCACGGCGAAGTTATTGCGGATAAGAAGAATAATACTCGCACAGGCATTCATAATATGGGGAAGTCACCCCCCTCCCCTTCTCCCTCCTCTCCACTCATCCCCCTCTACACACTCCCCCCCAACATTTATCATTTATATCCACACTCATGCGCACATATTCAATGGACGATTAAAAAACTACTGAAAAAGTGTTCAATATAATTTTATTAACTAACTAACCAACAGGGGTAGGGTAGTCTGAGAAGTCGGACCGCCAAACAACCGGATTTTACTTACACTCCTTGCCTCATTCACATTCAAACATCGTCTCATAAATAATTTACTATTATTATGCCATGTCTTTCTCGGACGTCCCTGATATCTTCTATCATTCACATTTTCATCATATATACCTTCGCTCTACATGCCCAAACCATCTGAGCGTCCGTTTTTTAAACTTACTCATTACGCTTACATCAGCCTTGCATTCTTTGCGGATCTCCACATTTCTCACACGATTATACTCGTACACGCTTTTATCACACACACGCCGCAGGGATCTCATTCCTACAGCATTTAGTCTACTTTCCCCCTTCCTCTACCAGATTCATGCCTCACTGCCATACATTACCAGCACTCTATTGTGGACGACTAGCTTCGCTTCTTTGACTTTTATTATTGTCTATCGTGGTTATTTTGCAGAATGCATTGCAATGTTTTAAAACCATTCTTCTTCTGAGCCTAATTAACTTATTTGCGCCATGTCATCCAGAGGCGTCCTGGACTATTGATTCCACCAACTTGCATATTTTACTTAGGTATTTTACTTACACTTCTTTCTTTGTCCATCCATTCTACATATCCAAACCATCCAAACGTCCCTTTCTCAGTTTCATTCGATATGTTGTTACATCGGCCTTGCAATATTTACAGATTTATTATTTATTGTTTCAAACATTTACAGAGTGTTAACGAATATTATATTAATAAAATTGCTATTGGGATCAGTGCCGTAAATAGGGCGGTGCCACCGGTGCCCAGGCACAGGGCGTAGACTCTGGGGGGTGCAAGAATGGCCAGACAAGGCAGGACTATTATTTTTTCATTTTGCTCTTGATAAGTTCCCGGCCCCGCTGCACCCTAGTGCTCGATTTCAACACATACGAACCTACATGCCAGTATCATCAAAAGGTGCATGTCGTATGAAAAGGTTATCAACGATTTCGCAATGAAGAAAGCGCGAAAAGTAAATCTTTAAAATGTTAACAATTATTATAAGCAATTATTATAAGCCTGAAACACTCATCAACATTGAAAAATTTTCCGAGATAAGATACTTGCCGCCAACGGGACTTGAACCCGTGTCCTTCTGATTGCCGGTCAGCTGCTCTTGACCACTGAGCTATGGGGGCTTATCAAATACCCGCCAAATAATTCAATATATACTAGTGTTTCATTCAACAATTACTGCTTATTATATTTTTTCCACCTGAAAACAACCAACTTTATTTTTGCGAGAGAGACATTGTAAGTGTTAAATCCCTCGCTAGGTGGCGTCGAGACAAATTATGACTACATTTATTGGGGAAATACTTAAACTTGTCAAATATTAATTATTATTTTTAATTTATAAACTAACGTTTAGACAAGATTTTTATGCTTAGCACAAAGAGTGACAATTATTATAAGCAATAATTATAAGCCTGAAAATGTTTATGCCTTTAAAATGTTTATGGTTTGCCTTTAAAATGTTTATGGCTTGCTTTAAATCTTTACTATCTAAAATTATTCATTTGTGGTCTCATTTATTTGTGTATTGTGTAGTTGTGAATAATCTTTGCAAATATTTTCGAATAAACGTTTTTTCACCAATTCATACTTAAACGCAATTTATATTAAGCTATGCTACCTTCCTTATTCAAAACTCTACCATACCAAGTACTTAAAATTAAATTAATTTACAGTTTACTGAAACTTTGAAGGGTATTTTATTATAGAAGCATGAAGACCAAAGTGGCCCAAAAATTAAATCTTAAGCATCAGGGTGGGTAACGCATTCGCACTAGTGAACTTGCGTTTGATTTTTATTGAGTGAGACACAGTGGGTATAATAGGCTAAGGGTCCATTCGCACAGGGCGCAGAAAAGGCTATTTACGGCACTGATTGGGATGTGCATAAATATTAACACTTTAATTAAAAATGTTCACAGTATGATTAAATCAAGGTTTAGTTATAACTAGGTGAAGGTGCTACTGGCAAAATAACAAAAATAATAATAAATTCAATAAAATAGTACAGAGAAAGAGAGGATATAAAGAAAAAAATACACAATAATAAAGCAATTACATAGTCTTTTGTTAAAATACTTCTACATATTTGCCATACGGTCATATTAGCTTATAGCTAATTCAACTAGCACATGTTTTTTAAAATATAAGAGGCTGTTTATAAAAATGTCTTTATAGTTACGCTCTACAGCAAATGTCTACTACAATATCTTTATATAGTTAAAATGAAGTCGCTCTCGCTGTCTGTTCGCTTAGATCTTTTAAACTACGCAACGGATTTTCATGCGGTTTTCACCAAAAGATAGAGTGATTCATGAGGAAGGTTTTTAGGTTTATAATTTGTCATGGTTTTGAGTAAATTGGTTGAAATATATAAATAAAGGGAGCGGGCTGGCAAGCGGGCAGTGGGCAGCGTGCTGGCAAGCGGGCGGTGTGGATTT
This sequence comes from Limnephilus rhombicus, assembly GCA_929108145.2. Taxonomy (NCBI): domain Eukaryota; kingdom Metazoa; phylum Arthropoda; class Insecta; order Trichoptera; family Limnephilidae; genus Limnephilus; species Limnephilus rhombicus. The sequence goes on along the minus strand of OV815280.1, from coordinate 52,589,535 downwards.
GATTTAACAGATGGCCTTGGTTATAAAAGTTGGGTAATGACGTGGCGTTGTGTATCGTTAGCCACAGCAACGTGTGGCCGGGTCTGCTAGTTGTTATTAATATCAAATGTTTTATGACTCCTTAAATACTGTCTATTAGGAATTTTGAAGTGAATATTATTTAGACAAGTGTTTTCAAGTATGGTGTGAATAATTTTGTATAAACATACAAGTCAATAGATTGTCTTATTTTTCTAATTTAGGAAAATTAAAGCATTATAATTTGTAGCCGTTCCTCATAAGATTGAAGTAAGGCGTTTAATCCACATTTAAGATATAGACTTAGGTTTTTTTTATACAGATTTAACAGAATAAGCATCGTATAATGTGGGTTACATTTAAGACTTCCATATTCAAATTTACTTCTGACTAATGAATTGTTGAGGCTTGAGGCTTGATCAGACGACCTTTGTCCTACCTCTGACTACTCAACGCCGAATTTTCTTTTAGTCTTCGGGTATTTTACCCCAAATATTCAATTAACATTCTTTGAGGCTTCACTGAGTGGTTGGCTAAGGGACACGGAATCTAATTGTAGTTTATGTTCAGAACGAAAGCCATTCACATTTTTTGCTGGTAATTGCCAATTGATTTCAGATTTATTGTATTACTTATGTTCTCTTTTTTATGCAGGTGCAATGCCGCCTCATGGAGCCTCATGAATGAGTTTTTATTTTGCCCTGTTTAATTTATCTTTGTCTTACTAACCTATTTTATTGCATTTTTCTTTTACTGTTAAGCACTTGCATACTGTTTACTAACAACGTATGCAAGGACACTGGAGGTCTAGATTCGTTCAAAATAAATAAATGTAGCTTCGTTTAAAAAAAAAATTAGAATCTTGCGAGAGCCTTGAAGGAGTAACCATACCAGGGCGGGTAAGAGGTGGATAACCTCCACTGACTAATGAATTGCACAAGGATTCAATTAATTGAGGTTTTTGAATGGCTTTGATATTTTGTGAATGAATCTAAGCATTTTCAACGATTTGTTCTTAACATACTAAATGTGAAATTTACACACACAAGTCTTAGAGGTTTCATTTCCTTCCAACACCATTAACTGTTATATAACCTTTGCAGCACACAACACACCCACACCACACACGTCAGGATATCCGGTGAGGAAGGACCCGGAAGCGCAGGATAGGGGCGACTTATAGCCAAGGAATAAATTCGGTATGAACAGAGCGGCGTTTAAGGCTTTTTATGTCGGAGCGGGGAAAGATATGAAAGAAGCCTGCGCAGAATAACGCATTAATGAAGCTGTATTAATTAGGAACTTGATGAAATGTAAAATTTATCATATCGCACTCCTCATAATCCATAATACCTACCAATTATTATTAAATTCGATTCTCTTGATAGTTTATCTAAATTATTTACATTTTTTGTCTTCTTCTGAGAGCATTACGAGCATTTTATTTATTTATTTTATTTTAGGGAAATCAACAGTTTAATACAATTTGATTAATTCATACTTATATAATTTACCTATCTGAGAATCCAATTATAGATTTTCTCATTATTCTATTATGTTATATATCTAAATAGAATAAACAGTAATCTTACAACTACAAGATATTACTATTATTATAACAGGAGGCAATAATAATATTTGGATGATTTATATAGCGCCGTTTTTGTGAAAAATCACCTCAAGGGCGCTGTATTATGGGAAATACATAATATACCTACATGGTGATACATAATATACATACATGGTGATTCCATAATACGAGGTATGTTCAGAAAGTAAGTGTAATGATTTTTTTTTGAAAAAGTGTATTTGAAAAAAATTACAGGCTTAATTATTGTTGATACACTTGATGACTATTTTTCCAAATAACCGCTATCCCGTTCAAGGCATGTGGTGAGCCGTGGCACAAGTTTCTTTATGCCCTCCTCAAAGAATTTTTCCGCCAGCTCCTTCCCCCACTTCAGAACCATTTTCTGCACTTGGCCGTCGGTTGCAAATTTTATTTATGTATAAAGAAGATAATCCGAAGGCGTCAAGTTAGGGGGATGCGGAAGTTGGTTCAAAACATCCCAACCAAATTAGTCCAAGAGCGCCTTGGTTGCTAAGGCTGTGTGAGGACGGGCGTTATCGTGCAACAAGCACACTTCTCTCATCATCATTCCCCTTCTTTTGTTTTGAATGCTCCTTTTGAGTTTTTTTGGGATGTCACAATATTGTTGTGCATTGATGGTCTCCCCCTGAGGCACAAATTCGACTAAAATGATGCCTTTTCGGTGCCAAAACACTAAGGCCATTTTTTTGCCCGAAATTGTGGTTTTGAATTTTTTGGCGGATGGGGTAATGGTGTTACACCACATTGAAGACTGTTTTTTTTTCCCAGGCATGTAATGAGTCACCCACTATTATCTCCAGTCACAATAAAGCTCAGAAATCCTCAACTTTTTTTCTTGTATGTGTTTATCCTTCCGCGAATAAAAAAGCGGATCAGAGCACTTGGCGGGATTTTTTGCCGACTTCTTTCACGCAACTGGACACTACAACGTGAGTTTACATTCAACCATGTTCCTGCTATGCTCATTCTGGTCAAGAGACCCCCTTCTACCACTCAGTGCCACGAATCCCCAAAATATTAAAAACCACAGCCCGTTATGGTTTCAGTACACTTACTTTCTGAACCTGCTGAGTACATCGTTACATTTATGCAATATATTGTTTATATTAAATACATTTCGTTCTTTTATTATTTTTTAGAAATTTTATACATTATAACCTTTAACATTCAATTTGGGAGGTGGGTACGGGTACCGCCGACCCGGGAACCATTTATTAGATAACCAACACCTTTGCCATAGGTAATTCCAAGTGGTTCGCTACGTTTGGTGACTTAGCAGGGGTGCCCGGGTTCATGGGGTGAGGTTTGTCCAGGTCTTGGCGGAGGATGCGTCTGCCCATCGAGAGAGAGACTGGTTGAGGGAGGCCTTTTAACCTTTCCAGCCGGACTCTCTCGACCCATCGCCTTGCACCGCAGTTGGAGGGATGAATTCATACGTCCGTCATTCCTGGACCCACTGACCCCCAGATTCCTACCCACCCCTCATACCTTTTTCCTTCCCAGAACTTCCTATCTTTCCGTTCCCTAAAAAGACCCTCCACACAGCATCTCCTAAGAGACGTACGCTTTGAGGGAAATAATTTTCTTCATGGCCTTCTGTTTGGAGCTAATGTAAAAAATAAACTAATTTATTTCTTACATTTTTTTATATTTTTACTTAATTGACTTATTACTTTTTAACTTTAACTTTTTACTTTAAACTTGTACTGTTACATTATTAACGTTATTATACTATTCATACGTTAATTTAATTATGTTAAAGGCCGTACATGGAAATGAATAAATTAATTAATTAAATGAAAACAAATCACTTTGTAAAACACCACAATTTATTCACAATAAATTATCATTATTTTTATGTTTTTAAGTGATTTGTTTTCATTTAATTAAAAGTGACGACACAAAGCGAATTTGCAAAGATTGAAGATATAAATAAATAATAAGAAAAAAGTATTTGTCCTCTGATTTTCGCATATTATCAAACTCTTTTTGAGACTAGATTTTTTTTAATAAACGCACAAAATAAAGTTATTTATTACATCTATTATAAATAGAAAACTTTATTTTGTAATTTAGTTACTGAGTAAAACCTCAAATTGTAATATTTAATTAGATGAAGACAATATTAGCTAGCAATTGTTCAATTAAATTAAGTAAATTATTTTCCTGGTTTCGAGTCCTTGACATGACCGTATCTTTTTCTGATTTTTCAGTTTCCAGATTTTCTATTGAGTTTCGCCAATATTCTTCTTCTTCCTTGCGCTGTCCCAACTCAATTCTTAATTTTTTGAGTTTCGCCAATATTGTTTTCATTTAATTAAATATAACAATTTGGGGTTTTACCCATCAAGTAAAAAAAATGGAGTATTGAAAAATACTGACAAAAACACAAAATAAATATGTCATAAACGGCTTTTGCGGTTTCCTTTTAGCTTGTACGACGTACGACTAGTTGTAAATCACCTTCGGTTATGTGATATCCTCAAGGGTTGCTTACATCGGTGTGTGGGGATATGTTCTTATTGTAGACATGGCTTCACCTTTCCTATTATCGATATATTTTATCGGAGTAGATTTATTTGAACGTACGTTTAAACGAGTAATAACTTAAATGACTTGGCTATCCAAGACATATTATTAAAGTTGTTAATTTTATGTTTAAAATAGATGTCATTTTCAATAATTTTAAGGTATTTAGGTTTAGGATATTTCAAACGTTCAAGTCACGTGATAGAAATGACAGTTAAAAGTAATTATATCGATCTAGAAGTTCCAGAAAAAAAATGCTTCGCAAATTACGTTCACAGTTCTTACTTATTTAAAAAAGGATCCAAACTTTATAGATAAGGCACAGCTTTAAAAAGAGTCATGGAAATGAAAGATCTTGGAATTATTTTGGATGAAAAGCTAAGTTTCGCCAATCATATCCACCAAATTTTGAACAAAGGTATGAAAACACTAGGCTTTGTATTAAGAACAACTAAAAACTTTTTTTCCATACAAGCCATTAAATTATTATATGAATCCCTAGTTAGAAGCTTAATGGAATATAACTCGGTAGTTTGGTCTCCATCTTACAAAATTCACATTAATAACATTGATCGAATATAAAAAAAAATTCTGCGTTTTATAAATTATAATTAAATATCCCACAACAAGACTTAAAATATTAATTATTATTTTTTAATTTATAAACTAACGTTTAGACAAGATTTTTATGCATAGCACAAAGGGTAACAATTATTAAAAAAAAAAAAAAAAAAATATATATATATATATATATATATATATATATATATATATATATATATATATAACAAGCAGTAATTGTTGAATGAAACACTAGTATATATTGAATTATTTGGCGGGTATTTGATAAGCCGCCATAGCTCAGTGGTCAGAGCATTCGACCGGCAATCGGAAGGACATGGGTTCAAGTCCCGTTGGCGGCAAGTATCTTTTCTCGGGAGATTTTTCAATGTAAATGAGTGTTTCAGGCTGACAATTATTGCTTGTAATAATTGTTACTTAAAATATAATTTATTATAAAATATTCTAAAAATACACACACTAGAAGACAGACGTAAAATAAACGACTTAACATTTTTATTCAAAATACTTAACTCCAAGTTCGACTGTTGCGAACTCGCAACTTGAAACTCATAAACTTGCGAATACCGACAGTAACTACACGACAAAATACACTATTCTACTGCAGCATTCATAAGCGGAACTACATTGGTCACTCTCTGATACAACGATTTCACACTATGAGAAATCAGTATGATGACATATTTAACATAAACATATTTAACATAAATATGTTGGCATATTTAATATAAACCTGGCTTAATTAATTTTTAATTAATTAAGCTTAATTTTGTGGAGCTTGTAAAAAATTTATACCACAACTATTCCTAAACATATCTTTATTTTTAACCAACCGAATTGCTGTATCTTTGTATTTTTTTGACTTGTGTGCTTTTTTATCTAATTTTATTTATTTATCTGTTTTAAAATCATATGTCATGAATTTTACTTTTACCTAATAATTTATAGTTTGTACTTAATACTTTATATTTTATATTTTATACTATTCACTTTATAATTTACTTTTATACATTATAGTTTTTATACACTACTTATTACCTTACTTTTCACCTTTTTTCTTAAATTAAATTTTACTAACATTTATACTGTTATTCTTCATGTTGTTGTACTATTATAAGTATGTCAATTATGTTAACCCATTCATGACGAACTATTTTTTTTTCGAATTTCGCGCAGAAAATTCACAGAGTGGTTGGTTTTGAAAGTAGAATAAGAACGTTTTTTTCGGAATTTGAAAAAATCGTCTCCTCATCCCCCAGGAGCCTCGAGAAGGATGAGGTCCATATGGATCTTTCGGCAAATAACTAGTCAGAAATTTCATTTTTTCATCTTTATTGTTCCAAAAGTGTAATTTTCAACAACATTATTTAGTGTGATAGCCCTCGAAGCATTTCACGCATAGTCCGACCTTACATGTGATGCAACGGATGCGCTGCTTGCTTTTACAAGATGCACAAGACAGTTTTCCTCCCTTATTAGTCTCAGTTATCGGTATTGGCCCAGGATAATGGGGGACGGAGGTATCATACTGCATTGCCGTTTGACCTATTTTGGTGAGTTTGTCGGGTGCCTTGAAGTATTTCTTGATAGAATACTTCTCACAGTAATGCTTTGATATTTCTTCACGGAATTCTAACTGCCCCAATTTAAAATTGCCCGTGGCTTTGCGCTTCAGAAGCCAGCAATTCTGAATGGTTACATCAATGGCCCAGGTAAAAATGGACCACCACCATTTCTGTTGGCGAACAGTAATGCGATAACATGCAACGTTTTGGTCCATTCTGTCAGTTCCACCCATATTCGTGTTATATTGATGAATTGCATATGGCCTCTGTATACTGATCTTTTTTTGCTCCTTCCGTGAGTAACGGCTTGCTAGATCCAATGGATTCTTTCCGTATTTTGTTGAAGCTACAGAACAAACAGCGTTATCAACCCATTGAGTAACGTAGATGGGGGTCTTGCCAAATGATGTCTGCGCACTTTCAGTATGTCCTCGAGAAAGCACACCTTTGTTGTATTTTGACATTGTTGCCTTCTTCTTGGGGATAGGAGATGAACTGGGAATCCGATTGTCTCGAATTGTACCTGTGCCATTGTATCCATAAAAATGCAAATAGTACAGCAATGGCATACCCGTAAAAAGATTATCAAAGTAGAAGTGATATGGCAATTCGCGCTTTTCCACTGGCAATTGATCGACCAACATAAGTAGTGGTGAAGCATTCAAGCCTACAACACCATACTCCTTTGGAATCCGGGGATTGCTGCCTTGGTAGATCTCAAAATTGATCAAGTAACCGGAGGTTGTATTTAGGCTCCACACTTTATATCCGAATCGAATGGGTTTGCCTTTTATGTATTGCTTACATCCATGGCGGCCATAGTATGGTATCATCGATTCATCATAACTTAAATTTTCTTCTGGGTGGAAGTTTCGCATAAACCGTTCAATAAGCCTATCTGTAAATGGACGTAACTTCCACATCCGGTCTGCACTATTGAACTGATTTGGTGAAGCAAAGTGTATCATTTTGTGTATCTGTTCAAATCTATCACGAGACATGGTGGACGCAATCTGCTTATTGTAGAAAGGGCGAGAGCTGCTCCAGTACAATCGAGTTGATGGAATCGGGCATAATCCCGATGTTATAAGTATACCCATGTACGCTTTGATATCCCCGACAGTTAAAGGTGATACTTTATGACTATTTTCAGGGTCTTGCTTGGTCTGATATTTGTTGGATTCTGTAACGATGAATTCGTACATTTCGTTGTCAAAATTTAGTTCAAATAATTCCACCGGTGATAAAGCAGCTACGTCGGTATAATTTCCTTCGGGAAATATGCTAGAAACAATTGGCGTCACATCGTTAGACTTCCATTGAAACATAGTTTTCGGACCAGGCATACGTTTTGGAATGCGATAAGGTGGTTCAGCGGGATCATTCACTCCGTCTCCAGTACTAACACGGCATCGTTTCAAAGGAGGCTCGAAAGAAGTGCTTGCAGACGCTTGACCGTGTGATGCTGAAGCGTCGAATAAATTTATGTCGAAGTCACTGAAAGTTGAATCCAAACGCTCGTCTCCGAAATGCTCTAGATTAGGGTTCTCTTGATCTGAATCATAATCGGGCGTATCTTGTCCCTTTTTGTGTCGACGGCGATTTACGATTTGGCAATTAGAAAACAATTGCGCTCGAGAAATATTGGCAATTATTCCACCGTCATCTTCATCAGCTGAATCTGCTCCGGACAAATCACTCTCATTTGGCGGCTCCACATACACATCCACTACCTCATCATCCTCCAAATTCGTATCCGATTGTTCTTCAAGCAGTAACATCACTTCTTCAACAGTCAGACCCCTAAAAAACACGAAAAAACAATGAAATCTGCGAAAAATTACAATTTATGTATAGTGAGATCTGCCGAAAGGTCCATATGGAGCCAAAAATCAAAACTTTCAATTCAAAGTACTCTCTTTGATACAATAAGGATTATTTTTGTAACAATATGTCTATAAATAGTTAGTAAATTTCATTCTTTACGGATCATAAACGGTTTTGGAAAAAAAAATCAAATCTACACATAAGTTTAATGGATTACTTACTTCACTCGTTTTGACATTTTGAAAAATTTGCACTTTTTTTCAAACTCCGTTTATACACGTCTGTCCACGCCGGCACATGCAAACGAACTGAGCGCCTCTAAGACAAACGTGTTCGTACATGCTTGTAGACTACATAAAACTGAATTTCGCATCGCCATTTTAATATATCGGCATGATGTGACTAATTGAGGTCCAACACTTTTTCGAGGTCCATATGGCACCTTCGTCATGAATGGGTTAATGGCACGTTTTGTGCCGTATATGTGTAAATAAATAAATAAATAAATAAATAAATAAATAAATTAAGTGTACAACCAAATATGTAAAAGCCCTCTGGGCATTGAATAAATAAATAAATAAAATAAGGCGACGGATGCTAAGGGCCAGTTGCTTCCCAAAACATATTTCAAATCTCTATTCAAATTATATTTTTATTCAAGTACTGTGAAATAACTTGTCAATAATGGAAGAAACATAACTGTTTTTTTTTTCTCTTTATTTTTTCCCATTTATTTTACAAAATAATGCCTACGTTTGAAAAATAAATTACATACGTATAAAATAAAAAAAACAAATGCAAATAATGGGAACCCACTAAAGCACTGCTTGTATGTTGGTTGTTTAACAAAAAAAAACTAATAACGTAAAGAAACCGATTTGAAATTTGACGAATTGTTCAAGTTATAATAACTGACCTTGAGAGTAATGAAAGACCACCGTTCAGAACCTAATAGTTGCTTGAAATGGCTTTAGCTATGCTTAGTGGAGAGATCTGAATAGCCAGTTACTTCTTATCCCTTTCCTATCTCACAAAAGACCCCGATTGGGGAATGTGGATGCGATTGTCCTGTTCGCTCTGGGACTGAATACCCAAATGTCGAACAACGAGATAGTTTTGACTTTACAAACCTTAAATCAGATCAGTTATCTTACTGTTTATGCTTCAACTAATACCACCACACAATTATAACAAACTCATTTTCTTCATAAATCGCCTCCTCCTTATAAAGGTCTAATTAAAAATTCCCCCATCGTACCTTCTTCAACTTGGTTTCGTAAACATCATTTGCTTTGTTTGTTTTGTTTTTAAAATTTTTATTTAGATGTATGTAAATAATTTCATACATCTAGTAGCAAAATATAAAAAATACAATTTACAAAGTAGGTACAGTAACATTCACAAATACATTTAAAAAAAGAATACTAAATAAAAAAGATAACTATACAAAAATACACTATAAAAGAATAAGATATGAGAATAACATTGGTAAGTAATCAAAAAATATTTTTTACATATAATGCACATATCCTACGAAAAAAGGGCTGAGACTTGAGGCTTCCTTTACGGCATTTGGCAGACTGTTATAGAGTTTTTGCCCTTTATAAAATGTGCTATTTTGTGTGCACGAAAGTTTAGTTTTGGGAAACCTAAAGTCTCCGCGTCTTCTCGTAGGATAATTGTGAACATTTTCTTGAAACATAATAGTACTCTTCAGATAATTTGGGAGCATATTATTTTTAAGTTTGTAAATCATTTTTAATGTATTATATATTATATGTTGTTTTGTTGTCATCATATTTAAATTTTGTTACATAATTTTAACTCTTGTAAAAATGTTGCATTTTAAAATCATCCTCATCCCCCTATTTTGTATAACCTGTAGTTTATTATTTTTGGCTTCGTTACATAGGAATAAAACACTAGAACAATAATTTAAATGCGGAGTTACAATAGAATTGTAGACAAGGCGCGTTGTCTTCAGATCCAAGTTATTTCTGATCCTTTTGAGGAATCCAACTTTTTTAGCAATTTTATTTGTTATGTATTCGAAGTGTTCGTCGAATATCAATTTATCATTCAATATTACACCCAGATATTTAATACTGCTAACCCTTTCTATGCTTTCGTTATCAATTTTTAGTATTGCCTGCTCGTTTCCACCTAGGCTATCCACAATTAAAAACTTTGTTTTCGTTACATTCAATTTTAGTTTGTTTTGGTGAAGCCAAAGCGCTACATAATTTAAATCAATTTGTATTTTTTCAATGGCGTCTTGTTAATTTTTACTGGCTATGTGGTTCTATGTGGTTCAGATTTATATACCTACCAGAAAGAATATATATTTGCATATATATTTGCATACCCAACTTTGTTTAAAACACAGCCAAGGTCAAATCTGAGAAACTATTTGACCTTTGTTTAAACTCGACGAATCCCGAAGGAATACGACGTGATTGCGAACTCTGTTAACTTTGAGTTATAACTCAGTTAAAAAGAAAATCTCTCAAGGAATTAAGAATAACAATAAATTTCAAAAGTTTATAATGTACAAAAAAAACGTTACATAAGTATAAAACGATAAATTTTTAAGAGAACAACAGCAAAGATAAACGAATTAAGTGTTAACACACGTTACTTCCAGTTAAAGGGAGTTTCAGTAAGTCTTAAGTTATTATTTCCAGGAGTTAGTTTTCTTTTTGTGATGAAAGAATAAGAGTTACATGGTCTTATAGACACACATCGTTAGAAGTTGTCTTAAAAGACACAACATATCGTATTAAATAGAATGTTGAGTGAACATAGTTAGCTTTTTGCCTTTGAGGAGAAAGATATCAAAGGCACTGTGCTGCTTAAAAGTTTGAATCTATTATGTGTATGTACCTCTCGACTTACTTATTTTTTTACTTCACAACCAACTAAAAAAGACAATTTTTTTAAAAGCGAAATTTAAATGCTTTGAAATATCACGTCGAACCGGATGGTAGCGCGGTAATTATTGGTTCTCACCTCGGGCGTTGCGGGTTGATCCTCAACTAGTTTAGTCCTCCATCTTTTCACAAGCCACATTTTCCATTTAAAATTATGGAATTGGGTGGATTTTCGGGATTCTGAGATAATTTTTTTAGAAACAATAGATACTATTAATCCATCAACAATATCTAGTCACTAACTCAACGGATGATAAATGCAATTCAGTACGACTTATTTGAATTCATTGAAAATGTATTTCTTTAAATTTCACTGACCACCGTTTCAGCCTTTTATCGCACCCCATTTGTGCTCGAAGTCACTACCGACCCCCTGGATCTTACCAATGCCTCCAGGTAGCAATATTGCCCCTTCGGATTCACTGGATAGATCAGTCATTTTAAACTTTTCAATAAAATTCTTCTTCAGATAAACCATAGGTTCTCAATGGCACAGGGAGGGCGTGGACAGGAAACAAAAAAGGCCCTAAAAAACCAAAAGACCGCTTATCACGTACTAATAAAGCAAAGTAAACTTTAATATTGACTACTTTTTGTTATTGTATTTATTGTAATCATATTTATCACGTGTGCGATAATTCACATACTTCGTTAGTTCGGGATGTGGATGAAAATTGAACTGAAAGATTCCATTACATTCAGATCTACATTTAATTGGATAAATTTTTTATTTATTTTTTATTACCAATATACCAATCTGAAACAAGTACAAGTTGTACAATACGAAATTGTAAAATTATTAGTCGTCCCTAATATTTTCAAACAGAGACATGATACACCGTTGCTGTTTTAGAGTGCCAAAATTTTACCTGTTAAAGCAATACTATGGCACAAAATTATAATTAATCGTATATTTACCCCGCAGCATAAAGAGAAATTAGAACATAAATACAGCACTAGATTCACGCGCAACGACGGGTTAATAGTTCCGAAATTTAACAATAAGTACGGACAGAGAACGTTTGAATACATCATACCGAAGATATTTAATTTATTACCTGACAATATAAAGCAATGTAATTCTATGAATAAGGTTAAATATATGGTGAAAAATTGGCTATCGGAAAAAAAATATTTATATTGATATTGATATGTATTAAAAAAATGTTGAATCTGTAGATATAAGATGTAAATTTTAAATGTAAAAAATCTATATGTAACTAAAATATAAGCAGCTGTTGGCAAGCCAATTAAATTGGCTTAGCAGGACTTGTTTGCTGATTACAATGTGTATTATCTATTCTTAAAATAAAAAAAATAAAATAAAAAAAATATAAAATTTTCATCACACCTGTATTATTATTATTAAGAATTGATAATATATCATGGATACACGATAAAAGGAGGTAGCAACCCGGTACTTATAATACAAAAGAATTCATATTTTTTATTTGCTAAACAAAAAGGTGTAATAAATAATTTAATATGTATTTTAATTCCGTGGCAGTTGAGCCCACCCCCCGCATTTAAAAAAATGGGGCGGTGGGCAAAATAAGGTTGAGAACCTACGAGATAAACCATTAAATATTAAAACCATAGAAACCAGTCGTTCTTATAAAACAAAGTATCTAATAACTTATTTGATTAAATAGCGCAAGGGATGAGTTAATCCATTATACTAGCATTAAATACATGGAAATCAATTCTGAAAATCTCAAACTTAAAAGAAAACCGAATTAGGCATATTTAATCCAAGTGAATTTATTCATTAGTTCATTTATGAAGATCTTTTGAAGTCCCCGCCGAGATCCACTTCTTGGTATCGGCAATTTAAATCTCAATCCAAGATCCTAACCTAATTTTGCTTTATCGGTAGAATTTACAAATCATTTCATTCCTTTTGCAGTATTCTGTAATGACTTACAAATAACGCAAAGCCTTGAAATGATAAAATTAGTCTTGTTTGGTCTTGTACCATTATGTTAATTGAGGATTTTTTGGGAACTGCGGTGTATTTTTTAAGCAAAAAATAGGTCTTTGCTCTCTTGTGCCTTTTTAATTTTACGGAAATTTCAGCAAAAATCATTTTTGTAAATTTAATTCATTTCCATAATTATGCATAATCTGTGTTTCCTCCTTCCTACAACAAGGGTTTCTTCAAGATTCAGGTTCACTCCTTTCTTTCCACAAAAATATCCTCCACACAGCATCTGCAAAGATGATATAGGACCTGTGGGAAATTATTTGCCTCTGGGCCTCCTGTAAAAAAGTACTTAAAGCAAAAAACCTAGATTCATTTAATATTTTTTACTTAAAAAACGCAAAAGAGACTAAGTGCTCCCAAACGCCTGGAACCAATGCGAATAGGGTTTGTTGTGAGGCTGAAGGTATTGAGGAAGGGAAAGAGATGGGGTTGGGGAAGGTGGGGAAGTACCTGGCTATTCAGATCTGGTTACCAAACACGGCTAAAGCCGTTTCATTCAATGTTTCAATTCTGAATGGTGATTGTACACCAGGGCGATACTGGGAGTATCTTCCGCTCTGAAACGTGCCGGGAATATATTAGACCCTGCATTATTTTAACTTGTGAAATAACACATTTGAATCAAATACAATTTACTTGCGATCTGAACCGGTATTCGAGAGCCTTATCCCTCGACCAAGGTGGCCTGTCTGATGTTTCACCTCTCAAGAGCGCCCTGTCGACTAATAATTTTTTAAACAAAATTTTTCATAAAATCGAGAAATGAATGAGTATTTTTTTTTTACATTAACTCCACACAGGAGGCCTTGAGGAAAATAATTTCCCTCAGGGCCTATGTCATCTTTGAACATGCTGTGTGGAGGGTCTTTTTGAGGAAAGGAAGGAGTGAACATGGGTCTTGAAGAGACCCATGTTGTAGGAGGGAGGAACCACAGATGCCGGCAAATCGTTCCACAGCCGAGCCGTTGAACTCAAGAACGAGTCATAGAAACGGCCCGTTCTCATATGACCAATGTCAACCGTGTACAAATGTTAGGCGCGTGTTTGGAGTGTTTCCCGACTATGCACTGGTGCCGAGGGGATCAATGACGCTAGTTCCTCGGAGCATCTTCCATTGTAATACTGGAAGAACAACGACAGCATTCCCACCTGACGCCTATGCTCTAAAGATTGCAGTCCGTCTGTTAAGATAAGAGTATGTACAAAATAAAACTTTAAGAATATTTTGTATCACAAACGAAAGCACAAATTTCTTTTATTGGCATTAAAAATGCTTGCAATTATTTAATTTCCTCGGAGGTATTGCATTCCATATGGGTAATAAAGAAGTCTATAAGATATTTCAAACATGTTTCGTCCATTTGCAAATGGATATCTATCTCGTACAATGTATAATATATCTCTTCGGCGATGAGGAAATGCAGATTGTCCATTAAAAATTTTATGGTTCTGCATTTAACGGATTAAATTTTAATCTAAACGTTGCATTGTATCACACTACAAATTATTGTACCAATGTTCTTACCAGGATACAAAACGAATAAGATAAGTGAAAAAAACAAATTCTTCTTCACATCCCTACAATATTACCGGGTGTCAAGTAGATACGATGAGATATTATTTTGGAATAAGAAGGTCATATTGATTTTCTGCGAAATTGAAAAAAATATATTATACCTGTCGTGTATTTCACCGAGATCGTTGAATGTGGTTTTAAGGTGCAACAGATGTCAGTTGAGTATGTCGACTTATAAGAGTGTCGACTATCGTCGTTCGTGTCTAATGTACGACCGATTACGGAAATAGCCGATGATACACGACAGGCAGCTGGGCTTCCGCAGGGTCGGGTTCTCTAGTTTCATAATAACTTAAGAGCATCCAATAGGACGGAAGTATGTTCCAGTTAAATATTCATTGTGAACCTTACGATAACGTAAATAAAGCAAACTATGATCTCGACGAATGTGAAATACATTCAGGAAAACAAAAATGTTTTCCCGAAATCGCAGTGTGCAGTTCACACGCGGTAGAAGTGAAACCTTTAGAAAACTAAAGTAGACAAGAGGGGCGAGGCTACGAAGCACCCCATAAAGAAGAGACCGATTATACTATCTCATTCTCTCACAGGCTAAATTCTATGAATGTATGCGTTTGTCTCTTTTTAATGTCCCTATTTTTCGTTACATCGAGTTTCAAATCACAACGGTTTTTTTAAAATAAGTTTTCGCTTCAATAAGGAACGAAATTATTACGGTTTAGTTTATTCCTGTCGCCAAACATTGCAAAAATGAAAACTTCTCTTGCTCTTTCGTTTACTTGCGTCGATATTCGAATTGTTAAAAGATTGTTGTTGTTTGGTTCTGAAACAGTCTTTTAAAAAACTTAATCCATATTCCCCAAGTCTTTCATCAATCATGCATTCCATTCTCTTCCTCCTTTCCTCAAAAGTCTCTACCAGGAAAAGAAGAAGATGTTCCTACCTACATGTGGAAAAATTGAACTTGCTATTATTGCCGCCCAAGTTTAAATTACCTACTTGGGCAGTTGGAATTTCGTGGTGATATGGGTCACAACTTGCTCGTTGAAATATCGCAAATATTAGCAAAAATTCATTTTTTATCAAACCAAAGTGTCGTGGCTTAAAACCTGGTGTTGTGGCGAGATATTGGGAAGCCAGGATCGATCATGAAACGCCACAAAAAGCCGTCAAAGGTAAGAGACTTCCTCTCATTTCCTGTTTCCTACGATCGAATTTCAAAGCACAATTATTGGTCTTTACAACAAAAAAAGGATTTACAGTCACATTCTCGTGTCGCGGTATCGGCCGTGACCTAAGAGTATGGATACTATAGTTCCATGGCCGTGACAGTTGTGTTTAACGAGACGAATAAAACGAAAATTTTATTTATTGCCCAGAGGGCCTCTATATAAATTACATATTTATAATGAGGGCTAAAGTTCGGTGTTTGGGGAAAATTCCTAAAAAATAAAACTAGTTATTTTTATACTAATTTGGGGTCGGGGAATCCGAATCTGAAAGAATTAGGCGGCGGCAAGCAATATTAACTGAATTAAACGACTTTAAAAAATTTTATACACATACAGGAAAATAGCCATTTTGGAAGCATTTTGATTCCTAGAAAATCAAACTAGTTATTTTTATACTAACTATGGGCCGGGGAATCCGAATCTGAAAGAATTAGGCGGCGGCAAGCAATATTAACTTAATTACACGACTTAAAAATTTTCTATACACACACACATGAAAATAATCATTCCGGAAGTATTTTGACACATGTAGTACAAAGATCATAGAAAAACACGATAACATAGATGTTTTTACCACACAAAATTAAGTGTTGCCATTAAGCAGTAATATTTATAACGTAAAATAACATGTTTATATTTTAAGTACTTATTTTTTATAATTGATTCTCAAATATTTTAGGAAGGTACACCAACTAGTATTGTGGAGTTTTTATGCCTTGACGCGAGTAGGCGTTATAAAGGGGCACGTTCTTTTGTATCACAAACCATATTACATAAACCCGGCGTAGCTGCTAAACTACTTGAAAACAGGGATGTTTTTTTGCCGTGACGCGAGCAGGCGGTATAAAGGGGCACAAACCATGTTACACAAACCTAGCGTAGCCGCTTAACTACTCGAAAACAGGGATGTTTTTTTGCCGTGACGCGAGCAGGCGGTATAAAGGGGCACAAACCATGTTACACAAACCTAGCGTAGCCGCTAAACTATTCGAAAACAGGGATGTTTTTTTGCCGTGACGCGAGCAGGCGGTATAAAGGGGCACAAACCATGTTACACAAACCTAGCGTAGCCGCTAAACTACTTGAAAACAGGGATGTTTTTTTGCCGTGACGCGAGCAGGCGGTATAAAGGGGCACAAACCATGTTACACAAACCTAGCGTTAGGTTAGGATAGGTTAGGGACGCGAGCAGGCGGTATAAAGGGGCTCAAACCATGTTACACAAACCTAGCGTAGCCGCTAAACTACTTGAAAACAGGGATGTTTTTTTGCCGTGACGCGAGCAGGCGGTATAAAGGGGCACAAACCATGTTACACAAACCTAGCGTAGCCGCTAAACTACTTGAAAACAGGGATGTTTTTTTGCCGTGACGCGAGCAGGCGGTATAAAGGGGCACAAACCATGTTACACAAACCTAGCGTTAGGTTAGGTTAGGTTAGGGACGCGAGCAGGCGGTATAAAGGGGCACAAACCATGTTACACAAACCTAACGTTAGGTTAGGTTAGGTTACGCATTTTTAAGACTACGAATTTTCATACTTTTGATTTAAGAATACGCCGTTGAGATAGTCGTAATTCATCAGGTTAATGTGTTAATACGACGGACGAAGAAGACTAGGTCGATTTATAAGGTATGTTTTTGAGAGCTGGTAACACTGCCGGCACATGTTTTTGTATATTTCTTGTTTTTCTATGATCTTTGTACTACATGTGTCAAAATACTTCCGAAATGATTATTTTCAAGTGTGTGTGTATAGAAAATTTTTAAGTCGTGTAATTCAGTTAATATTGCTTGCCGCGGCCTAATTCTTTCAGATTCGGATTCCCCAGCCCATAGTTAGTATAAAAATAACTAGTTTGATTTTCTAGGAATCAAAATGCTTCCAAAATGGCTATTTTCCTGTATGTGTATAAAATTTTTTAAAGTCGTTTAATTCAGTTAATATTGCTTGCCGCCGCCTAATTAGTATAAAAATAACTAGTTTTATTTTTTAGGAATTTTACCCAAACACCGAATTTATTCCATAATGAGAAACATAAGTTCGAACATAATAAAATAAAATTACAATAGATGCAAAAAAAAAAGAAATAACTACACAGTGATTAGGGAGGTTCGCAGAAACACAACTGAAGTTTTAAGACTAGGGTTGAAATAAGTTTTTTTGTATGGTTCACAAAATTCGATAATTAACGTCACATATATCAATGTAACCTAAGTATTGGTTTCCCATCGTGTTTTACACCGCAAAAAAACATGGTTTGTGTTTTGAAAACGTGTAAACATACTATCACTCGAGATACATGGCGTGTGCTCGTCGATGTTTACTGGATTATGTAAATTATGAAACATTTGTAAAAGTGTCCTAACTAAATACGGCAACAAAATATTGGAGTCTGAAAATAGGCGAACTTTACTTTGCCTTTTTTAGACTTCGCAAATTTGTTCACTACGTGTACATGAATAGACCTTTTTACACTTCCATGCAAAAAGGTCTATTCATTCAAACGCAGAAGTTTACATATGAAATTGGCGTTTTGTATGGGAGGAACATAAAGTCGATTTAATATATTTATCTAATCAAAGTATTTGCTATCTATGCACTACCATTGCTATCTATGCACTTTTGCCATCTCATAGGTAGTTCATCGATCCCTTTACTAAAAAAACCATTCGGACGGGAATCATTAAAATCTTTGAAGGCGGTTTGGACTGCCCCATCGGAGATGAATTTTTTCCCTTGAAAGAAGTTATCTAAATTTCGAAAAAAATGGTAATCTGTTGGGGCAAGGTCCGGAGAGTACGGTTGATTTCCAATTGAAGCTCCTCTAATTTGGTAGCCGTCTGTTGTGCAGTGTGTGGTCTAGCGTTACCATGAAGCAGCAGTGGCCTAGAGCGAGTAACCAGCCTCGGTTGTTTAGCAGCTAGCATTTCCATCATGGTTTGCAGTTGCTGACAATAGACATCTGCCGTAATCGTCTGGCCAGACTTAAGAAAGCTGTGGTGCACGACACAAAAAAAAAGAAAACATTACTGCTGCACCGTCGCCATATACATCATTAATCCTTCGAGCCGTTTCTGTAGCACTGGTTCCACGGTGGAACTTGTACTCGAAAATAACGCGATATTTCAAATTTTCCATTTCAAGTGACGCAAAGAAAAAAAACAACTAAGGAAAAAATAAATGAATTATAATTTACGAAACACAAATACATGAATAAATAGCTGTATAAATTTGAATTTGGAATTTCTAACCAAAGAGAAGATATTTGAGATCAAAGTTGCCAGTACGGCTAAACGCCAATTTCGTATGTAAGGACCTAATATAATGCGAGATGCCTATATACTATCATATTGAATTATTGACGAATCACATATCTGAAAAGTCATCTTCCCGCTCTGCGCCCCGCTGTAGTTGTTGTCTATCCCTCACCTTTATGTTCTGGTCTACTAATATTCATATGTTTATGGTTTTACCGCTGTATCCTGAGCAAAGTAGTAAGGCATGCTGAAGTGGCATTGTGTATTTTGTGGGGCTATTTTGTGGGTGTGCGTTGGTTGAGCTGTCGGCAAATTCAAATTTTGTAAAAAACTTAAGATGAAACTATTTGGATTAATCTTTGCTACGAATCGGCTTACATCATGAACATCAAAAAATATGCTACGGATAAATTGAATCTTTTCCTACATTGTGTATGAATTAGTATAACAATAAAATCATTATTTACGAAACAAAAAATATAAGAGAAAACTAGAATTTTTTTTTTCATGACTTAGCTATGATGTAATATTAGAAACAATTTTAAGAAAATACCCCTTAATGGCTAGGACTACTTTTGACGTTTTGTATGATCTAACTTTTTTTCATTCATATAAAATTTTGCACAAAATCAATTAAAACCACTTTGGCGCTTACTTGCCTCGTGCAAATAAGACGCTCGATTTTAAATTTTGAAGGCGTGAGAATCGAAATATTTTTAGCGTTTATATTACTCTTAACTTTAAATATCAGTCTACGAATTGGTGACCTGACAGTTGATTTCACGACAGTTGACCCACCGAAATTATAATTTTTATAAAATCATATTTTTTTCCAATAAGGAACTCCAGTGAAAAATATGGCTTTAAAAAATATTTTTATGGCTTTAAAAAAATATGTTCATATAGACAAATAATCGCTGATTCTGAATATATAAGTTTTATTTAATAATATTTAATCGGGTCATAGAAACACGCCGTCAAGTTGGTATTATTGAAATGTTTATTGGTGACGTCACTGAACACCGTAAAGTCATTGAATGGGAATGTAGATATGACACAAGCCATCGCATTAATAACGTTTCATCTTATTCGTTTATTTAAATTCTGTTTATAGAGATTTAGTTATTAGGCCTAAATAATGCTTCAAAAATAAAGGTATCTCTTATAAGTTTATCTCTATTATTGAAAATATTCAAAAACTACTGAACAAAAAATAGTAATGGTTCTTCTAGGGAATTCTACTTCGAACAACGGAATTCGAAATGGCGGTAGTTGATCGGATGATTGCCCGATTCTATAGTAATTTTTCAGGAGTGATGACGTCACACGATTACCATACATACGGTGGTTTTCGGGTGGTCTTGAAAAATCAAAACTTTGACAATTATTTTAACTTTTAAAACTAACCCTAAAAATAAAAATAAAATTGCAGTAATTTAAGTTAGAAGGTCATTATTCATTAAAAAAAATTAAAAAATTGGACTGGAGTTCTCTATTTGAAACCTAAAATTTACGATGTTTATTATTATGAATTTATTTATTTTGTCGTTTTGTTTTTATTTATGTTGGTATATACAATATACAGACACGTATTTTTTCCTTGATATATTTGAATGAAAATATGTTTTGCGCTTTTTTATTCGGTAGCACATCCTCTCTGCACACATTTTCGAGGTCACTTAATTATATCTGATGTAAGTAGGTACACTGTATTTTTCCTAAATCGACTGCGTATTGAATATAAGTAGGGCCAACTGCCAGGGGTTCAACTATCATGGAACCCAACGAATTAACACTTCGTATCACACTTCTTTCCTCGCATATTTTATCAGTTCCTTCGCTTCTCTAGTGCTAGATCTTCTACCAAATAAATGCACTGCTTTACGTCACAAACTATATTATACTCGTAGGTAGAGAACTTAAGAGGGTTAAGTGAATTTATTGGGGATCTGAAATGTCAATCTTAAAGGTTACGCTAAGTTATTTATGGTTCAATTTTTGTTAGATTCGATAAGGTTAAGTGGCTTTTGGTAAACCAAGATTTCCAATGATTTGCCTTGCATTTTTAAAGAATATTTGAATGAGTATCTCTCACAGCTTTTATTCGTTGTAACGATGCGATGCTTCGAATAATAGAAATGCTATTAACTGAAATGTAATTTCAGTGGACAATAAAAGCGGGAAGCGTACTGATTCGTAAAAATACAAAAGCTCAAAAACAATTTAAAGTCAGTGAAGTAGAAATAATGAACTCAATTTATTGACGGAGCCACTACGAGCTGTTGGCTCATTCAAATTGGTAGGTACCGTAACAATTATTCTTTATCATAGAATTTTTGTTGGTCTGTTTTATATTCCTTACCGTTCTTGTGTCAACGAGTCGCACATGCAATGGTTATCAACTTTGCTGATTTCTGCACTCCAAGTTTATCCGGACCGATGACTGCATAAGTTTCACAGATGCAGTGGCCATTATCCACACTGCAAGTTTATCCGGATAGATGACTGAATAAGTTTCACAGATGCAATGGCCATAATCAGCACTGCAAGTTTATCCGGATAGATGACTGAATAAGTTTCACGGATGCAATGGCCATAATCAGCACTGCAAGTTTATCCGGATAGATGACTGAATAAGTTTCACAGATGCAATGGCCATAATCAGCACTGCAAGTTTATCCGGATCGATGACTGAATAAGTTTTGCACATACGAGTACAATCTTCTTTGTGTGCCCTTTCAGGCCCCCCCGACGCGACGTTGGCGATCACTCTTGTGTCTCTGTCTTGCGCTGCCCGGAATAGCTCCTCCACATTTCTAATGCCGGTCCACTCTCGTATATTTCGCAGCCAAGACATTTGTCTCCTACCAGGCCCTCGGCGACCCTCTATCTTGCCTTTCAATATTAAATGGAGCAAGTGATACTTCTCCTCTCGAAATGACCCAGATATGAAATTTCCCTGATTTTTGTTAATGTAAGCAGTTCTCTATCTGCTCTAGCCCGCCTGAGAATTGGTTGGTGATCATGTCGGTCCATGGGACCTTGAGCATTCTCCGGTGAAGCCACATTTCAAAAGCCTCTAACCTGTTCATGGTATTTTTTTTTTTTTACATTAACTCCACACAGGAGGCCCTGAGGAAAATAACTTCCCTCAGGACCTATGCCATCTTTGAAGATGCTGTGTGGAGGGTATTTTTGAGGAAAGGAAGGAGTGAACACGGGTCTTGTAGAGACCCATGTTGTAGGAGGGAGGAAACATAGAGGCCGGCAAATCGTTCCACAGCCGAGCCTTTGAACTCAAGAACGGGTCATAGAAACGACCCGTTCTCATGTGACTAATGTCAACCGTGTACAAATGTTGGGCGCGTGTTTGGCGTGTTTTCCGACTATGCACCGGTGCCGAGGGGATCAATGACGCTAGTTCCTCGGAGCATCTTCCATTGTAATACCGGTAGAACAAGGACAGCATTCCCACCTGACGCCTGTGCTCTAAAGATTGCAGTCCGTCTGTTAAGATGGGAGAATCTATCAAACGGACCGCCCGTTTCTGCACAGAGTCAAGGGTTTTTTAGGTATTTTGGAGCTCCAGACCAGAGGTGGCTGCCAAATTCAACCGTGGGGCGCACTTGCGATTCATACAGCAAGACCGACCACACATAACATTTTAGCATTCTCTGCCTTAGTTTTAAGCTGATATTGTCTTGTTCTTGCTGCTTTAATTCTGCACCTAACCTCTACATCTGGGTAAAGAGTCTCCGTGAGAATACTGCCGAGGTATTAAATCCTTTATCCTGTTCGCACACCGAATAAGAATCATTATAATACGTGAAAAATAATCATTTTTATGAAACATTATAGAATGTACCACATTCCCTCAAACTCTCGGGTTAATTTGGTGGTTGAAAAGTATTATGGAAAGTGTCGGGGGTTTTTAGTAGAAGACGAACGTAATTGTTTGAAACCGGTCCAGTCAGCTTCGGTTTTATTATAATCATGAATTAAATTGTTGAGATGCTTCTAAAGATTTTTTAGTTTAAGCATTTCGTTTCAGAATTTCAGTTATTTTCTTAGTTTTTTACGAAGAGAATATTCAGTGTTCATAAGGAAAAAGATTTCTTAAAATGTTCTACAATTCATTAGACTAATACAAAGTTTGATATTGGAAATGTCGGAAGATGTAACGAGATCTTAATGAGGTTGAAAACTTTTAAATCGAGAAAGATATTTGTTTTTCAGAGTACAAAGTTCGATGGGTGATCTCAGCTGATAAATAACGTATTGTATTTGCGTATTGCTTAGTATAGCGAAGAGGTACTTTGAAATAAATAAAAAAATGTGTTGGCTAATTTTAGAGAATATAAACTATCGAGTAGTATTAATAGGCTTGCGTCTGCGTGGTTGAATTTCAGAACCCGGCTTCTGGTGCATGTCTGACGCCAATTTAAAACAAAGCTATTATTGTTACTCGGTTTCGAATTAAAGAATTTGTCACAAGATGTCGCCACATCCGTCAGCAGGTCGAATGGGGACGTGTCCTCCGTAGGTGTAACTGCTACGAATTTGTGAACATGTAGTATCTCTCCGGATATGAAAAGATTGACGGTAATACATAGTTAATATTAATATATTGGTAATACTATATATTACATATGATGTCATTGCCTGTCTCGGTTAGTTTATCTCGGTGACTAGCTACACGGACCGTGGATCCGACGACCGGGCTATTTTTGGAACCAGTTCCTATTGGATTTATAAAATGGTCACCAACAGTAACTGGGCGGAGGCGAACCAAAAGCCGCCCGCAGGGCCTAGCAGCAAAAACCTCCGGATCGGGTTTTTAACTGTTAGTTTTCAATTTAATGAAATAAAACATTATTATAACCACGACTTTTTTTTTAAACCGACCGGTTTAGCGTAACACAAGCATCTTCAGGTTATAAAATAAAACTGATCAAAAAATACATTGCAGGAGCTTATCTTATTAATATATAAAACAAAGTCGGGTTAGTTACACTATTTATAACTCGAGAACGGCTGGGCTGATTTTGATGATCTTTGATTTGTTGGATTTGTCTCCGCCCCGGATAGGATCATAACTATTAAAACATCACAAAAGTTACCGAAATAAATAGTTATAAAGAAAATTATTTTCCCCATACATTTTGTATGGAACGAATTCTCCTATTTTGAAAGAACTGCAGCAATATTGTGAGGGGTATAATATTGAACTGTGCATGAATTCCAAACATTAAAAAACGTCAAATGTCAATGCGTTGATTGTTGTGCATTTGTTTTTAATCATATAATGCTGCCCTTCTTTCTTACACACTCAATGTCATTAGTCGAAAATGAGACAAATGGTGAACGTATGTCTGCACACCTCCAAAGGAAAAATACAATAATTATAATAAATCTCTGGAATGAAACGTATTTTTTTACATAAGCTCCACACAGGAGGCCCTGAGGAAAATAATTTCTCTCAGGACCTATGTCATCTTAGGGGATGCTGTGTGGAGGATCTTTTTAAGGAATGGGGAGAATAGAAAGTTCTGGGAATGAAAAAGGTATGAGGGTTGGGTAGAAATCTGGGGGTCAGTGTATCCAGGAGTGACGGACGTATGAATCCATTCCTCCAACTGTGGTGCAAGGCAATGGGTCGAGAGAGTCCGGCTGGAAAGGTCAAAAGGCCTCCCTCAACCAGTCTCTCTCGATCCGGCCCGCCACGCAGCAGGTGGGCAGGCGCATCAACTGCCAAGACCCGGACATAAGTTACTTCATGAACCCGGGTACCCCTGCTAAATCACCAAACGTAGCGAACCACTTGCGGTGATCTATGGCAGAGGTGTTGGTTATTCAATAAATGGTTCCCGGGGCGGCGGCACCCGTATCCGCCTCCCAAATTCCCGTAAGTAATTGTAAAAGTAAGAAAATCACAAAAATATAAATCCGTACACAACGCCATCTCTGATAATGACAAAAACAAAACACGGACAGTTGCGCATTGATAATTGCTTCATTGCGTAATTTTTAACTTAATAAAAAAACTGAATTTAATTCAACAGCTATTGATTCTGAGGCGGTATGAAGTTCGTCGGGTCAGCTAGTAATATATACACAAAGAGACAAAACATAAAATAAAGCAACCACAGGGTGACTGCTTTCTTCCAAAATATTTTAAATTTATAAGTGGTTGAAGCAACTTTGGTAACTATATCAATTTTCGAGGCGGGCATGGGTATCTCCGCCCCGGGAACCATTTATTGGATAACTAACACCTCTGCCATAGGTTACCCCATATGGTTTGTTACGTTTGGTGACTTAACAGGGTAGCCCGGGTTAATGGGGTGAGATTTGTCCGGGTCTTGGTGGCGGGTGTATTTGCCCACCAGCCGTATGGCGGGTCGGATCGTGAGAGGCCCGTTGAGGGGGACCCTTTAAAGTTTAAACTATCCAGCCGGACTCTCTCAACCCAACGCCTTACACAGGGGTGGGAGGAATTAATTCGTCACACCTGGACATACTGGCCCCCACATTACTACCCTTTTATCTATTTACTTCCCAGAACTTTCTCTCCTTCCTTTACTTAAAAAGACGCTCCACACAGCATCCCTATAGATAACATAGATTCTGAGGAAAATTATTACCTATTTGGAGATGATTACTTCGCTTACCCTATCGCAATAATCATCTCCATAGGTCGCGGATTTATCAAATGAGAACACTGGTTAATAATTGATCTTTTTATTTAGGTTATGTTAACACAATAATGAATATTTATGCATTAAACTGCTTACTCGTTAATACGGAATATTTTTTATTTTAACAGTTAAATTTAGCTTTATTATTACGAAAAGTGAGTATGTATGTCGGGGGAGACCAAAAAACATGCAAAAAATATGCACTTAACATTTTAATTTTATTCAAATGAATTCACTTACGCGGTAAACGCCATTCATCGTTTTTATTTTAACATTACATAGACAAGCAATCAATGCTGCCTATCATAGAAAAAATATTTTTGCGTAAAACGAAGTGAATGCATTATTGACAAGTTTGTACCTGTATTTATAACAGTAGAACATGGAAAGAAATGTATTAGAATAATTACACAAACCCGCTAGACAAACCCTGCTTTGCCAAACAAATCATTCAAAACCTGGGATATTTTTTAAAATAATGATGAAATGCGAGTTTATTTTAGAGAATTTATTTTATAAGATTGGTACTTCCGACAAATGTCATATTTGATTGTCTATTAGTTCAAAAACAAACATTCCGTATTATCCGTGCATCAAACTTTGACAACACGAACGTTCCGTATTATCCGTGAGGTGGACTAACTGCATATTTACCCAATGATGATCCACGACAATACTATTATCCAGAAGGAATCTACGAAACTTGCTAGTGGTGAGGTAGGCAGCCGGAGACAGAATAATCTCGAAACTTCGTTTTTGACAGATCCTCTGCGCATTCCTCTTGCGCAGAGTTGCCAGTGTAGGAAATGATAACCGTTTTAAAAATATAATATTCGTAGTTCCTACGCATCCCGTGTAGATTATAGATTTAAGACGTTAAAAAAGTTATTGATAGCATTTTTTATTACGTTAATGAGCATAATGGTGGTAAATAATTTATTCCCGGAATTTTCATGAATGAGCTTTACATTATTTTTATTCAGAGCAATTAAAAACATTTCACGGAAAAAGGTAAAGCTTGGATTATATAACTTTACTTCACCAAAACAATTCAGAAGATGTTCCAAAGAAACCTGGATATTTAGATGTAGAAAGCTCGCTATATTACATCCTTAAGTCAGCTTTTCCGTTTTCTGAGAGCAAGACTCGGAATTGAGTGTTGTGCTTCTGAAAACCCAGGGTATATTTGTGTAGATAATAAAGGTTTTCCCATTTTACGGTGCAAAGCTTTCTAAAATACGTTTATTATATTTTAAAAATACATATTTTTTAATTTGATTTTAATAATAAACATGGTATCATAACCATCAATTGTTTTTTGATTAATTCGTGGATCTTCATTTAATTTAAAAAAATAATATGGTTATAAAATTTAATGATGTTCTTATTAAGTTCTGCAATTATTTTAGTTTATAATTATTGTGCCAGCTTTCTATGCCTTCTCAAACTGGTTGCCACGTTGAGACGACTTGTTTATATTTTATTATTTTTTTATTTATTTACTAAAAGATACATAAAATATAATAAATTGTACACAATAATTAATTACATAATAGATGTATTTGATGTACCCCCATAAATAAGCAGGGCTTGTGTGTATGGGAGGTGTTATTACATTGGTTCAATTTATTATTTTTAATTCAGTTCAAATTTTCAGTATAATTTTTAAGTTGAGTTTTAAATTTTTTTAAGTTACTGTCCATGTTTCTGATTTTTTCAGGTAGTGAATTAAAAAAATTAACTTCGAGATATTTATGATTTAACTGTCCTATTGTTTTTTTACATTTTGGAATAGGAAGTTTTGATGTTTGTCTAAGATTTCTGTTATTTTTAAAGGGTGCAACTTTATTTTGAATATTATCTTTATAAATTTGTAATGTTGCATGATAAAAGTATATAGCACTTAATTTTCTGACCTTAAATTGTTTGAATAACAGTTCTGATGAATATGAGTAGAGTATTTTTAAAATTGTTTTTATTATTAGTTTTTGTGATATGTAAATTGTTTGTGTTTCATTTGTATATGTACCGCCCCATCCTATAATGCCGTATTGTATAATTGATTGACAGAAAGCGAAGTATGTAGTTCTAAGCAATTTTTCGTTTAAAATATCTCTTAAGCATTTGAATATATATGTTTGTTTCCTTATTCTGTTGTTCAGAATATTTATGTGTGGGGACCATTTTAAACGCTGGTCTATTATTAAGCCCAGGTACTTAATATCGGTCTTGCTTTCTAAGTTTGTACATAATATATTGCATTTGTGGTTTTCTGTATTTGTCACAAAGTGGATTATTATTTTTAATACTTTAGGTATTTCTTATTTTTTAATGGAAAATGGTAAATAATAGGTTTTTTAGAATTTAAAGTCAACAGGTTTTTATCAAACAATAATTTAATGCATTGATATCTGTGTTTGCCATTTTATTTAATTCAGACCATGTGTTTGCTTTTAGTAGTAGGACTGTATCGTCAGCGTAGGAGACAATGTCTCCATATTTGGAAATATGGAATATATCATTGACATATATAATATGTAAATAAAAATAATCAATGTTTTGTAAATGTGTAGGGATTGGATCTATGACAGAAAGAGGATGTAGCGCCATCTGTCATTTAGCAGATTAAATAAATTCGTTCTGTTTGAAATACGAACGACCGTTAAATCTGTTCATATAAAAATACTAAAATCGCGATTAAAAAATGGGAGGGTGAAAATTTGTTGTTAAGTTTATTTTTTGATGCCAAATAAAAAAAAAATACAAAAATAAAATTTTGTCAAATTTAAAAAAAAAAAAATGTTGTTAGGGACACCCTAATCACCTAGCGGTTTGAAATAAACTTTATGACCTTTTCTCATACCTATCAAATATACATAAAAAAAAATCATAAAACTCGGTCAAGCCGTTTCGAAGGAGTGCAACCACAAAACCGTGACACAAGATTTTTGTAATTTCAATTTTTTATGGTGATTAAAATGATTTATTACCGATTGAACCACGTTGAACCGATTTACTGACAAATAATCATATAATATAATAATTGTGACAATAGATTCTCAATTCTATGGTCTACTTTGAAATCTGTTTTACCCACATTAAGTTTTAATGTTTTCTTAATTTTTTTAATAACGACGTGACAGCTAATGACTTATTTACATGAGTTATATTTTTTAGGTCTTGCGAAAATTCTGAGAAGCGAGGAGTAAATTGTTTTATTTACTTTTTAATTAATGTTATGTTTATTGGTGGGTAGGAATCTAGGATGGGACCTACTAGAAGGTCTAGTAGGTCCCATCTGGTCGAGAGAGACGAGCTGGAGAGGTCAAAGGGTTTCTCCTTACCGATCTCTCCCGATCTTGCCCGCCACTCAGCTTGTGGGATATGCGCATCCGCTGCCAAGATTTGAACACATCACACTTAATGGTTAAGCCAACGAACTTACTGAATATCTCTTTTGAAACGTGTGATTTTACCAGAAGTAAAGAAAAAATAGTTTAATTTAGGCACCCAGAGCAGACACTCCCATAATGCACTGCTATCGGTTTATTTTTTCAGTGAGCTGGTGTGGCAAGTAAATTAACCGCAATGTTTGAAAAAAAGGCCTGCAAATCGAAAATCGAAGAATGAAACATAAAGATGCAGGTATCTTTTTGTTATATCACCTGGGCCACGTGCTTCCTCCAACCCTCTGCCCTCCACCCTCCGCGCTTCGCCCTCCGCCCTCCGCCCCTACAGTTAAGCAATCGAAGCAGAATTCAGGTACACCCTCTTGAAGCATCCCGCCACCTCGCGAGGGCATAACTCCCAGGAGAAGTAGGTCAAACAGGGTGTACCCTCTTACACAGGGCCGCCGCAAGTAGCACTGTCGCCTGCGTGCGAAAATATGACTTTCACAGAGATGGTATTTATTTATTTACTAACGCCTTAACGCCTTTTATTTGTATGTGTCGTATGCCGATCATAAAATCAGGCAGATCATGATGCGCATAGCCACAACGTAAAGTGCCTGGCGGCAGATCGTGCAGTGCCTAAGGCGCACGATGATCTGCCTGATTTTACCATTGGCCTGCGACATATAGATTATTGTTGGTAAATTGTTCAGGAGTATAATAATAAGTGCATTATAATAAACTGAATAAAAAATATATAAGTAGGTGCAAGTAGGTATGTAGTTTCATTAATATGTAAAGTTATATAAAGGAGTTCAATATGGGTAAGTATAATAAGTGATAAGAGTAAAAAAGAAGTACTTAAGGTACTATGAATTTAGTTACAGATGTACTAAGTTTGTTATTATTATTTTTTCGTTAATTTAATTTAATTTACTGTCGCAAGCTTTCCAGACCTCACAACAGGATAAAAAACTTCACGCAGACCGATACCTTCATCCGAAAGGAGAGCCATCATCAACATTCGAATCTCAACATTTTTTAAATTGTGAAGGATAAATTCAACCTAGATATCCCTTTCTGAAAGTTATTCATTATAATGCCATGCATTTTTTCAACCTTCTTATTCTGTTTCGATCATATAAAGTTTAAGGTGAAAGGAAAGCGACTGTCTATAAGAGATTTCGAAAACCACCCACCCCGCCTTTCCTATCTCTTAGCAGAATAAAGCCGACACAACACCAGATATTTCTAGTATACTACACAGGCTACTTACTGAGTGACCCGAAAAACATTATTTTGGGGTAAAAATAAATACGGCATTGTGATCTCAGATGACAATTTTTTGTTGCTGTTTTTTTTTCAAATACGAACTAACATATTTTATTTTCACATTTTTTTACTCATCCAAGTAACCGCCCAACCCTTATCCCCAACGTTATTATCAAATAAAAATATTTGTTTGGTGAATTAAAAAAAAATACCGAGGACCAAATGCCATCTATGTTATTCATTTCAAATAAACCCAGGAATCGCAGCTTAACTTTATCAGGAATGTCCCTTAATATCCTTTATAAAAAAAAAACAGTTATTCAATCGACATCGAAAACGTAGAAATTGATTTAATTGCAACAGAACAGAGTCCTGTGTGGTTATGTTTTTTAAACAAATCTATAGTTTTATTCCAAGATTGATGAAATTTTGCACACTTAACCTTAAACCTAGGTGAAAGATCACTTTATACATGATTTTTCTAAATCACCCCCATCTTTTTTCCCACATCTTAAAGCGGAATTTTAATAACGTCTTGATGCAGTTTTGCACACTTGACGTTCAATGTACGAGGAAATTACTGTCAACATCTTATTTCGAAAACTCTAGATAGAAATAAATAAATAAAAAAAAGATTCACAAAGTTAGCCGAATCACCCAATGTCCACGTGCGAGAGGCCGCCCCCTAAGTTCGGTCGCCCGTGTGCACCGCACATATTACATATAAGATTGAGACCTCCCTGGATGTTATGTATAACACACAGAACATTCACAATTCCTAAGCCTCTCCACACATTGTATTGCTGCGGGAAGTAGCTAGTAGGTAGTTTTTATGTTTACGTCGTGGCTCACGTGCCAGATTAAGTAAGAAGTTGGGGAAAGCAGCTGAAAGTCTGGATTAATAAAGTGGAATTCAGGGAAAATCATAACTCATTAACTTCACGAAACAAGCGAGAACTAACTTCCTTTCCACATTCATTAGTTAGGCGAGTTTCATAGGATCAGTGAGTAGGTATATCATTGTTATATAATTCGTGCGAGTCTTAAATGTATATATAATATTCACATCAGTTAACCCAAGTTGAGATAATTTATTTTTATATTTCAATAAATGTGCCCGGGTGCCCGGGTTCATGGGGTGAGGTTTGTCTAGGTATTGGAGGCGGATGACCAGGACACACTGAACCCCAGATTCCTACCACCCCTTAAACCCATTTACTTCCCAGAACTCTCCTCTCCTTCCTTTTCCTAAAAAAAACCCTCCACACAGCATCCCCAAAGATGAAATAGGCCCTGAGGGAAATTATTTTCCTCAAGGCCTCATGTGTGGAGCTCATGTAAAAAAAATAGTAAAATAAAAACCTGTTTTAAAGGTTACATAAATCATGTAATAAACTACGTTATACGTAAGATTTATTTAAGGAACATAAATATACTCGTATGTACATCTTCTTATATATAAAAATCTCGTGTCACAGTGTTTGCGGTCGCACTCTTCCGAAACGGCTTGACCGATATTTATGATTTTTTTTAGGTATATTTGGTAGGTATGAGAAGAGGTTTTAAAATATAATTCATACCGCTAGGTGATTAGGCTGTCCCTTCCAAAAAAAATATTTTTTTTTATCAATTTTTTTTGTATTTTTTTTTTTATTTGACATAAACCAAATTTTAACCCTCCTACCCCCACCTTCCTACCCCCACCCTCCTACCGCCCCCTCCTACCCCCACCTTCCTACCTCCACCATCTTACCCCTACCCTCCTACCCCCACCTTCCTACCCCCACCCTCCTACCCCCCCCTCCTACCCCCACCTTCCTACCTCCACCATCTTACCCCTACCCTCCTACCCCCACCTTCCTACCCCCACCCTCCTACCCCCCTCCTACCCCCACCTTCCTACCTCCACCATCTTACCCCTACCCTCCTACCCCCACCTTCCTACCCACACCCTCCTACCCCCCCCCCCTCCTACCCCCACCTTCCTACCTTCACCATCTTACCCCTACCCTCCTACCCCCACCTTCCTACCCCCACCCTTCTACCCCCCCCTCCTACCCCCACCTTCCTACCTCCACCATCTTACCCCTACCCTCCTACCCCCACCTTCCTACCCCGACCCTCCTACCCCCCCCCTCCTACCCCCACCTTCCTACCTCCACCATCTTACCCCTACCCTCCTACCCCCACCTTCCTACCCCCACCCTCCTACCCCCCCCCTCCTACCCCCACCTTCCTACCTCCACCATCTTACCCCTACCCTCCTACCCCCACCTTCCTACCCCCACCCTCCTACCCCCCCCTCCTACCCCCACCTTCCTACCTCCACCATCTTACCCCTACCCTCCGACCGCCCCCCCCCCCCCCCCCCTCCTACCCCCACCTTCCTACCTCCACCATCTTACCCCTACCCTCCTACCCCCACCCTCCTACCCCCCCCTCCTACCCCCACCTTCCTACCTCCACCATCTTACCCCTACCCTCCTACCCCCACCCTCATACCCCCCCCCCCCCTCCTACCCCCACCTTCCTACCCCCACCATCTTACCCCTACCCTCCTACCCCCACCTTCCTACCCCCACCCTCCTACCCCCCCCCTCCTACCCCCACCTTCCTACCTCCACCATCTTACCCCTACCCTCCTACCCCCACCCTCCTATTTTTTAATCGCAATTTTAGTATTTTTGTATGAACAAATTTAACCGTCTTTCGTATTTCAAACAGAACGACATTATTTATGTTGTTGAATGGCAGATGGCGCTACGTCCGCGCATGCGCAAGAGTTTCACGAGAAGCGTCACGTCATTTTGATATTTCATTCGGCATCATGTTCTCGCGTGGGCAAACCATCGAACTTATTTGTGTTAGTTAAAGACGGACTGAAAAAAAAAATCGTACCCTAAATTGCTCTTCGAAATTCATATTTATTTTCTTTATTTCATTTTCCTACTTTAGTTGGTGTTCCTCCATTCCTCTTTCGGTCATAGATCCCATCCCCACACAATTACAATACATTCGTTTTTTTAAATTTAACAACCGAAATATTCTCTGGAAATAATTTATATGGCAGAACAACGTTTGTCGGGTCAGCTAGTATTGTTATATAATTTATATAAAACGAAGGGCGAGTCTTCACGTGTTTTAAGTGTATATAATATATTGTAATATTAATATTCATATCAGTTTTCCCAAAATTCAAAAAAATTATAAATCTTGCTTTTCGGGCAAAAAAGTCAATTTAAAAAAAAGTGTTATGCACACGCGGTAGAAGTGAAACCTTCAGAAAACTAAAGTAAATAAGAGTTGGGGAGGCTACGAAGCACCGCACAACGTGGAAGCTGCTCTCAACATCGCCCTGGTGCAAGACCACCATTAAGTATTGAAATGTGGCTTGAAATGGCTTTAGTCATGTTTCGTGACTAGATCTGAATAGCCAGATGCTTCCCCACCTCCCTCTTCCCCATTTTCACCCCCTCATTACTACCTTCAGCCTCACAACAAACCCCAATTGAAGATGCCATAGTATCACTGGCTCCTGGCAGTCTGGAACAGTTGGGACTCCTGTGCGGTATTCACATAAAAATTAAAATATATATATTTTATTTTATTTTTTCATTAATAAATTTTTTTTGTTACATACATAAAAATATTACAAAAAACATTTCTTTTGATAAGAAGTAAAAAAAAGGAACTATATAATTAAATATGTAGCTTAAAGATAAACAATAATACAATTTAACAAAAAAAAGATATTACAATAGTATACATAATATATGTATGATAACAAAAAAAAAATCCCACATAGGCATCGCCAGTTCGTGGGTATATTTAAGTTTTTTTTAATGCACTTAAGATACAACATGGCAAATTAAACTTTAAATTAGTAAATTAAAACATAATTATGGTTTAACATATTTATAGAACAAATAATTCCGTATTTACAAAACTAAAGTTAAGAAAAGAAGAAAAAAATATATATGAAAAACAAAAAAGGTTAAATAAAAATTAGGATTTGTAAATTTATAACAGGTATGATGTTATAGCAGGTATGTATTTGTGTCATTTGTAGTTACCCAAGTCTTTATTAATTTTTTGAATATGCTGTAAGAGGATATGTTTTTAGATTTAATTTCTATAGTCTGATACAGTGCATTATAGATTTTTGGTGCAATGAAAAAAGCATGTCTCTGCGCAAGCCTAGTTTTGCATAGGGGAACCTCAAATGCATTATTTACTCTACTGCTGGAGCGATTTTCGTTTTTTGTAAAATATACATTTCGTGAAAATATATATTTCAGACATTGCATACAGTAGATTTTTCTTATATCTAAGAGTTCAGCTTCTTGGAATAATTGCAAGGATGGGTAGGTAACATCTTTATGCAACATTATTTTTATTATTAATTTTTGAGTAATTTCTAGTTGCATAATATATCATAAATACCCCTCCATCCAATTATTTCATAAGATATTTATGGTTGCACCAATGCATGATATACCAGTTTCATTATTTTAATATCAACTATGTTATTTAATCGTTTAAAAATGTAAGTCAAATACCTAAGTTTATTTACAAGGTTTTCTACGTAATTTGTCCATTTTAGTTGGCTGTCTATAATAATTCCTAAGTATTTAACTGTGCTCCCCGAATTCATTTCTATACAGTTAGAACACAAAACAGGGTTGCAAGAATTGTTATGAAACCTTATATTTAGTTGAGTTAAGGGTGCCGCCCTTTTGGTATTATAGAATGGAATATACATAGTTTTTTCCCAGTTCAGAGTTAGGAGGTTTTGGTTTAGCCATTCTTTGACAATGGATGTGCACTTATTTGCGTTTTCAGAGACTTCTTTCCTTGATTTACCATGGACTGTGATTGCAGTATCATCAGCATACGAGAATAGTTTTCCAGGAATACTGATATTACACAGGTCATTGATATAAATTAGGAACAATAAAGGACCGATAACTGTTCCTTGTGGAACCCCATGTCTCACATATTCTGATTTACTAATATTATCACGAATTTTTGTACATTGTCTGCGATCAAGTAAATAATTTGTTAATAGTGACAGACAATTATTTTTAATTCCAATATTATTTAGTTTTCTAATCAGTTTATTATGATTAACGGTATCAAATGCTTTTTTTAGGTCTAAAAAGATTGTTAAGCTTTTCATATTTAAGTCAAGATTGGTGTATATATTTTTTGTTAGATTAAATAAAGCGTCATCTGTACTAAGACCTGTTCTGAAACCATATTGATTTGGGGACAAAAGTGCATTTGATTCTAGAAACTCTAGTACTTGTATTTTAATAATTTTTTTCTAATATCTTCGCTAGTTGGGATGTTAGCGATATTGGTCTGTAATTGTCAAGTTTAGAGATAGATCCAGATTTATGTATTGGTACAATATTGGAGAGTTTAAATGCGCTTGGGAAAACGTTTTTTTCAAAACAGGAATTAAAAATGTGTTGTAAGGGCTTCGAAATGTGTTGTTTAATAGATTTGATAGCGATGGCGCTCAATTCATCTGGACCATTGGCTGTATTTGTGTTAAGATTGTCAATGTGTTTTATTATTTCAGATTCGGTAATACGTTTAAATTGGGTTAAATTAGGACTTTTTTCAGAGTGTTCATCCATTTGAGTGTGTTGATGTATATGGTTTTGAAATGAGGTGTTGTTATTTATTATATTATATCTGAAGCAACATTTGTAAAAAAATCATTGAATTTATTTGTAATATTTCTTATATCCGTTATGACTATTTTATCATTTGTAACAATTTTTTCAGGGAATGTTTTTACTTTATGTTTTCTATTAGTTATTTCATTTATGACTTGCCAGGTTTTTTTAGAATCATTATCAGTTGTTTGTAATTGTTTAGTATAATACTCTTGTTTACATTTTTTTATAAGAATATTGAAAAAATTTCTATAAATGATGTATTGCTGTCGTAAATTTTCATTAGGTGGAATGTTTTTAGCCATACAATAATTCTCATGATTTTTGTAAATTTTGTACAGTTTGTTCCTGTGTTGGCTTGCAATTATCAAGCCACGCGTGATCCATGGTTTAATTTTTTTATGTTTGCTTCTAGGTATTGGTGTTGGTTCAAGACTATTCTTGATATTATCATTTAATATTGAATAGACGGTGTTTAGTGATTGATTAGGGTCATCATTGGATAAAACTGAGTTCGAAGTTTCTTTTTTTTTAAAACTGTTTAGGGTTTGATAGTTAATTTTATTTTTTCCCACTTGTTGGGCTTTAGTTGTATGATGATACTTTAAGGTATTGTGACCGAAAAAAGTTGGGAAATGATCGGTTATATCAATTTTTAGGACAGCTGATTTGGGTATACAATTTTTATTGGTTTTAAGAAATATGTGATCAAGACAAGAACCGTATCTGGTAGGGCTATTTATATAAGATAGATATCCTTCGCTGTATATAACATTTAGATATTCATTTGCAATTGGGCTCATATATTCATACCTAGCACAGCCAAAAAAACATTTCACTCAAAAGTAGAAAATTCAACAACCCCACGACAACCAAAACATTACCAAGTATACGTCATCTCCTAAAAAACCACAAGGATGTACCCCGATATTACATTAACAAAAACATCTAAAAATCTTAAGAGAAGATCTGGAAAAATGGAAGTCAAATAGCGAAAATTATATTACCATAAAGCATGTAAACGGAATCTCTAAGATTATGCGAATTCCGCCAAAAAAAATATAAACTCAGGATATACTACCAGAACGTAGGATTATGCACAACATTAACTGAACTACAATCTACCATACCTTTACACCATTACGACGTACATGAGCTGACGGAAACTTGGCTCGACTCGGAAATAAAATGAACAGAACTCAGACTTAACAACTACAAAATTTTTCGTTGCGAAAGAAACTCTGAATCCAGTTTCGAAACGCGGAGCGGAGGAGTTCTAATTGCAATAAAAAAAAATTGACATCGAGAAAATACAAAACGAAAAATAATATACTAGAAAAACTAACTATTGTACAAAATACCATGGTCGAAAATATAATAATTGCAACTTTGTACACACCACCATTATCTAAAATGCCGTAAACTACTGAAGCCGCAGCGAAGATGTTGAAAATCTACTCAACAAATATAACCCAACTCTAAAATATGAACTGCATTTAATAAATCTACATTCACTGTACGAAAAACTTACATTCTTTTCAAACATTCATTCATACAAAAATTTACATTCTTAATATATTCATTTCATTGCAACTATAGTTTGCATTCCCCAATACAATTTTTACACAGAATTATTAACAAATATTTAAACGATATGGAAGTAAACGACACATCTGCCCTGATGATGAACACTATAACGCTGTACGAAACGTTGGCTAAAGGAGGAGGTAGCGCAACGCGGCATAACACCCCAAAACAAATAACAAAGATATGGAAGTATTTTTGTTATTTGTTTTTGGGGTGTTAACAAATAACAAAGATATGGAAGTATTTTTGTTATTTGTTTTTGGGGTGTTACGCCGTGTTGCGCTACCTCCTTCTTTAGCCAACGTTTCGGGCAGCGTTGCAGTGTCCATCATCAGGACAGATCCGGTAGAGATGGAAGTATTTGACAATAATTTGACTTCACAAATTTCGAACCCCGTGCCGTATGCGGACTATTTCTAACTTTTTTATAAATTATTTTTAACTACAATTTTGTATTTTTTTAATTAATATTATAGTTGATTTGGAGGATGACGGCAGATTTTTCATATTACTTATTTATTCATTGTGTTTTCTACCTATATTTTGTTAACTTTTAATTTTACTTGTAAAGTGATTTTCTACATTCGGTGACTTAGCAAGGTGCCCGGATTCTCGGGGTGTGGTTTGTCTAGGTCTTGGCGGCTAGTGCGTTTGTCCTTTTGGCCTCTCCAGACGGACTCTCTCGACCGCTTTGCACATCAGTGGGAGTGATAAAGTCACTCTTGGACACATTACAACACCGCATACCATTTTTCTTCCTAGAATTTCCTCTCACGCGTCATCAGAGATGACATAAGTCCTAAGGGATTATTTCCCCAGGGCCTGTGTGGAGATAATGTTAAAAAACAACGTTAAAACATTGGATTCACATCAGTCGTAAGGAGCATTCACCCTTTTAAAATAAAATGTTATTTATGGTAGTAACGTACGAGTTAGTATGTAAAAGCCTACCAATGACTGAAAAAATCTTACAAACACTTTTTCTCATGATTCACAAACTACGATTTCAAAGAATTATGGAACGGTCTAGTTCTCTAGATTGTGAAGAAAAGGCGATTGACCTCGACTGCCTCTCCCAACCTCTTTCCTTCTCTCTTTTCCTTTGTAAAACAACTCCCCTTCGGAACCACTTATTTCTTTACTCTGGCAATTTTTCTGTGCAACCAGGTGGCTATTCTTCAACTAGTTCCACGTACTTCCAGGTTAATATTATTATTATTATTTTTTTTTTTTTAAGTTTCTTTATTCTTTGAATTGTTCATTACATGAATTGGGGATTTTTCGACCACCATACTAGGCACATGCCTGTGTTGTGGTGGTCGATTTTCATATACAGTATATTAAAAGATGCAATATAAAGAAATGTGCGAGAATATAAAAAATTAAATAAAAATATATAAATATACATATTATATATAATAATATTAAAGAAATTTAAAGAAAACAAATTAATATAAAATAATGTAAATAACTAAAGAGTATGGAAACAATAAATTACTATAGAGTATAAAAGAGTATGAAAGAATATAGTAGAATATAAAAATAATATGAAAAGTATAGAACATAGAAGGCAATACATGAAAGAATATAAAAATGATATAATTATAAAATATATAGAGTCGAAGTAAGTACTTTGTAGAGTATGCAAATAAGAAATGATAACGATTTTAATGAAGATCTGTGTGTACGTGGTTATATTGGTAGGTACATTATTTCAAACCAATTTTTGTACAAATAAATTTTGGAATAAATTTATGTTTCGAGTGCGGCGAATTACACTGGTCACTAGAGTAAATTATTATTGTCACAGTGATTTTCTGGTGGCACTGGGCTCTGAGTACATAAACATGTAGATATAGGCACTAGTACACAGTGGTGCCAAACAGTTTTAAAGAATTAGTTTTTAAAAGTATTTAAACTTTTGGCTATTTATATTATAGTGATTACAACCAAAAAAAATTATTAGCGGTATATAAACCGATATCAATTTTATTTACAAAATATTACTAAAAACTCTAAAAAAAAACGCAATTTCGCTTAACTAAAGCGCTGGTGTAATAAAAACAAAAGAATTATTACATTAGGTTATTACAGTAGGTTTATAATATTCATTTAATTTTGTTTGGTTTCACAGGATCAGTACACCAGTAAAGTAGAAATGGGCGGTCCATTTGATAGATTCTCCTGTCTTAAGAGCGTTTAACCAGCCAGCGACCGAAAATCCACATTTTGTCGAAAGTTGTTCTTGCAATCGTACAGGGCGGTTCCAATGAGAAAGATTAATTTTTCTCCGTACCAGCTTTTTAAAATTATGACTCAATATCGATTTTATTTCATTCCAAATTTGCTTTAATTTATACCTAAATCCAAAAATGCTGAAATGCGTGATGATAAAACTATTAAAATTATGTACTTTTTGTAATTATTTTTTGATTAGAGGTGTTAATCATTTTTCAATAATGTCTAAGTTAAATAAAAATGTTAAAAAAATCTAAAATATATTACTTATTTTAATTTTTTAAACTTTATGCGTAAAATCGCAAATTATAATATTTAATTAAATGAAGACAATATTAGCGAAACTCAATCGAAAATCTGAGACAGAAAAATCAGAAAAGATATTGGCTCCGCTGGGACCAATATCTTTTCTGATTTTTCTGTCTCAGATTTTCGATTGAGTTTTGCTAATATTGTCTTCATTTAATAAAATATATTAGTTTGTAAGTGCGCAAATAAAACACAAACGGACCAATTTTCGTCAAGAAACACATGTACGTATATATTTTTTAATGATTTTATTTAAACTAAAATTAAAAATCTAAAACATGCGTTTGCCAGATAATGTATTGATTTATTTTACTGCATGATTATATGATTTGAAATGGGTGTGGCTTAATACATACAAAATCTTTTTGGAAAATTTAATTTTACAAATCTGCCAATGATATATATAACCTTACCGTTGGCAACTCTCTAGCCACCCCCCCCCCCCCCCCCAGGACGGACCAATTTTTTATGAAGTCGAAATTTGCGTTTGTCAACTTTAATAGGGGGGGGGGGGGGGTTACACCACGTTGTCCGCCGTATCCGTCCCAGGTGCAACCCGTTCTAGCAGAATATTTACCATAACGGAGGGGGTAGAATGGGATAGGGTGGGACGGGTTCTAGCAGAATATTTACCATAACGGAGGGGGAGGAATGGGATAGGGTGGGACGGGTTCTAGCAGAATATTTACCATAACGGAGGGGGAGGAATGGGATAGGGTGGGACGGGTTCTAGCAGAATATTTACCATAACGGAGGGGGAGGAATGGGATAGGGTGGGACGGGTTCTAGCAGAATATTTACCATAACGTAGGGGGTAGAATGGGATAGGGTGGGACGGGTTCTAGCAGAATATTTACCATAACGGAGGGGGAGGAATGGGATAGGGTGGGACGGGTTCTAGCAGAATATTTACCATAACGGTGGGGGAGGAATGGGATAGGGTGGGACGGGTTCTAGCAGAATATTTACCATAACGGTGGGGGAGGAATGGGATAGGGTGGGACGGGTTCTAGCAGAATATTTACCATAACGGAGGGGGAGGAATGGGTTAGGGTGGGACGGGTTCTAGCAGAATATTTTGTACTTAATTTCACATTGTATTTTGTATGTAAAATTTTTTTATATAGTCGCTATAATAAAAAAAAAAAAAAAAAATTTAACATAACGGAGGGGGAGGAATGGGATAGGGTGGGAGGGGTTCTAGCAGAATATTTACCATAACGGAGGGGGAGGAATGGGATAGGGTGGGACGGATTCTAGCAGAATATTTACTACAATGGAGGGGGTAGAACGATGTAGGATGGGGTAGGGCGAAACGGAATACCATAATGGCCACTGACCACAAAGTACATTAATGATAAACTGAATTTGTCCCGATTTTTTTTATTCAGACTTCTCGACCAAGGACCGCCCGCGCGCTGGCTCGCTTACTGACCGGCGCGGCGGACCATCGCGGACCATCTTCTAGCCTCTTGCGGACCACTGGTTGGGAAACCCTGGTTTAAGCATATAATATATTGAAGATATGTAAGAAACCATATTTATATTTTATCCCAGCGATTTGAGTTATAGCTAGAATTGGGAGACCAGACAGAAGATGCCTCTAGCTACGATCTCACTGGGGAACAGTAAAGAAGAGTTATTGATTCAATTTTTGACAAGGCTTCGTTTCGCGTATTACACAACCTAACATATGCATGGGATTGTTAGAAAATGTTTCGCACTGCCACACAGAGGTAAGTTTGCTGTCAAAATATTCACCAAGGGAACCAAATTACCTTCTTCGTCTGAATCCACGTAGATACTGGAAATAAGCTTGGGTTAAAAACACTTGAAACACACTTGTAAAACGGGACGAAAACCTTGTGGTATGTGGTGGTATGTAGAAATAAATATATCAACTTCGTTTTATAAATCTGCAATGTTGCATGATAGCATTTCTGAATTAGAACTCTTCAAACGCGGATGTGTGTTTATCTATTTAAATCTACCTTGTAATGTATGATATTGCACATTTAAAATGTGTATTAAGTACCCACATGTTATTAATTTATGTATATATCACGCCATCTGCAATAAAAAAACAGTATTTTTTTCGTTATCCTTGAAGGGCCCGCAACCGGGATTTGTACCGATTTATTACATATTTCCCTTAAATACGGTAAGTTTTAAAGCTCTAAAAAAATATATGTTATTCTTGAAGATAATATCTAGACTTTTCCCGCGCCGAAACGCAAATTATATAAAATTCCCTAGATAGAAAAAAATCACAAAAGTATGCTCCAAAAATTATTATAAACACGTTTGTTTCAGTTATTTTACAAGTTATATGTATGAAAAAATTCACAGTGTTTCTTTAAATGCTGTTTAGGATAATGCCCGGGAGATTTTTGCTCTATTTTAATCGAGTCGTGTTTTATTAAACATTTTCGCAATGTTCGCATCGATTTTGTCGCTGTAAATGTTAGCGCTATCCTCTAACATTCGTAATTTCGTATCTCTCCATCTTTTTCTTTTCGATCCCGGTTGCAAAGCCTTAATGTATATTGTTTAAATGCACCTCTTCACCTGGATACACGTGTTATACACTTTTATCCCATTTTTGGTTATCTTTACCTTTAAAACTGTTTTTAACACATGTTTGCACTTAATCACAGAAAATATAAAATCCCAAAAGAGCGTAGATGAGTAATACATAAAATGACAGTTATTGATTATATTATCGCTAAAGAAAATGTAGGGACTACACTCGTAACTCTGCATCAATTTTTAAAATTGAAATTACATCAAATACTGCAAAATACGGCAAAGCGAATAACAACTCAAGCGCAACGCAGCGCCTTTATGGTGATTTTTCGAACAAACGGCGCCATAAAAATCATTTTCATATATTCGGATAAGAAACATTTTAAAGGATCTAAATATGATGACTTTAAAACAAACAATATTTCTTTTAATTTTTTAAACTTTATGAGTAATATCTCAAATTATAATACTTAATAAATGGAGAAAATATTAGCGAAACTCAATCGAAAATCTGGAGACAGAAAAATCAGAAAAAGATATTGGCTCCGCTGGGACACGAACCCAAGTTCAGGTTCCAGGTATAAAGATAGC
Organism: Limnephilus rhombicus; assembly: GCA_929108145.2. Lineage (NCBI taxonomy): Eukaryota > Metazoa > Arthropoda > Insecta > Trichoptera > Limnephilidae > Limnephilus > Limnephilus rhombicus. Next base: position 52,546,159 of record OV815280.1, on the reverse strand, counting down.
AGCCAATAATATGTGCGTTAAGAAAATGAAGATAATGTTGGTAGTTCTTAGTCGAAGAATGATACAGTTAAAAGTGACTGAATTTGATATGGGTTCCGTAGCTTAATCGGTAGAGCTCTTGCCATGTAAGCAAAGGGTCCTGGGTTTGTGTCTCAGCGGAGCCAATATCTTTTTTGATTTTTCTGTCTCCAGATTTTCGATTGAGTTCAGCTAATATTGTCTTAATTTAATTAAAAACAATAATTCATTTGAATACATTTATTTTTATGCCAAAAATTTCTAAGGAACTCAAAGGAAAAATATATATTTTTTTAAATATATTTTTTTTATTTTTTTATTTTTATTTGATTCACCTGATTTATACATGTGTGTTACATATTTGACTAATGTGGGCCTCACTGGGTGCTTTACCCGTGCTGAGGACATCATTTTACAGTTGATATGATTTATTTTATTTTTTTATTTTTATTTAAGATACATATAAAATAAAAAAAAGTAAAGAAAAAAGAGACTCAATAATAACATATGAGAATTAAAAGAAAGAAAATAGAGCAAAACAAAATAGAGTAAAATAACACTAAAATAAAACAATAGAATAAAACTATATAAATAGGATAGATACATATAAACCGATAGTGAAATTAAAAGGTTTTATATATTAGTGAGTATTGCAATGGTGTTTATGTCTATGTGTTTTTATTTTTATTTTTTTTTATGTTGTGATTTTTTTGTAAAGTTGCCTTTTTTGGTCTTTAATCCATCTTTTAATTTTGAGTGTGAAAAGTTTTTTGTTTTCTTCTTTTTTTAAATCGAGTGAAAGATGGTTGAATGCTTTTATTGCCTGGTATTTGTGATGTCTTTGTCCAAAGCTTGTGTTTATCGTCGGTGTTTTTAAGTTTTGTATGTATGCTTGTCTAACTGGTCTATTAATGGTTTGTGTTTGTTGGAGTTTGTGTTTTTGGTCAAAGATATAGTTAAGAAGTGTTTTTATGTATAATTGTCGTATATCAAGTCCGTCGAACATGTTGAATATTTGGTCTGTGTCAGTCATTCTGTGTTTTTTTTGTATAATCTTTAAGATGGTTCTCTGTGTGGTTTCCATATGAGCAATAGCTGAGTTTGTTGCTCCTCCCCAAACAATGATTCCATATTCTATTATAGATTGGCAGAGTGCAAAATATATTGTTTTCATTTGTTTTAGTTTGTATATGTTTCTTATGGTTAGGAAAAGATGTATTGTTTTGAGGAGTTTATTGGTGATATGATTTATATGATGTGCCCGTTTGAGATTATGGTCAATTATGATTCCTAGATATTTTATTTGGTCTGTTTTTACTATAGCAGGGCAGTCGCAGTTTTTGGTGTTTAAACAATCGTGTATTTTTATGGAGTTTGTTTTATTTGTTGGCTGTCCCATGCTATTTATACTGTACGTTGTGAATTTTGTTTTCGATATATTTAATGTAAGTATGTTTGTGTCTAACCATGTTTTCACTCGCGTGATTCCTAATTCTGCTGTATTATACACATTGTTCCAGTCTTTAGATTTGAAGAGTAATACTGTGTCGTCCGCATAACTAATTATTTCTCCATCTATTTCCGTATTACAGAGTTCATTTATGTAGATAGTGAATAGCCCAGGCCCTAGTATGCTTCCTTGTGGAACTCCATATGTAATTGGCAGTGGTTTACTAGTATGGTGATTAATTTTAACTTGTTGGGTTCTGTTGCTCATATAACTTTTCAGTTGGAGTTCCTTGCCTAAGATACCAATGTTTTCTAATTTTTTAAATAGGGTTTTGTGGCAGATTGAATCGAAGGCTTTAGCTAAGTCTAGGTATATCGCTATGCATTTTTGCTCTTGATCTAGGTTGCTATGTATATAATCTATTACATATTCTAAAGCTTCTTTGGTACCTCTTTTTTCTCTAAATCCGTATTGTTTATCCGAGATTAATTTGTTTTCTTCAAGGTATTTTATAATTTGGTTTTTTAATGCTCTTTCGAAGATCTTTGATAGTGAGTTTAATAATGTGATTGGTCTATAGTTATTTATTTCCTTTTTGTCTCCTGCTTTGTAAATAGGGATCACCAGTCCTTGTTTCAAAGTACTAGGGGAGCAGCTTTGTTTAATACTAAGGTTGATTAAGTGTATTATTGGTTTTATTATTTCATTTTTTAATTTCTGAATGCAATCTGTTGTTATCTCATCTAATCCCGGTGCAATATTGTTTTTTAATTTATCGATTATTTTTTCAATTTCCTCCTCCGTAATTGTTTTTATTGTAAGTCTTAGTTTTGTCTTTTGTGTATTGATGTTTGATCGGTTGGTTTGTGTTTGTGTTTTACGCTTTGCTAAAACTTTTCCTATATTTGCAAAGAAGTTATTCATATGGTTCGCTATTATCTCTGCATTTGTATTGATATCTATTTTTTTAAATTAATATTTAATTGTTCGATACTATTTTTCTGTTTGTGTTTTTGTGTATATGTTACTTCTTTCAATATTACAATCATGAGATGCACAAATAGAGGACGAGAAATCCAAAGAAAAAAATATTGCCAACAAAGAAATAATTAAGCACTCAGAAGTCTCTCATCCACCAGGCCGTCCAACAAGAAGCATATTAAAATATTAAAAAATCACTGCAATTGAAAATATGCGCAATTAATTATAAAAATAATGTCATGATCATTTTTGTTGAGTTGGTGATTGAACACATTTAAATTTTTTTAATAATTGAAAAACGTCTTTGCCAAATAATGTTAAATGTCGTATATTCTTGTTATAAACGCTGATGTGAGCTAAAGATTCACGATGAGTCCTCGATCCCACCACAAGAATGATCATAAAAATAATTCTTTAGGTTCTTCTTTCTGCCAGCACTGATACGATCTTCAATACTATAAACGTTATGAACACGAAGCAGCTCTTAGCAAGAACCATTTTGGTTAATTTGCTCCAAAACAACAAAACACTAATAATAACAACAAACAATCAACAAACTATAACCCGAGTCCAAAACAAAAAACTTCTCCAAACTTCTTTTGCTTAAACTACCCTTGAACAATGACATTTTAAATACATAGCTTACAAAATGTACAACACACTACCAGAACAGGTACTAGAAATTTTAATAAAAAAACAACTCGTGGAGTATTTGGAAAAACATAATATATTATGTGAGGAGCAATCAGGATTCCGGAACAACAACTCTTGCGAAGCGGCGATAAATATAGTGATTGATACATGGAAGAAAGAAACAGATAAAAAAATCACCATTGCAGCATTCTTAGATTTCAAAAGAGCATTTGAAATGATAGAAAGCAAAATACTATTGGAAAAACTAGAAGACATAGCTCTGAATCAATTCAAAGAATATCTCCAGAAAAGAAAACAGGTAACGAAAGTTGAAAGCTCAGAATCAGAACCGATAGAAAACAACCTTGGTGTTCCGCAAGGATCGGTATTTGTTCCAACTCTTTTAATAATTTACATAAATGATATTATCAAAACTATTAAACATTGCAAAATTAGACTATTTGCAGACGATATCTTAATCTATATTTCATATGACGATTACATAGAAGCAATTAACAAAATAAACGAAGACCTACAAAATATAGCAAAATGGCTGAAATTAAACAAGTTGAAACTGAACATAAACAAAACAAAATATATGGAAATAGGCAATAAAACACGTAACACAGGGTTAAATTTGACAATTAATGGTGAAAAAATTGGAAAGGTAAATGAAATCAAATACCTGGGTGTTATACTCGACTCAAAACTGACTTTCACAGCAAACTTTGAATATGTGCTAAAAAAGGTATCAAAAAGGTAAATTTTCTTAGAAGACTAAGACACAAATTAAGTAGAAACACTACGGATCTTATTTATAAAACTATCGTTGCTCCACATTTGGACTACTGCTCTACGATGTTATATTTGGCCAATGAAGGAAATTTGAACAAACTAGAAGTTATACAAAACAAAGCTATGAGATGTATACTGGGGAAAGGAAAATACGCAACGATTAATCAAATGAGAGAGGAGCTAAATTGGATTCCAATAAAAAAGAGACTACTATTTAATGTGTTAATTTTTGTGCATAAAATTATGAAAAACCAAATGCCAAAATACTTTAACGATGAAATTGTTTTTAATAGAGACATTCATAATTACGAAACAAGAAATATAAACAGAGTTCGATTGCCACAAATGAAAAAATCAAAATCACAGAACTGCCTAATGTACAGAGGACTAAAGATGTATGATGAAATGCCTGAAAGTATGAAGAATGAAGAAAGAATGAATGTATTTAAAAATAAATGTTATGCTTACTGTAACAATATTTAAATTTATCAAATGAAATGTCACATTGTGCTTATTAGTTTATATTCATGTAGTATAAACAAACTCAATAAAAAAAGCTAAAAATGACCAAATTCAAACACGAAATACAGAATTGGATTGCAAATATAGGACGCCTGTAAAACAAATCACCCTTAGATATGAATGTCAATTTATATACAACCTTCAAACCTAACTTCCGTAATTATTATTGCAATATTTATTTTACTTCATCCTTTTAACCCCTTACGAGACGCAAGGAGCGGTGTTATAAGTTTGACTTTCTGTGTCTGAGTCTGTCTGTGGCATCGTAGCTTTGATTTATTTTACTATTTACTATAGATACATACAAAAGAAAGTACAAAATACATATTAGGAAGCTTTGCCTGTCCAACTAGGAAAGTTTCCCGTACCAGGACAGACAAATTTACAGGTTTAGTTCATATTATACATACATAATTATATAACAAAAAAAATAGAAAAAGAACCTGGTAGCATAAAGTATATTCGGATTTGCCGAATTAACCTGATAACATATAATATATTCAGATTTACAGTGTATGAGATAAGTAGGTAATAAAGTTAGTAGATTATGATGCGGTTTTTTGTTTTTTTTTTAGTTTTTTTTTTTGTTTTTTTTTTTTATTGAAATAATAGATAATACATAATATAATCAACAAACAAGTCCTGCTAAGCCAATTGAATCGGCTTGTCAACAGCTGCTTATATTTGAAAGCTGATATGATCGAGATGGTTCTTAGCTACAATTTATGAAAATCCGTTGAGGCGTTTCAAGGTCATCAGCTCTTTTTTGTGTCGGGGGTTGTATAAATTTTGAAAATTTTCTTTCTAGATGTGTAACATTATTATCCAGAATTAACCTACACGTCCTATTAATAAACAACTAAATAAATTACTGTCTCCAAAATGAGTTTAAAAAAATTCATATGTCATATATGTGGCTTATAAATGTGTAATTTCTACGACTTAAGAAATTCTTAAAATTATAGTACTTTATTAAAATTAAATAGTCATAAATACACTGGGAATTCATATGTCATATTTTGGTTAATAAATGTGTAAATTCTAATTATACAATTGTAGTTATCTTTAAAATGGCCTGGAAAGAATCTCCTACTCAGTATAGAGATCTCAGTATAGAAACCACTCATTCACTCTTACTGCAATTTTTAATGTTCTCCAAAATGAACTTGAAAAAAAATCATATCTTTGCGATTCTTTCAAAGATATAAAGAAACCATCCATTCGTTCAGAATACAATTACTAATGTTCTCAAAAGTAGTCTTGACAGAAGCTCATTCCTGTGATCTCTTGAACGAAACCATTCCTTTGTTAAGAATATTATGAACTAAATGTACAATTTGGCTGTCCCGAAACGGGTATGCTTCCCAGTTGGACAGACAAAGTATCATCTTGTAATGTATTGTAATTTGATAAATAAATAAATATGAACTTTCTTTTGGTTTTTATTGGAAGATTATTCTATCAACCACAAAGAAGAATATTAAAATGTATTTAACATTAAAAATATATGCCTTATAATATTGTGTGCATGAATAGCATTCCAACGTAAGAATATGGAAACGAGTAATCCTTTTGTAAGTTGCTTCCAGATCGCTTTGACCGTAAGCGGCCATATTTTCAAAGGATTTGATACGAAGTCGGAGTAATATTTAGACTGTAGGTACTTTTCAGTCACCAGCTCAGTATTGTGTATTGAAATTGTGAAAATATATTCTTATTGTAGCAACTTTTGACATGTTCGCCAAAGAGAAAATATGACCGAAACAGGCATTTGTATATGCACAAATGAATTCATTTTCAATATTCGTTTCATGGGCATGAAAATATAATATATAATTATGTTCCCACATGGTTGAAATGGCCAGGGTATTTAGCGATGATTTTTCCACTAAACTGGACTTTGTGAAATTCATTCATCAGTTCAAGTGACGCGTGTACAGCGAGCTTCAACCTGAATAAAGTCAATCTCGGGCCAAATATGCATCACTAAGTACATTCAAAATCACTGATTTGCATGATTTTTACTGGTGATTTTCAAATGCGATTTTTATTTAAACCATATCTATATAAAGCAACGTACTAAATTTTGTATCAAAAGCACTAATGGCTCTTATTATTAGCGTACGAACTGACGTGCAAGCTTTATTTTATTTTATTTTATTGCATAAACAAAAAGTACATAATTACATAGAAGAAAATAGTTACAAAGTTCTAGAAGTTAATACAATGTAGTTACAAAGTTATAGAGGTTAATAATTGGTACCAATGACATGTCGCTGTTATATACTCGTATATATGTTTTTGTGGGATATATTTTACATTTTAGCTAAGTTACGTTAATAAGAATATTATGGAAGGAGAGAAGTGTGTGTGAGTGTTTTTGTTTGTGCGTTTGTGAGAGTGTATGTGTGTGTGTGGATGTGTGTGTTATGTGTGCGAATTCAGTGTACTAGAAAAGTTTTTCTTAAATAGAGGATTATGTTAATTAATTATGGTTAATTAATTTTATGAATCATTCAATCGATTATTTAGACTGCATATGTACGAGTATAAATAATTTTCTATCGATGTCCGTGATTATTTCCAATCCATATTTTATTTTCGCTGAAAATTTAATGAACGTATTATCGTGGTTATTTTTTAGGTTATTATACTGTGCTCCGTTTTCTCTTTCTTTAGCCAACATTTCGGACAACACGGCTGTGAGAATGGTTTTAGTGGGACGCCTGCCTTTTCAAATATGCAAGAGCGAGACGGCAGAACTAGAGTATAAAAGGTGATGAATGTTCCTGCCCGCTCTCCTTACCTACAGGCAGCTTCGTTAGCTAGCACGTAGCTTAAAGAATTATATTTTGCAAATAAATGTTCATCTCGCCCACGCGTCTATTATTATTAAGATCTCCAAGATCACACACAAATATCACGCCTACACAAAAGTATAAATAACAACGGCATAACATCCCAAAAACAATTAACGAAAATTTCTATAAGACCTACCTATGTGAGCTCTTCCCAAAGCGAACAAATTAGCAAGAGGGATTAAAATAAAAATTAATGATAAATATTACCTTAAATTAATTTTGAACATTTAACTTTCAAAATAAAATTACTCTCTTCATCTGATTGACTCCGAAAAAGTTTCCGGATTTCAACTAGTAAATAAAAAAAATCTCAAAGGGAGTATGGAGGTAAATAATATTTGATGAGACAGTCGTACTTTTATTAATTTTAGTAAAGGGTTTTATCTGTACGTGGTTTTGCACAGACTGAAAAAAAGAAAAAGAAAAACGAGAAAAATGTTTGGAAAAGAAAAGTGAATACGCCAAATAAAGCCAACTAAAACTGTGTTGATTTTCGTAACGAGTTCTGCGCAGCCACGATTCTGCGTCGAGCGATGTCGGTTCCCTCCCATCAGCGTTGTTTACGTTGCAATAATTTAGCAGCGTGAATTTCGAGAAAACAATTTGTTTGTTACTAAATTGTAGAACCTACAGAAAGGAATTACGCTTATGTCGAACCTGAAAAGCTTTGGTCTGGCACCAGGAATATAGCGGCAGGAAAATAAATCTGTTTCATTAACGTATTTACTTATTTTTATAATTTTTGAAGTGAAAACTTCTTTAGCACAGTTGTGATTTGAAATTGGATGAAACGGAAACGAGCGACACTAAAAAGAGATTGCTAGAGAATGAGAAATTTGATTAGAAAGTGCTTCGTGGTCTCCCCACCCTTGTCTACTTTAGTTTTCTGAAGGTTTCACCTCTACCGCGGGTGAATTGCATACTCTTATAATTATTATTTTTTTAAATTAGTTGTAAATAATATTGTTAAGACTAAAATTTGAAAATATGAGATTGACAATTATGACGGTTTCTTAAAGGAAATAACTGAATTAATAAAAGTGCACGTCCCGGTTAGACGAGGGATTCTGGATTCCCAGTTGCGACCATTTTTCTATTTTTATGTGTCTTGTTCTCTTTCATATTTTAGTTTAGGTTATTAAAATTTAGATTTTGGTGTGGGAAAATACGATGGTTTTTCTAAATCTCATTTAAACACAGACCTTTCTCTTATTTTAAAAATTAAGTGTACGAAATTTCACAAATCTCTGAAAATAACTGTAGATTTATACAAAAAAGCCACAAAGAACACTCTCCTTTAAATATACATTAGATTATATTATGTGACATTGAATCGTTTGATCATTAAAATGTAAAGCAATTGAATCCTGTAAAACTCGTTCCACTGATTTTAATTAAACGTGCTTTTCATTAAATAACCTATCACGTAGGACACGTATCACTGCGAAACGTGATTATTTTGACAATCATGTATATCGTAACAATTGATAGTTCAAATAAAACACCACTTTGTGTGTGACAATTCCTTTGAAGTAAAATTTGCAATGAAATTGATACATCATACAGAATAGAAACGTTATTTCCAATATACATGTATAAAGGGATGATTTTAATATTTAGTTCAAAGTGTCCAAACAAAACATAAATTATTTTGGAATTTATCGTATTTAATGTGCGAGGACTGTCCGCAAAATAAGGTCCCCATGGTGCTGCGGTCGCGAGGAACACTTGCCTGTAGTCTGGTTGCCCGTAAATATCCCCGACAAAATATCCCCAACAAAATATCCCCGACAAAATATCCCCAACAAAATATCCCCAACAAAATATCCCCGACACAATATCCCCAACAAAATATCCCTGACAAAATATCCTACGGACAAAATATCTTACGGACAAAACATCCCCAAACAAAATATCTACTTAAAACCTAATCTAACCTAACTTTACCCAACCTAACCTAATTTAACCCAACCTAACCTAACCCAACCTAACCTTATTTTAAAATTTACTATTTTTGGACAATGATTTATTGTCTTTACAAGATGTCTGTATTATTTTTGTCCCAGGTTTCTAATTTGTACATTAATTTATTGTCTTTACAGGGTGTCCGAATTATTATTGTCCCAGTTTTCTAATTTTAAGATTAATTTATTGTCTTTACAGGGTGTCCGTATTATTTTTGTCCAGGTTTTCTAATTTTGAACATTAATTTATTGTATTTACAGGTGTCCGTATTATTTTTGTCCCATTTTTCAATTTTTTAAAAATAATTTGTTGTCTGTACAGGATGTCTGTATTATTTCTGTCCCATTTTTTTGTTAGGTTAGGTTTTAGTAGATATTTTGTGGGGGGATGTTTTGTCCGTAGGATATTTTGTCGGAGATATTTTGTCGCGGGTTGAGAAGTCGCGAAACCACGCCAAATCCGCACCACGCCGCATTATCTGCGCCACAACAATCAGACTCACAACATACCCCATACCATTACTGGTTCCGGGTGCTTCGGAGCAGTTGGGACTCTTGTGCGGTATTCACATAAAAAAGTAAAATAATGTTAATTAACTTTTTTTTTTACATGAGCTCCACAGAGAAGAAAATAAATTCCCTCAGGTTCTATGTCATCTTTGGGGATGCTGTGTGGAGGTTTTTTTTAAGGAAAGGAAGGAGAGGAGAGTTCTGGGAAGGAAAAGGGTTTAAGGGGTGGGTAGGAATCTGGGGTTCAGTATTTCCTGGTCATCCACCTCCAAGACCTAGACAAATCTCACCCCATGAACCCGGGCACCCCTGCTAAATTACCAAACGTAGCGAACCACTTGGGGTGACCTATGGCAGAGGTGTTGGTTATCCAATAAAGGTTCCATAACAAACTAATGTTTGTTACAACTCATTTGTTTGCATCTTTTTGAAATTTCGTCTCACGTTTTAGATAACTGCAAAGTCGTGAACCCTCTACCTAATGAACCCCACTATTATCCATAGAAACTGTAAAACTTACAAAAATCATTATATTCCAACTTCAATGAAAAATGTTCCAGGCTCTGACATAAATTTTTACTTCCATTTTTAAGCAACAACAAAATCTTCCTCACTTCGTCTGCTCCCGGCTCCATTATTCTGTCTAAGAACGTTAAGCTCCGTCGATCAATTTAATTAAAATGTATGATGCAATATTTTATAGAGCGACTGAAATTCTTTAATTTCTCCGCGAGATTCTGCAATCTGGTAAAACCTCTCCGTCTTTAAATGACATCTGGTTTCTTCATTGAAATTTGTTAATAGACAGTGTAAGGCGATTGCACATTTTTAACTAAACGAAAAGTTATGAAAATAGTAGTAAATTGAAGCACTGTGTTTGTAGCTTGATTGTCACATATGCCTTTCTTATCCATCGCTATCATGTTCCTTTTCCCCATCCTATCCCATATCTATGTACCTGTTATTTCGTTACCTTAACAAATCAGTTCGTCAATCGAAACTCGCCACGTAAAAATATAATTTTCCGCTCCCCGCATCCTCAAACTGAATCCGCATACCGCAAGTATACAAGTGCATGAATAAACCAGCCAAGATAGCAGAGTGTCACAAGTTACCGCAGTAAGTCCCTTCCTTCCTTTCCTTTAAGTGCATTCTTTCTACTTGTTCAGTGTACAGTGGTCTTTCACACACATATATTTCAAAACACATACAAGGTCCTTCGACATCCGCATCCGCACTTAAACCACACATCATTCACACTGTGATATTATTTGCTCAATGTATTCATAAGGTACGTTCTGGTGTTTGATTAACGTCAAAACGTTTTATTTTTACATTAGCACCACAGAAGGCCCCGAGGAAAATAATTTCACTCAGTGCCTATGTCATCTTAGAGGGATGCTGTGTGAGAATCTTTATAAGGAAGGGAAGGATATGAAGTTCTGGGAAGGAAAAGGGGATGAGGGGTGGGTAGGAATCCGGGGGTCAGTGTGTCCAGGAGTGACGGACGTATGAATTCATCCCTCAACTGAAGTGCAAGGCGTCGAGAGAGTCCGGCTGGAGAGGTTAAAAGGTCTCCCTCAACCAGTCTCTCTCGATCCGGCCCACCACGCAGCTGGTGGGCAGATGCATTCGTCGCCAAGACCTGGACAAACCTCAACCCATGAACCCGGGCACCCCTGCTAAGTCACCAAACGTAGCGATCCACTTGGGATGACCTATGGCAGAGGTATTGGTTATCCAATAATTGGTTCCTTGGGCGGTGGTACCCATATTCGCCTCCCAAATTGTAATAAATGTAATATGTAATATGAGCTGTTTTTTTAAGACTTCTTATTAAAATATGTATAACTGTTTGTTTCCTCAATAAACTAAAATAAAATAAAATAAAAAAATAAGGACGGGTTGTTTCACAGAATTTTAACAATTCATCAAATTTATAAGTTAATATTAAAATTTTGTGAAAGTCCTATTCAAGTTTTGTTATCATTCAAGTATTGTGAAGCAATCGGCCCATAATGAAATAATAACAGAAATTCATGGAATGTGTTAATGAAGTGAAATTTTGAAAGTGAAAATTAACCCACTTCTCGCCATCTGAACGAGCTGAAACCCGGCAGATAGACTCGCTGTCGATGACAAAGCATTCTGTTAACGCAGACACAGGCGGAAATATACGCGTTTCTCTGTAATTCGATGACATTATAGCAGGGGTGTGGTATGTCCGGGTCTTAGCGGCGGATGCGTCTGCCCATCAGCGGCACGCCGGATCGGGAGAGAATGGTGAGGGAGTCTTTTTAACCTCTCCAGCCGGACTTTGCCGGAACATCGCATCGCCTTGCAGCGTAGTGGGAGGGATACATACATAAAAGTCCGTCACTCTTGGACACACTGACCGACCGATTCCTACCCACCCTTCACACCTTTTTCTTTCCCAGAACTTCATCTCCTTCCTTTCTTAAAATCACCCTCCACAAAGCACACCCAAAAATGACGTAGGGTGGAGCTAATATAAAAAAAAGTTGATATTCGCAATATATGTCGGTCTTATGCAAACGGAATTTCACTAGGTTGGTAGAGTTGTCGGCACTAGTTCTTTGATAGGAAGGTTCAATGCTCAGTCAAACCAAAAAAAATAAATTATTAATAAATTTATTATTTCCTTCCCTGCGTTTTATGAAAACCAATATAAATAAAACATTAGAAAAAATCAGGTTTGCACTAAGAGGACGTTGAAAAAAATACGTAGAAAAACTCGGGTCTTTTATAGGTACTCCACGCTGGTTCCCTCGTTAAAAAAATAGACACGAGTGCTCCATGGTAAGGTTTACTATTTTAAACATGAAAACTTATTTGTTCATATGAAGCGGATACTTTGTGATGTGACATTATTAATTTAAAATAAAACAATAACTTTGTAAACACCACTTTTATTTTTATACTTTATGCCGACCGGGTTTCGCTACAACCGTAGCTTCATCAGGGCAGTATAATACTCTAGTATTATATACTCTAGTATTATACTGCCCTGATGAAGCTACGGTTACGAAACCCGGTCGGCATAAAGTATAAAAATAAAAGTGGTGTTTACAAAGTTATTGTTTTATTTTAAATGAAAACTTATTTTCAACATGAGTTAAAGAGCTTTAAAGCTTTCATTGAACTGTCAGCAGTGAAACCAAATATTATTGTGACATAGCATTTTTGAAGCAAAGCATGCAATTACGTTTTTAAAATTATCCGTTGATCAAACATTTCAAATTTATGTTGCTCTGTTTTGTTTGAAGAAAACTTTGCAAACGTTGGCTAAATAAGGAGGTAGCGCAACACGGCATAACACCCCAAAAACAAATAACGAAAAAACTTTATAAAGTTTCTTTAAATGAGTGATTGTTGTGCTAAAGAACAGAAGCTTTTCAACAACTTGCATTTTGAATGCAAAAATATAACGAATGGCCGTTAAATTTCTTATCTCGTTACGGCAAGAATAAAAACAACCACGCCATTTGATCGTTAGCATGCAATTCCTTCATAAATGTTGCATTGCAGATATAATACAATACAATTAAACTCAACGCTATTTACCTTAGGCTTATGGTATGTAACACCACACTCCTCTCTTTTGGCACAATCTTGGCACGTTTGATTCCCTGGGTTCATGGGGTGAGTTGTCGTCTCTCCTGCTATGTGGCGGGCTGGATCAAGAGACTGGATGAGAGAGATCTACGGCCTCTCCAGCACATCTCACTCTCTCGACCCATCGCATGAGGGATCGTGGGAGGGATGGATTAATACATCCGTCTCACCTGGACACACTTACCCCCAGATTCCTACTCACCCCTCTTATCTGTTACCTTCCAGGAACTTCCCGTCCTTCTTTTCCGTAAATAGACCCTCCATGCAGAATTCTCCAAGATGATGTCACCGATTCCGTGTCAATAGAACTACAATACCTAAGTACATTCTCTACTAAATTACCTGAAAATATAAGATTCCTTAACAGCTTCAAAGACTCCAAAACACAATTAAAAAATATATTCCGCGCACTTCAACAAAAAAAAAAACTCTAATTTAAAATGAAAACCACATAATAAAAATTATATTTTTAACAACCATATAAATAACACCTTCCTCCCACGCATGCAAGCACAGCTTTTTATAGGAGTACATCTTGAAACAAAAAATAAAGCGACAAAAATGTTTCATATTGAATGTTTGAAAATATTGTACACTTCTTTAGTAAGAAGCCAGGTAGAGTATAATTCGCCCATTTGGTCCCCATCATATAAAATACATTCCGACAGTATTGAAAGGGTACAGCACAAATTTTTAAGATTTGTTAACTTTAAGCTGAATATTCCAATTCAAAATATTAACCATGTCCTTTTGATGAAACAACTAAACTTAATTACGCTGTCAGATAGGCGGATCATATCTGACCTTTTACAATTAAATAAAATCATTAATAATTGCATTGACAAGTCTGAAATTCTCGCCAAAATAAAATTTTACGTACCGACCAGAAATACGAGGCAATGTGCTACCTTCTTCTGTGACAATTTTAAAACAAATTATGAGGCTCATACACCTATAAATAGATTACATCACTTTGGTAATAAATTTGGGAATATTGTAGACATGTTTGCAGATTCTGTATTAGTTATAAAAAGAAGTCTCTATAATTACTTTAATGAAATGTATGATTTTGATTTTAATTATTATTTTTTATTATTATTGTAATCATTTGTGTACTACGTACCTGCCTAACTATTATTATCTATCCTTGTAAAAGCCGACTAGGGCGTATATAAATAAATAATATTATATATGTAATATATGTATTGAACAAATAGATTTCCATTTTTTTTATTTATAAATGATGTAGGTAATGAGGGAAATCTTTTTACTCAGGTTCTCCTATGTGGAGCTAATGTAAAAAAGTATTCTTGCGCCTCCCACTTTCATACTCTCAAGGATTTCTGTTACTGCTTTCTTTTTGTTTGAACAAAGGCACAATGTTACGTACTTTTACCAGAATCTCAAAATTGTCTCAGTGAGAGCAATTCTGTGGCATAAAATTATTTTTCAGCATATGAATATCCCTATATACATAAATAGACTGGACCACACTTACAATACTCGATTTACGTTAAATGAAGGACTAATCGTACCTAAGCACTTAAACAAATATGGACAAAGAACGCTAGACTACATGGTACCTACTTGCTTAAATATGTTACCTGCTAAAATTAAAAAAATGAACAAATAATATAAAAACAAATATTATATTGAAAAATTGGCTCGCCGAAAGAAATAGTTTGTATTAACATTTTTTGTAGCAACACAAAAAAAATGTCTAACTGCATAATAAGTTTTATTTTTTAAACTTCAAAGTAAAAGCACCCACTGACAAACTACTTAAAAGCAGTTTATTGGACTTTTATTTTTTTTTTCTGTAATATTTTATTTTATTTGATTTCCTGTAATATTGTATAACTTTTTCTTTCTAATAAAAAAAAATTATCATGTTGAAATCATCAATGTTGAATCACTCAGTTATACATTTGTTAGAATTTCTTCATTTGTAAGTCTCGGCTTTATGCAAACAAGACATCTAATTTCTACTAGTGTCCGACCGAAACAGGACTTTCCACCGAAACCGAAACCGAATCTTCGGTTTCTGTCTCAGTTTCGGCCGAAACTTAATTTTAGACATGTTGAAAATCGATTGTTTACTGTTATTTGGCTTATTTTTACACTTATTCAGACAGTTGACGCGTGTTAAATTAAATAAATAAAAAAACAATAAATAAAGTATGTGAAAAAATAAATTTTTTTATATTACTTCTATAAAACAAACAAAATTTATAAAAAAAACATTTTAACTACTTCTTGGAACAACAAATTGTCAATAATTAATCATTATTTACATTATAAAGGAAGGACCTCATTAATTGAGTATTTTAATCTCTATTGCGTTTACAATCACAAAATTCTTTTCATACGTCTTAAATGATATAAAAAAAACAATTATTGAAGTACGTAAAAAAAAAAAAAATATTTTTGATATTACTGCTATAAAACAAATCAAAATTAACATCTTGGAACAAACATTTGTTAATAATCAACACTTCATTAATTGAGTATTTTGCTGGTGATGGCGGGTGACATACGAGCCACGAATTCACCCGAAGACAGCCGAAAGAGAAGTTCCAAGAAGTAGTAAACATGTTTTGTTATTTTTTATAAATTTTGTTTGTTTTATAGAAGTAACATAAAAAAAAATATATTTTTCACATACTTCAATTATTGTTTTTTATTTGATTTAACACGTGTTAACTGTGTGAATAAGTAAAAAACTAAGCCAAATAACAGTAAACAATCGATTTTTAATAATATATCTAAAAAAGTTTCGGCAGATTTTCTGCGGAAACCGAAACTGATGCCGAAACTAGATTTTTTTGCCGAAACTTGCCGAAATCTAAATCGAAACCGAACCTTAGGTCGGTCACTAATTTCTACTGCGTAGAACATGTGCTTTCATCCTTTATCTATCAACAATAATCACCTTAATGCCTGATGTGACAACCTCTGGCAACCAGCACCTTACATCAAATCTTCTCTTCTTAAATTGTTATCTTCTTTAATATAATTCAATACTCTTACACAAACTTTATTTTTTTAAACCTCTCACTCGTAAATCAGTCACGGTTCACGATTATTACTACTTTTTACCCATCATTTGCTAGCTGCGTGTAACAAAGTCAGTCACGAGGTTATCATAACAAACAAATCTTGTAATTAGTCAAAGATAACATCAAACAAAATCTTTAAAGTTATACCCTTGCTGCAGCACAAATAAAACTAAAAAGCGGAAAATTTTGGCAAGTGTTATTTATGTTACGTAGAGTTCTGAGAATTTCAGTCTAATTAAACTTCGGTAAGATTATGCAGAGATAATTCGGTTATCTGCTCCTCCCCGAACAGCTGTTCGGATTCATTAAACGATTACTTCCCTCGGAAAGTTTTTATATTAATCCGCCAAGTCTGGCTGTTGTACCAAGCTGTTCATCGATCAGACAAAGCCCGTCACTCTTGGAAATGATCGGCCTTGTTGTCTAATTGTTGGGGGTTGATTGCTGAATGGGTATTTCATATGTGCTCGCCTTACTTTGTAGCACTGGAGAGATAAATCAGTGGAAGTTTGTTATGGGCGTGTACGTGTGCCTGAAGCAAGCTTAGTATTTCGTTACTTCTGGTTCTTCTTCTTCATACGGTGTAAGAGAGTTCTTACACCAATTATTCGTGTTACCAATGAACTCATATAGGAAGTGGCAGCCTCATAAATATTAGGATGCAGATTTGTAGGATAACCTAATTTTTTTTATTAAATTACGAATATATTCTCATGATTGCTCTTTCGACTCCCATCTGCATTAAGAATAAAACCTCTGCGTTCAAGACGATATTAGCGATTCTCAAACGAAAACCTGATTCAAAGAAATCAGAAACATATTTAATTTAATTTAATTTATTTATTTGAGACACAAACAGGATATTTATAAATATTTCTGTGGGTAATATATAATAAATTAAAATTAAAATATAAATATTCCTAGACTAATGTCTGCAGTAATCATATATGGATTTTCACAGAATCAAACACATGAAAAAAAATTCAAAAATTATTTACAAATAACTTGAAAACTTAAATACAAAATTGAAATACATAATAACAAATACAATATTTATGAAGTATGTACTGGAACGTAATAAAAAAACTTTTTTTTTAAGTGCATAAATCGTGGAGATATTTTTTGTAGCACGTTATATTATTTACAAAAATATCTATGAAAGTGTGTATTTTAACAAGATCGTTGTATGATCGAGACATTTCGGAAATGAACTCAGTACTTGAAGGGCTCTGCTCTACCACTGAGCTAATTCGACTCTATTCACTCCGTTCAGTCATATTTAACTTGGTTTATATTTAATATTTAACTGGGTCATACTTCGACTAAGAACTACCAACTTCATCTTAATTTTCTTAACAATTGGCGGCTCGGCTCACGTCTCGTTTCGCAAATTTATACGCAGTATAAGATGGTGGCAATATCTCAATTGGAAGAGACGCGCTGGTCCCGTAAGACTGGAGAGCATCAGGGTTCAAGTCCCAGTTGGTACCGTTACTTTATTTATTTTCTGGATTTTTGTCTGTTTCATATTTTCATTTGAGATTTGATTATATTATCTTCTTCCATTATCAAATTGTACCGTTCTGAAAACGCTCGTCATAAGGCGAGACCGGTCCGCTCATCAATAAAACTGGAAGAATGTTTTAAAGGTGTTTTAATCGATTTAGATTATTCGATTATTTACATTTACGTAGAAAAAGGAGTGAATTTGCGGGAACCGGCCTTTTAATAACAACAAAACACATTTTGACAAGACTGTTTCACCAAAAGCGCCGTGTGGATGCTCAATAGAAGCCTGCATTATCATCGGTGAATAAAACAGATAGAGAGCAGTAACTATACCTTATCAATAGATATGCATTGGAGATGTTTTCTGTTTTCATTCAAATCTCGATAGATAACACTAACTTCTATTTCTATTTGGTGTTTCGGAGTGTATGATCCTGACCTTGCGCCATTGTTCGTCTCCGTTGTGATTCGATTAAAGTTTGAGAAGCTTGTAAACCGCAGCTTGCTAGGGGTAGAATACAGAATGAAGTAGGAGTATGTGGGAGTATTACATTATTATGGTGAGTTTGTACTGTTCGTTCTTTGCGGAGGAGGTAGTATATTTTGGAATAGAGATTCTTGCATAAAATCCGAGGTTTTTAAAAAAAATATTTTTTACTTTCATAATTTTTTATCATCAACTTTTTACATAAATAATAAAAACCTATTTATATTATACGTTTTTATTTGCATAATTTGACATTGATTCTAATTAGAGATTTGTTCGCTATGGTTACAAGACATTATTTTTAAATTTTCGTATCATATTTCGTAGCGTCCCTTTCTGAGTTTCTAGGGCCTGGTTGACAGTAACTCCATCATTTGAATTCCTAAGAAAAATTGAAAACCTGCTGCAAAAACACACACACAAGACGAGGAAAAGAAAAGAAATAAAATTCCCCTTCAGAAAAAAAACCTAGAGTCAAAAGTCGTTGATGTACGCAGCAATAGAAAACTTAATTTTTTTAATGAATGAACCTTCTAACTTAAATAACTGCATTTTTATTTTTATTTTTAGAGTTATTTTAATTGTTAAAATAATTGTCAAAGTTTTAATTTTTCAAGTTCCCCCGAAAAACACCGTATGTATGGTGAATCGGGTGACCTTATTACTCCTGAAAAATTAGTATAGGATCGGGCAATCAGCTGATCAACTACCGCCATTTTGAATTCCGTTGTTCGAAGTATTCTCCCTAGAAGCAGCATTACTAGTATTTTGTGCAGTAGTTTTTGAATACTTTCAATAATAGAGATAAAGTAATAAGTGATACCTTTATTTTCGAAACATTATTTAGGCCTAAATATAGTTTCAATAAATACAACAACTAAATCTCTATAAACAGTATGTAAATAAAGGAATAAATTAATACGATGGCTTGTGTCATATCATACATTCCCATACAATGATTTACGGTGACGTCACGACACGTCGAAAAGTGACGTCACCACTAAAATTTCAATAATGCCAACTTGACGGCGTATTTTTACGACCGGATTAAAAATGGACTTTTCAATAATTTTTAAAAACTCTGCGTTAATGTTATTTAATAAAACTTATATATTCAGAATCAGCGTTTATTGGTCTGTATGAACATATTTTTTAAAGCCATAATATTTTTCACTGGAGTTCCTTATTGAGATATTTAGCGAATTATCATAGAAAATAAAATAGAAATAAATTGTAAAAGGATTGTATTAGGACATATCGATACTCTTCCAAAGTAGTGTGTCGATCGCAGATTTTACGCGTGTATTACGAAATTGATATTAAATGGTACTATTTTCCTTCTCCGTCAACTGAAACAGTCGTTTTTTTATCGTCATTAAGTTGAATCAAAGTTTTTAAGAGTGCATGTATGTTGGACTAGCCTGCTGTGTAAATTAATAGGAATACGGAATATAACTTAAATTAATAATAATTAACCGATTTGTCTTTAATAATTTTATAACGCAATCATGATAAGACAAACAAAACCGTCTGATTTTCGATTAAACACATTTTCAGCTAATCACTAATGTAAACCGATTAAAATTTTATTCTCGGCTTATCTTTATCTCCGCTGTTTCTCATATAGCACCCACAGGCCCATTAGCTCAGTTGGTTAGAGCGTCGTGCTAATAACGCGAATGTCGCGGGTTCGATCCCCTCATGGGCCAAATAACATTTTTTGTTCTTTCTCTTTTTTATTTTAATAATTCAATTTTACACACTTTCAGCCTTACTAAAAAACCCGGTGAAAATTTTATTCAATTGACAAACGGCCGCGGATGTGAAAACATTACTAATTAAAAAATTGTTCATGGAAAAAAATACACTTGGTTTACACAGTCTTAGTTTACACTTTAGTAATGATGTTTGAACGAAATTTGGATTTTTTCGTGGATTGGAAGTATTTTGAATGTTGTATATATTTATTATTTTTGAAGGTGTCGTAAAAACAAATACCATTTATGAAAACTAGATAAAATTATCTTTTAGATTTGTGTAATTGAAATACGCTTTAGTTTTAAAAAACTGCCATATATCAAGATTCAAACTTGAAAAAAAATGGAATTTTTATTTTACCAATACATATTTGATGAAAGTGTACAGAAATTTATAAAAAAACAAAATTTAAAAAATACAGACCTTTTATATGATAAATTTGGAACGAAACTGTCGCCTCACTTTTTCCTTGTGCATACAATAAAATAGTAATAAAAAATTTCAAAGTTTTTTTTATTGCCAAAAAACTAACCTAAAAAATGATACTGACTTTTATAACATATTTCTTGCATTTTTAAAGACGTTAATTATTTTGATACGTTTAGGAAAACATGTATTAGATATTAATATTTAAAAAAAACACCACTTTTATGAAATTCTCATAAAATAAAAACGTTTAAATGTAAATTTGAATTTTCATGTTTTATGTAAAATACTTTTTGACATTGCAATTTTCAAAGTATGATTATTTTTATTATAACTTGACTAAAACTTATTAAAAACTACAAAAACTCGGTAAATATATCAATTATACGAATATAATGGTAAATTAGTCATGTTATTAGAAAAAACGATCACATTTGAGTAAGTAATAATATTACACACACATCCGAGGAGTGATTTTTTTTTCGCGCTTTCAGCCCGAACGACGAATGCGCTGGCGCCCGCGCTGCCACCTGGCGGTTATGAAGGAAAACACACAATTTAGTACTTACACTATGAAAAATTACATTGTTGCCAAACTTATAAAATACATTTTAAGAACAAACCTTATTAGTAATGTTATCGTGTTTTAGTGTATTTTTGTTTTATTCATGTTGCTGCTGCAATGCGGGTTATCGGGCGTGCTGTGGTTTTTTTTTAGTAAGGCTGTAGTGCGTGCTTTTATCGGATTTAAAAGTGATTTCATGATGTTATCCGTCTCGGGATGAGTTTGCTCCGACTCATTGGGGAAAATTTATTAGGTCGTGAATTGTTTCTGTAATAAAATTTATCATGTAAACAAAAGTATGCTTCATACACCGTAACGTAACTACGCGATTTTGATCCAAATGCTTCCATACCGTTTATTTTTCCTCATACAACATTTTTTTTTTATTCATAAAAAGATAAAAAAATTACAATAAATTTTATACAATAATTAATAACATAATATACGTATTTGATTTACCCCCATAAATAAGCAGGGCTTGTGTGTATGGGGAGTGTTATTATATTGGTTTAATTTTTTTATTTTTTCATTCAGTTGAAATTTTCGGTATAATTTTTAAGCTGATCATGATTCTGATTTTTTCAGGAAGTGAATTAAAAAATTTAACTTCGAGATATTTATGATTTAACTCTCCTATTGTTTTTTTTACATTTTGGAGTAGAAAGTATTGACGTTTGTCTAAGATTTCTGTTATTTTTAAAGGGTGCAACTTTATTTTGAATATTATCTTGATAAATTTGTAATGTTGCATGATAAAAGTATAATGCACTTAATTTTCTGACCTTAAATTGTTTGAATAATAGTTCTGATGAATATGAGTAAGGTTTTTTTTAAATTGTTTTTATTATTAGTTTTTGTGATATGTAAATTGTTTGTGTTTGATTTGTATATGTACCGCCCCATCCTATAATGCCGTATTGTATAATTGATTGACAGAAAGCGAAGTATGTGGTTCTAAGTCATTTTTCGTTTAAAATATCTCTTAAACATCTAAATGTATATGTTAGTTTCCTTATTCTGTTGTTCAGAATATTTATGTGTGGGGACCATTTTAAACGCTGGTCTATTATTATGCCCAAGTACTTAATATCGGTTTTGCTTTCTATGTCTTGTTAGGAGCGGGCCCCCAAACATGTCCCAAGCTAGCTCTCAGGGGAGGCATGATTTACCCTCTATTCAGGTGGTGGGTCGCTCGAGGCTTCAGAAATTCCTTCGCATCTCAGTCGTCTGGCAGGATACTCCCTCTCTAGGAAACCCTCCTGCCGTAGCAGAATAATAACAGGATTGAGTTAAATAGATTCATGTATTGCAAATTTAAAACACAGTACATAGGTCATTACAGTACAATTCAACACAAGAAATACATACTACACAATCCTAGCTATCGTGTTTATAACCTCAAGATCCCTAAACGAAACTCTCTGAGTGATGGCTTTGCGCGGGAGTTTACAGTCTATCGTTAAAGGACACAATCAAATGAGGAAACAATTGTACAGCTTACATGATGTTGGGGGGTCTTCGTCTTCCGGCTTCCAGGGGCACCTCCCGAGTTTAGGACAGAACCGAAGTTTACACAGGCATGGTGAAATATCAGCGCTAAACCCGTAGGTTATTGAATTAACATTGCAGGTTATATTTGAGTACAATTCGAGCGATAGTACGCCGGGCGCGAACAGTGGGAATCCACGCGCGGGCTTAACGTGTGCCCGAGGCGGCTCGCAATTCTCAACTGGTGGAAGGGATCGCGTGCGGGTGGGCGGATGGGATAGGAAGTAGGAAGCAGGGAACAGGGGGGAGAGCAGGGTGTTGTGTAGTTTGCGGCGAATTAGGAGTTTGAATTCTTTGTCGTTTGGGCGTACCATAACACTTCCCCCCGCGCTTGGAAAAAAAGCGACGTGGCAATGGAGCTGTAGGGAAAAAAAATCCTCTTATGCTTCCATCGGGGTTTTTGAGAGATTCGTTGCTTGAGAGATTTCCTAGCTAGAACATACAGTTTTATGCTATAGTTTGGGTCACAATGTTTGTAGGGAATGAGTGGGGGTACATACAATGTTTGGAAAAGACAAATTTGGGAAAAGTACATGGTGTAAAACAACATACAAGGTTATGCAATTGAAAATAACAATACACATGGTTAAGCAATTGAAAGAATGACAATACACATGGTTATGCAATTGAAAGAATGACAATACACATGGTTATGCAATTGAAAGAATGACAATACACATGGTTATGCAATTGAAAGAATGCCAATACATTTGTACAAGAGAAGAGAAAAAGTGTGTGATTCTAAGGTTTCATTGGTCTTGGAGCTAAGTTTGTGAAGCGTGGATTTGTTTGGTTTCGGAGAATTTCGAAGAAAAGGACGTGACTTCACGGATTCTAAGGATTACATTATCACTGTAATCAGACCCATTTGAGACAACGCTCAGGAGTACACTTGGGCCTTAGAAAACACTTGGTTTTGTTGAAGACGTCGAAGTTCACGAAGTGGAGACTGTGGTTGCTGTGCCGCGGCTATGGTTACAGAGGTCATTGAAGAGAAGAATCCAGTATCTGCAGACATGCCAGTGCGAATCCTAAGTGTTATTATGGTAAACACGGATCGTATATAATGGTTATTGAAGCATAATGTAGCTCAAGATAACTTGTATTGGTGCGCATTCAGCGAATACTGGTGGGTCAAGGTAATGATGGTTTACACATGACGATATATGCGTCACTGCATGACAGAGCAAGAGACGACAAGGTTGGCATTGATAGCAAGAGTAAGAACAAACCTAAGAGCTAGCGTGCCCAAAAGGTAGTTTAGAGTGTCATAAAGTATAGTGGGACAACTCAGCTTGCTGTGGCACGACAAGACAACATACGTATGGGCGGTATGGTCTGTGCTTTCAGGAACAATTGCGTAGAAAATGGCAGCAGGAGAGACCTTGTAACCACAGCGCGTGCTGTCACGAAGTGAAGCTCAGCTTGGCTGTTGGTGATGACATCCGCCTGGGCTTCTTTTTAAATCCGGGAGGAATTATTATTAGAGCAAAATTCTTGAAGTTTACCTGCCTAGGGACCAATGAAGAAAAGGTTTGGAGAGAAACAAAATGTGTCCAGATAATGAAATAACGAAATTTTAACCACCGACCCAGAGAGTGACGAAGAGAGATTCCTAACTAAATTGTGATTACATGAACATTTTCCTTTGCCAGGATGACTTGGCGTTTGCCTAGTGACAATATGTCTTGGTTAAAAAACAACCGGCCCTCTATGGCCTATGCTAACATGAGATGGTAACATTTTCGTAGAATTTCAAAGAACGAGACAAAGAATCGTGAACTAGTCACGGCAAAGGGAAACCAATTCATGAATAAAGGTTGTCAAAAGGAGACAGACGGTACGCCAAGTGCATATCGTACATATCCAACATTCATGAATGTGTTTCGTGGAATTGAGAAAAGAGAGAAAAAAAACTGGTGAGACATATGCAGAGATTGAGGGGGAAAACCTGTAGATAACCGGACAGTTACCTATTCGAACTCCAAGTGAGGGCGAGATATGGTCAACGACAGATTTTTCACTTCATAACATAAGTCTGAAACATGGGGAATGGGAGGAGGAGGGGAGAAGGGAGACGAGTTGCGAAACTTGCTAGAGACTGGACTAATTTCCGATTCAAACTCTATGTGAAAATGAAACATAATCAACCAGCAGATTTCCTGACTCTTTACATTTATCAAAAAGGATGAGGAGACATTTGAATACACATTATATCAAAGAGGCTAATCTTTCGCGTGTATTGGGCAAAAGATTAGGGGTCATTTTAAAAACTTCTACATGATTGTGAGAAAAGACAGACCCTTGCTCCAATTTCACAAACCTGGGGGTTTTCTTGTTCGTTCTCCAGACAACGAGTTAGGTGGTTTTTTGTGCTCAATCGATTAACTCCCACAGCACTATGCCCCATAATTGACAGTGAAGCTGAAAACTAGTCCTTTTGGGATAGTAGATATTCCTGGGCTTCTTTCCTTTTTGCAAAGAAGTAAAAAAACAGGAAGTCCACGGGCATTGGCGTTGAATGACAACAAAGGGTTGTGGACTACATTTCGTAGATCGCACACAAAGGGTTTGATATTATTTCGTTCGCACGACTCATGGTAAGTGTTTTAACGTCTCCACGTATAGTGTACAAAATATGTAAGTACATACAAGATATAACTCAATTATAGACAGAAGTCAAAGAGTTTATACAATGCATCCTAAAGAAGATAGCAAAGCCGATATTATGTCGTTCACACGAATCGCGGTAAGTATTGTTATTACGTCTCCACGTCTCGTGTACAGAGTTTATACACAGTTATACATAAAAGCGGTACTCATGACAAATAAATGACACACGACCGGAACAGGTTATGCAAAAAGGGTGGTACTCATGGCAAATGAATGGCACACGACCAAAATAGAACGTACAAAATGGTTCTCATGACAAATGAATGGCACACGACCAAAATAGAATGTACAAAATGGTTCTCATGACAAATATGTCACACGACCAGCTCAATAACATTTAGTTATGAGAAAAAAGTGATTATGACGAACTTCTCGTATCGCGGCAGGTATTTTAAGGATCCCTCCTATAATGGTGGATGTTCTAAGGATCTCTCCTATAATGTAACAGGGTTACGTTTAAATACAACACAATAAACGTTAACTATGCTTGTTTTAACACAGTTTATAAAGATTTGTTAGATTAACTAACTCCGTAGCCCAGGAGCGTACGATAGGATAACAAGGAGGTAAACAATTTAATGTCACTTCGTATGTTATAAAGGCGGGGTGATGACAGAGTACATTTCTGTTTACACCATGTGACAAACAAAGACAGACCTACATGGTTTTACATACTGTCTATTGCAGCAAACTTCAGTGGGGACAAATAAAAGGGACCAATTGTGGTTTTACATACCCTTTGTGCGGTTACAACATACCAGGTTATGTGCAATTTAGGTTGCAAATACTTGGTTAAATGGCGAAACAGGAGTTGAATGCCTATGTTTGTAAAACGATGATCAAACAAAACATTGATGATTTACGTTAAACTGCGGTTATTTATGTACGGAAATCAGGGCTACCGTTAGGTTTTATTAACCTTTTCCGTAAGGGTTGAAGCATGTAATACAAGACATACATGTTGTGAAGAGGGACAAATCGAGGACTTCTTATAACAACAAAAGACCGAGTATTTGGTTTTACGTACTTTAGTTGAAACGAGTCCATGAGGATTTGTACAAGGATGGAAAGACCAATTTAAAGGCTTTTCCTTTATTTATATACATATGATTTCAAAATGGATGTGTCAAAATCCAATTTGTTAGCAAAGAGCTCGGGTAGGACGCCATCAATTTTTGACATTTGAGAAAAAATTGAAAACTACTATACACAAGGAATGTGATTATGTGAGTAACCACTTATCTTTACCATGATGGGTAGAATATGGAGCATGTTGAGATGGTTTACTAGTCCTGGGTCGTGATTTAACGCTTTGGAGTTTACCAAATCGATTATAGAACGACGCTCCAGTATTTACAGAACATAAAAAGAAAAAAAATAAAGAGATTCCTTCCGATATGATGAAAAAAAACAACAAACAAAAATGGTGAAAATTACAATATTGCATTACATGGCAAAGCGTGCCATGGCATGAACGTTGCGTAGTGTGAGGGGTTGAGAGGCAATGATTGGGTTCATGACTTTCCGAACACTGTCACTCGAGGGGTGTCTCTGCTCTAAAGTGATCAATTTTGGAACAGGTGAGAAAAAAGAAAGAAAAAAAATAAAAAACGTGTGAGACAAAAATTACGGTGGTTGCCAATTCACGAACATGAACGGGGCAAACTACACCGTGGATTGTACATAAATTTACAAAAATGATTTTTTTAACAATATTCGTTTTATCAACGAAAGGGTGGGCATGTAATTGACACTTTACACGCCAGCCATTGTAAGACTTGGTGTGCTTACAAAAAGGTTGTGGTGATACACACTGGATCATTTTAAGTTTGCTGAGATAGTGGGGGCAGTTTTACTTGACTCCTCACTTCCAGATTTTGCGATATCCTTAATATGGTAATTACCAATGTGTTTTCCAGAGCAGTCAGACAAGGAGTACACTAGATCTGATATCTTTCTTAGAACTTTGGCCTTCACGAAACGTGGTGCCAGCTTGGCAGAGAAATACATGGCTCCTTGGGAAAGTGTGTTGTTCTTTCTCCAAACTATGTCTCCTGTATTGAAGGTGACATGTTTCCTACGTAGGTTGTATCTGTCCGCACTCTTTTGATGAGCCAGGAGCAAAGCATCAGTGACTTCACTGTAGATGGCCGACAGTTCTTCCAGACGATGGGCATAGTCCGCGGTAGGGTTGCTTGTGGTGGCAATTGACGTAGGAAAGTTTGTGTTCCTATGTAGAGAACCATGAACAACTTGTTCCATACCGTGTTTTAAGAAGAAAGGTGTGTAACCAGTGGCCAGATTAACAGTGTTGTTCATTGCAGCCTGAATTTTATCTAGGTTTTTACACCAAGTACGTTGATCTTTATCAACTAGAATAGCCAGAGCTGTGTTGATTGTTTGGTTATAACGTTCGACGGTGTTATTTTGTGGAGTATACAAGGTATTATAGTAAATATCCTTGATTCCGTATTTGGCAAGAAAATCTTTGAATTCTTGGGCAATAAATTGTTTTCCGTTATCAACAATTACGGTTCTGGGTGTTCCGTAAGGTATAAAAATGTGTTTTTCCAGAAGTTTGATGATGGCGGACGCGTTGGCTCTTTTTAAAGGAAAGATCCAACAGAATTTAGTGAAAACATCCACTACACTAAGTATGTGCATGTGTCCGGCATAACTTCGGGGAAAGGGTCCGACGAGGTCCATTGACAATGATTGTAGGGGTCTGTCGGCACGTTTGGGATTACCCATTAGGCCGGCAGGTGCTGCCGTGCTATGTTTATAGGCTTTACAAGTTTCACATTTAGAGATGTAATTGCGAATTTGCTTGAAGAGACCAGGCCAGTAATACTTCAAGGAGATCTTTTTATACGTCTTGAAATTTCCTGGGTGTATGGAGTCGGGAGCACTATGATTGTCAATAATTATTTGTTCTCTACCTTCGAGGGGAACGACAAGTTTCCACGAGTAATCTTCGAGGATGGATAGTGGTACCTTGCAATTACGGTATAGTTGTCCTTCTTTTATGATAAAATTAGGAAACTTTTGTTGGTTATTTTTACAACCTTCGAAGATTTTCAAGTACCATTCATCTTTTGTAGATGGAGGGGGGGGCAATTGTGTCAACATTTAATGAAGCCAGTTCAATTCTTGAAAGGGCGTCGGGAACAATATTGTCCGCGCCTTTACGGTGAACAACATCAAAATTGTATTGAGACAAACGGGAGGACCAACGAGCGAGCCTACCGGAGGGATTACTTAAAGAGATCAACCATTTCAAACTACTATGGTCTGTAACTACAGTAAATTTGCTACCGTCTATGTAACCGCGGAAATGGTGAACAGAATCCAATACAGCCAATAACTCTTTCTCGGTAATTCCGTAGTTTTTCTCGTGTTTGTTTAATGTACGGGAAAAATACGCTACAGGGTGTTCGCCATCTGGGAATTCTTGAGTAAGGACTCCACCGATTCCTACATTGGAGGCATCCGTGTGGAGGGTAAAAGAGAGTGCAAAATCCGGGCAATTCAGAACGGGAGCTTTTTGAAGGGCATTTTTTAGAGTTGTAAACGCTTCTTCAGCTTCGACAGACCATCGGAAATTGCTGACACCTTTACGGATGCCGGTAATTTTATTTAAGGGGGCTGCGATAGTGGAAAAGTCTTTGATGAATCTCCTGTAGTAACCTGCAAGTCCAAGGAAACCTTTGACTTCCTTCGCGTTTTTGGGTCGGGGAAAATTTGCCATGGCTTCCACCTTAGCGGGGTCTGTTCTTAGACCTTTTTCGTCGATAATGAATCCCAAATAACGTAGACGGGACTTACAGAATTCAGACTTCTTCAAGTTGATGGTTAAACCAGCGAACTTGAGTTGTTGAAAAACTTTTTCCAGCATTAATAGGTGTTTTTCAAAGGTATCGCTGACGATGATGAGGTCGTCAAGGTAACAAAACAGGCTGTTATCGACTTCAGGACCGAAAAGTTTGTCCATCAGTCTTTGTAACTCGGCGGGGCTGTTTTTTAGACCAAAGGGTAATCTTTTAAAATGGAACATTCCCCTACCAGGTACAACGAAAGCAGTTTTTTCGCACGATTCTGCGTCCAAGGGTATTTGCCAAAACGCTTTGCTGAGATCGACAGAAGAGATGAACTTGGCGTTACGCAGCTTGTCTAAGGTTGCGTGAACGTGAGGTAAGGGATACGCATCAGCTTCCGTGCAAGAGTTTAAACGTCTACTGTCGAGACAGAAACGTGCAGAGCCGTCTTTTTTAGAAACCAAAAGAGTTGGGTTGGTCCATGCACTTCTGCTGGGAACCACCACACCCATTTTTAACATTTCATCAAGTTCGTTTTCTAAAAGTTTAAGTTTTTGGGGGGCTAAGTTGTAATAACGTTGCTTGATGGGTGGGCCATTGGTTTTGATATGGTGTTCAACCAAATTTGTCAAACCTAATCCACATTTTTCGAAAGATATTGACTCGAATTTATTGACCATTTCTTTCAGTTGGAGAGCCTGGTCCGTGCTTAAATTTTCGTGAGGTATTATTGTGCGGATCTCACTAATTTGAGCAGCAGTGGAGGTTTCGCCAAGAGTATTAAATACTTGGGGAGCAACATTGAATGCCTTCCAGAAGTCAACGCCAAGGATGAAATTCTGGGATATAG
This sequence comes from Limnephilus rhombicus, assembly GCA_929108145.2. NCBI lineage: Eukaryota > Metazoa > Arthropoda > Insecta > Trichoptera > Limnephilidae > Limnephilus > Limnephilus rhombicus. Next base: position 52,516,099 of record OV815280.1, on the reverse strand, counting down.
AGGGCACTATTAGAAAATTGATTGTAACTATTTTATTGTTACAATTAATTGGCAGGGCAAGGGCACCGATGACCGGTTGGGAAACATTATCCGCAGTCATCAGGTGTGTTGATTGGGGCGAAATTCTAAAATCACTGTTAACAAAAGGCAGGTGAGCATTGTTGCCAAGACAGCTGACAGATGCACCACTATCAAGTAATCCGGAAAAGGGCACATTGTTAACAGAGAAAAAAGCATAGGGTCTCCCATCTTTAGCTTGTTTGCAACAAACCGAAGAAACATTTAAGGTCTGGTTAAAATACTTAATGTGTGCTAACCAATCAGTCCATTCTTTAGACCTTGGTTCAGAATGGGTGCCTGAGAGGTTATTATTTAGTTTTTTGGCCTCTTCATGTAGAAATTTGGTGGGGGCTTGGAGAAATCCACCTGAGGTCTGACATCGCTTGGGTTTTGTAACCTTTCCATGTTGTGCCTTGATTTCTTGAAAATGTTGCGCAGTTCGTCGCTTGGAGGAGAGCGGTCCCTAGAGTGATGCCTCTTGAAAGTTCGGGGTTCCTTAGATTCCAGAAACCTTGCTTGCTTGAAACAAGTAGTGGCCAGATGGCCTACTTTTTTGCAAAAAGAGCACACTTTTTTGTTGTTGAATTCTGGTTTTAAACCAGACGAACGGCTTGGCACAACTACATTATTTGACACATTCTTTATGTTTTTCCTATCCTGGTACGATTCCAGAAGGAGACAGACTTCGTTTAGCTGGGCTAGGGATGCAATTTTCTGTGAGGTAATGATGTTCTCGTATTTGCTTAAAAGGCCATCAGTTATGACTGGTAATAGTTCAGCTTCCGAAACGGGATGTGAAAGCTTGATGTTAATGGATTCAGCCCTTTCTATGAATGTTGCTACAGGTTCATTTACTAGCTGTTTAATAGATAGTAAAGATAATTTGATCCGGTGCTGGGCTTCCGTTTTTCCGAAGCTCGAGATTAGGGCAGATCTGAGTTTATTCCAATCTTTGCATTTAGTTTTTTGAATGCGGTGCCAGGGTATCAATTCTGGGGAGATGAGTTCTATGAAGTTTTTTCGTAGAATCTCGAATGGGATATTTTTGATTGTAGCCGTTTCTTCAATACGGTCAATGAAATCCAGTACATCGGAGACGCCATTATATTTGATTTTCCACGAGGATAAATCGTAGGTTTTATCTTGTGTCAAGGTGGGTGCGATGTCCTGTTTTATCATTACTTGTGGCATAGGTTCTTCGTTAGGAACAAGATTATTCAAAACTTGCGTAGCCGAGCGTGAATTATTTTCGCTTGAGGGGGCGAGGTTTATTCTCTTAATGTACTTTTTGTTGAATAAAAGTGCATAAGCCTTTAATGTAGGTTTAGATTTGCTTGATGGCGAGAGTCCTCTATCCCTTAAGGCAGTTTGTAAGTGAGTTTTGGATAAGTTGTGCACGTTGGGAATGATGCCCAAATTGGATGATGCCATAGCTTGATTGTTTTCCATTGTGAGTTTCCCAGGTGGTGAAAAAAATTTGCCAGGGGTCTTCTTTAGCAAACGCAAAATTAATTTTGTGAGGCACTTTTCACTTGGTAATCACTGGTTGGTATTTCTAAAATAGTTATAGAAAACTGTATTCCATACTACAATTTGGTATATGACACCAGAATCTTTGTCAAAGGAAGGCACAAGAAAAAATTTTTGCGTGGAAAGACCTAAGTAGTAAAGGTTTTTGTGTTTCACTGACCACTTTTGAGAAAACTTGTGAAATTCACAAGTATTTATTTTTTTCCAAAAAATTTTGCCAGGACTGACCTTTAGAAAACGGGTTTTTTATTTTTCACAAACCACTTTTGAGAAAACTGTGAAATTCACAAGTATTTATTTATTTCCAAAAAATTTTGCCAGGACTGACCTTTAGAAAACGGGTTTTTTATTTTTCACAAACCACTTTGCACTGAGAAAGGCACTAAAATTCACAAAAGGCACTCTTCTGGCAAATAAGGACAAACTTCCGGATGAAAATAACTGAATATGGGATTTGTTACGAAACCACATTAAAATTATTTTATTTTTTCATGGAACCAATCATTGGTTTTATTATTATTTCACTTTTTTATGTAAGGAAAAAAAACACAATTCACTTTACACTTATGCTGAAAAAAATGCGGTACCTATAACGTAGAATGTGGAAAGAAAGTCATTATTTTGTCCATTTGGTGAAATATACGTGGTACTAATTTGACAGACACAACAAGTGGGCCGATCGGTATATTGTGCAAGAAAAACGTGAGTGTGAGATTTTTTAATTAAAGAATCCACAAGGTAATTGGAATTCCAAAACCAAATTTACAATAGCGATCTCCATTGCTTCCGACCTTAGTGACAGAAGGGCGATTTTATTATTCAAAACACTGCATAGTGACAGGGAATTGTTCTGCCTGATTCAAACGGATTTTTGCCGTTGGAGTTTGGCGCGATAAACGCACTTTTATGCTTCGATGCGCGTGGGTGCGCGCGCAACTCAGAGATTAGGTATGTATTTACCGCGTGAAACATCGGGCCGTTGATTTGGCGCGAATTACTGTTGCTCGTCCGCTGCTTTGTGAACAAAGGGGTCGGCGCGTGCGCAGTCAGATTCGCGGTTTAAATGCTGCCGTCTTTCTGGTTGATTACAAAATGGCCATGTTTTCAACTTTGACGCAATTTTTTTATAATTGCAATCAAATCTGCGTTATGGACTCAACTTGCACATGGATTTCTGTGGTTTCCCACAGAATTCATTATTCACTGGGTATAAAACACCAAGACACAGTACAATCAATGTTTACAAACAGTTCCTATGCGGGGAAGATTTCGACAGGGAGCACTCCGTAAGGCGACTGAGACAATGGCAAAAATGAAAAAAAATTCTGGGCCCCACTATGGACGCCAGTGTTAGGAGCGGGCCCCCAAACATGTCCCAAGCTAGCTCTCAGGGGAGGCATGATTTACCCTCTATTCAGGTGGTGGGTCGCTCGAGGCTTCAGAAATTCCTTCGCATCTCAGTCGTCTGGCAGGATACTCCCTCTCTAGGAAACCCTCCTGCCGTAGCAGAATAATAACAGGATTGAGTTAAATAGATTCATGTATTGCAAATTTAAAACACAGTACATAGGTCATTACAGTACAATTCAACACAAGAAATACATACTACACAATCCTAGCTATCGTGTTTATAACCTCAAGATCCCTAAACGAAACTCTCTGAGTGATGGCTTTGCGCGGGAGTTTACAGTCTATCGTTAAAGGACACAATCAAATGAGGAAACAATTGTACAGCTTACATGATGTTGGGGGTCTTCGTCTTCCGGCTTCCAGGGGCACCTCCCGAGTTTAGGACAGAACCGAAGTTTACACAGGCATGGTGAAATATCAGCGCTAAACCCGTAGGTTATTGAATTAACATTGCAGGTTATATTTGAGTACAATTCGAGCGATAGTACGCCGGGCGCGAACAGTGGGAATCCACGCGCGGGCTTAACGTGTGCCCGAGGCGGCTCGCAATTCTCAACTGGTGGAAGGGATCGCGTGCGGGTGGGCGGATGGGATAGGAAGTAGGAAGCAGGGAACAGGGGGGAGAGCAGGGTGTTGTGTAGTTTGCGGCGAATTAGGAGTTTGAATTCTTTGTCGTTTGGGCGTACCATAACAGTCTGTACATAATAAATTGCATATATGGTTTTCTGTATTTGTCACAGAGTGGATTATTATGTTTATTTCTTTAATCGTTTCTTGTTTTTTAATGGAAAATGGTAAATAATAGGTTTTTTATAATTTAAAGTCAACAGGTTTTTATCAAACTTTAATTTTAGTGCATTGATATCTGTATTTGCCATTTTATTTAATTCAGACCATGTTTTTGCTTTTAGTAGGAGGACTGTATCGTCAGCGTAGGAGACAATGTCTCCATATTTGGAAATATGGAATATATTGACAGTGGTAATAACAGTGGTCCCAAAACTGTATCTTGGGGTATTGAAAAGTTGCTTTATTTTGAATCGCTGACTTGATTGAATAATTTTACTTGTTGAGGTCTTTTACGTAAATAACTAGTTATCCATGACTTTCCCATTAATTCCTATTGATTTTAATTTATTTATTATTTTTTTATATGATATGCTGTCGAAAGCTTTTTTCAGTTCTATAAATATTCCGATACATTTTTTATCGAAATCTAGGGCCGTATATAAATAGTTGGTTATTTTTGCTATCGCGTCATGGGTACTTGTATTTTTTTAAGCCGAATTGGTTATCATTAATTATTTAATTTTCTTCTAAGAATGTCCAAATTTGTTTTTTTACAATTTTCTCATATATTTTTGATATGTTTGATAGAAGGGAAATCGGGCGGTAATTTTGTGGATCTTTACGACAGTCTGTTTTATAAATGGGTATGGGTAATATCTTCTTTTCATTACATCTCAAATAAAGCATAACACAATAGCATATCGTCGGCGGGTCAAAGAAAACGTATTTTACATTTCACGAAGAGAGATATAGAAAATAATATACGACTGAAGTTGTAAGATTGGAAGGGAGGATCTGCCTGATAAGGGGTTGTAATAAAAATTTCCGGTCTCGCGCGGAGGCTTGTTGGGAAGATGAATGTCCTTGAAATAGCTTCCCACCTCGAGGCGAATTCTTTAACACCTATTTGAGAATATATTTCAAGAATTTGCTGAAAGTTTTTGGACGGGAATAAGGTAGATATGTTGTTATAAATGGTTTTCAAATTAATGAGGAAGTTTGAATAAATTATAGTGTCGTTTTTTATGAAATACAGCTTTTTGGCTTTATGAAAAGAAATGTATTTCTGGGTCAGATTGACATAAAAAATAAAAACAAACTTAGAAAATAATCTTAGTACGACCAGATATAACCAATCTATCCAAAAGTCTGGTCATTGTACGATGGGATATTGTCAATTTAATCATCAATCAAATACGAGGAGGATTATAACATTTCAATCTTAGTCACCCCTCATCTCTTTTAATGGATAGTGCAATATATTATTATACATAAAATAAGTTATCATCCACTCGGATCATGTAGTGCTGTATACAAATGTAGTGCTGTGTATAAGCTGATAATAATAATTATAATAATAAATAATAATAATAAATGTTTATTCCGGTATTTGAGGAGAATAGTGCAATCCCACACATTCCATAAGGGTAATAATACATACACAAAATATTTTAAAGAGGAAAAAAAAGAAAAGCATGTGAATATGATTGTACACGAAATAAAGGTAATAATAAAAGAAAATAAAAGAAAATAGTAATAATTAGCTTTTAGAATTCTGTGACCACATTAGGAGCCAGTATTTTTCTCCAGTGTGCATCAATGCTGGATGATGGACTGAGACAGGCTTCCATGAGGAGAATATTTCCAGAGCTGCTTATCCTTTCCCTCATTCCTGCCACCCTGGATCTAAAAAGGGCTGCATAGCCGGGAACTCGCCCCTCCGTGAACATCTGGGAAGCGCTGCAATATCTGGGGAGACCAAACATTATGCGGTGGGCGTTGTCATACTGAAACCGGAGTCTTTCTATACTACTCTTCTTGTAGTTTGCCCAGGTTAGTTTTATATAGTGGTGTTTATAAATTTATTTGTTTTTATTAAATCAATAATGATGCCACAAAGATTTTTAATTTTTTTTTATTTAAATTTTAAATTTTTTTTTTTATCATTCAATACGTTCATTCGAATACGTCCACCTGTTTGTTATCTGTAAAAAATTAACGAAAGTTTTTTTTTTTAATTAAAAATAGTTTTTCGCACTTTTTATTTATTTATTTACATTAACTCCACACAGGAGGCCCTGAGGAAAGTAATTTCCCTCAGGGGCTATATCATCTGGGATGCTGTGTAGAGGGTCTTTTCGAGGAGAGGAAGGAATTAACATTGAAGAGACCCATGTTGTAGGAAGGAGGAAACACAGAGGCCGGTAAATCATTTCACAGTCGAGCTGTTGAACACAAGAACGAGTCGAAGAAACGACCCGTTCTCATGTGACAAATGTCAATCGTGTACAAATGTTGGGCACGCGTTTGGCGAATTTCCCGACTATGCACCGGTGCCGAAGGGATCAATGACGCTGACTAGCTGACGGAGCATCTTCCATTGTAATACCGGTAGAACAAGGATAGCATTCCCAACCGACGCCTGTGCTCTAAAGATTGCAATCCGTCTGTTAAGATTGGGATAATCCATCAAACGGACCGCCTGTTTCTGTAGAGAGTCGAGGGTATTTTTCAGGTATTTTGGAGCTCCAGACCAGAGGTGGCTGCCATAATTGAATCAGGTTAATCGTTAAATAGCTTAGGGCCTACACATTCATAATGGTGTTGTGCAGCTGTCGTGTTGCATCTAGGTACACATATGTTTACAGACGTTCTCACACTTCGTGTTGAGGACACTTTAAAAATAGCATTTTTTTCAAATAGTTTTAAAACCGGTAGAACCTTAAATTTGTTTATTTGCAAAGCAAAAAATCCAGCAAAAACGATGGAAATTTAAATTTAAATTAATTAAAAATTTTGCAGATCAGTGAAATTATCGGATATTTTTTTTTGTTGATTTGGAATATCAAACCATATCAAATGATTTTTTTTTCAAGCTTACACCATTCCAGCATTTTTCACCTTGACTCCAAAAGTTCGTGGTATTTTATCTCCCAGGATATCCTCGCATCAATCTTCCACTTTTTGCAAATTGAACATTATGCTTTCCGGAAAAACAGCCACCGGCTCCGTTGCAAAACATTCATTTTTATTATGCTGCAGACTTCGCAGAACCGCGCAACGTATGAACATCGTATGGTGCTCAGATTTCATAGACAAACTACTGAAGTTTGCTATATTTTTGTAAGATCTCCCTTGTAAAAGTTACTTTATTATTATTTTTCGTGGAAATGCAGGAAAACTTGAAATAACATAAAATCGCTCGAGGGTTTTTTCGCAGTAAAGGTAACAGGTTATTTTTATTAAAAAAATACTTCCTTTGCTGCGTACATACAATAAAATGGAAATCATTTAAATATATAAGAATTTGAATTTGGGAGGCGGGTATGGGTACTGCCCCCCTGTGTACCATTTATTGGATAACCAACATCCCAAGTGGTTCGCTACGTTTGATGATTTAGCAGGGGTGTCCGAGTTCATGGGTAGAAGTTTATTTATTTATTTATTTAATTATAATGTATTACAAAAACATGGTAAGTAATACATTATTCCCAATGAGTTGAGAAAAAACTCATTACGGGAAGGACAGACACATATAAGTACATTTAAAAAATACAACATATTGAAAAGAAAAAAATGCTTGTCAAGAATAGAGATTAAGCATAAGTTAGTCTAGGTCTTGGTATGCTATTGCCAACATACTGCGTTGCGGGCCGGATCAGGAGAGACTTGTTGAGGGTGACCTAACCTTTACCTCTCCAGCCGGACTCTCTTGACCATGGCAGTGGGATGGATGGATGCATACGTCCGTCACTCCTGGACACATTGACCCCCCAGATTTCTACTCTCCCTTCATACCCCCTTTAGAACTTCCACTCTTTGCTTTCCCTAAAAAGACTCTCCAAACAGCAATCCCCAAGGTGACATATTCCCCGAAAGATTTTTGGGTAATTTATTGGGTTCATTTCCTAAATGCGAACTTATCTTTTTATAATTTTTCTGTTTCAAATTTTCGGTAATATTGTTTTAAAAGATTAAATATTTTAACTTGAGGTTTAACTCATTAAATTATTTAAAAAATATATAATAAAATCAATAGATATCGTACGTAAAAAAATACGTGGATGTATTTACCGAGAAATTAGATAGTAGTTAATAAGTTTTAATTAAATCAAGACAATATTAGCGAAACTCAATCGAAAATCTGGAGATAGAAAAATCAGAAAAAGATATTGGCACCTCTGGGAATCGAACCCAGGACCTTCTGCTTACATGGCAACATCTCTACCAACTGAGTAAAAATGTCTATATCCAATTCGGTGACTTTTAACTGTATCATACTTCGACTAAGAAATATCAACATTATCTTCATTTTCTTAACGCACATATTATTGACTGCTTTCTTTATATGTGATTGCAAGATTCAAACCCGAACTAAATGCTATCTAGATAGTATCTGGATATTTTTTTTAAATATGTGACATCTCTTGACTTTTGTGCAAGTCAAGGATGAATATTTATTTTTAACTTTATGAGTAAAATCTCAAATTATAATATTTAATTAAATGAAGACAATATTAGCGAAACTCAATCGAAATCTGGAGACAGAAAAATCAGAAAAGATATTGGGCTCCGCTGGGACACGAACCCAGGACCCTTTGCTTATATGGCAACAGCTCTACCCACAGCTCTAACAGCTCTAATTAAATGTAATATTTAATTAAATGAAGACAATATTAGCGAAACTCCATCGAAAATCTGGTGACAGAAAAATCAGAAAAAGATATTGGCACCTCCGGGACTCAAAATATTAGAATTTGAGATTTTACTCATAAAGTTAAAAATAAAAATAATAAAAAAAGTTTATACGTATTTATATAAATACGATATATGTACCAAAAATATATTATATAAATACGATATATGTACCAACAATATATTATATAAATACGATATATGTACCAACAATATATTATATAAATACGATATATGTACCAACAATATATTATAAAGATGGAATAAAACGGAAATAAAATATTTCTTAGAGAACAACGGTACTTAGATTAAAATGTGTATTCAAAATATTTACCTCGTAAGTTTTCTTTAAACCAAAATGGAAAATAAGAAATTTAAGAAGTATTTTTAAGGTAAAATTGATCGTGGAATAATAATGTTCGCCATGCTTTTCAATCTGCGTATTTTACATCCGCCATTTGACGCACGATTGGAAACGAATCAAATAAAATGAGAATCCTCGAGATCGAAAGAGAAAATTTATTGATGCTTACCCATTTACCCATAACACGCTAGGTAGCCTATTCCTGCTAGATATGCAACTAAGCAATCGGAAGGAATTAGGAATTCTGTTATTTTGGAGTTACCGATAGATATTTTCACCAGTGAAGCAAAGTAATTTTTGAAGTCAAAACTTTTTAACATCGTTGTGATTTGAAACCCGATGAAACAAAAAAGCGATACTGAAAAGAGACAAACACATACATCTATAGGATTTAGCCTGCAAGAGAATGAAATAAAATAATCGGTCGTCTCTTTGTGCGATGCTTCGTAGCCTCTTGTCTACTTTAGCTTTCTGAAGGTTTCACTAGCGTGTGAATTGCACACTATAATTTTTTGAACTGAAAACTTCTTTAGCATCAGTGTGATTCGAAACTCGGTGAAACGAAAAAGCGACATCTGAAGGATTTAATCTGCGAGAGAATTGAATAGTATAACACGAACTATGGTGCTATTGATTTTTTATGCGAATACCGCACAAGAATCCCTATGTTCTCATCCGCCTGGAGCTAGTAAAATTATTGCATCCCCAATTGGAGTTTGTAGTGAGGCTGAAGGGGAGGGGAAGACGATGGGAAAGAGGAGATTGGGGAAGTATCTGGCTATTCAGATCTAGTCACCAAATACGGCTAAAGCCACTTTAAGCAACGTAAAAAATTTGAATTGTGATCTTACTGCAGGGCGATACTGATAGTATCTTTCACTCTGGAACATTTTTCAAATATGCCTTATACTTTCTTTAAATTGTGGAATGCCTAATACTTTCTTTTAATTGTGGAATAACACAAAGCAATAAAATAAAATTTATCTGCGCACGCCTGGATTTAAAATCGCGACCTCCGGATAGCTAGTCGAGAGCTTTACCCCTCGACGATGGAGGGCATCAATGAAAACAGTAGATATATTTAATTACCTTTAAAACTTATTTGAATACCTTGCTTTCGTCCCAAATATTAAGATTGTGAAAAGTAATAAATCTTTTACCGTAAATGGATCATTCATCTGCCATATAAGAATTTAAGTTAAAAATAAATCTGATAATAAATAACTACCAACATTAATTAAAGTCATCCTTTGATACCTATAGACATTATTATTATTAGGAATCCTTGATTTTTTTTTACATTAACTCCATGTAGGAGGCTCCGAGGGAAAGAAATCCCTGTGTCATATTTGGGGATGCTGTATGGAGGTTTTTTAAGGAAAGGATGTTCAGGAAAGGAAAAGGGTATGAGGGGTGGTTAGAAATCTGAGTGATCAATCTGTCCAGGAGTGACATGTGTATTCATCCCTTCCACTGCAGTGCAAGACGATGGGTCGAGAGAGTTTGGCTATAGCGGTCAAAAGATCTTCCTAGTATCTCGCGATCCAGCCCACCACGCAGTAGATGGACGAACGCATTCACCACCAAGACCTAGACAAATCTTAATCCATGAATCTCACACCGGGCACCCCTGCTAAGACGCCAAAAGCGAACCATTTGGGATGACATATGGCAGGGGTGTTGGTTATCCAATAAATGGTTCCCAGGGCAGCGATACCCAAACCCGCCTCCCAAATATAAACCATTACAGTTTTATGACACAGTTAAAAACAATGTTACGATTATCGTTAGTTTTTCTTATTTTTAAAACTGTTGTCTCAGTTATAAAAATAAGTGAATAACAAAATGCTAATAAGTTTCACGAAGCGTAAATCGAGAGTAAAGCGAGAAATGAAATCAAAATGATTAACAAATGTATTACCAAAACAGTTTTTGCTATGGATTTACTTGAATGTACTTAGTTAGCCACTTAGTTGTTAACGTTTTATTTGTTTGAGCCCACAGGGCCAATCTAGTCATATTAATATCATGATATTATGAATATTTCCCCTCCCGCTCAAAAAAACATAGAATGGAAATATTTCGATTTTCTGGCTGTTTTTTTTTTACTTTTTCCTCAACGCGGTTATTGGTATTTAAGGTGAAAATCTTCAGCAACAAAGGAGTACAAAATAGGTTTCATTTATTATTAATACTTCCCGAAAAGCCGTAAATTTTTCCCGCGAAAAATTATGGGAAAACTTTCATCACTCTGGGTGTTCAAAATTTAATTAAATTTTCAAAAAATGACGACCTCCCTAACAATGAGATACTCGGCCTTGGCCCTGGGTTTGCGGAACAAAACCTCACAGATTCTAGATTTTACCAATTGATCACTCCACTCAAGAAGAATTGAAAATTGAGTAGTATTATCAAGCCATCAATAAGAGAGTTTATACAATTGGGATGATTCTGTTGAGCAGACCTACAAGTAATAATAATAATTGGATAATTTGTAGACCGCCGTTTTAGGGAAAAATCACCTCAAGAACGCTGTATATTTTATTAGGAGTTCTTAAGCTCTATATAGTTGTATTATTTACAAACAGATACAGAAAACATACTTACTGACAGGATACACACGTTTATGTTTGGAGAAGATACAACTTTTGACGCAGAGGACACTATATTTAGTCCTGGACATTGCACCATTTTACATTTGCTACCCTTCATTAATGTTGATATTACATTTATGAGAAGATCAGTGGCAAAAATAGATTTGATATTTATTTTGAACGACTGGAGAATCTTATGAAACTACCTTAAAAAGCCTTAAAAACGACCTCGAATGAATTTAAAAAAAAAAAAATGAAGTGAAAAAGGTCAAAATTAGTCATGAATTGGTTCACAAGTGACAAGAAGAGAAAACTAGGTAGACCATTTACACGGTGGGTTGACGACATCAAAGTCATAGCAGGTGGTACATGGACAAGAGTAGCTAATGATAGAAAGAAATGGCGACAGTTGGAGGAGGCCTTTGCCAACTATGAATAATGTAATGTAATTATCTGTCTATAAGTCTAAAGGCTATTATTATTATTATTATTAATATTAAAAAGGGTGGAAGGTATCATACCGTCATCGACCAACCTCACTACCGACACTACCACCAAAGAACTGGTCTAATTTTTTTTTTTTTTTACTTAATACTTGTATTTTCAAACAAAAATAATTATTGAAATTAGAAGTTGCTATTATGTTTGCCTGGTCGATATTAATTCCTAACTAGACGTTGGCTGTTCAAACTAATCAAATATGTAAATTTTTACTATAGAAAAACTCATACAGTAAAACCTTAAATTATTGTTTTTAATGATTAACAACTCTCAAAAGAAAAATGTGAAACAGAAAAATCAGAAGAGTTGTAGTCGCTCTTGGTGAACCCAGAATTGTTATATTTATCCAAGACACTAGGATAGAACCAGGATAACTAACTAATCCAAGAACTGGGATAGATAGGTACCAAGGATAGAACGATGAAATTAAGTTTAACCCGTCTGCTTGGTTCAATATATTCGCACCTCACAATCCGGAAGCCTCGGTCCCGGGCGTAAATTCTGAAACTGTCACTTTAGATCAAGATTGTAAAATATCTATGCAAGATAGCTAGATTTCATATTTCGAAGACAATAAGAAGCATTATTTTGTTCCCTTTCTGGTTAAAAGAAAAATACATATGTTTGCATGATAGTAAGAGAGATATATAGCTTTTAAAATGTAAGTTCGCTCGGGACGTTTTTGGTCTTATGAAAAAAATAATGCCATTACGTGTTTTGGGATGTATTTATTCCTAAACAAACAGACGGGTTAAAGAAAGCAGCAAAAAAATTGAGGTACTTTAGTTCTTAGTCGAAGTAGGATACAGTTAAAAATGACGGTAGTTGATATGGTCGAATTAGCTAAGTGGTCAGAGTAAAGCCCCCGCAAGGCTGAGATGCTGAAAGGCTGAAATTTTTTCTTATTTTTCCTTTTCACAATACTCTGTTATAGTGGGAATCAAAATATTCAGTCGAAACGTGTTTTATTTTTGTTAATTTACAGTGGTTAACCATTAATTGGGTTTATGAATTTGTGATTAGTAAAGTACCGAAAAATAATTTCTACGTTTCACTGATCAAACAACCCAGTAACAGCTCAACCACTTACCCCGACCTTAACTGTCCAATAAATACTAGCAGCCTTACTAAAAAACCCAGTGAAAATTTTATTCAATTGACAAACGGCCGCGGATGTGAAAACATTACTAATTAAAAATTTGTTCTTTGAAAGAAATACACATGGTTTCCACGGCCTGAGAGGGTAGTTTATCTCTGTTTTAACCATTGATGTCCGAACGATATTTGTAATTTTTCCATAGTATTTTGAATGTTCTATATATTTCTTATTTTTGAAGGTGTCGTAAAAACAAATACCATTTATGAAAACTAGATAAAATTACCTTTTAGATTTGAGTATTTGAAATACACTTTAGCTTTCAAAAACTGCCATATTTTATGATTCAAACTCGGAAAAACATGGAAAAAAATTTCCTCCCACAACATTTTTGACCAAAATGTAGAGAAATTTAAATAAAATCAAAATTAAAAAAACACAGTCCTTTAATGTAATAAATTTGGAAGGAAACCATCACCTCACTTTTTTATCGTGTATACAATAAAAAAATAATAAAAAATTTCAAAGTTTTTTTTATTGCCAAAAAAATAACTTAGAAATAATACCGAAATTTAAAACAGATTTCTTGCATCTCTAAAGACGTTAATTTTTTTATAAAAATAAAACAACACTTTGTATTTAACCACGAATTTATTATTTATGTATCTACCGGTTTCGCTTAGACCAAGCTTCCTCAGGATAAAATAATAACTAATAAATAATATCAGTTATTATTTTATCCTGAGGAAGCTTGGTCTAAGCGAAACCGGTAGATACATAAATAATAAATTCGTGGTTAAATACAAAGTGTTGTTTTATTTTTATAATATAATGTCTAACCACAAAGTAATTGCTTCTTATGAAAAAAAAAAAAAAAAAAAAAAAAGTTAATTTTTTTGATACGTTTACGAACACATGTATTAGATTTTAATATTATAAAAAATTATCACTTTTAACAAATTCTCTTAAAATAAAGATCTAAAAATTAAAATTTTATCTTAAGTAACCTATAAAAAACAATATTCTGACAGTTCAACTTTGAAAGTACGGCGTTTGTACAATAACTTGATTAAACTCATGTAAACCACACAAATAATATGGTAAATATATCAATTATGTGAACAGAAGAGTAAATTCTTCACTACAATAGAAATTATTTAGTAAAATCACAACATTTAGGCACTAACAAAATTTTCCATATCCCGCCATAAACACACCGAACTGTTTTGTCATCGCGGGCCGATATGCACAGGTGCACCAATAATGCCCCTAGCGGAGAAGAATTAAAACAACATTGTTTCCTAGTAAATTAAAACCATATACAACGTTGTCACATCTTCAATGCGTTTTAACAGCGTGACCACGAAAGAAACGTTATTGGTAATAAAACGTCTTTTAGTGTATACGAGCTCTATTTATGTTATTGCAATAACACAGTTAATCGGTCGCGCTGTGGTTTTTTTTTAGTAAGGCTGTAATTGTTTATGGTTTTGTTGAAAAAAAAAACATCGAAAATAGCACTGGATGTTAGCGGCGGATGTGTCCGCCCACCAACTGCGTGGCAGGCCAGATCGGGAGAGACTGGTTAAGGAACACTTTTTGACCTCTCCAACAGGACTCTAACAGCACATCTCCCTGGGATAGAATCAAATATTAATCACTTTTGGACACACTGACCCAGATTCCTACTCACCCCTCATACCCTACTCCTAAAAAGACTCTCCACACAGTATCCCCAAAGATGAAATAGATCAGCCTTGATTTGAATTTCCTTAGGGTGTTCAGTGTGGAGCTAAAAAAAAACTGAAAAAAAACTTCGTTCCTTTTTTCTCCAAAAAATGTCAGGAATCAATGACAAGTACGTCTCTTAACAACTTGTGTAAAGAAGTGTTCCGGTGTTCGTGAGTTTGTTTTAAAAAAAAATAGTTTCATTCCGAGATTGATGAAATTTAGCATACTTGACCTTCAAAGCAAGAGGAAGGTCTCTGTCTACATTGGATTTTCAAAACCACCCCCATACTCTATCCCCACCAGTAGAATTTTGATACCATTTTTACAAAACCACCCCCATACTCTATCCCCACCAGTAGAATTTTGATACCATTTTTACAAAACCACCCCCATACTCTATCCCCACCAGTAGAATTTTGATACCATTTTTACAAAACCACCCCCATACTCTATCCCCACCAGTAGAATTTTGATACCATTTTTACAAAACCACCCCCATACTCTATCCCCATCAGTAGAATTTTGATACCATTTATTAATTTTTACATAATTTCACCACGAATTTAATAGTTATGTGCATATAAACTAGTCCTGGGTCGATCGTGAAAGACCTGATCGTCGAAACCCAATCACGAGCCACCAAAGAGCGAGCGGGTAATTTATTCGTCAGCACCCGGGTCTTCCGGGACCCGTGAACCGCGACACACTCCCGCAACCTACCAACTACGACAGATTCCTGCACCCCGTGACTCACGGACCGATCGCCGGGTGCCCATGTGGCGAGTGGCGAGACGTGTCAGCTCCCGGAACTCTCGAACTGCAACTGCGACACACTCGGTCGCCGATTGCCAATCAACCGACTGCCCGTGTGTCACGTCATAGCAGGACTGTCTAGTAGATTCAATTTTTTAATATTCTACTAGACACGGAGACGTTTTTAATAAGAGCGTATCTTGGTATTGTTAATCAAAGTGCTAAGTGCTGTTTTCATAAAAACTTTTTATTTTTGTGTGGGTGTGAATGTAATTGTGCATTGTAATAGAAACTATAAACTGGTAAAAGTGTAAAATGTCTGACCTTAATAAAAAGAAATTATAATAAAGCATTACAGCTTACAGCTAATTTACTTATTTAAATTCTCAATAAAAGCTTCAGAACAACACATTTTTTATAAGGTTTTTATATCCTTCAAAACATTGTTTTTTTAACCCCTGAAGCATGTCTTTTTTAAAATTTATTTCTGGGACATGACATTACTAGTTACGGGTATGAGCTGTGAGAGAACGTTCACACAATTATAACCTGGGTTTCGTGTCGCGTATGATTTGACCGGTCTGGGCGGCGAGCGTCTACCGCGCGGCGCGCCCGTAGAAAGTAACTGGGTGATGAGTAATCGAGTTTCGTATTTTGTGTCGCAAAAAGAGCGGGTCTTCGCGACGCGCTCGTGACGCCAGTGGGTCGTGAGCGACCCGGGTCGTGTAAAACGATCGATCGACCCAGGACTAATATAAACGTTCAAATTTACATTGATCGATGAGCAAACTAACATTTTGAAAGTGAAATCGCTAGCGAAGCTACCGGTTTGGATTTATGCATTGGTAGTATTTAATTAGATCAAGGTCTTCGTTCGCAGTTTCCAAATAACATAAGGCGCTACTTGCATAATGTGATTATAAATTACTTAGCATCTGAGAATGTTTGAAGTTCTAGATTCTCCCGCAGGATGCTGTGGGAAGAGATTGGAGGCTGTTGGGCTAATCCTGTTTCCGCATTAAATCAGGCTTTGTTTGCGTATCGAACATAACCTTGGAAATATAGGCCTTTACAATAATGCTTCCGTGTTTGCCAGAGCTTCCCAAACTTATTTGGCTAACCGCATCCTCTTGCTATGTTTCTAAAGAACAAACTTTCTAAAACACCATGAAACAAAAATTAGAAAGCTGTTTACTAAAGTCATAAAAGGTAATTTGTTCCAAGTACCTACCTACACTTATAAA
Source organism: Limnephilus rhombicus (assembly GCA_929108145.2). NCBI lineage: Eukaryota > Metazoa > Arthropoda > Insecta > Trichoptera > Limnephilidae > Limnephilus > Limnephilus rhombicus. Next base: position 52,499,332 of record OV815280.1, on the reverse strand, counting down.
GATACTTAAGTAAATACTCTTTACACATGTGTATACGTTATCATGATAAATTTTTGGGTAATTATGCGATGTTTCGCACACTTCTTTCTTTTTTAGCCAACGTTTCGAAGAGCGTTGCAGAGTCCATCATCGGAACACACGTGTAGATTGTCGTGAAGTATGTTTATGTGCGAAGAGATGTTACCGTGTTGCATTAATTCTCATAGGGCCGGTATTTCAGTATAATACTTATAATATTTTAGTTTTGGTGTAGCTGTCAATTACCGGATACCAACTACTATAAATTTTAGTTCCCGTGTGGTCTCTACTAATGTTAAACGTTGGCTGAACAAGGGAGTAGCGCAACACGACATAATAACCCAAAAAATAATCACCATAGTATGCGTGCTAAACAAATATGTAATGTATTTCTAAAACGCTCTATCCTATTACTAAGTATAGACTAAACTAACTATTGTAAAATTTACGTCTAACAGATACCATCCATCGATTTGTGGATCACTAATACAAAACTTTACGTATAATCCATTTGTACATACATTATTATTTATTTATGTTATGTTCAGACAGATACACTACAGGTCCATACCTAACTGGCTGATCTGTTGAGATTAAATATGTTTATTTTTTATTAGAGAAATTTAGATAAACTACGCACGCAGATGACATAGAACACATGTAATTCAAAGTGATAGTATTTAATCCTGGTATTTTATTAAAATAATGTATATATTCTTTAACGAACGGTTTAGGAAAGGAAAAGATAATTTTATGGTGGGCAGTACTAAATGTGATTCGTCCTTCGGTAAGAGATATACTGAGATGTAAAGCTTCGAATAATGTTAAAGCAATAAAAAGAAAAATGTGTTTAGGATATTTGCTGATTTCCAACACCCTTCCCTCCTGCTACTCCCGAGACCAGCACCGCCTCTCTGGATTTCTCAAGCGCCCCTAGGGGGGGCGATATCCCCCACTTTGGGAATCACTGGTATAATATTGTATGCGAATATCGTTTGATCTATAATCACTTTGTTGTGGAACATCATTAACCTTTTCAACGCGAAATATTTCCGTTAGCAAACACTGTGAACATAACACATTTCATTAATATTGGTTTATAGTAATGCGTGTTAAATTCAGATGTTCAAAACAATGTTTTCAAAATCTAACGATGTTGGATTTTCAGTAGAATACGATGATGCTTCTGATATTTAAAAGTGTTAAATACGTACTTTGGCATGACAGTACGAAAATAACAAACACGTCTTTGAAAATAGATAGTCCCGCGACAAAATATCCTACGGACAAAACATATCCCAAAAAAATATCTACTAAAACTTAGGCTAACCTAACCTAACAAGAAACTGCGACAAAAATAATACAGACATCCTGTAAATTATAATTACGAAAATAAATTATTGTTTAAAAATAATACAGATAACAATAATTTATTGTCTTTACAGGATGTCTGTATTATTTTTATCCCATTTTTTGTTAGGTTGGGTTAGGTTTTAGTAGATATTTTGTCGGGGATGTTTTGTCGCGGGATAAAAAGTCACGAAATCGTCTTGTAAACACATTCACCAATATTCTATGACCTTTTATATTTGAGTATTCAGTAATACAGTATTTTTGTACAACCTAATATCACCGATTGACTTTAACCGACGACAAAGTGAAATATTAGTTTTTTGTTTGTGTAAATTTCGTCTTTTTAATGTTCATTGTAGGATGATTACGATTACGCTGTCAGATAGGCGAATTATCTCCGACCTTGTTCTACTAAATAAAATTATTAATTATAGAATCGACAGCCCTGAAATTCTGGCCACAATAAAATTATTTGTACCTTCCAAAAATACGAGACAAAATTCCACGTTTTTCTGTGACAATTTCAAAACAAATTATCAAGCGCACATATCACTAAATCGAATACAAAATTTTGGCAATAAATTTGGTAATGTCGTTGATATATTTAGAGATTCCGTAGCAGTGCTTAAACGAAATCTACATAAACACTTTGCTGAAATGTATGACTTCACCATTCCATAGTGAAAAACCCTTTTTAGCTTCTATTTATTTCACTCTTTTCTTTTAGACTTTTAAACTTTAATATATATATGTAACTTTACAAATTAATATTGTAATTTAATTTATATTTCGATTATGCTTAAGTCCCTACTAATGCTGATTAATTTCAATCCCGTTATTTTTGTTTGTAAGTACAAAAAAAAAACTGTTCTCCATAATGGTATTCTATATTATTTGTAAAACATTTATGTAGGTACTACACATATAATAATTATTTTATTCATATATATACTTAAACTTTTATATGCCATATAGTTAATGTAATAATACTAATAACAATGTATGTAAAAGCCCAATGGGCGTTTAAATAAATAAATAAATAAATGAAAATGAATCACCAAACCCCTTGTAATTTTTTTTTCTCGATCGACGAACCGTCAATGTGTTTTATTATCACTTTTTTTACTATTATAGCTCACATGAATGCATGACGATATGACAATCCATCGTGTAATTTATTTAATATACATATAACTCACCTGAATTTTGTTCGACTTAGAAGAAGCATTATAAGGTCACTTACCTGTAAAGAAAGAAAACAAAATGATTAGTAAAATAATATCCATAATTAGTCAATAATCCATAAAAATAACAATTTGTAGAATAAGAATAGAGGATCTAGGTTTCTGAATCCCAGTTGCGACAGTTATCTTTTATTTATTTTCCGTGTCCTAATCTTTTATTTTATTTTCTTCAGGATTGCTGAATTGCTGACATTATTTTCTTTAATGATTAAGTATTGAAGAAAGTCAACAAATAAGATGGGAAGACGACCTAAAACTCGCGGCTGGACATCATTGGAGAAGAGTAGCGAACGATAGATCCCAGTGGAAAATGTTAGAGGAGGTCTCAAACTGGTCAACAGGCAAACTGAGCATCGGGATAAATTAAAAAAAAACAAAGAAGAACATGCCTAGTATTCACACCTAATGGAAGTCCAGAGTAATAAGGCTTATTATTATATTATATACTGCAATTAGGTTTTTGATTTCGGGCCTTACGCAGAAAACCCCGGGGTTTTCAGATATTGAATAATAAAAATTGTAGACGTTGGATTTCGAAAATTATACCTTATTTAAATATTGCCAGAGTAGATTTTTAACAGTGTTCCGTTATTTCTGCAAAACTAATATAAATGAAGACATGGGCTTTAAAAATATTTAAATTATAATGTAATGACTCATTTTATACAGAAGAAACAACTGATGATTTCGGCGTTAGAATGAAAGAACATTAAAAGTGTACTAATAATATATTTTCTAATTTCACCAACCTGCCTACCGATTCCGTCTTTTTTGTGAGATCGTTATTGGATAAAGGACGTTATCTCCCGTCAGATTTGTGTGATTTTTATGGCTCTTATTAGCTTTTTCTATGTACAACGTATATTAATTGAATAAATAATCATGCATACTTGCAGGAATTCGTGTATAAATCGATCTAAACTAAAATATGTGACAGTAAATATGTAAAAATCACACAAATCTGACAGGAGATAACGATCCCCAAAAAATACGGAATCTCTAGGCACGGCAAGTCCATTATCAATAAACAAAAAATATTATACTTTTGAATGTAGCTATAACTTTGTGGTTATCCATTATTAATCATAAAGGAAAACGTTTAGATAACTTATTTTGGAAATAAAAAAATCCCTTAAAAATAATGAATCTATTATCAACAAACAAAAAATATTGTCTTATAGCCCAATCATGGATATGTTCCCCTACCCACCCACTCTTCATTAAAACCTAGCAACGGCTCCACCCCTACCATAATAATACATTGTTTCCATCCATATTTCAAAACTGTCAAATTAGTATACATTTGCCCTGAAGAAGGAACGGTCGTTCTGAAACCGGTCGGATTTACTCAAATATAAAAGTGGTTCAAACAAAGTTAAATTGTTTCATTTATTTAAAAAAAATATTATCTTACAATCCCATCGTAGACATGTTCTCTTCATCGCCCGTTCTATCTCCCGCCCCACTCTTCACCAATCCCGGATCACGCCCCCAACCCCAACACTTATTACTTTCACCCATTTTTTTGTAATGTCATATTAGTATATTTTGCCCGGCGTACATAAACAAATATAATAGTTCAAGTAAAGAAATATTGTTTATTTAAAAATATCTCAATATCCATGAGAGAAGTCTTCTCTACCGGAGAAATAAGAAGACACCCGTTTATGTAATTTGTGTTCCCAGGCCAACAGACTGGAAATTCCTTTGAGTCACTCTTCCCCTGTCGAACTCAAGTGAATTCTCAACTGAACCTACACCCATAACACACGCTATATCAGATATCAAGAGAAAAGCATTCTAGATTTTGAGATATGAGATACTAATAGGTTCAACAAGGTAGCACGTAATTTAATTTATATGTCAACATCTATTTTCAGGATAAGAATGTTGGGAGTTCTTATTTTCTCTTGCCTCTCTTAATTGTACAAAACAGGAAATAAATAGATGTTTTGATTTTATTTTCTGTTTGTAGGTGATCGTTAGACAGCACAAAAAATGGTATTGAAATTGTTTGTACGACACCGTTTTTGTGAAAAATCATCTTAAGCGCTAGTTGTTTTATAAAATTTTCAAGTTCTGTGAAAGTTCTATTCACGTTCTGATATTAATTCAGATCTGTAAAGTAAAGCAAAGTAACAAGTTATGTGAAAGTTTTATTCAAGTTCTGATATTAATTCAGATCTGTAAAGTAACTGGCCCATAATAACCTATTAAGAGAACTCGAATAAAACTTTCAAGGAACTTGAAAATTAACTTCTAAATTTGATGAATTGTTCAAACTTCGTTAATTTTTATTTCTGTGAATGTTCCAATCAAGTTCTGTAACTATTGCTATGTGGGTTTTTCTCGCCAAGTGGCAAAACCAAGTATACCTATCGTAAACAACTTTAGTATTGTAATGCTGACCAGGTACTCACAGATTTTATCCCAAAGGAAGCGCCAATTCTGGACGGGTTATGGATCCCGTCAAGAATATCTGTAGATCCCAAATATGCTCAGGGGTGGATCGTAAACCAGCGATATGTGTCGTTCTCCAAAGGGATGGTATTGCAAGGTACATAATTTAAAGGCGGAATTGTGAGATCAAACATATAATTTTAAATCAAATAGCAAACATGGGTCGAGGCCTCACTCGACAAAGGTTTTAAATATTGCATTTCACTTACCCCCATGGAACGGACCTCTTTTTACTATGAATTCTATCGCTAGCTAACTAATAAAATACAGTACAGCAGTTTTCAAATCAATCGGCAAGTAGTTAAATAAAAAAGGAGTCGACTTTTAGTCGTGTTTTATTTCTAACACCGATATTTAACAGTACGAAAATAGCTTCCAGATACCGCAGTAAACACGTTGGAAAACGCGACTAAATTAAATTGCATTTTCACTAACTTGGTGTCCTCTGCCGGTATAAATTGGGTTATTGTAGACTGGATTTCTGTGTACCGGAAACGGAAGTTCCACAACTCCCCGGATATCCGGCAGTGGCGTTACAGCCCACCGAAAGTGCAATAATAGGTTTGTGCTGAGTGCAAATCAGAGTGGAAGATACTATCAGTATCGACCTGGTGTAAGACCACCATTCAGAATTGAAACGTTGCTTGAAAATGGCTTTAGCCGTGTTTGGTGACCAGATCTGAATAGCCAGGTATTTCCCAACCTTCCTCTTCCCCACCTCCTTCCCCTCCCCACTACCTTCAGCCTCACAACATACCCCAATTGGGGATGCCATAGTCTCACTGGCTCCAGACGGGAGCAGTTGAGATTTTTGTGCGGTATTCACTGTAAAAAAAAAAAAAAGATACATAATGCTAATCTGGCTGGAACGGTTATGATTTTTTTTTGTTATTGGACGTTTTTTGCAACTCCACACAAGATAACAACCTAAGGAAAATAATTTCCTTCAGGACTTATGTCTAAAAAGTAAAAACTGAGTAGTGAAAACGACCTGTTATCACGTAATAAATTTCATCTGTGTACAAAAGTTGGGCGTGTTTTTTGGCGTGTTCTTGACAGTGCACTGGTGCCGGAATGACGTGTTCTTGACAGTGCACGGGTGCCGGAATGACGTGTTCTTGACAGTGAACTGGTGCCGGAATGACGTGTTCTTGACAGTGCACTGGTGCCGGAATGACGTGTTCTTGACAGTGAACTGGTGCCGCAATGACGTGTTCTTGACAGTGCACTGGTGCCGGAATGACGTGTTCTTGACAGTGCACTGGTGCCGGAATGACGTGTTCTTGACAGTGAACTGGTGCCGGAATGACGTGTTCTTGACAGTGCACTGGTGCCGGAATGACGTGTTCTTGACAGGTGCACTGGTGCCGAAATGACGTGTTCTTGACAGTGAACTGGTGCCGGAATGACGTGTTCTTGACAGTGCACTGGTGCCGGAATGACGTGTTCTTGACAGTGAACTGGTGCCGCAATGACGTGTTCTTGACAGTGCACTGGTGCCGGAATGACGTGTTCTTGACAGTGCAATGGTGCCGGAATGACGTGTTCTTGACAGTGAACTGGTGCCGGAATGACGTGTTCTTGACAGTGCACTGGTGCCGGAATGACGTGTTCTTGACAGGTGCACTGGTGCCAAAATGACGTGTTCTTGACAGTGAACTGGTGCCGGAATGACGTGTTCTTGACAGTGCACTGGTGCCGGAATGACGTGTTCTTGACAGTGCACTGGTGCCGGAATGACGTGTTCTTGACAGTGAACTGGTGCCGGAATGACGTGTTCTTGACAGTGCACTGGTGCCGGAATGACGTGTTCTTGACAGTGCACTGGTGCCGGAATGACGTGTTCTTGACAGTGAACTGGTGCCGGAATGACGTGTTCTTGACAGTGCACTGGTGCCGGAATGACGTGTTCTTGACAGTGCACTGATGCCGGAATGACGTGTTCTTGACAGTGCACTGGTGCCGGAATGACGTGTTCTTGACAGTGCACTGGTGCCGGACTGACGTGTTCTTGACAGTGTACTGATGCCGGAATGACGTGTTCTTGACAGTGAACTGGTGCCGGAATGACGCTAGTTCCTTCCATCATTTTCCATTAAAATACCCGGCTGGCGTAGTACAGCGGTAAGGCTCTTGACCAGCACTCCGAAGGCCGCGGGATCGAATCCCAGCGTGGCAAATAAATTTTATTTGATTAATTTGTTTAATTTCACAATTTATTAAATTAAAAAATAATACATAGTATATTTGCGGCACGTTCCAGAGTGGAAGATGCTCCCAGTATCGCCCTGGTGTAAGACCACCATTCAGAATTGAAACGTTGCTTGAAATGGCTTTAGCCTTTTTTGGTGACCAGATCTGAATAGCCAGGTACTTCCCCACCTTCCTCTTCCCTATCTCCTTCCCCTCCCCACTACCTTCAGCCTCACAACATACCCAACATAGTCCCACTGGCTCCAGATGGGAGCAGTTGGGACTCTTGTGCGGTATTCATGTAAAAAACAAAAAAAAGAACAAGGACAGCGTTCCCACCCGACGTCTGTGCTTCGAAGATAGCAATTCGTTTGTTAAGGCAGGATAATCTAAAACGGTCAAACGCAGCGTTCGTTTCTGCACAGCGTTATGGGTTTTTCAGGTAGTTTGGAGCTCCAGAGTAGAGGAAACTGTCAAATTCAACCGTAAGGATTACTTGCAATTTTTGCAGGGTATAAAATACTGTATGTAATAGAAAAAAAAATACGTTAAACCATTTTTTTTAAATCGCATTTTCGCTTAGGTCCAGTTGTTTCGCAGAAATTCCATTCAGAAATTCCAACATTGTCATCAAATTGCCATCCATCGCCATTTTTTTTTTTACAACTGAAAGTTTCTGTTAAACGTCATTGTAACAAGCTGACAAGCTTAACCAAATGATAGTTGTCCTATTCCACTGACCAGCTGAAACGAACTTGTAATCGGCATTTAACGAGCACCTTAAATTTTCGCAAAAAAAAAACAAAATGACGCTGAATAGCCATTCAATGACTTTATCACAATTGAATTTCTGCGAAACAATCAGGCCTTACAATCAGACACGGCTAGAATGAAATATAATTAGAATAATAAGTTACCAACGCAGTCAGAGTGTGAAGGTAGCCTTATTGGGGGATCGTTGAAGAAGCCAATCAGAAGTTTCCACTAATAGAAGCAATGGTCCTATTTTAAATCCAAACAGTTGCGATAGTTTTAGTAGTTAGTTTCGGAGCGAAGTTGTTGGGCGAACATTGCAATGATTGACCTCAATTTTGGTGTAGTTGGGTAATGAAGGACCCATGCAAATAATGGTACAAGTTAGGGTTGGTACTAGTTTATTTTATACAAAGGTTTTTTAAATTTTATTTTAGGAATAACGTAATGAGTAAAACCTCTTATTAAATCATTGAAGACAATGCCAGCGAATATGACCAATGGGGATGGGGTTGAATTAGCTCAACGGTAAAACCTAAGAGTATGGATACTAGAGAGACGGCATGAAAAGTGTGCCCACCTCCCAAAAGCATGCCTTTTCAAAAATTTTACCGAACGGTTTTTAGATGGCTGACATTGGCTTTTACACCTCGGTCGCGCATAGAGCTCCCAGAAAAACGTTCATAAAACATAGAAAAATGGTCCACCGTGCCGTAAAATTGTGTAAAAGTAGTTCTATGAAGACCTTTAAGAAGAAAGACGGTCTTACCTTTCACATGTAAGTGTTTAAACATAGCTTAAATATACATTTTATAATTTTCGGCGTGTTCATTTCAACCGCCATCGCCATGAGCCCGGTGTTATCACGTGAACTCCGACTGCCAATGGGCCGAATCAGTCAACTTAAATTATAATAATTAAAAATTACCAAAAAACTTTTATGTTTTTATTAATCATAACGCACAAATATAAAGTTGTGATTCACACATGTCATAGGTATATGTTTTTTTTATCATTTAGCTTATTCATTTTTAAAAATTTTTACTTTGACTTTTTTGGACTGTTATTTTTAAATTTTTTTCCTACTAATTTACCACTCCTTTTACATATGTTTATAATGTTAATTTAAAGTTTAAAATCACTGTATTGTTGTGTAAAAGTCACATTGATATGCCCTCGTGGTCGAGGGGTAAAGCTCTTGACTAGCAATCCGGAGGTCGCGGGTTCAAATCCCGAAATAAATTTTATTCGATTGATCTGTGTTTTCAACATTTTATAATTAAAAACATAAGATATATTTCCGGCACGTTCCAGGTGGAAGACATTCTCAGTATCGCTCTGGCGTAGGTAAGACCACCATTCAGAATTGAAATGTTGCTTGAAATTGATTTAGCCGTGTTTGTTGACTAGATCTGAATAGCCGGGTACTTCTCCAGCTTTCTCTCCACCATTTATTTCCTCTCACCATTTACCTTCAACCTCACAACGTACATGCTACAGACGGAAGCAGTTGGGATTCTTGTGATATATATGGTATATCTCTACATATTATAAAACAAAGTCATTCGCCGCGTCTGTCTGTTCGCGATAAACTCAAAAACTACCCAAACGGATTTTCGTGCGGTTTTCACCAATAGATGGAGTGATTCATGAGGAAGGTTTAGGTATATAATTTGTCAAGGTTTTGTGTAAATTGATTGAAATAAATAATATATCTGGTAATATATCATAATGCCTGTTTTATGTACTTAAATAAAAAATAAATAAATAAATAAGCGACAGCGGGCAGCGGGCAATGGGCTGGTAAATAGGCGGTGTGGATTTAATTTAACAGATGGCGTTGGTTATAAAGGTTGGGTAATGGCGTGGCATTGTTTGACGTTAGCCACAGCAACGTGTGGCCGGATCTGCTAGTATAATATAATATGTACATTATTTTAAAATAAATTAATTGTTAAATAACACAAATTAATCAAATAAAATTATTTGCCCACGCAAATAAGTCAAACAGTGTTTGTTCCTATCACTTATTTTTTTGTTATCATTTTAAAACTGTAAATACAGTTCTTTTATTAGATTAATATCGAGCACTTCTTTCATAAAACTCAAGCACCAGCTTACATCAGAATAGAATGCACAAAATTTTTCACTGCAAGTCTGTTGATTTTATAAAATACGTATAAAAAACAATACTTACTATTTATATGATAAGGGAACGTACCCATACTACGTGACCTGTTCAGGGGGGGGGGGGGGGTCATCAAAATACCACGCTTGGTCACAACGGGGGGGGGGGGGGGCTTATGTTTTTATCACGTAGTCAATCTAGAAATCTCGCGTTTTTTTTCGAGCTACGAGGGGAGGTTTTTAAGTTCGCGGAATTGGAAGGTAAGTGATTAATGGGGGTACCGCTGAATTAGGTACTAATTGAAGAACTCATTTTTAGTCTTTGAGCTATCGTCGAACAAACACTTCAATCGGGAAGAAATTGTGAAATGTGGAGAAAATTGAGTTCCGCGCTGTTATAAAGTTCCTTTAAGTTAATTTAAAGATCGGAAAAATGTATTAGGGTAGTAGATGAATATGTTGGAAAGGAAAAATAATTTTGGTTTTTATTTTCACTCCTTACCCAATCCGCAAACTTAAAAACCCACCCTCGTACATTCAAATAAGTGAAAAAGTTCAGGGAACATGTTTGTTGAAGATGATTGAGATGAAAAATGTTTATAAAAATAACAAGACTTTCGTTTCCATAAATTACGTTCCGGTTTCAATATATTTTGACATAAGTTTTATCTTGATAATATTTTTTCCACTTGTAATGCATGCACTCTTGCTGTCACGCAGCAAGCGCCGTATTAATAAAGACAAATATAAGCCAAATAATGCATTTTTAATTTTTTGTTAGCAAAAAATGATTCGAAACCATATTTATGAAATACTACGTGAAAACTGTAGGGGGGGGGTCTTGGAATATACTACACGTGGTCACCGGGGGGGGCGGGGGGGGGGGGGGTAAAAAAATTGCAAAAAGTGTGTCACGTAGTATGGTTACGTTCTCTAAATTAAAATCTATTTTAAACTTATGAGTTAAGCAATGATAGGACCAAGGAATGGCGCCTTGAGTTACAGCTAACAGCGAGTTCATAACACTAGTTTCTTTACCCACTTGCACTTGTCAAGTGAAAAGTGAGGCCGATGTATTTCGACAAGCGCTTCACAAATCAATCATAATATTGATTTCGCAAAAAATTAGTTACGTCCTATTAGATAAAGGTAACTTAAAATAACTTGTATAGGGAACAATAAAAATTAAACAACACATAAGTCTCCAGTCTCCTTGTTACTCCCCTTTCCTCATTTCATTACTTATTTTTCAATTGGGCTATTATATTTTATATCCAAAATGTGATAAAAAATTAACGAAAGTTTAAAAAATATAAAAATAATAAAGATTCCCATTCAAAGTTCGGCCCTTATCTCCATAGCGCCGCCTTCCCCCCGCACGCTAGCCACATTCCCCGTTTCTATCCCCTCCCACTAGACGGCTTCAAGTTTGCAGAGCTACATAGGTTTTTCGCTTATCCCCGTAATATTCCGAAAGTATTGCCGCTTCCCTTCAATCTTAGTTCCATGGGTAAAACAGAGCCCCGGCAAGGCTCAGGTCCTAGATTCAATTCCTAGAAATGCCCGCATCTCTTTCTGCTTCATGTTTGTTACTCTTTCACGCAAAAACTACTAAATAGATTTTAAAAATTCTTTCACTAATAGAAAGCTACATTATTTGCGAGATCTATAGGCTATATATATTGGTAAGCTCTTGCGTTATGAAATTATTTATCAAACGTTTTCTGTCGCTAACAAAATCGATTTATTGCAAACGCCAATTGTCGCCTTGGAAACGAAGTTTTTTTTAATTAGGTTACTATTTCAATTCAATTTCAATTCAATTCAATTCAGTGCCGGCAACCCGGGCGTTTATTTATTATTTGTTATGTACAATATGGACACTATGGACATCCCTTTGATGTTAAAATTCAAATATGTATATAATACTAATTCCTACTTTACTGAATGGATTTTAATGAAACTTTACAATAATCCTTCCTACTAATATTATATAGGCGAAAGTTTGTATGGATGTATGTTTGTTACTCTTTCACGCGAAAACTACTGAATGGATTTTAATGAAACTTTACAATAATATATCTCATACATCAGAATAAGCTATAGGCTATAGCTTAGAGCTCTGGCATTATGAAATTTATATACAAAAATTGCAAAAATGAATGTAACGGGGGGATGGGGGGAGGGTGGAGCGTAGAGGGGGAGGGGGAGGTGATGGGGGGGAGAGAGGTGAGAGGGGGCAGTGGAGAGGAGGAGGGGGGGGGATTGGAGTGGAGATAGGGAAGGTGGGGGAGGCGCTGTGGGTACCCCCCTAATACTATGCGAGCGAAGCCGGGGGCAAAAGCTAGTATTCAATATTTGATCTCTTTGTTTTGTGTACTTACTTGTAATTTAAACTTAAGATGCACAAATAAAAATTTAAATGAATAGTGTACCTACCTACAATTGAAATCATCGCTATAACCACGTTGAAAATGTATTACGCAGCAGACACCAGACACGCAGACCCGATATTAGAAGAGTCTGATGATTTTAAATTGTTTTTTTCTAATATATTTTGAAACCAAACACATTGATAGACTTATCGTTATTTATTTTTGGGGTGTTATGCGTGTTGCGTTACCTCCTTCTTCAGCCAACGTTTCGGACAGCAGTGTTACAATGTTCATTTTTAGGGCAGATGTGTAATTGGTGAGATATCGTGGTGCCAGCTCCACTCCTCCAAGGCAGATAGTACAGTATAATTCAAAATGGTTTTCTGCGTTTAGCTTTGGTGTAGCCGTCAATTATCGGATACTACGAACTATAATTTAGCTTAGCTCCGTCGTCTCTATTAATATTAATGGGATTTTTGTGAATTTTAATTCCCTCCTTATTTGGGCGTGCTCAATGAGTTTTGGGTCTTCCCAGGGAACAAATCTAAAGTAGTAGCCGAGTTTACATGCTCGAAAGTGTTCTAATATCCTTTTGGAGATAATCCGCTTTCTGGCTTTGTATGTTGTAGTTCTATCACAGGATGCATTTAAGGGTTTTAAACTTTAAGAGTATGGACGGTTGTAAATGAAATAATTGACAAGAAAAAAAACAATAATAACGAAATCAATGCTATTAATCATGATAACTCAAAAACATGCTGTAAAGAAAACCCCTCAAAAGCTGCAAATATATGTAACACTTTCTTTGCAAATGTTGGGAAAAATCTCGCCAATCTCATTCACATTGATCTAAATATTATAACATCTCCAGATTGTAATATAAATGCTAAAAATAAAATAACAACATTTGAAGTCACCACAGAGGACGAAATAGTTTCTATCATAACCGATATGAAAGGAGGATCTGCTCCGGGCTTTGATGCAGTCACGGTTGATATTTAAAAAAACATAAAAAATCAAATTTCTAAGCCATTAATGCATATAATAAATACAAGTTTCCAAAGCGGAGTATTTCCATCAATTTACAAACAAACTACTATTACCCCAATATTTAAGTCAGGTAATCCAGAAGAAGTAAATAATTACCGTCCCATATCAGTAATCTCAAATATAGCAAAAATTTTTGAAAAACTAGTTAAAAAAAGAATGAGCCAATTTATAAAATGCACTGATATAATTAATGAAAACCAGTTTGGTTTTATGGAAGGTAGAAGCACACAAGATGCAATTGCAAAATTAAGTAGCCTTGTACATTGTACATAGTTCATTAGATAAATCATTTAAATGCCTGGGAATTTTTATAGATCTCAAAAAAGCATTTGACAGTATATCACATGACAAACTTATAAGTAAATTAAGAAACATTGGATTAAATGGTTCAGCTCTAGAATGGATAAAAAGCTAACTTTTCAAACGTCCCCAAGTTGTAAAAATTAATGGTGTGCTTAGTTCACCAAAAATGAGTCATTTCGGCATACCTCAAGGTACAGTCCTGGGACCATTACTGTTTATTAACTATGTTAATGACATATTAATACAAAAACTAAACGGAAAAATAATATCTTATGCTGACGATACTCTCATAATAATTGAAGGTACGGATTGGAATACTGTTAATAACCTAGCTAACAGTGATATTAACATATTGAAAAATTGGTTCGATAAAAATCTCCTCTATCTAAACACTGAAAAAACAAAATTTATCCCATTCTCTATCAATAAATTCAAATTAGAACCAAATTTAAACATCATAATACACCAAAGTAAATGTAATAAAACTAACTGCAATCAAGATTGTGCTATACTTAGTCCAACTCCCAAAATCAAATATCTTGGTGTATATATAGATCAACATTTTAAATGGAAAACACATATTTGTGAACTCGTCAAAAGGATAAGGAAATGTATTTAAATATTTATTAGACTTAGAAATATTCTTAGCTTAGAAAACCTAAAAAGAGTGAACTATGCAACTGTTCAATCTATATTGCAATATGGTATTATTGGCTGGGGAGGAACATATGACAATATTTTAAATCCTCTCAAAATTGTTCAAAGGTTGATAATTAAGGTAATCTTGAAAAAAACCGTCTAAATTTCCTACTGAAATTCTTTTTTCAATATTCAATGTGCCTATAATAGACAAAATCTATAAAAAATATTCAATTCTTCAAATTTACAAAGAAATACAATTAAATACTCGTAACTTCCAATTCAATACATCAGCAAGATACCAGAAAACTATTAAAATTCCTAAATTTAATACTAAGCACATTCAAAATTCCTATCTTTATCTGGGCATAATCTATTATAACAACCTTCCATTAAAATTAAAAACCATCGAAAATATGCAGGAATTTAAGCCCAAATTAAAAAATTACCTTAAACTGCTATAAAAGTCCCAAATATGTTTACTTTGTATCTTAAAGTCTGCTATTTTATAAATCATTTATTCCTTCTTTTTTCTTTCATTTCTTAGTTTCTAAATCTCTGAGTCTACTATTGTATAAATCTTGCGTTCTTTCTTACGTATCCTTTACTTACTTATTACAATAATTTTTGTAACTAACTTACATGATTCTTCCATTTATAATGATTTTTTATTCATATTATGATTTTTTTAAACTCTTCAGGATTTTTATTTTTAAATTTATACAAGATTTTTTAACCTACTTATTATTTACAATAGCCGTTATTACTACCTTACACGATCATTAATTTACTAATTGAGCTAGAACTCCCTCACCAAACACAAGAGCATTGTCTCTTTATGGTGAGGAAAGGCAATTTTTTTTATTTTTTTGTTAACCTTATGTAACTATGTGACTATGTAACTGTTGTAACTTCATATGTATTTTTAATAAACATTGCCAATAAAAAAAAATATTATTTCTGGTTAAGTACTTGATCCTGTGTATTCATGAACCCAAAAAATGTTAAGTCAGGCTCTAAGTATGATGTTAACCGAAGTATGGTGCATGGCACAAAGCTGTGCAAGCCATTGCCGCCCTCACTTTCCACACCCCCCCCCCCCTCCCCTCGCGGTTAAGTCAATCCCAATGCGCATAGAAGGTTCACGAAGTTGCTGTATAAAGAGGAGCATTTAGTTTGGTCATGGAACCGTATATATTACCTAATTGAGCATATTTCATATGCTTCTGTGGATGAACAAAATTCGAGTTAAATAAATCAAATAATTTTATACAAAATGTGAATATCATTAATAATACTAATTGGATGAATATCAATAAGAATACTAATTGTATTATATCAATAATAATACTAATTGGATGATTATCAATAATAATACTAATTGGATTATATCAATAATAATACTAATTGGATTTTGTCAATAATAATACTAATTGGATGATTATCAATAATAATACTAATTGGATGATTATCAATAATAATACTAATTGGATTATATCAATAATAATACTAATTGGATTTTGTCAATAATAATACTAATTGGATGATTATCAATAATAATACTAATTGGATTATATCAATAATAATACTAATTGGATGATTATCAATAATAATACTAATTGGATTATATCAATAATAATACTAATTGGATGAATATCAATAATAATACTAATTGGATGAATATCAATAATAATACTAATTGGATGAATATCAATAATAATACTAATTGGATGATTATCAATAAAAATACTAATTGGATGAATACCAATAATAATACTAATTGGATGGAATATCAATAAAAATACTAATTGGATTATATCAATAATAATACTAATTTTATGAATATCTATAATAATAAAAATTTTAAAAATAACATATATATATATATATATATATATATATATATATATATATATATATATATATATATATATATATATATATATATATATATATATAAAATAAAAATACTAATTGGATTATATCAATAATAATACTAATTTTATGAATATCTATAATAATAAAAATTTAAAAAATAACATATATATATATATATATATATATATGTTATTTTTTAAATTTTTATTATTATAGATATTCATAAAATTAGTATTATTATTGATATAATCCAATTAGTATTTTTATTGATATTCCATCCAATTAGTATTATTATTGGTATTCATCCAATTAGTATATATATATAATAATATCAATAATAATACTAATTGGATGAATATTAATAATAATACTAATTGGATTATATCAATAATAATACTAATTGGATGAATATCAATAAAAATACTAATTGGATTATATCAATAATAATAATTATAAGCTAATAGCTCAGAAATGCACAAAATAATTTGTAAGGCAGATAGAAACATTACACCTTTAAATTTATATGACGAGAATGCCAACATTCTTATAAATACTAACCAGGAATTATTAGATTCCTGGTCAAATAAAATTATTCATGCAAAACACTTCAATTATCTCAACCAAACGTATGTTGACAAACTTTCGTCAAACAAATGGTTGAGTATTGGAGAGTTGAGCGCAGAAATAGAAGGATTTATGCTTGCCATTCAAGATAGAGTCATTAATACTAAAAATTATAGGAAGCATATAATCAAAGATATAAATCAAATTGATGATTTATGTAGAAAATGTTTGGCTTTTCCGGAAACTATAGAACATATTATATCGGGATGTTCTATATTAGCGCCGTCCGAGTATACATTTAGGCACAATCAGGTTTTAAAAATAATCCACCAAAGTTTGGTAATTAAACATAACTTGATTGACTGCCGTAATATAGTACCATATTATGAATATGAACCAAATTCATTTTTAGAAAATGAATTTTATAAAATATATTATGATAAAACTATACTAACAGACAGAACAATTAGTCATAATAGACCTGATATAGATTTACATGACAAAATTAAAAAAAATAACTTATATCATTGATGTAGCTATTCCAAATTCCTGTAATATTCAAAAAACTGTTTCTGAAAAAATTAGAAAATACACAGATTTAGGAAATGAGATTAAAAGAATTTGGCATTCTCGGAATATAAAAATATTACCATTTGTTATTTCGGCTACTGGCATTATACCTAGGTCTCTGATTCAAAATTTAGGCGTATTAGATTTGTCAAAGAATTTATACATAAAAATGCAAAAATCGGTAATTTTAAATACATGTAGGATTACAAAAGATTTTTTAAATATTTATATTGAGGGATCAGTAGGATTTATAGGTTCAATTAGGAATTCCACAGAGCCGAACCCTCTGATATGAAAATATCTGGAGTCGGTGAATTATTTTCCCATCTGGTCTCTGGTAGGTTGACATGTTGTTCTTGTATTGTTTTGTAATTATAATACATATAGTGCAATTGCATAACGTGGATTGACCAGATGATCATTTGGGAAGTGTGATAAATGAATATCTATAATAATAAAAATTTAAAAAATAACTTATACCATTGCTGTAGCTATTCTAAATTTCTGTAATATTCAAAAACTGTTTCTGAAAAAATAAGAAAATACACAGATTTAGGAAATGAGAATAAAAGAATTTGGCATTCTCAGACTATAAAAATATTATCATTTGTTATTTCGGCTACTGGCATAATACCTAGGTCTCTCATTCATAATTTAGGCATATTAGATTAGTCAAAGGATTTTTATATAAAAATGCAAAAATCAGTCATTTTAAATACATGAAGGATTACAAAAGATTTTTTAAATATTTATATTGAGGGATCAGTAGGATTTATAGGTTCAATTAGGAATTCCACAGAGCCGAACCCTCTGATATGAAAATATCTGGAGTCGGTGAATTATTTTCCCATTTGGTCTCTGGTAGGTTGACATGTTGATCTCGTATTGTTTTGTATTTATAATACTTATATAGTGCAATTGCATAGCGTGGATTGACCAGATGATCATTTGGGAAGTGTGTGAAAGGGTTTAGTTTTTCGTGTGGGGAAAATTAAACCCGGACATTTAAATCTGGTGCGTTTAAATAAAAATGTAGACATAATTTGTCTCGACGCCACCTAGCGAGAGATTTAGTACTAACAATACCTCCCTCACAAAAATAAAGTTGGTTGTTTTCAGGTGGAAAATGTAATAATCAGTAATAGTTGAATGAAACACCAGTATATATTGAATTATTTGGCGGGTATTAGATAAGCCGCATAGCTCAGTGGTCAGAGCATCCGACCGGAAATCAGAAGGACACGGGTTTAAGTCCCGTTGGCGGCAAGTATCTTTTCTCGGAAGATTTTTCAATGTAAAGTGTTTCAGGCTGACAATTATTGCTTATAATAATTGTTACCCTTTGTGCTATGCATAAAAATCTTGTCTTAAACGTTAGTTTATGAATTAAAAATAATAATTAAGGGTTTAGTTTTTCATGTGGGGAAAATTAAGCCCAGACATTTAAATCTGGTGCGTAAAAAAAGGATTTGTAGAGCGCCGTTTGTGTGGAAAATCACCTCAAGGACGCTGTACAATTTAATATGAATTCTTAAGCTCTCTTGTTGTATTATTTACAAATAGATAAAGAAAACATACTTACCTGGCAGTTCACTTCTGATAAACCCACTTTAATTAGAAAGTTAATGCATAACGGCTAACGGCTTTGCACATAGAGGATATTATATTTAAAACACTGGACATTGCATGATTACATTTGCTACCCCCATACAATGACGTCACTGTTGGTATTACATTTATAAGAATACTAGTGCCAAAAGTTGAGTAAATATTTATTTTGAAAGGCTAACAAATTTAGAAGTCTTTAGGACGAGACAATTTTTATGAAATAACCTCCACAAAAACTGACAAATTTGCTTACATTTTTACACAATTAGTTATTTACAATATCGCGGGCAGTGAAGGTGGAGGTGAAAGGTTTTCGTCTTTGAATATTATTTATGTTCTGTGTACCGATGTGCTATATATTAATGTAATTCAAAAGTTAGTACGAAACAGTATAACAATAACTATATTGTATTATTATTACTATATTCTAATACAATATAGTTATGAGGAAGAGGAGAGTGTTTTTGTGGAGAGGATGTTGTGAACCTTGGATTTGGAAGAGGAAGGAGAAAACAGAGAGGGCGGCAAATCGTTCCACAGCCGAACTGTTTAACTCAAGTACGAGCCTTTCTGCACACAAAATTTTCCTCAAGGCCTCTTGTATGGAGCTAATGTAATAAAAAATATTATGCGCTAATGTACACTTCTCTCCCATAAACATTCGTATGGTTCTAATGGAAGAGTGTATAAGTATAAGAATATAAGAGAATAAATATTAAGACATGAAAAAACGAATTGTAAATCCTAATTCATATTCCATGTACTCACTTAAAAGTTTAATCATTTTTAATTAAATCAATTATTGGGGATCTATATATAACGTATTACATTCCCGCTGGCACCAAGCAATTATAACTGTGATGAAATTATTCCATGAAAAATACACGCTTTTTAAATTTCGTATTACTCAGTGCAGAGAAATAAGATAGGTAGACTTTTTGGCGCATCTGGGAATACTTTCGTAAATTAACTTTACTTTTTACGTAAATAAACCGTCCAGCATTTAATATTTTATTCTTCATTGGGCGACGCGGTTTCAAAGGAAATAATAATACAATAGGGACGGTCTCCATGGTCAAGGAAAAAGGTTCTCGACTAGCAATCAAAGGTCGCGGGTACAAATCTCGGATTGCATATATACGTTATATTTGATTAATTTTTATTATTTTTTATGTACTTGCGGTACAGAGTGGAAAGTACTCTCAGTACCACTCTGGTGTTAAACCACCATTTAGAATTTAAACGTTGCTTTAAATGGCTTTAACCGTGTGTGACGACCAGATCTGAATATCCAGGTCTTTTCCCACTTTCCCACCTTCCTCTTCTCCATATCCTTCCCCTCCCCACTACTTTCAGCCTCACTTCAAACCCCAATAGGTGATGCCATAGTCTCACTGCTCCAGACGGGAGCAGTTGGGACTCTTGGGCGGTATTCACAATAAAAAAGGTTAATAATTTTCACTTAGAAATCTTAAACCGCCATTTAGAATTTAAACGTTATCTTTCTAGACTAACTAAAAAGTTATTTTTACTTTTATGTATAAAGAGATGTTGTATTCTAGCAATTTATTTAATTTAAAAAGCATATTTTAATTTTATAATAAAAACTGTCTTTTTATAACTTTTGAAGGTTACTCCCATATTTTGAGAGGTTCTGGGTTCGTGTCCCAGTTGCGACACGTATCTTTTTCTGTTTTCTTGTGTCTTGTTCTCTTTCATATTTTGTTTGGATTATTTTTATTATCTTCTTCTTCAATAGCATATTTTAATTTTATTAGTAATAATTTGAATTATCCATACATAGGTAGTGCCTTTAGTATGTTCCATTAATTATATTTATTTTTATAGTTTATATCTATGTAATTGTTTTTTAAATGAATGGCACAAATTTAAAATTATTGGGAAAAAATATAGGAAAAAATTACGACGTCTAGTTTCTAGGGAGAAATTATAAGGAGTGAAATATTTTCCGATATGAAAAGTAATTTATGTCATTTCTTAGTCCTTCAACTATCGCTACGCAAAAACTCACGTCTATCGGTTGCTCAGTTGTGTTGTGAAAGACGGACAAACAAACAAGCACACTTTCGTATTTATAATATTAGACAGGATCATGTTATTACATATACTTCCCGGAAAACGTGGGCCACTTCCGTAGCGCGCTTCCGTTGCAGGCAAATTCTAGTACTTAACCAAAGTTACTTTCATCCGGGTAAAATTTTTACTTTGAAAATATTTGCAAGCTACCCCACTCTACGTAAGCTATTGAAGTCCCTTATCGCTATTGCAATTACAAGTAGGTCATCATTGAAGATGTAAACGAATAGAAGAGTTAATACGTTAAATAATTAAATTAGCTTTTAGAACCAATAATAATATGGGAACAAGCATTCACAACGTACAAAGCAGTAATCCTAAACTTAATAATAGTAGCATATGAACGTAACCTACGAATTAAAATGTGACCACGCTGACTATAAAGCTACTTATATCGGACAGATAGTAAGGGCTTTCTCAACTGAATTCAAAGAACATAATACGATATTATATTAATAAAAGTACCTTTTCGAAATTCACAGAACATCTCTTAGTGAATAATCACGTTCCGCTGGACAACAACGATCCTAAACTCCATATTTATTTATTCTTTATTTAGTACAAGATTACACATTCGTCATACATTATTTATTAAATGTTTTGACTACTCAACTAGGAAGATTTTAGGACCGTCAAATTAGGATGAGTATGAACATATTATGGAACATATTTTGTAAGGAACATTATTTATTCTCCACTTCTCAGTATATTCAAAAAATCTAAGCAATATATGACATTTGAATAAGTCAATAGCAGTCACTTCATTTTTAAATAATTAAGAAAAAATTATCATTTAATGTGGCAAAAACAGATTACCAGGTATATACATATACACACAGAATCTATTGTCACATTTATTTTTTCAGTAAATTGGTTTAAACGATAAAATAAATCATTAACCTAGTTATCTGTAAAAAATGGCACACAAAAACTTTCAACTCCCTTAACGACTATAATATATTACAAAACTACAGAACACAATGTAAAAAACTGTCAAAAACATCGTATTTTAATTGTATAAATGGATCGAAAAATCTATACCCTCTAATACACGAAACTTTTTCACACCTGTTAACTCTCTTAGAAAAAACAAATAAGGTTTACCCATCTCAATGCACTTCAAAGAAAAGTGTAGCACTGATATAAAAGTTAAGGCTATTTTGCTGATTATTTCAAAAGTCTATATGACGAAATTATCCCAGGCAATTATATACCACCTCCTTTTCCTTAATGAGAGCATACATATCCCTGATGTTCACATCAATATAAACGACGTTAAAAATAAAATTAAATCTCTAGACAAAAATAAGAAGGCCGGACCTGACAATGTGAATCCCAATATACTTATTAATTGCATTACTTCACTGGCTGAGCTAATTTTTTTATTGTTTAATCAATCCCCCGACACAGGCTGCTTCCCTTAAATTTGGAAACGCTCTTATCTAACACCTATATTGAAAAAGGGTAATAAAAATGATATCACTAATTATGTACCAATATGTAAGCTATCCGTAATCCCGGAACTCCTACCTATATACATACATATATATATATGTTTACCATTTTGCAAAATAACCGGACGTTCTGGATTTTTTTGAGTATTTTTCTAGTTTTCAGAACACCTAAATACATAGAAATCAGTTGAAAACATCCAGACAGCATTTTTGTTGTAGACCTGTGTAATTAATTGTTTTAATTCGTAGAACTTCGATTAATGTGTTTTAAATTAATGTTAGTAAATCAAATTTATTAATGTTCGGAAATTATTTTAGTGTTTTTTATTATTGTGACAGCTATTTTGGCGTTCAATGCCATTTTCAAACTGCGGTTAGGCCACGTTGAGTTGACTTAATTACTTTATTCTATTTACCCCGCCCAATTTCCCGCGTGAAAAAGTTTCGTGTATTAGAGGGTATAGATTTTTCGATCCATTTATACAATTAAAATACGATGTTTTTGACAGTTTTTTACATTGTGTTCTGTAGTTTTGTAATATATTATAGTCGTTAAGGGAGTTGAAAGTTTTTGTGTGCCATTTTTTACAGATAACTAGGTTAATGATTTATTTTATCGTTTAAACCAATTTACTGAAAAAATAAATGTGACAATAGATTCTGGGTGTATATGTATATACCTGGTAATCTGTTTTTGCCACATTAAATAATAATTTTTTCTTAATTATTTAAAAATGAAGTGACTGCTATTGACTTATTTAAATGTCATATATTGCTTAGATCTTGTGAATATACTGAGAAGTGGAGAATAAATAATGTTCCTTACAAAATATGTTCCATAATATGTTCATACTCATCCTAATTTGACGGTCCTTAAATCTTCCTAGTTGAGTAGTCAAAACATTTAATAAATAATGTATGACGAATGTAAAATCTTGTACTGAATAAAGAATAAATAAATATGGAGTTTAGGATCGTTGTTGTCCAGCGGAACGTGATTATTCACTAAGAGATATTCTGTGAATTTTGAAAAGGTACTTTTATTAATATAATTAATTACACAGGTCTACAACAAAAATGCTGTCTGGATGTTTTCAACTGATTTCTATGTATTTAGGTGTTCTGAAAACTAGAAAAATACTCAAAAAAATCCAGAACGTCAGGTTATTTTGCAAAATGGTAAACATATATATATATATATACATATAAACCCCAATCCATTATAACCCTATACAACTCATTGGTCAGAAGCAAATTAGAATATGGTAGTGTTATCTGGAATCCACACTACTTAAAATATTCAAAAACTATTGAATCTGTGCAAAAAAAATTTCTGAGATTGTTATCATTTAAACTTGGACTAAATGCCTTACTCCAATCTTACGAGGAACGACTCCAATATTTTAAGTTTACAACTCTGGAAAAAAGAAGAAAAGTTGCTGACTTAATGAGTCTATACAAAATCATTCATGATAAGCTTGAAACAACTCACTGCCTGAGCAATATTCTTATTAAGGTCCCCAATAGACGTAATTTAAGGAATCAGAATATATTTCATCTTGAATTATTTAAAAACAATATTGCATACTTCAATCTACTGTCTCGGATGTGTCGACTGTATAATTCCATTGAATGTAACCATATAGACATCTATGCAAATAGTCTCGCTTACTTTAAAAAGCAAATTAACAATAGACTAACCTAACATGTAATTGAGAATTGAAAATACTTATCTTAATACTTATCTTGAACTTGAATGTGAATGGCTGTTCTTCACTCTATTTGTACTTTACTTTTTTTGTTTTTCTGTTTTTTTACATCGTATATCGATCTTTTTTTATCTTTGTTATCTCTATATTGTATCATCACTATTTTTGTTATCTCTTTTTATACCTCCGTTTATATTTTGATATTCCTAATTTCTGTTAACAACTATTAAACTGTGCATTCTGTGAACATTTTTAAGTGGACTATTAACATGTACGCTTTTTACAATGCTAATCCAATGACTTTTTTCTGTTAATACTCTGTAAATGTTCCAAAACAATAAATAAAAAAATATGTATATATTTTATATATATATATATATTTTTTTTTATTTAATATAGATATATAGTACAGTGGTTTTATATAAATTACATATCGGTACACAAATTATTTAAAATTGCAATCTCACCAAAGAAGAAACTAGTTCTTGTGCTTGATGAGCGAGTTACACTAATTATAACAGGAATAGAATAACATTATGCAATAGTTAAGTATATAATGGGAACAATTGAGACTTCTGGATTAACTATAAGTGTAGGTGTACATACATGGGATACGGTTACATACTAAAATATTATGCACTTAAGTGAAATTCAAAAAATCTAAATAAAATAGAGATGAATATATATTGATAATACATAGAAAGAAAGAGAAAAACAGGTAATTATTAAGTTAATTATTCCCGATGAAGTGTAGCTTCAGTTTGAGTTTCAGTTTATTGATGTCTTTGGTTTTTTTTATTTCAATCGGAAGGTTGTTGAAAAACTTTATTCCTAAATAGATATAATTGTTTTGCATTAGTTTTGTATTAAATTTTGGTATTTTGAAGTTGTCTTCATATCTTTTTGATTGATGGGTTTCAAATTTTTTGATGATATTATCTTTGTAAATTTGGATAATTGCATTTTTCTTGAAGATATTCTCTACTCGAGGCACCGTGAAATCTGAGCATCAAATTTGGATAATTATTTTTTTTAAAACAAGGTTTGTATAAAACTACTGGTGAGCTCTGGCATTATGAAATTTGTATAAAAAATTGCAATAGGTTGCACGCGAGCTGTGAAGACTGAATGTACTATGTCTGAAAGTATAGAATGCGTGAGGGGGGAGGGGAACTCGGGTAGGGGGTTCGAGGGAGGGAGGGAGGGGAACTAGGGATCGGATAGATTTAACCTGAATTTTTAGGCAATAACAAAGACCCTAACTACAAACAAATCGTTAAAAGCATTTCAAGATTTAGGTTACCTAATGAGTTTAAAAGTACATTTTCTTCATACCCACCTCGAGTACTTTCCAGAAAATTTAGGAAATGTGAGTGAAGAGCTAAATGAACGATTTCACCAAGATATTAAGGAGATGGAAAAAAGATACCAGGGAAGATGGAGCATCTCAATGATTGCAGACTACTTACTATTGGACGCCTACAAGCGAAAATGTACCAAAAGGAGTCTCACCAGGAAAAAGAAATGTGTTTAGTGCCTACTAATCAATGTATTTTAGATAAAAAAAATAGTTTCATTAAGCAATTATAAATCAAAATTATTTTATTTATACTTTTATCTTTTATTTTAAGATGATAACTTGTTTAAAATAGATACCTACATTGTCAGAAAACGCGACGTTCTGTGATAAAATGAAAATCATTTTCGGGTTCAGCACACCCAAAAACATAAGAATTACGCAAAAAAACCAAAACAGCTCTCAATTTTTATTTTTTTGTAGACTTGTGTTATTGAAGCAGTTAAGACGAAAGGGGAATAGTGGAAAAATAGGTATTGCAGTTAGTAACTTTGTTTTCTTTATAATAATAATAATAATAATAATAATAATATTTATTTCACATAAAATTATACAATGAAACATATATGGAAACTTTGACTAGCCAACTAGGAATGGATCCTGTTTTAGGCCAGTCAAATTGACAAATTTAGTTCATATCATAATTTCATATTACATTGATTAATTATATAAACATATTATTTATTGAATGAAACAAGTGTTACGATTGAATTCCTCGTAGAAGCTTTAGTTAATAACTACAATTTTGAACTCATAAAAAAAAGAAGAATAAGCGAAGAGAAAAAACAATGTCTGAAAGTACAAATTTAGTATTGAATGCTTGTTTAACAATAGATAAATGTTTGGTCATTTAAATCGCTTGCAAAAATTGAGAATCGAGACATTCTTCAAGCGTGATGACAATATCCATATTATAATTAACGTGGATGTTTAAAAGTGATTACAAAAAATAATTATAATTATAATTAACGTGAGTGACGTATCCCTTAACTTTACGAGCGGGTGAAGAAACTCAAAAAGAATGTGACTCGAAAAGGATGCAGCAAATGAATAAAAGCAATTTGTATATAAATATTTCATAAGTTAGCTAGTGTATAAATAGTGACATGACAGAGTGGTTGATAACAAATTGTATTTATTTCCCTTTCCTTGCGTCATTTTTTCATCCTACTAAGATATTTTCCCTTAGAGCACTTAATATAAAATAAAACCTGTAAAGTAAATAAAATCCAGATGGTAATGTTAAAAAGAAAGATCACCGCAGGACTTGAATGTAGAACAATGGGAAGGGTATTGATAAAATAATAGACAATTATGTTCTGAAGTTATAAGTACGTGTTTTTGTAATATTACGTATAGTACGCAATTTTGTATAAATTATATTTGTAAGTATTTTGTATAAATTATAGCTTACGTAATTTTGTATAATAAAAAGAAAGATCTCCACAGGAGTTGAATGTAGAAAAATGGGAAGGGTATTGATAAAAGAATAGACAATTGTGTTCTGAAATGATAAGTACGTGTTTTTGTAATGAATGGAACTATGAGTGAGTGTTTTTTATTATTTTGTTTTTTTCTTTTTTTTTTTTCTTATATATTTTTAATTTTGTTTTATTTTATATGATGAGACTATCTATTGGTCAACATATCTTCGCTTTTGATCCTCCCTAAATCAAGGAGCCAGTCGTTGATTACATTGATTGATTATATTATATTATGTTATATTTATTTTAGCAAATATGTTATCATTGTACAAAGGTATATGAACTGCTATAAATAGATCACCCTTCTAGGAGTTTTCCGTGCGGTACAAGTTATGCACATAACATAATATCGATTTCAAATAGTACCAATTGTAGACTAGAACGATGCTACTCTGATCAGGGATCAGCATCACATAGCGCACAGCACGTACTGGGTCAAGTGGACCCCTGGTACATAGTCACATGGCACATAGACACTATGGCACATAGCACGTTTATGGTGTGGTATAGCAATTTAAAACAGCACGCCCGTTGAGTGTCGTATAGGTTTATCAATCTTAGTTGACTTCATCACAGTACTTACACAGATGCATAACGTACATACAGCGTGTTTCGTTTAGACTTCAATAAAATCAAAAAAAATAATGATTATGCCACAATTATTCAGAGTTCGACGGCAAAGCGTGTTGTAGATTATGTTATTAAAATACAGAAAGATATTAAAATACAGTTGAATATGATAATTTTCAGGACTGAATTGAAATTATTAATAGTAATGCATCGTATTAATCTATGATTTAGTTCATACATTACTTTAGTTTTCTAAGGGCTCTTCGGGTCACATGGTATTTTTTCCGAGTTATGCCGAAGGTAGGTTTAATCCGATTGTAACTTGAAGATGTAATTAATTACTCATGATTATGTTACATGTGTGTTACTGGAGAGAACGTCGGAGATATTAATAGACAATTGAAATAAACAATGACAAGGTATGCAGTCTTGGAATATTCTAACACAGAGAACTTAAAAACTTTTTGTCCCTTTTCCGCAATAAGTGGGCGCAAATGACATAAAGGGCACCGCGCATTACATGGAAATCGATATAAATATTTTAATGATTAGGTTGATATAAAACATAAGTATTTGGATAAATATATTCATGTATTGTCAGCATCGGCGTCGTCAACGTTAATGCGATGAAAAGAAAAATTAAAAAAAAATTATAGCAGAAAAACTTATACAATTAAACCTATTAACAATGCGAACTTAAAATAATAAAAACCAAGAGTATTTCTCTTGCGAATCATGCACCCGATCTTATTTGAATCGATATGAATAGGACACGCTGTAAGCTATTGTATATAAGATATGCTATTGGATATAGATAAGGAGAGGCGCAGTACCGCAAGCTAACACAGGAGAAACGAGCAACCATCAAGTGCAGCAGTTGCAAGACCGATACGCGGAGTACGACGAGATCCACGGGAAAGGATAACGCTGCGGCCAGCTCCAACAAGCCTGAACTCACACAAGGAGAAACGCAGCACGACTTAATTATGGCTGAACTTCGACACATCAAAACAGAATTGCTAGGATTCAAGAACGTCCAGACTAAAGTGACGGCAATTTACACCGAGTTCACAGAATTTAAAGCTTCGCTAACGTTCTTCAACTCTAAAATGGAGGGATTCGAGGCAGAATTAAAAAAATCTATGGAAAAACTGAAAACCATAGATTCCGTACAGCAAAAAAATACAGAGCTCGAAGCCAAGCTAACAAGGCTTGAGCAAAAAATTGACGAACAAGATCGTCAACAAAAAAATTTCGATGCGGAAATTAGAGGAGTACCGGAGTTTGAAGATGAAAACCTGCAAAATATTATCTTCAACATAAACAAGGAAATAAAAACCACCACAACGAACAAGGACATAGAAACCAGCTATAGGGTTCCTGGTAGGACAGTTCCACATAGATCTAGACCAATAATTATACGGTTTAGACACATACATTTAAGGGATGAATTTTTAAACAATGCTAAACGGTATAACCTTAATGCCATAAGTAGGGAAGATAAGCTCAACACAAGCTCTATAGGTCTCTCTGGTCCCTGTATGCCAGTTTTCATCTCGGAACACTTAACCTCATGTAATAAACGTCTACTATACCTAGCAAAAAAAATGGCAGTAGAAAAAAAACTGGCTTTTGTATGGGTAAAATCGGGCCGAGTTTACGTACGCCAAAACTCAGATTCGCGAGCAATTCAGGTTACTTCAGAGAATACCTTAATTTCCTTATGACTTACGAATAAATGGATATGCATACTTATTAACTGCACTCCACATTTCCTACCAATCATAATGCGACTGATAAAACCAACTGTATGTATTATAAAAAAATGCTGGCATTCGCACAACAGAAAATTGAATACTAATCTGGATTCAAGGTATAGTTCTCATAGTGACTCATGTTTATTATTGTCAATATATTATGTATGTACTTGTACAATCAAAAATCATAAAATGTACTTGAACAATCAAAAATCAAAAATCATAATGCGACTGATAAAACCAACTGTATGTATTATAAAAAAATGCTGGCATTCGCACAACAGAAAATTGAATACTAATCTGGATTCAAGGTATAGTTCTCATAGTGACTCATGTTTATTATTGTCAATATATTATGTATGTACTTGTACAATCAAAAATTTAAAAGCTAACAAAATTAGTAATGCTATGACATATGCTTTAAAAAAATATGATGTTTCTTATCAATCTGCATTTTATAAAACCAGTATACTTACTATTAAAACTGAAAATCCTAAGATACATCCAAAAATGATACCAAAATTTTCATTTAAAATGTCCATAATCACTGTCAATATTACAAAAAAATACTTGCTCTTACGCAACATAAATTGGAATATTGTTATAAATTTTAAAGATGTCTATAAAAATATCTCCTGCCTGTTCTCAATGTCTTACATATACGCATATATTTCGGAATATCTACAAGATATACAAAATAATAATTCTATAGTCTATACATTAAAAAAACGTCATATCTTTCATCATTCTACATATTATAAAATCAGTATATATATATATTTAAAAGTAAAAAATTTAAATCATTCTCTATATTGATGATAAAAAACCTGAATATTTTCTTCATGATAAAACATGTCTACATACTACATTTTTATGTTTCTTCTTACATTACATTACATCTATATTCCACATTCCTATTTTTCTACCAGAAAATAGATAATACAATACCAATACATAGTTGCGTTTACAGAAGGCTAGTAAACTATAGACTACTAAAGTCGAATTATAGATATATTATCCCAAAATTATTATTATATACATTACTAACCCATGTATCACGCTGCCAATATTCTATATGCAATAAATCTCTTCAGTATATGTCCACTTGTACTATTGATATATGTATGTATGTACTATGTACTATTGTACTGTTGAAATTGTATGCACTATTGATATATGTATCACGCTGCCAATATTCTATATGCAATAAATCTCTTCAGTATATGTTCACTTGTACTATTGATATGTGTATGTACGTACTATGTACTATTGTATTATTGAAATTGTATGTACTATTGATATATGTATCACGCTGCCAATATTTTATATGCAATAAATCTCTACAGTATATGTTCACTTGTACTATTGATATATGTATGTATGTACTACGTACTATGGTACTATTGAAATTGTATGTACTATTGATATATGTATCACGCTGCCAATATTCTATATGCAATAAATCTCTACAGTATATGTTCACTTGTAATATTGATATATTAATACATACGCTATTTTATATTGAAAACATTATCAAAAGAAGAACGAATCAAATTATTTAGAATTATATATACACATATTTTATCTCACCTAAATAAATGTAATGGAAAATTTTAACTTAAGTGAAATTGATATTAATCTAAATATAGAAGAATACGTATGTGAATCAGCCAGTGAATGCAATAAGATCTATAACAATACAATAAATAGACTAACATCTTACACCTAAACATAAGAAGTATAAATAGAAACATGGATGAACTTCTGGTATCCCTAAATACATTATGTTCACAACCAGATTTTATAATACTATCCGAGGCGCATATACATGCAAACATAAATATACCAATCATCCCAAACTACAAAAATTACAATACAAATTATCAGATTAATAAAAATAGTGGAATTGTAGTATACGCTAAAGATAAATTTACTGATATCAATATTACCGAAATACACATATGCAATGCAAACTGTTTGTCATTTAATTTTGTTTTAAATAACATGCCATTCAATATAATCGCAATATATCGAACACACAGCTCTGATGTACCTATATTTATAGAAGAATTAAAAAAAATACTATGTAACAAAAACCATCTAAATTGTATCGTAATAGGTGATTTAAATATTAATATTGGTCCAAATAACCACCGTAAAAATAAAATAGATTATATAAATGCTATGAATGAAATGAACTTTATATCATGTGTAAATAATTTCACAAGAGAATTTGCAAACCAATCGCCATCATGCCTGGACCACATATGGAGCAATATTAAACACACAGAAAAAATTAAATCTATTATATGGAAAAATGATATAACAGATCACCATACAAATATTTTTATTTATGATCTAAATAAAAACTCAGGATTAAATGACTCTAGAAAAAATATTAACATAATTTCCAAACTAAACAACTTAAAATTAAATAATAAATTACGTAACGAATCTTGGTCTTCAATACTAAATTGCCAAAACCCAGACATGTGCGCAAACTTCTTTAAAGAAACTTTAAAAGCTCATATCGCAGACTGTACAACCTTTATAAATAATCAACGTAGTTCTAAATTAAGGAAAATCAAACCATGGATTACGCAAGGATTACTCATATCTATCCGGAAAAAAGAAAAACTATTCATACATACAAAAAAAAACCCTACCAATAGTCAAGTAAAAAACGAATACAAAATATTCCGGAACAAGCTCATTAAAATTATCAAAGACACAAAAGAGAAATATTACAGGGAGAAAATAATCCTCACAAAGGATAACCCTAAAAAAACATGGAACACTATAAACGAAATAATGAATAAAAATAATAAAAATAAGTCTACAATAAATGTCATAAACAATAATGGAACTAATATAAATGCTATCCGTGAACCAAAAAAGTGCGCAAATATTTTCAACAAATTTTTCGCTACCGTTGGTCAAAAACTTGCATATAAAATTGATCAAAATTATCAACCTGATGATATTCATGAAGATAAAATAACAAATAACAATCTTTCAATTTTTAAACCGACTACAGAAAAAAATATTGAAAACATAATACAATCACTTAAAAATGGTAGTGCGCCAGGATACGACGGTATAACTACAGAAATCTTGAAAAAATACTGCAATTTCCTAACCAAACCGATAACACATATAATTAACGTAAGCACTAAATATGGAATATTCCCGTCAAACTACAAAAAAGCCATAATAATCCCAGTATATAAATCCGGAGATTCAAAAGAAGTAAATAATTACCGCCCAATATCCTTATTATCCAACATTGCAAAGATACACGAAAAAGTAATAAAAAAACAAATTACTGATTATACTGATAACCAAAAATGTATTAACCCTAGTCAATATGGTTTCAGAGATAAACTTAGCACACAAGACGCAATTGCAGAATTAACTAAGCTTATTTACAAAACATTAGATAGAGGTAAAAAATGCTTAAGTATATTCATTGACCTCCGTAAAGCTTTTGATAGTGTCTCACATTCAAAATTAATTAATAAACTAAATAATATAGGAATAACTGGCAAAGCTAAATCTTGGTTAAAAAGCTATCTCTATCAAAGAACTCAACAGGTAAAAGTAAACAACGAACTAAGTGAAATAGAAAATATAGATTTTGGAATTCCACAAGGAACTGTTTTGGGACCATTACTATTCATATTATATGTAAATGAACTTTTTGAACTCCCAATCACTGGAAACATTATATCATACGCAGATGATACAGTGATAACTATTAATGGTAACTCTTGGAATGAGGTCGAAATATTAGCTAATAATGCAATAAATATCGTAAAAGTATGGTTTGACGAAAATTTATTGACACTAAATGTCGAGAAAACCCATTTTATACCTTTTAGTCTAACAGGGAATATCGCAAATAAAAATCTAAACATAAAAATTCACGAAAGAAATTGCCTCTTTAGAATCACACCCTGTAACTCAAACTGTATATTCATTAGTAGTAAAGAAGAAATAAAATATCTTGAAATAATTATTGATAATAACATCAAATGGAAAAGTCAAATAAATTCCACAGTAGACAGAATGAGAAAACTGATCTATATATTTTTTAGATTAAGAAATACTGTATCATTAAAAATACTAAAAGATATTTATTATGCACTTGCGCACTCTGTACTACAATATGGAATCGTGGCTTGGGGGGGTGCATACAAAGCAACCCTTCTCCCATTGGAAACAATTCAAAAGATATTAATAAAAATCATCCTAAAAAAGCCCTATTACTATCCAACTATAAATGTTTTTCAAGATTTCCCGGTTCCCCCACTTGCAAAAATTTATGACAAAATTGCACTATTACAAATACATAAAGATTTCTTTAGTAAAAATAATTTACCACAATTAAATATAAGCAAAAGAATAATATCTGTTGGAGGATTTTCCGTGCCACTTGTGCGAACCACAACAGCACAGCATCACTATACATTCAAGGGTATAAAATTATTTAATAAATTACCCCTTGATATACGATCGGAAGAAAGCTACGAAAAATATAAAAAAAAAATTAAATTAAAATATTCTAGTACCACCTCATAACTTAACTTATTGTATATTGTATTTAGAAATAAGTATTGAATATGTAGAAATATTTTTTGCCTTATCAATACTTCAAATCATTTATTAACTAACCTGTAATTTATTACTTTTATCTGTATCTCCCATGGAACTATGATTCTAAGGTATCTTCTCATAAAATCACTAATGTTATTTGTTGAATAACTAATATTTTTTGTTTTCATTTAAACAAATGAAATTTTTTTTTGTCATCTCCTAAACACAAGCAGCTGCTTTATTAGGAGAGTGATTGAAATGTTGTTGTATATTATGTTGTAAATTTGTATCAATTTGTTTTTATACTTTTTATAACTCTGTAATATACCTATTTGTAATTGTAATAAAATGCATGTTGGTACAAATTTAAAAAAAAAAAAAAAAAAAAAAAATGCCTCCCTTGCCATAGGTCACCCCGAGTGATTTTTTACATTTAAGCGATTTTTAACTCCGTAACCCCGGGATAATAGGGTGAGGTTTGTCTAAGCCTTGGCGGAGAATGCCTTTTGCTCAACTACACCACGGTGGGCCGGCTCGAGAGAGACTAGTTGTGAAAAGCCTAACCTAGACCTCTCCAGCCGGACTCTCGATTCGTCGCCTGATGAAGAGAGGGATCAATTCGGATACGTCCGTCACTCCTGGACACATTGAAAATCATATTCCTACCCATCCCTGATATCCTTCTCCTTCCCAGAACTTCCTCTCCTCCATTTCCCTAAAAACACCTTCCACGCAGCATCCCCAAAGATGACATAGGCCCTGAGAGATTTTTTTAACTCAGAGTTCCCTCTCTAGAGCTAACCTAAAAAAATAACAATATTATCTGTGTCTTGTTCTCTTTCATATTTTCGTTTAGATTATTAATGTAATCTTCTTCTTCAATGATATATTTCATCGATGGTAATAACCTTCAAAAGTTATAAAAAGATATTTGTTCTTATAAAAATTTGAGTAATCATTTCTAAGGTAGAAGGTGACAATGGCTTAATTAAAAGCGCACATCCTGGTTAGACGTTAAGCACACACTCTGGGTTCGAGCCTTAGTTGCGACCATTATCTTTTTCTATTTTCTATGTCTTCATATTTTCGTTTAGATTATTAGTGTTATCGTCTTCTTCAATGAAATATTATTTTACAAGCTTCGTATACACTTGCTGTCCCTCTTCGGCTAGTGAAAATAAGTTTGCGTAAACGAGACAAAGGGCTGTTCCTTGCAGGTGGAAGCGTATTGCGATGCACAAATAAATTCAATGCTTAGCTTTTTTATTGCCACCAACTCTCGTTGCTTTACCTATACGGAGCGGTGCCTTATCTTCGCGGTGAGCAATAGATCTCTCTGGCGGCGGAGGCTTTAATGAACGTTATTTCAGAACAAATGGAAACGTTCTGAATTGAGTCGAATTTATTGAGACGAAGGTAGCGTGAATGCAGTTGGAATTGTAAAATTCTTGAAATAGTGTCGAATTTATTAAGACAAAGTGTGAATAGAATAAATCATTAGAATTATGATGTTTTTTATTGTTTTGTTATAGTGACTTATTTATGTGATTTTGTTTATCCCTACCCTATTTAAAAAGTCATTTCAATAACGCGGGCATGTCCCTAGCATGGTGGTCGAAAAATCCACGTAACCATAAAAGCAATGAATAAAGAAAATTAAAAAAAAATCAATTCACATGCGGTAGAAGTGAAACCTAAAGTAGACAAGAGTGGGGAGGCTACGAAGCACTTTTTTTTATCGAATTACAGTGCACCTTTTCGTATAGATTTGGTCATCTTAGTATTTGTGTTTTCTTCTTCGGAGTCGCTAGATGACCCTTTCTTTTGTGTTTTCTTTGCCTGTTCATTTTGGAGTATTATGAAGATTGATATTGATTTTACAAATATAATTTTTTTTTTCATTTCATAGGTCGATCCTTGGTCCGCTGAATGTCTGGCCGCTAAGGTTCGTCAGTCGCTTTATACCTTACATATATTATTCGTTCGTCAGTCGCTTTATACCTTACATTATTATATATTTACCTTTATTGGATAATCAACACCTCTGCCATAGGTCACCCCAAGTGGTTCGCTAGGTTTGGTGATTTAGCAGGGGTGCCCGGGTTCCTGGGGTGAGGTATTTTTTTATTTTTTTTTTTTAAATTTATTTTTTATTAGGTTTGTCAACAGTGATTTACATCAAAGCTTTCACAGATAAAATTACACTGAACATGGTTAATGCTATCACTAATTAAAGACAAACACAGCATTGATAATATAATACTTACATATACATTACATTCATTCACACAAACACATACTATATGTACATTACAAAATAATAATTAACAAGTTTTACAAGGAACAAGTTTTTAGAACAATGAGTTTATAGGTTCATAAGTTTATAGAACAACGTAATAGGGAGCTTTAAAGCTTGTTAAGAAATGATTTGAAGTTGGCCAATGTTGACATTGTCAAATTAATCGAATGTTTTTTATAAGCCTCATTGAAATTACGGCACATTCTCGATAAAGCTGAGTCATACCCCAGCTTAGTTCGATATTTTTTAATATTTAACGGAACATAATTTAACCGTCGTGAACCAATTCTAGGAACATTGAACCTGATTTGATGAAGTAGAAAAGGACAGTTTATTAAACCATTTACAGGTATGTCTAGATCTTGGAGGCGGATGACCAGGACACGCTGAACCCCAGAATCCTACCCATCCCTTGAACCCTTTTCCTTCCCAGAACTCTCGTCTCCTTCCTTTCCTTAAAAAACTCTCCACACAGCATCCCCAAAGATGACATAGGCCCTGAGGGAAATTATTTTCCTCAGGGCCACCTGTGTGGAACTCATGTACAAAAAAAAATACCGCTTGACCAAAGGAGACGCGTGGGACTGTGGATTTTTCGTATTATATTGGAACCGAGTACCCGTGAAAAAAATAAATATTTTATTGCCATCTCATTCTCTCGCAGGCTAAATCCTATAGATGTATGTGTTTTTCTCTTTTTTGTGTTTTTTTGTGAGTTTCAAATCACAACGGTGCCAAAGATGTTTTCACTTCAACATGCAAAACCACAGTTTGAAACGCTGAAACAGCTGTCACAATAATACAATTACTTGCAGAATTTTAGTACTCAACATTATTAAAATTAATTAATTAATGTGTTTTTAAATTAATTGAGTTCTAGTAATTAAACCCAACAACAATAAACGTTAATAGTAAAATTCAAGTAACTCTGGAGTTAGAGAAGTTCGCCTCTTTCACTCGACGAGACAGACTTTTGTGCGTGAGAAATATTCCTGATAGGAATTAATCTGTCCATAGGTGCGTTCTAGATTCTGCTCCCATGAACCGAGTGTAAGTTGACCTACCTCAAGTATTTAATTGACGTGCTAGATCTTGGGATGTCCTCAATTCTTTTACCCAACAGTAGACTTAATAATATAATCTTGTGTCACTCCTTTCTTCACCAACTCTGCGTGTTCATACCATTTATTAATACTTTCCTTTGCTACAATCAATTAAAATATTCAAGGTCTAAAACGACATTAAAAATTAAGTGTCTACTAATAAAGCCAAATATAAAATATTAAGCTACTTTTATAGGGAAAATGAAATCTACAACAAGGAAATATCGTAAAATCTTTGATTTACTACATTAAAAAGGCGGCTCATTTTTCTATAACTGTTTTCTTTATGGGCCGTAATCAAAAATAATAATTATTACGCTGTCCATTTTTTACGATCCGTAATTAAAAATTATCGAAAAAGCAACCATTAAAAGATTTACTCCGAATTTAGTTTAAATAAATGGGAAACAAAGGTAAAATTCGTTAATTAATTACGGCCATCAATTTCAACAACATGAAACATGAAAGCTGTATAAAAACTAACTTAAATCCACCGACGGAAAAAAGATTTATTGAGAATGAACATTTTGTTAGGTTTAACAAAATTGATTATTTTTACATAATATATTGTTTTATTTTTGTAATGTACAGATTTTAATTTTATTTTTTACAATATCTCAACACAGGAGGCCTCGAGAGCGAACCGGAGTCTTAAAGATATCCACGTTAAAGGAGGGAGGAAAGACATAGGCCGGCAAAAAGGACCACGGCCGAACTGTTGAACTCAAGAAAGAGTCGTACAAACAATCAGTTTTCATGTTATAAATGTCAACTGTGTACAATTTGGGAGGCCGGAATGGGTACCGCCGATCCGGGAACCATTTATTGGATAACCAACACCTTTGCCATAGGTCACCCCAAGTGGTTTGCTACGTTTGGCGACTTAGCAGGGGTGCCCGCGTTCATGGGGTGAGATTCGTCTAGATCTGGCGGCGGATGACCTGGACACACTGAACCCTAGATTACTATCCACCCCTCTTACTTTTTTTCTTCCCAGAACTTCCTCTCACTCCTTTCCATAAAGAGACCCCCAACACAGCATCCCCAAAGATGACATTGGACCTGAGGGAAATTATTTTTCTCAGGATTCCTATGTGAAGCTAATGTGAAATTTTTTTTGAAAATCAATGACGCTAGTTCATCGTAACATCTCCCCATTGTAATACCGATAGTAGATAGACAGCATTCCCAACCGACGCGCGACGCCTGTGCTCTAAATATTGCGATCCGCTTGTTAAGATGGGACAATAAATTCACAACATAAATAAAAACTTTTGAGCTTTGAAATCGTGACCTTTAGACTCCGTTTTGCCAAGCGATTTTTATGCCTGTTTCTTATAAACGTGGCGATAGAAGGCGAAAGAAAACATATATTTTGTTATTATTTTTTTCATTGTAAACTAACTTAAGACAAGATTTTTATGCATAGCAAAAAGGGTAACAATTATTTATTATAAGCAATAATTATCAGCGTGAAACACTCGGCATGAATCTTTTCTCGGAAGATTTTTTCAATGTAGATGAGCGTTTCAGGCTGATAATTATTGCTTATAATAATTGTTACCCTTTGTGCTGTGCATAAAAATCTTGTCTTAAACGTTAGTAATCCATTAAAAAAATAATAATTAATATTTGGCAAGTTAAAGGATTTCACCAAAAAATGTCGACGCCACCTAGCGAGAGATTTAGCACTAACAATGCCTCTCTCACAAAAATAAAGTTGGTTGTTTTCAGGTGGAAAAATGTAATAAGCAGTAATTGTTGAATGAAACACTAGTATGTATTGAATTATTTGGCAGGTATTAGATAAGCCGACTTAGCACAGTGGTAGAGCACCTGACCGGCAATCAGAAGGACATGGGTTCAAGTTCCGTTGGCGGCATGTATCTTTTCTCGTAAGGTTTTTTCAATTTAGATGAGTTTTCAGGCTGATAATTATTGCTAA
The DNA here is from genome assembly GCA_929108145.2 of Limnephilus rhombicus. Lineage (NCBI taxonomy): Eukaryota > Metazoa > Arthropoda > Insecta > Trichoptera > Limnephilidae > Limnephilus > Limnephilus rhombicus. The sequence goes on along the minus strand of OV815280.1, from coordinate 52,459,826 downwards.
TAATAATTGTTACATATATTTTGACTTGTGGTTTTCTCTTAACATGTGGATTAAAAAACAAGAAAATGCTGGTATTAAGTTCACGAAGAAGCCAGTAAATATAAGTTTTACTTTCGATTGAAAAGCTCCCAGCGTAATCAATCTAAGGCTGCGTCAGAAATAACCTCCCTAATGGACAAGTGTTGAACTATCGGTCCGATCTATCACCCAACCTATCAGCCGGGGCGCGTGGGTTCAACTGTGCATGATATATCAGATTTACGTTATGAATATTGTAATATCGCGAAAGATGAAATTGACTGAGCGTGGGAAATACCTGTCACAACTCGACAGTTTGGTATTTCTTCTGTCTGTAAATTTGTTTGTTGGTACTTTTAGTTTCCGGTTTTGAAAACCTGTTGAATCCACTTTGTTGTTCAAGCAAGCTTCACTTTGACGTAGACGGTTAAATTTGACTATGTGGCTAATTTTGGAATGGTGTTAAGGTGGAAGATAGTCGAGAAAGGAAGGAGTTGGGGAAGATGAGAAGGAGGAGGAAGTATCTAGCTATTCAGGTTTGGTCACCAAACACGACTAAAGCTATTTTAAGCAATGTTTCAATTCTGAATGGTTGTCATTTGTCATACACTAGGGCGTTGCTTAGAGTAGGTATCTTTCACCATGGAACGTGCCATAAGTGTACGTTATATATATATATATTTTTTTTTTAAATTAACTTCACACAGAAGGCCCTGAGGAAAATAAATCACCTCTGTAATCTTTGGGGATGGTATGTGGACGGACTTTGTGGAAAAGGAAGTTTTGGGAAGGTAAAAGGTATGCGGGGTGGGTCAGTGTGTTCTGGAGTAACAGACATACGAATCCAACCCTCCCACTGCGGTGTAAGGCGATATTACGAGAGAGTCCTGCTCGAGAGATCAAAAGGTCTCCCTCAATCAGACTCTCCCAATCCGGCCTGCCACGCAATTAGTGGGCAGACGCATTCATCACCGATTTAGACAGATCTCACCCTAAGAACCCGGGTACCCCTGCTAAGTGACCAAACGTAGCTTACCACTTGAGGTGACCTATGGCATGTGTGTTGGTTATCCCGGTGCGGCGAAACCCAAATCCGCCTCCCAAAGGAACTAATCATTGTATAAATGAAATAATAAATAAAATATTAGCCTTTTTTTCTTTTACGAAAAACCAGACAAAATTAAGCCTAAATCTTTCACATTATTATACTATTCGGGGCAGGATATAAAAAAGAAGTCCAATTATTAGCCTCCTTCTTTCTACCAGTCCCCTGTTCCTCCGCAATCACTTCTGGGACACTCGTCTACCTTTTCCCCAGTCGTCCTTTTCCAACGTAACCTTTTTACATTTATTCTCACCGATTTCCAGGGCAATTTCCTAAATTTCTTGACGAATTCGGCACAACGTAATAATAATATCTGTTGGCCTTATAACTGGTAACCCGACAATTGATCCGGCGACAATTGGCCCCCCGGCAGTTGACCCAACAACAGTTGATCCCTCCGAAAGTTGATCCAGCGGAGAGGAGATCCCTCGGAAAATTGATTCCCATGAAATAATATTTCTTCAAGTAAGTATGCAAAGAGGATATACGGTCGTACAACCAAAGTCGATATACTTATATCTGCAGGCATTTTGACTGAAAATCCGGTGTTAAAATATTTTTACTAACAATAATTTCGACACTCCGAAGGAGCATGCGATAATAACTAAATAAGACATACTTATACGTGCGGCTTAGCAAAAAAAAGGGAGGGTGGTGAGAGGGGGGGAAGTGGAGGAGGCGGAGTGGGAACCCCCCTTACACCATGCGAGCGAAGCCGCGGGAAAAAGCTAATACTTATTAAAATTCATGAGTTTAGTAACTAGTGTTATAAATAATATAATATGCTTTCAGTGGATTGAAAAAAAAAGGGCTGAGCTTCAATGGAGAAGATGGGAGTCAGGGTAGGTGGAATAATAGGAAGAGAGTGCTGTGTCAATAGGAAAAACCTAAGTATCTCTGATTTTATTTAGGTTTTTTTGACTATTAATGTTTTTGGCTTTCCTTAACTCTAGTGCTCCTAAATTATTCAATCGGATAACTATTCCGTTCTTACGCTGTAAGGTAACGCCTGTGTTTTTGTTAAATTTACGAGTGTGATCTGTTTCAATGAGATGGTTGGACTGAAAGCGTGATTTATTATTCATGGGCATAACGATAGACCAGCGTCCAAAATGGTACCCATATATAAATATTCAGAACGACGGACTAAGGTAACTAGCATATATATTTAGATATTTTAAACGAAAAAATTCCTAGAACCACATACTTTGCCTTCTGTCAATCAATTATCACTCATCATCACTATTAGCTCTACAACCCCTGGTGGGTCTTGGCCTCCTCGAGAGTCTTCCTCCACTCATTTCGGTTTTGTGCCAGCTCTCTCCAGTTTAGAAGCTCCAAGATAGATATGTCTTTGAGGACAATCAATTATACAAAACGGAATTATAGTATGGGGTGGTACATATACAAGTTAAACATAAACAATTTACATATCACAAAAACTAATAATGAAAACAATTAAAAAAAAAACCTATTCATATTCTTCAGCACTTTTATTCAAACAATTTAAAGTCAGAAAATTAAAATACTTTTACTATGCAACATTGATAAACATAAATTTAAAAACAAAGTTGAACCCTTTAAAAATAACAGAAACCTTAGACAAACGTCAATACTTCCTACTCCAAAATGTAAAAAAACAATAGGTCAGTTAAATTATAAACATCTTGGATTTTATTTTTAATTCATTACCAGAAAAATTTAGAAACATGAATAATAATATACTTAAAAGACTTTAAAACTCATCTTAAAAATTGTACTGAATTTTTTTTATTTTACATGTCAAAGAAAACCAATACAATAACACCTTGAACTGAATCAAACTGAATACACGCTTAAACGGAATAATGTCAAATAAAACCAATATAATAACAACTTCCCCAAACACACATAGCATCTCAGCCCATATGAGACTCTTCAGGTGGAGATGTTAATTTGGGAGGCGGGTATGGGTACCGCCGCCCCGGGAACCATTTATTGGACAACCAATACCCCTGCCACAGGTCACCCCAAGTGGTTCGCTACGTTTGGTGACTTAGCAGGGGTGTCCGGGTTCATGGGATGAGGTTTGTCTAGGTCTTGGTGGCGGATACGTTTGCCCAACCATTGCGTGGCGGGCTGGATCGGAGGAGACTGATTGAGGGAGGCCTTTTGACTTCTCCAGCCGGAATCTCCCGACCCTTCGCCTTGCACCGCAGTGTGAGGAATAGATTCATACGTCCGTCACTCCTGGCCACACTGACCCCCAGATTCCTACCCACCACTCACACCCTTTTCCTTCCATATCTTCCATATCTTCTTCTCCTTCCTTTCCCTTAAAAAACCCTCCACACAGCATCCTCAAAGATGACATAGGCACCTAGGGAAATTGTTTTCCTCGGTGCCTCCTGTGTGGAGCTAATGTAAAAAAAAAAAATAGATGTGCTGGGCATGTATATAGAATGCCGGATACACGCGTCCCAAAAAGAATTTTGACTGGACACCCAGGTGGAAAGAGAAAAGTGGGAAGATCCAGACTGAAGTAAGAGGGGATGCAGCACGTGATGCTGCAGGATGGTGTAACCCTAAGTGACCAGCTCAGGTATGGGGGCTCCATCGAAGCCAGAGTAAAGTTAGCCTCCCAAAAACTGGGCGTACTGTACAGGGCCCGCAGATACTTTAATAGTACACAACTGATAACCCTGTACAAATCACAAGTGCGCCCCACGGTTGAATTTGGCAGCCACCTCTGGTCTGGAGCTCCAAAATACCTGAAAAATACCCTTGACTCTGTGCAGAAACGGGAGGTCCGTTTAATAGATTCTCCCATCTTAACAGACGGATTGCAATCTTTAGAGCACAGGCGTCAGGTGGGAATGCTATCCTTGTTCTACCGGCATTACAATGGAAGATGCTCCGAGGAACTAGCATCATTGATTCTTTCGGCACCGGTGCATAGTCGGGAAACACGCCAAACGCGTTCCCCTTATTATGAAATTATTTTCCTCAGAGCATCCTGTGTGGAGTTAATGTAAAAAAAAAGCACAGCTTCTCCAGGTAACAAACTGGAGGTCAGCTCGATTTGGGCTGTAGCTCGATTTGGGCTGTAGCTCGATTTGGGCTGTAGCTCGATTTGGGCTGTAGCTCGATTTGGGCTGTAGCTCGATTTGGGCTGTAGCTCGATTTGGGCTGTAGCTCGATTTGGGCTGTAGCGCCATCGAAGAAGAAGAAGATACACACAAGCTCTGCTTATTACTGGAGGTAGGAACATCAAATATTACTTAAATGTAATTAATTACTGTATAAAATTTATTTGTAATTTATGTATCTTTTTGTGACTAATAAAAAAAAATTAAAAAAATGTTACCAAACTTAAAGATTTTAGTAAAGTATTACACTTCCCCGAAGAAGTTACAAATACAGCTAAACCACGTCGGCATTGAGAAAATTAAAAATAATAGTGGTGTTTACTAAGTAATTGTTGTTTTTTTTACATTAGCTCCACACGTTAGATAATTTCAAATGAAATAATATCCCTCGGTGCATATGTCATCTTAGGGGATGCTGTGTGGAGGATTTTTTTAAGGAAAGGACGGAGAGGAATTCAGGGAAGGAAATGCCGGAAATAAGGATGTTGGGTGGACATACGCATCGGTCGCCAAGACCTGAACAAACCCCACTCTGTGAACCCGGGCACCCCTGCTAAATCACCAAACACAGCCGACCACTTGGGGTGACCTATGGCAGAGGTGCTGGTTATCCAATAAATGGTTCTCGGGGCGGCGGTACCCGTACCCGCCTCCCAAATTATTTCAAATTATAACGTCATTTCACAAAGTATCTGCTTCATATGTTCAAAAAGTTAAATTATTTATTACTAACAGATCAGGCCACACGTTGCTGTGGCTAAAGGAACACAACGCCATAACCCAACCTTTATAACCAACGCCATCTGTTAATTTGCATTCATATCAAATCCACACCTCCCGCTTACCAGCTCGCTGCCCGCTACCCGCTCCCTTTATATATTATAACTAACTAACTAACTAACCATCACGCCGTTTCCCCGCAGGGGTAGGCAGAGAGGACGGACCGCCAAACAACTCGGTCTTGGCACACACTCTTTGCCTCACTCACATTCATACATCGTCTCATACATACTCTTTTATTATTCTGACTTTTGACATGGCCCGTCTCACAAAACCTTCACAAATTATATACGTAAACCTTCCTCATAAATCACTCTTGGTGAAAACCGAATGAAAATCCGTTGCGTAGTTTAAAAGATTTAAGCGTACAGACAGCGAGAGCGACTTTGCTTTATACCATGTAAAGATTTGCCAATTGGGAGTAGCTCAGCGCGTTGTGCGGCACATTGTGGAAGTAGCCAATCACTGAAATATCTTACGAAATAAACCTTCCTTTTTTTACTGTAAAAAGGTCCCCTGGCTTTGGGTGCGGAGGAATGCTATTGATTTTTCAAATACACGTCCCTAATGACCCAGAGGTAGAGAATTTTATATTCGATAAATTGACTATTCAATTCCCCTTGAATGCGGACATTTACCGGCCCTGGGAGATATTATACAGTAAATAGACGATGGCTTTTAAAAAGAAAACTGTGAACATTGGTTCACGACTAGTAAATTATATTCATAAATATTTAAAAAAATATCCAACTCAGCTGAGGTACTCGTATGACTCAGCCTTACCGAGAATGTGTCGTAATTTTAAAAAGACATATAAAAACCGGTCCATTAATTTGACAATGTCGTCATTGTAAGAACTTATTGTTCTAAGACTTTATGCAATGTATGTTATGTTTAAAAAAATAAATATATATTATGTTAATACCTCGCAAGAGTCTCAGCCAGTAAGACTATGGCATCCCCTATTGGGGTATGTCATGAAGCTGAAGGAATGTGTATGAATGTAATGGCCCCCTTCGTTGGTTAGCTTCTTATCTTGAAAATCGTACGCAAGCTGTAACTATACAAGGGTTCTGCTCTAGTTTCGTCCCCGTGAACCTCAGGAGTTCCCGAAGGATCTCACCTTGGTCCCCTCTAATTCAATATTTTTTATGAATTAAGTTAACAAAACTATCCGTAACTCTCAACTGTACTGTACGTATATGCTGACGACAAAAAAATTGTCAAAATCATTAAGTCTGAGATGGATTGTCCAGAGTTCCAGAATGATCTGGACTCTCTGATTAATATACGTATATTGTTTAGAAAATCGTCGTCTTTTGAATGTAGATAAAGTTAGTGTCATATCTTATTCTTGAAATAAATACACCACATTATGGTGACCGGCCAACTCAGAATGAAACCAACTCAGAACTTCTTCAGAAAGGTCATTAAGAGTGGTGATAAAAAAATATAAAAAAATGGTTAAATAGGTTAAGTTAGGTTAGACTTACCGGCTACTTTAAAATGATTGTTTTCATAGCTTTGAATGACTTTTCAAACACGTGTTGAGTTGATTTGATTCTGAGTTGGCATGGAATCCAATATTATTTATTTATTTTTATTTTATTTATTTATTAAAATACAATACAGAATATAGTATATTATATAAAGCATTGTACTCCCAAGAGTTAATAAACTCATTGCGGGAATGATACGCATTACATGAAACATATAGCTGTATGTATTAAGTGGACATATCATAGGACATACACAACATTATTATTTCAGATAGTCATTCATAAAATGAAGTTTGAGCATGTTAGTTTGGGTCTTTTTACATTGACTTGCACATTTGATCTCGTTGGGTAGTTGATTATATTTTGTGTAAGCTATGTATTCTAGGGATCTTAGTCCATATTTTGTTGATTTGATTTTTGGTATATGAAGTTTGTTGTGATTTCTTGTGTTGTGTTGGTGTACGTCGCAATTGTAATTGAGTTTAGTGTTGGAATGTGCCGAGTGTTGAATTACTTGTAATATAGTTTTTGTTATTTCAAAAGTGGGAATGGTGTTAAAAGGAAGTATTTGGGTGTTTCTGTAAATGTCTTTGACGTGTGTATCCCAAGGTAGACTGAATATATTTCGCAGGGCTCTATTTTGGATGACTTGGACTTCTGAAATCATTTTTTTTGTAGCAAATCCCCAGATTCCGGCAAGATATATTAGATGTGAGTGAATCATAGCATGGTAAATCGATCTTAATAGAGAAGGAGGAAGTAACCCGCGAAATCTATATAAAACACCAGTTATAGGAGTAATTTTGGATAGAACATGTTTAAATTGGTGATTCCATGTGAGTTGTGAATCAATGAAAAGGCCAAGATATTTTGTAACATCAGCCCTTTCAAGGCGGTTATTATCAAGACTTATATTAAGACTTACATTTTTTTTATTTGCAAACAATATGTAATGTGTTTTTCTTATGTTTAGGCTAAGTTTGTTTAATCGCAACCAGTTTGCCAGGCAAGCTATATCCCTTTCCATTTCCTTTTCTAGTTCGTTTAAATCATTATTGTGATAAAGAATCACTGTATCATCTGCATAAAGTTGTATTGTACCCTTAAGTCCCCATTTAGTAATATCATTTATATACATTAAAAATAGTAATGGTCCAAGTACGGAGCCCTGAGGCACACCACATTTTATCGTTCCCATGCTGCTTGTCCCTTTTCCAACAAAGGTCTGACAGTGTCGGTTAGAGAGGTAACTACACAGTAACTTCAGGGGAGTGCCTACTATGCCTAGGTGTTCTAACTTCTTTAGTAGTATCCCGTGGTCAACCGTATCGAAAGCCTTTTTTAAATCTATAAATAAGCCTGCAGTATGCTTACCCTGGTCTATATGTTTTTGGAGGGCATATACAAAATCGAAAGCAGCACATTTTGTGTTAGATTGGTTTCTGAATCCATACTGTTGGGATGCGAGTAAATTGTTTGATAAGAGATATTTAGTGAGCCTAAGCTTAATAACCTTTTCAAAAACTCTAGAGAAAACAGAGAGGATGGATATAGGACGATAATTAGAAGGATTTTTTTTGCAATCATCTTTGTAAATCGGAATTATTTTTGCTATCTTTAGTTGATCTGGGAAGATTCCACTATCCAGGGATTGATTAATAAGAAAAACAAGGTGGTCAGCTAATACATCTTTGCAAAAGTTCAGGTGCACGGGTGTAATTCCATCTAAACCTGGAGATGCATTAGACTTTAGTTGAGAGATGATACTGAGAACTTCTGTTTTATTTGTTTTGGCCATATATAGGGACTGGATTGCTTTTTGATCCGTGTTTATAGTGATAGAATCATCTGGATATGATGCAATTGTAGCTGCTAAGTTTTCCCCAACTGATATAAAGAAGTTGTTAAAAGTTGAAGCTATCTGTGTTGGGCATGTTATTTCTTCATTCTTAATCAAAAGACAATTAATTTCATCTTTCTGGGGTGTCGAACTATTTGTAAGAATTGCATTTATTGTTTTCCATGTCTGTCGCGGATTACGCAGGTTTTCTTTAAGTATATTCGTGTAGTATTTAGTTTTAGCATATCTTCTATAATTGGTAACTTGATTTCTTGTTTTATTTCTCAGTGCTGTGAATATATCACTTTGCTGATTTTTGTTCCAGAGTTTAAACGCATTGTTGCGCTGTTTGATAAGTGCATTTAATGTTGCATCAAACCATGGAGTATTACCCCTCCGTTGGTCTCCTATACGTAACTCAGATTTATGTTGGGATGATTTTATTGCTGTTTTGATGTATTCATTAAAATAATTAAAGTTTTCATTGGCATTACTGGTGGTTTCGTGTGGAAAGTTGTGGGATTCTAAATATGCTTTTAACATGTTTTTATCGGTTTTGGTGTTGTTTGAAGAAGAATGTATTCTATTATTAGTGTGATGTTTCAAGCTGTTTTGGTAATCTAATATCAAAATGTTATGGTCACTTAGGCAGGTATCTATATTTGCAGTAGTTGAGGAGATATTTTGTCTGTTTGAGATGATATGGTCTATTAGAGAAGTAGAGGTATCTGTTACTCGTGTAGGATAGGATGTGTTACATATAAAACAGTTGTAAGAGTCTAGCGTGTTGATGTATTTAAGAGATGTGTTATTTTTTTGAAGAATGTCAATGTTGAAATCACCAAAAATAAGGGTATCATTTCTACAGTTATTTAAAATAGATTCAAGATACATTAAGAATTCGTTAATGTTTGAGGTAGGCTTTCTGTAGATAACATAGATATTTAACGGTTTAAAATTTCTATTGCGGATATTAATTCCTAGGAAGGAATTTTCACTACAATGTTTTTCAATAGTTGTAGCATTTAATGAATGGTGTGTGTAGAGAATCACCCCTCCTCCTCTTTCATTGGTGCGAGACGCAAATGCACTTTGGTAGCCGTCGATGTTGAAGAAGCACTCCTCACCATCTTCCAACCAGGTTTCGGATATTGCAAGTACGTGTACAGTCGGTGTGATGCTCTTTAAAGTTTCTTCAATCTCGTCAATTTTATTTCTGATACTTCTCGCGTTAAGATACATTATTCGAAGGCTATTTTTTTTTGGCTTATAATCTTCAATTTTCTCATATTTGTATTCATTTATGCTGGCCTGGGACCCGGATGCTGTAGTTACAGTTGAGTTAGCCATAGTCAACTCTCTCCATTGTGCGTAACATCATTATGGTACGGTAGGGGCAGTCCCTATCGTTTGATCTATGTTTTGGTGCCTCAATTTTGCCTTTGGCCATTTTAAAGCAGTTCCAGCAACGGAATTCTTCTTTTTGTTCCTTCTTTGTGCAGTCAGATGATTTGTGTTCGCCAGCACAGTGTAGACAACGATCTTTTGATTCAGTACATCTCGCGGCGAAGTGACCGTATCCCATGCATTTATAGCACTGCATGATTGGGCAGCTGTCTTCGACTCGGACTCGCTGGAAACCTATATTTATTCTTTCTTGTTTTAACATAGCCGAATGTACTTCTTTTTTGACGATCAGAATAACATTTCGTAGCCTATCGTTTTTCCTGCTGTTGGTGAATCTTTGAATTTTAATAGCTTCCTTATCATTTCCAGTGGCTTCGTAGATAGTATCATTTTGTTGCAAGATCATGTCTATTATTTCGGAATCTTGTGTTTCTTTTTCGATCCCCTTCAAGATAACATTAGGTCTAAGACGTTTGCCCTCATAAGCAACCAAGTTACCGTTGGTCAGCCCTGGAATTGCAGCTCTGATTTTATTAGCATCGTTGGAGGTCTGACACTTGATGATAACCTTGTTGTCTTTAGCGGCAATAAGGGAATTAATGCCTACCTTGAGCTCAGATGGTTTGACATCCTGTCTTAATATGGCCTTGATGTCAGAGGTAGATCTTGTCTTATCGGTCGCACTGATAATGACCGCATGTGATGACCTTCCAAAAGCCGTGATTCCTGCATAGCTGTTTAAAGGGGGGTTATTCTGATGATAACCAGCTACTGGAGTGGTGGCCGTTTTATGCATCAGGGCCATTTTTTCCTTTAAGATATCTTTTTTAATTTCATCGTTTTTAGCATTCATATTTATGACGAGCGATATGTTTTCTTCCATTATTTGTTTAAACTCATTAAGATTTTGGGTAATTTTTTTTGATAGCGGCCGGAGTATTTTCAATTCGCCCTTTATTAAATTTTTTTCAGCCACTAAGTGGGCTATAATATCGAATAATTCATCCATTCCTTCGATTATTTTTTCCTTTTGGCTAATGGATATTTTTCCTTTATTTTCTGTTAGTGTTGTTTTCACAGAATTTATTATGGTTCTTGAATTAATTAGTTCATTATTCACTAATTGGTCAGGTTCTATCGATATAGATTTCTTTTCTTCTTTATCTCTCTCATTTTCCGAATCGGACGATATAATATCCTCATCGTGTTCGTTTGGCGATCTTGGTGTCAAAAATGATTTCGTGAAAGGGTATGAATTTTCATTTCTCGGTGTTTTATTATCTTTTTCCATTTTAGAATATTAATCAAATTATTTTTGTTATTTAAACGCCTAGTGCCATCTGTTAAACAAAAGCGGTAATTAATTAATTATGTATTATCATCTGTTGACAGGTAGTGGAACGTTTTTATTAATTTTTTCGTTTAATGCTTGTAGGTTGTTGTATACCGCCATCTATGGACTAGTAGTGATGAGGGTTTTTAGTTTTGTAGATAGGTGGTGCTGTTATTATTTACAATTTATTTTAGTAAATATAACAAAAAATTATTTTGGATTCAATCAGTTTCGAACTGGGGTCGACAGGAACCAAAGTCAGAAACTCTAGCCACAGGGCCAAATGCTAATGTACTGGTACCGAGATTAAATCACATAATAAACTGTAATGATTCTGGAAATGTCAAAGAGATATGTGTTTTTATAATTATTGTTTGTTTTTTACACACGATTCACTGTATTTATTTATAAATTCACTATAGATATCTGAGTTTCTGGATATGATTTAATATTTTCACAGTCACCAGTGTAATAGATAATTATTAATTACTGTATCTGCAAAATATTCACTCACTGGCGGTAAACTATGTGTCAATTTTTTTGGTAAAATCACTTTTTGAGCATTTCCCGGTAGAATACCGGGAAGACAAACACACCGGGCGATAGCCCGAGAAAAAATACTACACTTCAGCAACGAGTTCGCTTCGATTTGCTCACTATTTCAATGTTTTTATTTTTAAGAATCGGGAGCTAAGAAATGAGCGACAATTCTCAGAACTTTGTTTACGTCTCTCTATTATGTCCCTACATTATTGAGAACAATATTTTAAACAGGGTAAATGTAATGAGATATCTTGGAGTTCTATTAGATAGTAAGCTTCTTTTTCAATCTCAAATAGAGCATATCACGTTGAAGACTTTGAAAATAATGGGATTTTTACTTAGAGTTAGTTCAGTTTTCAAAAATCTACAAGCATTTAAGGTTCTCTACATATCCTACGTTAGCAGCCACCTGGAGTATGCTTCAACAGTGTGGAATCCTCATTGTTCTACACATAAAGCAAATCTAGAAAGGGTTCAGAAAAGTTTATGAAATATGATGAAACTACGCGTATGTCCCCATAAACCTTAAATCTCCTGATCAACGCCGAGATATCAAATACTATTACTGCTCTATAAGATTATTCATAACTTCATTGATAGCCCATAATTGCTACAAAATCTTCATTTCAGATGTCCATTAAGAGTTCTCCGGACTCATTTTATATCCCTAAGAGCAATACAAATTACCCTAAAAATGTATTTATAAGAAGAAGCTGTAGCACATTTAATAGATTTGGCAAATATCGATGTTAGTAATACGAACTTTGCTAAATTCACAACATTCACAAAAAAAATCACTGGATGGAATTCCCCATGTTTAACTAAAAACTTCATATTTCATTGATTTCTTTATTTCCCTTATTTTTTAGTTCATCACATTTCCTCTTCTACTTTTAGCAGTTTGAATTTGAATAAAATCACTTCCTGAAAGATATTATTGATATCCATCAAAATTTAAACGTAAATCTTCGAAAAATTTCATTAAACACTTTTTGTGGATTTAAGTAAGGAGATGCACTTTATCAGAATTTTTTTGACGCTTCAGATTTTATGTCCGGGTTAAATCTTTCCTACAGGAAAAACTTAACCCTTTTACACACTTTTCCACAAATGATCATCTAGTCAATCCACGCTATGCAATTGCACTATATAAGTATAATAAATACAAAATAATTCAAGAACAACATGTCAAAGAGACCAAATGGGAAAATAATTTACCGACTCCAGATATTTTCATATCAGAGGGTTCGGCTCGGTGGAACTCCTAATTGGTCCTATAAATCCCACTGATCCCTCAATATAAATATTTTTTTAAAATCTTTTGTCATTACAAAAGATTGTCATGCTACATGTATTTAAAATGACTGATTTTTGAATTTTTATATATAAATTCTTTGACAAATCTAATATGCTTAAATTTTGAATGAGAAAGTTGGGCATAGTATACATCATTTTCTATTCATGAATTCGGTTCATATTCATAATATGGTACTATATTACGGCAGTCAATCTAGTTATGTTTAATTACCAAACTTTGGTTAATTATTTTTAAAACCTGATTGTGCCTAAATGTATACTCGGACGGCTCTAATACACGGATATAATATGTTCTTTAGTTTCCGAAAAAGCCAAACATTCTATATAAATCATTAATTTGATTTATATCTTTGATTATATGCTTCCTATAATTTTTAGTATTAACGACTCTATCTTGAATGGCCAAGCATAAATCCTTCTATTTCTGCGCTCAACTCCCCAATACTCAACCATTTGTTTGACGAAAGTTTGGTTAAGATAATTGAAGTGTTTTGCGTGAATAATTTTATTTGACCAGGATTTTCATAATTCCTGGTTAGTATTTATAAGAATGTTGGCATTCTCGTCATATAAATTTAAAGGTGTAATATACATACTTTTCTATGCTTACAGTATTCAGATGGTATCTTAATAGGTATAATATACTCTACGGAATGTTTTCTTAGTATTGTCAGGCGTATTATGCTCCATTATGTTATCAATGTTGTGCTTGTCAAGAATTAGTGGTAGTATCAACAATGTTCATGTTCAATGTGATTGTACGTGTGAGCGTTTTGATATGAATCACTGTTGACTACCTAACCATCACGCCGTTTCCCCGCATTGGTAGGCAGAGAGGACGGACCGCCAAACAACTCGGTCTTGGCACTCGCTCTTTGCCTCACTCACATTCATACATCGTCTCATACATTCTCTTCCATTATTCTCGTATCGAGTGCCACCCGATAGGGGGGTAACACTCCACCGTGGAAAAAAATTTACGAAGGATATTATTACCAAAGTATTGTATACATGAACACGGTCTGTTATTTTTTTCATATGTTCCCCGTGGAGTGCCCCGAATTTTGTGTCTAGGTATTTTTATAGCCTATATTTGTGGAGAAATCTGAAATTCTCTAGCCCCCTCCCCCCAGGATGGACCAATTTTATGAAGTCGAAATTAGCGTTTTTTCTTCTTACTACTTTCTTCGTTCATTCTTTCTACATGCCCAAACCATCTGACTGAGGGCCCCTTTCTTAATCTTACTCATTATGCTTACATTCTTTGCGCATTTCGCACATTTCTAACACGATCGTACATTTTTTACCACACATACGACTCAGGGATCTCATTTCAACAGCATTCAGTTTACTTTCATTCTCTGTCAGTTCCACGCCTCACTGCCATATATCAGGGTAGGTACCAGGACTCCATTGTGGACTGCTAGCTTCGCTTCTCTTGATAGTTTTTATTAGCGCCAACGGCATTCACCCTTCTTTCAATATCTCTATCAGCCTTCCCATCTCTCGTAAACATACTACCCAGATACACAAACTCATCCACCTACTCCACATTCACAACTATATTGTTTTCGTACTCTCTCTTTCAAACACCATGACTTTAAACTTACTTACATTCATCATTAACTCATTCTTCATACATACTTCGTTCATCCAAGATACGTGACTGTAAATCTTGTATACCTATATATAATTATAATATAATTGTATGCAAGAATTGAAAGAGGTGGGGTTGGGCGCGAAATTGAGTAATCTGAAAGTTTGTTGCCTGTTGTATGCTGATGATGCGGTACTGATTTCTAACACTATGGAAGATCACTGTTGACAAACCCTTAAAAAAATATATTCCCATGTTTTTTGAAAATTGAACCTATTGAACATAGGTCGTCCCAACTTTCGCTACGTATGGAAATTTAGTAGGGGTGCCCGGGTTCACGGGGTAGGGTTTGTTGAGGTCTTGAAGGCGGATGCATCTGCCCAACAACGCATGGCAGAGCTGATCGGGAGGGGTCGGTTGATGAAGAACCTTTGAACTCTCCAACCGGACTCTCTCGATCCAATGCCTTGCACCATAGTGGGAGGGATGAGTTCATACGTCTATCAGTCCTAGACACACTCACCCCCAGATTCCTACCCACCCTTCAAACCCCTTTCCTTCCTGGTACTTCTCTCCATCCATTGATTTATTCATCCGTAGTTTTGTAGCTCCAAAAATGTATAATTTACTATGTACAACCTTTAAAGAGAACATATGTCAAAATCTTCAATCTTATAAAAAATAAACCAAAATTAGACTAAAAAACACTGAAACAGATATTTTTTTCTTTTAGGTTTAAACAAAGCCATTAAGTATATCTATCATTAGACAGCTTTTAGAGAAGATATATTATATTCCTTGCTTAATTTTTTGTTTTGTTTTTTTTTTATGTCTTTAAATTGCACTTGTAACATCTATTCTTATAAAACATTCACAAATGCGATAATAACAGTGCAGGCTATAATTAAATTGTAGTTTTTAATTGCATTTATTCAGTTACATTTTTTAAATTCCTAATTTATATATACTTAAAATATTCACTATAACCATCGAAATAAAAATAAAAATAAAAAATCGTGGGATTGTGGGATTTATTTGTTCATACATTTTTTAAATCAGTGAAAATAATTTGTAGTTACAAAAATCATTGTAAGTAGTTACATCGCTAAAAAAAATAAAATCATACAGATTATTACGTTCGTTATTATATCTATTATTGTAAATTTTAATATAGTTTCTCCTATAAGTGTACTATGTATTAAAAGTTCAAACTCCTAAACACATAGCTTAACATAATTTCATTTCTTTATGTTGTAAATCTTTTGTAATTCCTCCATCTTGTTCTTGTAATTCATCCATTTTGTAAATCTGAATGTATTACATATGTTACCAGGTTAATTCGGTAAATCCGATTATAATATATGCTACCAGATTACCTTTTCTACTTTGTCACAAAAAAATGTATGTGTACTTATATTTATATATTTATATACATTTTCTTTATTGCACACCTTAGCTTCAGAAAAAAATGAAATTTTCTGTTTTTTTTTTTTTTTTTGGTTTTGTTTTTTGTTATGTAATTTATGTACATTTCAGGTATATGTAATATGAACTAAACATGTCAATTTGCCTATCCTGGAACGGGAAACTTTCCTAGTTGGACAGGCAAAGCTTCCTAATTGTAATTTGTACTTTTGTATCTATAATAAATAAATAAGTAAATAAGAAAAAAAAAAAAAAAAATATTATATTAAGCTTTTTTATACACTTCTCATTATTTTATATATCTATATGTATTGTATCAAAAATTATCAATTAAACAAAAAAAAATAATTGAAATCCATCCTTCCTACATATCCCCAAGGATGACGTGGGCCATGAGGGAATTTATTTTATTCAGGGTCCCCTTTTTGGAATTAATGTAAAAAAGGTCGCTTGAAATGGCTTTATACAGGTTTATTAACAAGGTCAGAATAGCCAGGAACTTCTCTACACTCCTCTTCCCCATCTCCATTCTCTCTCCAATTCTTTTAGCCTTATAAACCAATTGCCAATTTAAGTATAAGTTTATTAATAGATTTCGCTAACTCTCAGTAATTTATTTATTAACCCCCCACGGGCATATTTTTTTTATTTTTTTTTTTACATGAATACCGCACAAGAGTCCCAACTGCTCCCGTCTGGAGCCAGTGGGACTATGGCATCCCCAATTGGGGTATGTTGTGAGGCTGATGGTAGTGAGGAGGGGAAGGAGATAGGGAAGAGGAAGGCGAGGAAGTACCTGGCTATTCAGATCTGGTCACCAAACATGGCTATAGCCACTTCAAGCAACGTTTCAATTCTGAATGGTGGTCTCACACCAGGGCGATACTGAGAGTATCTTCCACTCTGGAACGTGCAGCAAATATACTATATTATTTTTTAAATAAATAATTGTGAAATAACACAAATTAATCAAATAAAATTTATTTGGCACGCCGGGATTCGATCCCGCGACCTTCGGAGTGCCAGTCAAGAACCTTACCACTGGACTACGCCGGCCTATATGAAATAGTATAACTTACCAGGGATATACCATGCTATAATTTATTAATATCAACACTTGGCGATAGTTATTGGATTTATCCGTAACTTTTTGCATATTAGATACAGCTTAAATTATCAACCGCGACAATAATTCAGAAGGATTTAAAATAATTTAAATTGACAAAATACATGTCCTATCGGCTCTGATACAGAAACCACAATAACGTGGCTGTCAGATTTTCGGAGCTTCTAGAACTTCTGGTGTGACCAGTGTGTGGAGAAATAATGATACCAGTGTAAAAATAGTCGGTTCGCCACATATTGAGTCGCTACACCCCTCTTTAGGACACTTTTTCTGCACTGAAATAAATCCCGACTTCTAGTTGCACTTTAACTAAGTGACATGGATTGTAATTTAATTAATCAGAAAGTTTATCAATACAAGCAATTCTGGAATATAAAATGCATCATTTAGAATTTTATATGGATATATCAAGTCAGTGAAAACCTGCTATCCGACAATTTCTGTCATTTAAAAGAGTGTAGTTCTTCAAAATTTGCTGGATTACCCATTTTAAAACTTAGAAATCGAAATAATTTTTATTATTTCAATCGCTTGTACCTACATGAATGTTATAATGTGATTTATTCTCAAAATGACTTTTAACAAATGCAAAATAAATAACTGTTTAAAACGCTTTATATTGTTTTAGTTAATCTAGTTATAAATCTTTTAGCTTAATTCGTAGAATAACGTAAACGAAAATTTACGTTGTTCCACGAATAGAGCTAATTGAGAGATTGTAAAAAAATCCATTAAGTTTATTAACACTACGAGTTTTTGCATGCATAGAATAAAGAATAACACAAGAAGTGCATTGCGGCCATGTTTCATGATACGATTACAGGCCCAATGTAGGCTTATATTTCCATACAACACATCATGTTTGTGTTTCACCATGATTATGAAATTCAAATCGGATAGCAGTAAATTTCAGGTAAGTGTAAGAGAGTCAGACCACGTGCTAAAAGCTTTAGAATCATAAGGTATTAAGTCGGTGGCACATTTTTGTTTCCATTCAGATTTAAATTACCATTTGGAAGGCGGGTATGGGTACCGCCGCTCCGGGAACCAATTATTGGATAACCAACATTTCTGCCAGGGGTGCCGGGGTTTATGGGGTGAGGTTTGTCATAGTCTTGGAAGAGGATGCGTCTGCCCATCAGCTGCATGGCAGGCCGGATAGGGAGAGAATAGTTCAGGGAGTCCCTTTGACTTCTACAGCCGTACTTTCTAGGAAAATCGCATTGCAAGTGGGAGGAATGTATTCATTCGACCGTAAATAGGTACCCCTTTCCTTCCCAGAAGTTCCTTTCTTAAAAAATACCCTCTACATAGCATCCCGAAAGATGATATAGGTCCTGAGGGGAATTATTTTACTCATGGGCTCCTGTGAGGAGCTAATGTAAAAAAAGTGTACAGAAGGCACTTATAGTTTTGTAGGGACTACTCGTAATTTGATTTAACAAACTGGCAATTTTCATTTAGTTACCATGCCAATTGGACAGCGATTATGCATGACAGAGCGGTTTTGAAACAAACATTATTCTCGTGGTAAAACATTTTGTTTTATACCTTTACTAGCTGACCCGACGAACTTCGTACCGCTTCAGAATCAATAACTGTTGAATTAAATAAAGTTTTTTATTAAGTTAAAAATTACACAAAGAATCAATTATCGATGCCCAACTGTCCGTGTTTTGTTTTTGTCAGTATCAGAGGTGGCGTTGTGTACGGATTTAAATTTTTTATGATTTTCTTACTTTTCCACTTACTTACGGGAATTTTTAAAAGGAAGCGGGTACGGGTGCCGCCGCCCCGGGAACCATTTATTGGATAACCAACACCTCTGCCACAACTTCGCTACGTTTGGTGATTTAGCAGGGGTGCTCGGATTCATGGGGTGACTCTTGTGCGGGTTTTGGCGGCGGATGCGTCTGCCCACCTGCTGCGTGGCGGGCCGGATCGAGAGAGACTGGTTGAGGAAGGTCTTTTGACCTTTCCAGCCGGATTCTCTCGACCAATGGGTCGAAAGAGTCCGGCTAGAAAGGTCAAGATAAAAGGTCAATTCCGGTCAAGGCAATGACCTTGCACCGCAGTTGGAGGGATGGATTCACCACCGGATGCACTGACCTCCAGATTCCTACCCACCCTCGTGCCTTTTTCCTTCCCAGAACTTCCTATCTTACCCTTCCTTAAAAATACCCTCCACACAGCATCCCCTAAGATGACATAAGTAGGTCCTGAGTGGAGCTTATGTAAAAAAATGCGTTTCATTTTAGAGATTATTATTATTGTATTTTTCCTTTGGAGGGGTGCAGAGACATACGTTTACCGTTCGTCTCATTTTTGACTATTGACATTTAGTGTGTAAGAAAGAGGGGCAGCATTGTATGATTAAGAACAAAAGAAAAACAGTCATCGCATTGACATTTGACGTTATTGAATTTTGAATTCACGCACAGTTAAATATTATATCTATCACAATATTGCTGCAGTTCTTTCAAAATATGAAAATTCGTTCCATACAAAATGTATGAAAAAATAATTTTCTTCATAACTTTCTTTTTCGGAGACAAATCCAACAAATCAAAGATCATCAAAATCGGTTCAACCAATCTCGAGTTATAAATAGTATAACTAACCCGACTTTGTTTTATATATTAAGATATTGACTAAAAATTAAACATCTACCGGATCTGCCCTGATGATGGACACTGCAACGATGTCCGAAAAGTTGGCTAAAGAAGGAGGTATTTATTCTTTCAAAAACATTACAAAATTAAAAATTTTAATAGTAGCGCATAAAACCCCAAAAACAAATAACGAAAAAAACATTATTCTGTTTCAAGTGTTGGTCGTAATAACATCTTACTTCTTACATACTAAATACTAACCCTTATAAAAGTTCACCTGTTTTACACATTAACTATACCCTTGCGTTAATGTTATTTTATTTATTCTATGTTTACAGTGAAAAATAGAGGAGTAGTTTTAAAATTATTATTATTTAGTGCAGTTCAAACCATTTATAAAGCTTTTGATTTTGTCTCGTGTGAAAACATCGGAAATTTTGCTTGGCTAAAATTTCTATTTTATCCTCGTACACGATTTTATTCGTGTTCTCAACAACTGCATCATATCATCGACCACATCACAAACCACAGGAGGAGTTCCCACGTATTACCAAATATTTTGCATAGATTGCAAATATCACAACATTTGGTTTTGTCCAAAGTGTAGTCTCATGGATTTAATAGTCACACAGAGGGATGTGTTTGTGTTACTTGGGTTACGTTTAGGTTTCATCTCATCTCGCTTTGAGCTCTGTTATTAAGTCGTGATTACTTCGTGCTTTGGGCACTGCATTGCTGGATTACTGATTAAATCCAAATGTTTTAATGAGTAATCAAGTTCTGTGAGAATGGGATGTTGAATTAATTGCTGATTAAAAAGCATACATCGTGTGTTTATTTGGTGCTTCTGTAATAAACATGCTCTCCAAGGTGACAATTGCGACGCGTTTTCTGGATTTGAAAACAGAATGTTTTATTTTATTTTATTTTACTTCAAATCCACAACTTTCTTCAGAGCCTTCGTCATCTTTAGGGATGTTATGTGGAGGTTATTTTTAAGGATAGTAAAGTGGAAGAAAAAAGGTTCGAGGGGAGTTAGAATCTAGTGTCTCCAGGAGTGTGAATCCTGTGAATCCCTCCCGCTGCGGTGCAAGGCAAATGGTCGAGAGAGTCCCGCTAGAGAGGTCAATGGGTCTCCCTTGGACGCATTCACTGCCACGACCTGGACAAACCTCACATCATGAACCCGAGCACCTCTGCTAAGCCCCAAACACAGCGAACCAATTTATTTATTTATTGTTTCTTTACACTGCAGGTAAAAATGTTTACAATACAATTTGTCACCTCACTAGGACAAGCCTATGTTGAGGTTAACAATTATTCAAATTAACAAGATAACACAAAATTGTACAGATATTGAAAGAACAATATTGTTGTATTTCTTACAGGTTGAGATAATGGGTACCTACTAAACTGATGGCGCTAGGTAGTACACTTTTGTAAACTTGTAGACTTTTAGGGTGACCATAGTTTAGTGATCTGATTTTAAAAAGCATTAAGTTATAAATAATAAATAAATGTATAATATAGTATGCTTTAAATTTGGCAGGAGAAAGATGATAAAAAATGGTTTAACCAAAAATAAAATTAATTTAGCTAATTATTATAAACATAATCATTTAGCTAATAGTTTAGAAAGAACAAAGTAGAGAAAATCAATTGGCAATCGTCGACTAACACAAATAATTTAAGATTCTTTTTAAAAGTGTACAAGGAATTAGATGACTTTATATGTTCTGGAAGGCTATTAAATATGAGTGGAGCCTGATAAAAATAATTTCTTTGACCAAAAGAAGATTTAGTTTGAATTGCCATAAAGTTCAGACCAGAACCAATTCTCGTAGTACGAATTTGCTGTGTTATTTCTGTAATATTTTAATAATTAAAAAATCTACAAAGCGTTTGTGTAATACATAACTGTTTTACATTCATTACATTACATTCCTTAAAAAGTAAATGAGTTGGATATTTAATTTTTTTTAACATAACTTTAAGAATCATTTTTTGGGCAATACTAAGTGGTTCTATATAAGTCTTTGGGCAGGATCCCCAGCACACTACATTGTAAGAAAGCAGTGACTGGATTATTGCAAAATAAGCAGTTTTAAATTTTTCTTTGTCTAGTATATGCCTCAGTTCTTTAAAGATAAAGGTAAGCCTCCTAGTATTATTTACTAACGTATTGACATGATCATTCTATCTCAAAAATTTATCTATTTTTACACCAAGGTATTTGATGCTGACTACATTTTCTAAAGGGTTGCAGTTACATGTTTACAAACAATTGTGAATAATCAAGTTGTGAGTTTCAAAAGGTTGACCTTTACTTAAAATGATAAAAGTGATAAATTTGGTTTCTTGTGCATTCAAAGATAATATATTATTGTTTAACCAACTATTTACAACTCTTAAACCTATATTACTTTTATTGAAAGTTTCATTCCAAGTTTTACCCTCAAATATTAAGGCAGTGTCATCTGCAAAACTAAAAATTTTACCAGGAATATTCAGACTACATAAATCATTTATATAAATAAGAAACAATATTGGCCCAAGCACACTACCTTGCGCGACTCCAAAGGAGATTGATTTACCCTCGCTTAACATTTTATTTATTTCCACTTGTTGTGTTCTGTCACTAAGGTAAGATCTGAACCAGCCCATTGCTATATTATTAATGCCTAAAGACGATAATTTTTTAAGGAGCAATTCATGTGAAACAGTATCAAATGCTTTTGATAAGTCCAAGAACACCGCTATGGCTTTGTTGCATCAATGCATGCAATTCATTGTAGTCATCTCAAATATCTACAATGAAATGTTTTTTAAAAAGAATTTTTCATATGCCAAAAGTGTATCAAAACGATTCATCCATTCCCACTTCTTTCTTTCGATCACCTATTTGTCCAGGAACTCAAGAAGGACCCAGAAGGTCTTCAACCAATACCTACCTTTTTGCTCTCACACATTACAATACACTGCCGATCTGCCTGCAGCAGACAGATTCGAGATTAAAAAATGTACAGCGTAAAGGTTTGAAAATTTCACGGTAACTAAGTCGCATATTCGAGTATAAGTTGAACCATTTTCATTGATTTAAAAAATCTTTTTTTCTACAAATAAAATAAATAAACCAGTAAATATAATATTTTCTTGCCCCATTTATGAGGAGTGTATGATTGCACTAACCTTCTTAACTTACTGAATTCAGACCGTGTTTTTTTATATATATTTTTGTAGTGAGCACAGCACAAGAGTCTCAAATGCTCCCAACCGTCTGGAGCCAACGAGGTTATAGCATCCCCCATTGGGCTGTGTCGGAGTCTAAAGACTAAAAGTAGCGGAAAGCTAAACGGGAAAGGTGGGGAAGTAGGTATCTGGATATTCAGATCTGGTCAATAAATAAATGTAGCTTCGTTTAACAAAAAAAATTAGAATCTTGCGATAGCCTTGAAGGAGTAAGCATCTGTTACTTAAACCAGGGCGGGTAAGTGGTGGATAACCTCCCTTGGTCAACAAATACGACTAAAGCTATTTCAAGCAATGTTTCGATTCAAAGTAATCTACCACTCTGGATCGTTCTGCAAATATAATACTCGTATATATTATTTAAATTGAATTATTTTAAATTGAGCAGGTGGATGAGTTTGTGTATCTGGGTAGTATGTTTACGAGAAATGGGAAGGCTGAAAGAGATATTGAAAGAAGGGTGAATGCCGGTAACTCCATTAATGGTGGACTGAATGCCGTTGGCGCTAATAAAAAACTGTCAAAAAAAGCGTAGATAGCAGTCCACAATGGAGTCCTGGTACCTACCCCGATGTATGGCAGTGAGGCATGGAACTGGCAGAGGAAGGATGAAAGTAAACTGAATGCTGTTGAAATGAGATCCCTGAGACGTATGTGTGGTAAAACAATGTATGATCGTGTGAGAAATGTGGATATCCGCAAAGAATGTAAGGCTGATGTAAGCATAATGAGTAAGATTAAGAAAGGGAACCTCAGATGGTTTGGGCATGTAGAGCGAATGAACGAAGGAAGTAGTGTAAGAAGAATATACGACACGAATGTGAATGGTAGAAGAAGTCGGGGACGCCCGAGGAAGACATGGCACGATCAAGTGAATCAGATACTTGAGTCGGGTCATGTCAAAAGTCAGAATAATAGAAGAGAATGTATGAGACGATGTATGAATGTGAGTGAGGCAAAGAGTGTGTGCCAAGACCGAGTTGTTTGGCGGCCAGTCCTCTCTGCCTACCCCTGCGGGGAAACGGCGTGATGGTTAGTTAGTTAGAATTATTTTGAAACAACAGAACAGTTAGAAACTAATTAAATAAAATTTATTTGCACCCGCTGGGACTTGAACCCGCGACCATTGGATTGAAAAAAATCAGAGTGTGCAGTTCACACGTGGTAGAAATGAAACATTCAGAAAACTAAACTTCGAGAGAATGAGACGAATGCAGGGTATCAGAAGAAGGATAATTGCAAGGTTCATTTATTATAATATTCTTACCAAGTTTAAGAATTATTTTACTTTTACGCACAAAGAAGACACCGATTAGTCTATCTCATACTCTCGTGGGCTAAATCCTATAGATGTATTGGTCATTGAGTTTCAAATCACTACGGTGCTAAAGAAGTTCACTTCAAAAAATAATAATTCTGATCTGCAATGGGTAATTCATTAATCAGTACAGTTTATGTGCAGGCAGTCAGGAGAAAAATGAAATTAACAACATAAAGAATGATACATTTCATAAAAAAAAAAATCAACATCTGCAGTAGCGATAATCCATACTCCGCCGTAAATTATATTTTTGATAGTGAAACACTTAATAATTAAAGTAAAATTAAGAACTAAATCCAAACCGTCCCAATAATTTCAGTTCCTTAAAACGACCATTAAAATTATTAACGGTCAGAGCTAGTGACATTTACCCAGGAATATTTATCAGAAAACCTCTAATGAACTTAACTTTCTGCTGAACGTTAACCCTCCTTGCTCCGTTGTCCCGCAACCAGCCGCACCCTCCACCCTCCAAACTCCACCCCCTATCTCCACCGGGTAGCCGAAGCGACCTTTGTCAGAATGATGACATTTAAATATCAGTGCAGCGGGAAATTGGCAAATCCAACACCGCAGTTGCTTTGTTTAATATATATCATTTTGGATGAAATTTCTAGTACAATTTGATTATTATTTAGCAGTTCTGTGAACTTTAGACTCAATAAATCATAGTTAAATTTCCTCTGAAATCATAAAAATTGTATGTAAGTACTTAAATACCTAACTATACTTAATTAACTAGGTAGTATTATATATACATACAGTTTTAAAATTTTTAAATAACGAATTAAACAATTTATCTCAAGAAATGTTGCAATTTCAAATGACAATAGGCCACTTGTATCACATTTAAAAAAAAATTCCGGTTTAGGCAAATATTCTAAGACCTAAGACATTCCCTTCTTTTTTTTATTTTAATCGTTTTTTGACACACTGGTGATTTTTTGAAAATTTCAATCCGAAAAATCAGTCCATTTTTTATAAACCGGAAAGACGGGACATAATTTTATAGGTGCGAAAAAACGATAATTACATAGCCGAAAATCATTTAAACAAAATAACGTTTTCCACACGAATGGCACAGGAGAATAACGAGGCATACCAAAAATATTACATCTCATAAATATTTTTTTCCTTGATCCATCTTATTGATCATAAATCATATGTTAGAAGTCAACTTGAATACAATTCTCCCGTCTGGAACCCATATTACAATATACATGTACAAGCTGTTGAAAGAATACAAAATAAATTCTTACGTTTTCTTAATTTTAAAATGGGTATTCCAGCAATTATGTTGAACTACAATACTATTTTGAATGATATGAATATGCTCAAATTGTCAGACAGAAGAACTTTCACTGACTTGGTATTTCTGTATAAAATTCTAAATGATTTAGTTGACAGTCCGGTATTGCTCGAATTGATAAGCCTCCGGATTCCACTACGTAATACTGGAAGTCAGGATTTATTTCAGTGTAGTAATTCTGGAACTAACTACCATATGTATTCCTCTTTACCCCGAATACTAATGGAGGGAAACAATTATACCAAGTCAGTGGACATCTTCAATTTATCTTTAAACAAATATAAAATATTGTCACGAAGGCAGTTCAGTTATGTACAATAAATACTGTATATTTCTTACTATTCATATGTAAAAGCCCCGAAAAAGGGCGTTAATAAATAAATAAATAAATAAATAATGTACAACTTCTATATTACTCAATCCAATGTAATATACTTGTACTTGTAAATTATAATAATCATAAGAATATTATAAAATTTGATTTTGTTAAAATCAGCACCATAACCATTATACCTCTAAAACACGCACCGACGTCTAAAATGTACGGGGTTCTCTCATCTGTCAAAAAGTTAAACCAAATGATAAGTTCGCAGAGAACGTATAATAAATCTACTGAACGTTAAAGGTCAAATTCAAAAATTCGCCTGAAATCAAAGTGATGCCATATAAAAAAAAAAAAATCAGTGTGGAATTTTACAAAATTAATAGGAACATTTTCGGAGACGGGACATTTTTATGTAGTGACGTCACGAGTCCAAATAATGGATTTATTTATTTAAAAATAAAAAAAAACTGTACATTTCTAAAAAAAAATTACTAACATTTTCGTAATCTCAGTAAAAAGATCTATCTACACGATTTTTTCCAAGTCGTTATGAAATCCATGCAAGTGGCCTATTCTTTTTCAAAACTTTCTTCAGGCAGGTGCCAGGTGGGTAACAAAATATGGAAAAAAAATTGTGAATAAGAAAGTCCACATAAACACAATGATCTATCATTTCAACAAAGAGTCTTTGCTAAACCTTATAACTGAAACGGAACGTAAAAACAAATTTGCAGACATACGAAATGCAAAACGGTTCAGTTAAAAAATGATTTCGTTACACATGGTCATTTATGTAAAGCTATATTCAAAATAATATTTTTGAAATGGCTTGCAACGTTATCTGAAAGCTTTTTTTAATATTAGTTCCACATCCTGAGTAAAATAATTTTTTTCAGGGCCAATGTCATCTTTGGGGATGCTGTGTGGAGGTCTTTTTATGGAAAAGAAAGTGAGGAAATTCTGGGATGGAAATAGGTTTGAGGGGTTGGTAGGAATCTGGGGAACAGTGTGTCCAAGAGTAACGGATGTATGAACCCATACCTCTACTGCGGTGCAAGGCAATAAATAGGTCGAGGTTTTTTTTTTGCATGAGCTCCACACAGGAGGCCCTGAGGCAAATAATTTCCCTCAGGGCCTATGTCATCTTTGAGGATGCTATGTGGAGGTTTTCTTTAAGGAAAGGAAGGAGAGGAGAGTTCTGGGAAAGAAAAGGGTTTAAGGAGTGTGTAGGAATCTGGGGTTCAGTATGTCCTGGTCATCCGCCTCCAAGACCTAGACAAACCTCACCCCATGAACCCGGGCACCCCTGCTAAATCACCAAACGTAGCAAAACGTAGCAAACATAGAGGTAGTCCTGATGTAGTGGTAAAAAGGTTTTCCTATCTCCAGATTCGGCCCGTCAAGTAGTCGGTAGGCAGACGCATCCATCGCCGATACCTAGACAAATCTCACCCGATGTGCACCAGCACCCCTGCCAATTCTCCAAACGTGGGTCCGGTACATTAATACGATATTTTGAAATATCCTACTAGTGACCTAGAAAACGGAATATTTTGTTTAATTTAATACAAGTTTTTCAGCATTTTAATTGATTTGGTGGTGAGGACTGAATGCCGTTGGTGCTAATAAAAAACTGTCAAAAGAAGCGAAGCTAGCAGTCCACAATGGAGTCCTGGTATCTACCCTGATGTATGGCAGCGAGGAATGGAACTGGCAGAGGAAGGATGAAAGTAAACTGAATGTTGTTGAAATGAGATCCCTGAGACGTATGTGTGATAAAACAATGTATGATCGTGTGAGAAATGTGGATATCCGCAAAGAATGTAAGGCTGATGTAAGTATAATGAGTAAGATTAAGAAAGGGACCTTCAGATGGTTTGGACATCTAGAGCGAATGAACGCAGAAAGTAGTGTAAGAAGAATATACGACGCGAATGTGAATGGTAGAAGATGTCGGGGACGCCCGAGGAAAACATGGCACGATCAAGTGAATCAGATACTTGAGTCATGTCATGTCAAAAGTCAGAATAATAGAAGAGCATGAATGAGACGATGCATGAATGTGAATTAGGCGAAGAGTGTGTGCCAAGACCGAGTTGTTTGGCGGTCCGTCCTCTCTGCCTACCCCTGCGGGGAAACGGCGTGATTGGTTGTTAGTTGGTTAGTTAGTCTAATAATTTCAATAATACATGGTTCACTTTTACATGACTGCATACTCAACACAAATTCAGTTTTTTAGAGACGATTACTGAACGATCGATTTATTAATATATTTTATGGTAAAAACTTTCTGGTTTAAAATATACATATAATACTAGCTGGTACCCGGCATGCGTTGCAATGCCTTTCAAAGAAATAAATTGATTCTCCCTGCATGTCCTTTCCCGTGTGTCCCCGTTCCCTTCCACCTTCCCCGCCTCCCCACTCCCTGGTATCTTCCCTCTCCGCGAACTCCCCTTTCCCCTGCCTTTCCTCCCTACCGCTAAAATATATGAAATTCATACATTTTCATTTATGCAAATTTCATAACGCCAGAGCTTACCATTATATGCAGCCTATGTTGCTCGCTGATAATGCAGTTTTCTATTGGTGAAAGAATTTTTAAAATCGGTTTAGTGGCTTAGGTGTGAAAGCATAACAAGCAAACACACACACTCGCATTTATAATATTAGTTTGGATTGTACTTCAATTCCATAGACGTATGAATATTAGTAGACCAGAACATAAAGATGAGGGGTAGACAATAACTACAGCGGGGCGCAGAGCGGGAAGATGACTTTGGAGATATGTGATTCGTCGATAACTCAATATGACAGTGTATAGGCATCTCGCATTAAAATATCACCATTTAGTTCTTAAAAGTAAACTCTGCTTTTGAATGAATAGACCTTTTTACACGCTCGCCACGTATTGAACAAATTTGCGAAGTCTAAATACGGCAAAGTAAAGTTCGTTTATTTTCAAACTCCAATATTTTGTTACACATTTTTACAAATGTTTCATAATTTACTTACCCCGTAAACATCGACGAGCACACGCCATGTATCTCGAGTGATAGTATATAGTTACTCGTTTTGAAAACACAAACCATGTTTTTGCGGCGTTATTTCGTAAAATGCACCGATGAGCGTTCGACGCTGGCTCGCAGAAGAATGATGACGTCACATTTTTTAGATTCAAGCCATACTCAATCCCAGCCGGTTCCAAGGAACCGGTATGGGGAGGGGGAAATAATACGCTTTTATCACTTAGGGAAGGTCTACTAATATTCATATGTCTATGTTCAATTCCATTCAATTGACTGATTAATAAAACACATGTAAATTTTCTTTAATGATTTATTCCAACAATCTACATTCTTTTGGTTATCTAAAAATCTGAATCAATATTTTGGTTTTTATGTTTATTTTTCACGTCGTACATTATCTGTCAGTTTTGACCTTTACATTCTAACTGTGTAGCACTGCGCGGAACGTTGCAAAATTAAAAAAGGGAATCAATTCCCATTACAAAGATATAACTTTTCAATATTTTCCAATATGTAATAACAAAAAAAACGATAAAAATCGTGGGTCATCCCTAAAACGCAGTGTACAAAATGGCGAAAATGCCCCCCTACGTCCGACATTTCACTAGCCAGATATCCACAGGGCTTCTGTGCCTAAAACTAAGTGAAAATGTCAACCCCAATAGTAAACCAGCTTTGACATTTTGTCAAAGGAAAATGCATTCGAGTTTTACTTTCACGGCTTCATTCTTTTATATTACGAAGTAATCCGACGTGAAAAAGTCAATTATTCTGTGCGGGTGCCGGAGGCCTGCCTTTGTACCTTTACCATATGATATTGCCATGTGAAAAATACGAACAGTTTTGTTTCTCATTCTTTCTCTGTTCTACCGGAAAGATTTTGCCACAGGGAATGTTTTTGATGGCGAAAATATACATGTAGTATCGACCATGGGAGCCGTGGTCGAGGGAGCTTTCGACTATCAAGGAAGGTCGAAGTTCGCGGGTTCAGATCCATAATTTATTAATTAATTATCTCACAATTTATTTTACATATTTTTTTTATTTGTACAACAGATTAATTAGCCAATTACCGCATAATTTTCTCATTTTGACATCTAGGAAGAAAGTTATTGTACAAAAAAATCTTAAGGCTATCTAAAGAAGAGTTATATATATCTAGTGTTTCCGATATTTCGTTGAACCGCACCAATCCTCTTGTCATGCTATGCTGTGCTAGAACATCTGTTCTGCGATGACTGCGGCTGAAATTTTCAGGCACATATACGCCACAGCATTCCAATGGGAACGGGCTGTCCATACAGTTATGGATTATGATAAAACTAATAATTTCAAGATATGCATAACGTCTAGTTCCTAAGCTAAATCTATTTATTGCCTCAAGTAATTCTATACCTATTACCTTGGACAAGTTCCATGCATCCGCATATAGACATACTTAAGGAATTTTATCTGGATTTTTTCCAGAATAATACATATTTTTATTTTGATGCGGAGTCCACACACAACTATCATACTCCAGCTTACTTCTTGTGTAGCTATCGGACGTGGCTATCATTGCATCTGGTTGATTCAATTATTTAAAATAATAACTGGTATATTTGCGACACATTCCTGAGTGGAAGATAGACTCAGTATCGCCGTGGTGTAAGACTATCATTCAAAGTTGAAACGTTGCTTGAAATTACTTTAGCCTTGTTTGGTGACTAGATCTGAATAGAAATGTTCAAGACCTTGCCTTCCTCTTCTCCTTCTAATCTCCTTCCCCTCTTCCTTCTGCCGCACAACATACTACAATTGATTGACGACTGGCGTGGTCTAGGGGTAAGGCTCTTGACTCTCAATCTGAAGGTCGCGGGATCGAATCCCGCGTGAGCTAGTAAATTTTATTTGATTAATTAATTCATTTTTAATTTTTTTTTTATAGAATAGTTAATACAAGTCCTGCTAAGCCAATTGAATAGGCTTGTCAACAAGTGTTTATAATTTAGTTACATTTACATTTTAAAAGTTATAATTTACATCTTATATTTATAGATTAATTATTTTTTCATACATATCAATACAAATATTTTTATTATAAGCAATAATTATTAGCCTGAAACAATCTTTCTTTTCTCGGGAAATTTTTTCAATGTAGATGAGTGTTTCAGGCTAATAATTATTGCTTATAATAATTGTTACCCCTTGTGCTATGCATAAAAATCTTGTCTTAAACATTAGTTTATTAATTAAAAAATAATAATAAATAATTTTTTTCCGCTAGCCAATTTTTCACCATATATTTAACCTTATTCATAGAATTACATTGCTTTATAGTGTCAGATAAATCCAAATAACATATAGTATATTTGCGGCACGTTCCAGAGTGGAAGATACTCTCAGTATCCCCTGGTGTAAGACCCATTCAGAACTGAAACTTTGCTTGAAATGGCTTTAGCCGTGTTTGGTGACGACATTTGAATAGCCAGGTACTTTCCCACCTTCCTCTTCCAAAAATTCTTCCCCTCTCCCCTACTTCCGCCTCACAACATACACAATTAGGGGTGCCAGAGTCTCACTAGCTCCAACGGGAGCAGCTGAGACTCTTCTGAGGTATTCATATAAAAAAAATGGGGATGCCATAGTCTCACTGGTTCCAGACGGGAGCAGTTAGGACTCTTGTGCATTATTCTCATAAAAAATATTTGTCGATGAGTCGACTGGCTAAGAATCATTATTAAATTAAAATATTAGTAGACGAGAGGTTGTGGGCTCGATTCTCGCAACATAATCTCTAAGAAAATACGGGTAATTTGTCGATACAGCTTTTGAGTAAGCCAGTTGCAAGTCAAACTATGACAACATTTTTCGGAGACTGTTGTGAGGCTGAAAGAAGTGGAGGAGGGAAAGAAAAATGTTGGGAAATGTCTGAAAATGCTAATCTGGTGAATGAATACATTAATTTAAATAAAGGTTTCGATTCTGAATGACAGTATTACATTTTACATAAGGACGCTGATTTTTCCCTTAAATCTCAAGCGAACAGAACTAAAAGCAAGGGGTTCTTTGAATTAAGGCAAATTAAAGCAGTGCGGAGAAACCTACCAACAGAGGCGACTAAATTGCTGGTTAATTTTCACGTCTAGACTACTGCAAGGGAACATATACATATGCAAGTCTCTCCAATTACCAAATTAACAAATTTAATTACAATCCGTCTTCATTGCTGCGGCAAGACTATTTTCACTAGCTTATTTAAATATTCCCACATTTCAGAGCATCTCCAAAATCTTCACCGGCTCAAATATCCTGTAAGAATCCGATTAAAATTTTGCAGGATTGTATCGTCATTAAATTAACAGAATGTCTTTGTATTACCTCCTATTACTAGAAATGTGCATTCCTAAAATTTACAATCTCAAAACCTCTTAGATCAGTGAAGTCATCAGCAATCGAAAGGTTGAAAGAACCAAAGCGCATACCAGATACTAAGTTCGGTGAGCGTGCTTTCGGAATGTCTGGACCTAAAGCATGAAACAAATTGCCGCACAATTAAAGAATGAATAAAGACTAGACCAAATTCAGAGAGAAGCTAAAATCATATCACAGTTGCGAAACTAATATAATATATAGGGTGTTAAGGGACGTCCTTGACTTACTTTATTAACCAGTGATTCCTGAAATTATTTGGAGTAAAAAATGGAAATAAAATTTTGGTCTCCGGTGACATTTTTGGTGTTTTTTATTTATTTTTTCTACAAAAACATAAAAAATGGTAGGTGTTGGAGAGTTGGAGGCGCGGTTAGGGGTTGTTCGGTTACTCGGCTGAGTGACCAGTGACGACATGCAGAAGATTTTTTTTTGTTTAATTTTGAAGAAAAAAATTAAAAAAAAAAAATCATCCAAAAAGTCACCGGAGACCAAAAATTCATTTACATTTTTTACTCCAAATAATCTCAGGAATCACTGGTTAAAGTAAATCAAGTACGTCCCTTAACACCCTGTATAGTCATGTTTGGTTCTGAAACAGTTTAAAAAAAAAAACTTAATCCATATTCCCCAAGTCCTTCATCAATCATGTATTCTTTTCTTTCCTCCTTTCCTCAAAGTCTCTACCAGGAAAAGAATACAGGAATACCTACATGTGGAAAAATTGAACAATATTGCTGCCAAAGTTTACATAACCTACTTGGGCAGTTGGAATTTCGTGGTGGCATGGTTCACAACTTGCTCGTTGAATTATCGCAAATATTAACAAAATTTCATTTTTTATCAAACCAAAGTGTCGTGGCTTAAAACCTGGTGTTGTGCAGATATATTGGGAACCCAGGATCGATCCTGAAGCGCCATAAGAAGCCGTCAAAGGTAAGAGACTTCCTCTCATTTCCTGTTTCCTACGATCAAATTTCAAAACACAATTATTGGTTTTTATTCATCAACAAAAAAAGGATTTACAGCCACATTCTCATGTCGGGGTATCGGCCGTGACAAGTCATTTATTAGTAACTAAGTAATAAATGGAATGAAAATATTCTCTCAGCCCTTTAACCAGCGACCGAGAATTCAAATTTTGTCGAACGATGGTTTGCGATAGTACTCTTGCAACTGTACAGGTTTCCGATGAGAAAGATTGATTATTCTCGGTACTAAATTTTAAACTGATAACTCAATATCGATTTTATTTCATTAAAAGTTTGATTTAATATTCAAGTAAGCAATAAAAATGTTCATATGCGTGATGATTAATTTATTAAAATAAAGTACCTTTTTAATTATGTTTTGATCCCAAGTATTTATAATTTTTCAATAATATCTAAGCAAAATGGTGTGCAGAAAATGGAATATATTAGTTTTAACGACTGTAAATAAATAGACAAATTGAAGTCGACCGGTCAGTGGTTGAGTGGGCATAGCGCTTGGGTCCCACCCGAGTGACGCCTGTTCGATTCCTTGGCTGGCTAAGTCCTCCATCACAATACAAGCAACATTTTCGCCTTTCTGTGGTGGTAGTAGGGGATAAAAAAAAGGTAGAGGACAAAAAAAAAGTATTTTCGTCACAAAACACATACCTACGCGGGTTTTTTTAATGATTTTATTTGAACTTAAATTAAAATATTGAAAACAGCTTTACTACTCACATTTTATTGATTTATTTTAATGTGTTATTCGACTTTGGTTGTACGGCCGTATATCCTCTTTGCATACTTACTTTAAGAAAAAATCTTCTAAAGGATCAGGCCGTAGTCCAGTGGGTAAGACTCTTGACTCACAATCTGGAGGTCGCGGGTTCGAACCCGGCATGCGCAAATAAATTTTATTTGATTAATTTGTGTTATTTCACAATTAATTCATTTAAAATAATATATGATATATTTGCGGCATGTTCCAGAGTGGAAGATACTATCAGTATCGCCCTGGTGTAAGACCACCATTCAGAATTGAAACGTTGCTTGAAAATGGCTTTAGTCGTGTTTGGTGACCAGATCTGAATAGCCAGGTACTTCCCAACCTTCCTCTTCCCCACCTCCTTCCCCTCCCCACTACCTTCAGCCTCACAACATACCCCAATTGGGGATGCCATAGTCTCACTGGCTCCAGACGGGAGCAGTTGAGATTCTTGTGCGGTATTCACTGTAAAAAAAAAAAAAAAAGGCCGGACCAACTGTCGGCCGGACCAACTGTCGGCCGGACCAACTGTCGCCGGACCAACTGTCGCCGGACCAATTTTCGCCGGACCAACTGTCATGGCAGACGAACTGTCCGCCGGACCAACTGTCGGCCGGACGAACTGTCGGCCGGAGCAACTGTCGCCGGACTAATTGTTGCCGGACCAGCTGTCATGGAACCGTGATTGTATGATTTGAAATGTGTGCGGAATAATACAATACCGGATCTGTCCTGATGATGGACACTGCAACGATGTCCGAAACGTTGGCTAAAGAAGGAGGTAGCGCAACACGGCTTAACACCCCAAAAACAAATAACGAAAATACAATATTTGTTTGAAAATTTTAAAAATCCGCACACAACCAACGGTATAATCTTATTATAATTATTATTTTACATTGAGTTTATGCTTTATTTGTATATTTTGTAATCTTTTTTTTATTTTGTGTTATACTTTTGTTATAAATGAAATTTGTATTTTATATGTAAAAGCCCAATAGGGCATAGAATAGGTGTGGGATGGATTAAATTTAGATCCGTAACAGGAATATTGTGTGACTCCAAAATGCCTATAAAACTGAAAGGAGAGATATACCAGACTATTGTAAGACCCGCAATAATGTATGGCTCCGAATGCTGGACTATGTACAACTCCTACACTAGGCAACTTGAAACAGCAGAAATGCGAATGCTTAGATGGTCGGCAGGAGTATCATTAAAAGATAAGATCAAAAGGTCACGCATTCGTGGTAGCCTGGGTGTCACAGACATAAATAGTAAGCTGGAAGAACGACAATTGAGATGGTATGGACACATAAGACGGAGACCATCAGACCACACAGTGAGGCAGGCAATGTCTATGGAGCTTCACCGACAGTCATCCAGAGGAAGACCGAAGAACTCCTGGATGACTCAATGTTCCAAAATTCTTCAGAGAAACGGCCTGGATGAATGCGATACCCAGAACAGAAGAAATTACAACCTGAGAACGAGAAGAGCCGACCCCAACAGCCTACCTAGGCAATGAGTTGGGACAGCGCAAGGAAGAAGATGTCAAGGAGGAAGAAGATTTATTTATTGACGCCCAATAGGGCGTAAATAAATCATTTATTTATTTATTGTTGTTATACGCCCGTAGGGGCTTTTACAGAGATTATAAAATAATATTTAAGTTATCGAGGATTACACATACATAGAATTTATACCAAAAGTTATAAAAGTGAAAAAAGTAGTTTTTGAAGAAAAAACCACTTGTATATTCTTGCGTAAAACCGTGAAATATTTTAAACAATGTAATATTTGACAATAACATAGAACAAAATATAATACCAAACATTACAATAATACATCAAATCGTAAAATATATTATACCCACGTTACAATAATTTGTAGGATAATAAAATAAATATATTTAAAAAAATCTTAAACTTAACTTTACTGGATAAAATAACATATTTTGACGACCAATTTGATTAAAAATTTCACATTTCCAGTTGTATCTGGTTATTCATTAATGTTAAAACTTTCATGTTTCCGCATTTTGTGGAAGGATTCCCAGAAGCCTGGAAATGAAAACATGATGTTTGAAGTCTGTAGTACTGAAATATCCGCTTCGAAAACATACGAGGGAAGGATGAAAAGATAAAATATTATGCTCTATGTTGTCAAATAGTCGTATGACCACTGTCCTGGAATTAGGAATATAGGTCGGAGTAACGCACGGAGTTCTACTAAATTAATATGGGGTGGGCCATAAACATTTGCACTTTTAAAATAATCATGAATAAAAAACGCAGATTGTATTTAAATACATGATTATTGATAAGAAAAAAAATATGCTGGAAAATCATTTCGTTAAAATAATTTCGTCAAAATGGCCGCTGGCATTCCTCAAATCAGGCACTTTGATTTAGAAAACTTTGCGGCACAAATGTTTGGGTAAGTTGACCATTTCTTAATGGATGTTTTCCTTTAATTGAAGTAGATTCACTGGTTTATTTACGTAGACTAGACTTGTATACTCGACTTGTACTTGTAACGCAAATATATTCAATAAAATCAGCTGGGATTAGGATCCGGGC
The DNA here is from genome assembly GCA_929108145.2 of Limnephilus rhombicus. Classification (NCBI taxonomy): domain Eukaryota; kingdom Metazoa; phylum Arthropoda; class Insecta; order Trichoptera; family Limnephilidae; genus Limnephilus; species Limnephilus rhombicus. The sequence continues at coordinate 52,423,133 of OV815280.1, read as the reverse complement.
TGCGGGGAGGTCATGGAATATCTCTTCTGCCCGAGACCAGTCTGATAGGAAAAATTTCTTGAACCTATTTCTTTTGCTCCAAAACCGCCCTGTTAGTTTTCTTGCCGGTTTCGTCGAAATTTTTAAACCATGATTTAATTAAATTAACACTTAAATTAATACTCTGTAATTGGTGATGCGAACGAATAGGCGGCGTGCATCACTAATTTGTAAAACAGATTAGAATCGTTGTTGAACAGAAAAGAACAAAATCATTGTTTTTGTAAACATGTTTTACCCAGAAAGCGCGTTGCTCTCCCGCAAAGCGATCCATTGTGACTAAATTACCAAGAAACGAGGAGCCACATACAAGTGTCCCCACTCTTCTCCCCCGTTCGGAATCCACGCTAGCACGATTACAAAAGTGCTAATATTTATGGCCCAACTTATACAGGCTGTCTGGGGGTAAAGTGCATTAACTTCGGGAGGTGATTCTACATGATAGTACTATTAATTCCAATGCTTGCGTTCCCATTTTTTTATGTTTAATTCTTTGGATAAAATACATTCATACTTACGTTGCCATGTCGTTAGAATACAACAGGACACCAAAAATGTTTACCTCCAAGATGACAAGAAAACGAAGTGGATTTATTGCTTTGAAGAATACTGGAGTAAGGTGGGAAAGCTAGGCAGCTTAGGTACTTTAAAAAATATAATAATAATAATATAGCATTAAATAAATCCTTTTTTTTCAGATGACATTAAAATGACTTTTGGTTTAGATAAATGTAGAACGATCCATATAGAAAAAGGCAAAATTATAAATGGAGATGAGGTATATTTAGAAATTTCAAAATTAAAAGTTTGAAAGAGGATGAGGTTTATAAATATGTAGGATACCTGCAATCGAATAGATTAGAAACAAGTATTAAAAATGATATTAGGATTAAATTCCAAACTAGAATCAGAAAATTTTTAAAATGCAATATATCTGCTAAAAATTTAGTAAAGTCAATAAATACTTGGGCAATACTTCTATTAACGCACTCATTTGGCATAATTAAACAGTCCAATACAGATTTAGATAGCTTAGAACGATTAATTAGAACTACGTTGACAAAGTTTAATTGCCATTATCCAAATTCAGATATAGAACGAATTAATTTACCTAGAAATTTAGGAGGTAGAGGTGTAGTCAAAATAACTTCTTTAAAACACAATCAGCTAGAAATGCTGATATTTTTTTCCAAAAGAAAGCTAATAGCTCAGAAATGCACAAAATAATTTACAAGGCAGATAGAAACATCACACCTTTAAATTTATAGGACGAGAATGCCAACATTCTTATAAATACCAACCAGGAGTTATTAGATTCCTGGTCAAATAAAATTATTCACGCAAAACACTTCAATATCTCAACCAAACGTATGTTGACAAACTTTCGTCAAACAAATGATTGAGTATTGCAGAATTTAGCGCAGAAACTGAAGGATTTATGCTTGCCATTCAAGTATAGTCATTAATTCATTAGTTCTTTCAAAATCTGTATAATTTTGTGTTATTTTATTAACTTATATAATTATTGTTAACCTCAACACAGGCTTTTCCTAGTGAAGTAACAAATTGTATTGTAAACATTTTTACCTGCAGTGTAAAGAAACAATAAATAAATACTTAAAATTATAGGAAGCATATAATCAAAGATAAAAATCAAATTGATGATTTATGTAGAAAATGTTTGGTTTTTCCGGAAACTATAGAACATATTATATCGGGATGTTCTGTATTAGCGCCGGCCGAGTAAACATTTAGGCACAATCAGGTTTTAAAAATAATTCACCAAAGTTTGGTAATTAAACATAACTTGAATGACTGCCGTAATATAGTACCATAATATTATGAATACGAACCAATAGGTTTTACATGACAAAAAAGTTTGACATGACAAAATTTAAAAAAAATAACTTATATCATCGATGTCGCTATTCCAAATTCCCGTAATAATTAAAAATCCTTTTCTGAAAAAATAAGAAAGTAGGTATACAGATTTAGGAAACTGGCATCATACTTAACTCTCTCATTCAAAATTTAGGCTTATTAGATTTGTCAAAGAATTTATATATAAAATTGCAAAAATCAGTCATTTTAAATACATGTAGGATTACAAAAAAAATTTAAAATATTTATATTGAGGGATCAGTTGGATTTATCGGTCCAGCTAGGAGTTCTACCGAGCCGAACCCTCTGATACGAAACCCTCATTCTAAGACTATGTCAAAATTTCAAAAATATCCATACATTTAAAATACTATATGCATCTCCATCAAAAATATCCATAATTCCCCAATATAATTCCCCCATATGGAACCCTTCCTAGAAAAGCCATGCAAACTCAATTGAAAGCAAAATCGCAAATTTTTCAGATGTCGTAAACTATGATCCTCTATTACAAAAAATGCGACTCTTATCGTTAAAATATAGAAAAATTCTCAATGATCTTATGGTTTTATTTAAAATAAACAATAACTGGTTTGACTCCCCTGAATTAGTCTCGTTAATAAATTATCATGTACCTAGTAGAACAACTCGACTGAAGACATCTTATTATCGCAACAATACTCCCAGTAATGCACAACAAAATTCAATAATACATCGTTTACAATTTAGGTAATGCATTTGCTCACATCGATCATGCCGAAAGTCTGTCATCATACAAAAGATGCATTAAACAAAATTTATCTGCTAGTCCACGTAATCATAATATAATCGTGTAACCATAATATCATGTCCTATCAGAATCCACTCTAATATCTATGGATTAGAAACATATTCCTTCAATACCTTCGTTTTATTTTTTAAATTTTTATATTATCTTCAATATTTGGCTCCTAAGAGCATTTCTTACCCTTTACTTGTCACATTTTTTTTTTTTTAGTATTTTTAACTTTTGTACTATCTATTTTTTATAAAGGTAACATATAGTCCATACATTTTAATTTTTTTTTACTTTTAACTTTTACGTGATACTTTATATTTTATAGTTTATGCTTTTATTTTATACTTTCATTTTGTACATCTTATTTCTATTACCGGATGTTTTCAACTGATTTCTATGTATTTAGGTGTTCTGAAAACTAGAAAAATACTCAAAAAATTCCAGAACGTCAGGTTATTTTGCAAAACGGTATACATATATATTATGTAGATAAAGATAGTAGAAACAATAGTGAGCTCTGGCAATAAACATTTCATTGCTAAACCGTTCATCCGATTGCGATGAAACTTTGGGGATTTCATGTGTGCATGCCCGCGATGGTTTCTGTATACAATAGTGAGCTCTGGCATCATGAAATTACGAAAAATTAATTAATTAAATGAAAATGAATCGCAGAAATGTATGTACGCGCATAACTTTTGAACGACTGCACCAAATTGGATAATTCTTTTTTTTGTGTTCGTTATTGTCAAGACAAGGTTTGTATAAAACTACTGGTGAGCTCTAGCTTTATAAAATTTGTATAAAAAAATTGCAATAGGTGGCACGCGAGCTGTGAAGACTGAATGTACTGGGACTGAATGTATGGAATGCGGGAGGGGGGGGGGGGGAACTCGGGTAGGGGGTTCGAGGGTGGGGGGGGAGGGGAACTAGGGATCGGGGAGGTTTAATCTGAATTTTTAGGCAATAACAAAGACCCTAACTAGAAACAAATCGTTAAAAGCATTTCAAGTTTTAGGTTGCCTAATGAGTTTAAAAGAACATTTTCTTCATACCCACCTCGACTACTTTCCAGAAAATTTAGAATATGTGAGTGAAGAGCAAAATGAACGACTTCACCAAGATATTAAGGAGATGGAAAAAAGATACCAGGGAAGATGAAGCATCTCAATGATTGCAGACTTCTGTTGGACGCTTCAGAGAGACCTTCCAGATGCTTCCTACAAGCGAAAATGCACCAAAAGGAGTCTCACTGGGAAAAAGATATGTGTTTAGTGCTTACTAATCAATGTATTTTAGATAAAAAAAATAAGTTTTGTTAAGCAATTATAAATAAAAAAAATTTTTTTTGTCTTTTATCTTTTATATTAAGATGATAAATTGTTAAACATAGATACCTACATTGTCAGAAAACGTGACGTTCTGTGACAAATGAAAGTCATTTTCGGATTCAGCACACCCAAAAACATAAGAATTACGCAAAAAAACCAAAACAGCCCTCAATTTTTATTTTTTTGTAGACTTGTGTTATTTTCCCATTTGGTCTCTGATTGATTGCATGTTGTTCTTGTATTATTTTGTATTTATAATACTTATATAGTGCACTTGCATATCGTGGATTGACTAGATGATCATTTGTGGAAAAGTGTGTGGAATGGTTTAGTTTTTCCCGTGGGGAAGATTTAACCCGGACATAAAGTCGTAAAAATAATCATAAAACTCTTACAAATCAAAAATGTCATAATGATTCCAAAAACCAAAATAATCTGAATACTATTCATAATCATATTAATCTAGTCGTTAAACTGTTAAATTATTCAATATTCGAAATAATGTAACATGCAAATAAAAAATTTAAGAGTTACTATTTCAAAAATCATAATATTCGTAACAGTCGTAAAAATCGTAATAACCCACTAATCTAAAAACCACAATACCACCACAAAATGTGTGCAAAAATCATTGAAAATACCATCCTTTGTGTCTGCACTACCGAGTTCAATATTCAGATACCAAAACGAAAGAAAAAAACAATCAAAACCTTTTGCTAAACTTAATGTCAAAACAACGCCGATGATCGGAAGGTATGAAAGAAAATAAATCCAGAACGATTCCAAATAGGTCTAAACAGATTTGTTCAAAATTAATCAAAATATATATTTTTATGTTTGGGAGAAATATCCAACCCAATTTTCTACCTTCCCAGATTATAATTAAAATTCCAAACATGTTGTTTATGACGTTTCCTGGGGGATTCATGATGACATAAAAACAAAATTTCCCTTGGCGCACTTCCTTGGAAGTGGAGAATTAAAAACAAATAACTTGTTTTCTTTGTTTTTTTGGGCTGAAAGTTATTACATTGGTTTAACGATGTCGAAAAAATTATGAATTAAAAATTCTGAGCAAAAAAGTTACAATACAATTTGTACCGCTTTTACTTCTTGGAATTTTTAAGTAGTGATATTTTCCGTACATTTGTAACAGTCTTTCTTAGGGTCTCTAGAGATATAATGAAGCCATTTAAAAAAAATTGTGAGATTCACGATTTATTATGAAATATTCCCGTTTAACATTTCAAATGGATTCGTTGTTTTTACCGTTTTTGGAAGCAGATATGTTACTCTATTAGATTATAATATTACAAATGGACACATGGAATTGAAAATATTAACATTTTGATTACAAAATTAGAGGGATATTTTTTCAAATATTTGTTGCTTACCGATTGTATTTATTCTTTAAAACTGTAAAAAATTCCGCGTTACTTGAAATTAAAAAAAACATATTTATCTACATGAATGTATTATAACCGTTATTGTGACTACAATTTTTGTTTGACATTTAAAAAAATCAGAGTGTGCAGTTCACATGCGGTAGTAGTGAAACATTCAGGAAACTAAAGTAGACAAGAGTGGGGAGGCTTAGAAGCAACGCAAAAAAAGGAGACCGATAGGCTACGAAGCACCACCCAAAGAGGAGACCGATTAGTCTATCTCATTCTCAAGCAGGCTAAATATTATAGACGTATGCGTTTGTTTGCCTCTTTTTAGTGTCGCTATTTTTCGTTTCACAGAGTTTCAAATCACAGCGGTGCTAAAGAAGTGTTCATCTCAAAAATTCACTAGCTTTGCCAATTCTTTCGCAACATGGAAAGCAATGGCGGTCGAAGACTTTCTCAAATATATTATATTAGGTCCTTACATATGAAATTGGCGGTTTGTATGGGAGGAACATAAGGTCGATATTCTTTTAATATAATATATTTATTTAATCAAAGTGTGTACCATTGCTATCTATGCACTTTTGCCATCTCATAGGTAGTTCTAGTTACTAAAAAAACCATTCGGACGGGAATCAATAAAATCTTTGAAGGCGGTTTGGACTGCCCCATCGGAGTTGAATTTTTTCCTTTGCAAGAAGTTATCAAAATTTCGAAAAAAAAAATGGTAACCTGTTGGGGCAAGGTCCAGAGAGTACGGTGGATGTCCAATTGAAGCTCCTCTAATTGGGTAGCCGTCTGTTGTGCAGTGTATGGTCTAGCGTTGTCATGAAGCAGCAGTGGCCTAGAGCGAGTAACCAGCCTCGGTTGTTTAGCAGCTAGCTTATAGACTATAGCTAGCTTAGACAATAGACATCTGCCGTAATCGTCTGAACAGATTTTAGAAAGCTGTAGTGAATGACACAAAAAAAAGAAAACACGACTGTGTTTTCTTTTGCGGCACCGTCGCCATACACATCATTAATCCTTCGAGCCGTTTCTGCAGCACTGGTGCCACGGTGGAACTCGTACTCGTAAATACCGCGATATTTCAAGTTTTCCATTTTGTAAACTAAGTGACGCAAAGAAAAAAAAACAATTAAGGAAAAAACAAATGAATTATAATTTTCGAAACACAAATACATGAGTAAATAGCTGTATAAATTTGAATTTGGAATTCCTAACCAAAGAGAAAATATTTCAGGTCAAAGTTGCCAGTACGGAAAAACGCTAATTTCATATGTAAGAACCTAATATTTATTTATTTATTTATTTATTTATTTATTTATTGTTCTTATACGCCCGTAGGGGCTTTTACATAGATTATAAAATAATATTTAAGATATCGAGGATTACACATACATAGAATTTATATCAAACGTTATAAAAGTGAAAAAACTTTTAAGAATATACAAGTAGTTTTTAAAGAAAAAACCACTTGTATATTCTTGCTTAAAACTGTGAAATATTTTAAACAATGTAATATTTAACAATACCATAGAACAAAATATAATATAAAACATTACAATAACACATCAAATCGTTAAATATATTATACCCACGTTACAATAATTTGTAGGATTCCACAAAGTGTTGGTTTAAATTGCATTTTAGAATGTAAAGGGAATCAGCGAATATATCTACAATACCACCAAACTTGTTGCCTAAATCATGCATCCTATTGGTAAGTGAGTGTGATTGATAGTTGGTTGTGTATGTGTTGCAAAAGAATGTTATATTTTGTCTAGTATTCCTTGTCGGTACATGGAGTTTAATACTAGAAACGATGGCAGGGCTGTCAATTAGGTTGTTCATAACTCTGTACAATAAAATTAGGTCTGAAATAATTCTTCTGTCAGACAGCGTAATTAAATTTAGTCGATTCATTAAACTTAAATAATTAATGTTTTCTATTGGAATTTTGAGTTTGAAATTTAAATACCTAAGAAATTTGTGTTGAACACGTTCTATTTTGTTAGAGTGTACTTTATAGAAAGGGGACCAAATAGGTGAATTATATTCTACTTGACATCTAACTAATGAAATGTAGAGTGTTTTCATGCAATCCATGGACTTAAAATCAGTTAGGGTTCTACTAAGGAAGCCAAGAATCTTTAAAGCCTTATTAGTTATATCATCTATATGTGCTGTGAATGTTAAGTTTGAATCGAATATAACTCCCAAGTCGCGAATTTGTAATACTGGTGTTAATTTAACATTATTTAAATTATATTCATGTAAAATATGAGAATGAGTTCTGGAAAATCGTATTACTTGACATTTCTCAATATTCAAAAATAACATATTTTGTTCGCACCATTTAAAAAATTCATCTAAATTAGCTTGCAAAATTAGGCAATCATATATATTTCGTATTCTTTTAAACAATTTTAGATCATCTGCAAAAAGTAGGACTTGTACATCTTTAAATATGTTTACAATGTCATTAATGAATATTAAGAAGAATATTGGGCCGAGGTGGGACCCTTGCGGGACACCACTTGTGGCCTCGAATACATAGGATTCTATAAAATTAATCCTAACACTAAGCACTCTATTACTGAGGTAACTGATAATCCATGTCAATAAACTTCCTTTGATGCCTAACAGTCGGAGTTTGGATATAAGAATGTGATGTCGAACCTTATCAAATGCTTTACTGAAATCGGTGTATATAGAATCCACTTGTTGTTTCAGACTAAGGGATTCGGATATGTAATTATTATAGATAGTTAAATTACTTAAGGTAGATCGACCTCTGATAAAGCCATGTTGGTTAGGAACAATAATATTGTTGATAGGTTTTACAATGGTATCTAATACTAATGACTCGAAAAGTTTGGGTAAAGCAGACATAATACAAATAGGTCTATAGTTTGATATATCGCTTTTGTCACCTTTTTTATGAATAGGCGTTAAATAACTCTTTTTCCACAGAGCCGGAAAACAGCCAGATGCTAAGGATTTGTTAAAAAGTTTGTGTAAGGGATATATCAAACTATCAATGCAAGTTATTAAAAATATGGGAGGAATACCATCCGGTCCAGCAGATTTATTACTATCTAATGCGTTTATGCCCCTTTCTATAGATTCTAATTTTATGAAACATTGACTTAGGTTTAATGACTCTTCCACTGAAGCACTGGAGACTGCATTGACGGGAATATCTTTGTCGTAAACACTTTTAAATGAGTCAGCAAAGAGATTAACTATACCCTCGATACTGTCGGCACATTTTCCTTTAAAATACATGCTATTAGGATATCCACAGTTGTCGTTTCGCTGAGATTTAGTAAAATTCCAGAATTTTTTCACATTGTGACGACGTACCTCATTTTCTATTACGTTAACATAGTTATTATAGCATTTTATTGATAATTCTTTACATTGTTTTCGTAGTTTAGTAAATGTTATATAATCGTTAGGATTTCTGGTATGTTTATATTTTCTGTGGATACATTTTTTTTTATTAATTAAATTAGTTAATTCCCTTGAAAACCATTTTGGATAATTATATGATGTGAAGCTAACCCTGGGAACAAATTGTTCTATAGAGGTATTTAAAATCGTGTAAAAGTGTTCTAATTGATCATTTATATGATTATCCTCATCTAAAAAGGACCAATCTGTTTGGATAAGGTACTCAGTAATATGATGGTATTCAGCTTTGGAAAAGTTATATGATGGGGCACTTGTTTTTTTTGAAGATGTTAAAGGCAAATTTGTTATGATAATGTCCAATGGTGGGTGGTGTTGATCTAACGGTAATAATAATTCGTCGGATAGCTCAACTACTATTTTCGAATCACTTGAAAACACTAAATCCAACATTCGATTGTTAAAGTTGAAAATCTTGTTTGATTGAGTTAGTCCCAAGAATAAAGACATATCACGAATTTCACTGCATTTAGCACACTGTAATTCGGCTTGGTTTGTAGCAGGTCCATTGTCATCTTGGCTGGTCCAGTTAGGAAGGTTATAATCACCGGCAATAATGAATTTTGCTTTAGGATATTTGAATTTGAGTACTTCTATGTCCTCATTGTGATTTTTATATGTTTGCAAATCCGATGCAGGTGGGATATAGACACAGCCGATAATAATTTTTCCATTGGGTATATTGAGCAATACAAAAATTTGTTCAACACTTTTGTGTTTAACCGGTAATTTAGTAGATGATATATCCTTGGATACGCACAGCATCACACCTCCTCCATTAGACTTTTTGCTTGTAATAGAATTTCGATCAGAACGATATGTAGTATAGTGATGTAGGCCTAATTCTGACGAGCTGATATCAGCATTTAACCATGTTTCAGTTAAAAACAGAATGTCGTGTGAGAATATTGGGGAGTTAGTTTTAAGTTGGTGCAATTTCGTACGCATTCCCCGTACATTTTGATAATATCCTGTAAGTCTAGAAAATCTGTTCTGTTTGTTTTTCAGTTTTTTGCTTGAGTTTTGATGATTTTGGGAATTCCATTGAAATGTTTGATTCGTAAATCGACTTCACCCTTTTCTTTCCTCTCTTCTAATTCCTTCCAGAGGTCAGTTAAATGTTGTCTTTGTTGTAGAGTTCTGTCAGGTTTGATTATAATTCCATTGGACAGAGTAGTTTTGTTAAAGAGTATAAGTTTTGCCTGTTTGACTTCATCAAATTCTAATTTAATTGGCCTGGTTTTGTTTGGAATTTTACTTCCAAGCCTGTAAATTTTCACATCTTCTAGATTGAACTCGCTATTAATTTCACTAATAGCTGCTAATACCTTTTTTCCATCCTCCAAGACGCTCACCGTGGTTGAGTTCGAATTACACTCGGGGACGTTGAGTAAAATGACGTTCTTCGAGCGGGTCTTGCGTTCCTCTATCTCAGCGAGCACGTCACAAATTGGTGTTGTTTCCTGTGGTAATACTTTCTTTTCGATGATTTTTTCGAATGTCATAACTTTTCCTTCAAGAACTCCAACAGTTACTCCTAGGTCTTGCATAGTTCCAGAGAGATTAGAAAGTTTACTAAGTATTTTTGCCATTTGGTCTTTGGTTATTTTCAAAGCAGGATCGGTAATGGCATTGTGGATGCTATTAATCTCCTCCTTAGCTTTGTTTAAGAAAGCAATTGCTTCATTATTATTCATTTTGAAAGTGAGATTTTTTTTTTTTTTTAAGAAAATAATATGAGTGACAACCCTGCTCGCAATTTACAGGTAATTAGGAATAGTAGGTAGTGGGAGCGTTCACAAGTGTTATTCAGTAAGTGCGAGGGAGAGATATGTCACTACCTTATCCTGTCACTTGTTAGAGCGAGACGTAGGGAACACTGCACACAAATGATTATTGAACAAATTGATTTACAAATTTTGATAATAATGTTGAATATTTAGGTTGATTTTGCAGTGATTATTAATAAATAAACGTAGTGCACTAAATTATGTTGCAGAACACTGAAACTTGTTTAAATACACTGTTTTATTTGTTCTATTTATAAGTTTCTAGTAGGACACAAAAAAAAACTCGACAGCTGTCAATATTTGTTTGGAAGTGTCGATGGTTGTTGTTTAAATGCAAATACAAAGCGTGGTGTTGTCAATTTCGAACACTGCTTGAATCGTATATTTCAAAGCAATTCTAAAGGAGACAGAACTACTTTTATGAATCCGTAACAGCTTGTGCCGTAAAGCACACAAGAATACTCTACTTCTGTCAGTGAAAAAGGATACAAAATGACTCAAGGGGTTTAGTGAACGCAAGTGTATATATATTATTCCGAGTTTGTGGCGTTGAATGAGATTGGACGCATTGGAAAATATTTATTTAAGGTTAAACAACTTTCCGAAATTTAAGACTATGGCATCTACAATTGGAGTACGCTGTGAGGCTGAAGGTATTGGGGAGGGGAAGGATATGGGGAGAGGATGGTAGGGATGTTTTATTACAGGCTAATTTGTACGCTTTTCGGAACAAGTCGCAAAGGTCTCATAGAAATCGTTTTGTCTCCCATACTATCGTAGTTAGAAAGAAGAAATGAGTACCACGCTTTATATTAAAATCTAAAAGTCAACCACGAAGTAATTAAAATGTACACCTTCATGTCACCAAAGTTTCCGGAGGATATTTGAAAAAAAAAACCCTTTGAAAATTTTTAATTTATTATTTTTACATGAAAGGACAAAAAGATGAGTTGTGGATAACTTTCATAATAAATTTACCCAATAAAATATATGTGAGTGTTTTATTCTGTTATCAGTAAGTTTAGTTAGAAAAAGCGTAAGGTGAGCCATTTTTAAAACTTGTTTGTTTGCATAATTTTTTTAATATTTAAAAAAGTTATATGCTTGTTTCGAATTATAGAATTTGAAAACTTTTTCACTTCCTTTCAAAAACAGTTCTTAGTTTTCGGGTACGTTTAGAAATATTCTGTTTATTTGGATTTTTTGCATTAATTTAAATATTTTGACCTTCCGAGAGAATAGGCCCGAGGCGTGAGTGGTTGAGTAATAATTTAATGGTACGTTTCAGTCGTAAACAACGCAGAATAATATCAAATCCTTGATAAGTTCACAATGATGTCCTCTGCGTACGAACTCTATCTAAATTTCTTTAAATGGACAATATACAGTGTTAATTTCAAGCGACCTCCCAGGTAAGAATGGTCCTGTTTTCATTAAATTTTAGGCAGCATCGCGTTCATTGGTCAAAATATTGTACATATATTTTCGTATCGGTGATCAATGAACCGGTGTATGCAATTTTTAGCCATAAGTTGTTTATAATTGTTTGCCTAGCTTGTAGTTTTTTAGATTTTAGAAATATGTTATAAGTTTGTACAGCACCCTTGAGATGATTTTTCACAAAAACGGCGCTATATAAATCATTAAAATATTATTGTTATTATTATTAAGTGATATTTTGCATACAAAATAAAACACTTTATTTTTTAAATAAAAAACTCTTGACTTGATGACGCATTATTTAAAAGCCCATGGCCGTATAAATAAAATGAAAATTGAACCATGAAAAATGACCTATTTCACCATGAAAAACTCTACCAGTAAAATCCTTTCATCCACCGTATCCGATTGTTCGACGCGTGAAATGTTCAGTATTTATTTTCTACATGAGATATTTATTTTCATTAGGTTCCTGTTTTCGCGAATTGTTTTTGGAAACCATTTTATGCATCGCCGGTTTCATTGTTAATATTTTCGATACTGAGAATAAATGGTGTTTTGCTTTCATGACTGCAATATACTGGCCGATATCAACTGATTTAAATTTGTTTATTTTAACTTAATTAAATTAACATACGAATAGTACAAAACATGAAGAATACAACAGAATAAATGGAAAGCAATGTTAAAATTAATAGGTAAACACAGGAGACCCTGAGGGAAAAAAATCCTCAGAGCTTATATCATCTTTGGAGGTGCTTTGTGGGGGGGGGGTCTTTCTAGGGAAAGTAAGGATAGGATGTTCTGGGAAGGAATAAGGTGTGGTGGGTGGATAGGAATCTGGAGTTCAATGTGTCCAGGAGTGACGGACTGATGAATCCATTCCTCTCACTGCGGTGCAGGGCGACGTTCCGAGAGAAAACACATCCGCCACCAAGACCCCGACAAACCTCACTCCGTGAAGACAGGTATCTCGCTAGTCACCAAACGTAGCGAACCACTTGGGGTGACCTGTGGCAGAGGTTTTGGTTATCCAATAAATGGTTTCCGAGGCGGCGATACCCACCTATCGAGTGAATCAAATAAGATAATCCATCCCTCCCGCTGCGGTGCAAGGCGATGAATGGGTCGAGAGTCCGAATGGAGAGAACAAATGATCTCTCTCACAATCTCTCCTGGTCCAGCCCGTCACGAAGTAGGTGAGCAAACGTATCTGCCACTAAGACCTAGACAAACCTTACCCCACGAACTCGGGCACTTCTGCTATGTCAGCAAACGTAGCGCACCACTGCCAGGGGTGTTAGTTATCCAATAAACGGTCCTTGGGGCGGCGGTACCTGTATCCGCCTCTCAAATTGAGTAGAGGTGATAAAATGTTGTATGCGTTAGAATCGCTATTTCAACATTTTGTTAAATTCACTTGGATTTCGGCGTTTAGTTTTGCTGTAACCATCAAATTTTGGATACCAGGAACTATTAAGCTTAGCCTCATCGGCATCGTCTCGATTAATTAAATATGGGTTTTTCTGAATTTCAATCGCCTGCGCAATTAGGCGTCTTCGATGCATTTTGGTTCTTCCCAAAAATTCGAGTACAAATCAAATCAAAATTGTGTCAATTGAGTGCTCGATAACTGCTGATTTGTCCGAACGACCATGATTAAATGCAATAGTCCAATCGGCTACGAGTAGGTGGAACCTTGACAGGAATCACATAAAAAAATGGAAGCACTCTTTTTCCGTTTCACTGGCAATAGACGTAATAGTTGCTGGTCTGAATTCAACGCACTTATGAATGTACATTGCTCATCACCAAACACAACAGCCTTACTAAAAAACCCAGTGAAAATTTTATTCAATTGACAAACGGCCGCTGATGTGAAAACATTACTAATTAAAAATTTGTTCTTTGAAAGAAATACACATGGTTTCCACGGCCTGAGAGGGTAGTTTATCTCTGTTTTAACCATTGATGTCCGAACGATATTTGTAATTTTTCCATAGTATTTTGAATGTTCTATATATTTCTTATTTTTGAAGGTGTCGTAAAAACAAATACCATTTATGAAAACTAGATAAAATTACCTTATAGATTTGAGTATTTGAAATACACTTTAGCTTTCAAAAACTGCCGTATTTTAAGATTCAAACTCGGAAAAAAATGGAAAAAAATTTCCTCCCACAACATTTTTGACCAAAATGTAGAGAAATTTAAATAAAATCAAAATTTAAAAAACACAGTCCTTTTGTGTAATAAATTTGGAAGGAAACTATCACCTCACTTTTTCATCGTGTATACAATAAAAAAATAATAAAAAATTTCAAAGTTTTTTTTATTGCCAAAAAAATAACTTAGAAATAATACCGAAATTTAAAACAGATTTCTTGCATCTCTAAAGACGTTAATTTTTTTGATACATTTACGAACACATGTATTAGATATTAATATTATAAAAAATTTTAAGAAACACTTTTAAGAAATTCTCTTAAAATAAAGATCTTAAAAAGAAAATTTTATCTTTTAAGTAACCTATAAAAAACAATATTCTGACAGTTCAACTTTGAAAGTACGGCGTTTGTACAATAACTTGATTAAACTGACGTAAATCACACAAATAACATGGTAAATATATCAATTATGTGAACAGAAGAGTAAATTCGTCACTACAATAGAAATTATAAAGTAAAATCACAAAATTTTCGATATCCCGCCATAAAACAAACCGAGCTGTTTGGTCATGTCTCGGGCCGACGAACATAGGCGCGCCAATAATGCCCCTTGCGGAGAAAAATTAAAACAACATTGTTTCCTAGTAAATTAAAACCATATACAACGTTGTCACATCTTCAATTCGTTTTAACAGCGTGACCACGAAAGAAACGTTATTGTTAATAAAACGTCTTTTAGTGTATACAAGCTCTATTTATGTTATTGCAATAACACAGTTAATCGGTAGCGCTGTGGTTTTTTTTAGTAAGGCTGTTAAAATATACCAACCAACCTGCACTCAACATTTCATCCCTCTCTTATAATTGGCAATTTGTTTGTTTTCAGTTTTCGCTGCACTCAACCCCCATCCCTGTCCTGCTCGCTAGAAGTTGTTTATGGTGCAATTCGTTAGCCTGAGTGTAACTTTCTCCACTACTCTATTTCACATAGAAAGAGGAGCAGTATTTTTACTTTGTTCTTTAAAGGCAAAGCTCGTTGCTGATCTTGGCTTAAAGTTATAAGTCCTTTGAGGAAGAACTGTGAGTGATGTAAATGCAGCTTTATATAGGGAAGCCCAAGTAATGCGATCGTTAATACAACCTTCTCTTTGATAAAAGAGAATAATGCTGGATTCACAATGTGCCATTTTTTCATACCCACGACAAAAGAAGAGTTCAAATATATTTTTAGATTATAAAAAATTATACAGCAAAATCTCTTTAGCGTGACCGTATTACGAATGCGGAGGTGTTATCCGAAAAAAATTCTCAAAGAGAAGCCACAAAAAAGTAATCTTAGTGTGCCCAGGAATATGGGTAATAGGCATGATAATCGCTTGGCAAAGGCAGTCAGATTTTAAGAGTAAACGTGGTTTTTATTTATTTTGTTGTTAATTTTATTAAAGAGAAAAAAGCTGATCAAGGGAAACTGTCACAGATAATTTTAGCCATAAAATTGTGCTTTTAAAAAATTGTTTCTTATATTCGTTCATACATTTCTAATGAAAACATACATTATTTAGTAGTTATTTGAATTCTGTTCAATGAAACCGTAGGAAAAGCTTTAATTTATCCAAAGCACATTTTTTGTATTTATTTATTTATTTATTTATTTATTTATTTATTTATTGTTCTTATACGCCCGTAGGGGCTTTTACATAGATTATAAAATAATATTTAAGATATCGAGGATTACACATACATAGAATTTATATCAAACGTTATAAAAGTGAAAAAACTTTTAAGAATATACAAGTAGTTTTTAAAGAAAAAACCACTTGTATATTCTTGCTTAAAACTGAGAAATATTTTAAACAATGTAATATTTAACAATACCATAGAACAAAATATAATATAAAACATTACAATAACACATCAAATCGTTAAATATATTATACCCACGTTACAATAATTTGTAGGATTCCACAAAGTGTTGGTTTAAATTGCATTTTAGAATGTAAAGGGAATCAGCGAATATATCTACAATACCACCAAACTTGTTGCCTAAATCATGCATCCTATTGGTAAGTGAGTGTGATTGATAGTTGGTTGTGTATGTGTTGCAAAAGAATGTTATATTTTGTCTAGTATTCCTTGTCGGTACATGGAGTTTAATACTAGAAACGATGGCAGGGCTGTCAATTAGGTTGTTCATAACTCTGTACAATAAAATTAGGTCTGAAATAATTCTTCTGTCAGACAGCGTAATTAAATTTAGTCGATTCATTAAACTTAAATAATTAATGTTTTCTATTGGAATTTTGAGTTTGAAATTTAAGTACCTAAGAAATTTGTGTTGAACACGTTCTATTTTGTTAGAGTGTACTTTATAGAAAGGGGACCAAATAGGTGAATTATATTCTACTTGACATCTAACTAATGAAATGTAGAGTGTTTTCATGCAATCCATGGACTTAAAATCAGTTAGGGTTCTACAAAGGAAGCCAAGAATCTTTAAAGCCTTATTAGTTATATCATCTATATGTGCTGTGAATGTTAAGTTTGAATCGAATATAACTCCCAAGTCGCGAATTTGTAATACTGGTGTTAATTTAACATTATTTAAATTATATTCATGTAAAATATGAGAATGAGTTCTGGAAAATCGTATTACTTGACATTTCTCAATATTCAAAAATAACATATTTTGTTCGCACCATTTAAAAAATTCATCTAAATTAGCTTGTAAAATTAGGCAATCATATATATTTCGTATTCTTTTAAACAATTTTAGATCATCTGCAAAAAGTAGGACTTGTACATCTTTAAATATGTTTACAATGTCATTAATGAATATTAAGAAGAATATTGGGCCGAGGTAGGACCCTTGCGGGACACCACTTGTGGCCTCGAATACATAGGATTCTATAAAATTAATCCTGACACTAAGCACTCTATTACTGAGGTAACTGATAATCCATGTCAATAAACTTCCTTTGATGCCTAACAGTCGGAGTTTGGATATAAGAATGTGATGTCGAACCTTATCAAATGCTTTACTGAAATCGGTGTATATAGAATCCACTTGTTGTTTCAGACTAAGGGATTCGTATATGTAATTATTATAGATAGTTAAATTACTTAAGGTAGATCGACCTCTGATAAAGCCATGTTGGTTAGGAACAATAATATTGTTGATAGGTTTTACAATGGTATCTAATACTAATGACTCGAAAAGTTTGGGTAAAGCAGACATAATACAAATAGGTCTATAGTTTGATATATCGCTTTTGTCACCTTTTTTATGAATAGGCGTTAAATAACTCTTTTTCCACAGAGCCGGAAAACAGCCAGATGCTAAGGATTTGTTAAAAAGTTTGTGTAAGGGATATATCAAACTATCAATGCAAGTTATTAAAAATATGGGAGGAATACCATCCGGTCCAGCAGATTTATTACTATCTAATGCGTTTATGCCCCTTTCTATAGATTCTAATTTTATGAAACATTGACTTAGGTTTAATGACTCTTCCACTGAAGCACTGGAGACTGCATTGACGGGAATATCTTTGTCGTAAACACTTTTAAATGAGTCAGCAAAGAGATTAACTATACCCTCGATACTGTCGGCACATTTTCCTTTAAAATACATGCTATTAGGATATCCACAGTTGTCGTTTCGCTGAGATTTAGTAAAATTCCAGAATTTTTTCACATTGTGACGACGTACCTCATTTTCTATTACTTTAACATAGTTATTATAGCATTTTATTGATAATTCTTTACATTGTTTTCGTAGTTTAGTAAATGTTATATAATCGTTAGGATTTCTGGTATGTTTATATTTTCTGTGGATACATTTTTTTTTATTAATTAAATTAGTTAATTCCCTTGAGAACCATTTCGGATAATTATATGATGTGAAGCTAACCCTGGGAACAAATTGTTCTATAGAGGTATTTAAAATCGTGTAAAAGTGTTCTAATTGATCATTTATATGATTATCCTCATCTAAAAAGGACCAATCTGTTTGGATAAGGTACTCAGTAATATGATGGTATTCAGCTTTGGAAAAGTTATACGATGGGGCACTTGTTTTTTTTGAAGATGTTAAAGGCAAATTTGTTATGATAATGTCCAATGGTGGGTGGTGTTGATCTAACGGTAATAATAATTCGTCGGATAGCTCAACTACTATTTTCGAATCACTTGAAAACACTAAATCCAACATTCGATTGTTAAAGTTGAAAATCTTGTTTGATTGAGTTAGTCCCAAGAATAAAGACATATCACGAATTTCACTGCATTTAGCACACTGTAATTCGGCTTGGTTTGTAGCAGGTCCATTGTCATCTTGGCTGGTCCAGTTAGGAAGGTTATAATCACCGGCAATAATGAATTTTGCTTTAGGATATTTGAATTTGAGTACTTCTATGTCCTCATTGTGATTTTTATATGTTTGCAAATCCGATGCAGGTGGGATATAGACACAGCCGATAATAATTTTTCCATTGGGTATATTGAGCAATACAAAAATTTGTTCAACACTTTTGTGTTTAACCGGTAATTTAGTAGATGATATATTCTTGGATACGCACAGCATCACACCTCCTCCGTTAGACTTTTTGCTTGTAATAGAATTTCGATCAGAACGATATGTAGTATAGTGATGTAGGCCTAATTCTGACGAGCTGATATCAGCATTTAACCATGTTTCAGTTAAAAACAGAATGTCGTGTGAGAATATTGGGGAGTTAGTTTTAAGTTGGTGCAATTTCGTACGCATTCCCCGTACATTTTGATAATATCCTGTAAGTCTAGAAAATCTGTTCTGTTTGTTTTTCAGTTTTTTGCTTGAGTTTTGATGATTTTGGGAATTCCATTGAAATGTTTGATTCGTAAATTGACTTCACCCTTTTCTTTCCTCTCTTCTAATTCCTTCCAGAGGTCAGTTAAATGTTGTCTTTGTTGTAGAGTTCTGTCAGGTTTGATTATAATTCCATTGGACAGAGTAGTTTTGTTAAAGAGTATAAGTTTTGCCTGTTTGACTTCATCAAATTCTAATTTAATTGGCCTGGTTTTGTTTGGAATTTTACTTCCAAGCCTGTAAATTTTCACATCTTCTAGATTGAACTCGCTATTAATTTCACTAATAGCTGCTAATACCTTTTTTCCATCCTCCAAGACGCTCACCGTGGTTGAGTTCGAATTACACTCGGGGACGTTGAGTAAAATGACGTTCTTCGAGCGGGTCTTGCGTTCCTCTATCTCAGCGAGCACGTCACAAATTGGTGTTGTTTCCTGTGGTAATACTTTCTTTTCGATGATTTTTTACAATGTAAACCGATTCCTAGTGAAGATTAGTGTAAAAGAGTAATTTACAAATTTAAGAAAGTAAAGCTCAGGGCTTGGAAGGTAATGATAAGAAGAGTTGGTGGAATTAATATGTGAATAGAGAAAGGAAATACAATGGATTGCAAATGAATCGCAAATGGGGATGGATGAAGAATCAGGTACAATCTTCGGTGGAAATTGTTAAAACGAATCAATAGAATTTTTTTTTCGTTGTTTGTTTTTGGGGTGTTATGCCATGTTGCGCTACCTCCTTCTTTAGCCAACGTTTCGGACAGCATTGCAGTGTCCATCATCAGACAATACTAACGAAAATACTTTTGGCCGTGAAAATCTTAAAACGTGTACAATAGAAAATTTGTTCGGGTCATGTCAAAAAATAGTAAATGAGACAACGACAATAAATACATATGAATAAATGAGGATGCATAGTAAATGTGATTGTTCTAAATAATAGTAATTGGATGATTTCTATAGCGTCGTTTTCGCAAAAAATTACCTCAAGTATTCTTAAAGGATGATTCTTCAGTCACAGTTCAAACAGTCAAAGTTTTTTAACATCTTCTGTTGTATAGATATAAGTTTTTTTATAATTGAACCATGAGATACGCCCTGAAGGCACTTCTTTCAAGAAAGTTTGTGCATTTTTCTAATTTACCAGAAATATTATGAAATATTTACTTTACGAGACTAAAACTATCTTTATATTTTACTTTTTTTGATCTATTTTACAAAATTAAATCAATACATAACCTTGGGGACTGGCGCCCTTGAAATGATTGTCTCAAAAATGGCGCTGTACGAAGTATCAAAAATTAACGAAAACTTCTTTAGAACCGTTGTGATTTTGAAATTCGATGAAACAAAAAGAGACAAACACAGAATCTACAGAATCTAGCCTGGGAGAGAATGAGATGGACTAATCGGTGACTTCTTTGTGCGGCGCTTTGTAGAATAAAATGTAAAGTTAAAATTTAAAGCTTGGTAACAATATTATAACAAAGTACGCCAGATACTATGCATTCGTCTCATTCTCTATCTTTAGTTTTCTGAAGGGTTCACTTCTACCGCTTGTGAACTGGAGGCATATTTTTTTTATTAGGTCATTCTATTCATTAACCGTAAACATAGAACGATTCTTATGAACCGTAGATCAAGGATCGAGGTCAATCTATTCATTGTGAGTCTACCCCACGGGAAAGGGGTGAAAGTCCAACCCTTGATGTATCGCCCGGGAAACAAACAGGGCTGAAGGAAGCCAAGTTATTAACAAACCTTCAAAGGACGTGTGATTCATCAAATAATGTGTCAAAACTGACGTTTCAATCTGCTTAGATGTTGTTTAAGGATCCTTGAAATATGTTATTTTTCTTTGCTTTTTTTAACTAGCTGAAGTCCTTTGTAATGTAAGTTTTCATCCCTCTACAAAACATTCCCCAACAAAATTTATACTAAAACCTTACCTAACCTAACTTAACCTAACCTAACCGAAGTCCTTGATATTTCCCTGGCTATAATAATAATAATAATAATAATCCAGGATGTGGGGAGGATAGTGCAATCCCACACGTCCCATATAGTTATACATATTTATATATTTACACAGTAAAGAAATAAGAACGTAAATAGAAAATAATAGTAATAAGAATTAATAATAACAAAAGTAAATATTCAATTATTAACCCCGATACAGGCGAACCCTAGTGGGGTTAATAATTACATGCTAAAAATATAAATTGTGAAGAAGCAATAAATAAATAAATAAATAAAAATTATTATGCAGGGCGTGATCTTAGGTGCGCTCGGGCCCATCGCTCACTCAGGAGTGGAGCTTGGTGCTGGAAGGCTGCGGTCACCAACGCGTTGTCGGAGGCCATTAGCCGCATCCTGGCTCCAGTGACCCGGTGTCTCATCAGACTGGCGAATCCATGGAGTCCTAATTCTGTGAACATTGTTGAAGCGCTGCTATACCTTCTGAATCCAAATATGATTCTGCAAGCATCATTATATTGGATCCGGAGACGTTCCATTGAGCTTACTCGGTATTGACACCATGTTTCACACGTATACAGGCCAGTGCAGAATGCATTAAATAATGTTTTTTTAACATTATCACTGCATCGGAAGAATCTTCGGGCAATCATATTTGACAAAACACTGATACTTCTCCTCTGTCGTTCAATGTCACCATCATCCGAGAGGTCTTCAGTGATGATGTGCCCCAAGTATTTTACATTCGTGGATGTGCTTATGGTTTCCTCGTTAAGTTGTACAGGGAGCATCTTCTCGGGATTTTTTCCATGGCTATTTGCAAAGATTTTCAAAATCTAATGAAAATAATGAACTTCTTCTTGTTTTGAAGGCCAAGTGTTTCAAAATTTAATCAATCTCATAAAACTGAAGATTTGAGATTAGTAATATCGTGATTTATTTTGAGGTTTTATGCCGTATTGCGCTACCTCCTTATTTAGTCAACCTTTCAGGCAGCGTTACAGTGACAATAATCTCGGCATGAAATACTAAGATAATTATTATTAAAATTTTGGTTTAAACATTCATATAATTGAGCAATAATTCCCTCACCAAATACAAATACAAAATGTCTATTTATGGTGAGGAAAGGCTATTTTTATATCCTATATAACATTAAAAAATGTATACTTATTACAAAAAACAAACAAATATTAAATAAATTAAAAAAACACGGTAAATTATTTTCATTTACTTACAACTTTAAACGATACCACAAAGTTGATTTAAAATTATACGAAAAAAAAAATTATTATAAGTTTGTTTTTTTTTTATTATTTTATTTTATAATACTTCATTGTAATTAGAAAATTTAAAATATTTTATAATTTATATTTTTAATAATGTTTTGAAATAAAAATGTTAAAAAAATGTTGGTGTGATTACGAATAACCAGACAATATTAAAAAAAACTCGTACAACAATCATTGTAATCGGAATATTTTCTTGTGTAATTATTATTATTAATCGGAACATTTTCTTGTGTAATTATTATTATTAATCGGAACATTTTCTTGTGTAATTATTATGATTATTTTATTTCTTTATTATGTTTTTATTATTATTTTTTATGAGCTCCACACAGAGGGCCCTGAGGAAAATAAATTCCCTCAGGGCCTATGTCATCTTTGGGGATGATGTGTGAAGTGTTTTTTTTAAGGAAAGGAAGGAGAGGAGAGTCTTGGGAAGGAAAAGGGTTTAAGGTTTGGGTAGGAATCTGGGGTTTAGTGTGTCCTGGTCATCCACCTCCAAGACCTAGACAAACCTCACCCCATGAATCCGGCCACCCCTGCTAAATCGCCAAACGTAGCGAACCACTTGGGGTGACCTACGGCAGAGGTGTTGGTTATCCAATAAAGGTTCCCAGGGAGGCGATACCCATTCCCGCCTCCCAAATTGAAAATTATGAAGGAGACCAAAAAGGAGTGGTCAAGGAAACAGTCAAATAAGTCAGCATAATAAGTGTTTACTCACATATACTTCTAATGAAAAAATGCTTTTTTGAATACATTACGCTAACCTACTTCATTAGATTTTATTTTCATTCTTCTCAAGCGAAACGATAGAAAAAGCTTCATTTATCCAAAACGTATTATTTCAATATTCATAATTTTAATCGATTTATGGTAAAGGTTAATCGAAAAGGGTAGTTTTACGTTACACTTAATATGTCATCGACGTTGGTCCAAGATGGATCACGCGTCTTGTTTGAAAACAAAATACACAGAAGAAAGATAATGTCACGTACTTGTATACCGCTCCTGACGTATTGACGTGAAGCATGAAATTGGTATAAGAGGGATGCAAGCACGTGAAATGCAGCATTATTCAATTTTACCGTCTTTTATAAAATTATATTAGGAAAGCAGGATATGGAAGTGAGAAGAGAGCTAGGAAAGTGGAGCGGAAATTGAAGAAGAAGATGGAAATCGAAGGAATCAAAATCATATTCAAGTTCAAGATGAGTTTCCGCTGCGAGGTTGAACGATTTATTTGGGAAGATCGATCTGTACTTAGCTTACCTACGTCAATATCTGGGGAGCGATTCATTCTCCTTTTGAATTTTTGGCATTTCTTATGGAGGAATCCATTCGCATGCGTATTTCTCTACAACTTCGGAGTACAAAGATAATAAACATCACTTCTTCTAACACAGCAAACTTATTTTGTGCCACCATTTTGATTTAAATTAATAAATTACTTCGTTTTTACCACTTTTCTTGTTTAAAAAACCAACATGTTTCGTGAGCAATGCTCAATTCTTCAGGGTTTTTTATTGATACTAATTATAAATAATAGACGTAGACAATGGTGTCAATTGAAAAAGAATGGACATAGACAATGATATGAGATTGGGTAGAGGAGAGAGGGGCAAAGGGAGACAATATAATAAATACAATAATCTTTCTTTCTCGTTTATTTTTATGCATATATTGTAAAAAATATACCTACAAATATCTATGTGAAAATCAATTTAATAGGAGTAAAAAGAAAAATTAAGAAAATTATACACATGTTGAACTCCTTTGTGCAATTTTCCAGGGCCCACAAGCAGGGTTCAAGTCCCAGATGTGATCGCATCTTTTTCTTATTTTTCTGTTTCAAATTTCGATTGATTTTTGCTAATATTGTCTTCACTAATTAAATATTACAATTTGAGGTTTTACTAATTGTAGTGTTCTGTTATTTAAGTGAACACACTAACAGACTCTCCAAATACTTGGATGGAGATTACTTTGGAATAAATAGAATCTGGTTCGTTAACTGCGTTTATTTATATTCGCGTATAAAATTGGACTGCGGTAGTCAACCTAACTAGGAGCTAGCTAAAATGGTTCTGCTCCGTGATAATTGAAACACCGCCTCAGAGCCCCCTGATCCCCCTGCCGGAGAGCTTAAGCACTACGGTTTGCCATCTAGCGGATTCTTCCGAAAGCTGATGTCACCGCCATCTGTCTCTACAAGGCGGAAGCTTTTACGATACACCACACTAATCAAGTTTAAAATAAAAATTATTTATTCTACCAACTGATATTTACTTTATGTGCATATTGTACATATTATATTTCTACATTATGCAAAATTTCTGCAGGTATTATGTTTGAAGGCATGCGGCCGTTAAATAAATAAAATCTATTTAAGAATATTGGAGTGATCGATTGAAACATACTCGTATTTTACACAGAACCGGTAATCTTTGAAAGTGTGATTTGTACCTACCGATTTGAAAAAAAAACGATATTGTCAAACTGTCAAACAGTCTTACGTAAACACGTAAGACTGTTTAACCCCCAAGAATCAGATGTAAATTAAAATTATTATTATGTTCAAGAATTTCGACATTGGAAATTTTAAAATCAATATTACCTTACTTTGGGTAGAATTTTATCGGTTTTTCGTTTCATTGATTCACCTCTGACTACCGGCGTGGTCTAGGGGTAATGCTCTTGACTCGCAATCAGAAGGTCGCAGAATCAAATCCCGGCGTGGGCAGATAAATTTAATTTGATTAATTTGTGTTATTTCACAATTAATTAATTTAAAAACATTATTTTATATATTTGCGGCACATTCTAGAAAGGAAGATACTCTCAGTATCGCCCTGGTAAGACAAACATTCAGAATTTAAACGTTGCTTGAAATGGTGATCAGATCTGAATAGCCAGGTACTTCCACACCTTCCTCTTGCCCATCTCCTTCCCCATACTACTACCTTCAGTCTCACAACATACTCCAATTGGGGATGCCAGAATCTCGCTGACTCCAGACGGGAGCAGCTGGGAGACTCTTGTGAGGTATTCACATATATATATTTTTCTTTCCAAGAACTTCCTTTACTTCTTTTCCCTAAAAAGAATCTCCAAGCATCCCCAAAGATGACTTGTTATTTTTCCTCTAGCAGACTCAAATTATGGGGTAGTATGAAAGAAATCTGTTTTCTAATTACATTAATTAAGTCTTTAATAAATTTAATCGTCTTTCATAAAGTTTATGGTCAGTCATAGCGTTGAGCGGCACTAAAAATATTGTGGCCGAGATAATGGCGTATTCCAAAGAGAGTCTGCTTACCTACGGATTATTTCATCCATTCACGAAGTTAAGTTTTATGTCTCGATACAGCCTAAACACCATAGACACTAAAATCAAATACTATAAATTAATAATATTGGCGAGATGGTACTTTTGGCGCGAAATGGTAAATTCTTCGGCCGCCATCTTTAATAATGGCATCGTAAATGAAGCTATACATTTTGTGATTTATGGTTCAAACAATTTATCTATAAGTTTGTGATAGTAATTTATGGATTGGTAAGAAATACTTTATTTTATTTATTTATTTATTTATTGCTTCTTCACAATTTATGTACATATATTTTTAGCATGTTAACCCCCACTTGGGTTCGCCTGTATCGGGGTTAATAATTTCACAATTTAATAAAAATAACACACGCAAATATCGGTAATGCAAAACAGTTAAGTAAAAGCAAAATAATAAAATTTAAAAATAAAATGATAAACAGAGAAAATAATAAGTGATAAAAATATATGAATTAATAACAAAGTGTTAAGAGATCAGACAAAATGTTCTCATTCATTATATCGTTAGTTCATACCATTTTCAACAATAGATAAAATTTAAAAAAATATATGTCCTTAGGTTTTTTTTTTAAATATGTGTAAAAAATAAAAAATTAAACCAAACAATGATTTATAAGCGATTACATTAGAGCGAATCTTTCTTATGCAATATTAAAGTGACTATCAAATAATTATGAAATAAATATGAAAGAAACCGTTTTGATCACAACATTATTGTTTTCATTCCATTTAAGTGACCGTTTTCATTAAAATATGATTGTATTTTATAGTGTAAGTGATACCTTAGAAATGCCATCCGTGTGATCTTTTAGTTTTGACAAAGTTATGGGATACAATAACCCATATATATTTATTTATTTATTGTTTCTTTACCTTTTTAATTTCGGTGTTATTGTTTAAATTGAAATTTTGAACTTCATTTTGACTTGAGATTAACAATTTTATAGAGTACACAAAATAATGTGTTGAAAGACAATATTGTTACAATAATTTTTCTCACAGAATGGGCCTCTACTGCACTATAGGAACAAATACATTATAACGTAAAACATATAGCATATATTTATATAAATTTTTTTTTTTTGCAAGTTGTTTAATCTATATGGTTTCATAAAACTGTTAAGTTATTGATTTCTTTCAGGCGGCAATTAAAAATACTTTTATTTATTTATTATAACATGGTATCATTTAGTTTTAAGCAAGAAATGAGAAAAACTGGAACATTCTCACCTTTAACTGATAAACTATGCAATTTTAATTGGAATAACACATTTTTTAGTAATTATCATGGTTATACCCATGATTATTTTTATTTTTTATTTATTTATTTACATTTAAACCCGCTAAACTACTTATGTAGTTTGTCAGCAGGTACATAATGACAACATTGGTACATTTTCAAACATTGTATACATATAATTTTATAATTTTGATGCTGAAAATCAATTAAATGGATTATTTAAATTACCGAAATAGTATATACATGTAAGTAGCACTAGAAGCCTTAAATAATAAAAAAAAGTACAAATGGATTAAGTATGATATGATATAATAAAAAATTAATATGTTATGATATAATAAAAAAGTACAGATGGATTTAGTATGAACAAATGAAATATAATCACAACTAAATTAAAAGTTTCATATACATTAGGTATTACAAAAATTGTAATGAATTTACCAATTCCTTCAATGTGAGTTTCAATAAAGAATACAAGGACTTCGGTAGGGCATCAATATAAATCATCCCTATCTAATAGCCATTTCCTTAGTTTATATTTGACTTTACCATTAAAAACGTTATTATTTTTGATTGTCATTGGTATTTTATTGAATATTTTGGGTAAAATATAGTTTAGGGTCCTTTCACCGTATTTATTGGTACATTTCGGAACCACCAATCCTTCATTTTGAGTGAATCTTGTATTATGTTTATGGTAAACTCTTTCCCTGTACAAGGAATCGGACAACATAACATGTTGACTTATAATATTATAAAACAATAATCCTCTGACAGGTAAAACATTTAGAGACTTGTATGTTAATTTAGTGTCACTTCTGTGTTCATTAGTGTACTTAGGGATTAATAATTTTGTCAGGGAGTTTTGCAATGTTTGGATATAATTTTTTTTTTTTTTTACATGAGCTCCACACAGGAGGCCCTGAGGAAAATAATTTCCCTCAGGGCCTATGTCATCTTTGGGGATGCTGTGTGGATGGTTTTTTTAAGGAAAGGAAGGAAAGGAGAGTTCTGGGAAGGAAAAGGGTTTAAGGGGTGGGTAGGAATCTGGGGTTCAGTATGTCCTGGTCATCCACCTCCAAGACCTAGACAAACCTCACCCCATAATTTAAATAAGTTTTAGTATTATAATTTTTTTTTTTAAATATATCATTGAGGAAAAAGGAAATGATAAATTTAGTAATGATACTCTAAACGGAAATGTGAAAAAAACAAGAAATAGAAAAATAAAAAGGTAACGGTTTGCTGTATCTAGTTATTTTTCATATTCATATTTCTTATTAGTATTATTATCTTCTTCAATAATAACTTAAAACCTATTATTTGGATTTTTATTTTTTTAGATTGAAATCATTTGGGATATTTTACCCTCCTAGTAAACGTGGAGCATTTTTAAGCGGCTCTTACCTACTTAAGTTCAAGTTATCAATTTCGTAAAAATTATTATAATTTTCATCGAAGCTATTAAACTTTGGTTCGTTACGAAGGTGGAATGTTATTACCCTAGTAATACTGAGTACTTTGGGTGCTTAAATCAGAGTTAGTCTTCAATAAAAAAATGCTATTTAATCTGAACGTCACGGCGTCGCGTCGCGTCAGTGGGCTGGGGTTGGTCATGCGACCAAAAACCCCAATAACGTATCTATACCACTAAAGTACGAATATTAGGTTAATTCTCTCTCTGGTTTCAATCCTGGGATTGGTTTGCAGCAATTTCCTCTATTCGTCTCTTCCATTCTTCCCTGTCTATGGCGGCTCTTTTGAAGTCTGCATATGATGAGCAACGCACGTCCACCAGCAGGTCCTTCAGGTACTCTCGGCGTGGGCGTCCCCTAGAGTTTGTCCACTCGGTCATACCCTCCATTATGGCATGCAAAAGGCCTTCTTGTCATATTACATGGCCGATCCATCTTGCATGACAAGGTCCTGAGCAGGTGCCTTCCTCCTTAAATTCTTTGGAGAACTTCCTCATTTGTAATGTGGTCTCTCCAGGAAATTCCTAGGTTCATTGTTTGTAACATAAGTAATTATTGTATGGAACCTGTTCATTCCAGAATGCGTTATTACCTATTCCAAACAATTTAGTCATAAGATTTATATTCCCGGAATTTTTTTTTTTTTAAATCTGCATAAATAAAATATTATTTATTATTTTTAATTAAATCTTGTCTTAAGCGTTAATTTAACAATTAAAAATAATAATTAATAATTGACAAGTTTAAGTATTTCCCCAATAAATGAAGACATAATTTGTCTAGACGCCACCTAGCGACGGATTTAACACTAACAGTGTCTCTCTCGCAAAAATAAAGTTGGTTGTTTTCAGGTGGAAAAATATAATAAGCAGTAATTGTTGAATGAAACACTTGTAGATATTGAATCATTTGGCGGGTATAAGATAAGCCACCATAGCTCAATTGGGAGAGCAGCTGACCGGCAATCAGAAGGGCACGGGTTCAAGTCCCGTTGGCGTCATGTATCTTTTCTCGGAAGATTTTTCAATGTGGATGAGTGTTTCAGCTGATAATTATTGCTTATAATAATAAAATATTATTTACCAACGTTTGCACAAATAAAGTCCGAATCTTGAAAAATAAAATAATATATCTAATGGCCTGGTATTTTACGAACACATTGTCTTGAATTTTCAAAAATTAGGTCACATTGTGAATTTTTATTTTTTAAATGTTATTTTCGATTGACCATTGACTTTAAATACCTCCCAAGGTCCTTAGCAATGGTCTATTTCATGTTGAGAAAACAATGCATCCTCTAAATATGTATGACGGCTCTCAACAAGCAGTTACCCATTACTGAACCCTACTAAAAATGCAAAATAAAAATTTAGATTTCCCAAAAGCAATCCTGAAATCTTTTTGGAAATATATTTCCATTGTTTATATCATTGTTGAGGTGTTGAAGCTCTTTAATGATGAAAATGTTGACTACCTGTTGAGGTTATTTAACTATATATATGACACAGGGAATATACCCCAAGATTGACTAAAATCCACCTTGGTGACATTGCCTAAAAAACAATACCCTAAGAAGTGCAGTGACTATCGATTAATAAGCCTGATGAGTCATGTCCTTAAATTATTCATTAAAACAATACATGCCAGGATACGCAATAAGTGCGAGCAGGACTTGGATGACACTCAGTTTGGCTTCAGAAATGCGTTCGGGACGCGTGAAGCATTATTGTCTATCGACGTACTATTGCAAAAGTGTCGTGACCAAAGAAAGGAAATCTTTGCCTGTTTTATTGACTACGAAAAGGCATTTGACAGGGTAAAACGTGCTGACCTAATAAAAATGCTTGCGGATTGTAACGTTGACACCAAAGACCAGAATTTCATTAAAAACCTGTATTGGTTCCAAACAGCAGAAATAAGACATGGGAATGAGAGATCTAATGCAATTGCCATTCAGCGTGGAGTACGACAAGGCTGTATCCTGTCGCCACTATTGTTTAATTTCTATTCCAACTATGTCTTTAAAAGAGCCCTAAGTAATACTGAGAAGGGTCTGAAGATCAACGGAGTTGTCATTAATAGCAAAAGATACGCAGATGATACTGTATTACTAGCTGACTGTATCGATGACCTCCAAGACCTATTTAATCTTGTTAATAATGC
The DNA here is from genome assembly GCA_929108145.2 of Limnephilus rhombicus. Classification (NCBI taxonomy): domain Eukaryota; kingdom Metazoa; phylum Arthropoda; class Insecta; order Trichoptera; family Limnephilidae; genus Limnephilus; species Limnephilus rhombicus. The sequence goes on along the minus strand of OV815280.1, from coordinate 52,392,500 downwards.
TGGTGAGCAACTGGGCCTAACAATCAACGTCAATAAAACTAAATGGATGACATTTGGACGACTAGATCACTCTGAATCAGTGATATAGTTAAATGGTTGCAATGTCGATAAGGTGGAAAGATTTAGATACCTCGGAAGGATTTTCACGGAGACTCTTGATCCAGATGTGGAGGTTAGATGCAGAATTAAAGCAGCAAGAACTGCGTTTATAAAAATGAAATCCCTCTTCTGCAATGACAGTATCAGCTTAAAACTAAGGCAGAGAATGCTAAAATGTTATGTGTGGTCGGTCTTGCTCTATGGATGTGAAACATGGACCTTGAGAGTAATTACCATGAACAGGTTAGAGGCTTTTGAAATGTTGCTTCACCGGAGAATGATCAAGGTCCCATGGACTGACATGATCACCAACACAGAAATTCTCAGGCGGGCTAGAGCAGATAGAGAAATGCTTACATTAATAAAAATCAGGAAAATTTCATATCTGGGTCATAAACTTCGAGGGGAGAAGTATCACTAGCTCCATTTGATATTGAAAGGAAAGATAGAGGGTCTCCGAGGGCCTGGTAGGAGACAAATTTAATGTCTTGGCTGCGTAATATACGAGAGTGGACCGGCATTAGAAGTGTGGAGGAGCTATTCCGGGCAGCGCAAGTCAGAGAGACATTCTCAAGAGTGATCGCCAACGTCGGGGGGACCTGATACGGCACACAAAGAAGAAGTTTATATCATTGCTTTAAGTACAAATTGCTATAATTAAAAAAAATAGTACCACCGAATATTTACAAAAAAAAGAAGTAATCTAAAACTGCTGTATGATTCTGAGGGGCTTCTACTAATAAAGGGCCTTCTTTGGTACATTATTATAATGGATAATGACGGAGAAAGCAAGTGCATTGGAGGGGACCCACCACTTTCCCACGTATGTGTGAGGAAACTGATTGTTTAACCTCCTTAGCCGCACACGTCAGGACTCTAATTTTTGTTGTAAAAAGGACTACATTTAATTTTAAAACGAATCTCCAATGTCCCTAAAAGCAAGTACAAAAAGCAACTGGTACATAATCACACCACAAGTTTCACTGAAAATAAAGGCCTCATTACTCCAAGAGTAACAAATAAGTATGGAAGCCGAACGCTTAAATACTTAATACCAGAGATTTTCAATAATTTTTTTAAACCTCTGCCCCAAAAACACTAAGCGTTGGCTAATAAGTGACGAATCAATGTTTCTCTGAACATCTCAACGTGCCTGCCTAAATAATTTGTATGTAGGTAGGTTAACAAGGAGTTATAATATTTTATATATATATAAAATTTTAAAAATATACATATTATTTTGTTAAACCTACAGACAAGCCGTCATGTGTGACAGCTTTGTGGGACTACATAAAACTTGTATTTAAAAATGTATTTTCTTGTTTAAATAAATAATAAAAAAAAAATCCTTTAATTTGAAGATAGTAAAAGATATAATTTATATTTCCATTGAGTTATATTATTTTATATAAATATAAAATTTTAAAAATATACATAATATTTTGTAAAACCTACAGACAAGCCGTCATGTGTGAAAGCTTTGTGGGACTACATAAAACTTGTATTTAAAAATGTATTTTCTTGTATTAAATAAATAATTTAAAAAAAATAAGCATTCGTTTAATTTAAGGGTAGTAAAAGATATAATTTATATTTCCTAAAAATAATGATAACTGCCGACTTTACAATGTTTGTATGTTAGTTATAGTGGGAGCAAATTTATAGTGGGAGCTTCAAAAAAATTCCTGTCCACTGCCGATTTTCCAATGAAACAGTTTTAATTGCCCTGTGTATGTTTTCCTTACTTAAATACTACCAACTCCAAGTATCGAGTAGTTAGTAGTTAGTTAGATAGCAGTTGAGTAGTTGCTCTAGGGCTGATGAACTTACAGTAACTGTTGTCAGAAATTAGACCCCTTTTCTTTATCAGCTTGCTGATCGTGGAGACTGCCGAGGAGTATTGTTGAGCTCAAAACAAGGAGAATTAAGACCCTTTCTTTTGTTATTGAATTATAATTAATTGATGATACCCATTTTATAAAGTATTTTCCTGCGTTCTATCGGTATTCTTGTACCAAGATAGTCAGAAACAGAACCATTGTTCCTAACCCCTGTGGATAAAGTCGGAACCATTTCACGTGACAGTAACATTAATATTCAATAATAATCCGGATGTTGAGACGTCACGGGACACTTCTCGCGTGTAATATTGTCACAACAGATGGCGGCGGAAGTTTGTTTCGATGGCTGCTGATTCGCAACAATAAAGCTGCCACGGCGCTATATGTCATCTTCATGTTGCCAGATGCTTGAACCAATAATAATTTTAACCATAACTAATTTAGATCTTGCAAACACCTCAATTTGAGAGTATTGGCACCGCCGTCCCGGAACTCATTTATTGGATAACCGACACCCCTGAAATAGGTCACCCCAAGTGGTTTTATATGTTTGGTGACTTAGTAGGGGTGCAGGGTTAATGGAGTGGTGTTAGGTCTTGCGTTTACCCACCTACTGCGTGGAAAACGTGCACCGCAGTTGGAGGGATGGATTCATTCGTCCGTCACTCTTGGACATATTGATTGCTAGATTCCTACCCCCCCTTCATACATTTTTCCTCCCCAGAACTTCTTCTCCATCCTTTCTCTATAAAAACTGAATGACAAGAAGAAATTTTGTTTTCTCAGGGCCTCCTGTGTGGATTAATTTAAGTGTAAGAAAAACTGAGACGACTTATTTCTATGATTTTATTTACCCCTCTCCTATTTTTATTTGTACGAAGTTTAAAGTGATTTTTATTTTAAATTCATGAGTAAAATCTCAAATTATAATATTTAATTAAATAAAGACAATATAAGCGAAACTCAATTGAAAATCTGGAGACAGAAAAATCAGAGAAATATTGGCTCCGAAAGGACTCGAACCCAGGACCCTTTGCTTACATGGCAAGTGCTCTACCGATTGAGCTACGGAACCTCGCTGGGTTCGAGTCCCAGCGGAGTCAATATATTTTCCTGATTTTTCTGTCTCCAGATTTTCGATTGAGTTTCGCTAATATTGTCTTCATTTAATATATTTAAAGTGATTTATTAACATTTCTGTCAGAAACCGATTTATTTAGAAAATAAATTGTGTAAGACACTTTTCGTATTTTTTTTCTTTTTTGATTTAATTATGATATAATTGATTTACTTTAAATAAAAAATATTAATGATAGAGTTGAATGAACTAAACACAATAACAATAACTGATAAACATAAAACATAACAGTAATAAAATATGACACAAGAATTAACTTTTGTTACGTTTATCTAGCAATTACGTGACCTATGATTTTAAGAGCTACATGTTTTCAGCTTGATAATACCACCAATCAAGCTATTTCTAATCTTGTTAATAATGCTGGTGAGCAACTGGGCCTAACAATCAACGTCAATAAAACTAAATGGATGACATTTGGACGACTAGATCACTCTGAATCAGTGACAATGGTTGCAATGTCGAAAAGGTGGAAAGATTTAGATACCTCGGCAGTATTCTCACGGAGACTCTTGACCCAGATGTGGAGGTTATATGCAGAATTGAAACAGCAAGAACTGCGTTCATTAAAATGAAATCCCTCTTCTGCAATGACAATATCAGCTTAAAACTAAGGCAGAGAATGCTAAAATGTTATGTGTGGTCGGTCTTGCTCTATGGATGTGAAACATGGACCTTGAGAGTAAATACCATGAACAGGTTAGAGGCTTTTGAAATGTGGCTTCACCGGAGAATGATCAAGGTCCCATGGACCGACATGATCACCAACACAGGCCTGGTAGGAGACAAATGTCTTGGCTGCGCAATATACGAGAGTGGACCGGCATTAGAAGTGCGGAGGAGCTATTCCGGGCAGACAGAGAGACATTCTCAAGAGTGATCGCCAACGTCGGGGGGACCTGGGGTCCTAGCATGGTCGATCGATATAGGTTTTATCGAAAATGTCGGTAACTTGTCATCGCTCCCGAGCGCGACTACAGGCCGCCTACGAACAAGCAACAGTTCACAACGACTAAGGGTTCCTAATTTATTTGACGTCAACTGTTATTTCTTCGTTAGTGGTCTGCAGTCGTGCTCGGGAGCGATGTCAAGTTACCGACATTTTCTATAAAACCTATATCGATCGACCATGCTAGGGGGCCTGATACGGCACACAAAGAAGCTATTTCTCGAAATGCATGGAACGCAAGACTGCCCTTGAATCATTCAGAATCATACATATTTTTAAACAGTTCTGTTACTCCAACTATTTAAAAACGTTTTTACCCAATTAAAAAGGTGTCGTGCAGCCATTTGTGACCGTATAACAAATGGAGAGATCCGAATAAAGTTCCAGACGGTCGCGGTGTGAGCAAATAATAAAGGAAGACGTTTAGATGGATTGAACACGTAGAGTAGATTGTCGGAGAATGGACTGTCAGTGGTCTATATGACGCGCGAGTAGATGGAAGGAGAGGTCTGGAAAATATGAGAAGGTTAAATTAATCAAATAGAAGGGTCAATTCAAGATCATATGCATGAAAATATTCTTAGTTATGTGGTCGTAAAATCTATATGAATATGATTGATTAAAAGCAACGCAGTGCGAAGTAATGGTATTTTTTATTTGTTTGAAAATTTGATCGCCTAGACTAATTGTAGTTGTTTTATTTAAATACAACGACGATTTAGGAGGTGGATATGGGTACCGCCGCTCCGGGAGCCATTTATTGTATAAACTATGCCAAATTACTAACTGAAGCACCCAGCTTGGGCTTTATTCTACTATAATGGGATAAGCGGATTAGGGTGGTTTTTCGAAATCTCACAATTTTTAATAAAATTAATTAAACTGTTAATTTGTAAAATAATAAAACGACATCGTGGCATACATTAATATGTACAGATTTCAATTTGGGAGGCGAGTATATTTACCGCCACCTCGGGAACCATTTACTGGATAATTAACACCCTCGCCATAGGTGCCCTGAAGTGATTCGTTACATTTGGTTATCTAGCAGAGTGCCGGGTTAGGGGGTAAGGTATGTATTGGTTTGTCCATCTACTGCGTGGCTGGCCGGATCGTGAGAGAATGGTTACACAATTAAAAAATGTAATTTAATTAAAGAACTGGTTTTACAAAAAACTTCACTTTTTATTAATCACATGAACATGTTTTAATGTTTAAATAACGGTGCGAATAATAATATTACACCAGGCCCAAACTGGCGATTGTTTACTATTTAAACTTTTGGCGTAGAAAGACACTAAAAACAAGATGTGAGCCTATTTATAATGTAAAAAATCCAATACATAAACAACAATAAAACTGTCATGTCATTGGTGGAGGTACCTTATTATCGGCTAAATGATTCCCTACAATACCGACTTGAAGCCTTAGCAAAGTCTCACAACATCTTGGTGATCTATAATAACATAATCTAATTTAACTCAAGCAACTCACAGATGTCGGAAGCCTTTCAATTTTGAACACTCTCCAGCAGGACTGTCTCGGAATATCACCTAAGCGTGGGAGGGATGGATTCATATATCCGTCAATCCTGGACACATTGACTCACAGTTTCCTACCCACCCCTCATATCTTTTTCATTTCCAGAACTTCCTTTCCCTAAAAAATCTCCCAACACAGCATCTCCACAGACGATATAGGCCCTGAGGGATTTTTTTCCTAAGAGCCTCCTATGTGGGGCCATTGTAAAAAAATACATCCTCTCATATGCTAACATTCACTATCTTATTTAACATTAAAAAAATATGCATAGTGCAGATATTTTGACCCGAACTAATACACTATAAAGCAAACAATGCATGTTAGTTTCGGTGTAAGAATACAATATCATAGTCGTGAACTAATAGACTATAACCGTTAATCAAACAACTTGCAGTAAAGTGTGCAAAGCTCATAGTTATAGTTCAGAGTGTACATTGTAAGTTACTGTTATTACGGTCAGCATTTTCAGCTTATAGGAAATTACACAACCGCTAATGAGTTTCATGTTTTCAGCAGTTTATGCGGGTGTTCATTTGAGTGTTTTGCTCTCAATTTAAATGTACAGGTATTTACAAAATGCCGGAACCTTAGTTAAAAAAGCACCAACGTAATTTTGTTAATTGAAGAAACTTGTCGTACATTCAATATGTTTTGGTGTTGTAAAAACAAATACCATTTATGAAAACTAAATAAAATTAGCTTTTATATTTGTGTATTTGAAATAAACTTTAGGTTTAAAAAAACTGCCATATTTTAAGATTCAAACGCGGAAAAAAATGTAAAAAAAATTCTTACCAAACATTTTTGATGAAAGTGTAGAGAAATTTATAAAAAAACAAAATTTAAAAAATACAGTCCTGTTATATAATGAATTTGGAAGAAAACTGTCACTTCACGTTTTTCTGTTTCATATAATAAAAATTGTAAAAAATTGTTTTAGTTTGGTTTTAATTCCAAAAAATAAAAAAAATTAAAACTGAAATTCTAATGCATTGCTTGCACATCTTAAGACGTTAATTTCTTTGACACGTTTACCAACACGTGTTTAGATATTTAAGTTATATCAAAAAACATAACTTTGAATAAATTCTCAAAATATAAATACCACACAATGTAAATTTAATTTTTTAAATAACCTATAAAACAATTTCCTAGTATTTTAGCCATCGGTTCCTGAGCATTTTTGGAGTAAAAAAGTACATGCCATTTAGCTGTTCGCTGATATTTTATTCTATTATAATAAATATATTTATTTTTCAACCAACGTCGCCACTGATTACGCTCCTAGGCATCGAGGCGGGATCACGTGATGCGCGTGCTGTTTAACTGGAAAGAGACCGACTGCCTATTAGGTGAACCGCTATGCTACACCTAACTACTCAATAGAAAACTACAGTCCAAATTTATTTTAAAAAAATTTATGAATAATGTCCTTCTAACTTAAATAATTGCATTTCTTATTTTATTTTAAGAGTTAGTTTTAATAGTCAAAATAATTGAAAAAAGTTTAATTTTTCAAGATCCCCGAAAACCACCTACGTATGGTGAATCGTGCGACGTCATCACTCCTGAAAAGTTACTATAGGATCGGGCAATCAGCTGATCAATTGCCGCCATTTTGAATTTCGTTGTTTGAAGTATTCTTCCTAGAAGTAGCATTACTATTTTTTTTGTGCAGTAGTTTTAGAATACTTTCAATAATAGGAGACACCTTTATTTTTGAAACATTATTTAGGGCTAAATAATGTTTCAATAAACACAACAACTTAATTTCTATAAGCAGTATGTAAATAAACGAATAAATTAATACGAATGGCTTGTGTCATACCTACATTCCCATACAATGACTTTACGGTGAAGTCACGACACGAGGAACAGTGAAGTCACCACTAAACATTTCAATAGTGCCAACTTGACGGCGTGTTTCTACGACCCGATTAAAATTGGACTTTTTAATAATTTTTTTAAAACTCTGCGTTTAATATTATTAAATAAAACTTAGGGCACGGGTTCAAGTCCCGTTGGCCTCATGTATTTTTTCTCGGAAGATTTTTTCAATGTGGATTAGTGTTTCAGGCTGATAATTATTGCTTATAATAATTGTTACCCTTTGTGCTATGCAAAAAAATCTTGTCTTAAACGGTAGTTTAACAATTAAAAATAATAATTAATATTTGACAAGTTTAAGTATTTCCCCAATAAATGAAGACATAATTTGTCTCGACGCCACCTAGCGACGGATTTAACACTAACAGTGTCTCTGTCGCAAAAATAAAGTTGGTTGTTTTCAGGTGGAAAAAATATAAAAGCAGTAATTGTTGAATGAAACACTAGTATATATTGAATCATTTGGCGGGTATAAGATAAGCCGCCATAGCTCAATTGGGAGAGCAGCTGACCGGCAATCAGAAGGGCACGGGTTCAAGTCCCGTTGGCGTCATGTATTTTTTCTCGGAAGATTTTTTCAATGTGGATGAGTGTTTCAGGCTGATAATCATTGCTTATAATAAATAAAACTTACATATTCAGAATCAGGGTTTATTGGTCTATATGAATATATTTTTTTAAAGCCATAATATTTTTCACTAGAGTTACTTATTGCGATGTGTTATGGAAATATACTATGTTTATTGCTTTTATTTGTAAAAGTCTACTTTTTTAATCTAAATATGCTCATCAATTACTGGTTAAAATCCTTCGAGTAGGTGCTGTTACACCCCGTACATTTTTTTTGCAATAATATTTTTCACGGGAGTTCGTTATTTTATAAACCGTCTCTGTTTTATTAATAATAAAAAACATATTATTATTATATTTATTTAATATATAACCTCATTCATTTTAAAATTTATTTCTCGTGCATAATAACAACGAACTCGAATAACACTGAAAATATTCTGTATATTAGGTATCTGTATGAATTCGCCTCGTCAGTGGAAAGTGACATTATTTTTGTCCGCCAGATAAAATTCAACGAAGGATTGGTGGGTAGGTTGGTCGGTGTGAATTATGGGGAGATAAATAATAAAAGCTCTCGGAAGGATAAAGGGCAACACGGTCCATAAATAACCCCGCTACTTAAAATAATGTGGTATTCAGATTAACCACTGAAATAAAACAAACAAGATTGGATTATGATCCAAGTCTTGTTAGAACACACGTTTCGAAGAATTCAAATTTATGGTTATTTCCGTGTTCGAACCAACAGAGTGACCTAATAAAATACACTTATTATAAAAAATAAAAAATTTTGAATAAAATATTTCATGGCTTCACTTATATTATAATGATGAAAAAGACGCTGCGGAGCATTAATGGAAAAAATGCATCGACTTTAAAATTCCAAAATGTACACGACGCGACGCGACGGCAAGGCTCGCTCCTTTGAAAGCATTTACTGAGACAAAGATTTAAAAAACAAATTCAAATAACTCATGAGCCGTCGTTTAGATAATAATTAATCGGATAATTTGTAGGGCACCGATTTTAAATACTAACTGGTATATATGTGGTACCTACACTTTAAAATATTTTACTCTAATATCTTTCATTGTTGAGGTAAGTATTTTTTATTTAGCCCCATCTAACTGGAACCAGTGAGACTATGGCATCCCCAATTGAGTGTGTTGCGAGGATAAACATAGTGGGAGGGGAATGAGATGAGGAAGAAGAAGAAGAAGAAGAGAAATTCAGATCTGGTCAACAAACACAGCTCAAACCATTTCAAGCAACTTTTCAATTCTGAATTGTGAGAATCTTCAATTTATAGTATTTTAATTGAAAAAATAATATACTTTTGAATGTAGCTATAACTTTGTGGTTATCCATTACAGAATAATAATTATAAAAAATAATAATTCGCACACCGAGATTTGACCTCGTGACCTTCGGATTGCTAGTCGAGAGCCTTACTCCTCAACCACGGAGTCCGTCAAGGTGTGTTTCCGTCAAGGTGGGTTTTCGAAAAATCTACTATTTCGGGAAAAATCTAAACTTCGCGGTAAAAATAGTGGGAAGAAAAGTTTCAATATTTTGAGAGAATATTGATATCAATTTACTTAAGTTATATAATAATAATAAGGAAACTGTATATTGTAGCCCACAAGAGACGGAGAAAGCCGGGTAGTAACTCCGAGTATATAATAAATCAGTTTCATATTAAATTTACCTATCCTTTTTTTACAAATTAACTTACTTATGTAAATGAGTGTAGTGGTGTAGAATGCCACACGAAAAGACGGCGTTCGTTCGGAGATGGTCGGGCGGCGCCGAGTGTTTCCGAACGTGCGTATAAGTAGAACAGTCGACCGTTCGGCGAACCGTGGTCAGACCTAATTAGAGATCGCCTGTAAACAGACGTTGCTAACAATATTTATTCCTAATATAATTCGCAATAAACCAGTAAAAAGAACTTACGTTGTAATCATTACATTGTGGGCTAGTGAGACACAACACAAATCAAAGAACATTATACTTATCTAATTTTTTATTTAGAAGTCCCATCTCATATTTTTATATCTACAAGACAAACCATTTTGGCACTTCTATAAATCAACCTACTTCAGCGTGACTCCAAGGTCAATCAACATTTCAATTTTCAAATTGTCCATCCGCGTCAAGAGACTTTTTTCGGTTTTTTCCCCAACATTTGAGTTATTTTCTCGGTTGGATTAGCATTTTAATCTGTTGATAAAGTCGACCTTTAGGCGCTTTAATCGTAAACGATATATATCTTTCTTTACAATTTCTTTCAATGTTTTTAGAATTTGATAACATAAAACATATTTTCGTAAAAGATCATTCATCTCCGACATAACATATATTTTTTAATGTTATTAATTTAAATTAATTTAAATTTAATAAATTAATGAAAACAAATAATGTTGTATGCACCACTATATTCAATAAAGTTATTATTAATGTTATTGTAAGTATTTAAAAAAAAATTTACAGTTGTTGAGAAGTAAGCATTAACATTTAATGGAGGAAAACACATGTCAAAGAAAATAGAGAATCTATTGTCACAATTATTTACTCAGTAAATCGGCTTAATCGGTAAAAAATCATTTTAGGCACCATTAAAATTTTACTTGGGCGGGAGTAAATAGAATAATATAAATATGTCATCTCAAAGTGACCTAACCACAGCTCGAAAATGGCCTGGAAAGCCGAAAAAACTATAACTAAAAAAAAAAACAAAATACTTGTAGAACTTTTTTCATAACATTATTGAATTTGATTTAGAATAAATTCAAAAAAGAAGTTTTACAAAAACAGTTAATAATATAAATATCCAATAAAATAAACACATATAAAACTTATACCCACTTAATTTATTCTTGACCGTAACCGATTTCAACCTGTTGAAACCATCTTTTGACTGGTACAAATAATTCTTAATCTTCAGTTTACTTACATAACATATGAATCAGGGGGAGGGGGGTAGTGTACGAGTACAAGGATTTTATATTAGAAAGTTTATTTTAGGAAGACTTACATATAATTTAAATAAGATCCCCCCTCCCTATGTTACGTATATGCTGGTCGCCTATCGTAAAATCAGGCAGATTATGATGCGCCTAGCCACATCGTGAAGTGCGTGAAGTATCTGAGGCGCATTATTATTTGCCTGATTTTACGATCGGCCTGCGAAAACTGTAGATAAAAAAATATTTGTACCACTCTGAAGATGGCTTTTAAAGGCTGAAATCGGTTGAAAACTAAAACGGTAAGAAATAAATTAAATGGATATAAGTTTTATATATGTTATTACAAGTGCTGGTACCTACCCTGATGTATGGCAGTGAGTCATGGAACTGACAGAGGAAGGATGAAAGTAGACTGAATACTGTAGAAATGAGATTCCTGAGGCGTATGTGTGGTAAAACCATGTACGATCCGCGAAGAATGCGAGGCTGATGTAAGCATGACGAGTAAGATTAAGAAAGGGACGCTCAGATGGTTTTGGCATATAGAGCGAATGAAGGAGGAAAGTTAGTTATTATAAGGAGTTAGTTATTATAAGTGAATTCCACCAAAAATTTTCAGTATCAAAAATAATAAAAAATAATAATATGTATTTCGGATCAGTTTACTTTGATGCGATTTTGATGAACAAGATTTCCAGATTCCCAGGACTTGTGAGGCTATGAAAGCCTTAATTTATTGAATATTTAAGAGGAGGGGAGATGTGTTGCGAGGTACCTGGGTATCCAGTCACAAAATACAAGTTAAATTACGATAAACTTGTGATAAAATTAATAATTAAAACAATATGGTGAGTCAAGAGGTACAAAATGCATATCCCATAAAACCCCACAGCTCAATACAAAACTACCCCAAAGCTTCAGGAGCAAATTCAACTATTTCATTTGGCTCCTGAGAGAGGCACCCTGAACATGCACTGCAATAATTGGTTCAATTATTTACAGAACACGGAGCGAAGAAAGGTTACCTTCACGGTTCTACAGCGGCTTTCCAGCCATGTAATGATTGTCCAGACAAAGTGTTATATTCTGAACTATTAATTTTTTATACTTTTGAATGTAGCCATAACTTTGTGGTTATACGCTTTCCCTGAAGAAGGAACGGATGTTCCGAAACCGGTCGGATTTACTCATTATATAAGTGGTTCAAACAAAGTTAAATTGTTTCATTTATTAAATTTTGTTCTTTGGTTTTTCTTACATGTAATCATTTTTATTTACTTTTAGTTTGTTATGAAAAAAATACCGTTATTGAATAATTATTTCCAAAAACATAAAGCCTCTCACTATTACTTATTCTAATTTGCCTGTCGCTACAAATTTAATAAATAAATAATTTTCCCTATTTTACCTTCAATGAGCGATAGCAACATTATTTACAAGGTGTTTGGACTGGGTTTTTGTTTCGGCACGCTCACATAGGGATGTCTAGCACGGACGATCGATAAAACACTAATCAATATTAAACTATTATGTAACATTTTTAATGTAAAGCGATATATGTGACGACTTTAGTTTATAAATTTTAGCGATATACATATGTGAAGACTTTAGTTTATAAAGTAAGAATTTCTTCGTCGATGAGAGATTTAATTAGAGGTTTTAGTTTTCGCCGCTGGGGTTATTCGTTAATTCTGCATCAGATTTTTTGTATGAAATCTCGTCCTAAAAGGCAACACGTTTTTACCACACTCCCGTCTAGTCAAAATAGTCTCTGCGGTGGGTGAAACTGAATAGGCAGATAACTGAATATCGCTAATATGTACATGATTACGATATTCACTAAATCCGTCAACCAAGGCCAATTATTAACTTTTTCGAGCACGTTCAAAAATTGATAAGAGATATTCCGACCGACAATTGAAAATTTTTAGCACGGCCTCCTGAGCGTCAGATAAGCTGTTTATTATATGTAAAACAACTGGCTTGTTAATTATGGAGGTGAACTAATGAAGTTGTTAGAATTGAAAGAAATCGCATGTGCGATCAATAGATTTAAATAATTCATCTAAAACGAGATTAATTTATTCATTTGGAGAAACGAAAATGGTTGAAATATAACTAAATGCCTCATATTTGCTTCGCTATATCTTACTACTTGATTGCGACGTGTGATGGAAAAACATTTTTATTATTTTTTGCTGAAAAAAAAATCATCGTAAGCAAAATCATTTTTCGCTTCAAATGTGCTCAAGAAATGCTGGTTAAAATCCTTCGGGTACGTGTTTACGTATATACATCCCGTATGTAAAGCCTTATTTACGTTATTTAGATCAAAGTCGTTTGAAGCTATTATTTTCCCCATTTGAGCAGATTTCCTAAAGTAATAAAATTTATATCCGTTTCATTTGAATTAGCAGATCTTTTGATGTAGATACTTAAAAATATATTATTATTTCCACATTTAATTAGATTTTGAGTACAGTTTTATTGGTCTCCCGTTTAATTGAATGCTTTATTACACGTTTGATAAAATGTCAGACACAGTAAAATATTTATGATGATTTAGCCATAAACAATTTTAATGCATTTTTAAAATAAATAATGTTGCACTATTACAATCATCATTTCGATACGTTTATTATTTAAAAAAAACCACGACCACAGATTCAACGTTATAATAAATAATGGCAAAACTAGTATTATAGAAATTGTTATATATTTTGAAAATCTTTGTTCCAGTAAAATTCCATGAAACATTTCCCTTATCTCTCTTGCTCTCATTTTTTATTTATTTCGCTTTTCCCTTTATTCTCTCTCTTTCTCTTTTTTCCCTCGTTTTTTGTCACTTATAGCTGACCTAGTTACTCGTAGTTTATAGTAACACTTTGTCAATTTTTGTTGTGAGATTTTACGTTACAAACAAGGAGAAAACTTAAAAAAACAGCGTAATTTATTCACGTTTGAATAAAACTTTTTTTTCGTTATTTGTTTTTGGGGTGTTATGCCGTGTTGCGCTACCTCCTTCTTTAGCCAACGTTTCGGACAGCGTTGCAGGGCATATCCGGTAGATGTGATCGGATCTTCCGGATCTGCCCTGGTGATGGACACCGCAACGCTGTCCGAAACGTTGACTAGTTGGCTAAAAAGGAGGTAGCGCAACACGGCATAACACCCAAAAAAAAATAACGAAAATAATTTTTGCGGTGAAAATCTTAAAACGTATCTGAATAAAACTTTCTTATAACTTGAATATGTACTTTTAAATATTAATAATTTATTAAGTTATGATCTTTTTTTCGTTATTGAAGTGAAACTTCTATAGCACCGCTGTGATTTGGATTTCGGATGAAACGGAAATGACGACTACTGCACCTGCGACACATCAACTGCGTTCATCGGCCGCTTTGATAATGATGTCACTTTTAAAGGCTCCTATTGGTTGAGATGTGAAAAGGAAATTACGCGAGGTCTGCGTTTATTGGTCGTTTTGATGATGACCTCACTTTTAAAGAGTTGGTTGAGATTGTTTTTGTAAAGTTTTGCTTCTACCGCGTGTGAACTGCGAACTCGATTTTTTTTGTTTTTGGGGTGTTATGCCGTGTTGCGCTACCTCCTTCTTTAGCCAATGTTTCGGACAGCGTTCATCAGGGCAGATCCGGCAGATGTGTAACAAAACAAATAACGAAAACACTTTTGGCCGTGAAAATTTAAAAACGTATCCAAGTTATGTTCTATTCAAAGTCTCTTCGTATTTGTGTCTTCCCCACTTTAAAGAAATCGGTGGTGTAGAAGTGGAATAAAAATAACGTTTATTCTTCCAACACAATTTGAATTAATATATAGCATAACTTGAATATTTACTTTTAAATTTGATGAATTGGTCAAGTTTTGTTCTGTTCAAAGTATCTTTGTATTTTTGTCTTCCCCACTTGAGGCGCACAATATATGCCAGTAAAATTGATGGTTGTCACCTTAGTAAAAGTACAAAGTTAATCTTGGCCGACTGGCTAGTAAAATAAAATAAACAAATAAACTCTTATTTTTCAAATGTTTTTGGCTTTCATACTTCAAGGGTTGTTATAGGCCATCATTTCAAATTATAGAGAAAGGAAAAGTGAATTTATATTCTCGTTTGATAAAGGCAGAGATGTTAAAGTTCTTCATTCTTCTATCTTGCAATAAAGGTCATAAACTAAATAGACTAGAATCTTTAGAATTTACCAGCTTAACTAAAAAATACACCCTATCTTTGTAATGAATAAGCAATTAGAATTATTTGCTAAGTCTCCGCTTTTGTATCCAGTGTAAATTTCATAATAATTTCAAAATTAAAACATGTATTTAGTTTAGAACATTCCTTCTTTTTGATTTTGAAAAAATTAGGTCATTAATAATTCATAATACTTGTAAGGTTTTTCCCAAAAGAATATTGAAGTGAGCTACAAACCCAAGGTAATTAGCCTACTGGCCTTACCAAAATGTTTAGTAATTCGACAGTCTAAACAGACTAATTAACAAAAGTTATTAATATAAATTAAAATCCTTGTAGACTACCCTTCTCCCCCTGCCCTATAAGTTATGTATATAAACCGTAGACTAAGAATTATTTGTACCAGTCTGAAGATGGCTCTAACGAGCTAAAACCGATTTCGGTCAATAAAATTAAGTTTAATATTTGTTTTATTATAATATAGTGAATTTATATATTAATTTATATATAAATTGGCAAATTTTCAAATTATATGGAAGATTGGAGTCGAGTTTAGACTTAGAAGAGATGAGATGTTGAATGGATGGGAGGAAATTTTAGATAAGGCTTGATAGAAGAGAGGATATTTGTTTAGAGAGGGATACCAACAAATATGTAATCTAAAGTTCCCACTTCTACACCACAGAAACCTACTAATATTATAAAGGCGAAAGTTTGTATGGATGTATGTTTGTTACTCTTCCACGCAAAAACTACTGAATGGATTTTAAAAATTCTTTCACTAATAGAAAGCTACATTATTTGCGAGATCTATAGGCTATAAATATTGGTAAGCTCTGGCGTTATGAATTATCTCTGGCGTATGAATTATCTCTGACGTTATGAAATTATTTATCATACATTTTCTGTCCCTAACAAAATCGATTTATTGCAAACGTCAGAAAAAAGCAAACCAATTGTCACATTGGAAACGATGTTTTTATTTTTAATTAGGCTATTCACCCTGAAAAGAGTGCTTTGTTGGCGTCTTACTTAATAACTATCTCTAAAAATGAATAACCGAAATGCATGTATGCGCATAAACCCGAACGACTGCACCAAATTAGATAATTCTTTTTTTTGTTCGTTATTTTGTATAATACTGCCGATGAGTTGTGGCATTATGAAATTTGTATAAAAAAATTATAATAGGTGGGACGCAAGCAGTTTGAAAACTGAATGTATCGGGAATGAATGTGTGGAATGCGAGAGGGGGGCGGGAGAAGGGGGAGGGAAGGAAGGGGAAAGGGGAAGGATGGAGAGGGTTTGGGGATGGCGAGGGGGAGGGGGGAGGGGGGAGGGAAGGAAGGAAAGGGGAAGGATGGAGGAGAGTGTGGGGAGGAGTAGGGGGTGGGGGGAAGGGGGTTGATGGTGGGGGGGAATGGTGTGGTGAGAGGGCATGTGGAGGGGTAGGGGGTGAGGGGAGTGGTGGATGGAGGGATAGGGTGAGGGGTTTGAGGGGGGGAGTGGAGTGGAGAGATGGAAGGTGGAGGAGGCGGAGTGGGGAGGGAGAGGGGGGAGGGAAGGAAGGGGAAGGGGGAGGGGGAGGGGTGGAAGAAGGTGGGGGGAGATGGATTGATGGGGGGAGTGGAGTGGGGGGAGGGGTGGGTGGAGGGAGAGGGGGGAGGGGGATTGATGGGGGGAGTAGAGTGGGGAGAGGGAAGTTGGAGGAGGCAGAGTGGGAAACCCCTAATACAGGGGTGGGGAACCTGCGGCCCGCGAAGCTTTTTGGTGCGGCCCGCGAGCACCTTTGGTGCGGCCTGCTGAAGGAAAAATTACACTCTAAAAAACACTACAAAAAATATACTCTTTTCGAACGGTTTTCTTTTACCGTGTTTATTACTAAATTATTACTAAACTCAGAGAAATTTATAACATAGCTGACAGGTACGTGCTTACGTATACACCCACATTTTTAGAAATCAGGTTAGAAATGAATAAATACGTGATCTAACATTCTTTTAAGTTTTATTTTAATTTAGTACTGATAGGGAAATTAATATCGAAAAAATATCTCAGTATTGTTGACAATTATTGTTGAAGGAAAAAATATTATGTGCTTTCTTTATAAATTGCTACACTTCTGCAATAAAAAATAGGTAAATAAAAAATATCATTCCATATAATTTTTTGCAAATAGTTAAATAAATACAAAATGAAAAAAAATATATTACAGTCAATAAATTTGCTATAAAATGCAGGAAAACTTTTACATGTTCTGAGTACGATGTAATTTAAGCTAAAGGACTGGTGAACCCCCAAGCAGATCAATTCCTGAGTTAAAACCACTCTTGTGTTCATAACGCAAATTCCTGTTGTGGATTCATCTGCTCAGACACTTTGAAGGAAACATATCCATGTGTTTCTAGTGAAAAAATTCGAGGAAACCTTTCATGTGTTCTGAGTACAATATAATTTAAGCTGGTGAACTATTGGATCCCAACGCAGATCCATTCCTAAGTTAAAACCACTCTTGTGTTCATAATGCAATTTTCTGTTGCGGATTCATCTGCTGCCACAATTCGAAAGAAACCATCCATGTGTTTCTAGTGCAGCAAGAATTTGAGGAAAACCATTTTGCATTCTGGGTGTAATATCAATTAAAGCTGTGGACTGGCTTGATTCACTCGCAAATTAAAACCAGTTTCATGTTCCGAATAATCTGTCAAAATTAGAGTAGCGGATTAATCTGCTGACGCATTTCGAAGGTAACAGTTCTAATGTTTTGAGTGGAGATCATTTTTTTAAATTTTAAACCACATGTTGAAAAATTTGTTATTGGTAGGAAAACCATACGCACATTACGAGAGGAATACTAATCAAAGATGGGGAAGTTTTTTTTGTTCTCAATGAAACCATTAAATACTAATTGTGAAATCATCT
The DNA here is from genome assembly GCA_929108145.2 of Limnephilus rhombicus. Taxonomy (NCBI): domain Eukaryota; kingdom Metazoa; phylum Arthropoda; class Insecta; order Trichoptera; family Limnephilidae; genus Limnephilus; species Limnephilus rhombicus. Next base: position 52,374,370 of record OV815280.1, on the reverse strand, counting down.
GCTGACACATTTTGAGGAAAACCATTATTTTATTCGAAGTGCAGTTATTAAATTCTAGTTGCAAGATATATATATATGTACTGCCGAAATCAAAGAAAAACCATTTTCATGTTCTGAGTGTAGTTTTAATCCACCTAATACAGATTTAATTTAAAACAGTTTTGTGTTCAAAATAAATATAACAATAAATTAAATAATTAGTTACAGATTCATCAAAGAAAGTCATTCTTTTGTAACGAGTGAAGTTTTACATTTGAGTTACACACCATTCGCTGCAAAATTTTGTGGGGAACAATTATTTAAGCTTGTGGACTCTTACGCAGAACCAACCTTAAGTACATTCGAGACGCGAAGGGATATATTCTCGATTTCCAAGAGCAGTTGTAAATTTCTAGATGCTAGAATTCGTGTACTTCATTATTTATTGGAAAAATTCTCATAAATAAAATATCACAAAAAAAAATGGTAGTGAGGTCATAAAAAAAAATAGATTTCTATCCCCCCCCCCCCCCCCCCCCCCCCGGCGCTTGAAATTCTATGTGCGGCCCGCGGGTGGTACCACAAACGTCCAAATGGCCCCCGATGCCAAAAAGGTTCCCCACCCCTGCCCTAATTCAATGTGAGCGAAGCCGCGGAAAAAAGCTAGTGTATAATATGGGGAATAATGAACGTGAATTTTAAAAAGATGTGAAGGAACGGAAAAATATCCAATTCTCAATCGAATAAGTGTGGAAATTTCTAATTTGGAAAAATAGGGGAATTGTTGAAACCACGGTTTTGATGGGTTAGTCCTTTGTATTGAATCATAGCAGACTCCCTTGGATTAACTAGCAAAGTGCCAATACTCTCACGTGCATTGCGGAATCTATCTTAGATAAAAAAAGTCAGATAGGGGAATGTGACTTGCAAGGGGAAAAAACACTTTTTTCTGTTTGAAACAGTATTAGCAAAAGGATTTATTTTTCAGATTTAGCTCAAATCTTTTTGTTTTTTGAAGAGTTTTATTAAATGTACATTTGTTACTTAAATTAAATTTTTCCGCGACCGGTTTCGATACAACCGTATCATTCACGAGCAGAATTAAAACATCTTCATCTTCAAAAAACAAAATGTCTAGAAATTGTTACATAGTTAATGCCCAAGAAATACAAAAAATTAGCTTAAATCATTTGATACGCGATGTTAAACAGATAAATGCATTTTTAATAAAACAAAAATTATTTCATTAAAAAATGAAGATATTACTGATTTTATAGACACTACACTCAAACCTAAGGGTTGTTAATACAGCGTGGGCAGTAAAGGCTCACATAAAATCAACCCCCACCAGTATATTACTACCTCCATCATTAAATTAATAAGAAGCCTTAAATAAATTCGACTATCTAGACGAGGTGGTGAGTTCGTTGAGTTCAGGATTTGGTAAATAATTTATTAGGACTATCTGGGAGTAAGTGATGACTTTACTTCTGATAATATATTTCGTGGTAAGATTCAACAGGAATAGATTGATATATTAAGTGCTGTATTTTCAGTTGAAACAATTTTTTGTAATAAAATTCCAATCCATGTAAAAAAAGTTTTTATACACTTTAAGCGCTTAATAAATTAATACATTTTTTTTTATATTTCTTGTGAGAAGAAAGTTCTCTCAAGTTCATTTTAATTTTTACGTGATTTGGTTACGATTACGTAATGCACAACAGTTGTAACTGTTTGGAGACAATGGGAGTAGGGCATTACTTTTTTTATGCAAGTGTATTTAGAAAACATTCAGTTGTACATACTAGCGAGTTCCCGAAGTGCGTTGCTATGCCACTTAATAAAGAAATTGTTTCTCCCTGCGTGTTCTTTCCCATTCGTACCATTCCCATTCCGCCTCCCCTCTCCCCGCTCCCCTCTCCCGCTTCCACCATTCCGCAAATCCCCCCCGAGTTCCCCTCCCCACTCCTGCATTTCATACATTCAGTCCCGGTACATTCATTTTTTAAACAGCTCGCGTACCACCAATTGCAGTTTTTTTATACATATTTCATAATGCCAGAGCTCACTATTATATATAGAAACCATCGCGGCCATGCACACATCAAATCACCAAAGTCTTATCGTAATCTAATGAATGGTTTAGCAACGCATGGACAACTCATACACCCGAGCAAGCATATTATGATTTGTATATACGAGTTTGTAAAAAAAATATAATTTTCTTTAATTTAAAATAATGCCGATCTTGACTCGTCATTGTGGCTGTTTGTATCGTGGACTGTCAAGTCCCGTTGGCGGCAAGTATCTTTTCTCGGAAGATTTTTCAATGTAAATGAGTGTTTCAGGCTGACAATTATTGCTTATAGTAATTGTTACCCTTTGTGATATGCATACAAATCTTGTCTTAAACGTTAGTTTATAAATTGAAATTAATAATTAATATTTAACAAGTTAAAAGTATTTCACCAAAAAATGTAGACAAAATTTGTCCCGACGCCACCTAGCGAGAGATTTAGTACTAACAATACCTCCCTCACAAAAATAAAGTTGGTTGTTTTCAGGTGGAAAATGTAATAATCAGTAATTGTTGAATGAAACACCAGTATATATTGAATTATTTGGCGGGTATTAGATAAGCCGGCATAGCTCAGTGGTCAGAGCATCCGACCGACAATCAGAAGGACACGGGTTCAAGTCCCTTTGGCGGCAAGTATCTTTTCCGGAAGATTTTTCAATGTAAATGAGTGTTTCAGGCTGACAAATATTGCTTATAATAATTGTTAAAAAAATAATAAATAAATGAAATAATGGTTTTTATTTAAATTGAAAAATTTATTTGATTTTATACGTTTCAATGGTACAGTGAAAAATATCAACACCTCTAAGGGTAAGGTGTGCAGATACGCCCTAGCAAAGAATTTTGTGTGTAAAATACGCACAATATTTCAAATCAAAATGATTTGAAATATTGTATGTAAAATAAGGTATTCGAGGGCAACAAAATGCAATCCTTTCTAATAGGGTTGTCAATAGCCAGTTCACAATCTTATACAGAAAAGTAAGTATTTTTTTCGATTTCTAAAGAGCAATAGGGTTACACTGATGATTTTAAAAATGATACGACGGATGTTTCAAAAATTTTGATTGAATATTATCAAACGGAAAAAAAAACGGTTTTGAGGATTTCAAATGATAGATGCAAATTTGGGGTGAGATCTTACATATGCCATATAGTTAAGTGTAAAAGGTTTATTGAATATAATAATAATAATGATTTATTGTCTTCATTTCTTAATAACAAATAGAGATAATGATATCCTCACTGAGATCTCCCGTGCTGAGGATTTCATTTACATTTTATAATTTAGTTATAAGAATAATATGAATTCGACATAACATATATCATGTAGTATTTTTTTTTTTGGAATGGTTTTGTGATGCGTAGAATGAAGCCCTTTTATTTGTAGATTTTTTCCAAGATGCGTTCGATATGATCTTTAAATAGTATTCAAAAAACTGAAATCTGTTTTTGAAAAATAAAATACGCTTTCAAATTTTATAATTCGAAAACAAACAAACCAAACATAAGAAAGTTTTAAAAATGGCTAACAATAAGTTTTTCTAACTAAAAGAAAAAAAAAACAAAAACTCACATATTTTATTAGACAAATGTTTTATAAAAGTTATCGTCAATTCACTTTTTTGTCGTTTCATATGAAAATAATTAATAAAAAAAATTGATTTTTTTTCAATTTGTGGTCGGTAACTTTGGTTTCATAAAGGTGTATGTTTTAATTATTTTGCGGTTAACTTTTATTTTGAATATAAAGTGTGGTATTTTCTCTTTCTGACACCGTTTATTTCATATATATCACTATTATAGTAAGGGAGGCACAACGATTTCTAAAATATCTATATGAGATGTTCCGAAAATCGAACAAATTTGCCTGAGGGGTTGATTCTCAAATATGTTGTTTTGTAACCTAAGATGATAAGGTTTAAGAAGTAAGATGACGTCACTAAATTTATCTACTATAGATACTTCAAGGAATACTTCGATTGTAAATAATTGTGGAATTTCACCAGGTAAATAAAACTTGCGATGGGAGAAACGCTGCCGCTCCGCGATAGAATTAACCATTTTTTGATACGAGGTGTTTTATTATTAAACCTTCTCTGATAGTATTTGACAAATCCGTCATTCCGATCGCATCCAAACAAACCATGAACTGTACAAAATAATTCTTTCGCTGACATTTCCCATTTTCCGTGACACCATTCCTCTGCACCCGTCAGACCACGTTATCCGGATATTCTACAGGAACATTGGGAGTAATATTACAAGGTTGGCCATCATAACAACATCAAAAATATTTAATGAAGTTCTGTTTATTAAGTATCGAAAGTCATATGAGAGCTTATTATAATATAATAATAATAATAATAATAATAATAATGATTTATTGTTTTCATTTCTTAGTAACAAGTAGAGATAATGATATCCTCACTGGGATCTCACGTGCTGAGGATTTCATTTACATATTATAATTTAATTATAAGAAATTAATATGAATTATTATTTTTAATTTATAAACTAACGTTTAGACAAGATTTTTATGCATAGCACAAAGGGTAACAATTATTATAAGCAATAATTACCAGCCTGAAACACTCATCAACATTGAAAAATCTTCCGAGAAAAGATACTTGCCGCCAACGGAACCTGAACCCGTGTCCTTCTGATTGCCGGTCAGCTGCTCTCCCAATTGAGCTATGGCGGCTTATCTTATACCCGCCAAATGATTCAATATATACTAGTGTTTCATTCAACAATTACTGCTTATAATATTTTTTCCACCTGAAAACAACCAACTTTATTTTTGCGAGAGAGACATTGTAAGTGTTAAATCCCTCGCTAGGTGGCGTCGAGACAAATTATGACTACATTTATTGGGGAAATACTTAAACTTGTCAAATATTAATTATTATTTTTAATTTATAAACTAACGTTTAAACAAGATTTTTATGCATAGCACAAAGGGTAACAATTATTATAAGCAATAATTACCAGCCTGAAACACTCATCAACATTGAAAAATCTTCCGAGAAAAGATACTTGCCGCCAACGGTTGGACAGGCAAAGCTTCCTAATTTGTACTTTCTTTTGTATCTATCTACAGTAAATAAATAAATAAATCCATTATAATTTTACCACATTTTCTAAAGTAAAATATGTATTTTTTATGTGTAGACTCCTAATATTATTAATACTCCAATCTAATCTAATGTGTTCTTTCAAAATTTAACTATTAATCACAAAAAAAAACCGAAATTCATCAACATAATAACATTTTTAGCCCTTAGAAATGGCAAAAATAATATGGGTTGTTAATAATTCATATTACATATAAGTGAGGCATTACACCTTCGACCATTTATTGATCGAAGCATTACACACATTAAAGTGATCCATAAAACCGAGACAATTTTATCTACTGCTAATAGCCAAATAACTGAACTTCCAAAAGAAATATGGAAAACCATGTAAATTGAATAAAATCCTTGTAGACTACCTCCCTCCCTCTCCACCATATGTTATGTACTGTAGATTAAGAATTAATTTTACCAGTCTGAAGATGGCTTTAACAGGCTGAAACTGGTCACGGTCAAAAATAAATTAAGTGAAAAGAAGTTTTATACGTGTTTTATTATATTATTGTAATGAAATTCACACTCAAATAATTGCTAACAAAATAAGAAAAACCATGCACTTTTTCAGAACGATACGAAACTTTCTCGACTTAAAACACTTGAAAATGATTTATTTTGCATTCTGTCAATCCATTATTGAGTATGGTATCATAGCATGGGGAGGCGGTACTGCATCAGCACTGGACCCAATCATAAAGGCACAGAAAACTATTATAAAATTAATTCTTAGACTACCTCTAATTACAGACTCCAACTTAATCTTCAATATTATGAATGTGTTTGACGTTCGGCAGATATATGCAAAAACAATCCTCACTCATCTATACACAAATATACACAAATACTATGAAAAAAGATTAAATACTCGCTGTACTCGAAACAATAACAAATATTTACTACAAATTCCCATAACTCATACTACTTTTGGTCAACGAAGCTTCAGATACCTTGCAACAAGACTTTACAACATTCTTCCAATTAGTATAAAAAAATGTGATTCACAAAAAAATTTCAAAAAAAACATAAAAATTTGGATAAAAAATAATGATAGAGCATTTACCGGTGCACTCACTCAAATTCGAAATTAATATTGAACCAATGCTGTTATTATTGTACCAATGTTATTGTTATTATTAATGCAACCATTCTATTGTGTGATTTTATTCTAATATAAGTGTAGGTATGTTCACAGTATAATAAATTGACATAAAATTACTGCCTCAACACAGGCTAGCCTAGTGAGGCAGGTTATGAGAAACCTAAATTTATAATTATAAAAAAAAAAAAAAAAATAAAAATAAATAAATAAATAAAAAAAATTAAAAAAAAATCCACCACGAATTGTCACTATCAAAATAGAAATATTACTTCAGAAAGATAATTTCTGAAGAAGGTTTTGATGGAATCTATGATTTAATAATTAAGTGACATGATAAACAAAACTTACGTAAGTGACGTCGCGACGTGGGTCCATGGGACCCAAATTTTTCACAACTAATTGAAGCAATAAATACGTTTTTTTTTTAAATTTAAAACTTTCACTTTTGATATCATAAGTTTTTTTTTAATTAACTTGCATACTTGATGGTGAAGCACAAAAGTAACATACAAATGTCATGAAATAATCTTTACAAATATTATTTAGTGGTGTGTGAATAAATAGTAGGTCTTTGAATAATATTTCTGTTATAAGTCTTTGAATAATAAATATTGAGAAATTGATTTTTTAAAAATAAAACTTTTTTTTTTGCTGTAATGTATAAATTTCTATTTCTTTTTTTTTACACAATTATTACATTTCCCATGATATCATTTCCCATGATAAAAAATATCTGATACAATATTCTAATGCGAGCTGCAGTGTCAAGGGTTCAGGACAGCAAGACTTTTTTTTTCTTTTTTAAAAAGAAAAAGAAAAATTTCCGGGTTACGAATAACCCGTCAATATTTGAAAATCTCCTACTACCACCACAGTAAGCGAAAAATGTTGCTTGTGTCATGATGGAGGACTTAGCCAGCCAAGAAATCGAACACGGGACGCCCGGATGGGACCCAAAAGCGGTGCAGTCTAGTATGTCTAGCAATCTTGTATATTTCAAAACTATGGAAAAACGTTCATATAGCAGTGAAACGTGAGAACTAATCATGTCATTTTCACCTTGTTATTTTATTCGCAACGCCAGTTTCATAAAAAGAAAAAAAAGTATTATTTTCTTAACTAGATTTTTAACGATAGCTTCACACAGGAGGCCCAGAGGAAAAAAATCACTCTGGGCCTATGTCGTCATTGGGGATGCTGTGTGGAATTTTTATGGAAAGTAAGTAGGGGAAGTTCTATGAAGGAAAAATGTATGAGGGGTGGATAGGAATCTGTGGGGTCAATATGTCCAGGAGTGACGGACGTATGAATCCATCCCTCCCTCTGCTGGTGCAAGGCGATGGGTCGTGAGATTCCGGCTGGAGAAGTCTAGGTTAGGTCTCCATCGGCCCGCCATGCAGCAGGTGGGAAAAAACATTCACCGCCAAGCCCTGTACAAACCTCACCCTATTAAAAAGTAGTAAAATTCACAATAGACCAACAAAATTAAAACTTAAAAAATTTGAAGAAAGTTTTAAACCTTGTTGGCGCACGATTATAGAGGTGCACGATTATAATTGAATTTGCTTAGCGAAAATCTAAAATTTAATTTTACATTTCGTCTGTCTGTAAATTTGTTTGTACGTTCTGTTTCCGGTTGAGAATGGTGACCGTCTTATTTTTTTTAAAATGTGATATCTTCATGTTTATCTTGACTTTCTCATTGGCATTTTTTCTTCTTAATGGTTCCTACCTGCCTGAGGAAAGTTTGAAAACAGAATTGTCATTGAGATGACGTTTCTTTGAACTAATTGTATATTTCCTTACATTGCATAACGAATATAGTTTTCATTAGGTAGGTAGGTGTGTACCTATTTAAAATCTTATTATTTTGGTTTTGATTTATTAGTGTCATTCACTAGCAAACTTAGAATATTTTAAAACAAACAGTTTTAAGTTTATTAGTGAATGACACGGATCTGTCGAAACCGGCAGCGGAAAAATTAAAATTTGAGTGACAAATGTACATGAAAAGTAAAACTTTAAAACAAAAAAAATAGAACTTGCAATTCATACGCGGTAGAAGTGAAACCTTCAGAAAACTAAAGTAGACAAGGGTGGAAAGACAAGGGCGGAGTACGATGCACTTTTTTATCAAAGTGAAGGATGATTTTTTCCATATTTTTGTGGTCGAATTCGAGTGCACCCTTTCCTATACATTTGGTCATCTTATTAGCATATGTATTTTCTTTTTCGGAGTCGCTAGATGTCGCTTTCTTTTGAGTTTTTTTTATCTGTTCATTTTTCAGTGGTTTGAAGATTGTTTGAAGATTAGATATTGGATTTTACAAAAATAATATATTTTTTGGATTGCGTGGGAATCGGTCCTTGGTCTGCTGAATGTCTGGCCGCTGATGTTCATCAGGCGCTTTATACCACTAGACTCAAGGAGGCTTGCGTGGGACTGTGGATTTATCGTATTATAATGAAACCGAATACCCGTGAAATAAATAAATATTTTATTGCTATCTCATTCTTCAGCAGGCTATGTCCTATAGATGTATGTGTTTGTCTCTTTTTAGTGTCGCTCGCTTCCGTTTCATCGATTTTCACTTAAAAATGCTGAAACCGGTTACTGTCGAAAACAAATTAAGTGGAAATCATTTTTTTATTTGTTTTATTATATTGTACTAACTGGTAAGCCATAAAAACGTTGTATTTTATTCATTGCAACATTTCGTTCGCCACCCAAGAGTAGAAAAGAAAAATATATATTTTTATTCCACAAGGGAATTGGAAAAGGGATATAAAATGTAAAACTCTGAAATGTTCTGTGGAAAACTCGTTCAAATGGTTCAGAAGCGTTTTATTCGCAGAAATAAATCCTTTGAATTTGGATTTCACGATTTCTTTCAGCGTTAATTGTAAATAATGTATGTGCGGATAAAGGTGTTACTCGCCTGTTTGATTTTTTAATTCATATTATATTTGTACTTTTAAAGTGCTAGGTAATCTGTATAAATAAATCGTACCCTTGGGATGACATGGTTTTATCGGCGGGTTCAAAGTTTTGATCATAAAACAACAAACATACCTACTAATTTCCTGCGTGAAATCTGGTTTAATGAATTCACATTTGCTTTGAATTTAAGTGCCGTTTTCAAAATTGGCGATATTTCCATTTGGGAGGCGGGTACCGCTGCCCCGGAAACCATTTATTGGAACAACACCTCTGCCGTAGGTCACCCTATGTTTGTTGACTTAGCAGGAGTGCCCAGGTTCATGTGGTGAGGTTAATCCGCGTCTTGGTGGCGGATGCATCTGCCCGCCAGCTGCATGGCAGGCCGGATCGGGAGAGAATGGTTGAGGGAGTCCTTTTCACTTCTCCAGCCGCACTCTCTCGGAACATCGCCTTGCACCGCAGTGGACACACCGACCCCCAGATTTCTACCAACCCCTAATACTCCTTTCCTTCCCAGAACTTTCTATCTTTCCTTTCTTAAAAAAACGCTCCACACAGCATCCCCAAAGAAGACGTAGGCCCTCAGGGAAATTATCTTTATCAGGGCCTCCCGCGTGGAGTTAATGTAAAAAAAAATTCTAGGGATAATAAAGGCTATCGACTAGCAATCAGAAAGTCGAGGGTTCAAGTCGTGGCATGCACAGTAGAATTGTATTTGATTGAGATATGTTATTTCACAATTGATGGGAATTACTTTAAAAAAGTTATTATAAAAGAGAGTTATTATATTAAAAAATTGAATATTCATTAAGACTTTTTTTCAATTGGTGTCCAAAATGAATAAAATCGGATATGGTTATCCGATTCCAACACAATATCAAGGTGTAGAGAACGACACTCAACAGCCGAATAATTGGGTTTTATACGCGAGCAACTCAGCCGACGCGCCTGCGCGAATTCCGTTCGGCGAAGTTAACGGAATTCATTCGTTTCCCGGCTACCTGACGTGCGGGCTGTTTGCTTGAGTATCGTTCCTTATAAATCTTCCAATTTAATACTTGTCGTGTTTCTAAACTTAAATAAATCGTAACTTCAGTATAAAAAATATTTCTTTCAATCACGGTATATTTGGTAACCCAATGGAGTCAGATTAAGAAGTGTAGTGAAGTAAGTATATCACCACGCGGATCGCTGAACAGAGCCAGCGGACGCAATTATACAAAATCCTACCCACACAACATCTCTCGCTTACCAAAAAGGTATATCCCATCTAGACCAGGAACCACTATCCTGTCTAGACAAATCTAGGACATCCGAAACTATCTAGATTACAAACCAGTTCTTCGAACATTTGATATCATTTGAACAGGTAGTTGCCAAAAATATGGGAAAAATTAGTCAAAGATAATATTGGTAATTCTGAATTGGAAATTATATTAAACTAGCGGTACCCGGCCTGCGTTACTACGCCATTTAATAAAGAAATTGTTCCTCCCTGCGTGTCCTTTCCGATTTGCCCCGTTTCCCCGTTCACTCTGCCTCCTCCCCCTACTCTCTCCCCACTCCTCTCCTCCCTTCCCCCGTCCCGCGAACCCCCCTCCAGAGTTCCCCTCCCCCCTCCAAGGTTCCCCTCTCCCCTACCGCAACCCATACATTCAGTTTCCAAACAGCTCACGTGCCACGTATTGCAATTTTTTATACAAATTTCATAATTTCAGAGCTCATCAGTAGTTTTATAAAAACCTCGTCCCGATAATAACGAATACAAAAAAAAAAGATTTATCTAATTTGGTGCAGTCGTTTGGAAGTTATGCGGGTACATACATTTCGGAGATTAATTTTTATTTATATAGATAGATAGATAGATTGTGTTCATATTAAAAAAAGCGAAAAAAATTATAATAGGTGGCACGCGAGTAGTTTGAAGAATATGTGAATTTCATGTAGTTTAGCGGCAGTAAGGAAAGGCGGGAGGGGAGTTGTTGTGGGGAGGGGTAAAGAGCGGAAAGTGGAGGTGGATTATAGGAGGGAAAGATGAGGTGGAAGGGTAACGTGGACGAGTGGGAAAGGACAAGCAGAGAGAAACAATTTTTTTTATGTGGTATTACAACGCATGCTAGGAACAAGCTAGTCCTGAATAAAACTACTGAAATTGTTGAGATATTTTGAAATTATATCAATCTTCTTACAATACATTAATAATGATTTGAAGGTTGATTCTTTCGGAACGTCAAATTTAATTATGATTTATTATTTGAGCGCTGCCAGTTATCGTAATATTGATTGCTTTATGAAGACAGCAAAAATGGGTTCACAGCTTTGGTAAGGTGAAGATAAATAATCATTTTCAATTTCTTAGGATGAACTAACTTCTTAACTTATCAGGTTTTTAAATCACTTTGTAACAGCATGTAATGAAGTAATAATATCGTCAACTCTCAATGAAAATATGAAAGACATAAAGAGAAAACAGAAAGAAGATAACGCAGATCATCTAGTCTTACCGCGGATGGTGCCTCGATCTCTGCCAATAGACGCTTTTATGATTACCGTGACAATTTACCGTAACGGCACCGTGACGGCATAAAAAAGACAATAAACATACGTTCCTTCACATTAATGCGATGAGACACAATGTATATAGGTCGGTTTCCTCCAAAAGGAAAAAGTCATTCTTTTCTTACATCTCTCTCAAACATCGCACCGTGACGTCTCCGTAAACCTTACAATACTACTTGCCGTGTCAATAATTTTAAAAGCATGGAATATAGTTACGACGATAATATCGAAGTGTGACTAAATTCCAAAAATTCAAAAAACGTCAAATGTCAATGCGCTGATGGTTTTGCTTTTGTTGTCAAAACAGTCGAAAATGAGTCAAACGGTGAACGTATGTCTGCACCCCCCCCCCCCGAAACGAAACATACAATCATTATCAAATATCTCCCTTCTAATATTAAACCAGAGTTTTATACAAGAAATAATATCGGTAATTTTTTGAGAAATACTAAAGATAAAGACCATAAATTGACTAATTCCGGAATATATAAACTCAAATGCAATGATTGTCCCTCATTTTATATTGGAAAAACAACTCGTAATTTTGAAATCAGAATCAAAGAACATTTAAGGTGTCTTAATAATAATCATTTTTCTGAGTTCGCTAACCATATTATTGAAAATAACCATAGTTTTAAAAAAAATACAGGGATAAATATTCTTCATATTAATCATAAAGGAAAACGTTAAGATAACTTAGAAGCTTTGGAAATTAAAAAATCCCTTAAAAATAATGAATGTATTATCAACAAACAAAAAATATTGTCATATAGCCCAATCATGGATTTGTTCCCCTACCCACCCACTCTACACTAATACCTACCCACCCAATCTACATTATTAACTAACAACGGCTCCACCGCTACCATAATAAAACATTGTTCGAAACTGTCAAATTAGTATAAGCTTTCCCTGACGAAGGAACGTTTGTTCCGAAACCGGTCGGATTTGCACATTATATAAGTGGTTTTTACAAAGTTGTATTGTTTCATTTTTCTACAATCATTATCGTTCATACCCCTCACACATATAAAGAAAATTAAATGCAATTCCGGTCGCCGTGTAGATCTCTTTCCTCCAAAGGAAAAAATAATACTTTGGAAGAAACAGACACGTATTTTGTGTAGCTCATCTTTTGTATCACTATTATTTAATGTGTAAGAAAGAGCTGCAGCATTATAACGATAAGGAACGTATGTTTATTGCCTTTTTGCCGTCACGGTACCGTATCCGTGAATCGTCATGGTAATTATAAAAGTGTCTAATAAGTTGAGATATTGCTTCCTCATTACTCTTTACATTCAGTCATTTAAAAAAAAATGATATATAATTTTTAAAAAAACCTTATATTTGCATCCGCTTTTACCAACATATACATATTTTTCTCATAATATATGTCGATAAAAATAATACGTTTAAACAAATGTTTTAAGTTATGTTAGATTTAGATCACAAATGCAGATTTCCAATTTTTGGTAGAAAATGATTGCAGGGGTGGAGGCTAATTTCACAGCTTAATAATTCAGGAGCCAATGGGTTAAAAGGCCTTCGGTTGGTTGGCAGCGAGTTTAAGGCTTTTATCATGGGGTGAGATTGGCGGCCATCATAACACCTCCTCTCCCTCCCCGTTGGCAATGGGGCATTCTGATATCAGGCATTATCTAATCAAGCCCCATTGTTCGTGATCTCATGGTGATTACCTTCTGATTACTGCACAAAGCAAAGTGGAATTAGACGCGATAATATTAATACGGAAACTGATAGATCAGTCAATATGTGGATTAAGTATTGAAACTAAGTATATAAACATCGTAAAATTTCTATTTTTGAGACTGATAATAATTCATGGTGGAATTCCATTATGATGTATATTATAATAAAACAAATATAAAATTTATTTCCACTTTAATTTATTGACCGTAACCGGTTTCAGTGTGTTAAGGCCATCGTCAGGACCAGTCTGATCAATAAAAAACCCTGAAGAAGTGAGCGTTGCTCACGAAACATGTTGGTTTTGTAAACAATGAAAGTGGTAAGAACTAAGTATTTTATTAATTTGAATATTAATTATTTATTAGCCTGAAACACTCATCTACATTGAAAACTTGAACCCGCGTCCTTCTGATATCCGGTTAACTACTCTTTAACCACGTCGGCCCTTAAACCTTAAACCCCTTTAACGTCCCTTTACTTTACTTTAACTCGTTCTAACTCTTTATGAACTTTAAATTAATTTACAAAAGTTCTTTGTTATTTTGTCTTTGTTGAATTAGTAAGTTTATTTCAAAAGATATTCACACTTTCTTGCAAAAAACCCAGAGGGCGTTTGTACAATAAATCATTATGAAACAATTATTAATTAATGTGTACGCTGGGAAGCTAAGATTTATATGAAATACCTTCCTTGTTAGTTCCCAAATTGGCCGAGGGTGTCAGTAACAGTGTCTCCACGGCGCTGATCACTTTCTCTGTTGTGGTAGGCTAATATCGATATCACTTCCGTAACCTGAATACAATTTACATTAACGATGGAAGCATTCATGAATGCGAAAGATGAACGCGAATATTTTCACTACTTAGTCCTAGGGGACAACGAAACAACAGTTTCTCGAAAGCGCTAAAATACAATATTATTCGTATTTGTAAGACAGCGAGGGATGACTCCAATAAAAAGCTCAGTATTGAATGTATTTGTGCATCGGAATACGCTTCCACCTGCGAGGGAAGCCCTTTGTCTTGTTTACGCCTTCATATATATATATATATATATAACAAAAAACTGACCGCGCAAGATCAACAAAGTTTATATATATATATATATATATACTCTCTCGTACTTTGTTGATCTTGCGCGATCAGTTTTCTGTTGATCCATATATATATATATACATATTTTTTTTACTTCAGCTCCATAGAGGAGGCCCGAGGAAAATAATTCCCCTCAGGGCTTATGTCATCTTTGAGGATGCTGTTTGGAGGGTCTTTTTAGGAAAGGAAGGAGAGGAAATTCTGGGAAGGAAAAGGGTGTTAGGGGTGGGTAGGAAACTGGGGGCCAGAATGTCCCGGAGTGTCGGACGTATGAATTCATCAGAGAATATGACTGGAAAAGTCAAAGGGACTCCCTCAACGGCCTCAACCACTCTCTCCGGATCCGGCCTGCCTTGCAGCTGGTGGACAGACGCATCCTCCGCCAAGACCCAGACAAATCTTACACCATGAACCCGGACACCCCGGTTAAGTCACCTATGGCAGAGGTGTTGGTTATCCAATAAATTAAAATTATTATCACTTTACAAAGAGGGACGGCAAGTGTATGCGATGCTTGTAAAATAATTTTGTTAGGAAGCTTAGAGTGCGTCCTGTGTAAAGTGGAATGATCACAGATGTCATTATTTTAATGTCGCATCATTAATAAATTTATTTATTTAATATATGCACATATCTATCAAAATAGATATGTTTTCCATGAACCAAAAGAAAAAAATCATAATGGTGTATGGAGGGTCTTTTTGGGAAAGGAAGATCTGGGAAAGAAAAAGGTTTGGGTAGCGGATAGGAATCTGAAGGTCAGTTTGTTCAGGAGGTACGGACATATCAATCCATCCCTCCCACTGCTGTAAGGCAATGTTCCAAGAGAGTCCTACTGGAGAGGTTAAAATGTTTCCCTCATCCAGTCTCTTCCGATCCGGCCTACCTCGCAGTTGGCGGTCAGACGCATCCGCCACAAAGCAAACCTCACCCCATGAACTCGGGCACGTCTGCTAAGTCACCAAACTTAGTGAACCACTTGGGGTGATCTATGGCAGAGATGTTGTTTATCCGTAAATGGTTCCCGGGTTTGCGGTACCCATTCCCGCCTCCCAAATTGCATAGTATTAGATCATGTTTACGCCACAGCCAACTTATAGTAGGACTGTAAAACCATTATTTTATAAAACCAGTAACATACTTGTGATATTTCTCTTTTTCTTCTACTTTCGTATATTTGTCTGTATTTTATTTACTCCTGGGCACTTGGCACCAGTCGTAATATTTCGTCTTTTCTCTTGGCTCTGATCGATATTTAAATTCTTAAGGCTTTGCCTATGTGTGGTAGGGATGGAAAATTCCTCCCCTACGTCACACAAGCCTTTATAAATTTGGACCCTTATTTCCTCTGATAACTACAGAAAGCTACTTAAGGCTCCCTTGTACTACATACCTTTAGCGATATATGTACTTAACTAATAAATACGTTATTTACGACTTTGAACGTAAATATTTTCGTATTTAGGTTGTAATTAAACTCCATCAAACGTTGTGTAATTTTTTGATTTATGATATAGGACTTTAATTACTTTAAATTTTGTGGTAACCCTCTTGATTCTAAACAGAGTGTTGAATTTCAAACTGTATTGGTCTCTCTCTTGCAAATTTAACCTTAAGTAATTTCTCTAAATGAACTAACTTCCCTTTGACGTTTATTATGATTCCCTACATCCTAATGAATTCATGAATAAGCAATACTAATCGAAACTACACATGACTAATTGAACAGATAATTAAATATAACTCAAATGGTTAAATGTTAGTAAATTTGATTATGATTGTATCTCGTATCTGCTGGGCGCCCCTCCGTTTAGATTCAGCTGCTATAAGGTACATATAAAGATGGATTTAGTAGGTTAATGTAATTAGTTAATTGCATATTTGACGAACTCAGAATAACCCTTTTTCTGGCAAAATTTGGCTCCTGCCTCCATCAAGTAAGCAGGGTGATCAGGAGTCCTCCCAAAATTCGCACAGTCTTTTGGCACGGTTCAATTGATTGATACCTAAGTTATCGCGTCCCAATGAACCTTCCTTCGCCATCATGCACTGCCTTCAGGTCTTCCCCCGAGCCCAGATACCTCCAAATTCCTACTCCTCCAAAGTTTACTATTTACTTAGGGCGAACCGGTTTCATCCTATATGCAATCATATACTCACGGGTTTGTGTGGAGTTACGGGTCGTGAATCCTCCCTCCACGTTCAAGAAATGAGACGAGAGTGACCCGACAGGCCTAAAGCACTAATTGTAAGTGAGTTCGTTTCATTCAATGAACAGTACATAAAAAGATATATATGTAAACATACGTTTTGGGAAGGTTTATAACTCGCAATACGAAACTACTTGCAACGCATCCCGAGCTCGGATCTCGCCCATCAAATTCTGCGAAATTTTCAGATTGATACCGAATACATACGTAAGAATAGTGGGTGATATAAATACATATTCGTACATTAAGATCTTATCTGGCGATGTGTTCTGGAGATTCGCCATAACTCCAAGCTTTTGTTTGGTTTTGTTGACGGTTTTGTTTGAGAGATCCGCCATCTCTATGGTTTGATTAATGGTCCTTGTTACAGAAGCGAACACTGCCTTCTGTTGGTTGAACTGTATTTTTTTTTTTTTCTTTCCCTCCCCTCCAATGTTCAACTTTTGATAAATTCTTGCTATCCCGTGATTCTCAATTGAAGCATGTAAATCCTCATTACCCCTTATTAAACTATCCCGTGATTTTTCAACTGTTTCATGTAAGTCTTCAATACACCCTATTGAACTATCCCGTGCTTTATCAACTGTTTCATGTTAAATCTTCAATACACCTTTTTTTACTATCCCGTGATTTATCAACTGTTTCATGTAAATCTTCAATACACCCTTTTGAACTGCTATAATAAATCTGTTAATTTTCAATTGCTTAGGTCTGTAGATACCTCTTTACGTTCAAATTAAAAATAGTGTTTAAATTTATTTTTTTTTCTTTTTGTTCCTAATAATTGCGCAATATAATAATTTTATCCCGTTCCTAGAAGTTAATACCTAAGTACGATATCCACTAATCAAGGTCATTTTTTTTTTCTGTTTACTGTATTCGAACTAGTGTCCCAGTGACCGAATTATTTTGTAAACAATTTGAGCTTTGTAAACATTCTCGACGGCCTCGTGACCTAGATTCAAGCGTATGAGGTATGTTTACTTTAGACATTCCGGAGACGTGTGAGATGACTCTAAAATTTTTTTTGTTTGATAATGATGTACTTAGCGCAATTGTCTAGTCTGATACCCGATTACGTATACATATTTATTCATTTATATATACTTTGTCTCAATAAATAATTTATAATATGGATATGTACATACATAAATTTTATGATTGAAATAATTTCTAATATCATAACTTATTTCAAATGCTCTGGATTTTCTGAAATTATATTAATACATACATAACATTAAATATAAAATATTGATTTGTAAATTTATCACACATAACTACCTTTAATAGTTATTGATGAATTCAGAGGTAGGAATCGATACCCTTTTCCTCTTTTTATATAAGTGTTTTTCTTTTTGATTAAAATTTTTCTTGGGAACAAAATTACATATATATATGTATATATACATACATTTATAAATATATAAAATATATTTATTATACTTATAATATTTTAATATAGTTACATATCACATATTAAGAGAGTAATATCTTGGTCAAATAATTAATCCAAATACCAATGTTTGCTGCATTCCGCCTTCTCCTTGGAATCTGTAAAATTTGATAACGGAAAAGACTTGCCCCTACCAAGGTTTTTCCGACCGGGAAATACACAGTAACCTTGCTGCAATTTTCCTAAATTAATTTTTATTTTCCTAAATTTAATTAAATCCTTTTGACTTCAAATTTTTTTTTTTTTTTTTTTTCTAATTAATTAAAATGATGTATGAACTCTATCGTTCTAAACTGTATTTTATCTCAAAACTCGTTGGTTAGATAACACTTTAAATGATAGTTACTTCACGATTAATTTAGAGATGGTAAATTGTTGTTAAATTAAATTTTTATCCCTCCGAAATTTTATGTATTAATAAAATATTATTTTGTTTTATTATTATTATTTAAGATAATTAATTTAAATATTTATTATTTGTTAGAACACTTTCACTTAGATTGAACACACGTATTTAATTATAACTTCTTCACGCTAAATTATCACATCACTTCAGTTATTTATTGCACTAATATTAAACGCGAAATTTCTAAGTTTAAAAACACGATATTAAGTGATTATAAAATCCGAATTTTCCACTAAAACAAATTGTATTTATCACGAGCACTTTTATTTTTCACAAGTAATTAATGCGTTGGCTTTATTTTTTTTATTTTCACTGATTCTAACTGCAAAGTATTTTTTTTTTGTAGATCACTGACTAGAATGTGAAATTTTTCTAAGTATCAAAATAATTATCACTTAGAATTTTACAACTTTAAATCACCCACCGTTTCGTCACGTTCCGCGAAGTTACAAACTTTTCGACCACGACCGTAGACTGTCCTCAACTGGCATTTGTCTAGACTTTTATACCCCTCTCAGGTCCAAAAGATCGTATCTGAATCTCCTATAATAAACCAATCTAATTACTATCAACTCGTAATTTCTTGAAACCTCTCCATTATTGTCGAATGCGGTCTCTTAGTACCTTCCGTGTTTGATACTTTAAATTCTGTCTCGTACTTCCATACTTACAAGATCCGGATTTAGTAAGATCCATGTTTAATGGCCCAACTTCCTTTGTCCTGGTGTTCATACAAAATTAGCTTGAATTTAATAATTTTAAAGTTCTATTTTCATCTATTCCGTAACATGTCCGTGCGTACGGCATCTACCATATGTTCCAAATCTGTCCCCAAATTCGCCTATCAGAGATATCTTCATGTCGAAGTCTTTCTCGCAAATTGTTCATTTTTATTTTATTATTTTTCCTCGAGTTTTTCTGTATTCTATATGAACCTTTCCATTTGAAACCGAATTTTCTCTATTTACGTGGTATATTTGAATTTTCCATTTTTTCTCGAATTTTCTTTTATTCACGACACTCTTTCCATGAATTTCCTTATTTATTCTTACGCTATTGTTCATATCTCTATAGATTTTTATATTTCAAGCCGTATTTATTTTATTCACTGTTAATCTAAGATTTCTTTTGTTTTTCTCTGTCGTATCTCCTTTCCCCTCACTTCCCTGTACTTCCCTGATATAACCATATCGTTTTTTGATGTTTGCTGCCTCTTGGAAAATTTCATTTTCTATTTGTTATTAATAAATATATCATTTTTAACATTTTTATAGGAGATACCCCCACTTCGGCCCTTAAATTCCTGTCATTTTTATTGCTTCATAGAGATCGTCCCCCAAATTTTGTCCCGTTCTTACGCAAAATCCCATAAACCATATGCCTTGACAGTTGTATACATTAACTCCTGTACCCACCTGGCAATAAATCCTTTTTTATTTCAGTGTCGTTAACTTTTATGAGAATTCTTTAACGTAAATATTTCATAAGACCCATGATAATTTTTATTACCTTTTTAACGGCTAATCGTCCTTATCTAAACAATTTTCATGTTCGAATATTCCTTGTTTATCACAACAAAATACATCTGAAATCGGCAACCATTGTAATGCCTCATCTTTATCTGCAATCGCGTACTATGTTACTCTATAAACTCCATTTTAATTACGTAAAATGACTCCTTTTCCTGAGTTTTTCTATCGCAATGTTTTCAGCATTTTCCACTCCCCTCCGTACTGCACTCTATTTTCTTCTCTAACACTTGTTACTGCTCTAGACATCTGAAATATACCCTCGCCTATTCTTTAAAACTTTCATTTTTTTTGACGTTTCCTCCCTAAATCTTTCATCGTAATATCCTAGCTCCGTCTAGAATTGATAACAATAATTTTCCATTGTTTTTTCAACATTTCCATTGCCTTTAGCACGTTTTCCCTCGAATCGATCATCTCCGGTCGTCACAAACAATCGTATTATAGATGGAAATCTCCCTAACACCTTACAACACGTTTTCGTCACTTGCTATGCAATTTTTCACTTAAACTTTTCCGACGTTGTTTACGTGTATCCTTTTTTCCGCACCTGATATGCTTTAATGCGTTCGAGAACTAGGGTTTCTGATCCCTGGAATGTACCGGTTAACCAAAACATTTCTTGGGGTCATCGTTCTTTTGTCCCTGAACAGATTATTTCTTCCCATGGAGTTTATTCACCTCTCGGTTTGGTGGGAACGTCAAACTCATTAATTACATTCTTAATTGCTAAGTCCAAAGGTCGTTCCTTTGTTCTAAAAATGGGCTCGGCCCTCTTCCCGTTGATAGGCTGAATTGGTTTTTAATCGCTTTTGCTGCAATTCAATTGGCTGTCAATATATCACGGCCTAAAGCATACTGGGGAGTCCCTGTCTTTGATTATTTGTTGATACCATCTGTGATTTTTTTATCAATACTCGTCTCACTTTGTCTAATTATAGATCCCTACCGTAAATATGAATTCACTTTACTCTAATCCGATAGATGTCGTAGACGTGTCCGTTTTATAAGTAATTGATATTTTCTTTTTAAATTAAAGTGGGAAGCTACGATATTTCCTAATTTTCACTGTTGATCAATGCAATTCATCACAGTTTGAAATCGCATGATAGTTCAAAACATTGCGCCCGGTGCATTAAATTCTGTATGGTTTTATAGGGACCCTTTAAAGTTTTTTTAATGCTGGTTGTAAAGTTTTCACTGCTAGAGTTCATTTTAGTATTGTGGCTTATGGGCCAAATGCGTTAACCACGTACTACTACTATTTGGATCACAAAAACTCCGGTAAGGTAACGGATTTTCGGATTCGGTGCAGAATAAAAAAACACATAATCATGGAAACCAGTTTTCAATTTGGGAAGCGGGTATGAGTTGAGTATCGCCGCCCAGGGAACCATTTATTGTATAACCAACACCTTTGCCACAGGGCATCCCATGTGGTTCACTATGTTTTATAAGGGGTGGTTCATGGGGTGAGATTTGTCTGGGTCTTGGCAGCGGATGCGTCTGCCCACCAACTTCGTGGGACGCCGGACCGGGAGAGACTGGTTGATGGAGACCTTTTGATCTCTCCAGCAGGACTCTGTGATCGCCTTGCACCGCAGTGGAGGGGTTGGATTCACACCTCCGTCACTCCTGGACGCACTGACGCCCAGATTCCTACTCAACCGCAAACCTTTTTCCTTTGCAAAACAAGCACGTAATTAGTACACGTAAGTAATATTCTACTATGTTACGTTGAAACGTTGCTTTAAATGATTTTGGCCATGTTTGGCGACCAAATCGGAATATCCAGGTATTTACCGTCCTTCTTTTTGTCGATATCCTCCCCCTCACCGCTACCTTCAGCCTCACAACGTGTCTCAATCGGGGATGTCATATGCTATAATCTTAGTGGCTTTAGACAGTTGGGACTCTTGTGTGGTTTCGCATTTTTTTTTTAAAGACGCAGTCTGAATTCTCCACACATCTTTTTTGAAAATGCCAACTAAAATATTATTTTTATTAAAATATTACATTATGGGTAGGCGCTTTATCACTGAAATCCCGACAAAACTGTTTACAATTTTGAAAATAATACTCAAATTCAAAGTAAATTTGAGTAATTGAATCAGATTTTTCGCAGGACTAACGCACAGTCCACTAAAGTTAGTATGTTTGATGATTTTGCACAATTTCAGGTTCTATTTGATGCGAGATTCACAATTAAAAAAAAGCTGAGGCATTTACAAGTTTTCCACTGATAACCAACAACGGCAATAAATCTCGAAAAATAAATTAAAATTTTTGTTAAAATTTATTGCTGTGTCGAGCGATTAGAACGCCCTTCGGCCTTTAATTTTCCCCGTTCGTTAAAGGGCCAAACGGGCCGCTGTATCGCTAGCCGTTCCTAACGGCCGTTACGGGAATTGCTTCATAACGGAATAACGAAACTGTGTAGTTTGGACAAATACTGATTTCCATGCTCGCCATTTTGTAGGCGCCTTTATTTTATGATCGGACTTTTGTGGTTTTGATACTGCGGCAAATTTCCCATTTGAATAAAATTATTTGTATAGGCTTTTTGTAATGATTCTAAATGGAAATATAACAACAATTGCTTTGTTGATAGGCAAATGGCTATCAAAGATTACATCAGGAAAATAAACAGTAATAATTTTGTATGGTTTTGTGTACAAAAGGGGAGTCCTTGAATTTATTTCAATTCTGAATATGTTTCCGGGTTTATTTAGATAACAGTAGGTATTATATTTTTACTAGCAGTTAAAAACCCGCTTCGCAGGCTTTTGGTTCGGCTTCGCCCAGTTTGGGTGTTGGTGACTATTTTATAAATCCGATAGGGACTGGTTCCAAAAGTAGCCGGTTACTCAGATCCACTGGAATCCAGTGCGAGCTAGTCACCGTTACAAAGTAACCGTGACAAAGTAACCGCGATAGGCAATGACGTCATATGTAATATTTAGCCGCGTGGTATTATTATTCACAACTGCCGGTTACAATAATAATCATATTATCGTCAATCGATCCATATCCGGATTCCTGCGAGAATTACAAAATTAAAAATCCGTAGTAGATACTTACAGACGCCTGCCAGGCGTGGCCAGCCACGCTAGCTGTTAACATAAGTGGCGCAATATTTTGGTATTGCTTTAATTCGGTTATAATACAATAGTACATTTGTATACAACCTCCAAGTACGAAAACGGTTTTGCGGAAGTCGTGGGGTCAGAGTTGCATCCTTAGCTGAATTCCTAAAATAAAACCGCACAGTCTCTAGGCTATTAATACTATATTATAATAAAACGAATATAAAACTTTATTCCACTTAATTTTATTCGACCGTTTTATCGTTTCAGCTCGTCAAAGCCATCTTCAGACTAGTAAAAAACATAGAGAGGTGAGAAATAGAAAACCTACTGACCCCAAATACGGACTGAAACCGACACCACTCAACTCCACTAAAATACACTACATAATTATATGTTTATAATTACTTCATATAATTCATGCTATTAAATTAAAGTTTTATATTCGTTTTATTATAATATATTATAATGGAATTCCATCATGAATTATCACTCTCAAAAATAGAAGTACTATTAATACTGTTTGGTGTGGGGTCAAAATATGCATAGTATAAATATATAACTTAAACTGAGATATTTCTCGGAAGAACCATTTGAAACATTCATTTAATTATTCAGGTAACTAGAAAAACAATTAGTTTCGCTTGTTGGTGTTGTTCGGTAGACCTTTTGTGTAGGTATAAGATAGAGTTGTCAGAAGTAAAAAAAAAAAAAACAAAAAAAGTAAAAAAAAAAAATTTCCACCTCATTCAAAAATCACAATATTACAAAATTTAAATCTCAAATAAAAAAAAACTGGTTACAAAACATAGAGAGGCGAGAAATAGAAAACCTACTGACCCCAACTACGGACTGAAACCGACACCACTCAACTCCACTAAAATACACTACATAATTATATGTTTTTAATTACTTCATATAATTCATGCTATTAAATTTTAACACGTTAATGAAATTCTCAGCACGGGAGGTCCAGTGAGGATTTTTTATTACTTTAGCTCCACACAGGAGGCCCTCGGAAAAAGAAATTACTCAAGGCTTATGCGTCATATTTGAGGATGCCATGAAGAGGTTCTTTTTGTGGAAAGCAATGAGAGGAAGTTTTGGAGGGGGGGGGGGGGAGGGATGAGGCTTGGGCAGGAACCAGGTGGTTAATGTGTCCAGTGGAGGTAATCCACCTCTTACCCGCCCTGGTATAAGTAACTGATGGTTACTCCTTCAAGGCTCTCGCAAGATTCAAATTTTTTGATTAAACGAGGCTACATTTATGTCCATGCATACGTTGTTCGTAAGCAGTATGCTGAACAGGGCAAAAGAAAAACTCATTCATGAGACTCCATGATGCGGAATTGCATCTGTAAAAACCTGCAAGCACCTGCATAAAATAGAGAACATAAGAAATACAATAAATCTCAAATCAATTGGCAAGTACCAACAAAAAATGTGAATGGCTTTCGGTCTGACCATAAACTACACATAGCTTCCGTGTCCCTTAGCCAACCACTAAGTGAAGCCTCAAAGAATGTTAACTGAATATTTGGGGTAAAATACCCAAAGACTAAAAGAAAATTCAGCGTTGGGTAGTCAGAGGCAGGACAAAGGACAGTCAAGGTCGTCTGATCAAACCTCAAGCCTGCACATGTCATTGGGATTTGAGAAGGATCTGCAAAATCAATAATGTAACTAAAGATGAAGCAGGGACGAGGTCCAGCACACCCCCATATGGGGATAGGGAAAAAAATGGTTAATGTGTCCAGGAGTAACGGAGGAATGAATCTACCCTACCACTGCGATGCAAGGCGATGGATGAAGAAAGTCCGGCTGGGGAGGTCGAACAACCAGCCTTTCCACGTACGGCCCGCCAGGCAGTGGGTGGGCAAACGCATCCACCGAAAAGACTTCATGAACCCAGGCACCCCCGCTAAGACACTAAATGTAGCAAACCACATGGGGCATGGGGCGCTATGGCAGGGATGTTGGTTATCTCGTATTGGAAATCATTTTCTCTTTTTGTAAAAAAAAGGAAAACAATATTAATTTATTATTATCAACAAAAAAAAAACAAAATAAATCATATAAGTTTTAAGATTTTCACGGCCAAAAGCATTTTCGTTATTTGTTTTTGGGGTGTTATGCCGTGTTGCGCTACCTCCTTCTTTAGCCAACGTTTCGGACATCGTTGCAATCCGGTAGATGTGTCACATCGGCAGATGTGACACATCTACCGGATCTGCCGGATCTGCCCTGATGATGGACACTGCAACGATGTCCGAAACGTTGGCTAAAGAAGGAGGTAGCGCAACACGGCATAACACCCCAAAAACAAATAACGAAAAATAAATCATACTTTAATAATGGTACTTTATCACTTAAAACAATTGCTTGGAACAAACTTCTAAAATAACGAAAGGAGTACCAAATCCTTTGTTGAGACTTTTAATGCCGTTTTTGTTCGTCTTTGTTACTTTTAGCATTGAACCACAGCGGAATTAATTAGTGACCGACCGAAGGTTCGGTTTCGGCAAAAAAATCTAGTTCCGGCATCAGTTTCGGTTCCGACAGATTTTCTGCCGAAACCGAAACTGAAACTTTTTTAGACATGTTAAAAATCGATTGTTTACTTTTATTTGGCTTATTTTTTACACTTATTCAAACAGTTAACACGTGTTAAATTAAATAAATAAATAAAACAATGATTGAAGTGTGTGAAAAAATTATATTTTTTTATATTACTTCTATAAAACAAACAAAATTTATAAAAAATAACAAAACATTATTGACAAATGTTTGTTACAAGAAGTAGTTAACATGTTTGTTAATTTTGATTTGTTTTATAGCAGTAATATCAAAAATGTTATTTTTTTTATTTGGCATCAAAAAATACCTATAACCCCAAATTTTCACCCTCCTACCCCTCACCCTCTCATTTTTTAATGGCGATTTTAGAATTTACGAACGAACAAATTCAACCGTGGTTCGTATTTCAAACAGAACGAAATTATTTATGCCGTTAAATGACGGATCCGCCTCATCGAACTTTTCATCGAGCTTATTTGTGTTGGCTAAAGTAGGGATGTCGAAAGTGAAAAAAAATATCGATATATCGATATATCGATATATCGATATTTATTATAATATCAATATCGACGTCGATATATCGAGGAAAAAATATCGATATATCGGTAAAATTTTCAAGAGATTTTGCGTTTTTAAAATAATAGTGTATTCAGCTCAATATTATCAATAGTAATTTTTGTACACAATTTGCTTTTTTAATGTACAAACATCTCAATAAAAATGAAGGTATTTTTATCACTATTCATTTTTATTACGTAATAATTACAAAAATACCAAAAACTAAAAAGCTGTCTTCTAACTTATACGTAAACTGAGATGCATACAAAGTTTGTATGCGACTCAGTAACATTCTATTGGCGTATTAATCTGTCAAAAAGGACTTCGTGTTTGGAACAAGGTATAGTCAATAATCATAGACAATTGGGAACCAACACATAGGAGTGGCTTAGAAAAAAATGGCGAAAAATAGCATACATTTCTATATATGTACATACACATGAGATAGTATTGGTGATCACAAATACTAATGCAAAGTCAATAGATTTGTAAGCTATTAATAGTTAAAATATCAACCGCCAGATGTCATGACCCAATACAGTTTCTTTTTTCCGTTCGTTCCTATACGGTTTTGGATTCTAGTTACTTGAAATACATAAATTTAAAAAAATACCGTTTTTGATACAATTTTCGATATTGGATATTTTGTATCGATATATCGGATCAAAATATATCGGCTAAAAATATCGATATTTTGAACTGACAAAAAATATCATACACTCAATTGCTCTTCGAAATTAATATTGATTGTCTTTATTTCATTTTCCTACTTTAGGATAAAAAATATATTACTTTTTTTTCACTTTACATTTAACTTTTAAGAGATTATGTTATTAAATTAATATGTCCGTTACTTTAACGAAATACATTGAATTGAGAAAATGAATGGTTGATATTTTTAAATTATTTTTATCGGCGCTACAGTGCTCCATTTCTATTTCTGTCAGAGATCCCATCCCCACATACTTACAATACATTTGTTATTTTTTTATTTAACAACCAAAATATTCACTAGAAATAATGTAAACGGCAGAACAACGTTTTCCGGGTCAGCTAGTATGGTAAAATATTCATTAAAAACTGTTAATATCCCTGTAGTATTATGTAATTAATAAATTATTTTATTGTACGATAACTCTACATATAATGTTTTCCTGAATACTAATGAATATTATTCATTGCGAATATTTAATATGTTATCTTCAGATCATAATGATAGGCAAATTACGCGGGAACATGAAGATTTTCCTTGCCGAATAACTTCTCATATTTGGGTTAACTATCTATGAAAATGGAAAATAATTCTCCGTTCAAGAAATGTTTTATTAATACTGTAAAGATGCGGTCGTGGATATACATCATAATAGATGAGTTCCTCAAGACCAATAATGACCAAAACCATCTCCCTTCTCCGAATTCCACTACCTTATAAATACAACACTAGGCTCCATGCTCCGTTTCATAAAGTTGCTTCTGGCACTAATTTTATATACCATTCTTGTTCAAAGATATTAATTACATCGTTGTTGGGAATGAAACTTGCTCTATTGAAATAATTAATTTTAATTACATGTTTCCCTCAAGCTGATTCACAATCCAATATGGTATAATAGGATGGGGTGGCGCTCATAAAACCAGCACACAATCTCTCCACATTGCGCAAAAACTAATAATAATAGGATTTAATTTGTAGAACTCCAATTTAATATTTTTTTCCTTTATATTTTGAATAATATTGTTTTTATTAATTTATAAAAACAATTTATTCATAAACAAGTTCTGCTGTGTAATTATTATTACACGTTATAAAACTATCTAACGCCTTCAGAAGGTGAGACAGCTGTCACACATAATTATATTTATATAGCAGAACTTGTTTACGAATAAACAGTTTTTTATAAATTGAATAATAAAAGGATTTTATTTCAATATATTATTATTTTAATACAGGGTGTTAGGGACGTCTTTGACTTTCCAGTCATTCCTCACATTCTTTGGAGAAAAAAAATGTAAAAGAAATATTGATCTCCGCTGACAATTTTAATGAATTCGGTTAAAGAAAGGCAAATACGTACCTCACTCTGCATACATAGAAATTATTTATTGTACTAGTTTGTTAAGTTTACCGGCCTAAAACTGAAATTTTCTTTCAAATTATTAATCTCCCTTGTATAGCTAATATTTCTTTCTGTACGCGTTTAAATATCTTAAAATATTTGTTTTTACTCAGTGAATTGCTTACTAACGAAGGTTTCACCTAACATATTTATTTTCAGTGCCCACAAATAATAGCGTAATAAGATAATATTAGTTCCAGACTCAGGATTAATGTTTGCGTTTTCATTTTGGCAATAAAGAAAATAATATCTTTCCCCAGAGAGATAATAGTAACGAAAACATATTACAGAGAAGTTTGGCTCGGTTCACTAATCAACAGAGAATAAGCTGGAACGACCTATTCACGGAATATTAACAATAATAATAATTGAATTATTTTCAGTGCCATTTTTGTGAAGAAGACCCTTCAGAATGAATCAGTTAAAACAGAACTTAACGAAGTCTTGTTCATAGACTTTGTCTAGTGAGGTTGGTAAAGAAATCTATATACACAATGAAAATAAAATAAACGCCCGGGTTTACCGGCACTGAACTGATATAAAATTTTACTGAGTGTGCTGTGAGTGGTAATGAAGATTGTCATTATTGTGATTCTAATTTGATTGAATCATTTTAGTTAGTACTAGCTGACCCGGCCACGCGTTGCTGTGGCCGATAAAACACAACATCATCTACTAGATGGTTATCCAACCTTTATTTATTATCCAGTCTTTGAGTTTATCGCGAAGAGATAGACAGATGCCGCGGAGGACTTTGATTTATAATGCGTAGAGATGGTGTGAAAGATTATAATAATTTGCATGAAATGCTTGGGGTAACTAACATATATAAGTTAATAAGGATTAATACTGTATCCGTCTAAATAACTTTTTTACGTGACCATTTTTTTAGAAGATAAAATGGGTATAGTAAGCTATCCGTAAAAGATATATATATGCCTTCGCGGACTTTTTTGTAGTTCTATAAAAGAGGAATATACCACCATGCATTGTTTTGTTATATCCTAAAAGGATTAGGCAGCGTTTTCGATGAAAGCTAACAGGCGGCTTAACTTTTTCCGACACTTCTAACAACTATCGTTATGTTTCAACCAATTTACACAAATCCTTGACAAATTACATACCTAAACCTTCCTCACAAAACACTCTATCTATTGGTGAAAACCGCATAAAAATCCGTTCTGGAACAGACAGACAGACAGATAGATAGACGACCCGGGGGAGGACGACGACGAGAGGATGTTCTGGGAAGGAAAAAGGTATGAAGGGTGGATAGGAATCTTGGGGTCAATGTGTCCAGCAATGACGGACGTATAAATCTATACCTCCAACTGCGGTGCAAGGCGAAGGATCGAGTCCCGCTAGAGTGGTCAAAGGGTCTCCCTCGGATGCATTCGCTGACAAAGAACTGGATAAATCTCACCCCCACATAAACCCGGGCACCTCCGCTAAGACACCAATCGTAGTAAACCACTTGAGGTGACCTACGTCAGGAATGTTGGTTATCCAAAAAATGGTTCCCGGGACGGCAGTACCCATACCAACCTCCCAAATTGAGAACACCGCCTCCCATACATCAACAAGGGTTACCAACTTTGACAGAATGCTAAGTTTTACGTTCAATAGTTTATATTTTATTTTGATAGATAAACATATGTATAATGTCACAAAAATGAACAAACGCATAAAAATCTTTGTAAAATAAAGAATTTCATAATGCAGCACCAACACTGTTTATTTGTTCAAAAGATATATTAAATCCTGAATATCAAAATGCAGAACAGAAATCAAATAAAAAAAAAACCCAACGCGAACAATACTCTCAACACGAAGTCAATTTCTTCTTTAAGTGTTCTTTATTTACTTTTTTCCACAGCACTTTTTTCTTTGCTCAGTCAAAAGAAAACGGAAAACACTGGAAGCCTATTCTTATTTGATAAATATTCAATCAACCAACTCAATGCAGCTTTCTTCATTTTGGGCAAGTTTTCAAACCATTTGCCTTCTTTAATAATCTCGATGGACCGCAAAGGAGTTTTTAAATTAGGTTTATATTCAATTACTAAACGAAAATATTCGCCAAGCATTTTGTGGAGGCCACATTTTTAAGATATATTTATTAATTTATTTATTTAATAACTCTTTTACGCGCTCATGGGCCCTTATCTTAGGTACATAAAGTTTACATTTAAAAAAAAACCATAGATAAAATTGTGAGAAACAAATACACAAAGATTGTTTCAATAATGTGAGCTAAACTCTTTTTTCGAACAGCAATAGAACAAATATCCTTGGTTCTTTAACGATACCACGCTGTAACACCACCACAGCCCAACAATTCTACAAATATATTGGAGTTAAATGGTTTAACGAATTACCCTCGAAATTAAGATTGGAAAATATATTACAAAAAATACAAAAATTCAATAAAAACTCTTTTTATATAACTTATCAACACAACAACTCAATTATAATACTCGTATTAGATATCCTTTTTCTCTCATTATTTTTTTTCCTTTCTCTTTATCTCCTCCTCTTCAGTCAATTGTATTTCTTATCTATTATTTAGTTTAAAAAAATATATATTTATATATTTTTTTCTTATTTACTGTTAATTATCTATTTTTTGTTTAATATATATAAAAAAAATTTATACATATTTTTCCTTTGCTAAACTGTGGTTAACCTGCGTTTATCCGCCTTTTTAACTCAAGCTCTGCTCTTAAAAAGGGTGTAATACGTATTATTATTTAATGTATTTTAATAGAAAAACTTTATTTCTTGTATATAAACATGTAATTGATACCATTATATTATATTAAATAAAAAAATAAAAAATAAAAATTGCAAAAAATTCTGCCTCAGCATAGGTTCACCTAGCGAGGCAGGCTATGCACAACTGAAAATATTGTATAATTATGCTACTACTGTGTAACCGATCTTACATTACTTTCTACTTGTTAATTTTTTTGTACTGATGTAAACTATTTGTAATCTACATTGAACATGTACTTTTTTAGTTGTAATGTTGCCAATTTCATTGAATAAAGATATATTATTATTTTACACAAGTGTTAGGTTAGATTTAGAGGTTAGCAATTGAAAAAATAATAACAATAAACTGAAATTAATTATAATAACGTGTTGACATAAAAAATATTTAAGATAGAAAATGATGCATGAAAAATATCGACATAATTTTTATATTTGTTTGCAAAACTTTGTAAGCGAGGAATTGGCGAGTTTGCTACATAATTGGTTTGTGAATGGTAACATTGAAATAGTCCTAGCGCCTAGTGAGGCGAGAAGGTACCTTTACACTGATTACACTCAAGAGTTCGACGATGCCGAGTTACATAAATACGACGAGTGTTTTATTTCTCGTTTTGCGAAATTACAATTGTTAGATTGTGTATTCTTAACATGTGCATCATTCAATCACGTGAAACACATTTTTTGTTTTATTTGGCGAACAATTAATTAATCATTATTTTAGATAAAACTAGAATGAAAAACTATTTGGACAAAAATCAATAAGAGTTGAAAATGATAAGATGTTACAACCCTTGAAAAATTTCTGTATTTGTTTATTTTTATTTATTTATTTATTCAACGCCCAGAGGGCGTTTAACATGTTTGGTAGTACAATTAGGTCATGACAGATGATTTTTAAACAAATATAGAAATAATTAAAATAAAATATTAGATAAAAAATGCACAAAAGTCACAAAAATACAAAAAAAAATAAAAATACAGCGATTTGATAAGATTACAAAAACACAGATATGTTTAGGAATAGTTTTAAAATAAGTTTTTCACAAGATCCACAAAATTCGCCAAGTTGATGTTAACCTTTAACTACTGTCGTGCGGTCTTACAGGCCCCGGCAGGTACTTGACTTGCTAGTTTACCCCTTTCCCCGCGTAACACCGATCCCCACTTTTAAGTAGCTGCAAGTTCAGTACGCACATTGACGTGGGAGCAGAAAGTAGTGTCTTCATGCGCGCATTTGGTGAGTAATTACGATTTGAAATTCTGAAGCGGCCTCTCAGGCCTCACGTCAGTAGTTACGTAAGTTTTTTGTTTTATTTTATTGTTAGAGTAAATTTTTATTTTTACAGATATTGTTAACTATGGATGTACCAGGGACTTCAGGAAGTAAAATAAATAGTTCTGCGACAGATTTACCGCATCCAAAGAGATCTCGGATATGTGTAAATGAATCCAATCCAAATTTTGCGCAAGTGATTGAGAACTGGATCGCGGATGAAGATTCCAGCGGATCCGAGGTTGACGACGTTGGCGAAGATTTTTGTCCGGAGCACATTGAGCATGATACGGATACTATCACTGATATTTCTGATACCGAAGAAACTCAACCTGAACACCTGGACGCGCCGTCATCGTCATCAGATGAAGATGTTCCCCTCTCAAGGATGGGTTATTTTAGAGGGAAGAATAAATATAAGTGGTCTAAATCATCTTCAAACAGATCATCAGTTAGAACACCGCAACACAATATTATTACCCAAGTACCCACATCCAAGTTGACCGAGAATGACGGAAAGGATCCTTATTCTTTATGGAAACAATATATAAATGACGAGATGTTATCGGAGATTTTGATAAGGACCAACGAGAAGCTAGCTGAATATAGATCTAAATTTATGAAGCAGAACCGATCGGAACTAAAAGATATCGATATAATCGAGTTGCAGGCTTTTATTGGACTATTGATGTACACAGCTGTATTCAAGTCTAACCACGAAGACGCAAATTTAATATTTGCTACTGATGGTACCGGAAGAGACATTTTTAGATGTGTTATGTCTAAACATAGATTTCTGTTCTTGCTTCACTGTCTTCGGTTTGACAATGCACTGGACAGAGCACAGAGAAAGGAGACTAATAAATTGGCTGCGATATCGAATATTTTTAATAAATTCGTATCAAATTGTCAGAGGGTATATAATATACGTCAATATGCTACAGTTGATGAAATGCTAGTTCCATTTAGAGGGCGATCGTTTTTGATGATATATATGCCAAAGAAGCCCGCTAAGTATGGGCTAAAACTAATGTGCCTATGTGATGCCGAAAATGGGTATTTTTACAATTGTTATGTTTATTGTGGAAAAGGTTCAGATGGAGAAACATTAACAGATGCAGAAAAAAAAATTTTAGTTCCTACGCAGGCTGTGATCCGTTTGAGTAAACCATTACATGGTAGTAACAAAAATATAACGTGTGACAATTGGTTCACATCAATACAACTAATTGATGCATTGAAACAGAGAGGATTGACCTGTGTAGGAAAAAAGGGAAATACCCCCAGAGTTCTTGCCTGCTAAAACTAGACCTGAAAAATCAACCTTATATGGTTTTACAAAAGACACAACGCTATTGTCTCATGTTCCCAAGAAGAGAAAAGCTGTCATTTTGGCTTCGTCAGTGCATCATAATGAAGGAAACGACACGGACTCAGGGAAGCCAGAAATTATAAAGTTTTATAATTCTACGAAAGGTGGTGTAGATGAAATAGATAAAAAGTGCTCTATATACACTTGCAGCCGCCGATCAAGACGCTGGCCTATGACAATTTTTTACCGGATTTTGGATATAAGTTCCGTCAATTCTCATATTTTATATGATGTACATGTGGGAAGACAAACTGATAGAGGAACCTTTATAAAAACATTAGCGCGACAGTTGGTATTATAGCACATGAAGCGAAGATTTTGTAACATAAGGCTGCCCCGTGAACTTAGGATGAGTTTGGCAAGAGTACTTGGTTCTGATAAGCCAGAAACATCTGAAGATCAAGCTGAAGAAGTCACGACACGAAGGACTTGTCATTCATGTCAACCCAAACTCAAAAGAAAATCCACGTATAGATGCTATTCGTGCAAAAAACACGTTTGTTTACAGTGCGCGAAACAAGTGTGCCCTGACTGTGCTTAGAATTTAAGGTGTAGTTCGACTGTGGACATTTTTTTTTCAGAAGGTGTATGTACCTACTCTATTTTTTTTCTAAAATTTATATTAGTCTTAAGTAAGAAATACATTTTTTTGTTATTCTGAGAAGAGTTTTTTTTTGTGTTTTGATCATTTATATCTAATACTCGGATTTTTCCCCAAAATTCAAGCAAATTTTTATTGTAGTCTTATATTTAAAAATTTAATAAATTTTATTTTCTTTCTATACATAATTTTTGTTAAAACACTTCATTTAACATCCTAATGCAAAGACAGATATTTAAATCATCATTTTCTTTATAAAACACTGCATAATATACGCGGCCTGTCAGGCCTCACGTCAGTACTAACGTTACAAAAAATGCACGACACTAGTTAAAGGTTAAATATTTCAACATCACCTAAGTATCCACTAGTTCCCCATAGTGTCAAATCGTTGTACCGGAGAGTGGGCAATGTAGTTCCGCTTGTGAATGCTGCAGTAGAATAGTGTATTTTGTCCTATCGTGTCTTATACATATAACAGCTGATTTTCGTTCCGTTTCAACTTTTTCCTAAGTTCAGGTCTCGGATATTTTTCCTAATATTTTAAACATTTACATTTGATATATTCCCCTCTCTAAACAAACGAATTACAATCTTTAGAACGCGGGCATCAGATGGTTTTTTTTTTGACCCCACCACTTTCCCAACGGCGTTATACATTTATTTATTTGTAAGAAACAAACAGCTTTTACATAATATACAGTGATACTAGATACAATTGAGCTGAAGTCAAGCCACAGAAGTTTCTTATGCTAAAGTACATTGGAAATTAAGTTTTAATATCTTATAATTAATTTTGGGTTAAGGGAAGGAGAGAGGAAGAGTTATAAGGAAAGGGAATGTATCACCGCACACGTCAAGACTCTACTTTTTTATTAAACGAAACTACATTTATTTGAACGATCAATACCCTACAATGTCCATGCGTACGGGGTTAGTAAGCAATATGCAAGTACTTACATTAACATTATACAAAAGATAAATAGAAGTAGCAGCCCGTGGAATAATTCTTCTGAAATAGGTAACATAAAAATAGAGATAATAGAGTTAGTAAAAGAAAAAGAAAAATAACGGCTGTAACCAGCCAAAGAACCATCTGAAAATAAAATAAGTAATGAGGAAAAAAAAACAGTTATATGTTTATGTTAAAATGTAAGTAATTACTATAATAGCAGAAAGAAAATAAAATATATAAAAAGAAAAGAAAAGCCAGAGAAACATAGACCATCTACATAGACCACCGGGCAATCCCAAGCTATACGCATTCTCATTGGGAATTTCCCAATGAGAATGCGTATAGCTATCGGCTCAACCGCAGACGATGCTCGAAGTCCACGCCCTTTAGCCGGCTCCCCGATTTTGCCTCGAAGAAACTTTGGAGAGAAGGGGAAGTTTTTGAAGACCTTGAAGAAAAGATGAGCGTCGGGTTACCGGAGGGGGGACGGAAGGGCATCGAGACCGCGTGGTTACGTCTCAGGCCGACGCATGTCGTTGGGGGAGGCGCGGGCGGATCGTAATGCTGTCACTTTTTCCAGTATTTTAGAAACTAGTGTCATTGTTTCCTACGGCACCGGTGAATGGTCGGAAAATACTCCAACCGCGAGCCCAACTTGTGCACGTGGTTGACATTTGTCACAAGAGAACGGGTCGTTTCTGCGATTTGTTACTTAGTTCAATAGCTTTCTGGGCCTCTGTTTTTCCTCCCACGAATCTCTTCAAGACCCATGTTCACTCCTTCCTCTCCTAAAAAAACCCTCCACACAAACTCCCCAAAGATGACGTAAGCCCTGAGTGAAATTATTTTCCTGTGTGTACATTAAACATATTATATAATAAGTGAATGTAAAATAACTACAGACAAGTAATTCCATATTTTTTGTTGATATTATTCTAAAGAAAATTTATGAAACTGTCGCATTTGTGGTACATATTTACATAGAAAAACATAATTCTCTAATTTATTTACCCCTTAATATAATTCTGTTTCTTAATAATTGAAGAACCAACATCAAACGGTTCCTTCTCAAAAGAATCAACTGAATTCAATAAAAATGCTATCAGATGGAAAACTGTACCCTTGGGACAACAAGGTTCTATCCGCCATTTGCATGAATCTGAGACACTGAGGTAAAAAAGTGAACGTGAAGAAAGTATTTTAAATGAAATTTTTTTGTGTTTTAGAACATTCATTACAAAAAAATACATAAAACCCTGTTGCTTTGAAAATAAGCTGAACCCGGAACAATAATTTTCTACCGTATTATTTTTAAATAACTTACTTAGCGAAATGAAATTTTTTTAGAACAAATTATATCTTGATTAATTGTTATTATTTCAAAGCAATATTATGCAATCAAAGACATTTACTTACACTACTGTGTTCTGTCTATTTACGTTTTCATGAATATGATTATTTACCGTCTGAATTTCATGCAATTTAGTACAGCGCAAATGAAATCATATTGCTCCAAAAATATTTCATATGTAAAAAATATAACTAAGTTGCTCGCAAATTTGCAGATGAAACCATGCTGTACCAATGTCAAAGAATACATAACGATTGTTAAAATATTTAAAAAAAAATGCAAACATTTCCGGATTCCGAATAACCTGAAAATATTCTGAAAATCTCCAAATACCACCACAGTAAGCGGAAAATGTTGCTTGTGTCTTGATGGAGGACTTGACAGCCGATGAAATGAACTCACAACGCCTGCTACCCAGACGCGATGAAAACCCGGACATTGACAAGACATGTTCAGTAGTTCGTATATTTCAAATGAAATCTTATTATTCTAAAAATATATCTTATTATATATTTAGAATAATCATTTTTAAAACAAAGTCGGGTTAGTTACACCATTTATAACTCAAGAACAGCTGGATCGATTTTTACGATCTTTGATTCGTCGGATTTGTCTCCGCCCCAAATAGCAGAATAGCTATTAAAACATCGGAAAAATTCACGAAAAAAAAATTGAGAAGAAATTTTTTTCCTCATTCATTTTGTATGGAACGAATTCTCTCTCATCTTTTGAAAAGGTACAGCGATATTGTGATAAATATAATATCGAATAGTGGGTGAATTCCAAAAATACAGAATCGTCAAATGTCAATGCGTTGATTGTTATGCTTTGCTCTTAAACATATAATGGTGCCCCTCCTTCTTACATACTAAATGTCAATAGTCGAAAAGAAGATTTTTACGATCTTTGATTCGTCGGATTTGTCTCCGCCCCAAATAGCAGAATAGCTATTAAAACATCGGAAAAATTCACGAAAAAAAAATTGAGAAGAAATTTTTTTCCTCATTCATTTTGTATGGAACGAATTCTCTCTCATCTTTTGAAAAGGTACAGCGATATTGTGATAAATATAATATCGAATAGTGGGTGAATTCCAAAAATACAGAATCGTCAAATGTCAATGCGTTGATTGTTATGCTTTGCTCTTAAACATATAATGGTGCCCCTCCTTCTTACATACTAAATGTCAATAGTCGAAAAGAAGACAAACGGTGGTCTACACCCCTCCAAACGAAAAATACGATTATTATAATACATCTCCCTCACACGTATAAAGAAAATGAAACGCAATTCCCGTAAGTAAGTGGAAAAGAAAAAAAATCACAAAAATATAAATTCGTACACAACGCCATCTGTGATACTGACAAAAAACACAGTCAGTTGCCCATCGATAATTGATTCAATGTGTAATTTTTAACTTAACGAAAAACTGAATTTATTTCAGCAAAGAAGTTGACAAACAGTTATTGATTTTGAGGCGGTACGAAGTTCGTCTTTAAAAGTTTTAAATAGAACTTTGTTACATTCAGCAAATTTTTCTGAAAGTTAGGCATATTTTACGTAGGGATTTAAAACCGGTCAGCATCGTAAGCAGATATATGCGTTAAAAATACGATAGTAGTCAAGTACAATAAGCGTGTTTATACGTCAAAACGTGTGTCTCCATAGAAATCGTTCTAACTCCGTTATTGTTTTAGTGACATCCCTAAAACAAAAAGTAAAAGGTCGATAGTGGATCAAGCTGTACATCCCTATCAAGTTGTCTATAGAAATACATAACACGAATATTCTGACACTTATTTTTACCCGCCAAATTGCCTACCGGCCGCTCGACATTGTTAATTTTTATTAAATACTTTTATATGAAATGATAAAAAAGTGAGGTGACAAAAGTGTTTATTATACATTTATACAATAGAATAAGTATTGTTGTTTACATAATCTGTGATTTTAGAACCGTTTTTACATAAAAACATCACGTGAGTCATTTTTACATTTTTTTAATGTTTGCATTCTAAATTCTAAATGTTAATATTTATTTGTAATAAAGCAATATCGTAAGAGAAAAACTAGTAAGAATTTTTATAAAAGAAGACAATTTTGGATAAAATGACAAATGGAACCTTATTGTTCCAAGGGTACGTAATGCCGAAACATTGCAAAGAGAGTGAGGTCTCTAATTTTCTGCTTACGCGTGTATTTTACGTAATACGAAAAGGGCTTAATAATCGTGTGTTCAAAGATAACCCTTTTTATATACTTTATGATGACGTAACAGCACGAAGCCTTTTGGTATTAAGGACTTCCCAATATTAGAGAATTTTGTATAGATTAAGAAACAGAGATGGTGATGCAAAAGATTACGGTTTTAAGGACATAGCTAATAAGATTTTAACACTCAGACCAGGCTGTCAAGAACAGAGAAATCGATAACTTTACAACATCGATATACCGAGCACGGTTTCATTGTTGACAGCCGAACTGATATTGACTGGAAAAAAATAAGAAAACGATATAAGCTGGCAACACTAGCGGACCTCTACGAATTTACATCGCAAAACGTCAAACGCCAATCAATTACTTAAAAATATTTTAAAAATTTGCAATGTTAAATTGACTTACCAACCTAATTATGCATTGACAGTCCGCATTTACTTTTTAAAACTTAACAATAGTCAATTGGTTAACGAGGTCTTTATTCATATTTCAATCATTTTCGTTTATCAAATTTCAAACGGAATAATAAATTGATTGCGTCTTAGATGCTAAGTTTTCAGCGCCCTTGAGGTGATTTTTTACGAAAACGGCGCTTTATAAATCAGCCAAATATTAAGTCTATGGATTGCGTAGACGACTTCTTTCATTTCCAAGAGCTTCGTTAGTTCAATCCGTTTAGTAAATAAGCCAGTAATTTTGGATAATGTTCGACATTCTTCTAAAACATGTGTCTATTGATAGTCAAGCGAAACTTTTATGATACTATGAAGGCCGCGCAAAAATTTATCAATCGTCCGTCGAAATATGTGTTTACCGTGCTTGCAAATATCATAGATAACGGACTTGGTAAATATCGTGTTGATCCTTCATTCTAGACGGTAGCTAAATAATAATTTAAAAAAAAACATTTGTTACAGCTATTTGATACAAGCAAAATCTTTGGACAAAGGCACCATCAGTACACCAAAAGCATTTAACAATCTTCAACTAGACACAAGGGATGATGGAAACAGAAAATATGAAATAGGTATTGATGGAAATGACGGAATTGATATTCACCGGTCATATTCACATGTTCGTCCTCACCTGGAATACTGTTCACAGGTTTGGAACCCGCGCTATATTGTTAACAGGTTAGAAAGAGTTCAGGAGCGATTTCTCAAATTCTACAATTTTAAATCATTCAACATATACAATTCTTATGACGAAATCGAGAAACATTTTCGAATCACGAAACTGCTCAACAGGAGGCTTGTCGCTGATCAGATGCTCCTGTAGAAAATTATTAACTCAAAAGTTGACTGCCCCGAGTTGCTAAATAAAATTCATTTTCCGCGCGCTGACTCAATACAGCAGACAAAATACCCTTTTTTACATTGATAGATGCAACACCAATTCCAACCAAAATGTATTTATACAAAGGATATGTAACTACTATAACAATAAATTTTCAAATATAGATACACTTGCTGACATATTCAATGCTAGTTACTGTCTACAGAATTTCACCACATTCTAGGTGCGAATAACACATGACACATATTCATGACGATTAAATTAATTGCACCTTATATTTTTATATTACTTGCGTGGCAATTTTCCCTTATCCCTGACCTCCCCTTACCCATCCCAACCCAAATACCTATTTCGCAGTCTATTAAGTATGGTTGTAATCGTATTTTTCTTATTGTTGTGTATTGACGACCTCCGTAGTCCAGTGGGTAAGACTCTTGACTCACAATCCGGAGGTCGCGGGTTCGAACCCGGCATGCGCAAATAAATTTTATTTGATTAATTTGTGTTATTTCACAATTAATTCATTTAAAATAATATAAAGTATATTTGCTGCATGTTCCAGAGTGGAAGATACTATCAGTATCGTCCTGGTGTAAGACCACCATTCAGAATTGAAACGTTGCTTGAAAATGGTTTTAGTCATGTTTGGTGACCAGATCTGAATAGCCAGGTACTTCCCAACCTTCCTCTTCCCCACCTCCTTCCCCTCCCCACTACCTTCAGCCTCACAACATACCCCAATTGGGGATGCCATAGTCTCACTGGCTCCAGACGGGAGCAGTTGAGATTCTTGTGCGGTATTCACTGTAAAAAAAAAAAAGTTACATTTTTAACACTTTTTGAATTTACATCTGAACTATTTTTTTTTTTTTAAATTTGCTGTTTAGTTCTGTTTTTATTTTTTTTTTGTTTATCTTAAATGTTCTAGTTTACATTCAGTTACTTTTATGTTTCTAAATACCTATCTGTGAACATTAATAATAATTGATCTGCTTTTTGCCATCCTCTTACGTATATTTTGTTACAAAGACTGTTTATGTTCCTTAAATAAATAAATAAATATTTTTAAAATTACTTCTACAGTGCTCCTTCCCTTAAAATTGATCAAATAATATGAACTAAAAATCTACAGCTTATATAACGTAATGACAAGCGAACAAAAAAAGGCATTGTTCTTTATTATGGTAACAAATAAGCTTTTATGTGCTTTACTTCAATCAATCTGGGCGCGCGACGGATTTTGATTAAGTAAGTGCCATCGAGCAAATACAGTTTGCAAATGGTGGCAATTGTTGTTGATACTCGTTGTTAGTGCTGATTTGTGTAAACTATTTTAAACCATTATGTTTACTTATCGTTAGCAGTGACTTCGTATCTTAAGCATGTACTGTGGTCTACCTTATAATCAAAATATATGTCGTGTTTTGCTTATTTACCAAAAAGTTAACACGCAAACATTTTAAAATACATTTTCGGTTTAAATATTACAATACTTTTAAAACAATCAATCGACATTACATGACACTAGGAATTTGGCCCAGTGGTGTCCATCCTTCTGGGAAGAGGAACACGCAAAAGCTGTTAGTCCTTAACGAGCTTTGACTCGACAGGGGTTACAAACTCCGAAGCTAGACAGGGGATCCGATATTATGGTGACAGTTTTCTAAACAGACTTAATATAATGCTATATTTATTTTAAACACCGACGAGATAAAAATGTATAAAAGTGTTGTGAACTTGTCCGTGTGCCCGAAGTTTATTTATTTTTGATTAATAACTATTAAAGATACATGACTTAGGGGGTATTTTACCATCCTCCCCATAGATTATCCATAGGATAACGTACGTTTTCGATCTATTAAACATGATTTATTTATTTTAAAAGACTGAGTTTACTATTCGGTACTTGCATTTATGAATAATGGCAATATATAGGATAAGTTAACCGAGTTTTTTTTAACTTTTGCGAGTATTTATTGGATAATTTATTAATTTCGTTATCGTACAGATAAGCTATCAGGAGGATGGTGAAATACCACATAGTGTAATAGTATTATCATAAAGTATATCCACAGTTAGTGTTAATTCATAATATACATGATTTGTTCATTTTCACGTTCATAGACTTATCGATATTCATGTTTGTTTTCTGTGTTTTGTCGATTTCCCCATCTACATATTTGTTGACTGTTGATTTCCTCATCTGCATGTTTGTTGATTTCCTCATCATAATGTTTATGATTTCCTCATCTTCCTGCTTGAAGACCTTTGGGTTATTGTGTTGGTGTTACTGCAAAACTTCATAATTTTCATGATTTTCTCATCTTCATATTTACTTAGCCTTACTTGATGTTGTTTTTAAACTTGTTCATCTCAAAGGCATTATTTTATGTTGTAAAGAATTTTTGATTTTTCTGGCATAATATGTATGTATTTAGGATATTTAATAGATATTTTTTTAAATATTGAGAAGATCTGAGTTTTTCCCTTAGGTATAGTGCAGGTGTGTTGGTCAGTAAGGTACACATTTTTCCTTTAAAGCATTTTAGAGCGATTTTTTGTAGAATTTTATAATACTGAAATAAGTTCAATGATTTCCTTACTTGTGGTGAAAAGGGTTCAACATTATTTAATTTTTTTTATTCATACATAATACATCCGTAGCATAGGTGTTGAAATTTCTCACGTAAATTATTGTGGGTATCAATTATTTTTTAAATCGGTTTAGATAAAATTCATAGGGATTTTGTTTTCAGTGTTTTAAGGGCTTAGCTTGATTGTTTTGGACGGTTTATATAAAATAATATCTCGATTGATTAATTTATAATCCTTTCGAGTCAAAACAATTTATTTATGTGAACTATCCAATTACCGATATATTCAATTTTGTCTAACCTAACCTAAACAAAACGAAACTTTAAATACGTACGCTTGTGATGGCCAAGTCAGTGGCTGAGTTGGCATCAGGTTCCAACCCATTCATAGTGAGTTCAATTCCTCAGCTGGTTAGTCCCCCATAATGATTCAAGCAACATTTTAAGCTTACTGTGATAGTAGGAGATTTACAAATATTGTCAGGTTTTCGGGAAAGAGTGTCTTTCTTAAAAAAAACAGCGTGTTAGTCAAATGCAGTAACCACTCGGTTTCGACTGATTTACAACACACTTTTCGAAATGTTTCATCTTATTGAACGAGAGAAAAAGAAAGACTTTTTCAGTCAATAATGATGGTCAAGGCAATATTTAAAAGGTATTTAGGTATATAATTTGTCAAGGTTTTGTGTAAATTGGTTGAAATACATAATATATCTGGCCAAGCGGCAACGGGCAGCGGGTAGCGTGATGTGAATTTGATTTAATAGATGGCGTTGGTTATAAAGGTTTCGTTAGTCACAGCAACATTTTACCGGGTCTGCTGGTCAAAAATAAAACAAATATAGTCAGTAGTGTAAATTTCATGGCGCCAGAGCTTACTGTTAGAGAGTTTTCTCTGCTTCAGAAAACGGTAGTATATCTGTAATGTATCATATTATTTAGTCTATGATTGAGTTCCCACGTTACTTTAGTTGTCTACGGGCTCTTTGGATCACATGGTCTCATTGCCGAGTTGTGACGAAGATGACCGAAGGTAAATGTGCGGAGTCATCATAATTCAGGAGCACGGCAGACAAAACCTAGATTTCGGCCAGGATGGAAGTTTGTCCTCCGAAATATTATTAAAAATCACGATACGTTAATAAACAGTAACTGTGATTTAAAGAACCAAAGTCTTTCAATGAGCATCTTGTAGTACTGGAGAATACTGGTCCCAGTACTTAGGTACATAAAACGAATGTCTCTTGAGAGAACGGAGGAAATATTACATTTCGAACCCGATATAAGCGTTAGAAATAGGACAGCAGTCAAGTACAATAAGCGTGTTTATACGTCAGCGCGTGTGTTTCCATAGAAATCGTTCTAACTCCGTTATTGTTTTAATTACATCCCTAAAACAAAAAGTAAAAGGTCGATAGTAGATCAAGTTGTCTATGGAAATACATAACAGGAATCAGCTGTCAGTCGTGTAGTTGACAAAAATATTTACCCGCGCAAATTTGCTACGGGCGGCTCGACCGCGCTCCACATTTTAAATTTTTATTAAATATTTTTATATGAAATGATAAAAAAGTGAGGTAATAAAAGTGTTTATTACACATATATACAATAGAATAAGTATTTTTGTTTACATAATCTGTGATTTTAGTACCGTTTACACATAAAAACATCACGTGAGTCATTTTTTACCTATTTTTAATGTTTGCGTTCAAAATTTTAATATTTACAAATGCTAATATTTTTTTGTAACCTTTCTTAAACAGTTTTTACTATTCGGCTACGTTCCGAAATGTTTCATTTATAGAGCTTTAATTGTGTGGCGGTAATAACAAAAAGTTTTCGTAAAATGTCATTTTGTTAGAGACACCAAAAGCGAATATTCTCGAAAATTGGGAGGGGTTTAGTTCAAATTTA
This sequence comes from Limnephilus rhombicus, assembly GCA_929108145.2. Classification (NCBI taxonomy): domain Eukaryota; kingdom Metazoa; phylum Arthropoda; class Insecta; order Trichoptera; family Limnephilidae; genus Limnephilus; species Limnephilus rhombicus. Next base: position 52,329,483 of record OV815280.1, on the reverse strand, counting down.
TTTCGTTCGCCAGGCTCGCGAATTGTGAGAATTTCTCATTAAACGCAACCAAGAATGTGTTTGTCTTCATAACTTCAATTTGAATAACAGATGAGGGTTATGTTGGCAGATGGATTCTTTGCCCTCAAATGTTCCAAGTCTTTAATTTCTCTTATTTAGAGAGACAGCTGTCATAGAAGGAAGCTGTATTTGATTAAGAGTTAAAGTTCCAACGAGAGAGAACCTTCTCGCAGCGATGGAAATTTTGTAATTTGCAATTAACCAAGTGTAGAATCTTTGAGACCTCATTGAAAGCGTTTCCGTGTGATATTTACTTTAGCAGCATTTCGTAGATGGAATAAGAACTCGTAAATAGTGAAATCATTCAGGCAGTAGTGCAATTTTTACGCGGAAAACGCTTTTTAGGGAAAATTAAAATAAATGAAAAGTTGCTATTCCCACGTAAGAAGTAATTATCATATCCATGTACTTTTTCTTGATTTCATATCTCACACTTTTAAATATTGGTAAAAAAAATAAAAAGAAGGCAAAATCTGTGTCAAATTGATGAACGAGTTAGTTGGCGGCTTCCGTGGTCGAGGGGTAAGACTTTCGACTGCAAACCGGAGGTTGCGGGTTCAAATCGCGGCGTGCGTAATTAATTTTTATTTGATTGATTAGTAATTTTTCCCAATTTATTCCCTTATAATAACAGGTAGCATATTTGCGGCGTGTTCCAGAGTGGAAGATTCTTTCAGTATCGAGCGGGTGTAAGACAGTTAAAATGTTGTTTGAAATGACTTTAGCCGGTTTTTGGTGACAAGTTCCCTCGGGGCCTTGTCATCTTTGGGGATGCTACGTGAAGGTTCTTTTTAGGAAAGGGAAGGAGAGGAGTTCTGAGAAGGTATGAGGGGTGGGTAAGAATCTGGGGTCAATATGTCCATGAGTGACGGCCGTATGAATCCATCCCTCACTGCGGTGCAAGCTGATGGATCGATTAGAGTCTGGCTGGAGGGACCTAGGTTAAGTCTCCATCAATTAATCTCTAACTATCCGGCCCGCCATGCAGTAGGTAGGTAAACGCATTCGCCGCCAAGACCTAGACAAACCTCAACATATCAACCCGGACACCTCTGCTTACTCACCAAACGTAGCGAACCACTTGGGGTGACTTATGACAGGGGTGTTGGTTATCCAATAAATGGATCCCTGGGCGGCGGTACCCATACCCGCCTCCCAAATTAATCTGAATGGCCAGGTAATTCCCCATCTGCTTCCCCTACCCACTACTTTCATCTTCACAACATACCCAAATTGGGGATGCCATAGTCTCACTGGCTCCGGACACTTGGGAGCAGTAAGGACTCTTAGGTGGTCTTCACATAATATATATATTGAAAGTACTACGATATTAGCGCATTGAACAACATAACTTCAAATAACAATAAATGTCACTGATGCTCACAATTTGATTGACGGAACATCTTTTCCAATTTGTGAAAGTTTCCCAGACATTTTTGAAACTTTAAAAGTCATCCCTGTCTGTATTGGGTATATATTGGGTGACTGGCACTTATTATAAATTAAAGTTCCCAACCCCTGTAGCAAACCGTAGACACGATATACTCACGCGCCCGTCTGCCTACACGAGTCTACGGCCTACGGACTACGGGCTGCGGGGTATATGCTACGGACTAATGGCTTTGCGGGAAAGTGGATATGCGTGCCGCGATGTAATCCCTCAATCGGTTCTTCCGCATTCATTCTTTAGACATAATACACACATTAAAATGAGCAGATGTTGTACCGAAAAAAACACGGAATTCAATGGATTAATATCAACCAAAATGGTCATAATATGTATGCATCATATTGTCTCGGATTCAAGGGATTTTTTTATATCATTCGAAATGTGCCTAGCCATAAAATTATCGGTATTATTAATCTTTTATTTTGTCACCCATTTTGATGCTCCGAGGAACTAACGGACCCCCGGCACCGGTGCATAGTCAGTAAACAACATATGCACACGGTTGACGTTTATCTTATGAGAACGAGTCGTTTCTACGACTCGTTTTTGAGTTCAACAGCTCGGCTGTGGAACGATTTACCGACATCTGTGTTTCCTCTTACAACAAGATCACCTCTTTGGTCAACCTCTGAGGATCTTGACTAGCGATCCTGAGGTCACGGATTGTAAGTAGGTGTAAGACCATCATTCAGAATTGAAACGTTGCTTGAAATGACTTTTGCTGTGTTTGGCAACCAGATCTGAATAGTAAGGTATTTCCTGATCTCTTCCCCAACTCTTTCCTCTCCTGACTTCTTTCAGCCTCACAATAACCACCATTGGGAATGCTATCGTATCATTAGCTCCAGGCGTTTGGGAGCAGTTGGGACTCAAATTAACCGTGAAAATCCACTCAGATTCATTAATAATTCGTAAGTGGAAGGAATAAAAAGTCGAGACGTTCCAGGTTTAATCATGGAATTCCGCAAAAAAAATTATATTTAAAAACGTCAAGTAGGTATCAATGTTTCTTGCGATGTTTTCTGACATGCCAGATTAAATTATAATCAACTAAGCCCTACAATTTCAAGAGAAATAGTGGAATGCTTATTCAAAAAATTCTTCCATCTGAAATTGCTAGCAAGACTTCCGTACACAAGAATGCGTTCCAATGGCAGTAAAAATTCCATTTCAGTAAAAAAGTCTAGAAAATGTGAATTTCTTCTTAAAGATTAAACTCTTTTCTTGGATATACCAAAACATACACAAAATCACCAGCTAAACTTTACGTTTCGAAGTGAATAGTTTAATAAACTTGTAGTTTTATGTACTCTGTATAAAACAACAAACTCAACCGCTAAAATGTTAAATTTAAACAAAACTTTACAGGAATTCATTCCACGTGCAAAATATAAACTAAATGTTTTCTGTACGTTTGAAACTATTAAGTTCAGTGTATGTTTTAACTCTGTACACAGTTTGTTTAACCCAGTTGAACTACACGTACGAGAATTACAAACTTTCTTTTAAACTTTGGACTACTAAATGAAGACGATAAATTTTGTTATTAAAAAGTTCGCCTGACTGTATTTTTTCGAAGGAAATGTTTCTTGTAATTTTGCGACGAGTAATAAAAAATTAATACGTCCAAAGCTGTTTGAGATGATGAACGATGTGAAATATAATATTTTGCAGTTTACGATGAAGTTCTTATTTTTAATTATGTTCTCCGACGTTAATGAAAAAGTAACACGATTTTGAAGGCAAATTTTTTTTCAGGAAAACTGAATTTGTTTTCGTAATATATATTTTTTTCTTTATGAAATGTTTTCACGTTTCAACTTTATATTTTTGCCAGCCGCTTTATTTAACCTTCTGTAGAATATGAAACGTGATACCGTCTTGAAATGCTGATACTTTTGGTGCTTTTATAGTACAAGTTTTAATTTGTTTAGGTTTCTTATGTTCATACAAACTTGCCAGGTTCTAAATGAGGTTCCAGCACTTTATTTTTAGTGTGAAGTTCTTTTTTGAACCTTCGAATTATAAATTAAAGTTTAAACTATATAGGCTTTAACTTTTACTCTAGTAATACACTAATAATTACTAATCCTCGATTTAGCCTCACCTGAGAAATATTGAGCATTTTATACGTTGCTGTTTTCGGACCGATTCCCACATGAAAACTATAACGGAATTTGTAATATTTCTGTTTTTGTCGTTTTATTATAATATATTGGAATTATCTTTTCTTTACTAAGTATAAAATAAAGTCGTTCACAATGTATGTGCGCTTAGATCTTTTAAACAAAGCAACGGATTTTCATGCGGTTTTCACCAATAGATAGAGTGATTCACGTGGAAGGTTTTTAAGTATATAATTTGTCAAGGTTTTGTGTAAATTGGTTGAAATACATAATATATCTGGCCAAGCGGAAGCGGGTAGCGGGCGGCTTGATGTGGATTTGATTTAACAGATGGCGTTGGTTATAAAGGTTTCGTTAGAGACAGCAACGTGTGGCCGGGTCTGCTAGTCCATGATAAACTTTATTTAAATTTCACATACATTCATAAAAAACCATTAACCATACACTAATTGTAGTTTGTGATTTATTTTGTTAGGTATTTCCACACAGGAGGACCTGAGGAAAATAAGTCCCCTCGGGGCCTATGTCATCTTAAAAAGAAGAAAGAGAGAAATAAGGAGATGATGTTCTGAGAAGGGAAAAGGTATGAGGTATGGGCAGACATCCGGGGGTCAGTGGGTCCAGGAGTGACGGACATATGAATCTATCCCTCAAACTGCGGTGTAAGGCGATGGGCCGAGAGAATCCTACAGGAGGTGCCGAATAGAGCTGTTGAACATAAGAACGAGTCGAAGAAACGACCCATTCTCACGTGACAAATGTCAACCGTGTACAAATGTTGGGCACGCGTTTGGCGTGTTTCCCGACTATGCACCGGTGCCGAAAGGATCAATGATGCTAGTTCCTCGGAGCATCTTCCATTGTAATACCGGTGGAACAAGGATAGCATTCCCACCCGACGCCTGTGCTCTAAAGATTGCAATCCATCTGTTAAGATGGGAGAATCTATCACACGGACCGCCCGTTTCTGCACAGAGTCGAGGGTATTTTTCAGGTATTTTGGAGCTCCAGACCAGAAGTGGCTGCCAAATTCAACCGTGGGGCGCACTTGTGATTTGTACAGGGTTAGCAGTTGTGTACTATTAAAGTATCTGCGGGCCCTGTACAGTACGCCCAGTTTCTGGGAGGCTAACTTTACTCTGGCTTCGATGGAGCCCCCATACCTGAGCTGGTCACTTAGGGTTACACCAAGCATATCAATGGAGGGCCTGTTCGGAAGATTGCTTCCGTTGAAAGAGACTAGATTTTCATTTCGATCCCTTTTAGACGTAATCAGACAAGATTGGGTCTTTGAAACATTAAATTCAACGAGATTATTTTTACCCCAAGAGAAAACACTCTCGAGGTAACCGTCCATTCTTTGCTTCAAAGCCCTACGAGCTGTTGGAGTTTGTGAGCCCTTTGGAGGCTTGTCAAACAAAAAGCTATCATGAACTTTACTGTCATCCGCGTAACAGTGAATTGGTGCACATAACAAAAGGTCGTTGATGTGCAACAAAAACAAAGTCGGAGACAGAACCGATCCATGCATTATCGTATCCTAGCCACCTAGCGAAGGATTTAACACTAACAGTGTCTCTCTCACAAAAATAAAGTTGGTTGTTTTCAGGTGGAAAAAATATAATAAGCAGTAATTGTTGAATGAAACACTAGTATATATTGAATCATTTGGCGGGTATAAGATAAGCCGCCATAGCTCAATTGGGAGAGCAGCTGACCGGCAATCAGAAGGGCACAGGTTCAAGTCTCGTTGGCGTCATGTATCTTTTCTTGGAAGATTTTTCAATGTGGATGAGTGTTTCAGGCTGATAATTATTGCTTATAATAATTGTTACCCTTAGTGCTATGCATAAAAATCTTGTCTTAAACATTAGTTTTACAATTGAAAAATAATAAAGATTATCTACTTTGCGGTTATGTAAATAACGGCTATTGCTGAAAACAGTTACGTTGACCGATGATGGTCAGTTTTACCAGGCAGAATAACAGTTATTTCAAAAGACTGGTTTTATACTAAACAATGTATAAATTTCTAGAACGTAAATAATTCTTTATTCGACAGGAGGAAAATGTTTATTTTTATATATTAGGTAAATTTTTGCCTTGGTTGCGTGCAATAAAACATTTATTTCCATCTGTGTGGACAGATCGTCGGCGCCAGATTGTCGCCTGCAGTCCACTGCTCTAAGCTCTAAGTAGGTAGTTTGGTGTGCAGCGCGGCGCGGCGTCGGCTGCCCTCAAACATTACCCCGAGGGATATTAATCACACATATATCACATTCTCTCAGCAGAAGGCTAAAGTCAAGCGAAGGACAGGATGTTGTGTGTTGCATTTGGAAAAACATGGTTTTAAAAATTTATTTATCGTATTTTAAATGTACATTTACGGTATCGGCTACCATGATACATGATACGAGCCTAGTACGTGGTCGTAATTGTAATAACAAGCCTCCTTACTATGAAGAGATCCAAAGCCTCGATAGAAAAGAGCACTACTTTAGCATTGGTCATTTTGATTTTGTTTTGATTGTTACTTTGGTTTCGACTTCAGGACAATAAGCTAAGTTTTTTGTTTGATTTGATTGTTACTTTCGTTTTCACATGAGAATAATATACTTAGTTTTGATTGTTACTTTGGTTTTCACATGAGAATAATATACTTAGTTTTGATTGTTACTTTAGTTTTCACATGAGAATAATATACTTAGTTTTGATTGTTACTTTAGTTTTCACATGAGAATAATATACTTAGTTTTGATTGTTAGATTGGTTTTGACGTGAGAATAATATGCTTAGTTTTTTTTTTGTTTTGATTGTTATTTTGGTTTTTGTCGTAAGAATATGCTTTTTTATCAAATTTTATTTTTATTATTTCTGTATTTGTTAAATAATCTTTCATGAATTATTTGTAATACCAAAATGTAAAAGCCCATTGGGCGTTAAATAAATAAATAAAATAATACACATTTTGTTATTTTGATTTTTACTTGGTTTTGACGTGAGAATAAAATGCATACTTTTTATTTGTTTTGATTATTACTTTGGTTTTGACATGAGAATAATATGCTTGATTTTGTTTGTAGTTTTGATTGTTACCTTTGTTTTGATATGAGAATAATATGCTTGGTTTTGTTTGTAGTTTTGATTGTTACCTTTGTTTTGATATGAGAATAATATGCTTAGTACATATTTTTTTTATTGTTACTTTTGTTTTGACATTAGAATAATACGCTTAGTTTTTTACCTCTAAGTTAGCTTAAGTTAACATTAGTCAGTTTTAGTTAATATAATAACACCCGATGAAGCTTGAGCCAAGCGAAACCGTATTGGCTGTTAATAGTTAATTCAAATATAAAATGGTGTATTACAAAGTGTGGTTTTTCATTTAAAAATATGCTTAGTTCCTACCTTAATGTAATTTATCGAGTTCCTACCTCTTTCTTTCCAAAATATTGCTGGAAAAGTATTTGAAATTTGGAACATAGTGCAAAGTCGAGGGCTTTGATTTGAAAACAGAAGAAGGGTTGGGAAAACCTTGGAAGCAAGTTTTTGGTATTTTGAAAACGGTGTCACGTTTTTAAATACAAATTAGAGTTTTTTCCGCCATATTAACAACATTTTTAGTTTAAGTGCATAATGATTAAAATTAATAAAAAGTTTGTGAAGTAAAATCAACTTCATAGTAAAAATATCATCATCGTCAAAACTCTGTTACGTATTTAATTAATTTCGCCAAATCACGTAAAGTTTTCAAAGGGACAGTATTTTTAATCCAACTCTGTTAGCTTCAGAGTAGTTAGTAATTACCTTGTAGCTAGAGTCAGAGTTACAGTCGAGCGACAGTCAACCGGAGGTAGAGGGATGATATGAGTAGAGAGTAGAGAGGAAGGGAGTGCCTACCTGAACCGTGCCAATCCACGGATTAAATAAAATCCCTCACAGGTCTCAATTTTCCCGGGGCGCTAACCTTAAATCCTGCAGATTGCATCATTGCAGATGGGTAGACGGCCGATGAACTTTACTGTGAGTTTATCTGCAACTTATAGTTGTTATACTAAATACATTATTCTCTTTTTCTGTTATGTCTGTTTTTTTTTTTTAAATTTTATTATTTATCTTTTTGAATGTAACTATAACTTCGTGGTTATCCATTATAGATAAATGAAGCAATGTTACATTGTTTGAACCACTCGTATCTTTGTTTAAAGCCAACCGGTTCGGAACGATCGTTCCTCCCTCAGGGTAAACGTATACTGATTTGACAGTTATAAAATAGTGGATGGGAATAATGTATTATTACTAAGGATTGTGGTAGGGGTGGAGTCGTTGCTAGGCACTAATGAAGAGTGGGTGGGTAGGGGAATATATCCATGATTGGGCTGTAAGATAATATTTCCCTTCCCCTTGCCCCTTCCCACCCACTCTTCATTAATGCCTAGCAACGGCTCCACCCCTACCACAATCCTTAGTAATAATACATTGTTCCCATCCACTATTTTGTAACTGTCAAACCAGTATACTTTGCCCTGAGGAAGGAACGGTCGTTCCGAAACCGGTTGGCTTTAAACAAATATACAAGTGGGTCAAACAATATAACATTGTTTCATTTATTTATTATTTATCATTCATCTTTATTATTTCCATTACAATTGGTGATGTGCTGTGCCTATATCATTTGGAACTTCTGGGTGAGCAGGCGCCGTTTATAACAAAAATACAAATACGAACACAAAGTTACCTTTAGGCATAGGCTACACGTGCAATATTTATCAAAAATACAAATATGAACACAAAGTTACCTTTAGGCGTAGGCTACATGTGCAATATTTATCAAAAATACAAATATGAACACAAAGTTACCTTTAGGCTTAGGCTACTTGTGCAATATTTATCAAAAATACAAATATTTATTTTATTTTATTTTATTTTTTTATTTTTTTTATTAGGTTTGTCAACAGTGATTTACATCAAAGCTTTCACAGATAAAATTACACTGAACATGGTTGATGCTATCACTAATTAAAGACAAACACAGCATTGATAATATAATACTTACATATACATTACATTCATTCACACAAACACATACTATATGTACATAACACAATAATAATTAACAAGTTTTACAAGGAACAAGTTTTTAGAACAATGAGTTTATAGGTTCATGAACACAAAATAAAAAAAATAAAAAACCCAAAGTTACCTTTAGACGTAGGCTACTTGTGCAATATTTATCAAAAATACAAATATGAACACAAAGTTACCTTTAGGCGTAGGCTACATGTGCAATATTTATCGAGATCCACATCAATGCATCAGAATGCTACCCCACACTTTTAATATTTATTGTGATCCGTCAATATTTATCAAATATCGTGATATTTATTGAGCATTTAGGCCAGCGTATTTCTAGATTAAAATATCGATTGATATGAATTTGGAATTCCAGATCGTGATAAATATTGAACGTGTAGCCTAAAATATTTATCACTTCGAATTCAGGAATCTAGACATCTTCGAAAAATATTGTGATCTAGCCCAAATGATCAATAAATATCTCGATGTTTCATAAATATTGACTGATCGTAATTAATGTTGAACGTGTCGGGTTCGCTTTAAAATAAAATAAAATCAGCATCGCACCATTGGAAATGCAATACTTATTATATGGTTTCGATAAAATCTGTCTTAGCTGATGGATCCAGGGGTCCTAGCATGGTCGATCGATACAGGTTTTATCGAAAATGTCGGTAACTTGACATCGCTCCCGAGCCCGACTGCAGGCCGCTAACGAACAAACAACAGTTCACAACAACCAAGGGTTCCTAATTTATTTGACTTAACTGTTATATCTTCATTAGCGGCCTGTAGTCGTGCTCGGGAGCAATGACAAGTTACCGACATTTTCGATAAAACCTATATCGATCGACCATGCTAGGGGGCCTGGAATAGGTGTCTGATTTATATTTAAAATAAGTTGTGTTCTGTCTAATGGTCAGTGTTTTTACTCTGTCAATATTGTTTTCCTGAGTTATAGGTTATTTCTGAACCGGTTTCTTTTGGAATATTTTCATAGCAATCCGCCTCCCCCTTCCATGTTTTTTTAGGGACTTGATTCCATAACAGCTCTAGTAACTATTTTCTTGAACTTATCGGTTTGATAATCACATATGTGTTGATGTTTGATATACAGTTATTATTTTACTGAATCAAATTCTATGGATTCCAATTGATCTAAACACTCTATGGAGAGATTTTGCAGATGTGTCACGTTGCAACCTTAATGTACTAGATGGATGGCTAAGTCTAGACTCCATATGGGAACGGTGGCTTCCTACCCTTCGGGCTGTTCCCAGGGGGGTAGCATAGCAGTGATGTATTCGAGGATTAGAAAGCCTGAGAGCGATTTTTAAGGCTCTACACATTCCCGGCGAATGCGAATTGGAAAAGCGATATTGCTTCCAACACAGATAAAGAGTTAATGGCATCGACGAAAAGCTGGGAAAGTCGTACAAACGATTCGATCGATGTCAAACATACATATACTCGAAAATGGAGGTAGATTAATATTGCAATAATATGTATTAATTTAGTTTGCTACGATTTCTTTTGCTACGATTTTAATATTATTTATTATAACTGTCATGTATCTTAACGGTTTAATAGTTTAATGCATAAAAATAGAAACTTTTTTAAGTTATTTGAATAACGTTTAAGATTCCCATCTGCTCCCAATCATCTGGAGCAAATGAGACTGTGGGAAATCCCAATTGGCGTACGTTGTCAGGCTGAAGGCAGTGTAGAGGGGATGGAGATGAGTAAGAGGAAAGTACTTGGTTATTTAAATCTGGTCACCAAACACGGCTAAAGTCACTTTAAGCTCGTTTTAATTTTTTTGAAAAATTGAAATTTTTTTATTTTTTTGGTACAGTACATACAATAGATACATAAATATAATGAAAGTATATAAAAAAAAACTTAATACAATTATTAAATACAAATATACATATTTTTTTTAAATGTTCTCCCATAATAAGCAAATGCTTGTGTGTACGGGAGGAAGTATTATTTGTTAGGTTATATTGATTTTTATTTATTTTTTTTTATTTAGTTTATATTAAGAATAAGAGAAACATATGTGTGTATATGTATATATTTTTTTAATTATTATTTATTTTTTATTTTTTTTAGTTAAGGTTTTCAGTTTACTGTGTTTTTGAAAGGTATGGATTTGTTTAGGATATCCTCTTTGTAAACTTGTAAGGTTGAATGATACAGGAAGAGAGTATTTAATTTTCTGACTTTAAATTCTTTGAATATTAGTTCAGATGGATATAGAAATGATTTTTTAAATATTATTTTAATTATTAGTTTTTGCGCAATGTGAAGAGATTGTGTGTGAGTTTTATAGGCGCCACCCCATCATATTATACCATATTGGATTATGGATTGACAGAATGCGAAGTACGTCATTCTCAGTAGTTCTTTACTTAGAATGTGTCTCAAACAGCTAAAAATATATGTCAATTTTCTTACTCTGTTTTTAAGAATGGTTATATGCGGTATCCATTTTAGACATTGGTCAATAGTGATTCCTAGATATTTGGTTGAAGTTTTCATTTCAATATTAGTACAAAATAAGTTACAGTGGTGTTGTTGAGTGTGTGGTGCAGAATGGATCCTTATGTTTATTTCATACGGCGTGATTGGTTTTTTTATGAAAAATGGTATGTAATGTGTTTTTTTAGAGTTAAATGTTAGTAGGTTATTGTCAATCGATCAAAGATTCATCAGTCACAAGAAATGATGAAAAAAACGTCACTACAGCAAATCTTTCTTCAGGCAGGTAGGTAACATAATATTGAAAAAATTCCAGTAAGAAAAGTCTAAATAAGCACGAAGATTTCATATTTCAAAAAAAACCTTTCTTTTACAAGTAAATACTTCTTTAGCACCGCTGTCATTTGAAACTCGATGAAACAAAATTAGCGACACCAATAAGAAACAAACACATACACCTACTATAGGATTTAGCCGGCGAGAGAATGAAATTGTATAATTGGTCTCCTCTTCGTGCGGTACTTCGTAGCCTTTCCACTCTTGTCTAATTTAGTTTTTTGAAGGTTTACTTCTACTGCGTGTGAATTTGCACATTCTGATTTTTTTTACATTAGCTCCGCAAAGGAGGAAAAATATTCCCTTTTTGGAGGTGCGGATCTTTTTAGGGAAGTTCTGGGAAGAAAAAAGGTACGAGGGGTGGGTAGGAATTTGGGGGTCAAAGTGTTCACGAGCCTCGTTCGTATGAATCCATCCATCCCACAGGCAATAGGTGGAGAGTCCGGTTGGAGAGATCAAAAGGTCTCCCTCAATCAGTATCTCCCGAATCGGCCCGTCTCGCCTAGGACCTAGATAAACCTTACCCAATGAACCCGGGAACCCCTGATAAGTCACCAAGCGTAGCGAACCATTTAGGGTGACTTATGGCAAGGGTGTTGGTTATCCAATAAATGGTTCCCGGGGCGACGGTTCCATACCAGCCTCCCAAATTGAGCTTCATACTGATCCATTAAAACCTCCATATCTTTGAACCGAAAACAGAAGTAAAAAACAATTTTAAGTCAATCGAAATGTAAAACGGTTCACTACTTTCAGTCAGCTATTATTTTCGAACGTTGCGTTATTTTTTTTTTTCAAAAACTACTTTTAGTTATTATTCCCTTGAATAAAAGTTAATCTCTGATATAACATAACACCAGTGAAATTCAACAAAAAGTTAACAGTTAGATTAACAGCGGAATGTTATTTTTATCTGTTGAAATTTGCTAATTAACGTCATAAATATGCGTATCATAATTAAAAGGATTCGTAAATTAATGCCAACAAGCTCTCCACAATGCGTACAAAACTGGCTTAAATACGGGTTTAATTTAAACTAATTTATTTAAACGGTTTAACTGGCGAGGCAAGGTATTATAATAAATTTAGAGGATTTACCCGGGCTTTGTAGAACCTAAATCTGTTCACGTTTCACTTCACAATCACAGCCGAATGATACAATAATAATAATATAGTTGTCAGTCGTTCTGTAAAAAGAAACTAGAATAGTGTTTCTGTATCTTTTGTAGCATTATTAGCGTCGTCAGTGTTAAGAGACAATTAAGATAAAAGGCAAAATCCGTCAGTTGTCGGAAGGCGTCCGTCGTGCGTTATCTACTGTCAAATTTCTGGGATTTTCTATGGATTTCAATTCATTTCAATTTATTCATTTTAAAAACATTAATAACAATTTTAAAATTTTAAAACCAAATTACAATTTCGAAACGTTTTTAAATGAGAAAAATATTTTAGACGAGATAAACAGATTTAGACTAATAGCTACAAAGCTTGCCGTTTAAATTGTGCTTCATTGATGTTAAACATATCGATATTCGAAGTGATTCTATTTAACAACAATTGGTAAGTTAGTTCTGCAAGCCGGGAGATAAAACAGACTATGCTGTCGGTGACGGAGATAACCACCAGGAACATAGAAACTAATGCTCTCCATGATAGCCGAGTTTTCGAACGATCCACGAATCGGTATCGGAATTGATATCTTCGGCACCGGTGCATCATCGGAAAACACGCCAAATGCACGCTCAACACGTGCACAATCTCGACATTTGTCACATGAAGACTGGTCCCTTCTACGACTCGTTCTTGAGTTAAACAGCTCGGCTGTAGAATGATTCGTCGGCCTCTGTGCTTCTTTGTAGTCTCTTCAAAACCCACGTTCGCTCCTTCCTCTCCTCAAAAATACAGGAAATTCTTTTCGTCAGGGCCCCCTGTGTGGAGTGAATGTAAAAAAACCTGAAGTTTACTTAGCGACAGCACTGACTTCGTTATTTGTGGGTAGTCTATTGGCCTTATTGTGCTGCGCAATGATACTGACCACTATGTTTTCTCCCTCTTATAAGAGCCAGGTTTATTTACTTTAATACACCCTACACGCAGCATCCTCCATATGTTTAGATCGACTACGGAATACATTACATATCTTAAGTTTTCAAAAGGAAAACCCTACAATTCTTTGTTCATTAAATTTAATAAAATTATCTGATCGTAGAATCATTTCCGATTTAACCTGTTTGTATAAAATCATTAATTCAATGTTTGATACCCCTGATTTATTATATGAAATCTCTTTTCATACTCCAGGAAGGTCAGTTACAAGACAGTACCTACCATATTATTGTAGCAATTCTACATCAACATCCCAATATTACACTCCTATGCGACGGATTCAACACCTAGGAAACAATTACTCCGATGTTGTTGATATATTTAGTACGTCAATTTTAATATATAAGCATGCCTTATTGTCGTTTTTTTCACCAAGTAGGGATATATTTTGATAAAGCTATTTAAATTGACTAACACATTAAAAGTATTTTGTCGGTTGAAAGAAAAAAAACTATTTTGGATTTTTTTAATATTTTGTACCTACATACTGTGTGAATCAAATTCAATAATATATTTGCTTCATATTTATTTTTGTGCAAGTGTTTTAAACAGTCTTTTCCTGCACTATTTACTAGTATAATTTTGTAAATATTGTTATATGTATGTAAAAGCCTAAATAGGCGTAAATACGATTTTCAATTTGGGAGGCGGGAATGGGTACCGCCGCCCCGGGAACCTTAATTGGATAACCAACACCTCTGCCATAGGTCACCCCAAGTGGATCGCTACGTTTGGTGATTTAGCAGGGGTGCCCGGGTTCATGGGTGAGGTTTGTCTAGGTCTTGGAGGCGGATGACCAAGACAAACTGAACCCCAGATTCCTACCCACCCCTTAAACCCTTTTCCTTCCCAGATCTCTCCTCTCCTTCCTTTCCTTAAAAAAACCCTCCACACAGCATCCCCAAAGACGACATAGGCCCTGAGGGAAATTATTTTCCTCAGGGCCACCTGTGTGGAGCTCATGTAAAAAATAAATAAATAAATAATATTTTAAAAATTTCAAAAATTAAAAAAATTATCTTTGCGTCTGGTTTTTGCGTAACGATGCGATGTTCAATTATTATTCAGTTCGCATTTTCTAATTTGATTATTTCATCGCCACATCAAAATACGGGATATTATGCAAATGTTTTTCCGAAATTAATATGATTTTATTAGGAACAAGAAAACGGCGTGGGATTTAATCCAATTACTTTTCTGTTTCAGATATTTAATTTGCACGTGGAATTAAAGTTTGAAAGCTGCGGTAAATGTTAGATCGCAATCCATTTTTAACCACCAACCAAAATATACGCCGGGATTCGGATCCACGATCTCCAAATTCGTAGTCTAGAAAATCATCTCTCAATCACAAAGGCCCTATACGTCAGAGAATTTTTTTTTTCTAAAACGAGAAAAACACCTGCATCTATGGGATTTAGCCTGCGAGAGAATTAAATAGTATAATCGGTCTCCTTCGTGCGGTGCTTCGTAGTCTTTCCACGTTCCCACTCTGTTTACTTCTGAAGGTTTCACTTCTGCCGCTTGTGAATTGCACACTCTGATTTTTTTTACATTACCTCCACTCGGGAGACCCTTAGGAAAATAATTTTCCTCAGGTTCTATTTAATCTTTATGGACGATGTGTGGAGGGTCTTTTAGAGTAGAGGAAGGAGTGAACATGGGTCTTGAAGAGACAAGTCGTATAAACGATATCATGTGACTAATGTTTAATGTGTACATATGTTGGGCGGAATTACAACAGCCACCGTGGTCGTGAGGCAAGGTTCTTGAGTATCGATCCGAAGGTCGCGGGTTCAAATCCCGGCGAGAGCAAATAAATTTTATTTGACTAATTTGTGATTTCACAATTTAATCATTAAAAGTAATATAAGGTATATTTGCGGCATGTTCCAAAGTGGAAGATACTCTCAGTATCGCCCTGGTATAAGATTAGCCTTCAGATTTGAAACGTTGCTTGAAATTACTTAGCCGTGTTTGGTCACCAGATCTAAACAACCAGAAACTTCCTTACCATCCTCTTTCTCTCCCTCCCCACTATCTCTGGCCTCATAAGATACTCCGTAATGGAGATGCCATGATCTCATTGACTCCAGGGGGTTGGGAGCAGTTGGGACTATTGTGCGGTATTCACATTAAAAAGCCGGTTATGGGCCAAATGACCAAAGGAACAATAATTTATTATGGAGTCTAGTTTTAAAATTTTATATTTTTATGCCGCAAAGCTCACGATGGTGATTCAAACAAAAAAATACTATACAAATTACACGTCTCCCCAACTTTTTGCAGCCCCCCATTACCGAAATATGCTTCAATTATTTTTTTATGAAATTTTTCAAAGTTTTTTCTATTAAAACGAGAGTAACAGCCTTTAACTTTCAAAGTTTTGCGAAGTTGACTGAATAAATTTCAAATTCTAAAAAAATGGACTGTCAATCAAACCGTAAGAATCATTAAGCGAAGAAATGTTATCAACTTCACTAGATGAACCGTTTACAGAAACTTATGACATGAATTACTCAAAAAAATAACCATTAACACTACACCTTAAACGAATTCTTGACATAAATTAAAACTAATAACCAAAATTAAAACTACACGAAGAAATGAAATAATTGAAAATTTGAAAATTGTACGAATACAACATTTTTGCCTTTTAATCTACAAGATATAAAATGTACTTATGTACACATACACAACGCTTATAAAACGTCACAACTACATTAACACTGTAAAAGAAAATATAATATATTAAAAATGAAAGGAGATATTTTTTTAGTTTTGACGTTGTGTCCCTTTTCACGAATGTGCCTCTGGAAGACTCCAAGACGATGCTCAGAGAGATCTACGAGGAAGACATTTGTAAACTTTTTGAACACTGCCTTAAAACGGGATATTTTGCATTACAGGGTGAACTTTTTGAACAAGTGGAAGGAGTTGCAATGGGCAGTCCGTTGTCGCCAGTACTCGCCAACTTCTTTATGAAGAAGTTTGAGGAAGTGGCACTCAACACAGCTTCGGCTGTTCCCAAAGTATGGTGGCGGTATGTCGACGATGTCTTCGCCATTTGACCTCATGGAACAGAGAAACTGAATGAATTTCTGGGCCATCTCAACTCAATCCACGTTAAAATTAAGTTCACAATGGAGCTGGAAAACGGCTCTAAGATCCTACCTTTTCTAGATGTGGAGGTGATGCGAAAAGAAGATGGTAGTCTAGGACACACAGTGTATAGAAAACCAACTCATATAAATCGGTATCTACATGCTGATTCCCATCACCACCCAGCGCAGAAGAGAGGACTTATTCATACATTGGTGATCCGAGCGGCCAGAATACGTGAAGAAACGAAAATCGGAGCAGAACTTACAAAACTGACCGATGCACTGGTTACTCAGCAAGGCAGACAAGGCAAATCATAAGAGCCAAATCTGCACCAAACGAAGACAGAATTGAACAAGAGTCAAAGGACTGCGCTTTCCTGCCTTACGTTCACAATGTGACAGACATAATTGCCAGGCTATTGAAAAAAGAAAGCATCGAGACTGTCTTCGGAACCACGACAAAAATTCGAGACTTTTTAAGGCCTGCAAAGACCAAGTTTCCTCTAGAAACAGATGGAGTGTACAAACTCAGCTGTTCTGAATGTGACTAAGTTTATGTAACCGGCCATTACATTGGATTTGTCCCTGAGGTCCTGGGAAGACCCTAAGCTCAATATTTTTGTTATCCGGTAACTGACGCAAGGCTAAACGCAAAAAAACATGTTGAAGTATATTGTAGCGCCAGCTCGTAGAGTGGAGCTGGCGACACGGTATCGCTCCTAAGTAGATAAGTACAAACATCAACCCTAACTATTACACATCTGCCCTGATGATGGACACTGTAACGCTGTCCGAAACGTTGGCTAAAGAAGGAGGCATAATACCCCAAAAACTAATAACAAACATATAATATATTGTTCACCAATGGAGAAAAGATTGAAAGTGGTAAAATAAGTTTAAGACAGGATGGTAAACACATAATTATAATCTCCTTCCCGATAGCCCGAAAACGAAGAACTGAAAAAACAAATTTAAAAAAAAAACTGTTCAATCTTAAGTAGAACGGCTGCTTAGCCTTTTTGATGCAATATTAAATTTGGATTTGAGGCCAAAATATTTTAATATACTTTTTAAATAGTTTTTTTTTTTAAAATCCAATGGAATCGTAAATATCTTGTATGGATATATGCTAATTCATTTATTTGTGTTTTAACCCGTCTGCTTGGTTCAATATATTCGCACCTCACAATCCGGAAGCCTCAGTTTCGCGCATAAATTCTGAAACCTTCACTTTGAATCGAGGTTGTAAAATATCTATGCTAGATAGCTTTCATATTTCAAAGACAAGAAGAAGCATTATTTTGTTCGCTTTCTGGTTAAAAGAAACATACATATTGTGGACAGTACCCACACACAACACACAACAGCCAAAAAACATTATTTTTAGTATGGCAATACTGGTACTCTACCAGCTATAAGGCAAAAATTCTAATATTATTCTTGGTTATTCGCTGGTTCGGGCTGCTTGCGTTGCGTGGTTCACTATCCTCATATTTTACCCTTCAGGTAGAGATTATTGTCATGTAATAAATGTGTGATACAAATACATAGAACTCAATACTAGAACTCATACAGTAAACTCAAATTCTACTTATTACTTTAAAACACCCGTGACATTCTCAAATAACATGTCAGATCGATTTAGTAAGGATCGATTCTCCTCCAGTTATAATATGTTTGTATGAGAGGAAGAGAGGTATTCAGCTTTTAAAATGTAAGGTCGCTCGGGACGTTTTTGGTCTTATAAAAGTATAACGCGATTACGTGTTTTGGGATGTATTTATTCCCAAACAAGCAGACGGGTTTTGAAATGAAGGCCATTAAAGAATTCAATGATTTTAGAAGCAACTTTGGCAATTATTTGTGAACTAATGATCATTTTTATTTATTTATAAATAGTAACAAACAGTACATTAGTTACATAGGTGAAAACAACTCATAATTATTAAGTATATTTCATGGTGGGTACCTATTATGTGTTTCTTTGTAATGTCTTATTTAAGGTATGTGTATTAAGTAATTATTGGGTGATGTGCGTAGTGGGAAGGTGTGTCTGGGTATGTGTGTGAGTATGTATGTATGTGCATTGAACAATTTATATTATTGACATGATGCTCTTTTTAAATTCAGGTAGTGAAAAATTCATTTTCCGCTGATTTACTTTCTTTTTAATTTACTTTATTTTATTTTTATGTAATTGTATATTGTCAGGGTGAATTGGAAAAATATTATTTAAAAAATATATTTATAATTAACTTAACTTAATAGTATTTAAATCTCAATTTAAAACATAAATGAATAATGTAGCATTTATCCTTACTAAGTATATATTTGAAAAACTTTTTGATTTAAAAAATAATTATTCAGTTTGTTTGCTGTTTAAGCATCAAATCCAATTTAAGTTTTGTCCAAAAAAGGCATAAAATTATGATAAATCGACTTCTTTATTGGCCTATATGTAATATAATTTAATAATTAATTAATTTAATTAATTAACACGAAGTATTTATTAAAATACCTTTGGCCGTGAAAATCTAAAATCATATCTGACGAACCTCTATGCTATGGGGAGGAAGGTCACAGAATGGTACGACGATTGGAGACTCTGGGGAAGCGTAGGAACCTTTTATTGGGCAGCCTGGCTTTGCTCAAGAGATGTAAGGAGGAATCAATTGTACCAGTACACATCCGCAAAGACAAGTAGCACTTATCTGTACTAGAAATTTACTATACATATTAATTTTTAAAAATTCAACGAGGTTGAGTATTTTGGCTTTAAATCCAAATTTAGTTTTATATGAAAAAAGCCGCGCAACCGTTCCCCATAATTCACGTTTCAATAATTAACTACGACATTTTACCTAGGACCAAAGCGGTAGATGTGTGATTTTACAATTAACTTTCACCATTACTAATTCCAATCCTTGGAACATCATTCGTTGGAATTATTAACACAACTAGACTTCCGAATTATTAAATACCTTTCACACACAAGCCACATTTCAATACTTAACAATCTCATTTCACCTAAGACCAATGCGATAGATAGATAGGTGTTTCTCTCATTAACTTCCACCATTATTAATTCCAATCAATGGAACATTTTTTGTTGGAATTATTAATACAAAATGACTTCAGAATTATTAAGCTGATGGCAAACGGCTGATCAAACACAACCAGAGAATAAAGGTCAATCTAGTCAATTCTTTATCAACTAATCGAAGTCTTAATATTAAAGAGACAGACCTTATGGACCCCCGAAATGGAAATAAAAATTGATGGATTCTGGAAAACTTTTTTATGACGCTTGTGATTTTCTTCAAAACGTGTCGTTCAAAGAAAGACGAGTTTTGAAAGTTTGAGAGCGATTTTTTAATATTTTTTTTAGAGAAATTTTGTGTTTTTTCTACTCCATTCTTTTTCAGGCAATCTTTCGTAGATACGTTTTTTTTAACATTAGGTCCACACAGGAGGCCCCGAGGAAAATAATTCCCCTCAGGGCCTATGTCATCTTTGGAGATGCTGTGTGGAGGTTCCCTATAGGGAAGGAAGGATAGGAATTTCTGGGAAGGAAAAGAGTATGGGGGGTTGGTAGGAATCTGAAGGTCAGTGGGTCCAGGAGTGAACAACGTACTAACCCTCCGTCGATGCTCCGAAAGAGTACGGCTGTAGAATTCAAAGGGACTACCCCAACCATTCTCTCCCGATCCGACCTGTCAGGCAGCTGGTAGGCAGACGTATTCTCCGCCAAGATTCGGACAAACCTCGTCTCATGAACCCGGGCACTCCTGCTAAGTCACCAAACGTAGCAAACCATTTGGGGTGACCTATGGCAGAGGTTTTGGTTATCCAATAAATGATTCCCGGGGCGGCGGTACCCATACCCGCCTCCCAAGATCCGAACATTGTTATTGGGTAGGAATATAATTATATTTTAATAATTTTTAATTTTTTTTTACTTTTTTTTTTTACATGAGCTACAGGAGGTCTTGAGGAAAATAATTTCCCTGAGGGCCTATGTTATCTTTGGGGATGCTGTGTGGGGGGTTTTTTTAGGGAAAGGAAGGAGAGGAGAGTTCTGGGAAGGAAAAGGGCTTAAAGGGTGTGCTTCAGTATGTCCTGGTCATCCACCTCCATGACTAAGACAAACCTCATCCCATGAACCCGGGCACCCCTTATTAATCACCAAACGTAACGAACCACTTGGGGTGACCTATGGCAGAGGTGTTGGTTATCCAATAAAGGTTCCCGGGGCGGCGGTACCCATTCCCGCCTTCCAAATTGAAAATTTATACGTTAGCTCTAAACAGGAGGCCCTGAAAAAAAACAATTTCCCTCGGGCCCATGTTATATTTGAGGATGCTGTGTGGAAGGTCTTTTAAGAGAAAGAAAATAGAGAAAGTTTTGGGAAGGAAAAAGGTATGTGGGGTGGGTAGGAATCTCGGGTTCAATGTGTCCAGAAGCGACGGGCGCGTAAATCCATTCTCCATCCCTCTCCTTCGGTACACGCAATATGTCGAGAGAGTCCGGCCGGAAATGTCTAGGTTAGGTCTCCCTAAACCAGTCTCTCCCGATCCGGCCGGCCACGCAGTAAGCTTTAGACAGCGGGAACCCCTGCTAAGTCACCAAATGCAGCGAACCACTTGAGGTGACCTACGACAGGGGTTATTCAATAAATGTACCGGCGGCACCCGTACACGACTCCCAAATGGAATGATTTTTTTAGTTATAACTATAAAGACTACCTACTATGTGAAACATGTCATCTACTATCATGATTTATTTTTGGGTTATTTTGCCGTGTCGCTCTACCCCTTTCTTTATCCAACGTTTCGGATACAGTGTTGCTCATTAGGGCAGATGTGCAATGATGATTGCAGATGATTACACATCTGGATTGATGATGGACACGGTAATGTAATGTAAGGAGGTAGCATAGTACACGGCATAATAACCCAAAAATAAATCACGATAATACTCGTACTTTTGGCTGTTAAAATCCCAAATCATATATATTTAGTTCTAGAAAAGTGTACTCGTTATGGCAAACTCAGTGAAATCACTATTTTCGATTAATCTGTACAACGAATCGGTTTATATTATGGATACCAAAAAATAAGCCTTTGATAAATTGAAGCTTTTTCTACGGTTTCGTTTGAATCGAGTTAAAATAAAACTATTAATTACCCTGTGAAATATATAAGCGCTGTCTACAAAATTATTTATTTTTTAAATCGCTATCTCTACATATTATAAATTAAAGTCCCCCGCGTCGTCTCTCTGTCTGTCTGTCTGAAAGGTTCGCGATAAACTCGAAAACTACTAAACGGATTTTCATGCGGTTTTCACCAATAGATAGAGTGTTTTGTGAGGAAGGTTTAGGTGTGTAATTTGTCAAGGATTTGTGTAAATTGGTTGAAATATAATGATAATTGTTAGAAGTGTCTGAAAAAGTCAAGCCGCCTGAAAGCTTTCATCGAAAACGCTGCCTAATCCTTTGGGGATATAACAAAACAATGCATGTTGGGATATTCCTCTTATATAGATATACAAAAAAGTCCGCAAAGGCATATATCTATCTTTTACGGATAGCTTACTATACCCATACTATCTTCTAAAAAAATGGTCACGTACATTGCGGTAATTGAAAAGTTATTTAGGCGGATACAGTATTAATCCTTATTAACTTAAATACGTTAGTTACCCCAAGCATTTCATGCACATTATTATAATCTTTCACACCATCTCTACGTATTATAAATTAAAGTCCTCCGCGGCATCTGTCTGTCTCTTCGCGATAAACTCAAAGACGGCGGTGGTTATAAAGGTTGGATAACCATCCAGTAGATGACGTTGTGTTTTATTAGCCACAGCAACGCTTGGCCGGGTCAGCAAAGTGGAAAATAAACAAATCAAAAAATGTATAGTATATTTTGTGGTCAAGACTATTTGTGCCAGATTGCTTTGAATAACTTTTTTGCTTTCCTTTCTTATAAATTTATTCACCAAATAAAAAGCCAATTAAACCATCCAATTCCAGCCTGGGTTTTCCGAGCGATTTTTATTCCTTATACTTATATTTGTGGTGATGTACATTACATACATTAACATTAAGAATGGAAATATTTTTGGTTTAAATTTTGCTCTTAATATTCTAACCTTCTTGACTATACAATAATTGTATTTGTTTTACGTGTAGGAGAATACATATTTCGGAATTAGAAACTCCAGTGAAAAATATAATGGCTTTAAAGAAATACGTTCATATAGACCAATAAACGCTGATTCTGAATATATAAGTTTTGCTAAATAATAATAAACGTAGAGTTTTGAAAAATTATTAAACAGTCCATTTTTAATCGTGTCATTAAAACACACTGTTAATTTGGTATTATTGAATGTTTAGTGCTGACGTCACTGCTCACCATAATTTTTCAATCATTATATTGAAATGTATGACACAAGCCATCGGTATTAACAACATTTCATGTTATTCCTCTATTTACATACTGTTTGTGTTTATAGAAATTTAGTTGTTGTGTTTATTGAAACATTACTTGGGCCTAAATAATTTAGTATCAAAGTATCTCTATTAGTTCATCTGCATTATTTAAAATATTCGTAATGCTACTTCAACGGCCAACCCTCCGAACTACGAACTCCAAAATGGCGGACGTCGAACAGCTGATCCGGTTCCGTATCTTATCAGTTGCCTACCGATGCTTTGGTTTCCTTATTATTCATTTCGATTCGTAAAGCTAAAAAAATAATAATTTCGTACAATTTTTATACCACTCTCCCGTAATAATATTGGAAAATATAATATTATAATAAATAAATAATTCCACCTACAAAATGTTTTTACTTATTGAATAGTTTCATAGCTTCTTCCATATAACTGTCATACAAAATGACAACACCTGTTGAAAATAAAAAAATAAACTTTTATTGATTGATGACGTCACACGATTCACCATACATACGGTGGTTTTCGGGGGATCTTGAAAAATTAAAACTTTGACAATTATTTTAACTATTTAAACTAACTCTAAAAATAAAAAAATAAATATGCAGTAATTTAAGTTAGAAAGTCATTATTCATTTTTAAAAATTAAAAAATGGACTGGAGTTCCTTATTGTATTTTTTCGTGTCTCCTCTTCAAATTATTTTAAGTATATCGCAAACATGGCTAAACTTCTTCAAGTAAAGCCAGAACCAGTTTTCACGAATGTTTTGTTTTGGGTGTAGGTTAGCACTTTAAAAGCTTGGCGGTATTATAATGCGTGCTTAAATCACGAAAGCTCGGCAAAGTGTTTTTCCACTTTGCGTTGAAAACACAGAACACAGTGGTAAGAAGTTCTTACTTATGCTTTCAGTTCCTTTATACATCGTGTATGAAAAAGTCATTATAAACGTACGAGTAATTGAGAGAGTAAGGCTTGCAGAAGATTACGTCTGAAATATGTATGAATGTGAGTGAAGTATTTAGTAAGTGCTACGGCAAAGGTGATTTCATAACGCTTAATCTCCGAGAGTTGATCCCCCGGCAGTTGATTTCTCGGACACTTAATCCCTTAAAGGATTATTTATTTTGTACTTACGTCCAAGCAAAGTATGAAAAGAGGATATACTGCCGTATTGTTTGTTTTACGACAGTCGATATGCTTTTATCTGCATTCGTCTTGAATGAAAATCCGCTTTACAAACATTTTTGGTGACGATAATTTTGTGTCCCTGAAGAAGTAGGTGATGTGGATTTACCGCCGAATAACAAAATATGACATATTAAAAATGCATTGGGGGACCAAGTGTCCAAAGAATCAAATTTAATGCAGGAAGTCAAATTTTCGGGGGATCAACTCTCGGGATCAAGTGATGGGTTACCAGTATAGGTATGTTGCTTACCGTCCTGTTTGTGTACCCTTGATGAGATTTACCTTTCATGTTGAAGCTCAGTGGACTGTAGCTCCACTATTTGAAATATTTAATATACGTGCTTACCTGAAACAATGAGAAAAAAACAATTATTAGTTTAACAGGCTTACTAAAGTAAAGTTACATAAACGATAGTAACACAACAAATATTGCTTTATAATCCAATGCATTATGGTGATTTAGCAGGGGTGCCCGGGTTCATGGGGTGTGGTTTATCTAGGTCTTGGAGGCGGATGACCAAAACACACTGAACCCCAGATTCCTACCCACCCTGTAACGGACGTGCTACGTACCCTCGTTTGTTTTTTCAGCAAAAATCATCGCTGGCGGCATCCTCTACATTTAGTGGTCATTTCTTTAAAATTTCCCTTGAAATTTCTGGCCACTAAGCTCGTTAGTACCATGCCGCCAGCGACGATCTTTTCGCCAAAATATTTATGTATAAATTATCATTATTACCCCTTTTTATTATGTACAATGCCCCGGTGCAACAAATAAATGCTTGCGTGCTAAGGTTGCCACCGGGAGACATTTTAAACTCTTATAATTTACATACTTGCTATTTTCCTGGGCACGGTGGTGGTGGCCCTGCAGGAGGCCAACCAAAATGGCACGCACCTTTCCCACTGGGCAGGGTGATGGCCCTGCAGGAAGCCAACCTTCAAAATATGTTTTTTCACTTAATCAAACTCTCACAACCCGCAGGACGATGAAATTAACATATTTCATTCCAGAGTCCTGCCGGGCATTCAGGGAAAGAGAATTTAAACCTCTAACCCTTAAACTCGCAATGATAGGGCGTTTTTAGTACCAAAAAAGGACAAAAATTCCTTACAAAAATCCGTTTTTTCCCATATCAAAAATCCAGGGACCTCGCAAGACGATGAAACAAACAGGTTTCAGTAGCTAGTCTTGCGAGGAACCTGGGAAAAATACTAGATTCTTTATAAAACTTGCCACAAATTCACCAAACCAAAAATCTAGGGATAAGTAATACCCACACAAATATGTTAGCATTAAGATATGTACATATATATTCCAAATGTAACCTGTATAATTATTTGTAAATCGCAATTTCAAGCGACCACTTTCACGGGCAGCACCGACAAAATAAGGTGTGACGGAAACGCCGCCCTATTTATACGTACGGGCAAGGTCAAACCTCCCACCACAAATTTATACCACGTGGTCACCTTTTACCCCAAATTTGGGTATTAAAGGACCCACATTTTTAAAAATAAATCATGTGTTCATCTCTACTCAACAAAACTTGTCTTTATTCTTCGGAAGTTTTCCTACCACCTACCTTTGGAAGTCTACCACCTGCTGCCTCCTGCTGCCTCCTGCTGAAGTTCTGCCTGAACGAGTACCTGGTGCCTACCGCTGCAGTCGGCCCTAACTCTGGGCACTGCCAAGGCACCGCTCAGGCAGAAACTAGGCGCATCCAGGACCATTACCACTGGATGTAGGGAGGCCAGCCAACTCTAACCATCATCATCAGCGTGTACCTCTGGAAGGCGTGCACGAGACCGGTCCCTTTTCTACAGTTCTTGTAAAGGCGCTGATACGTCTGTTACACACCCCTTAAACCCTTTTCCTTCCCAGAACTCTCCTCTCCTTCCTTTTCCTAAAAAAACCCTCCACACAGAATCCCCAAAGATGACAAAGGTCCTGAGGAAAATTATTTTCCTCAGCGCCTCTTGTGTGAAGCTCATGTAAAAAAAAAAAACTATTCTACTGTTCCGATTATTGACGTGACGTAAGTAAGTTCTTTGGTAAATTTATTAAACTTTATCGACAAATTTACTAGAGATATCTCTATATACCGTATTAATGCATTTAGTTATTGATCCATAGAAATATTATAAACCATTAAAATACGTTATATAATTCAGTTATTTTAAAAACTTTTTTTTTCAATTCATTTCAAATTTGGGCAAATAATGTTACCAACTTACTTAAGTGGCATTCTTATTATGTGGTTCACAGATTTTTAAAATTTTATTGTTTCATTGGAAAAGAGGTTTATTTCCTGCAATATGTAGACATCTTTTCAACGTGAAATATACTTCCACTTATTATTTACCTATTAATAAACCTTTTCAACGTGCCTCATCTTCATGTTAAGCTATTTACATATATTATATAAATATATTTTTTGATTGTTGCAATTTTGTAGTATTTACATATTGTAAGTGTTTATTGTTTGATTTGTTATCTACACATGTCTTTCTCAACTACTGTTTTATATTTCTTTTTTTTACAAGCTCACTAGAGTTATCTTTTTCATGTTGAAGTTATACCTGATAAATAAATAAATCAATGACCCGACCGATGTCCCCCTGAGATGTGACCAATTTCTTCTATTCACTTATGCGTCATTTAATATGCTTACATCATTTCTTCGTCAACACGATCTTCTTTTTTTAACAACTTCACACAGGAAGCCCCGAGGAAAACAATTGTTAAACAACAAGCTGTTTAGAGGATCTTCTTGTGGAAAGGAAGGAACGAACTTGGGTCTTAAAGAGACTCATGTTGTATGAGGGAGAAAACACAGAGGCCGGCGAATCCTTTTACAGCCGAGTTGTTGAACTCAAGAACGAGTCGTAGAACCATCCCATTCTCGAGAATTCGGGTTTTGGAGGTTGCCAAGTCTGTTTGACAGTTCAAATCATCTTCCACCCCTTCTAATAGAGAACTCCAGTCCAATTTTTTATTTTTTTTTAATGAATAATGACCTTCTAACTTAAATAACTGCATTTTTATTTTTATTTTTAGAGTTAGTTTTAATAGTTAAAATAATTGTCAAAGTTTTAATTTTTCAAGACCCCCCGAAAACCACCGTATGTATGGTGAATCGTGTGACGTCATCACTCCTGAAAAATTACCATAGGATCGGGCAATCAGCTGATCAACTACCGCCATTTTGAATTCCGTTGTTCGTAGTATCCTCCCTAGAAGAAGCATTACTATTTTTTTGTGCAGTAGTTTTTGAATATTTTCAATAAAAGAGATAAACTAATGAGAGATGCCTTTATTTTTGAAACATTATTTAGGCCTAAATAATGTTTCAATAAACACAACAACTAAATCTCTATAAGCAGTATGTACATAAACGAATAAAATAATACGATGGATTGTGTAATATCATACATTCCCATACAATGACTTTACGGTGACGTCACGACACGTCGAAAAGTGACGTCACCACTAAAATTTCAATAATGCCAACTTGACGGCGTATTTTTACGACCCGATTAAAAATGGACTTTTTAATAATTTTTTAAAAACTCTGTGTTTAATATTATTAAATAAAACTAATATATATTCAGAATCAGCGTTTATTGAACATATATTTTTTAAGTTCTAATATTTTTCACTGGAGGTCCTTATTGTATAATTACAACTATACAGAACAACAACAAAAAATCTTGAAAACTTTCTATATTCTTTCAGAAAGCTTCTATTTTTAAATTCATTAAAATTGTTGGGAATGATTCTTGATAGTAAAAACTTCTATTTCTACGTCTTTTATTTAAATAAAAAACTTATTCTATTATAATATGTATAACGGTAACCGACGAGTTCATCGAAAATCAATTCATCGAAAGCAAATTCATCGAAAACGAGTTCATCGAAAATCAATTCATCGAATGATCGATTCATCGAATCGCCAATTCATCGAAAAACATTTTATTTGTAGATATTAGAGCTGTCAAAATTAAATACCCAAAAAGGTCTGTTTAACTGAGTTAAATGTGTTTATCAACTGTCAGTTTCGTAGTGACAATGTAAAATTTATAGGTTATCTCTTCGATTTCCGATTGTCTGATACTGCAAAAAAGGGATATCTAAGGAACGGTGACCAGACAACTCATAATGAAACCAACTCATAAGCAACTCAGAAAGCTCATTAAGAGTGATGATAAAAAATATTTGAAATTTGGTTAAATAGGTTAAGTTAGGTTAGGTTAGGTTAGGTTCGGTTAGGTTAGGTTAGGTTAGTTTAGGTTGACCAATGCTTTTTTTAACTTCTTGGTCCGCTCGGCATTTCTCTCAAATATCAACAAAATATATTTTTTCGATGAATTGATCATTCGATGAATTGGTTTTCGATGAATTGATTTTCGATGAATTGGTTTTCGATGAACTCGTTTTCGATGAATTTGCTTTCGATGAATTGATTTTCGATGAAATCGTTTTCGATGAACTCGTCGTTGAACCATGTATAACTATTAACTATATTCAGGAAGGAGAGTGTAGGATGGCCTGGTTGCCAATGTCCTCTCTATTACGCCTTTAAGCTTCTTGAAACCTCATGTATCGTCGTACCTACCATGGAGGGGCGACCCTATATTCTTCCGACATCTATCTATATTATTTCGTAGCTCGAACCATCACAGAATTCATACTTATTATTTTTAATAGATAAACTAATGTTTAAGACAAGATTTTTATGCATAGCACAAAGGGTAACAATTTTTATAAGTAATAATTATTAGCCTGAAACACTCAACTACATTGAAAAAATCTCTCGAGAAAAGATACATGCCGCTGACGGGACTCGAACCCTCGTGTAGAAAAGGAAGTTTGAAGGTGGAAAAATGTAATAAGCAGTAATTGTTGAATGAAACACTAGTATATGTTGAATTATTTGGCGGGTATGAGATAAGCCGACGTAGCTAAGTGGACAGAGCAGTGACCGGAAATCAGAAGGACTCGGGTTCGAGTCCCGTCGGTGGCATGTATCTTTTCTCGGGAGATTTTTTCAATGTAGATGAGTGTTTCAGGCTAATAATTATTACTTATAACAATTGTTAGAATTCATACTGTTTGTGGGTGGTTTAGTGTCCCAAATAAACAATAAACATGGACACAATTAAATGGAGTCCGATTAACATTGTTTCAAAATTTCGCTACTTGGAACAAAACACACACGCGGTCGTAATACAAATGTTTTGTTTAGAATATTTTTTTTCATTTTCTTACCGTGCAAGGACTCTGCCACCGCTCGAGTTGCAAATTGAAAGTTACTCGAAGCAACACACATTCTGTTGAGATTGGAACAGGATGGCTTTGTTTCGTTTTAGGCCAGCCTTTCAAATAATGCACGAATTGTAAACAAGTATCTTTTAGATACAAAATGTGACAAATAGCTCTACGTAAGTTGTGTAACCAAGAGCACACTGCTTGTTCACGCCTTTATTGTTACATGTTGCCTTTTGGAACTACCTATTGGGTGCCCTCTGCCTCAGTTCAAATAAAATCACCGCACGGGACACAAGTCCGAACAATCGCATCGCTTTGTAATTATCACGCCGCAGAAATCATAAACCACAGTTTAATACGCCATTAAATCCACAAAGAAAATATCACCAATTTCCCTTCCTCATTATTCCAAACTAACAATTACCTTCCCGGTGACATAAACTCCGTGCATGGAGGGTGTACAGCAGTTTGGAGATATTGGTAAGTCAACTCCAGAAATGTAATAAAATAGATAAAAACCGCAATCATGAATTTTACAGTCCACAAAACGCAGCATTTGATCCCTCGATTTCTTGAGAGGGAACACTTGCTCCCCGCCGCAACACTGCTATTGGTATGAATATATATAATATTAGTTTACTAAAAATTCATAGCTTTTTCTCCAAAGGCAGTATTTCACGTATGTAAATCAATGTAGCCTGTCTGTTTGCTCTGCTCCGGTATAAGTAAGTTCTAATAGCAAAACTTCAATAAATTTGTAGTAAAGAATTTTAATAAAAGAATATGATTATTTCGTACTAATATCATGCTTTGTTCATACAAAAATTGAAATATTATTTAGACTATATTGTATGATTTTGCATGTAAATGAAATTCTTACTTTTTTACATTAGATCCACAAAGGAGGCCCTGAGGATTGGAAGGAAATAAATGTGAGGGGTGGGTAGGAATCTGGGGGGTCAATATATCCAGGCGTAACGGATGTATGAATCCAACCCTCCAACCGCGGAGCAAGGCGATGGGTCGAGAGATTCCGGCTGGAGAGGATAAAAGACCTCCATCAACCAGTATCTCTCGATGCTGCACCACGCGGCAGGCAGGCAGACGTATTGGCCGCCGAGACCTGAACAAACATGAATCCGGGCACCCCTGCTAAGTCACTAAACGTAGCGAACCACTTGGGGTGAAATATGAAAGAGGTGTTGGTTATCTAATAAATGGTTCCCGGGGCGGCGGTACCCTTTCCCGCCTCCCAAATTGTAAAGTTACTGCGTGCGAATGCCAAACTTTATAGAAAAGCGGAAACCACTTTACCCAATGGCCGCGGGTTTAAGCCCTGACATAAATACGTTTGCGTTGTGTAACGTTTAAAAAAAGACATCCGGTTGTTCAGCAAATTTTAATCGAGTTTGTCAAACAAGAAAACAAATACAATAAAACTGATTTTACTGGAGACTTTTTTTACAATTTTTTGTTGATGTAATTGGATTATTTGTGGACGATAATGACTTTTGAAAAGTGATATTTCTTCAACGAAATTGAATCCCAACCTTTACGTAAGATTTGATCTTAGATAATCCTAACGTCTCTACATCTTTTCTATACATTTTTTAATTTAAAGTCCTCCACTGCGTCTGTCTGTCTGTCTGTTCGCGATAAACGCAAAAACTGTATGTCTGTATGTGGTGAACGAGCGGGCTGGCAAGCGGGCGGTGTGAATTTGATTTGTATGCAAATCTGTAGTTTTATGCCAAGGTTGATGAAATTTTGCGCATTTGACCTTCAAAATAAGAGGAAAGTCACTGTCTACATTTTATTTCGAAAACTGTGTGTAAAGCCCGGCCATCGCCGTGGACTTCAATATATTATAAATGCGAAAAGTGTATTTGTTTGTTTGTCCTTCTTTCACGTCGTGACGGAGTTACCAATTGACGTGATTTTTTGAACAGGAATAGGGAGGACTGACGTGACATGGACTATTTTTCATCCCGGAAAAACATTTCATTCTCTTTGCGAAATTCCTAGTAATTTCTCCCTAATATTAGGTCCTTACATATGAAATTGGCGTTTTGTATGGGAGGAACATAAAGTCGATTTTTTTAAAAATATAATATATTTATTTAATCAAAGTATGTACCATTGCTATCTATGCACTTTTGCTATCTCATAGGTAGTTCATCGATCCCTTTACTAAAAAAAACCATTCGGACGGGAATCAATAAAATCTTTGAAGGCGGTTTGAACTGCCCCATCGGAGATGAATTTTTTCCCTTGCAAGAAGTTATCCAAATTTCGAAAAAATGGTAATCTGTTGGGGCAAGTTCCGGAGAGAACGGTGGATGTCTTAGACATTCCAATTGAAGCACTTTTAAATTGGTAGCCGTCTGTTGTGCAGTGTGTGGTCTAGCGGTCAACGCGCGTTTGTTGATTTGCTTCACTCATTTCGTGAGGTACCCACCTTTCAAGCTTTTTCACCTTCCTAATTTGATTCAAGTGGATTAAAACAGTTTTATCACTAACACCGCAGCCTGCAGCTAACTCGGGCGTGGTTTGCGATGGATCCGATTCCACAATAGCCTTCAATTCTTCATTATCAACTTTGGTCTCCGGCCGTCCACGGGGCTTGTTCTGCAGGTCGAAATTTCCAGAACAAAAACGTTGGAACCAAAAACACACTGTGTTTTCTTTTGCGGCACCGTCGCCATACACATCATTAATTCTTCGAGCCGTTTCTGCAGCACTGGTGCCACGGTGGAACTCTTACTCGTAAATAACGCGATATTTCAAGTTTTCCATTTTGTAAAATAAGTGACGCAAAGAAAAAAAAAATTGAGGAAAAAACAAATGAATTATAATTTTCAAAACACAAACACATGAGTAAATAGCTGTATAAATTTGAATTTGGAATTCCTAACCAAAGAGAAGATATTTGAGATCAAAGTTGGCAGTACGGCAAAACGCCAATTTCATATGTAAAGACCTAATATAAGAAATATAGGTAAAAGCTGGTATTTGGGCGATGCACCACTACGTGTTACATTTTTAATCGGACCACTAACAATAACACTCCTATGTACATGGCGGTAAGATATAATTCCGCTTAACACCAGTCGCCTGTTATGCATTATGAAAGAAAAAAAGTGTATTTTATTTTATTTTGCGAAGTACATTTGGTGACATAAATGTGATGACCGGGTTCATCGAGTGAGGTGTGTTTAGGTCTTGGCAGCGGACACACCAGCTGCGTGGTGAACCAGATCGGGAGAACCAGAAGTCCCTTTGACCTCTTCAGCCGGTCTCTCGACCTTATCACCTTGCACCACATTGGGAAGGTGGTTCATTTAGATATTCATTGTAAATAAGAATAATAAAAAAGATTCGTAATCTAAACGTAACGAAGTAATTATTGAAATTTGAAAATTGAAACTTATCCCGAACATCAGAGTAGTATTTATTTATTTTACGCCCAGAGGGTTTTAACATAAATAAAGGCAGTAAAGCTTTAACATGGGAAGTAATTTAGAACAGGAGAAAGAATTAATAATAAAAATAAAGTTACGTTACAAAAAAATACATCTTTGAAATAAAAATACATGCAACAAAAAAATTTAAGTACGTGATCAGATAAGCTTACAAAATTTCAAAATTAAATACGTTGATATCATCTAAGTATTGGTTTCCTTTTTTTTTGTACTCTTTCTTTTGTTCTATTGTGAGGAGACCATAAAATTGGGTTATATTCAAACTGACTCCTTACTAGTGATGTGAACATAAGTTTAAATGTTTTAATGTTGGTAAAATCTTATTATTATTGTTTATTATTTATCTTCATATTATTGTTCATCGGAGGAAACAACAATTCACTGCCATGACGTAGTTAGGAGCTAATGAAAAAAGTCACAGCAAATAAAGTTATATAACATACAATCAACAATAATAAACAGTTCACAGTGACAATTATTACAGTGTATTACGAGTATATACATTTTCGTTAGCGTTGATTACATGTTGTTGTGGTGTCTTTACAATTGTTGTTATGAATTGCAGATTAATTAAATATAGGTTTTGAGTATGTGTGAGTAAGATTAAGTTAGGTTAAATAAGATTAAGTAGATTAAGTTAGATTAAGTTAGACCAAGGATGTTAAGTAGATTACTAAATACATGAGTGATCACAAGAGTGCAATGCTTTTGCATTACCTCTAGTAAGACCGCAATACGATTGTGTCCGCAGCAGGCATTATTATTTGTTTATTAAGCAAGGCGGTCGGTAGCTAATTCTTATTTCTAGGTTCAAATGTTGAAGCGAGAGAGTAATTATGTATATTCCGATAATCTTGATATTGGTACTTGTAAAAAAAAAATTACTTAATTTATTGGGGGGCTAGAATTCCAACAATCCATGCGCTTGATAGCTGCAAGACGTGG
Source organism: Limnephilus rhombicus (assembly GCA_929108145.2). Lineage (NCBI taxonomy): Eukaryota > Metazoa > Arthropoda > Insecta > Trichoptera > Limnephilidae > Limnephilus > Limnephilus rhombicus. The sequence goes on along the minus strand of OV815280.1, from coordinate 52,295,386 downwards.
TTATCTAGCTCCCTACATAGTTATGTAAATTGAAATACGTACATATAAAAAAGATATTTTGTTTAATTTATCGGGGGGCTAGAATTCCAATAATCCATGCGCTTGATAACTGCAAGACGAGTTGTTATCTAGCCTCCTAAGTTAAGTAAATTCTAATGTAAAATCCATGCTAATTTGTACAGCGCTCTTGAGGCGATTTTTCGCAAAAACAGCGCTACATAAGTTGTCCAAATTTATTTATTATTATTATAACATATTTTTCATAGGTATTTAACTAGTAAGAAATAAGTAGCACAACAAATTGGCAACTGCCGTATAATCGTGTGAAAAAGTTGTGTGACTGTTTTATTTTTACAAAATCAAGTTTCCTTTTTCCCAATTTCCATAAAAAATTGCTTAAAATTGATGTTGGTGAAGAAACTAAAACTCATCAATATATTATATACACAGTACCTACCGACATATTTCCTGAGAAGTATTTTTCAACAAAATCAAGGGTTCCGCGAAACTAAAGGCATCTCAGCGAGTAACGTGATACCTCTCACGTAATGATTGAGGAAAACAACAATCGAAGCCAGAAACAAATCCAGTTCTGAGAAGAATACTGTGAAATCTCCAATAATATTACATTTTTAATGGATTATTTCAAGGAAGCAAACAATTTTAAATTGCACGCAAACCTTTGAGTTTATAGAATGTTCCATGCCAAGTAAAATATTTTTGAAGTGAAACTTCTTTAGATCGTTGTGATTTGAAACTCGATGAAACAAATAAGGAACACTAAAAAGAGACAAACACGTACATCTATAGTATTTAGCTTCCGAAAGAATGAGGTATAATAATCGGTCTCCTTTTTGTGCGATGCGTTGTAGCCTCCCCACACTTGCCTAATTAGTTTTCTAAAGGTTTACTCTACTCTACTGCGTGTAAACTGCACACTTGTTTTTTTTATTAGCGGCTCTAACGAAAATATGTACAAATTTGTAATAAAACCGAATAAATCCTCAGTAAGCACCCTGATAGACTACATTTCAAAATCGAAACGTGCGTTGTTTGAAAAGGCTTAAGCGATGTTTAGTGGTCAGATCTTCCCCACCTTACTCTTTTTTATTTACTTCCTATTCTTTATATTCTCTCCAGAGAATATCTTCGTACGATAAGTAGTGGGACCTGTATTCTCCAGTACTTATTATCCTTATAAACTAAAGGATGATTGATTGAAAGACTTAGGTTGTTAATAACACAGTGACTTTTTTTATTGTAGAACTGTAATATTAATGATACTTCTGAGGAAGCTTCAGGCTGAAGGCAACTTTTGATCTGAAGAGCTCCTGAAAGCCTAAAGATTTAGTAAATCTACCTTCGGCACAACTCGGCAATGAAATCAAGTGACCCGAAGAGCTCCTGAAAGCCTAAAGATTTAGTAAATCTACCTTCGGCACAACTCGGCAATGAAATCAAGTGACCCGAAGAGCCCATGGACTACTAACCTCACTCTTTTCTTCCTAATAATATATGTACTCCAATAATCGTGGATTCCAGAGCACAACTTAGTGGCTCCGAACCATTGGGACTCCGATAAGGAACTCCAGTCCGTTTTTAATTTTTTTATTTTTTTATTGAACCTTCTAACTTAAATAACTGCATATTTATTTTTATTTTTAGAGTTAGTTTTAATAGTTGTCAAAGTTTTAATTTTTCAAGATCCCCAGAAACCACCATATGTATGGTAAATCGTGTGACGTCATCACTCACAACTCATTTTGTATGACAGTTATATGTAAGAAACTCTGAAACTATTCGATAAGTAAAGACATTATTTAGGTGAATATTATCGAAAACGAAGCATCAGCTGTACAATTGTAAGCAAATCAGATAGGGCACCAATCAGCTGTTCGATGTCGTCTATTTTGGATTTCGAAGTTCAGAGAGTTGGCCGTATAAATAGCATTATGATATAGCATATTATATGATTTTTTTGTAAAGTTTAAAGTTCTTCAATACTTTAAATAATAACGATAAACTAATAGAGATACCTCTATTTTTGATCATCATCATCATCACTATTGGCTCTACAACCCCTGGTGGGTCTTGGCCTCCTCAAGAGTCTTCCTCCACTCATTTCGGTTTTGTGCCAGCTCTCTCCAGTTTGGAAGCTCCAAGATGGATATGTCTTTGAGGACATTGTCGCTCCATCTTAGTCTTGATCTTCCCAGGCTCCTTCGCCCTATTGGTCTTGAGTTCAGCAGGGACTTTGGTGCTTGATGCTCGGTCATTCTCTCCACATGACCCAGTCACCGAAGTCTTCCCAATTTTATAAATTTTGCGACGTTTAGCTCCTTAAACAAAGTAAAGAGCTCATTGTTATAACGTCTGCGGCAAAATCCATTTTCTAGAACCGGTCCGAAGATGATGCGCCTCAAACAAAGATATTGAAATATAAAGAGATGTGCTATCTGCTGTTTTTACTATGTGGGTCTGCGCTTCCGGGTGTCGCCGATATTGTTTACCAATTAACAAATAAACTAAAATAACATATAATTAACGAATAAACAAAACGAACGTTAAACTAAATGAACGAATTCTTTCCTTATTCAAAATATATTGTTAACCAATATTAATGCAGGTTTTCAAAAAATCAACGAAATGAACAAATTCTTTTTGTATTAAAACTGCGCTAATTAGCGCGTAGTCTGGCGACAGGTGCGCGGACACCATAGCATATCTCTTCTGTATTTGAATATCTTTGGCCTCAAATTTTTTTTTCAAAAACGTCCAGTGCTCGCTCATTCCTCTTAGTTAGTACCTAAGTCTCAGCTGCGTACGTAAGTACTGGTCTGATAAGTGTTTTGTACACTAATATCTTTGCGTTTCTGGACAGCAGTCTGGACTTTAATTGGTTTTGTAGGCAGCAATTTGCGTTCACTATGCGCTTCTGGATCTCCTCTGTGGTATTATTGTCATTTGTTATTAGGGAGCCTAGGTATGTGAATCTTGGTACCGTTTCGAAATTTTGGTTTCCACATGAGAGAGTTGGGATTTGTATTTTTGATACTGAATAATAATAATAATAAGCCTTTTTATTCTGGACTTCTGTTAGGTATATATACATGTTCCTATTTGTTATAATATATCCCGAAGCTCAGTTTGCCTCTTGGCATAGGCCTCCTCTAACATTTTTCATTGGGACCTGTCACGCGCTACTCTTCTCCATTGATGTCCAGCAGTGAGTTTTAGGTCGTCTTCCCATCTCATGTGTTGACGTCCTCTACTTCTCTTGCCATCTCTGGGATACCAGTCAGTGACATTTTTGCACCATTTCTCTTGTGGATCGCGGATCATGTGAATTATTTAGGCCTAAATAATATTTCAATAAACACAACAACTAAATCTCTATAAACAGTATGAAATAACGAATAACATGAAATGTTGTTAATACCGATGGCTTGTCTCATACCTACATTTCAATTCAATGATTGAAAAATTATGGTGAGGAGTGACGTCAGCACTAAACATTCAATAATACCAACTTGACAGTGTGTTTTAAAGACACGATTAAAAATGCACTTTTTATTATATTTTATATATTAAAGCTATTAAATTAATATTATTTAATAAAACTTATATATTCAGAATCTTTGGTCTATATCTATATGAACATATTTTTTTAAAGCCATAATATATTTCACTAGAGTTCCTTATTGCAAAGGAATTTATTATAAAATTGATCCAAGTGAATCGATTTTTCTTGTTAATAAATAAAATATATATCTACTGTGGGCTATATTTTTTTTACAAAATCTCATTTAACCACAAACATTTATTTATATCATTCTTGTAATTATTTCTTATTTATTTTTAATTTTCCGTTAAACTCTTTTTGTCGTTCAAATGTTCGTTTTCTCTTAGTGCTTATTTATTTGTCTAATAACTTAATAAATCACCTCTTTTTTTATTAATTAGCGTGTACGTAAACACAAAAAAATAGGATTGGACATTATCGACATGTTTGCCTTGGTAGACCAATCGTGTATTCAATTATTACCTATTTACAGAAATTATTACCGATTATTATAAACGTTTCTCATATTTATTCAACTAATTGAATAATTTTTGTGGAATCCTTAATTAAATTACCGTTTCATTTTCGGACGTAGATTCACAAAACACACATCAATTAATTTCCAAGAAATGACAATTTCTCTGGATTTTATAAACACGCCTCGAAGATTATTTTTAGTTCAGTTGTACCTGTAGTGTTTTACTAAAAATGTATTGGATATATATGATTACATATATGGTACTCGTATATCAACATGTGCGTGTATGAAAAACTTCAATTACTTTCCTACTTCAAATTGGTTTAAGTGTCAAAAGGAAGCTACGACCAAAAATGTATATATTCTTGGTTTGTCTTGTGTGTGGCAAACGGAGTCCAGAAACGTTCGATTTCAAGGGCAAAAGTGGTTTTTATTAAGTTTGTGACTAATTTTATAAGAAAGAAAAAAGTTAATTAAGAGAAACTACCATAGATAATCGTAGCTGTAATATTGTCCAACAAAATAACCAATGTTACCGATTGAATGATGTTATATTTATGCGTCGTTTAAGTTTAAGGTAAGAAAACATATTTACAGATTCAATGGAACTTTAAAGATGGAAGGACGAATGGGGCGTGGTTTAATTCGTGGGAATAAAGGATACATACTTCAGGACAAATTTAATTCAAGGGAGAAAACCGACATCTCAAACTGGAAAGACATGAAAGTCAAGAAGTTGAAGGATGCAGGAAATTAGTATTTTTCCAGATAAAAGATTCTTAAGCGTTCTGTTTATCCGTTGAAACCGGTTTTTGGAATAATATTGTAAGTTGACCTTATGACAATATCTCGATTGCAAATCGATGAATTTATTCTTGTTATTTGCTGCTTATTACTTGGATGAATCCGCATAAGATGAGCGTAATACATTCTACAAGCCACTATGAGTAGAGTGAAAAAAAAAACATTTTATGCTATGTGTGAAATTTTCACATACATACAGCATTATTCCACAAATTCAGCATAAATTCTTTTAGGTAATTAATTTATTTATTTAGCGTAGGGAGTGTGGCGAACCCATCGCTCAGGGAGTGGAAAACACAAACCTGCAATAGCCATCCCAAGCCAAGGTGTGAGCTACCGTGTTCCGGCTGAATGTCCTGAGGAACAGCGTCACGAACGGTGCCTCCGAGAAACAAGGTCGCATCTCGGAGTATTTAGACCTCACTCCGGCACTCAGGGCTCTGCTGGAGTGGACCTTCTATTTCCCTGGTAAATCGTGGGACAAAAAAAATTGGACCATTCGAAAACTAGGGGCCTTTTGGGAACCTAGGAGTGCTGAGGCCACCTCTGTGGATTTCCATCGTGGGGCCGTAGGAGGAACCAAGAGGAGAAACCGTGGAGAAGTGAGCTGAGGCCACCTCCATGAACTCTTCCCTCCTGGGGCCCTCAGGGAACCAAGGTGGAGTGGACTCTTCCCTTGTGGGGCCTTTAGGGAACCAAGGGGAGGTGGACTCTCCGTCGTGGAGCCTTCGGGAAACTAAGGAGTGGAGAGGAGAGATGAAGCCCTTTTCCATCGTGGGGCCTTCAGGGAACCAAGGAAGAGTGAAGAGGGGAAATGAGACCTGGAAAGACACATTGTCGGACCAGAAGATATAGCTTCATTTCGAATGACAATCCTGGTGAACTTTATGAAAGCGACTGGGTTACTGTCAAAGGAATGAGGTAAAATGGGAGATAGTACAATGGGTCTATGGCCTAAGTGCTCACGGGAACTATATACATATATGTAAACCGTCTCCGATTATTAAAAAAAATATATATATACAGGGTGTTAAGGGACGTACTTGACTAACTTTAATCAGTGATTCCTGACATTATTTGGAGTAAAAAATGTAAATAAAATTTTGGTCTCCGGTGACATTTTTGATGTTTTTATTTTTTTTTTTCTACAAGAACTTAAAAAAATGGTAGTTGTTGAACAGTTGGAGGCGGGGTAAGGGGTTCGTCGGACACCCAGCTGAGTTACCAATGACGACATGCGGAAGAATTTTTTTTTTGTTTGATTTTGAAGAAAAAATTTTTGAAAAAAAAAAAAAGTCGACGAAAAAAGTCACCGGAGACCAAAATTTCATTTACATTTTTTACTCCAAATAATGTCAGGAATCACTGGTTAAAGTAAGTCAAGTACGTCCCTTAACACCCTGTATATATATTTATTTATTTAAACGCCATAGAATGGATTTTACATTAAATTGGTACACCGGAGATTATCAATAATAACCAAATGAGAATGAACATTTAACAAATATATAGTATAGGATACTATTATGTGTTACTAAACTACTGTTACTATACTAAAAAAAATAATAACAATGTTATAATAACAGAGAACATAATATTTAAATAGGATTAAAATAAAAAAAAAGATGTAAACAAAGGGGACTTGTCAGAAAAGATATCAACAGTATTTATAGACACCAAATAGAGTAAATTTGTATTGAGTTTATTGTTACCTTCAAAGTTATCTTGTTTGGAATTATTATGCAATTAGGTATTGCTAATTAGCTAACTGTTTCAGGGCTGTCAGTTAAAGATTTAATAATAGTTTTGTTTAAAAAAAATCATTTTTAATAAAATAAAAATTAAAAGCTATCTCTCTTCAGTCTGATAGTAAAGAAATCTGAAGTAAGTAGTTAAGAATCTATAGTAAAATATTTATTTATTTTGAATTTCCCGCCCGGCTGGGCTTTTACATGTTATTTTATTTATTTATTACAAAGAACATCTAAGTAAACACAACAAAATCAAAGCAAAATCAAAAACAACATCTAAAGCAAAAATAAAGTAAAAAACGAAATAACATCAAAACTAAATACTCCGCCATGCAAGATGGAAAAATGTGATACTAGGAAAATTACAATACATTGGTAAGATCTCGTAATTCGAGGCTGAGCTACGTAGTTTGTTTAGTTAATTAATTATAAAGTTATGTATTTATGTATGATTAAGATGTATGTATTAATGATTATTGAACATTTTGTTCCGGATGCTTATTCATGACATATTTACCTTAGAGAACAGTTGTGTAATTTAATTATGTAATTTTCTAATCTGACTATTTTTTGTCCTTTGTTGCAAACGTGAAGAATTTTGACATCTCTATCTTTGTAGAAATTATTTGTTTTCTGGTAAATGCAGGATTGTGTTCAATAGATCATAACCCCCCCCCCCCCTTTTTGATTTGCCCAACTAGTGAGTTGTTCTTTTGTGCAGTTTGATTCTTCTCTTCCGGTTTGCCCTACGTGATATGTCGGACAATTCATTATTTTTAATTTATTAAATTATCGATTATTCTGCTATAGTGACCATTGTTATATTATTATTTCATTTGATATTTTTTCCCATTGTAAGCATTATTATTTCTTATTCATGACATATTTACCTTAAAGAACAATTGTAACATAATAACCAAAACATATGTACCTACTTTAACATTGTGTACCTACCTACCTAATTGTATAAATTCTGTAACAAAAGAATGTCAATTGCCAGCCTGAAGATGTCCATAATAGGATAAAACCGGTACTGGTGAAATAAACAAGTGGAAATAAGTTAAAAAGTGTTTTAATTTCAATTTTAATTATAAAGTTAGTTAATTAGTTATAAAGTCTAAATTAATTACCTCTATTTGTCACTTTACGTTCAAAACTCTTAAGAATTGTGTGTTTTCATATTATGTAATGTATTTGAAATAGGAAATGTTATCAAACATAACAGCTTACATTTTTTTCACTGATCTTAAAACTAGAATATTGTTTGATACGACATTATTTCCGGCAAGGGCTCAATTATTAACCTCTATAATCAAGTAAAAGATAAACTAAGACGACAATACGTATAATGTAGGGAATAAAAATGATTGATATGAACGAAGCTCCAAATAAAAATTAATAATTTGTTAATCTTTAATCTTAGGAAATTAAAAGAAGTACAGTTTCATCTTTGTTCTTTCCACCATCCAAAAGAAACCGAACACGTTCAGGAAAAGTTTTATAATAAAGGTTAACACAATTCCATCAACAACACTAACCAGAAAACACCCCATTAATATTATTTCGTGATACAAATTAAGCATAAATCTTGCATATAACATTCTTAGAAGTATATTTTTCATGGAATAAAACATATCACGCGTTCTTTTAGAAAACAGGTATATTTCTTCAGATGTGAGATTACAGGAGCGAGTGGAACCTTGAGACGAGATAAAAGCCTGTTTCTTGGTGAAATCGGATTATTTTACGCCGAAAAATCACCATAGCTCATAAGGAAACAGGTTTCATGACACTACCCATTTTACAAGATATTACAATTTACGAATGCTTGACTTCAAGACACAGACTAAAAAAAATATTCATGTGTAAGAACATGCTACTGTTTTATGTATCACATTGCATACATAACTCGGGTCTGAAAATTACAGCCATAGGACTTGTTTAAGATACCGCACGACAGAATAGATATTCTAGCACAGTTTAGCATGGGAATAAGAATGTCTAATATAGGGTATATATTTAATTACACTTTAAATAAATCTTAAAAGTTTTTGAAAAAAGTTTTTTTTTTTTACATCAACTCCATTAAGGAAAATCATTTCCCTCAGGGCCTATGTCATGTGAGATGCTGTGTGGAGAGTCTTTTTAAGGAGAGGAAGGAATGAACATTGGTCTTGAAGAGACCCTTGTTGTAAGAAGGAGGAAACACAGAGGCCGGCAAATCGTTCCACAGCCGAGCTGTCGAAGAAGCGACCCGTTCTCATGTGACAAATGTCAACCGTGTATATATTATGTTGGACACGCCTTTGGCGTATTTCCCGACTATGCACCGGTGCCAATGGTGCTGATGCTAGTTCCTCGGAGCATCTTCCATTGTAATACCGGTAGAACAAGGATAGCATTCCCACCCGACGTCTGTGCTCTAAAGATTGCAATCCGTCTGTTAATTAAGATGGGAGAATCTATCAAACGGTATTTTTCAGGTATTTTGGAGCTCCAGATCAGAGGTGGCTGCCAAATTCAACCGTGGGGCGCACTTGTGATTTGTACAGGGTTAGCAGTTGTGTACTACGAGTATTAAAGTATCTGCGGGCCCTATACACTTGTACAGTACGCCCAGTTTCGGGAGGCTAAATATTAGGTCTTTACATATGAAATTGGCGTTTTGCCGTACTGGCAACTTTAATCTCAAATATATGCTCTTTGGTTAGGAATTCCAAATTCAAATTTATACAGCTATTTACTCATGTATTTGTGTTTTGAAAATTATAATTCATTTGTTTTTTCCATAATTGTTTTTTTTTTGCGTCACTTAGTTTACAAAATGGAAAACTTGAAATATCGCGTTATTTACGAGTACGAGTTCCACCGTGGCACCAGTGCTGCAGAAACGGCTCGAAGGATTAATGATGTGTATGGCGACGGTGCCGCAAAAGAAAACACAGTCGTGTTTTTTTTGTTTTTTTTTGTGTCGTTCACTACAGCTTTCTTAAATCTGGCCGGACGATAACGGCAGATGTCTATTGTCAGCAACTGCAAACCATGATGGAAAAGCTAGCTGCTAAACAACCGAGGCTGGTTAATAGCTCTAGGCAACTGCTGCTTCATGGCAAAGTTAGACCACACATTGCACAACAGGCGGCTACCAAATTAGAAGACCTTCAATTGGACTCTCCGGACCTTGCCTCAACAGATTACCATTTTTTTTGAAATTTGGATAACTTCTTGCGAAAAATTCAACTCCGATGGGACAGTCCAAACCGCCTTCAAAGATTTTATTGATTCCCGTCCGAATGGTTTTTTTAGTAAAGGGATCGATGAACTACCTATGAGATGGCAAAAGTGCATAGATAGCAATCGTACATACTTTGATTAAATAAATATATTATATTAAAAAAATCGACTTATGTTCCCCCCATACAAAACGCCAATTTCATATGTAAGGACCTAATAATAAAATAAAAAATCTTGTGCTGTAAATGGATACAATAAATTTTTATCTTATAATAATAATAAATCAATAAATAAACTTCGCTTCCTATGTATGTACGAGTATGTATTGAATCACGTTGTGTGGATGTGGAAAGAGAAATGTAAAATGTATGAGATTGCTTAAAATTAAACACTTATTAAGAATCATGTGTCCAGAAAAATTAAAAGAATCAAGAATTAATCCAGATGAAGTTGGTGCAATTAAATAAATGTACAAAACTTATAGACAAAATATGAAACTTTTAATTAATTTCAAATTAATGTCTCCTTATATTATATCAGTGTATTTTAAACCACAGAATATGAAGCTATATTTAATTTTTTTTTTCGATGTTTAAAAGAAGTGAAACCAATATTTTTTTAAATTTACTGGAAACATTTTTAATGTTATACTCTAGACAGGCCATGATGCCAAACATAATGTCCGTAACCAAGTCGGTGGCATTTAAACCATAGGTTCCCTTTTTTTGTTATTTGTACATTTAGGCAGGGAATATTACCTATCTTTGACAAAATATTTTTTCCTGCGATCAACAATTTTTAATCCTTTGCGCAGGAATACCTAAAATTCTAAAAATATATTTCATGTCTTTAAGTAGATATAAGAAGGATAGTAGTAATTTTGGGTTTTCCCTTCGGCCCAGTTGGCTGCGGGAGAGTTAATGTAATATTTAATCATTTGAGAAGAATATAATATTAACAAAACAAACACAAAAAATAAAAATGTAACTCTCGGAATCTGGTGATCGAACCCAGAACCCCTGTCTTTCCGAGACAAATTCTAAGCACTGAGCTATTGAGACGTAACTATATCGTTACCGTTTTCTTTTTAAAGTAAAACTTCTTTACGCACGCTTGGCTTGGGGAGTAAGCTGGTGAATGCGTGACGAGAGCGTTACGAAAAGTGTGATCGAGGCGAATGGTCGGGCCTTTACGCACGCTTCACTTGGGGAGTAAGCTGGTGAATGCGTGACGAGAGCGTTATGAAAAGTGTGATCGGGCGAGGCGCACGGAGGTTGAGAGGGAGATATAAGTTAGTGAAGTTTTACTTCAGTCGTGTGGTCTAAAGCGCACTCGTTTTTTTTTCTAGATGTTGTTCTGTTTCATGTTTCGTTTTTCACAGAGTATTGAAGATTTACTAATATTATCTTTTACTTACACGATTCAACTCGTACCCCAAGTGGTTCGCTCGGTGATTTAGCATGGGTGCCCGGGTTCATGGAGTGAGGTTTGTCTGGGTCTTGGAGGTGGATGACCAGGACACACTGAACCCCAGATTCCTACCCACCCCTTAAACCCTTTTCCTTACCAGAACTCTCCTCTCCTTCCTTTCCTTAACAAAACCCTCCATACAGCATCCATAAAGATGACATAGGCCTTGAAGGGAAATTATTTTTCTCAGGGCCTCCTGTGTGGAGCTCATGTAAAAAAAAAATTAGGAAAGTAAAAAGAATTGTTTGTTTTTCAAAATCCAATTTTCTAAGAATCTGATTTCAACAAAAAAAAAATTACCTACAAAGAAATGATTTGGAAAAAATCCTTTCAGATTTGCCAAAAATCCAATGAAAGAGTTTTTTTTTCTCGAAAATAAATTTCAAAAATGACATCCCACTGCTGTCGATGACATAAATAATAAAAAAATATATTATAAGTTTTTTAATTTCACATTGGTTTAAGTAAAACTTTTGACTTTGAATTTATTGTCGTGTTCGGTACAAACGATTCATAATTTTAATTTTCTATTATTTATTAGGGTGACCAGACAACTCATAATGAAACCAACTTAGGGTTACCGGCTATTTTTTTTTTTTTTTAGCTTTTAATGACCTTTCTAAGGTGTTTATGGGTTGGTTTCATTATGACTTGGCATGGAACCATTTATTAGTACCCGGCTTCGCTCGAGTTTCAACTATAGTTTGTCAAAATATTTATTCTTATTTGTGACAGTATCTGGTTTTTTGAAGCCCCTCTCGTGATGGAATTTATGCTAGTAGTTAAAAACAGTTAAACAGATACTCGAGGGAATAACCCAACATTACCAAAATAAAATATCAGTAATCACAAACCTTTTCAATTATATAAATTTATATATATTCATTTGAAGTTAAAATATCTATTTAATATGTAACATCATTCATAATTTTAATAATAAACTTTATAATTACCATCTTCTGCAATTGGAAGGTTGAAAGAACCTAAGCGAAATCCGAACAATAAGTTTGGTGATCGTGCATTCGCAGTATCCGGCCCCCAAGCTTGGAATAAACTTTCTATGGAATTGAGATGCATAACCAACTCAGCGGAATTTAGATCCAAACTGAAAACTCACTTTTTCCGATACTCCTTTCCATAAATGCATCATTCTATTTAAACTTTGCAATTTTTAATAGTTTTTTTTTTCCTCTTTTCTCTTTGTTTATAGTTAACTCAATCTGTTTAATGTAATCTGTTAATTGTGATACCTCAATCTGTTTACTGGTGAGTGATGAATCACCTTAATGCAGTAAAGATTGACTATTAAATTTATTAATTTATTTAAAATATCTATACCTTCCCGTAAATCCAGTTAACCTTCATTATATTTTTTGCACCCGTATTCTCGAATTGTAATATTATGTAAAAACCTATTTCTTCAGGCGCTAATCTTAATTGTAAACTTGTGTGTTAATAAGTCACCAGTTTTAGTTTAGAATCTATATGTCTTAGTCATAAGTCACTAGCTATAAGTCTTAGATGTAAGTCACTAGTTATAATTGTAAATCTTAGTTGTAAGCCAATAATATAAGTAGCTATAAGTCTTAGATGTAAGTCACTAGTTGTAATTGTAAATCTTAGTTTTAAGCCAGTAATATTAATTCTTTTATATATTATTTGTACAGCGCCCTTGAGGTGATTTTCCACGAAAACGGTGCTATATAAATTAGCCAATTATTATTATTATTATAGAGACGATGTTGTGTACCCCTGCCTAAGTGTGTATAAATACCGTAGCATAAGAATTTCAACTACCAATCTGAAAAAGGATGAAACCGGTCCTGGTAAAAATTAAATAAGTGGAAGAAAGTACAAAAGTGTTTTAATTTAAAATTCTAAGGATACTCGTAAGTTGGCTATTGAGTAAAAAATATTGAGAAGATCTCAAAGTGGGAAGTTTTTTTTAAAAATACTGTTTAAACTTGTTTTTAAGATAGGTACCTACATAATTATCACATTTTTATTACGAGAGTAACTACCTTAAATTCTAATTTTCCTGTTCATAAATTTTTCAACTAACTTGCCTTTAAAAAGGTCGATATAGGCAACTCTTTACGGAATCCGAAATTGGAAATTAATACTAAAAGAAGGCTATTTTTAAAATGTTGATTCGTGACATTTTCCGTAGTGTCATTAATAAAGTAATACGATAAATTGATCGAGGATACGATTTAGTAATGAAGCTATGTTTAGAAGGCTTTTTCATGCCAAGAATAGTACAATTTATGGTTTGATTAATTTATTAGTGAGTTAAAATCAATTAGACTTACTCTAGTGGTATCTCCCTCGGCCCAAGTGAAAAGCCATGATTCAGAATTGAAACGAATTTGGTGACCACATCTGAATAGCTAGGAACGTCACGATCTTCTTTTTCCTTCCCCACTCCCTTTAACTCTTCGGGCTAATTAGTTCAACAACTCACACTGATCGTATATAAATTGTCGTGTCTCCCTTACTATGGGTACAAATATAAATCGTTATGTCTCCCATATTATGGGTAGAAATATGATATAAACGGTGTTAGAAAGAGAAAAAATTAGGCTTTATTTAAAAGTTAACCACCAAATAATTAAATTGTACACCTCTATGAATCCGAACTTCGGATATCAATTTTTAGAAAAATTTTGGAACTTTGAAATTTTTTGAAATTATTTTTACTAAAATTATTATCATTATTTGTGTATATGACATTTATCGTATTTATTTATTGTGACCTATATACATACTCGTATATGAATTGATCCGAAACCTCTTTAATGAAAACATGATTTCTTGATAACATTTTTCCTTTTAATCCCGGTGATGTCAACCCACCCCTGAGTCACCCGCCCGTCACCTGTTTCCGGTGACCGGAAGCGGCGGTCGCTCTCCCGTCCTATTTCGTTTCATCCCCCGAACGGCGACTGGTTTTGACATGTCAACAGTTTGGGAGATGTGTGAAACCCTGTATTACGGATATATTTTTTATTGAGGCATTTTTATTTCAGCCACAGTCGTCACCATGATTTGGACAATACATATATGGCAGAATAAACATTCTAGCACAGCTTGGCGTGACCAATTACTCTTTAGCAACATTAAAACTCTTTTGTTTACCAATGTAAAAAGAAATAATAAATCTTGTAATGAATAATTTGTCTTATAATCGGCCGCTAAGAAGTTAACCTTCCTATACCCGCGCGTTGGTCTCTCAGACAGCAAATCAATAATTAGTTGTTTTCTCATAAATTAACATCACTAGACTTCGAGGATTTTAGTAGGGTCTTAATTTGTTGTTAGACATTGTTTAGGGCTGCGCGCATTGGTGCCGAGTGGATGTGTGACACTTTCTTACTATTACAGGTACTTCCCCACCTTCCTCTTCCCTATCTCCTTTCCCTCCCGACTACCTTCAGCCTCACAACATACCCCAATTGGGGATGCCATAGTATCACTAGCTTCAGACGGAAGCAGTTGGGACTCGTGCGCGGTATTCGTATAAAAAAAGTAACAATTACCACCCAAAAATAATGATTAATTTTTTAAATATTTTATTATTCATTATACTTCCATTATTTTTTTTACATGAGATCCACACGGGAGGCCCTGAGGAAAATAATTTTCCTCAGGGCCTATGTCATCTTTGGAGATGCTGTGTGAAGGGTTTTTTTAGGGAAAGGAAGGAGAGGAGAGTTCTGGGAAGGAAAAGAGTTTAAGGGGTGGGTAGGAATCTGGGGTTCAATGTATCCAGGTCATCCGCCTCCAAGACCTAGACAAACCTCACCCCATGAACTCGGACACCCCTGCTTAATCACAAAACGTAGCGAACCACTTGGGGTGACCTATGGCAGAGGTGTTGGTTATCCAATAAAGGTTCCCGGGGCAGCGGTATCTATTCCCGCCTCACGAATTGATTAGATTTCAGAGTTTTTTTAAAAATTAATAAATGAAAAAGTTTATTTTTTTAAGTTAGAGTACAAAAAAATTATCCTCTTTTTAAGAGGCTGAATTAAAAGTCTATTTGTACCAAATAAAGTAAAAATTCTAATATTTTTCTCATGGTTTTCATTATATTGTACCCCCTTCTATATAATTATATATATATGTTATGATTTAGGTTTTCACGGGTGTAAGATGTAGAACAATTTTCTCGGTTTACCCGCGTAACGTAGTCCTTAAAAGGATTTTTTAACTCCTGACGTTTCGGACAGATCACACTGTCCATATTACAAAGTTAATAAAAATTACCCCACTACATATCTAGAAAAAACCACAAAAAGTAAAATCATGTCCTCTAAACTCGGTGATGATCTCAAGAAGATGCTTATCCCTAGAGAAAAGTCATCACGTTGTCCAAAAATGTATGGTCTTCCAAAGATTCACAAATCCAACGCGCCTCTCAGGCCTATTGTTAGCTGGTGTGGTTCGCCCACCCAGATATTAGCAAAATTTCTTGCCCAACGCTTTCAGCCTTTTGTTGAGAAAGCGGATTCTTACGTGCGTAATGCCGAGCTATTTATTTCAACAATTTATAATATAAATTTAAACAAGGGTGACATTTTAGTGAGCTTCGATGTAGTCTCTTTGTTCACAAAAATACCAATAAATGAAGCATTAGAGTTAATTAAATCGAAACTCGACGTTCCGACTGATTTTATCACTCTGACGGAACATTGCCTTAAAAATACATATTTTCAATTTGAGGGACAAATATATAAACAAATTCAAAGGGCCCCGATGGGCTCACCCCTCAGCCCGATAATCGCTAATATTTACATGATGTACTTTTAAATAAAGGCATTAGAGAGCGCCCCTCTGAAACCTTCACTATGGCGTCGCTATGTGGATGATACCTCCATTATTTGGCAATACGGAATTGAAGAATTAAATAACTTTCTTATTCATTTGAATAGTATCCATGAAGATATTAAATTTACCATGGAAATCGAAGAAAATGATTGTCTCCCATTTATCGATATTTTAGTTAAAAAGAAAAAGAACGGCAGCCTTGGCCATACCGTATATCGTAAACCGACACATAAAAATAGATACTTAACCTCCAACTCAAATTATAACCCATCTCAGTTGTCATCAGTTATAAATACCCTAGTTACTCGGTCAAAACGACTAGCGGACAAATATCATATTCATGAAGAACTAGGTCTTCTTAGTAGTGCTCTTCAAACAAACGGCTTCTCCAAATATTTAATAGACAAATCCATAAATAAACGCAAAAAAACTATTCCTGAAACGGAAGAAGAACCCCTTTCTATAGCAATTCTCCCATTCATCAAAGGCTCGACAGATAAAATCAGTCGAATCCTCAAAAGCAATAAAATCAAAACTATTTATAAATCAGAAAATAAAATCTCGTCTCTATTAAGAAGTCCGAAGGACCACATTCCACTTGAATCACATGGTATTTATAAAATACCTTGTGGGGCATGTTAAAAGGTGTATATTGGACGTTGCAATAGAAAAATATCATGTAGAATTGCAGAACATAAAGTAGATATCACTAATAAACGCTTAACTTCATCCATAGTTCAACACGTCCTTAATGAAGGTCATAAAATAGACTTTAATAATACAACAACAATAGCTAGCATATACAATGAACCAAAAAGAATTTACCGCGAAGCAATAGAAATTTATAAACATAAAAATAATATGAATACTAGAAATGACTCAATCAGAATTCCTAACACCTGGAAAGTCTTATTCGATGAAAATTCCCCAAAAACGGCATCTCCAAAATTACCAATAGTGTCTCCAATTAGCTTAACCAATCAGGTATCTACTGTCAGCCCCGCCCCCCACCCCCTCCACCATCAATCACCTGCAACCCGGGTACTTCGTTCTAGACATAAGAAGTGACTTGCACTCACTTACGTTTTAGCTTTTGGACCGAACAGACATGCGAAAGCTATCTCTTTGAGACAAAAACTCAAGACATAAGGCCTCTGAAGATGGACAGTGTGATCTGTCCGAAACGTCAGGAGTTAAAAAGTCCTTTTAAGGACTACGTTACGCGGGTAAACCAATAAAATTGTTCTACACATATATGTTCCAGTAATGCTTTTAAAAGCATATAATTAAAATAGTACAGACAAGATGAAATCTCGGTCTGACAGACCGTGCGCGAGTAAACGCGTTATGCCGTTGGACGTGAGTATACGAAAGTTTCTTAGCTGTAATGTTTTTTTTAAATGCATCGGATCCTAGAATTCGATCCAAAAGCCTTTTTAATCATTTATTTGGTGGAAAAGGTTTGATAAAAACAAACACAACTGATATTATTTATATGGGAAGCCTATTGACCTTTTTTTAAGTCTAAATGAATATTTAATTTTTTATTAGAATAATTCTTTATATAAACTTTTGAAGGTTATTTCCATCATTGTAAAAAACTCATTGAAGAAGAAATTAAGTTTAATTGAAAAATAAAATATACCTACATAACCAATATTATCTTCCATCCAAAATACCGACGGCAACCGACAAATTAAATCCATAATAAAACATTTGGTACCGATGCGTACCTACCCAATTTCATTCGATTTAAAACAAAGTCAAAGGCCCAATCAGAGTGACAATTTGACTTTTTCACAAAAATTCCCAGCACTCTGAGAATTCACCCTTTTCCCAGATTATCGAAGCAATTTCACATATCACTAGGGGCACATATATACATTAGGGTGGGCCGTCAAAGCGTTATTTAGAATTTGTTTTTGAATTGTTCAAATATGTTAATACTACTCTTCCATGGATCATAAGCTTGTGACTGAAAGGGGAGTGTACAGTGCTTTATTATAGATATTTAATAGTAATTAATAAAACTATGGTTACATGCAATTTTTTTTACATGAATACCACACAAGAGTCCTAACTACTCTCGTCTGGAGCCAGTGTGACTATGGCATACCTAATTGGTGTATGTTGTATGGCTGAAGGTAGTGGGGAGGGGAAGGAGATAGGGAAGAGGAAGGTGGGGAAGTACCTGGCTATTCAGATCTGGTCACCAAACATGGCTAAAGCCATTTCAAGCAACCAACGTTTCAAAACTGAATGGTGGTCTTACACCACGGTGATACTGAGAGTATCTTCCACTCTGGGAAGATACTCTCATGTATGCTGTATTAAGTCAATTATAGTGCAAAAGTAGAAAATAATAAATTTTTAGGTGTTATATAATTGAATTGTGTACGTAAGTATTCTCAAAAACTGGGCATTCGAAAACTGATCACGAAATTGTTTTGAAAAATACATTTCCACTAGAAGAGGCCAACGTTTTTGTCGTTTGATTGCCTCATGTTCAAAGTCGACAATTTAGTTATTATGAATAAACTATTTATTAGATTGCTTGGAGTATATATTATAAATCTATTAAAATCAATACACATGGTGTTAAAGAGACGTAACTGACTTACTTTCACCACTGTAAGCTTATTTTTAAGTTACAGTTATAAGCCCTAGTTATAAGTAATAGTTTTACGTTATAGCCACTTTCACTATTTTTAAGTCGTTGTTGTAAATAGTAGTTAGAGTTCTAAGTCTTATTTAATGTACGACCATCACCCCTGCCATATGTAGCCCCAAGAATTCGCTACGTTAACAGTGGGGCCCGGGTTCACAGGGTGAAGTTTTTTTGGTCTTGATGGCGGATGCGTCTACCCACCTTCTGGGTGGCGGGCTGGATCTGGATTGGTTGAAGAAGGCCTTTTGACCTCCCCAACCGGACTCTCTAGTTCCATCGCATATCGCAGTAGGAGGCAGCTGACGGCCGGCATAGTCCAGTGGTAAGGCCCTTGACTAGCACTCCGAAGGTCGCGGGATCGAATCCCGGCGTGGCAAATAAATTTTATTTGATTAATTTGTGTTATTTCACAATTTATTCATTTAAAATAATATATAGTATATTTGCGGCACGTTCCAGAGTGGAAGATACTCTCAGTATCGCCCTGGTGTAAGACCACCATTCAGAATTGAAACGTTGCTTGAAATGGCTTTAGCCGTGTTTGGTGACCAGATCTGAATAGCCAGGTACTTCCCCACCTTCCTCTTCCCTAGCTCCTTCCCCTCCCCACTACCTTTAGCCTCACAACATACCCCAATTGGGGATGCCATAGTCCCACTGGCTCCAGACGGGAGCAGTTGGGACTCTTGTGAGCTATTCATGTAAAAAAAAAAAGGAGGGATATATTCACACGTTCGTCACTCCTGGACACACTTAACCCAAGATTTCTACCCACTCTTTACACTTTTTTACTTCCCAGAACTTTCCCTCCATCATTACCCTAAAAGGACTCTCACACAGCATCCCGAAAGACCTGCGCGGGATATCGTAAAAAAAAATTAAGCCATCAAAATTGTTAACATGTGGAAAAAAAATACTAGGTCAAAAAGTGAACCTTAAATTATAAAAAAGTGAACCTACATATTATAAAAAAGTGAACCTTAAATTTTGAATGAGGATATAATCCGAATAGTCATGATGCAACCAATTATGCAACTTTTGAGATCACCAACAGGACCATAAGTATCTCAAAAATGAAAATATATATTCCTTGACCCGGCCTAATACACCTATACATCCATCGAAGCAATATTTTGTGTTGAGGTCCAATCTAAAAAGAGAGTCCGAACCCTTTGAATGGAAAATCATCTAGTCCTGTGATTTATTCAGGAACTGGCAGCTGTTCGGTCGCTTTGACCTCAAATTTATCGATGGAAAGATTTAAATTTTAAATTTTGTTGAAGGAGGGTTGGAGGTCAATTTAGACTTCAATCAACGACGTCAATGGTTTAATTTAAATGTTTTTTTAATGGCTCGACCAATTTTTTCATCGGATATCAACAGTTGGAAATTCGCGTAGAAACGGTAGATAATAGATGGAAAGGTTTTTTTAGGGATGAAAAACAGAATTAAACTGTTAAAAAAAGTATAAAGGAGAGGGGCATAATGTTATTCCTGCTATCTATGACTTACAGTAGATAGATAAGCCCATTAGAAGCTTTTATAATTACCGTAACGTACATACGTTCCATATAGTTATAAGAAAGGTGAGACACACAAAAAACGTGTGACTGTTTCCTCCAAAGTTCTGCTTTTTTCTTTGGATGAAACAGATATATCTTATGACAGCTCAGCCACGGCAACGGGAATTTTTTCCTTTCATTTTCTTTGTACGTTTGAGGGAGATGTATGAAAATGGGATGATGTTGGGGGGGAGGGGGGGTGCAAACCAGTGGCGGTCCGTGAGTTTTCAGTGAGCTAGAGCGTTGAGATTGAAAAATATGACGTTATGGACGTTGTTGTAGCGAAAATGATTTTTTTTTCAAAATATCAACCTTTTATATGACGATCTTCCGGTGTTCTTTCTGTCAAGGGATGCGCCGCATCCACAAACTGAAAGATCTTGATACAAAAAGTTGTAATTTTGAAAAAAAATATAATTCATTTTCAGCTACAACAACATCAACAATGACGTATTTTTACAATCTTAGCACTCTAGCTCACTGGTGCAGACATACGTTCACCGTTTACTTAATTATTAATTAAGATGTGTGCAAGGTTTTCTGATTATTTTTTTAAGATGTGTGCAAGGTTTTTTTTTGAATATTTATTAAGATGTATGCAAGGTTTTTTGATTATTTATTAAGATGTATGTAAGGTTTTTTGATTATTTATTAAGAAGTATGCAAGGTTTTTTTTTATTATTTTTTAAGATGCATGCAAGGTTTTTTGATTATTTATTAAGATGTATGCAAAGTTTTTTTTATTATTTATTAAGATGTATGCAAGGTTTTTTTTAATTATTCATAGAAATATTAATGTCGGTGTATTTTAGTCGTAGAAAGGTACAGTTAAATATGATTAAAGGGAAAAGGGTCAAATTGGCTCAGTGGTAAGAGCAAAGCCCCAGCAAGGATAAGGTCATTGGTTCAATTCCTAGATGCGACCGTATCTTTTTCTGATTTTTGTGTTTCAAATTTTCGTTTGATAGTCGCTAACATTGTTTTCAATGATTATTAAATCGGATGTTGCGAAAATATAAGTAAATTACTTTAAACATCATACAAATAAAAATAGGGTTCAGTTTACAGAAATCTCAATGTGGTACAACCAGAATTTGATAATGGCCTAGGACGCCGAAACAGCTGTCATACTTGCAGATACTTGCAGAACTTTATACTAACTATTTTTAGATTAGATGTACTTTAAAATGTTAAAAAAATAGAAAAGTGTTTTTTTTTTACATTAGCTCCACACAGGAGGCGCTGAGGAAAATAATTCCCCTCAAGGCCTATGTCATCTTTGGGGATGCTGTGTGGAGGGTCTTTTTAGGAAAGGAAGGAGAGGAAGTTCAGGGAAGGAAAATGTTTGAGGAGTGGGAAGGAATCTGGGGGCCAGTGTGTCCAGCGGACCTATGAATCCATCCTTCCCATTGCAGTGTAAGGCGATGTTCCGAAAGAGTACGGCTGGAGAAGTCAAAGGGGTTCCCTCAACCATTCTCTCCCGATCCGGCCTGCCACGCAGCTGGTGGGCAGACGCATCCGCCTCAAAGACCCGGACAAACTTCACCCCATGAACCCGGGCACCCCTGCTAAGTCACCAAACGTAGCGAACCAGTTGGGGTGAACTATGGCAGTGGTGTTGGTTATCCAATAAATGGTTCCCGGGCGGCGGTACCCATACCCGCCGCCCAAACAAAGAGTTCTACTAATTAAACAAAATAACAATAAATTATGGGAACAACATTTCACTACGTCTGATTATTATCAAACGAGAGATCTAGAAAATAATGCAAGGCCCATGAAAACATTATTAATGCGTTAAAAAGAGACGTTTCGATGTTTTGAGCACGTTCAGACGAAGAAGACAGGTCTCGGGAGGATATTGCCGGGAAAAAAGTCAACAGTCGGGGACGTCCCTGGAAGACATGATACGGCCAGTGAATCAAACGCTTTGGGCAGACAATTTCAGGAGTCATTCATTGAATTGTAGAAAATAAGACGAGAAAACAAATTGCTCCATAGCTTAAAATTTTCAAGTTTAGTCTTGGCACTTTTCGAATGAAATGTGCTTTATTATTTGTGTAAAAAAAGATAATTACCTAAATTATTTCAACTGCCTTATTTTTATTTTGTATTTCATGTAACTTTTCTTACCGGAAGTGTGAAAAAAAAATAGCATATATCTTAATAAAGAATCAAAGGAACCTTGCATACATTTACAAAAATAATCGGAAATCTTGCATACTTCTTAATAAAGGATCAAAAAACCTTTCGTAAATAACTTAATATTAATAAATAATTAATAAAGCATAAAAACCTTACATACATCTCCATAAAGAATCAAAAAACCTTGCATACATCTCCATAAAGAATTAAAAAAATCTTGCATAAATCTCCATAAAGAATCAACAAAACCTTACATACATCTATCTCCATAAATAATTTTAAAAAACCTTGCATACATCTTCATAAAGAATCGATAAAACCATGCATTTATGTCCGTAAAGATTAAAAAAACCTTGCATACAAGGAAAAAAAAAATCTATCACAAATTTTTATAAAGAATCGAAAACATACAGTTTGTTTATCTGAAACACGTCGAAACCTATGAGCAATTATAAATAATTGATATGTTGTAGAAACTGCTCTTCAAATAAAAAATATTTCAAAATCATTAGAACATAGTACTATCATTCATCATCGTTAAACTTACAAGTGCAAATCGTCACCGATTATCGGAAATATTACCAGGCCATCGGAAACATGGATCTCCAATAATCCCTCCAATTTTGTTATTTTGTAAGAACGATTCATCCTTTTATCAAGTTGGCTATCGTATAAAACCTTAAACTGAGGCATTAATAAAATCGTGGAAAAATACGAAAAAAGGCGTGTGGAAAAACGGGAGCATTTTACTCCTAGATTTATCTTTCTAAACGTTTATCATCAATATTTTCAATCGTTTATAATAACTAGAAGACTATGGCCACTCTTACTACAAAGAAAGTTAAGAACTGAAGTAGGTTCATTTTGGGAGACAGGTATGTTTAACGGATAACCAACACCACTGTCATAGGTCACCTCAATTGGATCGTTTATTGACTTAGCATGAGTGCCGGGGTTCGTGGGGTGAGATTTGCCTAGGTATTGGTGGTACGTGCGTTCACCCACCTACTGCGGGGCGGGTCGGATCGGGAGAGATTTTTTGAATTTTTACCTCTCCAGCCGGATTTTCTCGACTCATCGCCATATACCAGTTCCGTCGATCCTGAACATATTGCCCCCAGATTCCAGCCCACCCCTCATACCTTTTTCCTACCCAAAACTTACTCTACTAGAGCATCCTCAAAGATGACATAGGCCATGGGGAGAATTATTTTCCTTATGACCTCCTGTGTGGAGCTAATGCAAAAAAAGGTAATATAGAAATCGATCATTATGCATAAACATTGAAAGATCGAGCAATGGTTTTATTTTATCAGGATGGATGTCAATGCCAATATTGTCTCAAATATCCATTATTCTATAACTAACTAACTGAAAATAGTTCTCTGAATAGTAAGTAGATCTCGCCTCCAAAAAAATATTTTTCTATTATTTGATAGATCAAAATCAAAACAAAATATAAGATTTGTAAGTAGGTACTAAAATACCTATCAACTTAATTATAAACCATATGATTCAAGTAACATTTTTTTAATTCAAAAAAAGATATTATAAAAATTCTCCAAAGAAACGTCTCTATCTCAATGACAATTTTTGGTCACTTTCTTTGGTCAGACATCAATTTCGAAACAAACATAACGATCTCACACTTGAGTAAATAATTTTTACTGAATCACTAAAACGACCAGAATCTTGAACCGGAGACGCTATGTACAAACAAATGTACAGTCAGACGAAATGCAAAACGGTCGGTTTAAAACAGGGCTTCGCTGATTGTGTGAAAAATGTGGAGATTCGCAAAGAATTCAAGGTTGATTGTAAATAAGCGTAACAATTAACGTAATGATGTGTAAGAGTAAGATTAAGAAAGGACGCTCAGATGATTTGGGCATGTAGAGCGAATGATCGAAGAAAGGAGTCTAATAAGAATATATGACGCAAATGTGAATGGTAGAAGTCTGGGACGCCCGAGGAAGACATGATACAAATGAATCAGATACCTATTACCTACATGTCAAGTCAACTAACTAACTAACTAACCATCACGCCGCGCCGTCTCTTCTCAGGAGTATAAAGAGAGGATATACCGCAATGCAACTATGTCTTAGCACACACTCCTTCCTTCATCCACAATCAAACATTATTCGTACAATTTATGAATGGGATTCAAGCATATAATTACAAATTTTTGGTACAAAGATCAAAATCCGAAAATAACTTTAAATCTTCTTCCCATTTTAACGGTATATTACACTACACTCAAAGCAACTGTTTTAAATATCCTTCGAAATGTAATTGATTCGATTATAAAGTGATTAGACAAGAAAGTTTTAACATTTATTTTTTAACCGGGAAATCTAGAAAGCTTTTCGTGGTGGAATTTCCATTAAATACTTCGTGTAACTAATCTCCGTTATCAACAACGGAGGAAGCAATGGTAATGAATGCACGAATTGCAATCAAAATGCAGTTACTGTTTTTAAATGCATCTCTCCAAACCACTCTGGGTTCATTTTCGATTGTGCGGTTTGCATGTCGTATGATCAGTTAGTAATGAATCAAATTTATGTGGAAAGTTGTATAGCTCATAAAAAATTCATAAAAAAAGATCAACCAATAAGACCAGTGGTCTCAAATTGTAATTGTAATTTTTCCTCCTGTATCCATCGTAATTTTATCATGCGTTCTAAAGTAAAACATATATTTTGTTTACATAAAGTACATTACAAGAATATTATAACGGATAAAGGAGCGGAGATTTACAATATAATTATAATTTCTAAGATTAATAAGATATAATTTTTTCTTGAATATTTAAAAATGGTTGCAAACCAAGTAATTGCGTGGAACAATACATTTTACAAAGAAAACCCAATTCAT
Source organism: Limnephilus rhombicus (assembly GCA_929108145.2). Lineage (NCBI taxonomy): Eukaryota > Metazoa > Arthropoda > Insecta > Trichoptera > Limnephilidae > Limnephilus > Limnephilus rhombicus. The sequence goes on along the minus strand of OV815280.1, from coordinate 52,270,002 downwards.
ATATTTCGTGATGCTCATCGTTAATTTAATTTGCTGCTCTATTGCTGGAGCAATATAAACCATTAATAATAAAATATACACATAGATTAGAGCGATTCTTTTTGGATTTACGTAGAAATTTCACTTTCATATTAGATATTAATCTTATTTATTTCTGATAAATAAAACTTCACACAAAATAAATAAAACTTCACACGCAGGAATAATAAAACTTTACTGGTTTAATATCGACCACTAATTCACTGCCCAGCAACGACGGTTAAATACAAAAATTGTTAAAATAATACCCATTTCAATGGGACCTCCTACAATCCTACCCTGTTCGAATACCCAAGCCAATCAGAATATGGAATTAATACAAAGTGAACAGGTACAGATCGTTGGTTTTATGGTACCCTGACGAGCAGTCTTACGACTCTGATGTCGAATTTGATTCCAGGCCTTGATTGTGCCCAGGTCGGTATATTCCACTGGCGGTTATTAACTAAGTTGACCTTTGCCCTGCATGGGTTCTGAGTTTACGCGGAAAATGGGTTTTGCTTGTAGTTATTATTATTTTTTTTATGTGAATACATTACATATAGAATACCGCACTGCTCTTGTCTGGAGTCAATGAGAATATGGCATCCCCAATGGGGGGAATGTTGTGAGGCTGAAGGTAAGGGGAAAAAGATGCGATGAGGAAGGCAGGGAAGTACCTAGCTATTCAGATCTGGTCACCAAACACGGCTAAAGCCATTTCAAGTAACGTTTCAATTCTAAACGGTGGTCTTACATCAGGGCGACACTGTCTCCTCCTCGGAACGTGAAATAACACAGTACAACCAAATAAAATTTATTGCGCGCGCCGGGATGTGAACCCGTGACCTTCGGAATGCTTCCACCACGTAAGCCGTCAAATAATAAATTTAATGTCTTTGTTTCGTAAAATGTAAAATAATTTAATTAGTACTCGCCAATAAATATACGAGTAATTGAATGAACTGCTGGAAAGTTATCAATGTACAGAATATGACTGACTTTAGATGCTGTATGATTTTTCGAAACGTGATGCCAAATAAACTCTCGCAACTCCAAGTCAATTGATCTTTGTCACAAAGAGTGATGTGTCTAGTGCGATTCATGTTGTTCAGGTCGTTCGTCTTAGGCCAATCGTCATTCGTAAACTCGTAATTCGTCATCCGTCATCCGTCATCCGTCATCCGTCATCCGTCATCCGTCATCCGTCATCCGTCATCCGTCATCCGTCATCCGTCATCCGTCATCCGTCATCCGTCATCCGTCATCCGTCATCCGTCATCCATCATTCGTCATTCGTCATTCGTCATTCGTCATTCGTCATTCGTCATTCGTCATTCGTCATTCGTCATTCGTCATTCGTCATTCGTCATTCGTCATTCGTCATTCGTCATTCGTCATTCGTCATTCGCCATTCGTCATCGCCATTCGTCATTCGTCATTCGAAATTCATCATTCGTCATTCGTCATTAGTCATTCGTCATTAGTAATTCGTCATTCGTCATTCGTCATTCTTCGTTCGCATCATTAATAACGCCACACGGTTATGTGAATCACGGTCGGATCACGCAAAAATGGTCACTTTAATAAGTTTCTTTTTATCAAAATACCTCGGTCTGTGCGCCGTAATTTTTTTGGCATTTTATCACTATTATGGTACCGCTACATGCTTGCGACAAACGGCTTGCCGCAAGCTCAGGCAGGCTCTGGCAAACGAATGGCTGGCTTCCACACACTTGCGAGCGCGCCAGTGTGTTCGGAGCATCCAAGCGCGGCGGACGTCTACTTAGGCTATACTATGTTTGCGTTAATCTATTTTTATTTTGGTTCCATGCCAACTCAGAATAAAACCAACTGAGAAACACCTCCGAGAGGTCATTAAAAGCTATGAAAAAATAATTTTAAAATAGCCGGTAACCCTAACCTTACTTAATCAATTTTTTATCATGACCTTTCTCAGTTTTTTTCATTCTGAGTTGGCCTTTCACCTTTATTTTAACGTGAAACAAAAGACAAGGGGAAAATATATTTTTTATACCATTGAACCATTGAAGAAGATAATACTAATAAAAATATGAAAAAGAACAAGACACAGAAAAATACAATGTCTAGTTCACACGCGGTAAAAGTGAAACCTTCAGAAAATAAAGGTAGAAAAGAGTGGGGAGGCTACGAAGCACCGCACAAAGAGGAGACATTATCTCGCAGGCTAAATCCTATAGATTTTTGTCTCTTTTTAGTGCCACTTTTTCGTTTCATCGAGTTTCAAATCATAACAGTGCCAAAGAAGTTTTCGCTTCCAAAGATAGTGATCGCAATTGGGACCCGAACTCGAGGATCACTTGTCTTTATATAATATACATATTGTCTTGTATTATAAAAAAAAAGTTTTTCTAACAAAAATCATATATTTTTTATTGTTTATAATATTGTATAAATCATCAATAAAATATTATTTATTTATTTTGACTTTTTAGGTAAATCCAGTCGCAATAAATTACGTAAGTGCATTAAATTTATGTACTTATACATGTTAATAAGGCAGGCTCGCCTCAAACGCCATTCATATTCATATGTCTCGTAATATTATATTACCATAGAACACACGGAGCAAAAACGGCGTGCATTCGCCGCTAGCTCGGAAGTTCCACTGAGTGCGACCGAGCGCTTGCCGCTTGTGGCCAAATTATCCGACCTCGCTGGATCGGTGGCAAGCTCTCGCAAGCTCTTGCAAGCCTACGCAAACGAGCGCTCCAGACGTTGGGACTTGTGGACGCTTGCCGAGGCTCGCCAAGCATTTGGACCCGGCTTTAGCAATCTTTGGACAAGAAATACTTTCAATTAAAATATATTAAAGTAGTACCTATCTAATCAGTTTCATTGAAATAAATTTTTATATAAGTTTAAGCAGCGAGGTTTTTAATGCCCACTAAAAATAAAACTATTTACTACACTAAACCCTAGACACTAAATAAGTAAAATGATTTTTTTCCTTGCGAGTTGAAAGGTACGGCGAGAAAGGTGATAAAAATTGAAAGCCTCCGAAATTAGATTTTTTTTGTTCGTTTCATTATCGTCCGGAAATAAAACGCTCCGTCTTGATCTAATGATTTTTTTTTTTTTTTATTTTATTTATTCCCATTTCTTTGTACATGATTAGACGTTCGCAATTTATTAATTTTTTTAACTTTCAAATATTGCCTTGATTTTTAATTTATGATTTTTGTGATGGATAAATCAACATTTTTTGTATTTTTTTAGTGGAACAATGAACACTGTGCTCAACGAAAATAAATGACTTAAAACATGAATAGAAAAGATAGTTATAGGGTTACACCTAATTGGAGGGAGGGCTTCTCCAGTAGAACTCTCTCGACCCATCGCATTACACTGCTGTGGGAGGGATGGATTCATATGCCCGTCACTCTTGGACCATGTAACCCCCAAATTCCAAACTACCCTTCATACCTTTTCCTTCTCAGAACTTCCTCTCCTTCAAAATACCCTCCACACAGCATCCCCAAAGATGACAAAGATTTACCTTTGGACACCATGCGTGGAGCTATTGTTAAAAACAATACTTGTCAATTGGTCTCCGTGGTCGAGGGGTCTCGACTAGCCATCCGAATTTTTTTTTTTTTTTTTTACAGTGAATACCGCACAAGAATCTCAACTGCTCCCGTCTGGATCCAGTAAGACTATGGCATCCCCAATTGGGGTATGTTGTGAGGCTGAAGGTAGTGGGGAGGGGAAGGAGGTGGGAAAGAGGAAGGTTGGGAAGTACCTGGCTATTCAGATCTGGTCACCAAACACGGCTAAAGCCATTTTCAAGCAACGTTTCAATTCTGAATGGTGGTCTTACACCAGGGCGATACTGATAGTATCTTCCACTCTGGAACATGCCGCAAAATATACTATATATTATTTTTAATGAATTAATTGTGAAATAACACAAATTAATCAAATAAAATTTATTTGCGCATGCCGGGTTCGAACCCGCGACCTCCGGATTGTGAGTCAAGAGTCTTACCCACTGGACTACGGAGGTCGTCAAATTGAATAGGTACATTGTAAATTTGCGGCACGTTCCACAGTGGAAGATACTCTTAGTATCAGAATCACCACCATTAATTAACCTAACCTCACCACAGATCCCCACTGGGGATGCCATAGTCTCAGTCGCTCCGGACGGGAGCAATTGGGACTTTTATGCGGTATTACACATAAAACAACTAAACATGAATTACGTTTGCTTCAGTAGATTTTGGTGAGTTATATCGTATTGTAATAAATTAAATGCATTCATATAGGTAATTTACGTACACGTTTCAAGCACTACGAGAACAATGCAAATCACTAGACAGTTCTTGGAAATTAAAAAAATAAATTGCATGCTAGAGACATTTCATTACCAGAAATGTATTCATCTAATTTTGAAAAGGACCCTTTGTCGCTTTTATCTCTTTGAACAATACTTTTTTTAAATCGTGAAACAAAACATGTTAAAATATGCTATCTGAAACAGAAAAAGCTTTTGAATGGGCGACACAGGTATTCTCCATAATGAGCTATGAAAATATATACTAAGTCTGAACGTTTATCTGAGATGTGAAATATCTATAAAATTGTATAATATAAAACGTTGAAAGACGCACATATTTATCTCGTTTTTTCTTCTAATTTTTATATATTAAAAACATAACTGATGTAATCATTTAAGTGTGACACATAATAATTGTTCGCTCTCTCAAAATTATTATTTTTAATTTTTTTTTACGAAAAACTCTCTCTTATAACTTTTAAAGGTTATTCCCATCAACGTAATACATCATTGAAGAAACAGCTAACAATAATAATCTAATCAAAAATATGAAAGAGAACAAGACACAGAAAAGAGAAAAAAGACAATGGTCGTAGCTGGGACTCGAACCCAGACCTCTAATCTAACCGGGACGTGCGCGTTAACCAAATTTCGCTATTGCTATCTTCTGTCAAGCCGTCATCAACGCTATCCAGGATACAAACCAATTCTTAGAATGATTGTTTCCAATAAAAAGGGTAGTTGCCCATAATATGGAAAAATAATTAGTTGATGATAATATTGTTAATTCTAAAGTTTTAAATATGAGATTGACTATTATGACGGCTTCACAGAAGGTAGCAATAGCGAAATTGGATTACGCGCACGTCTTGACGACGGTTAGACGAGAGGTCTGGGTTCGAGTCCCAGTTACGACCATTGTCTTTTTTCTGTTTTCTGTGTCTTGTTCTCTTTCATATTTTCGTTTAGATTATTATTGTTGTCTTCTTCTTCAATGATTTATTATTTTTTGTCTGTGAAAACTAGATTTTATATAATTTTAACTTAAGGTATCTCTTCATTAAATTCCTGTAAACTTGAGTTTTAGGTTAATCATGTAGTTTCAGCATCCTTCAATAGATGTCGTTAGTATAGCTAGTAATGCGCAGTTTCGCTATATCACAACAGATGGCAGTTAAGTATGATATCAAAAGATTATCAAATATCGTAATTCGTGTCTTCGTACATACGAATGGCTACGATGATTGCCGAAGGCATAAGAGAGTAAGGCGAACGCCGCGAGTCCGGGGTTCCGGAGTCCGAAATGGGGATGCCATAGCCTCACTGGCTCCAGACGGGAGCAGTTGGAACTCTTGTGCGGTATTCACATAAAAAAATAAAAAAAATATATACCCATATATTGTAACTAAAAAAAATGCTTATATTTTCACTAACATATCTCCATCATTCACTAACTTCTGAAAGTTCACAATTGGCATAGTTAACGATTGTATTATTATATGTACTGATTTTAAGATTAACTGTCAACTTTCCCAAAAATAAATAAGTGTTAAAAAAATAATAATAAAGAAACAAACTACCAGCAAATAAAACCACTTTAAACGATCTTTCACACTTTTCAACGTGGATTTTCTTACGATATAAAATATAAATCTTACGGTCGGTTGCTTTTGAATAGGACATAAAACAGTTCAATGGAAAACTGTTCAAGCCAATCTCTGAGGATTTTTAGTATGTAGTTTTTTATAACATTCAACCTTGGCAAAATCCAATGAACTCGAATCAGATTGAAAAAAAACTAACCAATATTGGATTAAAAAGGATTGAAATACGAACCATTTTCCAATAAAATATATAACGATACGCGTTCGCACCTCTTACATTGTACAAGATAAAATTCTAGGCAAACATAAATATTTCTATTATACACATTTGTAACTGATATAGGACAGACGAGGTGATTTTAAATAATAAAGAATAAATTATGTTTTTACCTACGACTTACAAATCCTAAAATAGAAATACCTTTCGATTCCCTTGACCTACGAAATCAATTATCTGTCCACGAAAGAATTTTGATAATTGCTTGATAAATTTCAGCAAAAGTAGGGAAAAATTGAACTTACTTCGTACCGGTTCTGCGACTTTTCATTCCGCGACAAAATATCCCCGCAAAATATCTATCAAAACCTAACCTAACCTAACCTAACCTGACCGAACCTAACCTAACCTAAGAAAAAATGGGACAAAAATAATACAGACATCTCACAAATACAATAAATTATTGTTCAAACACAGTAAAGTGGGACAAAATAATAAAGACATCCTACAAAGTTAGGTTAGGTTAGGTTTTAGTAGATATTTTGTAGGAGGATGTTTTTTCCGTAGGATATTTGTCGAGGATATTTCGTCGGAAATATTCAGGATGTCAGATTCAGATGCACTTGTAATGGACTGTAAATAATAAAAACGAAAGGTGTCTGCTGAATTTCAGTGATGTGTGTAGGAAAAACAAGGTATGCAATGAAAACGGATGACCAATCACTTACCTCTGTAACTCTGTGAAAGAGCACGCGAAACAATCACAATATAGTTATATAGTTCCACCGCTTTACCTCGAGGTAATCTTATCGCCACAACAAAACGAATGAGTACAAAACGATATTATGAATTTCCAATATGATCAAATTCCTTCTTTTTTACTTAAAAAAATAACAGAGATTGTGTACACGAAAAATATCAACAACTTGCTTCCAAGGTACTTCCAAATCTTCTTCTGTTTTCAAAAATTTTTCTAACGTTGTTCCAAATTTCAAATACATTTCCAGAAAGGTGTCGGTTAGGGACAGGTAGAAACTGGATAAATAACATCTCTGTAAGAACCAAGCATGTTCTCATTTCAGAACCAAACACATTCCAATCTTTAGTAATCTACTTCAATGGTTTTCCAAGATTTCCACTGTGAATGGAAATTTTATATTCCTCGGATTTTATTTCTGATACCAGACGAAATCAGGAAATTTCAACTCTGAATAAAAGCAGTCGGTCGTAAAGGAATTGCTTGACAATTTCTTGTCGAATTAAATATGTGGAGACGTTTGGCAATACGTCGTTCATGTTATAAGTATAAATACTACTCGGAAACTGAGAATTACCTTATAGTTTGTAGAATTTTTCTTAATTGGTTATTTTTTGTTCATGGGGTGAGGTTTGTCTAGGTCTTGGCGGCGGGGTTATTTGTAAAATAATACGAATTTAACGCATACGAAAATTGTTGTTTAATTGATATCAAAATGATAAGGGTACTTACTTTGGTACATTCCAATCCTAAATCTCATGGAAAGAATTTGGGAGGTATTTCACCAAAACTCTTGATAATCTCTCTTGATTCTCTTTGAACTCTTGATTTGACGGCCGGCGTAGTGCAGCGGTAAGGCGCTTGACTAGCATTCCGAAGGTCGCGGGATCGAATCCCGGCGTGGCAAAAAAATTTTATTTGATTAATTTGTGTATTTCACTTTTTTTTTCATTTAAAATAATATATAGTATTTTTGCAGCACGTTCCAGAGTGTAAGATACTCTCAGTATCGCCCTGGTGTAAGACCACCATTCAAAATTGAAACGGCTTTTGCCGTGTTTGGTGAGAGGATCTGAATAGCCGGGTACTTCCCCACCTTCCTCTTCCCTATCTTCTTCCCCTCCCCACTACCTTCAGCCTCACAACATACCCCAATTGGGGATTCCATAGTCCCACTGGCTCCAGACGGGAGCAGTTGGGACTCTTGTGCGGTATTCATGTAAAAAAAAACCGTGGGATAACGTATATTTTCGATTTATCGTTTATTTATTTATAAGTGCCAGTTTACTATTCGGTACTCGAGCCAATTAAAAATTGTGGCTATATATCGGATAAGTTAGCCGGGTTCTCTACCAATTGCATATATTTATTTGTTTATTTACATATTATTATATAGCCGTATACAAGATTTGGGTAATGACTATAAAAAATAAAGATGTTGTTTATATTGGAAAGAAGAACACCAAATTTAATTTTATTTATCTCACCAATGTATTGTTCTTTTCCTAGTATACTGTTTTTACATTTTGCATGGTGCAGTATTTTGTTAATATTTTATTTCGTTGTTATGACTTTATTTTTGTTCTAGATTTTGTTTAGATTTTGTTGTTCTTATTTAGATGATCTTTGTAATAAATAAAAATAACATGTAAAAGCCTAGCTTGACGTGAAATTAAAAAATGAACAAATTAATAAATACGTTATTCTACGGACGCGGTTTCAAGAGGATGGTGCAAAGCCCTCTAACTAGGTTTTAATTAAATGCCTCACAAAAAATGTGAATATTCGATGTGATTTAATATAACAAGTTTATGCACAAAAAAACAAGTTAAAATCACGAACAATAAAGCGTACACGAAGTTTTTCACGAAATACGTAATTTAATTCCGTTGCCTAAAGTGAAAACATAACGAAATTTTCGAGTAAATTGAGGGTCTAATGAGATTAACTCCGGTTCCTGTTTTAGTCTATCCGGCTATAAAGAATGACTGTTAAATTTAAACTTTGTTCTCCATTAATATTTGTTAACAAATCTGCCAAAGAGAAGACAGGATACTTGTTGTCGTAATTAAAGAAATTAAAACTTTACAGACTGGATTAATGAAATGCAAATTTGTTATTAATTTAAAATTTTTACTTAATTTTATGGACATAGTCCCGTCTAGTTAAGATTTCACTTTGTGTAAAATAAAACCACTATCTGATGAATTTTTTTGTTTGTTTAATTTGTATAATGGGCTTTTGTTGGGCGTTGATAAACGTAATTAATTTCAATCTTTTAGGCAATCATACTTTAAATTGCAAAAGTTTTTAACATTTATTTAAAATGCTAATTTTATTTCGGGGTATGGCAAAATGAAATTCTTTTTCTCAAGTCGGTTCCTTATTTCTGAAGATCGTGATCCCTACTCCAATTTGCATGGTGGATAAGGCTCCTCCACACCTGGCGGTCATGCGATGCGTGGAGAGCCAAGGATACGATGCACCAGACGTCAGTGATACTTAGTCACTCCAGCGCATTGGTGACCTTCCTATCCTTCTTCTGCCTTCCACTTTGCTAGTGACTTTGAATGTCTCCAAGTTGGAGTCCTTAACTTGGCGAGCAACATGTCCAAAGTATCATAAGATACGTTGCGGCCAAAGATATTCAAATACAAAAGAGATAAGCTATGGTGTCCGCGCAACTGGTGACTACGCCCTAATTAGAGTAGTTTGCGTACAAAAAGTATTTGTTCATTTCGTTGATTTTTTGAATATGTGTATTAGTATTGGTAAACAATATAGTTTGAATACGGAAAGAATTCGTTCATTTACTTTAACGTTCGTTTGGTTTATTCGTTAATTATTCGTTCATTTAGTTTATTTGTTAATCGGTAAACAATATCGGCGACACCCGGAAGCGCAGTCCCACCTAGTAAAAACTGCAGATAGCACATCTACTTATATTTCAATATCTTTGGTTGCGGCAGATATTTGAAAGCCTTTTGTGGAAGCCTAACTCTTCCAGGGTGGACACATTTGTGCGTCTGGCTGTCAATGTAATCCTGAGCATTTTTCTCCAGCATCATGATGAAATTAACGAAGATTTTTTTTTTTTTTTACAGTGAATACCGCACAAGAATCTCAACTGCTCCCGTCTGGAGCCAGTGAGACTATGACATCCCCAATTGGGGTATGTTGTGAGGCTGAAGGTAGTGGGGAGGGGAAGGAGGTGGGGAAGAGGAAGGTTGGGAAGTACCTGGCTATTCAGATCTGGTCACCAAACACGGCTAAAGCCATTTTCAAGCAACGTTTCAATTCTGAATGGTTGTCTTACACCAGGGCGATACTAATGGTATCTTCCACTCTGGAACATGCCGCAAATATACCATATATTATTTTAAATGAATTAATTGCGAAATAACACAAATTAATCAAATAAATTTTATTTGCGCATGCCGGGTTCAAACCCGCGACCTCCGGATTGTGAGTCAACCCACTGGACTACGGAGGTCGTCGTGGGTCGTATATCCATAGAGACTGGTTTAGGGAGGCCTTTTGAGCTCTACTTCGTTTTATTCGGGAGGGGTGGATTCATTCATCCATCCCTCTTCTTCTCTTCGTCTTTTTCTCCTATTCATACTGACTTCCACCCACCATATGGTTTTCATTCCCAGATCTTTCTTTTATTGTACAGACTCTACACAGAAGGCCCCAAGGAAACTATTTTCCTTGGGGCCTTCTGTGTGGAGGTGATGTAAAAAAAATGGAAGCACAATCTTTTTATTAAAAATTTAAATATCCATTGAGATTCTTTTACAATATTTCTGAAAAGTTTACAAAAATTGTGAAACAAAAAAGGTTTCATAACTCAACATTCGCGAACTTTTTATTTTTAATTCCGACGATATTCAGCAGACCGTAGTTTTATTTCCTAGTTTTTATTCGTAAAGTAATACACGATTTTGAAATATTTCTGTTTTTTTTTTAAATAAATGAAGACAGTATAAGCGAAACTCAATCGAAAATCTGGAAACAGAAAAATCAGAAAAACATATTGACACCTCTGGGACTCGAACCCAGGACCTCTTGCTTTCCGGGCAAACGCGCTAACCACTGCGCCACGGTGTCGATATGAAATTCGGTCATGTTTAACTGTACCATACCTCGACTAAGAACCATCTACATTATCTTCATTTTCTTTAACGCATATATTATTGGCAACTATCTTTATGTATGATTGCAAGATTCAAACCCGAACTAAATGCTCTCTAGATAGTGTCTGGATAAATCTTTATCCATTTTATTTAATATGCGACATCTATCGACTTTTCTGCAAGTCTAGAATGAATATTTTATTTTTAATTTTTAACTTTATGAGTAAAACCTCAAATTGTAATATTTGAATAAATGAAGACAATATAAGCGAAACTCAATCGAAAATCTGGAAACAGAAAAATCAGAAAAACATATTGACACCTCAGTGGTTAGCGCGTTTGCCCGGAAAGCAAGAGGTCCTGGGTTCGAGTCCCAGAGGTGTCAATATGTTTTTCTGATTTTTCTGTTTCCAGATTTTCGATTAGGTTTCGCTTATATTGTCTTCATTTATTTAAATATTACAATTTGAGGTATTACTCATAAAGTTAAAAATTAAAAATAAAATATTTCTGTTTTAATAAACTAATAAATATTTGCCATCAAGAGATCAAAGTTATTAAATACCAAGTTTAAAAAACATTAAATTTTATTTACCGATATCCTTCGCATCCGTTTTACGATCGACGATGTATAATGCCGAACTTTATCAATATTCTAACTTTTTGAACTCGGTAATAAAACTCGATCCAGAATAGCAACATAAGATAACATAACCACAAACCTAACCGTTACATACAATTTCCTTTTATGCCACTCAAACTGTGTGGGATTTAACAGCCTCCTCCTTCAGGCTAACTTTAGAGGTAGTTACCGACCTCATCCCTTAGCCACTACATACTTATTGGGGTAAAGAAGGTACCATTTTACTTAATTATTAATGATCTTTCGGTTTTAGGAAGAATGTTAATTTTGTTATTGCGTTGCCAGTGGAATGGCGGAGGTTAGTGAAGAGTATTTAATGAAGTAAGTTTTAATTGACAGAGAGCTTCCGCGATAATCAATCTCGATTCTATTTACAAACAAATACAACGAGAATTTTTTTACTTAACAAATTAATCGTGTTATTTTTTGTTTGGCTTTACTCTGTGCAGAAACGGGCGGTCGTTAGATTCCTCTATCTGATGGATTTCAATATTTAATACATCGGTTAGGAATGCTTTCTTAGATCAGAAGAACTAGCAACATTAATTTATTTAATACAAACGGCATAAGTGTGCCATAAACACTAATTATATGTCACAAATTCATATTCAAAATATTAGTACCTAATGATAAAACAGTGTATGTATAACAGTTAATTGTGACGTTACATTGGGAAGTGACACCAGAGATACATTTACATGCAAAAATCTATAATACAAATATTTTTTTTTTTTTACATGATCTCCACACAGGAGGCCTTGAGGAAAATAATTTCCCTCAGGGCCTATGTCATCTTTGATGATGCTGTGTGGAGGGTTTTTTTTAAGGAAAAGGGAAGGAGAGGAGAGTTCTGGGAAGGAAAAGGGTTTAAGGGGTGGGTAGGAATCTGGGGTTCAGTATGTCCCGTTCATCCGCCTCCAAGACCTAGACAAACCTCACCCCATGAACCCGGGCACCCCTGCTAAATCACCAAACGTAGCGAACCACTTGGGGTGACCTATGGCAGAGGTGTTGGTTATCCAATAAAGGTTCCCGGGGCGGCGGTACCCATTCCCGCCTCCCAAATTGCAAAATTAATAGTGATTAAAAAAATATGGTAGCATAGCCTTCTTGTACCTATGTTCCGTGCAGTTAAATAGATCTATCACATCTGCATATCTATTAGTAACATGCAACCTAGGTAAAAGTGAGTGTTTCGTATACTCAGTCCGATTATTGTTGCATTTAAAAATTATTTTAGAACGAGTGTTTCTCGTGGGAATATGAAATTCAATGAGCTTAGTTAAATCTGGACTGTCTATTCTACCATTTACAATTTTAAACATAAATATTAAGTCGGATATAATTCTTCGATCTGAGAGTCTTAATGAATTTAATTCTATCATCGAGTAATTATAATTTATGTTTTCAATGGGAATAATTTATATAATTATTTATAAATAATTAATACCAAGAAAACACGCCAAACGCACGTCTAATTTTTGTACACGGTTAACGTTTGTCATAAGGCTGGGTTTAGACTCGTAAGTTTTTTCCTGTAAATCGCTCTTATAAGCGATTTATGGCCAAATTACCAATGTAAAGGACACGAAAAGTCACTTTTTAACGTAATTTTTGGCAAGTTACTAAACTTAGTCTTTCGGAAGTTTTTTGACAGGTCTAATTGCGCCCGCGCGAATTTCCAGCCTTCTTACAGCTTGTAAAATCACTGATAAGCTAAGAAATGCGCCGTTTCGAGATGACAAAAATTAAAAGACAGTTATTTTCATAGGATTTTTTCCTACAAAACTGGTATACATTACCACTTAATTAAGTTTTATAGAAAATGAGCATCCTTCTAATCAATTATCGGTCCAATCCTTTCCAATCTTAATGTTTCTGTTTACAAGTACGTATTTGAAATTTTGAATTCGAGGTTGGTAGCTGTCAGCAGATGTCAGGTAGCTGACATTCGGATAAAACGAAATTAATTTTCGCTTTTGACGGCATAAAAGCGTGTGGAGAATTATTTAATTAAAGCCAAAATCTATTTCAACACTTTATTTGGGCCTTTTCGTCTTTATTGATAAAATCGCGTAAATTTGACAGTAGCAGGTCGTTGTTGACAGAAAGTCATCTTACCGCAAATAAATTTACAGATTTAAACGGTCACATGAGCATTTACACAGGTCGAACTTCCGAACACTTCTGTGATCATTAATTACAACAAATCGGATGCATATGTAAACGCTCCTGTGAGTGACCTGTCAAAATTTTAGGTAATCCGTAAATTTTAATTACGAGTGTAAACCCAGCGTAAGAGATCATGTAATTTCTACGACTTAACAGTCCAATAGCTGGGCTGTGGAACGACTGTTCCTGTGCTTTCTCCCTCCTATAATATGGGTTCTGCAAGACCCATATTTACTTATTTCTCTCCTCAAAAATACTCAACACAAAATCCCCAAAGATGACATACGCTCTGAGCGAAATTATTTTCCTCGAGGCCTCATTTGTGAAGCGAACGTGAAATGTAAAAATCTGGTATTTGATGTATTTCACTGAAAAGTTATTTTTGAAGTAAAACTTCTTTACGCACGCTTGACTTGGGGAGTAAGCTGGTGAATGTGTGACGAGAGCGTTACGAAAAGTGTGATCTGGCGAGGCGGACGGTCGGACCTTTACGCACGCTTGATTTGGGGAGTAAGCTGATGAATGCGTGACGAGAGCGTTATAGACATAAGTTAGTGAAGAGATTTGGTCTAAAGCACGCTCGTTTTTTTTAATATCGTATTTTGTTATTTTAATTGAATAACCTTTAGTCAAGCTCCATCCAAAATGAGTAACTTAATGTGATGAACTGTGATATTAATGATATGAAAGAGACATTCTTGTTTGAATGAGATAGCATTATAAGACACATAAAAGGGCGTGTCTGGTTTTAATATCGTCTTGTGTCAATAAACAGGGATATTATTCTGCCGATACCGAATTATTATTTTCATTTCTACAAATGATTACAGTGGTGCACACAGTGGTACAAAAAATGTTAAAATTCAGTAGCTGTATGTAAAAAGGTTAATTGTAGCATTTGTGAATACCTCACCAGGAGATCCTGTGTTGAGGTGATCGTATTATGAGTAAGGCGGTATACAACCCTAATAATTTTTGTTTGCTCAAAACTAACATTTTAATAATTTCCGGCGAATTCGTAATTATAATAACTTTTTTATTTCCATGCCGCACAAGGGATGCGAGTTATTTATATTTTAGATTAATGAAAACAGTACCTTACCATTAATATACTTTACGTACAACGATTTTAAAATTTTATAACCAGTTTTTCAAATATAAAGTTAACGGTAAGCACCAGATTTTATTTTTCTAAACGATGAATTATTAACATCGTGAGGACCACATGGAGACACATATTAAATATTTGTAACACGTTCTTCAGAACTAATTAAAATGAACGCGACAGAAACGTCGTATCTCCAGGCCTGCTAGTGTGAATTCGACCGTACGTTCGTCCAATACGCTGTGCCGCAGCATATATTCGTTTACACGCTTTCTTCACTTACGTCGATTCCCACATTATTTTTCTCCTTCTTCTTTTCTTTGGTATGGCAAATTCGACAGTAGTTCCGTCCAATACATGGGTCGCGAGTTGCAATTTGTATGCACGGCTTCTTTGCTTACGTCGTTAAGTTTCTGAATATATTTTAGGGTATATTTAGGGTATATTGTCGTCTTAAGTTTTATTCTGTCGACATAAGTAAAATCACAGTATTCTCCTTGATATTGTAAAGATGTGCACTGTGGGTGGTAGTATCATTTACATACATTTAAGATTAATAGCAGTTAAAGTTAGATAAATAATTATTATTTTGAAAAGCAGGCATGTAAACTTTTCTAGGGACCACACGCCACTGGTATAAATAAATCCCATATATAAATTAATGGTAATCCCGACATCTCCAAAGGATCGATCACCACATTTAACGTCTTGGCGCTACTAAATATTTGTTCAGTTGAGAATTCGCGATAAAAACTTTAGCGCGCGTAAACTTTCAAAGTGCAAATGACAAATTGACAACTGACAGCGGGCTTGCAGCAAAAAGCTCGGGTGTGAAGGCCATTTGCCAAACTATCGCACAAAGCTCTCCAAGCTGAACTTTTTACCTTCTTATGGATAAACTTTTTTTATTCTGTCTTCCTGAATCCGAACTTAAGGGCTGTTTTTGTAATACACCAACGATATATTTTATATATGGTAGGTTTCAGTTCAACCTGAACCGTCATCAAAAGGTGTTTAAAGCATATTAAATAAATTATAACAGCTTAATTAATGTAGTAAGCGGTCAAAAAGAAGAAGAATGGGAGATTTGTAAATACGAATGTTAGAGCGAGCGCGCTAATATTAAAAACGATAATATTTAAGCGAAAATTGTGAAAATGTTGAACAAAATACCACTCGTTTAAAATAAAATTTCTTAAATAGCATTTAAAGAAATACTGTGAATTTTTTCATACATATAACTTGTAAAATAACAAAAAAAAGTGTTCATAATAATTTTAGGAAGATACTATGCGATTTTTTTCTATCGGGGGATTTTATATAATTACCGTTTCGGCGTGTTAAATGTAGTGATATTATCTAAAAATATCAAAAATAACGTATATTTTTTTAGAAACTTAAAAACTTGTTGAAGAGAATTTTTTTTTTTTAAAAAGAAAGACAAACATTCCCGGGTTACGAATAACCCAACAATGTTTGAAAATCTCCCACTACCACCACAGAAAGCCGAAAATGTTGCTTGTGTTGTTATGGAGGACTTAGCCAGCCGAGGAATTGAACACGCGACGCCCGGATGGGATCCAAGCGCTATGCCCACTCAACCACTGACCGGTCAATATGTCGTAAAACGGTAGAAATTCGGCATGCCGCGACAAGGTTAAATAGAAGTGGGAGAGAGAACATCATCTTTGAAAGGATACGATGGGGAGGTACCTAAGAGAGAGGCGTGGGGAAAGGAAACATGTTTAAAATGGGGCTTTTTGACAAGTGCAATTGTTTATTTAGTAAATTGGTTTTATTCATTTTTTCGATTTTTAAAATATTTTTTTAAGAACTTCTAGATTATTAAGACTGGACCTATCAAATGTCTATGTGACATGTACATCTATCCCCGAAGATTTAATAAATGGGTGGTCTTAATCTGCTCTCAAATAATTTATTTGTGTTTTTTGTTTTATGCACCCCTGATGAAGGTTCAGGTTGAACCGAAACCGGTTGGTTAATACAAGGTATATAATAAAGTGGTATTCGAACAAGGTTATTTTATTGTAATTATTATATTTGTGTTTACCCACAAAGTGTTTGCTACATGTTCAAATTTATTTCATAAGGTGTTGAGGGTAAAATGCAGTAACTTTGATGTACATGATAGTACCCATAAGAATATTTTTTAGAAAATGATTCGTTTTGTTGCATATGTTATACAAGACAATTTGGTATAATTTTCATTTTTACAGTTTTCTTCGACAAGATCCGAAATAAATAATACAGTAGGTGCTGCATAACTCGGCACCTCTTCTCAACCAGAAAAGCCAATAACCGAATAACCCAACTCGGATTCTGAAGTCCATCCCTCACTTGAGATGTTGAGGGGTGTTTTCGTGACAGACACGTGACCAGAATACGTAGGACTGGACGAGGAAGTCAAATAGAAATACATATTTATTTTAATACAGCACGTATACGTGACGAACTCAGTTGGTGAACATAAAGTTAAAGTTTTGAAGTAAAACTTGGTTCGGGTTGCACGGAAAAGATCGGGAGGGTAGTAATATGAAATTCTGACTTTGATCAAAATAACAAGATATGTTTTCTGAGAGTTTGTAATATGAGAAACTTTAACTGACTAACGTTCACGCCATTTCTCCGCAGAGGTAGACAGAGAGGATGAACCGCAACACCAATTCACACCCCCTAGTATTTGACTATTTTTTTTACATTTGCAAATGGCATGTCAAAAAATGGCATTCTGAGATATTTTTTTTAAAGAAAGACAAATATTCCCGGGTTACGAATAACCCGACAATATTTGAAAATCTCCTACTACCGCCACAGTTAGCGGAATATGTTGCTTGTGTAGTGATGGAGGACTTAGCCAGCTGAGAAATCGAACACGGTAGGGAACCGGGTGAGAACCAAACGGGATGCCAACTCAGTCACTGAGGTATCTTTTTTTTTTAATATAAATTTTTCTTTATTCATTCCTTTGATGGTTACATAATTTGTGGATTTTTCGACCTCCATGCTAGGCACAGGCCACTGTTATGGTGATCGATTTTATATATATCTAGTGCATTAACATTTTAAATGCGCAATAATTTTATTGTTGATACATTATTTTACAATATTTCATCGTACAATCCAGTAATATTGGCCTCACTGGGTTGTTTACCCGTGCTGAGGCCCCCATTTTATAATATAATAATTTATAAATACTACAGTTTGAAAAAAAAAGAAATATACAATGTTGGTGACGAAACAAAAAAAAACATTTAAAATAAAGATAAATTTAAACTAAAAATAGAAATCAAAAATTAAAATTAAATTAAATTTAAAAAAACTAAAAAAAAAAAAAATAATAATTAAATGAAAATCGGAGTATATTATGTTTTATGTGTTTGTGAGTATTACATGTTTTATATTGGTTTTAATATAAGGGAACATAATTTATATTTTTTTAAGCTTCCTTTAGTCAGTGAGTTGTTTGTTACATGAATTGAGGATTTTTCGACCACCATTCTAGGCACGTGCCCGTGTTGAAATTTAAAAGAGTATGAGAGAGATAAAAGAATATGAACAGCATAGTAAATAACGATTAGTAAATATCTTTACTACGGAGTAAGTAACTAAAAAGGAGTTATTATAGTGATGATATATTATTTGTGCATGTTAAGTTACATAGGTATATATTTTCGGACAAATAGATTCATGTTTGGACAATTGGATTCAAAGTATCAATTCTGAGAAAGAAATGAAATAATTTCTGTTTTCAGCATTTGTACAGTTCGTGGAGAGACGTGATAGTTTTTGAGGAGACGTTTAATAACAGATATCTTTGATGAGTGATTTCTTGTTTTCTCTCTCTCTCTGGTTTCAATCGTGGGATTGGTTTGCAGCAATTTCATCTATACGTTTCTTCCACTCTTCCCTGTCTTGTGCGGCTCTTTTGAAGTCTGCATATGATAAGCAGCGCACGTCCACTAGCAGGTCCTCCAGGTACTCTCGGCGTGGGCGTCCCCTAGCGTTTGTCCCCTCGGTCATACCCTCCATTATGGCATGCAAGAGGCCTTCTTGTCTTATTACATGGCCGATCCATCTTGCGCGCCTTTCGGACAAGGTCCTGAGCAGGTGCCTTCCTCCTTCGATTCTTTGGAGAACCTCCTCATTTGTGATGTGGTCTCTCCAGGAAATTCCTAATAGTCTTCCATAGGACCACATCTCAAAAGCCTCTAGTCTCCGTTTATCTCTTTCGGATAGGCACCATGTTTCGCATCCGTACATCAAGATACTCCATACGTAGGTCTTGATTAGGAGTATTCTCAGTTTTAGGTCTTTATTTTTCGATTCTATTATTTTCGACCTTTTATTGAATGCAAGCCTAGCCTGGTGTATACGGCTGTCGACCTCGCTCTTAGACCGACCGTCACATGTTATTTTGCTCCCGAGGTAGACAAACTCCTTGGTGTTCTTTAGTGGAACTCCTGACATCTCTACTCTCATCTGATGTTGCGTTCGGCCTACAGTCAGCAGCTTTGTTTTGTCTTTATTTATCTTCATGTTGTAATTGTTTTGAAGAATGCTTTGCATGATTGTTAAGGCCTCTTGCAGTTCTTCTTCGCTTTCAGCAACCATAGCAATATCGTCAGCAGTCTTGTTTTATATACACATATTTTTTTAAATGTCATTATTTTTATTATTTACATGTTGTCTTATTAAGCGTAACGTCACAAGGAGGAAATCCATAATTGTTTTTTTCTAGATACACGGGGTATCAAGGGACGAACTTGACATACTTTAACCAGTGATTCCTTACATAATTTGGAGTAAAGAATTTAAATAAAATTCTGGTCTCAGGTAACATTTTTCAATTAAAAACAAAAAAAATCTATAAGTATTGGACAATTGGGGTCGGGCTGAAGGGTTATGCGGTTACTCAGCTGAGTGAAAATGGAAAGTTTTTTTTTTTTTAATTTAAAAAAAGATACCATAAATTAATTTACATGTTTTACTCCAAAATAATGTCAGGAATCACTGGTTAAAGTAAGTCAAGTACGTCCCTTCATCCTGTATTCTACACATGCACACACTGATAAAATGATTGATGACTGATTTCCCAAAGTGAATAAATAAATAAATGACGTGTTCAATATTTCTGCATTATTAACCCAAAAATGCATATTTTCGAGTTGTCTTAAACCGTTGACTAAAACCGTTCTTGGGACTCGGTACATATACGTGAGTTGTGTTGTCTTAAAAGTGTGTAATGAAAGGACTCACCAGTCAGGCCTCGGTGACCCTTGCTCCTGCGGCCGGCGGAGGGCGAGGCGAGGCACAGTGCGGGGCCGCCCTTGCAGTTGAAGGGCGGGGAGCCGTCCAAGGGCGGGCCGCCCTCGCTCCACACAGCCTCGACCATTGAGTCTATACTGCTGGAGCGAGGAAGGCGACCGCCTCCATTTGCATCTCGCCTGGGAACAAATTAACAAAATGGTTAATAGTATCTAAGTACGAAATATGATGGAAAATACTTTCTCTGAGATCACCTAGCAGCAATTCCGTACAAAGAACAACATTTTACACAGCAGTATAGAATAAAATGTGCAAAATATCGTCATGCAACTAAACACTTCGCAACAAAAGCTCGTGCGTACATTATTGACGGTCGTCCTATTCCTTTATAAGAATTACTTGTAACTAAATTTTAATTCTGGCAATTTTCATTTAGTTTCCACAATGTAATGCACGCGCATTGGATCTCGCTTCTGAATGACAGAGTTTTGAAATGTTTTTCTGTCTCGAAAGTCGTTCGTAATAACATCGTACTTCTTACATGCATCTTACGTCGTGTTTTCAAGCCTTTCTGATGACAAAGCTTGTGTAAATTTGGGTATTTAATAAAAGTAAATCTGTTTGAATATTAAATCTCTTTATTTATTTTTTTTACATTAGCTCCGCGCCCGAGATTCCAGGGAAAATAAGTTCCCTCAGGGCCTTTGTCTTATTTTCCATTCTTATTTTTTATATTTTATTGTGTGCTATGCCAATATGGATTACATTGTTTTGCAAACCCTTACACTTATTTAGAACGGAATAACACAAAAATTATTACAAAAATACATCTCTGCAACAATTGAACTAGCAGCGCAAATTTTGGCCCAAAAATGTAAACAGGAAAAAAGAAAAGACAGATAATCTATACCCAGAAAAGGGAACAGGTGAAGACGAAGTAAAAAAAATTGTAAAAATTTCACTTTATTACTTTTTATTTATTGCACCTTTATTTTACAAATAAAGGTGCAATTTTTACTCGAACATAGTTTTTCTCGTCGTACATTACCAAATCAAGATATTACGTTTGAAGTGAAGGGAACATTCTCAAATAATTTATATTTCCTGAGAGTACAACGAGTGAATAAAGTGGCTTGAATTCGCACCATAAAACTTCTTAAGGGTCTATTTCCACAGTAGATTCGATGTTTTTACTTTACGTGCAAACATCTGTTTCAATTCTTCGCTTCTTATGAAAATGCGCGAGAGATTGATATAGAATTCGTAGATAGGCCCAACAGACTCATAAATTAAGCAGCATTGGGACCACTTACAATATTTTTAATAATGGCATTTACATGGCTTCGACCAAATACAACTAGACAAGGCATTAAAAATGACACCTTAACAAAAAATATTGGTTTACGAAAACATTTTTCAAAAAGGAAGTGCATTATCTTAAAATGAAAAAATCGTAAGATGCATTGGCTTTTAACTTTTGTTGGTCTGCGTGGAGCTCATTTGTTTTTCACCAAAGTGGCAGCAACAGAAACATTAGCTTTTTGAATATCATTTTTAGAACACAAAATTGAGGCAGGTAGAAATATTTTACGTTTTGACTATCACGGACTTTATTATTAATAATTTAATCAGTTATATGATTATTTTCAAAATATATAAATGTAACAAGTAGATTCGAGGCAGCGCTTCGGGAAAAGTAACATTTGATAAAAAAAAGTTTAATATCTTCCTAGCAAAACGACTACGTCACGCAAGAGATCCAAGTATTATTATTATAATTAACGGAATGGGTATTATGAAATTACTTATTGGTGGTGTTACTTTTGGAGCGCAATTTGGTAAGGGAGGGCTAATCTATATTTTTAGTTATTATATCGGCACATACACCAATCAAATTACTGCTTTAAAAAATTTCTTTCATATATTTATTGAAGTTTTCGTCAAATTCAAATTAATGTATTTTTCTGAAGTATTCATATTCAGTTAAAAAATGCATTTATAGTGTTTAAAAAATAAATTGAAACCAACATTTCAAAAAATTGCCTTAAATTTCAAATACCAAACTGTATTTATTTAAACATAATTATGAAATTCATATCGGACAACATGCAAGTATAAGAGTGACATATCGCGTACTAATGGCCTAGAATCAAAAGGTATTATGTTGGTGGCGACATAGCTTTCCATTAAAATCTACGTGGAACGCATTTCAACGAACTCCGTGTATAGGGCATTTTTATACCAAAAATTCTGAAAATAAATCTAATTCTTAATGGAAAGAAGTCTATCAATCTTGCCTTCCACATTTCTATATGTATGTTTAATTTTCTGGAAGGGCCCATCCATAGCTTTATAAAGCATGCTCTCACTCTTTATGGTAATGTACTGTAATGATAGATATTATAGTCCGCCATGTTCGCAGAATCAGTTTATCTTACTGTGAGATGGTGAAACATTCAAGTCAGGTTTTAACCAAGAAAAATAACCGCTCCACTCCACATAGCAAAATGTCTAAAAATCGAAAAAACACGCTTCCATATTTGAAAATTTACTTCGATGTCCTTGTGTAATATATTTTTATTTTAAATATTTGAAATTTATTTTCGTCCAAAGCATATTTTGATAACTTATCATCGGAGATCAAGAACCCAAAGAAATCATTCCCGCAAATTCAATTTTTTGTTTATAAGTTATTACTAGACAGGCAGAGACAAAGGCCATTGAAAGCCATAGAAATCACAAAAAATTGACAGCCGATAACGCACGATATAAAATTAGACGCTTTTATAATTAATGTGGCGATTCACGGTAACGGTATCGTTACGGCAAAAGAGGCAAAAAACGTACGTTCCTTATCGTTATAATGGACGTATGACTGCACCCCCCCCCCCCTCCCCCCCAAAAGAAAAATACAATCATTATGACACATCTCCTTGCACGCATAAAAAAAACGAAACGCAATTCCCTTCGACGTGGCCGAGCCGTAATAAGATATAACTGTTTCCTCCAAAGGAAAAAAGTAGTTTTTTGGAAGAAACAGACACGCATATTAAGTGTATTTCATCTTTTGTCTCACCATTATTTAATGAGTAAGAATTCTAACCTCATCTAACCTAACCTAACCCAACAAAAAAATGGGAAAAAAATAGTAGACATCCTGCAAAGACAATATATTATTGTTATATCTTGGTCCCATTTTTTGGTAGGTTATTAGGTATATTATTAACCACTGGAGCGATTATGGTCGAAAGATGGACCACTTATATTTTTCTGCGATTGATAGCGGTCCAAAATTGGACCACATTTTCCTAACATTCGTAAAACATTTTTTGTAATTCTTTAAAACATTTCCTTGGCCAGCCATTTATTTTAAAACAAAGCTTTTGAAATGTTTTATCTATTAAGACCACAGGTGTCGCAAATCCGAACATCGTAGACTATTTTAGAACGATGTTAAAAATAAATTTCTCAAATATTTTTTTACCGCCGAATTTTCGATCAGCTGTTTACGGTTAAAATTAAGTCATTTATCCATAGAAATGCACCTTTCATTATCAAGTGTACCACAGATAACATACTTCTTCTTCTTTGTGTGCCGTATCAGGTCCTCCCGACGTTGGCGATCACTCTTGAGAATGTTTCTTTGTCTTGCGCTGCCCGGAATAGCCCCTCCACATTTCTAATGCTGGTCCACTCTCGTATATTACGCAGCCAATACATTTGTTTCCTACCAGGCCCTCGGCGACCCTCTATCTTGCCTTTCAATATTAAATGAAGCAAGTGATACTTCTCCCCTCGAAGTACATGACCCAGATATGAAATTTTCCTGATTTTGATTAATGTAAGCAGTTCTCTATCTGCTCTAGCCCGCCTGAGTATTTCTATGTTGGTGATCATGTCGGTCCATGGGACCTTGAGCATTCTCCGGCGAAGCCACATTTCAAAAGCCTCTAACCTGTTCATGGTATTTACTTTCAAGGTCCATGTTTCACATCCATAGAGCAAGACCGACCACACATAACATTTTAGCATTCTCTGCCTTAGTTTTAAGCTGATATTGTCATTGCAGAAGAGGGATTTCATTTTAATAAACGCAGTTCTTGCTGCTTCAATTCTGCATCTAACCTTCACATCTGGGTCAAGAGTCTCCGTGAGAATACTGCTGAGGTATCTAAATCTTTCCACCTTTTCGACATTGCAACCATTTAACTGTATCACTGATTCAGAGTGATCTAGTCGTCCAAATGTCATCCATTTAGTTTTATTGACGTTGATTGTTAGGCCCAGTTGCTCACCAGCATTATTAACAAGATTTAATAGGTCTTGGAGGTCATCGATATAGTCAGCTAGTAATACAGTATCATCTGCGTATCTTATGTTATTAATGACAACTCCGTTGATCTTCAGACCCTTCTCAGTATTACTTAGGGCTCTTTTAAAGACATAGTTGGAATAGAGATTAAACAATAGTGGCGACAGGATACAGCCTTGTCGTACTCCACGCTGAATGGCAATTGCATTAGATCTCTCATTCCTATGTCTTATTTCTGATAACATACAGAAATCGAAAATATTCTATGTTGACTAGAATAAGTACCCCTCACATCAGTTTCAAACTAAAAAATACGCAGGATTCGCGCGATTATAAATTTTATGATTTTTTTATAAAACCTACAAATTTGAGATAAACAGTAAAATACAGGTTAATTCATTGGCTATATGGCACTATAATAATTGTTCATATCTCCATGTTAAATTTCGAAGGTAAGGTTTTTTCAATGTTGTCGAAATATTTTAAAAATCACCTGGGAAATGTCAAGCAATACAGGCTTATTTATTTCGCGTGATCGCTCCTGTAGCTATTAGGTGAAATTTTAGCAGATTTGTGCCAGGATCTCAGGGTTCGATTAAAAAGTATATAACAGTGAAAAATTATTTCGCTATGATTACAAAGCGTTATAATTTAAAATATAAGTTTCTTATTCATTCAGATGTTTTACTTTTGGCATAATTAGCAGTTTACATTTCATAATTGGCAGTTTACATTTTTGAAAATGTAAACTCTCGACTTCCTGAAAATCTCTATCTCTCTATCTCTACATCTCTACATCTCTATCTCTATAAATTAAAATTAATGTCCCCCGCGTCGTCTGTCTGTCTGTCTGTTCCTACTGAACGGATTTTCATGCGGTTTTCACAAATAGATAGAATGTTTCGTGAGGTAGGTTTAAGTATATAATTTGTCAAGGATTTGTGTAAATTGGTTGAAACATCACGATAATTGTTAGAAGTGTCGGAAAAAATCGAGCCGCCTGTTAGCTTTCATCGAAAACGCTGCCTAATCCATTTGGGATATAACAAAACAATGCATGGTGAAATATTCCTCTTTTATACATCAACAAAAAAGTCCGCGAAGGCATATATCTGTCTTTTACGGATAGCTTACTATGCCCATTCTATCTTCTAAAAAAATGGTCACGCACATTGCGGTAATTGAAAAGTTATTTAGAGGGATACAGTATTAATCCTTATTAATTTAAATATGTTAGTTACCTCAAGCATTTCATGCACATTATTATAATCTTTCACACCATCTCTGCGTATTACAAATAAAAGTCCTCCGCGGCATCTGCCTGTCTCTTCGCGATAAACTTAAAGACGGCGGTGGTTATAAAGGTTGGATAACCATCCAGTAGATGACGTTGTGTTTTATTAGCCACAGCAACGCGTGGCCGGGTCAGCTAGTAAATAAATAAATAATTGAGGTGCGTTTCTTATCATTCGCGCTACAATAATATCTAAGATTTATTATCATGAGCAAAGCAACTTGAAAAAAAAACACATTCTCTTGACAAAATAATGAATTCCAAGATATGACGAATTTTTGAAAAATGCTCCTTAATTAGATCACACTTTTTTAGGTGTGGTTGATCTTTTTTAAATGCAAGTACCGCAGAAGCGTCCCAACTGCTCCTAACCGTCTGAAGTTAGTGAGAACATGGCATCTCCAATTTGGTGTTATGTTGTGAAGGCTGAATACAGTGGAAAGGGGAAAGGAGATAGAGAAGAGCAAGGTGGGGATCAGATCTGGTCACCGAATACGACTAAAGCAACGTTTCAATTCTACATGCTGGCCTTTCTCCAGGGTTACACTGAAAGTATCGCCCATTTGTGAAACAATACAAATGAATTATGTAAAACTAGCAGACCCGGCCACCCGTTGCTGTGGTTAACGAAACACAATACCATCTAATGACAACGCCATTACCCAACCTTTATAACCAACGCCATCTGTTCATTTGTATACCAAACATATTTTTAATTTTTTTTTATTTGAAATATATATGCATATAATAGATTTACATAAGGAAAATATATGGTTCTTAAAAATAATTACAAATAAAGTAATTTCTTGTTAACGAATCTACCCAATTTAAAATATATATATATATATATGTATATCAAATACACACCGCTCGCTTGCCAGCCCGCTCGCTTTACATATTATATAATTCAACCGATTTACACAAAACCTTGACAAATTATTTACTTAAACCTTTCTCATGAATTACTCTATCTATTGGTGCAAACCGTATGAAAATCCATTGCGTGGAGGGTCTTTTGGAGGAGAGGAAGGAATGAACATTGGTCTTGAAGAGACCCATGTTGTAGGAAGGAGGAAACACAGAGGCCGGCAAATCATTCCACAGCCGAATTGTTGAACACAAGAACGAGTCGAAGAAACGACCTGTTCTCGTGTGACAAATGTCAGCCGTGTACAAATGTTGGGAACGCGTTTGGCGTGTTTCCCGACTATGCACCGGTGCCGAAGGGATCAATGATAATGCTTTATACTATGTAAAGATTTACTTGACGCACGCCGGCATTTGAACACGCGACTTCCGGATTCGTAGTCGAGAGCCTTAACCCTTGACCTTGGAGGCCATCAAATCATCTTATTCTTTGTCAAAACCAAAAAACTCTCGATTTAGCTTTCGTAAAATATAAAATTAACCTAAATTTAAACAACAACAAAAAACTTCCACACTTTTTCGCCAAGAGTTAAAATTTGAACATTTTTGGCACCGTTAACACGTATATTTTTTATATGCTATTAGGTTAATTGAATTCTTAATGAGCGCTGTTCCAGCGTCTCATTGTACCGTGTCCTTCAGCACGCTTCAAGGTCAAACACAGACAAAGGGCCATTCAGACTTTGATTAAAACTTGACGTCCTGCAAAAAATATTTCACCCCTTCAAATACGGGAGAAATTGAATATTTATTTTTAAATACGTTTTAAGATCCATACTTACGAGACATACGAGAACAAACCAATTCTTACAATTATTGTTTCCAATAAAAAGGGTAGTTGCTTGTGATATGGAAAAAAATAGTTGAAGATAATATTGTTAATTCTAAAATTTGAAATATGAGACTATTATGACGGCTTGACAGTAGGTGGCAATGGCGAAATTGGTAAACGCACGTCCCGGACAGACGAGAGGTTCTGGGTTCGAGTCCCAGTTGCGACCATGATCTTTTTCTATTTTTCTGTGTTTAGATTATTATTATTGTAGGAGAATTTGTGTTGATAGTATCAATTAGTGAAAAATTTCAATCTATACTAATGAATGTATATCCGCAAACTGTAAACTTCACCCGCCATAACACAGGGTCATCCCTAGCATGGAGGGTGAAATATCACAAAGAACTATATGTACTCTCGATAATTCATGTATTAAAGAAATAAAATAAATAAAATAAAATAAATTATTATCTTCTTTTTCAATGAAATTGTAAATTACTCTATCCTGATATCGTTATTACTTATTACCATCAAAAATAATTTTAGATCGAGAAGTTATTATTGGTATGTGTAAGGTAATTAGGCTTAATAAATCCGGTCTGTCTATAAAATCATTAATTATATTTTAATCAACATGAACAGAATTTCATTATTCACTCATTTGACAAAACGCTTGTCAGTGAAGTTGAATATTGTATGGTAGTTTTTGCATTTAAAATTAGCATTACCTTCCCTAACTCATTGGATGTCAGAAACTGGAAAATCACAGGCAAAAACATTTTTTAATTTCGAAATTCTACAAATTTGAGTTCAGTTTATTCGTCACAAGTACGAGTATCATCGTACCCCGTTTTCTGGTATCGCAACAAGTACATCAATCAGTTGCCAACATCTTTTGACAGAAGGAAGAGCGGATTCACGCGGCTCACTTCAGTTCAGTTCAGGCAAGCTCAAGAGGACGACGTGTATTGCGGCTTTCAAAGTGGACCAAAGATGGCGGAGATATCAAAATCGTAAATCCATCATTTTAAATTACTAGATTCCTAATCATGGTATATCATTCAATTAATTTACTTGGTCGTAATGTTTAAACGGTCTGGCGCCCTTGTTATAAAAATTATCTTCATTAGAATTATAATAACAATGTGTCTTTTTCCAGTTTGATATAGCTCCCACATACGTCTTGAATCTTCCAATTGGTGCGGACTTTAAAGTTTCTGGTATAAAATGTTATAAAACTTCATCCCTTTGTACAGTAAACTATTTGGCGTATTCGCTTTATCCTTTTATTGTAACCTGATTTCCTTGCACGTCCTTGTGTTATGTCTGTGAATGTTCTTGTTGTTCATAATTTTATTTGAAAAATATTTTGGTAACAGGTTATTTACCATTTTATGGATTAATTTCATCGTGTTCAAGGACAGCATCTGTTTCACGGTTAGCCAATTTAGTTGCTTTAACATTTTATTTACTTTTGAAAATCTATTTCGCCGAAGTATTATTCTCATTGCCCTATTTTGGAAAATTTGAATCTTATTTTGCGCTCTCGAGCAGTAGTTAAAGTGTTAGTCAATCCACATCCTATAAAGGAGAAAGTTTGTATGGATCTATGGATGTTTGGAAGTTTGGATGTTTGTAACTCTTTCACGTAATAAATACTGAATGGACTTTAAAAATTCTTTCACTTGTAGAAAGCTACATTACTTGCGAGTAATAAAGGCTATATATATTGGTAAGCTCTGGCGTTTTGAATAAGCTCTGACGTTATGAAATTATTTATTATGCATATTTTTAATTGTTAAACTAACGTTTAAGACAAGATTTTTATGCATAGCACAAAGGGTAACAATTATTATAAGTAATAATTATCAGCCTGAAACACTCACCAACATTGAAAAATCTTCCGAGAAAAGATACATGACGCCAACGGGACTTGAACCCGTGCCCTTCTGATTGCCGGTCAGCTGCTCTCCCGATTGAGCTATGGCGTCTTATCTTATACCCGCCAAATGATTCAATATATACTAGTGTTTCATTCAACAATTACTGCTTATTATATTTTTTCCACCTGAAAACAACCAACGTTATTTTTACGAGAGAGACAATGTTAGTGTTAAATCCGTCGCTAGGTGGCGTCGAGACAAATTATGTCTTCATTTATTGGGGAAATACTTAAACTTGTCAAATATTAATTATTATTTTTAATTGTTAAACTAACGTTTAAGACAAGATTTTTATAAGATAAGACGCCATAGCTCAATTGGGAGAGCAGCTGACCGGCAATCAGAAGGGCACGGGTTCAAGTCCCGTTGGCGTCATGTATCTTTTCTCGGAAGATTTTTCAATGTGGATGAGTGTTTCAGGCTGATAAATATTGCTTATAATAATTGTTACTATTTATTATGCGTTTATTTTCCGGACGTAAAGCAAAGCGTTGGTAAGTAATTGTTTGATGTGCGCTGTCATTTGTTATTTGTTTAGGTTACTATGATGAATCCTTTCATAACAAAAATTCAAATATGTATAAAATAGGTAGGTACTAATCTATATTTTGACCTTAGCTAACAGCTATGCTAATATTATAAATGCGTAACAATCAAATATGCTCGTATTTGATTGTTACGTTTTAATAGGTAGCATCGTGAAAAATGAATGTAACGGGTATGGAGGGGGGGAGGGTGTAGAGGGGGGGGGGGGTAGAGGTGGTGTGTAGAGGTGGGAAGTGGGGGGTGGGCGAATATGCTAGCGAAGCCGGGGGCAAAAGCTAGTATTTAATATTAATGTACAACCTCATTTTACAATAAACCATGTATCTATTAATATAATATGACTTTCATTTCATTGCATGATTGACTTAATGATGCTTTATAATATTCTTTATAAATTTCTATCATTATTTAACCATTTCCATATTAAACGTTACAAGTGTTTCCATATATTTTTGAGACTTAATTGCCTGTCCTGTACACTTCTATCGTAATACAATGGGCCACTGTATCTTCCTGAACCTACGCCTTGTCTAATATCTGCCTGTATAGAGTTCTACAATATCCAAGCTTATGATAGTTGACAGCATTTGGCCCTCGTTGTACTTATATACAATATGCAGTCAATGTAGGAAAAATACAGGATAACTACTAGTACAAAATATAACTAAGGAACCGAAGGGGTGTGCAGAGAAGATGTACTGCCGAAAAATAAAAGTATGAAACAATTTTCATTAAAAAAATTTTTTATCCGCCTCCAAGACCTAGACAAACCTCACCCCCCATGAACCCGGGCACCCCTGCTAAATCACCAATCGTAGCGAACCACTTAGGGTGACCTACGGCAGAGGTGTTGGTTATCCAATAAAGGTTCCCGGGGCGGCGGTACCCATTCCCGCCTCCCAAATTAATGCATCAATTAAAAAAAATATTTGTCTGTCTGTATATAAGTACAAACAATCGACACTTTAAATATATTCGTTTGATATCTGTACTAACTTATAATTGGCGGTAATTTTTGAGGCTCCGAGGAAAATATTTTCCCTCAGGGATTATGTCTTTTAAAGGAATGGAAAGAGAGGATGTTCCAGGAACGAAAAAGGTATGAAGGGGTGGGTAGAAATCTGGGGGTCAGTGCATCTAGATGACGGAAGTATGCATGTATCCCTCCCACTGCGGTGCAAGGCGATGTTCCGAGAGAGTCCTGCTGGAGAGGTCGTCTTCAACCAGTCTTTCCCGATACCGCCTAAACCTCACCCCATGAACTCGGGCACCTCTGCTAATCACCAGCGTAGCGAATCACTTAGGTGACCTACGGCAGAGGTGTTACTACAGAGAGGTTAAACAATAAATGGTTTCCGGGGCGCCGGTGCCCGCACCCGCCTCCCAAATTAAAAAAAGTAACTTAATAACGCATCTGCCTTCATGGCGAACACTGTAACGCTATCCAAAACGTTGGCTAAAGAAGGAGGTAGCGTAACACGGCATAATACGCCAAAAATAAGTCACAATAATACTTTTTGTCGTGAAAATTTCAAATCGTTTCCAAAGCAACTTTTCATTAAACGATTACTTTTTGGTTAACAACAATAAAATAAATATTCGTAGATCAAATGACATACATATTAATAAATAAATGTATATGATCTACTGGGTTTTACTGGGATGTACTTGACCTAATATCTTCTTCCTTGCGCTGTCCCAACTCATTGCCTAGGTAGGCTGTTGGGGTCGGCTCTTCTCGTTCTCAGGTTGTAATATCTTCTGTTCTGGGTATCGCCTTCATCCAGGCCGTTTCTCTGAAGAATTTTGGAACATTGAGTCATCCAGGAGTTCTTCGGTCTTCCTCTGGATGACTGTCGGTGAAGCTCCATAGACATTGCCTGCCTCACTGTGTGGTCTGATGGTCTCCGTCTTATGTGTCCATACCATCTCAACTGTCGTTCTTCCAGCTTACTATTTATGTCTGTGACACCCAGGCTACCACGAATGCGTGAACTTTTGATCTTATCTTTTAGTGATACTCCTGCCGACCATCTAAGCATTCGCATTTCTGCTGTTTCAAGTTGCCTAGTGTAGGAGTTGTACATAGTCCAGCATTCGGAGCCATACATTATTGCGGGTCTTACAATAGTCTGGTATATCTTTCCTTTCAGTTTTATAGGCATTTTGGAGTCACACAATATTCCTGTTACGGATCTAAATTTAATCCATCCCACACCTATTCTATGGATGACATCCGCTGCACATCCTCCGTCTCCACAGTGAGCCCAGATACTTAAATGAATCACAGTTGGCTAATGTTACTCCATCCAGTTGCATCGAAGGAGTTACAGCATTTGTGTCTTCAAATGGTAAATAACTACTATATTGGAGTAAAATTTGTAAATGAAATTTTGGTCTGCGGTGACATTTTTTATGTTTTTTTTCAACAAAAACTACTCTTGTTAGCGGACAGTAAGGGGCGGGATGAGAAGTTATGTGTTTCTCGGCTGAGTGACCAGGAACGACAAGTCGACATTTTTCCTTTGTTTAATTTTGAAAGAACAAATTTGAAAATAAAAAAAGGTACCAATAAAGTCACCTTAGACCAAAATTTCTCTTACAGTTTTTACTCCGAAAAAATTAGAAATTACTAATTAAAGTAATATGAGTGCGTTCCTTAAAACCTTATATTTAATAATAAAAAACTCATTTAAAAATTTCCTGCATTTCTCAAAATTGCCTATATTTAGGAGCCACTTTCAGATAAAAATTTAGATCATCAAACATAATCCAACTTTGAAAAATTGAAACTGTTTTTTATTATAATTAAGGAGGCTGGTTTAAGTACTGCCACCCTGGGAACCATTTATTGTATTACCAACACTTCTGCCGTAGGTCACCCCAAGTGGTTTGCTACGTTTGGTGACTTAAAAGGGATGCCCGAGTTCATGGGGTGAGGTCTGTCCGGATATTGGCAGCGGATGCGTCTGCCTACCAACTGCATGGCGGACCGGATCGAGAGATACTGGTTGAAGAAGACCAGTAGACCTCTCAGGCAGGACTCTCGGAACATCGCCTTACCCGCAATGGGGGGGAAGGGTTCATACGTCCGTCACTCCTGGACACATGACCCCCAGATTCCTACCCACCCCTCATACCTTTTTCCTTCCTACGACTTCCTCTCTTTCTTCTCCCTAAAAACACCCTTCATACAGCATCTCTAAAGATGACATAGGCCCTGAGGGGAATGATTTTCATCAAGGCCTCCTATGTGGTGCTAATGTAAAAAAAAACGGACAGAAGACAGAATAAACCTCTGATAGACCTTTTTTATATATGTCTACAAAATAACAGCATATATTATTTGCAACATTCAGTGGTCTTTAACAACAAGTTCCCGAGGCCCAAACGCCATCTTTCTGAATCAAATTTATGAATTAAAGAGATATTTCAGACATAACGAACCCTAACTGCTAAGCATGTGCCAAATTACAATATACCCGGCTGTAATACATGCAAAGTGTTTAGCATATTATTACGTACCCTCGTCTGTTATTATGCAAAGTGGGGAAGCGATCATCTGACCTACAAAAATAATTAATGAGTCGGTGGGTTGAAAAATAATCTTTGCTTTCGTGCCAAGTTTTGTTGAGAAATGTAAAAGCTGTTGTAACTTTTATTTTATAAAT
Organism: Limnephilus rhombicus; assembly: GCA_929108145.2. Taxonomy (NCBI): domain Eukaryota; kingdom Metazoa; phylum Arthropoda; class Insecta; order Trichoptera; family Limnephilidae; genus Limnephilus; species Limnephilus rhombicus. The sequence goes on along the minus strand of OV815280.1, from coordinate 52,236,275 downwards.
ATTATTGTAATGTCTCTTTTTTTGGAATCTTTTACAGAGATATTTTGTCTTTATCATTAACCCTGAACTGAGTCTCACTACTATGTTCTTTAATTAAAAGGTTTTGGTTTTTTTGAAAACACCGTGTCTTTTTATACAAATATGGTTTACGTGTTACTCGCCAGCTAGGTTTTGTCTAGCGATCCCTCGCAAAAAGAAATTACTTGCCGCTCTCTGATTGGCTTTGTTCGGCACGCGTCGTAACCGACACCATGTGATCCGAGCATAGCATTAGCATAAGCAGAGCATAGCATAAGTAAGAAAACAATAGAACAACTAATATTCTGATAAATTACAATTATTAAAATATATTACGTTAATTAAAACATATCTCCACTTATAAGTACCTAATATCTAATTGAAGAAAACTTACTTTAAATCCCGCACTCAGAAAAGAAACTGATTTACTTACCTATTTATTAAATGTAATTCATCAAAACTAAAGCCCCTTTTAGGTGATTTTCACACGACAGCGGCACTATGGAAATTATCTAAACTTTATTATTATTTTTGTCAGTTATCATTAATTTGCATTTATTGATCAATTTTAAAAGATTCCGTTCTTTTTTAAAGACATTCATTTAAATGCCGATTCGATTTAAATGAAATGGAATCTTGGATGTGGAAATTAACCAACTTTCCGACATTCGCCCTGAACCCAGGCAAAAAGACTTCTTGTCAATGACATATTACAATACATTCCGTCAACTTTTGGTGGCATTCATGCGAATACAAGTACGCACACACGTTTTTCTTTTTTCCTCACAAGAGTTCCAGCTACTCCCGTCTGGAGCCAGTGAGCATCCACAACTGGAGTATATTGTGATGCTGAAGGTAGTGGAGAGGGAAAGGATATGGGGAAGAGAAAGATGGGGATTCAGATCTGGTCACCAACCATGGCTAAAGTCATTTCAAGCAACGTTTCAATTCTGAATGGTGGTCTTATACCAGGGTGATACTGGGAGTATCTTCCACTCTGGAATGTGCCGCAAACATGCGATATATTGGATACGTTTTAAGATTTTCACGGCCAAAAGTATTTTCGTTATTTGTTTTTGGGGTGTTATGGCCGTGTTGCGCTACCTCCTTCATTAGCCAACGTTTCGGACATCGTTGCAGTGTCCACCATCAGGGCATAACACCCCAAAAACAAATAACGAAAATGCTATATATTATTTTTAAATGAATTAATTGTGAAATAACAAACAAATTAATCAAAATAAAATTTATTAGCGTACGCCAGGATTCGATCCATTGCGTACTGCGCTAGTCAAGAGCCTTACCACTTCACCATGGAGGTCGTTGAAATTTTCCGGATTTGAATTACACTGTATTTTTTAACATACGAAATAAATGTCTGTACCATCCAAATAGAATTTAGCTCAGGTGTTAGCTGTTCAGTCTCTGAGCCTAGATCCAGTCCCTACGGGGTCAATCTTCAGTCGAAAAAAATATGGCGCAACTAGATCGAAAATTGAAAACAGAAGAATTAGAGTTAAAAAAAACTTATATTTTACCTGTTGATTTTTATCAAGAAAAATTCTTGGGCTGTATTAACACAGCAGACCTGAAAAACAGCGTGGATATGCAACTTGCAACTTTTTCACACCGTTCCTTCTTTGGAGAACTGGGGTAGTTGATTTTTTTATATTTCTTACATCCCTTCATCCCCTACTAGTGGATATAAACTTTGTTTTCGCTAAGAAAATGCCAGTTTTTATCATCAACAAAAAGGCACCCTTTCAAGAATCCTTTTATCTTAAGGAAAAATAATGCGCGGTTGAATAAAGATCTTAGAGAAATTGTAAATTTTCTTTTAAATTGCTCCGTTACGTGAAACGAGAATGGCTTAACGAGTTTTAAGCTGTTATATAATTTTCACATATTTTTTACTAAGTAACGAGTTAAAGTTCAAAAGAAACAACTTTACTAAGGCGTACGAGTGTCAGTCAAAAAGTAATGCCTCCTATTTTTTCTACTTAAATTAAGTTATTTAAGTGAAAATTTTGAATCTGGTGGTATTCCTCAAACCTTCTTGTACAATCTGCTGCATTAGTAACTTTTTGCGTCAACAGGTGGCAGCACTGCAGTCGTTTACAAAATGGCCGAATACGATGTTCATATCAAACAGCGTTCTGTGATTGATTTTTGACTGTAGAAGGTGAAACGCCCATTCGCAAAGACTGTGGCATTATGAAAGACTGTAAAATGTGGACCATTATGCGACAGTGGATGTAAGCGCTGCTAGACGATGGGTTTGTCTCTGCAACGAAGCTAAAGGACAAACACCGCAGATTGACGAAAAGCGGAGCGGCAGGCCGTTAAATAATAATAATAATAATATTTGGCCAATTTATATAGCGCCGTTTTTGTGAAAAATCACCCCAAGGGCGCTGTACAAATAAGTATTTGAAGGAATTAATATTACAGGCTTACAACAAAGATTTACAATTATAACTAGTGACTTACATCTAAGACTTATAGCTAGTGACTTATGACTAAGACATATAAATGCTGACCAAAAGCAAGTGACTTAATAACATACATATTTACAATTAGATTAAGATTAGCGCCAGAAGAAGTAAGAAGAAATAATAATACATAGGTAACATGTTTTGTAATGACCGCACTTTGAAAACAATGATTGATTGCAGTGACGGCACGCAACATTGAGTGCGATGACGACATCATTCCTGTGGACCCCAGATAACTATAGATGTCGCATTCTCTCCTTCAGTAAAATGATGATTATTTGACAACTGATTATTTATTGAACAAAAGTTTGTGCAAGGCCAGAATAAAGAAACAAGAAAAACAATAACTTCACAACACTTGCAGCGCTTAGTTTGTAACTCTTTCACGTAATAAATACTGAATGGACTTTAAAAATTCTTTCACTAATAGAAAGCTACATTACTTGCGAGGAATATAGGCTATATATATTGGTAAGCTCTGGCGTTTTGAATAAGCTCTGGCGTTATGAAATTATTTATTATGCTTATTTTTAATTGTTAAACTAACGTTTAAGACAAGATTTTTATGCATAGCACAAAGGGTAACAATTATTATAAGTAATAATTATCAGCCTGAAACACTCATCCACATTGAAAAATCTTTCGAGAAAAGATACATAACGCCAACGGGACTTGAACCCGTGCCCTTCTGATTGCCGGTCAGCTGCTCTCCCGATTGAGCTATGGCGTCTTATCTTATACCCGCCAAATGATTCAATATATACTAGTGTTTCATTCAACAATTACTGCTTATTATATTTTTTCCACCTGAAAACAACCAACGTTATTTTTACGAGAGAGACAATGTTAGTGTTAAATCCGTCGCTAGGTGGCGTCGAGACAAATTATGTCTTCATTTATTGGGGAAATACTTAAACTTGTCAAATATTAATTATTATTTTTAATTGTTAAACTAACGTTTAAGACAAGATTTTTATAAGATAAGACGCCATAGCTCAATTGGGAGAGCAGCTGACCGGCAATCAGAAGGGCACGGGTTCAAGTCCCGTTGGCGTCATGTATCTTTTCTTGGAAGATTTTTCTTTTCCTGGAATGTGCCGCAAACATGCTATATATTGGATACTTTTTAAGATTTTCACGGCCAAAAGTATTTTCGTTATTTGTTTTTGGGGTGTTATGGCCGTGTTGCGCTAACCTCCTTCATTAGCCAACGTTTCAGTGTCCATCATCAGGGCATAACACGGCATAACACCCCCAAAACAAATAAAGAAAATGCTATATATTATTTTTAAATGAATTAATTGTGAAATAACAAACAAATTAATCAAAATAAAATTTATTAGCGTACGCCAGGATTCGATCCATTGCGTACTGCGCTAGTCAAGAGCCTTACCACTTCACCATGGATGTCGTTGAAATTTTCCGGAATTGAATTACACTGTATTTTTTAACATATGAAATAAATGTCTGTACCATCCAAATAGGATTTAGCTCAGGTGTTAGCTGTTCAGTCTCTGAGCCTAGATCCAGTCCCTACGGGGTCAATCTTCAGTCGAAAAAAATATGGCGCAACTAGATCGAAAATTGAAAACAGAAGAATTAGAGTTAAAAAAAACTTATATTTTACCGGTTGATTTTTATGAAGCAAAATACTTGGGTTGTATTAACACAGCGGACCTGAAAAACAGCGTGGATATGCAACTTGCAACTTTTTCATACCGTTCCTTCTTTGGAGAACTGGGGTAGTTATTTTTTTTAATTTCTTACATCCCTTCATCCCCTACTAGTGGATATAGACTTTTTTTTCGCTAAGAAAATGCGATTTTTTATCATCAACAAAAAAGCACCCTTTCAAGAATCCTTTTATCTTAAGGAAAAATAATGCCCGGTTGAATAAAGATCTTAGAGAAATTGTAAATTTTCTTTTAAATTGCTTCGTTACGTGAAACGAGAATGGCTTAACGAGTTTTAAGCTGTTATAATTTTTACATATTTTTTACTAAGTAACGAGTTAAAGTTTAAAAGAAACAACTTTACTAAGGCGTACGAGTGTCAGTCAAAAAGTAATGCCTCCTATTTTTTCTACTTAAATTAAGTTATGTAAGTGAAAATTTTGAATCTGGTGGTATTGCTCAAACCTTCTTGTACAATCTGCTGCATTAGTAACTTTTTGCGTCAACAGGTGGCAGCACTGCAGTCGTTTACAAAATGGCCGAATTCGATGTTCATATCAAACAGCGTTCTGTGATTGATTTTTGACTGTAGAAGGTGAAACGCCCATTCGCAAAGACTGTGGCATTGTGAAAGACTGTAAAATGTGGACCATTATGCGACAGTGGATGTTAGCGCTGCTAGACGATGGGTTTGTCTCTGTAACGAAGCTAAAGGACAAACACCGCAGATTGACGAAAAGCGGAGCGGCAGGCTGTTAAATAATAATAATAATAATAATATTTGGCCAATTTATATAGCGCCGTTTTTGTGAAAAATCACCCCAAGAGCGCTGTACAAATAAGTATTTAAAGGAATTAATATTACAGGCTTACAACTAAGATTTGCAATTATAACTAGTGACTCTAAGACATAATAGCTAGTGACTTATTTTACTGGCTTACAATTAAGATTTACAATTATAACTAGTGACTTACATCTAAGACTTATAGCTAGTGACTTATGACTAAGACATATAAATGCTGACCAAAAGCAAGTGACTTAATAACATACATATTTACAATTAGATTAAGATTAGCGCCAGAAGAAGTAAGAAGAAATAATAATACATAGGTAACATGTTTTGTAATGACCGCACTTTGAAAACAATGATTGATTGCAGTGACGGCACGCAACATTGAGTGCGATGACGACATCATTCCTGTGGACCCCAGATAACTATAGATGTCGCATTCTCTCCTTCAGTAAAATGATGATTATTTGACAACTGATTATTTATTGAACAAAAGTTTGTGCAAGGCCAGAATAAAGAAACAAGAAAAACAATAACTTCACAACACTTGCAGCGCTTAGTTTCTGGAAAAAAAAATTGTGACCGGAGAAGAAATATGGGTTCATTTTTTTTAACCTGAATCAAAGAGGCAGGCAATGTAATGGCATCACACAAACTCACCAAGGACAAAAACAATCAAAACTGTTATGGCGATGGTGTTCTGGGCGTGACTGTACTATTTACGACACTTTGATAGAACGACCGTTCCTTCTTCAGGGCAAATGTATACTGATTTGACAGTTATGAAATATGGATGGGAGCAATGTATTATTATGGTAGGGGTGGAGCCGTTGCTAGGTATTAATGAAGAGTGGGTGGGTAGGGGAACATATCCATGATTGGGCTGTAAGACAATATTTTTTGTTTGTTGATAATAGATTCATTATTTTGAAGGGATTTTTTTTTATTTCATTATATAAATTAAAACATATATTGTTAATTCAATGTGGATGAGTGTTTCAGGCTGATAATTATTGCTTGTAATAATTGTTACCCTTTGTGCTATGCTTAAAAATCTTGTCTTAAACGTTAGTTTAACAATTAAAAATAATAATTAATATTTGACAAGTTTAAGTATTTCCCCAATAAATGAAGATATAATTTGTCTCGACGCCATCTAGCGAGGGATTTAACACTAACAGTGTCTCTCGCAAAAATAAAGTTAATTTTTTTCAGGTGGAAAAAAATATAATAAGCAGTAATTGTTGAATGAAACACTAGTATATATTGAATCATTTGGCGGGTATAAGATAAGCCACCATAGCTCAATTGGGAGAGCAGCTGACCGGCAATCAGAAGGGCACGGGTTCATGTCCCGTTGGCGTCATGTATCTTTTCTCGGAAGATTTTTCAATGTGGATGATTGTTTCAGGCTGATAATAATTGTTAAAAAATATATATTATTATTATTCTGTAATGAGCAGGCAGCATTCTGCTGATGCGCTCATTTCTAATTTTACAATAGATTGACAGTAAATGAGTACTTTTAATTTTTTAACTAAGTTAGTTCTTTCTTCTCTCCAAATATGAATTCAATAAACAAAAATTACTAAACAATGAAAACACAGACTACCCGCCAATTATGCAAATGAATGGAACCAGTGCAAACAATACACAGGACATTGTAAACCTTTTTTCGGACTTCTTCAAAAATGTATATGATGAAGAAACCCCAGATGATAAAATACCTGAATACAAATTTAGCAAGACTACACACTTAACAAATTGCCATATCACGCAAAAATGTTGCGAACAGAAATTACTTTCCTTAGACACTGACAAATCCGCTGACCCAGACAACATTCCACCAATATTCCTCAAAAAATGCTCTAATATATTATCTAAACCACTCACATTATTATTCAACCGTCTCTTGTCCCTTGGACACTTTCCAGACCGCTGGAAATCTAACTTCATTACACCTATCTATAAAACACAATTATTGCCCCATTTGTATACAGTCAGCACTACCTAAGCTTTTTGAATCACTGGTCCTTGATGAAATCTATCCCAAATTAATAAAATTAATTGACCAAAAACAGCACGGTTTTATCAAAAGTAGATCTACCGCAACTAACTTAACAATATTTCAAAACTTTATAATACAATCTTTTGCTGAAAGTAAACAAGTCGACTGCATATATACAGACTTTTCGAAGGCATTCCATAAACTACTTATACAAAAACTATTTGCTCTAGGAATAAGGGATAACATGCTAAAATGGTTTACTAGCTATTTATTAAATCGTAAACTGTTCGTCAAAATAAAATCTTGGATCTCGAAAGCTTTCTGGACTACTAGTGGCCTACCGCAAGGCCCGGTTTTGTTCCTCATTTTCATCAATGATATAACCAATTGCTTCAATGATGTCGAGGTATTGCTCTTTGCTGATGACATCAAGCTATAGAAGAAAATAACAGATATAAATCATTGCCATATACTACAGTCAAATATTAGTAAGTTTAAAGATTGGTGCGTTCAAAATAATTTATTTTTAAATGTAGAAAAGTGTCTTGACTTTCTTCAGAAATAAAAATCCTGTTTTATTCGAATATCCCATCAATAACACAGCTTTAGACAGAGTCACGGAAATGAGAGATTTTGGATGAAAACTAAGTTTCGCCAATCATACCCACCAATTATGAACAAAGGTATGAAAACACTAGGCTTCGTATTAAGAACAACTAAAAACTTTAGTTCCATAGAAGCCATTAAACTATTATATGTGTCTCTAGTTAGATGCCAAATTGAATATAACTCGGTATTTTGGTCTCCATCTTTCAAAATTCACGTTAATAATATTGAGCGAACACAAAAAAAGTTTCTGCGTTTTATAAATTTTAAATTAAGTATCCCACTAGAAGACTTAAAATATGATCTATTACTAAATATTCTAAAAATACTTACACTAGAAGACCGACGCAAAAAAACGACTTAACATTTTTATTCAAAATACTAAAATAAAAAATACTCTAAATTCAACTGTTGCGAACTCCTACAACTCATAAACTTACGAATACCGACAGTAACCACGCGACAAAATACACTATTCCACTGCAGCATTCACAAGCGTAACTACATTGCCCACTCTCCTATACAACGATTTCACACTATGGGGAATCAGTACTTAGGTGATATCAACATATTTAACATCAACTTGGCGAATTTTGTGGAACTTGTAAAAAAACTTATTCCAATACTATTCCTAAACATATCTGTATTTTTGTAAACTTATCAAATCGCAGTACCTATATTTTTTTGTATTTTTGTGACTTGTGTGCATTTTTTATCTAATTTTATTTTTATTATTTCTTTATCTATTGAAAAATCATCTGTCATGAATTTATTGTACTACCAACCATGTAAAAGCCCTCTGGGCGTTGAATAAATAAATAAATAGAGCTTTGAATTGGTTTATATTAGTTGCATCGATGACATGTTGTGGGAGTTTGTTCCAAGCATCCACCACTCTATTTGCAAGGAAGTGTTTTCTGGGATTAGATGCAAAAGGCGTTTTGGTAATTTTTTTTGAGTATCCACGGAGAATTATATTTTTATTAGTGATGAAGATTCCTTCGATGCCAGGGCAGCTGTAGTGTCCAGATAAAATTTTAAAAGTCTCAATCAAGTCACCCATTTCCCTTCTTTCTTTTAAGGTTGGTAATCTTAGTTCCTCGAGTCTATCTTCATATCGCCGATCTTTTAAAGGTCTTGGTATTTTAGTGAAACGTCTCTGTACTTCCACTATCAGATTTATATCCTTTGCAAAGTAAGGACTCCATGTTTGGAAAGCATATTCCAGGAGAGGTCGCACATATGTTTTGTATATCTGTAGGTACTCGAGTGTAGGTTGGTGGTTGAATGTAGAAAAACGAGATTGCGTGATAAAATAAACCTTTAATGAGTTCCCACAATAATTATAATTCGTAAGCACACAAACACGGTCAGCGTAACAGTTTTACGATATTAATTAGTACACACTGGGTCACGGTTGATTGCGGATAGACGAGGCGACTGCTCGGTAAGTTGAACGAATACTGATACTTTCGTTGTTGCTGGGCGCCTTTTATATGGCCAGACGAGTGGAGTATTAGTGGTAAATCGTCACTCGGCGAGTTGCTCGAAAGCGCTGGAACTGTGCATTTCAAGCGTACAATGGTTCGTACCTTTTCTGGAATGTGTGAGAGGTAGGTAGGTCCACGACTCTGTTTCAATGAACTAGGTACCTACTGTTCATTCGCGTACCGTCCATGCCAGACGGCTGACGAGAGTTCTAGTAATTTCGCTTGCATATATTTGAACACAGGCGCCGCTTCTGGAAACATCGATACGTTTCGGGTGCAATCCAATGCGCGACGTAGCAACAATGCGTGGTTGCTACATATGTTTAACATCATGTCCGGTGCTAGGTCAAGGAATGTTTTCCTGATTTTTTTTTTTAAATCAACAAACAAGTCCTTCTAAGCCAATTGAATTGGCTTGTCAACAGGTGCTTATATTTTAGTTACATATAGATTTTTTTACATTTAAAATTTACATCTTATATCTACAGATTCAACATTTTTTCATACATATTAATTATCAATATAGATATTTTTTTCCGATAGCCAATTTTTCACCATATATTTAACCTTATTCATAGAATTACGCTGCTTTATAGTGTCAGGTAATAAATTAAATATCTTCGGTATGATGTATTCAAACGTTCTCTGTCCGTACTTATTGTTAAATTTCGGAACATTAACCCGTCGTTGCGCGTGAATCTATTGCTGTATTTATGTTCTAATTTATGTAAATATGTTAGTGAGTTATTTTAAATATATTATTTATTATTTAATAATTTTTTTTCTCTTTCCACAATTCTTGTTGTAATGTTACTGCTTGTAGTGGCGTTCCATTAAGTTTTTATGCAAGTGTAGGGTTAGTTTTTCCAACATGTAGGACAGTGCATTTTTTGACTTTGAGTTTTAGAAGCCAATCGTCCATTGATATATTTCATTTAAATCGTTTTGCAATTGGTCGTGATGTGTATGTGAAAAGTAACAAAATAACAGTCAATAATGTGGTTTTCAACCCATGTAATTACATTTTTTTGATTTCTTGACAATTAAAGGAGAAAAAATGGAAGGCATTACTTTTTGACTGACCCTAGTATTTTTTTTTGGTCAAGTTATCTCGTAACTAGACCAAACAAAAACAGCTTTCAAGACACCTGTACATTTCAGGTTGAAAAATATGTTTTTTATACACCGATACTCCTACTCGCCATTGAAAATAGTTTTTTGTTGGTAAACTACAGTTTTTTAAGGCGAGTTAAGTCAGTTAAGGCAGTTAAGGCTAGTGGGTTGTCAAGTTTAAATCAAGTTCATAGCGATTTTTTATTATTTTCTGTATTCTAGGAAGCGTTTTTAAGCACAATAAATTTTTTTTAAGTGTTTGTGTAGTCGAACCACGATTACGCGCCGCGTCATGTAAAATTCGGAATCAGGCCACTAAGGGCAACACTCCTTATGTAGATAGCGGTAAGTTTTAAATTCCAATTTAACATCAGCTGCCACTTTTGATTTATTCATGGAAAAACATCGCCAAAAAGTGGGTTTTATTTTGTACAGATATTTAAATGTGTTATGATTATTTTCTAAAGAATTTAATTTTCTGCATGATACAATAAAACAATATCCGAAAAGGGGTTTGCAGGAAGGAGATCGTGAACTTTAAGCCGCCGCTACCCGAGTTTCTACCGATTTCTTACATATCCCACTAAACATTTGAAGTTTTTAAGCTCTTAAAAAAGTATATGTTATTTTTGAAGATAATATCTATACAATACCCACGCCGAAATCCAAATTAAATGAAATTCCCTCGATAGAAAAAAAAACGCAAAGTGTGCTCTAAAAATTATTATTTTCACGTCTGAATCAGTTATTTTACAAATTATATGCATGAAAAAATTCACTGTGTTTCTTTAAATTCTTTTTTGTTCTATTTTAAACCAGTCGTGTTTTTAAACATTTACACAACTTTCCCTTCAATTTTACCGTTTTAAATATTAGCACACTCTCTCCCACATTCGTAATTACACTTTTTTTGGGCGGGGATACGGCGCCTTAAAGAGGTGTTTATAGGTCTGATGCCTATAAAAATACACGATTATTTTAAAGGCAAATATATGTCCTACTCGCAGTGTTTAGTTGGATCATCTAAAATATTTCTAAACCATCTGATTTTCAAACTAAATTTTGCTTTACTTAGTAGTGCATCGCCCTAACCACAGGACCAAAGCATGTTTTCAAGCTACCTACAACATTACCAGACAATTGTAATGACGTATGAGGCGTACCAGACTTATTAAGATAGATTCAACGTGAATTTTAGGCTGATGTTAAATGAAAATAATGATAAAAAGTTCTTCACATTGTTTTGAGTCGTGCGTTTGGTGATTTTTATTGGTAGATACAGTCGGATGATTGTTGACTGGCTAAGAGATGTGTCAGTGTGTATTCATTCGCAACCATTGTAAGTTGAAATCATAGTCTTATGCACTCTGTGCAATTGGATATTGCTGATAACGGATTTTATCAAGCGTTTGACCTTCCGATACATACATCTGATAATAGGTTACACTCGGGTAGAACCATACACCGTATTCGACTTGATTACTGAAGAAAAATTTAGCAAAATATTACGAGATTTTTATTGATTTTATAGCCGTATAAATACACTTATATTATTATAATTTCTGCGCGCTCGGTCAGCTGTTCTATTTTTCACAGGAATAGCCGTTGTTTACAGGCATGTACGATTCATTAATGCCTCTCGGATTTTATCCGAACAAGTGAATTATGACTCGCAATAGTTAAGCTACGATTATAACAGAAAATGTTGTGGTCATTTTTTTTGTAATTATAATAACATTTGTACACAGTTGACATTTGTCACACGAGAACGGGTCGTTTCTTTGACTCGTTCTTGTGTTCAACAGCTCGGCTGTGGAATGATTTGCCGGCCTCTGTGTTTCCTCCTTCCTACAACATGGGTCTCTTCAAGACCAATGTTCATTCCTTCCTCTCCTCAAAAAGACCCTCCACACAACATCCCAGATGACATAGGCCCTGAGGGAAATTATTTTCCTCAGGGCCTCCTGTGTGGAGTTAATGTAAAAAAAAATAATAATAATAATCGCATCGTTTAAAAAATTTATAAGAATTTGTAACAGTTTACTCAGACATATGCATCTACCTGCCCCGATTTCGCTATGATAAATAGCGTTCAGCTTCTAAAAATCTCTAGAGTTCGGCGGCGTTACATCACTAGAGTTGGACAAAACTGCGAGAGCTCGTACCATTCTTCAGTTTTAATTCTGACAGCTGCAAGGGAGCGCACTTATTCACGACGAGGAACACACCAGGCAAATGGCAGAACCTCGATGTCGTAACGACAAATCCTCAACTTTTTCTCTTAGGTTTACTATTTAATTTATTTGAATCACTTGCACGTAATGTTAAACGTTCTGGCGCCCCTTAATACTTTCTTAACTAATTGACACTATAATTGTAAATTTTTGTCATGTGACATTTCTATTTGACTGATTTCTTAGAGCTTTCATACACCCTTGAGAATATTAACATTAGTATAGAGTCTTAGTCAATCGATTCTCTTGATTTATTAAAAAAAATTAAATAGTCAATAAATATTTAATGATATTGCCGTATGATTTTATTTATTATTGATTGGCGTTTATTTTCATGCTCTGGTTTTCATTTTACTTCTTATTTATATATATATATCTTCTATACTTATTATTCTCCCATATTAACAGACGGATTGCAATCTTTAGAGCACAGGTGTCGGGTGGGAATTCTATCCTTGTTCTACCGGTATTACAATGGAAGATGCTCCGAGGAACTAGCATCATTGATCCCTTCGGCACCGGTGCATAGTCGGGAAACACGCCAAATGCGTGCCCAACATTTATACACGGTTGACATTTGTCACATGAGAACGGGTCGTTTCTTCGACTCGTTCTTGTGTTCAACAGCTCGGCTGTGGAATGATTTGCCGGCCTCTGTGTTTCCTCCTTCCTACAACATGGGTCTCTTCAAGACCAATGTTCATTCCCTCCTCTCCTCAAAAAGACCCTCCACACAGCATCCCAGATGACATAGGCCCTGAGGGAAATTATTTTCCTCAGGGCCTCCTGTGTGGAGTTAATGTAAAAAAAAAACTAATTTATATATAATCTCCTAATTGTTAATGAATTAACAATCTTTCTTTTAAATGTTACAATTTTTTTCTTAGATTATAATGAATATTTACCCCAAATATTTGCGGTTAGAGCGTAGAACACGGTGTAATAAATTATATATATGTAAATAGGAGCAAGTAATATAATAGTTTATTTCTCACCTCTCCCAGCTGAGTCTTCTGACGCCCCCTTCTTCTGGCGGGACTTGCGTGGGGGGCCCCTTGGAGCCCGGGGACTGCGCTAGCAGGCGTGCTAGGCGGTAGAGCGGGGCTTGCGCTGTGGGGGTCGGTAGGGGGGTCAGGGGGCCCGTCGAAAGGGACATGCGGTAGGCGCGGGCTGCGACAACGTGGGGCGCGGGGACCCTGGAAAAATATCACTCATAATTAGTACATTTGTATAACTTTTCAATACTTAACAGGGGAATATAAAAAGTCGATACATAGATTCCATATCCTCATTCATTCATATAATATTCCATATTCCAGGTGCTCATATCCGGTGACCGTTCTTAGTAAGGAAGCACAGCCAAATATTAAAAAAAAATCACAACGTAGTGAAGGCGAATCTGGTTATACTACATCAAATGGGGTAAAAATAGAATGGATATGATGGTAAAAAAAAAACTTCATTTGGTACCTACCCTGTACCTTAGTACGCTAGTCTTCCAAAATATCAAACTGACAAACTTCAATCCATGTTTAACGCAGCGACAAGGCTCATAACTGGGGTCTCTAAATATTCGCATATTTCAAAACACCTTCGTAACCTTCACTGGCTCAAGTGTCCTGAAAGAATCCAGTAAAAATTGTGCTGGATGGTTTTTAAATCAATCAACGAAATGGCCCCACCTTACATCTCCGAATTATGAGTTCCGGAAAATACAGCTCAGATCAGCAACTTAAAGGCAGACTAATAGAACCTAAACGAAAGCCAAATACTAAGTTTGGAGATCGTGCTTTCGAAGTATCTGAGCCTAAGGCTTGGAATAGACTCCCTCCAGAATTAAGATAAAGCATAACAAGCCCAACAGAGTTTAGGTCCAAATAAAAACCAAACTTTTTGGGCTCTCATCCCCTTAATTTACATATACCTATCTGAGAGTATCATATTGGTATGAATTAATTAACTTAATCACGCTTTTCTTACTGAATTAAAATTACTCGAGTTCTTACACATCAATCTGTCTCTTGACGAATCACATTTAGGAAGATCAAATCGTTATAGGTACTACTGCACCACCCATTACTAAATGTTGCTTTTACTTTCCAAAATACACTCGTCAAAGAATACATTACATGTTAACATTAAAATATTTTTTCAAGATTAAATAACATGTGTTCACAATTATGTCCTCTGCGTGCGAACTCTGTCTAAATTTCTTTAAATAGACAATATACAGTGTTAATTTCAAGCGACCTCCCAGGTAAGTATGATCCTATTATCATTAAATTTTAGGCAGCATCGCGTTCATTGGTCAAAATGTTGTACATATATTTTCGTATCGGTGATCAATGAACCGGTGTATGCAATTTGTAGCCTTAAGTTGTTTTTAATTGTTTGTCCAGCATGTGGTTTTTTAGATTTTAGAAATGTATTATTCCTTATATCTCTAAGTCTACTATTGTTTAAATCTTGCGTTCTTTCTTACTTATCCTTTACTTACTTATTACAATATTTTTTGTTACTAACTTACATGATTCTTTCATTTATAATGATTTTTTAATTTATATTACGATTTTTTAAACTCTTCATCATTTTTATTTTTAAATTTATACATGATTTTTTAACCTATTTATTATTTACAATAGCCGTTATTACTAACTTACGCGATCTTTTAATTTACTAATTGAACAAGAACTCCCTCACCAAACACAAGAGCATTGTCTCTTTATGGTGAGGAAAGGCAATTTTTTATTTCTTTGTTAAAACCTTATGTAACTATATAACTGATGTAACTTTATATGTATACTTTACTTTTATATACTTTGTTTAAGGAGCTAAACGTCGCAAAATCTATAAAATTGGGAAGACTTCGGTGGCTGGGTCATGTGGAGAGAATGACGGAGCATCAAGCACCAAAGTCCCTGCTGAACTCAAGACCAATAGGGCGAAGGAGCCTGGGAAGGCCAAGACTAAGATGGAGCGACAACGTTCTCAAAGACATATCTATCTTGGAGCTTCCAAACTGGAGAGAGCTGGCACAAAACCGAGATGAGTAGAGCAAGACTCTTGAGGAGGCCAAGACCCACCAGGGGTTGTAGAGCCAATAGTGATGATGATGATGAACTTTATATGTATTTTTAATCAGCATTGCCAATAATAAAAAAAAAAAGTTTGTACAGCGCCCTTGAGGTGATTTTTCGCAAAAACGGCGCTATATAAATCATACAAGTATTATTGTTATTATTACCCTGCTCTAAATTTATCACAATCTTGGCTGATTATTAATGCAATAATTTTATAAATAAAAATCCTACATTCTTTTCGTTCGTGTTCGGTCCAAAATATAACTTTCTTAAAACAATTTATTTCGTAATTTGATTATCTCTATATATTATAAATTAAAGCCCTCCGCCGCGTCTGTTCGTCAGTCTGTTCCCGATAAACTCAAAAACTACAGAACGGAGTTTTATGCGATTTTCACCAATAGATAGAATGATCCATGAGATAGGTTTAGCTATGTAATTTGTTAAGTTTTTGAGTAAATTGGATGAAATATATATAAAAGAGAATGCCTGTATGTGGTGGACGAGCGGGCTGGCAAGCGGGAGGTGTAGATTTGATTTTTATGCAAATCAACAGTTTTATGCCAAGATTCGTGAAATTTTGCACATGTAACCTTCAAAACAGGAGGAAGTCACTGTCTACATTTGATTTCGAAAACTCTGTGTAAAGCCCGGGCATCACCGGGGACTTCAGCTAGTTTACTAAAGATACATTTGCGCACGTTCCAGAGTAGAAGATACTATAGTATAGCCATGATGTTACACCAGCATTCAGAATTAAAACATGGCTTGAAATGGCGCGATTATTGACCAGATCTGAATAGCCAGATACTTCACACCTTCCTCCACCCCGTCTCTTTCTTCCTCACAATAGTGCCCTTGATATGATATTTTATAAAAATGGCGCTCAACAAAATATCCAATTATTATTACTGTTATCAGCCTTACAACGTACCCTGATTGGGGATTCCATAGCCTTATTGACTGTAGACGGGAGCTGTTGGGACTCTTGTTCGGTATTTATATTAAAAAAAAATTAAAAATGACTTGCGTGCAATACCCAAGGGATTTATCTGATTATTGTATGTTCCGCCTTTTGTATTTGAATATCTTTGGTTCCGCCCCATCCAATGATTCCATAAGTTAGAATTGAATGAACCAGTGCATTGTACATGAGTTTCGTGGTTTTTATATTTAATATATTACCCATTCGTTATATTTATTACATTATTTTGGATTTTTGGATCACCAGGTCAGGTCAACGAAAAATGTTCATCACCGGAGTTCAAAATTTCATTTATCATTTTTAGTTGTTTTTATCATTTAATCACTTCCATCTTTTGCAACCCTGTGTAGATAATAACATTCTTCAGATATAATGTGAGATTTTCACGACCAAAAGTATAATATTGATTTATTTTTGGGGTATTATGCCGTGTTGCGCTATGTCCTTCTTCATAAAACCTTATGTTAAACCTTACACTGGATAACATTACAGTGTACATAATCAGGGCAGATGTGTAATACTAATAATGATAATAATTGGATGACTTCTATAGCGCCATTTTCGTGAGAAAATCACCTCAAGGGCGCTTTAAAAATTCATTTATACATTTAATGCATTTGCCTAAACTGCTTTTATTACTGTTATATGTATAATATAATATACCATATTACTTCATTTATTTGGAGGAATACATCATTTTATTTTATTATCATTTTATTTATCATCATTTTATTTTATTTTCATTGTGAAAATAAAATAAAGCCCAAAACTTTTTTTTATCAAAATGGGAGAAAAGAAAATTATTTCTTAGCCCTTTCCACTCCAAGCCTTTTTTCATTTATTTTTATTTTTTTGTTCTTTGTTTCTTGGTTTTATTTCACCAGCTCTTCTTTTGTTTTATTTAAAAAAAATACATACGTATACAGATTCATAGTAAAAAAAATTGGTTTTTAAAGCTAATAACAATATGTAAATTTATTTTTAATGAAACTTCCCAATTCAAAAGAGAAAACATTTCTCGTGCTTGAATTTTGGAGTGCCATTGTAAAATGCATAGTTACACATAGTATGTTATTACAAGTACTATATTAATAAAATATATATTCATGAAGACAAGTGGACATAATAACTGACAGTATTGTCAGAGTAGGTACATATAATAAAGTTGTAACAATTTGGTGCCTGCAAATAATGCGTATGTACTTGCTTTCAATTTGATATGGTGATGAAATATTTTTAGAGATTATGTTCTAGTTTATTTTTTTTGTTGTTGTTATTATTGTGATGATGAATTTAAAACTTATAATTAGTGTCGGGTTGGTCTATTAGTCTTTTTATTTGGGATTTAAAAACTTTATAATTTTTTTCAGACTTGATTTTATATGGGCTAGCATTGAAAAATTTTATACCTTGATAAGCATAATGGTGTTGGGAAGCACTCGTTTTAAATTTTGGAATTTCTAAATTGCCCTGTGATCGTGGTCGGTTGTTTATGTTTGTGAATGTTGTTGTTGATGGATTGAAATGATCTTTATGAGTTTGCAATAATGAGTTCTTTTTGAAAATTTTATTAAGACTGAGTTTTCGTAAGATGACTTTCAAAATCAACCTCTGTACCCTTTCTACAGGTAAGAGGTTTGTTTTGAAAGTCCCACCCCACCCAATTATACCATATTGTAGTATAGATTGGGCAAGAGAGAAATAGATAGTTTTGATCATATTGGATGATAAGATGTTTCTCAGTCTAATAAATATGTATATAAGTTTTCTTATTCTGGTTACTGTATTTTGGACTTGTTCTTTCCATTTTAAGTGTCTATCTACTATGACACCCAGATACTTTATACTATTTTTGCATGTTATTGGTAGGCAATTTTCATCGTTGCATTCCTTTTTATTTTCACACTGTGATGAATGGATTTTAATAGTTATATTGTTCTCGACATTTTTTTCTTTCAAAGAAAAAGGAATAAAATAAGTTTTCTCCGTATTAAGTGAGAGACAATTTAGGTCAAACCATGTTTTGAGTATGTTTATATTGATATTTGCTATACTCATTGTTTCCTCCCATGATTTCCCTTTAGTGATAACTATAGTGTCGTCTGCATAAGATATGATATCTCCAACTATGGGAAGAGTGAACATTTGATTTACATATATAATAAAAAGGATAAGACCGATGACAGTTCCTTGTGGTATACCAAATGATGTGGTTTGAGGTTCACTTAATGTATTATTTATTTTGACGTATTGTAATCTCTCTTTTAGATAACTTTGGAACCATGACAGTACTGTTCCGTCCAATCCAATTTGCATGAGTTTCTCATTTAGTTTGGAGTGTGATATGCTATCAAATGCCTTGCGTAAGTCGATGAATATACCAAGACACTTTTCTCCATTATCTAATTTTTGTATTATTGTTGAAGTTAATTTAGCAATTGCATCTTGAGTGCTGAGATTGTCCCTAAACCCAAATTGGTTTGGGCTCATTATCTTTTTTTCTTTTATGTAATTGTTGAGTTGTTTTTTAACAATTTTTTCATAGATTTTTGCAATGTTTGATGTTAGTGCTATGGGACGATAGTTGGAGATATTTTTTCATCTCCAGATTTATAAACAGGGGTGACAATAGTCTTCTTGTAGTTGTTCGGGAATACTTTTACTTTTTAATTCTTACTTTCTATAAACAAAATTGATAATAGATTATATACCACCAATAAAAGTTTTTTGTCTGTAAAGAACTATATGTAATTACTAAAATATTTGTAATTAGAAATTAACTATATTTAATTAGCTGAAAGTTTAAATACTTTTAAACTATTTACTTAAAACTGTTTGGCACCACTGTGTATCGAATCCGACGAAGTCCCATATGTACATCCCAGCAATAAACCATGGTAACAATAATTATAATTTAGTATTCGCTGGACCGAAACATGAACAACTATACTATATACTACATACTACTGTACAGCTGTACAATGTAATTCACCGGGCTTGAAGAATAAAGCCCAACATTTAATTGTACAAAAATTGGTGTTAAATAATGTAGATTTTCAACATAAAAATCCTTTCTCATGTGCTTACCATATAGTACTCACTTTGATTTTATACTCGTAACTCTTTTAAATTAAATTCTTTTATACTATTTTGTATTATATAATATTCTTTAATATTATATTATTTTATGCATATGTATATTTTCTTAATACTCTCACACATTCTTTATATTGCATATGTTAATTTACTGCATAAAAAATCGACCACCACAACACGGGCATGTGCCTAGTATGGTGGTCGAAAAATCCCCAACTTTTGTAAAAAAAGAGTTTTTCAATGAATAAAGAAACTTTAAAAAAAAAATCTATACCTATATACTACAAGTGGCTTACAACCAATATTGATTACTGACTTACAACTAAGACTTTATCACTAGTGACTAGAACTGTACCTGTTTTGATAACCAAGTTTGCACTTGCAAGTCATAATACGAACAGAGCAGTATTGTTACTGCTCTAATCGTGTCACGACTTGCCACAGTCTTACAATTAGTTATTTACGACAAACATACTTATTTACATTTATAACCACATGTTGTAACGGTTACTGCCATAATACGAAGTCATTAAACGAATATAGCAGTATCCCAAAAATAAATTACTATAATAAAATTAATGTTTAATATTAATTATAGATCTACGAGTAACATACAAAATTAAGGATGAAAATCTAAGGCATGACATTGGTAAGAAGTGATAGTTTCTTCTTCTTCTTCATGTGCCCTATCAGGTCATCCGACGTTGGCGATCACTCTTGGAAATTGTCTCTCTATCTTTCGCTGCCCGGAATAGCTCCTCCACACTTCTAATGCCGGTCCACTCAAGTCACAATTCGCAGCCAAGACATTTGTCTCCTGACAGGCCCTCGGCGACCCTCTATCTTGCCTTTCAATATTAATTGGTCTCTCAATATTATTAAGCGATAGTTTATGTAAACAAAAAAAAATTGTACAGTAAGTGCTAAATACGAAATAATTTAAAAAGTCAGTACGAAATTAAGCATTCCTTTAAATATTTTACATTTAATTGCTCTTATTAATTTCCAATGAAGGCATCTCATCCCCTTAATTTTCTGTATGTAAGTAATTCTTTTCATACATTACGAAAATATTAAATCAAAATTCCAAAACTTTTTAATTAACGTCATTTACTCAATTTAGAAAAATTTGCTTATGTTCATTGTTGGAATAAAATTTATCGTCGGCAATAAATTTTCAATCAAGCTACTGACCCATATATTTTTTTAAATTTATTCATAAATTAAAACTCCACGAATTTGTGAAATTGTTCAATGCTATCAAAGCCAAAATAATATCGTGAATTTTTTTGGATTTTCCATTTACGTAAATTAAGTGTTTTAAAGTGGAGCTTTAGAGCAGTTATGAAAAATAGAGCTTTTATCGGTTTGTTATTTTGAGCGGTGATCAATTTTAAAGTACCTACCCAATTACCAATGGCTATCAAAACTTTTTGATCATACCAAATGCCACTACTAAATGTGTTTCTTTCTGTTTAAGGGGTTATTTGCTTTCAGTCCCTCAGGCCTCAAGCATATTTTTTCCGTAGGTCAAAATATTTCAACTTTGCAATGAAATCATGATAAATGGAATATTTCTGAACGTTTTAGAAAACTAAAATCTGTTTTTTAAAGGTGAGAAAGGCAAATTTTATAAACTGCAATAAACATTTAATTTTAGAAGTATACGAATTTTGCATGCAAACATATTTTTTTTTTAAATTGGCTCACCTTACGTTTATTGTAACTAAAATTATTGCTGATAAAATAAAACACATGTATTATGTAAAACTATATTGTCAACTAACTTACCTGTCGCACCGTTTAAAAATAATTAATAAAAAATTCTCAAAGTATAACCATTTTTTCTCAAATTGCGATATGAAACTTTAGTTTCATAAAAGTGTACATAACGTATTTTGTGGTTAAATTTTCGATTTGAATATAAAGCGTGGTGTTTTTTTTCTTTCTGACACCTATATATCATATTTATTACAATGATAGTAAGGAAGCGTCATTTTTTTCAAATGGCGATCCGAAATTTTGGTTTCATAAAGGTGTAGACATTTTACGTATTTTGTGGTAAAATTTTCGATTTGAATATAAAGCGTGGTGTTTTTTTCTTTCTGACACCTATATATGATATTTATTACAATGATAGTAAGGAAGCGTCATTTTTTTCAAAATGCGATCAGAAAGTTTCGTTTCATAGAGGTGTAGACATTTTACATATTTTGCGGTAAAATTTTCGATTTGAATATAAAGCGTGGTGTTTTTTTTCTTTCTAACACTTTTATATCATATCTATTACTATGATAGTAAGGGAGACAATGATTTATATTTGGGTCTAACGTGAGTTGTTCCGAAAAGCGAACAAATTATCCTAAGGGATTGAAACGAAACTAGCAGTTAAAAACCCGCTCCGCAGGTTTTTGCTGCTAGGACCTGCGGGCGGCTTTTACTTCGGCTTCGCCCAGTTTGAGTGTAGGTAACCATTGCATAAATCCGATAAGAACTGGTTCCAAAAATAGCCAGTTCCTCGGATCCACTGCGAACTGTGATCCAGTGACTGGGTGACAGCTAGTCACAGAGTTAAAGTAACCGTGACAGGCAATGCCGCTATATGTAATCTCTACATATCTGGAAAGATACTTAAATATTATATATTGGTTTTTGGCAAGTTACAGGGAGAAATTAACCCCTTTGTCTTGCAAACTGTAGTAATGTCACCTGATGGATTTTTTTTTTTTGCCCGATGTTCGGGTTACCTTGGGCAAGATGAAGGAAGTTAAAAATTTTATATGGTTTGTTTATCTGTAAGTGGTATACATTTTGTATAGATAAACACACACATACATACATTTTTTCATACATCCGTGCATGTATGTATTCATATACAACAGTTATGTACACCATAATAAATATATATAAATATTTATTTATTTTTTATATAAGAGAACAAAGGTAAGTTTTATTATAGCCCGCGCATCAAGGTGGATGAAGGATGGATATGGGCAGGCGGTGAAGGAGATTTTCATCGGGACTTGATTGCCCGAGACATGAGATGCTTGGATTTGAATTTGAAGCAAGTTTGGAGAAAAATGTTTTGGCTAGATCTATTATGTGTTTTTTAAGTGGAGGGATTTTCGTGCCTGAATTAATAATGCTATTTCGGACGAACCAAGGGCTTTTGGTGAATCTTCTAAGCAAGACATTTTGGAAGGTTTCTAGACTCTTAGTATTACTTGTGGCCCAAATTGGGGCGGCATAAGTCATGATGGGTCGCAATTTAGATTTGTAAATATGAATTTTGTTCTGTAGTGACGTTTGACTATTATAATGTAAAAGCGGATAAAGGGCTGCGGCAGCGTTTTTGGTCTTTTTAATTGTATGTTTGATGTGTGTGTGCCATGTGAGTTTTTTGTCGAGTGTGACTCCAAGGTATTTAACGTTGTTTTGCCAGGGTATTGCTTGGCCGTACATGGAAACGTGGCCTTTAGGAGTGCTGCGAACCTTTCTTCGTGAGAAGAAAATAGCAGCGCTCTTGGAAGGGTTCACGTCTATACGCCATTTGTTATAAAAGTCTTGGAGTATGTTTATGTTATGTTGTAAGCGATGTGTGATCATCCTGGGAGAACTGTATCGAACCATAATGGCGGTGTCGTCAGCGTACAAAGCTTTATACGAATGTTGGTTCTCTGTGAGTGGTATATCGTGGATGTAGATATTGAAGAGGGTGGGGGAAAGCAGGGATCCTTGCGGGACGCCTGCTGTCATGAATCTGGGAGTTGAGAGTGCATCTCGGATCTTTACTTGAAAAGTCCGGTGCCGAAGAAATGATTTTAAGATACCGAGGAGTTGGGGATCGATGTCCGTGTTGTGCAATTTGAGAAGCAGTCCGTTTGACCATACTTTGTCGAAGGCTTTGGCTATGTCCAGGAAAATGGCGCCAGTGGACCGTTGGGAGTTGAAGCCGCCTAGAATCAGTTCGGAAACTCTGAGCAGTTGATGAAGGGTTGAGTGTTGAGATCTGAAGCCATGTTGTTCATCAGGGAGGGTTTTCATCTCGTGAATGTGCTTTAAGAGCCGAGTGAGGAGAATTTGTTCGAATATTTTACCAACATTTGAGAGAAGACTGATGGGACGATGGTTCTCACAGAATTTCGGGTCCTTCCCAGGTTTTGGGATGAGAATGACATGCGCGTGTTTCCAACTTTTGGGAAAATAACGCAGTCGGAGTGCGGAATTTATGAGGCTCACAATAGCAAAAATGCTTTTAGGGGGGAGGGCTTTAAGGGCAAAGTTTGTTATGCCATCTGGACCGGGAGCTTTTTTGTTGCTGCGGTGTTTTATGGCCCTTCGGACTTCTGAAGGGGTGGTGAAATGTACATTTGTTCCGGGAAGGGAGTCGAAAATTATGTCTATTTGGTGGTTGACATTTGCTATATGGACTGGGTCGGCGTGCTTGGAGCTGGGGCTAAATTGAAATTCCAGATTATCGGCAAACGCCTCCGATTTATCTTGATCGTCAAATATGAGGCCGTTTTCGGTATGAATGGGATGGTTTGGGGATGGGGTAGTTTGGAGAGATTTGCATAATTTCCATAGGGAGCCGTCCTGTGGATTTATATCTTGAATTTTTTTGTTCCAGGTGGAGTGTGAAAGCTCGGAAAGTTTCTTTCTAATAAGTGCTTGAATTCTATTGATTGTTTTTTTGACTGAGGGATTTCGGTTTCTGTGCCAGTGTCGACGAAGATTATTTTTTGTAGAGATTAATTCCTGGATGTTGATTGGGAGGTCACTTTTAAGATTAAGGGCGGAACGTTCAGGAAGAGTTTTAGAGGCATCGGTGATGGAAGATTTGATTATATCGGCAAAGTCGTCAACTGCCTTGTCTAGTTCGGGGCCGTCAGAAATATTTTGAGGGATTATTGTTTTTTCCCCAACTCTGTGAGTGAAATACGTCCAATCAGTTTTTATAGATTTGCGCGGTGACATTGGAGTGGAAAGTCGATTAAGAGTGAGCAAAACAGGATTATGATCTGAGCTTAGGTCATTTATGGTTTCGATACTGTAGACCCAGGGTAATTTGTGGAGGAGTGCAATGTCGAGAACATCGGGTCTAGCCCCGCTGTTCGGGAAATGTGTGGGTGCAATTGGGCCCGCGATGAAGAGTTCAGGATGTGCGCTAGCATACTTTCGTAAGATACGCCCATTTGTGTTAGTAATCCTACTATTCCAATTGGGGTGCTTTGAGTTAAAGTCCCCAGCGAGAATAGTAGGAGTGTGGCTATCGAGAAGGGTATCGAGGTCTTTTGGATCAAGCTTATCTTGCGGACGGTGATAGATGGAGTTTATTCTTAATGGGCCTGAATGTTTTGTATATATTGTGATTGAAGTTGACTCAATAGACGACAACGTGGGTGTAATGTTGTATTTATGGGCGATTTTCGATTTAACGAAAATGGCAGTGCCCCCGCCTCTCGTGTTTTGGCGGTCGTTTCTATATAATGTATAGTTTGAAAGTTTTGGCATCTGTGATGGGTTGAGGTGAGTTTCATTTACAAGTAAAACGTCAAGAGCGTGTGTATTTGCAAAAATACGTAATTCATGTACATTTTTTAAGAGACCATTAGCATTCCAAAATGCCATACGTAGCACGGAGGGCATGGTAGTAGAGCTAGCCATTTACACTGAAAAAAGTGAAAAAATCTGAGGGGCGGCGGAGAAAATGATAGATATGTAGTCTGCCGGTGAGGTGGCAGACTGAAATTTGGGGATGAGGTCGGAAAGAAGATCGCCAACCTTGGAGAAATTGAAATTTTTGAAAAAATCAAAAATATTGAAGGGCGTGGAAGGAGGTGTGTGGGAGGTTGACGTTGAGGGAGCTGAGGGTGATGTGGACGTTAATGGGGTTTGGGCAGTGGCCTGCGCGTATGATAAAGAGGGATTTGTGCTATGCGAGGTGAAAGTGGCATTACGTACGGTTTGCAAGATGGGTTGTGGAGACGGTCTTTTTGGACATTCCTTATAATTTGCCGGATGGGCTCCAGAACAGTTTGCGCAGGTGGCGGGACCATCTTCTCTCTGCTTCTTGCATTCCTGCGTGAAATGATCACCCGCGCACTTGACGCAGCGGGGAGGCAGGTGGCACATCATGGATGAGTGTCCAAAATGCTGGCAGCGGTGACACTGAGAGGGAGCTGTTTTTTTGTTAAGATACTCGACTCTTATCTTGAGGTGAAAGAGGGAAGTGAGGGAGAAAATTTTTTGTCCCGCCTCTCCATGATCCAGTTGTACAAGGACTAGAGGAATGTTTTTCCTGTCTGGCCCGGATCTCATCCGAGTTACAGAATTAACTGGGAGGTTGAGATCTAGAAGTTCAAGGCGGACCTCTTCTTCGCTAATTGTCGTCGGAATCCCTCGCAGAACCGCCTTGGTCAATTTTTCTTCTGCAAGCTGAAATGTATGGAAGGGGGTTGTGTCCTCTTGAAGCATCTTTGTAGCCAGCCGGAAGCTGGTGGAGTCGCCGGTATTTAGAACCACCCCTGTTGGAATGGCCTTTGCGTTAATTATATTAACCCCAGCGTTCAAGAGGCGCTTTTCCAGGAGGCTCCAATTTTTTTCCGATTTTATAAAAATTGGAGGGATCTTAATAGGCCTCGTTTTTGTGGTATCGGTTATATTTGCGGCGGAGTCAGACACGGAATTTAGAAGTGGCGGTGATGCAATTTCATCGTCTGTAGCAAGGGCGGAGAAACGATTTGAGGTTTTTATAACTTCTGTGGACGGAGGAGGAGAAGCGCACGCCCTTCGTTTCTTGTGAGCTGGAGTCACCCATAGCGGGGGGAATGAGTTTACAGAAGAGGATGGAGCGGTTGATGTTGAGCTGGAGGTGGTTGTCGAAGAGGTGGGAGCTGTTGAAAAGGGAGCAGAAGTCAAGGTGGAAGTGGAGACGGAGGTCAAAGACGTAGTGAGGGTGGGAGTTGTTGTTGTTTTTAAGGAGTAGTCGGAGACATCTTCTTCACTTCCGAAGTGCTTTAGGTATAGAGCAGTTGAGCGTCTGGACCTCGTTACCTTAGATTTTTTTGCCAAAAATTCTTCAAGTTGTGCTTCTGTAGCACCCACGGCGGCAAGTTGTTGGTGGAGTGTAGACATCGAATCCAGGGTCTTATGCGTAGGTCAATAGTAAGGAAGGTAGACTGTGGAAGGTCAATGTGTAAGCGGGGGTCTGCAGGCTTGGATTTGGTAAAATAAAAAAGAAAAACACAACACTGCTTTGAAAGCTGACAGCTCAATATTTTGTAACCATGAAAATTGTTTTTGTTTAGAAACTGATGGAACGAATTACTATGAGAATGGAAGGAAACAAAAGAACCAGATGACGCGAATAATGATTTGAAAATAAACTGTTCGGAACGCGGTGCACTGTTCGGAGCTCGATTTTTGAACTGTTGCTTCCTCGAGTAACAAGAGCGGACTTTAATGTGGAAAGATACTTAAATTTATATATCCGTAGTACTTATACCTAGGGAAGAAACGTACACATGAGAGTTTCTGACGGAAGTAGCGACATCTTGTGTCGAATTCTTGAATTAAAAACATAATTATAACAGTAGCTTTATGTGAAATTCCACGTACACAGATGTCATTTGTGGCGCGGCGCGTATGGGTGGCGTCCGACATGCACTCGTAGCTGGGTTCTGAAATTCAACAAAGCAGACGCAAGCTTACGATTGAAAGCGAATGTAGTAGTTGGGAACGCCCGTAGTAGACCTATTACGAACTTTTTTGAACTGGTTATCACTAAGAATCTAAGATAAAAAATAAGAGAATTATTTTATCTTTATACATATTTTTATTTTTAACATCCTTTTTGTAGGCTTTTACATACGAATAGTAACAAATATACAGTATTTATTATACATAAACGAACTGCCTCAGTAACATTTTGTTTTTGTTTAAAGATGTCTACTGAATTGGAATAATTATTACCATCCATTAGTATTCTGGGCAAAGAGGATTATATATGGAAGTTAGTCAATTTCTGCACTGAAATAAATCCAGATTTCTAGTATTATATAATGGAATCTGAAAGCTTATTAATAATGCAAGCAATTCTAATATCATTTAAGCCGCCGCTACCCGAATTTTTACCGATTTCTTGCATATCTCCTTTAAACATTTGAAGTTTTTAAGCTCTTAAAAAATGTATGTTATTTTTGAAGATAATATCTATACATTTCCCACGCCGAATCACAAATTATATGACATTCTCTCGATAGAAAAAAATCGCAAAGTATGCCCCATTTTTTATTTTATTTTCACCTCTGTTTCTGTTATTTTACAAGTTATATGTATGAAAAAATTCACAGTGTTTCGTTAAATGCTGTTTAAATAGATTTCGCTCTTTTTTACATATTTTTTATATGAATACCGCACAAGAGTCCCAAATGCTCCCGTCTGAAGCCAGTGAGACTATGGTATCCCCAATTGGGATATTTTGTGAGGCTGAAGGTAGTGGGGAGGGGAAGGAAGGTAGTAGGGAAGAGGAAGGTGGGAAAGTACCTGGCTATTCAGATCTGGTCACCAAACACGGCTAATGCCATTTCAAGCGACGTTTCAATTCTGAATGGTGGTCTTACACCAGGGCGATACTGAGAGTATCTTCCACTCTGGGAATTCTGATTATTTTAAATGAATAAATTGTGAAATAACATAAGTTAATCAAATAAAATTTATTTTCCAGGCCGGATTCGATCCCGCGACCTTCGGTGTGCGAGTCAAGAGCCTTACCGCTGGACTACGCCAGCCGTATTACATATCTCCCGTAAACATTTGAAGTTTTTAAGCTCTTAAAAAAATATGTGTTATTTTTGAAGATAATATCTAGACGTGTTCCACGCCTAAACGTAAATTGTATGAAATTCGAAAAAAATCGCAAAGTATGCTCCGAAAATGATTATAAACACGTTGTTTTCAGTTATTTTACAAGTTATAGTTGTGAAAAGATTTACAGTATATCTTTAAATGATACTTAAGACGCCTTCCATGAGATTTTTTCTGTATTTTAAACGAGTCGTGTTTTATTGAACATTTTCACAATTTTCGCATCGATTTTATCGCTTTAAATATTAGCGCACTCCTCTAACATTCGTAATCACATATCTCTCCATCTTCTTCTTTTTGAGCGCAGATGCTTAAAGGTTAATGCAAGCAATTCTACTTTCATTTTAAATTTTATATAGAAATACCGAATCATTGAAAATCCCTTTGTCTGACAGTTTAAGCCTATTCACATGGGATGAGGTTTGTCTAGGTATTGGAGGCGGATGACCAGGACACACTGAACCCCAGATTCCTACCCACCCCTTAAACCCTTTTCCTTCTCAGAACTCTCCTCTCCTTTCTTTCCCCCAAAACCCCTCCACACAACATCCCCAAAGATGACATAGGCCCTGAGGGAAATTATTTTCCTCAGGGCCTCCTGTGTGGAGCTCATGTAAAAAAAAATATATATATCATATGAAAGAATGTTGTAGTTAAAAAAAATTGCTAAAATACCCGTTTTAAAACAGAGAAAACTTAATAATTTATTTTGTATTCTTTCAATAGCTTGTACATAAACATATGTGGTTTCCAGACGTGAGAATTTGTGCTGTGCGTAATATACAAAATTTAATAAGCATAATATAATATTTTAGAATAGGTTCAATTCGGTAAAGTTCATCTATTTTCATTTTAATCATGCAACAAAAAGGGGTGTACAGGTTTATATAAAGTATTGACATTTACGAATTCTGTTTGAGAAATTCTACCTCGTCTAAATCTGTCAGCTACATTGCTAAACATATTTAAAACAACTGACGAGCTATTTTGGTTTCGGTTTCTTACGTGGATTTTATTTTTTCCGATTTCCCTTCATGTTCGCTGTATTAAACGAGTCACTTAATTTAATAACAACATTTTACTGTTATGCTCTCATTAATGTGCTTGCGAAATTATTCCATCTTTGGGGATGCTGCGTGAAGAGTCTTTTAAGAGGAATATAAACGCCAGAAATATTTCGAATCTCGTGCCTGCAAAATTTTAAAATCGAGCGTCTTTTTGCACGAGGCTAGTAAGCGAAAAAGTGGTTTTTATTTATTTTATGCATTTTTTTACAAGAACGAAAAAAAGTTATAACATGGAAAACCTCAAAAATAGTCTTAGCCATAAAGGGGTATTTTTAAAAAATTGTTTCTTGTATTACTTCATAGTTAAGTCATGAAAAAACATTTTTTTTGTGGTTTACGCTTAAATTTTTTGTTATGTAAATAATAATTTTATTGTAATTCCAATACATAGAAAAGCTGGTAAAAGCTTCGATTTATCCGTAGCATATTTTTTGATGTTCATACTGTAAGCCGATTCGTCTTAAAGATTAATCAAAATAGTATCTACATAGGATTTCACGTATATATTCATCTTAAAAAAAGGAAGGAGATGAAGTTTTGTGAAAGAAAAAAGGTGTGAGGGGTGTGAAGGAATCTGAGGGTCAGTGGGTGTAAGAATGGCGGACGTTTGAATCCATTTCCACCCAAGGGCGGATCCAGGGGGGGGGGTCATGGGGGTCATGACCCCCCCTGGGCTGGGTCCAGGACCTAGGTGGACCACTAATTAAAATTGTTAAGCATAATGTTTTCATATATTTTTTGTATCTATTATTATCAAAATTAAATTCTAACTTAGTCATAACTTGACCACGACTATGTGACCCTTCCCCCCCCCCCTGGTGTATATGACCCCCCCTGACGCTATGTGCATGACCCCCCCCTGGCGTCAAAGCTGGATCCGCCCTTGTTTCCACCACTACGATGCAAGGAGGGGCCAAATGGTCTCCCTCAACCAGTCTCTCCCAATTCGGTCTGCCACGCAGTAAGTATGTAGACGCGTTCACTACCAAAACCCAGACAAACCTCACCCCGTAAACCCGGATACCCCTGCTAAGTCGCCAAACGGAACAAACCACTTAGGGTTACCTATGATTGACGAAAGTATCGGTTCATTTCCGAATGATTTTAAAACTATCAATATTATATTCTTAATTCAGAATAGAGAACTCCAGTACAATTTTTTAATTTTTTTTAATAAATAATTCTAACTTAAATAACTGCATTTTTATTTTTATTTTTAGTTAGTTTTAATAGTTTAAATAATTGTCAAAGTTTCAATTTTTCAAGACCCCCCGAAAACCACCGGAAATATGGTAAATCGTGTGACGTCATCACTCCTGAAAAATTAGTATAGGATCGGGAAATCAGCTGATCAACTACCGCCATTTTGAAATTCCGTTGTTCGAAGTATTCTCCCTAGAAATGCTATTTTTTTTGTGCAGTAGTTTTTTAATATTTTAAATAATTGACATAAACTAATAGAGGTACCTCTATTTTTGATACTGAATTATTAAGGCTTAAATATTGTTTCAATTAACACAACAATTAAATCTCTATAAACAGTATGAAATAAAGAATAACATGAAATGTTGTTAATACTGATGGCTTGTGCCATACCTACATTTCAATTGATTTCAATACAATGTGATACAATGACTGGTGACGCACGACTTCAGCGCTAACCATTCAATCGTACCAACTTTACAGTGTATTTTAACGAGACGTTAAAAAATGCACTTTTTAATAATTTTTTTACGTTTAATATTATGAAATAAAACTTATATATTCAGAATCAGCGTTTATTGGTCTATATGAACATATTTTTTAAAGCGATAATATTTTTCACTGGAGTTCCTTATTGGTAGAGAAAAGTGGCCTTTTATTTTAAGAGGCCAGAGATTTATTTTTTCCAATAAGTAAATCGTTCAAAAATATTAATAGCGTGTTTTATTACCTTTCTAAAACTGTTTTTAGTTTTTGGATTTTATTGTAAAGCGGTGTAGGAACTATGTATGATTAGGAACTTGATTAAATAATGGTTTTTAATGCTGTAAGCACTGTATTTTGTATTTTTTACGCCTAGCCCTGCGCACTAGATCAAAAAGCACACTGCTGCCAAGTGTGAGGTTTTAAAACCTTTCGTACCAACCACCAGTTCCGAATAGTTCAAATTCCTAGTTCCTATATCTAAATCCGTGTTTTATTCTTCTGATGTAAAACCGCATGTGTAATATAAAGTTTACAATAAGCTTAGTGGTCTTTTTAACTTACACAATCATTCATTTCAATATATCCAAGCACATAAAGAGTCCTCGTGCCCAACACATTCTATAGCGGAATTTTTTTTTAAAATACCCTTGTAGAATAATTTTTTCAATGGATACGACTGTTTAAACCGCTATTTACAAGCCGAATTCAAATAACGTATCCTCTAGATTCTAGATTTACGAGCAGATCTCAAGATGAACAAGTAGTGTTTTGGTTTTAACAAGACAGAAACATAGACAATACTGCTCAAAGCACAAACCCTTTTTCGGTTGAATGGTTTCCTGAAATGGAGATCTCGGATGGCATTCAAGGTCGCGTAATTCGAATACTCCACATTTTTATAATATTTTGATCTTCAAACAAAAATGTTCGTGTCAAAAAATTTATCAAAGAGATTATTTATATGACATCACGCAGAACTGACTGGAAATGTCATAAATGCGATCTCCAATCATTGAAGTTATGTCTCCAATACCGCCTTGTTATTGATAATGAATTTATTTGTGGGATAATTTATTTGTCGGATACAGTTGTGACTTTGACTTCGGCTAAATTATAGTGAGATGGCAACAGTCAAAGGTTTATATACAGTAGTGCCTACCTCGCCCTCTTTCGAACCCAGAACTCCGCTTAGCTATTCTAGGCGTTACTCACCGCAAAATACTCGTACATTGTTAGTTGTAACGCGTAATTAATTAATAACTAGCAGTTACAAACCCACTCCGCAGGTTTTTGCTGCTAGGCCCCGCGTGCGGCTTTTGGTTCGGCTTGGCACAGTTTGAGTGTTGGTGACCATTTTATAAATCCGATAGGAACTGGTTCCAAAAATAGCCAGTTACTCGGATCCACTATGATCCAGTGACAGCTAGTCACCGAGACAAAGTAACCATGACAAATTAACCGGACACGTAATGCCGTCGTATGTAAAATATAGCTTCGTGATGGTATTATTCACAACTCGTTAAGTATTTACCGTTAATCTTTCCATATCCGGAAAGATACTTAATTTCTATAAATCCGTAGTACTTATATCTAGAAGGGAAACTTCTACTTGCGAGCTGCTGACGGAATTGGAGACATCTTTTGACAGATTTTTGAATTAAAAACCGAATTAAAACGGTAGCTTTGTTTGAAATTTCACGTACACAGATGTTATTTGTGGCACGGCGCGTAAGGCGTTATGTCAGACATGCAATCGAAGTCGGGTTTTGAAATTCAACCACGCAAACGGGAGGGTATTAATACTGTTTTATTCATTGTCGTGTACAGAATTTCAGTAAATTCTACATATATTTTATAATATATTTTTTGAGATGCTGTTCAGAAGGTATTTTTAAGTAGAAGAAGCTCTGAGAAGGAAAGGGGTATGAGGGGTGGGAAGATATCTGGGTCAGTTTGTCCATGAGTGACGGACGTATGAATCGCTCCCACTGTGCAGCAAAGCGAATGGATGGAGAGAGTCCAGCTGGAGAGAGTCCAAATGGTCTCTTTCCTGAACCAAGACCTGAACAATCCTCAGCCCATAAAACTGGGCACCCCAGCTAAGTCTCCAAACGTGGCCAACCACTTGGGGTGACCTAAGGTAGAGGTATTATGGAAATAATTTTTCATTCGCTTTTAAAAGGTACGAATGAGCTAGTTAGTTTAGCAAGAAAATATAATTTCTAACTAGTTCCCATTAATAATAATATTAATTATTATTTTTAATTGATAAACTAACGTTTAAGACAAGACTCTTTGTGCATAGCACAAAGGGTAACAATTATTATAAGCAATAATTATTAAACTGAAACACTCATCTGCATTGAAAAAGTCTTCCGAGAAAAGATACTTGCCGCCAACGGGACATGAACCCGTGTCCTTCTAATTGCCGCTCAGGTGCTCTACCACTGAGCTATGTAGGCTTATCTAATACCCGCCAAATAGTTCAATGTATACTAGTGTTTCATTCAACAATTATTGCTTATTACATTTTTCCACCTGAAAACAACCAACTTTATTTTTGTGAAAATGGCATTGTTAGTGGTAAATCTGTCGCTAGGTGGTGTCGACATTTATGGTGAAATACTTTAACTTGTCAAATATTAATTGTTATTTTTAATTGATAAACTAACGTTTAAGAGAAGCGTTTTTATGTATAACACAAAGGGTAACAATTATTATAAGCAATAATTATAATTCAGCCTGAAACACTCATTGGAGGGGACCCACCACTTTCCCTAGGCGTTATAAGGAAACATATGGTTTCCTCCTTCACCGCACACGTCAAGACTCTACTTTTTTTTTGAACGAAGCTACATTTATTTGAACGACTCTAGACCCTCCAATGTCCATGCATACGGGGTTAGTAAGCAGTATGCAAGTACTTACATTAACGTTATACAAAAGATGCAGCCCGTGGAATAATTCTTTTGAAATAGGTAACATCAAAAAGAGATAATAGTGTTTGTAAAAGAAAAAGAAAAATAAAAATAACGGCTATGACCAGTCAAAGAAACCTTCTGTAAATAAAATAAATAATGAGGAAAAAACAGTTATATGATTATGTTATAATGTAAGTAATTACTATAGTAGCGGAAATAAAATAAAATATATTAAAAAAAGCCAGAGAAAGTATTCCATAGACCACCAGGCAGTCCCAATGAGAATGCGTATAGCTATCGGCCCAACCGCAGACGATGCTCGAAGTCCGCGTCCTTTAGCCGGTTCCCCGATTTTGCCTCGAAGAAATGTACTTGGGAGAGAAGGGGAAGTTTTTGAAGACCTTGACGAAACACTCAGTCAGTTAGTTAGTTACTATATAACTTTGTCTTAGATTTACGTATATTCCAGATCATATGATTATTATTATAAGCAATCATTATCAGCCTGAAGCACTCATCTACATTGAAAAAGTCTTCCGAGAAAAGATACACGCTGCCAACGGGATACCAACGGGACACCAACACGTTGGCGGCATGTATCTTTTCTCGGAAGACTTTTTCAATGTAGATGAGAGTTTCAGGCTGATAATTATTGCTTATAATAATAATCATATGATCTGGAATATACGTAAATCTAAGACAAAGTTTGTACAGTAACTAACTAACTAACCATCACGCCGTCACCGCAGGGGTAGGCAGAGAGGACGGACCGCCAAACAACTCGATCTTGGCACACACTCCTTGCCTCGTTCACATTCATACAACCTCTCATACATGCTCTTCTATTATTCCGACTCTTCACATAGCCCGACTCAAGTATCTGATTCACTTGGTCGTGCCATGTCTTCTTCGGGCGTCCCCGACTTCTTCTACCATTATATAGTAATGTTCTTAAATCCCAGCGATTGGGATTATTTGATGCGTTCGGGAATTATCTATGTTCGTCGATATTAGAAGTTACATTATTTATCTTGTGGTTTACAATGAATATTTGACTGGACCAAACGTCCGTTCTAATGGATGCTCTGTGTAATTCTCAAGCAAGAGAACTTGACACTTGAAGGTGCCCAACTAACGATCGTATATTATCGGCTATTTCCGTAACCGTTCGGTTATTAGATACGAATGGCGACAGTTGCCACTATACTAAGATACTACTTACCTGACATCTATTGAGATATCTCAAAACTACATATACTGACGACCTAGTGAAGGTTATTGAAACTACATAGATAATCTTATACAGCACAGATATCAACTCCAATATTTCTACATCCTGTTTTATTGACCACTAAGCAAGGAAATTTATTCTTCATACCATATTATAATCTGTTTTGTACTTAAAATAGTTTCCTTACGATTATGGTCACGAATTTGCAGACATTATTTGCGCTTGGTGGAGAATTTTCGAACATAATGTGTATGCGTAAACATGCAAATTACCCGGTTTTATGGATCACGTTTCAAATTTACTGGCTTCATTCTACAACTATGGACGTGATAAAAACAATCATACGTAGAACCATACGCTGATGATATTTTAGATCTAGGTGGTTATATTGTCCGAACTCGAGAGACTAGAATGTATTGGTCTGTCAGGAGCTCTAGAAATCGATAACTATATGTAATGTATTAAAGAGTTTCTAAGTGATGCCGACAGATGGCAGTAGGAAAAGTGCTTCTATCGATTGCCGACAGGGGTACCCGAGTAGGCGGTGGCCGTCGAGATTGATTCTGGCCAGCCTACCACCCATTCAATTAACCACTAATTAGACAGGTCGTGTGACTTGTGGCATAATTATTGTAAATACTCGTAGTAAATTCATAATAAACCAGTTTGTTACCAAGAACCCATAGTTAGTTATTGAGAAGACACAGAACTAATTGTGTTTGAATGTAAATAACACCAATTATTACACTTAACAATATCGTTAATATACAATGTGCGTAACTTCCGATGATTTTATATCGATACCCCTAGCACAGTTTCATCGTTGATAACCGAACCGAAATTGATAGAGAACATACCAGAAATTGATATCGGCGGATCTGTTCACGAATTTCTCTTCCGGATTGTCAAACGCCAATCAATTACGTAAAAATAATAATTATTTGAAATTATTGAATTGAAATACTTACCTAAATATGCATTGGTCTGCATTTACTTTTTGACACTAAACGGGAGATAGTTTGATAATCAAGTCATTCATATTTCTAGCACTTTCATCATCATCATCACTCTTGGCTCTACAACCCTTGGCCTCCTCAAGAGTCTTCTTCCACTCATCCCGATTTTGTGCCAGCTCTCTTCAGTTTAGAAGCTCCAAGGTAGATATATCTTTGAGGACGTTATCGCTCCATCTTAACCTTGGTCTTCTCAGGCTTCTTCGCCCTGTCGGTCTTGAGTTCAGCAGGGACTTTGATGCTTGATGCTCGGTCATTCTCTCCACACGAAACAGCTACCGAAGTCTTCCCAGTCTTATTAATTTTGTGACGTTTAGCTCTTTTTACAGAGTAAATAGCTTATTGTTGTAACGTCTGCGCCAAAATCCATTTTCTAGAACCGGTCTGAAGATGCGCCTCAGAATTTTCCTTTCAAAAACGTCCAATGCTCACTCGTTCCTCTTAGTTAGCACCCACGTCTCAGCTGCGTACGTGAATACCGGTCTGGACGACAGTCTTAATTATATTAGGTTTTATAGGCGGAAGTAACAGCGATTTGCGTTCACTATGCGCTTCTGGATCTCATCTGTGGTATTATTGTCGTTTGTTATCAGGGAGCCTAGGTATGTGAATCTCGGTACCGTTTTAAAATTTTGTCTTCCAGATGTGAGAGTTGGGGATTATTGGGTGCATCCTACGGCCACGTATTTGGTCTTCTGCTCGTTTCAACCACTTAAGTTTCTCAAAACTCGAGCGGAATAAATTGGTCGCGTATTAGTTGAATAAGTTAAGTCTGCGAATCGCGTATACAACTTATTTCTATTCTGAGAGCTTCGTTAATTCAATCTTTTCATTACATAAGTCAGTAATTTTGCACAACAAACGACATTATCCAAATAAATTTGTATATTGACAGTTATCTGATCGTATGGAGGCCGGGATAAGAGATATCAATCGTGTCGGTCGGAATATCTCTTATCAATTGTTGACCGTGATCGCAAATATTGATTACTGACCATAGAGACGGATTTGATCAATACCGGATTGATATAGGGTTTTATCGATCATCCACGCTAGGTACCTTGGTTAGTTTGTATCCTAGTTAAGTTTTGCGCTCGAGCACTATTTTCGTTCACTAACGCAGCAATGTCCTTTTTGTCCGGGACTGCATAAACGACCAGCAAATAATATCAAAAGCCAGCCCTTCAATAACATTTTTTAGTTTTGTTCAATGGCAGATCCATTTGTTAGTTTGTTGTGGTCTTGCAGCGACATAATTACATGAGCTACCAAGCAAAAAATAAATTATGTCATTATTATAAATTATATCATTATTTATATTTAATTTTTACCTTTATAAGTAAAATCTCAAATTATAATATTTAATTAAATGAAGACAATATTAGCGACGCTTAATCGAATATCTGGAGACAGAAAAATCAGAAAAAGATATTGGCTCCACTGAGAAAAAGATATTGGCTTCTGGGTTCGAGTCTCAGCGGAGCCAATATCTTTTTCTGATTTTTCTGTCTCCAAA
This sequence comes from Limnephilus rhombicus, assembly GCA_929108145.2. Classification (NCBI taxonomy): domain Eukaryota; kingdom Metazoa; phylum Arthropoda; class Insecta; order Trichoptera; family Limnephilidae; genus Limnephilus; species Limnephilus rhombicus. Next base: position 52,198,381 of record OV815280.1, on the reverse strand, counting down.
TTTTCGATTGAGCGTCGCTAATATTGTCTTCATTTAATTATATATCATTATTTGTAATCAAATCTTCCCTGATGATGGATACTGTAATGCTGTCCGAAGAAGGTAACGCAACAAAATAAATCAAAATGAAATTGTCGTATTCATTTGGACTGTTTTGTTTGTATTTTCTCAATATTATTTGAATAAATACAAATTTGAGGTTTTTAAAAAAGAATTATCGTCAAGATAGTTAGGCTTCTATGGAAAAATTGTATAATTCCTAATTTGAAATATAAAAATGTTATCGTGATATATTTTGGGGTATTATGCCGTGTTGGCAATACTTTTGGCAGTGAAAATCTAAAATCATATAAAAAACAGAGTGTGCGTTTTACAAGCGGTAGAAGTGAAACCTTCAGAAAACTAAAGTACCTAGGCAAGAGTGAGGAGGCTACGAAGCATCACACAAAGAGGAGACCGATTAACCTAACTCATTCTCTCGCAGGCTAAATCCTATAGATGTATGCGTTTGTCTCTTTTTGGTGTCGCTATTTTTCGTTTCATCGAGTTTCAAATCACAAGAAAGAAGCTAAAGAAGTTTTCACTTCAAAAAAAGTTGCTTAAAATATATTTTGGTTCTTAACTAAGCAAGGTAGGTATTTTGGTTTTGATAAATTAAATGAGGGAAAATTGGAAACATACTTTTTTGGACACGAGGCCTACTGTTCACAGACCTGCTAGTAATAATAGTTAGGTAAATATAATAAAATCTTGAAACAATCACGTATCTGTGAGATTTTACAGAGCAAGGTTCATTGACATAGATAAGATCAATTTTCAACGTTATCTTGAAGCGTCAAGAGAGGCCACTCTTCAACACTTCTCTCTGAGTGATTCCGCCCCCAGCTTCTAATTCAATTCCCATCTCCTTCCCGCTACTCTAACTCTGCGCCCGAGAGAGTTAGGGGAGGTGAAGGGTGAGGGGTGAGTCCCCGGGTAGTAGCCTAAGCGGCTAACCCCGCGCCCCAGGCAACTCTCATTAGACGCGTTACTCCCACGTCTTCGTCTTTTTCTTTAGTGACTTGTGCCCTGGTGAAAGATTCACTTTGCAATGTTTGCTAGCTTCCTATAGAGCAGGGGTGCTCAAACTTGAACTGCTGGCAATCTACCTCAATATTATTAGACTCCGAACAATCGTCTCTGACAGGCTGAAGCGCCGAGGGGGGGGGGGGAGAAAACTTTATGCCAATTTTTATATCACATGTGAAGAATTTTCTTCCAATAAATTAAAATTACACTCAGAACATAAAAATGGATTTTCTTTGATTCTGGCAGTACATAAATAGTCTGCTACTAGAATTTTATAACTACATGTTTTTCTTTCGAAATGTGTTAGCAGGTGAATCCACAATTCGAATTTTACATTGTGAACCCAAAACTGGTTTAAATTAAATCTGTATGCGGCGAGTTAAAACTACACTCAGATGAAAATGATTTTTCTTTATTCTGGTAGTACATAAATAGTCTGCAACTAGAATTTTATAACAGCACCAAATAAGAGAACGTTTTCCTTTGAAATATGTCAGCAGATTAAATTAAATCTGTATGCTGCGAATTAAAACTACACTCAGAACACGAAAATGTTTTTTTTTAAATCTGGCAGCACATGCAGTGTGCCACAACAATTTTATAACTGCACTTCGAATAAGATAATGTTTTCCTTCGAAATGTGTTTGATAAAAACTGTGAATAGATTTATTTACATCGGCAAATTTTTCTCGAGATCGACTAAAAAAGCACTCGCGATCGACTGGTCGATCGCGATCTACCGTTTGAGCACCCCTGCTATAGAGCAATAGGATATCCTCACTGTTTTTTCATTCTATACAAAATTACGATAAATAGGTAGGAGGTATTATCATTTTGTTTTGAAGAGTTAAACTTTCCATGTACATTTGTTACTTACATTTTAATTTCATCTGCTACCGGTTTCGACACATCCGTGTCATTCACCAGGAAACTTAAAATTTATACAAGTACAGAAATTAATAGATTTTATTTGGAGGGTAATTTCGTCTCTATATGGGGAAGCGTTGCATGTATTAGGGTGAACGGAGATTTTAGGGGGTGGTTTGACATCACAGAAGGTGTTACAAGGCTGCGTAATGTCGCCGTGGTTATTCAATCTATACATGGATAATTGATAATCTGAATGTATGTTGCCGATGATGCGGTGCTGATATTTAACTGTATGGAAGATCTACAGTCTCTCGTGTCTAGGATGAACGAAGTATGTATGAAGAAAGAGTTAATGATGAATGTAAGTAAGTCTAAAGTCATGGTATTTGAAAGAGAGAGTACGAAAACATTGGGCAACATAGTTGTGAATGATGAATATTTGGAGCAGGTGGATAAGTTTGTTTATTTGGGAAGCATGTTTACGAGAGATGGGAAGGCTGATAGAGATATCGAAAGAAGGGTAAATGCAGGCAACTCTATTAATAGACGACTGAAAACCGCTGGCGCTAAAAACTGTCCAAGGAAGCGAAGTTAGCCGTCGATAATGGAGTGCTGGTACCTACCCTGATGTATGGCAGTGAGGCACGGAACTTTTTTTTTTTTTACATAAGCTCCACACAGGAGGCGCTGAGGAAAATAATTTTCCTCAGGGCCTATGTCATCTTTGGGGATGCTGTGTGGAGGGTTTTTTTAAGAAAAGGAAGGAGAGGAGAGTTCTGGGAAGAAAAAGGGTTTAAGAGGTGGGTAGGAATCTGGGGTTAAGTGTGTCTTGGTCATCCGCCTCCAAGACCTAGCAGAGGAACTGGCAGAGGAAGGATGAAAGTAGACTGAATGCTGTAGAAATAAGATCCCTGAGGCGTATGTGTGGTAAAGTACGATCGTGTGAAAAATGTGGAGATCCGCGAAGAATGCAAGGCGTAAGCGTAATGAGTGAGATTAAGAAAGGGACGCTCAGATGGTTTGGGCATGTAGAGTGAATAAACGAGGAAAGAGTGTAAGGAGAATATATGACGCAAATGTGAAAGGTAGAAGAATTCGGGACGCCCGAGGAAGACATTGCACGACCAAGTGAATCGGATACTTGAGTCGGGCCGTGTCAAGAGTCAGAATAATAGAAGAGCGTTTGTGACGATGTATGAGTATGAACGAGGCAAGAAGTGTGAGCCAAGACCGAGTTTGGCGGTTCGTTCTCTCTGCCTACCCCTGCGGGGAAACGGCGTGATAGTTAGTTAGTGATTGATTTACAGGGTGCTATGATTTAGTTAAATGTTGCTTACTTTGTCGAAGCTATGGCCTATGACGAAGAAAAAAGCGAGTTAAAACGTTCAAATATAAATACATATTTTAATTTGTGCGCTTTGGACACCTTAGAAATAAACAAAAAAATATAAATAAAACGGTGCTTTAGACCACACGACTGAAGTAGAATTTTACTAACTTACATCTCCGTCTCAACTTCCGTTCGCTTCGCCCGACTGTTCGCCCCTCCCACCACCCAAATCTAATAAAATGTAATCATTTCTGTACATTTTAAGTTAGTTTTAAGTGTGCTATTGAATGACGCGGATGTGTCAAGACCGGTATCAGATAAAAGTAAAATTGTAACAAAATGTACACGGAAAGTAAACAATTTGAGTAACAAAATGTACACGGTTCAAAACAAAATGTCTAGAAATGTTATATAGTTAAAGCCCAAGAAATAAAAAAGAGGCACTTTTATGTTGAAGAATAAATTTTCTAAACGATTTAAAATTTCCGCTTTCAATTTGCCGCTAAAACGATATGCTCGTTTTTAACGGTTAGTATGACGGCGTTTGTTAATGACCACGAATGGTTACTTTGAAAACAACCAGATCTGATTTGACAGGATCTTAAAAATTGTCGTAGCATTTGCTCAATGTAAACAGCCCAAATTTTCCTGCAAATGTTACCAATAATTGCACTCGATCTAGGTTTAAAAAAACGTAAGCCTCCTTCCCCTCCCCACTACCTTCAGTCTCACAACATACCCCAATTGGGGATGCCAGACTCTCACTGGATCCAGACGGGAGCAGTTGAGATTCTTGTGTGCTATTCACTGTAAAAAAAAAAAATGCTTTAAAAATCACACAAATGCGAATCAATGGGTCAATAATTACATGATATCTTCATCATTAAGATTCGAACTATTTACCGGATATAAATTAAACATAGTTCTCTAAATAGATTTACTTTGAATGGTCAAGCACTTCGAGCCTTTATCCATTCTCCTTTCTTCACTATTTCCTTCGACCTTGAAAAACGTTGTATATACAGTGGCCATAATCCCCTTAGCCCCCTACAATAGGAACCTCCACACAACATCTTAGATGACATAGGCCCTGAGGGAAACTATTTTCCTTAGGGCCTCCTGTGTGGAGTTTATGAAAAAAAAGGAAACTAGCAAACACGTGCGGATTCACATTTTAAAGTACGTCAATTTGATCACGTTCCAAGTAACGTGTTCACTGGCTTCTTAAAATAAGGGACGACATTTTCTGCTTAAAACAAGAGCTTAAAAATAAAATCAATAAATATCGATTTATGTAAAACAGTTTTACTTTAGAAGACTCTAGAAGAAAATCGTAACGTGCTACCGAAATAGAATTCATATTTAGAAAAGGTATAATATATTTAAGGAAGATTTCATTTCAAGTTTATTTTAAGGTTTTCTCATCCTCATTTCGCTTCGATTTCTACCGCCAACTTGCGTGTTTAATAATAAAGTAATAAAGTTCTCTGTATTCGGGTCCATGCTACTAATATTAATGATTCGGTGCAGGAAAGTTTGAGACAAATTTTCATGCATAACTTGTAGACATATTTACTATGTACAATTTAAATCCTTCAGGCGTATTCATTTTCAGTACAACACGGCACGATGCGATGTAATTTGGCACAATTGTGCAATTTAAAACACAGGGACACTAGAAATAATGTGCTACTTTTGTATTTATTTCTAAATTGCGTAATTCCTGCCCCCTATCATTAAATTAAAAGGTTGCTGTTTCACCTCCAGACGTTGTTTCTTTTACGAACCGATTCCCATAAATTCTTCCTCTTTTTCTCTAAAATAATCGAATAACAAACAAGACTTACCTGCCTTTCTTTCTCTTGAACGGAATCGGACCCCAAGATAATTTGAAAAACATTTGAAGTGTCCTGTCATGTAAACCTAAAATTGGATATGCCAAACCCAGTAGATCAATCTTGTGGAGTGTTTAATACTTGAAGAAGGACCCTACAAATCTTAACAACTTTAATATAATATAATTCTTATATAAGTTAATTTAGAACCAGGTGGTAAATAGGTGAAAGCTCAACGTCTAGACTTTACGTAGAGAAGAAACCGAGGTACGAGAGCCAAAAGGCATTACACGAAGTGATGAAGAACTTTGCCTCATCAAAGTTTGACAAAGAAAATTACCTGGGTATCATGTAACAAAGACAATTATGTGTCTTTTGTGGTACCTACCTACTGAGAATTCCACAACGTGTAATTACAATAAGGTGACAATTTGGTAGCACCGTTGGAAACGAGTAAAATTGCTAAAATATTGAAGCTGTGCTATAAAACGAACTTGCTGAAAGTTAAAATTTCAACCCTGTTAATAAATAAATACTGAATATTAAATATTGCTAGTAAAAAAATACAACACCGACGTGCATTTTCATTGATCGAGAGGTTAGAAAGAGGGGGTTAAACGACCAGTCGAGGGTTCATGAATCCATCGTCGCTCTCTTTTGGTTTTTGGCGTTAAACAAGTCGATTGTAGTAGTCCTGTGTCGATCGATCGTTTTACACGACCCGGGTCGCTCACGACACACTTTTCGCGACACAAAATATGAAACTCGATTACGCTTCACCCAGCTACTTTCTACTACCTGAGTCGAGAGAGAAGGTGGCGAAACCCAGGTGTTGACAACCCGCTCGCTCTCTCGTATTACATCTATCTATCGACGCTCGCCCCGCCACTTCCGCACCCGAAACCCAGGTAGCAGTAGTAGAGCGGTTGCGAGAAGTGGGTCGCGAGACCCGGGTGCTGACGACAAAATGACCCGCTCACTCTTTTGTGGTCCGTGAGCGGATTTCAATGAGCGGGTTATTCACGACCGACCCAGGACTAGATTGTAGCCGACGGATACTCCTGTCGCTTTGAATTCAAAATGTTATAAGGTATCTTTTCGATATTCAGAAAATTTAGTTTATAATTTATGCATTAAACCACTTACTCGTTAATACGGAATACTTTTTATTGAAACAGGTAGATTTAGCTTTATTATTACGAAAAGTGAGTATTTATGTTGCGGAGAAAAAAAACATGCAAAAAATATCCATTTATCATTTTAATTTTGTTAAAATTAATTCACTTAGGTGGAAACGCCATTTTTGTGTTTATCGTTTTTTTTTTCAACATTTCATAGACAATCAATCAATGCTGCCAATCATAGAAAAAATATTATTGCCATGTAAAAGAATAATTTATTCACGTTATTAAGTGAATGCATTATTGATAAGTTTGTACCTGTATTTATAACAGCGTAACATGGAAAGAAAGGTATTGGAATAATTACACATACCCGCTAGACAAACCCTGCTTTGCCAAACAAACCATTCAAAACCTGGGATGTATATCTAAATTATGATGACATGCAGCTTTCGTAGTTTCAACCTCAGTCCAATAATTCGAATTAGGTACTTTTTTTATTTTATTTTGACGAGAATTTATTTTATAAGATTGGAAGTCCAACAAATAATGTCATATTTGATTGTCTATTAGTTAAAAAAGGAATATTCCATATTATACGTGCGTCAAACTTCGACAACACGAACGTTCCGTGTTATCCGTGAGATGAACTCTATGCATATTTGTTTACCTAAAATAAAATCTAAATTAAATTGGTAAGAAATCAATAAAGTGGTTTTCGACGATTCGTATCTAGACTGCGATGCAACAATGCGATGGGTAACGTACATTGAATTCTTGTTACAAGTGTCGGTTATTTAAAAGTTTTACTTAGCAAAAATAGATTTAAAATAGTAAATTAACTTCCAAATCCATCCACAGAGAGATTAAATCTATTCCTAGTAGCGTTGAACCGTTTGCTGCAATATAGGTTTTAAAGAGACATTTGTGAAGCAAAAGAGATTGTTTAATTTATATAACATAACAAACCTGTACTTTATGTACCTAAACCTACCCTCTCGTTACCCAACCCTTGTGGAGCTGTGATTTTCCAAGTCAGCCATAAACGAACTGAAAACACGACAAAAACCTCTTCGAATGTGTTAGTAAGAATGTAATTTTTTTGTCAAATTAGAATAATTCCTACCAACACGGTTCGACACTGTTTCTAAAAGCATACCTACTTAAATAGTATGATTTTCATCGCGTTTTGATTACGCAGTCAACGTTAAAAAAACATCAATATAATTTTTGATTCTGACAATTCGTGGTGGAGTTATAATACGTATGAAACTTATTTCTACTTATTTTTGTTATTTATTTTCGGGGTGTTATGCCGTGTTGCGCTACTTCCTCTTTTAGCCATACCGTGTTAATTAGGTTGAAATTATTCTGGAACATCAGCTCGTAGAGAAGTAGAGGTGTCTCTTCCACCTACATTAGCACACACTTCGCCACTGTCAATTACACTTTTTATCAAGTAAAGACTTTTTTCCTTACGATGACATTAATGTAACGTAAGCTCAGTCAAGTAAATAACACCTTCAGAAGGTAATAGTAAAAAGGCCGAATGAACCGTAATACTAGTTAGTTAGAACATGAGGGCATTGCAAAGCCTAGCTAGTTAGAGGATTACGAAAGAATCCGTAGAATAAAAAATAAAAAAGGCATCATTTACACATCTGCCCTGATGATGGACACTGTAACGCTGTCCGAAACGTTGGCTAAAGAAGGAGGTAGAGAAACACGGCATCATAAATAAATAACCTTTTTTTACATTAATTGCACACAGGAGACCTTGAGGAAAATAATTTCCCTCAGGGCCTATGTCATCTGGGATGCTGTGTGGAGGGTATTTTTAAGGAGAGGAACGAATGAACATTGGTCTTACTTAAAATACTTTTGGCCGTGAAAATCTAAATTCAAATCTATTTCTACTTAATTTATTTTTGACTGTAAATTAAGTGGAAATAAGTTTTATAATATGTGTTTTATTATATGATAATAATTTAACTTTTAGTAAAGTGCATTATACAAATATTATTATCTTTTTACAAATATCATACCTACTCAAAATGTTTGTAATCATTGGTCAACCACCGCTGATAGTTTACAGTTATTTTTTTAATATTTTTTATAAGTGTATTTTAGCCAATTAATAATGCTTGACAATTGGTTAATAAATAATGTTGCTTAAATTGCTTGACAATTAGTTTATAAATAATGCTTGACAATAATTGGTGGGAAGGCCCGTACACTTTATTTGCCCTTTTATTGGTTAGGAGCGGCTCAGAATATTTGAATGGACGGAACCAATGGTTATAAAGAAATTTTCCTCAGCAGCCGTCAATGTTAAATAATAATAACTCTAGTTTGATAGTTCGACGGCCTCTGTAGTCAAAGCTAAGGCTCTCGTGTTCAAAACCCGGCACGCGAAAAAATATCTTTTTCATTTACTCATTAAAAATAATATATAGTAATATTATATTGTGGGTGTCACAGACATAAATAGTAAGCTGGAAGAACGACAGTTGAGATGGTATGGACACATAAGACGGAGACCATCAGACCACACAGTGAGGCAGGCAATGTCTATGGAGCTTCACCGACAGTCATCCAGAGGAAGACCGAAGAACTCCTGGATGACTCAATGTTCCAAAATTATTCAGAGAAACGGCCTGGATGAAGGCGATACTCAGAACAGAGAAATTACAACCTGAGAACGAGAAGTTGGGACAGCGCAAGGAAGAAGAAGAAGATTAAAAATAATATATAGTATATTTGCTGCACTTTTCAGAGTGGAAGATACTCTCGGTATTGCCTTAATGTAAGACCACCATTCAGAATTTAAAAGTTGCTTGAAATGAACTTAACCGTGTTTAGTGCCACGTACCTTCAGCCTCACAACACACCTCAACCGGGGATGCCATTTTCTCAGTGGCTCCAGACAATAGACAACAATTTGGGAAGCGGGAATGTGTTCCGCCGCCCCGGGAACCATTCGTTAGATAACCAACACCTCTGCCATAGGCCACCCCAAGTGGTTCGCTTCGTTTGGTGACTTAGCAGGGGTGCCCGGGTTCATTATGTGAGGTTTGTCTAGTTCTTGGCGGTGGATTATCTGGACACACTGAACCACAGATTCCTGCCCACCCCTCATACATTTTTCCTTCCCAAAAGTTCTTTTCATTCATTTCCTTAAAAATATCCTCTACACAATATCCAGATGAGATCCTGTGTGAAGCTTATCTAAAAAAATAATAAAACGAAGGGAGCCGTTAGATTTCTTGTGAGGTATTTACTTATAAAAAGCATAACCGGCAAAAGCAACTCAAACAGATGGTTTCTGTTTATTATTTATTAAATTAAATATTTGTTTAAAAAACCGAGTGTAGTTCACAAGCGGTTGAAGTGAAACCTTCGCCCACACACACAACTAATAAGAACAAAGTGAAGCTTGTAATGGTCCGCCACTCCTGGCTTTGACACCAATTGTGATGAACCCTACCTAATTTATTTACTTTTCTAAGCTTCTACCTCGTAGTTCAAATCTCGTAGCTACGTTCATAATTCTACCCTTATGTCCTACTGATCACACCCCTAGGTATGATGGCCTGACTTAAATCCCCCCCCCCTTTTTCGATTTGTTTCTACCTCAGGCTCGTGATTTTCTAACCCCTATACTTTATAATCTAGCTGAACCTACCCTATTTTCTCAAATCCCTGCGATTTTCTCGCAGTAAACAAGATTTAAGATTTTTTGTTCACATTATTTCTATATTCTTCGTTGTGTATTTTTTTGTTTTAGAATTTACATCTGTTTGCATACTTAATATGCACACATATGTAGAGAAGATAATGTATTACGTGTGGTAACCCCTAGATTCTTTTAGAGAAAGTGTGAGAATTTTCCGATCTATTTAGTTATTATTATTTTAGTATATTAAACCGAGTTTGATAAAATAGCCTCACCCTTAAACCTCGTGTCTACTTGATTTCCGTAGGAATTTTGTTTGTTTATTTAATTCTTCCTATCACCGCTGATGCGTCGATAACAAAACAACAGTTAATAAATTAAACATTTCAAGAAAGAAAACCTTACCATTGTAGGATGGTCGTATTTGAAGGTCCAGTTTTATCACTCGAAGTCCTTGTCTGCAACTTCCCCTAACATAGTGTTTTGTAATCATGGTTAGTATTCATGGTTAGTTCTCGCAAAATTGTAGAAAAGTAGGAATGGATGGTCATGGATGGATATGGGGATAATATGTTTGCTGAAAAGTCGGCTCCTCCGCTATCCAAGTGAAAACCGATGAACAACAATTACAAACCGGATTCTCCCCAGTACGTTTGCTAGGCTTGTCCTTAGATCCGAGTTTTACCCTCTTCAACGGGCGTCTCATGCTATGAAAGGGGCCCTTCACGCCAGCAGGAGGAATACCTAGTCTTCATGCCGTTTTTCTGTCTTACTCCGACTTCCGTCTCCTCCGGATTGAATTTAACTCTACTGAGTCTAGAAGGGGTATTTCATGTCTTCCCTTATCATGCCTCTATCCGTTGAATGTGGCGTAAGCTTGTGACGGGCAGATCCATCCTCCCGCGTGACCGACCCAGCGTTACACTCCACCTCTGACTAGCTGACATAAAACGCACCTCGTGAGCCTTATGTTTGCTTTCAGGTTCGACAAGGACATACGGTATGCAAATAACCTGCAGCTTTCATGCCGCGTCAGCGTACTGTCCGCATACGTCCTTCCTCTTCCCCGTATGCCCACCTCGACAATACCGCCACAAGATCAAAGCTCTCCGACCAGAAAGGTTGACACTTACATTTCCGGATAGCCAATAGTCACATACAGAAGCCTTGAAGTCTAGATACGTGTGCAAATTCAGGATTTAGGACTGTATGAGTATTTGAACACCAGTGCTTTTTAAATGAGGTCACTAGTTCCTCGTGTGTTAGGTATTTAGGATTGCGAGTGATTATGGATTCTTGGATACCTACTTCCTATAAGCGAAATTTTAAAAAGAGATAAATCATGTTGTCATTGAATCAATGACCTCCTGAATAATTATGATGAGCTCTTTTTGAGTTTTTAGCTAGTCGCGGTACTTTACTTTGCGAAATTTTGTACGCTGAATCAATGCTACCTATTGGCGATCGCCCTAGTATAATCAAGTTGTTTAGAATTGAATGAATTTAACGTCGAAGTTGCTATCACATATTGAATGCAGATTTCGTCGTAAGCTATAATTGATAAACCTGCCCCTTGACATAAATGATTGGTTTTGTTTATTTGTTGATGGGATCTAGGTGACTGTGTCAATGGATGACATTGAACTCCAATCGAATTTTTAGATACACAATCGAAGGTCATATCAACATACCCTAATCATGCTGGTGAGAGGAAGCTAATAGGTATTTGTTTTACAAGTACGCTAGGATGCCAAAATTAATTTAGTGATGCGTTTCTATCTAATTATGTGTTAAGTATTTGTTTTATTTAATGTAAGTGTTGTTGTTAATTATTTCTCCCTCATCTTATTATTGTCTTTATTTGGTAATTTTAAAATATGGAATGTATTGCATTGCACTTCCCCTGCATACATACTGGAATAAATCATTATTATTATTATTATTATTATTATACAAGTATGCCAATGTAATTACCTAAAATTGATTGAGAGGTACATTTCTATTAAATCGTGTAGTACCTTATTACACTGCGCCAATAGTTAATTAACTCCGATGAACGAATGAACGATAAGGGATAGATACATCATTTTTTTATGGTTTATTTGTTTACACTTCACATAGACGACCTTCGGTTTACTGACCTACTTTGGAGATTGTTTATTTCTACGGTCATTGTCCTTTTGAAACACGATTCATTGTTTAACTAATTCTTTTATATTTTATTTGCCCTAGTTTTTACCCAAACATTGGTCGTTTAAGTAGGTACTTTGCTAACCTAAGAGGTATCTGGATGACCTGGTTTCAACTAAGGTATAATTTGCTTGACCTAGTTTTGAGAAATATAGGTATTTCGGTTACGAATCAAACTGATATCTTATGTCGCCGTATCCTTATGCGCTCTTAAATAAACAATAGACCTACCTAACTAAAACAAGTACTTGTATGACCTAATTTTTAAGTAGGTATTTCCTATTTGACCTACTTTCGAGCAAGTGAGAATTGTTATCAGTGTGTTAGTGACAAAACTTTAAAGCTCCGATTGATTTATTGGTGATGCCGCCTGTCCCTTCCTTCTCTGTCTCTGAAAATAATTAATAATTGGTTAAATCTTACCAGCCTCGATCGATTACAATTTTTCAAGTCGGGAATTTTATGACAACGACATTGTGATCAAGGCTTCCCTTTTTTGTTTCCTAGCTAACGGATTCCTATCGGTCTTCTTGAGAAATGACTCTGATGATGAAAAAAAACTCTTCAAATATCTGTCTATTTAAGATTCACTTCGGTATTTCACTTAGTTTCTCAAACTCGTATTAACTATTGTTTTTATTTCATTCGATTCGAAAATGATTTATCAAATTGAAATTCAGATGTTTTAATTTTAAAACCCGGAATAAGGTAAATTATTATTTATTCTCAATATTTTAATATCACTTTAGAATTAATAACCGTAGATACGTACGTTCTCTAAGTGTTCGGATTATGATCACTACTGTTTATTATAATTCGTTATTTAATTCACAATGAAATTTTAAGGCATATTATTATGGAAACACTGTCGCAAAACCATCACTCGAGAAATTCGTTATTGTTATTTATTTCACCGATGTTAAGTAATTTAAAGTAGAATTATACTTTAATTATTATATCACCTTTAGTAAGTTTTAAAAATAATCGCGTTATATGTTTTCTTTTATCCGGTAAACTGTATTTATTTTAAGACACTGTATTTTTGTTAAATATTAGAAAGTCAATAACTATATGTTGTAAAAGAAACCCGAATATTATTAAATTCTTATTTACTGACTTTAAACACTTTGATTATAAAACAAAACACCCGAACTTTCACGAAGTATTATTTTTAAGTACTTTTTGGAATTTTTTTATTCCTCAATTTAAAGGGAGATTATATACCGATTTTACTCCTTTGCAAACACTTGTAGAAATTTCAACTTTTAATAAAGAGTTATACGTTTGTTCCTGGACCCCGGTCTGTATCCCAACTGCCAACCGACTCTCAACTAACTCCCAACAAAAACTCCCCTTTCTTTATCAAACCATGGTGTTTTAAAGACTTCTTAGAGCTCTCCTTTCGTAGGAAAATGACTTCTGATCACCCAGACTTCCATAGAAAAAACCCCAAATTCGGTTCCTCCGTATACGACCTTTTGTCAAATCTCTGATAATCTCCTATCTCATGTTTTAGACCGAAATCAGTCTAACATCTCTCTCACGTAGGAAATCACATAAATTTCCTCGTTGACATGTATTTATTTAAAAATTTTATGTACTTTGGTAATAAGTCATTGTTAATGTGTTTGTAATAAAGTTTTATGGGAATTCTGTAGTCTAAACATTACGTTAGAGCAATGATAATTTTTATTGCCCTTTTTAATCGCTAATGGGCCTTGTGTAAATAAAAGGCATGTTCGGATCTTCATTGTTTTTGAAAACAAAATACATGTGTGGTCGACAACCATTTCCTGCGTCCACTTTGTCAGTAGCCAAGCTCAATTATGTGATCCTTTCAACGGCACAAATGACATAAAACGACCATTTCTGTTGAATAAAATCATCCGTAATTTGTCCGGTATTGTTACTTGACCCCAGACACTTAACAATACTAATTGTATTCCTTTGAGATTGCAACTAGCACACTCTATGCCCCCAACGAAACCACCATCTTTTTATTAAATTTTCTTCTAAAAATCGTCCTTCTAATATCTCCGCTTCATTTAGAATTGATAACAATAATTTTCCACTGTTTTATGTATATTTTTCATTTTTCCTTCCGTCAGACTACGTTAAGCATCCTTTCCTGCGATTTGCTTTAATTGTAGAGTGACCAAAATGTACTGCGGTCTTAGATATATAATTTTCTCAATCTCCTGTTTGTTGTGAATGGTGTTTTCAGAACAGAGTAATCCTTATATCGGTACCTATTCAAGTAGTTCCAATTAGTTTTCTCTTGAGATATTTGGTTCTAATTACTTCGTTTCACCGTTCCATCACCATATAAATAGGGTTTTCCCCCTTTCCCAGGTTATTTTCTTCAGTTTTGAAATTTTCCGAGATTCCACCCGTTTTTTGCCATCATTCCAGGTCGGTTTTAATTAAATCGTCCCCCGGGACCATTCATGTTACGTTTTCCGTGCCCTTATCGATGTTATTTATTTTCAACATTCCCGTCTAAGATTTTTTTGTTTCCATTTGAAACTTTTGGCGCCCAAAACCTCCAGTTTTCGATCTCGCCTTATGTAAACACGATCCGGGGTTAATAATCCTTCAACTCTTTGTCTAAAGGTTTGTTTATTATACAGTTCGTTCACCCTACGTTCCTGTGAGAATTTATTCAAGGCCACTCAATCTGATCAAAGTCCACTAACCCTATACACGCCTCTATTTTCTCTGATTGGTTCAGATTATTATTAATCGTTTTGCACAATCTCTCATTGGTAGAATGTCAACTTTCTTTGTTCTCGAGACAATTATGATACGGGGTTTCCCTCGCTTCAGTCTTTATACAGATCTCTGTAATAGTTCCCAACTGCTCGGACAGATGTCGCCGAATGTACCGAATTCTCTACATAGTATTAAGGAGAAAAAAAATTCCTTGTGGGCTTCTCGTAGATTGAAGGTTAGCATTCATCACAAGCTTCGTAGGTACTGTATGAAACGGAGCTAAAGAACTTTCACTTCGAAAAAAAAAAATATTTATTTAATTTATTATTTATTAATTCTCAACGCCTTGATGGGCTCTTACATGACAAGTTTATAATACAGAGAGAGTTTTTAAAAACAAAAGATAAACTATAAAAAGATAACTTGGAAATATCACATGATAAATAGGTATACAGATAAATTTAAGGAAAGAAGATAATGCATTATAATAAAAGAGAAAGGTTCTAAGTTGTAAATGACATAGAAATAAACTAGTAGGTATGTTAGTAATTACAAAATTTACAGGTGACTGATTTATTGTGATGAATAAATAATTACATTACAAAATGCAAGATAGATAAAAAGAAAACAGAATCAAGTTTTTACATTGTAGATTAATATTGAAATAACGAGTTTCATAAATATTCCATGAACACCCTACACATTCAATCTAATATTCATTTGCGCCACAATTTGAGATATTATTAGAGCTCCTCAACCAACTCAAGGTAAAATGTTTAATAATTTCATTTTATAGTTGGCCTCATTTTCTAATAAAACAAAGACATTTACGGTTCAAGAAATAGTTTTAATAAAATAATCGCGTAACTGCCTACTTAAAAGTAGCACAGGGAATTAAACGTGGAATAATTTAAAAAGGAGAAAATTGTTCGAAGCCTTTAACCAATTAATTTGATGAAATGTAAAGTAATTTATATCTATTTAATAATGGATTTTTTTCAATGTTTCATAGTTTACAGATTGATTAGTCGATCTGTCAAAGGCGTCCGGTTTCCATTCAGATGGCGAGATGAATCCTCTGCAAGCTATGTGTTAAGAATAGTTAGTGACATCTATGAGATAAATATTGTAATTAATTCCATTTGGTTAATTATTCTTAGTTTATTAGAAAAGTGTGCATATTAGTGCATTCCCACCTCTGTGGGAATTTTATAGAAGCTAGTGTTATCAGCCAACAAATTTAGGGCACGTGACCTCAGTGGATATTTGCTACTTGTATTGTTATTATTGTATTTTAAAACAGTCTGAAAGACGGTATTTTTATAGTTTTTAGTAGTATAAAAAGGGCTGTACTCAAGAAATTTGTTCTCTTCCATTAACCCTTACCTAGAGTATAGACGCCGTACCGCTTGAGGCGGGGTCCGGGCTGAATTTAGTTCTAAAAGTGTTGATTTCATTATTGCTCAAAAAGTGTTTGTAAATAAAACGACTCTTCAATAAAAAAGTGTTTTACAAATAAAAAGTCCACCACCCTTGATGAGATTGAAGTGATCCTAACACTATGTCCTCCATCGCTGTACAAGTAAAATTTTGGTCGTAGTAGGAGGAAACTAAACATTTCGGGTTTTTCCTAACCTTTTTTTAACATCGGCCCCACACACGAGTCCCAGAGAAAAATAATGTTTCTCAGAGCCTATGTCGTCTTTGAGGATGCTGTGTGGAGAGTCTTTTTAGAAAAGGATGTTCTGAGAAGAAAAGGGTATCTGTGTGTCAGTGTGTCCGGGAGTAATGGACGTTGAGTCTCACCCTCCTACTGCGGTTCTAGGTAATGTTCCGAAAGAATTCTGCTGGAGAGAACAAAAGATCTCCCTCAACTAGTCTCTCCCGATCCGGCCTACCATGTGGTTGGTGGGTTGGTGGGTAGGTGCAAGACCCGGCCAAGACCCGGCAATACGTGAACCTCTGCTAAGTTACTAAACGTAACGAACCACTTGCGGTGACTTATGGCATAGTTGTTAGTTATCGAATTAATGGTTCCCGGAGCGGCGCACCCATATCCGCCTCCCAAGTTGATATAATTTGGGAAAACTTCAAAATAAACTTTGTAATTAAGGCTCCATAGTAAACTCCATAGTTCACAATATGGGAGGCGGATATGGGTACCGCCGCCCCGGGAACCATTTATTGGACAACCAACACCCCTGCCAAAGGTCACCCCAAGTGATTCGCTACTTTTGGTGACTTAGCGGGGGTGCCCGGGTTCATGGGATGAGGTTTGTCTAGGTCTTGGTGGCGGATACGTTTGCCCAATCACTGCGTGGCGAGCAGGATCGGAGGAGACTGATTGAGGGAGGCCTATTGACCTCTCCAGCCGGATTCTCCCGACCCTTCGCCTTGCACCGCAGTGTGAGGTATAGATTCATACGTCCGTCACTCCTGGCCACACTGACCCCCAGATTCCTACCCACCCCTCATACCTTTTTCCTTCCCATATCTTCTTCTCCTTCCTTTCCCTTAAAAACCCCCCACACAGCATCCGCAAAGATGACATAGGCCCTTAGGGAAATTGTTTTCCTCGGTGCCTCCTGTGTGGAGCTAATGTAAAAAAAAAACGAAGAACGAAGAAGAAGATGGTTTGAAAGGGTGATATGTAAATACGAATGTTAGAGGGAGCGCGCTAATATTAAAAAAATATATGCATTAATTATTGAGCACAAGCGAAAGTATTTTATAAAGCATCACTTATTTTACATTGAACACAAACCTCTCAAACATGTATAGTAGCATTTAAAGAAACACTTTTATTTTTTTCATATTCTTATAATGATGTTTAATAACATAACAAAAGTTTTATTAAATAATTTTTTATCAATAAATTAATTAGCGTTTTTTTTTCTATCACATGAATTGCATACCTTTTCTGTTCGGCAAACGTATGATAGAGATTATCTTCGAAAACAGCATAATTTTTTTAGGGGTTTAATAACTTATCTGATTAATAATAAACGTGTTTAAAATTTTACACACTTGACAAACAATTGTAACATACCTATTTCGCGAGTAGGTACTGCTTAAAGTAGGTACTGTTTATTGTCTATTTTTTTTTTGTATTTGACTTTGTTGGTTGGCCAAACTGCAACGACACCGGAATCGTCATTCTTAGAATCATGGCGTCAGACGTCACTTACGAATTGTTTTGCGAGGAGGTTCTTGGGGCGATGTGCGGGTGTGCATTATTTTGAAGTGCTATGAAGCCTGGAAATATTGTTTTATTTTGTCACGGGAGTGTGTCGACCCCAATGGCATTGAAGCCATTTTATTTATATCAATTCCTCGTCGGATGGCGCTGGATAATAAGTAACCCTGCGTGCTTGACATTATTATTTTAAAGGATGAGGCCTGAGTTATATTCGGCTTGAATCGACGGGTGATGTTCTTTTCATTTGACTCGCAAGTATTGTTTTGCTGTCTGTTATTTGGCTGGCTGGTTTTTGTTCGCGCCGTCTGATGGGTGACGGTCGCTGAGTCTGTTTTGCTAGAGTGGATTCCCTTTAATGGAGCCTGGCGCTTTGAGACGCTCTGGGACTGCTGTTTTGGCGCGGGCGTGATGCAGCAGGAGAATCTTTGCGACGCGACGTATGCCGTATAAAAAAATAACCTGAAATAAGAATAAACTCTCTCTCTACAAAACTGTTGTTAAATACACAAGGTATTTATGTTTTTTGATAACCTTTCGTTATGTTATTTTTTCCTCGGTTGATTGCAATAAATATTGTTTTACATTTTCACTAATTAAAACCGTGCTTTCATTTATATGCATGATCACCAATCCCTGGACTCCACAATCCTGAGAAAGATGTTCTTTTTGCTTTTGTTATAACCTGTCGGGTGACATATCCCGACAAACGTATGCTGCCTCCACGAACATAATAGGTTGCACAATAATTTTCAATTTCCCGTAAAGATATCACGTTTGGTACCTATATTATTTTAAGGTTTGCTTTCATCTTTGAATTTGTTACATTTTCAAAGTGTACGGTACAAACTGTAAACAATTATTATTGTTTCAGATGATGGATTACTGTCGGGTAAAACGGAAACTTCGGAGGGAAAACTGTATAGTGAGGAAACAGATAGGTTTTAGTAAAGGGAAGAAATGTTTGATGAAGGTTGAGGTAATGTGTTGTGGTTTGGAGTAATACCCTAGTGTAATTTAAAGATAATAAGTAGGAGAGGAAGATGACGCATGGAAATTTAATAACAATTGCTTATTATTATTTCGGTCTGCTGAGACTGGTGTAATAATCAGTAGCATCTCCACCTAATCTGAAAGTATTAATATGCTAGCGACGAAATTTAAGAATCCGACTTCCAGTATTTCTCTGACTCCTCCATTTCGTACGTGGAGTTTGTTACAAAGTCATTGTTTGGCCGCCCGTATTTTTCACTTCTAGTAACAACTAATACTTGATTTACGCATGCATTGATTTTTTATCTTAGTATATGCATGTACATCGATCGTCTAGGTCTAGATGATTAGTCAGACATCTCCGAAATATCGATATTTGAATTGAGTATGCACTTATACGTATAACCGTACCCTCTTTCTGATACAATACACAAATTACTCAAAACACCCCTGAATTTATAGAAATACAGAAAAAATTGTAGTTAACTAAACAAAATTTAAAAAACTAAACTAAACAAAGTCACTAGTAGGTTATTTTACAGTGTTATACAATGTACCGTACCGTTATGCCTTCAGTTTTTTATAGCATATTTAATATGTAAAACACAGAACCGCGTAAATAATATTTGATTTATGGTGTGCCACTCGAATATTAATTTCATAATTATCTCAAAACGTATTTATAGATGTCTGACTAATTAATGTAACTTTGTCTGTATGTATGTATATGGGTTGTCCAAGAATTAAGAACCGTTCTATTTTTAAAAATCAGGAAAAAATTATGTTCACAACAAAATCAATGTCATTTTAGGTACATATCCCCACTCATTTTCAACCTAGTCTCCGTTACGTTCGATGCACTTGGTGAGCCGTGGCATAAGATCCTTGATTCACTTATTGAAGAACTCCAAAAATGCTATCACATCTCTAGTCAGTATCTAAAGGTTTTCCGGTCAAATTTTGTTTCAGTTAAAGAAAAAGATGCAAATCATGTCATTGATTGCCTTTTTGATTCTGGGTTGGGTGGTGAACCCATGTTTCAACCCAAAAAAGCCTTGGTTGGAAAAAGGTTCGAAGAGACCCGAGCGCTTTCGACACGATTTTCGCTCTTCAACAAACGAGCACGCAATTTGCATACGCCATTTTTCCTTCAAAATCGTTCGTGTTGTAGTCTTACTGACGTCTGGGATCAAAATTGCGAGCTTGTTATCTTCAACAGGGTGGACTCCTTCTTAGTTGAGTAAGCGAATAATTTAAATAACCTCGCAGGCGACGGCCATTTCAAAACGGAAGCAAAGATCGAATTGAAGCAGCTACCAAGCAGGATCACAACTCGTTTTTAGGGGAAAGTCTGAGCAGTCTGAACACGCTCGTACCGCCATATTTTGAGAAATAATGTCCACGTCGTAGAAAGAGTGGAAAATTCTTTCATTCTTGGACAACCCACGTATGTATCATATCCACGCACATTCCATGGCAAAAGTAAACAAAATGGTAAAGGAACTAAATTGGCTAACCGTGAAACAGATGCTGACCTTGAATACGATGATATTTATACCTACATAAAATAATAAACAACATTTTACCAAAATACTTCTCAAATAAAATTATATTCAACAAGGAAATTCACAGACATTACACAAGGACGTGCAAGGAAATCAGGCTTCAAAAATAAGGACAAGGCGAATACGCAAAACAGTTTACTGTACAAAGGGGTGAAGTTATACAATACGCTACCAGAAACTTTAATGTCCACACCAATTGGAAAGTTCAAGATGTATTGTAGGAGCTACATAAAACTACATAAAATTTTGTTTGCAATATGAAAGATTATAATTTATTAGAAATTTGTAAACTTAAATGTACAAATTACTAAAATAAAAAATAAAAAATAAATGACATTAATGTTGTTGTAATAAACTCAAACTATGACACTCTTGTAATGCGAAATGATTATTGGTTTCACCAAAACCGTTTTTATGAAAAATATTTTCTGGAAGTAAATAATTGAAATATACCTTTCACATTTTATGAATGGTTTCTCATCTCTTATTAAGCACATTTTCCAGAAAATTTGTAAAAGTATTTCACGTATTTGTATATTTGCTAAGTAAAATGAAATGCCATTTTGTATGTAAATAAGGACCGAATGAATTTTTAATATGATGTATTTAATGAGCAATAAAAGAGACTTACAAATACAAATACGAAGAATCCAGAAATGCTGTGAACGTAGCCGAGACGAGGATTCCCATCCTTCCTTACGTATATTTCTTTTATGACTTGCAGTGATTTTGAAAAGCCTCATGGCCGCAGGGTAAGCCTCTCGACTGTCAATCCGAAGGTGGTGGGTTAAAATCCCATCGTGCGCAAATAGATTTTGTTTGATTAATTTTTTTTTTCACAATTATTCAATTGAAAATAATATACCTACAGTGTATTTGTGGCACATTTCAGGATGGAAT
Source organism: Limnephilus rhombicus (assembly GCA_929108145.2). Lineage (NCBI taxonomy): Eukaryota > Metazoa > Arthropoda > Insecta > Trichoptera > Limnephilidae > Limnephilus > Limnephilus rhombicus. The sequence continues at coordinate 52,176,925 of OV815280.1, read as the reverse complement.
ATACCTACTCTTAGTATCGCCCTGGTGTAAGACCACAATTCAGAATTGAACGTTGCTTGAAATGGCTTTAGCCTGTTTGGTGACCAAATCTGTTTTTTTTTATGTGAATACCTATCAAGAGTCCCAGCTGCTCCGGTCTGATGGCAATGATGCTATGACCTCCCCAATTGGGTATCTTGCGATGCTGAAGGTAATGGGAAGTGAGGAGAGGAAGGAGATGGAAAGAGGATGGTGGGGAAGTGCCTGGTTATTCAGATCTGGTCAACAAACACGGTTAACGCCATTTCAAGCAACGTTTTAATTATGAATGGTGGTCTTACACCAGGGTGATACTGAGAGTATCTTCCACTCTGGAACGTATATTATTTTTAATAAATTCATTGTCAAATAACATAAATTAATCAAATAAACTTTGTCCATGCCGGGAGTCAAGAGCCTTGCCCCTCGACCACGCCGGCCGCCGGTCTAGCAATCCGAAGGTCGCAAGTTCAAATATCGGCGTGCGCAAAAAAATATTTGATTATTTTAGGTTATTTCACAATAAATTAATTCAAAACAATATACCTATAACCGCACGTTGCAGAGTGGAAGCTACTCTCGGTATTGTCCTGGTGTAAGACCATCATTCAAAACTGAAGTATTGCTTGAAATGGCTTGTTGACCAGATCTGAATACCCAGGTACTTCACCCCTTCCTCTTCCACATCTCCAAAGATATTCAATTTCCAATATCTTTGCACATCTCCTTTCACTCCTCACTACCTTCAGCCTCGCAAAATACCCCAAATAGGATATCGCATATGGGATTCTTGTGCGGTAAATTCGTAAATTTGTGCGGTCAATGTAGAAATTTACCTCAAGGCCTATGTCATCTTTGGGGATGCTATGTAGGCTGTCTTTTTAGGGAAAGGAAGAAAGGAATGTGTCCAGGAATGTCAGAGGTATGAATTCATTACTCCCACTGCGGTGCAAGGCAATGGGTCGAGAGAGACTGGCTAGAGAGGTCTTGGTTAGGTCTCTCTCTCAATCAATCTGTACCGATCCGGCCCGCCACAAAGTAGGTGGACAAACGCATTGACCGCCAAGCCCAAGAAAAACTCAACAAATAATATTAATAATATTTGGATAATTTTGTAGAGCCCCTTTTTTGTGAACAATCACCTCAAGAGCCAATCAATCCCATGAAGCCGGCACCCCTACTAAGTCACCAAGCGCAGCGAACCGCTAGGGGTGACTTATAGAGGGCGGCTGTACCTAAACCACAAATCCCTAATTGAAAATGCATTGATTAGATTATAACAAGAAATAAACTTTTCATGAGATATTTTAAATATTTTATTCAAGGTCCCAGACAGTCCCAGGAAACTGATTTTCCATTCAAGAAAGAAAAATGATGTTTTTAATTTTTCCAGAAGTAAGGAAAAATTGTGCACACTTCAGAAATGCTCAAAACACGCTTCTACCTGTGTTTATCGCTTCGGTGTACAAATTAATGTGAGGGCGCCGTAGAATTTCAGCAGCGTTGGCGAAATAATGTTTTAATTGTAAAGCTTTAGGGTAAACTGAATTTATAATTGCAAGCAATAAATTAAGATTTCCACGCAATGATTAATTGTCTCGGAAATATAAATATTTTACGCTTTATTTTTATTAAATTTTTACTTTAGACCTCAAAACGATAATCAAACTTTGTAATTTTAATAAAAATCTTTGTTTTATAGTTCAGCTGGCTCTGATAGCCGTCTTTATTTAGAATGGTATTTCACGTACTTTTTTTAAAAATTTACTCAACAGACAGACAAATAACACAAAAAAATTGAAATAAAATAACAAGGAATAAAAAAGAGCCGTCCAAAGTTTATTTTTACGTTAGCTCCACACAGAAAGCTCTGAGAAAAATAATTTCCCTGTCATCTTTGAGGATGCTGTGAGGAGGAGAAATAAAGGGAAAGGGAATAAGGGGTGGGAAGGAACTAGGGGGTCAGTTTGTCCAGGAGTGACGGAAGTATGAATCCATTCTTCCCATAGCGGTGCAAGGCAATGAATCGAGAGAGTCCGGCTGGAGAGATCAAAAGGTCTCCCTCAACCCTCTCTCCCGATCCGGCCCGTCCCGCGGTAGGTGGGCAGATGCCACCCGATGAACCGAGCACCCGGGTTTACACAATATGTAATAATAAAATATGAATCTAACTAACACGTATTTTATATTTTACACGTTAATGTATCGTAAATGGTTTTCAGTTCTGTAGAATTTAAAACGTGATTATTAGTATGGGGCAATTGCGTAAAAAAACAACAACAAAAAAAGGTTATAAAGAACTACTTTAAGTGAAGTCAAGTTAAAATAAGAGATTAGAGAAATTTTGTTAAGTTTTGGGTATCAACGCTAAATACGATTATGTCTCTGGAAAGTCTATGAGTCTTGCCAGTACAGTGGATGTTAGTGGAAATATATAGTCGACACATTGCACAAGAGATTGGGAGAGGATTATGTAGGTTCTTAGGTAAAAGCATATGGAAAGTTTCGTGATTTCTTATTAGACGGTGATTGATATTGGTTATATTTATGAAATGAAATTAAGTATACATATAGGTATGCGTATCTATTAATTATTTAATTTAGTTCTGTTTGAACGGAAAAATTCTGCAAGTTTTTCACTAATGATACATTGCTTAAATCAGAACGTGCCTGAAAAAATTGCTATACATTTAAAACTATATGGTTTTTATATAAACATAAACCAATAGCCTTTTTTATGATTATTTGTTAACATCCAAAACTAATTAATTACATTTTTTCGTGCATAAATTAACTTAATTTTTCATTTAACTTGTACCAAAAGTTATTAGTCGTTACAATTCGTAATTCGTAAGCATAAATTAATTTTAAAAAAACCAAAACTTTGTAAACACAACTTTAATTTTTCATACTTTATGTGAGTCCAGCCCATTTTTGGAAAATTATATATTATAACACACATGCAACCTAATATTAGTAGAGTATTATACTGCCCTGATGAAGCTACGGTTATAGCGAAACCCGGTCGGCATAAAGTATAAAAAATAAAAGTGGTGTTTACAAAGTTATTGTTTTATTTTAAATTAATAATGTGACATCACAAAGTATCCGCTTCATATGAACAAACATGAATTAATTCTTGATCTAAATTTCGCTTTATCTCTCCACACAATTTCTTCTTTATAGTATTATTACTCATATATTGACAGGTTAAAATTACTAAGATACTGTAATAATAATACGTACTTGTAAATCTTGCAAAGCGAATTTGGAATATTTTCTAAAACTTAAATTTTCTTAAAAGTCTATGAAATAAACTAAATGGAAATATCACAGCTCTTTTACAAAACTATAATTGCTCCAGATTTAGATTCCTACTCTACAATTTTATATTTGGCTAAAGAAGGAAACTTAAACAAGCTAAAAGTTAAGATGTACAGATACTGGGAAAAGGCAAATATGCAAGGGAGAGACTAATCAAATGAGAGAGGAGCTAAATTGGATTCCAATAAAAAAGAAACTACTATTTAATACGTTAATTTTTGTGCTTAAAGTAATGAAAAACCAAATGCCAAAATACTTTAAGGATGCAAGTGTTTTTAATAGAGATATACATAATTATGAAATCAGAAATATAAATAGAGTTAGATTGCCACGTATGAGAAAATCAGAGTTCACACAACTACGCCTAACGTATAGAGGACTACAGATTTATTATGAAACTGGCTGTCCCGATGAACTTCGTACAGCCTCAGAATCAATAACTGTTGTGTTAACTTATTAGTTGAATTAAATTAAGTTTTTTTATTAAGTTAAAAATTATACAATGAAGCAATTATCGATGCTTGCCAGTCTCAGAGATGGCGTTGTGTATGGTTTTATATTTTTGTGATTTTCTTACTTTTCCACTTACCTACGGAATTGCGTTTCATTTTCTTTATACGTGTTAGGGAGATTTATTATAATTATTGTATTTTATCTTTGGAGAGGATGAATGAGACAAACATTCATCGTTTGTCTCATTTTCGACTATTGGCACTTGGTGTGTAAGAAAGAGGGGCAGCATTATATTATGAACAAAAGCAAAACAATCAGCGCATTGAATTTTTGGAATTTACTCACTATTCAATATTATATTTATCACAATATTGCTGCAGCTCTTTCAAAAGATGAGAATTCGTTCCATACAAAATGTATGAGGTAAAGAATTTTCTCCATAATTTTGCTTTTCGTGAATTTTTCTGATGTTTTAATATTCGGGGCGAAGACAAATCAAACAAATCAAAGATCATAAAAATCGGTCTAGCCGTTCTTGAGTTATAAATGGTGTAACTAACCCGACTTTGTTTTATATATTAAGATGCCTGAAAGTCGGAAGAATGAATGTTACGTTTACTGAAAAAATGGTTTATGTACAAATATAGAATAAATTTACCCAATGAATAACAATAATAAAAAATCAATAATAATGTATGTCTAAATAAACAAATAAATACATTATGTTTAATTCTTTCGATGACTTTACCGGAGAACCTGGAGAATCTATTGTTGACCCATTTAATATTCTGACTTTGGTGCAGAAGCAAAGCAGATATGTGGAAAGTAGAAGTGGGACACGTCAAGGAAAATATTGATGGTCCAGTACGGTGAACTCGATAAAGCTATTAAGTCAATATTTCACAGTGGACTTTCTGGACATATGACCATTTTTCAACTGCAAGACATCAATTACCTACCATTTTTGATATGAATCATCACTTTTACAGTGGTAGATCAATGATTCAAGTATTTTTTTTAACCTAAAGTAAAATGTATAAAATGAACGCATAATAAATAGCTATGAGAAATTTACTACAGTTTTAGCGCCTCTAATACTAGAGGTAAAGGTGAAAATAGCTGATGGAAAAGATAGTTAAAAGATTAACACTGTTCAAAAAAATTTAAAAAATGAATATACTTGTATCTATTTTAACGTAAACCGGAATTATCATAATGCAAAATGGAATTATAATAATGAACAAAAAATCATAAATATAGTAAAATATGCACCACATTATGATTTCAATTTGAGAAGTGGGTATGGGTACGTCCGCCCGGGGAACCGTTCATTGGATAAACAACACCTCCGCCATAGATCACACCAAACGGTTCGCTACGTTTGGTGTCTTAGCAAAGATGCTCGAGTTCATCGTGCAAGACTTACTTAGATCTTGGCGGCCTTTGGCGCCTGTCAGAGAGATAGAGAGCGGTCGAAGGCCCTTTGACATCTCCAGCTAGACTTTTTTCTCAATTGTTTTGTGTTTAATTCGTAAAATTCCATATTTTTTTTATTTTTTTTATTTAAATTAAATTTACAAAACTTAAACGATAAATTACTAACGTGATTATAAAACAATTAATACCACATTAACATTTAGTGCGGGGAAAACAGATTTCAAAGCACCCCACATATTAGAATATCTGCTGTCTCAATTATTTTCTCAGCACATTGATTTAAGCGGTAATCAATTAAATGAAATGAAAATGAAATTTAATTTAAATCAAATAAAAAAAAAATCTCTTGACTCATCGCCTTGCACTGCATTGGGGGGATATAAGTACATACAGGGTGTCCCAAAATGCATTTTTCCGAAGAACTTTCTCTCCATTATTTCCTTTAAATGATTCTTCGCGTCCCCAAAGGCGACTTGAACCCTGAGGGAAATTATTTTCGTACTAACCAAACTGATTTACAAGTATCGAACTTTCCACCGCCAATTTCCAATCGAAAACAAACAAGTGCTGCAATTGAAATTTGCCGAGTTTAATTACGCTTGCATTTAAAATTTAATCAAATCTTTACCAACAAACTTACTCTAGCATGTTTCAGTTTCTTTCCTTCGAGTTTAAACGTGCTTCCGCGTGATTCTCTCATTGGAAACTTTCAGATCACTTTCCACTCCAACGAAAAAGAGGAAAGCGAAGGAAAAACATCCACAGTCATTTGATTGGAAAGGGATCGGGTAAACTTCTTTGCTGCTTCCGACGATCGGAAAATTTCAATTGATGAAGCAGAATTCTACTTAATTTGATAATAAGGCTGATTCCGTAGATCTACACGGATATCGGTATAGGCGGACAATAAAAGAACTGACGATTTTTCTTTTAATTCCACTATTTTTTGGTATCCATGAAATCTACAGCAGCCATATCACCAACATCACCGATAGCATAATATATAAATTTGTCGAACTGTATTCTCGAATTACATAAGCTCGAATTCAAGGCGTATAGCTAATTTGTAAAGATATAAACAAAATTTTCGTGGCAACATTATAAGGTGGTGATTGGCCTGTATCGTAACAGCGGAAAATAATAAAGCTGGCCGCGCACGCCGGTCTAATTTTATCTTTGTACCACAAAACTAGCACTAAAAGTTGAAATTTCGAAAAAAGTTATTAATCTTTTTTACTTATTCTATCACGTAGAATCACCTCCCGATGTTAATGCACTTTACCCCCGGACACCCTGTATAGGGTGTTAAGGGACGTACTTGACTTACTTTAACCAGTGATTCCTGACATTATTTGGAGTAAAAAATGGAAATGAAATTTTGGTCTCCGGTGATTTTTTTTCTTTTTTCAATTTCTTTTCTTCGAAATAAAACAAAAAAATTCTTCCGCATGTCGTCACTGGTCACTCAGCCAAGTAAGCGACCAACCCCTAAACCTGCCTCCAACTGCCCAACACCTACTGTTTGGGAATATTTCTATCCTGATCCCTTTCCTACATATTTTCTACATACGCACCTACCTACCCACATACTTCCTCCTACCTACGAATGACATTGAAAATCAGTGCTGTGACAACTTTCAAACGAGCAAACCATGACTGAGTGTCTGAATTTAAATGCTAAATTATAAAGTAATTAAAAGTCTTAGAATCCTAATTCTTGGTGCCGAACAGTGTGTATACAGTTTTTGAAGTTTATGTGGAGTGTGAATTTCATATATGGACACCAACGATCTAGCCTGCCAAATCACCTACAGTGAATTTTTTTACGTTTCCTTTTTCCCGCCTTCTAAGAAAGTTTTCTAACACCTAACATTTTTTAATGTTTTTGTAGAAAAAACAAAAAAAAAACATCAAAAATGTCACCGGAGACCAAAATTTGATTTACATTTTTTACTCCAAATAATGTCAGGAATCACTAGTTAAAGTAAGTCAAGTACGTCCCTTAACACCTGTATATGATAAATTACATCACCATACTAGACGGCTGCCTGCTTCGTGGTGATCAATAGAATATAGTTACTTTGTAGTGTTAAGTGTGAATAAATGGATTAAATATATAAACAATCGAAAATTGAAAAAAATATGGTCGAAAGTTTTTTTTGTAGTAAATAGAAAATATAAAAGCAAAGAAAAAAGTCACGCACAAGATTATTAGATCGTATTCAAATACATAATTCTTGTTTATGGTTTTGTATATGTGCATGCATGCATATAAGTGCAAATACATGTACACATACATACACTCTCACATACATATATACAGGGTGTTAAGGGACGTACTTGACTTACTTTAACCAGTGATTCCTGACATTATTTCTAGTAAAAAATATTAACGAAATTTTGGTCTCCGGTGACTTTGTTTGATAACTTTTTTTTTTCAAAAATTTTTTCTTCAAAATCGAACAAAAAATAATTCTTCCGCATATCGTCACTGGTAACTCAGCCGGGTGTCAGACGAACCCCTTATCCCGCCTCCAACTGTTCAACAACCACCATTTTTTTATGTTATTGTAGAAAAAAAAAAACATCAAAAATGTCACCGGAGACCAAAATTTCATTTACATTTTTTACTCCAAATAATGTCAGAAATCACTGGTTAAAGTAAGTCAAGTACGTCAAGTACGTCCTCAGTGATTCCTGACATTATTTGGAGTAAAAAATGTAAATGAAATTTTGGTCTCCGGTGACATTTTTGATGTTTTTTTTTTCTACAATAACATAAAAAAATGATGAAAATATATATATATATATATATATATATGTTATGATTAAGGTTTTCACGGGTGTAAGATGTAGAACAATTTTCTCGGTTTACCCGCGTAACGTAGTCCTTAAAAGGACTTTTTAACTCCTGACGTTTCGGACAGATCACACTGTCCATCTTCAGAGGCCTTATGTCTTGAGTTTTTGTCTCAAACTGATAGCTTTCGCATGTCTGTTCGGTCCAAAAGCTAAAACTTAAGTTTTAGCTTTTGGACCGAACAGACATGCGAAAGCTATCAGTTTGAGACAAAAACTCAAGACATAAGGCCTCTGAAGATGGACAGTGTGATCTGTCCGAAACGTCAGGAGTTAAAAAGTCCTTTTAAGGACTACGTTACGCGGGTAAACCGAGAAAATTGTTCTACATATATATATATATATATATATGTATCCATACGCGAACACATGCACCCGTATACATGACACACACTTTTTACATACGCACATACATACATTTACGTATACATATTTTATTTAGCCAACGTTTCGGAAAGAGTTACATTGTCCATCATCAGGACAGACGTGTAATGTAAAATGTACCATTTCAAGCAACATTTCAATTCTGAATGGTGGTTTTTCACCAGGTCGATACTCCAAGTATCTTCCACTCTTGCTTAAATGAGCACTAGCGGACTGAGCATACCGAAGTCCTGTTTTTCCTGTGTCTGTAAAATTTGTTTGTTTGTTATGTGTCCGGTCAATCTTGTCAAGATGGTGGCCGTATTGAACAGTACACTTTTACCCACACTACTCATGAATCAAACTTTTGAAAAGATAGATAATATTGTGTTTCACGATCAACCGCATTTAAGCGGAGTTAAAAATAAATTTTTTGTTCAATTCGTGATATAAAAGAACTACTCTAGAGATTGTTAGCCCCTCTGTATATTACAATTCCTAAACATGTTCCCGTTTCCATTTAAACGGTTCGTTTGTTCATACAAGTCAACAAACGCATTTTCTTTGCACAACATCGAAATATGAAAGAATCCCTAATGGAATCCAGACATGAAAAGTAATAAAAAATGTCTGCTTCATTCTTAGAAAGCAAAGGCGAGCCCGTTCCAAACAATTTATGAAAGGTAAATTATTTCAATATGGTGCGGTACTTCTAACTTGGGTTATCAGTTGGGGGGTTGTGAACCCAAAACTCACAAGAAGAATGGAAACTTGGAAAGTGTAAACTGTATAACTTCTTAGTACTTAACTGGTGATGGGTAAATCTGATACCTTTTTCCAAACAATTAAATTTTCAAGAATTATCTAGGAAGTTCTTTGGTAAATTTATTAAATTACATCGACAATTAACTAAGCATATCTCTAACTATCGTATTAATGCATTTTAGTTCATAAATGTATGATTCATGTAAATATTATAAACCATTACAACCTATAATAGGTATTATTTTGTTATTTTAAAAACCTTTTTTTTTTCTTTCTTTTCATCATTTCTGATTCGGGCAAATAATGTTACATATAGTCTTGTTACTTTGTTCAGAGATTTTCTTAATTTTTTTGTTTCATTGGAAATGAGGTATATTAGACATCTTCTCAACTTGAAATATATTTTACTATTATTTACCTACCATTAAACATTTTCACGTACATAATCTGTATGTTCATTTAATTACATTATATACGAGTATTATATATTTTTTTTTTTCATTATTGCAATATTGTAGAATTTATTTTATTATGTTGGTACTTATTTAATACTGTATTAGTATTTATTTTAATTTGGAAGGCGGGTTGGGGTACCGCCGCCCCGGGAACCGTTTATTGGATAACCAACACCTCTGCCATAGGTCACCCCAAGTAGTTCGCTACTTTGGTGACTTAGTAGGGTGCCCGGGTTCATGGGGTGAGGTTTGTCCAGGTCGTAGCGGCGGATGCATTTGCCCTCCTGCTGCATGGCGGGCCGAATCAAGAGAGACTGGTTTAGGTTGACCTTTCCAGTCGGACTCTCAACCCATCGCCTTGCACCGCAGTTGGAGAGATGGATCGATATGTCCGTTACTCCTGGATACACTGACACCCAGATTCCTACCCATCCCTCATACCCTTTCCTTTCTCAGAACTTCCTATCCTTCTCCCCTTAAAAATAACTCCTACACAGCATCCCCTAAGATGACGTAGGCCCTGAGAGAAAACATTTTCCTCACACATGTCTTTCTCAACTTCTTTTTTTCTATTTATTGCTGTTTTACAAGCGCACTAGAGCTGTCTTCTTCATATAGTAGTTATACCTAATACTATGTTATATTACGCAAAAGCCGTAAGGCGTTAATGTTATAAATAAATAGGTACATTCCTATCAAAAATACTAATTTCGGTTTTGTCTGTCCTGCTTAACTGTGGAACCCTGATTTGCTTTTGAATTAAAGTGTCTTGCAATACCAAAATTGGAACCGATTGATTCTGAAGCTTTAAAAAAAAACTTAAAAACCATACAAAAAAATTCTTTAACATGTCATCACTGGTTACTCAGCTGAATAACCCCCGACATCTCACTCCTTCCTTAACTGTAAAATAATTAATTATTTTTTTTATGTTTAAAAAGAAAATTCAAAAATGTCACCGGAGACAAAACTATAAAAAGGTTCTGAATACATTTCTTTCTGCTAAAATCCAATAAATTATTGTTCATTCTTCTATTTTCTGTGTTTTTGAGACTATCTGTGGACTTAACACATCCTGATAATAGGAAACATTGATTTTTTTATCAAAACATTCATAGTAATGGTTGATTACCTAATGACCATTACGTATGAGTATGAATAATAGAATGTTGTCCAGTTATTCTGATATCCATCCATTCGGGTAGTTCTGTACACGTGTCTATAACAAAGGATTTTTATTAATTTATTACATTGGCAAAATGAAAATTTTTCAAATTCAATGCTCATGTCCATTGCAGTAGACGAGTGCTTGAAATGATAAAATTATGACGGTTTTTAACAGTGTGGTTTTTGTTAAAATACAACTCAAGGGCGCTTTAGACAAGGGGTGAATGCAATTTAAAACCTTTCTGAAAATACATCAATTATTATTCCACTTTAATTAACAAATCTATGACTATACCAAAAATAAAAGTTTTTTAAGCCAACCCACAAAAGAGGCATTTTTTTTAAAGAAAGAAACATTCTCGAATTACGAATAACCTGAAAATATTTAAGAATCTCGTACTACAACCACAGTAAGCGGAAAATGTTGCTTGTGTCATGATGGAGGACTTAGCCATCCAAAGAATCGAACACGCGACGCCTGGGTGGGATCCTTTAAATATTCGGTATATTAAAATTAATTTAATGGAAATTTATTTTATTTCCTGTAATATGTAGACATCTCCTCAACTTAAAATATATATATCTTATTTATTAAACATTTTCAACATGCCCCATCTTTATGTTAAGTTATTTATTGAGCAGACGAGGTGATTTTTACCAAAACAGTTCTCTAGAAATATCTAATTTTTATTATTATATAAACATATTGATATATTTTTAGAATAATAGAAGAGCACGCGTGAGACGAAACCGAATCTTCGGTATCTGTCTATATATATATATATATATATATATATATATATATAGACAGATACCGAAGATTCGGTTTCGGTTTCCGTAGAAATTCCTGTTTCGGTCGGACACTACGGTAATTTGTCATGTTGCAGTTTATGCCTTATACTATGTTATGTTGTGTCAAAGCCGAAAGGCTTTAATGTTACAAATAAATGATTGAATTTCCAGTTGAAAATCCCCTGATAAACGTTTGACAGGTTGGCATTCTCAAAAATAGAACATTTCAATAAAACATCCTTAATTTTCCGAAAATTTGACAATTATTTGTGAACCCTTCAACGTCTTTTAATATCCGGTATAATTTAACGTTTCAAATCCAACTTCCAGCCGCGATACTTCTCTAGAAAGGTCCACTTTAAAATTAAATAATTTATTAGGCTTTATACAATAAGCCATTCAAAATTTAAGTGTTGCCAGGTACCATGTGTCTGGTACGATAATTGTGTTTATTTCGAATTATCCTTGAATACGGCTTGATTTCAAACGACACTATTAGAGATAATTATGTTTAAAAATCTAAGGTTGAAAAAAGTTGAACTATTCGTAGACAGAGAGTACCTAATCAAATAGCTTGTGCAATAACCACCAATTAAATAAGCAATTAAACATTATCACTACAAGAATACACAACATCACTTGCGATTTATTTGCTTTATAATATACAACAAAGCCTGATTGCCCAAAGACGGTGGAATAATGGCATCTCCATTTGGTTGTTGTTTTGCGTTGTCTTGTGAGGCTTAAGAGGGTTGGAAAGGGAAGGAGATGGATAGGATGAAGGTCGGGAAGAACCTGGCTATTCAAATCTGGCCCTCAAACACGATTCATGTGATTTGAACTAAAATTTATTACTAAACTTATCGGACCAAATGAAATCCTAAAAATCCTACCGGCTGCGCCAATTTAACTATGGGTTTTATTTTTTATTATTTTATTTTTATTTAAGTTTTTTATTCTGGGAGGTCTGGGAGGGTAGTGCGATCCCAGTGTGCCATATTACATAAAAAATCAAAAATAACACGTGATTCTCGTATTAGGTAGATACCTAAATAAAACATAAAATGAAAATAAAATTTGTCACATAAAGAACAAAAATTAAGCATAAAATTAAAATTAAATTAAACAAAAATTAAATAGAATTAAAAATATATTTTAGGAACGTCCATCACTATCTCATCATCTGCATCCATCGCTCATTTAGTGGGTAACTGAGCCACTCGGATGCGGCCACGACAATGATGTTGGTTGATTTCCATGTCCTTCTCCAGAAGCTGGCTAGTCAGTGGCGAAGTAAGGCTGGGAATGAGTGCAACATCGGTGAACATCGTGGAGGCACTGCAGAACCTCGGTAGTTGCATAAGTTGCCTATATGCATTGTTGTAGCACACCCTCAGTTGGTCCCATTCCGCAGCTGGGTATTGCGTCCACAGTTCAGATGTGTACAGGGCAGTGCAGTATGTCTTGAAGAGTAATTTTCTGACATCGTCGCTACAGTGGTAGAACCGCCTTGAGAGCATTCCGGCCCGTATGTTAATTGCTTAATTCCAGGAGGTGGGTAACTTAGAATTGCGCTGTTATTATCTAAATCCACTTAAATTTCCACTAAAATTTGAATTGGAGGCTGAGTGACATCGCGTTAATCTGCATGGATGCTTATCTATTGTCGTCTCACGTCTCACTGTCTTTCTGAAGCCATAAGAAAAAAACAGTAAAACGTATTGGTTGTAGTCTTTGTCATCTACGCTGTACATTATTCTCATTCTCATTCATTTTTTATTCCACAAATATTATCAAACGATACAGTTATACCTGCCCATAGATACTGCTTTTTCAATTATTATAATGATTCAGTTATTTCAATTTGGGAGGCGGGGATACCGCTGCCTCGGGAGCCATTCATTGGATGACTAACACCACCATCATAAGTCACCCCAAGTGGTAAACTACGTTTGGTGATTTTGCAGGGGTGCCCTGGTTCGTGGGGTGAGGTTTTTACATATCTGCTCACCTACTTCGTGGCGCGCCGGATCGGGAGAGGCCAAATGAGGAAGACCATCTGACCTCTCCAGCCAGACTCTCCCGACACCAACGCCTTGCATCGCATTGAGAGGGATGGATTCATTTTCCACACCTCACACCTTTTTCCTTCCCAGAACTTCCTCACCTTCCTCCCTTAAAACGACTCCACACAGCATCCCCAAAGATGACACACGCCTTGAGAGAAATTCATTTTCTTAGGGTCTCCTGTGGGGAGTCAATGTTAAAAAAAAATCGTGTATTGTAGTGCTTTCACACAAACGAATTATTGAATTCCCTAAGTCTAAACATAGTGAAAAAGTTAAGATAATTTATTAATATAATATTTAGTGAATTTCCATGCTTCCCTACTAATTGCTCACAGTGACATTTTCATCCCAAGTTGTGTTGAGCTTCCGAAATTTCTGTTTAAAACAGTAAGTTCATTAAAAAAAAACATTACGAGAGATTAATTTCAACAATCCCGAATGTCAGAATTTTAGAAAAGAATAATCAAGCTAAGTAAAAACAATTATTTTAATTGCGGTTCCGAAAACAAAATTTTGAAGATAGAATAGAATGGTTTTTGATTTAAATTTCAGGCAACGTGAATAAGAAGAATTGTTACTCCAAGTGACAGCAATTGCTTCTCTCGTTATCAAATTTGTCACAATGTTACGTGCGGTTTCTGCTCTACGACGTACAAGGTAAATAAATCATTTAAGAGAGATTGTGAATTGGTGTACCGGATGTATAAAAAAAATCATTATTATTTACTTGAAATTTGTTTGTACGCAAATTTAAATTAAAATTTAAAAATAGTACCACGGTTACAACTTAAAGGTGCGTCATTAAAAAAAAAAGTAAAATGCTTGAAGGTAATTACCATTGCCCTCTAGAGGGCAAAACTCAAAGGTGTTGTAAGGTTTGGAGATTGACTAAACCCTGCTGTCATTTATTGTCATCAAAAAAGAAAAAAAAATCATATACTTACTAAACCTTCTTTAGGTGTATATGATTTTTTTCTTCTTTTTTAAGCAATGCCATATTTTATAATTCGCGTGCGACGCTGGTAGGGAGGTATATGGGCATCACTTTTATTTGTTTATACGTGTGGCATCCCCACCACGTCTCTCACAAAACATCGCTGGATCGCTCCGGCGATGACCGAGCATTTTATTCCGTCTCCAGCGCTCGATTCCGCCGGCCACTTGCATTTCGTACCTCTCTACCAGTTTCATACGTAAACACTAAATCGTGTAAAATATTAAATCTTAAATAAATTTTAATCACTCAAATATGAGTAAAATGTTATCAATCATCATCCAATATAATCATTGAACACTGGATCGCGGCCTAGAAGTACCGTGATCCCCAGGAGCCTGACAATTCCTTATGGTAAAGTATTGGTATGCACTCGTCTGATGAGAAGACGGAGCACAGGTCAAACATTCTCCACCAGCTCCCCAGCCCTGGAAACAACACTTCTAACACTGTTAATTAATTGCTGTATGATAAATAAAGTGAAGCTAGCCGTCCAACAGAGTGCTAGTACATAACCCTGAGATATGGCAGTGAGGCATGGAATTGGCAGAGGAAGGATGAAAGTAGACTTAATGCTGTAGAAATGAGATCCCTGAGGCGTACGTGCGGAAGACATGGCACTACCAAATGAATTACATACTTGAGTCGGGCCATGCTAAGAGTCAGAATAATAGAAGAGCACGTATGAGACATTGTATGAATGTGAACAAGGCAAGAAGTATGTGTCAAGACCGAGTTGTTTGGCGGTCCGTCATCTCTGCCTATCCCTGCGGAAAACGGCGGTATGGTTTAGTTAGTTAGTTAGTTATATGATCAAGCAATTCTTGCTCAAACGATTATGACAAATGTTATTATGATATCCATTGTAAGCGCACTGTCAATTAATTTGTTTCGGTATTAGTTTTTTGAACGCGTTATTTTATAAATACAATAGGGCTCCATTAAACATCCTTTTTTTAAATTTTTCTAATTCGTAAACGAAACAAAGCAGTGCCTTCAGACCTAAGAACTAGGACCGAGCCAATCTCCAGCCAGGGTAGAAATAAAAAAGCTGCACGTCACTATGTAAATGTTTATCTTAATATATAAAATTACATAGTATAAAATGAAGTCGCTGAAAATGTATGTGCGCATAGATCTTTTAAACTACCCAACGGATATTCATGCGGTTTTCACCAATAGATAGAGTGATTCAAGAGGAAGGTTTATTTGTATAAAAACATGCTTATTATAGTAGAGAAAAGTCGAGAAATTCAAATATTTAATTCAGGTAGCGTGCAGCGGGCAGCTGAAAGCGGGTGGTGTGGATTTTATAAAGGTTGGGTAATGGCGTTGTGTTTCGTTAGCCACAGCAACGTGTGGCCGTGTCTGCTAGTAGTATATAAAACAAAGTCGGGTTAGTTACACCATTTATAACTCAAGAACGGCTGGAGGGATTTGCTTTTTGCCCCGAATAGCAGAATAGCTATTAAAACATCGGAAAAATTCACAACGAAAAAAGCTATTAAGAAAATTCTTTTCCCCATACATTTTGTATGGAACGAGTTCTCATCTTTTGAAAGAGCTGCAGTAATTAAATAAATACCTAAAATTTTATCGAAGGAAGCAAACACTTTGTGGTGTGACATTATATATTAAATGAAAAAACACACTTTGTAAAACACCATTTTTTTATTGGAATTAATATTTAACAGCCAACCAGGTATCGCTTAGCTCAAGCTTCATCAGGGCTTATTATATATAAAAACTGAATTTAATTCATATAATAAGTTCAAAACAGTTATTGATAGGCGGTACGAAGTTTTCCGGGTCAGCTATGAATAAATAAATTTTGTGAATAAATAGTCAGTTGTGAATAAATTCAAAATACTTATCATCCATAATTCTGTGATACAACCATGCTCATGTAAAAATATTGAACTAGTTTCTAAATACGTATATCTAGGCTTAACAATTGATTGTAATTTTAAATGGGATATACATATACAAAAAGTTTGCACACGGCTTAGAGCAATAGTGAGCAAACTTTATAGACTGAAGTTTTTTGTTCCACTAAATACTCTTAAGTTAGTATATCTGTCATTGGCGGAATCCCTATAAGATATGGAATAACCTCATGGGGACATTCAACAAAAACAAATCTTCTTTCAGTGCAAAACGTACAATATTCTTTGGTTAAATTATTATTAAAAAAAAACTGAATACGAACAAAGACATGATATACCAAAATCGTTACTATACAACTCTAAATTTATTATCTGTTCGTGCTATTTTGTGGCTTAAAAATGCGAGTCAACATACATCTCAATCTGAATATAATAAATTAGTGGTTCACGTTCATAATACAAGACTAACTGCAAACGATGGATTTATAATTCCCAGATACCTAAATAAATACGGTCAAAGAACTCTAGAATACCTTGTTCCAATAATTTACAACATGTTACCCAACGCAATAAAAAGCTGTGTATTGAGTTTCAGAAGGAAATGTACGCTAAAAAAATGGTTAAGTGAAAGAACTTTTTTGTACTTATCTCTGTTTTTCCGCTTTTCATTTAATATTTTTCCCATTATTATTTTCTTTTAATTTCTCTCATTTTCTCTATTCTGTATTTCTTATATAAAAATTTATTAACATTTTTTTTTTCCAAAATATGTGTTTTTTTTGTATATATAAAATGTAATAATGTGTATATTTTATGTACCTGTCTCAATAAAAAACTAAGTAAATGTCAAAAGAACCCGTTGACAAACTGATATCAATCAGTTTAACGGGACTTAATTTAAAAATGTAAAAAAACTGTAAATAAATAATAAAGGAATTTTATTAATAAAAAAATAAAAATCCGAACAGTTTTTTCTAATTAAGTGACCTGGAAACTTAAAAATCACAATCCAATTTTGAAAAGCAATTTTAGAAAAGCTATGGTCGAGTTGAATGTGGATTTTTAACTATCTGTCTTATTTTTAATGAATGTTGAAAATAGTTTTTCTAGTTTACCATGTTCTACTGAATGCAATCGAAGAAAATCCGTTTGCTTAGTGAATCAAAATTAATGCTATCCGATAAAAGTATTCAAACTATGTGAATTACTTAGTTAAGTAAAGATTGCGGTGAGAGTTAGTTCAAACAAACTCCAACGTAATTTCAAAATGAGTCTTTTTCAATTCTCCTCTCTTTTGTTTTCTTACGATAACTTGTTGGAAAAAACAAACTTTTCAGAAATGTTCCTCGCAATCACTGTTCGGTGCAATCGGGCGATTGGCTACCCACTCTGTAAGTTGCGCCAAGTTTGTTTTGAAACTTTGATCGTAAATTGATTTTCCCATTAATCAATTATATTATTACTATCTTCAATGGCACTGACCGTCCTCGAGTTGAATTAGTCTGTTTAAATAAACACAAAAACTTTTGGCAAGTTTGCGTGGCTATAAAAAGTTTGTAAAAGCATTTTGGAAGACAGTTATTGGTACTGCTGCCCGGGGAATCATTTATTATATAGGTCGCCCTAAGTGGTTCTTAGAAGGGGTGCCCGGGTTCATGGGGCGAGGTTTGTCTAGGTCTTGGCGGCAATGCGTTTTCCTACCTACTGCGTGGCGGCCGGATTGGGAGAGACTGGTTGAGGGAGACCTTTTTACCTCTCCAGCCGGACTCTCTTCGGAGAAGGGATGGATTCATACGTCTGTCACTCCTCTAAATACATTGACTCCCACACACTACGGTACTGATACTTTTTCTCCTTCCCTTCCCTAAAAAGACCCCTACACATCATGAGGATTTTTTTACTCAGGACTTGTGTGGAGCTAATATAAAAAAAGTTATATTACCCAAGGACACGCGTTGAAAAGTGTTGTACACTTGCCTCGCATATTTTTTTGTATTTCTTGGGCATAAACTATGCAACAATTTCTAGACATTTATTTAAGTGTTTTAGTTTCCATGTACATTTGTTACTAAAATTTTAATTTTTCTGCTACCGGTTTCGACACATCCTTGTTCATTGGCAAACTTTAACCCGTCTGCTTGGTTCAATATATTCACACCTCACAATACGCAAGCCTCAGTATTGCGCGTAAAATCTGAAACCGTCACTTTGGATCGAGATTGTAAAATATCTATGAAAAATAGCCTTCTTATTTCAATGACAATAAGAAGCATTATTTCGTTCTCTTTCTGGTTAAAAGAAAAATTACATATGTTTGCATGAGAGGGAGAGTGATATATACCTTTAAAAATGTAAGGTCGCCCGGGACGTTTTTGGTCTTACGAAAGTATAACGCGATTACGTGTTTTGGGATGTATTTGTTCCTAAACAAGCAGACGGGATTTATACAAGTACAGAATAGATTTTATTAGATAGAGGTAGTGGGAGGGGTGATTTCGGGGGAGGAGGAGAACGGTGGGAGGAGTCAACATATAATGGGAACATTGTTAATAAGGGTTCTTTACAGGGTGCTATTATTTTTTAATTTTTTTTTTGTTTTTTTATTTCTAAGATTTCTAAAGTGCACAAATTATAATAAGTAATAAGTTCATATTTATTTCTGAATGTTCTAACCTGGTTTTATCTTTGTTGAAGCTTTGGTCTGTCTCTATTAAATGGTTAGCAAACTCGGATTAGTTATTATTTCGTTAACATAGTTCATGTTCCCTGATTCTAGTTTTAAAATTTCTAGTAGTCGTACCGACGTACCATTCGTCACAATCATTACATTTTAAAGTGTATATCCCGTTTTTCTTCGAATTTATTAGAAACATCCTTGTTTTTAATTATTTCATTTTTTTGGAATTAGTATAGAAATTTTTTAAATTTGTATAACAAATGTACATAGAGAGTAAAAGTCTCGTTGGCGTTTGTTCTGTGGCGGTTTTTCGCACCTGAATCAAAGGACGTAAGTCATAAGAAGGTATTAAAAAGGCATATTTCAAGTTCCAGCACTCTCTTCCACCTTTGGTCAACGTAGCTTTAGATACTTTGCCACAAAAATATTCAGCATTCTCCCAGAAAACATTAAACTGAGTCAAACTCAGAAAGAGTTTAAAAAATATGTTAAAATATGGATATATTCTAATGATCGAGCCTATACTGGTTCCCTCACCCAAACGCCCTGTCATTGGCGGTTGTTACTGAAGTAATAACCTTGCAGTTTTTGTATTGTGTATATGCAAACAATAATATAAACTAAAATAAAGTTTTTGCTGTATAGAAACCTACATTATACATTTATAAAAAAACCATAGAAAAAATTTCGAAAAACAACAAATTCTGCCTCAAAACAGTTTCACCTAGTGAGGCAGGCTAGCACAACTAAAAATATTGTATAATTATGCTACTTCTGTGTAACCGTTCATACATTACTTTCTATTTGTTAATTTTTTTGTACTGATTTAATCTATTTGTAAACTACATTGAACATGTACTTTTTTAGTTATAATGTTGCCAATTTCATTGAATACAGATATTATTATTATTTTTAATAATTTGAACACTGTCATTCATTGTCACTATACAGATACAAGATACAACGGTACGATGAGATTAATGAGAAAACTCTCTGATTCTCGGAGCATATCGATGTCCTGTTTTGACTCGTCTGTTTGCAAATTCGTTTTCCGTTTCCATTTGGAGAGAGGTTGACCGATTTAATAGTAGGTTAAAGATTTATTTTTCAAATGTGAAATCGTCGTTTTATTTGGACTTCAATATTATGATCCCTACCTACTCACCTGAGTAAAGTTTGAAAAAAAAATCGTCGTTGAATTAGTGACATCTCTTTATCCAAATTGCATAGGTAAATCATTATTAGAAATTTTAAAAAAATGTTGCATAAAATAAATGAATAATTTATAATAAGTCAATAAGCATTTAATAATAATAATAATTGGATAATTTGTAGAGCGCCGTTTTTGTGAAAAATTACCTCAAGGGCACACACACAACTATAATTAGAAAGTTTATGCTTGGAGAAGATACGGCTTCGCACGCGTTGGACATTGCATTTAAAACACTGGACATTGCACGATTTTACATTTGCTACCCCAACACTATTAGTATTACATTTATGAAAAGATTAGTGGCAAAAGTAGAGTTGATATTTATTTTGAAAGACTGGAGAATTGAGGACTCTTTAGGGCTGGAGAATGTTCATGAAATGACCCATATAAACGGTTTTTTTCCTACATTTTTAGAAATTAGTTATTTACAATGTCACGGGCATTGAATGTGAAGATTTAAATGGACATCTACTTAGAAATCTTATGGTTTCAAAGGAAACTTTTATTTTTATTTAATTGACATAATTCACTCGAACATGCCATGTCGATCACTTTCTGTGTCGTCTTCGACTTTTTCTTCTATCAACTTGCGCGTCATAATATGATCTCATTACAATCTTTCATCCCTTCTAAACTAGAAAATAAAACTAGTTCGAACGGACGTCATTGACGTTTGTCCTTTTCCTTCTCACGCGTCTTGTTTGAAAATGAAAAAGACAAAAGATACTAGAACGATGATGTCACTATTAAGCTGGGGATAGTACACGTCCACTTTTTTTATTTCTTTTAACTGGACTATTACAAAAATCGTCCTTGCATATTCGGAATCTTGTCACTACAGTGGATGTTACATAATTGACACATTCGCACGAGAGGTTGCGAAAAGGTTAAGTTGGTTCTTTGTGAAGGAATAAGGAAAGTTTCAGAGTTCAGAATTAGACCTCACCTGAGCACGACAGTCCCGTCCGCCGTGATGTCCAGATCGGGGGGCGGCGCGAGGCTGGTCCGTGGCGAAACGCGCTGCGAGGAACCGCGCCGCGATTCGCCGCCCAAACATCCGCCGCCCACCAGCGAGGCGCGTGGCGTGAGACGCAGACCACTGGACCGGCGGGATCCGCATGCTGAGGAAGGCTGAAGGGTTCCATCTATATAAGAGAAATATAATGGTTAGTAGTTAATATTTTGTAGTTAATAACTGCGTCTGTTTAGCATATCACCTTTCACGTTTATTGTATGTGAAAAACATCTGACAAAATTGCCCAAGGGGTTAAGGGAAGTGATATATATCTCCCTTCTACCTACTTTCCATGTACCTATCCGACAATATGTGCTTATATTACCTGCATGACAATATGTGCTAATATTAACAATTTCGAAGGCGGTTATGGGTAACACAGCCCCTGGAACCATTTATTGGATATAACCTCTGCCGTAGACACGTTTTAGATTTTTACGGCCAAAAGTATTTTTGTTATTTGTTTTTGGGGTGTTATGCCGTGTTGCGCTACCTCCTTCTTTAGCCAACGTTTCGGACAGCGTTGCAGTGTCCATCAGCAGAGCAGATCCGGCGGATCCGGTAGATGGATCTAGAAGAAGGAAGAGCTATACGGCATAACACCCCAACAACAAATAATGAAAAAACTTCTGCCATAGGTCACCCCAAGTGGTTCGCTTCATTTGGTGACTTAGCAGGGGTGCCCGGGTTCATGGGGTGAGGTTTGTCCGGATGCGTCTGCCCACTTGCTGCATGGCAGGCCGGATCGGGAGAAAATGGTTAAGGAAGTCCCTTTGACTTCTCCAGCCGTACTCTCTCGGAACCAACGCCTTGCACCGCAGTAGGAGGGATGGATTTAAACGTCCGTCACTCCCGGACACACCAACCCCCAGATTTCTACCCACCCCTAATACCCTTTTCCTTCCCAGAACTTCCTCTCCTTTCTTTCCTAAAAATACGCTCCACACAGCATCCCCGAATACGCCCTGATAGGAATTATTTTACTCAGGGCCTCCTGTTTGGAGCTAATGAAAAAAAGTAACATTTAGGACAATAGGTAACTCAAGGAACAGTCAGTCTATTGAAGTAACAAGTGCAATGATCAACTTCTATTTTAATGTCTCAGTTCTTTTATATCGACTGTGTTAGAGAAGCCTTTGTGCAATGATCACCAATCTAGTGATCTTGTCACGATAATAATTTATTATTATTTAGTAGTAATTATTATTTTTCCTGACTAAATAAACCTTCACCTGGCCGCTTACTTTAATTGTTGAATCGCCGTATTTTAGATTTTTTCGTTTGGCAACTGTATTGATAAATTTCCGGCGTTACTTTTTGAATTTCCGCGTTCGGGAGCCCGACGTTAATTCGAATGGTCGCCTAAAATATAAGTTTTTGTTTGTTCATTATGTGTTAATGACACTTTTACGGGTTAATACCTTTCATAAGAATTATGTCATTAATTCGTGAGTCGAAAGTAGTTCGTTCTGTGGAACGGGATTTATTTGGAATTCTCCTGAACACACCGCCGCGTTCAAAATTGATTGTGAATAATCTGCAGAATCGCGGCCGGCGCATTCGATAAATTGGCGTAAGCAAGGTTGTAACAAGCTACGGTCGTGGCAGTACCTATTTGTGGCGGATGGACGCCGGCGCACATCTCTGGAAGAAAGTTGCGGTACTAGGGGTCTACCGAGAGGTTACCGGTATGCTCAACCGGTACACTGAATCCTGCTCCCTGGTGAGGAGTTCCCATCCTCTGGGGCCTTCCTCGGGGTCTCTCCCGGTTGCTGACCTGGAGATCCCGCATGCTGATGGACCTCGTTTCCTCCACACGCTACGTGGTCGCCGGTTAATATGCGTTCGCGTCAAGTTAGAATTAATAGAAAGTAATAGATATATGGTCCGCAGGTATGCTCTTTACTTTATATTTACTTATCTTCCAGCTAAATTCTCAGTATGGTTTTTGTTTCTTTTGGGAATGTGAATCCCGGTCCCTTGAAGGGCACCTTTGTATTTTCAATACGTATAAATATAGTAGTATTTGTTACTGTTAGATAATCTCTTTTATTCACCTAGTCTAACTAACCTTACCGGAGGGAAAACTGTTCTTTCCCTTCCCACCATCCTGAGGGAATGTCTAATGCTCTATGTAAAAAGGTACCAAGGAACCTTTATGTTACAATTGGCGCCCAACGTGGGGCCACTGTGTTTAATTGGTGCCTATCAAAGTAAACTATGCAATCATCATCCAATTTCTATAATCCAAACTATTTCAAAAGTTGTTTCACTTTCAAAACCATATTTTTTCATTAGTAATTTTACAAATACCTAATAATACATTGGTCAAAAACTGATAATACGTATTATTTACAAAGTACACCATATTCACCCCACGAATGACTTATTTAGTGACTTCCAAGTGCTTAATATAAAATCCTTGTATGTCAAATACTTATCTTCCTATTTTAAATTTAAATTTAAAAAAAAAATATTTGAATCAAACTATAGTACAAGATATTCCAAACAATCCAACTTTATTATTCCAGTAACAAAAACTTCAATGGCCGAGTCACAGTTTAACTTCCTTGCTCCGAAAATCTTTAATAATTTACCAATTGATATAAAGACAGTAGACCAACATCACACTTTCAGGAAGGCGATTAGGGACTTTTACAGACAGATACCGGGGAGGACTTTTATTTATAATACGTAGAGATGGTGTGAAAGATTATTATAATATGCCTGAAATCCTTGAGGTAACTAACGTATTTAAATTAATAAGGATTAATACTGTATCCATCTAAATAACTTTTCAACTACAGCAATGTACGTGATCATTTTTTTAGAAGATAGAATGGTAATATATATGGTTATAAAGGTTATATATAAAAGATAGATATACGTCTTTGCGGACTTTTTTGTAGAATTATAAAAGAAGAATATCCCACCATGCATTGTTTTGTTATATCCCAAATGGATTACGCAGCGTGTTCGATGAAAGCTACCAGGCGGTTCGATTTTTTCCGACACTTCTAACAATTATCGTGATGTTTCAGCCAATTTACACAAATCCTCGCGAAACACTCTTATCTATTGGTGAAAACCGCATGAAAATCCGTTCAGTAGTTTTCGAGTTTATCGCGAACAGACAGACAGACAACGCGGGGGACTTTAATTTATAGTATGTAGAGATAAATAAAATAAAGCTACACTGCCCGATTTCATTGGAAAACTTTAAAGGAGGAATCAATTAGATGGTTTCAATATAACCATAGAATACTTCAGAATATGATAATAATAATAATAATAATATGTTTTTCAAGGAGACTCATTGAGTCCTCTTTGGTTTTGCTTAGCATTGAATCGTATGTCTAAAATGTTAATTAAAAGCAAGTTTGGAATAAAAATTAAGGGTAATACAAGAGAGAGTAGTATAGTTTCACATCTATTATATATGGATGATATAAAATTATTTTCAAATTCTGAATCAAATTTAGAGAAAATGATTAAGGTAGTTAAAATTTTTTCAGAAGATATTAAAATGACTTTTGGTTTAGATAAATGTAAAACGATCCATATAGAGAAAAGCAAAATTGTAGATGGAGACGAGGGTATATTTAGAAATTTCAAAATAAAAAGTATGAAAGGGGATGAGGTTTATAAATATTTAGGATACCCGCAATCGAATAGATTAGATCACACTAGTATTAAAAATGATATTAGGATTAAATTTCAAACTAGGATCAGAAAATTTTTTAAATGCAATCTATCTGCTAAAAATTTAGTAAAAGCAATAAATACTTGGGCAATACCTTTATTAACGTACTCATTTGGCATAATTAAATGGTCCAATACAGATTTAGATAGTTTAGAACGATTAATTAGAACTACGTTAACAAAGTTTTATTGCCATCATCCAAATTCAGCTATAGAACGAATTAATTTACCTAGAAATTTAGGAGGTAGAGGTGTAGTCAAAATAACATCTTTGAAACACAATCAGGTAGAAATGCTTAGAAATTTTTTTCCATAGGAAAGCTAATAGCTCAGAAATGCACAAAATAATTTGCAAGGCAGATAGAAACATTACACCTTTAAATTTATATGACGAGAATGCCAACATTCTTATAAATACTAACCAGGAATTATTAGATTCCTGGACAAATAAAATTATTCATGCAAAACACTTCAATTATCTCAACCAAACGTATGTTGACAAACTTTCGTCAAACAAATGGTTGAGTATTGGAGAGTTGAGTGCAGAAATAGAAGGATTTATGCTTGCCATTCAAGATAGAGTCATTAATACTAAAAATTATAGGAAGCATATAATCAAAGATATAAATCAAATTGATGATTTATGTAGAAAATGTTTGACTTTTCTGGAAACTATAGAACATATTATATCGGAATGTTCTATATTAGCGCCGTCCGAGTATACATTTAGGCACAATCAGGTTTTAAAAATAATCCACCAAAGTTTGGTAATTAAACATAACTTGATTGACTGCCGTAATATAGTACCATATTATGAATATGAACCAAATTCATTTTTAGAAAATGAATTTTATAAAATATATTATGATAAAACTATACTAACAGACAGAACAATTAGTCATAATAGACCTGATATAGTTTTACATGACAAAATTAAAAAAATTACTTATATCATTCATGTAGCTATTCAAAATTCCTGTAATATTCAAAAAACTGTTTCTGAAAAAATTAGAAAATACACAGATTTAGGAAATGAGATTAAAAGAATTTGGCATTCTCGGACTATAAAAATATTACCATTTGTTATTTCGGCTACTGGCATTATACCTAGGTCTCTAATTCAAAATTTAGGCGTATTAGATTTGTCAAAGAATTTATTTATAAAAATGCAAAAATCGGTAATTTTAAATACATGTAGGATTACAAAAGATTTTTTAAATATTTATATTGAGGGATCAGTAGGATTTATAGGTTCAATTAGGAGTTCCACAGAGCCGAACCCTCTGATATGAAAATATCTGGAGTCGGTGAATTATTTTCCCATCTGGTCTCTGGTAGGTTGACATGTTGTTCTTGTATTGTTTTGTAATTATAATACTTATATAGTGCAATTGCATAACGTGGATTGATCAGATGATCATTTGGGAAGTGTGTGAAAGGGTTTAGTTTTTCCTGTGGGGAAAATTAAACCCGGACATTTAAATCTGGTGCGTAAATATTAATTTCTTACACATTACAAATTTAGTTTTAATACATATAAGAAATTACGTTGTACATATAAATAGTATACAAAAAAAATAAATTTTTATAAATATTTATACATAAAAAAGAAACATCAAGAAATAAATCAATTTCAAAAAAATTTCAGGCAGTGGTGAAAGATCTCGTCAATGTGGAGAGACTCTTTCAAGAATCAAAAGAATTTCACTTTTGAACCTCTCCTCACTGACGCCAAACATATCAATCTCGGAGGAGATTTGGTTCAGGAGCAATATACTCCTTCCTACCGCGAGAACCATTGGCAGGTTAGTTCTACAGGCAGGAAGATAGAATAATCTATGCTGGCGTTGTCTAAGATAGTCATCCGGAACATGATCGACGCACAAAACCCATTTGAGCTCAATTCACCAATAAATAATCTGCTTGCCTACTTTGAGTGTCTTGTTTACTGACTTATTTATTTATTTATTAATTTACGGACAACAGTCCATTAAAAACATAATAATAACACGAATAAAAAAAACAGAGATGACAGTGAATGGAGAGCACATATAAATGAATAGAAATGATAATATAAAATGTAAAAAGTACATACAGAGACACAACAAGTCAAAGCATGAAGAAGCATTTAAATATTGCGTATCGACTGCCGAAAGTCATTTAGTTTTACACAAAAAAATCAATGCTTTGACTTGCGTTGACAAGTCTCGACATTCTGGATAAGGGAGAATGGTATCCATAATTAGTAGAATGTTTATTGAGGAACAGCACTTCATTATTTCGAAGTCTACGGGAAGGGATGTTAAACTGGATGAGTTGTAACAATGCAGGTTGTATCAGTAATACTGTTGATAATTTTAAATATGCAAATTAGATCAGAGTCCTTTCTACGTTATCATCCAAAAAGCACAATTATCAAGGTATTGTTTCAATTCAACTGCCATCTGTCCAATTGAATCCAAAAGCACTAATCGTAGCCTCCCTCGGCGGGTTAGTATCAATGCGCTCTACTCCAGTGTGCTTTTATTCGTTCACGCTGACAATACGAACGTATTGACCGTGTATTTTGTTTAACATTGCATGCCGGTCCGACAGAATTTAAGGCCTACCGTTTATAGGCTAGATTTGTTGTGAAATTCGAGAAAGAAGTTTTTAAAATTCAGTTTGGCTTTGAGTTTTTTTTGTTTTGTTTTGAATTAGCTCTACACGGGAGTTCCTAAGTAAAAAATTACCTCAGAGCCTAAATCATCTTTAGGGATGCTGTTTGGAGGGTCTTTTGGGGAAAACATTCCAAAAATAGAACCAATTAAAAACTTTTTTTCAACGTGTGTTATCCCATTCAGTGTAATTCTCTCCATTCGTTCATGTGTAATTCTGGAAGTGTAATTTTGTTACTTGAATTTAACGATCGTGTTATTTCGTCCTGATTCATTTACAATTACAATAAAGCATTTATGATAAGTTTCAATATATTTAAGTTCATTACGTTACTCAAAAGCAATAATAATACTGAATGTTCATTACGTTCATTACGTTACTAAAAGTAAGTTCATTACGTTACTCAAAAGCAATAATAATAATGAACGTGGTTTTACCTTAAAGGGTTAATCAACCCTTGAATCAAAGGTTAAATAACCTGATGTGTACAGGATACGCAAACCAATTCACAGTCAATTAAACAAGAAATCAAAGATAACCTTTATCATAACATGAGTAGTCAGCTATCGCTTATAATTTCTGAAATTCATACAAATGTTAGGTAAGTTACTAAATCTATAATAAATACACTTAAGTATCTATATTTTAGATTAGAAAGGATACACTGACAGGGTGCCTATGAGAGAAAATGTTATATCCCGTAAATCATTTGTGAAAGAAATTACAAGTGAAAGAAACTACATTTGACAAAGCTGCACAGTTTGAAATAATTCATTTGTTTTTCTATAAGATTATTTTTTTTAATTTTTGGAATAACTGTTAGCGGGGATGATGGGGCAACGATGTAGGTACAAGGTAACTTATTATGAGCAAAAATAACTGGCATGGCAGGTGTAAGGAAAAGGTTAATGATTTTCAAAGAAAAGAAGGTATTAGAAATACAAAAATAAATATATTAGACTTAAAGGTGACATCTTGAATCTAAGGCTGTCTGACTTGGGCTTGTTTAGGTTTAGATAGTTTAAATAGTTGAAACTAAGGCTGTCTGACTTGGGCTTGCTTAGGTTTAGATAGTTTAAATAATTGAAACTAAGGCTGTCTGACTTGACTTGGGCTTGCTTAGGTTTAGATAACTTAAATAGTTGAAACTAAGGCTGTCTGACTTGGGCTTGCTTAGGTTTAGATAGTTTAAATAGTTGAAACTAAGGCTGTCTGACTTAGGTTTGCTTAGGTTTAGATAGTTTAAATAGTTCATTTTGATACCGTGGTAAGTTGAAATGACGCATGATGAAATCTTCTTTTGTGAAACGAATCTCACATCGTGAGAAGGGCAGGACTCGAGAGAAATGGCTCCCAGCCAAAAGGACCCTCCAGAAACAGCAAAGGCGGATGATTCTCGATGCCAATTATCCCTCCAGGATGACTTTCAGTCAGCTCTCAAATGGCGAGTATGACGTACAAAATTTACAATCACGATCGTAGCGGTCTTTAAAACGGATCCGTCGTGTTGCGGTCGAGACGACCGCCCCGAGCTCTCGGCTGTGACACAAAGAATGAAAAGCTCTCCTTTCAAACCTGCCGATTTGAATTTGTCAAGGATCAACAACTGTTGCATTAAAAATATTGCAGGACTCGCAATATCACCAATGCCCAAATGTCAATGGGCAAATACTAGAGGTGCCACACACCGAAACCATAAATAAAGTGTGTATAAGAAGGTGCACACACCTTGTTACAAATACTTTTATGTTACATAACTTAATGAGTAAAACCTCAAATCGTAATTATTGAAGATAATAGCGACATTCTGACGAAAAAGTCCTGTGTTCAATTCGTGGATGCGACCGAATCTTTTTCTGATCTTCATCTATCAGTGGGAACATCCAATCAAAAATCCTATTATACTCGTTATTGTATTCCACCACGAATTAATTATTAATTTCAAAATCAGAAATAAATTTAAAAAAATCATTATTTCGCATCAACAGTTATATTAACATCGCCATTCCGAGAGGGTTTCTGTTTTGTGAAAAGTTTTACAAGTATATAAATAAGCCCAGGAATTAGGATTCATTGAATCCTGACCTCTATCTAGAATCTAGAAGGAACTAGTCGTAATTTGATACAGGCAATTTTCTTTTAGTTGCCATACTGTAACGCACGGTCGTTGGGCTGCGCTTCTGAATGACAGAGCGATTTGGAAATCAACTGTCATGCTGTTTCCAGTGTCGCTCGTAATAATATCTCGTATGTTCGTATCTATCCTCCATGCTTCCAACCTTTCCTGAGAAAATCGCTTTTGTAAATTTGAGTGCCATAATAAGGTTAATCTGTTTGAATATGCATCCTAAAAAAGCTTCCGCGTCTTTTAGCAAAAAGCAGAACATGTTAACTACACTCCCACGATTATACAAGCATTTTATTTAAAGTCAGGACAACCACATCTCATTATACCCACTCATTTATAAAGGATGACAACAAACTTGACTTACTTTAACCAGTGATTCCTATCATTATTCGGAGTAAAAAATGTTAATGAAACTTTGGTCTCCCGTGCCTTTTTCGACTTGGCTTTTTGTTTTTTTTTTTAATTGAAAACTTTTTAGCGCTGTTGCGATTTGAAACAAGATGAAATGGAAACGAGCGACACTAAAAAGAGACAAACAAATAAATCAATAGGATTTAGCTTGCCAGATAATGAGAAAGCCCTAAAATAGAAATAGGCAATGAAAAATTAAACTTTTTGGATTTAACTTTATCTTTTATAAATAATAAAATCGATTTTAGTATATATCGCAAGCCAACATACACTGACATAGTAATTCATAAGACCTCCAACCACCCTGTTTCACAAAAACACTCCACCTTCCATTCCATGATACACCGCTTAGTAAATGTCCCAATGTCTAATAATAATTTCCTTTCTGAACTTTCTATAATAAAACAAATTGCTATAAATAACGGATATGAACCAAAATTAATTGATAACATCCTAAATAAAAAACTTAGCAAAATTTCAAAAAATAAATATCTATTCAATTCTAATAATATTATTGATAAAGAATGGCGTAAAATTTTGTATATTAATAATTTTTCAGTTCAATGTTGCAAAAATTTCCCTTCTAATATTAAACCAGCGTTTTATACAAGAAATAATATCGGTAATTTTTTGAGAAATACTAAAGATAAAGACCATAAATTGACTAATTCCGGAATATATAAACTCAAATGCAATGATTGTCCCTCATTTTATATTGGAAAAACAACTCGTAATTTTGAAATCAGAATCAAAGAACATTTAAGGTGTCTTAATAATAATAATTTTTCTGAGTTCGCTAACCATATCATTGAAAATAACCATAGTTTTGAAAAAAACACAGGGATAAATATTCTTCATATTAATCATAAAGGAAAACGTTTAGATAACTTAGAAGCTTTGGAAATTAAAAAATCCCTTAAAAATAATGAATCTATTATCAACAAACGAAAAATATTGTCATATAGCCCAATCATGGATTTGTTCCCCTACCCACCCACTCTACACTAATACCTACCCACCCAATCTACATTATTAACTAACAACGGCTCCACCCCTACCCTAATAAAACATTGTTCTAAACTGTCAAATTAGTATAAGCTTTCCCTGACGAAGGAACGTTTGTTCCGAAACCGGTCGGATTTGCACATTTTATAAGTGGTTTATACAAAGTTGCATTGTTTCATTTTATTATAATGGATAACCACAAAGTAATAGCTACATTCAAAAATCTAAAATATTTACTTAATTCACGGGAACTCGGTTCCAATATAAATCCACAGTCCCACGCAAGTCTACTTTGGTGTATTAGTATAAAGCGCCTGACGAACGTCTGCAGACATTTAGTGGACCGAGGATCGAATCCCACGAAATATCAAAAAAAAAGAAATATCGTAAAATCAATATCCAATGTCAGACCAATCCAAAATGAACAGGCAAAAGAAAACACAAAATAAAACGACATCTAGCGACTCTGGCGACTGCACTGGAATTCGGCGATAAAAATATGGAAGAAATCGCCCTTCACATTGAAAAAAAGTGCTTCGTATTCTCTCCACTTTTGCCTACTTTAGTTTTCGGAAGGTTTCACTTCTGCCACGTGTGAATTGCACTCTGTTTTTTTTTTAATTTTCAAAACCAAACAAAAAAATTCTTCCCATGGCGTAACTGGTTAAATCTCTTACCCCGCCCCCAACTGTCCAACACCTATATCGTTTTATGTTTTAGTAGAAAAAAATCATCAAAAATGTTACCGGAGACCAAAATTTCATTAACAATTTTTACTCCAAATAATGACAGGCATCACTGGTTAAAGTAAGTCAAGTGCGTTCCTCAACATCCTGTATCCTCAAAAAAGGTACCTACATCCTACAAATCTACTCATAACATTATATTAGGTCCTTCTATATGAAATTGGCGTTTTGCCGTACTGGCAACTTTGATCTCAAATATCTTCTCTTTGGTTAGGAATTCCAAATTCAAATTTATACAGCTATTTACTCATGTAATCGTGTTTCGAAAATTATAATTCATTAGTTTTTTCCTTAATTGTTATTTTTTCTTTGCGTCACTTAGTTTACAAAATGGAAAACTTGAAATATCGCGTTATTTACGAGTACGAGTTCCACCGTGGCACCAGTGCTTTAGAAACGGCTCAAAGGATTAATTATGTGTATGGTGACGGTGCCGCAAAGAAAAACACAATTGTGTTTTTTTTTGTGTCTTTCACTACAGCTTTCTTAAATATGGCCAGACGATTACGGCAGATGTCTATTGTCAGCAACTGCAAGCCATGATGGAAAAGCTAGCTGCTTGCTAGCTTTTCTAGAGCGGTTAACCGAGGCTTGTTAATCGCTCTAGACCACTGCTGCTTCATGACAACGCTAGACCACACACTGCACAACAGACGGCTACTAAATTAGAGGAGCTTCAATTGGAATGTCTAAGACATTCACCGTATTCTCCGGACCTTGCCCAACAGATTACCATTTTTTTAGAAATTTGGATAACTTCTTGCAAGGGAAAAAATTCAACTCCGATGGGGCGGTCCAAACCGCCTTCAAAGATCTTACTGATTCCCGTCCGAATTGTTTTTTTAGTAAAATGATCGATGAACTACCTATGAGATGTCAAAAGTGCATAGATAGCAATGGTACATACTTTGATTAAATAATAATAATAATAATAACGTAGTATTTATATAGCGCAGTTTTGTGATGTTTCACTTCAAGTGCGCTTAATTATTAAAATTAACCTACAGTGTTCCTTAATAAATATATTATATTTAAAAAAAAAACGACTTTATGTTCCTCCCATACAAAACGCCAATTTCATATGTAAGGAAAGACCTGATATATGGTGTTCTAATTATATTTCTACATTAACTGAGGGATATTCCTATTTACGAAGGGATGGAATAAATAATTCATAATCCAGAATTAGAGGTTGTTAGGGTTGGTGAATTAGGAGAGGGTGGGTTTATTCAGATTACCATGACCTCTATTAAATCATAACCCTGGAAATTCTAAAATTATAGTAGTTTAATGTTATTCTGTACACATGTGACGGGATAGTGGCTGAGTTGGCATCGTCGCGTCGGTTCTATCTGTTCTGGCTAAGTCTTCCATCACATTAGCTATATTTGCCGCTTATTGTGGAGCTATTGTTACTTTTCAATTTGGGAGGCGGGTATAGGTATCGCTGCCGTGGAAACCATTTATTTGATAACCAATACCTCTGCCATAGGTCATCCCAAGTGGTTCGTTACTTAGTGACGTAGCAGGGTGCCCGGGTTCATAGGGTAAGATTTGTCCGAGTCTTGGCGGTGTATGCATCTGCCCTCCAGCTGCGTGGAGGGCCGAATCGGGAGAGACTGGTTTTAAAAAAGGGAAACCTTTTCATCTCTTAGCACGACTCTCGGAATATCGCTTTGCACAGCAGTGGGGGGATGGGTTCATACATCCGTCACTCTTGGAAACACTAACCCCAGATTCCTACTCGCCCCTCATATCTTTTTCCTTTCCAGAACTTCCTCTCTTTACTTTCCTCAAAAGACCCTCCACACAGATTATGAAAAAAAGGTAGCAAATTTTCAAATATTGTCAGATTATTCGTAACCATAAAGCTGGAAACGATTTTAAAATAAAAATATAAATAGAAAAAATAAAAACATCACCTTGGTCAATAATGAGTAAGCATTCCAAAATGTGTTTTTTGGAAATGCAGTGCGGAAAAACTCAAACAATAATTTATAATACCACATAAATACGTTTTGTTTCAACACGCTTTCATATATATGTTATCTGTTTTAAGAGCGCATAACTATGATTAGACTAGCTTTTTCCCGCGGCTTCGCTCGCATGGCATTAGGGGATTTTCACTCAGCCTCCTCCACCTTCCCTCTCCTCACTTCACTCTCCCCATCAATCCCCCTCCACCCGCCCCTCCCCCCACTCCACTCCCCCCATCAACCTCCTTCTCCCCACCCCTACCCCTCCCCACAACCTCCTCCATACTTCCCCTTTCCCCTTCCTTCCCTCCCCCCTCTCCCTCCCCTAACCCCCTTCCCCCCACCCTTCTCCCCCTCCCCTTAACCCCTCCCCACTCCCCCCACTCACCTCTCGCATTCCACACATTCATTCCCGATACATTCAGTTTTCAAACTGCTCGCATGCCACCTGTTGTATTATACAAAATTCATAATAAATCAACGGTAGTTTTATATTAAAAAAAAAAACTAACAAAAAAATAATTATCCAATTTGTTTCAGTCGTTCGGGTTTATGCGCATACAAACATTTTGGTGATTCATTTTTATAGATAGTTATTAGGTACGAATTATTATTCTTCTTTTTATATTCTACCAAAAAATCCAGTACGGCAGTTTTATACTTAAAAAATGCGATACCTGTCTATCCAATTAAAACAATAATTGTTGTGTGACATTATTCAAAAATTTGAGAATGACATTTTGCAAAACAAAGATTCTAAAATAAAAATTCTATTTTAGAAAATATTTAAGCGAATTTATTTGAAGTACCTACTTCCCTAATAATTTGAATCGATTAAAGAATTAAAGATATCTTACTAATCGTGCCATCTATTGACATTTTTCATACAAATTTCGTAATGCCAGAGCTCTGAGCTATAGCCTATATGTTCATAGTATTGTAAAGTTTCATTAAAATCCATCCTGTAAAGTAGGAATTAGTACTTTATACACATTTGAATTTTAACATCAAAGGGATGTCCATAGTAACCTAATTAAAAAAAACATCGTTTCCAAGGCGACAATTGGCGTTTGCAATAAATCGATTTTGTTAGCGACAGAAAACGTATGATAAATAATTTCATAACGCCAGAGATTATTCATAACGCCAGAACTTACCAATATATATAGCCTATAGATCTCGCAAATAATGTAGCTTTCTATTAGTGAAAGAATTTTTAAAATCTATTCAGTAGTTTTTGGGTGAAAGAGTAACCAACTTACATCCATACAAACTTTCACCTTTATAATATTAGTAGGATAGTAGGAATAGTAGGATTAGTAGGATATTCGAATATTACAATTTAGCGTGAAAACAATCTACTGCACCGTATGAAATTATTTTTTTTAAAAGATTCAAACCATTATTTTTACTGTACGCCGGGCATTGTTTTTTTTTTCTTTCATATGAATACCGCACAAGAGTCTCAAATGCTCCCAACCACAAGGCAGTGGGTCAATGACATCTCCAATTAGGGATTTTTATGGGGTTAAGGGAGTGGTAAGGGAAGGAGATGAAGAAGGGGGAGGCTGGAAAGTGCCTGGCATAGATCTTATCACTTAACAAATGCCATTTGAAGCAAGCAGACACTATTGAGAAAATATATGAAAAATCTCAAATATTTTATTTTTTTATTTTCTTCTCTATAAGGTTTAAACCTGGGGCATCTAATTCTAGAGTCGCATAACTCTATGACTACTTTTACTAGCTATGAGCTAATATGACGTCACGGTAAATAGAAGTATTTAACCTTCCGTCAGGCACAACTTGAGATGAAGATATCGGTTCTTTTTGTGCCAAAGGGTGAATAACGCCGTCCTAGGGACGTGGCCTCCTGACTTTTCCTGATTCCCCACCACTCACAGAGGGCCAGTTTCCGTTCGTCTCGAAAAATTTAAGGAAAAATCTATTTTGATCTGTCTTTCTACGATTTAATCTCACAGATGAATTGCGCCCGATCGTGTTAGGATTTGCATTGAGGCTGACGGAAAGTGTAAGAGGGATAACCAGAGAAAACCAGAAATACGCCATTTTTTAATCAGACGTTGGACGTATTAAATCTTTTCCACAAAAAAATATAAATTTATTTCGAAAGATTATTCTATTATCTAGGAAAGGCATATTTTAAATTTTGAGAAAAAATGATAATTTTTAGTATAATAATGTTATACCATTGGTCGTCAGCAGATTTGTTAAATTTTCAAAAAAGATTTTGTATTATACAACACACATTTCAAATCATATAATCATGCAGTAAAATAAACCAATACATTATCTGGGAAACGCATGTTTCAGAATTTTAATTTTAGTTTAAATAAAATCATTAAACAATAAATACGTAAATGTGTTTCTTTACAAAAATTGATCCGTTTGTGTATTTATTTGCGCACTTACAAACTAATATATTTCAGATTTTTTTAACATTCTTATTTAACTTAGACATTATTGAAAAATGATAAATACTCATAATCAAAAAATAATTTCAAAAGATACATAATTTTAATAGTTTTATCATCACGTCTTTCAGCATTTTTGGATATAGGTATAAATTAAAGCAAATTTGGAATGAAATAAAATCGATATTGAGTTATAATTTTAAAAAGCTAGTACGGAGAATAATTAATCTTTCTTTTAACTTTCGACGAAATGTGGATTTTCGGCCGCTCGCTGGTTAAACAATCTTAACTAAAAAATACGTAATTGCGACATTTTGCTTTATTATTATATATTTACCTACTTTCTTTTTTTTCATTCTACCCACAATGTTTTATATTTTATTTTGCTTATTATTATTTCTGTTATTTCACTAGTAGCATCTCCACCTAGTAACAACTAAACCTTGAATTACGAATGCTGTGAACTTTTTAATTGCAGTGTAAATTTTTACTTTCATTTCGTAGGGTTAAAAAAGATTGTCTTAGCAAAATAATTTTATCATTGCTTCATAGGTAAAGGTAAACTCTCACCCCTAAAAATTAAAGAAAAAGATCTTTAAAATTATGAAAATAGTTTTCTAAAATTCTTTACCACCCGGCTATACTGAAATATTTTTATTTGTTCGAAGCTCTGCTGCTCGAAGTTTGGTTAAACTTTAAAGGAAAGAGGTTTGTCTTTGAAGCTTTTAAAGTCGTTAAGCGACTATCGATTTATCCTAAATATACTTTTTAATTAGCGGTAACGGCTGATTGATCTACAAAACGAAATTGTCATTCAAAGGTCACGAGATTAAAATTATTTCCTATTTTTCCGTTCGAAGAATTTCAAAGTTCCTTCAGTAATTGTTGGCTTAATCTCTTGGCCTTGCGGAAATTTATTTGGATGCTTTCTGGAAATTTGTTGTAGAAATTTTCAGAAACATTTCCTTACTTCAAACACCAGGAAGAAGAAATAGATTTGTTTGAAAATGGCAAGATTGGCCTCATCGGTAAGAAAGTAAAAAGATAACTGCATTATTTCCTTTTATTGATTGATCGTCGTGAAGTTCTGTTTTATTTCGACAATTTTGCATTTCATATATCTGTAAATTTGTTCGCTACGTTACGTTTCCAGTTCAAAATGGTGGCCGTGTTGGATACGGTAGGTATCTGCCTGCACCAAGGAAGTCTGACAAAAGAACTTCATTGAATCATCATTATTTGAATAACATAAAATATTTATGGTTTATAATATAGTAGATGGGTATTAAAGTAGCTAATTATTACAAATCTTATAATTTCCGTGGACATTTTGGTTTTGGTTGATTAATTAAAAAAAATAAGAAACATGAATACTGAGTTCTATGTTCACAGAAGAGTTATTTTAAATGGTAACAAGTGTATGCCGATGAAACAATCCCCAATTTGAGGTAAGCGATGATTAACAAATGTTTTAGATAGTTGTTCAATAAATATAATATTTGATTGCCTTAGCTACATAGTAGTCCCTGAGGAAAACAATTACCCTCGGGGCCTTTATCATCTTTGAGGAGCTGTGTGGAGGGTCTTTCTAGGGAAAGGAAGGAGAGAAAATTCTGGGAAGAAAAAGGGTAAGGGGTGGATAAGAACCTGGGGGTCAATGTGTCCAGTAGTGACGGGTATATCGTCACCTTCCTATCCCTATCTTACCTCCCCCTCGCTGCCCGTCTCGATCACGGCGATGTATTGTATACTGATCAGTATTCCTTATCAAAAATAGATGTTGTTATGATGCAGTACAAATCCATATTACTTTAAATATAATTATTAACATCTTTATTATTTGTACTGCATCCTAACAGCTCTACCCGTCGAAATCGTAATTAGGTAGGAACTTGTTATTAATTATTAGAGTGCCAGCTCTGACTTTATCGACGGCCCGGGGCGACCTCTGGAGCAGTTCCGCGGCAATACGTCACTTTTTGCGTGGGTAGGTTTCGGAGAGTCGGGGCCCGGAACCTAGCTACGCGACAGTCAATGGAGTTTTTGGTGAGAATGTAGTATTTGAACGGGAAAATAATTCCTTTTTTACTTGAGAAATGCCGGGCGGTAAAAGTGATTACGTGAACGTATTGTGTGATCGCGAGTTTGCATTCCCACCAAAGTGGGATTAGTTGAGATTCCGCAACGTAAACTTGTGTGGCGGCCATGCGTGCCAGAACGGGGAAAGATTTAATCCAAGAGATATACGTCCGATCTCACTTGGGTCAGAGCCCGTTTTGACGGATGATCGGGGTTCCGTCAGCCCGCGATGCTATTTGCCGATCTTTGTGGCGGAATAGTAAATTTACGCCGACATTGACTCTCGTCTGGACCGAGGTCGGCCTCCCTACATGCTAATCCTAGCGAAAGGCCCCCTGATGATTTTCCTTTGGCGGCGGGATGACTTGCTAATTTGTTCGCGGCGAAAGGCCGCTTGACGACTTCCCTTTGGCGGAGGAACTGTCTCCAGATCTCGGCTTCGGTGAGGGCTATCCAGATCCTGCATGGGGATGACTTGCTAATTTGTTCGCGGCGAAAGGCCGCTTGACGACTTCCCTTTGGCGAAGGAACTGTCTCCAGATCTCGGCTTCGGTGAGGGCTATCCAGATCCTGCATGGGGATGACTTGCTAATTTGATCGCGGCGAAAGGCCGCTTGACGACTTCCCTTTGGCGGAGGAACTGTCTCCAGATCTCGGCTTCGGTGAGGGGCTATCCAGATCCTGCATGGGGAAATGCCGCCTGGACCTTGCAGCTACTAGATGGACAGTATATTAGCTAGCTAGCGATAGTATTCTTAATAAAAGAGGTCGGTTCATGGGGGTAAGTGAAATGACATATTTAAAACCCTGATTGCTACTTGTTTTTAAAATTATAAGCTCGTTCTCACAACTCTGCCTTTTAAATTATGTACCTGGCACACCATCCCTTGGAGAGCGACACATATCGTGGTTTAAGATCCACACCCTGAGCATATTTGGGAACCACAGGTATTCTTGACGGGTTCCATAACCCGTCCAGAATTGGCGCTTCCTACGGGATAAAATCTGTGGGATCCTGACCAGCACTACAACACTAAAGTTGTTTTACGAAAAGTATACTTGGCTTTGGCCACTTGGCGAAAAACCCACGTAGCAATGTTTGTAACCATGTTTCCGTCAACGCAACTTCTGAATTTTGAGAAATAATATTTCTTGAAAGTTCGTCGATTTTTGTGTTAAGGCCACGGACATTTTGATATTTAATTTCTAATTTCGCCATCAAGTAGGCACGCTTTTTCCTAGGAATTTGTATTTTGCTATTGCAATTCCTGCCGGCCAATTTGCTGCGTCTAAGAAAGTATTTTCCTTTTCTTGAAGGAATTGTAATTTCCTTTGGCATTCAGTTTGACAATGTCAAAATCAATGTTTGGATCTATGGACTTGAGAAAGCGGTGTATTTGTGGGATTTCTGTATTCGGGTTGAAGCGCCAAGCGTGAATATAGAATTTTCTTTTTATTGCGTGTAAAGATGTGTCTGTCCTCGTACCCGTTATTGCTCGCGTGCGTTGGCGATGCTTGCGGGCTTGTACTTTCCAATCTTCTTGTTTACCAAGGACGAGAGAAGAACGGTTCGGTTCCTCTTGTGCAGTAGGTATCACCTTCTTCTTTCTCGGTTTTTTCTTTTTCTTTAGCTTTTTCGGTTCTCCAGGGCTATCCTCCCCGTCTAGTATTATTTCAACAGAAATAGGTGCTTCAGATGTGGTAGGGTTATTGTCAGCAGGTGGGGTGGATGAGGTAACTGGATCGCTGGTTGCGCATCTCTCCGTACTGTAGGTGGCTTCAAGCGCTACTATCTTCGCCGATAGTTTGGCAACAGTTGTATTTTCACCAATTTTGTCATTAAGTTCCTTGATGTGATCTATAAATCCGGTCAGCAACGTAAGCAGATATATGCGTTAAAAATACGACAGCAGTCAAGTACAATAAGCGTGTTTACACGTCAGCGCGTGTGTCTCCATAGAAACCGTTATAACTCCGTTATTGTTTTAGTTACATCCGTAAAATAAAAAGTGAAAGGTCGAAAGTAAATCATGCTGCACATCTCTATTCAATTTGTCCATAGAAATACATAAAAAGAACATTCTGTCAGACGCGCAGTCTGACACATAATTTATACCGCCGAATTTCCTACGGGCGCCCGACATTGTTAATTTCTATTAAATATTTTTATATGAAATGATAAAAAAGTGAGGTAACAAAAGTGTTTATTACACATTTATACAATAGAATACGGAATAAATTCGGTGTTTGGGCTAAATTCCTAAAAAATAAAACTAGTTATTTTTATACTGATTTGGGGTCGGGGAATCCGAATCTGAAAGAATTAGGCGGCGGCAAGCAATATTAACTGAGTTACACGACTTTAAAAAATTTTATACACATACAGGAAAATAGCCATTTTGGAAGCATTTTGATTCCTAGAAAATCAAACTAGTTATTTTTAAACTAACTATGGGCCGGGGAATCCGAATCTGAAAGAATTAGGCGGCGGCAAGCAATATTAACTGAGTTACACGACTTTAAAATTTTCTATACACACACACATGAAAATAATCATTTCGGAAGTATTTTGACACACTTAGTACAAAGATCATAGAAAAACAAGAAATATACAAAAACATGTGCCGGCAGTGTTACCAGCTCTCAAAAATATTTATCCCTATATCAATATGAAAATAGATAACAGCAGAAAAACATACCTTATAAATCGACCAAGTCTTCTTCGTCCGTCGTATCCTTGTCAAACTCGCTTGTCTCGAAGGGTTCCTGTCGGATACGCGGATCATATAAGAGTCCAGCTAAGCGGTAAAAGTAACATGGTTTGTGCCCCTTTATACCTCCTGCTCGCGTCCCTAACCTAACGCTAAGTTTGTGTAACATGGTTTGTGCCCCTTTATACCGCCTGCTCGCGTCACGGCAAAAAAACATCCCTGTTTTCAAGTAGTTTAGCGGCTACGCTAGGTTTGTGTAACATGGTTTGTGCCCCTTTATACCGCCTGCTCGCGTCACGGCAAAAAAACATCCCTGTTTTCAAGTAGTTTAGCGGCTACGCTAGGTTTGTGTAACATGGTTTGTGCCCCTTTATACCGCCTGCTCGCGTCACGGCAAAAAAACATCCCTGTTTTCGAGTAGTTTAGCGGCTACGCTAGGTTTGTGTAACATGGTTTGTGCCCCTTTATACCGCCTGCTCGCGTCACGGCAAAAAAACATCCCTGTTTTCGAGTAGTTTAGCGGCTACGCTAGGTTTGTGTAACATGGTTTGTGCCCCTTTATACCACCTGCTCGCGTCACGGCAAAAAAACATCCCTGTTTTCAAATAGTTTAGCAGCTACGCCGGGTTTATGTAACATGGTTTGTGATACAAAAGTGAGTAAAATTTATAAAAAATAAGTACTTAAAATATAAACATGTTATTTTACGTTATTAATATTACTGCTTAATGGCAACACTTAATTTTGTGTGGTAAAAACATCTATGTTATCTTGTTTTTCTATGATCTTTGTACTACGTGTGTCAAAATACTTCCGAAATGATTATTTTCATGTGTGTGTGTATAGAAAATTTAATTCAGTCGTTTAATTCAGTTAATATTGCTTGCCGCCGCCTAATTATTTCAGATTCGGATTTCCCGGCCCATAGTTAGTATAAAAATAACTAGTTTGATTTTCTAGGAATCAAAATGCTTCCAAAATGGCTATTTTCCTGTATGTGTATAAAAATTTTTAAAGTCGTGTAATTCAGTTAATATTGTTTGCCGCCGCCTAATTCTGTCAGATTCGGATTCCCCGACCCCAAATTAGTATAAAAATAACTAGTTTTATTTTTTAGGAATTTAGCCCAAACACCGAACTTTAGCCTAGAATACGTATTGTTGTTTACATAATCTGTGATTTTAGTACCGTTTGCACATAAAAACATCACGTGAGTCATTTTCACATTTTTTTAATGTTTGCATTCTAAATTTTAATATTTTCAAATGTTAATATTTATTTGTAATATAATAATTCGAAAGCTTCTTTTGTAACCTGTCTAATACAGTTTTTACTATTCGGCTACGTGCAGAAATGTTTCATTTATAGTGCTTTAATTGTGAAGCGGTTATAACTAAAAGTTTTCGTAAAATGTCATTTCGTTTAAGACACCAAAAGCTAATATTCTCGAAAATTCGGAGGGGTTAAGTCCTCCAATTTGTTCTGCAAGATTTTTTATAGCCGTGGTAACGGTTTCCCAAGCTTGGTTTGACCTGGTCGCCACATCAGGTGGTTGCTATGCAGAACACTGTCCAATACGTCCGACTCAAAAAATTGATATGACTACTACTTACAAATGGTATTTTAATTATTTACAAAGTAAGAATATAACACGCGGAACATAATGAAATGTAAAATGTTTATATAATCTAATATATAAAATTCTCGTGTCACGGTGTTTGTTATCATACTCCTCCGGAACGGCTGGACCAATTTTGATGAAATTTTGTGTGCTTATCTGGTAGGTCTGAAAATCGACCAACATCTATTTTGCATACCCCTAAAAGTAAAGGGTGTTCCACTCCGAATTTTTATTTTATTTTTTTTGGACAAATTTTTTATTTATTTTTTTTTATGGTGAGGCATTAAAAAATACATGCAACCCTAAATTTTCACCCTTCTACCATTAACCCCTATTTTTTTAAAGTGATATTAGTAATTCAAACCGGTGTCACTTCTGACCCGATGAGAACGAAGCCGGCCTCTTTTCTCTAATTTTAAATTTTTTACTAATCAATTACTGTTTGATATTGTTACTACAAACATGATTCACGGTCCATGCGGCAATTTGAATCGTTCATCGCCTTGCATGGTAGACGGAAATTGTACAAAGGGTTTTATTAAAGATTTCACCAACGATACGGTCACACATGTTGAAGGATATGCAATATATCGTCGAAGAAATACCGATAATGGCGGACAATCATTCATTAAAAACATCAGTAACGTAGACATTGACATTGACAATCGTTGGGTGGTACCATATGCACCTCTGTTGAGTAAAAAAGTGGGAAAGAAAAAGGCATGAGGGGTGGGTAGGAATCTGGTGGTCATTGTATCCGGGAGTGAATCCATCCCTCCAACTGCGGTGCAAGACCATCGCCTTGAGAGGAATTGACCTTTTACCTTGACCTTTCCAGCCGGACTCTTTCGACCCATTAGTCGAGAGAATCCGGCTGGAAAGGTCAAAAGGCCTCCCTCAACCAGTCTCTCTCGATCCGGTCCGCCACGCAGCGGTGGGCAGACGCATCCGCCGCCAAGACCCGCACAAAAGTCACCCTTGCTAAATCACCAAACGTAGCGAACCGCTCGGGGTGACCTATGGCAGAGGTGTTGGTTATCCAATAAATGGTTCCCGGGGCGGCGGCACCCGTACCCGCTTCCTTTCAAAAATTCCCGTAAGTAAGTGGAAAAGTAAGAAAATCACAAAAAATATAAATTCATACACAGCGCCATCTCTGATACTGACAAAAACAAAACACGGACAGTTGGGCATCGATAATTGCTTCATTGTGTAATTTTTAACTTAATAAACATACTTAATTTAATTCAACAGTTATTGATTCTGAGGCGGTACGAAGTTCATCGGGTCAGCTAGTATCTTTATAAATGCTTCAAAACCTGATATTAAGCAGCAAGTTATGTTGAAAATTTCTTTGACAGTTAACGGTAACCAAGGTAACCAAGGACATGATGACACGAACGTGAACATTAGGATGGGTTGTTTCAAAAAATGTTAACAATTCATCAAATATTTTAAGTTAATTTTCACGTTCTGTGTAAGTTCTATTCAAGTTCTGTTATTATACCATTATA
Organism: Limnephilus rhombicus; assembly: GCA_929108145.2. Lineage (NCBI taxonomy): Eukaryota > Metazoa > Arthropoda > Insecta > Trichoptera > Limnephilidae > Limnephilus > Limnephilus rhombicus. Next base: position 52,132,452 of record OV815280.1, on the reverse strand, counting down.
GGCCAATTAATTCATAAAACTAAAATACACACAACTTGAGTAGAACTTACTCAGAACGTGAAAATATTTGATGAATCCGTCAAATTTTTGAAACAAACCGTCCTTAGTAGTCAGCACGAATACTTCAAAAATCGAGGACAGGTTTTAAAATATTATTCGCTTTTAGATCAGTGAGCTTAATTTGATTTATTTGATAACAAATATTTACTACTACTCTTTACGGCTACTCTTCCTAGTGAAATCTTAATCAAAGGAAAAGGAAGGCACAACATGAAAAGGGTTACATTAACACACGGCCTGCCAATTGAAACTTCTTTACTTTCTTTATTTTAAACTACCAGGCAGTTTCGAAACAAGCACGTATTGCGGTATTTTTTGCTTCCTGACGAACCATTCTTCATTTCCTACATCATCTCTGGGTGAAAGGTTGCGTGTTTAGCCATGCCACATAAATTTCAAGTAGCAAATTTTATATTTCCAGTAAAACCCTGTGAATTTCTTACCGTCAAATTCTCTCCGTCAACTTCACATGTAACAACCGTGAAATTCAAATCAAAACATCATTTTTTTTCTTTTTTTCGTTAGCTCCACACAGGAGGCCTTGAGGAAAATACTTTCCCTTAGGGCCTATGTCGTCATTGGGGTTGCGGTGTGGAAGGTCTTTTTAAGAAAGGAATGAGAGGAAGTTCTGGGAAGGAAAAGGGTATCCAGAAATGACGGACGTATGAATCCATCCCTCCCACTGCGGTTCAAGGCGAAAGAGTACGGCTGGAGAAGTCAAAGAGACTCCCTCAACCATTCTCTCCCGATCCGGCCTGCCATGCTGCTGGTGGGCAGACGCATTCGCCCACAAATCTCCCCTCCTAAACCCGGGGACCCCTGCTAAATCACCAAACGTGGCGAGCCACTTGGGGCGACCTATGGCAGAGGTGCTGGTTATCCAATATATGGTTCCGGGGCGGCGGTACCCATACCCACTTCCCAAATTGGGAGGTGAGTGAAATGGAGGCAGTGCAATATTGGTGCGTAAAAATCTCGTCATGTAAACGTATGTACGCAACGCTGAAATACAGGATTTTAAGGGATGTACTTGACATACTAGCCAGTGATTCTTGACGATATTTAGAATAGAGTATAAAATGTAATTGTGACTATAATAATGTCAGGAATTACCGGTTAAGAGGAATATAAACGCTAGAAATATTTCAATTGAGATTCTGCCTGCAAAATTTTGTAAGCGAAAAAGTGGTTTTTATTTATTTTGTGCATAATTTTATAAGAACAAAAAAAGTAAGAACATGGAAAACCTCAAAAAGAGTCTTAGCCATAGAGGGATATTTTTAAAAAATTGTTTATTGTATTACTTCATAGTTAAGTCATAAAAAAAATAATTTTGGCTTACGCTTATATTTTTTGTTACGTAAATAATAATTTTATTGTAATTCCAATACATAGAAAAGCTAGTAAAAGCTTCGATTTATCCGTAGCATATTTTTTGATGTTCATACTGTAAGCCGATTCGTCGTAAAGATTAATCAAAATAGTATCTAAATAGGATTTCACGTATATATTTATCTTTAAGTAAGTCAAGTACGTCCCTTAACACCCTGTATATTCCGATGATAAAGCTTGCTTTCCAAAAAGTGAGCAAATCTCAGTAAGTGGTATTTCTGATTTGTACATCACTACATAAATAATAATAAGAATAATCTCTGGATTCATTTTAGATTCTGAATTATACCGAGTAAAGTAAACATCCATTCCTTGTTTGATGTTTATTCACGATATTAAAGTGCTCCTCGATTAATGATGTACATAAATGGAAATCCTAAATAATTGCTTACGACTATGAATTAATCAAATTCTTAAAATCATTGGGATGACCTCCAAAAACAAACAGTCCAAGCGTTTGACCTTCAGTCTACAAATTCCGACTGAAATCAGTATATCCCGCAAAGACCCAATCATGTGCGATTACGTCTAAAAGGGATTGAAATGAAAATCTAGTCTCCTTCAACGGAAACAATCTTCCGAACAGGCCCTCCATTTTTTTTAAATTTTTTTTTTTTGAAAATTTTTGATAAAATACATATAATGATACATTGTCACATAAATATTATGTGACTAGTGCAGTTCTTGCCTATTTGGTTATTTTGTCTATGGTGTTTTTTTTTTGGAGACTGGTAATTTTTTGGGGAAGAGAGATTGTTGTTTTTGTTTATGGTGACTTCCTCCCGGTCAGCATGGACTAGCTGCGACGGAAATTAGTCACTCACCATTATGGTGTTTTAATCACTTAAAATCATGTGAATCCAAGTTTATTTTATCTTAAAAAAGGCGCGGGGTGTTTTTCGTAACATGAGTAGTTCATTTACGTTATTATTTTAGTGGATGATTTGTGAATCCCACTTTTTACCGGTGATGGCGGTTGGCCATTTGTAGAAATGTTTTTGGAGTGAAATTATAATTTATGGTTCCGGTTTTGTGGCTAGTATAATATGCCTTTATGACCCCGCGTCGTGAAGTCACGGATCACTGAATGATCTTTCGAAATTCTTAAGACTTGGAGACTGGTTGGGCCACGTGCTTTTGGATGGAGATTGTTGAGACAGCCTGCGGCTGGAGCCGCTCCTTGGAGATGTAGCGGCATTCCTCCCAAATAGAAGGAAGACCTAGGCTCCCCGGATTCCGCGCCGTTCCCGGTTGATGAGACTGGAAGTCTTGTCCCAGAACCGTTTCTCGCTATGAAACAAGTTTGCGGTCGTCATCCGGTGTTATTTCCGTTAGTTAGATTAGCGTTATCCAAGAGTCCATCTGGTATGTTTATGTTTTTGTATTCTTTTGTTACAATGGTATAAATTTAAGGCTAACCTTTCATTGGTATGAAATTTGCACTCTCATGTGTTGTTTTTTTGTTGCCTTCAATATAGTTTTGGAAAAATTCATTTTCTTTTATTTTCTGATTTCCCACCTGCTTGACAGAAAACTACATTTCCCATTATCCTGAGCTCTGGTCTCTGCTCTGCCGTATAAAATTACACTACTCTTATATTATATACGTACATGTGCTCGTTTCAACATAAAATAATGAAAAGTCGGTATATAAAAAAGCTTAATATAATAAATGTACGAACAAAAAAATCCCACAAAGGCAATGCCTGTGCGTGGGTATAATATTGATGTTTTACTTTTATTTTTATTTCTATGGTTAAAGTGAATATTTTAAGTATACATAAATTAGGGATTTTAAAAAAAAGTAACTGAATAAATGCATTTAAAAACTACAGCATAATAACAGTCTGCACTGTTATTATTGTATTTGTAAATTTTGTAAGAATAGATGTTACAAGTGCAATTTAAAAACATAAAAAACAAACAAAAAAATAGCAAACAATATAATAAATCTTCTCTAAAAGCTGTCTAATGATAGATATACTAAACGGCTTTATTTAAACTTATAAGAAAAAAATATCTGTTTCAGTGTTTTTTAGCCAAATTTTGGTATATTTTTTATAATATTGAAGATTTTGACATACGTTCTCTTTGAAGGTTGTACATAGTAAATTATACATTTTTGGAGCTATAAAACTAATATGCCTTTGGGACAACCTAGTTTTGCAGTGGGGTACTGCATACTCACATGTGCCACGTCGTTGGCTGGTACGATTTGAATTTTTTAAAAAGGTATTTGGACGCATGTAAATAAATTTAAGACATTGAAGTCCATAGGTCTGTCTTAGGTCCAAAATATCAGTTTCCTTAAACAATTGTTTGGAGGGATACGATTTATTTTTTTTGTACATAATCTTAATAATTGATTTTTGGGCAATTTCTAAAGGTAAGCTCCACCCCAACCAATTATTCCGTAGGAAAGAGATGAATGGACTAGTGCATCATAGACTACTTTTATGGTTTTTATATTTACTTTGTTACACATTCTTTTAAAAATATAATTTAAGTATCCGAGTTGTTTACAGTATTTTCTATATGGTTGGTCCATTTAAGTTGACATTCTATGGTTGGTTACATTGATATGCTTGGTGTAACTCTAAGTGATTAGCTCAGATATGGGGGCTCCATTGAAGCTAGTGTAAAGTTAGCCTTTTTGGAGTACTGTAAAGGGCCGCTGATACTTTAATAGTACACAACTACTAACCCTGTACAAATCGCAAGTGCGTCCCACGGTTGAATTAGGCGGTCACCTCGGAAACGGGCGGTCCGTCTGATAGATTCTCCCACATTAACAAACGGATTGCAAACTTTAGAGCAGAGGCGTTGGGTGTACGTTCGGGTATCTGTGTTCTACCGGTATTTCAATGGAATATGCTCTGAGGAATTAGCATCATTGATCCCTTCGGCACCGTTGCATAGTCGGGAAACACATGAAACACGCGCCCAACATATGAATACGGTTGAAATTTGTCACACGAGAACGGGTCGTTTTTTCGACTCGTTCTTGAGTTCAACAGCTGGGCTATGGAACGATTAGCCAGCCTCTGTGTTTCCTCCTTCCTACAACATGGGTCTCTTCAAGACCAATGTTCATTCCTTCCTCTCCTCACACAGCATCTCAGATGACATTGGCCCAGAGGGAAATTATTTTCCTCAAGGCCTCCTGTGCTAGGGATGTCGAAAGTGGAAAAAAAATCCATATGTCGATGTATCGATATTTTTTAAAATATCAATATCGACGTCGATACATCGAGGAAAAAATATCGACGTATCGATATATCGGTCAAATTTTCAAAAGATTTTGCGTTTTTAAAAAGTGAATTCAGCTCAATATTATCAATAGTAATTTTATACACAATGTGCATTATTTTAATGTACAAAAATCTCAATAAAAATGAAGGTATTTTTATCAGTATTCATTTTTATTAGGTAATAATTACAAAAATATCAAAAACTAAAAAGCTGTCTTCTAACTTACATGTAAACTGAGACGCATACAAAGTTAAGTTTGTATGCATCTCAGTCACATTCTATTGGCGTATTAATCTGTCAAAAAGGACTTTGTGTTTGGAACAAGGCATAGTCAATAATCATAGACAATTGGGAACTTGGAACTTGGAAAAAAAAACTTTGGAAATTGATTAGTCAATAATCATAACACATTGTGGAGTGGCTTAGAAAAAAATGGCGAAAAATAGCATACATTTCTATGTATGTACCTACACATATGAGATAGTATTAGTGATCACAAATACTAATGCAAAGACAATAGATTTGTAAGCTATTAATAGATAAAATTTCAACTGCCAGATGTGATAAACCAATACAGTTACTTTTTTCCGTTCATTCCAATATGGTTTTGAATTCTGGTGATTTTAGTTACATAAATAAATAAAAATATCGTATTTGATACAATTTTCGATATTGGATATTTTGTATCGATATATCGTATCAAAATATATCGCCTAAAAATATCGATGTTTTGAACATCGATATACCGATACTCTTTCAACAAGCCTATCCTGTGAGGAGTTAATGTAAAAAAATATATTTATACGTGCAATGGTATAAACGACGAAAAACAAACATTCCCAGCTTTTTGCATTAGCTCCACACAGGATGCTCTGAGGAAAATAATTTCCCCCCAAGGCCTACGATATCTTAGAGGATGCTGTATGGAGGGCCTTTTTATGAAAATGGAGGAGAGAAAGTTTTGGAAAGGAAAAAGGTATGAGGGGTGGGTAGGAATCTGGGCGACAGTGCCTTCATGAGTGACTGACATATAAACCCATCCCGACTGCGAGCAAGGGAGAGAGCGTCCGACTGGAGAGGCAAAAAGGTCCCCCTCAACCAGTCTCCCCAAATCCGACCCGCCCCACCATAGGTGGGCAGGCGCATCCACCGCCAAGACCCAGACAAAACTCACCCTATAAACCCGGTCCCCCTGCTTAGTCACCAAACTTAGCGAACTACTTGGGGTGTCCTATGGCAGAGGTGTTAGTTATCCAATAAATGGTTCAAGTGGTGGCGGTACTCACATCTACCTCGCAGTTTGAAATACGACTAACCAAACAATATTCGAAAATTTTCACCACCGTCAATATAACATAATATTCTGGAATACCATCGATCATCTAAAACTCTTTAAACTTATAAAATCTATTCTACCTATTCACAATCAAATAAATTTCAATAAACTTCAAAACTTAATAAACTTCTTCTAAATATTAAAAAATGCCAGGTAATAAAAATCAACCTTAAACAATCAATTTAAAATTAATAATGTTTTTCTCATTGAAATTTATAATCTTGGCAGAATTTTTGATTCAATACAGTAAAAAATAAAGGATTAAATGGCAAATGGCAGTAATGGCAGAAACATTCCAAATTTAAAATCGTGTATTCTTCTTTAGTTCGAAGTCAAGTCGAATATAATTCTTCTATCTGGTCTCCTCCTTTAAAATTCACTTTGATTCCACTGAAAGTAATCAGATCTGCAAGAGTGACCAGATCTGAGTAGCCAGGTACTTCCAAACTTCTTTCTCCTCATCTCCATACAATCCCCATTCTCTTCAACATCTCAGCATTCTGCAATCGGGGATGCGATAGTCCCGATTATGCGGTTGGGGTTCTTATGGGGGCCCACCTTAAAAAAAACTCTTTTGACTCTTAGATTGAACCACCACTAGCCATTCTTTCGGCTACATCTCTCTCAAGCATTTATATTTTTTTTTATACCAGCTCCACGAATCGAGCGTTATTATTAGTTATTATACATGATTAATGAAACAAATGACAATTCTACTAGCTATGAGAACTATATTGAAGAAAAATAGGTACACTTCAGTCAAGAAAATGTTGAAGGAGTTAAATATCTTGTCATTTAAACAAATTATTTACTTCAATATATATTTTTAAACTTCAAAATAATCAATGGTCATACGTCTATTGAATTCATAAGAAAAACTGATAAACTACAAAGCAAACATACACATGAGTCGAGGAAAAGAAATGAACTCAAACTTCCCTTCAGGAAAAAATTACAGAGTCAAAAGTCATTGATGTACGGAGCATTGAAGATAATTTGGAGAATCACCAGAAGAAATAAAATTGGAAGAGAGCTTAAAGGCATTTAAAATTAAATTGCGAAGATATGTGATTGATTTGGTATATTAGATGTGTTATTTTAAGGGTATGTACATGTACAATGTACATATATATAAGGATTCTATTAGGACATAGATAACTATGTACCTATTTAAAATACCGCAATAAACAATAAATAAACAAATCACTTGCTGATCGGAGACTCAGAATGATCGATCGACAAGATGGGAATAACAGCTGTTATCTATGTCGTAATGTGGAAAGAAATTAATAACTTATATATTATCGGAACTGTTTTCCCAGATTGCTTGCTTGTAAAACGTGGTAAGATTTTAAAATTATAATCATGATGAAAACCATTTAACAATATCTACATGAATTATGCGTCGATTCTCGGTCCGTTTTAACTTTTCTTCCAATTTTGATGAACTGGTAAGCCTAACAGGGTATTTTTACGAAAGTTTATGCATTGCGTTTTTGACATATCCCATTTGATTTCGATTGATTTTTTCAACATTCAGTATTTCGATTTGAAATTCGTTACTTCTATTTCGAAACTGTATTAGTGGAAGATTATCGGTATAATATATTATATAAAGAAAATTATACTAGATGTAATGGAAACAATGCATAAAAATATATACAAATTTTAGGGAAAATGCCCAAAAAAGACAGTTTTGCTTGACATTTGATCAAAATAAGATCAAAAGATAAATCGGGTTAAAAATCGGTGTTTAACGAAAACCGTTCATATGTCAAAAAATTCACAATCTCATGATCGTTTCACAAAATTACGTTAAATACTCCTGTCATATGCCAAAAAACATTCAACCTCATGATCGTTTCACAAAATAACTTAAAATACACCTTTTGTGATATATGGTAAAAATGTGTATGTTATGGGTAAGTGTAAGGCATTGACGCGACGAAGTTTCAAATACGGCAGGCTGACTTACCATTAGCGACTCGGGCGTCTAGCTGCGCCTGCAGAATGCTCAGTCCTGGCACCACGATGGCCGGCAGGGTGCGGGACCGCAGCAGGGGCGCGGGCCGCGTGTTGGCGGCCCCTGAACTGGCCAGAGCTGTCTGGACGAGAAGGGCACTGAAACAATTAAAAACAGATGTTGAAAACATATTCTGTAAATGGGTTCAAACATTACTTCGTAGATTTTTTCGTTAGCAAACATTAATGATTGGAATAATGTTGCAATTTCTTAAGGCTGCCGTAAATGCCGTAAGGCTGCTATGAAATCAACTATTAATATCTAAATACCCCGAAACAAAAATAATCATTTTAGGTGACTATAATCTACCTAACATTGTTAATTGGGATCCTTTTTCCTCAGAATTATCAGAAACTAATAACTCTAGCATGTCTATCATTGGAAGATAGATACTCTAAATGTACTTTTCTTAAACTGAAATCATTTATAGTATAATAACTAAAATAGCAATGATCGAACTCTGGGCTTGTTTGTTGTGCGCACTCCCTATCCTCCTATACATAATGGTGAGCTCTGGCGTTATGAAATTTGTATAAAAAATAACCATAATATGTCTTGTTTGAAAAGTGTGTGTATTTCATATAGTTTAGCAGCTGTGAAAGAAAAAAGACTGGTGGAGAATCCGGGAGGGGTGACGGGTGGGGGAAGTCGGGGAAGGTGAAAGGGGACGCGGGATGATGGAAGGGGACCGTGAGAGGGTAAGAGTTGAGGGAAGGGAACGGAGGCAGGAACGGGAACGCATGCGAAAGAACACGCAGGAAGAAACAATTTCTTTCTTAGGGTGGCATTGCAACGCATGCCGAGTACTTGCTGGTACAGATATAAAAAGCTATAAAATGCTCAAGATGAACTACTTCAGTTCAAATAAAATTCTAGTGGCGAAAAACCAATCAAATAACTAGCTGTTAACAACCCGCTCCGCAGGTTTTTACTGCTAGCTGCTAGGCCCTGCGGGCGACTTTTGGTTCGGCTTCGACCAGTTAGTGTAGGTAACCATTTTATAGATCCAATACGAACTGATTCCAAAAACAGCCCGTTCCTCGGATCCACTGTAGCTAGTCACCGGGACAAAGTAACCGAGACGGAGCAATGACGTCATATGTAATATATAGCCACATGATACAATATGTATTAACGTCCCTCTGTTCATATCCGGAGAGATAACACATATTCACAAATTCGTAGCAGTTATACCTACGGGGGAGACGTCCCCGTCCGACCTGCTAACGGAAGTAGCGACATCTTGTGTCGTATTCTTGAATTCGAAACCGAATTATAACAATGGCATTGTGTGAAATTCCACGTACACAGATGTTATTTGTGGTGCGGCGCGTATGGCGTGGCGTCCAACATGCACTCGTAACTAGGTTCTAAAATTCAACTACGCAGACGCTACAGTATTAATACTGTTCGATGCTAGCGTACAATTTTACTTCATACAAAAAATATTATTATTTTCATTAAAAAATGTTTTTTCACAACAGCAACGCTTGAAAGATATTTCGCATTTCGAAGGAATTATTTTATTTTTAATTTCTTCATTTTGGAGAAATCGACAGTTAACATTTTTTCAGTTTGTACATGAATAATATACCCAAAATAAAACCAATCTTGTGACTTTACCTCTAATAAGATAGCATAATGGGGAATAAGAAATAATTAAATTTAGAAGAGAGGAATATGATGCCAAAACTTATGTAAAACGACAAATTACATAAAACAAAAATTATCAATACATTGGTAACCATAAGAAGACAGTTTGTAGATACAAATCAAATCATAACCAAGTTGTAAATATAAACAATAGAAACAAAACATTTTTCACGAAACATCAGAGAAATACTCTTTCATATGGTCTTCTTATTTATGGTAAGTTGGCAATTGAAAATGTCCACCTTGGATAATACGCTATTGGTGGAGGCGTATTGACTGTCTGCTTTATTATTACGACTTGACGTAGTTAAGTAGACGTACTATATTTATTGAATACAGAAAAAAAAACAAATTTCTGCTTTATAGCTCAGATTAAACTGATTTTTAATACTATCATAAAAATAGATTACATAATAATAAATCGACAAGTTATTGCACTTTCTCCTCGATCTCAGGACAAAGTTGGTGGTGGTGACAATTTTCAATCCCCGCCTGCAATATTTACTCGAGTCTCAAGCTAATTCCAACCCCTCCAGTCTCCGGTCTACATACTTCCCCCCCGGTCCATACACTTCCAGTCCGGCCAATAAGGGCGGCCATTCGTCTTTGTTAACAAAATGTCGGCGCAGGGCTACAACTCTTGCCGCCGGGCAACAAATGTTTGCTCCCGTGTGAACTCTGCAGAATTAAAGTGGACATTTCTAAGGACGTCGAGAAATAAAGCGTGTAATTATTTTTATCTTCAGAATAGAGACTGCTTTATAAACAATTTCCGCTGCTATTTTTTCATGCTTCTTATTTATTTAAGCAGACCTCTATTGTTCATTTTAGTAATCTGTTTTTGGGTCTTACTGTAACTAGCAGACAATGAGCTGAAAACCTTTAGAAATGTATAAAACAAAAATTGCCAACATGCCAGACCTCGGAGAGGCAAATGAAATTACGTAATTATTATTAAACTGTTTATTATCGTTATGCTTTTCTTCATTATCTCCATACAGGAGGCCCTGATTTCCCGCATGACCCTTGTCATCTTTTGGGATGCTGTGTGAACGATCTTTTCAGGGAAAGATAGGAGAAGAAGTTCTGGAAGGAAAAAGTTTTGAGGGGTGGGTAGGAATCTACATCATCATCATCATCTGTGGCTCTACAACCCAGGTCGGGTCTTGGCCTCCAGCAGAGCCTGCCTCCATGACTGTCGGTGTTGTGCTGCGTTGCGCCAGTTTCGGATGCCGATGGTGCTTGCATCCTTCACCACTCCATCCAGCCATCGAAGCTTTGGTCTTCCAACTCTTCTCCGACCCCCAGGTGCACCATCCATAATTCGCTTTGGAATATCTCCTTCGCTCATTCTCTGGATATGTCCAGCCCACCTGAGTCTTCCAGTTTTGATTTCCTTGGAGATATTAGGGTCCTCGTAAAGATCGTATAGCTCCTGGTTGTATCTGATACGCCATTCTCCATTATCACAGACTGGGCCGTAAATCCTTCGCAGCACCTTCCTTTAAAAACTTTCTAGGGCTCCTTCATCACCCTTACTGATTGTCCAGCATTCCGAACCATACATAAGAACAGGTCGTATAAGGGTCTTGTAAAGCAGGACTTTAGTTCTTCTGGTAAGGTGGCGAGATTTCATATGCTTCTGTAGCCCAAAGTAGTATCGATTTGCAGCTACTATTCTTCTTTTGATTTCGCTGGATACATTGTTGTCATTTGTCACCATAGTACCGAGATATACAAACTCGTTGACAGTTTCAAATGGGTAGGAATCTACGGCAAAATCAATTCTTCCAACTGCGATACAAGGCAAAGGGCCGAGAGAGTCCAGCTGGAGAGGTGCAAAGGTCTCCCTCAACAGTCTCTCCTGATCCGGCCCGCGATGCAGTAAGTGTATGGCAGAACTTTTGGTTATCCGATAAACGTTTGCCGGGGCAGCGGCACCCATACCCTTCTCGCAATGAAACCCATATTGGTATCAAACTTCTAATACTTCCATGAAAATAAATTTTTTTCTATTCTAAAATGGGAAATTCTTCCAAGATATACTTCATAGTCAGAGTATTGTGTTTGTCGAATTTATTTTCTGTAATAAGTGAATAAATAAAAATAAACAAAAGTTTTGAAATCTCAAAAATCTTCTTTTACATTTCTTCGTAAAATTTCAACTACATAGTACCTAAACAATTTTATTGCCTCGTTTCGATATCAAAACGTTCATCCATAATTAAGCATAAAATGAGTTCAAAATAGACGTCATAAATTTAAAAGCAGATATTCTGAGAATTTCTAAAACTTCTTACTGAGTGGCTTAAAAAAAGTAAGTTATCGAACAAAAGGGTTAGGCTGACCTTTTTTAATGATTAAATCTTGAATGGCAAATTTGACAGATCAATAATTAATTTTATTGACAAAATTTTGACTTCCAAGGCTACATGTTACTTTTCAATGTATTTCATTGTTATTAAAGCAATTATCATAGGCACCTAGTATACGATTTTAAATATAATGATAGCATGGAATTAATGTTGGCCACGTAGTACATACAGCTCAATATTTGTACACAGTTGACATTTGTCACATGAAAACGACTCGTTTTGTAACGATATGCCGGCCTGTGCTTCCTCTCTCCTACAGCATAAGTCTCTTCAAGATCCATGTGCACTCCTTCCTTTCCTCCAAAAGACCCTCTACGCAGCATCCCCAAAAATGACACAGGCCGCGAGAGAAATTGTTTTCCTCAGGGTTTCCTTTGAGAAATTAATGTTAAAAAAATGTTCGTACTTTCGAATCATGTGAAAAAATTAAAAAGTATTTCACCCTCAAAACATGCGCCTAATGGGAATGCTAGTGTCCCACTGGCTTTGGGCAGTTGAGTCTCTTGTGTGTGTCAACATAAATAATTTTTTGATTTTTTTCAGAAGGTACGGGAGAAAATAATTCCCTTAAGGGTATATGTCATCTTCGGGGTGGCTGTATGGAGGATCATTTTAAGAAACGAAGGAGATAAGTTCTGGAAAGGAAAAGGGTTTGAGTGGTGGGTTGGAATCTGAAGGTTAGTTTGTCCAGAAGTGACCGACGAATGAATCAATCCCTCCCACTGCGGTGCAAGGCAATATTCCGAGAAAGTACTGCTGGAGAAGTCAAAATGTCTACCTCAAACAGTCTCTCCCTATCGGCCTGAAACGCAGTAGTTGGGCAGATGCATCCGCTGCCAACACCCGGACAACAACCCGGGCGCGCCTCCTAAGTCACGATACTTAGCGAAACACTTGGGGTGACCTATGGCAGAGGTGTTGGTTATCCAATAAATGGTGCTCGGGGCGGTGGCTGATGTTGTCCAGAAGTGACCGACGAATGAATCAATCCCTCCCACTGCGGTACAAGGCAATATTCCGAGAAAGTCCTGCTGGAGAAGTCAAAATGTCTACCTCAAACAGTCTCTCCCGATCGGCCTAAAACGCAGTAGTTGGGCAGATGCATCCGCTGCCAACACCCGGACAACAACCCGGGCGCGCCTCCTAAGTCACGATACTTAGCGAAACACTTGGGGTGACCTATGGCAGAGGTGTTGGTTATCCAATAAATGGTGCTCGGGGCGGTGGCTGATGTTGTCCAGAAGTGACCGACGAATGAATCAATCCCTCCCACTGCGGTACAAGGCAATATTCCGAGAAAGTCCTGCTGGAGAAGTCAAAATGTCTACCTCAAACAGTCTCTCCCGATCGGCCTAAAACGCAGTAGTTGGGCAGATGCATCCGCTGCCAACACCCGGACAACAACCCGGGCGCGCCTCCTAAGTCACGATACTTAGCGAAACACTTGGGGTGACCTATGGCAGAGGTGTTGGTTATCCAATAAATGGTGCTCGGGGCGGTGGCTGATTAATTGCGAGTTAATTTCGGTTGAAAAAGAATGCCAAGTAAAACACAACCCAAGTAAAATATGAAGCATTAAATCATGTAGCCAGATATAATCTTGATAGTTCTAATGTGGAAACTTTTCTCATCTGTTTTCGTGGTCACCAGAGAATTGCAAGTTTGTACGGCACTTAACTTTTGCATGAATTCAGTAACTCGATTTCTCCAACAATAAGAATTACATAACTTTTACTTTTCGAAGACGAAGAACAGCCATTTACTTTCCCAAGATGTGAACTTCAAATAAATGTGATAGATCTATTTACTCAAGCAGGTAAGAACTAAGACAGATTTTTTCTCTTGAAGAATCTTTTGCCTGCCAAGAAAATAATGTTAAACCTGAGTTTCCAAGTTTTCACTGACGAAATAATGCTGTTTGTTACTATTTTGATGTTAATTTATAGGTAAATTTATTATGTGTTACATTATTTAGAAATATCAGTGTAATTAGATTCGATTCTAAATTATATTCTGAATCAAATCTACATATATATATATGTAGAACAATTTTCTCGGTTTACCGCGTAACGTAGTCCTTAAAGGGACTTTTTAACTCCTGACGTTTCGGACAGATCACACTGTCCATCTTCAGAGGCCTTATGTCTTGAGTTTTTGTCTCAAACTGATAGCTTTCGCATGTCTGTTCGGTCCAAAAGCTAAAACTTAAGTGAGTGCAAGTCACTTCTTATGTCTAGAACGAAGTACCCGGGTTGCAGGTGATTGATGGTGGAGGGGGTGGGGGGCGGGGCTGGCAGTAGATACCTGATTGGTTAAGCTAATTGGAGACACTACTGGTAATTTTGGAAATGCCGTTTTTGGGGGATTTTCATTGATTAAGACTTTCCAGGTGTTGGGAATTCTCGAAACGTCAGGAGTTTAAAAGTTCTTTTAAGGACTACGTTACGCGGGTAAACCGAGAAAATTATTCTACATCTTACACCCGTGAAAACCTTAATCATAATGTATATATATATATATATATATATATATATATATATATATATATATATATATATATATATACATATATAAATCTCACGTCACGGTGTTTGTGGTCGCACTCCTCTGAAACGACTCGACCGATGTTTATGATATTTTGTATGTATATTTGGTAGGTATGAGAATAGGCCGTAAAGTATATTTCATACCACCAGGTGACTAGGATGTCCCTATTCAGTTTTTTTTGTATAAAAATACCTATAACCCCAAATTTTCAACGTCCTACCCTAACCCTCGCATTTTTTAATCGCGATCCTCCCATTTAATAATCGCGATTTTAGTATTTTTGTATGAACAAATTTAACCGTCGTTCGTATTTTAAAGAGAAAGAAAATATTTATGTTGTTGAATGACAGATGGCGCTACGTCCGCCTCATTGAACTTTCGTCCAAACATGTGCAAGTCATTCACGGGAAGCGTCGCGTCATTATGTCCGTTACGTTAATGAAACATTGAATTGAGAAAATGAACAACGGTTGGTGTGTTTTTGTTTTTATCGGCGGTCATAGTCTACAGCGCTCCATTGCTCTTCCTGTCATAGATCCCATCCCCACACATTTACAATACATTCGTTTTTTTTTATTTAACAATCAAAATTTTGACTAGAAATAATTTATACGGCAAAACAACGTTTTCCGGGTCAGCGAGTTTATTTATATGTAACTTGATTCTTGGTGTCACGAAACTGCGACTCCACTGTTAATTGGCGGTAAATGCTGCAGATCAAAGCCTACGCAGCCCTCAAAGACAGTCCCGAAACTACGTCAAATCGCTATGTTATACGGGACGATTAAATAGCGTACACTCGCAAAACCTGATGGATAGTCAGTCGATAGTTCAGATCTGGGCTTTTGGAAAATTAGATAATCCCAGTTGGAATAAGGAAAATATGTCACACCGTTGCAGATGGGGCCTCGTTGATCTCCAGTTTTGGTGAACACTTCTCACTGTTTAATTTTAAAATTCGCAATATTCTTATAACAAGAGGTCACGATACACGGGCCCTGTCTGAGATGTTATTTTGTACTGAGCAGAAAAGCACACTGTCACCTCTCCAGAGTAGGTACTTTCTTGCAACAATTTTTATGGTGACATTTAGGAGGGAAAGATTAGGTAGGTGGGATAAATTCAGGATTTTGACATATCTACCCACCAAGACTGCGAATACAATACCCAATCAATCCCATATAAAAATGCGCGAACATTAAAACATATAAAAATGCGCAAATTCATATTCTTAACTCTAAATTCACATTTAATGTACACATTAACGACGTTAAGTGCAAATCACTTAAAATGATGGGATTTATTCACAGAATATCTAAATCTTTCATAGATCCTTAATCAATTCTAACCCTTTACAATGCCTTAATTAGAATTAGAAGTAAAGTTGAACATGGAAGCACTATTTAATTAAATATGAAAATATTGTAGAATCGGTTTAAAATATGCTAAAACGGTTATCTTTCAAATGTGGATTACAGGAACATTTTTGTTATTTTTATTTATTTAGAAACAATTTAAAAATTTACAAATGTTTAATTTGTCTGATCAGATTTATGTATTTTTTAATACATTTGTATATTAACTGAATTGTTCTCATGTGATAACATCTGTAAAAACCCAGTATAAATAAATAAATACATTTACCAAAAGAAACTTGAAATGATAATAGAATACGTTGTAGTTCTTTTTTAACCCGCTAGGTTTGGCAGTGTTCCGGGTTTCATTCAATCTTCAAGGGCGTTTCAATAATGCTAGTATCGTCACGAAGCTTCGTGTTATGACACGATACGCGCAAATTTGACCGGCCATTATCGGCTACCGTCGCGAACATTCGGGCGAACATGCAATATGACCACAGGCTTTATCGCGATAACTTTTTAGTGTCAAAATGTACGAAGCATCGGCACGCGTTACTTTGGGACGATAGGCGCAGATGCGGCCGAAGCATTACGAGTATCAGTTGTTGTTTGCACGGCCATCTCCGACGTTCGGGCCCTGATTTAATAATTAGATATATTACAAGAATTTTCCATTTTCCAATTTTCCATGTGTACCATTTTCAACCCCAAAAATGACATATTTTGCGTTAAGAAACTTATTTTCCATCGTGGCCTCCTGAGAAGAGTTAATATTAAAAAATCAAACAAAAACTGGTCCTTGTCCGGAGCCCCTCACCCGGAGGTGAGTGCCCTAGGCCGGAGTCTCTCAGGCATAGGCGTAAATCCAGCCTAAGGCACTAAACTTGTCATGTCATCATAACATGGAAACCACAAGATAAAAATTCACACTTAATACCTGAAAATTTAAATTCAATTAGTTCCTCACTTGCTGACACAATTCATTACTGCGAATAGAACCAATACATTTCCATTAAAAATGCCAATAAACGTATACTAGATTTAGTTATCTGTAATGAGGAATGCCTCATATCTCAAGCATACAACCCTCGGATTTACACCATCCATCGCTCAAAATCATACTACAATTAGACACACTTCCAACAATTAATTATTATGATTTAATTAACCAACACCTGTCTAAAACAGACTGGTCTTTTTCTCACGATAATGCTGACGTTGACGAAGCAATTTATACTTTTTATGACATTTTAAATAACACCATTAACCAGTTTGTCCCTAAACGTTTCATCAAAAAAAAAAATTCCCAACTGGTACTCACCTTCCCTAATCAAAATCATCAAAAAGAAACAAAGACTACACAAAAAATGGAAATCTAATAATAATCCAGTAGATTACATAGCGTTTTCTATCAAACGCATACAAAAAAAACACTTACAGAAACATTGTTACACCCAATATATAAGTTCAGTTGAGTCTAGTATTCCAACTAACAATAAAAGTCTCTGGAATTAAGCTAAAAACAAAAATAGGAAAAATGGCATACCACAAATCATGAACCTTAAAGACGAGTCAGGCACTGGTGCTCATAAAGTGTGCCAACTGTTCTGTAAACCCTTCCAATCTACCTACGTAAGCGATGTGGGCACGGATAATCCCAATAATATAGATAATTCTATATTATTGGGATTATCCATTGGGAAATACAAATAAACAACTCATTGGTCAATAAATACTTGAATAAATTGGATGTTACTAAGGGTACGGGCAGTGACGGTATCTCGCCATATTTTATCTCAAAATGTGCCAAAAATCTTGCATATCCTTTAACTAACTTATTTAACATGTCCTTAAAAAAAGGAATATTTCCCACAAAATTCAAAGAAGCCATTATAATCCCCATCCATAAAACACGTTCAAAAAGTAACATTGCAAATTATCGCCCAATTTCAATACTCACAGTATTTAGTAAACTCTTTGAGCGTATTTTGTACGATCAAATTTACATAACTATTGTCCGCAGCATACAAAATCAAACAACATGGTTTGTTTCAAAAAAGGTCAGCACTAACAAACTAAGTCAACTTTACTGAATACTTAACAAGCAATATGGATAATGGACACCAAGTAGATGTTTTCTACACAGATTACTCGAAAGCTTTCGATAAAGTTAACCACTCTATCCTCATTAAAAAATTACACGAATTAGGAATCCATGGCGACATACTTAGGTGGCTAACTTCATATCTGCATAGAAGACTACAGTGCGTATCAGTTTAGGGAACTAAGTCTACCTTTTTTACTGTGCCCTCTGGCGTACCGCAAGGTTCTCACTTGGGGCCATTATTGTTTAACGTATGTATATTTGATATTTATAAATGTTTTTTTACATGCTAACTACCTAGCAAATGCAGATGACAAAAAAATATACCTAGTAATCAAATCTATCAATGACTGCATAAAACTTCAAGAAGACGTACATCGTCTTTTTGCATACTGTAAATTAAACAAATTAATCCTACACATTTCTAAGTGCAACAAATTATCTATTACGCGTAACAAAAATAAAATTTCTTTTAATTATAACTTTCATGATACACAAATCCATGAAATAGAATCAATTCGTGACCTTGGGGTAGTACTGGATGTAAAACTAAATTTTATCAAACATATTAACAAAGTAATCAACAAAGCCAATAAAATGTTGGGATTTATAATTCGCATACCTAAACCTTTTCGCAATATTAAAACTCTGTATTCCCTTTACACCATCGCCGTATATCCGCCCCCACTTAGAATACGGCTCACTAATTTGGGCACCGTTCTACCAATGCCATATTGACAGAATCGAAAGTGTGCAAAATAAATTTTTTAAACACATAAATTATAAATTCAAATTACTCTTTGCAAATAACACCGAATCCTTAAAATTTCACAACTTTACTCCACTTCAAACACGAAGATTAATATCTGATCAAATATTTTTTATACAAAATTCAGAATAACGGCCTGGACTCTCCTGAACTCGTAAATTATTTAAGAATTCACATACCTACAAGGCCAACCAGACTAAACCATTTTTTTCATTTGCCAGCGTGCAGAACCAACCTTAGAAAAAAATCTCCAATCCCCCGTATATGCGCGCAATATAACACGCAATTTTACAATATCGATATTCTTCATAATACTCTTGTGAAATACCGAAACGAAGTCAAGCGTACGACCACAAATGTTAATTAAATTAATGCACAGCTATAGAAAAGGTACAGCATGAGCATCTCCTGCCCCTAATCCAACCTTCCTCTGCCTCTTGCCCTTTCCTATTCCTTCTTCCTTCTAATATACTTATATATTTATTTTTTTTGGTTGTTTTTTTTAATTTTAATTTTCATTTTCATTTAATGGTTATTACCAATTACAATTGTATATTATATCATAATAACCAACATTAGCATAAGAAACTGTTTTGGCTTACCTCATGTTTAACCTCTTGTATAACTAATCCTGTATAAAAATTGCTGTTTGTTTCTTACAATAAATAAATAAATATCTAAATAAATACAAATTAATGTTTCTTTGTTTGTCCCTTATGCGTTCCTACACCATCGATTGCGACGAAACTTTGGGGATTTGATGTGCGCAAGTCCGCGATACACAAATAGTGGGCTCTAGGGTTTTGAAATTATTTCGTATCCATCCGATCCATCCAATTGCGATGAAACGTTGGTGAGTTATCATGCGCACGCTCTTGAACTGGTGAGCTCTGGCGTTTTGAATAAAAAAAATATCAATAGGTGACTCGCAAGTTTAGCGGCAGGGAGAGAAGAAGGGCGGGGAGGGGAAAGGAAACGGAAACGGGGACGAATGAGAAACCATTTTTTGTTTCAAGTGGCCCTTCAACGCATGAAAGGAGTTCGCTTGTTTAAAATAAAATTTAAAAAAACGAGTGTGCTTTAGACCACATGACTGAAGTAAAACTTGTTTAGCGCCATCTATATGATGGGAAGAGAGAAAGAAAATGTGCGCGCGCACTGCTCTCTCTTGCTCCTACAGTGTGATACAGATAATGGCCTGCACTATGTCTTAGATATATGAAACGTAACTGGCTATGAGAGAAAGAGAGAAAGAAAATGTGTTCTCGCACCTCTCTCTCTTGCCCCTACAGTAATATACGAAACGTAACTCACTCTGTTTCAATCTTCACTTATATCTCCCTTTCAACTACCGTTCGCCTCTTTTTCACCGCTTTTCGTTACGCTCTCGTCACGCATTCACCAGTTTACTCCCCAAGTCAAGCGTGCGTAAAGAAGTTTTACTTAAAAAATAACAAATTATTTCTTTTGTGTCAGTTATAAACCAGTTTGTCTAGAAGGTGGTAGTTGTCCTCCCCTGCCAACATGTAGGAAAGCTAACAGTAAAAAAGTGCCGTATATTAATTATTTATTCTTGTACCTAAATAGCGGTTACATAAACCTTTCCAAAATTACGTGCTCTCACCACTGGGCTGTCAAATAGCAATCAATCGAAACCACCACTAATCGTTTTCATCTACAAATTTATTAATTGCTTTCCCGTCCGAAATTCCTTGAAATTTGAAGCGAAATTAATTTAAATTCCTTAAAGATAAATCCCCCTGAAGCAAGATTGTACATAAGCTGTAATCATTTCTTGATTATTGTTATCAATGAAAGACAGTTGATTGACAATCCAATACAAAACTTAACTGAATTTATAATAATGAACCCATGACAGCTGATCTCATGATATTCAGCTTCCCGGCATATTTATAGTTCCCGGCAATAAACAAATTGTTTCTCCCTGCGTGTCCTTTCCCATTAGCTCCTTTCCCCTTCCGCCTCCCCTTCCACCCCCACGTCCCCTTCCCCTCTCGCGTTCGCACTCCGTCTTCTCCGCTTTCCCTCTCCCCACTCTCCTCGCCCGTTTTCCCCGTCCCGCGAACCCTCCTCCTGAGTTATCCTTTCCCCTCCCCCTCTAGATTCCACCTCCCCCCTCCCAAGTTCCCCTCCCCTCTCCCGTGTTCCCCTCCCCCTCCCGCTTTCCATACATTCAGTCCCGGTACAATTGCAATTTTTTCATGCAAATTTTGTAATGTTGGAGCTCACAAGTAGATATATATAGAAACCTTCGCGAGCAAACTCACAACAACTCACCAAAGTTTCCTCACAATCGGATGATCGGTTTAGCAACGCATTTCCATGAGTTAGAGCTCAATATTATATATAGAAACTATAGCGGGTATGCACACATCAAATCCTCAAAGTTTCATCGCAATCGGATGAACGGTTAGCAATGCATAATTTCATGATGCCAGAACTCACTATTGTATATAGAAAACATCGCGGGCACGCGCACATCAAATCCCCAAAGTTTAATTGCAATCTGATGAATGGTTTAGCAGCTCATAACATCTCACATATATACATACACAGAAACAAACATATTTTCATTTTTATGTACAGGTACGAGTATATAGATGTGCAATCGAGTTTAGGAAAATATTACTTACAAAAAATATATCTAAGTTTCCCGAAGGGGTGTGCACAAAGGATGCACCACCAAATAATAAAAGTACAATACACATTTTCATTCAAAAGCATCAAGGATAAAACTACTTATCTATAATATGCTGTGTTTACCAGCGCATAAGTACAAAAATTGATATTGTAAATAAATTCGTTTGATATCCATTCCAACTTATTAAGAGGGCATTACCAGAGAAAACCAGAAATATGTCATTTTCAAATCAGATTTTAGACGTATTGACTCTTTTCCACAAAAAAATTATAAATGGATTTCGAAAGATTGTTCTTTTATCTAGCATTCGCATGTAATAAATTTTGTGAATTTTTTAAAAATTTTAGTATAATAAGGTTATTCCATAGGTCGTTGGCAGATGTGTTAAATTTTCAAAAAAGATTTTGTATTACACCACACCCATTTCAAATAATATAATCATGCAGTCAAATAAATCAATACATTATCTAGCAAACGCATGTTTTAGAATTTTAATTTTAGTTTCAATAAAATCATTAAAAATATGTACGTACATGAGTTTCTTGACGAAAATTGGTCCATTTGTGTATTTATTTGCGCACTTACAAACTAATATATTTCAGATTTTTTTAACATTCTTATTAAATTTAGACATTATTGAAAAATGATAAATACTTATAATCAAAAAATAATTACTTAAAGTACATTATTTTAATAGTTTTATCATCACGCCTTTCAGCATTTTTGGATGAAGGTATAAATTAAAGCTAATTTGGATTGAAATAAATTCGATATTGAGTTATAATTTAAAAAACCTGGTACGGAGAATAATTAATCGTTCTCATTGTAACCGCCCTGCACGATCGTAAGAACAACTTTCGACGAAATGTGGATTTTCAAACGCTCTTAATGAAGGTATTTTCAAGTCGATTTTGCTTTTAAAGTTGGTAAATAATGCACAAAAAGTTATTTATTTATTTATTTATTGTTTTGGAACATTTACAGAGTATTAACAGAAAAAAGTCATTGGATTAGCATTGTAAAAAGCGTACATGTTAATAGTCCACTTAAAAATGTTCACAGAATGCACAGTTTAATAGTTGTTAACAGAAATTAGGAATATCAAAATATAAACGGAGGTATAAAAAGAGATAACAAAAATAGTGATGATACAATATAGAGATAACAAAGATAAAAAAAGATCGATATACGATGTAAAAAAAACAGAAAAACAAAAAAAGTAAAGTACAAATAGAGTGAAGAACAGCCATTCACATTCAAGTTCAAGATAAGTATTAAGATAAGTATTTTCAATTCTCAATTACATGTTAGGTTAGTCTATTGTTAATTTGCTTTTTAAAGTAAGCGAGACTATTTGCATAGATGTCTATATGGTTACATTCAATGGAATTATACAGTCGACACATCCGAGACAGTGGATTGAAGTATGCAATATTGTTTTTAAATAATTCAAGATGAAATATATTCTGATTCCTTAAATTACGTCTATTGGGGACCTTAATAAGAATATTGCTCAGGCAGTGAGTTGTTTCAAGCTTATCATGAATGATTTTGTATAGACTCATTAAGTCAGCAACTTTTCTTCTTTTTTCCAGAGTTGTAAACTTAAAATATTGGAGTCGTTCCTCGTAAGATTGGAGTAAGGCATTTAGTCCAAGTTTAAATGATAACAATCTCAGAAATTTTTTTTGCACAGATTCAATAGTTTTTGAATATTTTAAGTAGTGTGGATTCCAGATAACACTACCATATTCTAATTTGCTTCTGACCAATGAGTTGTATAGGGTTATAATGGATTGGGGTTTTTTAAATGGTTTAGATATTCTATGTATAAACCCCATCATTTTCAAGGATTTAGTCGTGATATCACTGACGTGTACATCAAATTTAAATTTTGAATCAAGAATGATTCCTAAATCTCTGATGGTTGTAACTGCATTTAATCGAGCATTATTTATGGAATATGCATAGTCTTTTTGCATTCTGTTACGGCTGAAAGTCATAATGTAACATTTTTCAATATTCAAAAACATATCATTCTGAATACACCAGTTATGTAGTGTGAAAAGGTCTTCTTGAAGCATAACTTGGTCAGAATCATTGGAAATTTTACGGTAAATCTTTAAATCATCGGCAAATAAAACAAAATCACAGCGTAACATGGGGCCTAGGTCATTAATGAAAATTAAGAAAAGCAGAGGGCCAAGATTGGACCCTTGGGGTACACCAGAGGTTACAATTACGGGAGGTGACTCATACCCATTTATAAGAACGAGCTGTGTTCTGTTTTCCAAATAGGATTTAAGCCACCTAAATAGATCACCGTGAATACCTATACGACCAAGCTTCTGTAGTAAAATAAAATGATTTACTTTATCAAAAGCCTTTTGAAAATCTGTGTAAATAGCATCTACCTGAGTTCTTTCATTAAACGCATTGCAAACATAATCACAGAAATCGAGAAGATTGGAATTTGTGGATCTGTTAGGAACAAATCCATGTTGATTGATGCATAATTGTGGTTTAAAGTGTGCGAATATGGAACTATAGATTATAGATTCAAAGGCTTTTGCAAAACATGATAATATACTAATTGGTCGATAATTTTTCACAGAAGATTGATCGCCAGATTTATGTATTGGGACAATATGTGCATTTTTCCACAAATCTGGGAAAGTTCCCGTAGATAATGATTCGTTAAATATAATGAAAAGTGGCTTGATCAACGCGCTAGAGCAACATCTTAAAAACAAAGGAGGTATTTTATCTGGTCCTGGGCCTTTATGTATATCAATGCTTTCTAAACAAGATTTGATAGTTCCCATGCTTACGTTAAGTTTACTAAGATTAAATTGGTTGAATTGAGGAACATTCAGTCCGGAAGTATTTGATGTGGGATTCGACTGAGTATAAACCGATCCAAAATAATTAGAGAACATATTGGCAATCTGCTGTCCATTGTTTGCAATCATAGAATCCATATGCATTGTTTTTGGAATCGAATTTGAATTACGCAATGATTTAGAATAAGCCCAGAAAGCCTTAACATTATCTTTTATCCCACGCTCAACTAGATTGATGTAGGATGTATAATTTATGTAGGATTGTAGGATGTAGGATGTAGGATTATAATTTAAAAATATTTTCGGGGGGCCAACTGTTGGCGGACCAACTGTTGAGTCACCCATAATAATGCAACTTCAATGCAAATCAAGTTGTTCCCAGAATCCAGGGCTTCTGTTTATTATTATTCAATAACGGCACAAATAATAAATTATTTCACTGCAACCCGCCTCCTGGAAGGCTGTTGGTACCAAAGAACTACCGCCAGGGTCACCACCACGACCTACGTACGTACTCCACATGCCAGAATGAGAATAACAAGAGGTATGGTGTTGATAAATGGTATCTTTAAGACTCTTGACATTTCAACATTCGCCTTAAAGATGTTTCAGACAAAAACTTTAAAATTTGTTTTTGTAAAAACCTCTAAAATGATACATTTAGGTATGCAGGAGGTGAAGAAAGATTGTTTTTTTTTTATAATTATCATTAACTGGCGAAAGATTTTGTCAAAGTTGGCACTAAAATCATGAAAAATTAATTTCTTTAATGGCCTTTGGTTTTATAATTTGTGACACACATAAATAAAGAAGCAGATATTTGAATTAGATAATAAGCGTCCAGTTTTCCATTAGAATTTTTTTTTTTTTAATAAAAAATGACCTTCTAACTTAAATAACCGCATTTTTTATTTTATTTTTAGAGTTAGTTTTAATAGTTAAAAAAATTGTCGAAGTTTTAATTTTTCAAGATTCCGAAAACCACCGTATGTGTAGTGAATCGTGTAACGTCATCACTCCCGAAAAATTACGATAAGATCGGGCAATCAGCTGTTCAACTGGCGCCATTTTGAAATTCAGAGTTCGAAGTATTCTTCCCTAGAGTAGCATTAGTATTGTTTTGTGCAGTAGTTTTTAAATATTTTCAATAATAGAGATAAACTGATCAGAGATACCTTTGAAACTGAATTATTGATATACTTTTGAAACTGAATTATTTAGGCCTAAATTTTGTTTCAATAAACACAACAACTTATCTCTATAAACAGTTTGTAAATAAACGAATAAGATAAAACGTTGTTAATACGATGGCTTGGTCATACCTACATTCTCATACAATGACTTTACGGTGTTCAGTGACGTCACCACTAAACATTTAAATAATACCAACTTGACGGCGTGTTTCTATGGCCCGATTAAAAATGGACTTTTTAATATATTTTTTTTAAACTCTGCGTTTATATTATTAATGAAAATCTAGTCTCTTTCAACGGAAGCAATCTTACGAACAGGCCCTCCATTGATATGCTTGGTGTAACCCTAAGTGACCAGCTCAGGTATAAGGGCTCCATCGAAGCCAGAGTAAAGTTAGCCTCCCTAAAGCTGGGCGTACTGTACAGGGCCCGCAGATACTTTTAATAGTACACAACTGCTAACCTTGTACAAATCACAAGTACGCCCCACGGTTGAATTTGGCAGCCATCTCTGGTCTGGAGCTCCAAAATACCTGAAAAATACCCTCGACTCTGTGCAGAAACGGGCGGTTCGTTTGATAGATTCTCCCATCTTAACAGACGGATTTCAATCTTTAGAGCACAGGCGTCGGGTGGGAATGCTATCCTTGTTCTACCGGTATTACAATGCAAGATGCTCCGAGGAACTAGCATCATTGATCCCTTCGGCACCGGTGCATAGTCGGGAAACACGCCAAACGCGTGCCCAACATTTGTACACGGTTGACATTTGTCACATGAGAACGGGTCGTTTCTTCGACTCGTTCTTGTGTTCAACAGCTCGGCTGTGGAATGATTTGCCGGCCTCTGTGTTTCCTCCTTCCAACAACATGGGTCTTTTCAAGACCAATGTTCATTACTTCCTCTCCTCAAAAAGACCCTCCACACAGCATCCCAGATGACATAGGCCCTGAGGGAAATTATTTTCCTCAGGGCCTCCTGTGTGGAGTTAATGTAAAAAAAACAAATAAATAAAACTTATACATTCAGAATCCGCGTTTATTGGTCTATATGAACATATTTTTTAAAGCCATAATATTTTTCACTGGAGTTTCTTATCGCTATTCTTTTCAATAAGGAAATAAAAATTCAGTTTGGTCAATTATTTTGCATCAAATCCTAATTTAAGTTTTGAATGAAATAGGTGGTTCAATTCTTAACATGAATTATAAATTTATTTAAAGTTTAAGAAATTCTCACTTGCCTTCAGTTTTAAACGTAGCTTTAGATAAGTCCTTAAATATCTTTACAATGCCACTGTTAAACAAAACCTAGAGTTAAAGTGAACAGAATAGTCTGTTTTTCGAGCCCTAAAAATGCTTCAATATTCTTTGAAAAAATAATGAGTGAAAGAATTTGTAAAAGTTTTCACGCGTTTCTTAAGGTCATTAAAAGTTTTATTTTTTAAAAAGACGTTGATATTTAAAAAAGTGACGAGTTTATGAGACTTTGGGTACGATAATATTGTTATTTGATTGTTTGAATTTTAATGGACTTGGTGGAACAAATGTTTTTGGCTCAATTGATATCTAATTCTCGAAACATGTTGATTTTTTAAATAAAAATTATTGTGGTAAAAACAAAGTGTTTTTAATTATTATTTCATTAATAAAATGGTGCCACAAAGTGAATTTGCAAAATTTTAAGAAGTAAATATCTAATAGTTGAATGGGAAGTGGGTGGGAAGTAGGTGTCCAATAAATAAATAAAAAATATTATGTAATCTGTTGGGTTTCAAGTAATTTTTTTATGCTACTGTGAGAAAACTGTTATTTATTATTCTTACATTAAATCCAAACAGGAGATGCCGAAGGGATCAATGACTAGTTTCTCGGAGCATCTTGCATTAAAATACCGATTTGTTTATAGTTATACCTCACAAGAGTCTCAACTGGGCCCGTCTGGAGCCAGTGAGACTATGCATCCCCAACTGTTCCCAGCTGGTACCAGCGAGACTATGGCATCCCCAATTAGGGTATGTTGTGAGGCAGTGGGAGGGGTAGGTAGTGGGTAGGTAGTGGGAGGGGAAGGAGATGGGTAAGAGGGAGGTGGGAAGTACCTGACTATTCAGAACGTTTCAATTCTGAATGGTGGTCTTACACCAGGGCGCGATACTGATAGTATCTTCCACTCTGGAACATGCCGCAAATATATGTTCTATACATTATTTTTGTGAAATAACACAATCATTCAAATAAAATTTATTTGCCCGCACCGAAAGTCAATGCCGACAACAAAGACAGCATACCCACCCGACGCCTGTGCTCTAAAGATTGCAATTATGCAGTGCGTTAAGACAAGGGAA
The DNA here is from genome assembly GCA_929108145.2 of Limnephilus rhombicus. NCBI lineage: Eukaryota > Metazoa > Arthropoda > Insecta > Trichoptera > Limnephilidae > Limnephilus > Limnephilus rhombicus. The sequence goes on along the minus strand of OV815280.1, from coordinate 52,104,541 downwards.
TCCATCAAATGAACCATCCTTTATATTATCTCATATTATCGAACTGTGTCAAATCTGCCTTTCGTAGCAAAACTACTCGAAAAATTCATATTATATTATCGACCTCATATTATCGACCTGTGTCAAATCTGCCTTTCGTAGCAAAACTACTCGAAAAAATTGCTGCTTCCCAAATAACCTCCCACTTAAACCTAAATAAATTAATTACCGATCATCAATCCGCTTACAGAAGATTCCACTCAACAGAAACCGGGTTACTTCGTGTCCTGTCAGATATTACCCTTGCCATAGAGTCAGGTAAGTTAGCACTTCTTTCACTTTTAGATATGAGCGCCGCATTTGACACCATTGACCACGACTTTCTCATTAAGAGACTAGAGGTAACATTTGGTTTGCATTCTAACGTAAAAAATTGGCTACAATCCTATCTAACGAATCGCTCACAAGCAGTAAAGGTGGGAAATAAACAATCTAACTTCACAAAACTCTCTTCAGGGATACCCCAGGGATCCGTTTTGGGTCCACTTCTCTTCATCCTCTTCACAAATGATGTCGCAAGAATTATCGAGTCATTTGGTCTCCTTTCTCACTGTTATGCCGACGATCAGCAAGTCTACTTTTACTGCACACCAAATGAGATCACCGGCCTTAAAACAGGCACAGTTGAGTGTCTAGAAGCAATTAGTCTCTGGATGTCCTCAAACAAACTGAAGCTCAATCCATCAAAGACCGAATTTCTGTGGGCAGCCACAAATAGACGTCAACATCTAATAGACAACTCACCAATTGCTATTTCCGGCAATGACGTAATTGCGAAAACAACTGTCAAACTTCTGGGAGTTTATCTAGATTCAGACCTTTCATTGAAAAGTCAGGTGAATAGGACCGTTAGCACAGGGTTCTTCTAATTAAGACAACTTAAATCAGTTCGTAGGAACCTTTCAACAGAAGCAACTAAGCTTCTTGTGAATTCATATATTGTATCACGTCTTGATTACTGCAATGGTATCTATGCAAGTCTTCCTAAATGTCAAACTGATAAATTACAATCAGTGTTCAATGCCGCAGCACGACTTATCACTGGGGTACCCAAGTTTTCGCACATTTCGGAACACCTCCGAAATCTTCACTGGTTGAAGTGCCCTGAAAGGATCCAGTATAAGTTATGCTGGATGGTGTTTAAAGCTATCAATGAAATGGCTCCACCCTATATCTCTGAACTATGCATTCCGGAAAATATAGGTACAAGGCAGTCATCTCTTAGATCAGCGACATCGTCTGCAATTGGAAGGTTGAAAGAACCCAAGCGAAATCCGAACACTAATGTTGGTGATCGTGCATTTGGAGTATCCGGCCCTGAGGCTTGGAATAAACTTCCCATGGAATTGCGATGCATAACCAACACAGCGGAATTTAGATCCAAACTAAAAACTCACTTTTTCAAATACTCATTTCCATAAATTCCTCATTTGGTTTAACTTGATTTAAACTTCGTAATTTTTTTTTTATTTTTTTTTATTTCTGTTTATTTATACTCTAATAATTGTTTATATCCACGAATATATACTATTTTATTTGCTATTCCCTACAACTACTCATGAAAAAGTCAAAATTCTATTGATCTACCTACCAATAGACTGTCAGTGATAATCTAACACCTCAATCTGTTTAATGTTGTGCGGTGAATCATCTTAATACGGTAAAGATTGGCGATTAATTTCAATAATTTATTTAAGATATCCATACGTTTTCGTAAATCCGATAATTTTTGCGTCCATGTCCTTAAAAAGTAATATTGTGTAAAAACTTCCTTCTTCTTCTGGCGCTGTGGATGATTCTGGCGAAAGTATAACATGTATAAGATGTGTAGAAGTATTTTTAAATGTAAATACTTATATGTTAGTTGTAAATCTCTAACTTTAAGTCATGATTGTAAACATGTATGTCATTGAGTTCAGTTTAGGTTAGCGTTTATATGTCTTAGTCATAAGCCACTAGCTATAAGTCTTAGATGTAAGTGACTAGTAATAATTGTAAATCTTAGTTGTAAGCCAGTAATTTTATAATTTTATGTATTTATTTGTACAGCGCCCTTGAGGTGATTTTTCGCGAAAACGGCGCTATATAAATTAGCCAAATATTATTATTATTATTATCCATTATTGCCCAGGGTCAAGTTTTTTTCAAGACCTTTGTGGCGCACTTGCGATTTGTACTGGGTCAGCAGTTTTTAAACGACTTCAAAAAGGAGGAGGTTCTCAATTCGACTGTTTTTTTTAATTTTTTTTTTAATGTTTGTTACCTCGGAATTTTCGACTGAGTGAACCGATATTGATGATTCTTTTGAATTTGAAAGCTGGTGCCTCCCGTATGGTCCCATTTTAATTTGTTCTAGTTCTGACAATGGCATCCATGAGAAAACCTTATTCGCGTTTTCAAACCATCCACGAATCACTATGAAGAAATGTGATACAATGTGGAAAACCGTAGATGGTTCAATCCGAGTATGCTGAAGAGAAAGTCGGTAGGTTAGAGTCACGGTTAGTAGTCTTAAATTTGCATTAAATATGTGCGCGACAAATGGACAAATAACTTAAAAAGGATGTACTTCAAGGGTAATTTGATGAGAATTTGGTTAGATTCTGATTATGGGATCCACGACAAAGTAACGGAACTCTTCAATTCTTAGGAGCAAATTGACGATACTCGGCCGAATCTCTTAATTTGACAAATTATGGTCAAATTATGTCCGTCTCATATGAGCAGCACGTTTAGTAGGTCTACCCATATTAAGACAAATTAGTGTACTTCAGATTTACTAAAAAACAAAAAATAAACAAAAAATTTAACAAAACCAAAAAACGACTTCAAAAAACGTACTAAAAGTAAAAAAATAATTTCGAATTATTCTACAACTTAATATAATCAACTTACTTTTTCTAGTCATCAATATGTAGGTACGATTGTTATTTTTGGAGTCGGTGTCAGCAAAGGTACCCGGCCCGGCGGCGTGTTCACTTGACAACTCCCCTCCCACCTCTAGCCTCGTCAAATCGCTCGTGCGACACAAGCACGTCTCACCTATCACTGTGTACGTAGTTACAAACCTACCTTGGCTGGCACCGACTACAAAAATAACAATCGTACCTACATATTGATTAGTAGAAAAAGAAAGTTGATTTTTAAGTTGTAGAAGAAAACGAAATTATTTTTTTACTCTGTAGTGCATTTTTTAAGTCGTTTTTTGGTTTTGTTAAATTTTTTGTTAATGTACTATCGACAGTATCTGCGGGCTATGTATAGTTGTACAGTACGCCCAGCTTCAGATGCTAACTCGACCCTGGCGTCGATGGAGGCTAAACTTTTAAACTTTTATGGTTTTAATTTGTTCTTAAGTATATTCTTTATTTATCTTATCCATCGACAACCTCCATGTTCGCAGGTTCGTTGGTTGAATTGTGTTCTTCCGCAATTTAATCATCTTTATCTTCTTTACTAAGTGTAAAATAAAGTAGCTCACGCTGTATGTGCGCATAAATCTTTTAAACTACGCAACGGATTTTCATGCGGTTTTCACCAATAGATAGAGTGATTCATGAGAAAGGTTTTTTGGTATGTAATTTGTCAGAGTTTTGTGTAAATTCGTTAAAATACATAATATATCTGGCCAAGCGGCAGCGGGCAGCGTGATGTGGATTTGATTTAACAGTTTGAGTTGGTTATAAAGGTTTCATTAGCTACAGCAACGTGTGGCCGGGTCTGCTAGTTAAAAATAATTTAAGGTAGGATATTGCGGCACGTTTCAGAGTGGAAGATACTCTCAATATCGCCCTGGTGTACTCGTAGACCATTATTCAGATATGAAACATTGCTTCAAAATCGCTTTAGCCGTGTTTGATGACCAAATATGATTAACCAGATACTTCCCACACTTTTCTCTCCCCGTCTCCTTCCCCTCCCTACAAACTGTAGCTTCACAACGTACCCCACTTGCGGATGCCATAGTCTCACTGGTACCAGGTGGGAGCAGTGCGAACTCTTGCGCAGTATTTTCAAAAACAAACCTAATAAATTATATACAGTATTTTCATAAACAAACCTATAAATTATATCAAATCTTGACAAAATTTCATTTATAGGTAGTAATTACCATCTGCTCATTCGTTAAATATTTCGATGGCTTCGAGATATACTTTATTCTCCGGTGAAAAAAACTACTTGGGGGCATACATTAATTACGTGAGCAGTTTTTCTTCCAATCTAGACCCTCCCCCCTTGGTGAGATAAATTTGGGCCACTTCGTATATTCTTTTCATTTCTTGAGATTTTACTGGACCCCCTCATCCCTTTTGAGCTCACGTAATTAATGTATGCCCCTTGTCAAATCGACACTGCAAATAAATTTGTTGGATATTTATACCAACTTATTTAAAAAGGTAGTTTGTAGTCGATTTTGGGTTTCAAATTGGTAATTAATGTGCAAAAATTATTATTTCAATTTTTGAAACTGACAATTCATGGTGGAATTTCATTATAATATATTATATTAAAACAAATATAAAACTTTATTTAGTGGAATAAAGTTTTATAATTTTTAATTTTTTGCATTATAATCCTACTATCCTATCCTACTAATATTATAAAGGTGAAAGTTTGTATGGATGTATGTTTGTTACTCTTTCACACAAAAACTACTGAATTGATTTTAAAAATTCTTTCACTAATAGAAAGCTACATTATTTGCGAGATCCATAGGCAATATATATTGGTAAGCACTGGCGTTATGAATGATCTCTGGCGTTATGAAATTATTTATCATACGTTTTCTGTCGCTAACAAAATCGATTTATTGCAAACGCCAATTGTCGCCTTGGAAACGATGTTTTTTTTCTTAAATTAGGTTACTATGGACATCCCTTTGATGTTAAAATTCAAATATGTATAAAATACTAATTCCTACTTTACTGAATAGATTTTAATGAAACTTTATAATAAATTTATTATTAATAATATAAACACTGTAGGCTCAGAGATTTTAATGAAACTTTATAATAATATAAACATTGTAGGCTCAGAGCTCTGGCATTACGAAATTTGTATAAAAAAATTGCAATAGGTGGCACGATTAGTAAGATATCTATAATTCTTTAATCGATTCAAATTATAAGGGAAGTAGGTACTTCAAATAAATTCGCAAATTTAAATATTTTCAAAAACAGAATTTTTATTTAAGAATCTTTGTTTTGCAAAATGTCATTCTCAAATTTTGACATTTTCTATCACACAACAATTATTGTTTTAATTGGATAGACAGGTATCGAATTTTTTAAGTATAAAACTGCCGTACTGGATATTTTGGTAGAATATAAAAAGAAGAATAATAATTCGTACTTAATAACTATCTCTAAAACTGAATCACCGAAATGTACGTATGCGCATAAACCCGAACGACAGAACCAAATAGGATTAATTCTTTTTTTGTTCGTTTTTTTTGTATAAAACTACCGTTGAGTTCTGGCATTATGAAATTTGTATAAGAAATTATAATAGGTAGCATGCGAGCAGTTTTAAAACTGAATGTATCGGGAATGAATGTGTGGAATGCGAGAGGTGAGTGGGGGGAGTGGGGAGGGGGGGAGGGGGTGTTGGGAGGGTGTTGGTGAAGGAGGGAAGGGAGGGGGAGGAGGGTGGATGGAGGGGGTTAGGGAAGGGAGAGGGAAGGAAGGGGAAATGAAGGGGAAGGATGTTGATGGGGGGGAGTGGTGTGGAGTGGGGGAGGGGTGGGTGGAGGAGGGGAAGGGAGAGGGGGTTGATGGATGAGTGGTGTGGGGAGTGGGAAGGTGGAGGGGGAGGATTGGGGGAAGGGTGGGTGGAGGAGTGGAGTGGGGGGAGGGGGGGTGGAGGGGGAGGGGGATTGATGGGGGGAGTGGAGTGGGGAGAGGAAAGGTGGAGGAGGCTGAGTGGAAATCCCCTAATACCATGCAGCGAAGCCGCGGGAAAAAGCTAGTATTATTATAATGCAAAAATTATTAATAAATATCATTACAGGGGGGTGGGGGGGGGGTAACTGTCGTGGGATCAACTTTCGAGTCACCAGCATCATCATTATCATTATATAGTATAAAATGAAGTCGCTCAAAATGTATGTGCGCATAGATCTTTTAAACTTTTAAACTACGCAACGAATTTTCATGCGGTTTTCACCAATAGATAGAGTAATTCAAGAGGAAGGTATATATGTATAATATATGCTTATTACAGTAGAGAAAAGCCGAGAAATTCAAATATTCAATTCAGGCAGCGGGCAGCTGTCAAGCGGGTGGTGTGGATTTTATAAAGGTTGGGTAATGGCGTTGTGTTTCGTTAGCCACAGCAACGTGTGGCCGGGTCTGCTAGTAAACAATATAATTTTACATAAATCATTTATTTAGTCAAAATAAAAGAATTTACAATCAGTTAATATTAAAATCTAAATATTATTATAATGCAACGAATTCATTAAGAAAGGTTTGCCAAATCACTGATAGAAAAAAAATAGAGGAATCCAATGAATAAATGAAATCTATACTAAATAATTTATCAAACCAAAATATTGAAAGTAAATTTCATGAAATAAATTCACTAATAAATAACAACAAAATGAAACAATAATAGATTAGTATCACAAAGAAAAATAACAAAACACAATGTACATAAACCATGCATGTACTATTACATAACTGAGATAAAGGAGGTATTACCATATTTGTGTAAAATGTATTTTCCTACGACAATGTCATTACATACGAGTACCTTCTTTAATTTTAAATTGCGTTTAACAAAAAACAGCATAATTATGATTTACCCTGTATAAGATATTTTTTCGTATTTCATTTAATGTATTTTTCAACATACTTGCGTCAATAAATTGATTGAATGCTTGAATTAACAAACTAAAAATTGAAGGCTGAAATAATATATTTTTTCAGAAAACTTTGGTATTCATCTTGTAAAGTTTGTTTGAAATTCTTTATTACTACAATCGATTAAAGACTTTGTAATTTGCTGGTGACATCTGTAAGAAATATAAAATAGTAAAAGCTCATGGAGTTTGGGGTTATGAAATTTTATATTATATAAGCATCAATTTTGTAACACCAATATTTGTTTTTTTTTTCATAATTGAACAATCGTAATGATATTTCGATAATATCACAATGAATTTGTTCAATAATTAATTTTATTTAACATTAACTCCACAAAGTTTCAATTTGCGAGGTGGGTATGGGTACTGCCGCCCCGGGAACCATTTAATGGATAACCAAAACCCCTGCCATAGGTAACCCCAAGTGGTTCGCTACGTTTGGGTGCATGGGGTGAGATTTGTTAGCTTGAGATTTATTGTTTAGGCTTTAGAGATTTTTTTTTATCATTAGCTCCACACAGGAGGCTCTGAGGAAAATAATTTCCCTCAGGGCCTATGTCATCTTAGGAGATGCTGTGTGGAGGGTTGTTTTAAGGAAATGAATGAGAGGAAGTTCTGGTAAGGAAACAGGTATGAGGGGTGGGTAGAAAACTGGGGTCAGTGTGTCCAGGAGTGACGGACGTATGAATCCATCCCTCCAACTGCGGTGCAAGGCGATTGATCGAGAGATTCTGACTGAAGAGGATAAAATACCTCCCTCAACCAGTCTCTCTCGCAGCAGACGCATCGGGCGCCAAGACCTGGACAAACCTCACCCGCATAAACCCGGGAACCCCTGCTAAGTCCCATTCGTAGCGAACCACTTGGGGTGACCTATGTCAGAGGTTTTGATTATCCAATAAATGGTTCCCGGGACGGCGGTACCCATACCCACCTCCAAAATTGAGATAGAAAAAATGATTGTCCATCAGCTGCGTGGTGGGCCGGATCGGGAGAGGCCAGAGGAGGGAGACCCTTTTGACATCTTCAGTTGGGCTCTCTTGACCCCAACGCCTTGCGTGGCAGTGGAGGGATGGTTTCGTTCGTCACTCCTGGACACACCGACCCCTCAGATTCCCGCCCACCCTGTCATACGTTTTTCTTTCCCAGAACTCCTTGCTTCCCTTTAAAATAACCTTCGCACAGCATTCCCAAAGATTACTATATTATTTTATGTAAATTTTAGTTTTATATACTCAATCTTTTGTTTTATAAAATTTTTAAGTCGTACTCCTTTATTATAAATTTTATTATTTCTATTTTTTATTATGCTGTTGAATCAGACGTAAAGTCACAAGGAGAAAATCCATAATTGGTTTTATTTTGGCTCTAAAAACATGTACAAACTGGAAAAATGTAAACTGTCGATTTGCCGAAAATAAATAAATTACACAGGCCCTGAGGGAAAATATTTTAATCAGGGACTCTCGTGTTGATGTAACGTAAAAAAAAAACACAGGAAGCTTTGAGAAATATCCCTGGGGATCTATGTCATCTTTGAGGATGCCCTGTGAGGGTGTTTTCAATTACAGGAAGGATAGGAAGTTTCGCGATGTGAGGGATGAGTATGAATCTGGAGGTCAGTGCATCCAGGAGTGACGTATGAATCCATACCTTGATCATCACCCCGAGAACACGGGCACTCCTGTTAAATCACCAAACGTAGCGAACCACTTGGGCTCACAATGGCAGAGTGGTGGTTATCTAATAAATGTTCCAGGGGAGGCGGAACCGACACCCGCCTCCAAAATTGCGGTCGTCAATACAAGCTAATTTTAACTTTACAGTTAATTGAGTTGACAATTTGTTGTTGGTCCTACTCAAACTACTGTAAAATGAACACTGTATGTATATTAGTTTCGTCACAGTCACGATGCTCGGTACCTAGTGTATGATGCCTGATGTCTCCAGTTGCCGCAAACACCAAATTAACTAACGAAGGAAAGCTGTTCATTAGACTTGACAAATAGGTGGACTGGTTTACTTGACATTTTGAACATAATGATCGGACCAAAACAAAAGAAAATCATTTCAAAATTCAAAAATAAATTAAACCTATTTTAGTTCTTATTTATTTTCAGAGAGATGAACATATTTTTGGTAGCGGTTTTTATAGCGTTTTTAATTACTTAACCTCTCAGGTTAATTTGTTCGGTTTTGGAAATAGCTCATATAGGTCTCATAAAAATCATATCTCTCTTACAATCGTGGTGAAAATATGACCTAAACTTTGTTAGAAAGAGAAAATACCATGCCTAATGTAAAAAAAAGTTAATGAAACAACAAAAAAGCGAGTTGATGATAACGTTTATAATACGAAAATATGCTTTGTTTTTTTTCTTTCGTTATTAGTAATTTGACGGCCTCCGTGGTCGAGGGGTTCGACGGCCGGCGTAGTCCAGGGGTAAGGCTCTTGACTCGCACACCGAAGGTCGCGGGATCGAATCCCGGCGTAGCAAATAAATTTTATTTGTTTAATTTGTGTTATTTCACAATTTATTCATTTAAAATAATATATGGTACATTTGCGACACGTTCCAGCGTGGAAGATACTCTCAGTATAGCCCTGATGTAAGACCAACTTTCAGAATTGAAACGTTGCTTGAAATGGCATTAGCCGTATTTGGTGACTAGATCTAAATAGCCAGGTACTTCCCCACCTTCCTCTTCCCTTTCTTCTTCTCCTCCCCACTACCTTTAGCCTCACAACATACCCCAATTGGGGATGCCATAGTCTCACTGGCTTGAGGCGGAAGCAGTTGGGACTCTTGTGCGGCATTCATATAAAAAGGCGCTAGACTCGCAATCGAATCCCGGCGAGCGCAAATATTTTTTTTTGCTTAATTTGTGTTATTTCACAATTAATTAATTTCAAATAATATTTGAGTATATTTGCGGCACGTTCCGTAGTGGAAGATACACTCGGTAACGCCCTGGTGTAAGACCACCATTCATAATAGAATCGATGCTTATTGCTTGTTGGTAACAAGATCTGCATAGCCAGGTACTTCCCCACCTTCGTCTTCCCCATTTCCTTCCCCTCCGCACCACCTTCAGCCTCACGACTTCCCCCAATTGGGGATGCCATAGTCTCACTGGCTCCAGATAGGAGCAGCTGGGACTCTTCTAAAGTATTCGCATAAAAAACGCAAGCTGAGCCATTAATAAAACTTCTTTATGTTTGCAATAAAAAATATTATATTTCCAAAACTATATGCTTATTTAGAATTATAAAATTTGAAAGTGTATTTCATCACCTTTCTAAAAAAATTTTTCGGATAGATTCAGAAATATTCCAGTTATTTGGATTTTATTCTGAACGTCAAACAGAATATGCTCGAGGCCTGAGGGGTTAAACAGGTGAACGCTATTTAAAAAATTATTCCAAGAACCTTGGGTAAACGCTTATTTTTAATAAAGTTTTGATTACATATTAATTATAATTTATATTTCAGAAGGTACGTAATTGAAGAGTTTCAGTATAAGTACCAATAAAATTGTAATTCGGTCTGAAAATACGAAGTAGTTTCTGGTTTATAACAACGCAAAAGAAAATATAGTGATATAAATAGGTGTAGGTACAGAGATGTAATATAATTTCCTAAGCTCAGTAAATAAAATTTATCTGTTTTCGGGTAAAAAGGAAGAAAACCTAGTTATTTATTACAGGTACATTAACTTTAGTTACCATTAAGTACGGTTATTAAGCGATCATACAAATTATTTCATTAAAACTAAATTAAATATACCTATACAGTTTTATTTCGAGATTAATTAAGAGAGATATTTTGCAAGCTTGACCTTGAAAACGAGAGAAAAGTCACGGAATCTAACCCACTCTTTTAACCCTTTAAAGCACAATTTTGATGATTCTTGGTAAAATTTTGGACACTTGGCTTTCAAAATTACTGTCTCACAAGAGTCACAAGGGTAAACCACGTAGAACAATTATTGTAAAAAACAAATTTTGTGAGGATTCGCCCTGACCATACTCTCACATTAATATACGTTTCAAAGTTTATGTTGAAATCTGTTTGTAACCGCAATACAAAAAAATATTTATTTATTTATGAGGGTCAGTAAATAAGTAATGCCTCCTATTTTTTTCTACTTAAATAAGTTAGTTAAGTGAAAATTTTTGAATTTGGTGCAATTGCTCAAACCTTCTTCTACAATCTGCTGCAGTAGTAACTTTTTGCGTCAACAGGTGGCAAAATGGCCGACATCGATGTTTGTAATAAATAGCGTCCTTTGATTGATTCTCGACTGTAGAAGGTGAAACGCAAAAATTCACATTCATAAAAGACTGAAAAATGTGTGCCATGATGCAACAGTGGATGTCAGCACTGCTAGAGGCTGGGTTCGTTACTGTTACCAAGCTGAAGGACAAACACTGCTGGCTGAGGAAAAGCGGAGCGGCGCAGGCCGTTGATTGTAGCCATTGCACTCATTTGTGGTGACCCCAGATAACTACAGATATCGCATTCTCTCCCTCAGTAAAGGCATTGTGATGAAGATTATTCGACAACTGATTTTTCAACAAAATTTTTGCAAGGTGGGTACCAAGAAACTTAACCGGCCAGAATAAAGAAACAAGATAAATAATGGCCTCACAACATGTGCAGCACTTAGTTTCTGGAAAAAATGTGACCGGAGACGAAAAATGGGTTCATTTTTTTAAACCCGAATCAAAGAGGCAGTCAATGGAATGGCATCACACAAACTCACCAAGGACAAAAAAAATCAAAACTGTGTGATCGGCGAGGAAAGTTATGGCAATAGTGTTCTGGACATGACCGTGCTTTTTACAACACTGTGATACATGCCCTTGTTAAAAGATGAACCAAATCTGTGGAAACGGACGGAGATAATATTGAAAAATAACAAATTAATCCTCAATAGTGTGGTTTTTGACCCTTGTAATTGCATTTTTTATTACTTGACAATTAAACGAGAAACAAATAAGAGGCATTACTTATTGACTGGCCCTAGTATTAACGCCCATTTTGTGGACTTTTAGATACGAAAAGTAAATTTTTTGGAATTTTATTTAAATTTTGATAGTACATATGTAATTAATTTAAATGTTGATAATATAAAATATAAATTAATTTAAATTTAATTTAAATGTTATTAACAGGTTCTGTAAACATTTTTGTTTTTTTTTTTTGTGACAGCTTTTCGGCTTACAATTCCACTAATTAATAAAGTATGGAAAATTATTTAGTTCCCACTCCTTAGTATGTTTACAAAACCACAATATAATGCACTTAAATGCACTAATGCGTTACATAGCAGTAACGTCATTATTAAAAAATTAAGAAAACTAAACATTTAATGCGGGGAATACAGATTTCGAAGTACCCCACATAATAGAGAGTCTACTTTCTCAATTAGTTCGCAGAAAATTGATTTAACCGACATTAAGTCAATTTAGGCACCTTCAAAATTGTTTTATTTAGAATCATATAAATAAATCGTCTCAAAGTGGTATGACCACAGTTTGAAAATGGCCTTGTAGGTCGAAACACATATCACAAAATTAAAAACTTATAATATAATAGCAGAATTTGATAATAACATTCTAAAATTTAATTTTTAAAAATTCAATGGAATTCTTCGAATTAAACACAAAAACAGTAAATATTGTACATAACTAAACAGCGCGCAGCGTCAAAAACAATATTTAGTATTTTTTTGTAATAAATTGAAATATCCATTGATTCGGTTATTTTATTGACGATAGCTTTTTGTTTAACAAGCCCCCAAAGGGCACACGAACTCCAATAGCTCGGAGGGCTTTGAAGCAAAGAATGGACGGTTACCTCGAGAGTGTTTTCTCTTGGGGTAAGAATAACCTCGTCGAATTTAATGTTTCAAAGACCCAATCATGTTTGATAACATCTAAAAGGGATCGAAATGAAAATCTAGTCTCCTTCAACGGAAGCAATCTTCCGAACAGGACCTCCATCGATATGCTTGGTGTAACCCTAAGTGACCAGCACAGGTACGGGGGCTCCATCAAAACCAGAGTTAAGTTAGCCTCTCAGAAACTGGGCGTACTGTACAGGGCCCGCAGATACTTTAATAGTACACAACTGCTAACCCTGTACAAATCGCAAGTGCGCCCCACGGTTGAATTTGGCAGCCATCTCTGGTCTGGAGCTCCAAAATATCTAAAAAAACCCTTGACTCCGTGCAGAAACGGTCCGTTTGATAGATTCTCCCATCTTAACAGACGGACTGCAATCTTTAGAGCACAGGCGTCAGGTGGGAATGCTGTCCTTGTTCTACCGGTATTACAATGGAAGATGCTCCGAGGAACTAGCGTCATTGATCCCCTCGGCACCGGTGCATAGTCGGGAAACACGCCAAACAAGCGCCCAACATTTGTACACGGTTGACATTAGTCACATGAGAACGGGTCGTTTCTATGACTCGTTCTTAAGTTCAACGGCTCGGCTGTGGAATGATTTGCCGGCATCTGTGTTTTTTCCCTCCTACAACATGGGTCTCTTCAAGACCCGTGTTCATTCCTTCCTTTCCTCAAAAAGACCCTCCACACAGCATCTTCAAAGATGACATAGGCCCTGCGGGAAGTTATTTTCCTCAGGGCCTCCTGTGTGGAGTTAATGTAAAAAAAAAATACTAGCTTTTTCCGCGGCTTCGCTCTCATGGTATTAGGGGATTCCCACTCTGCCTCCTCCACTCCACTCCCCTCATCAACCGCCATCCCCCCCTCCCCCACCATCCCCCCCTCCCCCACCACCCACAACCCTTCCCCCACTCCACTCCCCTAATCCTCCTTCCCCTACCTTCCCTCCCCCCACTCCCACCCCGCTCCGACCCCTCCACCTTCCCTCTCTCCAATCCACTCCCCCCATCAACCCCCTCTCCCTCCACCTACCCCTCCCTTCACCCCCCACTCCTCCACATTCCCTCTCCCCACACTACTCCCCCCCATCAACCCCCTTCCCCCACCCCCACCCCTCCCAACACCCTCCTCCATCCTTCCCCTTTCCTCTTTCATCCCTCCCCCCTCTCCCTCCCCTAACCCCCTCCCCACCCCCTCCCCTTCCCCCTCCACCAACATCCTCCCAACACCCCCTTCCCCCACCCTCCTCCCCCTCCCTTACCCCCTCCACCAACACCCTCCCAACACCAACTCCCCTCTCTCCACTCCCCCCTCTCACCTCTCACATTTCACACATTCATTTCCGATATATTCGGTTTTCAAACTGCTCGCGTGCCACCTATTATAATTTTTTATACAAATTTCATAGTGCCAGAACTCAACGGTAGTTTTATACAATATAACGAACAAAAATAAAAGAATTATCCAATGTGGTGCCGTCGTTTGGATTTATGCGCATACGTACATTTCGGTGTTTTATTTTAAGAGATAGTTAATAAGTACGACGCCAACAAAGCACTCTTTTTAGGGTGAATTGCCCAATTTAAAAAAAACATCGTTTTCAAGGCGACAATGCTTTTTTCTGATGTTTTCAATAAATCGATTTGGTTAGGGACAGCAAACGCATGATCAATAATTTCATAACGCCAGAGATTGATCATAACGCCAGAGCTTACCAATATATATATAGTACTCGCAAAAAATGTAGCTTTCTATTAGTTGTAATGTATGTGTGAATTGTATGAGTGCAAGCGAGATAGAATGCTTGCGCGAATCTATATAAGGCGATGCGTGCTAGATTCGTCCTCTTTTGCGTAAGGCAGCTCCATAATAAATACCTGTACACTAAACCGTTACTCTCTTCATTTGAGTACTACCCACCATAATACTTCGTCTACACACATGTAAGTCCGCATCTGATTTGGCTCGACACGACAACTGCTCAGACGGACATTAGAGAAAGAATTTTAAAAATCCATTCAGTAGTTTTTGCGTGAAAGAGTAACAAACATACATCCAGACATCCATACATCCATAAAAACGTTCGCCTTTATAATATTAATAGTATAGTAGGATACAATTGTTTCCTTCCATTAGTAGATATCCTGGGCAATGAGGAGTGGTAGTTAGTCCCAGAATTTCTACAATGAAATAAATTCAGACTTCTTGTATTACGTAATGGAATCCGAAAGCTTATCAACGCAAGCATTAATGAAATACACCTAAACAAACACCACATTAGGTTTCAAACTGTTAAATAATTTCAGTTAATTCAACTCACAGGTAGCGTTTACAATGTATGTACATTGTTTAGTCACAACGTTAACAAGGTATGGCTTCAAACAAATATGTAACCAACGGTAAAATACAATCAAACTTGGTCCAGGCACACAGTCAACATACCATCTGATTTTCGAGTACGGTCTCGATACAATAACTGGTGTAATTACAAGACAAAGGAGGTTTAATCGAGCAAGGTTTTGGTTTCGGTCGACCTGCCGCAATGCTCAAACCTTTGTTTTTTTTTTATCTTTACAATGTACTTCGCGATAGATTTCAGTTGTATTATAAAGTTACATAATTTCTTCTCTGTGAGTTTTGAAGGCGGTCCCGATAGTGAAATCGAGTTTCTCTGAGATTTTTTAATGTATTTTAAGCTTTGATCAATAATGTCCGTCAATGATTTTAAGAGATTTTTCTCAATTTTTACCATTTTACAAATAATCATAATTTTATTTCATTATTAATATGATTAAAATTATGTTTTGTACATTATTGACCAAGCAGATTTCAGCATACGAGAACTCCGTGCATCGCTATTATTATTATTTGTTTTTATAAATATTTGAATGACTTAGAAATATTCTTGGACTAGAAAACATGTAAAGCAATTGTTAAATTGTGCAATTGTTCAATAATTCTATATTACAATATGGAATTATTGGCTGGGTATACGCTACGATAAGATTGTACCCCCCAGCCAGGAGCACTCCTGTCTCGGTGAGACCGGTACACTGAGGGGCACTGATTTGTTAGGACTTAAACACATGCTCTGAGGAGGATAGGAGGTTGGAGTTTAATCGACCGGTATACATGGCAACCTAATAAGACAATATTGAAATTTAGGATGGGCAGGAATAAAGGAATGGATGGAGCGTTTTTTTCTCCTTTATGCCTTACTTCTTCTTGCCTCTTTTCGGCTTTTCTTGTCGCTTCTTGGTTCTTCTCGTCTCTTCTGGATCTTATCGACTCTTCTTGGCTCTTTTTGGATCTACTTGGATCTTTTCGTCTCTGCTTAGTTCTTCTTGTCTTTTTTACCGCTTTTTGAATCTTCCCGTCTCTTCACTGCTGTTTTGGCTCTTTTTAGAACTTCTCGCCACTTCTTTGCTCGTCTTGTCTCTTCGTGTGTCTTCTTGCTTCTTCTTATCTATTCTGATATCTTATCGTCTCTTCTTGGCTCTTCTTGTATCTTTTTGGATCTTCTTGCCTCTTTGTGGCTTTTCTTGAATCTTCTTACTTCTTACCGCCCAATCTGTTTTATTCTGGACTCCTCCTCGTTCCCCCATAGAAAGGGGGTGGGATAGACCCTGTCCATGCACATTGCCAGGCGAACACACACCGGAGCAGTCTTCCCGCGATCCGCCCGCGCCTCCCCCATCGACATGCGTTGGCCTGAGGTGTAACCGTGCAGTCTCAATGTCCTTCCGCCCCCCCTCCGGTAACCCGACGCTCATCTTTCCTCAAGGTCTTCAAAAACTTCCCCTTCTCTCCCAAGTACATTTCTTCGAGGCAAAATCGGGGAACCGGCTAAAGGACTCGGACTTCGAGCATCGTCTGCGGTTGGGCCGATAGCTGTACGCATTCTCATTGGGACTGCCCGGTGGTCTGATGGAATACTTTCTCTGGCTTTTTTTTTATTTATTTTTTTTATTTAAAAAAATACATACGTATACAGAATCATAGTAAAACATTTGGTTCTTAAAGCTAATAACAATATGTAAATTTCTTTTTAATGAAACTACCCAATTCAAAAGAGAAAACATTTCTCGTGCTTGAATTTTGGAGTGCCATTGTCAAATGCATAGTTACACAGAGTATGTTATTACAAGTACTTATATTAATAAAATATATATTCATGAAGACAAGTGGACATAATAACTGACAGTATTGTCAGAGTAGGTACATATAATAAAGTTGTAACAATTTGGTGCCTGCAAATAATGCGTATGTACTTGCTTTCAATTTGATATGGTGATGAAATATTTTTAGAGATTATGTTCTAGTTTTTTTTGTTTGTTGTTATTATTGTGATGATGAATTTAAAACTTATAATTAGTGTCGGGTTGGTCTATTAGTGTTTTTATTTGGGATTTAAAAACTTTATAATTTTTTTCAGACTTGATTTTATATGGGCGAGCATTGAAAAATTTTATACATTGATAAGCATAATGGTGTTGGGAAGCACTCGTTTTAAATTTTGGAATTTCTAAATTGCCCTGTGATCGTGGTCGGTTGTTTATGTTTGTGAATGTTGTTGTTGGTGGATTGAAATGATCTTTATGAGTTTGCAATAATGAGTTCTTTTTGAAAATTTTATTAAGACTGAGAACCCTAAAAGAGTCAAATAGCTGTGTTGTTGGAAATACAGATGGTTTTCGTAAGATGACTTTCAAAATCAACCTCTGTACCCTTTCTACAGGTAAGAGGTTTGTTTTGAAAGTCCCACCCCACCCGATTATACCATATTGTAGTATAGATTGGGCAAGAGAGAAATAGATAGTTTTGGTCATATTGGATGATAAGATGTTTCTCAGTCTAATAAATATGTATATAAGTTTTCTTATTCTGGTTACTGTATTTTGGACTTGTTCTTTCCATTTTAAGTGTCTATCTACTATGACACCCAGATACTTTATACTATTTTTGCATGTTATTGGTAGGCAATTTTCATCGTTGCATTCCTTTTTATTTTCACACTGTGATGAATGGATTTTAATAGTTATATTGTTCTCGACATTTTTTTTCTTTCAAAGAAAAAGGAATAAAATAAGTTTTCTCCGTATTAAGTGAGAGACAATTTAGGTCAAACCATGTTTTGAGTATGTTTATATTGATATTTGCTATACTCATTATTTCCTCTCATGATTTCCCTTTAGTGATAACTACAGTGTCGTCTGCATAAGATATGATATCTCCAACTATGGGAAGAGTGAACATTTGATTTACATATATAATAAAAAGGATAGTACCGATGACAGTTCCTTGTGGTGGACCAAATGATGAGGTTTTAGGTTCACTTAGTGTATTATTTATTTTGACGTATTGTAATCTCTCTTTTAGATAACTTTGGAATCGTGACAGTAGTGTTCCGTCGAATCCAATTTGCATGAGTTTCTCATTTAGTTTGGAGTGTGATATGCTATCAAATGCCTTGCGTAAGTCGATGAATATACCAAGACACTTTTCTCCACTATCTAATTTTTGAATTATTGTTGAAGTTAATTTAGCAATTGCATCTTGAGTGCTGAGATTGTCCCTAAACCCAAATTGGTTTGGGCTCATTATCTTTTTTTCTTTTATGTAATTGTTGAGTTGGTTTTTAACAATTTTTTCATAGATTTTTGCAATGTTTGATGTGAGTGCTATGGGACGATAGTTGGAGATATTTTTTTCATCGCCAGATTTATAAACAGGGGTGACAATAGTCTTCTTATAGTTGTTCGGGAATACACCCTTCTTTAGACTTACATTTATTATATGAGCAATCGGTTTGCTGATTATCTCATGAACGGCTTTTAATGTTTTTACGGTTATATTGTCATAGCCAGGGCTTGCTGATCCTCGCAAACTTATTACAGAGTTTTCGACTTCTTTATCAGTTACTGAAGCAAATGTGTGGAAACCTTCTTCAATAGTTGAGTTGTGCTCTGGTTGTTGTGTTTGTTTGTTATCTAGGATAATATTACGAGCAAGATTAGGGCCGACATTAGCAAAATATTCATTATAAATGTTACCTCACAGTTTTGGATTTTTTTCGGCGTCAGTGTTGATTCCGTGATGAGTAATTTCTTTATGTAACTTTTTTTTCGTGCTTTTGTTGGTTATTGTATTGATGATTTTTCAAAACTCTTTGCTGTCTTGACCAGTATTTTTTAATTTATTACGAAAATACTTTTCTTTTGTGAGTCTAATTAAAAGCGCAAGTTTGTTACGGTATTTCTTGTAGAAGGTGTTGATTTTTTCATCATTAGGGAATTTTCTAGACTTTTTATATATTTTATTTTATTTCCGCTACTATAGTAATTACTTACATTATAACATAATCATATAACTGTTTTTTCATCATTACTTATTTTATTTACAGAAGGTTTCTTTGACTGGTCGTAGCCGTTATTTTTCTTTTTCTTTTTCTTTTACTAACACTATTATCTTTTTTTGATGTTACCTATTTCAGAAGAATTATTCCACGGGCTGCTACTTCTATTTATCTTTTGTATAATGTTAATGTAAGTACTTGCATACTGCTTACTAACCCCGTATGCATGGACACTGGAGGGTCTAGAGTCGTTCAAATAAATGTAGCTTCGTTGAAAAAATAGAGTTTCCTTATAACGCCGTTGGGAAAGTGGTGGGTCCCCTCCAATGGGCTCCTCTTAAACCTTACTAGCTAATCCTCCCGCAAATGGGCCACCATCACATCCACACACCGTCTCACTCTTTTTTTTCCAGTTGAAATGACTTCTGACATAATGCGATTTCTTCTTCTTGGATTTGCTATTATTCGTAAAATATTTGAACTTAAAATTAATAAAAACCGACCGAAAACAAAAAGACATAAACAATTCTCTACGTAGAGAAAGCTAATAAGAGTACCATAATAAAATGTTATATAAGTATTTGGTAAGGCCTTGCACAATTTATTGGCTGTGGAAGAAAAAATATTTATATTTTAAATCTTCTTAAAATAATTCAAAGATTGATAATTAGGAAACCTTGAAAAGTTGTCTAAATTTTCTACTGAATTTCTTTTTTCAATATTCAACATACTCGTACCAATAGACAAAACGCATAAAAAATGTAATACATCTTGCATAAAACAGTTAAGTAACTTACCATTCAATAGAGCAGCAAGAATACTGATCTCGAGGTGAATGAGGATATACATAAACAGGCTTTGTTTTTGATCGAAGACATGTGTTACCTCATGTGCGGCAGTTTGTTAGTCAAGTTAGGAATAACAACGCCAGATCGACGCTTCATGAATGCAATGAATGCCATGAAACTTGCAATGAATGATGCTTTCAATCAAGAATTGGTAGGTGAACGTGAATATGATCAAGATGCATTGAACCAATCAGTTTGAACGAATGTACCACTGTTGTACCCCCAACAGAAGGAAGTGCACGATACGTTAATGAAGGCAGTTGATGATGGAAATGGTGGCTTATTTTTCCTCGATGCGCCCGGTGGAACTGGGAAGATATCTAACGACAACAAAACGAAAAATGTTGGATATCACAAGATGCTTCAATGAAGGGAATCGACCCAAGTGCAACCCACCCAGTAAATAGTTTAAACAGAAAGTAGTACAATAATGCCACGTGAATCATTTCGATTCGCTTTAATAAAGCAAATGCCTTGCTGCCACGTGAATTACATTTCTTAATTCATTTTGAGTTAATTAATTTTAACTTAAAAAAAATTTAAACTAATTCAGCTAATAAGTTTACACCGCAGTTATTGATTCTTAAGCGGTACGAAGTTCGCTGGGTCAGCTAGTGATAAATAAATCAGTAAATAGCATTTCCAAATATCTTTCTTTCTTATTTTCTCACAACTCTTATTTCTGATGCATTCATCGAATGATGTACGTGACGTTTTTCCAATAAAATATATTTCCACTTTCCTTTGACAAGATGTTATCAAAAGATTAAAACGGTGAAAAATGTTTCTTGTTATAGAGAAGTAAAGGAATGTCGATTGACACTTTTGTGAAAAATTTTAGAAGCCATTGCATTAAAAAAGTTTTCAAATAGTTACTATTACATGTTGACGTCACTCACTTTTTAATAACAAATTTAAAACTCGTTAATTTTGTAAAAAAAATTCCAAGCTATGACTTGAAAAGTATTTAACATAAATTTAGCGCCTAGACAACTGAAGATGCGAGTAGAATGACCGTAAAACTGAATTCTATAGACAGATCTATAGAGAAGATATTCAGAGAGTTTTATTTTTTACATTAACTCCACAAAGGAGGCCCTGAAAAAAAATCCCTCGGAGCCTATGTCATCTTTTGGGATGCTGTTTGGGGAGTCTTTTTAGGGAAAGGAATGAGAGGAAGTTCTGGAAAGGAAAAACGTATGTGGGGTGGGTAGAAATCTGGGGGGTCAATGTGTCCAGGAAAGAAGTGTGTATAAATCCATCCCTCCAACTATGTTGCAAACCCGTGGGTCGAGAGAGCCCGGCTTGAGATGTCAAGGTTAGGTCTCCTTTAACCAGTCTCTCCCGATCCAGCCCAAACCAGCCCAGAAGCGAAAGGTGGTGCTGAAAAACCTGGTCTCCGGCTGGCATGGCTTCTGGCATCGTGGATTGGCGTTAGTTTCCTTTTTACTGGTTTTCAAATAGGAGTTCATATTTTATTTACGGTCATGTCATTGAGACTGGCCTGGCGCCCGACATACAGATTAAAGGTTAGTTATTAGTTCAGATAATTATGTTCACACATCGCTGATCCTTGTTTCTTTTGAAGTGACTTGCATATTTTGTTATCACAGGAGATTCCTCGGTAAATATGCAGTTAGTCCACCTCACGGATAACACGGAACGTTCGTGTTGTCGAAGTTTGATGCACGGATAATACGGAATGTTCCTTTTTTAACTAATAGACAATCAAATATGACATTTGTCGGAAGTACCAATCTTATAAAATAAATTCTCTAAAATAAACTCGCTTTTCATCATGCTTTTAAAAAACATCCCAGGTTTTGAATGGTTTGTTTGGCTACGCAGGGTTTGTCTAGCGGGTTTGTGTAATTATTTTAATACATTTCTTTCCATGTTCTACTGTTATAAATACTGGTACAAACTTGTCAATGATGCATTCACTTTGTTTTACGCAAAAATATTTTTTCTATGATTGGCAGCATTGATGAAATGTTAAAATAAAAACGATGAATAAACATGGCGTTACCGTGCGAGTGAATTAATTTTAACAAAATTAAAATGTTATCACGCCAAGCATTCTTTTAGTAACATCGGAACGAACTTAGCCAACAAAATTCTTAAAGCCACAAATAAAACCCAAAACCTTCTAACTTCACGGGTAAGACTACAGAACTCTCTCCATCCCACACTTATCTTAGCCCCCACATCCACTAAAGAAATTTTTGATACAATACTTTCCATAAAAACAAATAGTGCTGCAGGTATTGACAACATTTCACCTTACATACTAAAACACATAGCTCACTTTATTACCACACCGTTAAAACATATTGTAAATCTAAGCTTCAATAGCGGCTCCTTCCCTATCCAACTAAAACATGCAACGGTTATCCCAATATATAAGAGTGGCGACAAAACAAATATCGAAAACTACAGACCCATTTCTTTGCTAAGTGTCTTATCAAAAATCATTGAAAAAATTGTTAAAAGTAGACTTATCTCCCATTTGGAAACCCAGAAGATTCTCTCGCCCAATCAGTTTGGTTTCCAAAAAAAAATTAGCACAGAATCTGCAATCTTAGATCTGACTGAGAACATCACAAATAGCCTGAATGAAGGCGATTCTGGCCTAGCCATATTCTTAGACTTAGCCAAAGCATTCGACACAGTTTCCCACCCTATACTACTGGAAAGACTATCTCAAATAGGCATCCGGGATTCAACTTTTAACTGGTTCTCCTCATACCTTACTGGTAGATCACAAACCGTGAAAATTAATAACGTAGCCGTAAGTAACCCTTTGCCAATACAATTCGGAGTCCCACAAGGAAGTGTTCTAGGCCCAATTTTATTCCTAATATACATCAATAAACTCTGTAACCTACCCATAACCGGAAAAATAATATCCTTTGCAGATGATACTGTGCTTATAGCTCGACATAAAAACTGGAAAGGAGCTTTCGACATAGCTCAATATGACATAGGCCTTGTAAAGAATTGGTTAGATGATAATCTCCTCACCCTCAATGCTGGTAAAACAAAATTTTTAACCTTTAGTCTGTCTGCTGCTACCCAACCTACTAACAACCAGAAAATAACAATCCACTCTTGTCCAAAACCTTACTCTTCCTGTACTTGCCCAAATTTGGAAAAAGTTTCCCATATAAAATACCTGGGGGTCCTAATTGATCATCATCTACGTTGGAATCAGCATTTAGCCAGTCTAACCCCCCGAATTCGCAAGCTCTCCTATGTTTTTCGAAGTCTAAGAAATATCCTTACTCCTACAATACTAAAAAGAGTTTACTATGCTCTCTGCAAATCCCTATTAGTATATGGCATCATAATTTGGGGCGGCTGTGCTCATAAATTTATTGATCCCCTACAAAAAGCTCAAAAAACGATAATACGTGTTATCAACAAGCGACCGACAAGATACCCCTCCACTCGACTTTTCACTGAATATAATGTTCTAACCACAGGACAACTCCATCTAAAATTTACTTTAACGCATTTCATGTTCAAATATAAGAAAAAAACTCTCTTACATCATAACTACACGACCAGAACAATAACCAACCGACACTACAATGTACCGACACTACATACCACGTCAGCACAAAGACATTTCATATACCTAGCTCCTAAAATATTTAACCTTCTCCCTGAGAACTTAAAAACCGAAACCCAACCGCTCACCTTTAAAAAACATTTATCACAATGGATCCTTACAACTAGAAATCATGTTTAGAAACGATGTTCCTTTATTCCTTAATTCAACAAATAATTAAATTACTATTTCTTATATGTTATATTTTAATAACTATTATTATCAACTTATTATTACAATATTATTACTTATTTTTGTTATTATTATTAATTAATTAATTATTGATTGATAATGGTTAATAATTATTAATATTATTAATATTATTATTTTTATACGCACCAGATTTAAATGTCCGGGTTTAATTTTCCCCACAGGAAAAACTAAACCCTTTCACACACTTCCCAAATGATCATCTGGTCAATCCACGTTATAAATAATTTAAAAAATAAATTACTTATTCATTATTATTAATTAATTATTATTATTATAAAATTTTGCAATTTAATTTAATCTGTACCACTTCTAATTTTATTTATCAACCATTACAAATGTATAATTTCAAATCTGTAAACTTCACCCGCCATAACACAGGGATATCCCTAGCATGGCGGATGAAACACCACAAAAAAACTAAGCAATGTACAATATTCTTATAAATAAATAAATAAATAAATAAAAAAAATGCATATTTTTTTCATGTTTTTTGACCTCCCCCGATATAAATACTCACTTTTCGTAATAATAAAGCTAAATCTAACTGTTTGGATAAAAAGTTTTCCGTATTAACGAGTAAGCGGTTTAATGCATAAATAAAGATTCCTCTTCAAGGAACCCTGGACCACATCCTGAGTTTTGATGAATAATAATAATAATATTTGAATAGATAATAGTCTCATGCTTGCAAACTGTTTATTTGATTACAATAAATGTTAAAGTCGAACTTCTGTTTCATTCATATATCCCTTATTTTACTGAGCACATGGTTGTCGCTGACTGAGTATTTCTATTGCTAAAATATAAAAAATAGCCACACCCTTAGCAAACTACATACAGGAGTGTTGGTTATCCGATGAATGGTTCCCGGAACGGCGGTACCGAACGGTGTTAAATTCTTTGATAGATGTACATACACGATCTCCGGAAATTCGTAGTTAATTAATTGGAGTTCTCTTAAAAAACTTTTTTCAACGTAAATAAGGTCATTCAATAAGATTTTACAGAATAAGTCAACCAATTATTCATCCGTATGTACTTCATAACTCTACCCTTACCTTTGTTGAAGAAATTAATGACCTGGGCATAATTTTAGACTCCAAATTTAACTTTATATCCCATATAAACACAATCAGTAAATAAAGGAATGAAAATGCTTGGCTTCATTCTTCGAAATTCCAGAGGTTTTAGAAATTTTTGTATACATCCTTAGTACGTAGTCAAGTCGAATATAACTCTTCGCTCTGGTCCCACCATTTTAAAATACATTCAGATTCAATCGAAAAAATTCAACATTAATTTCTAAGACTCATTAATTTTAAACTCGGCATTCCCATTGAAAACATAAACTACAATTACTTGATGAAAGAATTAAATTTATTAAGACTCTCAGTTCGAAGAATTATATCCGACTTAATATTTATGTTCAAAATTGTAAATAGTAAAATATACAGTCCTGGTTTAACTAAGCTCATTGAATTTCATATTCTCACGAGAACCACTCATTCTAAAATCCTGTTTAAATACAGCAATAACAGGACTGAGTTTACGAAACACTCGCTTTTACCTACATAGATTACATGAGATTACTAATATATATGCAGATGTGGCAGATCTTTTTAACTGCACGGAAGGTAGATAGATACAAGAGGGCTATTCTATCAAAAAAATTTAATCAATATTAATTTTAGTTATAAGTACTATAGATTGTAATTATATCTCTGGTGTCACTTCTTAATTTAATTTAATCAGTGTTTATGGTATATTTATACTATGTGTATTTAAAAAATAAATAAACATGCCGCAAATATACTAAACTAGCGCAGACAAGACAAAAATCATGGGATGTTATAATTGGTGGTTCGCGAAGCTGAAAGTATTTATAAATAAAAAAAAATCTCATTGCCTTTCAAAATAAGATATTTTCCTTCCCATCAAACATTAGTTAACTTGAAAAATTACGACATCTATCCAATAACACTGTACAAATACAAGACACGTTATATTCATAGTATTCAAAGAAAAAATGTAGCACCGATTATGAAAAGGATTTGAATATGTGCTTATATGAACGGACCGCTAAAGTATGTCCACTGAACTTAGCTAAGAGAAACTACGTGTGTTCTCTAACGTACCATCGAGCATCGTCAAGCATTTGAACAAAAAAATGCATTTCGAATGCAGAATTTTGAATGCCTAAAACAATTATTTTGGCACCTACTTTATCGCTTGTCTGAAAATAGGTTCCAATTTTGAAAATTGAAAGTTCATTGAACTAGAAAAATAGAATAACAATTTTAATGACTTAATTATGGAACAGCACATATTAATTAAATAAAATTTACTTGCACGCTCCGGCATTTGAACCCGCGACCTTCGGTTTACTCCTTGACGATGGAGGTCACCAAAGGTTTACACCGCCAATCTAGGAGCTCCAAGCAAGAAACTGATACCAAACTTTAAAGCAGTGGTGAGTAACCCGTTTCCCGCGGCCCACGAGCCATTTCGTGTAGCCAAAAATCATCTTTTCAGCACAGCGTTTTTCTTGTTGATGTTTGATGCATTTTAAAGATTTTCGTTTTATAAAATACCAAAATAATCTTGACCAAATTTCGTTTTGCTTTCTGAGCGACAAAAATCAACAGTTGCCCAAAACAGCAATTTATGTTTTTTACATGCTAGTTAATATTTCCAAATTATAAAAATCGACATTATTTATTGTTTTGGCTTTGGCGGTATAATTTTTTTGGCGCTCATTTCTTACGTTTAATACTAAACAATTTAATATTGTTAGATTGACCCTCCAACTAAAAAGGTTGACCATCACTGCATTTAAAGTAACACCAAACTTTTGAATGGTGGAAAATGCATAGTGGAAAGTTGTGTAGATGCCATTATAGTATCTGCGGGCTATACATAATTATGAATAATTTATTAATAGACTTTTAACACCTTAACCCAGACTTCAATGGAGCCCCTTCGCCTAAAATGGTTATGTAAAGAACCTTACCAAAGAAATAGGTCGCCAAAACGACAAGAAAAAGAAATGGAAAAATATTACGAACAACTTAATTTTAAAATCATGGAACGTTCCCTGACAAACAGATTTCTGTCATTTCTGAACGCTCCTCGCGGACGTGTCGCTATGAATAAAAGATTCGGGTTTTGCGAATACTTAAGTGATAAATATTAATTCCCCAAGCAATTTAAATCGACTACCTCCTGTATTTTATTTTTCAGTTACGAACTTAATCCGCAGATTTTCAAGACGGGGATATATCAGTTAAAAATTCAAGAGGGACTTCAAATCAGTTCCGGATCTGCCATACGTTCAAAAATTTTAAAAATAAAAATCGTATTAAAATCTACTTAAACTATTCCCTGAATCATTTGAAAATTACCCACAATATGGGGTAATTATTATGCGCTAGCAACACGCACCTTTCAACTAGTTTGAAACATTTCGCGCGCGCATTGTGTGCGTTTGTCGTTCTCGAGTTTCAAATTTGGCTAGGAATATTTTTTCAAATTTCATTTATTTAATTCGATCATAAGATCTATATTATCTATATCTATCTATTCCATTTGTCTTTCCAAAATTCAATAACCAATCACAATGCGTACATTTTGCACTGTTTGCGCGGTGCAATCATATTGAAAATTAGAATTGAAATTAAAAAAACTTTTGCACTTTGTTCCATTTCCATATTGAAAATGCTGGGAACATTGGATTGTTACGGAGATTTTATTCAAACCTGTCAAATATACAATTTGATGCATTCGAAAGTTCCTGCCCATCTGTTTGACAGAATATAATGGTCCCGTGACTCTCTTGCACACAGTACACACCAAAAAGGACCATTTAGTCATTCTCTCCAGACATAAAACTGATACATTTGAGGGTAGTTTCAGCTATTTATCATCAAAACTTTTTGTCAATAGAATCGATGATAAATAAACAAAATGTATAAAATCGTAAAAATCTATTGATAAAAATAAAAATGTAATAAATGCTACTCTTACTAGATTATAGTAGTTCTTTGTTCTACTTTTGACTTACGAACAATAATTGACTAATCGACACTTGTTATCATCGCAAACCGCCACCGTGACGCTCACGTGCATGAATCTAAAGGATAGAGTGCAAATTTGTATGAATGATATTGAATCCAAATCTATGGTGAGGAGAGATCGCCTGGCATCTTGTCTGACAAATTTAAAAAATAGTTTTTATACAAAGTGGTATAAAATGTGCAACTTAAATTTAATTTTCAAACTGTTAATGCAATTATATCGGCTTATGAATTTTTTGGGTAATTGAAGAGACAGGGAATGGGGCACGTCATTAAAAAGTTTAAGCAGGAAGGCATTTTTCACAAATCTTCCCCCTCGTCCCGCGTCTTTCCTAACCTCAACAAATACTACCAACAAATAACATTGAATATTCATGAAAAATGAAACAATACAACTTTGTATAAACCACTTATATAATGCGTAAATCCTACCGGTTTCGGAACAAACGTTCCTTCTTCAGTATAAGCTTTCCCTGAAGAAGGAACGTTTGTTCCGAAGCCGGTAGGATTTACGCATTGTATAAGTGGTTTATACAAAGTTGTATTGTTTCATTTTTCTATAATGGATAACCACAAAGTGATAGCTACATTAAAACATATTGAATATTCATCATCATCATCTTCTACCCCTTATCCTATTCGGGTCGGGGACCCATTGCATCGATAAGGCTCCTCCATACGTCCCTGTCTTGTGCTGATTGTTCGGCCTCTGTCCATGGTAGACCCATCCTCTCCTCACACAGTTTCTGGAGTTGCCTCGCCCAACTGTGTCTGGGGCGGCCCACTGGACATCGTCGTCTACCCTCTGGAATCGCACTTGAATATTATTTTATCTATTACACATTACACAAATATTAAAAAATATATATTTCTTTTCCGTTGTGCTCCATTTACTTACGTTTTAAATTGCCTCGTTAGTCAGATTATGTAGTTTTTGCCTTCAGTGGAGTGATTTCGAGTCAACTATAACTTACTGTCAACAACTAAAGTAGGATTTTTGAAAATCTATTAGGTACCTAAGCATAAGTGTACACTTTTAAGGGATTGAGTTTTTAATGTGAGGAGCGATGCTAGATCTTTTGTGGATACGGAAAAGTTTTCGTATGGAATCGGCGGTCAAATTTGTGTGATTTTCTATGGCTGTCAATTGCTTGTAACATTGGCCGATGTCAGATGTCAGCCATTGCACATTTGAGTATTTTGCTATACATAATTATTTATTCATTTAATGACTGTTTTAAGTTGCATACCATCGTTTTGACTTTTAGATCTATTAAATATTTGGAGGTGAAATACATAAATTATTCCACTAACCGCCGCACTTTTAGGAACAGATTATGGATATTACACTTCAGAGGAACATAAACGCTAGAAATATTTCGATTCTCATGCCTTCAAAATTTTAAATCGAGCGTCTTATTGCACGAGGCAAGTAAGCGAAAAGTGGTTTTTATTTATTTTGTTGCATAATTTTAAAAGAATGAAAAAAAGTTAGAACATTCAAAACCTCAAAAATAGTCTAAGCCATTAAGTGCTATTTTTTTAAATTTCTTACATTACTTACATTACTGTTGTCATGAAAAAACATTTTTTTATTGGTTTACGCTTATATTTTTTGATATGTAAATAATAATTTTATTGTAATTCCAATACATAGAAAAGCTAGTAAAAGCTTCAATTTATCGGTAGCATATTTTTTGATGTTCATGCTGTAAACTGGTTAGTCTTAAAGATTAATCTAAATAGAATCTAAATAGGATTTCGCATATAGCTTCATCCTCAGTTCAACAATTACGTAAGAAACAACTATTTACACGCATAAAATAGGTTCTTAATTTCGGTAAACTAAGTAATTCGTGCGTATTTTTTTAAACGAAACTTCGCAAATGTCATATACACCGCATGCAACTTAAAACGTACATTTAATGAATAAATAATCATGTATACTTACAGTAATTCGTGTTTTAAACACTCTAAACAAAAATATGCCACATCCGACATCGGCTAACGTCACCCGTAGAAAATGCAATTTACAGCCATAGAAAATCACCATAGACATATGAATATATATAGACCTGCCCTAAGAGATAAAAGTGTATTATTTCCCCCTCCCCATACCGGTTCCATGGAACCGGCGGGGCTTACGAGAGCCTCGCTTGAATCTAAAAAATGCGACGTCATCAGTCTTGTCCGGACCAGCGTCGAGCTCTAATCGTACATTTTATGAAATAACACGGCAAAAATGTTAGCTTGTGTTATACATTATACCCTAAAATATGTCGATCATAACGAATGTGGGCGGTTCTCTAATGTGCTCGTCGCTGGTTACAGGGGTAAGTAAATTATGAAACATTTATAAAAGTGTCTTAACTAAATACGGCAACAAAATATTCGTCTGTGAAAAGTGGAACTTTACTTTGCCGTATTTGGACTTCGCAAATATGTTAATAACGTGGCGAGCAATTCGCGCTTCCATGTAAAAAGGTCTATTCATTCAAAAGCAGATTTTGCTTTTAAGAACTAAATGGTGATATTATAATGCGATATGCCTATTCAGATTGATTTTTTAACGAATCATAGTCATCTTTCCCCTCTTCGTCCCCCCCATAGTTTGGTTTTACCCCTCATCTGTATCTTTTCGTCTATTAAATTTGGATGTCTATGAAAATCACACAAATTTAACAGCCGATTCCGCGTGGAATCTTTTACCTATCCACAAAAGTTACGGTAGCTCCTATGAATAAATAAATAAATGTTTGGGGCGCCAGGTAACGCCGATTCGGCACTGACTCCATTTGTCAGAATTAACCTTTTCCTTTATTTACAGCAACTTGCTTCGAGATATTAGTATTTTATGCTTTTGTTTTGAAGCATTTGAATTGCCAGTGAAGTGATTTAAATAATTATTCACTTCGAAACGTGCCAATGCTAAAGTTGTTTACGTTATTATTGTATTATTTTTGTTTTCCAACGTTTTGAATGATTTTTTAATCCAGCATCTACTATGTAAATTTAAATTAAATAAATTTACTTAATATATAATAGCGACTTACTTATTTTTTTTGTATTATTTAATTTGTGAGGAAAAATTTTAGCTCTTTTAATATAAAGAAATAGATAAACGAGGTTTTTTATGTGAATATCGCGTAAGAGTTTCTAATTTGGGAGGCGGGTGTGGGTACCGCCGCCCCGGGAACCATTTATTGGATAATCAACACCTCTGCGATAGGTCTTGGTGACTTAGCAGGGGTGCCCGGGTTCATGGGGTGAGGTTTGTCCATGTCTGATGGTCTTGTCCGATGCGTCTGCCCACCTGTCGTGTGGTTGGCAGGATCGAGAGAGACTGGTTGATGGAGGTCTTTTATCCTCTCCAGCAGGAATCTCTCGACCCATTGTCTTGCACCGTGGTTAGAGGGATGGATTTATGCGTCCGTCACTCCTGGACATACTGACCCCTAGATTCTTTTTTTCTTCCCAGAACTTCCTCTCCTAAACCCTCCACACAGCATCCCCTGAGATGATATAGGCCTTGAGGAAAATTATTTCCTCGGGGCCTCCTGCAATGTAAGTGAAGTGGAGCTAAAGTAAAAAAAAAAATGCTTCCTTCTGGGGCCAGTGAGGTGATCATTCCCAATTCGGGAATGTTCCCAACATTCTAATGGCGAACGATTTGAAACTACCGAGTCCGGTTCCCGCGCACTGCTACTCGCTTGATAATAATGGAACACGTTTCGACGTTATATTAGTAATCGATAGCGCCTCAATGACTTCCCCGTGACTTTTTATGGGTTTGGGCTAGTGATTATAAAAAAAAACTATTTGAATATTTGATGCGAAATATATTTTATTTGCGAAAAGTTTTTCACATTTTTTCCGGATGTACGTTCTTACCATTATCCGAACCCTTTTATGTTTAGGCCAAAAAATATTCAAAACAGATAAAAAGGCCGAATGCGGTTACGAAGGGTGAATGTTTCGGATGTTTGTTTGATTTGTTTGATCATTGTCGAAGTTTGTAAATTGTCTGAATGAGAACTTTATGTAACAATGTAATAAAAAATGAACCATTTTTATTTTATATGCCATATTTGGGTGTGAAAAAATTACAACACAGTACCTGCATAGACATCAAAATTGATAGACTTGCCTACATAACACTAAATAGGGATATTACATATTTATATGTTTTATTTCTATTTTCGAACGTGCTTGACTGTTTGTTACAGTGGTTTGATTTACATGGAGAAAAAACTTCAGTAATAAAAAAATGTTAATGATTAGTAACTGTAAATAAATAGTTGTGGTAGTTTTTTTTAACACCTCAATAGGAGAAACCTGTTCTGAGGTGTTCCCATGTTTAGGATTAAGTGCTATTCTATCGACAGAAGTAAAAAAAAAAACGTATCCTTCTTGCGGCAGTATCGTATATATAAATTAAAGATTAGTAATATTGATATTTTATTTTTGGAGGCGCATATGGGTACCGCCGCCACGGAAACCAATTATTGGACAACCAACACCTCTGCCGTAGGTCACCCAAAGTGGTTCGCAATGTTGATCACTTAACAGAGGAGCTTTGGTTTATGGGGCAAGGTGAGTTTAGATCTTGAATATGAATGCGTTTGACCACCTGCTGCATGGCGGGACGGATCGGGAGGGACTGGTTGAGGGGGAGACCTAATCTGGACCTCTCCAACCGGACTCACTCGACTCACTCCATCGCACCGCAATGGATTGGATGGATTCATATATCTGACACTCCTAGACATTCTGACCACCAGATTCCTACCAACCCCTCATACCTTTTTCCTTCCCAGCACTACCTGCACTTATTTCCTGAAAAAACTCTCAGACAACTTCCCCAAAGACGACACAGGCCCTGGGTGGAATTATTTTCTTCAGGGCATCCCTGTGTGGAGCTAATGTAAAACAAATAAAAAACTATCAAGGTGAACTTAATTGTTAACCCTCAATTGGTACCAAGATTTCAATTTTTATCCTTTAAGATTTGTTTAGCAGTCATAAAATAATCTATCAACATTATTTTATTGGATTTATTTAACAATCATAAAAATCAAAACGAAAATGTTTCTAGAAAATATTTAAAAATAAAAACAGAGTGTGTAATTCACACGCGGTAGAAGTGAAACTATAAATTTTCTAGATGTTGCTTTCTTTTCTTTTGCCTGTTTTTATAAAGTGGTTTGAAGTTTGGATAATGATTTCACAAAAATTAAAATTTTTTTTTTTCGTAGGATTCGAGCCTCCGTTCGCTAGATGTCTGTCTCTCTGGCCGCTGAGACTTGTCAGGCGTATTGCCCACTACGCTATGAGAGGCGCGCACCGAAATGCGAATTGACCGCATTATATTAAAACCGAGTATTTGTGTTGAACTGAGTTGTGGCGCATTTTCGTTTCATCCGAATTTCAAATCACTTCTTCTTCTTCTTCTTTTGCCCTGTCCATTCAACGGACGTTGGCTATCATGTTGGCTATGCGGACTTTGTTTACTGCGGCCCGGAACAGCTCTACGGTAGACTGGCCAAACCACTGTCTCAGGTTTTTCAGCCATTAGGTTCTCCTTCTTCCAGGGCCCCGTCTTCCGGCAATCTTTCCCTGCAGTATGAGATGCAAGATCTCATACTTCTCTGGATGTCTCATCACATGTCCAAGATATTGAAGTTTTCGGATTTTCGGATACAGAGTTTTCAAATCACTAACGGCGCTAAAGATGTTTCACTTCTAAAACTCTGTGACTAGATACAAACCACAGATATATTTTTAAAGAATTATCACATCTAGTGGTTCTTTTAAAAGGAAACTTTATAGGGAAAAGATGTGGCTTGGAACGAATGCGACAAGCTGAAAATGCTCGTTGTCGACCTAGAAATTTCCTGCACAAAAAGCTCTCCGTAAAAGGATTATATTGCAGGAGAGTGTTCCGCGAGCGAGTTTTATAAAAGTTTATGGATTTCAAAGGACTGCAGTAACTCCGATAAAAGTTGGAAAATATATAAAACGTGTAGAAAGCCGTTTGCGTGATAAACGCTGGGTATTTTCACCCCATTTTATATACCAAAAAATTTATTATTGAAAACTTCTTTAGAACCGCCGTGATTTGAAACTCGGTGAAACGAAAAAGCGACACTTAAAGAGAGAAACATACATCTGTAGGATTTAGCCTGCGAGAGAATGAGACAGCATAATCGGTCTCCTCTTTGTGCGGTGCGTCGTAGCCTCCCCACTCTTGTCTACTTTAGTTTTTTGAAGGTTTCACTTCTACCACGTGTGAACTGCACACTCTGTTTTTTTTAATGGAGACAAACGTTCCCAGCGTGTGGACAACCTGAAAATATAAAAAAGCTCCTACTGCTCAACCAATCCGGCTCGCAACGCAGTAGGTGGGCAAACGCATTGACCGTCAAGATCTAGACAAACCTCACCCCATGAACAGAATTGAAATGTATGCCTGGTGCATTTGCAAATTCAGCCACTAACCGGTTTTAATTAGTAGGTCTAGGCCTGATCTCAATATTTAATATTCAAAACTAAATGGCAAGTAAAGCAAACTCCAGACTCTAGACTGCAAACTGCAAAGACTGCAAGCAATCAAACTCTAGACTGCAAACTGCAAAGACTGCAAGCAATCAAACTCTAGACTGCAAACTGCAAAGACTGCAAGCAATCAAACTCTAGACTGCAAACTGCAAAGACTGCAAGCAATCAAACTCTAGACTGCAAACTGCAAAGACTGCAAGCAATCAAACTCTAGACTGCAAACTTTCTTTCCGGGATCACATTAATAACATCGTAAACAAATCACTTAAACTACTCGGCTTCATTTATAGAATTACCTCTGACTTAAACATATAACTAACTAAACTAACTAACTAACCATCACGCCGTTTCCCCGCAGGGGTAGGCAGAGAGGACGGACCGCCAAACAACTCGGTCTTGGCACACACTCTTTGCCTCACTCACATTCATACATCGTCTCATACATACTCTTCTATTATTCTGACTTTTGACATGGCCCGTCTCAAGTATCTGATTTACTTGATCGTGCCATGTCTTCCTCGGGCGTCCCCGACTTCTTCTACCATTCACATTTGCATCATATATTCTTTTAACACTACTTTCTTCGTTCATTCGCTCTACGTGCCCAAACCATCTGAGGGTCCCTTTCTTAATTTTGCTCATTATACTTACATGGCTGATTATACATGATGCCTTACATTCTTTGCGGATATCCACATTTCTAACACGATCATACATGGTTTTACCACACATACGTCTCAGGGATCTCATTTCAACAGCATTCAGTTTACTTTCATCCTTCCTCTGCCAGTTCCATGCCTCACTGCCATACATCAGGGTAGGTACCAGGACTCCATCGTGGACTGCTAGTTTCGCTTTTATTGAAAGTTTTTTATTAGTTCCAACGGCATTCAGTCCTTCATTAATGGAGTTACCGGCATTTACCCGCCTTCCCATCTCTCGTAAACATACTACCCAGATAAACAAACTCATCCACCTGCTCCAAGTATTCATCATTCACTACTATAAATACACTTAAAACTCTTTACCGTTTGCTGGTTCGCTCTCACCTTGAATATGCTAGTGTCATTTGGTCTCCTTTCTATGCTGTCCACATTTGTCACCTCGAATCTGTACAACATCGCTTCCTACGAGGATTGCTTGGAGGTTAGGACTTGAAAGAAGCAAGTACTCGTATGATGAAATTGAACAAACTTTTAACATTTCTTCTTTAGAAAAACGTCGAAACGACTCTGATGTAATATGCATTTTCAAAATTATCAACAGTATTACTGACACACCTGCTTTGTTACAAGTCATCCAGTTCAACATCCCTTCCCGTAGACTACGAAATAATGAATTGCTGTTCCTCAATCAACATTCTACTAATTATGCATATCATTCTCCTTTATCCAGAATGTCGAGACTTGTCAACGCAAATCAAAGCATTGAATTTTTGGTGTAAGCCTCAATGACTTTCGGCAGTCAATACGCAATGTGATTTTTTAAAGTCTTATTAAATCCATCTTCAAGTTACTTGTACATGTACTTTTATATTTTATGTATTTTGTCAATGCTCTTCATCTAGATGGACTCTCCTTTCATTGTTATCTCTTTGTTTATTCGTGTTATTGTTATATTGTTAATGGACTATTTTTCCACAAATAAATAAATAAATATATAAGTACAAGTTAAGTGTGTCAAGCTGTAAATCATGTGTCTCCAAAACAGTTGCTTGGCATTGCAAGGCTAATTGGGTACTAAGACGTTTTATTGTAAGTAGATATCTACATTTTATTATAAGTAGATATCTTTTAGTCGTTGAACACAATAGAAAAATATGAAACAGATAACACAGAAAAAGATTCAGTCGCATCTGGATATCGAACCCAGGACCCCTGCCTTACGGGGGCACTGCTCTGATCTTATTAACTTCAGTCATCTTTAACTGCATCATAACGTGCAATCATATAAAAAGATACAGCCAATAAATATAAGTCCAAAAAAATGAAGATAATGTATCTTGTATGTGATGTGGTTAATATGGATGCCGGAATCGGCTCAGTGGTCAGAACCCCGGTAAGGCAGAGGTCCTGGGTTCAATATCCAGACACGACCGATCTTTTTCTGTCTTTTAATTTGAGGGTGATCAAAAATGTATTTAGGGGAAGTCAGGATAATCACGAACGCTGGGTAATCTCGAACATTTTCACTATGTTAGAAAGAGATGGCAACATTTTACTCATCGCCATAAATCACGCCACCACTGGTGCCAGGCGGACAGTGGAGCGCTGCAGACATACTCCAAGTTCAAGGTATGAATAATTACAATAATTTGTTCTTTTCGTTGCAATTTTTCCATAAATGAAACGCAGTGTATCTTGTAGTGCCAATACGACATTTACAGGCATAGATTAGTTAGTAGTTTAAGATTTTATTATATCAGATGCGGCCGATCTAAACATAACGTTAATATAAATCGTTTTTTGTTATTTTACTTTGAAGGGTATTGGCGAACGAACTGAGTGGGTCAATCTTGAACGTTCGGCATTGCCCCACATAGTCTAAAAGAAGCAAAGTATAATAAAAAAATTGTGAAACAAAATAAAAAAGCTAACCAAAAACAAATAATAAGAAACACATTAAAAATAATGAAAACTGAAAAAGGCAAAGAAGCAAAACAAAAAAAAAGAGACTGACAAAAAGCGAGAAAGAAATAAAAAAGCTGTCATAATTTTTTTAATTATTAAAGATTTTTTTCTATCAATGACAATGCGAAGAAAAGAAAGACACAAAAGAGAACTAAATAAAATATAGATTATTATTGCATTTTTTGTAATGAAAAATACGGAGTCATCCCACTTGGTGACGATTGGATCGAGTGCTATGTTTGTAAAAAACTTGGCACAGGTGGGCAATCGTCTTCCTTTGGCTACCTGTGATCTTTGCCGCACACACTGATCTCAAATTTAAGTTAAATTGTGACTAATCTGTCATATGTGATCTCATTCTTCTGGGTCAATGGCGAAC
Source organism: Limnephilus rhombicus (assembly GCA_929108145.2). Taxonomy (NCBI): domain Eukaryota; kingdom Metazoa; phylum Arthropoda; class Insecta; order Trichoptera; family Limnephilidae; genus Limnephilus; species Limnephilus rhombicus. Next base: position 52,067,054 of record OV815280.1, on the reverse strand, counting down.
AATCGCAATTGCCCCACCAGGTGTCCGTGATTGCCCGACCAGTGTCGGGTTAACACTAAAGGTTTCGTTTTTGTTTAAAAAGATGATTATATATAGATGAAATAATAATCTTGATTATAACAATCTAACGCATGTTAATGTACCTTTCAGAAATACTTATTAAATTTATCCTATATCTCGTATCTTTGGATTTATTTCCAAACTCCCTTAGGTATTCGTAATTACCCCGCCTTCCCCTAACTTTTAAATGACGGCCTCCATGGTCGAGGGGTAAGACTCTCGACTCACATTCCTCACATTAAACTTTCGCGCACACAAAATAGCGCGTTTTATAAAGGCCAAAAACTTCATAACAGTCTGCCAAATGCCGTAAAGGAAGCCTCAAGTCTCAGCGCTTTTCGTAGGATATGTGCATTAAATGTAAAAAATATTTTTGATTACTTACCAATATTATTCTTATATAATGTGTTTTTGTCTAGTTATCTTTTTTATTTAGTATTCTTTTTAAAATATATTTATGTATGAATAAATTAACGTACATCTAAATAAAAATTTAAAAAAAAAAACCATTCCGAAGATCACAGGATCGAATCCCGGCGTGCGCAAATAAATTCTAAAAATAATTATATAGTATGTTTGCGGCACGTTCCAGAATTGAAGATACTCTCAGTACCGCCCTAGTGTTAGACCACCATTTAGAATAGAAACTTTGCTTGAAACGGCTTTAGCCATGTTTAGTGACCAGATTTGAATAGCCAGGTACTTCCCCACCTTACTCTTCTCAATTCATTTTCCTTCCCACTACCTTCAACCTCACATCGTATCCCAATTGGGGATGCGTCAGTATCATTGGCTCCAGACTCCGAATGGAAGTCTTGTGCGGTGTTCACATAAAAAAAAACTCAATATATTTTTCCATCGTAAAAAAGTAATGAGAAATCTTGTAGATACTTCCTTTTTAAATTCTTTCCTGGATGTGAAAGGACACAATATTGTATTTAAGTTCACGCATTGGTTTGTGGAAATGTAGAGTGTGGGGGTGTGTGAATTTCCGAACGGATACATTTCTAATAAGTGTCACAAAGTTTTACACTCAAGGGTATTGAATTTTATATTACTTTTCAGCCAGGTAACGGTTTACAGTCTCTTTTGATCACATATTTCTAGATTTTCGTCGTTTTGCGAAGGCGCTAGATATTAATAAAGAAATCTTAATTTTAATAAAGATAGAAAATAATGGTTTTAAATCATGCGATCGAAGAGATAAAAATATGTAGAGTGGAGTTTATTTCCCAAAATTAAGATAACATCCCCACGTCAAGGGCGGAAAACTCCAATCTATATATTGTTATTGGTATTAAAGATAGCTCTGATTTTCTCTGTCTAAATACCTTTCAAATACCAACAAGAACTTAATGTTTAATTTGTAACGAATTTATTGTTTCAAAGACCCAATCATGTCTGATTACGTCTAAAAGAGATCGAAATGAAAACCTAGTCTCCTTCAACGGAAGAAATTTTCCGAACAGGCCTTTCATTGATATGCTTGGTGATACCCTAAGTGACCAGTTCAGATATGGGGGAACGATTTGCCGGCCACTGTGTTTCCTCCTTCCTACAACATGGATCTTGAAGAGAGTAGGATTCTTCAAGAATGTTATCATAATGCTATTCTTCTGCACGAGTTCTATGTAATTTAATTAGCATATTTCACTTCATGTTCTGTAGTCTATGTTCGTATTCTGCAGTGGTACCTTAGAGTAAAATGAACTTATTTTAAATTTTATTTTACGCAGGTATCTTTTTTAATGGCATCAGGTAATGTGTTACATATTTCAGGATTCATGTGCGTCTTTCCTCCGTAGAAATTTTACAATGTTTCAAGTCAAATGTATTTATTATTTACGATTTGCGCTTAGAAGAGATTATAATTCAAACGCTAATCCATTAACTAAACCGACAAATCCGACAAGTACAAACCGCGTTCAGCGAATGATAGACGGCGTTAAATATTTCCCTTTATCTCAGAGATATAAATAATAATTTGACACTGAAATTCAGAACCTGTTCCATTTGATGAAGGTGCATATATGTATCGTTACAATACATCTAGACATGCCATTGTCTCGTAAACGCGAGATAAAATGTGGCAAGTAAGAAAATCTCTTATATTTCCTTCACGTATGACAAAGATGGACCATCAAAGAATATGTGCCTACGACGTTTTCGTGTTCAAAAGTTCCGTTGAATACTACCTCAAGGCCGACTAGGTTTTAGAGTTGTCAAATGATGAAGCTGTAATTGACCAATGACAGTTTATAAATGACGGCAATTGTTGTTGTACACGTTGTATATTGTTTTACCGCAAGCATATAAATAATCATTGCGACTATTTTAACAGTAAAGTTTACATAGCGACTGCACTGACTTCGTAATTTGGCTATTGAGCAGTACTGCGCGTTTTCATCCCGAGACAAAATATCTCCGACAAAATATCCTACGGACAAAACATCCTCCAACAAAATATCTATTAAAACCTCACCTAACCTAACCTATTTTTACATTTTACTATTTTTGAACAATAATTTTTGATCTTTACAGGTGTCTGTATTATTTTTCTCCTATGTTTTTGTTAGGTTAGGTTAGGTTTTAGTAGATATTGATGTTTTGTCGATAGGTTATTTTGTCGGGGATAATTTGTCGCGGGTTAAATAGTAACTCACGGTTGTTTACAAATTAAATATTATACCTTGCCTTTCAGTAGTGTTTTCCAAAAAATTAAAACATTTTCTCATTACACACGAGGGTTTCATGGCACTTTTAAAGCGATTTACTTAGAGGTAGCACACAATATTACGCGACGCACTGCAGTTTAACACTTAAACACGATGATATTTGTCCATAAAATAGTAAACACAACCTGTTACCAAAATACTTCTCAAATAAAATTATATACACCAAGGACATTCACAGACACAATACAAGAACGTGCAAGGAAATCAGGCTACAAAAAGAGGACAAAGCGATACGCAGAATAGTTTACTGTACAAAGAGATGAAGTTTTACAACACACTACCAGACACTTTAAAGTCTATAAAGTCCACATATAAACTTTACAGTATTGTAGGAGCTACATCAAACTGTAAAAAGTATGGTATGCAATGTGTAATGTTATTATTAATAAAATTCCTTTATTATTTATTTACAGTTTTTTTACATTTTTAAATTAAGTCCTAAATTTAGGCCTAAATAATGTTTCAAAAATAAAGGTATTTCTTATTAGTTTATCTCTATTTTTGACAATATTCAAAAACTACTGCACAAAAAAAATAGTAATGCTATTTCAAGGGAGAGTACTTCAAACAACGGAATTCAAAATGGCGGCAGTAGATCAGCTGATTGCCCGATCCCATACTAATTTTTCAGGAGTGATGACGTCACACGATTCACCATACATATGGTGGGTTTCAGGGGGTCACGAAAAATTAAAACTTTGTCAATTATTTTAACTATTAAAACTAACTATAAAAATGCAGTTATTTAAGTTAGAAGGTCATTATTCATTTAGTTCTCTTTTATGGTAATAATATTATAGCAATTTGTAAACTTTAATGTACAAATTACTAAAATAATGTTATAATGTTATAGCTAATGTTATATTTTACCAAAATAATGTTATAGCAATATGTAAACTTTAATGTACAAATTACTAAAATAATGTTATAGCTAATGTTATATATTACTAAAATAATTTTATAACAATATGTAAACTTTAATGTACAAATTACTAAAATAATGTTATAATGTTATAGCTAATGTTATATATTACTAAAATAATGTTATAGCAATATGTAAACTTTAATGTACAAATTACTAAAATAATTTTATAATGTTATAGCAATATGTAAACTTTAATGTACAAATTACTAAAATAATATTAATAAATAAAACTGCGAAATTAAAATTTAGATGCGACCGTATCGTTTTATGATTTTTCTGTTGCAAATTTTCGTTTGGGAGCTGCTAATATTGTCTTCAATGATTAAAAGTGTATATGTCAGATGAAGGGAAACCAATAGCAGAGAAACAGACAAATGAGAAATAAAGTGTGAGTGATGAAAGAATCCATAGGAATATCATGAAGGAAAAACAGCTTGACGTCTATGATCCCCTTTCGTGTTTGATTTGAAGGGGTGACGAATTTTTACGTCAATTGGGCAAACAGGAAATGTGTGGTCTGTTGTACCTAATATTATTTTATTATAATAAAAGTGCAATGTTATTAACACGTTAGGTTAAATAAAGGGTTTTGTTTGTTATGTCTAACATTTATAATCCAATTATTTCCTTAAATCTATCTTTATATATAAAATGATTCCCTGTTTCGCTAGGTCACGCCATAACTTCAGAACGACTTTACCAATTTTATTCAAACTTTGGGGATTTGATGTGTGCATGCCCGCGATGGTTTTTATATACAAACGTGAGTTCTGGCATCATGAAATTATTAATTGCTAACCGTTCATCCGATTGCGATGAAACTTTGGTGACTTGTGAGCACGCCCGCGAAGGTTTCTATATATACTGGCGAGCTCTGGCATTATGAAATTTGTATAAAAAAATTGCAACAGGTGGCACGCGAGCTGCTTGAAAACTGAATGTACCAGGACTGAATGCATGAAATGCGGGAGGTGGTAGGGGAAGGGGTAGGGTAAATCGGGAGGGGTTCGCGGGATGGGGAAAGCGGGCGAGTGGAGTGGGGAGAGGGAAGGCGGAGTGGAAACGCGAGAGGGGAAGGTGAAGCGGGAGGCGGAAGGGGAACTCGATGAATGGAAAAGGACACGCAGGGAGAAACAATTGTTTCAAAAAGCATTACAATAAACAATGTGTTTTGAAATAGTATTTTTTTTATTATTTATTCCAGTTCGAATTGAATATTCATAGCTAAGACAGGACAACGTCTGTCGGGTCAGCTAGTAATAATATAAAACAGAAGGATGCTTCAGTCACATGCTGTTTTATTAGTTCAAATATTTGAATAGAAAATTCAGTCTCGTAAAACAAACAAAAAAATCGTTGAGATGATAAAACAGTAATCTACAAATATCGCTCTGTTAAATGAAAGATAGTGGTTACTATGGTAAAACAGGAATCTACTAATTTCAGTCGATTTATCGCCTGAATAAAACGGTCTTATGTATATCATAGTAATTGTACTTAAATAAAAATTTCTTCTAAAAGTTTCTCTGAACATACATTTGAAAGGTTGATTAGATTGGACATAAGAATAGTACCTATTTATTTTGTAATACCTACATTGAAATAATGGGAAAACCGTGTATTTGGTTTTACTTTTAATTTTATAGAACTCCAATTCAATTAAAATAATAGTTTATTGAGTAAAATAATTGGCTAACCAAAAGTATGAATTTATTTCTATGGCTTCTTCGCTGCTTACACGTGGTACAAGGGACGCACTTGACTTACTTATAGTGATTCCTGACATTATTTGGAGTAAAACATGTAAATGGAATTTTGGATTCCGATGACATTTTTGAGGACTAACAAAAAAAAAAGTATTGGACATTCAGGGTGAAGGGTTGGATGGTTAATGGGCTGAGTGACCAGGGACGACATTTGGAACTTTTTTTTAAAATTAATTTTGCAAACAAAATTAATAAGAAAAAACTTTTAAAAAATTCACAATATTTTGTTTGCTCAATAATGTCAGGAATCGCTGATTAAGGTAAGTCAAATATTATACGTTTTTAGATTTTCACGGCCAAAAGTATTTTACTTATTTGTTTTTGGGATATTATGCGAAAAGAAGGAGCTAGCGCAACACGGCATAACACCCCAAAAACAAATAACGAAAATAAGTCAAGTATGTTCCTTAACAACCTACACAATACACACTATAAATGCCTTCCATGTGGATTTGTGTGAAAAACGATGTTACCATTAATGTTGAGCACTTTTAGCATGCGCAATGAAAATTCCATGATGTTGATAAAAGTCTGTATTTGAACTGTAAATAAATAATGGTCAGACTTTTGGATTACGAAATATGCCCACATCAAATTTCTTGCATTATTTTTAATTCAAGGCGCTTCCTCAAAAAGACAAATTAAAAGTATGGGCTTATTACAAAAAGGGTTTGCAATCCCGTAATCCCACAATCCTGCTTTCTTGCAATTCGCAATCCCGCTATTCCACGATCCCGCAATCCCGCTATCCCGCATCCCGCATCCCTCACCCCATAATCTCGCATCCTGCAATCCCGCAATCCCGCATCGCCTAATCCCACAATCCCACATCCCGCAATCCCGCATCTCGCAATCCCACCGGAATTCAACAATATTTGATCCCGAGGATATGCGGGGTTGTGGGATTGAAAAAAAAACTGAGTTTACATTAAATTATGCTGTTTTGATTTGTATGCCCTTGAAAGTTCAAACTCACAGGTTTTTTAATGACACTCCCACCAACCAGTGTGGAAGCGTTTTTCACTACTAGACTGTTATGCACAAATTTTCCTGTTACCCATGTTCACAAATTGGTGACAGGACTCTCCATATTCTATGTTTTTACGATGTGAATTTTTCAAAATCAAAGTATTAGTATGTACCTTTGCGATGTCTTTGCATAATATTAAAGGTACTAAAGCTGATTGAAGTCTTAAAAAAATCATCGTAATTAAAAATGTACATTTTTAATGTCACAAATCCGTAAACTAAATTCTGTCCCGCAATCTCGCAATCCCACGGGATTTTCAAACCCTAAGTACACACTGACATTACAGTACAGACTTTGGCATAGTTTTATTTATTTGTGGAAAAAATGTAAGTTGTTAAGTTAAAAAGGTGTTTAAACTTACTTCTTCTCTTTTCTCTGCTGTTTCTTTTTCTTGAACGCCTTCTTCACCCGCAACAGGAGAAACGCCGCGCGATCAATTGTCAAGGCTGAGCTGACCGGTTTCTTAGTACTCTGCTCTTCCATGGTGCACCAGCGGACACCGACCTAAGTCGGCGGAATCCCGATGTCCATTTCGTAAAACGATTTACCCAAAAAAACAACCAACATTTTCAAATAAAATTTCACAAAAAAAAATTCAAAAATGTGTTATTTTGTGAATTGGGGTGGAGAACAAACTTTCAAAACGTTCTTTACCCAAATGCAAAGTTTAAAAAAACGTATTATTTCTTCCAGGCTATAAAAACACTGCGAAAAAAGATTCCTTTTAAAAACTAAACTCCGTTAAATAGCACTGCGAAAAAAATTCCTTTTAAAAACTTAAAAACAATTTTGTTGAAATTTTTCAATGTTCGTCAAGAATTTTATTTTAATTATAACGAATACTTTTGAATTCATTCAAGGAATCCCACTTTATTTGGAAGTTAAAACACTTTCACTTATTCACAATTTTTAACACTGTTCTATATAAATATACATTTTTTTCTATTAAATCTACTTTTTCAATTGCACGTTAGTTTATTTAATATTTTATCTAAAATATTTTGTAAAATTTATGAGCTCTCTCTCAAGAACGTAAATTCACTTCGTGCTTTGCAAATTAAATTTATTATTTGGACGGAAGCATTAAGCAAACTAATTTATTAAAAGGATTAATTTATTATATTTTCTCGTTTCTGTTGAGAAGGTACGCCACAGATTCGGGATATCTGAAAAGAAGAAAAATGAAATTAGAACATTAAAATAACTTAGAATATAAAGATAAGATAAAGTAATGGTAATTATGCTTTATCATTTTCTTCATTCAATGGTGTCCAGATTTATTAAGATCAAGTCAATAACATAATCAAGTAAATATCAAGTAATAAATCAAAGATTTTCTGCATGGACAGTTAAATTCGAACCCTCCTTTGCGTTTGGTTACTAATTGAAATCATCGATTATTTTTATTCTGACTTTTTGTTAATTTCTAATTTATTAATTTTATTGATTACTAGCGAGTACTCGGCAAGCGTTGCAAGGCCATTCAAAGAAAGAAAGCATTTAGGTTTGAATTATTTTTATTGAAGCGCTTTTGTAAACACCATATTTTTTTTATTTCCGTATTGTACGGACAGAATAAATCAGTAGGTTTTGCGATCGAAGCATGGATTTTCCAATTTTACCCCTCAACAATCCCCTACCGTTTTGGCAATCCTCCCCCCCCCCCCCCTGCGTGTCCTTTCCTTCACATCCCCCTTCCCGCCTCCGTTTTCCTCCCGTGACCATTTCCCCCCTCCCGCGTTCCCCTTTCAACTTCCCCGCCTTCCCCCTTCCCGCCTCCCCCCGTCCACGAACCCCCCCCCCCCTCCTCCCATGTTTCCCTCTCCCCTTCCGCGTTCCCCTTCCACCTTCTCCACCTTCCCTTCCCTGGTTCTCCCTACCGCAAACCCCTCCCCTCCTTCATTCCCTCCTTTCCGGATTCCACTGCCCACCGCTAAACTACATGAAATACACACATTTTGCAAAATTACCGTCCTTGCCCGCTGACTCGCGCCAAACATTAGAGATACAACGAAATTCCTTGTCACCGGACTGACTCGAGTAAATGTTTTATTCACAATTTCCCCGACATGCGATTCAATTCGTAGCAAGTCGTCATTTCGAACAAGACATCTCGTGCCTTTATTAAATAGTCCGATTCAAATACTCACTCACTTGTCGGGTGTCTAAATATTCAACCAATTTGTTCTACAGGTTGCTTAAAATGAGACCTCTAAGGTTTAAGGAATAAAATATTATTATAATACAATTACCGAAGAACATATGGTTGGTAAGATGTGTGGATTGGGTATAAATAACAATTAGCATCTGTACCATCTTTATCTCTATCTCTACATCTCTATCTCTACATCTCTATCTCTACATCTCTACATCTCTATCTCTACATCTTTACATCTCTATCTCTACATATTATAAATTAAAGTCCCCCGCGTCGTCTGTCTGTCTGTCTGTCTGTCTGTTCGCGATAAACTCGAAAACTACTGAACGGATTTTCATGCGGTTTTCACCAATAGATAGAGTGTTTCGTGAGGAAGTTTTGAGTATGTAATTTGTCAAAGATTGTGTAAATTGGTTGAAACATAACGATAATTGTTGGAAGTGTCGGAAAAATCAAGCCGCATGGTAGCTTTCATCGAAAACGCTGCCTAATCCTTTTGGGATATAATAAAACAATGCAAGGTGGGATATTTCCCTTTTATAGATCTTCAAAAAAGTCCGTGAAGGCATATATCTATCTTTTACGGACACCCATTACTATACCCATTCTATCTTCTAAAAAAATGGTCACGTACATTGCAGTAATTGAAAAGTTATTTAGACGGATACAGTATTAATCCTTATTAACTTAAATACTTTAGTTACCCCAAGCATTTCATGCACATTATTATAATCTTTCACACCATCTCTACGTATTATAAATTAAAGTCCTCCGCGGCTGTCTTTTCGCGCTAAACTCGAAGACGGCGGTGGTTATAAAGGTTGGATAACCATCCAGTAGATGACGTTGTGTTTTATTAGCCACAGCAACGCGTGGCCGGGTCCTAGTAATTTATATTTACAAAATATTCGTAGGGAACAGTAGGTAAGAACACTTAGCGATTTACGAGCTGCTGCACGTCGGCAATTCAGAACAGAATGGTTCTTCATATTTCGGAGCGGCAGTCAGTGACTAGGTAAAAATATTGTTGTATCGCTTTTGGCGTGCGAGAAACCAATAGGGATGATTCAAAATTCGCATTTTTTAACAGCACATTTTTAACGATAATCGTAAATGTAAATTGTAAACTTAAATCAATAAAAACCTAATGAAAAGTTTATAACTAGGTTACCTAGAAATGTACGTTGCCTTTGTTGGAAGTCAACAATTAATTCTCCCGTCTGGAACCCACATTACAATATTCATATACAAGCCGTTGGATGAAAACAAAATATTTTTTGAAGTAAAACTTTTTTTCGCACGCTTGACTTGTGGAATAAGCTGGTGAATACGTGACGAGAGCGTTATGAAAAGTGTGATCGGGCGGGGCGAAAAGTCGGGCAAGGCGAACGGAAGTTGATAGGGAGATATAAGTTAGTAAAGTTTTACTTCAGTCGTATTGTCTAAAGCACACTCGTTTTTTCTGTATATAATTTTAAATGATGCATTTGATAATCCAGAATTACTTGCATTGATACTCTTTCGAAAGTTCTGCGACTGACCACCATACGTAGTCCTCATTGATTGCCTAGAATACTAATTGATGGTTAAAACGACGCTGGAAAGTAAAAATGGCTAAAGCGCCATGCAGCTGTGACATTAAAGATGAACCTACACAATAAGCTATATTGTTTGTACGAACAAACAATATTGCTTATTATGTGAAAGAATATTGACGACCGGCGTAGTGCAGCGGTACGGCGCTTGACTCCCATTCCAAAGGTCGCGGGATCGAATCCCGGCGTGGCAAATAAATTTTATTTGATTGATTTGTGTATTTCACAATTTATTCATTTAAAAATAATATATAGTATACTTGCGGCACGTTCCAGAGTGGAAGATACTCTCAGTATCGCCCTGGTGTAAGACCACCATTCAGAATTGAAACGTTGCTTGAAATGGCTTCTGCCGTGTTTGATGACCAGATCTGAATAGCCAGGTACTTCCCCACCTTCCTCCTCCCTATCTCTTTCCCCTCCCCAATGCCTTCAGCCTCACAACATACCCCAATTGGGGATGCCATAGTCCCACTGGCTCCAGACGGGAGCAGTTTGGACCCTTGTGCGGTATTCATGTAAAAAAAATGTAGGTTCATTTGTAATGTCACAGCTGTATGGCGCTTCAGCCATTTTTCCTTTCCAACGTCGATAATATTATGCGGAGTTAGTGGGAATCGTCAATTTGTTACTTATCTAATAAATACAAAAAATTGTACCTGGGACAGTTTAGATATTTATCTAAAAACTGTAGTAACGGAGGTGTATTATATTAATTTTAATTTTATTAACTGTTGTAACTCCGGGTCTGTCTCATAAACTCTTTAAATAAAACTCCGGGGTCAACAAAACACCTTGGACTTTTCTTGGTGATGGATTACAATCAGCTCTAATTGCTTATTTAGCAGGCGGTAGAATCCAACCGTATTTGTTCAAGTTTCAATCCCTTCATTATCGGCAGCGTTAGTGCCATCTTTAAACTACTCTCTAGGATTATCACGTAAACCATTCTTATGTATAAGCCTAAAAGGACGTTAATAAATAAATATAAGAATATTGAAGATGATTTTCTCTTCTGAAGCTTCACACTACACCACCTTAGTTTGCTTGGATATAATATCAGACATGTAAGATTAATACAATAATGGATGAGGTAGTCAGCTATAATAATGGTGAACTATTAGGATTAGACAGCTGTGGATTGAGTGCCTAAGACTTGAGAGAGTAAATAACGTGGATGAAATTGTATTCCACGTACTGGGTACTGCAAAAATCGCAAAATGTTTGAAAATATTCTGTTCACAATATATTTGCTATATCAAAACTTTCGTTTAATTCACTTTCTTGTTCAGAATCTAAAAATATTTTGTAACAATTATTATAAGCAATAATTATCAGCCTGAAACACTCATCAACATTGAAAATCTTCCGAGAAAAGATACTTGCCGCCAACGGGACTTGAACCCGTGTCCTTCTGATTGCCGGTCAGGTGCTCTTGACCACTGAGCTATGGGGGCTTATCAAATACCCGCCAAATAATTCAATATATACTAGTGTTTCATTCAACAATTACTGCTTATTATATTTTTTCCACCTGAAAACAACCAACTTTATTTTTTCGAGAGAGACATTGTAAGTGTTAAATCCCTCGCTAGGTGGCGTCGAGACAAATTATGACTACATTTATTGGGGAAATACTTAAACTTGTCAAATATTAATTATTATTTTTAATTTATAAACTAACGTTTAGACAAGATTTTTATGCATAGCACAAAGGGTAAAAATTATTATAAGCAATAATTATCAGCCTGAAACACTCATCAACATTGAAAAATCTTCCGAGAAAAGATACTTGCCGCCAACGAGACTTGAACACTTGAGCGGGTATTTGATAAGCCCCCATAGCTCAGTGGTCAAGAGCAGCTGACCGGCAATCAGAAGGACACGGGTTCAAGTCCCGTTGGCGGCAAGTATCTTTTCTCGGAAGATTTTTCAATGTTGATGAGTGTTTCAGGCTGATAATTATTGCTTATAATAATTGTTACCCTTTGTGCTATGCATAAAAATCTTGTCTAAACGTTAGTTTCTAAATTAAAAATAATAATAAATATTTTGTATAAGATAATACTCTCTGCTTTCAATATTTTTTACATTAGCTCCACACAGGAGGCCCTGAGGAAAATAATTCCTCTCAGAGCCTATGGGATACTGTGTAGAGTGTAGAGGGTCTATTTAGGAAAGGGAGTGGAGGAAGTTCTTGGAAGCAAAAAGGCATCAGGGATGGGTATAAAACTGGGGTTCAGTAAATCCTGGAGTGATGGACGTTTGAATCTATCCCTCACATTGCGGTGCAAGGCGATGTTCCGAGAGTCCAACTAAAGATGTCAAAAGGTCTCCATCAACCAGGCCCTTCCTGCCTGCCACGCGGTTGATGGGCAAACGCATCCGCCGCCAAGATCCGGACAAACCTCACCCCGTGAACTCGGGCACCCCTTCAAACATTACATTTCTTTCTAGCAGAAGTAATACGTTACACAACAAATTACGACAGTACTTTTGCCACAAAATGAGCGTATGTTTTTAAAAGCTTATTTTTTAGCAGCATTCTCGAAAGTGGATCAGTAATATGGGGACCCGAAGATGCCCTCTACGCAAATGATGTTGAAAAGGTGCAAAAAAAGTTCATGCGGTACCTGTACATGCGAGAGTTTGGGTACTACCCTTGATTTTCTCGCGGGAATGCTGGGACTAAATCGTCTCGACGTTAGGAGAAAAATTGCAATGGTACTAGTAGCACACAAGCTGCTAAACGGGCACATTTGTAATCCTGATGTCCTGGAAAGGATTTCACTTTATGTCCCCGATAACTTCACCAGAGCAAGGCAACACAGACTTTTTACTTTTCCTAGAGGCAGGACCAACCTACTAATGGTTATGCCTCTGGGGAGAATGACCTCACTATTAAACCTTTCTTCTGAAATTGACATTTTTCAATCGAACTACAATTATTTCAAGAGCGAAATAAAGGTATTCTTTAACACCTGTCATTATTAATGTACCTATATAATTAATGTATTACACTGTTAACTAAAAATTGTGAAATGTAATTGGATATATATGTTAACTGTTTTTCACAATAAATAAATAACAAGTTGACATTATTTTAGGTTTTTAAAATCATCCCTAAACATTGTGACGCGATGCTTTCAGGCTCGCATAGGCCGATACAATTAACAAATTACATCATGGAATTTGAGAGATAAATTTGTGCTCTGTTTTATATTGTAGGGATCTTACATTTTTATCTTGGCTTTTCGATTCGACGAGGAGTTGTATTATAAAATTACTGTTAGGCAGTGTTATTTTTAATTTGAAATTAGGAATGAGAGGACTAATTTTCAATGTACATTTTTTACTTTATATTTTCAATTTTCTGCTACCGGTTTCGACAATTCCTTATCATTCACTAGCAAACTTAAAATTAACTAAAAAATTCTCTGCACGTAAAAAACGATTAGATTTAGTTGGGTGGGGGTAGTGGGAGGGGTGATTTTGAGGGTGGGGAAGAAAGGTGGGAGGAGTCGACGTTACATGGAAACATTGTTAATAAGGGCAATTTGCACGATGCTATTATTTTATTAAGTAAATTAATTTATGATTTAATTTTTTTTATTGAAACATTCAAAACAAAATATCTAGGAATTGTTAGATAGTAAATGACTAAGAAATAAAGGACTCATCTATTTTTTGTATGTGTCGATGTTTCCAGCTAAAACTATAACGATTTTCCGTTTTCTGACAAAACAGAAACAATATAAAGGTAATATAAAATATTGTGAATCAACCCTTTGGTAAATAACGAATTCATTCTTAATCTGCCTGTATAATTTTCTGACGGGTAGTCACCAAAATGCGCATGTGACGTCAATACATTCCACAAGTACCGGAAACCTCCCTCGTACGATGCTAATGTCATTATCATACGTAATAACGCTGAATGGTATTATTCAAACTGGGTGGTTCTACATGTTCTTTGGAAAGCTGACGTTGCTTCAAACATCCGGAGCTAGCTTTGACGGTATGACCAAAGGTCGCGGGTTTTGAATCACAGTGGGCACACGTAATTTTTATTTTATTTATTCATGTACATTTTAAGATTTTCACGGCCAAAAGTATTTTCGTTATGTGTTTTTGGAGTGTTGTGCCGTGTTGCGCTACCTCCTTCTTTATTCGTGTTATTAAATTACAGAGTGTAAATATCGAGGGACTTTGGCTAGTAAATAGGTCACTAGAATCACAGTTTTTCCGGCTTACCTAAAAATTCTAGGACAATTTTAGTTTTTTCTTCAAGTATCGTATTCTTGAAACCGTTGCGATTTTTTTTTACTTTAATCCGCAAAATGGGAACATTTTTTTAATAATTTATGGGCACGATTTTTTTTAAATAAATTACCAAAAACCGGAATTCCCCAAATAGCGAAGAATTTATGATTTTAAACCGATTGGGTGTTTTTTTTTTACATGAATACCGCACAAGAGTCCCAACTGCTCCCGTCTGAAGCCAGTGAGACTATGGCATCCCCAATCGGGGTATGTTGTGAGGCTGAAGGTAGTGGGGAGGGGAAGGAGGTAGGAAAGAGGAGGGTGGGGAAGTACCTACCTGTCTATTCAGATCTGACATTTCATTTGGGAGAACCTTGATGTGGGGAATATGCGGGGATTCGCCAATATGAGAATTAACGTATCTAATAATGATAAGAGCATTTCCTGATTATCCAACCATAATGAATAATACTTATTTATTATATTGTAATAATTATTTTTAATTATTTGCTAAGTTTGAAGAAATAATTTTTACAATTGCGCGTGATAATAGACTATAATTTTGTTTCCTACCACAGCATATTTTCAAAAATTTTTTTCAATTTGGGAGGCGGGTATGGGTACCGCCTCTTGGAACCATTTATTGGATAACCAACACTCCTGCCACAAGTCACAGATTGCGTGGCGGCCTGATCGGGAGAGATTGCTTAAGGAAGACCAGCCGGTCTCTGCACCGCAGTGAAAATAAAGGTTAATAGAAAATGTGTTGAATGCACTTTTTACAATCCTTGGGGTCAGTACTACCTATCAAAATTAGAGCGCGGACGTCGTGTTTTATACTTTTAAAATGGATTATAAACTAACTACCGTTTGATCCGAGATCGTAAAAATAATCATAAATTTTGTTGTATAATTAAAAATATTGCTTTAGAATTCCGCTAAATAAGATTCTGGATTAAAAAAGCCGACGAAAATCTCAGTGTCGATGTTGGTGTCTCAGGAAAAACTCAGTGTGGAATTTTACAAAAAATAAATACAAGGTAATCAGAGACCGGATATCTTAACCCATTTACGCCCAAGACTAAAGTATTCATAAAAAAAAAGAAATAACCCGTATTATTTAGAGGGAATAGAGTGTTATAAGAAAAACCAAAAAAAAATTATTTTTATTTTTATTTACTAGGAAAAAAATGCCGTGCTCAAATGGGGACACTGGGCTCATTCAGTATGGTATTTCTCGAAGCATGGTTTTTCAAAACACAAAGTTTTTTTGCATTTTTTGCACTCCCAACGTGCCTTGCTATGGCAAATAGTACATCACAACTGTTTTACGACACCACCCATGCCTCTGTTGTAATTCACAAATACTTGAGCAATATTTTCATCGGTTTTCTGCTTTTCGATTGAGCTCCAGCCCTTTACTTTGCCCAAGGGAAGAACATTATCGTAGTTTGTTCCCATTGTACAAACGCTGTTATCCAACCAGCGAACAAACAATATTTTATTGATCATGTCAAACCGGTAGTCAAAGTCAGCACGACTTTTCTTTTTCATCTCCTTGACGGGTATGAGAGGACATTTGCTGGTCCTACCCTCACGTACAGTTCTTGTAGCGCGATGGCCAAATTTCCATAAATCCCGCAGCAATACAAAGCTAGTGAAAAAATTATCTAAGAACACAACATGGTCTATAGGATCTGTGTTGTTTAGCTTGTTCAACAGGTTTTTCACAACTTGTGTACCCAACGGCTCATTGGTGGGAACTTGCGACTCGCCGCAATAAATATCAAAATTGTAGCAGTAGCCATCAGCACTAGCGAGCATCCATTTTTTATAACGGAAGCCTACAGGCTTACCTCGAATAAATTGTTTTTTTATAACGGAAGCCTACAGGCTTACCTCGAATAAATTGTTTTTTATAACGGAAGCCTACAGGCTTACCTCGAATAAATTGTTTTTTATAACGGAAGCCTACAGGCTTACCTCGAATAAATTGTTTTTTATAACGGAAGCCTACAGGCTTACCTCGAATAAATTGTTTTTTATAACGGAAGCCTACAGGCTTACCTCGAATAAATTGTTTTTTATAACGGAAGCCTACAGGCTTACCTCGAATAAATTGTTTTTTATAACGGAAGCCTACAGGCTTACCTCGAATAAATTGTTTTTTATAACGGAAGCCTACAGGCTTACCTCGAATAAATTGTTTTGATGGATGACGTCCAAAATATTTCACCATGGACTCGTCTATTGACAGATTTGTGTGAAACACTCCCCATTGCATACATTTCTTCATGAGAACCTCAGCAAGGGTTCGCACCTTGAACATATTATCTGATGTTACAACTGCGACAGTATTATTACAGAAATGTAGGTACTTTTTGATATCGAAAAATCTGTTTCTCGTCATTGCCTTAGAAACAACAAGTACATTACAGTCCTCGTCTAAAGACCAAAATAGACGTTCGCGAGGCAAAGTGTGATAACTAGATAGAGATAAAATGCGAAAAATGTTTTCAACTCACCAACGGTAATATTGAAATCATCTTTATTGTTTTGTGATGCATACAAATCAGAATATTGAAGAATCATGTCGATTACTTCCTGGTCAAAAATCGTCTCAAAAATTGAAACAGGATTTTTACCTTTGATATCAGTAATTAGGTTTTTGCATCGTTGTTGTACATTATTCTCATCAAAGGGCATATGTATGATCGTAGCTAGGCTTGCATTTACGCCATCGGGGCCTAAGATCGCTTCGTTCCCTCCTATCGGAATTTGACAAAGGCTCTTCATCAGAAGTATCCCAATCTTCTTTGTCTCTGTTTATAAAAACTTTGACATTTTCAGGAATATCTCATGGCATGTCAATGGTAACAATATTGTCTTAATCGCCTTCTTCTTCATCAGTGAGGATACTTGGTTCTGGGGGAAGAGCAACGATATCGAATTCAACATCTGAGTCCTCTTCTGCCATAATAGCATCAAGCGCCTCCTGGAGTCCATGATAGTTATCGCTTACTTCAAATTGCCGTTTCGACATATTTATGTTCAGTCAAAACTCTGTAAAAAAAAAAAATTTTTTCCTTATGTGCCCACTGTCCCTATTTGGGGAAACACCAACAAAAAAAAGTAGTTCACAGTTTAGTAAACTATATATTTTACCTTATTAAATTCTTATTCCAAAGAAAACAAAGTGTTCAATAAGGTTATCTAGAAAAATTAAGAATTTACGAACGTAAACATATTAAAAAAAATACTTACATTTGGTAATCACTGCAGCTATGTGATTCACTTTATTTATGGCACTAAAATACTTTTTAAAAACGATATTATCCAAAATGTTAGATATAAAACGTAAGACACACCATTCGCCTCGACAATAATGTTATGTTATCAAAACTTACCACATTAATAACAAAATGGAGGGTAGATTTGAAGGCGTTCTCGTTTGGGCAAGGCAGGCGTGAATGGGTTACTGCAGTGACGTCACAAGCTAAAAATGAATATATTTAAAAAATAATAATGAGATGTTTCTTATTTTTTTTTTGTAATACTTTCGTAATCTTACTAGAAACATATTATATCCACACGACTTTTCCAAGGCATCATAAAAAGCCTGCAAGGGGCATGTTATAAAATAAATAAAATCTCATCTTCTGCTAAAACTTAGAAGGCACCTTTGGTGAAGAATTGAAACGGAAAACTCATTTAAGTTGCATCTTGAGTGAAGTATCAATTTCCCGTTAAAGCGAAATAAATTGATATGTCACATTTTGTTTCTGACGACATGTCGCGTTTGAGGAGAAGTCGATTTAAACCGGATATTAATAAAATGCAATATGTTTTTTATAAACTCGTTGTACAGACTTCGTGAGTTTAATAAAAATACTTAAACTTCAAAGAATTAATTTTAATTTCTAAGCTTAGAGCGTGTTCACACACAGCTATAATATGCGTGGGATGGCTATAATATGCGTGGAATACATGGCGAGCGATATGCTGAAATACGCCATGCCACGCACATTATAGCTGTGTGTGAACACGCTCTTAAGCCGTCGCATCCCGAATATATATATATGTATATATATATTCCATATCTCAATTAAACAATTAAAGTTTTTACGCTCTTAAAAAATAATATATGAAATTTTATAAGATAATATCTAGACGTGTCCCACACCGAAACGCTAATTATATGAAATTTCTTCGATAGAAAAAAAATCGCTCAGCATGCTCCGGAAATTATTATAAACACGTTAATTTCATTTATTTTAGAAGTGATGTGTATGAAAAAATTCGCAGTGTTTCTTTAAATGCTATTATAGATGTTCCCTACTAGATTGTTTGCTCTATTTTAAGCTAATCTTGTTTTATTAAACATTTTCACAATTTTCGCTTCAATTTTATCGTTTTAAATATTATTTAAATTTTTCATATTTTCATTTTTGTGTGCTATAAGAACAATCAATCCAATTTGGTACCTACCATAGGTAACTATTTAAAATATCTCTAATTTTTTATTCGATTCAAAGTATTAGGCGAGTACTTCAAATAAATTCAGTAATTTAAAGAGTTTCCAAAAATAATTGTTTTCTAAAATTCTTTCTAAAATTTTGACATTTTTGTCAGTTTCCCAAGAGTTTTTGTCATTATTAAAAAGCTTTTCAGGTGTATTGTCATGTGGTTGTAATAATCCAGAAACCTTCGCGGGGGATTAAAGAAAATTCAATAAAAAAAGTTTCAGAAGTTTTTTTTTTTTTAATTTTGAATGTTTCAAACATTTCCTATGAATATACTGTTATTATTTCTGTTATTTCACTAGTAGCATCTCCATCTAGTAAAATTAAACTTTTATTTACGCGTGCTGTAAACATTTTAAATCAGAGTGTTAATATCTATGCACATCCCAATGGCAATTTCACTAATATAATAATTTTTAACACGTTGTAAAGGTTTCAACCAATAAATAAATAAGTATGTAGGTAAATCACTACCTTGAAGTTATTTAAACAAAAAATGAGACATTTTGTACCTAATGAACTGGAACTACTATCCACTCCCGTAGACGGTCAAGCAAACATCCATTCATAATATGTAGTTAATGGCTGAACTTTGGCTTGAAGAGAACAACCAAGAGGCGGTGACGCGAGTCCAAGATAACATTTTAAGAGACGTTTTGCTAAATATCCGATGTTTGTTTAATCTATTTTAATTGGTAAATACTTTACATGTGTTTTGTGTAATTAATGAAATTAATTGTCAAAATGCAAAAGTTTAATAAACTCGTGTAAACATCATGAGAAAAAAACATTTTTGTTCAATTTTGGTTATAAATATCTCAAAACAGTACATAGATGATAGATGTTTATAAATAACTGATAGTGGATAACAAAGGTATAGGTATTACAAAGAAAATTTTATGTATATTACCATGTTGTTACTGTTTTTTAATGTGAAATTCGCACAAGAGTCCTAACTGCTCCCAACCGCATGGAGTCAGTGAGGCTATGGCATTCCCAACTGAAATATGTTGTGAGGCTGAAGGTAAGTGGGTAGGGAGAAGAAAACAGGAAAGATGAAAGTTGGGTAGTATATGGCAATTCAAATCTAGTCACTAAACATAGCTAAAGCCATTTCAAGCAACTTTTAACACTGATTGGTGGTTTCAACACTGAAACACTGAATGTAAATACCAAGGCGATACTGAGAGTATCTTCCACTCTGGAAAGTGCCACAAATATACTTTATATTTTTTTAATGAATGAATAATCAGAAAAAACACAAATCAAACCAATAAAATTTATTTGCGCACGCTGGGTTTTGAACCCGCGACCTCCGGATTCCCGACCTCTGCTTCGACCACGAATCCCGTCGAATGCGGCGCGAAAAGCCACTTGCGTTTGATTCATTCCTTTCCCATAACTTGTGGTTCGGCGGGCCCTTTTTTTGTCATGTGTATACACAGAATTCAAGATAAAATTTAGAATTATAACATCTTGTGTATTGTTGGCAACGTAGTCAGTTCATAAAACAAAATGTACACTCATTTTGGCAGCGAAAATAACTAAATCTCATTCAAAAGTCATAAATCATATCCATTATTTTATGTGTTGTTGTGTTTACTCCCTCTTGAGAAAATCTTCTTATAGTCTTATAAAGTACATTTTCAGGACAGTTGTAGAGTATATAAATTAGTTCAGGAATCTCTAATAAACTTTGAGGTTCATCGAGATTACAAGTTACTTTGTTGACTTTATCGTGTAGTTTACAATGAATATTTAACTGGACCCAACGTCCGCTCTAAAGAATTCTCTGTCCAATTCTGAAGCATGAGAACTTGACACCGAGGGTTCCCAATTATTGTAGATCGTGTATCATCGGCTACTTTCGTAACCGTTTGGATATTAGACAAGAACGGCGATAGTTGCCACTCTACTAAGGTACTAACTGACATCCGTTGAGACACATCAAGACAACGTATAACTACATATACTAACGACATATGTTGAAGGACTTTGAAACTACAAACATAATTCTATGCACCAGATTATGCCAAAGAGTTCAATCGAATATGTATTATAGTGGTTGCATTTACGAATTACGTCAAAGAGCCGGGTTCTAAGAGTTAACCTGTCATCCCCAATAATGCAAATTTTGTAATAATTACAAGTCTCGATCACCTCTGTAATTAAATTAAGACTTTTGGTATTCCCAGTAACATCGTCTGATAAGAAAGAGACTAAACCCAGAATGGCACATAGATTTTCTCAGTATCGCCCAAGTGAAATGCCATTTGTTTTGGTCATGTTTAGTGAATAGATCTGAATAGCCAGGTTTTCCTGACTCCTTCCTTCCCAATTTTCTTCCTTTTCTCACTCATTTAGCCCCACAATTTAACCCAATTTGTAGTTTAATGGTCCCTTTTACTCCGGAGAGTTGGGAGCAGTTGCGACTCATTCATTTTCAATTTTTTTAGGAACATGGTCCTGCCGGTGAAAGCTCCGTTGTTACCTGTGTTTCCCACTAGCTCTGGAGAATTGGGAGCAGTTGTGACTCTTACGTTGTATTCACTTTTAAAAATTAAAAACATGGTCCTTCCGGTAAAAGCTCCGTTGTCATCTTTATTCCGGTTGATGACAATGGTGTTAATCAATGGGAATGAAGAAAAAGTTGCTAGTAACAATG
Organism: Limnephilus rhombicus; assembly: GCA_929108145.2. Lineage (NCBI taxonomy): Eukaryota > Metazoa > Arthropoda > Insecta > Trichoptera > Limnephilidae > Limnephilus > Limnephilus rhombicus. The sequence continues at coordinate 52,045,334 of OV815280.1, read as the reverse complement.
GAGCCATCAGCGGCACGATTATATCAGAAGTCTCAGATTCTGAGAAATTTTAAGATAATGGAGTCCTTTTTGATTAATATTCCATTTCGTTCGACCCAAATAGATTTTTTTAAAGTTTTATCGTATTTCGTTATCATTATAATATTATGGTACGAAAAGTAACTACAACGTTTCATACTTCATAACTATGAAGTGTAAAATGCATATTTTTTTAGTAATGTCCTACCGGTTGCGCCATTCTTCTTTGGCCGTTTGTGGGAGGTAGTTATCTTGGTTCTAGAACACTTCCGATCTTCTCTTAAGGCTCCGTTATAAGCGATTAAAAAAAAGTAAAAGATTAATTTATCGAAGATTGTTTGAAAGGAGGATCCATGTAAATACAAATGATTTTTTTTTTTGGAGCATATAAATGTGATTGTTAATAAATCTCTCAAACTACTTGATTATCACTAAAATCACTTCTGACTTAAACATAAATACCTAGAATAGCAAAATATATAGCAACTTCAAAAACATAAATAACATAAATACCTAAATAAAATAGAACTCTTTACTGCTCCTTGGTTCGCCCCTTCTTGAATATGCTTGTGTTATATGTTCTCCTTTTTATGCTGTCCATATTCGTCATATTGAGTCCGTTCAACATCGGTTCCTAATTAAAACACTTTTGTACTTTCTTCCACTTATTTATTTTTACCTGGACCGGTTTCATCCTATTACGGACGATACGGTATTTATACACACTTAGGCAGGGGTACACAACATTGTCTCTATATAATGAATGTTTCTATTTTGTAGAGTTCGTGACATTCATTATACAGAGACAATGTTGTGTACCCCTGCCTAAGTGTGTATAAATACCGTAGCATAAGAATTTCAACTACCAGTCTGAAAATGTCCGTAATAGGATGAAACCGGTCCAGGTAAAAATAAATAAGTGGAAGAAAGTACAAAAGTGTTTTAATTTTAAATTCTAATACAATGGAATTCCACCACAAATTAACAGTTCAAAAACTAGACTCATTTAAAGGGCAAAAATTTCATTGTAATAAAAAAATATATTTTTTTTTTTAGATTTATGAACTACGAAAATTTTCAAAACCTATTCTCTCCACACAGCATCTCCAAAGACGACACATGCCCTGAATTATTTTTTTTATCTTCTGGGCTTTCTGCGTGGAGCTAATATAAAAAATTAATACAATCTGAAACTTCAAAGAACCAAAGTGCATTGCAAATATTAATTTCGCAAGTTTCACTTTTGGGGTAGCACGCTTAAATTACTTCACAGTAATCAAACTACTTAATTGAGAAGAAGCCTGAGAAACTCAACAGAAACAATAGTGAAACATAAAACTATCTCAGAAAATTTGTATTCAGAGAAAAATAAAAACCCTTATTTAGGGATAGCTTTTAGTAACTAAATTTGTTTATTGTGGTGTTAGAAGTGTTGTTTGCAGGGTTGAGGAGCTGGTGAGAATGTTTGACCTGGTGCTCCGTCTCCACATCTGGCGAGGTAGTACCAATACTTTACCATTAGGGATAGTCAGGCTCCTGGGGATCACGGTACTTCTAGGCCGCGATCCAGTGTTCAGTAATTATATTGGATGATGATTGATAACACTTAGCTCATGTTCGAGTGATTAACATTTATTTGAGATTAAATATTTACACGATTTAGTGTTCACGTATGAAACGGGTAGAGAGGTACAAAACGCGAGTGACCGGCAGGATCGAGCACTGTAGACGGAATAATTTGCTCGGTCATCGCCGGGGCGATCCAGAGATGCTTCCTTGCGTGGTGGGGATACCCCACGCATAAAATAAAAGTGATGCCCATAGTGGAATAACGAACCTTATATTTACGTCTTAATCGTATTTCCTCGAGAATGGTAGAATTTTATTTGGAAGAAGTGCTCTTTACAGTAAATAGCAAGCGTAATGTCGTAGAAGTCGACAGATGCAAGTATACATTTATGAATTCGTGAACAATGCATACTAAATAGAAAATCTGTGTGCTGACGTAATACAGACTATGAACTCTGGACAAATAAAACTATATTTGCCAATGTAACCACTTTCTGCTGGCAATATCATGTTCATATCGTAAAAAATAAGACAAAACTTACATAAGAGAACCACTGAAGCGATCACCCGAAATAAATAAATTTGCCTCAATTGCTCGAGATTTCCCAGGTCATTTTTTAAATGTTTCGCCAACATTAAGAAAATCATATCTTTGAATTTTGAAACTTATTATAGTGCTGTATAGCCAATGAATTAACCTGTATCTTACCGTTTATCTCATATTTGTAGGATTAAAAAATATATATTAAAAATCGTAAAATTTATAATCGTGCGAATCCTGCGTGTTTTTTACTTGAAACTGCCGTTAGGGATACTTATTCGAGTCAATATACATATACAATATTTTCTATTTATGTATGTTGTCGGTGGTGTACTTGATAACAAAAAGTGCATATCTACGGAAAAAGAACTTTTTATCCGTAAACTGCTGATCAAAAATTCAGCGGGAAAAAATATTTTCATTTTTAACATCGGTCTAAAAGAATCTACGAACTTTGGATTTGCGACATCTATGATTATAATAGATAAAGCATTTCAATAGCTTCGTTTTAAAATAAACGGCTGACCGGATAAATGTTTTAAATAATTACAATAAATGTTTTACAATTGATAATATGTGGGCCCTTTTTGGACCGCTATCAATCGCAGAAAAATAAAAGTTGTCCATTTTTCGACCAAAATCGCTCCAGTGGACTCGTTAGTAAACGTAATTTGTTCCAGACTTTCAAATTGATTAATACGTAGAGAGAATGAAAACCGATACCTCCGCCAACTTGCAATGTTGGCAAATGATCAAAATTTTGCACGAAATTTCTTTGAGATACCTATATATTTTTTTTTTATATTAAGGAAATGAAGGGTCAAAGAAAAAAAAAAGAGGTCAAAGAATCGCTCTCAATCGATCTCTCCCAATCCGACCCGCCACGCACATAGAGGGCAGGCACATTCGCCGCCATGACCTAGACAAACCTCATCTCTTCTAAGAAATCAAAAGTAGCGAACCACTCCGGATGACCCATGGCAGAGGTGTTGGTTATCGAATAAATGTTACCCTGGATGAAAACGCCTTCCAAATTTAAAACAACTATTAAGCAGATCTAAATACTTATGTAGGTATTCCTCCCAGTCTCGAGGCTCTGTACTGAGCGTTAAAAAAGTAGATGTGTTGTAAAGGAGCTATGTTAAAACGAATATTGTGAGCGTTATAATATGAAAAATAATCTTTCATAATTAATGGACGTAGGTATGTTAAAAACCTACTAATATAATAAAGGCGAAAGTTTGTATGGATGTGTGGATGTATGTGTGTTTGTTACTCTTTCACGCAAAAACTACTGAATGGATTTTAATGACACTTTACAATAATATAGCTCATACATCAGAAAAACATACGGGCTTATAGCTCAGAGCTCTGGCATTATGAAATTTGTAATAAAAAAATTGCAATAGGTGGCACGATTAGTAATATATCTATAATTCTTTATTCGATTAAAATTATTAGGAGAGTACTTCAAATAAATGCGGGAGGGGAGAGAGGAAGGGTGGAGAAAGGGAGGGTTTGGAGGAGGGAGGGGGGGAGATGGGGACGGGGAGGGGGAGGGTAGAGGGGGAGGGGGAAGGGGGAGTGGAAGGGAGGGGAGAGGAGACAGTGGGGACGGAAGGGGGAGTGGGGAGGGGAGGGGGAGTGGGGGGGAGGGGGAGTGGGGAGGGGAGGGGGAGGGCGATTGAGGGGGTGGAGGGGGGATGGGGAGGGAGAGGGGGAGGAGGGAGAGGGGGGTGGAGGAGGGGGAATGGAGGGGGATGTAGAGGGGGTGGAGGGGGATGGGGGGATGGGGAGGGAGATGGAGAAGGGGTGGAGGGAGAGGGGGATGGGGGGGGTACGGGGGGAAGAGGGGAGGAGGGAGAAGGGGGGGTGGAGAGGGGGGGGGGGTGGAGGGGGGGGGGAGAGGTGGAGGTGGAGGAGGCGGAGTGGGAACCTCCCTATAACCATGCGAGCGAAGCTAGTATTTAATAAAGCGCGACTTCTTGAAGATATGTCAAAAATCTCTCAAATCAAATAATGTCTAAGTAGCATTTAAGAAACCCTTTGAATTTTTTTGAACATTCTAAATAACAAAAAAATGTATTTCTAATAATTTCCTGAGCATTTCTTTTGATTGTTTCTATCGAGCGATTTTCATATAATTGCCATTTCGGTTCGACAAATGTGTAGGAATTGCCTTGAAAAATAATATATATTTTCTACGAGTTTGAAAACTTTCGGTGTTATTGGAAAATGTGTTTTAAATCGGTAATAATTCGGAATGCGGGGACTTCATGGTTAATAAAACGCGCGAAACCAAACAGCAACTACAACCTACCAATTTTATATAATAATATTTAATCCACCTGCCTCCACTGAAATCTACCCTTAATTCCCAAGTGTATAATCAGAATAAATTAATACACCATTCTCACATCATTTTATATAAGAAATAATCCGAGGAACTTCAAGCCCCGCCATCCTCCCTGTCAGACGACTTACCTAAGTTAACTTGGTGACTTTTGTCAAAGTCAAAGCAATATACTCTAATGTTTATGTTCCTGCACAGGTGGGATCAGAATGGGTTAACTTGATGAAATTGGTATATCAAAGGTGAGCGGTAATGATAGTGTGAAGATTTCTGACTAGTTATTTTTACAGTTATATTTATATGATTATCTCGACTCAGAGATTTTTTTTGTAATCAACATTTTTTGTACATCTGCATCTAATAAGCTTACATACGACATGAATAATTCTAATGACAGATTTTCAGACAGTGGCTAAGTTGGCATTGCATTTGGATCTCAACCATGTTCGCGCTATGTCCTCCATCACAACACAAGCAACATTTTCGGCTTACGTTAGTGGTAGTAGGAGATTTTAGGTTATTAAAAAAAATGGAGTTCTACGAATTAAACATAAAAACAAATAATAATCACAATTTGTTCAAAAGCTAAAACGGGCCTAGAATCATCATCTAAGCGAAGCTAAATCATTATTTTGTTTTAATCTTTACTACAAATCGGTTTTCATAATAAATACCAAAATTTACTTTGCATAAATTGAGGTTTTTCCCACCGTTTCCATTAAGAAGAATATAAAATGCTTAATTAACTTGTAAAAACTAAAAGCTTAAATAAATAAATAAATAATAAATAAAGGTCTTTATTCCAGAATGTGGGGAGGTGAGTGCAATCCCACACATCCTATATAGTGTGTAAGTACATACATAAAACACATAGATATTTATAAAATATGGTAATAAGGAAATGAAATAAAAATACAAGTAAAAAATAAAAAAAATAAATCAGTCTGGGGTTATGGGAGCCAGTGTCTTCCTCCAATGTTCTTCTAAGCTCGATCCTGAAGTCAAACGGGATTCTATTATGAGAATGTTTCTGGAGTGGTTTATCCTTCCCCTCACTCCTGCAATCCTGGTTCTTAATAGAGCTTTAAATCCTGGAACTCGCCATTCTGTAAACATTGAGGAGGCACTGCAGTGTCCTGGGGAGTCCAAACATCAGACGGTAAGCAAACTACTAAAAATATTTTTTTTCATTATAAATGAGTAAATGCATATAAAAGTTAACGTTTTATAAATTCAATTTTACCGCTAAAATTATCTGAGGCAGTTTCCAGTTATTTTATTATATTATTTTTTTCTTTATTAGAAAATTATCCAAAAAATAAATAAAAACCAGTTTAGCGCTTGGAGTCAAACTCTAGAATCCGCTTGCCAAACGATTTTTAAGTCTAATTCGTGGTAATATAAGGGTTACTAAGAATACACACATATTTGGCTGACAGCTTCCTCTTAAAACTCTTTGAGGTACGAACTTTTTTTTTCTTTTAAACAATAAATATGACTTATAATACTCATAACCAAACCGTGCAACGCAAACCTAATATCGTCGTTGGAAACTCACAGTAAAGATTCCATGGCTCACATGGCAGTAAATAAACATAAGGATGGCTATTTTAACATAATTATTTTTTTTCATGGTGGTCGATTTTTGATACCACAGTATCTCAAAGAGCGCGAACCTTTCAACTGACAAAATAAAAACAAAATGACGCTGAATGACCATTTAATGACATTCTCACAGTTGAATTTCTGTGAACCACGCCCTTAAAACGTTTCTAATTTTAAATATTCTAGGCGTTTCTAATAGTTGGTAAGCACTTTGGACAACTTCTAGAGTACAATACACTCATCCCCAAAACTTTCCAAGAAGGGAAAGATCTTATACAAGTTGAAACGAACCCCATTAGGGACATCTGATTCACGTGGTGAATGGACTCGGGGGAATGTGACGCATGGCACGTGATCACGTGACATCATGTTACATCACGTGACAGTGACGTCATCTCGGGGAAGCGTGTTATTCCTGTTCATCTCCCGGAAGTAATTCGGTCAATGATTCGAGTCACGTAGTTACTTTTGTCACGAATTCGACACATCGTAATACAAAATGTAATTTGTTTTGATGTTTCAGCATCTTACATCTCCCACCCGAAATTTTGTAATACAGGAATAAAAAAATGTATAGAAATACAACGTTACACGTGCAGGCAAGGATATCGCTATTGTGAAAATTTGTTTTTACCTAATTTACGTCATGTAAAGAGATTCATTAGTTCGTCTTATAGCCACCTACATATTTTTGAAGTAAAAACTTCTTTAGCACTATTGTGAATTGAACCTCGATGGAACGAAAAATAGCGACACTAAAAAGAGACAAACACAAACGATTATAGGATTTAGCCTGCGACAGAATGAAATAGTATATTCGGTCTCCTCTTTGTGCGGTGCTTCGTAGCCTTTCCACCCTTGCCTACTTTAGTTTTCTGAAGGTTTCTACTGCGGTTCTACCGCGTGTGAATTGCACACTCTGATTTTTTATTGATTTGATTGATTGGTTTTTAACGGGTAGGTATAATTGTAGGATTTGTGACAGTGCAAAAATGTTGAAAATGATACGGATGCGGATTATTAGAGGTTCACATCCGCGGAAGCGGATGCGGATGCAGATGTCTGAATTAATGCGAACAATCCGCATTTGCGGATGCGGATGCCAATATCCGTACCGCCTCTGCTTCCTACCATAATGACACTTGTACTGATGATCAAAAGGGTTCTTTTTTTAAAAAAATTTTTGTGAAATCTAAAAATACAAATGAATATATTATAAAAATTGTATACCTAGTTAAAATATTAATGTTTTTTTAAAACGCCCGAAAATTGGGCTTCTAGACTAGATTCCCCCTTAAATTAAATCAATTTTTATAAAAAAATGTAGCTCAGTCAATATAAAAATTAAAAAAATTATCGTATCCGACCGTAACTAAGTTTATAAAACAAGATTTTATATCCGATACATACCTTCATCATCTTTGTTTTTCTTCAAGTGGTGTTCATTAGTCGTACTTTCGAACAAATAAAACTGTTGGTAGATACATTGATTTAAGGTAATTTTTCAAAGTAGTAGTACGTCCCTTCCACGAGTAACTTTATTACATATTTTACATTTAACATTTTTGTCTAATATAAAGTAAGTCCAGATACTTCTTTTTATTGATGGCGACATTTTTATTTACCACGCAAAAAACTTGGATAAACACAGTAAACAAATACTGTAATTGATTCACAACGGGAATCACGTCGATAACTAAACCAAAACAAACAAAACCTGCAGGATCTTATCACCAACGTGTGTCTTCCTATTGGTCAGTTAGCGAACGAAGATAGCACTCTGGCCCCATCCACATCCGCATTAATTGATTCGGATGCAGATGTCTGAATTAATAATAATAATAATAATAATGTTTATTCCAGGATGTGGGGAGGATAGTGCAATCCCACACGTCCCATAAAGTTGTACATATTTACACAACAGATAAAGTTTTAAAAAAAAGTAAATAGAACAAACAAATATAAAAGACATAAGCGATAATAGAAATAAAATAAATAATCAATTATAATGTAGGAAGGACGTGGTCTGGAGTGAGCTAGGGCCCAGCGCTCGCTCAGGAGTGGCGCTTGGTGCTGGAGGCTGCGATCACCACTTTGTTATCGGAAGCCATTAGCCGCATCCTGGCTCCAGTGACCCGGTGTCTCATCAGACCGGCGAATCCGTGTAATCCTAGCTCCGTAAACATTGAAGATGCGCTGATGTATCTTCTGTATCCAAATATAATTCTGCAAGCATCATTGTATTGGATCCGCAGTCGTTCTATTGAGCTGGTACGGTAGTGACACCATGTTTCACATGTATATAGGTTAGTGCAAAATGCATTGAACAATGTTTTTAAATTAATGTTTTTGAATTAATGCGAATAATCCGCATTTGCAGATGCAACACCCCAGATTTGTGAATCTGAAAGTATTAAAAAAATACTTTTTTTCCTAAGGATCGTTGCTTTTCAAAAAAGACATTTTAAATTTACCATTCTAATGTTAGTAAACTTACTTAAAATGTTAATAAAATTACGACATCTATCCGATGACATTATAAAAATGCAAAATACATTGTATTCATACTAATCAATTTGGGAGACGGGAATGAACCTTTATTGGATAACCAACACCTCTGCCATAGGTCACCCCAAGTGGTTTGCTACGTTTGGTGATTTAGCAGGGGTGCCCGGGTTCATGGGGTGAGGTTTGTCTAGGTCTTGGAGGCGGATGACCAGGACATACTGAACCCCAGATTCCTACCCACCCCTTAAACCCTTTTCCTTCCCAGAACTCTCCCCTCCTTCCTTTCCTAAAAAAAAACCCTCCACACAGCATCCCCAAAGATGACACAGGCCCTGAGGGAAATTATTTTCCTCAAGGCCTCCTGTGTGGAGCTCATGTAAAAAAAAAAAAAAAATCGAACTAAAAATGTAACACCGCTTGAAAAGGCAGTGAAAATGAAAAGTCAGCCATTAGTAATAACCACTCAGACCTGAAGGCTTGTAAAGAATATGTGTGAACTATGAGTGGCCCGATAAAGTATCTCAACTGGATCTACGTTCAATAAAACCGCACGCGTTGTTTCAGTAACACATTTTATTTCATCCAAATATCTGTCAAAGATTTCAAAAAAAGAAAAACGCATTTCAAAAACAAGAATTATTAAAAGAAAACAAATTAAAATGATTAACATATCTCGAAACCAATGGTTCCTTTGTAAGGATAAAATTAAAAATAAAATAATTTTGGAACGTGCGTACTTTATTGCTTGTCTGATAATGTGATTCATACTTATCAGTTACAATTATCAAATTTAAAAGTTCCACTAGCATGTTAAATTCTAACCTTTGATTATTATTGTTTGAAATATACACTTTGTCCTTTCAAATATCATTCGGATACTTAGGACGGGTTTTAAAATGAACAAAAATTTTAACAAAACAAAAAAACGACCCCAAAAAATGCACTAAAAAGTAAAAAAAATATTTCGTATTTTTCTACAACTTAATAATCAACTTACTTTATCTACTCATCAATATGTACGTACGATTATTATTTTTGGAGTCGGTTTCAGCCAAGGGAGGTTTGTAATCACATGCATAGGTGAGATGTGCTTGTGTAGCACGCGCGACTTGACGAGGTGAGTAACCTTGAAGGAGTAACCATCTGTTACTTATACCAGGGCGGGTAAGTGGTGGATAACCTCTTACCCGCCCTGCACGATGATGTCGTTTCTCACCCGGCATGCCGCTTAAAGTCTCGAAAACCCTTCTGGACGGAAGGAGAAAGACTCCTTCGAACACCTCTCACCCCAGAAGATAGGTGGAAGCTTGAGTGGCAATCAGTCAACGTCAAAAACGCACATCTCGTGCAAGACCCCACTGAGAGACAGCCTGGGTTCTCATTGCCTCGCAAACTCTGGACTGCCATCAATAGGATAAGGTGCTCCCATAGCCGTTGTGCTCACATGATGCATAGATGGGGCCTTAAAGAGTCGGCGACGTGTGAATGCGGTGCGGTGCAGACCACCGAACATGTGGTCAACGAATGCTCGCTCCATTCATTCCCCGGCGGGATTGATGAGGTCCACAGGGCAACGCCTGAGGCCCTAGACTGGCTCGCAGACCTAGATGTCCCCCTCTGACCCCCCAACATACGAAAAAAGAAGACCTCCACTGCCGACATTGGACAGCTGGTTAGCGGTCATTCTGTGGGTGGAATAAGTTGAAAATAAATATTCTTAATGAAACATTTCTTTAGTCTATGTAAGAATGAATGAACACGGGTTTATATTACCGACTATTAGCTACATTTTCCCATTAATTACATGCCTTATATTTCTTCGCGCAATTAGGTTTTTCTAATGAAGCGTACAGAGGCGGTTTTTGCTACATTTTTTCCCACCCACTTCATAATTAATAAGAGCAAAATGATACGTATCTTCATTGTATTAAGTACGTAAAAAAATGTGGTGAAAAAATCCTCATTTACAACCCATTAGCAAGACAAGTTCTTAAAGGATGAATTACAATCTTTGATCACAAAAAAATTGGTATCACTCTGTTAAATACAATGTTTTCGATATTAACACGTTCTGTTATATTGTTTTGGGCATGTAGAGCGAATGAACGACGAAAGGAGTGTAAGGTGAATATATGACGCAAATGTGAATGGTAGAAGAAGTCGGGGACGCCCGAGGAAGACATGTCACGACCAAGTGAATCAGATACTTGAGTCGGGCATTTCAAGAGTCAGAATAATAGAACAGCATGTAGAAGAGGATGTTGAATGTGAATGAGGCAAGGAATGTCACCCTAAAAGTCTACATTAATGTAGTACCTAGCGCCATCAGTTTAGTAGGTACCAGTAGGTACCCATAATCTAATCTCAATCTGTAAGAAATACAACAATATTGTTCTTTCAAAATCTGTATAATTTTGTGTTATTTTGTTAACTTGTATAATTATTGTTAACCTCAACACAGGCTTGTCCTAGTGAGGTAACAAATTGTATTGTAAACATTTTTACCTGCAGTGTAAAGAAACAATAAATAAATAAATAAAATGTGTTCCAAGATTGAGTTTTTTGGCGGTCCGTTCTCTCTGCCAATGAGTGCGGGAAACAGAGTGATGGTTAGTTAGTTAGTTAGTTAAAAGCTTCTTGACTAACCTTAGTCATAACTCATAACCTTAGCCATTATTTTTATCAGCTTTATACACCTGTTTTGTTAATAATTTTGGAATTTTTCCAACGTATTTTAAATGTCTTGTTTTTTTCTTATTTTTGAAGATGTCGTAAAATCATATACCTTTATAGAGACTAGATAAAATTTCATTTTGGACTTTGTGTCTGAAATATACGATCGTGTTTGAAAGATGCAATATTTTAAGCTTCAACTATTTGGACTAATGTCCAAAAATTTCAGAAATTCAAATTTTAAAAACAAAGTCCTCTTATTTTGAATTTTGAAGAAAACTGTCACTTCACTTTTGATCTCATTCATACAATTATAAAAAAATATTATAATAATTCCGAAAGAATAACTGAAAAAATCTGTCATCTTGGATTCATTTTTACGCAATTAAAACGTCGATTTCTCGAATTTGTTTTTATTTACACACGCTTAAAGCTTTTACATTATTAAATAATGTTACTTTCATGGAAGTTTTATTAAATTCACGCGGAAATGTAATTTAAAAATAGCATTTCAGAAATAACCTAAAACCTATCGTTAACAAAACTAAATTATCAACAAAACATTACTTAACGAACTAAAACTGAAAAAAAAATAACACCAGCATTGGTAATTACATATGTTGAATTACGCTAATATCATAGTGAATTGATCATTTACACGTAAATCATGTTCAAAAACATAAAATTAACTGCGAGTACAATTCAACATGTCAAAAATTAAGTTTAACCGCGAAGCTATAAAACAAGATGGCCGCGGCGCCTGCGCAGATCTAGGGAGATTCAATGTGACCAACAAAAAAATGATAAAACACGTGATATTATTATTAGTAAAGATGCAAAAATGCCGTTCATCGGGCACGCAACAGATATGCCGTTTAACAATCGTTAAGGCGTTTTTTTAGTAAGACTGTAAGTTTTTGCCAAACCCGGAGAAATCTTAAATGTTAGATTTAATTTTTAAAAAAACTAACTTCTCTTGACAAAAGCATGTTCTCTTCAATTTTAAGCCTAAAATTCAATATATAGACTTTTTTTTACTTGACGTATTATAAAAGAGTTTTGATAAAATATATGAATAATCCAATTATTTTATTTTATTATCCTAGCAAACTGTGGTCACCTCAAGAAACCATATCCGTCAGTAAATAATCTGAGTGAAAGTGTTTTTGTTTACAAGGTCCGATAGTTGTTCCGATCCCCGCGGCCAAATCAGTCGCTTGATTGTAAACAACACGCCAGAGCTTATTGTCTCCGTTCATTGTATACAGGGTGTTAAAGATGTACTTAACTTATTTTAACGAGTGATTCCTGACATTATTTAGAGTAAAAAAATAAAATTAAATTATGGTCTCCGGTGACATTTAGATGTTTTTATTGTTGTTCAACTGAACACAAAAAAAATCACTAGGCATTAGGGAGTTAGGGGCAGGATGAGGGGTTGGCCGATTTCTCGGCTGAGTGACCAGTAACGACATGTGGAAGTTTTATTTTTGTTTGATTTTGAAAAAAAAAATTCATCAAAAAACTCACCGGACACCAAAATTTCATTTACATTTTTTAATTACTGACTAACCATCACGCCGTTTCTCCACAGGGGTGAGCAGAGAGGACGGACCACCAAACAACTCGGTCTTGTCATAGATTCTTTGCCTCATTCGTATTCATACATCGTCTCATACATACTCTTCTAATATTCTGACTCTTGACATGGCTCGACTCAAGAATCTGATTCACTTGATAATGCCATGTCTTCCTCGGATGGTCCCGACTTCTTCAACCATTCACTTTTGTGTCTTATTTTCTTCTTACACTCAATTCTTCGTTCATTCGCTATACATTCATTAACGTGACGTAAAATTAAGAGTGACTTTTTTATATGAATACCTCAAGTGGGGAGTGGGAGTGAAGTGGGGAGGGGAAGGAGGTGAGGAAAGGAAGGTGGGGAAGTACCTGGCTATTCACAAACATGGCCAACGCCTTTCAAGAAACGTTTCTATTCTGAATGGTGGTCTTACACCTGGGCGATACTGAGAGTATATTCCACTCTGGAACGGGTCGCAAATATACTAGACATTATTTTCAAATGAATTAATCGTAAAATAACACAAATCATTCATATAACATTTATTTGCCCACGCCGGGATTCGATCCCGCGACCTTTGGATTGCGATTCAAGAGCCTTGCTCCTAGACCACGCCGGACTCTATATCCCTTAAAACTATTATTGAAGAGTCACCTGCTCTGCAACTAAATTGTACTGTAATTGGAATTATATTCTGTTGTACAATAATAATAAACACATTCCCAAACCATCTGAGGGCCCCTTTCTTAATCTTACTCATTATGCTGACATGAACCTTGCATTATTTGCAGATCTCCACATTTCTCACACGATCATACATGGTTTTACCACACATACGCCTCAGGAATCTCATTTTCTTTTTATTCTCATTTTACTCAAAATAATGTCAGGAATCACTGGTATGTCACATATACATCCATCCCTTAACACCCTGTATAGTGTGGATTATTGTATCTCGCTTCATCTGTGAACATGCATTGTTCTCATATCTCCCTGTCGTCAACTTACTCTCAAACCTACGCAGTGTCTGGGGCGAATTCTTGGAAAGAAGTCGGTCAAGTCGTCAGTTGACCTACTATTTCTATCAATAATATGGAAATGTTTTTGCGTAATTAAAAAACGTTTTTGTAAATATCTCTCCTGTGAGAGATCTGCAGTACCTATGAGCATCTACGATAGCTTATTTTCCTCTAGATAATTATTTATAATAATGACAATAAAATGACTTTTAAAATAAGTTTAAATAAAAGTCCCATACTAAGATTGTTCCCTATTGATAAAGAACACGTCCGTTCCCTTCCCAATTCTCCATCTATGCCTCCCTCTTCCTCCTCCACTTGACGAGTCCAGCCCATTTTTTGTTAAAATATATATTATAACACAAATGTAACCTAATGTTAGTAGAGTATTATACTGCCCTGATGAAGCTACGGTTGTAGCGAAACCCGGTCGGCATAAAGTATAAAAATAAAAGTGGTGTTTACAAAGTTATTGTTTTATTTTAAATTAATAATGTCACATCACAAAATATCCACTTCATATGAACAAATAAAATAACTTTGTTTAATTCCACTTTATTACATTTTTTAAAACCGACCGGTTTTGGTTCGACCTGAACCTTCCTCAGGGTCATAGAGATATACTGATATGTCAATGCTCAGGGTAATTAAAATATACATTAAATAAAATACAGGAATAAAGAGTACGAGAGTGAGAGTAAGGTAGGAGAGGGAGAGAGAACATCAAATTTGGGGGGTGAGGGAGAGGTACCTAAGAGGGAGGAGGTAAAAGTAGGCGTTAGGGAATGGAAATATGTTGAAAATACGATAATTATTTATTCATATCAGAGATAATTACTTATTTATATTGAGTTTTATGAATGTTCTCACTGACGCATGATGTGTAAAAATAATAAATAAAATGATAAAATCTAATTCATTTAAAGGATACATAATATCAATTTGGGAGGCGGGAATGGGTACGCCGTCCCGGGAAACATTTATTGGAAACCAACACCCCTGTCATAGTTCACCCCAAGTGGTTCGCTGTATTTGGTGACTTAGCAGGGGTGCCCAGGTTCATGGGGGGCATATGTTTGACCACCTACTGCATGGCGGGCCGGATCGGGACCGAACCTAGACCTCTCCAGCCGGACGTCACTCCTGGACACACTGACTTGCGGATTCTCAACCAACCCTCAAATCATTTTCCTTCACAGATCTTTATCTCTTTTCTTTCACTGAAAAGACTCTCCACACAGCGTCCCCAAAGATGATACATCATAGGCCCCGAGGAAAATTATGTGCCTTCTGTGTGGAGCTATTGCAAAAAAAAAAACAAAATTATATAAAAGTCCACTCAGCTTACAATTATACAAAAAGTAACCCTAGTGATGCATAATACACCTGACATATTTTTGAGCAATCGCAAAACCATTTTTCTAAAATCCCTATAAATTATCGATAAAAATGTCACTTCAGCACACTATATCTTATTATATAATCGACACATTTGGGTCAGAGGGCTAAAATAGTCGATATTATCTTAACCCAATAATATTTAAAAATCTCCTACTACCACCACAAAATCGAAAATTTTGCTTGTGTTGTGATGGAGGACTTAGCTAGCCGAGGAAACGAACACGCGACGCCCGGGTGGGCTATGCCCACTCAACCACTGACCGGTCATGCCATGGCGTCTTAAGCACCACGAATTCGGAACATTTACTTCAATATTGCTAAGACGTAATGCAGTATCAAGATGACTATGAATTATTTAAGGACGGTGAATTCATTCAATTATCAAAGCAATAAAAAAAAGTTTCGTAACATAAAGATATAAAAGTGTAAAAAAGTGTCAGGATTTCGATGTTATATTTTTATCTGTTTCATTTTAAATATATGTTAAGAAAATATTACTCGTATCGACAAAGTCAAAAACAAGATATATTTTGACAATCGCCAAAGAATGAAAAAAAAATTAATAACCAACCAACTTCCGAATAACTCCAGTCCTGAAATTTCCAATACAAAGCAAAATATATAAGGAATAATAATTAAATCACAGATTTCCGCGAACCGGTTATTTTCTGATTGTGTTAACTTGAAAACAAATTTATCAAAAGTCGTCGAAATGTCAAGAAATATAATTTTATCAGAAATTATTCACTCAGAAAATCCATTCCGGAGATAAAGCAGAATATCTTGAACTTAACAACAACTTGTAAAATAAGTAGTCGATAAGAACAATCTAAGTTTATCTTTCATTCCTCTCAATTTAATCTGCTTGTATCGACCTGCGTTAAAAGGAATCAATCTAGATTCTCCAGATCGGTAAAGAATCTCGAGATCGTTAAAGAAACTTCAGAACTTGGTTCCGCGACTTTTCAACCGGCGACAAAAAATCCTCGACAAAATATCCCCGATAAAATATCCCACGGACAAAACTTCCCCCCAACAATATATCTACTAAAACCTTTTTTTACATTAACTCCATACAGGAGGCCCTGAGGAAAATAATTTCTCTCTATCATTTGATATGCTGTGTAGAGGGTCTTGTTGAATAAATAAATAAAAAATAAATAAATACATGTATTAATTAAAATATTATTATTATTATTTTTTAATTGTTCTATATTGCCTCTCGTCCCTTACACATTATTTTCTTTCAAATTTTATTATTGTTTATTTCTATTATCTTTCTCTATTACCTATGTATGTCTATTTTTTAAATTAGTTCTGTCAAAACCCTGAAGAAGTCAGCTTTGCTGACGAAACATGTCGGTTTTTGTAAATAATTAAGTGGTTAATACAAAGTTATTTATTAATTTGAAATAAATGTTTATTTCGGTATGTGGGGAGAATAGTGCTATCCCACACATTCCATACGGGTTATAATACATAATATAAAAAATAAATAAGAAAAGCAGGTAAATATGATTATAAATGTATGAAACAAAGGTGATAAGATATAAGATATAATAAAAGATATAAGAAAATAAGAAAATAAGAAGATAGTAATAATTATGGGCTTTTAGAATTCTCTGACCACATTAGGAGCCAGTATTTTTTTTTTTTTTTTGGGGAGAGGAAGGAATGAACTTTGGTCTTGAAGAGATCCATGTCGTAGGAAAGAGGAAAAAAAAGGCCGGCAAATCGTTCCACAGCCGAGCTGTTGAACACCCGACCGAGTTGAAGAAGCGACCCGTTCTTATGTGACAAATGTCAACCGTGTACATATGTTGGGCACGCGATTGGCGTGTTTTCCGACTATGCACCGGTACCAAAGGGATCAATGACGCTAGTTCCTAACCTAACCTAACAAAAATAGGACCAAAATAGTATAGACATCCTATAAAGACAATAAATTATTGTTGAAAAATAGTAGACGGCCTCCGTGGTCCCGAGGTAAGACTCTCGACTCACAATCCGAAGGTCGCGGGTTCGAACCAGGCATGCGCAAATAAATTTTATTTGATTGATTTGTGGTATTACGCAAATAATTAATTACAAATAATATGTGGTATATTTGCGGCACGGTCCAGAGTGGAAGATACTCTCAATATCGCCTTGGTGTAAGACCACCATTCAGAATTGAAACGTTGCTTGAAATGATTTTAGCCGTGTTTGGTGACCAGATCTGAATTCTGAATAGCCAGGTACTTACCCACCTTCCTCTTCTCGATCTCATTCCTTTCCTCACTACCTTCAGCCTCACAACATACCCCAATTGGGGATGCCAAAATCTCACTGGCTCCAGACGGGTGCAGTTTGGGACTCGTGTGTGGTATTCATAAAATTCGTATTCGTAAAATAAGGTTAGGTTAGATTAAACTTAAAATAAGGTTAGGTTAGGTTTAGTAGACATTTTGTTGGGGGATGTTTTGTCCGTAGAATATTTTGTCGGGGATATTTTGTCGCGGGTTGAAAACGCGTAGTTCCCCAGAACTTTGAAGAAAACTTGGAAACGGGACATTTTTCCGATACAATATCACCTCAAAAAGGCAGCGCAAAGGTTTTTCGACGCCCTAAAGGTTGTTTCAATTCTCCCCTTAAAGATTTCTTTCTTCGGCAGGTTAACGATTTTTTTTATCGAGGACTAATGAGATTTTTAATAGCCGAGAGAGTGCCCTTAAAAAGTTTTATTGTGTCAGGGAACGAAATGAAAATCGTTAAGGGTTTATTCGAATGGAAGCCTTTTTTTGGTTCGAGGTGTTCAAATTTAGTAGCTGTATTGCCGGGGGTGGAAATTGATTTTTATTGAGTAATTTTGTGGGAAGATTTTCCTTCAATCATCGTTATTTACTTGTGCGTTTAATACTTTGCCCTACCGGCTGCGCCAATATTATTCATACGTTTGGATGAGAAGTAGGTAACTTGGAAACACTTTTGTTATTCGGGACCGTTTCGGCCCGTTTCATTCAAAACTTACTTCTGAATTTGAGGCCAAAATACCCAACTCAATCTAGAAAATTAATAAATTGAATGATTTGACTTCTAGCAAAGAATTGATTACAAATGGTTTCATGACTTGACACTCTCGCTTTTTTTATTTATTTTATTTTATTTTCTTCTCGTGAAAGCATAGGCAAAATAATAAAACGACGCATTTTTTTAAAATATAAACTAAGATAAAATGCGACACAGACGATAAATTGAAAGTAAAAGAGTCGACAGATGGAAATGAATCACGATGAATTTTAATTTTTATTTATTTATTACTATTCGTGAACATACGCCTTTACAGATTATTAGATTGGTTTACATCATCATTACATAGTATAAAATGAAGTTGCTCAAAATGTATGTGCGCATAGATCTTTTAAACTACGTAACGGATTTTCATGCGGTTTTCACCAATAGATAGAGTGATTCAAGAGGAAGGTTTATATGTATAATACATGCACATTATAGTAGATAAAAGCCGACACGCTACCCGCTGCCTGAATTGAATATTTAAATTTCTCGGCTTTTATCTATTATAATGAGCATGTATTATACATATAAACCTTCCTCTTGAATCATTCTGTCTATTGGTGAAAACCGCATGAAAATCCGTTGCGTAGTTTAAAAGATCTATGCGCACATACATTTTGAGCGACTTCATTTTATATTATGTAATTTTATAAAGGTTGGGTAATGGCGTTGTGTTTCGTTAGCCACAGCAACGTGTGGCCGGGTCTGCTAGTAGATAATAAGTTTCAGTAATAAAAAAAAATTAATGATCAGTAAATGTATGTAAATTGGATGGTAGTAGTGTTTTGTGAACACCTCACTAGGCGAACCTGTATTGAGCAGCGGCGGTCCGTGGGTTTTCAGTGAGCTAGAGTGCTAAAATTGAAAAATACTACGTTATTGATGTTGTTGTAGCTGTAAATGTTTTTTTTTCAAAATTTCAATATTTTTTATGAAGATTTTCAGGATTCTTTCAGTTTGGGGATGCGCCGCATTCACATTTCAGTATAGCTTCATACAAAAAGTTGAAATTTTGAAAAAAAAAATTGTTTTTCAGCTTCAACCATATCAATAACGTCATATTTACAAATCTTAGCACTCCAGTTCACTGAAAACTCACGGACCGCCACTGGTGTTGAGGTCTTCCCATGATTAGGATTAAGTGCTATTCTTTTGACATAAGTAGAAACACCGTATCCCTCCTCAAGAAGGGCGCTGTGGGTCCACCCATGGCGGCAGTATCTTATACATAAATTAAGGATTATTAGCGGTTATGTATTTATGCTTAGCATCTAGATCTAGAATGTGCTTAAGATAAATAATTGTCTTGATAGACAGGTAGGTATATTTTTCTATGGACCAACCGCCACTTGTGAAAATAATATTGTGGTAATATTTTCTGCCCCGAAACAAAGTTTGGTTATTATTTTTTAAATGTTTGGGTCGGGTTATGTGTGGTTTGTTTAGGTTAGGTTATAAAATGACAGGTGAAAAATTATGTTAAATATTTCAAATAGGATACACAACACTCAACAGTCAATCCCAAAGTTTTTCCCATAAATTAAATAAATACATCATTCCAAAGTTATTCCCATAAATTGAATAAATTAAATAATTTAACAATTTGAGAGGTGGGTGTGGGTTCCGTCACCTCGGGGACCATTTATTGGACAACCAACACCTCTGCCATAGGTCAGCCCAAGTGGTTCACTATATTTGGTGACTCAGCAGGGGTGCTCGGGTTCGTGGGGTGAGGTTTGTCCAGGTCTTGGCGGCCGATGCAACTGCCCACCTTCTGCGTGGTGGGCCTTCCTTAAAAAGACCCTCTATACAGCAACCGAATATAGTTATAAGAAGGCTATAATATCATACCTCAATGACAATAATTAATGCTAGGTATAATAGTGTTCGTCTGCACGGCGTCTATATCATACTCTAATATAGATTCTAAACTGCTTGCTTCATTTATATTAACTATCAGACAGACTAGTTAAGTGATAGCTAATAATGTATAATTTTTTTTTTTTCAAAATTATTATTTTTAAACCAAAGATTTATTATTGATTCTCTAACTGGCAGCCCTGAAAAGCTGAACTAATTAGCAGTACCTGTAGTAATTTTAAACTTCAGTCATTTCAACTGAAGGTAACAATAATATCATTACTAAGTTAGTCCATTTTAGCCAATTCCTAGAATCCAACAATACGTACAAATAAAAGTAAAGTAGGTATATTATACTTGATGTTGAGAATTTTTCTAAGAATTCACCTTTATTTACTTATGTTTATTCTGCATAAAAATGTGTATTTTGTATGAGCTCATATTCATTTTTGTTTGTTATAATCAAAACCTATGTATAACCACTATTTATACCACTGTGTATCATGTATCACAGGATGTAATAGCCATTTTATGGCGTTGAAATAAATAAATAAATAAACCGTAAGATGACATAGGCCCTGAGGAAAATTATTTTCCTCGGGGCTTCCTATGTGGAGCTAATGTAAAAAAAAAGATTCTAAAAAATAAACAATTAGGAACACAATAATTGGATTAACGACTTGACAAAGGAAGAAAATTACTTATTTATTTTTGTTGTTCGCTGGAATTGGATTTCTTCTGGACATGGAGAATGTAATTGTATATGAGAATATATCGTTTTTCATGGAGCACAAACTATAGTTTAACTCTCACAGCGCCTTGGCTTGTGCAAACACTGTTTTATGGATATTCCATTTTATGAACTGTGAATATGTTGTTTGCCACGGCATAATTAATTTTCTCCAAAGATGGTCCGTAAACTTCTAATAGAATGTGTCCTAAAGCAGTGATAAAGGTTACTCAAGATGGGCCCAGAGTTATAGTTATATATATATAGTTATAAATAATCGATTTAATTAGTTAGTTATATTTTGGCGTCATTTTAGTAGTGCTTTTAAGTGTTTGTTTCAAAAATTCACAATAGTAATAAGAAACGAGAGTCTCTCGGCTTGGTTTCAGTGAGACTACGTCATTATATTCCTTATTAATTTACTGCCTCCGTAGTCGAGTTTAAGGCTCTCGACTAGTAATCCGAAGGACGCGGGTTCAACCCGTACAGACATATTATTTTATTAGGCAAATGTTTTGTCAACGTTATCATCAACTAATTTTTTTGTCATTTCATGTAAAAATAATTCATAAAAATTTCCCAAATTTTCATTATTTTTTTTCAAATTGCGGTCGGAAACTTTGGTTTCATAAAGGTAATTAATTATGAATTACTTTATGGTTAACTTTTAGATTTGAATATGTTCAACACCGTTTAGAAAATTTTCTGGCCATTGTAGTAAGGGATACACAACAATTTCTATGAGACCTGTATGAGTTGTTCTGAAAGCGAACAAATGAAGGGTTTAACCATGATCTAGGTATAAAAAAAATCTCGTGTCACGGTGTTTTTGGTCGCACTCCTCCGAAACGGCTTGACCGATTATTATTATTTTTTTATGTTTATTTGATAGGTATGAAAATAGGTCATAAAGTATATTTTTCACACCTCTAGGGTGTCCCTATCCAGATTTTTTTTCTTCTTTTTTTTGTCTTTTTATTTGGCGTCAAAATTACCTATAAAATGTAAAAGCCTAAATGGGCGTAAATAAATAAATAAAAATAAAAAATAAAATAATTTCACCCTCCTAACCCCACCCTCCCATTTTTTAATCGCGATTTTAGTATTTTTGTATGAACAAATTTAACCTTCTTTCGTATTTCAAACATAACGAAAATATTTTTAATATGTGTTTATATTTTGAATATGTGTTAAATTACGAAAATATGTTGTTGAATTACAGATGGCGCTACTTCCACCTCATCGAACTTTCATCCACACATACGCAAGTATTTCACGAGAAGCGTTGCGTCATCTTGAAATTTCATTTGGCATTAGTTCGTAGTTACACGCAGAGCAAATGAAGCTCATTAAAGACTTCAATTTTTTTTTAACACACGTTCTGTAATGTGTTGTGATGTGTTGCATCTTGGCCTGGCAATAGCAAAGATGTAATCTCGTGCCACTTTGGATTACATGTGAACGTTAATGAATAAGCACGGTCGTCAGTACTCGCACACGAAAGTCATAGCATCCGTATGTATTTTTTTAATTTTTTTATATTTTCTTATAAACTCAGCTGTTCTGGATGTGACAAGGTTTATGTAGGCCAAACAGAGCGGACGATTTCCAAAAGGATATCAGAACACTTCCGTGCCTGTAAACTTGGCCACCCTGACAAATCGGCAATCGCCGAGCACTTAATCGAAATCGGCCATTACTTTGGATTTGTCTCTGAGGTCCTGGGAAGACCCAAAACTCATAGAGCACGCCTGATTACGGAGGCAATTGAAATTCACAAAAAGCCTATAAATATTTATAGAAACGACGGAGCTAAGCTCAATAGTTCTTGGTATCCGGTAATTGACGGTTACATCAAGGCTAAACGCAAAAGAACATGTTAAAGTATATTGTAGCGCCAGCTCGTAGAGGAGTGGAGCTGGCGACACGGTATCGCTCCTAAGTAGATAAGTACAAACATCACCTCTAACTATTACACATCTGCCCTGATGATGGACACTGCAACGCTTTTCGAAACGTTGGCTAAAGAAGGAGGTAGCGTAACACGGCATAATACCCCAAAAACTAATAACAAAAACATAGTCTATATATACTGTCTAATACTGATACATAAAAGATACAGATAAGATAAGATAAAAAACAATGAAAGTAGAAAAAATAAAGATATAATAATCCTGATGAAAACTGGAAAACACCAGATGTAGAATCGAGATATAATATGTACATTAATAAAAATAAAAAAAAACAAGTAAAAGTAAGATAAAAGTAAAGTGATAGTACTCACAAAAAATACTAAAATAGTGTGCCAGTTTTATTTATGGCTATTCAAAAAAAAATATTCATAAAACTACAAAAAAAAAATTTAAAAAACACCAGACGTAAAGTGGAAAAATAATATATATATGCACATGTACGGATATACACATAAACGTATTACATTCTTTTAAATTTCAAATTTAAAAAGAAAGTAAGCTATCAATTATTTAGTTTTATTAAAGTGAATGAGGAACTCCAGTGAAAAATATTATGGCTTTAAAAAAATATGTTCATACAGATCAATGAACGCTGATTCTGAATATGTAAGTTTTATTTCATAATATTAAACGTAGAGTTCTTAAAAAATTATTAAAAAGTGCATTTTTAAACCTCTCGTCAAAACACACTCTAAAGTTGGTATTACTGAATGGTTAGTGCTGACGTCACGCGTCACCAGTCATTGTATTGAAACTTTGATTATATAGGTATGACACAAGCCATCAATATTAACAATATTTCATGTTAATTGTTAATTCATTCTGTTTACAAAGATTTAGTTGTTGTGTTTATTGAAACAACATTTAAGCCTAAATATTTCAGTATCAAAATAGAGGTATCTCTATTATTGAAAACTAGCTTTTTCCCGCGGCTTCGCTCGCATGCTTTTAGGGGATTCCCACTCCGCCTCCTCCACCTTCCCTCTCCCCACTCCATTCCCCCCATCAAACCCCCTCCCCCTCCACCCACCCCCCCCCCCCCTACACTCCCCCCATCAACACCCTTCCCCCTCACCCTCCACCCACCCCTCCCCACACTCCTCCCCCCTCCACCTTCCCTCTCTCCTCCACTCCCCACATCAACCCCCTCCTCCTCTCCCTCCACCCACCCCTCCCCCCACCCCCTACCCCTCCACATTCCATCTCCCCACACCACTCCCCCCTCAACCCCCTTCCCCCACACCCCAGGTGTCATAAAATCACCCAAGTCATATCGTCTGTATGTAATATATATAATGTATCTCCTACTTTTTAGAGTTTTGAGTCCATAGTGTTTTATAGAGCTGTCCATGTCATAATAACGCACGTGTCTCGCACAGCTTCTATGCGTTTTGTGTATATATTATAGAGAGGATTCCATATAGGAGAGGCATACTCAAGATGACTACAAACATAGGAATAATATAATATTTTGAGGGTTTGGATATTGGTGAACTCCTTTCCAATGCGGAATAATATAAAAATCCGAACATGCCCAAGGATTTCTTAACAATCATATCAACATGTGCCTTAAACGAAAGTTTTTTATCATTGAGAACACCGAGGTCTCGAATTTGATTGAGTTTTTTAAGCACTTGGCTGTTTGTAATACGATAATCATGTTCGATGTTTTGTTTTTTGTTTTTTGTAAAGGTTATTACACAACATTTGGCTGTATTTATGTGGAGATAGTTGACAGTACAATAATTATTAAGTCTATTAAGATCTTCTTGAAGTTTATAGCAATCAGTAATAGAGTTGGTAGAAAGAAATATTTTTAAATCATTAGCAAAGATTTAGCATGCTTAAAGCATTTTACAATGTCATTGATAAATATATTGAAAAGCAACGCTCCCAGGTGAGACCCTTGGTGTACACTTGATGGTACATTGACAATTTCAGAATTAAAGCCATTCGCTGCTATTAACTGCGATCGTCCGTCATGATAAGAGACTAGCCATCGGTACAAATCACCATTTATTCCCAAAGCTAATAGTTTTGATATGAGTAGACTTTGGTCAATTTTGTCGAATGCTTTGGAGAAATCTGTATATATTGAATCCCCTTGGATTCTTTTACCCAAGGGGATTCAATATATTAATTATTTTTGATTTTGAAACGAATTCAGTGAATACTGCAAGATTAGACACAATTGATCGTTTTTTCATAATGCCGTGTTGATTTTCAAATATAACTGACTGAACACAGTCATACAGTTGCTCATGAACAATTTTTTCAAAAATCTTACTAAAGATCGGAAATTTTGATATAGGACGATAGTTCTGAACGTCGTTCTTAGACCCGCATTTGAATACGGGCATAATGAGAGCGTATTTCCATCGATCTGGAAATATGCCTTCTTTCAAAGATGATTGAAAAAGTAGTACTAGAGGCAACGATATTTCCTTCACATTACCTCCGCACATTTTTATGCAATAAGATGGTATTTTATCACATCCTTCACCCAATGACCAAGAGATATTATTCTTGCATATGACGTGAACTGCCTACGTACGATAACGGTAGAATGATAGTTACCAATTTCGGTGGTGTCGGCGTAGCTCATGATAGCGTCCCGTAAGTGAATGTATTCTTCCGCACACAGCTTCTGTTGATTGTGTCGTAGGAATCGCAGTCGTTCACTCTCTACCTTCGCGAACACGTCGACCTTAATTTATATGGCAGACCTAGAAATAATTTAGATGGCAGAACAACGTTTGCCGGGTTAGCTCGTGTAATTATATAATATTAATTGTTGTAACGAGAGAAACCGTGCAAATTCGAATACTTTCTCGCTAACATAGAGTATGTCGTCCTTGTCTACGAACGCAGGATCTTGTCTACGCCGCGTCGTAGCATTCGTATTGGTTACGCAATTGACAGTAGTATATATAGGTGGTTTGGTATATTTATGCATCAGCTAATCATTGGACAACCCCCCGCTAACTATCGAAGGATGTATTAAAACTAACCGTTGCACGGCCTTGAACCAGCAGAGATCCAGATCTAGTAGTCCAAGGGATCGGTACCTGAAACTCATAAGGAGATATGTTGTCCGTATTAGTAAGGTGAAAGAGTACGCAGTGAAATTTCTTACCTCTCGTAGAGATACCTAGATCAAGTATCTGAAACTAAAGGTGAGATATATTGTACGCATTAGTAAGGCGAAGAAATTCCTAGAGATTTTATTATTTTTAAATTAAACAATTTAACTTTCTTTGAACCACTTTTATATTTGAGTAAATCCGACCGGTTGAATATGGTTAGCGAACTCAGAAAAAATATTATTATTAAGACACAATTATTTTTATACAAGAAATAATATCGGTAATTTTTTGAGAAATGCTAAAGATAAAGACCATACATTGACTAATTCCGGAATATATAAACTCGAATTTAATGATTGTCCCTCATTTTATATTGGAAAAATAACTCGTAATTTTGAAATCAGAATCAAAGAACATTTAAGGTGTCTTAATAATAATAATTTTTCTGAGTTCGCTAACCATATCATTGAAAATAACCACAGTTTTGAAAAAAAATTCGGGGATAAATATTCTTCATATTAATAATAACTTAGATAACTTAGAAACTTTGGAATAAAAAAAATCCCTTAAAAATAATGAATCCATTATCAACAAACAAAAAATATTGTCTTACTGCCCAATCATGGATATGTTCCCCTACCCACCCACTCTTCATTAATACCTAGCAACGGCTCCACCCCTACCATAATAATACATTGTTCCCATCCTGTCAAAACTTCAAAACTGTCAAATCAGTTTCAGAACGGTCGTTCTGAAACCTGTCGGATTTACTCAAATATAAAAGTGGTTCAAACAAAGTAAAATTGTTTCATCTCTGCGAATTATAAATTAAAGTCATCCGCGTCGTCTGTCTGTCTGTCTGTCTACTGAACGGATTTTCATGCGGTTTTCACCAATAGATAGAGTGTTTCGTGAGAAAGGTTTAGGTATTTAATTTGTCAAGGATTTGTGTAAATTGGTTGAAACATAACGATAATTGTTAGAAGTGTCGGAAAAAGTCAATCGCCTGGTAGCTTTCATCGAAAACGCTGCCAAATCCTTTGGGGATATAACAAAACAATGCATGGTGGGACATTCCTCTTTTATAGATCTACAAAAAAGTCCGTGAAGGCATATATCTATATTTTACGGATAGCTTACTATACCCATTCTATCTTCTAAAAAAATGGTCACGTACATTGCGGTAATTGAAAAGTTATTTAGACGGATACAGTATTAATCCTTATTAACTTAAATACGTTAGTTACCCCAAACATTTCATGCACATTATTATAATCTTTCACACCATCTCTACGTATTATAATTAAAGTCCTCCGCGGCATCTGTCTGTCTCTTCGCGATAAACTCAAAGACGGCGGTGGTTATAAAGGTTGCATAACCATCCAGTAGATGACGTTGTATTTTATTAGCCACAGCAACGCGTGGCCGGGTCAGCTAGTTTATCTATAATGGATAACCACAAAGTTATAGCTACATTCAAAAGTATATTTATTATTTTTGTTGATATATAACTTTATATTGTTTTCTTATTTTTTTGTTACTTTATCTACAATACAAGTCTCTGATCCGAACTCACTCTCTAAGTTCTAAGTGTTCAACATAATATTAAATGTTATATTAATTATTATTTTTTAATTGTTAAACTAACGTTTTTTTAAGAAAAGATTTTTATGCATAGCACAAAGGGTAACAATTATTATAAGCAATAATTATCAGCCTGAAACACTCATCCACATTGAAAAATCTTCCGAGAAAAAATACATTACGCCAACGGGACTTGAACCCGTGCCCTTCTGATTGTCGGTCAGCTGCTCTCCCAATTGAGCTATGGCGGCTTATATTATACCCGCCAAATGATTCAATATATACTAGTGTTTCATTCAACAATTACTGCTTATTATATTTTTTCCACCTGAAAACAACCAACTTTATTTTTGCGACAGAGACACTGTTAGTGTTAAATCCGTCGCTAGATGGCGTCGAGACAAATTATGTCTTCATTTATTGGGGAAATACTTAAACTTGTCAAATATTAATTATTATTTTTAATTGTTAAACTAACGTTTTTTTTAAGACAAGATTTTTATGCATAGCACAAAGGGTAACAATTATTATAAGCAATAATTATCAGCCTGAAACACTCATCCACATTGAAAAATCTTCGGAGAAAAAATACATAAGCAGTAATTGTTGAATGAAAAAATATAATAAGCAGTAATTGTTGAATGAAACACTAGTATATATTGAATCATTTGGGTATAAGATAAGCCGCCATAGCTCAATTGGGAGAGCAGCTGACCGGCAATCAGAAGGGCACGGGTTCAAGTCCCGTTGGCGTCATGTATTTTTTCTCGGAAGATTTTTCAATGTGGGTGAGTGTTTCAGGCTGATAATTATTGCTTATAATAATTGTTAAAACAGAATTCGTCCACAAATAAGAATACCTGATAACCTAAAAAGAAATGCCGACTTCGATTGAACGCCGAAATTGACAAAATAGAAGACGTATTTTGAGGGAAGCTTATTACGTCCACAAAGTAAGTAATATCTATCATAAAATATCTAAATGTATTATTTATTTATGATCATAAATATTTTGAGTTATGTGGCATTATTCAAATTTAGACTGTTGGCGTATTTTATTATTTCCCCGAAATAAACGATATATTATATTAAGTTATCTTTATAGCTCAAATGCCAATCTCGCATACTTTAATACATTTTTATTTTTTCTTTGGCAAACGTTCGGCAATAAAATATACAAATATATGAAAATTAATATCATTTCTTGGGAAATTCTCGTCTAAGGTATTTGCTTTGTGGAGCAATTTGATGTAATAAGAAAGTTAATGTTGTAATTTGAATTCTGGTTTACGTTCATCGCATGGAATTGTTAAGGATTGTATATGACAGACCCTTCGATTTTTCCTTTTACTGCCGGACAAGCAGTTTGTCAATTTCCTAAGTGGTTCATTTCTTTGATTTGTTTAATTTTGTTTACAATAGATCTACATAGGAGGCCCAGGTGAATAAGGTATGAGAGGTGGATAGGATTCTGGGGTCAATATGTTCAGGAGCGACGGACATATGAATCCATCCCTCCCATTGCGCTCCAAGACGATGGGTTGAGATAGTCCAGCTGGAAAGGCCAAACGGTCTCCCTCAACCAGCTCTCCCGATCCGGCCCGCCACGCAATAAGTGGGCAGACATGTCCGCCGCCAAGATCTAAATAAATTAAACCCGTGAACCCGGACATCTCTGCTAAATCACCAAATTGCTTGGGGTGAACTGATGTGATTGTGGTTATCCAATAAATGGTTCCCGGGGCGGCGGTGCCTGACGTAAAATGTACTAATAATTCTGTGAATGACCCCGCGTCCAAAAATTTAATAAATCAAAAAAATATATTTCCTTATTTATTCAACATAAGATTTGACCTATAAGGTACCTAAATGCCTACCTACTTAATTATATTTTATGCAACATTTGTTATCTGAATTTCAGCAAAAGTGAGGAAAATTTGAGCCTACGTCGACAAGAAATGACACGCTAACAACATACTTTTAACAGTTTATTGTAATCAGTGGTGTTATCACATTTACACCTTCTCGTGTTTCGATGGGCGACATATCCGCCTTGACGATAGAAGTGTGGAAGATAAAAATTGATTTTTCTGATTCTGATCGTTGTATTAAAAATGTGTCTCTAATATTTTAGTTCATAGTTAGTGATTTCAAAAACCACACATTCCGAAACAGTTCTAATTGACTACAACCTCATTATGATATAGAAAACGCCAATGTCTGGTAAGACGGATGTCACCAACACTCCTGGCGTGACGTCAACGCCACCGAACTTAATCGTTATATTTACTGTGGTATTTTAGATTAAAAGAACAATTAAAATACCGTGCTTGGTATATTATGGGGCTAAATGAAGGCGGCCCGGGCGGGAAGAAATTTGGAAATATGCAGTCCTGTTCACTAAAAATGGTCAAAGCCATTTAAAATAAGGTTTGGATTGTATATCTTATGGTGGTGCCTACTAAGAATTTAACCCTCAGGCTTTTCAGTATTTTTGATCAATTTGCAATATTTCCGATATAGTATAGACCAGGGATGGCGAACCAATGGCACGCGACACAATATTTTAGGCACGTCACTATTCAGTGATCACAAAATTTATTATGCACTACGAAAAAAAGTGTGAAGTGTATAAGTAGGTGAACGAGCGAACCCGAGTGATCTCTACGCTACAGAATGTTCGGGTAATGCAAAATGTTCATGTTTTTGTATTAAATAAAGGGTTTTTAATTGATAGTAAGTATTTATTATTATTATTTTCCCAATAATCACAAAGTCAAAATTATTTGATTGCACGTCTATCCCTTCATTAAACATTTATTTAGAAAAATGGCACGTTGATACTTAAAGGTTCGCCATCCCCGGTATAGACTTGAAATTAACGTGCTATATATTTCTTATTTTTACTGATTTTTCATAGAAAACAAATACTGTGTCATAAACAAGACAAAATTACCTTTCATGACTTTAAAGTGAACAATGCTGTTTCTAAATGATGAAATTTTAATATGAAACATGAAATGTCTTGTCTAAAACGCTTACCACATTTTTGCTTTATTTCTGACAGAACACGATATTTCGAATATTCCTTTTGTTTAGGGAATTTGTAATATAAATATAACTTCACATTTTATCTCGTGCATACAATAAGTACTAAGAAATAATTCTTCACTTTGCTATTTTTGCTTTCTTTTTTAAATGAATGTGTGGATTTTAGCTAGAGTAAAGTTAGCCTCCCAAAAACTGGGCGTACAGTACAGGGCCTGCAGATACTTTAATAGTACACAACTGCTAACCCTGTACATATCACAAGTGCGCCCTAGGGTTGAATTTGGCAGCCACCTCTGGTCTGGAGCTCCAAAATACCTGAAAAATAACCTCGACTCTGTGCAGAAACGGGCGGTCCATTTAATAGATTCTCCTATCATAACAGACGGATTGCAATCTTTAGAGCACAGGCGTCGGGTGGGAATGCTATCCTTGTTCTACCGGTATTACGGTCGAAGATGCTCCGAGGAACTAGCATCATTGATCCCTTCGGCACTGGTGCATAGTCGGTAAACACGCCAAACACGTGCCCAACATTTGTACACGGTTGATATTTGTCACATGAGAACGGTTCGTTTCTTCGACTCGTTCTTGTGTTCGACAGCTCAGCTGTCGAATGATTTTCCGGCCTCTGTGTTTCCTCCTTCCTACAACATGGGTCTCTTCAAGACCAATGTTCATTCCTTCGTCTCCTCAAAAAGACCCTCCACACAGCATCCCAGATGACATAGGCCCTGAGGGAAATTATTTTCCTCAGGACCCCCTGTGTGGAGTTAATGTAAAAAAAAAATTAGTAAAAATAAAATTTTGTATGTGGAAATTATCACACTTCCCGATATCCGATCAAGCTGAAACCTGGCAGAGAGACTCGATGTCAATGATAATGCATTCCATAAATTTTTGCTGGCAATCATACATAAAATATAGAAATAAATTTCGACCTTCCCAACACTTTTTTTTAACAACGAATTTCTCTTTTGAACGCAGAAAACAAGACTTATTTTCGCATAATTTAAATACTTCATTTGGCCATATTTGGCTTTGAGAGACTTGAAGGCATATTCCACTCTGATATTGTGTCATGAAATGTCTTCAATTAGTGTTAAACTGGGAAGAATTATCATTAAGGATTCATCTCAGATGAAATTAAGGTCACGAATTTGATTTAACGACAGCGGTGAGCTTTGAAAGCCATCCATTTCTATTGTTTGGCCAATAGGTAACCAAACCGAATGATAGTTCATGACCAATTTCTGGAGTCGTAGTTTAGCTTAGTACCGGGTGCCTAGGCTTGCTTTAGTGCCTCTCATAAGCTTTAGTACACTCGTAACAATCCTGCCCAGACTATAAACAGTTCAGACCAAGAAACAATGATACAGGGAGGTTATAAACTAAAGGTGCGTCTAAATTTTTTGTCACATGAGAGCAGGTCACTTCTACGACTCGTTCTTGCGTTCAACAGTTCGGCTGTGGAACGATAGTCTAGGTTTTTGACATAGGCCCTGAGGGAAATTATTTTCCTGGACCTGAACCTGTAGATTGCATATTTCCACATTTTTTCCTTTCCTCGCTACTGTAATGTAAAACTTCACTGGTGTACGCAGATACTGAAAAATTCTATTTTAATGATTTGCATTTGCGATTTGCGACCTTACGTTCCTCAAAAAGAGAATCTTAAAAAAATTACTCCATACAGTATTCATGTATCGTGTTCATTTTCGTATGTAACGTTTGGTATTTTTTACATTCAAACACTTTAAAGTTCTGTAGGGTACTTCTAGATAACAATAGGTCCTTGAAAACAAACTGGTTTATTATGAGTTAACGTTTTTACAATACATAATTATGCTACAAGTCGCACGACCTGTCAATACTGGCGGCTAATTGACTCAGAGCGGTAGGCTGGCCCGAAATAACTCGACAGCCGCCGCCTACTCGGGCACCCCTGTCGGCCATGGATAGGAGCATTTTCCCTGCTGGCATATGTCGGCATCACTTAGAAATAGAGCATGCAATACCGTTATATCGTTATCGAAATTTCGCGCTGTTTTTCAGTACCGTTAAAGCGGGATTAGAAATGCGAATTTCGCGGTATTAAACACGAACCATGATAGGGAAATCCCCGCTACGAACAGTGCGTGAAGGAATTCGCGAATTCCCTACCGCCTTTGTTTGTAGTCTTACTCAGTCTCAGTCTTACTCGCAACTACTCGCAAGTCGGACAAGTGAGTGACTAATCTGTCCTATTTTATTTGTTTACTTCGTGAAAGCGTGAAAAAATTATTATTTTTACTAATACATTAAAGTATTATACTCGTATCCATGTATAAAACTTTTTGTTGTTGTAAAAAATGAATACTACAATTAATGGTATTGAATTCAAAGACTTTAGAAGTTTTAATATAGTGTGGAAACATTTTTGCGATCTATAGATCGTCAATCAGCGAAGTGTAAACTCTATACAGTTATAATTAAAACTAGTGGACGATAAACAAGCGGACTACATACATATTTTTTTTTTATAATAATAATATATCTTTATTGAACAAAAATTTAAAGATTTATAACTACAAAAAAAATATGCAATAGTTTAAAAGTTGCATAAGTACAAAAGTTAATAACGGTAAACAATATACATATAACAGTAGGTACTTAAAGTTATATTATAAATCTTATTATAAATCTCTATTTATTTGTTTATAATTATAATTCCGTGCTTAGTGCGTAAATTAAATTATTTACGCACTAAGCACGGAATTGGAGCTAAAAATGTTAACTCCGACGAGATATCAGAAGAGGTTGATTGTCCTAGCGCAACACCAACTACGAGCCGCAGCCAATATACAGACGAAGCAGCTAAAACGTCAACCTTAATAGACGAAGACGACTACTTCGAATCACTGGCGAAAAAAAGCAAGATATCACACTATTTCGAAAAAACTGATTCTCTTTCTTTGAAAGTGTCCCGTGTGGTGGCAAAAGATGGATTACCATTTAAAGTTTTCTTAAGTTCAGAAGAATTACAGTCTTTGTTACCAATTTCGCAATATCGCAAATTTTGTGGTATTACATGTCCGATACCGTAATATCGCGTTACTGAATATATACTGCGGTTCTGCATGCTCTATTTAGAAGCTCTTTTAATACATTACAGTTTTCATATAAGAGTAAATCGCAACTTTTGTAAGCTCCCTATATTCATGATCATAATATCCAGAAATACCGTCTAGAGACGCAGACAAGGACTATAAGGTTAAAGTTCCATAAACATAAAGTAGGTTCTCGAATAGAGCTATTGTACTCGTACTCGTACTAGGAGGCTACCTTGATTGCCATCAAAGCCTTATCGGAGACTACCAAACTCCTCCTGTGATTTAATAAAAGTGCGATATTTTGTTAAGGGTTTTAGTGCGAACTTTATTGGTTGAGATTTTTATGGATTTATAGGAGGGCAATCTCAATGTTGTATGTACAATACTAGCGCAGATCCGTGAAAAGCCTAATCTTCGGTTCTAAATTTGGGTTCAATAAAAAAAATTCAACTGTGTGGCGGACTTGCGATTTGTACGGGATTAGCAATTGTGTACTATTAAAGTATTCACGGGTCCTGTACCGCACACAACCTATAAACAATTGTGTACTATTAAAGTATTCACGGGTCCTGTACCGCACACAACCTATAAACAATTGTGTACTATTAAAGTATTCACGGGTCCTGTACCGCACACAACCTATAAACAATTGTGTACTATTAAAGTATTCACGGGTCCTGTACCGCACACAACCTATAAACAATTGTGTACTATTAAAGTATTCACGGGTCCTGTACCGCACACAACCTATAAACAATTGTGTACTATTAAAGTATTCACGGGTCCTGTACCGCACACAACCTATAAACAAACAGACGCTATCATGATCAAACCTCGAAAATAACATCAAATCCAACCCATCAGTTTCCGCAGGCTTTACAACAACTACCATACGTTTTGTTAAATTGTTAGTGCCTATTAATGTCCACGTTAGCCTTTAATCAGTCACGTATACCCGTTACATGATTACCAGAGGTCTAAATTCCCTTGGGCCCACGATATCCACGCTCCACTAGACTAAATAAACAAGCTGACCAACCTTCCAATGTAATATACGTGACATCAACTGCCACTTTTCCAGCGGCCATTTCTATCCACAATTTCGGAAATTACGGTCGAATAACATGAAACATACGTTACACGATTTTTATTGTATATCTTTTAAATTCAGCTTACTATAAGTCCACGAGCATGAGACTAGCGTGGTTGAAAAATCCTTATAATTAACAATTCAACTTTTATGCATGGACCAGATTTTCTCCTTGCGTATGCTCACTGAGAAGTTTCTGGCGAAAAACCAGAAACTTTTCTGCGCCTTTGTAGATCTTCAAAAAGCGTACGACCGAGTCGACAGGAAAAAGCTATGGAAGGTGTTGTCCAAGTATGGAGTGAATACAAATCTCATACAGGCAATTGCGTCTCTGTACGAGGGAAGCGTTGCATGTGTTAGGGTGAACGGTGATTTTACGGGGTGGTTTGACATCACAAAAGGTGTTAAGCAAGGCTGCGTAATGTCACCATGGTTATTCAATCTATACATGGATAATTGTATGCAAGAATTGAAAGATGTGGGATTGGGCGCGAAATTGAATAGTCTGAAAGTATGTTGCCTGTTGTATGCTGATGACGCGGTGCTGATTTCTAACACTATGGAAGATCTACAGTCTCTAGTATCTAGGATGAACGAAGTATGTATGAAGAATGAGTTAATGATGAATGTCAGTAAGTCTAAAGTCATGGTGTTTGAAAGAGAGAGTACGAAAACAGTGTGCGATATAGTAGTGAATGATGAATACTTGGAGCAGGTGGATGAGTTTGTTTATCTGGGTAGTATGTTTACGAGAGATGGGAAGGCTGATAGAGATATTGAAAGGAGGGTAAATGCCGGTAACTCCATTAATGGAGACTGAATGCCGTTGGAGCTAATAAAAAACTTTCAATAAAAGCGAAACTAGCAGTCCACAATGGAGTCCTGGTACCTACCCTGATGTATGGCAGTGAGGCATGGAACTGGCAGAGGAAGGATGAAAGTAAACTGAATGCTGTTGAAATGCGATCCCTGAGACGTATGTGTGGTAAAACCATGTATGATCGTGTTAGAAATGTGGATATCCGCAAATAATGTAAGGCTGATGTAAGTATAATGAGCAAAATTAAGAAAGGGACCCTCAGATGGTTTGGGCACGTAGAGCGAATGAACGAAGAAAGTAGTGTTATAAGAATATATGATGCAAATGTGAATGGTAGAAGAAGTCGGGGACGCCCGAGGAAGACATGGCACGATCAAGTAAATCAGATACTTGAGACGGGTCATGTCAAAAGTCAGAATAATAGAAGAGTATGTATGAGACGATGTATGAATGTGAGTGAGGCAAAGAGTGTGTGCCAAGACCGAGTTGTTTGGCGGTCCGTCCTCTCTGCCTACCCCTGCGGGGAAACGGCGTGATGGTTAGTTAGTTAGTTAGTTAACTTTTATTATAGCCATGACGATCCACGATTACGGTACCGTGAGGCTATAAAAAAGTCAATAAACATACGTTCATCACAATAATGCTTTCAAAAGATACACAATGTACGTAGGTCTGTTTCCTCCAAAGAAAAAGGTAATCATTTTCTTGCATCTCTCCCACACGCCGCACCGTGACGTCTCCGTGGACCCCTACAATACTACTAGCCGTGATGATAATTTTGAAAGTATGGAATATAGTTATATACAAGGATATTATTGAAGTTCGAGTGAATTTCAAAAATTCAAAAATGTCAAATTTAAATGCGCGGATGGTTTTGCTTTTGTTCTTAAACATATAATTATGCAGCTCTTTCTTACAAACTAAATAACAACAGTCGAAAATGAGACAAACGGTGAACGTATGTCTGCACCCCCCCAAAGGAAATATAAAGTCATTATCATTCATCTCCCTCACACTTATAAAGAAAATGAAACGCAATTGCCTTGGGATAAAAATAATCTCATTGAATTCAATGTTTCAAAGACCCAATCACGCCTGTTTACGTCTAAATGGGATCGAAATGAAAATCTAGTCTCCTTGATAGGCCCTCCATTGATATGCTTGGTGTAACTCGAAGTGACCAGCTCAGATATGGGGGCTCCATCGAAGCCAGAGTAAAGTTAGCCTCTCAAAAACTGGGCGTACTGTACAGGGCCCGCATATACTTTAATAGTACACAACTGCTAACCCTGTACAAATCACAAGTGCGCCCCACGGTTGAATTTGGCAGCCACCTCTGGTCTGGAGTTCCAAAATACCTGAAAAATACCCTCGATTCTGTGCAGAAACGGGCGGTCCGTTTGAGATTCTCCCATCTTAACAGACGGATTGTAATAATCTTTAGAGCACAGGCGTTGGATGGGAATGCTATCCTTGTTCTTTTTTTTTACACGAGCTCCACACAGGAGGCCCTGAGGAAAAAAAATTCCTTCAGGGCCTATGTCATCTTTGGGGATGCTGTGTGGAGGTTTTTTTAATGAAAGGAAGGAGAGGAGAGTTCAAAAAGGAAAAAGTTTCAAGGGGTGGGTAGGAATCTGGGGTTCAGTGTCGCCTGGTCCTCCACCACCATGACCTAGACAAACCTCGCCCCATGAACCCGGGTACCCCTGGTAAATCACCAAACGTAGCGAACCGCCTGGGGTGACCCATGGCAGAGGTGTTGGTTATCCAATAAAGGTTCCCGAGGCGACGGTACCCATTCCCGCCTCCCAAATTGGTTCTACCGGTATTTCAATGGAAGATGCTCCGAGGAACTAGCATTATTGATGCCTTCGGCACCGGTGCACAGTCGGGAAACACGCCAAACGCGTGCTCAACATAATATCTACACGGTTGACATTTGTCACATGAGAACGGTTCGTTCATTCAGACCAATGTTCATTCCTTCCTCTCCTCAAAAGACCCTCCTCACAGCATCTCAGATGACATAAGCCCTGAGAGAAATTATTTTCCTCAGGGCCTCCTGTGCGGAGTTAATGTAAAAGTAAAAAAAAGGATAAATAACGTACGTTTTGTGCTTTTTTTTATGCCGTCACAGTAAATAAGTAATAAAAGAGCTCAATGAGTAAATAAATATCAACAAAAAAAATATTACAAATAAGTTTCATGTTTGTTTTCTTATATTACGATATTACACTCCCAAGATGATAGTATATTCTTAGAGACAGACTTTGGGGACACATTTTATATACGAGTTACATAGTTCTTGAAAAATTCTTCTTTGTTGCAAAGGCATGAAATTTAATTCTTATGACAGTACAATGTACAGCAATGCTAAAGTTCTTTTTTACGCCTAAAAATTACTTTTGAAATGCTCCGGGCTTCGGTGTTTAAATATTTACAGGCTGGGGGAGCCTTTTAGCAAATGAGATGTGATGGTCCGTAGTCAATCCAGTTTCCTATACACAATACATGGACCAAACATATTATATTAAATATAGGTAGCCCAGAGGTGTACAACCAATGGAAATTGTGAGCGCTATAATTCGCTCGCCCCTCTTAAGCCTCGATGACATTTAACGAGTTTACAAGCTACTAGCCGGTAAATTCACTATCTGCTAGTAAACTCGCTCAGTGTAATCGTATTACTACCGTACTAGCAGATTGTGAACAATCTACAAAAAAAGTTGAAAGGGGGTCAACTTTGCTAGCTACTCGCTAGCATGTACGGTGGATGGCAAGATGGCTGCTCTCGAACAGCTGATTTCGTAACTTCTGTCAAACTACTGCTTGATCTGAATTATTAATTGTACAATCTGTTAAGTAACCGGCAAATAGCTACTAGCGGTGATTTGGTGAGGCAACTTCGAAAATCTCAGTTTTCTACAAAATGTTGACAGAATTAGTTTGCGCGGGAGTCATTATTATAGCTCAGCTTTTCGCTAGCTAGTTTGCTACTGAGCGAGTGGAACGTTTTATGTGTCATCATCACAATCCCACTCGCCGATTTGCCTGCTTTTAAACTAGTTTTAAACTTTTAACTAGGCTAGTAGCTTGTAAACTCGCTTAATGTTATCGAGGCTTTATATATATTTAAGCCAATTTCAAATACTTAATTATGCTGGAAAACAAACCCAAGAGTCATCATTTGGGAATAACTCACATAACGACTAGACTAACGACCTTCAGTCAAATTTAAACAATGCAGTAATTGGGGTAACTTTAAAGGGGTAATAACCATTATTAATTTCCGTCATTTTGCTAGGAAATTAATAAGGGTGTACGTAACTTTGCTGTTTGGGAGGCGGGCATGGGCACCGCCGCCCTGGAAACTATTTATTGGATAACCAATACCTCTGCCATAGTTCACCCCAAGTGGTCCGCTACGTTTGGTGACTTAGCAGGGGTGTCCGGGTTCATGGGGTGAGGTTTTTCCGCCACTCCTGGACACACTGGCCCCCAGATTCCTACCCTCCACTCTTCACATCATTTTCATTCCCAGAACTTCCTCTACTTCCTTTCATAAAAAAGACCCTCCACGTAGCATCCTCAAGGATGACACACGCCCTGAGGGAAATTATTTTCCATGAATCTGGACACCCCTGGTAAGTCACCAAATATTACGTAAGTACCACTTGGGGTGTCCTGTAGTAGGGGCGTTGGTTATCCAATAAATGGTTCGCGGGGCTGCGGTACCCATATCCACCTCCCAAATTGAATACCTGCCCCTGAGAATCAGTCCCACATTTTGTGATTTGTTAGATTGAAATGCCTAGGCTTCAATACAAAACAATACTACAAAAAACATTTTTTTTCTATAATCAAAAATGTTATGCGCCACTGTTTAATGTATCTAAGTCACCGCTGGGCCTGAGATCGGTTCTAACCAAGTTTTGATCGATCTCTAATCTGGTATCTGTTGGACACCCCTCGCTTTGCCCCCGGCTGATCTCTGACATTTATTACGTGCCAACTCTTTCATCATGAAAATGAAGGTTTATCTATTTTGTTCTGGAAATGTTCATTAATTGTTATTAGCAATTTTAAATTTAAGTCAAATGGCGTGAAAAAAACTTTATTTTTAACAGTGACATGCCATGAAATTTTTACACCGAAATCGGGTCATAATTTTTTTTTTATTAAAGAATACTTAAACTCTTCTTCAAACTCTTTTTGGGCTTTACCGGTCAGTGGCTGAGTTAGTATTGCGTTTGAGTCTCACCCAAAGGTCGTAAACCAGGCATCGGATCCTAAGTCAACATTTTTCGCTTAGGCGCAAACTACACGAGCGGTTCTCCCGCCGCGGGAAACCACAGCAGACACAATTTACTATGAGCGTTGTATGGCGCAAACTACACGAGCGGTTCTCCCGCCGCGGGAAACCGCAGCAGACACAATTTACTATGAGCGTTGTATGGCGCAAACTACACGAGCGGTTCTCCCGCCGCGGGAAACCGCAGCAGACACAATTTACTATGAGCGTTGTATGGCGCAAACTACACGAGCGGTTCTCCCGCGGGAGCTCGCGGTTCACATGCGGGAGAAATTCGCCCGCCACATGCAGCGGGTCTCCCGCCGCGGGAAACCGCCAAGTTCAAACTACACGGGCGGTTTCCCGCGATTGCATCATTTGAGAGAATGTTGTTGATCGGTCGTGGGCGTAAAGGATCGGGCGGTTTCCCGCGGCGGTAGAACCGCTCGTGTAGCTTGGCGGAAAACCGCCACCCGTGTAGTTTGATATGTGCCGCCAGCTTTCTCGAGCGGTTTCCCGCAGCGGGAGAACCGCTCGTGTAGTTTAGGCCTTACTGTCGTGCTAGTATGAGATTTTCAACTGTTGTCTATCTGAAATGTTTGTCTATCTTTTAAAACATTCTAATTTCCAAAATTTTAAGTTTTTCCAGATGGATACAAGTAAGCGTGATAAGTTAGATTAAGAAAGGGACGCTCAGATGGTTTGGATATGTAGAGCGAATGAACGAGGAAAGGTGTGTAAGGAGAATATATGACGCAAACGTGAATGGAAGAAGAAGTCGGGGACGCCCGAGGAAGACATGGCACGACCAAGTGAATCAGATACTTGAGTCGGGCCATGTGAAGAGTCGGAATAATAGAAGAGCCGGTATGAGACGATGTACGAATGTGAACGAGGCAAGGACTGTGTGCCAAGATCGAGTTGTTTGGCAGTCCGTCCTCTCTGCCTACCCCTGAACGGCGTGATGGTTAGTTAGTTAGATACCATTAACATTACAGTATAGTCAACTCTATTACATTATTATTATTAAAAGTATGATTAAATAAATAAAAAGAAAATACTTTGTTTTAAGTCACTTTATTTATTTATAAAAAAAAAAAAAAAAATGATTCCTCTACAATAAATGGTGAAGTGATCATTGCATATGATTATATTTAGAATTTGGGAGGTGGGTACGGGTACCGCCACCCCGGGAACTATTTATTGGATAGCCAATACCTCTGCCATAGTTCACCCCAAGTGGTTAGCCACATTTGGTGTCTTAGCAGGGGTGCCCGGATTCATGGGGTGAGGTTTGTCAAGGTCTTAGTGGCAGATGTTTCTACCCACCATCTGCGTGGCGGGCCATATCGAGGAGGTCTTTTGACCTCTCCAGCTAGAATTCTTCAATCCATCGCCTTGCACCGCAGTTGAAGGGATGGATTTATATGTTCGTCACTCCTGAATAGACTGATCCTCAAATTCCTACCCACTCCTCATACCTATTTCCTTCCCAGAACTTCCTCTTCTTCCTTTCCCAAAAAAAAACCTTCCTAAGATGACATAGGCCCTGAGGGAAATTATTTTTCTCAGGGCCTCCAGTATGGAGATAAAGTTAAAAAAAAAAATACATTCTTTCGAATGTTCTTTACGCATTTTTAGTGGAAAAGACAAATTATGCAACATTATGTAGAGATAAATTATATATGTAAAAAGATTCCATCCAATTTTCACTTTTTGATAGTAGGTACTTCAATTCTAACATTTTATGCTCACTTCTAAAACACGTGTGAGCTATAAAACCCTAATAATTCACACATTCACGACACAAGAGACAAGTAGGCATAAAAAAACACTCAACAAACGTAAATTTAATAAAAGTTTAGGACAAAGAAACAACGGATTTCCTCAAAACTTACAACATCCTTCCAAGAGTCATTAATAACATGGAAAAGCAGGATGAATTTGGGTTAACACAGCAGTATTCTAACTAAAGCAGCTCTTATAATTATCTTTTAACAAGAACTCTAAAAACTATGTCGTAGGTGTCACAAATATTTCTAAAACAACATTAGAGCAGCACAGGAAAGCCAAGTGAGAGGGATTTAACCCCTCCGAATTTTCGAGAATATTAGCTTTTGGTGTCTTAAACGAAATGACATTTTACGAAAACTTTGTATTATTACCGCTTTACAATTAAAGCTCTATAAATGAAACATTTCTGAACGTAGCCGAATAGTAAAAACTGTTTTAGACAGGTTACAAAATAAGCTTTCGAATTATTATATTACAAATAAATATTAACATTTGTAAATATTAAAATTTAGAATGCAAACATTAAAAAAATGTGAAAATGACTCACGTGATGTTTTTTTGTGAAAACGGTACTAAAATCACAGATTATGTTAACAACAATACTTATTCTATTGTATAAATGTGTAATAAACACTTTTGTCACCTCACTTTTTTATTATTTCATATAAAAATATTTAATAGAAATTAACAATGTCGGCCGCCCGTAGGAAATTTGGCGGCATAAATTATGTGTCAGACTGCGCGTCTGACAGAATGTTCTTTTTATGTATTTCTATGGACAACTTGAATAGAGATGTGTAGCATGATTCACTATCGACCTTTCACTTTTTATTTTACGGATGTAACTAAAACAATAACGGAATTATAACGGTTTCTATGGAGACACACGCGCTGACGTGTAAACACGCTTATTGTACTTGACTGCTGTCGTATTTTTAACGCATATATCTGCTTACGTTGCGGAATATTATATATTATGAAAACTTGTAAGAACTTTCATGTTTCGCCACTTAAGCAACGTTCTGAGGATTCCGTATATCTACCGAATTATTATATATTTCTCATGAACACTTTCAGTTTTTAAGTTCCTAAAAAGAGCCAGATCCAGCCTATTTTCGGCTCTTCTTCCGAAGAGCCGAAAATAAGGTAATTTATATGAAATTCCCTCGATAGAAAAAAATCACGAAGTTTTATATTTTTTTATTAATTTTATTTTAGTAATTTTTACATTAAAGTTTACAAATTGCTAATTAATCATAAAATTACACATTGTTTTAAATATTTCTATTTTGAAACTGACAATAATTCGAGGTGGAATTCCATTATAATACATCATAATAAAACGAATATAAAACTTTATTCCACTTAATTTTATTGACCGTAACCTGTTTCAGCTCGTTAGAGCCATCATCAGATTGGTACAAATAATTCTTAGTCTACGGTTTATATACATTACATATGGGTGAGGGGGAGGGGGGTGGTTTACAAGGAATTTAATCGATTATATTTGTTACTAAGTCGTTTTAGACTGTCGAATTTTTAAATATTTTGGTAATTCCAGTAGGCTAATTACCTTGGGTTTGTAGCTTACTTCAATGTTGTTTAGGGAAAAACCTTTTTTTTTTTTTTTGATATATAACATATTGTATACAATGTTTTTTTCCAGTTTGATGTAGCTTCTACAAAACATCTTGAACCTTCCAATTGGTGCGGACTTTCTGGTAGCGTGTTATAAAACTTCGTTCCTTTGTACAGTAAACTATTCTGCGTATTCGCTTTGTCGTTTTTGTGTTGCCTGATTTCCTTGCACGTCCTTGTGTTATGTCTGTGAATGTCCTTCTTATTCTTGCTTGCACTGTCCCAATCATTGCCTTAGGTAGGCTGTCGGGGTCGGCTCTTCTCGTTCTAGGTTATTGCTTCTTCGGTTCTGGGTATCGCTTTCATCCAGGCGGTTTCTCTGTACTATTTTGGAGCATTGA
Source organism: Limnephilus rhombicus (assembly GCA_929108145.2). Taxonomy (NCBI): domain Eukaryota; kingdom Metazoa; phylum Arthropoda; class Insecta; order Trichoptera; family Limnephilidae; genus Limnephilus; species Limnephilus rhombicus. The sequence goes on along the minus strand of OV815280.1, from coordinate 52,001,664 downwards.
GTCATCCAGGAGATATATATGCCTGTGAATGTCTTTGATGTATATATTTTTATTTCAAAAGTATTTTGGTAACAGGTTGTTTACTATTTTATCATCGTGTTCGAGGTCAGCATCTGTTTCACGGTTAGCCAATTTAGTTCCTTTAACAGTTTAGCCACTTTTGAAAATCTATTTCGCCAAAGTATTATTCTCATTGCACTATATGAAAATTCACATGCAACTTAAGCATTTTTCTAGAGATTTTTGTTCTATTTTAAACGAGGCGTGTTTTATTAAATATTTTCTATATTTTCGCTTAATTAAAATCTTTAATGGCCTACATCTTATAATGTAAAGCAAAAATAAATAAAGTAGCTAACATTCATGCTAGATATTTGATATACCTTTTGATTACAAAAATAATTTTTCAGTTTGGTTTGGTAAGATTTATATGAAACCGGCCTAAATGGGCCGCGCGTACGTTCCCCTTAATCCCAATGATTGAAATTACTTGTGAAATTGAAATGTGTTCGGTAAAACTCCAAATAAAATAGAGGTACGTCGATATTGCAAGTTGCTTGATTTACGTTATCGTAAGGTTTACAATAAATATTTAACTCGACTGGACGTCCTGTCTTAGGAAGTTCTAAGTTATTCTGAAGCTGGGAAAGCAAACACTCCCGACACCCAGTAGTCTATCACAAGCCATCGGGTATTTCCGTAATCGTTCGTGGATTAGACACGAACTACGATGGATGATACTCTTCTAAGGTACCACGTAATTGACATTTGTTGAGACATATAAACACTGCATATAACTGTCTTTTTTACATTAACTCCATACAGGAGGCCCTGAGGAAGATAATTTCCACTTCTTCTAACACAGCAAACTTATTTTGTGGCACCATTTTGATTAAAATTAATAAAATACTTTGTTTTTACCACTTTTATTGTTTACAAAATCAACGTGTTTCGTGAGCAACTCTCACTTCTTCAGGGTTCAGTATCAATAAAAAATCCTGAAGAAGTGAGCGTTGCTCACGAAACATGTTGGTTTTGTAAACAATAAAAGTGGTAAAAACAAAGTATTTTATTAATTTTAATTAAAATAATTTTCCTCTGGGCCTATGTCACCTGGGATGCTGTGTGGAGGGTCTTTTTGAGGAGAGGAAGGAACGAACATTGGTCTTGAAGAGACCCATGTAGTTGGAAGGAGGAAACACAGAGGCCGCCAAATCATTTCACAGCCGAGCTGTTGAACACAAGAACGAGTCGAAGAAACGAGCCGTCCTCATGTGACAAATGTTGGGCCCGCGTTTGGCGTGTTTCCCGACTATGCACCGGTGTCGAAGGGATCAATGATGCTAGTTCCTCGGAGCATCTTCCATTGTAATACCGTTAGAACAAGCATAGCATTCCCACCCGACGCCTGTGCTCTAAAGATGGCAATCCGTCTGTTAAGATGGGAGAATCTATCAAACGCATCGCCCGTTTCTGTGATTTATACAGGGTTAGCAGTTGTGCACTATTAAAGTATCTGTGCGCCCTGTACAGAACGCCTAGTTTTTGGGAGTACGTGTTGAAAATACGTGTCTAATCCTAAATACTAGACTTTAAGATGGACTTTACAAAGCTTTTGAAGACAACCGGAATAAATTAAGATGTATATACCAACACCAGCTTATTTCACATTTTATACACGAACGAGTCAGGAAACCGTTCAGTTATTACTGTCGATATCGACTGTGGGTGGTTATTTGCTGTTCCTATTTACTCTGTGATAATTAATGAATCCGTTTTCAAAGATTCAATTCATTTCCAGCATCAAAGAAATAGGTTGGAGCATTTAATTACTTTTTCTTACAAAGTGACTTGGGGTTTAAATTGCGGAATATATTAAAGCGTTGTGGAGAAAGGCCCCAACCAAAATGCATTTCTGAACTGGTCAAAATGATTGCATTCGAAATTATTATTGAGAAAATGCATTTGAACGAAACGAAATGGATAAATAAAAGGACGATATTTGAATAGCTGAAGTAGAACTTGCTTTATTTGATATTTTCCAGGATATTCGATTTAAAGATTCCGTCAAATTAGAGATTTTGTTTGAACGATAAAATGTGATAAATATGTTTTATTTATATTGAATTTCATAAAGAAAAGTAATTAATATTCACTTAACTCGGTTTCAAATATATTTTATACTAGCTGATTCCCGGCATGCGTTTTTTTTATTTTTTATTAATAAAATTCCTTTATTATTTATTTACAGTTGTTTTACATTTTTAATTTAAGTCCCGTTAAACTGATTGATATCAGTTTGTCAACGGGTTCTTTTGACAATTACTTTTTTTTAAATTGAGACAGGTCTTCGAACAAGTCGAAGAGACAGGTACATGAAATATACAGGTACATGAAAAAAAAAATTGTTAATAAAATTTATAAGAAATACAGAACAGAGAAAATGAAAGAAATAAAAGAAAAGACAAGGGAAAATAATAATGGAAAAAACATTAAAACGAAAAGCGGAAAATAACAGAAATTAGTACAAAAAAGTTCTTTCACTTAACCATTTTTTTAGCGTACATTTCCTTCTGAAACTCAATTCACAGCTTTTTATTGCGTTGGGTAACATGTTGTAAATTATTGCGTTGCAATGCCATATTCAAATGAATACATTGTTTCTCCCTGAATCACCTTTCCCGTGCATCCCCGTTCCCCTTCCGCGTTCCCTTCCTAGCTAACTTTATAAATTATAGCCTTTATGTTATTCTGATATCTGAGCTATATTATTGTAAAGTTTCATTAAAACCCATTCAGTAGTTTTTGCGTGAAAGAGTAACAAACACATATACTTCCATACAAACTTTCGCGTTTATAACATTAGTAAGATTTTTTATATATTATTCTAGACAGATACTGTGCAAATTTCATTAAGACAGATCTCACTTATGGTACGGTACCCAAACCCGTCTCACAATCCAGGTATGAGTACCGCGACCCTGGGAACCATTTATTGGATAACCAACATCTCTGCTGCAGGTCACATCAAGTTATCCGCTACGTTTGGTGATTAAGCAGGGCTAGGTCTTGGTGGCGAATGTGTTTCGCTTACTGCGTGGCGGGCCGGATAGGGGGTGACTGCTTAAGGCAGACATAATAGAACTAATACGATTTCATTGCCCTGGTCGCGCTAACAATAGACTGACTCTACCGTTCTACTATAATAACACACATACATTATCACATTATTACTCACCAATCAGTCGATTACACATTTTGGGAAATGAATATGCTAACATCGGCGACATTTATTTCTTAAAATTAGCGCAATATAAACATGCACTCAAAAATTATTTTTCCATAATGTAACTTTATATACGCAATATGGACATGTTGAAATGAAATGTGATATTTCTCATTGTTCTTTTTTGTTATTTTTTGTTGTGATACACAAAATAATTGTATGTTATTTTAAAGTTTAAAACTACTATTATGTAATGATATTATTTTTCTTACTTTTGTACTCTATTATATGTTTATTTATAAAAGGCAGTATAGCCGTTTATGTATTTAAAATAAATAAATAAAATAATCTAGACCTCTCCAGCTGGACTCTCTCGACATTGCACCGTAATGGGAGGGATGGATTCGTACGTCTCTCACTCCTGGACACATTGACCCCCAGATTCCTACGCATGAGGGGTGGTCATATTTTTTTCCTTCCCAGAACTTCCTCTCCTTGCTTTCCCTAAAAAGACCCTCCATACAACATTCCCAAACATGACATTCGCCTTAAGTTTTTTTTTGCTCAGGCCTCCAGCATTTTTGTGGTAGTTCCAAAAACAGTCTTTATGCTTTCATTTTCAGTACCCGGGCAATTCTGACCGTCATATTGTGAACATAAAGCAAGAAAGCGCAGCTTTTGACTTCAGTTAAAATCTGTCTTTGTTTGAGATGAATTTGGCCCTTACGATTTGCCTCATCTGTTTTGGGGGGCAACCGTTTTGCCCTAACGCACCGATTAGCTTTATAAGTTCCGATCCGATTATTATTAAGAAATAAGTACGGTAACGTGGTATAATATCACAAAAATAAATTATGATAAAACTTGGGGCCGTGAAAAGATATTTGAATATACATATATATATATATGATAACATGCCACTATGTAACTAGCTTTTACTTATATTTTCTCGAAAACTGGCCTAAAGTACTAATTTTTATTATTCAAAAAGCAAAATGATCGCAATCACAAGCTTATTTCAGAAGACATGATTTAAGGTTTCAAACAGTGGGTTCTAGAAACCCTTAGAAACCCGCTCGAAGACAATACTACCAGAAACTGTAATTTAGCGTAACACCCTACTTCTCAAAACACGATGGGAACAAATTGGTTTAACTGTGAATACCTTAAGCTCTCCCTAACAACACAAAAGCCACCCTAAACCTACAGCCACGTGCACAATTTGTGGGTTGTAATGTACACCAACTCTTCATACACATTTGTACCAGTAGCGGTTTTCGAATTTTGTCAGGCTTGTATTTTACTAAACTTTAAACTCCTTTAAAAAAATCCACCCAAGAGCGAGTCCTACATGAACCCTAAATCACGTAGGTGCTTTATTAATGTCAGCGCCTATGTAATCTTCTGTCATATTTATTAAATTCAAACAAAACATTATGGTGGTAGTTGCTCTGGAGCAACCTTCAAACTTTGGGAATCTACAGTTGCCTGAGTGCGCAGCACTATGAGATTTGCTAACAAACTTGCCGGAAAGTATTTTGTGATAATCAACAACTTTTTTTCTAAAATAGGTTATTTACTAGAGAAGTTGATTTTTATATTAAAAATACAAACAGTTTTATAAAGTAAAGTTAAGTTAAAGTAGTAAATTGTGATTTTTGCATTTAAAACTTTTTTACAGAAGCTTTAATAAAATGCCGAAATGTACGATACATATTGTTGCTCGTATATTGATGCTAGGTCCCTAACCTCTGGTGATGTGATGTGATGAAATTCCTTTAGATACAGTGAAAAATATATAATATGATACGTAAAAGACCAACATAAGATTTTTCAGATTTTAAAAAGGGTTTTTTCTCCCCTTTTAATCTCTGATTGAACTCCCACTGAGATAGGTCACGAACCGCCACTGGTTTATACACTCGATAGTCTAACAATCTAACGTACAAAAACAAACACTAACCACTAGTAAATTTATGAGTTTTCTTGCCACTATCAATATTAGCCGTTAATCATGATTGCGAAGCCATGAATAAATTTTATAAATATTTTAGTACGAGTAGTTTTTATGTGATGATCAGATGAGAGTTTATACTGCCCGAAACCAGGAGTCTGGGTTGACTACCGTATCGCAAACGTGAAATTAAATAATGAAGTGGGTGGAATGGGGGGGGGGGGGGGTTATATGAAAGAGTTACGAATTTGAGTGAAAAATATTTATTTATTTATTTATTTATTTATTAACGCCGATTATAGCGGCTTTTATAAAAGAATTACAATTATTTTACATATGAATACAGAATATACATAGATAAAGAAAAAGAAAAATAAAAATATAAAATTCATAAAGGAGAACAATAAAAATTGTAGTATCGACATAAAAAAGTACAAAGAGTAGGTTATTATAAATACAAAACAACATATTATATATCCCGGATATTATTGTATATTTATATTGATTGTCTGCTATATTTGCTGTATTCTATGCTTCGAAGTATGTTTGCAAGGCTTTGCAACAGGGCCCGAAAAGAAGAAGATGGAGAGATACGAAATTACGAATGTTAGAGCGATAACATTTACAGCGACAAAATCGATGCGAAAATTGCGAAAATGTTTAATAAAACACGACTCATTATCTTAAACGGATTATCTTAAACAGCATTCAAAGAAACACTGTGAATTTTTTTCATACATATAACTTGTAAAATAAATGAAACAAACGTGTTAATAATAATTTTTGGAGCATACTTTGCGATTTTTTTTCTATCGAGGGAATTTTATATAATTTGCGTTTCGGCGCGGGAAAAGTCTTGATATTATCTTCAAGAATAACATACATTTTTTTAAGAGCTTCAAAACTTACCGTGTTTAAGGGAAATATGTAATAAATCGGTACAAATCCGGGTTACGGGCCCTTAAGGCCCGGTAGTACCCGCTCAAAAAGAAGAATACCCGCTCAAAATGATAAATATGTAAATACGAATGTTAGAGGGAGCGCGCTGATATTAAAAGCGATAATATTTAAGCAAAAATTGTAAAAACGTTTAATAAAACAAGACTCTTTGAAATAGAACAGCAAAAATCTCATGGCGAATGTCTAAAATAGCATTAAAAAAGCACTGTGAATTTTTTCATACATGTAACCTGTTAAATAACTGAACAAAACGGGTTTATAATATTTTCGTTATTTGTTTTTGGAATGTTATGCCGTATTGCGCTATCTCCTTCTTTTTGCCGGCAACACGGCACAACACCCCAAAAACAAATAACGAAAATACTTTTGGCCATAAAAATCTAAAAACGTGTCTGGGTTTATAATAATTTTCGGAGCATACTTTGCATTCATATAATAACATATAATAATATTTGGCGTAGGGAATGTATAGATATTATCTTGAAAAACAACACATATTTTGTTAGAACTTTTAAACTTCAAAGTGTTTAAGGAAAATATGTAATAAATCTGTACGTATGCGGGAAGCCGGGCCGTAGAAATTATCCAATTATTATTATTATTATAATTATGATTCTTCTCGAAATAAATGCAATCTAGGAGTAGATAGTGTCGATAAATACAACAATTCTGGTTGTATTAATCGACAATTATTATTATTTATTTTTTTTGTAATTATTTATTTATTTTGTTGTATTATTTTCTTTTGTTTTTGTTTTGTTAAAAAATATATATAAATATATATTATAGTGGTTGATAGATCAGATCAAATAAAAACCATGAAAAAAAACTAACACGTAATAGGTATTTTAAAATATATCCACCAATTTTTCAAGCTTTTGAGACGCCGCTCGTTGCCCTAGTTTCACCCCCTAATGAGGCTGTGTGTATCATTAAGGCATTGTATTTATTATGGGGAAGAATACATAAAATACACACAACCTCGTGTGCAACCGACTGCAACGGTAAACCAATTTATCATTCCTTTGTGTGCTCCAAAACATATTTTTTTCGAGGTGGTTTAATAAATCCTTTCGCATTTTCCCTAGAAGAAGCCACTTCCCAGACACCGTGCTGCACATTATAATTATGTATTTTGAAATTATTTCGTTTTAAAACTACAATAAATTAATATTTTAAACGTTGACTAAGTTTCGATCGTTGTACTTTTTTATATAAATACCGCACAAGAGTACCAACTGCTCCCAACCGTCTGGAACAAGTGAGACTATATAAATCCCCAGTTGAATATTATATATTTATCCACATCTTTACATGCATTCTTCATTAGTGACTTTGATATTAGTATTATATTATATTTAGTTTATATGCGGAAGCATGGAACCTATCCAAGGTTCATTCGCCATATTGACTTACTTGAGGAAACTGATTCTGTGAGTCTAGAAACTCGACGGAAAGCAAGTCTCGCTATTCTGTCTTTCAAAATTTGGAACAATTTCATCGGTAGCCCATTTCTCTTGGGATGCTATGATTTACATGTGCCAGACAACTACAGCCGAAGTTGACATCATGACTTATTTAAAGTACCGAACGGCAGAACAGACGTCTTGGCAAAGCATAGCCTGACGAGGGCAGTAGTGCTGTTAAATGAAATTGCAAGCCATTTGGATGTAAGTGACTGTTCTTTATATGCCTTAAAAATATTATTAAAGAGTCACTTGCCTAAATGCTGATAGGGTAACTAAATTGTACTGTAATTGGAATTATTCTGTTGTACAATAATAATAAAAAATTTAAAAATAAAATAAAAATATTTTGTCCTCATTGTGGAAATATTTGCCCTCTCTTTAAAATCTATTTATCTATATAAATTGAATCGCCGAAATGTATGTACGCGCATAACTTCCGAACGACTACACCAAATTGGATAATTCTTTTTTTTGTGTTCGTTATTGTCAGGACAAGGTTTCTATAAGCTCTCTGGCATTATGAAATTTTCAATAGGTGGCACGCGAGCTGTTTGAAAACTGAATGTACAGGGACTGAATGTATGGAATGCGGGAGGGGGGAGGGGAACTCGGGTAGTGCGGAGGGGAACTCGGGAGGTTGGTTCGCGGGACGGGGGAAGAGGGGAGTGGAGTGGGGAGAGGGAAGGTGGAAGAGGCGGAGTGGGAACGCGGGAAAGGGACGCGGGAGAGGAAGGAAAGGCGGAAGGTGAACGGGACGAATGGGAAAGGACTCGCAGGGAGAAACAATTTGTCTATTAAATGGGATAGCAACGCATGCCGGGTACCAGCTAGTAATAAATTATTACCCATCTAGAAAGTGCAAGCGTTCGTTATTTCAGGAAAAATATACGTGGTTACCTGGATTTCTGAAAAAACGCACAAAACGGGTTTGAAGTTTAAAACATGTTGACCATTGAGTATTTCTAGTTTGCGGGTTCAGCGCATTTTATTTTGTTTTTGTACTCGTAGCTCTGGTGGGAATTCTGAACTAGAAGTATGTTTATTTTGAATCTAAAAACTAAGGACAAAGGACAAAATACCTAACGGACATTGTTAAATAAATACATACAAAATAATTGTGCGATCTTGAATCTACTGGTTTTCACAAAGTTAATCACCACAATACATATATCATAACCCACTAAAAACCAGACAAAATTTCCGTATAAGGCGAATAACCCATAACTCGTTTACAGATAAATCTTTACCACACTCAACTGGGAAAAACAATAAGCAGGAAAATATGTATTCAGATTCGCCCAATTTTACACCAAAGAAAATATCGTGATTGGACCTCCGAATATGAAATGAGTTAATTTACAGAGTAAAAAGCTGGGTTCTAGCTATTGTCAATATTGAAGTAGTTTAATAAACAATGTGAGTTTAGTAAAACCAAGTGTGTGTGTGTTTTACATATTTATGGATTGGATATATTTTGTTTTTACATTAACTCCACACTATAATAAAGGAGAGGAGAGTTCTGGGAAAGAAAGGGGTTTAAGGAGTGGGTAGGAATATGCAGTTCAGTGTGTCCTGGTCATCCGCCTCCAAGACCTAAGGCACCCCTGCTAAATCACCAAACGAAGCGAACCACTTGGGGTGACCTATGGCAGAGGGGTGGTAGTACCCATTCCCGCCTCCCAAATTATAAATATGATATGGCGGTACTTGAAGAGAAATGTCGAAATATACACCCAATTCAATTTGGGAGGCGGTAATGGGTACCGTCGCCCCGGGAACCTTTCTTGGATAACCAACACCTCTGCCATAGGTCACCTCAAGTGGTTCGCTACATTTGGTGATTTAGCAGGGGTGTCCGGGTTCATAGGGTGAGGTTTGTCTAGGTCTTGGAGACGGATGACCAGGACATACTGAACCCCAAATTCCTACCCACCCCTTAAACCCTTTTTCCTTCCCAGAACTCTCTTCTCCTTCTTCCTAAAAAAATCCTCCACACATCATCCCCAAAGATGACATAGGCCCTGAGGGAAATTATTTACCTCGGGGCCTCCTGTATGGAGCTCATATAAAAAAATATAAAAAACAGGACGCCCTGAGGAAAATACTTTCCCTCACGGCCTATAAGGAAGGAGAGGAGAGTTCTGGGAAGGAAAAGGGTTTAAGGGGTGGGTAGGAATATGCGGTTCAGTGTGTCCTGGTCATCCGCCTCCAAGACCTAGGGCACCCCTGCTAAATCACCAAACATAGCGAACCACTTGGGGTGATCTATGGCAGAGGGGTGGCGGTACCCATTCCCGCCTCCCAAATTATAAATATGATATGGCGGTATTTGAACAGAAATGTCGAAATATACACCCAATTCAATTTGGGAGGCGGGAATGGGTACCGTCGCCCCGGGAACCTTTCTTGGATAACCAATACCTCTGCTATAGGTCACCTCAAGTGGTTCATGGGGTGAGGTTTGTCTGGGTCTTGGAGACGGATGACCAAGACATACGGAACCCCAGATTCCTACCCACCCCTTAAACCCTTTTCCTTCCCAAAACTCTAATCTACTTTCTTTCCTTAAAAAACTCTCCACACAGCATCCCCAAAGATGACATAGGCCCTGAGGGAAATTATTTTCCTCAGGGCCTCCTGAGTGGAGCTCATGTAAAAAAAAATCCCGATGGTCAGTGATTTTTGAGATGAACAACGTTTTCAACTACCAGAAAGTTGAAGGAATCAAAAAGCAGTCTTGGCGCATATCGTTCTTGAACTTTGGTCTGAACAAAACTGAAAACTAAAAACAAATTCTTATTCTCACAACTAAAATAATATTGTTATATTGTTTAATCTCAGAGAACAACACGTAACATCTGAATTCAATTACACTTACATTAGCTCCACATTGGATGCCCGTAGGAAAAAATTCTCTCAGGGCCTATGTCATCTTTGAGGATGCTGTATTTTTTTTACATCAGCTCCACACTGGAGACACTCAGGCAAAAAAAACCCTCAAGGCTTATGTCATCTTTGGGGATGCTGTGGGGGGGGTCTTTTCAGGGAAAGGTGTGACGGGTGGAAATGAATCTGGGAGGTCAATGTGTCCAGGAGTGACGGACGTATGAATCCATTCCTCCCACTGCAGTGCAAGGCGATGGATCGAGAGAGTCTGGCAAGAGAGGTCTAGTTTAGGTCTCCCACAAACAGTCTCTCCCGATCCGGCCCGCCACGCAGTAGGTGGGCAAACGCATTCCCCGCCAAGACCTAGACAAACCTCACCTCTTGAATCCGGGCGACCTTGCTAAGTCATAGCGAACCACTTGGGGTGACCTATGGCAGGGGTGTTTGTTATCCAAGAAATGGTTCCCGGTGCCCACACCCGCCTCCCAAATTGTGAAGGGGGTTTGTAATGAAAATAAGGAAAAAGGTACGAGGGGTGTATAGGAATCTGGGATCCAATGTATCTAGGAGTGACAGACACTGCGGTGCAAGGCGATGGTTCAATAGAGTCCGGCTGGAGAAGTCTAGGTCTCCCGATCCGGCAGTAGGTATAACGTATAACGCATTCACCGCCAGACAAACCTCACCCCGTGAACCCAGAGACCCCTGCTAAGTCACCAAACATAGCGAACAACTATGGCAGGGGTATTGGTTATCCAATAAATGGTTCCATGGTAGCGGTACCCTTACCCGCCTCCCAAATTGTGATCCTCACAAAAATCTAATCGAATCTTGAATCAAATCAAAGTTGAATCGAAATAGTCGATTAATATTGAATCTCTGATATTTATACCAATCATTTTTAATAGACCTTATTTCCACCAGTACAATGCAAACTTCTTGAAGCTCCGATATAACCTACCAGTTTCTTAATAATGTCAACTTCCAAAGTGTTGGAAACTTTTCCATAACACGACTTACTTTTTTATTGAACGTCCAGAAACTTCCAACTCTAGGATACTCGGGTCACCGACCAACCCATCTCTTGTTATCACAAATCCTGCAAGAACTTCGGTCTTGGAGAAACCATTTTGTGGTTTCATAATATTTCTTGAAATAAATTTTCTTGAACATACAACGCTTTCATATTCTACTACGCTCAAAGAGTTTGTGTTGCAATTTAACCGAAGTTTGAACCCCCCCCCCCCTTCCCCCTCCCCCAAACAAGCGCTGAATTATTTTCAAAGTTTGGCATAATCAAAGGTTCATTCGAAATTCTGTGCTATGAATCGCAAACAAATCGATAAAGTTGGCTACCATAACATAAATACGTCATAACAAACATCTAAAACACACATCTATGAAGTTTTCAATTTGGGAGGCGGGAATGGGTACCGCCGCCCTGGGAACCTTCATTGAACACCTCTGCCAAAGGTCACCCCAAGTGGTTCGCTACGTTTGGTGATTTAGCAGGGGTGCCCGGGTTTATGGGGTGAAGTTTGTCTAGGTCTTGGAGGCGGATGACCAGGACACACTGAACCCCAGATTCCTACCGAACCCTTAAACGCTTTTCCTCTCCAGAACTATCCTCACCTTCCTTTCCTAAAAAAAACCCCTATACAGCATCTCTAAAGATGACATAGGCCCTGAAGGAAATTATTTATGTACGGAGCTCATGAATTTTTTTTTTTAGGTCTCAGAAATTGGCGGGCCGGATCGGGGGAGACTGGTTGAGGGAGGCCTTTTGACCTCTCCCGCCGGACTCTCTCGATTCATCGCCTTGCTTCGCAGTGGAAGGAATGGATTCATACGTCCGTCACTCCAGGACACACCGACCCTCAGGTTTGTACCCACTCCTCATACCTTTTTCCTTCCCAGAACTTCCTCTTCTTCCTTTTACGATATAGGCCCCAAGAGATTTTTTCCTCGGGGCCTCCTATGTGGAGCTAATGTAAAAAAATAAGTAATTTAGAATACAGTTCTACTATTTGGTCCCCAGTCCTAATACCTAAATAATAGCACATCAACTAAAAAGTGACAAAAAGTTTATCACAATTTTATAAGGTTGGTTGATTTCAAACTCTTCGTACCCATTAAACAAATTAATATCATTAGTTTATTTTTATTTTTTATTTTTATTTTTTTTTATTTAAGTTTTTATTCCAGCAAGACTGGGAGGGTAGTGCAATCCCAGTCTGCCATATTACATAAACAACTATAAAAGAAAAGAAGAAAAAAAATAGTTTAAATATTAGGTAGGTACCTAATTAAAGCATGAAATGAAAACAAAATTCATCACACAAATAACAAAAAATAAGCATAAAATTAAAATAAATAATAAGTAGACAGAATTAAAAATAAAAAGATATTTTGGGATCGTCCATCATGGAGGTCGCCTCATCATCTGCATCCATCGCTCATTTAATGGGGAACTGAGCCACTCGGATGCAGCCACGACAATGATATTGGTTGAAGTCCGTATCCTGCTCCAGAAGCTGGCTAGTCGGTGGCGAAGTAGGGCTGGGAATGAGTGCACCCTCCCCTCGGTAAACATCGTGGAGGCACTGCAGAACCTCGGTAGTTGCATAAGTTGCCTGTATGCATTATTGTAGCACACCCTCAGTTTGTCCCATTGCGCTGCTGGGTATTGTGTCCACAGTTCTGACGTGTACAGGGCAGTACAGTATGTCTTGAATAGTATTTTTCTGACATCTTCGCTACAGTGGTAGAACCGCCTTGAGAGCATTCCGGCCCGTATATTAATTGCTCTTCTTTGTCGTTCCATATCTTCTATATCCTTCATGTCTTCGGTTAGGATATGTCCCAGATACTTAACCTGTGAGGCCACCAGCAGTTCAATTCCTTCTAAATATATTGGAGGAATATGTGATGGCTCCTTATTGTGTTTGAAAGCGACGATGACTGACTTTTTAGAATTGTACAACAGGTTATGAGAGTTTGCGTACTCTTCGCATATTTGCACAAGTCGTCTCATCGCTTTAATCGAAGGTGCAAGCAGCACCATGTCATCGGCGTAATTAATGTTGTTACTTCCTTGTCCGCAGATATGACAACCGATTCGTGTATCGTTCAACTCTTGTAAGAGGTCGTTAATGTACACATTAAATAGAGTTGGAGACATATTTCCCCCTTGCCTGACACCGCTCTTAAGGAATAAAGGTCTTGAAGAAGCTCCTGCCCATTGAATGTGATTTTCCTGTTGTCCGTACCAAATAGCCAGCATATTGACCACAGCTGCTGGAACATCTCGCTTTATGAGTTTTTCCCATAATAATTGATGAGAGACACGATCAAACGCCTTGCTTAGGTCAAGAAAACACCCATAGACTGTGGTTTTTCTTTTTTTGTAATAGGCTATTGTTTGTTTTACTCCATAAATGGCCATATCGGTTGATGAGGCGCTCTTGAAGCCGAATTGGTTATCAAGGGTAAATAGTTTCTCTTTAACTAGCGCGAATAAGATTTTTTCAAATAGTCTCGAAAGCATTGTCGCCAAGGAAATCGGTCGGTAATTTCCTAATACCGATGCATCCAGCTGATTGGATTTCAGGATTGGTACGATAATAGTTTTGCTCATATCCATCGGCATGTGTGTGTGTCTTAGGAGGCTTGAGTACAGGGCGGCTAGAATAGTATGAAGTTGATCTCCTGCGTATTTTATGTGCTCAATACCAATGGCGTCGTATCCTGGACTTTTACCATGGGCGGTTTGCTTAATTGCGCTTTCAATCATTTCATGAGTAACATTCATGACCAGGTCATCATTGGCCGCAGGCGGGCATGTCATTATCGAAGGTTTCATGGTATCTCCTTGATCCTCGCTTAAAGAGAAAAAGTCTCTAAATTCGTTGGCTATGTTTTCATCACCCGTAATGTTGTTGACGCATAGTGGAACTTTGCTCTTGGCTTTCAGCACAGTTGAAGTTTTTTGCCAAAACTTTCTGAAATCTTTGTTATGCATAGACGTAGCTATGCTATCCATTCGTGCTTTGTTTTCCGAGTGTTGACATTTTCGGAGAGCAATTTTAAAAGATTTCTTACTAGTTTTCCTTTCGTCTGCGAAACGGCCTTCCGTAGGCCTTCCGGCTTGAACCCAGCAGAGGAATGCATGTCTTGAATGGCGGTACAAAGTGGAGACTTCATTATTCCACCCAGGAACAATTTCAAACATTTTTTTGGGTTCTTTCCTTCTGAATGCTTTTATGGCGGAGTTTCTTAGTATATGGACAATATTACCGTAGAGAGAATCTAGTTCAAGTTTATGAGTTTCGTTATCACAGTTAAGTCTTTGACATCTAACGGCATCTGGGGGTTTCATATTTAACAATAGTTTATTGGCAAGGGCGTTGTAAGTTTTAATATCATTTTCGGAATTCGCCGTCCATTTTCCAAAAACCTTTGATCGATTCTGTCTGTTGGAAATAATGGGGGTTAGATTTAGATCTATTTCCACAGTTAGTGGGAGATGATCTGACCACGTCGCATCGGCTGTGATTTTTACGCTCCTCACTGCACGATTCAACCCCTGTGTCATAATACAGTGATCAAGCCATCTGGTGGTTCCGTGGGCGTCACTTACATAAGTAAATGTATCAGAGCTTAAATGCACAATATCGGTGTATATATAGCTATTTTCTATACAGAAATGTGCAAGTTCACGGCCAAAAAGTGACCTCGGATCCGCGTTGAAATCTCCTATAATCATGGAGTTGGAGCTGTTTTGTTCCTCAATAATGGCGTGTATTTGTCCCAGACAGTCTGCGAATTCCGGTAAGTTCTCAGCTGAATTGGTCGGCATATAAACCGTGACTATAAGGAGAGTTCCATTTGCTGACTCCAGTTCAATAGCCGTGATTCTTGGATCTCTACAGTCAATCAGAATAGCTTTTATTGTATTGCGCCATAAAATTGCAACGCCTCCGTAGGGGCGGCCAATTAATGGAGCGTCTGAGAGGTTCACCGCAGATGTTCCATGACTGAGAAATTCTGGATGTATTGACGACAGATATCCCAAGTCTGTAGGTAACAGCCAGGTTTCCTGTAGTGCAATGATGTCATTACAACCACATAATTCATTTATGAAGTGTTCTGTTCGACGAATTGATCTGCAATTGAATGAGATAATTTTTAGAGTCTTGGTACTTATGTGATCCATTTTGAATATTATTTTGAATCATTGGTTTGCTTTGTCGGCATTCGGAAAATGTATTTTCTCACAACTGAGAATTTCGGCCATATACTCGCATCCATAAGTTTTTCGTATGTTGACTCAGGAGTCCCAACTTTGAATGCTCGATATTCGCCAGATTTTGTCTGTAGTTCGTAGGCGACCGCATTAATACCGTTTTGCTTGAGAAAAGCGATAACATCTTCACAGGTTGTTGTTTTCTCCAGTCTTGTGACGAGAGCATATTTCGTCCTCTGCAAACCTTTGATTTCTGCATTTTCGTTACTGCCCAAAATGATGTTTTTGCTTTTTTTTGGTGGTGGTTGTGGCTTTTTATACGTCTTCTTTTTCATGGATTTCCATTCTTGATTATCTTGATTTTCGTTTTCATTTGAAGGTATGGTGTTGGCGACATCTGCAAATGATTTCGGGCGATTAAATGGTTTTTCGGTTAGAGGTGGGTCAAGTTTTGGATCTTTCTCCATAGATGGCATTGCGATGCTTTCATCTTTCGTGGGTTTGACCTTGGTATGAGGCTTTGGCGTTTCGTCAACAGATGGCACGATAATCATGTTATTACATGGTTTTGTTAGTTCATTGACATTAAGTTTGAGACTTTTTATTTCTGATTTTAATAAATCAATTTGTTCCTTAATCGCCAAATTCTTATCGTGGTCTGATTCATCTTTCAGTTTCTGTACATCACTTTTAATTATTATTAAGTCTCTTAAGAACGCAGTTGCGTCAATATAATCAAAAGTCACCGGCGGTAGTTTGTTTATGTTTAAAACTGCAAATTTTGGTATATTGTTCGGATCAGTTTCTTTAAGAATTTTAATTATGTCACTTAAAATACGTTTTTTCTTACCTTCACCTACTCTCCTGGCAAAGGTTTTTTCCGGTACACATTTATTGAGAACGGTTTTTGCGGACTCAATGTCTTCTTCGGTGAATGATTTATCACATATTATGTGCATAGTTTGCTCGTCCATCACGTCCATCTTTTGTTGTATAAACGCAAGGATCTCGTTCACAACAATCCCGCACGGGCAGCCTCCGATTAGAGGCATTCTCGGTTATTTTTCGTGTTGTTTTTATTATTTATTTACTTTTAGTTCGCGGAGTACGGAATGCGAGTTGTAATCGCGACGCCACCTAGCGGCTTAATGACATTACTTGATTTAACCGACATATCTTGCAGAAGAACGTTGAGTGATTTGGTACTTTAATGCAAATTCAGTATTGACTCAATGAATGCTCCTGATTTAACTAAACTAATAACGTTCCGAGTGCCAAATTGTAACACGAGACTTCAATAGTTTTTCTTTGTTTATTTGTCGAAAACAAACTATTTAATTCTTTCCCAGTTCAAAGGATGTATAGTATTTTTCTATTTTCATTTATTCGTCAATAAATTTTAATCAGAAATTTCTAACATTTTCAAATAAATAACATCACAATTTTGAACTTACATTTCCGTTTGATTTTTACCCTGCACTCTACTTTGCTTATTTTTTCTATTTACTTTAGGCAGGTTTCTATACTTTCTCTCTTATTTTTATTTGTTGTGCCTGCGAGTATTTAGTTGATTAGTTTTGTCCCTATCTCATTTCTGTATTATTTTATTTGCTACAGTGCCAATTGCATAACGTATTCATGTATTATTAAAATTTGAGTTTTATGTTCCCGACAACTTCGGAAGAGCGCGCAGACACCGAACTTTTGTTCAGAGATGCAGAACTAACCTACCATTAGGAATGCCGCTCGGAAAAATGATTATGTTACTAAAATACCTGTCCCCTGACATACGAGTAGATATTTTTCAATTAAATATTCAACAACTCAAAAACGTTATTTCTAAAACAAAATATAATTTTTGTTTATTATCGGTTATGTATAACTGTAAATGTGCATTTTAAATAAAATAAATCGAAATTAATCTAGCTTACAAAAAAAACTTTTGATTTATAAATCACATGACTATTTTGTGTTTGTTCGCTATACCATTAATTATTAAATGGTATAAAATATCTATAGCATAATAACACAAAAATCATATGGCAAAAATTGTGCACGATTGCCCAAAGCGATCTTTAAGGGGCTTTTAAGTTAGTAGAAAAATAACGTAAACTGATTCTAAAATTAATATTATACAAAATTAATCATCCAATTTTGTTTTTGAATAACATTTTTTTCTAGATAAAAAAAATATATTTTGAGTCATAGAAATCTTTATTTGGACTTTTAAAATTTTTTCTGTAAAGTGGAAAAGATGATATC
Organism: Limnephilus rhombicus; assembly: GCA_929108145.2. Classification (NCBI taxonomy): domain Eukaryota; kingdom Metazoa; phylum Arthropoda; class Insecta; order Trichoptera; family Limnephilidae; genus Limnephilus; species Limnephilus rhombicus. Next base: position 51,983,662 of record OV815280.1, on the reverse strand, counting down.
CGTCAAGTGACTGCCGCCAGTGTTGATACACATTTGTGCCCGTTTTATCGCATTTTCCATGACTTTCCGCAAGATTTCCGGTGATAACTGTTCGCATTCCTGTCGAATATTCTCCTTAAAGGCTGCGATTGTCTGAAGCTTATTGGCATAAACCCGCGACTTCAAATAACCCCAAAGAAAGAAGTCTGGGATGGTTAAATCGGGCGATCTTGCTGGCCATACCAAATTGCCAAAACGAGAGATTACGCGACCAGGAAACGCTTCCTTCGCAATATCCATTGTGGCTCGTGCTGTGTGCGTGGTTGCACCGTTTTGTTGAAACCACATGTTCACCAAGCCCCGCTTATCCAATTCAGGAAGTAAGAAGTCGTTTATCATGGCCCTGTGGCGTTCTCCAGTAACAGTGACCGTAATGCCAATGGCGTTCTCAAAAAATACGGCCCAATTATTCCTCCCGCGTGAATGCCGCACCACACAGTGGCTTTGAGGGGATGTAATGGATTTTCGTGCATCACACGCGGATTTTCAGTACCCCAGAAATGAATATTATGCTTATTGACGTAACCGTTTAAGTGGAAATGCACCTCGTAGCTCATGATGACTTTCGACACAAAATCGCTGAAAGCGTTAAACCTTAAATCGACACAATTATTTCACGCTCTTGCGGAGTATAGCGCTCCATTGCTTGTCTGTTTGTATTCTGCAGCTATCTAGTTCACAAATGTCAAATATGATTGACGTACGACGCCATTTGCAAAAATTATAACATCTTCCGATAGGGTAATTAATTTTGCGCCACCTTGTATCTTATACAAGTTGTGGCATACAGGTTTTAAAATACTTGAGTATGATGTTTATTGAGTATTACGAGTTTAATGGTGATTGCTTTAATTACGGTATGAGCAATAAAATTGTATCGAACGTGTCGCAGGAATCCGTGTGCATCAAACGAGTGCGCGAAAGCGTATGACAACCCTGGAAATTCAAGAATGGAATTTACGGTCCCACAGAGTACCATGCCGCCAGCACGACAATCTGAGAGCTGCTATTGGCTAGCGGAATAATGTGCATGTGGTGCCCCTTCCAAATGATTTGTCTACAACGCTATTATGTCCTTTAACTAACTAATCAATTAAAAACATAAATGAAATTGATAATGAATACATGCAGCAGCCTCATTGGAATGGAAAACACATCTGAATAGCCACCTAATGCTTCCACAAGGGGCTCCAGACAGCAATGATCAACGCCAAGGAAATGGCTGACTATTTACGTCACCCCCACCATGCGACCAGCCGAGCCACTATTGGTCAATTCTGAACAAAGGAAAAATCTGAATCGTAAATATTTACGACAGCGAATTCATCTTCCGAAAAATTTGGAGCTCAATTTCGAGAAATTGGGAATAATTTGGATCAAGAAATAAACATCATCACCTAAAAATGAGTATATGCTACAAAAACAACCCAAAAACTGACGTCTATCAGTGATTGTTGCACTTTAAGAAAAATATTTACCGTTTAAAATTGTACCTTATATCACATATGTATACTTGTACCTTTTCTTGTAAACACAATAAATATGATGTGAGGCGTTTGTATCCTGAGTTGGTAAAATCTTGGCAAAAACTATCACACATAATTTTAACACAGCTGACTTCTAATCGTAGCGATCAGGGAAATTACCTAAAACAAGTACCTTAGAAAAATTAAGGAGGTTCTGTCCCCCAAAAGTCCGACCTGAGTTTGCCCTATAAAAATAGAAGTCAAACCGGTAGGAAGTCAGTTCAAAACTATCAGCCAAGAAGAAACAATACTCAAGATACCAACAGTCTCCAAGTTCAAACCTCTTTTCAAGTGTTTTAATCAGTCTTAGATTCAGTTTACCTCTCCCAGTATCCCAGTAACCTAAAATCCTAAAAACCCCAGTCTCCAAAGTGAAAAATATTTATTTTAATCCAGTACTCAAATCAGTTTTGCCATTATACCTAGAAGCATTTTTTGTCAAAGTAGTAAATTTATTTAAAATACCAGTGGCGTTCCAAAATCCACTGGCGTACCAAACTCCATTGGCATGTCATTGTGGCCAGATAATATGGAATGTTTCTTGTCGAAAGTCGATACACGGATAATGCGGAATATTCCTTTTTTAATTTAATAGAAAGTCAAATATGACACTTGGAAGCGCCAGCCTTATAAAATAAATTCTCGTCAAAATAAAAACAAAAAGTACCTCATTCGAATTATTCCCGGTATTACTGGGTAATTCATCAATAAGATACACATCCCAGGTATGTATGGCAAGTGTGTATGGATGGTTTGTGTGAATAAATGTATAGAATATTTAATTTGATTCCGTACAAGATTAGCCACTACTCAAATCTAGTGGAACTATGCTATCCCTGATCGAGGATCATTGTAATTACCTACTGGCGATTTATCCAAAGAGCGTTTGTGCAGTGAACCCTCACTTGTAAGAAACGAATCACTGCGCGGCGGTACTCACTCCCGCCTTCCGAATTGTAACGTCTTACCAATTTTTAACATCTCCCAGCGGTAAACCGCGCCCGCGCGAGCGAGCAAACATTACTAATCTGTTAGCTGCCTGGGTGCGAATAGTCTAGAAACCGACTGAAGGTGGGTATGACTATTATAATGTATATGTTCAGTGGCATGGACGCTTACTGAAGAACTAATTAGGCGACTTGAGGCATTCGGGATGTGGATCTACAGAAGAATACTTAAAATAAGCTGGATGGACAGGGTTACGAATGAAGATTTTATGGTTCGGATGAATAGAGAAAAAGAAGTTATTAAAAGTATAAAAATCCGAAAAATTCAATATCTTTGACATGTGATGAGACATCCAGAGAAGTACGAGATCTTGCAAATCATAATGCAGGGAAAGATTGCCGGAAGACCGCCGAAAGATTGCCAATGGTTTGGCCAGTCTACTGTAGAGCTGTTCGGGGCCGCAGAAAACAAAGTCCGCATAGCCAACATGATAGCCAACGTCCGTTATTTGGACATCCGAATGCATGGAATCAGTAGAAAATACAATAACTGACGCACATGTTCGCTTTTTTTCCGAACGGAACAAATTCCGTACGTACGTTTCGAATGCAAGCTGGCGCGTTCGGAGAAACCTACTGGAAAAAACCTAATGACGTCATGCGGAACGCAGCGCTTGCATACATTTTGTTTGTGCTGGAGCACACGTTCGGAAATTTCTATTCAGATTCAGAATCGCACCCGCACCGCGTACATCGGACGTATTCTTTGTATTTGTTACGCATAGAATCGCAACACGATAATGTGTGAAGCAGAAACTTTCATTATTAATTCATTATTTTTCATTATTTTTTTCTTCTTCATTATTAACAGAAATGCAATTACTAATAAATCATCGTTCTCCATCGTCGTGCGTTCACCACGCTATCACAATCTGTACTGACGTGTATACATTCCGAATGAAGAAAAACGAACGTTTGCGCTAGTCTCACGGAATTCCGAATCGAAATTCCGCATTAGGAAATTGAATAAGGAAAACGTGTGTATGCGCCCAGCCTTAACGGAAAAGATGAATTTTGCCGTAAAATTTTATTTAAAATAAAATAACCCTACTACGCAAAATCATTTAATTCCCGTGTGCCCAATTCAATGAAAAACATCTCTTGCCTCTCTTATCGTCGCCTCAAGTATTACGTACTGTTATTTCAAGCAATAATTTGGAGCAGTAAAACCTAGTAACGTTGTAGTTTTGTTTAGAAGACCTTTTCACAGGGCCTTAAGGGCTGTTAAGGCAAAAGCTTCCCTTTGGAGCCAATAAAGGGGAAGTAACGGACTTACATACCTAGTGTAGCTTGTCTTCAATAAAATGCGAAAGCTGAACGGGAAAATTATTAAAATGTTTAAAATAATTATATGTTGTTTGACTTTTAAAATCGATCAAAATACAGTCTGTCAAATAAGAGTGGAAAACATAGGAGGGCGCCGCTGTTGATCTAATGGCAATACTAAAAATACAATACATGGTGGCAATCTAAAGCTGTGTAACCTACATTTTTTGTAAAAAATCACAAACAAATAAAAGTGGGAAAAATATTTTTTTATTGCGATTTCGATACCTACTCTCAAAATTAGAATTGCATGTTGGTATATTATACCTTTACAATTTTTGTTAATACAATGAGGAATAACGATATTATAGTAAAATAAAAAGTACAGTTAGAAATTGCTCACATTTATTTAATACTAGCTTAAGTACTTAAGAAAGCAAATCACTTTATAAAACACCATTTAATCAAATTTATGAGGTACCTTAACAACAGTGCTTATTATTTTTTTTTCTTTAAGACCCCCTTCAACTTTTTTTTGTAGATTGTTCACAATCTGCTAGTTAGCTAGTAATGCGATTAGACTGAGCAAGTTTACTAGCAGATAGTGAATTCACCGGATAGTAGCTTGTAAACTCGCTCAATGTCATCGAGGCTTTACAGTCAGCGCAGTCACATTTTAATTCATGTATTCCACTATTGTTAAGTTTAGGACTTCTACTTTTTCAGTTTTTAAGGCTTGTTCTTATGTTATTATTAATTCTTAAAGCTATGTTTAGTAAAAATAATACAAAATATGTATACATAAAATTGAAGGTTCAAGTCCGGACTACTGTATTCAAAATCAAAATCAATCAAAATCAAAATCATTTATTGTACAAAATTTACATTTAGTACAAAAGGTATAACTTATAGGTACATATATCCTATTTCTTCCAGTTAACCTAACATGTTATGCAGATATGAACACAAATGAAATATAAATATAAAAGTGGTGTAATACAAAGTGAATTTGTTTTAATTTATTATATAAATATAAATATAATAACAGTTGTACCTATGTGAGGTATTCATTTAATGTGTTATGAGACCTGTTCAGAAGGAATGTTTTTAGTGATGACTTAAATCTATGATGACTTAATTCTACTAGTATTATCGAGTTCCACAATTTACATTTTCTTTCATAGCGTGGTGTTCCTCCACTCTCTGGTCACAGCGTTGCTCTCCCCGGAGGCATTTGGCTTTTTTTCCCAAATAGAAATGTCCGCGAATCCTCAATGGGGAACGTCGCTATAGAATGGTACCAACACTAGGGTATGTAATACAGGTGACGGGTCTCGCTTCTGTTTCCGCAAGCGCAGAAGTTCCGCACCATTTCTATTCCGGCGTCAGCTAAATTATAACAAAAGTTTAACGGAACTTTCTAGGATGAAATCTTTTCAGGTTTTCGGATCAACTTGTGATTTTATAATAAAAAATTGCATTACCCATTACAAAAAATCCATTACAGAAAATCCCTTAATATGGTGGAAACTTAATGCAAATAATTATAATGTGCTCTTGCCGATATTCCGTCAGTTTGTATGTGAGTGTTTGTTTGTAACTATATAACGGAGCTGTCTTGATAAAACTGAAAAAGCGATAAAATAGCTTTTTGTTTAATATAACTTGCGATTATAACATTTTGAATTTTGAAAATAAAATATATACAACACAATACACCCAAACGAAATCGTTTAAAGACTTTCTATTCTGCCCTTTCATTGAATTTTTAATACCAATTAAGCGGCCTACACACGACGCTGCATGTAGTGACTGCGGCAGTGACTGCAAAGAGGGTGGAATTGAGCGAACTAGCGCTGTCTCGTTCTAGCGGCCCTTTAACAAACGAGACAGCGCTAGTTTGCTCAACTCCACGCTCTCTGCAGTCACTGCCGCAGTCACTACATGCAGTGTCATGTGGAGAGCCCATTACACATCCGCATCCACATCCGAAAAATAAAAAATATGTATTCTCGTCTTCTAGTCGATGTATTCTAGTCGCCATGCCTCGGTGGTAGAAGGGCAAGGCTCTCAACTAGTGACCCGAAGGTCGTGAGTCCAAATCCCGATAATCAGATAAATATTATTGATTTGGGTTTTCACAATTTAATAATTAAAAAAAATAATAAGGTATATTTGCAGCAAGTTACAGAGTGGAAGATACTCTAAGTACCGCTCTGCTATAAGACCACCATTCAGAATTGAAACGATGCTTAAAATTATTTCAGCCGTATTAGGTGACTAGATCTGAATAGCCAGATACTTCCCCACCTTCATCTTTCTCATTTTCTTCCCCTCCTCACTTACCTTCAGCCTCACAACATGCCACAATTGGGATGCCATAGTGTCACTGGCTCCAGATGGAAGCAGCTAGAACTCTTGTGAGGTATTCATATAAAAATAAATTTGTATGCAGTTCACACGCGGCAGCAGTGATACCTTCAGAAAACTAAAGCATACAAGAGTGGGGATCACCACATATACAGGAGACCGATTATATTATCTCATTCTAAATAATCCTTATGTTTTTTTCCGTTATTTGTTTTGGGGGTGTTATGCGGTATTGCGCTACCTCCTTCTTAAGCCAACGTTTCGGACATCGTTGCAGTATCCATCATCAGGGCAGATCCGGCAGATCCGGTAGATGTGTGATCTGGACATGCCCTGATGATGGACACTGCAACGATGTCCGAAACGTTGGCTAAAGAAGGAGGTAGCGCAACACGGCACCCCAAAAACAAATAACGAAAATACTTTTGGCCGTGAAAATCTTAAAACGTGTCTATCCTTATGTCATTCTGTAATCTCTTTTTCTTGCAGGCTAAATCCTATAGATGTATGTGTTTGTCTCTTTTTAGTGTCGATCGTTCCCGTTTCATCGAGTTTCAAATCACAACGGTGCTAAACAAGTTTTCACTTCAAAAATAAAATGTTGGTATTATCAGCTTCCGCTTCTGCTTCCGTTAAAACATTTTTTCGTTACATCTCTAACCAACACCACCTTGAATAAAACATGAACATCTAGCGGCCAAGCTTTGAGAGGAATTGCTCTCCACTATCTTTCCAACCTTTTACCTATTCCCAGCTTTGTGAGTGTAAAATCGACGGAGATTATCGGGTGAAGATTGTGTTGTGTTCTATTAGAGTGAAGTGAATTGAAAAGCATAAATTTGCAGGAATAAGGTCGTGGGGTTACCGCATTGAAGAGATAATCAGTTAGAATGTGAATTGAACGTGACAGAGTGCCAGGAGAAAGCTTATATGATTGAGAAAATGATCTGAAAAGGGCAAAGCAGATGAAGTTAGGGTGGTCGGCGGTCATTTGCATGACATGACTCGGGCCTCGGAAGGTCAAAATATTTCGACACATCTTTCGGATCTGCCCTGATGATGGACACTGCAACGCTGTCCGAAACGTTAGCGCAACACGGCATAACACCCCAAAAACAAATAACAAAAATACTTTTGGCCGTGAAAATCTAAAAGTACCTATCCAAAATATTTCTGCTTTGTAATAAAATCCAAATAAATTTAATATTTAGCATCTGATCAATTTTGAATGCAAACATAAAAAGTTTTATTTAAATGTAAGCCTTTTTTTCTAAAACTGATATTGAAAAAAATGTGTACATATTTTAATAGGTTTATGTATTATGAAGTCATCGGTTGACTTTTTGTCTTTTCATAAAAAAAAAGATTTTTTTCACATTAACTCCACACAGGAGGCCATGAGGAAAATAATTTCCCTCAGGACCTATGTCATCTTTGAAGATGCTGTGTGGAGGGTCTTTTTGAGGAAAGGAAGGAGTGAACATGGGTCTTGAAGAGAACCATGTTGTAGGAGGGAGGAAACACAGAGGCCGGCAAATCGTTCCACAGCCGAGCCGTTGAACCCAAGAACGAGTCATAGAAACGACCCTTTCTCATGTGACTAATGTTGGGCGCGTGTTTGGCGTGTTTCCCGACTATGCACCGGTGCTGAGGGGATCAATGACGCTAGTTCCTCAGAGCATCTTCCATTGTAATACCGGTAGAACAAGGATAGCATTCCCACCTGACGCCTATGCTCTAAAGATTGCAGTCCGTCTGTCAGTATGGAAGAATCTATCAAACGGACCGCCCGTTTCTGCACAGAGTCAAGGGTTTTTTTTAGATATTTTGGAGCTCCAGACCAGATGTGGCTGCCAAATTCAACCGTGGGGGGCACTTGCGATTTGTACAGGGTTAGCAGTTGTGTACTATTAAAGTATGTGCGGGCCCTGTACAGTACGCCCAGTTTCTGAGAGGCTAGCTTAACTCTGGTTTCGATGGAGCCCCCGTACCTGAGCTGGTCACTTATAGTAACACCGTTGAAGGAGGCTAGATTTTCATTTCGATCCCTTTTAGACGATATCAAACATGATTGGGTCTTTGATACATTAAATTCGACGAGGTTATTCTTACCCCAAGAGAAAACACTCTCGAGGTAACCGTCCATTCTTTGCTTCAAAGCCCTCCGAGCTATTGGAGTTTGTATGCCCTTTGGGGGCTTTTCAAACAAAAAGCTATCATGGCTATTTAAAAATACAAAGCGTTTATTTTCTAACACCGTTTTTATCGAATTTCCAACCGATAATAAGGGAGACACAATGATTTCTATGAGGCCTATATGTGTTTACGAAAAGCGAAGAAACTAGTCTGAGGGGTTAAGAGAATGCAAAAGTAATCGAGAAAAGGGAGGACTTAGTAAGTTTTCGACAGAAAAACAATTTTCAGGTGATTTTCTCAGACAGAAAGTTGAAAAGTGTTTTGAAATTGGTGTACTCGTGCTTATTTATATTTATATTGCTACTAGCTGTTTCCCGGCATGCGTTGCAACCCCATATTCGACGAAATAAATTGTTTCACTTGTGCATGTCCTTTCCCGTGCGTCCCCGTTCCCCTCCCGCATCTTCTACCCTCCCGCGTTCCCCTTCCACCTTCACTGCCCACCCTCTCCCCTCTCCCGTTCCACCATCCCGCAAACCCCCCTCCCGCGTTCCTTATATTCAGTCCCAGTACATTCAGTTTCAAACAGCTCGCGTGTCACCTATTATAATTTTTTTTTTTCAAATTAAAATTTTTCGTATATTACAAATATTGATCTTTGTATATATTATAAGAACAATCAATCAAATTTGGTACCTAACATAGGTACCTATTTTAAAAATCCGTAAACAATTCCTTTAATACAAAAAAACAGCTGCCTGCTAAATTCAATTTCATCAAACGCGTGGACGTGCCAAGTTAAAATAGCCGTTAAATTTTCTGAAATTATTCAATTTTCTGCGTAATTTTCTTAATTTTTCTTTCCGTAAGAATCTTCTACGAAGTATTAGAAAATTTTAAAAAAAGGTGAATGAAATAGGTAGAGTCATTCTAAAGTTATGGCGTGGCCAAGGGAAACAGGGATTCATTTTTATATATATTAGATGAAATATCGTTTTACTCAAATTAGACTACTTACGATCTGAACAATTTCCAGTGGCATCATATGAAACAAACATTTTATTTGCAAATGCGAGATTTTTTTTTCGGTTTATATTCCATCAGTTTTTAAAAACTAAAAATACGTGTTTTCGGATTTCAACTATTCATCCCTTAAAATCCTATATCCAGAAGTTTTTGGGAAGCATAATGGCATAATTTAAGTTTAAGGTTTTTTTTTATTCACAAAAGATACATAAATTTTATTCAAAAATTAATTACGTAATATACGTATTTGATTGTACATGTGTGTATGGGAGGTTGTCATTACATATACATATATATATATATATATATATATATATATATATATATATATATATATATATATATATATATATGTATATGTATATGTAATGACAACCTCCCATACACACATGTACAATCAAATACGTATATTACGTAATTAATTTTTGAATAAAATTTATGTATCTTTTGTGAATAAAAAAAAACCTTAAACTTAAATTATGCCATTATGCTTCCCAAAAACTTCTGGATATATATATATATATATATATATATATATATATATATATATATATATATATATATATATGTAAAGGAAATATATTCCCTTTAAATTTGAATCCTATAATGTCAATTAGAATGCAATCATCGATTGTCATTTGTTTTGTTATTCTATTATTTGATTGTTAGAAAAAAACATTCAAAGTGATATAAATAAACATAAATGTCGTTTCTTAGTTAAAAAAACTTTGCAACACAAGTGTTTTATTTAGAAATTAATAAAAAGGAATTAAACCTATCTGTTTCATAACGCTGATGAATTTCATACGTATTTGTGTTCCAATTTACCATGCAGATCGGAGGAACCCAGATTTTGGACTTCCGCACGTTAAGTGTACTTACCTATACGGTGGACTAAGTCAAGTACCACAATATCGTCAGTCTATCAACAACCATCGTAACAAATAGTAACGTGACATTTCGCTCGACGTTGAAATGTTATTTTCTATCAATCGGAAGCGTGTAATGTGAAGCATTATAATATCGTCGTCTTTATCGAATGCTTTGTGTGAACCGCTTCATCGTATCGTGACTCAAACTATAACGTGGTTCTAATAACCGAACAATCTTGTCGTACGCCTTGGATATACCTATGACCGTCGTCGAATGAAGATCAAGCTACGAGACACAACAGTGAGTATTGCTTAATTGTGTATACCGGATCTTGTTTGGTGATTGGGCATAATTCTTATCGAAGTCCATAAGCGTTTTATTTAGCAAGGAATAACCACAGGTTATTCTAAACCCCCGTGCCCTGTGCACGATTCACTATCAACTTATTATATACATATTATATTTTGTATATTAAAATAATTAATAAACTTTTGAAACAGATTTTTTTTGCATTAGCTCCACGTATTATATACAATACCGCATTCCAAATTGTAAAATGGATGTCTTCAGTAAAATTTAAAATATTTTTTATTTATTTAAACGCCCATAGGACTTTTACATAGAATGCAGTACATTTTTTTTTTAATTGTATTTTTATTTTTTTGTAAACTCACTATTTTCACTGTAGTGAAAATAGTGAGTTTACAAAATACAAAATACAACATAATATATGTTAAAAACAAAACAAAGGTTACATAAAATATAAGCGTTAACAAAATACAGGTAATGTAAAAATTGGAGGTCTTCACTCAGGAGAATTTCTTTGGGTAGACTGGTTTTTTATAAATGAAGCACTTTTTGGTTTTAACTTTAAGTTCTTGATTTTTTATTGTTATGATTTGAATATTTACAAACTGACGACAATAACTTTCCCCACCCAACGGACAAGGGTTCAGTAGTATTTTAAATTATTAGTGCAAGTTTTCGTAAAGAAGTAAGTTAATTTTACCGATGCAAGCCTTTTTATAAAGGTTTCGTACATCTATATTTACCTTGTTTGTTGTGTGAGAAAGGGACAAAAATAAAATGATTCTATCGACATCTAACGAACAAATCAGACAACTCTTGGATCGCAATCCAACCTTTGATGGTAACTCAACTCCATAATTGGTTTGAGTCCTGGGTTTAAATCTAAACAGGTAACATAAAATATAAGAAACAAAATATAGTCCATAAAATTCAGGAGTTGACATAAAGTAGGTACCTAATGTTTAAAATCGTTGTTCACATTAGTTTATGGGATAGGTAGAAATACATAGTTGGCACATTTGGCGTTTGAAGTTTGCTAAGTTCAAATCATTGTCAAATATATCCATATTGTTTCGTATTTGTTACCAAGATTATGTAAACGTTTTATTGGAGAACGCAAATCATAGTTGGAATGAGATGTACGTATATTAAATTTCAATGAAAATGTTACCGTGAAAAAGATGCTGACCTTGAATACGATGATATTTATACATAAAATAATTATCAACATTTTACCAAAATACTTTTCAAATAAAATTATATTCAACAAGGATATTCACAGACATAACACAAGGACGTGCAAAGAAATCAGGCTTCAAAAAAAAGGACAAGGCGAATACGCAGAACAGTTTACCCCGTCTGCTTGGTTCAATGTATTCGCACCTCACAATCAGGAAGCCTCAGTTTCGGGTAAAAATTCTGAAACCGTCACTTTGAATCGAGATTGTAAAATATCTATGCAATATGGCTTTCATATTTCAAAGACAATAAGAAGCATAATTTTGTTCTCTTTCTGGTTAAAAGAAAAATACATATTTTTGTGTGAGAGGAAAAGAGATGTATAGCTTTTAAAATAAAAGGTCGCTCGGGACGTTTTTGGTCTTATGAAAGTATAATGCGATTACGTGTTTTGGGATGTATTTATTCCTAAACAAGCAGATGGGTTAATGTACAAAGGGGTGAAGTTAAAACTTTAAAGTCCACACCAATTGGAAAGTTCAAGACGTATTGTAGGTGCTACATAAAATTTAAAATGTATATTTTTGAATGTAGCAATTACTTTGTGGTTATCCATTATAGAAAAATGAAACAATACAACTTTGTATAAACCACTTATATATTTAGATAACTTAGAAGCTTTGGAAATTAAAAAATCCCTTAAAAATAATGAATCTATTATCAACAAACAAAAAATATTGTCATATAGCCCAATCATGGATTTGTTCCCCTACCCACACACTCTACGCTAATACCTACCCACCCACTCTACACTAATACCTACCCACCCAATCTACATTATTAACTAGCAACGGCTCCACCCCTACCATAATAAAACATTGTTCTAAACTGTCAAATCAGTATAAGCTTTTCCTGACGAAGGAACGTTTGTTCCGAAACCGGTCGGATTTGCACATTATATAAGTGGTTTATACAAAGTTGTATTGCTTCATTTTTCTATTTAAAATTTAGTTTGCAATATGAAATATTATAATTAATTAGAAATTTGTAAACTTAAATGTACAAATTACTAAAATAAAATTAATAATCTCAGAAACTTTAAAGTCCACACCAATTGGAAAGTTCAAGACGTATTGTAGGAGCTACATAAAATTTAAAATTTAATTTGTAATATGAAATATTATAATTAATTAGAAATTTGTAAACTTAAATCTACAAATTACTAAAATAAAATGAATAAATAAAAAACTAAAAATGTTTGTCTAGTTGTTCGTGTAGGTACATGTAGATTAATTAGTTGCAGGAGTTCACAACAGTCGAATTTAGAGTTGAATAATTATAAAAAGATTAGGTAGTTTATTTATCGTCTTTTTTCTAAAGTTGGTATATTTAAAATATTCATTAACGACGGGTAATTTATGTGCTCTAAATGGATGTTAAGTTTAAAATTTACGAAACGTAGAAATTTTCTTTGAATTCTTTCAGTAGTATGAATTTTGTAGAAGGGCGACCAGACTATGGAGTTATGTTCTATTAGACTTCTAACAAGGTGTACAATATGTACAATGGTTTAATGATTTGTAACGATTCAAAGTTTTTAATTGTTCTTAATACAAATCCTATTAGTTTTCAGTATTACTATTGACTTAATAGGTAGGTTTCATCAAAAAGTAAAATTTTGCAAATTGTGGGTTGGATGGTTTGTGCGTAATATGGTTCAATTTATGTAGCGGAAATTTAGTGATATTTCATCTTAAGTGCGCTTTGAACAACGTCTTAGTTGGGGCTTGCCCTTGTTTTACAGATTAATCTCAAAGTTCGAGATCAAATTAAACACTCGCACTACAATGAAAGTTCTCGGAAGCTCGGATTTAGCAGGTTCAGTTTAAGGTCCGGAGTTTGCAGCCGAACAGATGGTAGTACACAGGTGAAGTTCCCAACAGGACAAACAACAAGAAGCTTTCAAGGGAAAGGGGAAGGTTCTAGAAACTTACACTTAGCAGTTTTCAACGGCGGAACGCTTCCAAACAGTAATTAATTGTTTGTTGCGAATGTTTACGTAACTCAGATGTTTTTTATTTACGTGTATTGATTGCTGCTTACATGTTGTATGTAGAGTATTTTTTCAGTTCTAATATTCAAGTTCTTTTTAGGGAAGGAAGGAGAAGTTCTGCGAAGGAAAAAGGTATGAGTGGTCGGTAGAAACTTGGGGTCATTGTGTCCAGCAGTGACGAACGAATGAATCCACGCCTCCCACTGCGGTACAAAGCAAAAGTTCCGAGAGAGTACGGCTGGAGAAGTCAGTGGGACTTCCTCAACCGTTCTCTTCCGATCCGGCCTGCCATGCAGCTGGTGGACAGACGCATCCAACGCCAAGACCTGGACAAACCTCACCCCCATGAACCCGGGCACCCCTGCTAAGTCATCAAACGTAGCGAACCACTTGGGTTGACCTATGGCAGAGGTGTTGGTTATCCAATCAATGGTTCCCGGGGCGGCGGTACCCATACCCGTCTCCCAATATGAAGTTAACCATTGGAACGATTTTTGCCGTGTATTGCCGCCATTGAAAATGTCTCCGATTGCTTTTCGGATAAAGAAAAGGCAATTATCTCCTTGATTCGGCTGTTTTTTTCAAGTATTTGTAGCTCCCACATTTGTTGTTTTGGACTTAAAAGGAAGTTATTGAAATGCTTTATCTATTATGACCATAGATGTCGCAAATCCGAACTTCTTGAACTATTTTATAACGATGTTAAAAATATTTTTTTCACCCAAGATTTCTAATCAGCTGTTTACGGTCAAAATTACTTAAGTAATTTTTCCATAGATATGCACCTTCCATTATTAAGTATATAACAGACAATATACAGAGATCAAAAATATTCTATGTTGACTCGAATAAGTACCTCTCACGGCAGTTTCAAAGTAACAACTACGCAGGATTCGCGCGGTTATAAACTTTACGATTTTTTTATAAATCCTACAAATATGAGATAAAAGGTAAAACACGGGTAAATTCATTGGCTATATAACACTATAATAAGTTTTTATTTCTCCATGTTACAATTCGATGGTATGATTCTTTCGATGTTGGCGAAAAATTTAAAAAAATATCTTTTGAAAATGTCGAGCACACGGAGAAATTTTTTTTTAAATGCGCTGTCGCTCCAGTTTTTAACTAAGTTGTAGTAATTACCCCACGATATCACGCTCCAGGCGGTTGGGAGCAGTTGGGACTCTTGTGCGGTATTCACACAAAAGAATAATAAATCTCAATGTCCCAGTAACACCGTAAAGTGTGACAAATACAAGATTAACCCATTATTAATTCAAGATAAGATTAACAGAAGACTTAGTACAAGAAGACGCCTCACCACATTTCTAAGAAACTACTGTGACTGGTAATGTAGGGTGAAGATTTTGCTAATGTTCTCCGCTTCTCAGAAAATAGAGGACACGTGAATTAATAATCAAGAGATTTCAGAGATCCAACTGTGTTAAGCCATACACCACATTAACACATTTAAATGGATGTTGTCTCGAAGTGTTATTAAAGGTTATCGAGCAAATTTCAGGAAGCTCTTAACTAATTAACTAACTAAATAACCATCACGCTGTTTCCCAGAGAGGATAGACCGCCAAACGACTCGGTCTTGGCACACATTCCTTGCCTCATTCACATTCAACATCGTCTTACGCACGCTCTTCTATTATTTTGACTCTTGACATGACCCGACTCAAGTAACTTTTTTTTTTATTTTTAAGTAAAACTTCTTTACGCACGGACAGCATTCCCACCTGACGCCTGTGCTCTAAAGATTGCAGTCCGTCTGTTAAGATGGGAGAATCTATCAAACGGACCGCTCGTTTCTGCACAGAGTCAAGGGTTTTTTTAGGTTTTTTAGGTATTTTGGAGCTCCAGACCAGAGGTGGCTGCCAAATTCAATTCATTACGCTTACATCAGCCTTGACGTCCGGCGTGGTCTAGCGGGTAGGCTCTTGGCTCGTATTTCGAAGGTCGCGGGATCGAATCCCGGCGTGGGCAAATACTCGTACATTTTATTTGATTAATTTGTGTTATTTCACGATTAATTCATTTAAAATAATATGTTGTATATTTTTTTGGCACGTTCCAGATTGGAAGATACTCTTAGTATCGCCCTGGTGTAAGACCACCATCCATAATTGAAACGTTACCTGAAATGGCTTGAGCCGTGTTTGGTAGCCAGATCTGAATAGCCAGGAACTTCCCTGCCTTCCTCTTCCCCATCTTTCTCTTCCTCCTCCCCTCTTCCCGCCACCTTCAGCCTCACAACATACCCAAATTGGGGATGCAAAATGCTCTGGCTCCACACGGGAGCAGCTGTGACTGTTGTGAGGTATTCATATAAATAATATAAAAAGCCTTGCATTCTTTGCGGATCTCCACGTTTCTCATACGATTGTACATGGTTTTACCATACATACTCCTGAGGGATCTCATCTCTACAGCATTCAGTCTACTTTCATAAAAGAAGCTCTTTCTGGATCTAAAATTGGTAACTCCGTCTTTTGACAATAGATCCAATGTTTTTCGCTATTTTAGGTGAGATAACTCCGCTATTGATCTCTCCACATATCAATTTTAGTCGTGAGCCGAAGGAATTTGATATTTCACTCCGGTGTAATGTGTCAGTTTCCTTTTCCGTATTCGCCTGCAAAGTAAACGTCAGAAACTTCCAGTGGAACAAAACTAGCCGTTTACATAATAATGAGATATATATTTTTGGTGGAATATCTCAATGAGTTACCTCAAATAATAATATTTAATCATCTTTTTTTATTTGTAAGAGACGAACAGCTTATAAATAAAATACAGAGATAAATAGAAGTTAATCCAAAAAGTCTCTTATGTTAAAGTTGCTTGGAGATGGGGTTTATTAAAATTAAAATTAATTTTAGATGAGGAGGAGAGGAAGAGGAATACGGGATAAGGATAGGAGATGATTTCGATACATTCCACACTCTTGTGTTAATTTTTGATCGTACGCGTTACTTCTATTCGGTATTTCTGAAGAGTAATGCTAAATTGATATTGCGCACATACACGGGGAATTGGGGATTTTTTTCGAATGTTGGTTTTATATATATATATATTTTTTTTTTATTTTTTTTTATTGAGGAAACAGATAGTCATGCAGTAAAATAATTTTATAACAATAAAATGCATATGTTGTAGACCAATTAAGTTCCATTATGTTAAATATTGGTTAGTAATTTTACCTACTCAACTTATTAAATGACAAAAAAAAATAAACATAAAAAAGAAGAACATAAAAAAGAAGAACATAAAACATAATAAAGAAAAACATAATAAAGAAAAACGTAAAATTATTAACAACCATTGTTATACTATTTACTATGGTTTATAATAATATAATTTTCACAAAAAAATATGTATAAATGTGGGCAAATTAATAAATTGGATTTTGTTAATATTGACGGTATATGAATTTAATTTATCATGGAAGACAATAATAATTTGAGGTTTTATTCATAAGATTCCACCATAAAAACTTTATTATTCATCCTAGACTATAAAATGAGTCGATAGATGTCGGACATTAAAATGAAAATAAATGTTTTAATCCAAGACACTGTCTTCTATCTTGCAACCTTTCATAAAAGATGGCAGCTCACTGTAAATATAATGTTTTATATATACACAACACCGTCGAAGTACCATATAGAATGTTTGTATGTTGATGTGGTTGAATTAGCTCACTGTTCAGAGCACTTCCTGGTAAGGAAGAGGACCTTGGTTCAATTCCCAGAAGTGATTGAATATTTTCCTGTCATTTCTATTTCACATATTTTGTTTGAGAGTCAATGATTAATAATACATAGCAGAGATGCTTCTCCTTGAGTGACTGTATTGTGTGTCTCTTACATTTTGTCAAAGGACCCTTGCATGCATTTTACCATGACTTCGTAATAGAATTTTATAAACAGTCGTTTGAATAGGGGATAGATTTTCTACTGAGACAGCTTTTGCCTTTTTTCTAATAACATTTTTAAGTTACTAGAAAAAAAGGATTTATTTATTTTAATAACAAAATAAAATAAAATGAGCTTTTTTGCTAGTGACTCCACTACATAATGATAATCGGTTTCTGATTATCTTTTATATATTTTTTATTAAATTCCACTAAAGTTTTTTTTTTAACATTGCAATACACACTGCAATTTCAGTCAGCTTTTTGAAGTTTAACGTATTAGAGTTTTTCCTGATTGTTTTTATTTATTTTTAAATACGATTAAAAAATCACACACGCAGAATGTCTTCGAATTTTTGGATTGACCAGCAAAAATATGCGAGCGGCCTATTCTGTGACTGAATTTCCAATTTGAATGTATTTTTGAAACCAGAGACAACTCTTTCCAATCTGATTTTCATGCATCAGTTGGTACAAAATATCCTTGCTTATACCTGTTCAGTTCATACCTGACGATATTCTCGGGATCGTGATCATCTGCAACATTAGTTCCATTCTTGGACTTACATAGGGCTATCTTTTAGTTTTCCATTACTTTCTGTTAAGTCTTGATTCACCTTTACCCGCTTGTCTATACGAGTCTTAGATCTCCCCGGATATCTGTGACATGTTCCAGGCGTCCATTCAAGCACCCATTCATCTCCACCTTTGTCCTTGAGTCGAACAGAGTGCGTAGCCCAGAAACACTTGAGTTTGAGCACCTTTTACTTTCAATTGCTGACGAAATAATTGTTTATTTTGTACTATTTAGCATTCTGCTTTCCTTCGCTCTCAGTGTCACTCGCAGTTTATGTAGGGCTTTTGAGTAAATACTGTGATTTTAATAGGTTTGCACAGGAATGACACGAGCTGTAAAAGCTGATAAGAAATCGTGTCACGATGTTTTCTAAGCTCGTAATACGTTTTGAAAAGTTAAACCCAACCCAACCCAATATACAGACACAATATATGAAGAAAAAATTTATAAAACATTTCACAGAAGCAACATACAGACACAAACATATGAAGAATCACTTTACAAATATTTCACCGAAACATGTCTTATAAGATTTTATGAATTATTATAATCACTCATTTGATTTATGTACTGTTGGTGTCAAAAAGTTAAAATAATGTATCCTCCATGACGGACTATAGACATGCATAAAAAAACAAAATCAGGAAAATACAATAAAAGGTACGGGCTCAAAAATATACAGACCTATTACAAGATGTTTACATACAAAATACATGACAAGATTTAAAAAAGATATAAACTGCGCCCATGATATCTGGATGTACAAAATTTGGTACTTGGAGATAATCAGGACAGCTATCAGAACAGAGTTTGTACCTACTTATGACTCGTTTTCCAAATAACCTTTGAAAAAATAGGATTTCAATATATCGTTTCGAGATTTGTTAGAGGCATATGTCTGTCCACCTGTCTTAATTCTTCAGGCAATTTGTTATAGTTAGTGTAGGCAATGTGTTCTAATGATTTCAGTCCGAACTTTGTTGAGTGTATTTTTGATTTATGTAGTTGGTTGTGTTGTCGTGTATTGTATTGGTGAACGTCGTTGTTATAGTTAAGTTTTATATTTGTGTGGGTGTTGCACTGAATAATATTTAAGATGGTGTTTGTTATCTCAAAGCTAGGAACAATCTTAAAAGGCAATACAAGTGCGTGACGGTAAATATATTTAACAGGTGTATCCCAAGGCAAGCCAAAAATGTTACGTAGGGCTCTATTTTGGATTATTTGCACCTCCGATATCATTTTTTTGGTAGCAAAACCCCAGATACTCGAAAGGTATGCCAATTGGGAGTGAATCATAGTATTTTTTTCATCTTGCTGTCAATTTTAAAGCTTAATTTTCAAAATTATTAATTAGAGATATGGATTGTTCTTCATCATCTACGAGGAGTGCAATAAAATCAGCATTAAAATAAACAATGGACTAGTAAATCTATTGCATGATGCCATCGTTAAATGCTGTAGGCTCTAAGATTGTAATTAGAAGGTCATATGTATAAAATCGTGATCAAGTGATTACTTAGAGGAAATGGTTCAATAGTAGACCAAGGAAAAGTGATTATTTTTGGGTTATTATGCTATGTTGTATGTCATATACTGTCTTTTAATCAGAAGAACATTATTTTTTGGAAATCCAGCCGAGATGTTTTTGCTGTCTGCCATGTTATTCATCAACCTAGCTTAAGGAAAAATTCGGTATCACCCTATATTATTGAAGTGGGAGTGAACACTGCAAGGTTTTTTACGACAGATACCTTCTATTGGCTCCTCATAATACATGAATCTCTTATCATGAGCGACGCAACAAGCCGAGCTAAAAAGCGAAGCAATCTGTTTCCGATTGCCGTCGACTCAACTGCTCACGAACTGTTCCAGTTTTATTTGCGCATCCACCTTCTGATGAATAATAATCTCGTAAATAAATATAAATTATCTGGTTGAATATTGTTTAATAAATCTGTAAGTTGAAAGTCTTGTTTATTTATTATAAGCAATAATTATCAGCCTGAAACACTCATCCACATTGAAAAAATCTTCCGAGAAAAAATACATGACGCCAACGGGACTTGAACCCGTGCCCTTCTGATTGCCGGTCAGCTGCTCTCCCAATTGAGCTATGGCGGCTTATCTTATACCCGCCAAATGATTCAATATATACTAGTGTTTCATTCAAAAATTATTATTATATTTTTTCCACCTGAAAACTTGGGGAAATACTTAAACTTGTCAAATATTAATTATTATTTTTATTATAATTCTTGTTTATTTGATTTACCATTGCAATTATTCTTATCCCCATAAAATGGTGACTCCGACGTGGCATGAACACACGCCCTTCTGATCTGGAGTCATGGCCAGATTCAGTCTTAGGATGTCTTTTTTGAATAAAAATCTTGAATGTTCCACACTTGTATCATTCTGTTTACTAAACCCCATCCTTACAGATCGAATGCTAATATTTTTGCTTTAATTGGAGTACTCATGGATCTTTTTCCAAATTTAACAATATGCTCAGAACTTTAGCTTGTTCGCCCATTTATTTAATAATTATTATCACCTAATCCTTCGATAACAGTCTTCACATTATGGAAGCTGAACCTAGTAAAATTTAAACCAATGAGACGCAATAACAAATAATGAAGACATTTTGTCTAATATTAATAAACACAACATTACATTCGACGAGCGACGAACCCTTCTTCCGTGTCTAAAAATAAACCTATATATTTTTGGACCTCGGAAGCTGTCTGTGTAGGCACTTTATATTGAGTGCTTTTATTTCCGAGGCTTTTAAATTTACTTTAATTTTTTTAGGAACAAACTGTGCAGGAACGAAATTAATATTTTCCTGTAAATCGTTTTTCTACGAAATGCCTAATTTTATTTTAAAGTTAGGGATTTATTCCTAAAACCATTTATGGTACGATTTATAATAGTAGTACGTGTCTTGAAAATAAATTAAAATAAATACAATTTATGGCTCTGCTGAGATTTTAGGATAAAACTCGTTAACTTCTCTATTTTACCTTATTATATGTTAGGTTAGAAATGATAATTAATGAGGAATAATAAATTTATTGAAAGCATTTCTTAAGATGATTCGATTTCACGCAAAAAATCAAGCCGTGTTATTGCATATGGGCGGCACCCCTGCTAAGTCACCAAAGTTAGCGAACCACTTCGCTAAGAAGTTCACTCCAAAGAAGTTCTGCATTTTTAGCAGTAAAGTTATATAACAAACTCCCACTTAGTATCAAACAAATTTAAAAAAAAAATAGCTACATTAAGGACATTAAATGTTGGCTGAAGAATCCATCGGAAAATGAACTTACTAGTATACTTTAAACATCATAGAAGTTTCTGGAAAACCTTATCCAATCAAAGAAGTTAAACCATAGAAGTCGCTGAAAAACGTATCCAAAGCATAGCCCCCCTCAGCACAGGATCTCCTAGTGAGGAGGACTACGAATATCCTGGGGCTGCGGTATCCGTACCCGCCTCGATATTTCTATTCTAATGGTTTCGATGGTTTCGATTTTAGAAACGATTTGAAATTGTGAAAATTAGAACTGATGGTTTTTTTTTTTACAATTGCTTCCCATTTCTCATATCATTTTTGGGGATGCTACGTGGAGAGTCTTTTGGGGAAAGGAAAGAGGGGAAGTTCTGAGAAGAAAAAATGTACGAGGGGTGGGTAGGAATCTGAGGGTCGTGTGTCCAGGAGTAACGGACATATGAATCCATCCCTTCCAATGCGGTGCAGGGTGATGGGTCAAGAGAGTCCGGCTGGAGAAGTCTAGGTTAGGTCTCCCTCAACCTATCTTTGGTTTTTCAATGGTTTCGATTCCTAACGGTCTTTCACGTGCTGAGAGCATATTACCACTCTGGTAATAAAATAACAGGTAAAACTTCATATCTCGTTTACTGAAACGAACACGCATCTATCGGGGACCAAATAGTTACTAGCCACACGTCAACTTCTAAAACCAGAGAAAGACAACACCTTTTCAGAGAAAGCAATTCACAACCATATTGACGAGCGGTCAAGGTAGACGAATGATCGATTCGTAAGATTATTCACGACATTCAGCAATCATCATTTGTTCGTAAACTTATATTATTTTATGGTTACCTTTTCTTTTTATTTTCGTTCATAACAATTCTTGTATGAACTTTTTTTTATAGTAATACCTCACAAGAGTTTCAGCTGCTCCCGTCTGGGCTAGTGAGACTATGGCATCCCCAATTGGGGTATGTTGTGAGACTGGACGTAGTGAAGAGTGAAGGAGATGGGGAAGAGGAAGGTGGGGAAGTACCTGGCTATTCAGATCTGGTCACTAAATACGGCTAACGCCGTTTCAAGCAACGTTTCAATTCTGAATGGTGGTCTTACACTAGGGCGGTACTGAGAGTATCTTCCACTCTGGAACGTGCCGTAAATATACTAGATATACATTATTTTAAATGACTTGCGTCCTTCTTTTAGTTAAATAATAAGGAACACTTTCAAACTAACATTCATTTAAGTAACCGCTCACATAAAGTTTTAGGACGGGTTGTTTCAAAAAATTTGACGGATGCATTAAATATATAAGTTCTATTATCATATAATTAAAGGCCAGTTGCTTCATAAAACTGAAATAATCACAGAACTTGAATAGAACTTATACAGAACATAAAAATTAACTTCAAATATTTGATGAATCCGTCAATTTTTTTGAAACAACCCGTCCTAAAACTTTATGTGAGCGGTTACACAAATGAATTTTAGATTGGAAGTGTCAATATATATATATATTTTTTTTTTTATTAATTTTTTTTTTGTACATACAATAATGACATTACATTTTTCAGATACATTTTTTTTATATAACGTGATTCACCTTTTTTTAGAGCATGCTCGTGTAAAAAAGGTGGAGCAGCGTGTGTGAAAAACTATTTAACATATTTTTTTAGAATTATAATATATATGTTTATATATATATATACATATATGTACATATATATATATATATATATATACATATATATAATACATATATGTACATATATATACGTATATATAATACATATACATATTCATAACAAGATATATGAAATAGAATAGAAAAAAAGAAAACAGTATAAAAAAGAAGAAGAAGAGAAAGAGGAAGAGAGAAAAGAGAAAAGAATATAAAAGTAAATGGATTTCCAAAATCAATTATCGAGAGACATTCTATTGTATTATTAAATTGAATTATTGTAATATGCTAATGATTTAGTGTTTTTATAGAACTTTTGAATTTTTTATAATTAATTTCCAATCTTAAGTTAAGGGGTAACTGGTTAAACCACTTGACTCCAATATATTTATAAAAATGTTGGGCTGTAGTGGTATTACAACGCGGTATAGTTATAGAGCCAAGAATACTTGGTCTTTTGCTGTTTGAAATAGATAATGAGTTATCATTGTTGAAACAATCTTTGTGGATTTGTAAAAGTGTAATTTTTTTGTAAATATTGTGTAGTGAAAGGTCTTTAAATTCTTGAAATAATCTTATGGTGGGGAAGTCATGTGGTTTTTTTAGAATTATTTTTATTAATAATTTTTGGATGATTTCTAAAGGTATGAGAGAAGTTTTGAAATAAATATGATTTAGGATAAGTTTTAAGATTTTCACGGCCAAAAGCATTTTCGTTATTTGTTTTTGGGGTGTTATGCCGTGTTGCGCTACCTCCTTCTTTAGCCAACGTTTCGGACATCGTTGCAGTGTCCATCATCAGGGCAGATCCGGCAGATCCGGTAGATGTCTACCGGATCTGCCGGATCTGCCCTGATGATGGACACTGCAACTATGTCCGAAACGTTGGCTAAAGAAGGAGGTAGCGCAACACGGCATAACACCCCAAAAACAAATAACGAAAATATGATTTAGCTTTCTTTTTTTAAAGAGCTCCACATAGGAGGCCTTGAGGAAAATGATTTCCCTCAGGGCTTATGTCATCTTTGGGGCTGTGTGGAAGGTTTTTTAAGGAAAGAAAGGAGATGGGAGTTCTGGGAAGGAAAAGGGTTTAAGGGATAGGTAGGAATCTGGGGTTCCAGAAATCTGGGGTTCTGTAAACTAAAAGTGTTAAGTAAAAAAAAATGCGGTCCATCCTCTCTGCTAACCCCTCTATAATTACAGTCGTCACCCTCACAGAAACAGATAGAGCAACGAAGCGCGTAAGGCGACTGAAACGAGGTAGTTTTTGTAAGGTGATTTATGCGTTACAATCCCTTTATGCGTTGCAGTCGGTAGCGCGACTGAAACGCGGTAGGGATTATAAATACGCGTCCTGGTCATCCGCCGCCAAGACCTAGACAAACCTCACTCCATGAACACGGGCACCCCTGCTAAATCACTAAACGTAGCGAACCACTTGGGGTGATCTATGGCAGAGGTGTTGGTTATCAAATAAATGGTTCCCGGGGCGGCGGTACCCATTCCCGCCTTCCAATTTGTAAAACATCTTAGAGACTAGACACGCCCTGATCATTTTTATAAATAGAGTCTTAGTTCAATCCTGTAAAAACAAAAAATTTAACCTTTTTAACTTCCCATATTGTATTAACTTATATTTTTTGAAAAGGAGAATATATGACGTAAATGTTAATAGTAGAAGAAGTCAGGGCGCCCGAGGCATGGCACGATCAAGTTAATCAGATACTTGGGTCAGGCCAGGTCAAGAGTCAGAATAATGTATGACGAGCATGTATGAGACCCTGAGGCAAGACAAAATTGTTTGGCGGTCCGGCCTCTCTGCCTACCCCAGCAGAGAAACGGTGAGATGGTTAGTTAGTTACCTTATTGTATTTATTTTTTTAATTACAGCATTGACAGAATTCATGCTACCTTTGTAATAAACTCTCGCGATACATTATTCAACTGAACATCTTCCTTTTAATTGCTACAATGTCTCTGTAAATTACCATCAAATGTATATTAGTGTGAGTTGTCAAAATACCAACCGTAAATTTGATGAAATCTTCAATTTCTCTTTAATCAGTACTTGTGGCGTTATTATCATTACGAAATTAGTTTTCATTAAATTTATCGACAAAATACGAAATTGATTGGGAATTATTGGAAATTACTAATTATTCATTCGTTATTTTCACTTTTAATTGTAGTAGTCACCCGAGAGGGTTGATATTCAATCTGGAGAGGGGGTAAGGAGGTAGAAAAAGAGCCAAGAGGCACTCGTGAAATTTATCGTAAAGAAATTATTTAATATAAAATAATGAGTGGAAGAGTTATTTTCCATTTTACTAGCGGATAAAATAACTTGACATTAAAATATTGACGATGCAAAGGAAGACATCACTTCATTCCGATAACCCTTTTCACCTCATCCCATGAATATATTACATTGATAGGTACAACCTTCAAAAGTTATTGTTAAATAAAGGGGGACTGTTTTCAGTATAAATCGCAAGCTTTTTTTAATCCTTTCTTTTTAAGAAAAATGAAACAATACAACTTTGTATAAACCACTTATATAACGTGCAAATCCGACCGGTTTCGGAACAAACGTTCCTTCTATTAAAATTATATAAAACAGTAAAACTCTTCTCAACTTTTTTTTCTTTATTTATAATATATTTTAGCGATTATATAAAATAATTGTACAATATACAAAATATAATGGTGAATTTAAGTATAGATATTGTATTTCTTAGTCCTCCTCACTGGGGTCCTCTGCCGAGGCGGACTAAAATTGTTCGAGTCTAGTTTATTTGTCTTCTATGTCTATTTTAGTGTCTCCATTGGGTTTTTTTCATTGAACTCTTTTAGCCATATTTTTATTCTTGATTTGTACTCATTAGAATTTTTAGTTAGTTTTGTATCTTGGGGAAGAATTTTATGGAGTTTTGTTGCAAAGTATTTCTAGTTTCTTTGTCCGAATGTGGTTTTATAACTCGGAATATTTTTTATGCCATTTTTATTCGATCTAGTGTTATGCATACGCATTCTAGTAGAGGATTCGATGTTTTTGAATAGCTTCAATAATATATTTTTGACATATATTTGTTGTACATTTGGTACGTCAAAACTATTTAAAATTTCAGGCGTTCTAATGGGTACTCTCAGTGTGGTCTTTATGATTACTTTGTTGATTGTATTCAGGTTGTGAATGTACTTATATATGTGTAGCAGATCCCCACCCTATGATTCCATATTCAATTCATGATTAACATTACATAACGCGTAGTAGACCTTTTTTATGATTTGTCAATGATTTTGCAATTTTGGAGAGAAAAAAATTGTATTTAAACAAAGAAACTATAGTGGAGATGATAAAACCTTGTGTGATAAAATAGCTCTATTGTACGAAGGAAAATTGGTTTCTATTGTTATGGATGGTAAAACGGAAATCTCCTAAAATTGAAAAATTAAATGGAATTACAAAGACATCTGTTGACAATAAACAAAGCACAAAATTAAACAGTTATCACAAACAAGAGTTATTTAAATTAAAAATTAAATAAATAAATATTTTCTTTCGCTCTTAACCGCAGAAAACTCGCCACTGTGCTGCAAGGAGGAAGGGTGAAATTACCCCATAAATTCACTGTCGGCTTGATATGCCATCTGGCGACAATGCTCCCAAGCAAGGAAGAGGAAATTATCATTAAGTGGGGAACTTAAACTCGGAGACAGCCATTAAATATATTATTAATTCAGAGCACTAACATTGGGCTGGGTGAGACCAAACGAAGCTCAGTCACACAGTGTCCTTATAGGCCTGCAGCAACTCGTGTATAAGTGGTACAGCGTAGTCTGTTACTAGAATTAGTCAACTCGAGTTATCGTAGTTAACTGTTTCGTACTGACAATGATAATTTTAGTAGTTAAAAATTATGTAAAAAATGACGATGAAAATCGATTTTTTTTATGGTGACGAATAAATTTCCTTGTGATATGTCATTTTTGGTGATGAAGTTCTGGATTAAAAGGGTATGAGTGGTAGATAAGAATCTGCCGGTTAGTGTTTCCAGGAGTGACAGATGTATGAATCCATTCCTACCACTGCGGTTTAAGGCGATGGTCGAGGGAGTCCGGCTGGAGAGGTCGAAAGGTCTACCTCAACCAATTTGGGAGGCGGGATTGGGTACCAATGCGAATTAACCAACACCTCTGCCATAGGTCACCCCAAGTGGTTTGCTACGTTTGGTGATTTAGCAAGGATGCCCGTGTTCATGCGGTGAGGTTTGTGTAGGTCTTGGAGGCGGATGACCAGAACACACTGAACCCCAGATTCCTACCCATCCCTTAAACACTCTTCCTTCCCAGAACTCTCCTCTCCTTCCTTTCCTTAAAAAAAACCCTCCACATAGCATTCCCAAAGATGACATAGGCCCTGAGGGAAAATATTTTATTTAAAAGTCACCAAACGTAGCAAACCACTAGGAGTGTGGCAGGGGTTATCCAACAAATGTTTCCTGGAGCGGCGGTACCCATACTCGCCTCCTAAATTGTCAAATGACGCCAAATAGGTACCTCTATGACGTCACCGCCGCCTAACATCTTGCGATCGCCGCTGACGATTTGATGATTTTTATTTTAGGCACTTTGTCGGATTACACCCGTAAAAATACACTGTCAGTAATTATAGCTACACAATATTATATACAACTATGAGAACATAACACAAGCATCTTAAAAATGAAATAAAACCGTCAATAACTAACGACAACTCTAGAATGTTTAGACTTTTGACAGTAACACGACGATAACCCTCTGAAAGTCGACGGGCGTGACGTCATGATTCCATCAACGAATCATGAACAATTTACACCAGGCTGATTTTAAAATCAATAATTATAAATGAAACTAATAAAATTTGCATATTTTTATGGTGATAATCAAAATCGGAAAATTAAACCTCAAATCTTCCACACACTTTCAAAGCTATCCCCATAGACATCCAAATGGATAGACAAGAAGTTACAAATGAGGGGTAAAACCAAACTATGGAGGGCGAAGAGGGGAAAGATGACTGTGATTCGTTAAACAATCAATCTGACAGTATATAGGCATCTCGCATTACAATATCACCATTTAGTTCTTAAAAGCAAAATCTGCTTTGAATGAATAGACCTTTTTACATGGGAGCGCGAATTGCTTGCCACGTTAATAACATATTTGCTAAGGCCAAATGCTCGCCCCAAAAAGACTCGCCCCAATACAAATAGCAATATTTTGTTGCCGTGTTTAGTTAAAACACTTTTACAAATGTTTCATAATTTACTTATCCCTGTAACCAGCGACGAGCACACTGGAGAACCGCCCACATTCGCTATGTGCACATTGATATGTAGATATATTGTATAGCACAAGCTACCGTTTTGGCGTGTTATTTCGTTAAATGTATGGATGTTAGCTTCTCGCTGTTCATGGCAAGAATGATGACGTCACACATTTTAGATTCAAGCGAGGCTCTATCCCCTCCCCATGGAGCGAGCCGGTTCCAAGGAGGAGCTCCAGCCGGCGCCATGTGGAGGGGGAAATAATACGTTTTTATCACTTTGGGCAGGTCCAGATATATTCATATGTTTGTGGCTATCCCTAATTTGGGAAAATATCCTTTTGTTCCGAGATACCATTGACCGTTGGCAATTAATTCCGAGTATTATACCACATAACGTATAGAACCACAATAGTTGACTAACTGCTTGACTCTGTGTAAAGGAGAGATCAATCTGTTGTTAACAGACTGATTGCTGTCTCTAATTCACAGACAAAACGTAGATATGGCGAGTCTGTTATACAGATGTTGAAATAAAGTCTACTCGGAGGAACTGATCCCATACCATACCTTCGCTAGCCCTTCAAAATTCTAGCGTTTTTTGTCAGTAGGTAAAAATATTTCCGTTCTAGAATAAAATCGAAACAAATAGAATAAAAGACGATGAAATATGCTTTAAAATTTCATTATTAGAAATAACCATGTAACTTTAAAAATACATATTTTTTTAAGGCAAATTTTAAAAAATGGCTCACCATATGTTTTACCATAAAATTACTGGTTAACAATTTTTTTTTTAAACACACATATTTAATAAGACAAATTAATTATAAACGCCATTGTCACACCACGTTTTGTTATTTCATGTAAAAATAATTCTTAAAAAATTCACACTTATTGCGGTAGGAAACTTTGATTTCACAAAGGTGAACATTTTAATTATTTTGTGGTTATCTTTTCTTTTTTTTTACAGTGAATGCCGCACAAGAATCTCAACTGCTCCCGTCTGGAGCCAGTGAGACTATGGCATCCCCAATTGGGGTATGTTGTGAGGCTGAAGGTACCTGGCTATTCAGATCTGGTCACCAAACACGGCTAAAGCCATTTTCAAGCAACGTTTCAATTCTGAATGGTGGTCTTACACCAGGGCGATACTGATGGTATCTTCCACTCTGGAACATGCCGCAAATATACTATATATTATTTTAAATGAATTAATTGTGAAATAACACAAATTAATCAAATAAAATTTATTTGCGCATGCCGGGTTCGAACCCGCGACCTCCGGATTGTGAGTCAAGAGTCTTACCCACTGGACTACGGAGGTCGTCAAAGAGTCTTTTAGATTAGAATATAAAGCGTGTTATTTTCTCTTTCCAATACCGTTTTGAAAATACTTCTCACTTAGTAAGGGAGACACAACTATTTCTATGAGACTAGTGTGAACTGGAACAATTATGGTCTCCTGTAGTTAAAAACTCCTCGGATAAGAATGAACACCCATACAGGTGACGTTGGCATCATGAAAAGGAGTAATCATTACCAGCTGCTGGTTTTCCTACGTCCTCCCTTATTTAATCCGGAACACTTCATACAGCCCTTCCTTAACTCACTATGTTGGTGATATATTAGCCCTGGCTTTATACTGGACAAGCAGACAGAGGAGGAGTCCTTGTAAGGTTTCACGTAAAAATACTAAATATATACATCGTCCACAGGCGGACTGTTTTGTGTTGTTTCCGAATACTTGTAACTTCTAAACTCTAAACCAGGACTTCCCAACCAGGGGGCACGCCCCCCTAGGGGGGCGTAATAGCGAAATCGCCTTGCCATCCATAGCAATTTAATCATAGCTCTAGCAAAAACTGAACCCAGAATCGACCAACTGGTAGAGAGCATGCAAGCTCAAGTATCTCATCAGTACTTTAAAAGTTTTTATTTATTTGTTCTAAAATTACTTTGAAAGTTGTTAGACATCATCTAATTACAAAAATATAATTTAAATAAATACAAAATAATAATAATAGAATAATATGTACAAACATTTATCTATTGTTAAACAAGCATTCGATACTAAATTTGTACTTTAAGACATTGTTTTTTCTCTTCGCTTATTCTTTTTTTTATGAGTTCAAAATTGTAGTTATTAACTAAAGCTTCTACGAGGAATTCAATCGTAACACTTGTTTCATTCAATAAATAATATGTTTATATAATTAATCAATGTAATATGAAATTATGATATGAACTAAATTTGTCAATTTGACTGGCCTAAAACAGGATCCATTCCTAGTTGGCTAGTCAAAGTTTCCATATATGTTTCATTGTATAATTTTATGTGAAATAAATATTATTATTATTATTAATTAAAAGAAAACTATGAAATTTTAAATGTAAAAGTAATTACTGATTAAAAGTAATTACTTTTTTACATGTAAAAGTAATTACTGATTAAATTTAATTACTGTTTTAAATGTAAAAGTAATTACTGATTAAAAGTGGAACTACTCTTCTATTAAAGATCCATAATAAATAAATACATTGCATCCGTATTTTACCTATTTGGAATTCAAATAATTAGTTAATATAAAAAAAATATGTTTCTTATTTTAGTTGAAACTTAGTTAAGGGCGGCATGAAAAATTTTTTTTGTTCGAGGGGGGGGCTCGGCGAAATAAAGGTTGGGAAACCCTGCTCTAAACCATGGTGGTTAGTGTTAACATTTGTTCCTTAAGTTATTTTAAGAAAGTCATATAATATAAACTTTTATTCACTCTGCTTTCCCATTTTCTTCAGAGGAAGCCACAAGCCAAAAATGAGTGAGCCGAATTTCGCCACGATTATTATTCTCGTTTGCATAAAAATCGCTTGGCAAATGGAGTGTGGAAACGCTCGTCTTCACGGGCAAAATTGGTTCTTTATTTATTTTCTTAATAATTTTATAAAAAATAATAAAAGTGAATGAAGGCAGGTAATCTCAGCTATTATATGTATTTATTTTTAAAGTTGTTTCGGCATTCGTACATTTCTAATGAAAAAATACTTAGATTTTGTACGAAATAATTCACAAATTTATTTGAATTCTATTCAAAGGAAAAGATAGTAAAAAGTTCAATTTAACCAGTATTCATAATCTTAACTGATTAGTAGTAAAGATCAGTCTAAAGTAGTGTTTTAGCGTTAATCTTTGCCTTAGCAGCTTGCCCTGCAGCGGTAGTTGTAAAATTTAATGAAAATTCGTTATTTCTTAGGACCCAATTCCATTGTATTTATAATATATACAACATGGTTCTGGTGTCATAAATGTGTGAAATATAATGATGTTAACGTCTTTATATTTTTTTAAATTCTGCAATAATCCAAATGCAATTATTTCAGAATAAAAATTTGTGGGTTAAGTGGTTCACGCATAAAATAGTCCATTTTAGTCGAAGATTACCCGTGCTTAAAAGAAATCAGAAGTAACTAAAGAAATGAACCAACTTAAAAGGTGTCACAAAATAAAATGTCTATAATTCAACACTGTATTAATGAAACCCAGATTTTAATGGATTTTAACTTTTGTTCTATAAATTGACAATAAAAACTCATATATTTTGAAAATGTCCAAACTGCTCGAGATACTAGTACCAGAGGGAACAAGATACTAGTTGTTCTGGGGTACCCCCAAAGGAACAATAATATGGAATTATAGGTTGGGGAGGATCTTACAAAAACAATCTAAACTCAGTAATATTTTCACAAAGAATCATCTTAAAAGTAATATTTAAAAAAATCTACCTTCTCAACAGAATCACTTTTTA
The DNA here is from genome assembly GCA_929108145.2 of Limnephilus rhombicus. Lineage (NCBI taxonomy): Eukaryota > Metazoa > Arthropoda > Insecta > Trichoptera > Limnephilidae > Limnephilus > Limnephilus rhombicus. Next base: position 51,951,304 of record OV815280.1, on the reverse strand, counting down.
AATTGTTTAGAGTACCAAATTTCGATGACATATTCAAGCAAGCTTCCATTATAAAAACGTGTAAAGAAAAAAATAACAAAGAAAATCAAGAATTTTAAAAACTAATGAGAAATGGAACCAATTTATTACACCTAGCTTTAAAATAACTCAAATACAAAATCATTATATTTTCCAAGGCATAAAAACACACAATAACCTCCCTTCTGAATTACGCTGTATCATCAACCAATCAGAATAATAAATAAAATTTAACAATTTTACGAAAAAAACTTACAGTAAAAAGTAAATATTTTATACAAAACATATTATAACTTACAAGTAAGAATCGTGGCTCCCTTATCAGGCACAAGAGCTCCTCCTCCTGATAAGGTATACATGACTAAAAACGACCTTTATTATAATATTTTGTATATATGTAACCCATATTTTTAATTTTACAATAAAATAAAAATAAATATATTTTTAAAATGTCGCATTCAGACAAGTCAGGAGAACGAGTTGGCCAGGGCCAATATTGTAGTTCTTGCTCAAATACGACCGGGGAATGCCTGTCTTAGTAAATCCATTGTCACTCGTGATGTGTGGCATCTCCTAAAAAGAAAAAATGTTTCCAAGTAACCCCCTAAGGACTATCAAGGCATTAAAAAAAGGATTCGACCTGACGTGGCCGCAATACCGCTAGAAATGCTGCGCAATGTCATTGGCAGCTTTGCAACGAGGCTGTCAGAATGTGTGCGACAAAATGGAGGCCACCCCAAGGACTTTATTTTTAAAAAATTGAACGATTGTGCATTTTTAATGGAAATATTGTGCATTGCATACACAATATTTCCATTCATGTAGATTATGGTTTCATCGATAATTTTACAAAAAATGATTTATTGAATGTTTTCTGATTTTTTTTAAATCTTCACGTTTCATTGGCTCACCTATTATTTTTGTTATAAACTGCGAATATTTCAAACTGCGCCTGCTCTCAACACAGGAATTCCTAGTGAGACTGGCATAGCACAACACTAATTGTAATAGAATTAATAAAGGTCAATAATAACGTTACATGATGTTGTTATTTGTATTTTTGTTATAAACTGATTATATTACAATCTGTACCTCCTTTCAGAAGTAGGTACCTATCATAGACATTTATGAATATATATAAACCTGCCCTAAGTGATAAAGGCGTACTATTTCCCCCTCCCCATACCGGTTCCATGGAACCGGCTGAGCTTACGAGAGCCTCGCTTGAATCTAAAAAATGTGACGTCATCATTCTTGTCCGAACTAGCGTCGAGCTTTCATCGTACATTTTACGAAATAACACGGCAAAAATGGTAGCTTGTGCTATACATTATACCCTAAAATATGTCGATCACAACGAATGAGGGCGGTTCTCCAGTGAGCTCGTCGCTGGTTACAGGGGTAAGTAAATTATGAAAGATTTGTAAAAGTGTCTTAACTAAATACGGCAATAAAATATTCGTCTCTGAAAAGTGGCGAATTTTACTTTGCCGTATTTGGACTTCGCAAATATGTAAATAACGTGGTGAGCAATTGGCGCTCCCATGTAAAAAGGTCTATTCATTCAAAAGCAGATTATGCTTTTAAGAACTAAATGGTGATATTATAATGCGAGATGCCTATATACTGTCAGATTGATTTTTTAACGAATCACAGTCATCTTTCCCCACTTCATCCCCCCATAGTTTGGTTTTACCCCTCATCTGTATCTTCTCGTCTATTAAATTTGAATGTCTATGGTACCTATGCATTTCCAATGGTACGGTACGATGATGATTGTCTATTATTTTAAACGTAATATTGTGTTATTTGTATTTTTGGTTATAAACTGCTTTATGTTTTAGAATGGACCTGCTCTCAACAAAGGAGTTCCTAGTGAGACATGCATAGCACATCACCAATATTGTAATAGAATCAATAAAGATGAATAATTTAATAGATCAAGTGAGAACTCCCTACAATGCTGCTTTGCTATTGATTTTATTATTCTACAGCCTACGCCAATATGCCAATAATTCGCATTGTCACCACCGTGTGGCCTCAATGCCGTGCAATTCTCAGTACAATCTAGTACCCTCACTATCGTGCAGTCACTAGACTACAGTGCCAGTTCACGAGCGTGCATGTCCTGTCAGCTAGCATTGTGTATTGTTTTAGGACAAAGGCAATCTATCTTGTGCTTGTGTATTTAGTTCCAAGCAATCAAAATGCAATCATCTGTACATTGAGATTACACTCCTTTGTAAACTAAGATGTTAGTAATATGCTGGCAGAAATACAATTATACAAGATAAATTATAACATTTTTTAGTTATACACGCTGATATAGATATTGTAAGAAAAAAATCTTATTCATGTTATTTATTATTGTTAGTTTAATTTGTAGAACTACATTTTTATTTTTATTTCTTTTACATGTTCAACAATATTAATATTCAATTTATAAAAACAGTTTTAAACAAGTTCTGCTGTTGTAATTATTATAACCCGTGACAGCTGTTTCGCCTGGCATTATCAAACTGTCTATAAAAAAAGCTTGTTCTTGTTTTTTTTACATTAGCTCCACACATGAGGCCGTTGGGAAAATAATTTCTCTCAGGGCCTACATCATCTTTGGTGATGTTGTGGGGAGGGTCTTTTTAGGTAAATGAAAGAGGGAGATTTCTGGGAAGCAAAAGTGTATGAGGGGTGAGTAGGAATCTGGAGTTCTATGTGTCTAGGAGTGCAGTATGAATCGAACCCTCCAACTGAGGTGCAATGCGATGGGTCGAGAGAAACCAGCTGGAGAGGTATAGGTTAGGTCTCCCTCAACCAATCTCTCTTGATCCGGCCCGCCGTGCATTAGGTGGGCAAACGATTTGCCGCCAGGAGCTAGACAAACCTCACCCCATGAACCCGGGCACCCTGCTAAGTCACCAGCGAACCACGTGACCTACGGCAGAGGTGTTGGTGATCCAAAAAATGGTTCCCGGGGTGGCGGTACCCATATCCGCCTCTCAAATTGTTATCCGTTATATGTTTTGTTGTGTAGAAAAATACGGCGTGAGCATTAATTGAGATTTGACTTACTTAAAATTAAAATCTACAAAATAAAATCCTCATAATGAAGCAAAAATATTATGTAGAATAAGTCTAACTGAACCTTTTCTTTAAATTACTCGCATCAATCGCACCAATATAATTTTGGCTTTTTGCTTAAGTTTTACAAGTTCCATGACAGTTTACTGACGACAGTTGGCCCCGGGCATACTTACATACAAGAAAGTCTGAAAGATTAGGGAAATACAGTTTACCTTTTACACAAAATATACCCAAGTGTCACCGAAAGGGTTTGCAGAGAGGATGTACTGCAGATTTATAAAACTACAAAAAATATTTTCATTTAATGCATCAATGAGAAAACTACTTGGGGGCTATCCATAAATTGGTTCCATGGCAACTCAGAATGAAACCGGCGAAACTCCTCAGAAAGCTCATTAATAGCGATGAAAATTTTTTTTTAAATATCCGGTAACCCTAACCTTACTTAACCTACTTAAACGATTTTTATTTTAATTTTTATCATCACTCTTAATGACTTTTCTGAGGTGCTCCTGAGTTGGTATCATTCTGAGTTGTCTGGTCACCCCATAAATTTCGTGATTTTTTTTTGACCCCCCCCCCCCCCCCCCCCGCAGTCTCTGTCACACATCATCACATATGTGAAACCCCCTAGTGTGACATCACATATTTTTCAATTTTACATGTAAAAAAAGTTTGGCGTTTTAATAATTTAGATTTTTACGTGTTGTCACAGAGCTGATGATCCACCTATACCCCTTGTCACACTTCTCTATCCCCCCCCCCTCCCTTAAGGTGTGACGTAATTTATGGATGGTCCCTTGTCTATATACTGTATTTACCAAAAAAAAAGACACTGTAAGTTAATTCGTTTATTATCCGTAACAATTTATTATTAAACTAGCTGACCCGACGAACTTCGTACCGCCTCAGAATCAATAGCTGTTGAATTGAATTCAGTTTTTTTATTAAGTTAAAAATTACGCAATGAAGCAATTATCAATGCGCAACTGTCCGTGTTTTGTTTTTGTCAGTATCAGAGATGGCGTTATGTACGGATTTATATTTTATGATTTTCTTACTTTTACAATTACTTACGGTAATTCGGAGGCGGATACGGGTGCCGCCGCCCCGGGAACCATTTATTGAATAACCAACACCTCTGCCATAGATCACCCCAAGTGGTTCGCTACGTTTGGTGATTTAGCAGGGTTGCCCGGGTTCATGAGGTGACTTGTGTCCGGGTCTTGGCAGTTGATGCGCCTGCCCACCTGCTGCGTGGCGGGCCGGATCGAGAGAGACTGGTTGAGGGAGGCCTTTTGACCTTTCCCGCCGGACTCTCTCGACCCATTTCCTTGCACCACAGTTGGAGGGATGGATTCATACGTCCGTCACTCCCGGACACACTGACCCCCAGATTCCTACCCACCCCTCATACCTTTTTCCTTCCCAGAACTTTCTATCCTCCCCATTCCTTAAAAAGATCCTCCACACAGCATCCCCTAAGATGACTTAGGTCCTGAGAGAAATTATTTTCCTCGGGGCCTCCTGTGTTTTTTTGTTAGAGATTTATTATAATTATTGTATTTTTCCTTTGGAGGTGTGCAGACATACTTTCACCATTTGTCTCATTTTCGACAATTGACATTGAGTGTGTAAGAAAGAAGGGCAGCATTTTATGATTAAAAACAAATGCACAACAATCAACGCATTGACATTTGACGTTTTTGAATGTTTGGAATTCATGCACAGTTCAATATTATACCCCTCACAATATTGCTGCAGTTCTTTCAAAATAGGAGAATTCGTTCCATACAAAATGTATGGGGAAAATAATTTTCTTTATAACTATTTATTTCGTTAACTTTTATGATGTTTTAATAGTTATTATCCTATCCGGGGCGGAGACAAATCCAACAAATCAAAGATCATCAAAATTAGCCCGGCCGTTCTCGAGTTATAAATAGTGTAACTAACCCGACTTTGTTTTATATATTAAGATAAACTTTTACAGGAGCATTAATCAAAAAAGGTAGCCTAAATTATAAAAAAACAAATTTTAACAATCTTATTATCAATTCACACTCCACACTGGTATCTTTTCCTCTCCCACTTGAAACCCTGCACTATTGGCTACCTTTTATTGAAAACTAGCTGGTCCCGGCATGCGTTGCTATGCCATTTAATAAAGAAATTGTTTCTCCCTGAGTATTCTTTCACATTCGTCCCGTTCCCCTTCCGCCTCCCCTTCTTCTCCTGCGTCCACTTCCCCTCTCGTGTTCTCACTCCGTCACCTCCACCTTCCCTCTCCCCACTCCACTCCCTCCCCCGTCCCGCGAACCCCCCTCCCGAGTTCCCCTCCCCCCCCCCAGGTCCCCTACCACCCTTCCAGGTTCCCCTACCCCTCCCTGGTTCCCCTCCCTAATCTCTCTTTCCATAGCAATAGCCGCTTTCCATAGCGATAGCCGCTTCCTCGCGTGCCACCAATAGCAATTTTTTTATACAAATTTCATAATGCCAGAGCTCACCTGAAGTTTTATAAAAACTTTTTCCTGATAATAACGCACACACAAAAAAGAATTTCCAATTTGATTCAGTCGTTCGAAAGTTATGTGCTTCGAAACACATTCAGCGATTCATTTTTATATTATAGATAATCGAACCAGCAAACGCCCGATACTACAGCCATTCGACTACTGAGACCAGCTCTTCACTCATTTAATATTTGACGACCTCCGTGATCGAGAGGAAAGGCTCTTGACTAGGTCATGGGTTCAAATCCCGCCGTGCGCAAGTAAAATGTGATTGATTAAGTTATGTTATTTCACTAATTAACTAACCATCAAGCCGTTTCCCGCATGGGTAGGCAGATTTTTTTACATGAGTTCCACACAGGAGGCCTATGTCATCTTTGGGGATGCTGTATGGAGGGTTTTTTATGGAAAGGAAAGGAAGAAGAGGAGAGTTCTGGGAATGAAAGGAGTAGGAATCTGGGGTTCAGTGTGTCTTGGTCATCCATCTCCAAATCCTAGACAAATTTCATCCCATGAACCCGGGCTCCCCTGCTAAATCTCCAAACGTAGCGAAACACTTGGGGTGACCTACGGCAGAGGTGTTGGTTATCCAATGAAGGTACCCATTCCCGCCTCCCAAATTGAATAGGACGAACCGCCAAACAACTCGGTCTTGGCACCCACTCCTTGCCTCGTTCACATTCATACATCGTCTCATACACGCTTCTATTATTCTGACTCTTGACTGGCCCGACTCAAGTATCTGATTCACTTGGTCGTGCCATGTCTTTCTCGGGCATCCCCGACTTCTTCTACCAATCTCATTTGCGTCATATATTATCCTTACACTCCTTTCCTCGTTCATTCGCTCTACATGCACAAACCATCGGAGCGTTCCTTTTTTGATCTTACTCATTATGCTTCAGCCTTGCATTCTTTGCGGATCTCCACATTTCTCACACGATCATACATGGTTTTACCACACTTACGCCTTAGGGATCTCATTTCTACAGCATTCAGTCTACTTTCATCCTTCCTTTGCCAGTTATTTCACTATTTAATCATTTTAAAATAATAAGGTATATTTGCGGCCCTTTGCAGGGTGGAAAATGCTCTCAGTATCGCTAATTTGTATTGAATCGTTGTTTGAAAAGGCTTTAGTCGATTTTTTGGTACCAGGTATAGCCAGGTACTTCTTCACCTTTCTCTTCCCCATTGTTTTCATTTCCCCACTACCTTCAGCCTTACAACATATCCCAATTGGGGATGCCATAGTCTCACTGGCTCTAGACGGTTTGTATTAGTTAGGAGTCTTGTGCGGTATTCATATAAAACTAAAAACAAAAACAAAAAAAACACACGGTTGACGAACCAATTTAAATTGGATTTTACGAGAAACCTCACGAGATGTAAAAAAAAACTGACACGAATAACCTTTTTTGCAAATTAAAATGTCGGAGATTGGAGAGCCAATCACGTTGTGATATGCAAAAACCTTTACTAAATCCTTTAAAAAAATCTTAGATACGAACATTTTCCCATCCAAATTTCCCCTCTCTGCTCCTATATATACCACTAACAGAGAATATAACGTCATTGGAACCCATCAATCTACGTTCAAAGCTAAGCTACTTCGTCACCTTGGTTCGATTAGGTTCTAACCTCACTTTATCTTATTTTGAGACATGAGGTCTCAATGTTTGCAAAGACGATTTCTCACTATCTATTTACCACTTTCTAATTTTGAGATTGAATCTTGTGTAAATTGTTTTAATTTAACATATTTTAAAGAAAAATATTTTAATTGTACGTAGGTACCTATACTTACCATTTTAGAACATACCTACCATAGATAAAATAATATGATAAAAGCTATAATAATATATATAGCTATGATAATACTATGGTAAGGGGAAGTTAGAACCCTGTCCGAACTACTCCGAGACAATCTAAAAATGGCCCGTAACAACGACCAACTGTCAGATACAATTTGGGAGGCGGGTATGGGTACCGCCGCCCCGGGAACCATTTATTGGATAACCAACACCTCTGCCATAGGTCACTACATTTGGTGACTTAGCAGAGATGCTCGGTTTCATGGGGTGAGGTTTGCCCGGGTCTTGGCGGTGGATGCGTCTGCCTACCAGCTACATGGCAGGCCAGATCGGGAGAGAATGGTTGAGGGAGTCTCTTTGACTTCTCCGGTCGTACTCTCTCGAAACATCATCTTGCACCGCAGTGGGGAGGGATGGATTCATACGTGCGTCACTTCTAGACACACTGACCCCCAGATTCCTACCCACCCTTTATACCCTTTTCCTTCCTAGAACTTCCTCTCCTTCCTTTCCTAAAAAGATCCTCCACACTACATCCCCAAAGATGACATAGGCCCTGAGGGGAATTATTTTCCTCAGGACTTCCTGTATGGAGTTAATGTCAAAAAAAAACTGCACACAAGATTAAACAAAATACATAATTTCTAAACAGATTACGGAAAATCGTCTTGGCAAACTTTGACACCTCCAAACAAGATAAGGAGAAGTTAGAGAAGTTAGTCCAAACAAACTACACATGGCCTGTAACAACGACCAACTTTCAGATACAAACAAAGTAGCGACTGCAAAAGGTTCAAAGTGATGTTAAAAACTTGTCAGATAAATGATAGCTCGATGTTAGAACTTCGTCCTACACAGGTATCTACAGAAATACAACACAACAAGATAAGGAGAAGTTAGAACCCTGTCCAACCAAACTACAAATGGCCTGTTACAACGACCAACTTTCAGAAACAAACAAAATAGCGACTGCAAAAGGTTCAAAGTGATGTTAAAAACTTGTCAGATAAATGATAGCTCGATGTTAGAACTTCGTCCTACACAGGTATCTACAGAAATACAACACAACAAGATAAGGAGAAGTTAGAACCCTGTCCAACCAAACTACAAATGGCCTGTTACAACGATCAACTTTCAGATACAAACAAAGTAGCGACTGCAAAAAGTTCAAAGTGATGTTAAAAAAACTTGTCAGATAAATGAAAGCTCGATGTTAGAACTTCGTCCTACACAGGTATCTACAGAAATACAACACAACAAGATAAGGAGAAGTTAGAACCCTGTCCAACCAAACTACAAATGGCCTGTTACAACGACCAACTTTCAGATACAAAGTAGCGACTGCAAAAGGTTCAAAGTGATGTTAAAAAAACTTGTCAGATAAATGATAGCTCGATGTTAGAACTTCGTCCTACACAGGTATCTACAGAAATACAACACAACAAGATAAGGAGACGTTAGAACCCTGTCCAACCAAACTACAAATGGCCTGTTACAACGACCAACTTTCAGATACAAACAAAGTAGCGACCGCAAAAGGTTCAAAGTGATGTTAAAAAAACTTGTCAGATAAATGAAAGCTCGATGTTAGAACTTCGTCATACGAGTACGAGTATCTACAAAAATACAACACAGATGGCTCTAAAAATTATTTAAAAATGAGAGAAAAAAGTGGTTTTGAAAGCAAAGGTCATTTTAGAAAAAATGTCTGTTAGAACCTTGTCCAACCAAGTTGACGACTTACTAACCGACTTGATTTCGCTTTCGTAATCTTCTAACCACGTCTACATAATATACGTGCACATGTGTATATTACAGATCTTGTAACCACGTCCATACACGTGCCAGTGAATATTGCGAAATTTCTACCCACGTCTATACACGTGACAGTGTGTATAACTTTTATTATATTGGATCGTATCAGGCTCGGCCGATCTAACTTTACAAGCAGTTCCGTTGAAAACATTATAAGAGAAATTTCGCAGAAGGAAAATATATGCGAGATGTTTGTTGAAGATATTTTCGAACTTTAACCGAAGGCATTTGCTCGGATGATAAAATAACTTGGAGAATTATGACACTGATACTTCTCATAGGCGTGATAGTAAAACAGGACATAAAAATATGTATACAGGGTATCCGGGGGTAAAGTGCATTAACTTCGGGAGGTGATTCCACATGATGGTAGGAGTAAAAAAGATTAATAACTTTTTCCGAAATTCGAACTTTTTTTTCCCATACAAAAAGACGTACCTACTAAAAATCCTTAGTGTGAGGTACGATCTTACTTGCTGAGCGCCCGCCGGGCACGATTGTGGCAACATTGCATGGTTGTGACTGGCCCGTATCGTAACAGCGGAAAATAATAAAGCTGGCGGCACACTAGTCTATTTTTATTTTTTTACCACAAAACCACCCCTAAAAGTTGGAATTTTGAAAAAAGTTTTTTTTTTTATTTTTTACTTATAATATCAAGTAGAATCACCTCCCGAAGTTAATGCACTTTACCCCCGGACACCCTGTATATATATGTATGTAAAACTAGCTAAAGTCCCCGGCGATGCCAGGTTTTTATACAGAGTTTTTCGAAATCAGATGAAAAATATGATTGTTCCTCTTCTTTTGAAAGTCAAATCTTCAAACTTTCATTAAGAAGTTTCAAAAATCTGCTTTAAGGAGTGGGAAAGGGGTTGTTTTTTCGAAATAACATGTAGACAGTAACCTCTCTCCTGTTTTGAAGGTGAAGTGTTCAAAACTTCATCAATATTGGAATAAAGCTGTACTTTGGTTAAAAACAAACCCATCATACCGGAGTACCCTCCTTTATATAGATAAATACATGGATGTCAATTATTTTCAGAAATGTCGATTTAAGAATCTAAAATATTACGCTGCAATATGTTCAAGACACGAAAACTTTCAATCCGTTGGCTCCGACGTAATGAAATTTGCACAGACTTTTATCTCTTACACCTATCTAGACCAAAAACAACTATTTTCATCATTCAAAGTCTACGGTTACGCAAAAAAAAACAAATTCAAACACTAAATAAAAAAAATAGATTGCTAGCATAGGACGTCACACTATTGCAAAAATCTATAAAACAAATCAAATTTACTCGTACATATGAATATCAATTTAAGTACAACCTAACCTAAATACAATCATAAAATCCTGTCAAATCTAACCTTTATAATTATTATTTCATTATTTTTTTTCTAAATTTGTAATATTATTATCTTTATGGGATGAACTTCTATTACATTTAATTTTGATTTTATTGGAAGATAATTCTAAAACCACAAAGAAAGAATGTTAATATGTATTTAACCTTAATATTCATATAACTGTGTTTGCACCCATTTATGTACCTCCTACATCTGTCTCGACACAGGTATCCTAGGGAGACAGGCAATCAAACTTTGCATAGATAAATAAAAATAATAAAACATGGAGCTAAGGGTGTGGACACTGTGAACGTGTATTGTGTACGTAAATCAAATAAGCGCTTTATAATTCAATTTACAAAGAAGGTTTAGAAGATTTAGTTATCGGAAGGTGGATAGCGAACACGAAGCAATTCGCGAGCTGTTAGATCGTTGGCAATTGGAAACAGACTGAATTCTCTTTCGGTTTTGGCACCCGTCGTTGTATACACTTCTGTGGTAAAAATGCACGTATCCGCTTTTGGCGTACGAATATCCAATATGATGTAATCGCGCACCGAACTTGCTGAGGTTGTTCGTTAGCCACAGAGCTTAAAAATACTGTATATATTTAAACAGAACGGATCGGAAGGTGGGTAGCGAACACGAAGCAATTAGCGAGATGTTAGATCGACGGCAATCGGAAACAGAATGAATTCTCTTTTAAATCGCCACCCGTCAGTCGTTGGTAAACTTCGGTGGTAAAAAGGGCCGTGTCTGTTATTGGCGTACGAATAGCCAAATGAGTGGTAATCATGTATCGAATTTGCTGCATTTTTTGTTAGCCACAAAGCTTCAAAATTATAGTGTTCTGTAATTTGTAACAACACTAACAGATTCTCCAAACACTTTGTCTGAAGATTACTTTTGGGAATAAATAGATTCGTGATCTGATCGTTTATCTGTTTTTATTAATACTTTGCGTATACAATATGGACCTCGTTAGTCGACCTAACTGGGAGCTAGCTAAATTGGTTCTAAATAGTGTGTTAAGGACATCACCCTCTCTCAGCTCCCCGTCCTTCTGTTGGACAACTTAGGTACTAAACTACCTGCCATCTAGCGGAATCTGCTGACAGTTCTTATCACCGTCACCTATGTCTAAAAGCCGGAAGCTTTTTAGATACACAACAAAAATACTAAACATATAAACTGTATATAGATATATTTTAAACAGAAAAAAAGAAAAAATCGTAGTTTTCTATTTCTCTATACAGATTTTCTATTTCTCTATACAGATCTATGCAGTAGTAATAATAGTGACCGAGAGAGCACACACAAATTTATGCGCAACAAGTTATCAGTTAATAGCAGTTTTAAACGTTGAAACTTATAATAATAACGAAACGATTAAGTGGCAACAAGCCTAAACAAGTTAAAAAACTTATTAATAAGCTTCTAATATTTAAATGAAATAATTTTAGCATCGAACAACAACCGCGATAAGAGTTTTCAGTGTTTACATTTTGACCCTACTAATACATAATATTCAACGAACGAGTAATAATATACACAATATAATACGCACAAAGTGATAATATTTTAACAGTGTGAATTGTTTTAATATTGTGAACAAGAATTACATTCAGTTCAAACTGTGACCCTGTCTGATAAAGCACCTACCCACATAAATAATATTGCCTCGAACATAAACAATAAATTTTATAGTGAAATAAATAAATACTAAAAATATATATTTATAAATAAATAAAAAATATATTCGTGTCCAGTGGAAGACCAAATCCAATAAACAAGCAGTACATTACTCACCTCTGTATTTTTGTACATTTAAAACGCCATCTCTGCATACACGCAAATAACATTATTAACAGAACAATACACTGCAGATTTGTTAGTTTGTTCGCTAGTTCAGCCATCACACAGAGGCCGCACATTTCCTTAAATAATCTTCTGTGGGCCGCATTTAAAATAAAACAAAATGAACATCTGCGGCGTGTGCAATTCCAACATAACTCAAGGAGTTCAATGCTCGTCCTGCAAGGAAAATCTGCACTACAAGTGTGGAGGTATATCAGAGGAAAATTACAAAAAGATGAAGCTCGACCTGAGAAGTACTTGGCGATGCAGCAGGTGCAAATCTTCAAATATTGCTGTGGGCGTCCAAGATCTGAGCACCATCATGGAAGATATTAAAAGAATTCAGAAGGACCTGTCCTCATTCAAGGGACTGCACGATGATATAAAATCTCTGCGTGAGGAAGTACAAGGGGTGCAGAAATCGGTTGACAGCTGCCACCAGGAGGTCGCTTCATTTGGAAATAAGATTGATGATTTTGAAAAACGCCTTACAAAAGTGGAAAACTTGGAAGCAGAAGTAATAAACCTGAGAACGGAAGTACGCAACATAATTGAAGAAACAAATAAAAAAGACCAATGGGCAAGACTTCAAAACCTCGAAATAAGGGGTATCCCTGAAAAAAAAGGTGAAAATTTAATAACCCTCATTTCAAAAATCGCCAGTCTGAGCAATATGAGTCTAGGTGAAAGGGACGTGGAGTTCATAACGAGAGTTGCTCCCAGAGGCGGCGAGACTGGGAAGACTAAGCCACTAAAATCTGTGATTGTAAAATTAACCAGTCGAAGCTTAAAAAACCAGCTTCTGCAGGCGGTAAAAGACCGCAAAGGGATCACGTCAACGGAACTAGGATTTACGGGATCCCCGCAAAATGTCTACATAGGTGACCATCTCACGAGCATGAATAAACATCTATTCTACCGCGCAAGGCTTCTCGCCAAAGAAAAAGGTTATAGATTCGTCTGGACAAAAAACTGCCTAATTTACGCTCGACGAAATACGACGTCAGCACCCATCATTATCTCAAAGGAAGCAGATTTGAAGAAAATGGACCGCGAGCCTCCAGCCACAGGACCCAACAGAGTAGATGCAGAAAGTTCTCAGCTGAGCCAAGCCTCCAGATAAGGCCTTTTAAAATTACTACATTTCTTTATACTAATTTCATTTTAATTATTTTTATATTTTCATCTCACTTAGAATGTACCCTTCCCTCCCTTATCCCCCACGCCTACCCTATGGATCTTTTCACTCTAATACATTTCTTAGTTCCATTCATTCTAACACACTTTTTAGCTTTTGTACAATTTTCTAGCATTTTTTGTAAAATTCTTTGGGAATTTCATAAAAATAAACATAAATCCGTCAATAATAAAATTCGAACATCGACACAAATTCACTTCAATTCCGCACTTAATCATAGATTCGCACGGTTTAACCAATGTCTTTAAATATCTATTGCCAAAATTTGAGAGGGTTACGCACTAAAACTGACAAGTTATTGGTGGCTGTTCGGTCCAACGAATATGATGTTATCGCTCTGTCTGAATCATGGCTCGTTGATGGCATCCGCAACGAAGAGCTATTTGATGATCGCTACGATGTACACCGCCGAGATCGGGACTACACTCGCACGGGCCAACGCTTGGGCGGGGGTGTCTTAGTCGCTGCTCGTCGTGAGCTGGTACCTCGCGAGCGCCCAGGGTGGCACTCACAAGCTGAGGACGTCTGGATAACATTAGAATCCAGGGGATCCAAACACACAAATCTCCACATATGTTGTGTTTACCTCCCTAAAGGACCAACATATCGTGAAAATATGGAAAGCTTCCTCACACAAATTTCAGCACTTACGTTGCAATTCCCCACAGACAAATTCATTATCCTAGGTGACTTTAACCTCACTGACATTTCATGGAATAAGTCTCTCAATAATACGTCATTTATACCCAGTGATCGCTTATCGCCTATTAGTACATCATTTATTGACTGCATGCATTTTTCGGGATTGTATCAATGTAATGGAATTCCAAATACCAACGGTCACTTTCTTGACCTCGTTCTATGTAATGACCTGGTACCGGTCTCTGCTTGTGATGAACCATTAAGTTTAGAAGACCCTCATCACACCTCCTTAATAATGGAAGTTTTATTCTCTGAACCCGCTCCACTAGTGGAAGAGCCTAGAAGGGTTTACATCTATAAGCGCGGTGATTACGACCAAATTAACACATCTCTCGACCAGGTAAACTGGCACTTTCGTTTGGTGACGTGAACGCAGCATTAAATAAATTCTACTCACAATTAAATCATCTTATAGACGCCCATATTCCTATGAAATTATGTAAGAATTCGAAATACCCGCCATGGTATAACTCTGCCCTTGTCAAATTAACAACAGAAAAATATAAATACTTTAAAAAGTTCAAGACATATAAAAACCCTTCTGACTATGCCACTTTCTCTCTACTAAGATCACGTCACAAAAGACTTAACTGGGAATGCCATAATAAATACTTACTTAAAATAGAACATGATATATCCTCCGACCCAAAAAAAATATGGAATTACATTAAGTCAAACTCCAAATCCCATGGCGTTCCGAATACCATGATGTTCAAAGACGAAAATGCTGAAAATGGATCTGATATCTGCAACTTATTCTCTAAATATTTCACTTCAGTCTACAATAATAATGCTCGGATTAACCAGATCCTGCCAGACTACACGAGTGAGCCCTGTATTGCTAGCATTCATAATATTGAAATCAACCAGTATCACATACAGAAACAACTTGAAAATTTAGATCCCAATAGAAGCGCAGGCCCAGATAAAATTCCCCCTTTCTTCATAAGCAAATGTGCGCGCAGCCTTTCTAAACCGTTATTCATAATTTTTAGTCGCTCCCTTAATGAGGGAATTGTGCCAAACACTTGGAAAACTGCATTTGTAACTCCCATTTTCAAGAACGGCCAAAAATCTGACGTTGAAAATTATAGGCCCATATCAAAGCTCTGCATTTTCAGTAAGGTTTTCGAAAAAATTGTGTACGACCAGATGTTTACAGCCTTGAGATCGTCACTTAACAACAATCAGCATGGATTTATGAAAGGAAAATCTACTACCACTAACCTAACGGCATTTGTCGAAATCTTACAAGACAATATGGACCAACGCGTACAGTTAGATGCAATATATACAGACTATAGCAAAGCCTTTGATTTAGTAATCCATGATGTTTTGTTGACTAAACTTTCACTAATCGGCGTACACGGAGATCTCCTCAGATGGCTCTCGTCGTATTTGAAAAATCGCAGCCAAGCAGTAGTCGTCGGTGGCTATAAATCGAATTGGGTAACCGTACCGTCAGGAGTACCTCAAGGGTCATTATTGGGACCATTGCTCTTCAATATATACATTAATGACATTGGAAAATGTTTTCTCCATTCTAGAACGTTACTATACGCAGACGACATGAAAATATTCTCTCCTTTTACAAGTATCAATGACTGTACTCGCGTACAAGAAGATTTAAATCGCCTAAATAGCTACTGCACATAGGGCTGCCATCCATCCGGGTTTCCCCGGATTTGTCCTAGTTTAGAGGGCGTCCGGGGAGCGTCCGGGCGGGGTTTCATTTGATGTCCGGGTTTAAAAAAAAAAATTAAGTCTTAAAATTTAAAGTCAAACGTACACGTTTGCACTGAGGAAGGAACGGTCGTTCTGAACCCGGTCGGCTTTAAACAAATATATAAATATAGTTGTTCAAACAAAGTAACATTGTTTAATTTATCTTTCATTAAAATTAAATTCAATTTCCAAGAATACAGCTGCATTGATTTTTACAAATTCCTTTTAAAAGGGGAAGATATTCTAAAAGCTATCGGAAAGAGTGATAAATACAACAAAAAAACTGAAAAGTAAAAAAGGCGAGAGGATAAGTAAAAAAGGCGAGAGGATGAGGAAAAGGCTTTAATAGCTAGAAAATCAAATAATGTACTTTTGAGTGCAATAATTTCTTTTCATTTTTGTTGTTAAAGTTATGATTGTTTTTATTACGTAAAAGAAAATTACAATGGCTGTTGATTAATTTTAAAGTGATATAAATGAGTATAGTTTTTGGTTATTTTATGCTTAAAAAATTAATAATGTAACTTACATTACAGTAAGTATAAACTTTAAAAGGGTTCAGTTTCGTTGCTTAAGATTTGAGAAGACTGAATTTAGTTCATATTATGTAAGAGATATTTTGTTGTTTAAATGGCTGCTGATAAAAATTTAAAGATAAAATTATTATTGAGTTAAAGAGTTACCTCAAAAATTGTAAGACTGAATACTAAAATGGTCTCAGTACTTTTAAGATGTTTGTCTAAAAATTTAATTGAATTATGTTAGGCTTAATATTTTAATAAGGTTTTGTTTTCATGACAGAGTATATTAATAATTTGTGTTTTATTTTAAGAATAAAAAAATTCTAACCGATTATTAAAACAATTTGTAACAAACTGTAATTGGATTCTGTTTTGTTGAGTACATTTTTAATGATGATAAAAGATGACTAAATTTAATTTGAAAATAAATAAAAGGTGATTTATGACATTTTCAACTGTTTTTTATTACACTATGTTTAAAAAAACCTGTTGAGATGTCCGGGTTCAGGGCTCTAAAATCCGGGGTTTTCACGAGTCTTGTCCTGGTTGCCAAATTTAAGATATGGCAACCCTAACTGCACACAACACAACCTTCAAATAAATGTTAAAAAATGCGGCGTCATCAGCTTTACCCGAAACAAAAATCCCATTTCGTTTGATTATTCCCTTAACGGCACAATACTTAAAAAAATGATGGAGGCCAAAGATCTGGGAGTAGTGCTAGACCCAAAATTACCTTTTGACCGACATATCGAATCCATAGTTGCAAAAGCTTCCAAGGTACTTGGCTTCATACTCAGAATCGGCAAACACTTTAAAAAGGTAATCACTATGAAAATGCTGTACTTTGCGTATGTACGCAGTTCTCTGGAGTACGCCTCTCAAGTCTGGAATCCCAGGTACACAACATACATAGAAAGGATTGAGAAAATACAAAATCGTTTTCTACGATACCTTGATTTTCGGGGATATCGTCCTCATCTAAGTGATTTGGAGTCAGCCACGTTTTTCAAAATCTCGTCACTAGAAAATCGTAGAAATTCTGCAGACGTAATATTCTTGCAAAAGATAGCCACCTCTGCGATAGATTGCCCGGAATTACTTGAAAGAATTCAATTAAGAGTGCCCACCAGACAAACTAGACTAAATCACACACTTAACACACCTCGATGCAATACTAACTCTAAACAAAACACATTCATTAACCGCGTTTCACACTTTTTTAACAATTCATACAATGAATTCGACTTATTCAACACAGCACCCCAAATTCTAAAAAAAATAAACAATAAATAACTTCTAAACATATACAAACTATTATACTCCTATACAAATAACTTATTCACTCCCAGATTAGATCCGTCCCCTTCCCCTCCCGCCCACCATCCCACCCCAATAAGCTATTATAACTATTATAACTTTTATAACTTTTTAATCTCTCTAATTAATACACACCAGTGAAAACCTATTATTGGTTCAATAACATATTCATATGTAAATACACCTAAGTAAATAATGTAACTGTTGGTTTTCCAAATAAAATAAAATAAGATAACTTGTGTTACTTCGAAGCGAAGTCAGAGAGTAATTCCTGGTAATTAATAAAAATTCTTTATAGTGTTCGTGACTTGTTTGCAATGTTTCCATTATCTCGCAAAGTAAACTAATATTGTAACACGAGAAGCTGGAATAAAATTGAGACATTTAATAAGAAGCCAAGTATTCGTTCTGTCTTCTAACAAAAAGACATTTCTCCGGATGACAAATTCCCGAGAACATGAAACAGGCAATTTAAAATCGTCAGCCTGGGGGAAAATATCCAAGTTCAAGTTACTCGTACTACTTGAGGAGACAAATAATTATATTGTTAAACAACGTTGAATAACTACGGAGTTCCATCTCAATTCATCCAAGTCATTTTACATTCAATGGCATAGATAAATTCTCAGAAGTTATTGTCGATAACTTCGTGAAAGGTATTTTAAAATACGTGGAACTCTTTTGCCTCATGTTTGCAATTTAAATCGATATCTTCCCATCATTGTATTACGTAAATTCACCATAAAGAAGAAAGCAGAAGTCAGATATAGAATCATATAAGTAACACTGATATTATGTTGTATTATTTCTTTTGGTTATCAACCAATCATTATTAAATGGAAAGCCATTTTTCGTGGTTTAGAGGAAGCCAAAAGCCAAAAGTAAATGTATCTCCAACAGTGAGTCCAAGAGTGATCCAACCACGGACATATGAATATATGGACCTGCCCTAAGTGATAAAAACGTATTATTTCCCCCTCCACATGGCGCCGGCTGAAGCTCCTCCTTGGAACCGGCTCGCTCCATGGGGAGGGGATAGAGCCTCGCTTGAATCTAAAATGTGTGACGTCATCATTCTTGCCGTGAACAGCTAGAAGGTAACATCCATACATTTAACGAAATACAACGCCAAAACGGTAGCGTATTCTATACAATATATCTACATATCAATGTGCACATAGCGAATGTGGGCGGTTCTCCAGTGTGCTCGTCGCTGGTTACAGGGGTAAGTAAATTATGAAACATTTGTAATAGTGTTTTAACTAAACACGGCAACAAAATATTGCTATGTGTATTGGGCCATTCTTTTTGGGGCGAGCATTTGGCCTTAGCAAATATGTTATTATCGTGGCAAGCAATTCGCGCTCCCATGTAAAAAGGTCTATTCATTCAAAGCAGATTTTGCTTTTAAGAACTAAATGGTGATATTGTAATGCGAGATGCCTATTTACTGTCAGATTGATTGTATAACGAATCACAGTCATCTTTCCC
Source organism: Limnephilus rhombicus (assembly GCA_929108145.2). NCBI lineage: Eukaryota > Metazoa > Arthropoda > Insecta > Trichoptera > Limnephilidae > Limnephilus > Limnephilus rhombicus. Next base: position 51,931,896 of record OV815280.1, on the reverse strand, counting down.
CTCTTCGTCCTCCATGGTTTGGTTTGACCCCTCACCTGTAACTGCTTGTCTAGTCATTTGGATGTCTATGGATCCAACAGTTGATCCGTCGATAACGGGTCCCCCGAAATGATATTCACCATTAAATTATAATTTTCTCCGTTATTTACCAATTTCAAACGTAAAATCACTACAAGAATACCCTTAATAAATAGTTGGTATGAATAACATAGGTACGAATCCATTTTCATTCAATTGCATCATCAAAATCTACTTGTCTATGTACTGTGTATAACAGCGTATAACACTACAAATAATCGACACTGAATATGAATTCGTGTTTTATTCATACCAACTTATTATTAAGTTGATTTTACGTTTGAAATTGTTAAATATATATATTTTTTTAACGTTAGTTCCACACAGGGGGCCCTGAAGAATATTAATATCCTTAGGGCTTACATCAACTTTGGGGATACTGTGTGGAAGGTCTTTTTAGAAAATGAAGGAGAGAAAGTTCTGCGAAGGTAGGAAAGAGGGGTAGGTAGGAATCTGGGGGTCGGTATGTCCATGAGTGACGGACGTGTGAATCTATCCCTCTCACTGCGGTGCAAGGCTATTTTCCGAGAGAGTCCTGCTGAAGAGATCAAAATGATTCTTCTCCCGATCCGACCTGCCACGCAATAATAATAATAATTGGATAATTTATAAAGCGCCGTTTTTGTGAAAAATCACCTCAATGGCGCTGTACAATTTATTAGGAAAGCTTAGTTTCTAACTAATTTTACTATTTACAAATGGATACAGAAACATACTTACGCAGTTGGTGGTTGGGTGCATCTGCCGCCAAGATCCGAACAAACCTACCTCTAAGGCACCCCTACCAAGTCACCAAACATAGCGAACAACTTGGAGTGATCTATGGCGGACGTGTTGGTTATCCAAATAAATGGTTTCCGAGGCGGCGGTAACCACACCCGCCTCCCAAATTGATATGATTCCGTTCAAGTACAAAAAAAATCTAAACTGTCAATAAATTAATTAGATATCTATACCAACTTATTATTAAATGTATTTCTGAAGCCGATTTTAGGTTTGAAATTGGTAAATAATGCACAAAAAATTAAAATTTTATAAAAATTATAATATTGGGGGCAACTATCGCAGGATCAACCGTCGGCTAATACTAAGTAAATACACATTCCATTCAGTTCTTGGTTTCATCGGTAAAATGTCTTCGTTATATCTTTACCCTACAATAAGTGGTAATAAAATCTCCACCACGATAAGAGAGTTCAATTCATTGATTAATCATGTCATAAATTCAACGAATGTTATCATAGGTTTCCCAACCTTACTTCCTTACGTAAACGAACATTATTCAATTGCGGTAGGTAGGTATTACATAACTTGATTTATACTCTTTCCGCTTTATTGCAGAGCTACAATTAATATAATATTATCAATGTCATACTTCCTTTAAAACTAAGCATATATTGTATAAAATGATATTGGTTGTTACTAACAGTAGTTATCTATTTACATTTGTAATATCTACAATTTAATAGATCCATTAGACATCCATTAAGCTGTCGCGTTAATGGAAATCACAAATTTAATTCAAAGCTTTCAATAAATCAGGAATAGGCCACATGCATGGACTTCATAACGACTTAGAAAAAATCGTATGGATAGATTTTTTTACTAAGATTACGAAAATGTTAGTACAATTTTTTAGAAATGTACAGTTTTTTATTTTTAAATAAATACATCCATTATTTGGGCTCGTCTCGTCACTACATGAAAATGTCCCGTCTCCGAAAATGTTCCTTTTAATTTTATAAAATTCCACACTGACTTATTTTTTTATATGGCATTACTTTGATTTCAGCGAATTTTTGAATTTGACATTTAACGTTCACTAGATTTATTGTTTGTTCTCTGCGAACGTATCATTTGGTTTGATTTTCTGACATATGTTATGAAGAGAACCCCGTACATTTTACGTTGTTCGTAAGTGTTTTGGAGGTATAATGACAATGGTGCCGATTTTGACAAAATCAAATTTTATAATAATCTTATTATTATTTATAATTTACAAGTACAAGTATATTACATATGATTTAGTAATATAGACGTTGAACATTATAATGATTTATGATCAATAAGATGGATCAAGAAAAAAAATATTTACGAGATTTAATATTTTTGGTATGCCTCGTTATTCTCCTGTGCCATTCGTGTGGAAAACGTTCTTTTTTTTAAATGATTTTCGGCTATGTAATTATCATTTTTTCGCACCTATACAATTATGTCCCGTCTTTCCGGTTTATAAAAAATGGTCTGATTTTTCGGATTGAAATTTTCAAAAAATCGCCAGGGTTTCAAAAATACGATTAAAAAAAAATACAGAATGTCTTAGAATATTTGCATAAACCGGAATTTTTTTTTTAAATGTGTTGCAAGTGGCCCATTACACAAATTGGCATTTTAATTAGCGTTTTCATCTGTGTGGGCTTGCGTATCAAAATTTACTTTAGCGATTTTAACAATAGTTAAATAAGTGGGAAGAAAGATAGATTCTTTATTGTTAAAAAAACACCACATGGATACTGACCTTGGGGTGGTTTTTCACAAAGGTAGTAGGTAGGTATTTCATAAGATAGAATTCAACGTGTTAACAGTTGAAAAATAAACATAATAGAACTGATTGGAAAATAATGAAAACGGACCTGCACTTGGCGGATCTGATTGGAATTTAATGGAAATGGACTGGACCCTGAAGAACTAAATTGAAGAACTGGATATGATCGGAAATTAATGTTTAATGATGCTAAATAAAGTTGAAAGCCGCTAAATTGCATCATCTAAATGGAGCTGTATATTATATTGTCTACGCATTATATTGTCTACGCATCAGTCGTTGTCTACGCCGTTACTTCTTGATAAACGTGATTCGCGAAAAAGTGCAGTAAAAGAGAGTTAATCGTTTATGTGTTATATATCATTTTGTGCAGAAACATTTGATTATTCTCCTGCAAAAATAAGTTTTTCATTACCGTAAATAAACTTCGAGAATTCTAGGTTCTAAAGTGATTTCGACAGTTAAGTTAACCATAGATACTTGTGGAAATAGACGGTAGAGTCAAGCTGAGAATAACAGAAAAATTTCGCAAGCTGAGTTTACCATAGACATTTATTTCATTTTTACATTTCAAAAACTCAAAACTCAAGATGGATCCCCAGAGCTACATTACCAAAGCTACGGAAGCGGTAAAACAGATGCGAAACTGTATTAATGATACTTCAACGAAACTTAGCAAGGAGCAAATGAATAAATTGAATCCAAAGACCATAACTATATTAGGTGTAATTAGCGAAATGGCGGCAAAAATGGCTGAAATAACTGGTGAAAATAGAATTTTAAGGGAAAACAACTATCGTGATGAGCATCACTCGAAAATTGAATCTGAAAATTTTCCCCGATTACCTCCTATTACTAGGAATAATGCTCCTCCTGGACCTGCCAGACCTTCAGTTATAATCCACCAGTCAACTGATACCCCGTCCACCTCCGAGTCGACCCTAAAATCACTAAAAAATGCAGTCAATCCCAGTGAACTGGGCATCCGTGTCACTGGAATGAGGGAATTAAAAAGTGGCGATGTCTTAGTACACCCTAGTACTTCTGCTGAGGCAGATAAACTTGCGAATGCTCCAGCGCTAAACAAAGCGGGACTTAAAGCAACTATTGCTCCAAATCGCCTCCCACGGATCGCCATTCACAACCTCCCTCAAGATATTTCGGCAGATGAAATCATAAGTGCCGTTCATCATCAATCTTCCAATGATACCGGTCTGTCTTTACAAAATTTAAAAGAGAACATGTCCTTTTCTCATAAATCTGGCCCTCGCACTGGAAGCTGCATCCATATTTTTAGAGTCCCGTCATCTGTGCGTCACTCTCTAATATCTCGCACCAAACTTGCTATAGACTGGCAGCTTCACCGCGTGAGAGACTGGGTAGATAGCTTGAAATGTGGCCATTGTCAACTATATGGCCACACAGCTTCCAAGTGCCAAGCAGACTCACCCACCTGTCCCCACTGCGCCAAAGTTGGCCACAACCGTGATGCCTGCCCCAAAAAGGAAAAATCTCCAGTATGTGCCACCTGCACCTTCTTCAGAAAACCGGCTTCCCACAAAACTGGAGCTCAAGACTGCCCCGCCCGCCAAGCTGCTGAAAGACGTGAACTTTCTCGGATAAATTTTTTAGGTTGAACTTGAACAATCGTTCTGAGAAAAATTCCTTCTCAATGTATTATCAAAACGTTCGTGGCCTAAATACGAAACTGAACACTATTCGCTGTAACGTCAGTGTATGTAATTACGACTTTATATTTTTAACCGAAACATGGCTATCTGAAAATATCTCATCTGCTGAACTTGGATTTTTTGACTACAACGTTTTCCGCAGTGACCGTTCTACTTCTTCTGTTAAGTGTAAAGGTGGTGGAGTGATGATATGCGTAAACAAAAAATACCCCTGCCATATTATAGAAACATTTACCAATGTTTCTGATCAATTGTTCCTGTGTGTTCTACTTGGTACCAAAAAGCTTGTACTTGGTTGTGTTTACATTCCTCCCTCCTCTTCGGTAGAAGTCTATAAGTCGCATACTGCTTCAATTGAACATGTGTCTAGAAACGCTGATTCCCTATTTATTTGTGGCGATTATAATTTACCTAAAATATTGTGGCTGAATGACGATCAAGGTGTCAAAACTCCTTCTAGTAATCTTTCTCCACAAGCTGTTGAAATTGTAAATTTTTTTGCCTATTTGAATATGTTTCAAGTAAATCCAGTCACTAACTATCTAGGCTCTTGCCTGGATTTGATTTTCACTAGCATACCAAATGTCATAGTAAGTGAAGCTGATGTCTCTTTGTTACCTTTGGATAAATATCATCCACCTCTCTCTATTAAAATTACACATTTTTTCAAATTTGATTCCTTGAAACCAAATGTCTCTTATCACTACAAATATATTAACGGCGACTATTTTAATATGAACAAATATCTATCACAGATTGATTGGTCGACACTATTTTTAAATTCTGATATTAATGACGCTGTACTTAAATTTAATGAATGTGTATCACATGCTGTAGAATTGTTTATTCCTAAGGGGTGTTACTCTCAACCTAAGTTTCCAAATTGGTTTAGCACGAAACTTAAACAGTTAATAATTGAAAAAAAGAAGACTCATAAATTATTTAAAGACACTGGGAACTTAAGCTTTTATCATAAATTTTCTCAATTAAGGGAACTGTCCAAAATCGAATCAGCCAAATGTTATAAATATTTTGTAGAAGTTACAGAGACAAAGTTACTGCAAAATCCTAAACAATTTTGGCAATTTGTTGCGCAAAAGCGTACTGATAATGATCTTCCTTCAAGTATGTATTATAATGAAACTCATGCTACTAAAGGCCATGATATCGCCAACCTTTTTGCCAAACACTTCTCCTCTGTATATTCTGATGCATCATGCAACATCCCTCCACTTAACTATGACCATAATATTGACTTAAATGATTGCCAAATTACACTTAAGGAGGTTTACCAATCCTTAAATAATCTCTCTAACAAAAAAAGTACCGGACCTGATGGCATTCCAGAAATCTTGCTAAAAGAATGTAAATATACACTATCTAACCCAATTTGTATGTTGTACAACTTGTCACTTTCATCTGGAACATTTGCTGACTCATGGAAAATTTCATATATTCGACCCATTTTTAAGTCCGGAAACAAGTCGAATATTGGAAATTACAGACCGATATCAATTATATCTAATATTCCAAAAATATTTGAGTCGATAATTACAAAGAAAATTACTCCTGTTTTCAAAAGTGTTCTAATTGAGGAACAGCATGGATTTAGATCGGCGAAATCTACAACAACAAATTTACTTTCCTTTACAAGTACCATTGTGAAAGCCTTAGAAGATAACACTCAGGTTGATGTTCTATACACTGACTTCTCCAAAGCCTTCGACAAAGTTAATCACCGTATTCTCATGGCCAAACTTTATGCTATAGGCATTAGAAACCCTTTGTTATCATTCTTTCACTCTTACTTGACAGATAGAAAACAAAGGGTTAAAATAAATAACTTTGAATCCTTTAACATTGATGTAACTTCCGGCGTTCCCCAAGGAGCCCATTTGGCCCCGCTTCTTTTTAACCTTTTTATTAATGATATCACAAAAGTTTTTTCTCACACACGTTTCTGGCTATTTGCTGATGATAATAAGATTCTTAAGATTATTAAATCCCACCTTGACTGTTTACTATTTCAACTTGATATTGATTCATTTAACGATTGGTGCAAAATTAACTGCATGGAACTTAATGTTGATAAATGCAAAATTTTGTCCTTTTATAGAACCAAAAAACCTATTCAGTTTGATTATAAACTAAATAGTGTTTGTCTATCTACTGTCACATCTATCAAGGACCTTGGGGTCACTCTAGACTGCAAACTTTCTTTCCGTGATCACATAAATAATATCGTAAATAAATCACTTAAACTACTCGGCTTCATTCATAGAATTACCTCTGACTTCAAACATATAAGTACACTTAAAACTCTTTACTGTTCGCTGGTTCGCCCTCACCTTGAATATGCTAGTGTCATTTGGTCTCCTTTCTACGCTGTCCACATTTGTCACATCGAATCCGTACAACATCGTTTCCTAAGAGGAATTGCTTGGAGGTTGGGTCTTGAAAGAGGCAACTACTCATATGATGAAATTGAACACATTTTAAACATGCCTTCTTTAGAAAAACGTAGAAAGGACTCTGATCTAATTTGCATATTTAAAATTATCAACAGTATTACAGATACACCTGCATTGTTACAACTCATCCAGTTTAACATCCCTTCCCGTAGGCTTCGAAATAATGAATTGCTGTTCCTCAATCAACATTCTACTAATTACGGATACCATTCTCCCTTATCCAGAATGTCGAGACTTGTCAACGCAAGTCAAAGCATTGATTTTTTTGGTGTAAAACTAAATGACTTTCGGCAGTCGTTACGCAATATTTAAATGCTTCTTCATGCTTTGACTTGTAGTGTCTCTATATGTACTTTTTATATTTTATATTGTCATTGCTATTAATTTTTATGTGCTCTCCCTTCACTGTCATCTCTGTTTTTTTTTTATTTTTATTCGTGTTATTATTATGTTTTTAATGGACTGTTGTCCGTAAATTAATAAATAAATAAATAAATAAATAAATAAATTACTGAATGAATCTTAATGGATCTTAATGAAAATAAATAAAGCTAAAATGGAACTGAATTAAAATAAATAAAGCTAAAATGGAACTGAATTAAAATAAATAAAGCTAAATTTAACTAAATCAAGCTAAATGGGACTGAATAGTGTAACATATCTATTTCGTGAGCAGGTACTGCTCAAAATAGGTACTGTTTATTGTCTATGCTTTATTTATTTTTTCTTTTTTTTTTAACTTTGTTGGTTGGCCAAACTAGCACGGCGACGGAAACGTCATTCGAGGAAAGATGGCGGAAGACATCACGTAATTTTTCGAGGCGAGGGGAGATTTTGGAGGAGAGTTTTTGGTGATCAAGAATTCTAGTGCGATGTAGCCTAGAATGAATTTATTGTTTCTTTCTGTGAGCGTGTGACGACTCAGATGGCATAGAAGCCTGTTTATTTTATTTTATTTCTCGCCGGATGCCGAGCGATTGTTTGAACCGCGTGCGGAAGTGAATTTGATTCTGTAATCAACGGGGGATGTATTGAAACGGTTTTGCTCTGCTTTGGCCGGCGAGAGTTTCTACACACCGCCTGATGGGTGTATATCCGCTGTGCCTGGTTGTTGGGAGTAATCCCTTTAAAGGAAACGGCTTTGCTCTGCTTTGGCCGGCGAGATTTTCTACCTACCGCCTGATGGGGGCTATATCTGCTGTGCCTGGTTGTTGGGTGTAATCCCTTTGAAGGAAACGGCCTTGCTCTGCTTTGGCCGGCGAGATTTTCTGCGCGCCGTTGGATGACGTGCTGGACGGTGTCTTGGGGATTGCTGTCGTCTTTTGGAGGAATGTCACGACTGTCACGGCGACGGGACGTGTGCGGTATTAAAATTAATCGTAATTGGTTGACTCTCTCTTTCTACATCAGTTAATAATTGCTCAAGGTATTTATGTTTTATTTACAATTTCCTTTGTTCAATTTTCCCTTGCAAACTGCAATAAAGTCAACATTAATTTTCACTAGTAAAATTTGCGTCTTTTATATGCATGTCCTCTAAATCCTTATCTCCACTATCCTGCGATGGAGTTCTACTTGCTCTGAGAAGACAGCGGTCGGATGACAAAAGGTATAGGTTCTACCTACACAAAATTCATATTACCTTAAAATCATACATTACATTTGGCGGCCCAACAAAAGAGATTTTTTTTTAAAGTTTAATAACTGGTGCTCGGATGGGATTTTCAGTTCATGCATATATCTGTAATAATGGTCTTGATAATTTGTAGGTTATCTGTATTTTACGATGTATTTTATATAGAACGCATCAGTGTGTGTAGTTTTTTTTAGGTTAAATGTTTTCCTAATACACATTTATACTTGTTTGACGTTTCTGTTTAGTTTATGTGTTGCCACATAATTAAAATGCATAATAATGTTTTTTTTTTTGACAATTTAAAAGTACATTGTTGGCAGTGACAGATTTGTGGGGTAAATATTTTCTCTTTACTGGCAATACGTGAATTTCAAATGTCAACTGTCACCTGCCAAATTGACGTGTTTGTTTATCAACATACATGGTAAATACTCAAAGCAAAGTATTATTATTTTTTTAGGCAACATACTCCCAACGTACAATATATTTAATTGTTTTCGATTCATCGGTTCGATTTATTCTCGGCTTTACACGGTGTCCGGTATTTCAAACTACAAAGTATATTATTTTTTTTTTTCAAATTAAATAATTTTAAATATTTTTAAATTAATATTTTCTATTTTTATGAAAATATATTATTATTGTTTTTTTTCTCAAATTTAAAAAAAAAAAAAAAAACAAAATGGCGATTTCTAATATTAACGGTGCTACTAAGGAGGAGATGATACAGATGTTATCAGAAGTGAATATCACTCCAGAGCCTACGTTATCAGCTATGCGGGAACAGGCTCGTATATATAACAAGAGTTAAAAACAATCCAGTAGTGATTCTCCACAACAAAATGAAGGCAATAGTGATAATGCGAGTCAGACTACAAATATAGTCAATAATTATTATCAATCGATAAATACAAATACATCCGTACATTCTTGGGGTATTAAATTTTCTGGTTCTTCTGATGTTAGGGATTTTATACAACGTGTGGAGGAATTATCTAGATGCCGTCATATAGAACTGTCATCGGTTGTGACGTCCTTTGCTGATCTTTTGGAGGGGAAAGCTCTCTCTTGGTATAGGACTATTTATAAAGATTCATTATCTTGGCCTGACTTGAGAAATCTCCTCATAGCACGTTTTGACCGTTGTATTAATCAAACAGAGGCCCTAAAAGATTTATTCGCGATGAAACAGAAATTTAATCAAAGTGTTGTGGATTACGTTGATGAAATTAAATTAGCTAATCTCAGATTAGACGTTCAACTTACGGAGGAACAGTTGGTAGACCTAGTTTCTGATAGTCTGTTACCTAAATACGCATTGGCTATCGCATATTTTGCAGAAAAGGACTTATCTTCTTTGGTAAATGTGTGTAGGAGATTTGAAAAGCACTCCGTAGATAAACCCTAACCGCATTTTACTCCTCCTCAAGCAACATCCTCTTCTCCTACACATTCTTCTTCTTCGAATAGTAGAAAAACTTTAAATTGTTTTTATTGTAAGGCGCAAGGTCATACAAAACCTTTTTGTAGAAAATGGAAGTTTGATTCTCAGAAGAATTCTAACAAACGCCGAGATGACCCCGCTCGCACAAACCCAAAAAACTAGAGTGTGATCCTCTGCGTCCTGCTAGCAAGGATGCCAGGAGATCATCACCCTTAGTTTATAGCTCCAGTAACCGGTTCTTCAGGCGTGACATGGACGCATGCATGCCGATGGCTAGTTCTGGACAAGATATAAGACCCCATGCGAATATTTCGATTCAAAATCTTGTCTTTTCAGGTCTTTTGGACAGTGGTGCGACTGTCAGTTGTTTTGGCGGTTCTCTTTACAACTTCTTTATTAGTTTAGGGTTTAATTTAGATAAGTTAGAATCGTACGTTACCACCGCTGATGGTGTACGTCAAGATGTAATTGGTACTATGCGAGTACTAGTTACTTATAATAATTTTAAGAAATATGTTACCTTTTTTGTTATTCCGTCTCTTTCACCTGTGATTGTTTTGGGAGTCGACTTTTGGAAACAATTTGACATCGCTCCTCAATTGTTTTCAAAGGCCAACAGTGGACGTGATGTTGAAGATACTATAGGTGAAATTCGCAAGATCACGTCAGCTTCCCTACTGTCCCCTCAAGACAATCGTAGATTAAATAATGTTATAGATAAATTTAAGTCTATTTCTTTTGAAAAATGTGGATTGGGTCGTACTCATTTAGTTCAGCACAAAATTAACACGACGGGAGATCCCATTAAGCAACGGTATTACCCTTTGTCTCAAACACGTCAGCAACAACTTGAATCTCAACTTAAGGAAATGTTAGATTTAGGTGTTGTTCGCCATTCGCGTTCGGCTTGGTCGAATCCGGTTTTAATCGTGCCTAAGAAGGATGGTTCTGCAAGGTTCTGCTTGGACTCCAGGAAGCTTAACAGCGTCACGACAAGAGATTCGTACCCCTTGCCGTATATTTCGCGTATTTTAGACAAGCTACGTGGTGCACGCTTCATATCTTCTATTGACTTATCGAAAAGTTTCTGGCAAATCCCTTTACATAAGGATTCTTGCTGCAAAACGGCTTTTGTAGTACCTGGACATGGCTTGTTTGAATTCGTTAGGATGCCGTTTGGGTTAAAAAACGCTCCTAGTGAACTTCAGCGTCTGGTAGATGCACTTTTTGTTCCAGAGTTCGACGAAAACGTTTTTTGCTATTTGGATGACCTAATTATAATTTCAGAAGATATCGATTCACATTTAGAGCAATTAAATAGGGTTTTCTTACGTCTGAAAGAAGCAGGCTTAACTGTCAATTTGAAAAAGTGTGAGTTTTGCAAGGATGAATTGAAGTATCTCGGTTACGTTGTGGATGCAAAAGGACTTCGCACAGACCCAGTTAAGTTGGAATGCATTCGTACTTACCCCATTCCAAAGAATTCTAAACAGGTAAAAGCTTTCATTGGCCTGTGCGGGTATTATAGGCGTTTTATAAAGGATTTTTCAACCATTGCTGCTCCCTTAACAAAACTCACTGGTTCAAGGAAGGGAATTAGTAATTTTTCTTGGTCTCCTGAAGCGGAGATGTCTTTTAAGAAATTAAAGAAGGCGTTGACTTCTGCCCCTGTTATTAATTGTCCGGATTTTTCGCTTCCTTTCACGATTCACTGTGACGCGAGCAACGTTGGGATCGGAGGTGTACTTACACAAATTTTTGAAGGAGAGGAGCACCCTGTATCTTATTTCTCTAGGTGTCTTAATGTGCATGAACGAAACTACGGCGTGACGGAGCGCGAACTCCTAGCGGTGTTAGATTCAGTCAACCATTTTAGGCCCTACATAGAAGGTGCTCACTTCACTGTGGTAACGGACCATTCTAGTCTACAATGGTTAGTCTCATTATCTAACCCAACAGGTAGACTGGCTCGCTGGTCTACTCGTTTGTCACAGTACTCTTTTGACGTTATTCACAGGAAAGGTAAATTAAATACGGTTCCGGACGTTCTTTCACGTAAAGACGTTTCTTTAATTTCGGCCATTGATTCCGTTCCTACGAGTACAGATACTTGGTATAATACCTTATTTTCTAATTGTAAATCAAATCCACAACGTTTTAATAATTTTCAAATTAAGGAAAATAAATTATTTCGTCACACTAAATCTCGTTTCGCTCTGCAGGAGGACACAGCTTGGAAGCTTGTTGTTCCTTTTGAGGACCGTAACGCTGTTCTATCTAAAGAACATGAGTCGGTTATTTCTTGTCATCCAGGAGTTTTTAGAACATATAAGAAGGTTCAACTTCATTATTTTTGGCCAGGGATGTATAATGATGTCAAAAATTTTGTCAATAGATGTAAAACGTGTAAGGCACATAAAATTAACACTGCTGCGCCGGCAGGCATTTCTACGAACCCGAAAATAGTTACAAGACCTATGCAAATGCTGTCTATTGACCTTGTTGGTCCTCTTCTGCGTAGCTATGCAGGATTTATGTATATTCTAACAGTCGTTGATGTATTTTCTAAATATACCTGGATTTATCCGCTTAGAAATGCAACTACTAAAAGCATTGTTAAAAACATTGAACAATACATATTCCTTGTACACGGAGTGCCGCAAACGTGCGTCTGCGACAACGGGAAACAATTTATTTCAAAAGACTTTAAACAATTGTTAGCAGAGTATAACGTACCTCCGCCTTTTTATAATGCTTATTATACTCCCCAAAATAATGTGGTCGAACGCTATAACCAAACCATTGGAACTGCTTTGTCTATTTTAACCGAATCTGACCAGCGTAATTGGTCCAGATTTCTGCCTCAAATTCAATCAGCTCTCAATAACACGGTTAATTTTGCAACCGGCTTCACGCCCTTCTTCCTCATGCACGGTAGGGAACAAATTATTGACGGAAACTTTCATAAAAATAACATATCTTCTGGCGTCGTAGACACCACGTTGCAACAATCTAGGGACGAATTCGCTAAGAAGTTGGAGGACTTAGTTCCAATTTATGAACAAGTTTCAAATGCTTTGTTACAAGCTTTTAAGAAAAATGCCCAACACTACAATTTACGCCGTAAGACGGTTAATTATGAAGTAGGCGACGTAATCTGGAGGAGGAATTTCGTTCAATCCAGTGGACCGAATTATTTCTCTCACAAATTGGCCCCTAGATTCGTTCGCAATGTTATTAAAGGTAAAGTCTCTAATTTGGTGTATACTCTAGCTGATATGAACGGTAGAATTGTAGGAAATTTTCATGTAAAGGATATTGTTCGCATTGATTAAATATTTCTTACTCTTTATATATAGATGAAACCAACGTAATAGTATGCGGGGCTACCAACCCTGCATGCTGTTCCATTTGTTTCGTCAGTGGTTTTTCTAGTCACTTGCTTTTGAGGTTTGGTACCCTCAAGAGGTTATGTCTAGAATTTTCACGAAATTTCCTCAATCTTGCTACCTCATTATTTCTTTTTAAAATTATTTTCTTTAAATTCTTCGGATTTTTTTTTCTATAGGAGACGTCGTTTACAATAAATGTCGTTTCCTCTGATCCGTGTGATCAGTGGCGCCCAATATTTTGTTTAAGTCATATTTGGTAATTGGCTTAGTCTTTGACGAGATTTTTTTTAAATTTAAATCTAATTAATTTTTTGTACGTAACGAGTTGTTTCGCCTTCCTTATAGGCTACAGTTATACTTACACACTGATGCGTCCGTAAAATAATAGGTTATGTTGTACTATTTTAGTGTTTAAGTCTGAATCCTTCTTCTCAAGTTCGTTGGAATTTTCTCCCAAATAATGATTTTCCAAGGACTTGGAAAGAATGATTCAAAACTTCTGTTTATGAGAGATTTGAGCGACTTTCTTGTGTACAGATTGTTAATATTTCAACAATTAGTGATTAAGTTAATTTTTTCATAAATATACCATAGCTATGTTAAATAGATTAAGTCTGGTATAACTTTCCTTAAAGTCAGTTAGTTAAGTTTGCTAAGAATATTTGTTAAGAAATTTTTTTTTCTTGTCTCAAACAAAGGTGGTACTGCTCTGGCATACCTACCCATTAAAGTAACTAATATTTGAAGTTTATCACCTTACCTCTAATACAGGAAAGTGTATTTTGTCTTTTAGTTTTAAGTTAACATTAAGCATTTACATATATAGGTCTCTCACTGCTTAAACCAGTGTTGTACTCTTAATTTTGTCTACTAGTGTCGTTCATTTGGATATTGTTCGATCACACCTTATCTAGTGTCGATTATCTAATAAGTATATTCGATCACCAAAATATCATTGTTTGTTCAAGAAATTTATGACTTTTCACTTACTTGATGTATTAAGTGTTATTTTTTGAAGGAATGCCACCTGGGTTTATCTTCAGTCTTTTCTTGCACAAGCAACGTCCTCTGAGGATGGTTTATATTAGTTACATCTTGTATTTTTGTATAAAATCAAGAGTACTTTTTGAGGTTCACTTTTATAATAGCTAGGTGTTTTGTTTCATTGTAATCCCTAAGCTCTAAGCCTTACATTCTAGATCCTGTTTTGCTTCTGTGTTCCTAATGAATTTCTTCATAATTTTGATGGATAGGTATTTAAAATATGTAAACCCTAATCTAACCTCTTTTATAGATAGGTAGTGCCTTGGTATTGTAAAACCTGATCTAAAACCGTTTTACAGATAGGTATGTCTTTACATATAAACCCTACTCTGACCACTTTGTAATTGACAGTTTTTTTATAAAACTTGTTATACGATGGACAAGTAATAATTGTATTATACTTGATCTGACCTCCTAGACATCAATTTTAAATTGAACGAGTTAATTCTGTATATTTGTTTATACCTTGGACTAGTTTTAGTCGATAATTTAAGACGAATTAAGTATAATTTGTATGACGTTACTTTTTCCATATATATCATTTTTGTTTAGAATATAAGGATAGAGAAAGAGAGAGTTAATTATATGTTAATAATAACTAAGTGTTGCTTTTTTCTATAAAGGAAAGTGGGAGCTTGAGTTCTCCATACTCACTAGTGTTTTCTTGAGAGATTGTCTCTCGTCATGTGAGTAACGTGTTGGTAATCTTACAAGCGAGCTTGTAAAAGTGGAGGTATTACCTCATTTTCAAAGTTTTTTCTTTTGTATACCGTTCTGTGAATGGGTTTTTGTTTTTTTTAATTTGCTACTTTAGTATGTCTTATGTTATTGTTTTTCTGATACTGTGATGTGTTATTTTCTTTAACAGATATGGAAAGAGAGAGTCTTGTTGGGCGGTGTCCTAATAATTTTACTTCACTTCGCGGCGTAAAATTTTCGGGGGTTGCGGGGAAATGTAACATATCTATTTCGTGAGCAGGTACTGCTCAAAATAGGTACTGTTTATTGTCTATGCTTTATTTATTTTTTCTTTTTTTTTAACTTTGTTGGTTGGCCAAACTAGCACGGCGACGGAAACGTCATTCGAGGAAAGATGGCGGAAAACATCACGTAATTTTTCGAGGCGAGGGGAGATTTTGGAGGAGAGTTTTTGGTGATCAAGAATTCTGAGTTTAGGAAGGCACCAGGGCATGATAAATTGAATTGTATAATTGTGAGGTATGTATGGATCCATGCCAAGGAAGAACTCTTTCAGGTTATGGAAACGTGTATGAGAAGAGGAGTTTTCCCTTCTGTATGGAAGAAAGGCGTGCTCAGGATCATACCTAAAGGGAACGACAAAGAAAGAACTGATGTTAAAGCTTATCGACCAATAACACTTCTTCCAGTATTGGGGAAAATATTGGAAAAAATTATTCAAAATCGTCTACGAGAAACATTAACACCATCATATGTACATCAATATGGATTCGTCCCAGGTAAGTCCACGGAGCACGCCCTTATGACTGCGCTTGACTGGGTGAAGGTCTGCACAAAGAGGTACGTAATCGGTATCTTCTTAGATATAACTGGTGCCTTCGATAATGCATGGTGGGAGATGATTTTAACTAAATTAAAGAATCGCAATTGTCCAAGAAAACTTTTTCAAATATTTATTTATTTATTTATTTATTGCTTCTTCACAATTTATATACATATATTTTTAGCATGTAATTATTAACCCCACTAGGGTTCGCCTGTATCGGGGTTAATAATTTCACAATTTAATAAAAATAACACACGCAAATATCGGTCATGCAAAACAGTTAAGTAAAAGCAAAATAATAAAATTTAAAAATAAAATGATAAACAGAGAAAATAATAAGTGATAAAAATATGAATTAATAACAAAGTGTTAAGAGATCAGACAAAATGTTCTCATTCATTATATCATTAGTTCATACCATTTTCAACAACAGATAAAATTTAAAAAAATATATATCCTTAGGTTTTTTTTTTTAAATATGTGTAAAAAAATAAAAAATGAAACAAAACAATGATTTATAAGCGATTACATTAGAGCGAATCTTTCTTATGCAATATTAAAGTGACTATCAAATAATTATGAAATAAATATGAAAGAAACCGTTTTGATCACAATATTATTGTTTTCATTCCATTCCCAAGTGACCGTTTTCATTAAAATATGATTGTATTTTATAGTGTAAGTGACACCTTAGAAATGCCACCGTGTGATCTTTTAGTTTTGACAAAGTTATGGGATACGATAAACCCATATATATTTATTTATTTATTGTTTCTTTACCTTTTTAATTTAGGTGTTATTGTTTAACTTGAAATTTTGAACTTCTTTTTGACTTAAGATTAACAATTTTATAGTGTACACAAAATAATGTGTTGAAAGACAATATTGTTACAATAATATTTCTCACAGAATGGGCCTCTACTGCACTATAGGAACAAATACATTATAACGTAAAACATGTAGGGTGACCATATGTTGAAATCTAGCTTTGAAATAACTTTTTTTTTTTTGCAAGTTGTTTAATC
The DNA here is from genome assembly GCA_929108145.2 of Limnephilus rhombicus. NCBI lineage: Eukaryota > Metazoa > Arthropoda > Insecta > Trichoptera > Limnephilidae > Limnephilus > Limnephilus rhombicus. The sequence continues at coordinate 51,915,045 of OV815280.1, read as the reverse complement.
TATAATATTTAAAATTAGGTTCGGTTAGAAAATTAATATGTAATGGTAAGTTAATAAGAAAATAAAAAATAATATATTAACAGTAAATATACTGTAATAAATAATCAATATGCTATGAATTTAGAAATGACAATGTAGAAAAAATCAATTGGCAATCCTCGGCTAATATGAATAATTTAACCATTTTTTTAAAAGTGCACAAGGAATTAGATGACTTAATATGTTCTGGAAGGCTATTAAATATGAGTGGAGCCTGATAGAAGTAATTTCTTTGACCAAAAGAAGATTTAGTTTGAATTGCCACAAAGTTAAGACCAGACCCAATTCTAGTAGTACGAATTTGCTGAGTTCTTTCTGCAATACTAATATTATTAAAAAATTTACAAAGTGTTTGTGTAATATACAGCTGTTTTACATTCATGACATTACATTCCTTATAAAGTATATGAGTTGGATATCTAAACTTTTTCTTGAACATAACTTTAAGGATCAGTTTTTGGGCAATGTTAAGTGGTTCTATATAAGACTTTTGGCAAGATCCCCAGCACACTATATTATAAGAAAGTAGAGACTGGATTATTGCAAAATAAACCGTCTTCAATTTTTCCTTGTCTAGTATATGTCTGAGTTCTTTAAAGATATAGGTAAGTCTCCTAGTATTATTTACCAACATATTAACATGATCGTTCCATCTTAAAAATTTATCTATTTTTACGCCAAGGTATTTGATGCTGACTACATTTTCTAAAGGATTGCAGTTACAGGTTTGCAAACAATTGTGTATTATTAAATTATGAGTGGCGGAAGGTTGACTTTTACTTGAAATGCTAAAAGTGATATATTTGGTTTTTTGTAGGTTCAAAGTTAAAATACTATTATTTAACCAACTATTTACCACTCTTAAACCTGTATTACATTTGTTAAATGTTTCATCCCAAGTTTTACCCTCAAATATTAAGGTAGTATCATCTGCAAAACTAACGATGTTACCAGGAATATTCAGATTACATAAATCATTTATATATATTAGAAACAATATTGGCCCAAGCACACTACCTTGCGGGACTCCAAAGGAGATTGATTTACCATTGCTTAATATTTTATTTATCTCTACTTGCTGCGTTCTATCACTAAGATAAGATCTGAACCAACCCATTGCTGTACTATCAATGCCTAGAGATGATAATTTTTTAAGGAGCAATTCATGGGAAACTGTATCAAATGCTTTTGATAAGTCCAAAAACACCGCTAAAGCTTTGTTGCCATAATCCAGCGAGCTTATAACTTTGGTCAGTACCTTCAATACAGCATCACTCGTACCTTTATTCTCTCTGAAACCGAATTGATTGTCGGAGAGTATTTTGTGCTTTTCTAAGAATGAAACTAATCTTGACTTTACCAATCTCTCTATTACTTTTGAGAGAGTATTGAGCAAGGATATGGGTCGATAATTGTTAACATCTAGCTGATCTCCACCTTTGAAAAGAGGTATAACCTTAGCAATCTTACAATGAGAGGGAAACACGCCATTTTTAAAACTAATGTTAACAATATGTGATATGGGACCAGCCAATACAGAAACGTTTTGTTTATACACCATTGTACTTAAGCCATCAATACCACAGGAAAAAGACATTTTTAATTCATGTATCACTTTTGTAACTTCATAAATGTTAGTAGATTTAAATTCAAATGTGTCTTCTGTTACTTGAGTACTAGGTATAAAATTGTTTACAAGACACATTTCGGTAGTTTTGTTTGCGCTGCACAAATTTTTGGCGAATCTAGGACCAATATCGCTGAAGAAGTTATTTACGTGATTGGTGATTATATTTGGATTCTCCTCCATTGAGATAATATTGTTATTGATTTTTAATTTTTTTATAGACAATTGTTCCTTTCGTATATTTACAGCCTCCTTTATAATCTTCCACTGTTGTTTGGTATTTCCATTGACGTTATCCAATTTTCTTCTGTAATATGCTTGTTTTGTATATTTTATAATTTTTGTACACCAGTTTCTATATCTTTTGTAATAGTTCAGCAATTGAATATTATTTAACTCTTCTCGACATTTGTAGTGCAATTTGTCACGGGTTCTGAGGCATTTAATAATTCCATCATTTATCCAAGGTTTTAAGTACTTCATGTTATGTTTTTCACTTTGTACAGACGAACAATTTTTCACATGCATTTTTAAACACTTTATAAAATTTTCAGCAGCTGAATTAACGTCTTGAGATGATAGGACTGACTGCCATGATTCCTCCTTTAATCTGTCCTTCAAAAGATTGTTATCTATGACGGTTTTGATTTTCACTTTATCCTTTGCTATTTTCTTTAGTGTAAAGCTCATAAATCTCAGCAATATCACATCATGATCTGTTATGCCAGTAGTAAAGACAGCTCCTTGTGGTTCGAATTTAGATTTCACCATAATGTGATCGATGCAGGTTGAACTGGTAGAAGAAACTCTTGTAGGTGAATTTATGATTGGTTTCAAACCATGAAAAGCCATAAGTGAGAGGTATTTCTGAGTTTTCATATCGCTCAAATCCAAAGTATTAATATTTATATCCCCACATAAAATGATTTCCTTATTTTGGATAGATGTAGAGTCAAGCAGTTCGCTCAGTGATTCAAGGAAATAATCTGTTTGAGCCTGGGACGGAGATCTATACACAGCTATTACACACAAGTTACTCGGTATCTGCATGCTTAGGCAGTTTGCGCCAGGGAGAACAACTTCATCAACGGTCGCGTGAACATTTTGTTTTATATAGGCAACTACACCATCATTCTGCAAACAGTTTTTATTTGTGTTGTAAACAGTGTATCCAGGGATGTTAGGTATATTGGTAATTTTTTTTAGCCAAGCTTCTGTAAACACTAGTACCTCAGGACGGTGTTCAATCCCATCCAGCATAGTTATGGTTTCATCAAAGTTTTTATTTAAACTTCTAACGTTCAAACAAAGTAAAGAAAACTTGGAATGTTTTAAAAAATTTTTGCAAGTTAATAAATCTTTAATAATTAAATTAGGTTCTGTGATGTCACTCAAATCAACGCATATATAATATCTTGCGATTATTTTAAAGATAGAAAAATTATAATTTCTTTTGGTGATTGCATCATTGAAAGAGATGTGGACATGGGTTGTCCCCAAGGTTCTCCCCTTGCACCGGATTTCTGGAATATTTTATTCGATGACTCCTCCAGGTTACCCTTACCTGAAGGCACAATTGCGATTGATTACGCAGACGACAAATTGTATTTGGTCTCTGGGGACAGTAGAAAAGAAGTTGAAAATAAAGCTGAAGAAGGTTTGAATATGATTCTTAACTGGGGAAAGGAAAACAGACTGACTTTTGCTCCCCATAAGACCGTGGGTCTCCTTATGAAAGGCTCCCTCAGTAGAGGTAGAAACCCTTTCATAAAAATGGGAGATACTGCAATCCGTTTTGTAGAGAGTACTAAATATTTAGGCGTTACATTAGACAGATCATCCTCGTTCTTGACTCACGTTAAAAGCGTTTCTAGTAAGGCCCAGGCTCTCTTCTTAAAACTAAGAAGAATCTCAACTGCTGAATGGGGTTTACGTTTCCCTGCGCTCCGTCTATTATACAGATGCGTATATGTGGCACAAGTTTCATATGGTGCCTGTGTATGGGAACATCGACTGGGTAATTCACTTATTCATTCAGCGCTTAAGAGGGGCCAGCGAATCCCCTTACTGGCGCTTTCAGGAGCCTACAGAACATCGGATGCTTTGCCAATTTTGGCCGGCATTTTGCCAATTGATTTAGAAATTAGGGAAGTTTTGACAAAGAAGTGTCTGAAAAGAGGAAGACCCGTAAACCACCTTGGTATTGAATTAATACCTGGTGGAGCAGTGCCTCTCCCTGAACTTCTAAAGATGATGAGAATAAAAACGCTGAGTGAATGGCAGATGAGATGGGATAGATCGAATATGGGAAGATGGACCTTCTCCTTCTTTCCATCAGTTAAAATCAGAATGGAAGGGGCATATCTTTTAATGGACCACCATATCACCCAATTGCTTTCTGGACATTAATTTTGTATTTTACCCCAAATATTCAGGTAACATTCTTTGAAGCTTCACTGAGTGGTTGGCTAAGGGACACGGAAGCTAAGTGTAGTTTATGGTCAGACCGAAAGCCATTCACATTTTTTGTGGGTACTTGCCAATTGATTTGAGATTTATTGTATTTCTTATGTTCTCTATTTTATGCAGGTGCTTGCAGGTTTTTTACAGATGCAATTCCGCGTCATGGAGTCTCATGAATGAGTTTTTCTTTTGCCCTGTTTAATTTATCTTTGTCTTACTAACCTATTTTTTTGCATTTTGTTTTTCCTGTTAAGCACTTGCATACTGCTTACTAACAACGTATGCATGGACACTGGAGGTCTAGATTCGTTCAAAATAAATAAATGTAGCTTCGTTTAATCAAAAAAATTAGAATCTTGCGAGAGCCTTGAAGGAGTAACCATCAGTTACTTATACCAGGGCGGGTAAGAGGTGGATTACCTCCACTGATCAAGAATTCTAGTGCGATGTAGCCTAGAATGAATTTATTGTTTCTTTCTGTGAGCGTGTGACGACTCAGATGGCATAGAAGCCTGTTTATTTTATTTTATTTCTCGCCGGATGCCGAGCGATTGTTTGAACCGCGTGCGGAAGTGAATTTGATTCTGTAATCAACGGGGGATGTATTGAAACGGTTTTGCTCTGCTTTGGCCGGCGAGAGTTTCTACACACCGCCTGATGGGTGTATATCCGCTGTGCCTGGTTGTTGGGAGTAATCCCTTTGAAGGAAACGGCTTTGCTCTGCTTTGGCCGGCGAGATTTTCTACCTACCGCCTGATGGGGGCTATATCTGCTGTGCCTGGTTGTTGGGTGTAATCCCTTTGAAGGAAACGGCTTTGCTCTGCTTTGGCCGGCGAGATTTTCTGCGCGCCGTTGGATGACGTGCTGGACGGTGTCTTGGGGATTGCTGTCGTCTTTTGGAGGAATGTCACGACTGTCACGGCGACGGGACGTGTGCGGTATTAAAATTAATCGTAATTGGTTGACTCTCTCTTTCTACATCAGTTAATAATTGCTCAAGGTATTTATGTTTTATTTACAATTTCCTTTGTTCAATTTTCCCTTGCAAACTGCAATAAAGTCAACATTAATTTTCACTAGTAAAATTTGCGTCTTTTATATGCATGACCTCTAAATCCTTATCTCCACTATCCTGCGATGGAGTTCTACTTGCTCTGAGAAGACAGCGGTCGGATGACAAAAGGTATAGGTTCTACCTACACAAAATTCATATTACCTTAAAATCATACATTACAATAGCACTTGGTGAATCCGAATGAATCTGAATGAAAATAAATAAAATTTAAATGTAACGAAATGAAACTAAACGGGGCTGTATAGCTCTTAATGAATCCGAATGAATCTGAATGAATTTTAATCGATCTGAATAAAAATAAATAAAGCTAAATGTAACAGAATGAAACTAAATTGGGCTGTATAGCACTCAATGAATCTGAATGAATCTAAATGAATCTGAAAGAAAATCAATAAAGCTAAATGTAACAGAATGAAACTAAATGGGGCTGTATAGCACTTTATGAATCCGAATGAATCTAAATGAATCTAAAGAAAATAAATAAAGCTAAATAGAACTGAAAGAAGCTAAATGGAGCTGTGAAACGGTGAATGACTCTTAATGATTTTAATAAATGTAAATAAAACTAAATGAAACTGAATGAAGCTAAATAGGGCTGTATAGCACTAGATGAATCTGAATGAATCTTAATGGATCTGAATGAAAATAAATTAAACTAAAGGGAACTTTTTAACTCTTCTCTTTTTTATACTGACAATTCGTGGTGGAATTTCATTATAATAATATAATAAAACAAATATAAAACTTATTTCCACTTAATTTAAGTAATACGTTTTATACATACTTGTTTTACTATATTATGAAAAGAAACTGAATGAAGCTAAATGGATCTGCATAGCGCTGAATGAATCTTAATGAAAGTAAATAAAACCAAATTAAACCGAATGAAGCTAAATGGGTTGCATAGCACTGAATGAATCGTAATGGATCAGAATAAATGAATCTTAATGAAAGAAATTAAACTAAATTGAAACGAATGAAGCTAAATGGGCTGCATAACACTGAATGGATTGTAATGTATCAGAATGAACAAAATAAAAGCCGAATGATACTAAATGAAGCCAAATAGAACTGATCAAATAATACCTAACTTAATTGAACTGGGCGAATCTAAATGAAACATTCAAATGATTTTATTGATGTACACAGAAAGTACTCAAAACGATGATTACGGCACTCTAAATTAGCTTCAATGAAGTCAATAAATTAAATTGAACATTAATTATACCCAAATCCAACTTCCAATAAATATTCAATTCCAGGTCACACTTACACAAGGAGCTTAGTAATAAAAGCCTTCACGTTTTTCAGCAATAAAATCTTCAGCTCTTTTTATGGAGAAATTCCAACCTGGCGTTCATTAAAGTCTATTTTAATTTAAACTACATTCAAATTAATCAGCTTCTAGAAAAAATCATGGTCGGTTCACCCCGGAGTGTAATTCTGAATTTTATAAAATTAAACGAGGTCCCGAAGGATTAATGGAAAAAATATTTTAAATTGAGTTAAGTTTCGTTTCTACGGCTTAGAGAAAAATGGTTTTTTCCATCTTTAAAAACATTATTAACCATCGTTAAAGTAACGTTGGAGAGTAAAAACACATGTTTTAAAAGGTTTTTATGGAGAATTAAAGCGGCGTAGGAACTTACTTTTAAAAGGTAATACTTTAACATTTGTGTTCACCTTCACCTTTCAGTTCTCCTATGCAGATACATATATCCTTTCCTTTCGATTTGCACATGAGGCCCTCAGAAAAATAATTCCCCTCAGGATGTCATATTTGGGGAAGTTGTGTGGAGTGTTTTTTTTAAGAAAGGAAGGAGAGAAAGGTCTGGGAAGGAAAAAGGTATGAGGTGTGGATAGGAATCTAGGAGTCAGTGTACGCAGGAGTGACGGACGTTTGAAAATATCCCTCCCATTGCACTGCAAGGCAATGAGTTCCACTGGAGAGGTCAAAAGGTCTCCCTTCTGATCCGGCCTGCCACGCAATTGGTGGGCAAGCGCATCCATCATCAAGTCGTAAAAGTCGAACGTCACCCCATGAACCCGGGCACCCCTGATAAGTCACTAAACGTAGCGAACCACTTGAGGTAACCTATAGCATAGGTATTGGTAATCCAACAAATGTTTCCCGGGGGGGCGTTACCCGTACCCGCCTCCCAAATTGAATTAAAAAGAACGTACACTTGGTTAACAGAATTTTTTATTATTTTTTATGTTGTTACGGTACAACCGCCCCAAATGCTCAGACTGCAGGAGATGGGGAAGAGGAAAATAGAGAAGTACCTGGCTATTCAGATCTTGTCACTAAACACTGTTATAGTAATTTAAAGCAACGTTTAGATTCTGAAAAAGTGGTCTTTCACCAAGGCAATACTGAGAACATCTACCATTCTGGTATAATTATTCCACACTTAATACAAGTACGTTCTTCCAAAATTATCACTTCCTATGGTCTCTCTCTTAAATTGTAAATCATATACATAATTTTTCCACTGGTTAGTTATAAGTTTTAACTATTACCGGCAAGTAAATGTGGCTTGCTTGTGTAGTTTTGCCGTAAATAAGCTAATAAACGACAAAAGCAGTAATAAATAGATTAAATTCCACGGAACAGAAATCTCTACATTTCACTGTATAAAGGTAAGGGAGGTAACTACCGAACACGCGCGAAAATGTGAAAAGTTTAAAAGCGCGCGAAAATTTCACACTCGGCGCGGTAACACAATAAAGATCCGTCCGTCGCCGTGTCACTTTGTATGCGGCGGGTAGGAACCTACTCACTACGGGCGAAATGTAGCCAGGTAGGTACTGCGGACTTTGGGGTAGGTACTGCAGAATGCGGGGTAGGCACCTCCCGGAGGCGTATTTACAAAACCTATACCGGTACAGTCGCGACGGGCGGCGACTGAAATTGGATGGGCTTTGTTGTGCAAAAATTACCTTCAAACCCTATACCGATTCACTCGCCAATGCATTTCGTTGCTTTATCCGTTTCAGTGACGGTGACGACCGTAATTAAACCAACAGAAACTATTCTATAATTACGGTCGTCACCGTCACTATAGAATAGCTGCTGTTGGTGCATTTACTTTGTTTTATGTGTATGTTTTTACATTAATAAAAATGTGTATCTACAATTCATAGCTTACATTATATTCCCAAAATGTAAGAATCTCATTGTGCGTTCATTAATAGTACAGTTGCAGAACATTTTAATTCATAATTAAAGCTTGCATTGCATATTTTGTCATTTACTGCACACTTCGTTCTTCAATGACGTTCATACATCGTCACATGTATGTAATAATAGTACCAATAATACCGACAATAATACCTTCATAACAATTATACCATTAACCTCAGGGGTAGGCAGAGAGGATGGACTTGGGATAACTGTAAGATGCAGTAAGATACAGTAAGTACTGACTTGTATGTATGAATGTGATTGTAGCAAGCAGTGTAATAGAGCTGTTGGGCGTTCCAACCTCTCTGCCTACCCCTGCGGTTAAAAAATAAATGCACCAACAAAACCTACTCTATAATTACGGTCGTCACCGTCACTGAAATAAATAGAGAAACGAAACGCGTTGGAAAGTGAATCGGTATAGGGTTTGTAGCAGTGGCGGTCCGTGAATTTTCAGTGAGCTAGAGTGCTAAGATTGGAAAGTACAACATCAATAATTGGAAAATATTGATGTTTTTGTAGCTGAAATCCAATTTTTATTTTTTTGCGGCGCATCCCCAAACTGAAAGAATCCTGAAAATCTGCATACAAAATATTTAAATTTTGAAAAAAAAAAAATAATTTTCAACTGCAACATCAATAACGTCGTATTTTTCAATCTCAACCCTCTAGCTTACTGAAAACTCGCGGACCGCCACTGGTTTGTAGGTGATTTTTGCACAGCAAACCCTTTCCCATTTCAGTCGCCGCCGACTGAACCGGTATAGGTTTTGTAAATGCGCCTCCCGGAGTTTCCAGCCAGGAAATAATTCCGTCGGATGCTTTGTCCGAGCAAGTACCCGCCGATAAATAGATGGCATTGTGGAATGTTGGAAAAATTTTCAAGGGGATTCGAAATTTTTTATTGTTTTGATTTTCAAAAGGGGGATTTTGTTATTTTCTTTTCCCTTGTTTATGGGTCGGGAGGTTTTTATACAATGAATTTTGTTTTATTAGTTAACAATATAGGCGAACAAAACACAATTATTATTATATTATGTTAAAAAATTGGTTTCCATCTATCTATCTACTTATATAAAGAATAGTGCCCGTCGCGAGCGGCGTGGATTTGATCTTTTTAAGCGAATCTACAGTTTTTTCCTAGTGTAGTTGCTATATTTGCAATTGAGTCAATATCAAATTGCACTGAGAGATGTTCATCGCACCGCCTACGTAAATTGGCGACACACTGTCAGATAAGGATAGGCAATGACGTTACATACTATTAGACAAGAACAAGACAATTGTAACGATCTCGATAACTAGTATTTAGTACTAAACTGTTAAGCGTCGAGTAAGGTTGCGTCCTTTGTTGCGTCTTACCAGCACTTACCTGTAAGTAAATTGCATTTTAAAAAGTGCCAAAATGCCCTCCTGTGTGATGAGAAAATGTTTCAATTACACTGCAAATAATAGTAAAGGCGAATGAATAACATTTCATTTGTAAGTACACGCAAATTACTTTATATTATCGATTATTATAAATATTACAATTAATTTTCATGTTTCCCGCTCGCGGTTTTACACGTCATTAGAGAAAATTCAAGTCCTACTAAAGTAAAGGGTCTGGACGCGCAACAGCCAAATTTCTGTTGCTAAGTATACTTCACTGTTTTAAAGTAGACTAATCAGCCTAAACACTCTGTTTATTTGTTTGCTTGCGGTAAAACAACACATAAATCAGTAGTTCTAACAAGTATTGATGACAATCGCCACCATTTAAAAACTATCGTTGCCCTATAGTATTTATTGTATAGCTCAACATATCAAACTCCGACAGGCAGACCTTTTATTCTAGTGGGCCTCGAGAAAAGGAGACAGCGAACTGAGCGAACGTTCCATCAAAAAGTGACAAGCAATACGCCGCCCGCTCATGTATTCATGTCATTCATACATACACATTATTTGATTGTCTATCTTTATCACACAGGAATAAACTTTTGAATTAAGAAATTATACTGAAAATCGCTGAAAACAAAAGAGTGTTCCTTACTTTCCACATTATATTGTGACTATATGAGACTATGGCGAGTCTGTGATATGAGACTATGGCGATAGGTGCTTCGATCAGTGGAGGAACGGAGATGCACATAGTTGCGTCAACACCGAGATTGATGAAATTTGGCGGACTTGACCTTCAAGAGGAAGATGAACATCTGCATGAGATTCCGAAAAACCACCTACATCTCCTTTTCCCACCTCTTACAGCAGAATTTTGATATTTCTTTGTTAAATTTGCACACTTCAAGATTAGAGAAAAATTACTATCTACATCTGATTTGGAAAAAAACTCCTCGTAGGTACACGTAAAAACGTCGGGACTTCGGCTAGTAAAAATGCGTTTTCTAAAGTTATATTTTTTTTTAATATTCTACACAGTTTTATTTGGGGCCTTTTTTCCTTTTAAAGCAAGACCAACATTTCCGGGTTACAATATAAATAATTTTCTTAATTAATCATTTTTTTAGACAAATGAAACAATGTTACTTTGTTTGAATCATTTGTATATTTGTTTAAAGCCGACCGATTTCGGAACGACCGTTCCTTCCTCAGGGCAAACGTATACTGATTTGGCAATTACAAAATAGTGGGTGGGAACAATGTAAATAAATGTAACAATGTAACCATACCATTGAAAATAACCATAGTTTTCAGAAAAATACGGGGATAAATATTCTTCGTATTAACCATAAAGGAAAACGCTTAGATAACTTAGAAATCTTAGAAATAAATAAAAAATCCTTAAAAGTAAAGAATCTATTATCGACAACCAAAAAATATTATCTTACAGCCCAATCATGGATATATGTTTCCCCACCCACTCTTTATTAATCCATAGCAACGCCTCCACCCCTACCACAATCCTTAGTAATAATACATTGTTCCCACCCACTATTTTTTAATTGTCAAATCAGTATACGTTTGCCCTGAGGAAGGAACGGTCGTTCCGAAATCGGTCGGCTTTAAACAAATTTATACAAGTGTTTCAAACAAAGTAAGATTGTTTCATTTATCTATAATTGATAACCACAAAGTTATAGCTACGTTCAAAAGCATATTTTTTTTATTTAAATGTTTGACAGATCCTTGTACGAATAAACTAATTGAGTGAAGATACCTTACTGAAATGCGTATGATTTCACTAGATCCAGTGAACATACTTTGGCTTCCGGTTCATATATGTACATTTTCTTCGAATGCCTGTCCTATTAGTGTGAATATAACGTATATATATTGCATTTTTGTAATATCTTTGGATAAATGACGTATTTTGAAGTATTAATCGCCAGTTAATTAATAAATAATATTAGGGTGTCACAAAGTATTTAGAATTTGGCAACAAAATGCAAAGATTTATGATATACACAGAACAATAATATCCGTCACGTCATTTCCCAATAGTTGTGGTAGGCAAACATACTCGTACGATAGTAAAACCCTACTGGAGAGTGGAGCTACGTCTACTGTCGAATGCGCATTTGTCTCAGTTTGGTTACTAGATAAATATTTCCAGTATTTAAAAATAAATTACGAGTAGCTCCTACAACAAGTATGTATTGTAAATTGCCTTGCAACTCTAATATAAAGCAGGGTCGGTATCAGAGCTTTCTTGTGAACAGCTGTCCCCGCTTCCTTTGACAACTTTCAATTAGCGACTCCTCCATTTTGTTTCATTGGGTGCATTTGACCCTTTTGTTAAAGTCCTTCTCTACTTTTTAAGTGCATAAATTCATCCACTTGCTTGGAGAATTCAATGTTCACAATTATTGCACTGTATTTTCGTATCTTCCCTGTCAAAAGAACTACCTCCTTCTTCTGGCGTTAATAACACTAACAAATAGAATATAAAATGTGTAAAATGTGTATGTATGTTTAAAATATATAAATCCTCAAACTGCTTCGACTCGCAGCAATAACTTATCTATGTTACGAGTTTGTACATATACCTATAGAACTTGTTTGTTGTTTGGTTTTTAATGTCATCCGTCATCATTATCACTGACAACCCTGTCAAATCAAAAATTTTGAAATGTTGGTGCTTAATTATGTTAGTTTTAAGTCTCTAACTTTAAGTCACAGTTGTAAACACGTATTTCATTAAGCTAAAGTCAACTATCACAAGTCTTAGCCATAAGTCTTAGATATAAGCCACTAGTAGCTACAAGTCTTAGATATAAGTCACTGTTATAATTACAAATCTTAGTTATACCAATTTTATTATATATTTACTTGTACAGAGCCCTTGAGGTGATTTCTCATAAAAACGGCGCTATATAAATTAGCCAAGTATTACTATTATAATTAAATTTTATAATATAATAACTTCACTACACATAAAAACTTCGTTTATTAGAGATGCGAGCGTTTAAGCGTCATTAAGGTAACAAATAGCTTCAATTTTTTTATGTATTTAACTTAAATTAGCACACAATTATTTACAATAGACGCTCTTATAATTACCGTGACGATTTGCGGTTACGGTACCGTGACGGCAAAGCAGGCAATAAAAATACATTCTTTATCGTTATAATGCTGCAGCTCTTTCTAACATATTAAATAATAGTGAGACAAAAGATGAGATTCATAAAATACGTGTGACTGTTTCTTCTAAAGTACTACTTGTTTTTCCTTTGGAGGAAATAGATGTATCTTATTAATTGCGTTTCACTTTCTTTATACGTTTGAAGGAAGTGTATTATAATGAATGTGTGTTTCCTTTGGGGGGGTGCAGATATACGTTCACCATTTGTCTCACTTTCGACTGTTATTATTTAGTGTGTTAGAAAAAGCTGCGGCCTTTTGTGTTTAAGGCCATGTCTTAACCATCAGCGCATTGACATTTGAGGTTATTTAATTTTTGGAATTCACTCACACTTCACTCACTTATCCTTGTAACTTTACTCCATACTTTAAAAATTATCGTCATCGATATTAGTATTATAGAGGTCTACGGAGACGTTACAGTAACCATCACGGTGAGAGAGATGCAAAAAAATTATGCCCTTTTTTTCCTTTGGAGAAAACAGACACACATTGTGTATCTCATCTTTTGAAAGAGCTGAAGCATTATTGTGATAAAGAACGTATTTTTATTGCATTTCTTATGCCAAAACGGTACCGTTACCGTGATTCGTCACGGTAATTTTAATAACTCTCAATAGTTATGAGCATGGAATAATATTTATATTGTACAACATATTTTACGTTTTCCGCTATTTAAAAATGTTGGAACCCCAAAGAGTTGCAAAATAAAAATATTCCAAGAGGCCACACAGAAAAAATAGAACTATAACTTATAAATTTGACCGATCGACGCCGACGGTCAAATTAAAGGTAACAAAGTCTTTGTAAAATTCTTGAACGTTGTTGTATCTTTTCGGGCTAAAAATCTACACATGGCTCTTCAGTCTTCACACCCCGAAACTAGTGATATTAAATGTTATTGTAAAAAATGTACAACACGGCCTCCAGAATTATCATAAGATTAACATTTTAAGCGACCGGAATTAAGGTCTACCAACAAAAGGAAACTGCTTATTTTTAGTCCAGACCAACAATTATAACCCTATTTTTAATGCGGCAGCTGCATCTGCTAACTGATCGATAATTCCAAATAATTACCAGCCCATTTTAAAAAACAAATCAGTTCAAATGAACTTTGAATAAAGTGAATCAGATGAAAATTCGGTGTGCTACGATTCCATGTGAAGAGAGAAACGCGTTTAAATTATTCGCTTTTAATCGGGCCGCTCCGTTCTCCGGTCTACCTGCTGAGCGCGCACCGCTTGTAACATATTTCAAGGTTAAATTGGATGCTTTAACTTTGGGAATGTATTCTCCACATGTACAGGAAGATTTTTATTTTATTTTTTGCTTTTCACTTCTCCAGCTCTTTCCTCCCATTCAGCATCACAATTCAAAGTTTTACTGGCTCCGGGCAGCTGGTACTACTATGTGATACTCTCATGAAAACACCAAAGTAATAAACTTTCAACAAATTGTTTCTGCAGGCTATCTTTTACCGTGTAAAAACAGATATATAAAAATTCAAAGCCATCTACAAATTGTTACTACTCGTTCAGACTATATTTCATGGTTTAAAATAGTTCTACGTAAATAGCTATTATTTATTGTGGTAATAATATTGGTGCACGTGCATCGCTCCTAATGTTTGCCGCGTGTACGTGAACCCAGCCACCGTTGACAGCAATTTTGCCGCGCTATTGATGCGTTTCGCTCCAAAAATACACAGCTCTTTCACGGCCCGTAAATCGCCGGTGTGCTGAACAAATAGATGGTTTTGCCACCGCGCTATGAAATGTGGACATTTTACTATGGGACCACAGTAATTTGTTACATTATATTACTGTGGTGTGGTCCCGTGTGGTGTTAATATTATTTACGATTGTTGAAAACCCTATCGTTAAAATTTAAGTGATATTTGTGCGACTTGCGTTCGTAAACGAACTTACCTACTTTGGCTACTTCGTGGGAGACCATTCCACTTTTGACGATTCATTGTTTTATCCCAGCAAACCTTTTTTTACCACGTTAATATAATATACAAAAAATATTACAAGGTTTGTTCGTAACCTAGCAATATTTATAAGTTCCTTCTACTATCATCATTATAAGCGGAATCTGAATGCCTCGAAATGATGAAATGATGGAGGACTTACATAGCTAGCCCGTTGATTGGCAGGAGACCATATTTTTCCCAGCTCACATAGGTTTCATATAAATCGCTGTAACTCCCTTACTATCAGAGTAAGAAATATGTTCTACACCGTGTTAGAAAGGCAAAACACCACGCGTTATAGTCAAATCTAAAAAATAAAGTTAAATGTACACCTTTGTGCAAGGGCGGTTTTAGGGGGGGGGGGGGGCCCCCCCCCCCCCAGACGGTATATTTGTGTACTGTGGAGATTCCATCACAGTACATTTAATTTTTCGATTGTTTTGACACTCTCATAAACCTTCCTATACATACTTGAACTTGTAGAATTAAACTTGAAGTATGATACTTCACAAGTTTATTTCTAACAGTAAATGTCGATTTTTTTTTAATTTGACAGTTTTTAGTTTTGGGAAATGTTCAAAAATATTCCATTAATTTGCATTTTATTGTAAAGCAGAATGACCATCTGAAAAATTCGCCAAATTTCTGAAGAGCTAGCAGAGGGTTGAAACTGCGATACGACGCCTAGCAAAGTTGTCTTAAACAAATTTATATGTTATTGAACATGAAAACTTATTTATTTTAGATCGAACCGGTTTCATCATGCAGTCCGCAATTTCACCGTCATAACATTGCAAAATCCTTCTTTGTGTATGGTTATTTATTTAGAATTAAGTGCACAAGTGCCAATTATATAGAAGTGTTTTTTTTTAAACAGTCGTAGCACTATACATAAAGAAGCATAACAACAGAAAAGGAATATAAAATAGTAACAAGATAACGACAGCAGAAAGGAAGACGAAACAAGAACAAAAACAAAGAACATGATTTGCGGTGACCTCGTAAAAAAATATATATATTTTTTTTATTATTTGTTTTTATATACATATACATGTAATATAATCATGAGTAATTACATTTTCTGGTTACAATCGGATTAAACTCAAATCATTAAATACTAACATGCAACATTGATTAGAAACAAAATAAACATATATATGTATATAATATATACCCTTTACGAGAGTGTAACTACTCGTGTACAAAGGGAAGAGAAAATATTATTTTTTTTTTAAATTAAAAAAATTAAAAATTATAACACATACATTATAAATACACCTGATTATATACACTATATACACTGCAAAAATGTTTAATTAGTACAGTTTTACACTTGAGTAGAGGTAGGTATATTAAAAATATCAGTGACATGAATAAAATGTATCAATTGTGTAACGTATTACTGTTCATTGCCCGTTGTTTTTCGTTTTATTACTCAGACAATTCATATCACCTGCAATTCAATCTGAACTTAGTCAAATCTTCTAACTATATAAAGGAGAATATCACAATTTGGGAGGCGAGTACGTGAAGCATGTGTTGGATAACCAATACCTCTTCCAAAGGTTGCCCCAAGTGATTCGTTACATACGGTATGTAAGCAAGGGTGCCCAGGTTCGTGGGATGAAGTTTTCCATCTCTTGACGGTGAATGCATCTGCCCATCAACTACGTGAAGGGTCGGATCGGGTGAAGCCGGCTGAGGGAGACACTTTTTGACATCTTCAGCCGGAGATTCTCAACCCATTGCTTTGCATCGCAGTGAAAATGATGGATTGATACATCTCTCCTGGACACACTGTTCCCCAGATTCCTGCCCACCCCTCATACCATTTTCCTACCCAGAACATCATATCCTTCCTTAAAAAGATCCACCACACAGTATCCCCAAAGATGACATACGCCCCGAGGGAATTTTTTTGAGTAGTGGGGTTAATTGTTAATTCCCGCACTGGGCGGGCGGCGTTTATTTGAATTTTTTACAAATCCTCAAATATATTCCGAGAATGATGAAATTTTGCACACTTGTCCTTCAAAATAAGAAGAAGGTAAATTAGTAATTCGTATAAGTCTCATTTTGTAAATATCTATTTAAAGTTCCGGCAACGCTGGGACATCAGCTAGTAAGTTAAAAAAAATCCAGATTTTATGAGGTTTAAATTCAGAACTAGGGAAATATGGCATATAAAGCTAATAATTATCTAAATAATTACTTGCTGATCCGATAGATGTTATCCTGTCTTAGCTATGAATTTTCGATTCGAAATGGAATAAATAATAATAAAAAATGTATTCTTTCAAAACATATTGTTTATTGTAATCATTTTTCATACAAATTTTTCTCCCTGCATGTCCTTTCCCATTCATCAAGTTCCCCTGCCGCCTCCCATTCCGCTCCCGTGTCCCCTTCCCCTCTCGCGTACCCACTCCGCCTTCCCTCTTCCCACTCCCCTCGCCCGCTTTCCCCATCCTGCGAACCCCCCTCCCGAGTTCCCCTCCCCCCTCCACCATTTCATACATTCAGTCCCGTCACATTTAGTTTTCAAACAGCTCGCGTGCCATCTATTGCAATATTTTTTATACAATTTTCATAATGGCAGAGCTCACCAGTATACATAGAAACCTTCACGGGCGTGTTAATAACTCACCAAAGTTTAATCACAATCGGATGAACGGTTAGCAATTCATAATTTCATAATGCCAGAACCCACTCTTGTATATAAAAACCATCGCCGGCATGCATGCACACATCAAATCCCCAATATTTGAATGAAATAGGTAAAATCGTTCTGAAGTTATGGTGCGACCAAAGGAAACTTATATAGATTTTAAAAGCGAGTTTTGCCCTTGTTCAAACACTAAATCCGACACTACAAAATTTCCATTCCGAAAGTTTTACTTCCTTTTCAAACGACTTTTGCTTTTCATCAAAGGTTAGTAGTTTCGTCAGAAAGGGGTAAAAAAAATTCATCCTAACCGGCTACAGTTAGTAGGCGAGGGATTCGGTGGAAAAAGTCGGAATAAAATTACAAGGGTCCTCGTGAAAGGCCAACAAAGGAATCGTCAAAACGAAATTATAACGCAACCTACCGTTCCGGTCTCTTGTCTATTGCCGGCAGTTTACTCGAAATATGCTTTGTGTAAAAGGTCTTTGCAACGGGGTTTCAATGATATTATCGTCATCTTATTGTATTAGCTACTTTTACTAGCCGGCTTTGCCAAAGATTTGAATTCATCATATCACTGAAAACCGCTAAACAATTGCTTGCGAGAAAACAAAAGGAAGGATAATTGTGTTTTAATTTTTATGAAATAGTCCAAACAAGTTGTCTCCTGAAAGATTTGGCACCATTTTATTAATGAAATAATTATAAACTCTTTGTTTTTACCACGATATCTTTATTTAAAAAATCAACATGTTTCGAGAACGATTTTCTCTTCATCGAGACATTATATGTACTAAAAACTAAATTATCAAGTATAGAAAGACAGAAGTAGTGGGGGGGAGAGAGGTGGAAAGGTGGGGTGCTTAAAAGATCAACAGTGAGGAGGGAGGGAAGGGGAGAGAAGTGGAAAGGGGGGTGCTTAGAAGATCAAAGGCAAAAAATTACGATGGAAATGTGTTTAAGATGGGGTTAATCACAAAAACCCCACTACTTCCATTTCTACCCACGCCTGTCTTTCTATACTTGATATTTTAGTTGTTATTACATATAATGTCCTGATGAAGAGAACATCGTTCTCAAAACATGTTGATTTTTTAAATAAAGATTATCGTGGTAAAAACAAAGTGTTTTTAATTATTTCATTAAAAATAGTTGTGTTGACCTACATAGAAGCTCCCGACATATAACTCTGTACAAATTTAACGACTAGTTTGTAAGTTTTTACTGCTGCGGAAAAACTTGGTTTTATAATTAAGGAGGTATTCTAAAAGCTAGAAGATACAGTTTCCAGTTGGTTACTCCTAAACATGTGCGTTTAATAAATACTCCATTCAAGATGCTTGAACCTTCCAAAGGACCTGACAACAATAGCAGGAATACAATGACCCATGGAAATAGCCTCCTTGCCAGATATTATAGTAAATATCTTTGAATGGATTACAAGCAAGACAAAGGCGACCGACAATATTGAAATCAATCCAGCTTCAATTCAAATCTTGATATACAGAAAAGTGGGAAGCGATTAATACGAATTTATTGTGTGATTAAAAAAATTTGTAGCAGATATTAATGAGAAGTCAGTATTTCAGTTTCCGGAAAAAAACTAAAGCTTTTTAATGGTAATTTTGTTCACTTGGACGCCTTTGTTTTTTTTGTATTTAGTGAATACTGCACAAGAGTCCCAACAGCTCCCATCTGGAGCCAGTGAGACTATGGCATCCGCAATTTGGGTATATTGTGAGGCTGAAGATAGTAAGGTGCGGAGGAGATGTGGAAGGCTAAAAGTATCTGGCTAATAAGATCTGGACACCAAACCCTCTTAAAGTCATTTGAGCAGCGTTTCCATTCTGAATGGTAGTCTTACACCAGGGCCCAGGGCGATGCTTAAAGTATCTTCTCACCTTGAAAGTGCCGCAAATATGCTATATATATTTTTTTTATTAATTGAATGAAAATAACACAGATTAATCAAATAAAATTTATTTGCGCACGCCGGGATTTGAACTCGCGACCTTTCGATTGCTAGTCGAGATTCAAACCTCACGACCACGGAGGCCATCAAAATTATTGTGAAGGTTTTATGGATAGTTCTTTTTCTTCTCTTATTTAATCCAAAGTATGAACCTAAGAATCTAAAATGGTTTCATAGTTTGAAATTAAATTTCAAAATAAAATAAAAATTCGTCCAAAAAACTATTTAATATTATAATGTCAAAACATGGCATTAAGAAAATGCGTTAAGTTATCCGTCTTTTTAACGAAATATTAGTGTGCAGTTCACATGCGGTAGAAGTGAAACCTTCATAAAACTAAAGTAGACAGGAGTGGGAGGCTGCGAAGCACCACACAAAGAGAAGACTGATTATCTCCTGGACTCTCCTGAACTCGTAAATTATTTAAGAATTCACATACCTACAAGGCTAACCAGACTAAACCATTTTTTTCATTTGCCAGCGTGCAGAACCAACCTTAGAAAAAATTCTCTAATCCCCCGTATATGCGCGCAATATAACACGCAATTTAACAATATCGATATTCTTAATAATACTCTTGTGAAATACCGAAACGAAGTCAAACGTACGACCACAAATGTTAATTAAATTAATGCACAACTATAGAAAAGGTACAGCATGAGCATCTCCTGTCCCCATCCCACCTTCCTCTGCCTCTTGCCCTTTCCTATTCCTTCTTCCTTCTAATATACTTATATATTTTTTTTGTTGTTGTTATTTTCATTTTCATTTAATGGTTATTACCAATTACAATAGTATATTATATCATAATAACCAACATTAGCATAAGAAACTGTTTTGGCTTACCTCATGTTTAACCTCTTGCATAACTCATCATGTATACAAATTGCTGTTTGTTTCTTACAATAAATAAATAAATCTTATTCTCTCGCAGACTAAATCCTATAGATGTATATTTTTGTCTCTTTTTGGTGTCGCTTTATCGTTTTATCGGGTTTCAAATCACAATGGTGCTAAAGAAATTTTAATTTCAAAACTTATTATTAAATACACTATTTTCGGATACTAAAATAATAAATCCTTATTGTTTTCTAACTGATACAAAGTATTTTTTTTTTACAAAATGTGTCCTACTTTTCTGTATATTTACGCAATCCTATTTGAATTTTTTTTTTATATATGACGAAGTTTTAAAAATTCGTGTTTCTGTAAAAAAATTACTTATCAAGAAAAAACTAAAATATTTCTAAAAGATAGAGTAGAGACTCAAGATAGGGTGAATAATTTAAATTCAGCGCTGTCAACAAAACTAGGAAGTCAAGGAGAGATCCCTCCGGGAATATGAAAGTGGATTGAATATATTTTATTATGTATGAACACGTCTCAGAGAAGATCAGAATTAGATTTAATATCCGACATTATATGAGATTAAAGTTTGCTAAACGGGTTGGCTTATGGATTATGAACATTGGCTTATTCAATACTAGCTGAAATCCCGGCGCTGCCCGGACGTTACCCAGAGTTTTTAAAAATCAAATGTAGACAATTTTGGATGCGGGGATAGGTGCCGCCACCCTGGGAACCATTTATTGGATAATCAACAACCCTGTGATAGTTCGACCTAAATGTTTCGCTACGTTTGATGACTTAGCAGGAGGGCCTGGGATCTTATGGTGAGGTTTGTCTGGAAGTGGATTCTTTTGCCCACCTACTGCATGCACAAGAGATTAGTTGGGCAAGACCTTTTGACCTCTCCAGCCGGACCCTCTCGACTCATCGCCTAGCAGTGGGAGGGATATCCATCCCTCATATGTTCATCATATGTTCGTCGGTGACCCGACAATTGGTCCGGCGACAGTTGGTCCGGCGACAATTGGTCCGGAGACCGTTGGTCCGGCCGACAGTTCGTCCGGCTGACATTTGGTCCGGCGACAATTGTTCCGGCGACAATTGGTCCAGCCGAAAGTTTAGAAGATGTTTTTTTCAAGTAAGTATGCAAAGAGGATATACGGCCGTACAACCGAAGTCGATATATTTATATCTGAAGGCATCTTGAGTGAAAATACGCTGTAAAAATATTTTTACTAATAATATCGACTCTCCGAAGTAGCATGCGGCAAACACAAAATACAGTATTCATTCAGAATTGTAACGTTACTTGAAATGGCTCTGTTTGATAACTGTATCTGAATAGCCAGGTACATTTTCCACATCTCCTTCCCCTCCCCACTACCTTCAGCATCACACCATACAAAAATTGGGGTTGCCATAATCTCACTGGCTCGAGACGGTTGGGAGCAGTTGGGACTCTTGTGTTATATTCAGATATAAAAGTTATATTATATGTAAGTAGGAATCTTAAGCTTTTTTGCTAAGCCGACTACACGTATAAGTATGTCGTATTATGTGATTGCCGCATGCTACTTCAGAGAGTCATAATTATTAGTAAAAATATTTTTACTGCGGATTTTCACTCAAAATGCCTTCAGATATAAGTATATCGACTTTGGTTGTACGGCCGTATATCCTCTTTGCATACTTACTTGAAGAAAACATCTTCTAAGCTTTCGGCCGGACCAATTGTCGCCGGACCAATTGTCGCCGGACCAAATGTCAGCCGGACGAACTGTCGGCCGGATCACCGTCGCCGGATCAACCGTCGCCGGATCAACTGTCGCCGGACCAAATGTTGCCGGATCAACTGTCATGGAACCATGTTCGTCACTCCTTAATACATTGACCCCCCAAATTCCTTTCCATTTCCTTACCAGATCTTCCTCTGTTTCTTTTTCCTAAAAAATCCCTCTACCCAGCATCCGTAAAGATGACATAGGCCCTGAAGGAATTATGTTTGCCTCAGGCCCTCCTGTGTGAAGATATTGTAAGTTTATAATTTTCCTCTTATTTTGATGGTCAGGTGTGTAAAATTTCATCGAGCGGTGTCTAAATTATGCGTTAGGGGGACGAAAAGGGGGTGGGGTAATTAAATCTCGTGAAGACAGTGACCTTTTCTCTTCTTTTGAAGAGCAAGTGTGCAAAATTTCATCGAGCAGTGTCTAAATACTGCGTTAGGGGAACGAAAAGGGGGTGGGGTGATTAAACCTCATGTAGACAGTGACCTTTTCTGTTCTTTGGATGCCAAGTGTGCAAAATTTCATCGAGCAGTGTCTAAATACTGCGTTAGGGGGACGAAAAGGGGTGGGGTGATTAAATCTCGTATAGACAGTGACCTTTTCTCTTCTTTTGAAGGGCAAGTGTGCAAAATTTCAGCATTCTCGGAACGAAACTGTAGATTTGTTTTAAACTTAATTTACTAAAAAAAATAATTTAAAATCCTTACAGATTATTACTACAGGAAAACAGAAAATAAAACTGATTTTAAAAAAAGTTGAAAAAGAGATATCTAGGTAACTTTAGGTTAGGTTAGGTGTTTCCTCCTTCCTACAACATGGGTCTCTTCAAGACCAATGTTCATTCCTTCCTCTCCTCAAAAAGACCCTCCACACAGCATCCCAGATGACATAGGCCCTGAGGGAAATTATTTTCCTCAGGGCCTCCTGTGTGGAGTTAATGTAAAAAAAAAAAAAAAAAAAAGGTTAGGTTTGTTATTTTTCTTTAGTTTTATTCAATATTCTGTTTTGTGATGGAACCAAAAATATAAATCACCAGCATGTGAAATCACCGACATGCGTTGCAATGCCACCGAAAAAAGAACGTGCTTGGGTTTTTATACTGTTTATTGAAGAGCACAAGAAATACAAATATTTTCTAAAAATTCTCAGGCCACCCATCATAATGCCAGAGCTCACCATTACACAACAAATCACCAAAGTTTCGTTGTAATTGGGTGAATGGTAGAGGAACGCATTTCATATATACATGGAGAGATATAAAGAGATTAAAAGGTCAAGTAAATAAAGTAGGACAACTGGACAGAATAACAGATCATCTGGTCCATGTGGTCGGAGTGTTCCAGTGGCGGTTGACCACGGAGACAGCGTCACTAATTAACTGCACGTATTCCTTACGCTAGAATAACCATGGAATATCAGACACAAATTGCAATGGTGCTTTTCTAAGGTTAGGCAATGTGTGTTATAACTGGCTTAAGTTTTTACTCTCATGCTCATGATTTGTCTAAAATATACAACTAATGAATATTAAATATCTACCAATTTAAAATGGGGAACAAACAAACGATATCTACTCTTTAACCACTCGGACCCACAAGTTTGTTTTCACGATAATATAACATTACCATACATATGTAAGACGTAAGGGGCGTACCTGACTTATTAACGATAAATAGATTTTTAAATTTCCCTAGAAAATTACAGAACTAATTTTTTTAAGGCTAATAGTTTTTTTCCACAGTTTTTTTTTCAGCCCTGAGAAAATAATTCAAAGATGTTCTAGGCTCTGGTAAAATAATTCCCCAGAGCGTAGAACATCTTTGGAAGAGCTGTGTGGAGGTTATTTTTAGGAAAGAAAGCATAGGAACTTCTGATTCGGAAAAAAGTATAAGGGATAAGAATCTGGGGAGTAGTGTGTCTGAGAGTGACGGACGTATGAATCTATCCCTCCCATTGCAAAGCGATGTTCCGAGAGAGTCCTGCTAGAGAGATAAAGAGGTGTCCATCGACCCAAGTCCTTAACGATCCAGCCTGCCACGCAGTAGGTGGGTAGGTGAATCAGCCGCCAAGATCGGGTAAACTTCACCCGATGACCCCGGGCTTCCCTGCTAAGTCCCCAAACGTATCGAACCTCTTGGGGTGATTTATGGCAGAGGTGTTGGTTATCTAATAAATGGTTCCCGGACGGCGGTACCCATACACGCCTTGCAAATTGAAAAGTAGTTACGTTGACGAACCTTAAAATAGTTGCGTTGACCTGGAAATTACAAAATAAAAATGCTAATATACGAACAAGATTTTGTGGTTTTGATTGTGTTTTCTTAACGTATTTATTTATAATTTCCATTTCTGGATTGGATTAACCTATAATAATTTAATCATTCAAAATTTGTCTCTGCATAAACAACTAAACTACTAACTACTAATTGAGATCAAAAATCAAATTGAATCGTAAAATTATTCTCATCAAATGAGGCATTGACAGACAAATTAATCAAAAATATCCGCATCATTTCAAAGATACAGGAAATTTAGGTTTAGAGACCTTCTTCGATTTCTTCTTAGCCTCGCAGTAATTTTAAATCTATCGACAAGACCCTTTTAAAAGGCTTCGGGGACTTTAATAAAGTTAAACCCTTGGAAGGAATTAAATGCCAACTTGAATGGCATTTTCCCTGTCCTGCTGGGGATGATTTTTGACACTTAGGACTTAATTACAAAGAATAAAGCCTACACGGGGCGGAGAAAAGACTTTTACAGGGTTGTTTTCTTGATGGAAGGGTAATTTTGTTTGCGGAAAAAAACAGATTCAAGGTTTACTCTGTGTTTTATGTTATTATTTTTTTATGCAAATGAACAATTTTTCGTCTTGTGGCCCCAATTAAAAAAATTGCATTATCTTTTTTTTTTAATTTATTAATTAAGAACCCGTCTATAACAACACGTTTATTAAATCTTCACATGTAGCAAACACTTTGTGGGAATACATAATTATAATAAACACAATAAAATAATTCTGTTTCAATTCCACTTTATTATTTCTTAATCCATCCGGTTTCGTTTCATCCTGAACCTTCCTCAGGGGTGAATAAAAATATATTGAACATAATACAGATATACACTTGAAATAAAAAAAGGAATTAAAAATAAAAATTACAACACTTTTTAACTTATTTCCACTTATTTATTTCACCAGTACCGGTTTCATCCTGTTATGACATCTTCAGGAAAGATTCATTATTATTAATTCATCTTCCTGAAGATGTCCATAATAGGATGAAACCGGTACTGGTGAAATAAATAAGTGGAAATAAGTTAAAAAGTGTTTTAATTTCAATTTGAATATAATATAATTCCACCACGTATAACAGAACAATAAATAAACTCATAATTAAAAATAAATAAAACCAATTAACTAAATAAACAATTAGATTTGTCTAACACCCCCATTTTTTTAATATTTCCATTACCCCCGCCCACGTTCACCCCTCCCTCATAGGCACCTCCCTCCTCGCCCCCACCTAAGTTGATATTCTGTATCTCTCTTCTAATTACTAATTGCTAATCTGAAAGTATGTTGCCTGTTGTATGCTGATGATGAGGTGCTGATTTCTAACACTATGGAAGATCTACAGTCTCTCGTGTCTAGGATGAACGAAGTATGTATGAAGAATGAGTTAATGATGAATGTAAGTAAGTCTAAAGTCATGGTGTTTGAAAGAGAGAGTACTAAAACAGTATGCAACATAGTTGTGAATGATGAATACTTGGAACAGGTGGATGAGTTTATGTATCTGGGTAGTATGTTTACGAGAGATGGGAAGGCTGAAAGAGATATTGAAAGAAGGGTGAATGCCGGTAACTCCATTAATGGTGGACTGAATGCCGTTGGCGCTAATAAAAAACTGTCAAAAAAAGCGAAGCTAGCAGTCCACAGTGGAGTCCTGGTACCTACCCTGATGTATGGCAGTGAGGCATGAAACTGGCAGAGGAAGGATGAAAGTAAACTGAATGCTGTTGAAATGAGATCCCTGAGACGTATGTGTGGTAAAACAATGTATGATCGTGTGAGAAATGTGGATATCCGCAAAGAATGTAAGGCTGATGTAAGCATAATGACTAAGATTAAGAAAGGGACCCTCAGATGGTTTGGGCATGTAGAGCGAATGAACGAAGGAAGTAGTGTAAGAAAAATATACTACGCGAATGTGAATGGTAGAAGAAGTCGGGGACGCCCGAGGAAGACATGGCACGATCAAGTGAATCAGATACTTGAGTCGGGTCATGTCAAAAGTCAGAATAATAGAAGAGAATGTATGAGACGATGTATGAATGTGAGTGAGGCAAAGAGTGTGTGCCAAGACCGAGTTGTTTGGCGGTCCGTCCTCTCTGCCTACCCCTGCGGGGAAACGGCGTGATGGTTAGTTAGTTAGTTAGTTTCTCTTCTAATTTTCTTTTAAATACCGTGTATATCTGTATTATGTTCAATATATTTTTATTCACCCCTGAGGAAGGTTCAGAATGAACCGAAACCGGTTGGATTAAGAAATAATATAATGGAATTGAAACAAAGTTATTTTGTTGTGTTTATTACAACACGTTTATTATTGGCGGCTATATTACGGATTTTGAACACTTCATCAAATTAAAAGTTCTGTGAAAGTTCAAATCAAGTTTTGTTCCTATCCAAGAAGTTTGGCATGGTGACCGGACGATTCAGAACCTTTGCTCCTCCTGCTCCCTGCTCCCCCGTCCTGCGAATTCTCCCTCCCGCGTTCCCCTCCCCGCGTTCCACATATTCAGTCCGGGTACATTCAGTTTTCAAACAGCTCGCGTACCACCTATTGCAATTTTTTTATACAAATTTTCATATATTACAATCATTCATTTTTGTATAATATAAGAGCAATCAATCATATTTGGTATCTAATATAGGTACCTAATTAAAATACCTATGATTCCTGATTACATTCAAAACATTCAATTTTGGTTAGTACCGTAGGTGAGTATTTCAATTAAATTCTTTTTTTTTTTACATTAACTCCACACAGGAGGCCCTGAGGAAAATAATTTCCCTCAGGGCCTATGTCATCTGGGATGCTGTGTGGAGGGTCTTTTTGAGGAGAGGAAGGAATGAACATTGGTCTTGAAGAGACCCATGTTGTAGGAAGGAGGAAACACAGAGACCGTCATTAATTTATTCGATAATTTAATTTTGATTGAACAATCGATGGTTTGCAAAATGTCATTCTCAAATTGTAGCATTTATAACCGTTTCTTAAAAGTTTTTATAATGATTAAAAAACTTTTCTGATGTATTGTCATGTGGTTGCAATAATCCAGAAACCTTAACGTGGGTGGAAAGAAATTTTTTTGAAAGTCGCAAACTTTTCCTGTGCTTAATATATTGTTATGTGCCACCCTACAGTAGCAATCACGCCGCTCACCTGTGCTATGGCCCATCCTAATAGAGTCGCACGTCGTTCACCCCTTGCAAGAATTACCGCTTCTTACCCCCTGCCCGCGCGGTCCCGGCAGGAGCCCGCTCCCCGGCCGCCTCAGAACTCAACAGGCCCCCGTCTAACAAGGCCGCGCGCTCCGCGATACGCAGAGCGAATTCCCGTGACATCTCCGATCTCGATTGGTGTTGCAATCAGAGCCGATCTGAGAAGTTATTACATGACCAGACCACAGCTGTGAGTAACCACGATTCCTCTTTTTAAATTAAATGTCCCCCCCCTAGTCTACGCGCTTCGTAGGGTACGCCTAGCTAGCCCCGGTTGTTGATTTGTGTTTTGTAATTATGATGCTGTTGTTAAATGTTGTAATTGTGTACACCAGACAATACAGAATTGTTCCCTCCTAGCTATCTCTTTCATTTGACGAATCACGTGGGCAAGTGTTGGCCTTTACCTATGTACATTTCCACCCCCCCCCCCCCCCCCTTTTTTAGCTACCTACGACCCTGGTGAGGAGAGTTTTACCTGTCTACCGAGAGCATTGAGCTAGCCAAGGGCAGAAGGTAGGTGGTTCCCCCCCTCCACGGGACCTTTCACAATATCAATACATAAATAATAAACATACATGCAAGCACTCAAACAAGCAAATGAACATACATTCATTTTTATATATGTATGGATTAACGTTTAAATCGTCACCCCAGTTGGGCAAGGTTCTAACTGACTTTTTTTCAAACCTGACTTCCAACCTTTCCAACTGTGGTGTTTTTCCAACAGTCCTCCAACTCACTTTGGAAGGATATATATATTCAATGGGTAGAATAACGTTCTTTTCGTATAAATCTGGTTTATTGATACTTCACGTATGCAGTGTTGACCACAATAGTCGACCTACCTAGGAACTGGCTAATTGGAATCTGAGGTGAGAGATCTGCAGAAGACTGTCCCTGAGCTGTTAGACCCCCTGTCGCCCAAAGCCTGAACTAAGCTAGATGCCATCTGGCGGAGTCTTAGGGCAGTTTTTAGTACTGCCATCTATGTGATTAAGCAGTAAGCTTTTAGATACACTACACCAACCATGACCTTTTGAATGCAAAACCATTTATTTTGGTCATTTTATAACAAAAATGATTTTCAGAGCCATCTGTGTTGTGTTTCTGTAGATGTTGTCTGACAAAATGCTGACATTAAGTTTTAAAGTTTCCATTTATTTCTAACTTCACTTAGGGAAATGTAGTGTCTTATTGTGCCCTAGCTGGTTGCATACAGTACTATCTACACGTTTGGAAATGTTCTAAAATTGTAAGTATAGGTCTTATTTAAATATTGTCCTTCAAAAACAGTTAAAATAAAATAATTCACACAAGAATTAACTTCAAAATCAGAAATCAGTAAATAGATTATGAGAAATAGTCTTTGCAAATTTTGACACTGCATATCTCAGAACAAGATAAAGTGAAGTTAGTGCCCTGTCCAACCAAAGTGACGAAATGACAGTAGCTTGAAAAAATATGCATCGTCTTACAAATTCACAGAAAAACGTTCTGAAATGATTTTTTGTGAGGAAAGACAAAAACACATTTTGGTATACATAGGTTAAACAAATTTGACGAGGCACGTTATTTTGGTAGGTCCAAAATATTTTCGCAAGAAATTGAATTATAAATTTCCAAAGTGACATAAGGGTTTCTGCGAACTTAAATGTCTTGTATCTAATTATATATATATATATATATATATATAAATGTATAAATAAACAGAAGACTGAATTCGTAAAGATGTTTTCATTTGAAAGGGAAAGACAAAGTCTGTCAGTTGTAAATAAACACGCTTTACATAATATTTCGCTGTCTTTGTTCAGTTATTTGAGTTGAAAATTAACAAGTGCGTAACATAAAAACAATTTTCTTTGAAACATGTTGTCACATTTTTAAGGAGGATGTTTTTTTTTTCTTTATCAGATCAAAATATTTTCTATAACGTTTTATTTTTTATCCACAAAATTTGTAATAATTTGCTATGAACTTGCTTTTGAGACAAACTGCGTTTCAATAAAGACTTCCATACATACCATTCAAAACATCAGAATATAAAAAATAAACCAAATTGTTTACTGTATAAATAAATCCAAATTTATAGTTTAGTTTTTAGTGGAAAAAAAATGTAAGGAGAATTTTAAAAGCATGTATGTAAAGCATTTTGGGAGACGGGTGTGGATACCGCCACCCCGGAAACCATTTAATGGATAACCAACACCTCTGACGTAGATCACCCCAAGTGGTTTGCTATGTTTGGTGACTTAGCAGGGGTGCACGGGTCATGGGGTGATGTTTGTCAAGGTCTTGTCGGCCGATGTGTCTGCCCACGTGCTGCGTGGCGGGCTGGATCGAGAAGGACTGGTTGAGGAGGTCTTTTGACGTCTCCAGCCAGAATCCCTCGACCCATCGCTTTGCAGTTGGAAATACTGTCCCCCAGATTCCAACTCACCCCTCGTACCTATTTCCTTCCCAGAACGTCCTCTTCTTCCTTGCTTTAAAAAACCCTCCACACAGCATCCCTTAAGAGTCGGTTCTCCCAAATCAGAATTTGCGATTCGGTTCTTTGTACGATTTATACTTTGAAATCTTCCCTGCAGAGGTTCCATCGTCCCATTAAAATAAATGAAGAAATTTATGTTTTGCATTAGCGCCATCTGTTAACATGACTGCAAACTAACACGATTTTTTTTAAATATTGTTAGCAAAAGTCAGTAGTGCCCATTTACAAAAAGGGCGTGTAACATATGGCAGCATTTAGTTCGCTTTGTGCTTCGCATTTTGCGCTTTTTTTGTCTATGGGGGCGTTTAATTTTTCAATCACAAAAATAACCCAGTTCCAGCTACTTTAGAAGGAATGCATCGCGAACTTTATGTTTTTAAATGTAATCAGCTATCCGAATACAAAAAAACATATATACTTTATAGATCGTTTTAGGGCAGCGTACAAACAAATGTGAAAATTTTAAAATCATACATTTACTTACAAGCAAAGTTTCTGACGTCACTCGCATACGAACAAGGTGCACGTGTTCCAACATATCAGGGTTGTATTTCATCATCATTGGCCCGCGGGTATTTTTTTTCAATAAATTTTTTTTGCTATAAAAAAAACTCCCGTCTTTCAGTAATTTATTTTATGTGTTCTATGTTGCTATATTAATTACGTGTTTCTTTTTGTTGAAAAAACACATCTTACAAAATCGAAAGAGATACATACCTTTTATATTAACTCTTGAGCAATTTTGTAACGTTACTTAATAGATATTACCACCGCAACGACGATTATCTATATTTCAATTTGTCAGTACTTAAATGAAAAAATATCGATAAACGATAGAGACACATATACCTTTTTTATTACTTACTGAGCACTCCCACACACGTCACAGATTCCTACCCACCCCTTACACCTTTTCCTTCCCAGAACTTCCTCTCCAACCTTTTATAAAAAAAATACCCTCCACAAAGATGATATAGGACTGAGGGGAATCATTTTCTTCAGGGCCTCTTCCGTGGAGTCAATGAAAAAAAGTATATATATATTTAAAAAAACAACTAAATTAATTAAGGTTTTTCTTATAAGGTTATCTATGCAGGATTTCCGGGGATAAAGTGTACAAACTTCGGGAGGAGATTCTACATGACGGTAGAAGTAAAAATGACAACTTTTTTTCGAAACTTCAATGTTTTTTTCCCTAATAAAAATATTTTTCCGTAGAAGATTATACGTTTTTATAAGCAAACAATTCAACTTTTTTACCCCAAAGCTACCTAAAAACGTTAGAAAAAAAAATATTTACTTCTTTTACTTGTACTATCATGTAGAATCACCTTCCTTGCACACTTTACCCATGGACGCCTTGTATAAAACATTATAATATGTATTCATCATCACCATTCAGAATCTTAACGACGTAAGTAAAGAAGTCGTGTATACAAATTGCGACTCGCGACCCATGTATTGGACGGACCTACTGTCGAATTTGCCCTATAAAAGAAAAGAAGAAGAAGAAAAATAATGTGGGAATCTTAACGACGTAAGTGAAGAAAGCGTGTAAACAAATATACCCCCGCGGCATGGCGGGGGATGGATGAACGTACGGTCGAATTATCCCTAGCGGGCCTGGAGATTCAACCTTTCCGCCGCGTTCATTTTAATTAATTCTGAAGAACGTGCTACAAATATTTAAGATGTTTCTAAATGTTTCCCTCCCGAAGTTATTAATTCATCGTCTAGAAAAATAAAATCTGGTGCTTACCGCTAACTTTACAGTTGAAAAAACGGGTTATAAAGTTTTAAAATCGTTGTTTGTAAAATATATTAATGGTAACGTATTGTTTTTATTAATCTAAAATATAAAGAACTTACATCTCCCGGTATCAGTTATCAGAATAAAAAAGTTATTATAGTTACGAATTCACCGGAAATGAATTTATTTATTTTATAATTTTTTTTTATTAGCAAAGTTTTTTGGTAAATTTAACAGGTAAATACATAATAACAAAAAATATATTTAAGTAACAAAAAAAATCCCACGACGGCGAAGCCTGTGTGTGGGTATTATATTATGTGGATAACAGTGGTAGTTAAAATAAATTTTTAATATATATATATACTATATATATATATATATATATATATATATATATATATATATATATATATATATATATATATATATATATATATATATATATATATGTAGAACAATTTTCTCGGTTTACCCGCGTAACGTAGTCCTTAAAAGGACTTTTTAACTCCTGACGTTTCGGACAGATCACACTGTCCATCTTCAGAGGCCTTATGTCTTGAGTTTTTGTCTCAAACTGATAGCTTTCGCATGTCTGTTCGGTCCAAAAGCTAAATTGTTCTACATCTTACACCCGTGAAAACCTTAATCATAACATATATATATATATATATATATATATATATATATATATATATATATATATATATATATATTTCTAGTGGCTATAGAGATCAATCAACATGATTGATTTTACTGGAGTTCAAATTTTTTTAAATTTGGATATATACATATATATTAAAGGTATTTGGATTAAATTTAAAAAAAAAATATATATACATATACATTTACACCCTTACAGAAATACAATTTCATTTGCATAGTACATTTTCATTTCCTTTTTTTATTCTAAATATTCAGAAAGACATGGAATATTTTAGTAATATTGACGCTCTCGTTCCGCTGCGACTTCCATGGCAACTAACACGCATTTCTCCCATTCTCTAACTAATACATTTTTCTTGGTGAACAATTTTTGGATATCAGGGGTATATGTTAACAGCCGTCAAAAACTCGGATAGTTAATTATATATTAATAGCCAAATTCCCGCAGGAGTCATCCCTTTATTATTATGTCCTATAATTTTAATAAATGAGCAAAATAAAAGCTTTTGCATTCAATGGTCATTTAAAAAAAATGTAATTTAATTTAAAAAAACTTACCCGGGAATTTCATTTTCCAAAGCATTGGAAATAGATTTATTTCTCAAAGTACGCATTCTGTAAAAAAATAAAACAATAACTGTCACCTTTGTTATATAATACACAAATAAATTGAAAATTTATTTTTGTAATAAATATTACATAATAGTAAATAATACGAATATGTATTATATTAATAATATCGAAATTTTATTTTTTTCTTCTTACCTTATACATTCCATCATACGTTCTCGATTTTAGAGATAATGTTTACGCTTAGAAATATGACTTTTTTGTTGTTGTCTTACCATTTTCGCAAAATAATATTATTATTTACGTACGTGCATATTAAACAAATCATGAAACATAGGACCACACGTCTGTGTGGCGAGCTGTCTGGACAGCGAATTACGAATATTCGAAAGGCACATAGGTTACACGCACGTTAGATAGAGATGGCCTGTAAATATTATCTTTAGAATTAAAAAAACGTAAGCGCCTGTTGTTAAAATATTTAATTAATCACGGTTTATTGAAAAAAGAGCAAAAATCTCGCGATAATTGTCTTTAGTTTTATTTAAAGAAACGCTGTGAATTTTTTCATACATATGACTAGTAAAATAACTGAAACAAACGTGTTAATAATAATTTTTGGAGCATACTTTGTGATTTTTTTCTATCGAGGGAGTTTTCTATAATTTGCGTTTCGGCGCGATAAATGTCTAGATATTATCTTCAAAAATAACATATATTTTTTAAGAGCTTAAAAACTTCAAATGTTTAAGGGAGATTTGTAAGAAATTGGGAGAACCGAGGCTTAAGATGGCATAGGCCATGAGGGAAATTATTTTTCTCAGGGCCAGCATAGAGCCCCGTATGGAGTTAATGTAAAAAAGTAATCTTTGGGGTTAATTAAAAAGAGGAAGTTTTGGGAACTAAAAAGGATATGAGCGGTAGGTAGAAATCTGAATTCAGTGTTTATCCAATGAATGGTTACCGAGGTAGGGCTCAGCACACCCACTTCTCAAAATGATAAACCTGATCCCTTAAACTTGAGAGCTTTCCTGTAAGTCATAACTACCTAAATTGCTTAGTCAAGAAATACTGCTTCTATATCTTAATTACTCCGATGGGAATATAAGATTAACTTGGATATAAGCTTAACTTTGACCTTATAAGAAAAGTTGAGTGCAAAATACGTGAGATATATTTTCGACCTTCACACAATCGGTCACATCTTTGAATAGCGCAGTTGATGCCGCTGGTGAATATTTTATACAGTCTATGAATATCGTGGAATAAAAATTCTATGAATAAATAAATACTATGAATTCGTTAATAAGACATAACTAATAAATATTTTTTAATTAAATTTGAATTTTAATCTCAAAGTTCAAAGAAGATATTGAAGGACTTGTAAATAATGACGTGTTTTCAAAGAACAACGTGCAAAACTCTTATTTTTTTTTTTTATATTTGCTCCATTCAGGAGGCCCTGAGGAAAATAATTCACCTCAGGGCCTATGTCATCTTTGGGAATGCTGTGTGGAGGGTCTTTTTAGGAATGGAAGAAGTGGTCACCGCTTTAACAGACAAACCTCACCTCATGAACCCAGGAACCCCTGCCAAATCACCAAACGTAGCGAACCACTTGAGGTAACATATGACAGAGATGTTGGTTATCCA
The DNA here is from genome assembly GCA_929108145.2 of Limnephilus rhombicus. Classification (NCBI taxonomy): domain Eukaryota; kingdom Metazoa; phylum Arthropoda; class Insecta; order Trichoptera; family Limnephilidae; genus Limnephilus; species Limnephilus rhombicus. The sequence goes on along the minus strand of OV815280.1, from coordinate 51,880,188 downwards.
ATAAATGGTTCCCGGGGCAGCGATACCCATACCGCCTCCCAAATTATATATAATAAATCTTCATAATAATATAATCAAAATAATATAAAACTTAATTTATTTGTGACCGCAACCGGTTTCAGCATGTTAAGGCTATCTTCAGACTTGTTAATCTTAGAATTAATGCAATCCTCGTGGTATCGAAAAAATAAAATCAATTAAAAAAATCCTTGTATTCTTGCAACTAACTAAAATAAAAATTAAAAATGGTTTGTATTTACTATTGTGCTAATTTTTGCTTTCTATTATTTCATGCTCCACACAGGATGCCCTATGGAAAAAAAAAATCCTCTAGCACCATGTCATCTTTGAGGAAGCTGTGTGGAGGGTGTCTTTAGGAAAACGAAGGAGAGGAAATTTTGGGAAGGAAAAGGGTATGAAAGGTGTGTAGGAATCTGGGGGTCAATGTGTCCAGGAGTGACAGACGTATGAATCCGGCTGGAGAGGTCAAGGTTAGGTCTCCCTCAACCAGTCTCTGCCGATCCGACTCACCATGCAGTATGTGGGTAAAAGAATTCGTCAATGGTGAAAAAGTTCGCCAATGGTGGTGTAGTGTATATTACGAAGGTAGGGGCTTACAATTTTATGAAAATGTATACAAATGTACCGTGGGGAAAATATTTGTTAGTTGACTTTCATCTCGTTGTGTGACTAATGGCATGAACTTTTCACCGTCACGCTATCTGTACTCCCGGGCTATCCGCGAGAAAGGTAACATTTCATCCCCTTAAATCTGTCCACCCACTCTCTCCCCATAGGGCTGCCGTTCCGCCGAACCTTTCGCAGAATAAACACGAAGGAAAGCCATCACTTGGATGATAAAGGTCCCTGATAGCATAAAAACCTACACCTTTCAGGACTGAATGCGAGAAAGGACATTTCGACATCGCGAGTAAATCAAATTTCAGTAAAAACTCAAAGGAAAATTGAAGAAAATAAGGTTATGCCTGTTTAGGTTGTTTCGGGTGATTCCGGCGAATCAGATGAAAGTCACTGGGTACTAAAAACACGGATATGAAAGTAACGTTTAAATTGAACAATAAATTCAATTGAGTGAATCCGATCACATCTTTGAATATCGCATAATAAATTGCCCTGGCTTCCAGTCAAAACATTTGATTTGTTTAATTTATAAGATCTCATTCAACGAACAGCACTCGGGTTCAGAATAAGTTTATTTTATTTTATTTATTTGTTTATTTAAACGCCATAGAATGTCTTTTACATTCAATTGATAGGTACATGATATTATAAGTAAACAGTGGTACACAGGAGATCAGCAATAATAACAAAATAAGAATGAACATTTAACAAAGTATGTATGATAAAAGCAAGTATTTATGTATAGGATACTATTATGTGACACTATACTACTGTTGCTATACTTAAAAAAAAATAACAATGTTATAATAACGAGAACATAATATTTAAATAGGATTATCTTATATATAAAAATTAATCGCTGAATGTGTTGCTAAGCGCGAATCTCGAGAGAAGCTGAACCGATTTGGCTAATTCTTTTTTTCGAATATTCCTTGAAGTACGAGGATGGTTTTTACGGAGAGAAAAATTAAGAAAATTGCGCAGAAAATTGGATAATTTCAGAAAACCTAACGACTATCGCACTTTGACAGTTCGCGTGTTTAAGAATGGCATTTTGCAAAACAATGATTGTTAAATCAGGATTCTATTTTTGAAAATCTTTAAGTTGATAAATTTATTTAAAGTATTTACTCCTTTAAATAAATTTATCAACTTAATTTTTGGAATCGAATCAAGAATTTTAGATATTTTAAATAGGTACCTATGTTGGTACCAAATTTAATATAAAGTGAAAAATGGAAATTTGAATAAAAATTGTAAAAGGTGGCACGCGGGCTGTTTAAAAATTAAATGTACTGGGATTGAATATATGGAAAGCGGGAGGGAGGGAGAGATTGGTGAGGGGGAGGGAGGGGTGGGAAGGGGAGGGGGGGGAGTGGGCAGGGGGAGGGAGGGCGGTGAGAGGGGGGGAGGAGGGGAGGTGGAGGAGGCGGAGTGGGAGTGGGAACCCCCCTTACACCATGTGAGCGAAGCCGCGGGAAAAAGCTAGTTTTGAATAAAAAAGATGTAAACAAAGGGAACTTGCCAGAAAAGTTGTCAACAGTATTTATAGACACTAAGTAGAGTAAATTTGTATTGAGTTTATTGTTACCTTCAAAGTTATCTTGTTTGGAATTACTAAGAAATCACAATTTGGGAGGCGGGAATGGGTACCGCCGCCCCGGGAACCTTTATTGGATAATCAACACCTCTGCCATAGGTCACCCCAAGTGGTTCGCTACGTTTGGTGATTTAGCATAGATGCCCGGGTTCATGAGGTGAGGTTTGTCTAGGTCTTTGAGGCGGATGACCAGGACATACTGAGCCCCCGTTTCCTACCCACCCCTTAAACCCTTTTCCTTCCCAGAACTCTCCTCTCCTTCCTTTCCTTAAAAAAAACCCTTCACACAGCATCCCCAAAGATGACATAGGTTCTGAGGGAAATTATTTTCCTCAGGGCCTCCTGTGTGGAGCTCACCTAAAAAAAAAAAAATAATTGGGTATTGCTAATTAGCTAACTGCTTCAAGCGACTACCTGTTTAAAAAAATTTAAGTATATAAAATATAATGGTTGGGTTAGGTAAAGATATTGTATTTCTTAGTCCTCCTCACTGGGGGTTCCTGTGCCGAGGCGGACTAAAATTGTTTAAATATAGTTTATTTGTCTTCTACGTTACTTTTAGTGTCTTCATTAGAATGTTTTCGTTGACCTCTTTCAGCCATATTTTAATTCTTGATTTGTACTCATAAATTTGTTTTATTAGTTTTATGTCTTAGGGAAGAATGTTATGGAGTTTTGTTGCAAAATAAGTGTAGTTTCTTTGTCCGAATGTGGTTTTATAACTTGAAATGTTTTTTATGTCATTTTTATTCGATCTAGTGCGATGGATACGCGGTCTTGTAGAGGATTCAGTATTTTTGAATAGCTTCAATAAAAATATTTTTGGCATATTTCGTACATTTGGTACGTCAAAGCTATAAAATAGTCGACGTTTATTTACAAAGTTCCTTTAACATGACTTACACTTTTTTAACGCTACACGGAATATTATCTACACAGCTAATGCTGGGTCTAAGACACTTAGTTGGCTGAATTATGGGTAAAGAGAAGAGTTGACACATTGGTTTGTAAACATGGTGAACTCACATTGATGTAAACATACAACACATCTATCAAGTCAATATGACAGTCTAGGTTAGAAATCTGTATTGCAAAATGACGATTTTTTATTTTTTTATTTTTTTTTATTTGAATAGGTACCTCACAAGAGTCCCAGCTGCTCCCGTTTGAAGGCACTGAGTCTATTGCATCCCCAATTGGGATACGTTGTTAGGCTAAAAGTAGTGGGTAAGGGAAGGAGATGGGGAAGAGGAGGATAGGGAAGTACCTGGCTATTTAGATCTGGTCACCAAATACGGATAAAGCCATTTCAAGCAACGTTTCAATTTTGAAGGGTGGTCTTAAACCAGGGCGATACTAAGAGTATCTTCTACTCTGGAACGTACCGCAAATATACTATATATACATATATATATTTGTAGAACAATTTTCTCGGTTTACCCGCGTAACGTAGTCCTTAAAGGGACTTTTTAACTCTTGACGTTTCGGACAGATCACACTGTCCATCTTCAAAGGCATTATGTCTTGAGTTTTTGTCTCAAACTGATAGCTTTCGCATGTCTGTTTCGTAGGCCTCTGAAGATGGACAGTGTGATCTGTCCGAAACGTCAGGAGTTAAAAAGTCCTTTTAAGGACTAAGTTACGCGGGTAAACCGAGAAAATTGTTCTACATCTTACACCCGTGAAAACCTTAATCATAACATATATATATATATATATACATTTTACCTGCAAAAGTTACTGCAAGTAGCGTGTCGGCAGGAAAAAAGTGTAAACAAAATTAAAGTACAATATAAAATGTCTCACAATAGAAGAAAAATATTGCAAATTAATAAAATGCATAATAAAAATATAAATAAGAATTAAAAAAATAAGAATAAGTCTAAAAATACTTCAAATGCACCAGGAGTCAGTCAATACAGAAAATCTGATTCTAATAGCCATGATTTTAACAATACTGCAAATTTAGGTGTCGAGCAACATTAAATATAAGTGATATAATATATTTAAAAGTTCGCTGGCCATGTTTATTAGAAAATCTAGGTACTATCATCCCTTCATTTTGAGTAAGCCTAGTATTATACAAGTGATCCACCATTGTTTTGTATGGGCTATCTAGGATATTTTGCATACAGATTTTATGCCAAAAAAGAGCTCTAATAGTTAAAACATTTTGGATTTATACATTATTGTGACATTTTGCCGCTGGTCATTGCCGCATTTAAATGAATTAATCGTGGAATAACACAAATTAGTCAAATAAAATTTATTTCCCCACGCCGGGATTCGATCCCGCGACCTTCGGATCGCGAGCCTTACCGCTAGACCGTCCGGCCGTCATTAGTTCATAAAAACAATACCAGGGGGTTTCAGCTGAGTGCCGAACCAAACTATTTATACATTTTATTCACAGAGGGCAATGAAAACTAGATATTGATTTCAACACAATTCTATACTTTCTATCAGTAGCGATATCAACTTGACTATTTTAAAAACAACGCTCCCTCTGTGATCAAAAAGTGAAATTACTCTCAAAGAACCCACTCACCAAACCATTTACAGTGGATTCATTTTAGATTACGCTGCCCTCACCAACACCAAAATTTCTATTCCTAATCCAATATAATTTCAATTCCTACGAGCTTAATACTGAGCTTGTATTACACAAGGGGTTCAATTTGGGAGGCGGGAATGGGTACCGTCGCCCGCGGAACCTTTATTGGATAATCAACACCTCTGACATAGGTCACCCCAAGTGGTTCGCTACGTTTGGTGATTTAGCAGGGGTGCCCGGGTTCACGGGGTGAGGTTTGTCTAGGTCTTGGAGGCGGATGACCAGGACACACTGAACCCCAGATTCCTACCCACCCCTTAAACCCTTTTCCTTCCCAGAACTCTCCTCTCTTTCCTTTGCTTAAAAAACCCTCTACACAGCATCCCCAAAGATGACATAGGCCCTGAGGGAAATTATTTTCCTCGGGGCCTCCTGTGTGGAGCTCATGTAAAAAAAAAACATATTATGCTTATTTTCTTTACTTTAACATTTTAAGCGCAAAAACATTTGAGATTAACCCTTGTGAAGAAAACCGAGAAATTACAAGAGTACTAAAAGATCTATGCATTTATTAATGTGTTAATTTTTTTTTAAATATCCGATTTACCTTCTCGGATCCATCCAAATTTAGACGATTTTTGACAACGTGATCTGTTTTTTGGGATAAAACGCATTTTCTGATGAAATATTTTTCTCGTTTATTGTAAAATAAACAACTATTTACAAAGAAATAACATTTTTGGTAAATCTAACGAGCAGTTTTCAATGTCACCTAGAGGTGATGTTGGGTCCGATGTGGTCGGTGAGTGTGAAACTCAGAGAATTATATGTCAAGGGTCAAGGATAGTGTAATGAATACAAGATTATTATATAAACATTTTCCCACATTTATTGAGTTCACTCTAAATATTTGAAAATGAATATTGTTTTATCCCTTTTTGTCTGTTGTAATTCGTGCTATTTAATATTTGCTTTATTTTATGATTATTTGGAAGAACGAATTCTAACTGATTATTGATTAACCAGCGTGCTATTTTCTCGCAAGGGTAAGCAGAATTCTTTTTGTACTTTGCCAATAAATTTGCACGGATAAAAATTATATCTGCATTTATCGATATAAATATGTACATTTTGTTAATTGTAACTCTCTGGTTGTAAGTTATATAACAGTATTATACAGGGTGTTGATAATGGACGTACTTGACTGTCTTTAAACAGTAATTACTGACAATGTTGTGGTAAAAATGTAAATGAAATTGTGGTTTCCGTTAACATTTCGGATTTTTTGAAACTTAAAATATAAGAAATAAGTAGGTATTGAATAATTATGATCAGGGTAAGGGGTTAGGTCATTACTCGGCTGAGTATCCAGTGATCACATGTGAAAGTTTTTTTTTTATTTGGTTTTGAGGAAAAAAAATAAATACACTAGTTATTAGTTACTCAGTAGTTAGTTGCTAACTGTAAGGCTCAGTTGGAAGTCACTAGTTATAAATCTTAGTTGTAAGTCACTAGTGATAAATCTTAGCTGTAAATTACTAGTTATGGATCTCAGTGATAAGTTGTAGGTTAAATAAATAAGTCACTAGCTATTAGTCACTAACAATTAGTTATTCAGTAGCTGTAAGTTGCTAACCTAATAAGCCTTAGTTCTAGGTCATTAGTAATAAATCTTAGTCGTAATTTATTACTTATAAATCTAAGTGAAAAGGTACACTTTAAATTAAGTTGCTAAGCTTGGAAAATACGACATTATTAGTTTTGTAGCTGAAAATGAATTTTATTTTTCTTTTTCAAAATTTCAATATTTTGTATGAAGATTTTCAGGATTCTTTCAGTTTGGGGATGCGCCGCATCCACATTTCAGTATAGCTTTATGCAAAAATTTGAAAATTAAAAAAAAAAATCGTTTTCAGCTACAACATTAATAACGTCGTATTTTCCAAACTTAGCACCTTAGTTCACTGAAAACTGACGGACCGCCACTGCTGTTAAGGTGATTTTCCCACGAAAATGGAGCAAAAGAAATATTCTCATAAATGTTATAATAAAGAAAAGGCTCTATGCTCTCTCTCGATTCATAAGCACTCATACCCTGGCTCATACATTATACACTAACTGTATGATTGTTAAATATACCAGGAGTGGGTGTCAAAGACAAAGATGTTCAGTATTCCATCCTCTATTTTCTCACACTTTTCTTATATCATTTTCAGAGCACATAAAACCTAACCTCAACCTTTTTATCCCCACAATGGTTCCATGAGTATTTTCTCCCCTTAACTGTGTTTCCCGCCATAATACACCTGTCAAAACCAACCCCTTTGCTATTTTTAGCACATTTTAAAAGGGATCTTGTTCAAATATGGAACACAGACTTTATTGTTCGGACTCTCCCAACTCAATTTCGTTCAAATATGTAATCGAAAACCATCATGTTATCAAGATGTAATTTTTTTAGAATTGTCTAAGTTTTCTATTTAGAAGTTTACGAACTCGTCAAAAGATGAAACAGTTGATTGAGATGATAATCTTTCTTAACTAACTCGGAGGATCCTTCTGATTGCTTGTCAGATAAAATGACATCTTTCAAAATCTTTTTGGGTGAAGAAAAATATGAAAATCCTAAAATAAGAGGGCATTTAAATTAATGTTTTTTTTTTTAATCAGAATACTGTTTTTAAAAAAAATATTCATTGTGCCTGGTATTTCATTGATACGAAATTTTTATGGACTTTTTTTAATTCTAAGAAACGCTTAACTTTCAGCTAAACAAGTTTATTCAATTCTCGACAGGTACTGAGATGTATATAATATGTTATAATTTTCTGAAAAAGGCTAGAATCACCCAAAGCAACCATTTTAACGAATTCAAGGAAATCCAAAGAATAAAGCTAAACAAACGATTTTAACGAAACTAATGGATCATACAGATTAAATTGCTCAAACAAATCAAAATAATCAATCTGACCAAAAGTATCAAACAGATTGAACACTGATCAAATGGATTTAAAGGATCGAACAGATCAAACCGATCAAATGGATCAAAATAATCAATCAGAAAAACTAATCATACGTATCAAACGGATTCATCCGGTAAAATTGTTGAAAGGGATCAAATGGATCCAATTGTCGACAGGGTTCAAAGTGGTCAAACGGATCAACCAAATCAAATGGACCAAACTGATAAACTCAATCACACAGATAAAACGAATCCAACAAATCCAGCGATTTCAACAATTTCAACTAATACAATGACTCCAACAATTAAAATTAATCCATTAATTTTATTAAAAACTTGCTGGTTCCCGGCATGCATTGCAATACCATATTCAAAGAAATAAATTGTTTCTCCCTGCGTGTCCTTTCCCGTACGTCCCCGTTCCCCTCCCGCATACCCTACCCTCCCACGATCCCTGCCCACCCTCTCCCCTCTCCCGCTCCACCGACCCCCAAACCCCCCTCCCGCATTCCATATATTCGGTCCCGGTACATTCAGTTTTCAAATAGCTCGCGTACCACCTATTACAATTTTTTTTATTGAAATTTTCATTGTTTGTATATTACAAATATTCATTTTTGTATACATTTTAAGAACAATCAATCAAATTTGGTACCTAACGTAGGTACCTATTTAAAAAATCTATAATTTTACAAATCCATTGACAATTCTTTTAATACAAAAAAAACATCTGACTGCTAAATTTAACTTCATCGAACGCGCGAACTGTCAAACATGCTAATTTAAGGTAGTCGTTAAGTTTGCTGAAATTATTCAATTTTTTGCGCAATTTTTTTTAATTTTTCTTTCCGTAAGAACCTTCCACAAAGTAGTAGAAAACTTTTTAAAAAAGATGAATGAAATTGTCAAAGTCGTTCTGAAGTTATGGCGTGACCAAGGAAAACAGGGATTCATTTTTTATATATAGATAGAAGATTATCTACTCAGGACTAGCGGATTTATAACTCCACCGATATGGGGCAACATTTTGGTACCACAGGAACGAAGTGGAAGAAAGAGAGGTTTAAAGGAATTTCAGGTAAAATATCTGATTCCTAATAGATATTCAAACAATCATCCCATCTGCTGTATACTTTTAACACCACCCTAGCGGTCGTTTGAACTTCCGGCAAGGTTGACTAAACCATGAAAACTAAACTGATAGTGTTAAAAAAACCGCACCTTCACTATGTTTGGTATGCATTTCCAATGGTACTATTCTGATTGTATTTTATTTAAACTTAATATTAGGTCGTTATTTGTATTTTTGTTATAAACTGCGCCTGCTCTCAACACAGGAGTTCCTAATGAGACACGTATAGCATATCTCCAATTGTAATAGAATTAATAATGATAAACAATAATACTAACAAAAATATGCTAAAGAAGAGGCGACTGAAAAGGGCTGTACTCGTCGTAATAATCACTTTTAAAAAGGTACAAGGCTAATTGTTATTAAAATTAGTAATTATCAGTACGGTAACATACCTACGTTGAACACCATTAAAAATTCATTTTAGTATCTTTTTCTATGAGAATGTCTCTTTCACGATAATGTGCTTATCACTGATCAGTTAGACCGAGAGAAGTATTGTAAGAGCGTGGCTGTGTGCCTGAAGTTGAATTATTTTTCTTTGCTTCTTGTGAGATTGATCTAAAAATTTAAAAAAAGATTCTTACAGATATTATAATAATTATATTCGACTATCTGAGGCCAGGGAGTCGAGAGGTTTATGTTTTTGTGTTGTTGGCGACATCAAAGCGCACACCAGATACTGAGTTCGGTGAGCGCGCTTTCGGAGTGTCAGGACCTAAAGCCTGAATGGACTGCTACATTACTGAAGAATGATCACAGAGTCGGCGGATTTTAGAGCTAAACTTAAAACTCACGTTTTCAGACAGTCGTATCCATAAAATCAAAAATCTTTCACCTTCATATTCAATGCCCGCGACACTGTAAATAACTAATTTGTAAAAATGTACAAAAAAAATAAGAACCCTAATTGTAAGCCTTTATAAAGGCCATTTCGTGAACATTCCCCAGCCCTAAAGAGTCCTAAATTCTTTAGTCTTTCAAAATAAATATCAACTCTACTTTTGCCACTAATCTTTTGATAAATGTAATACTAATAGTGACTAATAGTGACGAATGTCCAGTGTTTTAAGTATAATGTCATCCACGTACAAAGCCGTATCTTCTCCAAGCATAAACTTTCTAATTAAAGAGTGTTTATCGGAAGTGACCTGCCAGGTAAGTATTGGAAAGAACCTAAGAATTTTGAATAAATTGTACAGCGCCCTTGAGGTGATTTTTCACAAAAACGGCGCTCTACAAATTATCGATTTATTATTATTATTATTATCAGAGTTGTAGATACTCCAGTTGGGAGCAGTTGGGTCCAGAGGCGGTTCCTTGTTATGCGCATTCGTGCATTGGATTGTTTGTCTTCAGCCTCCACATAACTTACCACGACATCACCTGTGCCCCAGTTATCAATATACGAAAATACACTAGTCATAATTCCCGCTAGACAAAATTTGAGCCATCTTCTACATTGTACAAGACTCCCGTACAAGCCGTGCATATCCCGATGTGCACAAAACTTTGCTTTATCGTGCTATGGGGACCGCAACGGTCACTATCGAGTCAGCTCGGCAGACCAGTGACATGAGTAAGATAGATTTCACTCTTAAGGGCAAGTCACGTGTTGGAGCAGTGCAGATATAGAACTCATCCCGTGCACCAGTGGCGCATGCACGAAGTGCTTTATAGTCAAGTAAATTTTGCACAACTTTGATCATGCCTAATTCAAAGCATCTGGATTTATTTATCGATCGATCACTCGTGCGCAATAAATTTAAACGATTTCGCGAGATTTTCAGCGAAGAACTGCGCGTCTTTAACTCTCGCCCTAGCTCCACACTGCTCGCGAAGTTCCTCGACGAAATATTCGGGAAAGTTGACCGAAGTTCGAAGTACGTCACTACACACTCGTTCAACTTCGCGAGAAACTCATTCGCGCGGTGGTGCCATCACGACTCGCACGTCATGGACGTTCTAGTCTGCTGCCGTTGCAATGTGCGCGCTCGCGTATTATAATTTACCTACACTGCATACCACGTCAGCTCGAAGACATTTCATATACCTAGCTCCTAAAATATATGCTAAAAATATAAATATTCTATTATTATAATTAATTATATTTATTATAAAATGTTGCAATTCAATTTAATTTGTACTACAACTTATAATTAAATTTATCAACCATTACAAATGTATAATTTCCAATCTGTAAACTTCACCCGCATAACACAGGGACATCCCTAGCATGGCGGATGAAATAACACAAGAAACTAAACAATGTACAATATTCTTATAACAAATTAATAAATAAATAAATGACTATGTGCATATTTATAAAAAAAGGAGGAAAAGAAGATGGTGGATGATTGCAGTTGCAATGCACCGGAACAGAATTAGGTTAGTTTAGTCAATTAAACTATGAAAAGAGAACTAGCGGGAATAAATAAATAAATTGGTACAAAAGGATTGTTTTTTTAATTTATTGTATTTTTTACAGCTAAAAAATCTCGCTCGCGACGACGTATTGAAGCGAACTGAAGTCCGAGTAGTGTAGAGAGGCACTTCGTGTAGGCACTCGGGCGCAAAAACCGACAAAAAATGGAGGTCGCCCGAGGCGAGCCAAGGTTGGACGAAGTGCCTCTCCGCACTATCGTATTCGGCTAACCTCGTTCAACTTCGCGAGTAGTGTGGAGCTAGAGTCGCGATATTTTGCGAACGCTGTCGGAGAAGAATTATTCATTTATTTAATTACTATGGCATGCGTTGAACGGCAGAGCTCACCAGTATATAGAATATATGTAGAACCCTCCCAGGGTGCACATGAAGTTTCGTTGCAATCGGAGGAATAGTATAGGAAAAATTTCATAACGCCAGAGCTCACTATTATATATAGAAAAAATCGCGAGCATGCGTACAATAAAACACCAAAGTTTCATCGCAATCGGATGAATGGTTTGAGAAAGCACAAGGGACAAACAAATAAATATTCATTTTTATATATGTATATTACTAGCTGGCTCCCGGCATGCGTTGCTACGCCTTTTAATAAATAAATTGTTTCTCCCTGCGTGTCCTTTCCCATTCGTCCCGTTCCCCTTCTGCCTCCCCTTCCTATCCCGCGTTCCCTTCCACTCCACATTCCCTCTCCCTGTTCCCCCCCCTTCCCACGAACCTCTACCGTATTTCCCCTCTCTCCTCTCCCCCCCCCCCACCTGCATTCCATACATTCAGTTGCGGTACATTAAGTTTTCAAACAGCTCACGTGCCATATTGCAATTTTTTTATACAAAGATTTGTATAAATCTTGTCCTGACAAGAACGAACACAAAAAAAAATATCCAATTTGGTGTAGTCGTTCGGAAGTTATGCGCGTACATACGTTTCGGCGATTCGTTTTTTATTTAGATAGATAGATTAAGATTATTTCATAAATGCAACTTAGTAGAGTCTGGTTTGGACTGCATTACAATATTTTTTGCCTCGAATCGGTAGAAATCACAGTTCTAGGAATTAACTGATCAGTGTTTCTTTTAGTATTACGCAAGTTTTCATCGTGGGTGTATAATGTGCGCAGTTAAATTCTGCCATGACGAAATGCCGGTATGTTGCTAGTAAACCTAAGTGTAAACATTGGAATAATTCCAGAAATTTCCACAAATAATGAAGTGCGTGGGAAGTAATTGTACGCAATCATAAATATATTTAAACTTGAAGGCTTCATTAAAAGATATGCCTTGTATAATGGAAGCTTCCAAGAATAGAGTAAAAATACCCTGATCATATTATAAGTGTATCTTATTCTGCTGGTATTCTAATAGTAAAAAAATTGCCGCTTTTACAGCGTAATATTGCAATTTGGGGGGCGGGAATGGGTACCGCCCCCGGGGACCTTTATTGGATAACCAACATTTCTGCCATAGGTCACCCCAAATGGTTCGCTACGTTTGGTGATTTAGCAGGGGTTCCCGGGTTCATGGGGTGAGGTTTGTCTAGGTCTTAGAGGCGGATGACCAGGACACACTGAACCTCAGATTCCTACCCACCCCTTAAACCCTTTTCCTTCCCAGAACTCTCCACGTCTTCATTTTATTAAAAAACACCACACAGCATCCCCAACGATGACATGAGCTCATGTAAAAAATATATATATATTGCACGGCGATGGTATAAAAAGTCAATAAACGTACGTTCCTTATCACAATAACGGTGCAGCTCTTACTTACACATTAAATAATGGTGAGACAACAGACGAAACACACAACGCACGTACGTCTGTTTCTTTCAAAGGAAAAAGTAGTGCTTTGGAGGAAACAGACATACGTACGTTGTGTGTCTCATCTAACCATTATTTATTGTGTAAGAAAGGGTTGCAGTATTGTTCTTACAAGGAACGTACGTTTATTGCCTTTTTTGTATCGTCGCCGTTCCGACGTCAACAGACGGAGTGAAAGCAAATCTTAAGGACAATTTGACGATGCCTTCGGAAGGTGAAACAGCCGGCACAACTTATTTTTTTTACATTAGCTCCAAGCAGGAGGCCCTGACGAAAATAATTTCCCTTAGGGCCTACGTCATCTTTCAGGACGCTGTGGTATTTTAAAGGAGAGGAAGTTCTGCGACGGAAAAGGGTATGAGGAGTGGATGGTGTAGGAATCTGGGGGTCAGTATATCAAGAAGTGACGGGTGAATGAATCCACCCCTTCCACTGCGGTGCAAAGCTATAGGTTGAGAGAGTCCAGCTGAAGGTCTAGCCAAGATCGATCGATAAAACCCTATATCAAAACGATATTGACCAAATCCGTCATCTACAGTCAGTTATCAATATTTGCCATCTCGGTCAACAATTGGTAAAAGATATTCCAACCGACGCACGCGACGTTTGATATCTCTTAGCCCGGCCTCCATAGTTATCATTATCGTTGATACATTATTTTACAATCCAGTAATGTTGGCCTCACTGGGTTGTTTACCCGAGCTGGGGCCCCCAATTTATAATACAATAATTTATAAATAATACAGTTTGAAAAAAAATAAATATTTAATGTTGGCGAGGAAACAAAAAAAACTATTTAAAATAAAGCTAAATTTAAATTTAAAATAAAGATTAAAAATTTAAATTAAATTAAATTAACAAACTAAAAAAAAATATTATTAAATGAAAATCGGCATACATATTATGATTTGTGTGTTTGTGAGTGTTACGTGTTTTATATTGGTTTTGTGTGTTGCGTATATATGTTTTATTATTTTATTTTTGTAATATTGTCTTTTTGTTCTTTAATCCGTTTTTCTATTTTGTGTCTGAAATTATTTTTGTTTTCCTCAATTTTTGTTTCAAGTGTAAGACTGTCATAGTATCAGATAAGTTTCGGTTAACTGTCAAAATACGCATTTATTCGTGTTTGGATAACGTCGTTCGTTAAGCAAAATTACTGGCTTATTAATGAACTGAGTTCTACTAATAAACCTTTTGGAATTGTAAGAAATCATATACGCAATCCAAAGACTTGAATGTTGCAACAGCGACGCGACCAAATTTTTCCGTCCGATTTTTGAGAATCTAAAGTGGTTGAAATATAACTAAAGACCTGATTAACCAGTTAGTGTCAAAAAGTAAATGCGGACGATAACCGACGAGTTCATCGAAAATCAATTCATCGAAAGCAAATTCATCGAAAACGATTTCATCGAAAATCAATTCATCGAAAATCAATTCATTGAATGATCAATTCATCGAATCAGAAATTCATCGAAAAACATTTTTTTCTGTAGATATTAGAGCTGTCAAAATTAAATACCCAAAAAGGTCTGTTTAACTGAGTTAAATGTGTTTAGCAACTGTCAGTTTCGTAGTGACAATGTAAAATTTATAGGTTATCTCTTCGATTTCCGATTGTCTGATACTGCAAAAAAGGGATATCTAAGGAACGGTGACCAGACAACTCATAATGAAACCAACTCATAAACAACTTAGAAAGGTCATTAAGAGTGATGATAAAAAAATATTTAAAAATTGGTTAAATAGGTTAAGTTAGGTTAGGTTAGGTTAGGTTAGGTTAGGTTAGGTTAGGTTAGGTTAGGTTACTATAGGTTAGGTTAGTATAGGTTAGGTTGGGTTAGGTTAGGTTAGGTTAGGTTAGGTTAGTTTAGGTTAGGTTGGGTTAGGTTAGGTTAGTTTAGATTGACCAATGCTTTTTTAACTTCTGGGTCCGCTCGGCATTTCTCTCAAATATCAACAAAATATATTTTTTCGATGAATTGGCGATTCGATGAATTGATCATTCGATGAATTGGTTTTCGATGAATTGATTTTCGATGAATTGGTTTTCGATAAACTCGTTTTCGATGAATTTGCTTTCGATGAATTGATTTTCGATGAATTCGTTTTCGATGAACTCGTCGTGAACCAATGCGGACTGTCAATGCATATTTAAATTAGTATTTCAATTCAATATTGCCAAATTATTAACATTTTTACGTTATCGATTTGCCTTTGACGTTTCGGGATGTGAATTTGTAGACAAGTTTGCCAGTGTTTTTAGTTTTATTTAGCTCCACACAGGCTATGTCATCTTCGGGGATGCTGTTGAAGATGTCCGGGCACCCCTGCTAAGTCACCAAACGTATTGAACCACTGTGTGTTGACAGAGGTGTTATCCAATAAATGGTTCCCATACCGGCGGTACTCTTACCTGCATCCCAAATCGGCTAAAAACTCCTCTTTCTGTAAATTTATGTACAACTTATAACGCCATGCAAAATACACACCGACAATATTATTACGAATATCCATATTAGTTTGTTTTTAAAGTTTTGATTCCGTGTGCAGAGCAAATTACTCTGAAACCTTTTAACAGTAGAAACATGCCATTAATTTTCCAGCAAAACATACAGTTTACTTTCAGACTGCTAACACGTAACACATTGTTAAATTTAATCTATTACTGCTTTATCGTTTGGAAAACTTTGCTGTATTACATATAAAATAATTTATAACAATAATTTACATGTATTGCATAACTGGAGCATTTGGTTCCTCAGAAAAGGCAATCAGCCTGGCTACGATGTACGAGTAATATCGACCCAGGCTTCCTAGCATGGTCGATCGACAAGGATTGATTGGATAACTTTCGGTAACTTCTCATCGTTCCCAATGATTGCAGATCGCGAATGAATAAATAACAGTTCACAATGACCAAGTGTTCTTAATACATTCGACGTCAACTGTTGTTTGTACGTTAGCGATCTGCAGTAGTGCTAGGAAACGATTAAAAGTTACCGAAAGTTGTCCTATTTCCTTATCGATCGACCGTGCTAGGAGGCCTGACAAGACATAATAACGTTTTTAGGTACATTTAAAAAAATTATTATAATTTTTAAATGTGAAACTTATTTTTTTGATTTGAAACTCGATGGAACGAAAAATAGTGACACTAAAAAGAGCAAACACATACATCTATGGGATTTAGCCTGCGAGATAATAAGATAGTATAATCGGTCTCCTCTTTATGAGGTTCTTCGTAGCTTATTGGTCTCCTCAAAGATATTGAAATATAAGTAGATGTGCTATCTGCTGTTTTTACTATGTGGGTCTGCGCTTCCGGGTGTCGCCGATATTGTTTACCAATTAACAAATAAACTAAAAGAACAAATAATTAACGAATAAACCAAACGAACGTTAAACTAAATGAACGAATTCTTTCCTTATTCAAAATATATTGTTAACCAACATTAATGCACATTTTCAAAAAATCAACGAAATGAACAAATTCTTTTTGTATGAAAACTACGCTAATTAGCGCGTAGTCCGGCGACAGTTGCGCGGACACCATAGCATATCTCTTCTGTATTTGAATATCTTTGGGTCTCCTCTTTGTGCGGTGCTTCATAGCCTCCCCACTCTTGTCTACTTTAGTTTTCTGAAAGTTTGAGCAGGCTCCACTAAAATACCTGTAGAATAGACTCAGCACGTCTACAATGCTTCTGTGCATTAAAGATGAGGATCGATCTATTAATAACGGATTGGCAAACAGACGGACCACCCTCCTTTACACGGAATCAGGAAGATCTATTAAGTATTTTGGGGCTCCAGTCTAGAGGTGGCTCCCAAATTAAATTGTTGGGCGTACTTGAGATTAGTACAGCGTTAGCAGCTGGTCACTATTGAAGAATATGTTAGCCTTATACAAGAAGATACCCAGATTTACTCGGACTCCTATGAAGCTCCGATACTGGAGCCGGTTTTTAACCCGGCGTGAATGAGGTCGGGTATCTCATACCCAACGACTTGTAAAACAATAAATATTTCTTAAATGTGCGATTCCTGGAACATGGCTGACTCGGTAGCTGGAGGGAGTGGTGCAGGAAATGATTTTAAGCGACAGTAATAGTGTTGCGCTAGTGGCGGAGGAAACTACACGTCACAAGCATAGAGCGGGTACGTAATACCCGACTTCATAGTTGGTGTAACTATTTTGTGTTGTTATATAAGATTTATTCTTTAATTATTTTGTGTACTCAGTTGATCTCAATTTCCCAAATTTTTAGATACTAAGTCATGGTAGTTACTAAATATTGTTGATTTGTGCTTAAAAAAATACTTCTTTATTTTTTTAGAAAAATAAATACTTTTGTAACTAGAACTGGGTTGTTGTATCATATTACCTCATTTCCCTAATGTTATTTAATATATTACAGTTATAAGTCATTTCAGTTATCAAAATCGACAATTCTATATTAGGGTATGTCATACCCACCTCGCAGTAGGTGTAACAATTTTTCACCTCATTCACGCCGGGTTAAACGCATTAAAGAAAAACGGCGGCGTTTTGTCAATACAAACGTATTCCCCGATTTCGTCTCTGGACTGTAAACGTTTTTTAATATAATATAGATATCGACCATTATCGTGTCGGTACGTTTTGCTTTTTTTGATAAGTAACTTCGTATAAATTTGAACGCCATCAACAGATGTTCAGTATACAAACTAGAAGATGTACTTTTTAAAGAAAACGTACGGACATAGAGTATTCTCTTCTATTCCAATTAGTAAAAATATTTTTTAAAACAATTTCAGTTTTGGAGGAGAAAAATGGGGAACACAAAACCTCGATTTTGATGATTTTATTTAGGTAGAGCCTATGGTGCAGTTTTTCCTTTCGCTCAGTATCAGTTCTGTCTAAGGTGATGGAACGTGTGATCAACGACAAACTGCTCACATACCTCGAGAAGAACAAAATTATTAACGACCGTCAATACGGATTCCGGCGGAACCGCTCGTGCGGTGATCTTCTCGCGTATGTGACGCATGTTTGGGGGCGATGCCTAGAACGTTTCGTAGATCTTGTGAATCGGCCCGAGTTTGTCTAAATTTATCCTGGTTTTTGAATGCGTACATTAGAATATCTTTTGTATATAATTGTTTTAGTTATTACATTTGTTATTGTTATGTTGTTCAGGTGTGGATAGTTTGTAGGTAGCATTCTCTTTTGTTGTCATTTCTACTGTTTCTCAGTTCGTGTTACATGTTTCGTTATTATTGGATACGTGGTAAACAAATAAACAAATTAATGTAAAAATAAACAACAAATCTGGAAAGCTTGATAAACCTTTCAACGTTAATACATCAATTAAACTTTCATGTGATGTTGTCTAAAATTAGTCGTCTTCGTTGGTATTGGGGGTTGCAAATTTAAACTCAAAGCTCCTCACGCTTTTTTTGTCACGTTTTGCTTTTCGTCGTCTCGTCTCGTCTCTTCATTATGAAGCAGGAGTAAGGTGTGAGGGATATGAGATGGGTAAAAGTTAGATTGGAAAGAACTTGGCTATCAAAATCTTAATGAAAACCTGTAATGAATTTGGGGTAGGTTTAGGTAGGTACCTAGTTTGTTAAGCGAATTTACTTAATTGTTACAAAAATTTTACAATTAAGTAAATTCGTTCATTATTTACTTAATTGTTACCCGGATTACGAATAACGTGACAATATTTGAGAATCTGCTCCTATCACCATTGGAAGCGAAAAATGTTGCTTGTGTCGTGATGGAGGACTTAGCCAACTGAGGAATTGAGCACGTGATGCCTGGGTAGAACCCAAACGCGACGCCAACTCGGCCACTGACCGGTCAATTTATATTGTATTGTGCAAAAATCAAAGACATAAAATAACTAGTAAGTCAGAATACACTGAATTAAATCTGCAAAAACACAAAAAATTATTTGTTTAACGGTTTTTATTAATAATTCAAAGATATATGAGGCTTAAGGCTAAACCAAAGAAGTTTTTTTCTTATGTTGGTAGATAGTAGGTAGGAGTTTTATTTAGCCTTAAAACTAATAAAAAGTTAAAGGAAAGAGGAATGCAGGATAAGGATAGGAGATGCTCCACATAAAACTTAATATTAAGTGCTAAAACATCAAATGCACCATCTTATTTCTCACTATTTTAAAGGGACAATAATGAGAATATCGTCAATCGGTACATTATAGTCTAGGCTATATTTCAAACTGCAATAACTTAATTATAATATGCAATGCTTCCATTCTCACTAATTGAGCAGAGCGATTATGAGAAAAACTTCAATCATTATTTCGAAAACCTAATTACATTTGAACGGAACATTTAAAACCGAGAGGAAACAGCTGCAAAACTAAAGTTTTAATTTGAAATCGATGGCAAAAACAACGATTTGGAGTGGAAAGCCGAGTAACAAGAGATTTTGGAAGGTTGCCATTATTTGGGATGGTTTCACTGGATGCACAGGGAACAGCTGACCTTGCTGTTAGATAACATTTAAAGATCTCAAGGTCAAACACCTTCAAAATTTGTACATAATTCAACCGGAAATTTATCTTTCATTGCAATTAAAAATTCATTTAGGGTTTCATTCGCATCCAGTGAAAAACACCATCTGTTTAGACAAGTATTCTGAGATTATTTTACAATAATACGTTTATGTGATGAGTTTGCACTTTATTTTATTTCTACTTAGTTATGTAAACACCAGTTACTTAGTTATGTAAACCCTGCTTTTTCTGAAAGAACTGCTTGTCCAGTTTGCAAATTAGAAAGAATAAGGGTTTTGGATTCCTATTGTATTTAAAAAAACAAGAAGCTTAAAAAAACTAACACTATAGCTAACAATACCACACTACAATACCGCCTGAGAGAAAACTTCATATAGCAAGTAATTAACATAAATGACAGCAGGGTTTAGTCAAGTTCCGAACCTAATACCTGTGAGTTTTTACCTTCTATTACTTTTTAAACAGGGGGTGATAATGCAAAACTTACTATTTCCAAAATGGGCTAAATTGAGTTATATATGCAGTCAGACAAATTCGAGGTCAAGAAATCGAATGGCATCATTATTTTTACGATAAAATTTCGAAATCTTCCTCATTTTTCAATTTGAAAATCACCTTTTTCTGCAAAACTCACTATTTCCAGCTAAAAAATAGGTACATTTTTCTGCAAAAGTGACTAATTCCATGTTTATGGCAAATTTCACTATTTCCAATACAAATATTACAGAGCGACAACATTTTTTCTGCAAAACTCACTATTTTTTATAATTGTTATAACCTCAAAATCATTTGACAGCTGCAAGTTGTATTGGTCGTTTTGTATTATTTTTTGACGGAATTTTGAAGAAATACTCGAGTAAAATGAATTTTCAAGTGAGAAGGACATTGAAGATATTCTTTTGATGGATGTGGATGTTTTAGATAGCGATTATTTGTTAATTTGACTTTCGACTTGATTAAAATTTCGACTTTTCGAAGGAGAAAAATCACTGTGGGTGGGTGTTTGCTCAATTAACACAATGCAACGCCTAAATTTGTGGGGGTGACGAGAAAAACAAAATGTTTTATATATTATTTGCAATGCTGAGCAACCGGCAACTTATCATAGATACCAATCAAGCAAAGCGAGAAGACGTGATAAAATTAATTAAATTTTTATTACACCGACGATGCTAAAAGTTTTTACAACGAAGTACTGGGGAAAGTTGTTAAGAAAATATTCAGTATAATGAAGACTTAGGCCATGAGACATGATATAATTTGAGATTTTCACGGTCAAAAGCATTTTCGTATTTGGTTTTTGCTTTCTCCTTCTGCAGTTAACGTTACGGACAGCCTTAAAGTGTCCATCATCTGAGCAGATGTGCCTTTCTTGAAAATCCAATAGGTATTTTGTGTTTCTTACTTTTTTATTTACTTTTCCCATAGAATGTATGTATTTATTATTTTACTTTAAATAAAGCAAAAATGTTCATTTGTCCATACACATTGTTTTACTTCAAAACGAAATATTTGCAGGAAATAGTCATGTTTGGAAAAAAAAATTAAAATATTAATTTAAAGTATTACTCATCGACCACGGAGTCTATAAATCACAGAAATGGTTTAAAATATTATTAGTTATTATTAAAAAAAAATCAGAGTATTATGCTTGTAAGAGTCGGTACAGTTTTTTGCCTCTCCTGAAGAGTTGAGTTTTTGGAAATAGTGAGTTATGCATTATCACCCCACAATTCTTACATGATAAATACTAATTTCGGTTGTCGGTTTGTAAATCTAGTTCAATGAACACTAGAACTCTGACTTGCTTTGAATTTTAGTGTCATTTTCAAAATTGGAACTGTTTGTAATGAAGCGGTAAATCAATAAAGTACTTACCTAAATTGCTGTGATTTATTTTTGAGATATTATGCCATCTTGCGCTACCTCCTTCTTTAGGCAATGCGACGTAATAGCGCAACATGGCGTAATGCCCCAAAACTAAATCACAGTAATACTTTTGGACGTGAAATTCTCAAATAATATCTACCTACCGGATAAAATTACCGGATTTTTTTTGTATAAAATATTTTAAAACTTAATACCTACCTATAATAACATTCAAAATTTTAACTGGAATAAAGTACCTACCTATAATAATATTCGAAATTTGAACGGTTTTTTGTGGAATAAAGTGCCTACCTATAGTAATACTCTAAAATGGAACTGTGTATTTGTTGAATTCAGACAAGCAAAGTACCTACCTTTCTCAAAATTGGAACTGATTTATCGAGAATTCAGACAATCCCTGGGGTCTGCGCTACTTTTCTTACTATTTTTCAAAGGGTTTTGGTGTTGAAGACGGGTTTAAAGGACTCCAGATACTAATATCTACAGCCTGTATGTCGAACGAATATCTACAGCTCATATGTTGAACTAATATCTACGAACTTCAGAGTGTTGACTAATATCTACAGAGCTAAGGTCGGACGAATATCTGTGACGGTCCCAGTGTTGACTAATATCTACAGAGCATAGGTTGAACTAATATCTACAGAGCGTAGGTTGGACTAATCAGCTAAATGTGTCCAATAGTCTGATATTAGGGATTTTTACATGCATACTTACATAAATTAAGTTTTTAAAACTGCATACGCAATATTATGTTATTCCAATATGCTATACATAATTGAAAATCCAATCTCTGCCAGTGCTGTAGATATTCGTCAACACTTTGGTTCTCATAGATATTAGTCAGCAGTTTGAGCTGTAGATATTCGTCAACACTTTGGTTCTCATAGATATTAGTCAACAGTTTGAGCTGTAGATATTCGTCAACACTTTGGTTCTCATAGATATTAGTCAACAGTTTGAGCTGTAGATATTCGTCAACACTTTGGTTCTCATAGATATTAGTCAGCAGTTTGAGCTGTAGATATTCGTCAACACTTTGGTTCTCATAGATATTAGTCAACAGTTTGAGCTGTAGATATTCGTCAACACTTTGGTTCTCATAGATATTAGTCAACAGTTTGAGCTGTAGATATTCGTCAACACTTTGGTTCTCATAGATATTAGTTCGATTTTTTCAGTTTTTGGAATTCCTGTAGATATTAGTAGACGCCTCCGTTTAAAGAAGCGTTGTTTTGAAGACTTATAATGAATTTGGTCCACAATTCTTTCTATATTTTTTAACCATTAAGTTGTTTTTCTATTTACTTATAACAGCAATTTGCTACGATTATTAGCTTTTAAATTGCTCTTATTGAATAATATAATGCGCTCGGCTACACTCTTATCAATCTGCACAGAACCTCTTCTGTACGATGTTTATTCGTTTAATGCGAGGTTGAAAAGGACGTTTCATTGTTGTTCAAGGAGCTGACAAGATATCAAATAGAAGGATTGAAATATCCCAAAATATTATTACATTTTCAATAATTCTCAGAGAAGTCAACAAAATATCTAAATCTCTCATACAAGTATATAAATGCAGCAACTATAACAAAATAAAAATAATATGATAAATAAAAATTACAATTTTGACATTTTAAGAAGATATATGCAGATAATAATAATAAAAACGTTTATTTCTCAATAGTTTTTTTTACAATATTACTAATTTTGTTCTTCTATCATTGATTCTATTGACGAAAAGGTCACTGCTCATCTGCAATTCAGGATTTCTCCTGGAGAGCAGCTGGTTTTTAGCGGTGTCTACGATATAAAACAGAAAATAAAATACATTAAATAAATTAAATAAATTATATAAATTAAATAAATTAAATAAGTTAAATGAATTAAATAAATTAAATAAATAAATTAAATTAAATAAATAAATAAACAATATTAGAAAATATACTTTAGGAATGATTTATGAAATGAGATTAAAAGAATTTGGCATTCTCAGAGTATAAAAATATTATTATTTGTTATTTCGGCTACCGGTTCTCTCATTCAAATATTAGGCATATTAGATTTGTCAAAGAATTTATGTTTAAAAATGCAAAAATCAGTCATTTTAAATACATGTAGGATTACAAAAGATTTTTCAAATACTTTTGAATGTAGCTTTAGCTTTGTGGTTATCCATTATAGATAAATGAAACAATTTAACTTTGTTTAAACCACTTATACGGGGTGTTAAGGGACGTACTTGACTTAATTTAACCAGTGATTC
This sequence comes from Limnephilus rhombicus, assembly GCA_929108145.2. Lineage (NCBI taxonomy): Eukaryota > Metazoa > Arthropoda > Insecta > Trichoptera > Limnephilidae > Limnephilus > Limnephilus rhombicus. The sequence goes on along the minus strand of OV815280.1, from coordinate 51,856,342 downwards.
CTGACATTATTTGGAGTAAAAAATGTAAATGAAATTTTGGTCTCCGGTGACTTTTTTTTACGACATTTTTTTTTTTCAAAATTTTTTTCTTCAAAATCAAACAAAAGAAAATTCTTCCGCATGTCGTCACTGGTCACTCAGGCGGGTGTCCGACGAACCCCTTACCCCGCCTCGAACTGTTCAACAACTACCATTTTTTTTATGTTTTTGTAGAAAAACAAAAAAAAAATCAATAATGTCACCGAAGACCAAAATTTCATTTACATTTTTTACTCCAAATAATGTCAGGAATCACTAATTAAAGTAATTCAAGTACGTCCCTTATTAACACCCTGTATATTTGAGTAAATATTAACATTGAGGGATCAGTAGGATTTATAGGTCCAATTAGGAGTTCCACCGAGCCAAACCCTCTGATGTGAAAATATCTGGAGTCGGTGAATTATTTTCCCATTTGGTCTCTTTGACATGTTGTTCTTGTATTATTTTGTATTTATTATACTTATATAGTGCAATTGCATAACGTGGATTGACAAGGTGATCATTTGTGGAAAAGTGCGTGAAAGGGTAAGTTTTTCCTGCTGGAACGAATTAACCCGGACATAAAAATCTGAAGCAATTAAACAAAATTACACAAAAAAATAAATAAACAAAATCTTTAATTCAACAGATACAATATAATACAATACAATTAATAGAAATTAAAACATTATGTTGAACATTTTCTAAGTTCTACTCACTAGGAGAGCCTGTGCTGAGGGAAACTTGGTTTTGAATTTTTACATATTTTTTACATTTAACTCCTGGGCTTATCATCTTCGGGGACGCTGTGAGCAGGTTCTTTTTGGGAAAGGAAAGGAAGTTCTGGCAAGAAAAACGATATGAGAGGTGGGTTGGAAGATAGGATTCAACGTGTCCAAGAGTGACGGATGTATGAATCTATTCCTCACACTGCATTGCAAGGCGATGCGTCGAGAGAGGGAGGTCTAGGTTAGGTCTCGCTCAACCAGTCCCGATTCGACCCGTAACGCAGTAGATGGGCAAACGCTTCCACCGTTAAGACCTAGAAAAATCTCACCCCATCAACTCGGGCATCCCTGCTAAGTCACCAAACGTAGCGAACCTCTTGGGGTATCTATGGCAGAAGTGTTGTTATCCAGTAAATGTTTCCCGTGGCAGTAGTAGCCATACCCGCCTCCCAAATTGATAGTGGGAGTACTTTGTTTTGGATAGTGGGTTTTCAGTGACTTCTTTGGTTCAACTTCGTGGTATGGGCATGGTCTTTTCTAATCAGTTATTTTTGATTTGTGTAGTTATTTTGATTTATTTGATACTAGGTGGGAAATTGTTAGCTAAAAATTCAGACTTTCTTTGACCACAGGTAGTATTTTTCTTCGGTTCGTTACGTTGAAGTTTTTTTCAATTCCAGTAAGACGTTACCTTTTCACAGACAAAAAAAAGGTGGCTTTGTGCCAAAGAAAATCTTTTACCCCATTACGCACATCTGGGGGCAATCAGGCAGCTTTCTAGTAGGTTCCGTCAAGCGTGAAAAAATAATGGCTGCCAGTGTTATTTGGAATTTCGGCTTGGACTCATCGGAGGGTGTTAATGGAATAAGAGGTAATAATGTTGGAATAAATATAAAATATTACAGAAATAAACATAATGCTGCTATTTTCTTCGTTTTACATCATTTATGAATCTTTTATTCTCGCAGTAACACAATTTGCTGTTGAATAGTTAACCACCAAATCAAAAAAAAGGTTTTAAGACATTTTAATATAATTTATTGTATACTCGCTGACCCGACGAACTTCGTACGGCCTCAAAATCAAATCAACAGTTGTGTTAACTTATTAGGTTATTAGCTGAATTAAATTAAGTTTTTTTTATTAAGTTAAAAATTACAAAATGATTCAATTATCGATGCGCAACTGTCCGTCTTTGCTTTTGAAAGTATCAGTGATGGCGTTGTGTACGGATTTATATTTTTTGTGATTTTCTTACTTTTCCACTTACTTACGGAATTGCGTTTCATTTATTTATTTATTTTTTTACATGAATATTGCACAAGAGTCCCAACTGCTCCCGTCTGGAGCCAGTGAGACTATGGCATCCCCAATTAGGGTATGTTGTGAGGCTAAAGGTAGTGTGTAGGGAAGGAGATAGGGAAGAGGAAGGTGGGGAAGTACCTGGCTATTCAGATCTGGTCACCAAACACGGCTAAAGCCATTTCAGGCAACGTTTCAATTCTGAATGGTGGTCTTACATCAGGGCGATACTGAGAGTATCTTCCACTCTGGAGCGTGCCGCAAATATACTATATATTATTTTAAATGAATGAATTGTGAAATACTCAAATTAATCAAATGAAAGTTATTTGCCACGCCGGGATTCAATCCCGCGACCTTCGGAATGCGAGTCAAGCGTCTTACCGCTGCACTACGCAGGCCGTCATCATTTATTTCGTTGTTTATACTCATTACCGTCATCCTGACTCTCGAAGTCAAATAATTGTAACTTTTAACGTAAATCAGCATTGATTTGTTCGATCATCGTTTTGCAATTATCACCCCTTGTTTTCTACAAGGACAGTATGTAAAACCCTCCAGGTCTGTCCTCCTTTTATTGCTCGGTGTAAGCAGAAAACACTGCCATCACTTTATAGCTCGTGACATATGAAGCAACATTAAATTGTTTATCTTCTTTGCCATTCTATCGTACGTCCCCGGGCTACGGGGTTAGTTAATCTAATGAATCTTTATAAACAACATTAAAACAAATGTTGTCAGCATTCATTTTGCTGTACTTAAGCATAACCTGTACGCAATAGGAGAGATCCTTACAACATCCACCATCATAGGAGAGATCCTTAAAACATCCGCCATGATACGAGAAGTTCGTTATAATTACTTTAGACTCTTAACTAAATGTTAATGAGTTGGTCGTCTGTCATTAAATTTGTAATGAGAACCGCCTTGTTTATAATTATGTACCTATATAACCTGTACACGAGACGTGAACGACATAATATCGGCCTTGTTATCTTCTTTAAGATGCATTGTATGCTTTGCTCTTTGACTTCTGTCTATAATTGAGTTGTATCTTGTGTACCTATATAATCTGTACACCACACGTGAAGACGTTACAATACTCAACATGAATCGTGCGAACGAAATAATATCAAACCCTTTTTCTGCGTACTACACAAATTAGTCCACAACCTTTTTCAAATTATTCAACGACAATGCCCGTCCTGTTTTTCTACTTCTCTCCCAAAAGGAAAGAAGCCCAGGAATATCTACTACCTCAAAAGGACTAGCTTGTCAGCTTCACTGTCAGCTATGGGGCATAGTGCCGTGGAAGTTAATCGAATGGGCACAAAACCACCAAACTCGTCGTCTGGGAAGCGAATAAAAGAAATCCCGGGATTGTGAAATTGGAGCAAGGGTCTATCCTTTCTCACAATCAAGGAGAAGTTTTTAAGTGACCCCTAACCTTTCGTCAAATACACGCGAAAGATTGGCCTTTTGGTATAACGTGTATTCTTTCTCATCTCATTGTTTTTTTTTCTAATGTAAAGAGTCAGGAAACGTGCTGGTGGATTACGTTTCATCCTCACATAGAGTTTGAATTGGAAATTAGTCCAGTCCCCAGCAAGTTTCGTCACTCAACTCCCCTCCATCCCTTTTCCCCTTCCCTCCCTCATGTTCTCATCATGCTATGAAGTGGAAGATCCGTTGTTGTCCACATTTCGCCCTCACTTGAGTTCGAATCGGTACCTAACCAGGCACAACGGGCCTTCTATTTCACTCTCGTCATATGTTTCATCTTTTCTTCACCCTGGTTTCAATGAAGCAGATTCATGAACATTGGACACGTATGTTATGCACTCGGCGTACCATCTGTCTCTTCTCGACAACCTTTGTCCACGAATCAGTTTCGCTGCCCCGCCGTGACTCGTTCACAACCTTTTGTCTTGTTCTTTGAAATTCTTCGAAAATGCTACCATTTTATGTTAACATAGGCCATGGAAGGCCGGTTGCTTTTCAACCAAGGCATTTTGTCACCCGGCAAAAGCCAAGCTATCCTAACAAAGGATATTCTCTTTTTTTTCAAAATACAATTGTATGCTAGCCAGGAATCTCTCTCTCTCTCTCGTTGTTCTCTCTGGGTCGTTGGTCAAAACCTCGTTTGTTTATTCTCTGGACACATTTTGTTTCTCTCCAAACTTTTCTTCATTGGTCTCTAGGCAGGTAAACTTCAAGAATTTTGCTTTAATAATAATTTCTCCCGGATTTAAAAAGAAGCCCGGAAGGATGTCTTCATCGGCAGCCAAGCTGAGCTTCACTTATATACTTATATTATATTATGAACTCCTCTATCCCACTTTACTACTGCTGGAGTCAGGTTAGCTCGTTATTAATCCCAAATTTATCAAGATCTATTCACAACACTAACCACCTAACCTAAGATCTTCTTCATCATGCAGATATACTAAAAGATGTCTAAGAATAATGTATCTAATAAGCAGTAAAGTATTAAGTATAATTATTGCGGTAATGGCCACTTTTTTATCAATTTCAGCCATAAAGCTTTTCCCTCGACCTATTTAACGTTACTTTAAATGTTTAAATTCCAAGTAAGCCCAAGAACGTAGATTAAAGTAAATCCTTTGATGGTTCCCAATGACTTATCTTTTGAAAAAAATAGGATAAGAAATTACCAAAATCAAACGGTTTAACGGTAAATTACTTAGATCTTTAATTTTGATAACGTACGCTTCGTTACTAATAGGGGTTATAACACAGAACAAACTAGGTAAGCCCTCCTACTCCACGGAACAACATTGGTAATTCTCGGAACAACATTGGTTATTCTCGAACCAACACTAATATTTCTCGAAACAACACTGGGTAACTGTCGAAACAACACTGAAAATTCTTGAAACAACACTCATAATTCTCGAAACAACACTAGTAATTTATTCTAGAAACAACACAGACAATTCTTGAAACAACACTCATAATTCTCGAAACAACACTGGTAATTCTAGAAACAACACTGACAATTCTCGAAAAACCACTGGTAATTCTCGAAACAACACTGATAATTCTTGAAACAACACTGACAATTCTTAAAACAACATTCATAGTTCTCGAAACATCACAATAATTCGATAAACTTATTTACGTTATAATTATTACTCGCATTTTCATTCTGAAAATCATGGACAATTTCGAGATCTGTTCTTAAGATCACAATTTTTTCATGATATTTTATTTCTTGTTGTCAATTCGTCGATAATAGCCTCCACATAGAACGCAGAACGCACGTGAACCGGTCCCAACTAATCAAAACACTCGACAGAATAGATCTCAGTATTTCCGCTGACTTCAGTAAAATTAAATTTACCTTCATTATTGTTTTACCCAAATTTGGACAATTCATCAAATTTAAATTTAATTTTAAAGTTCTGTTCAATGTATGATCAAATTCTGTTATTATTTAAGTTGTGTAGTTGTACGTTGTACCTATATACCGGTTCACTTAATGAAATTGATAATTTGTGATTTGCAAATATTGCCTAACAAGCGAATTGCAAATATGAATAGCATATAAATTTATATGTTCTGCAAGCCTCCAGTTTGCTGTATTAGTCTTTAGATGCCATTAATATCTAAATAGATATATTGAGCGACAAAAAAAAAATTTGTAGAGTTATATAACCATTTCTCTAGAATAGACAATATATATTATATCCCTTTCCATACACAAGCAAATGCTTTTAATGGAAGGGTAGTAAAAAAAACCTGAGATGTAAATTATCATATAAAACCTTGTAAAACATATTATTAAAAATAAACAATTATATATCTACGGTAAAACATAACTTCCTCTTCTTCCTTTCTTCCTCCAACTGCATTCCCAAACATGATGGCCCTATCCAGCAAGGAATTATTTTTCTCAGGGCCTCCTGTGTGAAGCTGATAAACAAAAAAAACCTTTTGATTCACCTTAATTACTGTAAAAACAACTACTTGCACTCGGGGCGATGCAAATGGCGTCACATATTTTGCAATTTTACATCTAAAAATAATCAATACAGTAGTTAACATTTTTTTAAATAAGTAAAAAAGTAACATTTTAAGCAACCCCCCACACAAAACAGAGGTGATGACCTTGAAACGCCTGAACAAATTTTCATGAATTGGTGCTACGAGTAAGAACCATCTCGATGACGTCAGCTTTAAAAAAAAAACAAAAAATAAAACAAGCATCATAATCAGTCCATTCGTTTAGGAGCTACGATGCCACAGACAGACACACAGACAGACAAACAGACACACAGAAAGTTCACTCCTTGCGTCGGGGGTTAAAAATGAAATTTTGCTTTCGTCGTACGGGATAACAGCTGACAGCCATTTACATTAATTAATGTGCCTTTTTTGAATTTTTGTTCCATCGCCCCGTATGCAAATATTTGCATTTTATAGTAATAAAGGAGAATCAAATGATTTTTTGTATAACAATTATTACAAGCAATAATTGTCAGCCTGAAACACTCATTTACATTGAAAAATCTTCCGAGAAAAGATACTTGCCGCCAACGGGACATGAACCCGTGTCCTTCCGATTGCCGGTCGAATGCTCTGACCACTGAGCTATGGCGGCTTATCAAATACCCGCCAAATAATTCAATATATACTAGTGTTTCATTCAACAATTACTGCTTGTTATATTTTTTCCACTGAAAACAACCAACTTTATTTTTTGCGAGGAAGACATTGTTAGTGTTAAATCCCTCGCTAGGTGGCGTCGAGACAAATTATGTCTGCATTTATTGGGGAAATACTTAAACTTGTTAAATATTAATTATTATTTTTTAATTTATAAACTAACGTTTAGACAAGATTTTTATGCATAGCACAAAGGGTAACAATTATTACAAGCAATAATTGTCAGCCTGAAACACTCATTTACATTGAAAAATCTTCCGAGAAAAGATACTTGCCGCCAACGGTCCCGTTGGCGGCAAGTATCTTTTCTCGGAAGATTTTTCAATGTAAATGAGTGTTTCAGGCTGACAATTATTGCTTGTAATAATTGTTACCCTTTGTGCTATGCATAAAAATCTTGTCTAAACGTTAGTTTATAAATTAAAAAATAATAATTGATTTTTTGTATGTTTACTAAGCGTAGCGTATCCAGAAAGTTAACAGAAAACCAATCTCGTGAAGTTATATCAAAGGAATTACTTGTTAAAAATATAATAATATCATGGTTGACGAAATGAAATGGAAATTTAAACGCAGCGATAATGTTATTAGAGCCTTAAATCGCGTGTTTTTTGAGGTCGCAGGGAATGTGAGGTCAATAATTTTCCATTAAGTTTATAAGCCTCTTTAATTTAGCTGATTTGAGTACTAAATTGACTAGCAATCACAACAACTACTTTCACTTTAATCTACCGATCTATTGGTTCACCTTTTGCCTTCTACGTGCAAATGTTTTATTTCTAATTGAAACTTTAGCTGGTTGTTAATTTGAAATTCAGTTTGTTTTATAAATCCCTATTTAGACAATTTTACGAATAAATCTCTTGGACGATATTCAAAATCAATAATATATATTATTATAAGCAATAATTGTCAGCCTGAAACATTCATTTACATTGAAAAATCTTCCGAGAAAAGATACTTGCCGCCAACGGGACTTGAACCCGTGTCCTTCTGATTGCCGGTCGGATGCTCTGACCACTGAGCTATGGTGGCTTATCTAATATCCGCCAAATAATTCAATATATACTGGTGTTTCATTCAGCAATTACTGATTATTACATTTTTCCACCTGAAAACAACCAACTTTATTTTTGTGAGGGAGTAGTACTAAATCTCTCGCTAGGTGGCGTCGAGACAAATTATATCTACATTTTTTGGTGAAATACTTTTAACTTGTTAAATATTAATTTTTTTTTATTTATAAACTAACGTTTAAGACAAGATTTTTATGCATAGTACAAAGGGTAACAATTATTATAAGCAATAATTGTCAGCCTGAAACACTCATTTACATTGAAAAATCTTCCGAGAAAAGATACTTGCTGCCAACGGGACTTGAACCCGTGTTCTTCTGATTGCCGGTCGGATGCTCTGACCACTGAGCTAATAATATATATATGTATTTTAAAAGAAAGTGTACAATGGGCGTGCCGCTAAAACTCAGAAACGAGTCCCGGTACGATCAAGGGTATCATATGGTGTGGTGGCCCTCTGTCCCCCAACTATAAGAAGGTTCCCGTTTTTACATGAAGGGCGTGCTTTTGAAAATATAAGGGCTGAAAGTTTCGCCCTCTAGAAATTTCTAGAACAGTCCAGAACATTCGAGAGTATTCGAGAGCATTCCACAACATTCCAAAATATCCCAGAACATTCTGGAATAGTCTGGAACGTTCGGGCACATCCCGGACATTCCAGACCATTGTGGAACATTCCTCATTCCAGAACACTCTTTAATATTGTGGAATGTTCTGGAACATTGTGGACCATTCGAAGCCTTTTTTGTAAGGGTGGGGCTACCCATTGGTAGGGGTATACATAATATAAAGATCCGTAATGGGTTCGATATTGAACGTCAGTTCAATATCATGTCAACTCCCCGAGCGAAACCGGTTACCCCAGGCAGTTTATTGTAAACATAGCCAAATCCAAATCGGCATTATTTAATGAAATAAAAAATAAAAAATAAAAAATTCGCTGTGTTAGGTCAAAAGTCTACCGCGGTTTAATTTTCTCGCGTTTGGGAAAGTATATTTCAAAAAAATTGCTTTATGGAAATTAGGCAAGGAAACATATTATAAAAAAAAAATCTCATTTAAAATTTTAGCAAATGAAATTTCTTGGAGTGGTGCTTTTTTGTTTAGGAGTTTTAGTTTTAAGAGTAGTGAGCAATCCCCTAAGGGTCACTTAGGGTTACACCCTAAGGCTGTAACCCTAAGTGACCAGCTCAGGTATGGGGGCTCCATCGAAGCCAGAGTAAAGTTAGCCTCACAGAAACTGGGCGTACTGTACAGGGCCCGCAGATACTTTAATAGTACACAACTGCTAACCCTGTACAAATCACAAGTGCGCCCCACGGTTGAATTTGGCAGCCACCTCTGGTCTGGAGCTCCAAAATACCTGAAAAATACCCTCGACTCTGTGCAGAAACGGGCGGTCCGTTTGATAGATTCTCCCATCTTAACAGACGGATTGCAATCTTTAGAGCACAGGCGTCGGGTGGGAATGCTATCCTTGTTCTGCCGGTATTACAATGGAAGATGCTCCGAGGAACTAGCATCATTGATCCCTTCGGCACCAGTGCATAGTCGGGAAACACGCCAAACGCGTGCCCAACATTTGTACACGGTTGACATTTGCCACATGAGAACGGGTCGTTTCTTCGACTCGTTCTTGTGTTCAACAGCTCGGCTGTGGAATGATTTGCCGGCCTCTGTGTTTCCTCCTTCCTACAACATGGGTCTCTTCAAGACCAATGTTCATTCCTTCCTCTCCTCAAAAAGACCCTCCACACAGCATCCCAGATGACATAGGCCCTGAGGGAAATTATTTTCCTCAGGGCAACCTGCGTGGAGTTAACGTAAAAAAAAAAAATCGAAAAAATGTCAAACTTTGACTTTTAAAGTACCGGAAGCCGATTATTATTATGTTCCTTAAATTCTAATTTCGCTTGAAATTCTATCTGTAACTACGGTCCAATGAAATATAGAACTTGGATTCGTATTGACTTTGAGTCCCCTTTCAAAATTGGAACTGCTTGTGTGAAAATAACAAGCCACGAAGTATGTAATTTAGTATTATTATAATAATTTATATATTGTAATAATACTAAATTTTTAACAGTGAAATATATTCATTGTCTTTTTCAAATTAGGAATAATAATATTTCGGATTTTTTATAAATCCGCGCTGTATTTTATAAATCAAATACACGTCAAAACGTGAACGTGCTGACAGGAACAAAATACCAGGAGCATATAAATGTCAAAGGGTAATTTCTTGTGTTATTTTCCGCAGTGGTGTTAATGTCACAAATATCTATATTTATAAAAATGAATGTATGTTTGCTTGCTATAAAACGTATGAAATGTTTGAAACTTTCAAGATATCTTCTTTCCAACCTCGCGAAGGTTTCTGGATTATTACAACCACATGACAATACATTTGAAATTTGTTTTAATCGTTACAAAAACTTACTTACGAAAGTGTCAAAAATGTCACAGTTTGAGAATGACACTGTGCAAACCACCGATTGTTCAACCAGAATTCAACTTTCGAATAAACTCTTTAAATTAATGACTTTAATTGAAGTACTCACCTATATACTAACCAAAATCGAATAGTATCTACTTTGAATCTAATCAAGAATTGTAGGTATTTTAAATAGGCACCTAAGTTAGGTACCAAATTTGATTGATTGTTATTATAATATACGAAAATGAATGTTTTTTTATATATGAAAAATGAATATTTGTATAAAATAATTGCAATAGGTGGCACGCGAGCTGTTTGAAAATTGAATGTACCGTGACTGAATATATTATGGAACGTGGGAGAAGGGAGGGGACCGCAGGAGGGGGTATCGCGGGATAAGCAAGCGGGCGATGGAAGGCGGGGAAGATGGAGGGGAACGCGTGGAGGGGAAGGGGCAGCGGAAGGGGAACGAATGGGAAAGGACACGCAGGAAGAAACAATTTCTTTATTTATTTATTTATTTCAAAACTTACGGCACAACATGTGCCATTGACGTAATTATATTTATATACATTATAATACAATAACATAAGAAAGTGACATATAAATGTAAATTTAAATATTAAAACAAAAGGTAAAAAAAAGGAGTTAAGGTAATGAATAGTAAATAGAATTAAGATGTATAAAATTAATGTATAAAGTAAAAGTGTAAACTATAAAATATAAAGTATAATGTAAAAGTTAAAAGTTAAAATAAAAAATTGAAAGGCAGGAAATAGTATAGACTATAAATTACCGTTATAAATAATAAGTACAAAATTTATAAATTTAAAAAAAATTACGACAACTAAACAGTAATTTTACAAAAAGTAAACAAAACGTCAACCTGCCAAAAAGAACAAAATACCAGGAGCACACAAATATGATAGTATTTCCATTTAATTATTATAATAAACATGTATTGATCAGTTACAGTATTTTTGGCTGATGTAAGCATAATGAGTAAGATTAAGAAAGGGACCATCATATGGTTTGGGCATGTAGAGCGAATGAACGAAGAAAGTAGTGTAAGAAGAATATACGACGCAAATGTGAATGGTAGAAGAAGTCGGGGACGTCTGAGGAAGACATGGCACGATCAAGTGAATCGGATACTTGAGTCGGGCCATGCCAAAAGTCAAAATAATAAAAGATAATATATGAGACGATGTATGAATGTGAGTGAGGCAAAGCGTGTGTGCCAAGACCGAGTTGTTTGGCGGTCCGTCCTCTCTGCCTACCCCTGTGGGAAAATGGCGTGATGGTTAGTTAGTTTACAGTATTTTTAAAAAATCATGTAACAAGGAAACGAATTATATTTTAAAAAATACATTTTTCTAATAATCCCGTAATGTTTAATGGGTGTATGCTAGTTTGCAATAAAATTCACGAAAATGTGAGACTATTCATCCAATAAAAGATTTTCTGCTCACAAAAATAATTCAATTTCATTACTATCAAAAACTATTTTTAAAAAAAACACTGGAAGATTCCCTCCGGCAATTCTTTAAGCCTGACAACATTTGTCAAGAATGGTATTGCCATATTTCCAAATGTCTCCGGGCAATTTTAAGCTGTACACGTAAAAAGGAGGGTTAATCAAAACAGATTACAGATGGCATTCAAACAAAAATTAAGGCTTGGTTTTAGGATTTTGAGGTCAAAGGCTTTCGCAGACAATCATTTGTCATGATTGTTTAAAGTGACCTCTTTCCGTCGTGAAGCTTTAGATTAATAAATCGAAACAATTCATAACTAATTTAATCAAAATCAGAAAGCGATCCCTGCGAAAACATAAAGCACCCTGGACTAGAGTAGAGTGCCTAAGAAATATAGGGGTTGCAACCCTTAGCAATAAATTTGTCTGTAGACCTTTGATTCATATTTATATTATTATTATTATTATTATTATTATGGGTTTGGATACAAAGATTTGTATAATATTTGAGATATTTTACGACCATCTTTTTTTGAAATAAGCAAAAAAAAATTATACCTGATTTTTTTACATTAACTTCACACAGGAGCCTCGAGAAAAATAATTTTCCTCAAGGCCTATGTCATCTGGGATGCTGTGTGGAGGGTCTTTTTGAGGAGAGGAATGAATGAACATTGAAGAGACCCGTGTTGTAGGAAGGAGGAAACACAGAGGACGGAAAATCATTCCACAGCCCAGCTGTTGAACACAAGAACGAGTCAGAATCAGTCACACGAAATCAGTGGGATTATATGTCATCCTCGTAAGTTTGTTTTTTTAGGGCTGAAGAAAGTGCGGAGGCGAAGAAGATGGGTAATAGGAAGGTTGGTATGTACCTGGCTATTCAGATCTAGTCAGCAAATATAGAGGGTAAGACTCACAACTCGCAATTCGGAGGTCGCGTAACTTTTATTTGATTAATTTGTGTTATTTCATTAATAGAGTGGAAAATAATCTTATTATCGCCCTGGTGTAAGACAACCATTCAGAATTGTAACATTGCTTTAAATGGCTTTGGCCGTGTTTGTTGGCCAGATCTGAATAGCCAGTTACTTTCCCGACCTCCTCTTCCCCATCTCCTTCCCTTCCCCACTACATACCGAAACTGAGTCAACGCAGAGGTATAAACCACACTAAACCACCTGGATCCAGTGCATTCCCAATTAGAGTATGTTGGGAGGCTGCAAGTAAGTGGGGAGGAGAAGGAGAGGGGGAATAGGAAAATGGGAAAGTACCTGGCTATTCAGATCTAGTTACCAAACACGGCAAAAGCTATTTCAAGCAACGTTTTAATTTGAGAACCGGGCCGTTACTGAGAACATCTTCTACTCAGAACCGTGCCGCAAATATACCTTATAACTTATAACTATTAGATGATGAAATTGTGAAAACATAAATAAATCAAATAAAATTCACAGGCGCACGCTGAGATTCAAACCGCACCTAGGACTCGGACCTACCATAGTCTCACTGGCTCCAGATTGTCCAGTATCAATTTGGGAACCATTACTGGATAACCAACACCTCTGCCATAAGTCACCCCAAGTGGTTCGTTACGTTTGGTGATATTGCAGGGGTGTCCGGGTTCCTGGAATGAGGTTTGTCTAGGTCTTGGATGACCAGGACACACTGAACCCCAGATTCCTACCTACCCCTTAAATCCTTTTCCTTCCCAGAACTCTCCTCTCTTTCCTTTTCTTAAAAAAACCCTCCACACAGCATCCTCAAAGAAGACATAGGCCCTGAAGGAAATTATTTTCCTCAGGGCCTCCTGTGTGGAACTGATGTAAAAAAAATATTTTCAAACGAAGCTAACGTACTCCATGATAAATATTTAATTTAAAAAATAAAATAAATCACTGTATCTCTGCCCACCCCTACGGTGACAAGGTTAAAAGCATTATTTTTATTGTCTTGTGTTCACGTACACTATTAATTAGGAGTAGATGCTAATCTCATCAGGTCACGCACTGAGCACGAGTTTGTTAAAGAGTTATACAATACACAACGCGGAGGGATTAAAAAATAACCATTTTAATTACCGTGACCCAATTCATTACTATTTTTTTACCAGCGCAGACATTCAGACAGACACAGTCTGAATTCTTAAAAAATCAGTTCCAATTTAAAAATTTACATTAAAATAATTTTCTGTTTACTAATACTTAGGTATACATTGGTGACCCTACAGTTAATTTCTCAGTATTTACAACTCAATTATTTCTCCACACTTTAACTACTGCTCAACTATCCTTTTCCTGTGTAATGGAAGAAACAAAATAATTTTTGTTGTTTGTTTTTGGGGTGTTATGCCGTGTTACGCTACCTCCTCCTTTAGCCAACGTTTCGGACAGCGTTTCAGTGTCCACCATCAGGGCAGATGTGTGACACATCTGCCCTGATGATGGAAACGTTGGCTAAAGGAGGAGGTAGCGTAACACGGCATAACACCCCAAAAACAAATAACAAAAATACTTTTGGCTGTGAAAATCTAAAATCATATCGAAACAAAATAAGGTTCAAATTCTACAAAATAGGGCAATGAGAATAATACTTCGGCTAAGTAGATGTTCGAAAGTGAATAAAATGTTAACCCTTTCTCAACCAGTCATTTTAAAATTAAAATTTGAATTTTTTTATCAAGTAACTACTGAACCCATTTATTTGCGGTTTTTTACAAATAATTGAGTGAATCCTTTCTAGCAACATTGATTTTTTTCATTGCCTTGGCTGCATTTCGTACACACTTCATATTGTAAACACAAATCGTTGATCACACCTTTTGAAAAGCCATGATGATCCTAGGGAATTGCAGTAATAAAAAGGACAAGGTATTTATGTTTTTTTCATATGTTTTTCCGTTTTTATTTACACTAAAACGTACATTCTTTCATATTATAATAAAAATAAAACAAAAAAATTGATAAAATATTTTTCTTAGTATCCTATAGTATCATGTCATTTCGAAACTACACTGGTCGTTTGAGGTTATACTATTTGACTATTTTGTATGACTATTTTATCAGATAACATTTATATTTATTATGTGTTATATGTGTTTTGATGAGAAGAACACATCAAGTGATAACTAGACATGATATTGTCTTTAAGTGATGTTTTTTTTTAATATTCTTTGCAGAACATGGTCCATTTTTATAGTAATACATCATTTATCTCTCAGAACTGTCGTTTTAAAATGACGTTGAATATTTCCTAAACTATCAGTTAAAAAAAATAAACTTTTAAAAAATCTAATATTTCAAGTACACATAATCATATATATCTATAGGAATTAATTTTAATGGGAAAGGGTTAAGGAAACTAAATTGACTAACCGTGAAACAGATGTTGACCTTGAACACGATGATATTTATTCATAAAATAGTTGACAACCTGTTACCAAATTTCTTCTCAAATAAAATTATAAACAGCAATAACATTCACAGACATAACCAAGGACGTGCAAGGAAATCAGGCTACAAAAATGTGAATACGCAGAACAGTTTACTGTACAAGGGATGAAGTTAAATAACACGCAACCAGAAACTTTAAAGTCCGCACCAATTGGAACGTTCAAGATGTATTGTAGGAGCTACATCAAACTAAAAAAAAATATAGTTTGCAATATGAAATAATTAATTCACAATTTATAAACTTTAATGTACTAAGTACTTACTAAAATAAAATAAATTAATTCCAATGTGGTCAACAAATGCCCGCTCCATTCATGCCCCGGCGGGATTGATGAGGTTCACAGGGCAACGCCTGAGGCCCTAGACTGGCTCGCAGACCTATATGTCCCTCTCTGACCCCACACCATACGAAAGAATGAATTCCAAAACAAACGTTTCACAACTTTCATATCTTGTAAAACCAAAAATGGGCCGCGCAAACATACTAAACCACGAAGACCTGTCAAATTTAAATCGAACCCATGACAAGAAAATCACGAAGCAAAAAGGTACCTACATCACTAAAACGCTTTTATCACATCCTATCTAAAATTCAGTCCTCTTCTGACCCCTAAACATCTGTTATTATCAGCTTTAAGATACCCGCGACCCTCCGCCCACGAGTTGTTGGTTTGGTCATGCCAGCAAGGACGTCTGGGCCGTTTCATCTCTCACCCATATCAAATTGAGGTACCTCTCTGAATAAAACATGTCATAAAATTTCCTCTGAAATCGCCTTTTTCAGAATGGGTACAAAAGAAAATGGGTTAAAAGTTGAATACGATTATATGAAAATGTACTAGTATGCAACTCAAAACTTGACTCGTTCAGATTGACGAAATAATTATAGAAGATTGGTAAATTCTGGATTTCTAAATATTAGATTATATAATTTTTATAGTTATCCACAAATATTTTTTAAATGTTGAAACACAAATCTCGACATATTTTCTGTGAAAATAATAATTTTGGTTGTGAGTCTGTCTGTGCTCTATTTCTGTGAAATTGGATTTGCTTTGAATTAAAGTTTAATTTTCAAAATTGGAACTGATTGATGATGAATCATATTTTAACAAAAAATGATTTTCATTTTTATTTTCGAAATACGATCTGATTTTTTTTTGTTTTACATTAGCTTCTCACAGGAGACCCAGAGGAAAATTATTTATTATTTTTAATTTATAAAC
This sequence comes from Limnephilus rhombicus, assembly GCA_929108145.2. Classification (NCBI taxonomy): domain Eukaryota; kingdom Metazoa; phylum Arthropoda; class Insecta; order Trichoptera; family Limnephilidae; genus Limnephilus; species Limnephilus rhombicus. The sequence continues at coordinate 51,839,934 of OV815280.1, read as the reverse complement.
TAATGTTTAAGGCAAGATTTTTATGCATAGCACAAAGGGTAACAATTATTATAAGCAATAATTGTCAGCCTGAAACACTCATTTTTCAAAAAATCTAAGATTAGATTTTTCAAAAGATCTAAGATTAGATTTTTCAATGTAAAATGAGTGTTTCAGGCTGACAATTATTGCTTATAATAATTGTTACCCTTTGTGCTATGCATAAAAATCTTGCCTTAAACATTAGTCTATAAATTAAAAATAATAATTAATATTTAACAAGTTAAAAGTATTCCACCAAAAAATGTAGACATAATTTGTCTCGACGCCACCTAGCGAGAGATTTAGTACTTACAATACCTCCCTCACAAAAATAAAGTTGCCTGTTTTCAGGTGGAAAAATATAATAATCAGTAATTGTTGAATGAAACACCAGTATATATTGAATTATTTGGCGGGTATTAGATAAGCCGCCATAGCTCAGTGGTCACAGCATCCGACCGGCAATCAGAAGGACACGGGTTTAAGTCCCGTTGGCGGCAAGTATCTTTTCTCGGAAGATTTTTCAATGTAAAATGAGTGTTTCAGGCTGACAATTATTGCTTATTAAAATTATTTATCTCAGGGCCTACGTCATTTTTAGAATGCTGAGTTGGGGATATTTTTAAGGAAGTTGAGTCAATTCTGGAAAGCAAAAAGGTATAAGGGGTGCGTTGGAATTTGAGCATTAACTCACCTCCTGAACCCGGGCATCAATGCTAAGTCACAGTCTAAGGTGGCCTATGGCAGAAGTGTTTGTTACGGTTAACAAACCGTTCTTAGGACGTGTAATGGTCCGCCACTCCTGGCTTTTGACACCAATTGTGATGAACCCTACCTAATTGATTTACTTTTCTAAGCTTCTACCTCGTAGTTCAAATCTCGTAGCTACGTTCATAATTCTACCCTTATGTCCTACTGATCACACCCCTAGGTATGATGGCCTGACTTAACCCCCTCCCCCCTTTTCGATTTGTTTCTACCTCAGGCTCGTGATTTTCTAACCCCTATACTTTATAATCTAGCTGAACCTACCCTATTTTCTCAAATCCCTGCGATTTTCTCGCAGTAAACAAGATTTAAGATTTTTTGTTCACATTATTTCTATATTCTTCGTTGTGTATTTTTTTGTTTTAGAATTTACATCTGTTTGCATACCTAGTACGCACACATATGTAGAGAAGATAATGTATTACGTGTGGTAACCCCTAGATTCTTTTAGAGAAAGTGTGAGAATTTTCCGATCTATTTAGTTATTATTATTTTAGTATATTAAACCGAGTTTGATAAACTAGCCTCACCCTTAAACCCCGTGTCTACTTGATTTCCGTAGGAATTTTGTTTGTTTATTTAATTCTTCCTATCACCGCTGATGCGTCGATAACATAAACCAACAGTTAATAAATTAAACATTTCAAGAAAGAAAACCTTACCTTTGTAGGATGGTCGTATTTGAAGGTCCAGTTTTATCACTCGAAGTCCTTGTCTGCAACTTCCCCTAACATAGTGTTTTGTAATCATGGTTAGTATTCATGGTTAGTACTCGCAAAATTGTAGAAAGGTAGGAATGGATGGACATGGATGGATATGGGGATAATATGTTTGCTGAAAAGTCGGCTCCTCCGCTAACCAAGTGAAAACCGATGAACAACAATTACAAACCGGATTCTCCCCAGTACGTTTGCTAGGCTTGTCCTTAGATCCGAGTTTTACCCTCTTCAACGGGCGTCTCATGCTATGAAAGGGGCCCTTCACGCCAGCAAGGGGAATACCTAGTCTTCATGCCGTTTTTCTGTCTTACTCCGACTTCCGTCTCCTCCGGATTGAATTTAACTCTACTGAGTCTAGAAAGGGTATTTCATGTCTTCCCTTATCATGCCTCTATCCGTTGAATGTGGCACGCAGCTGTTTTAGGCGAATCCATACTCCCACGTGACTAGCCATTAGCAATACGCTCCCCCACCTCTGACTAGCTGACATAAAACGCACCTCGTGAGCCTTATGTTTGCTTTCAGGTTCGACAAGGACTTACGGTATGCAAATAACCTGCAGCTTTAATGCCGCGTCAGCGTACTGTCCGCATACGTCCTTCCTCTTCCCCGTATGCCCTCCTCGACAATACCGCCACAAGATCAAAGCTCTCCGACCAGAAAGGTTGACACTTACATTTCCGGATAGCTAATATTCACATACAGAAGCCTTGAAGTCTAGATACGTGTGCAAATTCAGGATTTAGGACTGTATGAGTATTTGAACACCAGTGCTTTTTAAATGAGGTCACTAGTTCCTCGTGTGTTAGGTATTTAGGATTGCGGATGATTATGGATTCCTGGATACCTACTTCCTATAAGAGAAATTTGTAAAATGAGATAAATCATGTTGTCATTGAATCAATGACCCCCTGAATAATAATGATGAGCTCTTTTGAGTTTGAAGCTAGTCGCGGTACTTTACTTTGCGAAATTTTGTACGCTGAATCAATGCTACCTATTGGCGATCTCTCTAGTATAATCAAGTTGTTTAGAATTGGGTGAATTAACGCCGATATTGTTTTCACGTATTGGGCGAAGTTTCCGTCGTAAGCTATAATTGATAAACCTGCCCCTTGACATTTATGCTATTTTTCCCTCATCTTATTATTGTCTTTATTTTGTAATTTTAAAATATGGAATGTATTGCATTGCACTTCCCCTGCATACATACTGGAATAAATCATTATTATTATTATTATTATTCAAATATGCCAATGTAATTACCTAAAATTGATTGAGAGGTACATTTCTATTAAATCGTGTAGTACCTAATTACATTGCGCCAATAGTTAATTAACTCCGATGAACGAATGAACGATAAGGGATAGATACATCATTTTTTTATGGTTTATTTGTTTACACTTCACATAGACGACCTTCGGTTTACTGACCTACTTTGGAGATTGTTCATTTCTACGGTCATTGTCCTTTTGAAACACGATTCATTGTTTAACTAATTCCTTTATATTTTATTTGCCCTAGTTTTACCCAAACATTGGTCGTTTAAGTAGGTACTTTGCTAACCTAAGAGGTATCTGGATGACCTGGTTTCAACTAAGGTATAATTTGCTTGACCTAGTTTTGAGAAATATAGGTATTTCGGTTACGAATCAAACTGATATCTTATGTCGCCGTATCCTTATGCGCGCTTAAATAAACAATAGACCTACCTAATTAAAACAAGTACTTGTATGACCTAATTTTCAAGTAGGTATTTCCTGTTTGACCTGATTTTTGAGACGCATGGATACTCTCGCACACGAAATATAGAATAAAGAGCTTCCTCAATAGTCATTCATTACGTTCTACGCGCCTCGATTCGTTTTATATGAGTTATAATAAATTAGCGTATTTCTAAAGCAGGTATTTCCTATTTGACCTACCTTCGAGCAAGTGAGAATTGTTATCAGTGTGTTAGTGACAAAACTTTAAAGCTCCGATTGGTTTTTTTTTTGTGATGCCGCCCGTTCTCTGTCTCTGAAAATAATTAATAATTGGTTAAATCTTACCAGCCTCGATCGATTACAATTTTTCAAGTCGGGAATTTTATGACAACGACATTGTGATCAAGGCTTCCCTTTTTGTTTCCTAGCTAACGGATTCCTATCGGTCTTCTTGAGAAATGACTCTGATGATGAAAAAACTCTTCAAATATCTGTCTATTTAAGATTCACTTCGGTATTTCACTTAGTTTCTCAACCTCGTACTAACTATTGTTTTTATTTCATTCGATTCGAAAAATGATTTATCAAATTGCAATTCAGATGTTTTAATTTTAAAATCCGGAATTAGGTAAATTATTATTTATTCTGAATATTTTAATATCACTTTAAATTAATAACCGTAGATACGCACGTTTTCTAAGTGTTTGAATTATTATCACTTTTGTTTATTGTAATTAGTTATTTAAATCACAATGAAATTTTAAGGCATCTTATTGTCGTAACGCCATGAATCGAGCAATTTGTTATTGTTATTAATTTCACCGATATTAAGTAATTTAAAGTAAAATTATAGTTTTAATTATTATATCATCTTTAGTTAGTTTTAAAAATAATCGCGTCATGTGTTTTCTTTTATCCGGTAAACTGTATTTATTTTAAGACACTGTATTTTTGTTAAATATTAGAAAGTCAATAACTATATGTTGTAAAAGAAACACGAATATTATTAAATTCCTATTTACTGATTTTAAACACTTCCAATATAAAACAAAACACCCGAACTTTCACGAAGTATTATTTTTAAGCACTTTTTCGGATTTTTTATTCCTCAATTTAAAAGGGAGATTATATACCGAATTTACTCCTTTGCAAACACTTGTAGAAATTTCAACTTTTAATAAAGAGTTATACGTTTGTTCCTGGACCCCGGTCTGTATCCCAACTGCCAACGGACTCTCAACAAAACTCTCAACCAACTCCCCGTTCTTTATCAAACCATGGCGTTTTAAAGACTTCTTAAAGCTCTCTTTTCGTAGGAAAATGACTTCTGATCACCCAGACCTTCATAGGAAAAAAACCAAATTCGGTTCCTCCGTATACGACCTTTTGTCAAATCTCTGATAATCTCCTATCTCATGTTTTAGACCAAAACCAGCCTAACATCTCTCTCACGTAGGTAATCACATAAATTTTCTCATTGACATGTATTTATTTAAAATTTTTATGTACTTTGGTAATAAGTCATTGTTAATGTGTTTGTAATAAAGTTTTATGGGAATTCTATATTGTAAACATTACGTTAGAGCAACGTTAATTTTTATTGCCCTTTTTAATCGATAATGGGCCTTGTGTAAATAAAAGGCATGTTCGGATCTTCATTGTTTTTGAAAACAAAATACATGTGTGGTCGACAACCATTTCCTGCGCCCACTTTGTCAGTAGTCAAGCTCAATTATGTGATCCTTTCAACGGCACAAATGACATAAAACGACCATTTCTGTTGAATAAAATCATCCGTAATTTGTCCGGTATTGTTACTTGACCCCAGACACTTAACAATACTAATTGTATTTCCTTTGAGATTGCAACTAGCACACAACTATGCCCCCAACGAAACCACCATCTTTTTAGTAAATTTTCTTCTAAAAATCGTCCTTCTAATATCTCCGCTTCATTTAAAATTGATAACAATAATTTTCCACTGTTTTATGTATATTTTTCATTTTTCCTTTCGTCAGACTACGTTAAGCATCCTTTCCTGTGATTTGCTTTAATTGTAGAGTGACCAAAATGTACTGCGGTCTTAGATATATAATTTTCTCAATCTCCTGTTTGTTGTGAATGGTGTTGTCAGAACAGAGTTATCCTTACATCGGTACCTATTCAAGTAGTTCCAATTAGTTTTATCTTGAGATATTTCGTTCTAATTACTTCGTTTCACCGTTCCATCACCATATAAATAGGGTTTTCCCCCTTTCCCAGGCTATTATCTTCAGTTTTGAAATTTTCCGAGATTCCACCCGTTTTTTGCGATCATTCCAGGTCGGTTTTAATTAAATCGTCCCCTGGGACCATTCATGTTACGTTTTCCGTGCCCTTATCGGTGATATTTATTTTCAACATTCCCGTCTAAGATTTTTTTGTTTCCATTTGAAACTTTTGGCGCCCAAAACCTCCAGTTTTCGATCTCGCCTTATGTAAACACGATCCGGGGTTAATAATCCTTCAATTCTTTGTCTAAAGGTTTGTTTATTATACAGTTCGTTCACCCTACGTTCCTGTGAGAATTTATTCAAGGCCACTCAATCTGATCAAAGTCCACTAACCCTATACACGCCTCTATTTTCTCTGATTGGTTCAGATTATTATTAATCGCTGTACACAAAGGGATATTGGTAAAATTTAAACTTTCTTTGTTCTCGAGACAATTATGATACGGGGCTTCCCTCGCTTCTGTCTTTATACAGATCTCTGTAATAATTCCCAACTGCTCGGACAGATGTCGCCGAATGTACCGAATTCTCTACATAGTATTAAGGAGAAAAAAAAATTTCCTTGTGGGCTTCTCGTAGGTTGAAGGTTAGCATTCATCACAGCCCCCCTATAGTTATAATTCCAGCGGTAAACACGCCTCCTAGTGTTAATTGATGGAATTAGAACTAAACACAGGTGATCTAATTTTGTACAATTTTCCTTAAAATCTTCCTTTTTTTTGTTTTTTCTTCTTTTTTTTCCAAACTTGTTGCGCGCCCCTGCCTTTCACTATTTTATATCGTAGAATCTTGTTCGGTTTTCCTCTATGCTGAAACCATTCTTCAACTTACTCTTGTCCTCTCAACGACCTATTTGAGTTAACTAACTCATGTCAGTTGCTGTTCCTACCCTTTGTTCTACCCCCCTAAGATTTTTACCCCTATACCTTCCTCCCTATGATTCTTATTTCCACAACTCCCCCCTAAGACTCTTCTTCCGTAACCTCCCCCCCCTAAGATTCTGCTTCCGTAACCCCTCCCTAAGTTTTCCTTTATTTTTCTCAACCGCAACAATGTATCTAAACCACATTCGAAACAAGTCACCCCCTTTAGAATTCGGATGCGTTTTAATCCCTTACTTGCTCTATATTGCAAATCGGAAATAATCAGGTCACCCGAGAAATATTGCCAATCCCCGGTAAGTCTAAACTTCTAATTTATTCAGCCGGTATCCATGTAATGGTGTATCTAATGGGTTCAAACCATCCCTGTTAAATGTTTGAACGCAACGATTTGAAAAGCGCATTTTATGTTTATGTGTAGTATTTTATTTTATTTTTATCCGTCCTTTGCTGTGTATGTTATGTTGATTTTATTTATTTTTATGTCACCATGTCAATGAAGTATTTGTTTAAAAAATCGTTCTTCAAACTCGAAAGAAACAATAATATACTCGACGTTTGTTTGTTTAACTTTATCGTAAGTATCTCTTTTTTTCACAGTGATATCTCGAGATGTTCAATAACAAAGATTTCAGTCACAAAATCTTGTCACAACCGAACGTGTTTGTGACCGTATCACCATTTCCTCGCGACAGTGTTTATTCAATTGTTTGTTTACATAACCGCGTTTCTTACTATTAGTGTTATTGGACTGATTCGAATTCGAGTGTTTTAGTTCACCGGAGGAATGCAATGTTGTTTATATAACAGCTTTTTTTTTGTTTATCAATTAAACATTACCCTTCCCTTAAAGTGGGTCAGATTCCTTTGTGTTATTATTTATGATATTTATGAGTTTTATCTGGTTTAGGGCACGTTTTTCCACTTTTGTTTCAAATTATTTGGTTTTTGAGTTTTATATATTTTTTTTTCGACTGTATTGTTTAATGGTACGTTTTTTTTCACTTGTTTTATGTTTCATGAAGATGTTTTAATGGCACGTTTTTCACTTTTCGTTTATTCACAATTTTTTTATTTTTCAATTAATTATAATTTTATTTATTTATTTATTTGTTTATTCTATTTTATTTTTATAATATCTCAGAATCTTCTCAACTTGTAAACCTTTACTCTCCTGGTCACGCGGCAACAGTTGTAATGGTCCGCCACTCCTGGCTTTTGACACCAATTGTGATGAACCCTACCTAATTGATTTACTTTTCTAAGCTTCTACCTCGTAGTTCAAATCTCGTAGCTACGTTCATAATTCTACCCTTATGTCCTACTGATCACACCCCTAGGTATGATGGCCTGACTTAACCCCCTCCCCCCTTTTCGATTTGTTTCTACCTCAGGCTCGTGATTTTCTAACCCCTATACTTTATAATCTAGCTGAACCTATCCTATTTTCTCAAATCCCTGCGATTTTCTCGCAGTAAACAAGATTTAAGATTTTTTGTTCACATTATTTCTATATTCTTCTTTGTGTATTTTTTTGTTTTAGAATTTACATCTGTTTGCATACCTAGTACGCACACATATGTAGAGAAGATAATGTATTACGTGTGGTAACCCTTAGATTCTTTTAGAGAAAGTGTGAGAATTTTCCGATCTATTTAGTTATTATTATTTTAGTATATTAAACCGAGTTTGATAAACTAGCCTCACCCTTAAACCCCGTGACTACTTGATTTCCGTAGGAATTTTGTTTGTTTATTTAATTCTTCCTATCACCGCTGATGCGTCGATAACATAAACCAACAGTTAATAAATTAAACATTTCAAGAAAGAAAACCTTACCTTTGTAGGATGGTCGTATTTGAAGGTCCAGTTTTATCACTCGAAGTCCTTGTCTGCAACTTCCCCTAACATAGTGTTTTATAATCATGGTTAGTATTCATGGTTAGTACTCGCAAAATTGTAGAAAGGTAGGAATGGATGGACATGGATGGATATGGGGATAATATGTTTGCTGAAAAGTCGGCTCCTCCGCTAACCAAGTGAAAACCGATGAACAACAATTACAAACCGGATTCTCCCCAGTACGTTTGCTAGGCTTGTCCTTAGATCCGAGTTTTACCCTCTTCAACGGGCGTCTCATGCTATGAAAGGGGCCCTTCACGCCAGCAAGGGGAATACCTAGTCTTCATGCCGTTTTTCTGTCTTACTCCGACTTCCGTCTCCTCCGGATTGAATTTCACTCTACTGAGTCTAGAAAGGGTATTTCATGTCTTCCCTTATCATGCCTCTATCCGTTGAATGTGGCACGCAGCTGTTTTAGGCGAATCCATACTCCCACGTGACTAGCCATTAGCAATACGCTCCCCCACCTCTGACTAGCTGACATAAAACGCACCTCGTGAGCCTTATGTTTGCTTTCAGGTTCGACAAGGACTTACGGTATGCAAATAACCTGCAGCTTTAATGCCGCGTCAGCGTACTGTCCGCATACGTCCTTCCTCTTCCCCGTATGCCCTCCTCGACAATACCGCCACAAGATCAAAGCTCTCCGACCAGAAAGGTTGACACTTACATTTCCGGATAGCTAATATTCACATACAGAAGCCTTGAAGTCTAGATACGTGTGCAAATTCAGGATTTAGGACTGTATGAGTATTTGAACACCAGTGCTTTTTAAATGAGGTCACTAGTTCCTCGTGTGTTAGGTATTTAGGATTGCGGATGATTATGGATTCCTGGATACCTACTTCCTATAAGAGAAATTTGTAAAATGAGATAAATCATGTTGTCATTGAATCAATGACCCCCTGAATAATAATGATGAGCTCTTTTGAGTTTGAAGCTAGTCGCGGTACTTTACTTTGCGAAATTTTGTACGCTGAATCAATGCTACCTATTGGCGATCTCTCTAGTATAATCAAGTTGTTTAGAATTGGGTGAATTAACGCCGATATTGTTTTCACGTATTGGGCGAAGTTTCCGTCGTAAGCTATAATTGATAAACCTGCCCCTTGACATTTATGCTATTTTTCCCTCATCTTATTATTGTCTTTATTTTGTAATTTTAAAATATGGAATGTATTGCATTGCACTTCCCCTGCATACATACTGGAATAAATCATTATTATTATTATTATTATTCAAATATGCCAATGTAATTACCTAAAATTGATTGAGAGGTACATTTCTATTAAATCGTGTAGTACCTAATTACATTGCGCCAATAGTTAATTAACTCCGATGAACGAATGAACGATAAGGGATAGATACATCATTTTTTTATGGTTTATTTGTTTACACTTCACATAGACGACCTTCGGTTTACTGACCTACTTTGGAGATTGTTCATTTCTACGGTCATTGTCCTTTTGAAACACGATTCATTGTTTAACTAATTCCTTTATATTTTATTTGCCCTAGTTTTACCCAAACATTGGTCGTTTAAGTAGGTACTTTGCTAACCTAAGAGGTATCTGGATGACCTGGTTTCAACTAAGGTATAATTTGCTTGACCTAGTTTTGAGAAATATAGGTATTTCGGTTACGAATCAAACTGATATCTTATGTCGCCGTATCCTTATGCGCGCTTAAATAAACAATAGACCTACCTAATTAAAACAAGTACTTGTATGACCTAATTTTCAAGTAGGTATTTCCTGTTTGACCTGATTTTTGAGACGCATGGATACTCTCGCACACGAAATATAGAATAAAGAGCTTCCTCAATAGTCATTCATTACGTTCTACGCGCCTCGATTCGTTTTATATGAGTTATAATAAATTAGCGTATTTCTAAAGCAGGTATTTCCTATTTGACCTACCTTCGAGCAAGTGAGAATTGTTATCAGTGTGTTAGTGACAAAACTTTAAAGCTCCGATTGGTTTTTTTTTTGTGATGCCGCCCGTTCTCTGTCTCTGAAAATAATTAATAATTGGTTAAATCTTACCAGCCTCGATCGATTACAATTTTTCAAGTCGGGAATTTTATGACAACGACATTGTGATCAAGGCTTCCCTTTTTGTTTCCTAGCTAACGGATTCCTATCGGTCTTCTTGAGAAATGACTCTGATGATGAAAAAACTCTTCAAATATCTGTCTATTTAAGATTCACTTCGGTATTTCACTTAGTTTCTCAACCTCGTACTAACTATTGTTTTTATTTCATTCGATTCGAAAAATGATTTATCAAATTGCAATTCAGATGTTTTAATTTTAAAATCCGGAATTAGGTAAATTATTATTTATTCTGAATATTTTAATATCACTTTAAATTAATAACCGTAGATACGCACGTTTTCTAAGTGTTTGAATTATTATCACTTTTGTTTATTGTAATTAGTTATTTAAATCACAATGAAATTTTAAGGCATCTTATTGTCGTAACGCCATGAATCGAGCAATTTGTTATTGTTATTAATTTCACCGATATTAAGTAATTTAAAGTAAAATTATAGTTTTAATTATTATATCATCTTTAGTTAGTTTTAAAAATAATCGCGTCATGTGTTTTCTTTTATCCGGTAAACTGTATTTATTTTAAGACACTGTATTTTTGTTAAATATTAGAAAGTCAATAACTATATGTTGTAAAAGAAACACGAATATTATTAAATTCCTATTTACTGATTTTAAACACTTCCAATATAAAACAAAACACCCGAACTTTCACGAAGTATTATTTTTAAGCACTTTTTCGGATTTTTTATTCCTCAATTTAAAAGGGAGATTATATACCGAATTTACTCCTTTGCAAACACTTGTAGAAATTTCAACTTTTAATAAAGAGTTATACGTTTGTTCCTGGACCCCGGTCTGTATCCCAACTGCCAACGGACTCTCAACAAAACTCTCAACCAACTCCCCGTTCTTTATCAAACCATGGCGTTTTAAAGACTTCTTAAAGCTCTCTTTTCGTAGGAAAATGACTTCTGATCACCCAGACCTTCATAGGAAAAAAACCAAATTCGGTTCCTCCGTATACGACCTTTTGTCAAATCTCTGATAATCTCCTATCTCATGTTTTAGACCAAAACCAGCCTAACATCTCTCTCACGTAGGTAATCACATAAATTTTCTCATTGACATGTATTTATTTAAAATTTGTATGTACTTTGGTAATAAGTCATTGTTAATGTGTTTGTAATAAAGTTTTATGGGAATTCTATATTGTAAACATTACGTTAGAGCAACGTTAATTTTTATTGCCCTTTTTAATCGATAATGGGCCTTGTGTAAATAAAAGGCATGTTCGGATCTTCATTGTTTTTGAAAACAAAATACATGTGTGGTCGACAACCATTTCCTGCGCCCACTTTGTCAGTAGTCAAGCTCAATTATGTGATCCTTTCAACGGCACAAACGACATAAAACGACCATTTCTGTTGAATAAAATCATCCGTAATTTGTCCGGTATTGTTACTTGACCCCAGACACTTAACAATACTAATTGTATTTCCTTTGAGATTACAACTAGCACACAACTATGCCCCCAACGAAACCACCATCTTTTTATTAAATTTTCTTCTAAAAATCGTCCTTCTAATATCTCCGCTTCATTTAAAATTGATAACAATAATTTTCCACTGTTTTATGTATATTTTTCATTTTTCCTTTCGTCAGACTACGTTAAGCATCCTTTCCTGTGATTTGCTTTAATTGTAGAGTGACCAAAATGTACTGCGGTCTTAGATATATAATTTTCTCAATCTCCTGTTTGTTGTGAATGGTGTTGTCAGAACAGAGTTATCCTTACATCGGTACCTATTCAAGTAGTTCCAATTAGTTTTATCTTGAGATATTTCGTTCTAATTACTTCGTTTCACCGTTCCATCACCATATAAATAGGGTTTTCCCCCTTTCCCAGGCTATTATCTTCAGTTTTGAAATTTTCCGAGATTCCACCCGTTTTTTGCGATCATTCCAGGTCGGTTTTAATTAAATCGTCCCCTGGGACCATTCATGTTACGTTTTCCGTGCCCTTATCGGTGATATTTATTTTCAACATTCCCGTCTAAGATTTTTTGTTTCCATTTGAAACTTTTGGCGCCCAAAACCTCCAGTTTTCGATCTCGCCTTATGTAAACACGATCCGGGGTTAATAATCCTTCAACTCTTTGTCTAAAGGTTTGTTTATTATACAGTTCGTTCACCCTACGTTCCTGTGAGAATTTATTCAAGGCCACTCAATCTGATCAAAGTCCACTAACCCTATACACGCCTCTATTTTCTCTGATTGGTTCAGATTATTATTAATCGCTGTACACAAAGGGATATTGGTAAAATTTAAACTTTCTTTGTTCTCGAGACAATTATGATACGGGGCTTCCCTCGCTTCTGTCTTTATACAGATCTCTGTAATAATTCCCAACTGCTCGGACAGATGTCGCCGAATGTACCGAATTCTCTACATAGTATTAAGGAGAAAAAAAAATTTCCTTGTGGGCTTCTCGTAGGTTGAAGGTTAGCATTCATCACAGACGTCCGTGGCGGTATCCATCCCCGTCTCCCAAATTGATGTTTTAACAATTCGGACAAGCGGTAAAATAACTAACTAATTGTAATAAAATATATTTTTTCAGCAGAACAATATTTTAAATTTCTGATTTGTATTTGAATAGTGTATTTATTTTGTTTAAATTTCTTAGCATGAATCTTGATAAGTATATAAGATAACACGAGCATGTGCCCAGCATGGTGGTCGAATAATCCACAAATTTTGTAACCATTAAAACAATGAATGAAGAAAATTAAAAAAGGGCTTTCGTGATTTTTCAAGGGTCTACTCTTTTGTCCATGTTCGAGAAAGCGTTATTTGCTAACTAACTAGAGTTACTTACATAGTACCCCGTTATTTTTCAAGTGCCTGCACTAGTTTCAACAACTTTTAACAATATTTTATTATTATATTAAAATGAAGACAATATTAGCGAAACTCAATCGAAAATCTAGCCATCATAAATAAATATATAAGCCAATAATATGTGCGTTAAGAAAATGAAGATAGTGTTGGTAGTTCTTAGTCAAAGCATGATACAGTTGAAAGTGGCCAAATTGGACATAGGTTCCGTAGCTCATATGGTAGAGCACTTGCCATGCAAGCAAAGGGTCCTGGGTTCGCGTCCCAGTGGAGCCAATATCTTTTTCTGATTTTTCTGTACCAGATGATCGATTGAGTTTCGCTAATATTGTCTTCATTTTAATTAAATTTTACAATTTGAGATTTTACTCATAAAGTTAAATATTAAAAATAAATATTTTATTAATTTTCACGAACTTTCAGGATATTTTACCAATTTCCGCACTACGAATTCGTACAATTTTTTTTACTAATTTTCACAAATTTTCACGGTTTTTAAAAAATTACTTAAGTTACTCAGGTAGTTTTACCTGAACACCGCACATGACGTGAACTACTTGAAGCTAGTGGGATTATGACCATTTCGAAAAGGGGTATGTTGGAAGGCTGAAGGTAGTGGGAAGGTAAAGAAGATGGGAAAGAGAGTTTGGAAGACTTGAAATCAAGAAATCGATCAAATACTTCGTTATTGGTGTAGTATTCCGAATAAGGAACTCCAGTGAAAAATATTATGGCTTTAAAAATATATGTTCATACACGCTGATTCTGAATATATAAGTTAAATAATATTAAACGCAGATTTTTTAAAAATATATTATAATGTCCATTTTTCATCGGGTCTTAGAAACACGCCGTCATGTTGGTATTATTAAAATGTTTAGTGGTGACGTCACGACACGGGGAACAGTGACGTCACCGTAAAGTGGTATGGGAATGTAAGTATGACACAAGCCATCGTATTAATTTATTCGTTTATTTACATACTGTTTATAGAGATTTAGTTGTGTTTATTCTCAGTATTTAGGCCTAAATAATGTTTCAAAAATAAAGGTATCTCTTATTAGTTTATCTCTATTATTGAAAATATTCCAAAACTACTGCACAAAAAATAGTTATGCTACTTCTATGGAGAATACTTCGAACACCGAAATTCAAAATGGCGGCAGTTGATCAGCTGATTGACTGATCCTATAGTAACTTTTCAGGAATTAAAAAAATTGGCTCTTACAATTGGAAGTGATAACCTTTTACATTTATATAATCTTTGACTTTACTTGGCAGTGGTTTAAATTGTCCAAGATAATATACTCACAAACAATGTCAGAACCTAATAAAGCAAGACAGAAAACAACATTCAAACAAACCCGCATTCTACGAGATGCTGAAATGCACCAAGGCTAAGCAAATTATGAGATTTACGAGGAAAATCTAAGAACAAACAATCAGTAAGGAACTGTGGAAGAACTTTGGGAAATAACATTACACTGTACCAGTACACCTAATTAATTTCTGGGAATAGAGCTACCCTTGAAAGATGCAGGGATTTTCTATGGCTTAATTTCCGCATTTCTACGAAACATTATTGATGGAAGACGAAAATAAGCATTTGTGACATCAAAATTACTAATTTTCTGTTGTGCTGTAATGAACTATAGAATTGGAACTGATTGTGTGAAGGATTCAGACCGATTTTTTGAAGTATCTAACGCTTCTTTAGTACCGTTGCGATTTGAAATGTGATGAAACGAAAAAGCGACACTAAAAAGAGATAAACACATTCATTTATAGGATTTAGCCTGCGAGAGAATGAGACCGGCTAATCGGTCTCCTCTTTGTGCGGTCCTTTGTAGCCTCACTCAATTTTGGAAGCGAGTATGGGTACCGCCGCCCCGGGAACCATTTATTGGATAACCTACACCTCTGCCATAGGTCATCCCACGTGGTTCGTTACGCTTGGTGACTTAGCAGGGGTGCCCGGGTTTATGGGGTGAGGTTTGTCCAGATCTTGGCGGCGGTTGCGTCTGCTCACCTGCTGGGCCGGAACGAGGCAGACTGGTTGGGGGAGGCCTTTTGACCTTTCCAGCTGGACTCTCTCGACCCATCGCCTTGCACCGCAGTTGGGGGGATGGATTCATCCGTCTGTCATTCCTGGACAGATTCCTACTAACCCCTCTTACCTTTTTCCTTCCCAGAACTTCCTATCCTTTCCTTCCTTTAAACGACCCTCCACACAGCATCCCCTAAGATGACATAGAAATTGTTTTCCTCAGGGCCTCCTGTGTGAAGCTAATGTAAAAAAAAAACTTTTGTCTACTTTAGTTTTCTGAAGGTTTCACTTTTACCGCGTGTGAACTGCAAAGTCTGATTTTTTTCTATGTGAATACCTCACAAGAATCCGTCTGGAGCCAGTGAGACTACAAAAAGAAGTGGGGGGGAAGAAGCTGAGGAAGTATTTAGCTATTCAGATCTGGTCTAAAATATGGCTAAAGCCATTTGAAGCAACGAACGTTTCAATTCTGAATGGTGGTCTTAAACCAAGGCGATACTGAGAGTACCTTCTACTCTGGTTACACCTACCTACCTGTAAATTAATATTATAACAGAAAATTATGTATAATATCTTTTATCAATATATTTTGTTATTTGTCAATCTATAACACAATACGGAATCATTGTTTGGGGAAAGAGAATAAACGCGGCTACCGGTCATATGGAAATCACACGGAAAAATAAATTTAAAAGAAAGATATACAAAAAAATGGCGGCGGTTACCATGGTTTTAATCAGTTTATACGTTTATAACCAATAATTATTACTTAACGGCTAAGTAATACCTATTAGTTTCATCTAGGTCGCCATTTTTGTTTAACCGTTTGGACAGAATGTTTTATTGGAATGCCAATGTGTTTCATTTAGTTATTGGCGGAGACCAAAATTTCGTTTACATTTATTACTCCAAATAATGTCAGGAATCCTCCATATTATATTTATTGCTTTTATCCTATTGTGTACAGTTCTTGGCGGCGGATGCGGTTGCCACCTACTGCGTGGCAAGCCAGATCGGGAGAAACTGGTTGAGAGACCTATACTCTCTCCAGCCGGACTCTCTCGACCCATCGCCTTGCACCACAGTGGGAGGGTGAATTCATACGTCATATCATTCCTGGCTGCATTGACCCTCAGAATCTTTACATTTTTCCTTCCCAACACTTAATCGCCATCCTTTCTATAAATAGACCTTCCACACAGCATCCCCAAAGGTGACATAGGTAGTCCTCTGATTTTTTTTCCTTATGGCATCCTGTGTAGAGCTAATTTAAAAAAAGGGGCCATGTCAACAGTCCGAATAAAACAAGGATATGAATGACATTTTGTTTGAATGTAAATGAAACAATAAGTATGTGCTAAGATGGAGTCATGTGGTGGTTCATCATCTCTGCCTACCCTTGCGGAAAACAAAGCGAAGGTTAGTCAGTTTTTACTTTGTTTTTACTGTGTTTTATCACTATTCTATTTTATCGTATTTTGTTTTATCATGGAACCCCTTGCTATTAATACAATTACTAACAGACCCGGACACACGTTGCTGTGGCTAACGAAAAACAACGCCATTACCCAAACTTTATAAAATCTACACCATCCACTTGCCAGCTGCCCCCTGCTAGCTGCCTGAATTGAATATTTAAATTTCTCGGCTTTTCTCTACTATAATAAACATGTTTCTATAGATATAAACCTTCCTCTTGAATCAACTATAATTATTATTTTTTATTTATATAATAATACTAGCTGGTCCCGGCATGCGTTGCTATGCCATTTAATAAAGAAATTGTTTCTCCCTGTGTGTCCTTTCCCGTTCTTCCCGTTCCCCTTCCGCCTCCCCTTCTTCTCCTGCGTCCTCTTACCCTCTCGCGTTCCCACTCCGTCACCTCCACCTTCCCTCTCCCCACTCCACTCTCCCCCCTTCCCCCGTTCCACGAACCCCCCTCCCCCCTCACACGTCCCCTTCCCCTCCCGCGTTCCCCTTCCACCTTCCCCGCCTTCCCTCTTCCTTTTCCCACTCCCTCGCCCCGTCAACCATCCTCCCGCGTTCCATATATTCAATCCCAGTACATTCAGTAATTAAACAGTCCGTGTGCCACCTTTTACAATGTTTATTCAAATTTCTATTTTTCATGTAGGTATATTAAATTTGGTAATTACCTAAGATAGGTACCTATTTAAAATATCTAAAATTCTTGATTCAATTCAAACTATTATGGGAGTACCTACTTTAAATAAATTTATTAAAGATTTTCAAAAATAGAATCCTGATTGAACAATCAATGTTTTGCAAAATGTCATTCTCAAATACGCGAACTGTCAAACGTGCTCATGTTTTCTGAAATTATCCAATTTTTTGCGCAATTTTTTTTAATTTTTCTCTCCGTAAGAACCATCCTCGTACTTCAAGGAATATTCTAAAAAAAGAATTAGCGAAATCGGTTCAGCTGCTCTCGAGATTTGCGCTTACCAACACATTTAGCGATTCATTTTTATATTATAGATTAATTTATTATACAATGCTTGCAATGCAACACTGGATATTTGAAAAGGGAAAATCAAATACCTACTTACTCTAGGACATCTATTTTCCAATTTCTTCCGTAGAACGAATTTCAAAAGTGACTATAGTACGGCCCACCAGCCGTTTTAAATCGCATAAAAATATGTTTTCTTTGAATTTCTCGGCTTTTCTCTAATATAATTTACATGTATTATACATATAAACATTCCTCTTCAATCACTCTATCTATTCGTGAAAACCGTATGAAAATCCGTGGCGTAATTTAAAAGATCAACGCGCACACCCATTTTGAGCGACTTCATTTTATACTATACTAGCTGACCCGGAGAACTTCGTACCGCCTAAGAATCAATAACTGTTGTGTTAACTTATTAGCTGAATTAATTTAATTTTTGTTAAGTTAAAATTAATGCTCAAAATGAATTAAGAAATGTAATTCACGTGGCAGCAAGACATTTGCTTATTAAAGCGAATCGAAATGATTCACGTGGCGTTATTGTACTACCATCTGTTAAAACTGTCAACCCACCCAGTAAACACTGGGTGGGTTGCACTTGGGTCGATTCCCTTCATTGAATTAGGCCCTGAGGGAAATTATGTTCCTCAGGGCCTCCTGTGTGGAGTTCATGTAAAAAAAAAAAAAAATTGAAGCACCTTGTGATATCCAACATTTTTCATTTTGTTGTCGTTAGATATCTTCCCAGTTCCACCGGGCGCATTGAGGAAAAATAAGCCACCATTTCCATCATCAACTGCCTTCATTAACGAATCGTGCACTTCCTTCTGTTGGGGGTACAACAGTGGTACATTCGTTCAAACTGATTGGTTCAATGCATCTTGATCATATTCACGTTCACGTAACAATTCTTGATTGAAAGCATCATTCATTGCAAGTTTCATTGCATTCATTGCATTCATGAAGGGTCGATCTGGCGTTGTTATTCCTAACTTGACTAACAAACTGCGGCACATGAGGTAACACATGTCTTCGATCAAAAACAAAGCCTGTTTATGTATATCCTCATTCACCTCGAGATCAGGATTGCCTGAACTGACACGAATTCGATGTAAAATGTCTTCTGACATGTCATCTTTGTACTTGTTCCATAGTTCATGTGGATTCGATGGGAAACATGTCGAAATAATGATCGCAAATAATGTGCGTATCAGACTGGAGATGCAGAAATAATTGCTTCAGTGAATGTCGTGTCCCAATGAGTATCGTTTTCAAGCAAATTGATCTGCTGACATGCAACGCGAATTGTTGGGCACACTACACCATTGACTTGTGATTCAAACGATGTTGGCCCACGAATATTAACCAGCAACAACCGAAAGTAGAAGCATTCGTTACTTTTTACATGAACTGTGTAAATGCGACCAAGAGCATCAGTAGAACGCACAACCCGATGATCAGTAACCACATCGCCGTGCTTCCGACGTGGAAATCTCTTCGACAAAGCGTTCGACAAAGTGTAATAACGTGGCATCTCAGAGTAGAGCAACGTCCGGGCAAACAGATCGCATTGGCAAATCGAAAAGAAACAGGTCAATGTTGTTGCTGGAGGTGTTTCGGCACGTTTGGCAACAATCGATGTAATGAAATAAACTCGTTGATCATTCTCCAGATGCATCGCCAAATATACAACAATGGAATGTCATTCATGAATGGGGAATGATAATATACGCCAAATCGCCTCATTGTAGCTCACAAACTTGATAGCGAGTGATTTCATCGTTTTTTATTTGTAGTTTTAACGCCAAAAACCGCCATATCGCTGACATTTGTGACAAATTTGCAGATATATTTGATTGACTTCACCGAATTGCAATAGGTACCCCACGTCACAATGCGCCTTGAATGTTTTGAAAAGAAGTGGCTGTTTTTCTGGAGTTGTGCAGACATGCGTTCACCATTTGTTCCCTTTACGACTGTTGACATTTAGTGTGTAAGAAAGAGAGGCAGCATTATATGTTTAAGAACAAAACAAAACAATCAGCACATTGACATTTGACGTTTTTGAATTTTTGGAATTCAAGCAAACTGCAATATTATACCTACCTACCACAATATTCCTTCAGCTCTCTCAAAAGATGAAAATTCGTTCCATATTAAATGTATGAGGAAATGAATTTTCGTCATAACTTTCTTTTTCGTGAATTTTTGCGATGTTTTAATAGCTATTATCCTATCCAGGGCGGAGACAAATCCAACAAATCAAAGATCATCAAAATCGGTTCAGCCGTTCTCGAGTTATAAATAGTGTAACTAACCCGACTTTATTTTATATATTAAGATAATGATGATGATGATGATGATGATGATGATGATAATGATGATGATGATGATGATGATGATGATGATGATGATGATGATGATGATGATAATGATGATTATGATGATGATGATGATATGAGATCTTTTCACTGGGTAAATGAGGCAAAGCGTGAGGTTATATGTTATGTGTCATGTGTTACGTGTTCTGTCTCCCTACGTGCTCTACTCATAATAGAATTAAACCACACAATCCCTTGAAGGTTAATTTTACACTTGTGCAAGTCTGAATCCCCTCTGCATTCAGTAGAGCGTCGCAGAGCAATTTGAATGCATAATCCACACGAATACACAAAACACATCTGTTTAAACTAGAATATGTTTTTCACACCATAAAATGAAATCAGAGAATCGTGCAATGATCAAATTTGATGACCTCCGTTGCAAAGCAATATAATACTGGGCTCTGTGCAAATAAAAATAGATTATAAGTTGTTTCAGTTAGAATCTAAATAGATAATTATTTTAACCCTCATTTCAGAATTTAAAATTCATCTTTATCGCTCTGATGAGAAACCACAATTCAGAAATAAAACCTTGTTTTCATTACTAGATGTAGCAACATCAAATAACTCGCACGTACCTAAAATATATATATTTATATATCTTTTTCATTTTATTTAACATCAAATAACTCGCAAGTACCTAAAATATATATTTTTTTTTTTTTAAAAGAAAGACAAACATTCCCGGGTTACGAATAACCCAACAATGTTTGAAAATCTCCTACTACCACCACAGAAAGCCGAAAATGTTGCTTGTGTTGTGATGGAGGACTTAGCCAGCCGAGGAATCGAACACGCGACGCTCGGGTGGGACCCAAGCGCTATGCCCACTCAACCACTGACCGGTCATATATATTATTATATATAGATTATATATATCTTTTTCATTTTATTTAGTTTTAGGTACATGCGAGTTATTTGATGTTGCTACATCTAGTAATGAAAACAAGGTTTTATTTTAGCAACATCAAATAACTCGCATGTACCTAAAACTAAATAAAATGAAATATATATATATATATACATTTTTTTAATTGCCAGCAACTCGGGCATTCATTGAAATAATATTATCATATACAAACCAAGTAAGTAACCTGCCTCACTAGACAAGGTTTGTTCTGAGACGAGTACATATACACATACACATATACACAGACATATGTATAGGCATGCATCCATGCATGCACATAATCATAAAACATAAGTATATAGAATCTAGATAAAATTATTGGAAATTGTTGATAGTTATAGTGGGATGTACTTAATGTTATAAACCAAAAATATAAAAAGAATTTACTTCTTCAAACTTCGCAAAATTACTTTGTGGCATCAAAGTATTTTGATGCATTATTATTATTTCATATTATTATTATATAAAAATAATTATTTAAAATTCTTATAATATTATTATGAAATGTACATGGTATCATAAAACCAAAAATCTTAACATAATTAATAGAAATTGTTATAAGTTTTTCATGGAATTTATATATATAGTTTCATAAAATCAATAATTTCGTTAAAACTTTAAAAACACATAGTAATGCCAAGATCTAAATCTAAACATAGTAACAATTCAGCAAAATAATATAAATAAACTTAACGTGCGTAAAACATAAGCAGCAAAGGAAAGAATAAATCTCTATAAATAAAATAACACATATTTATGTGAGCATAGAGAATGAAAAATAGATTAGGATTAGGGAATGCAATCTCGTTCTCGCGAGATCTCGGCCCTTTTTAGCGAGATTGATCTCGGACGAAAAAAGTTAAGCCGGCGTGCAGCGTCATCAGCGCGCATTTGTTTTGTTTACTAATAGTTGTTGCTAGCTAAGGGAACGTACCCATACTACGTAACCAACTTTTTGCAATTTTTAACCCCCCCCCCCCCCCCCGGTGACTAAAAACCTAAGCCCCCCGCCGCTCATTTGTACCAAGCGTGGTATTTCGAAGACCCCCACCCCTGAACGGGTTACGTAGCATGGGTACGTTCCCTAACGTGTTATGTGATTGAGTTTCATTTCATTCGAGTATTTTTTTGGTTATTTATGCAAAAGAAGTTTCTTATGTAAAGTTGTTAAGTTTAATTTTTTTTGACTTTACGTGTTTTATTTGTTATAAAAGAACTGTTTCATTGCTAAATGATTTTTGTTTGATATTAGAAGAGAAAGGTTGTTTGTTTCATTTGTTATTTGATAGATACGTACGTCAAAGTTTACTACGAAGTTTATTAAAAAAATATAGACAAATACCTACGTCAAACAATGTTTGATGCCTAAAAGTCTATTGAAAAATTCGTGAAAATAAATGTTTATCTTATAATACTTATAATTTTTATTATTTTTTACCTAATTTATTCAAATATTGTGATTATTTGCAAAAAAAACACACAAAACTGCCAATCTCGCGAGATCTCGAAATTGGCGAGATCTCGCGGTATTGTTATTCTAAGCTCGCGAGATCTCGCTTAAGCCCCAATCTCGCGAGATTTGCATTCCCTAATTAGGATGGTATCAAAAGTAGCTTGGTGATGCATGCCCTTCTTTGAGTAGTAACCATGTGTTGAAATGTTTATATAACCTTTTTAGGTTTTTATTAGTGATGCAATAAGTGGTTTCTTTTAGGAAGGTGTTAAAATGAGAGGTGCGAGGTAGGATTCGTGGTTTTTGGCAAAGGTTGATTTAATTTTTGGCACTAGAACTTGATTATGTGATTTTGCTGTTTTGTTGGTGAGTTATGAGGATGGAGTGACAGAAGCGAAACGAAGACCACCAAGATGAAATTCGTTCAGACGTTGGATTCCCCTATATTTCAACAGGGTGTGAAAATCTGGACACTTAGCTCCAGAAGAAGAAATCAGATAGACTCCCTCGAAATGTGGGGATACTCAGGAATCCATGGACATCAAGATGCACAAAATGTATCCATTCTGGAAGAGCTTCACATCAGCAATAAGCTTTCGACGATCTTGAACTTGAAATATACCCTAATACAATGCCCTTACCTAATCTTCGAATTGAATATGATATGAGATTTTAACGTATTATAGTGTTTTTGGAGGGGTATTACGCCGTATTGCGTTTGCCCCTTCTTTAGCCAAAGTTTTGGACAGCGTCACAATTTGATTTAGTTAAAATCAGCCTCTGCGGAAAGCATCTGTGCGATGTTCACTTTATACCATCTATCAAAACGTCGAACCAAACATAAGTTCGCAAGGTAACATACATTAAATCTAGTGATTTTTAAGTGTCAAATTAAAAAAATTCGCCGAAAATCAGAGTGTTTACATATAAAAAATAATAAAAAATTGTGAAGTATTTTACAAAAATAATTGATATTTAAAAAAAATACAAATTTCCAAAAAAATCTTAGTAGAAAAATCTATCCACGCGATCTTTCCAAGTCATTATGAAATCCATGCAAGTATCACACAGACACAAACAGACTTCGCATTTACTGCATTAAAATATATTTCAATCTAACATGTACTGACAAAGTAAGGGAAATAAAACTTTTGTAAAACTAAATAATAACTTTGTGAGTACATGCAGAAGCGCTGAAAAATACTTCATGTGTATGATTTTAATAGGAAAAGTTCTAAAGCTCATTCCGTCGCCACTGTGATACAATTTTTAAATTTTAAAATATTAAAAACATTTTTGCGGCACGTTCCAGAGGAGAATATACTCTCAGTATCGTCCTGGTGTAAGATCACCATTTAGAATTAAAACCTTGCTTGAAAAGGCTTTTCATCACTAGATCTGAATAGCCAGGTCCGTAACAGGAATATTGTGTGACTCCAAAATGCCTATTTTTTATTTTTATTTTTTATTTTAGTTTATTTAGGAAACAAACAGTTATACATATTTTAATAAGAAAGTAACATATTACATGATTGCATTAACCAGCGAAGTTTCCGCTACAATTTATAATATATATATATATATATATTATAAATGTTATGATTAAGGTTTTCACGGGTGTAAGATGTAGAACAATTTTCTCGGTTTACCCGCGTAACGTAGCTTTTGGACCGAACAGACATGCGAAAGCTATCAGTTTGAGACAAAAACTCAAGACATAAGGCCTCTGAAGATGGACAGTGTGATCTGTCCGAAACGTCAGGAGTTAAAAAGTCCTTTTAAGGACTACGTTACGCGGGTAAACCGAGAAAATTGTTCTACATATATATATATATATATATAAAAACATGGATTAAAACATTAAAGAAAACATAAAGTGGTAGAAAAAAAGAAAAATATATATATATACAACAGAAATGAAAGAAAAAAACACACACACAAATTAAAGCATATGGGATATATAAATCATCCAAACATTATTATTATAATAAAAAGAAGGAAAACCAACATAATGAGAATGAAAAAATAACATGCAGCAGGGGTGGAGAGTTCGTAATTAACAATTTGTTTTAATTTTTTTCTATTATGGATTTAATAAATTGGCCTGAGGACAAATGGAAAATATCAGCGTCATAAAAATAAAAGGCCTTTGACAAAGTTAGTCACTCTATCTTAATGAATAAACTCGATAAAATCGGCATTCACGGAAACTTGCTTCGTTGGTTAGAATCATAGTTACCGTTAACAGATTTAACTCTTCCCCAATATTAGTTACGTCGGGCGTACCACAAGGATCTCACCTTGGACCCTTACTTTTCTTAATCTTTATTAACGACCTTACACATAAACTCCGCTGTAATTTTTCTCTATATGCTGATGACCTCAAATCTATGAAAGATTGTGAACTCTTACAACAAGACCTTAACACAATATCTACCTGGTGTGTTGACAATGAAATGGAACTGAATATTGCTAAGTGCAAAGTTATAAACTTCACCAAGAACACCAACAAAATTCTATATTCATATAGCATATGTGGTCACAATCTCGAAACAGTTGAATTAATAAAATATTTAGCAATTATATTTGACAACAAACTGACATTCAATCAACACATTGAATACATTGTGAGTAAATCAAATAAATTACTAGGTTTTATTGTAAGATCAACCAAACTGTTTGTGAGAAAAATAATTTTCCTCAGGGCGTACGTTTTATGGATAATGGGTGGAGCGTCTTCTTAGGAAAGGGAGGAGAGGAGGTCCTGAAATGGAAAAAGGTGTGAGGGGTGGATAGAAATCTTGGGGGTCAGTCTGTGTAGGAGTGACAGACATATTAATCTATCCCTCCCACTGCGGTGCAAGGCGATGGGTGTAGAGGTGCGGCTTCAGAGGTCAAAGGGTATCTCGTTCATCCAATCTCTCCCGATCCAGCCAAGACTTATACAAACCTCAGCTCATGAACCCTGTCACCCCTGGTAAATCATCAAACGTAGCAAACCACTTGAGATGACCTATGGCAGGGATGTTATCCAATAAATGATTCCAGTGGCGGCAGTACCCAACCCCGCCTCTCAAATGGAGATTCTGACCAATTCGTTCACAATATTATTCATTGATCTAATTTTCGTATGGAAATCAATATACATTATAATATATTGATTAGGTATTTTTCGAGATACAATATTATATCTATTTTTTCTTTATAAGATATATTCGCATTACTTTAGTATGCCAAATTCTTGTTATGTTCGATGTTTTATTTTTTGTAACCCCTTATCTGGCTGCCTTTTACGCATGACCTTTATAAAACCTTTTACTGTTCACCCTTAACCTAACGAAAGAAGGCTTGTGGTATATTTTATGTAACATGGTATTATTTAAACAAGACAACAAGAAATATAGCTTTGAATCATTCATAGATTTATTTATCGGGGTAGTTTTGTTCATCTGCTTTTTTTAAGTCAAACTTGACTAAAAACTACCAAAAAGAATGAAACTTCATTGTGCTGTGAATATTTGTAATCAAAAATTATTTCTTTCAAAAATTTTAACAAACGAGTAAATATTTAGCAAATGCACACATCAAATGTGGCATCAAACAGTATTAATAGCCTTGAGTCTGCGTGGTTGAAATTTAAGAACCCGACTCCGAGTGCATGTCTGACGCCGCGCCGTAGGCGCCGCGCCACATAAACTTCTGTGTACGTGGAAGTTTCAAACAAAGCTATCGTTGTAATTCGGTTTCGAATTCAAGAATTCATCAAAGGATGACGCCACTTACGTTAGTAGGTCGCGTGACGTTGTGCCCCTGGCAGGTATAAAGTACTACGCATTTATAAATTTGAGTATGTGGAATGATTGACGGTAATATTTAGAGTTGTGAATAATAGTATCAAGCCTATATATTACATATGACGTCATTGTCTGTCGCGGTTACTTTGTCCCGGTGACTAGCTGTTACTGGATCACAGTAGATTCGAGGAACCGGCTATTTTTGGAACCAGTTCCTATCGGATTTATAAAATGGCCACCAACACTCAAACTGTCAAAAGTCGCCCACAGAGCCTAGCAGTAAAAACCTGAGGAGCGGGTTTTTAACTGCCTGTTATTAATTAATCACTTAATTAAAATAAAATAATTCAGGAACCTACTAAATGTCTGTCTCAATCGTTCCCATAATCAATTCCAATTTTGGAAGTCAAAGAGAATCCCAGTTTTAGTGTTCATGAGACATGGAGACCACTGAATTTTTTATTCTTGACTAGCGACTACCCGCCAATGGCACTGTTTTAATTTTGTTTATTGAATGGCTTTTGGGTCCACAATATTTTTTTGTTTTCACATCTGCTGCGAACAGAATAAATCGAAAGGTTTTCCGACGCGTGAACAGGCAAAAGGGCAGCTGGCCGTGTGCGTGGATTTTCCAAATTGCTATCTCCTACTGCTATTATATCTCCTTTGGAATCTCTCTGGCCTTCCCTCTTCCCCCACCACTCTGCCACCGCTCCCCTGTGTGTCCCTTCCCATGCGTCCCCGTTCCCCCAACCGTTATCTTTCCGCAACTTCCCTCCTCCTCCCTGCCGCTTAACTACTGCAATACACACATTTTCCAAACAACTCGCGCCTCACATTTTTATTTAATTTTCATAATGCCAGAGTTAACAATTATACATAAAAACCTGCACACAACAAATCAGTAAAGTTTCTACCTTAACTTAAATACCTTACTTACCTTAACTTAATCGGTAAAGTTTCTACCTTACTTAGTAAAATTTCTACCTTAAATACCTTACTTCCCTTAACCTAATCAGTAAAGGTTCTGCCTTAATTTTAATACCTTACTAGTAAAGTTTCTACCTTAACTTAAATACCTTACTTACCTTAACTTAATCAGTAAAGTTTCTACCTAACTTAACTTAAGATTTACACCCAATTTAGATACTTTGCCACAAAAATATTCAATATGCTCCCATAAAATATCAAACTGAGTCAAATACAGAAAGACTTTTTAAAAAATGTTAAAATTTTGGATGTTTTCTAATGATCAAGCCTTTACTGGTGCCCTCACCCAAAAGCCTTGTCATTGACAGTTATTTTGTACTAATATTTTGAATGTGAATTTGTGACATGTAATTAGTATTTATGGCATACTTATGCTGTTTGTATTAAGTAAATAAATAACCTTGCTGTATATGTATTGTGTATATGCAAGCAATAATGTAAACTAAAATAAAGTATTGCTGTATAGGAACCTACATTACACCTTTATAAGTAAACCATAGACTAAATGCGAGAAACAATTTACTAAAAATTCTGCCTCAATGCAGGTTCGCCTAGTGAGGCAGGCTACGCACAACTTATAATATATTATGCTAGTTCTATATAACCGTTCTTACATATACGTGCGCCCAACAAATCACCAAAGTTTCATCGCAATCGGATGAATGGTTTAGGAACGCAAACGGAACAAACAAAGAAACATTCGTATTTATGTATCGAGATAATGTCAAATCCTACCATCAAAAATGTAATGTAATAATACTATTGCAATTTAAAAAAATTGCAATTTTAACTACACTGCTGAAAATTAGTTTGATGTCTGACTACAAACTCTTATACCTGGACTCTGGCGTTGTAAGATTTGCATTGTCTTTTTCTCTATCTGGCTTTTTCTACGCTACGCAATTATCTTAAGCCTCGATTTTATTGAGCGAGTTTACAAGCTACAAGCCGGCGATTTCACTATCTGCTAGTAAACTCGCTTAGTGTAATCATATATACTATCTAACTAGCAGAATTTAAAATGAACAAGTTTACTAGCAGATAGTGAATTCGCCGGCTAGCAGCTTGTAAACTCGCTCAATGTAATCGAGGCTTTAGCGATATTATATCCATCGCGAGAAATAAAATCTTGAAATGCTTTTTAAGTGTTGAAATATGAAACTAGTTATTAATGGTAGTTCGACAT
Organism: Limnephilus rhombicus; assembly: GCA_929108145.2. NCBI lineage: Eukaryota > Metazoa > Arthropoda > Insecta > Trichoptera > Limnephilidae > Limnephilus > Limnephilus rhombicus. The sequence continues at coordinate 51,811,469 of OV815280.1, read as the reverse complement.
TTTTCAGTTGTTTCATAAGAAAAACGTTTTTAAGAAATGAGTGCAGAAATCTCCGACAAAGTCGTGTAGTAAACCAGTGGTTCCCAAAGTGGGCGATACCGGCTTTACATAGTTGGATGACCTAGATTTTAATGAGTGTCAAAGAAAAAGCTACGTAATTTTCGTGATTCAGAGCTCGCCGTATGGGAGCCTTATTATCATTATTTTTTTACAGATAACTCCACACAAGAGGCCCTGAGGAAAAAAATTGCCTCAAGGATTCTGTCGTCTTTGAGGATGCTGTGTGGAGGGACTTTTTATGGAAATGAAGGAGAAGATGTTCTTGGAAGTTGGAAGGAAAAACGAGGGGTCGGTAGGGATCTGGGGGTCGATGTGTTCAGGAGTGACGACATCGAGAGAGTCCGGCTGGACAGGTCAAATGTTCTCTCTCAACCAGACTCTCTCGGTCCGGCCCTCCATGCAGTAGGTGGATTAAAGCATCCACCACCAAGACCTCCCCTCAAACCTCGCTCCATGAACCCCAACACAAAGCGAACCACTTGAGGTGACCTATGAAAGGGATGTTGTAGTTGACCCTCGGATTTTTGATCCCCTAGACTAGGGATGGCGAACCAATGGCACGCGACTCAATATTTTGGGCACGTCACTGATCAGTGATCACAAAATTTATTATGCACTACGAAAAAAAGTGTGAAATGTATAAGTAGGGGAAGGAGCGAACCCGCGTTCTCAGATTATCTCAGTTCAAAGAATTATCGGAAATACTCAAGTTTATTATTTATCCTGATTGATTTGATAAACTGAATTTGTCCCCATTCGATTGGTTGGAAATTGATGAATTTGAAATGCAGCTCATTGATTTCCAGTTTAATTCAAAATGAATTCAAAAATTTGTTGAAAAAAGGAGAGAGTTAGAATTAATTGAAACAGAAAGATGGACTGCTAATAACATAATTTTGGAAACATGGAACGTTATCATGCAGACACGTTTAATTGTTTGAAGAAGTTGGCTCATGCTATTTTAACAATATTTTCATCAATCTATGCCTGCGAGTCATTATTTTTAGAGATAAATAACATTAAAGAGTCGGTTATTTACCGTTTGACAGATGACTCTAGTTCAGCATGCATTCTGCTTAAAGTAACATCTTACAACCCTAACATATATATGTTATTTGTCATCTAACGGGTCGTCCATTAATCACGTGATGTTTTTTAGCAACTTTTTAACCCCCCCCCCCCCCCTGGTGTTATGTGGTGAGGTTTTAGACTATCCCCCCCCCCAAAATCACGTGTATTTTTTTTAATACAAAGTATTTTGAAATTTTCAGAATATTATCACGAAAAATAAATACACGTGATTTCTCATAGTACCCCCCCCCCCCATCGTGATTTTTTCCGAACCCCCCCCCCATGTGATTAATGGACGACCCCTAACCTGCAGCAACAGAAGTCACAATAATTTTACTTTAATTTAAATTACGAGTATAATGCTAAATGTTCCTAATTAGTAGTAGTAAATAAAAAAAGTTTTTAATTGATAGTAAGTATTTATTATTATTATTTTTCCAATAATCACAAAGTCAAAATTATTTCATGGCACGTCTATGACATCATTAAACATTTCTTTAGAAAAATGGAACGTTGATACTTAAAGGTTCGCCATCCCTGCCCTTGACCCTAGACAGATGATTCGTCCGCCAGTTCATTCCTCTGACACTTAATACCCCAAAAGATTATTTATTTCATACTTCCTTACTCGTAACGCATAGGGAGAGGATATACGGCCGTATAAAAATGCACACATACATAAGTATGTTGCATTTTCTTATTCGACTACGTTCTGCATACTCCTTCGTACACTGTATTTTTATGTAGAGGATTTCCACTCAAGACCACCTGCAGATATTAGTAAATCAACTTTTTTGAACGGCTATATATCCTCTTTGTGTACGTTTCCAGGGAGGAAATACAACAGATATAATCATTTACGGGATCACTATTCGTGGGATCAACTGTCCGAGGGATCAACTATCGTGGATCGACCCAATATTAACTATCGGCGGATCAACTGTCTGAGGGATCAACTATCGTGGGTCGACTGTCCAATATCAACTATCGGCGGATCAACTGTCCGAGGGAATAACTGTCAGAGGATAAACTGTCGGGGGATAAATTGTCGGGGGATAAAGTGCCATGGGATCATCTATAAACAACGAGAAATTGACTCTCTCGCTTGCATCGTAATAATTTTTTTATCTATATAAATAAAAATGAATCGCCGAAATGTACGTATAAACGACTGCACCAAATTGGATAATTCTTTTTTTGTGTTCGTTATTTTCAGGACATGGTTTATATAAAAGAAGCGGTGAGCTCTGGCATAATGAATTTTGTGTAAAAAATTGCAATAGGTGGCACGCGAGCTGTTTGAAAACTGAATGTATGGAATGCGAGAGGGGGAGGGGAACTCGGGAGGGGGAGGGAAACTCGAGAGGGTGGTTTGCGGGGCGGGAGAAGCGGGAGAGGGGGTGGGGAGAGGGAAGGCGGAGAAGGCGGAGTGGGATCGCGTGAGTGAAAGGGGATGCGGGAGAGGAGGGGGAGGCGGAAGGGGAACTAATTTAGAAGAGAGAAATAATTTCTTTATTAAGTGGCATATACTCGTACATGCCAGGAACTCACTAGTTTATTTATAATTTCTCGAAATATACGGGCTAAAGTTCACAGAGTTTGAAAAGCACTGTAATGAAGCACCCGCCTTTCATATTGAAAAGTGTGGCTGCCTATAATATGTGTGGCGGCCATTACTACGTCCAATTTTCCAAATTGAAACTGATATCAAAAGCATTAGAGGAAATTAAATAATTTGCCCCAAATGGAGAGAGAGCCTTCGCGCTGGGAAAACACACCCCCTCTTCTTTTCCACCCTTACCGTTCTGCGCTATTATTTTCCGTTTGTTAACATTGTATTTATTTCCGAACAACCTAACGATAATCAAATACAATAATTTTTCGCATTCGCCCTTTATGTTTGACTTGGTCCCTAGCGAAATGAATATAAAAAACACACATTTTAACGCTCAAGAAAATGTATGAAAGTAGCTATGGATGTTAATTTGGAAGGTGGGTATGGGTAGTGTCGCCCCAAGAACCATTTATTGGTTAAACAACACCCCTGCCATAGGTCAAATTATGTAGTTCGCTCCGTTTGACGACTTAGAATGGATGCCCGGGTTCATGGGGAGAGGTTTGTCTAGGTCTCGGCGACGGATGCGTTTGCTCACGTTCTGCGTGGCGGGCCGGATCTGGAGAGACTGAGGGATGAGGGAGACTTTTTGACCTCTCTGGCGGGACTCTCGGAACATTGTCTTGCACCGCAGTAGATGGATTCATACGAATACACTCAATGAAAACGTTACTTAGATTGATTCTAGGCAGTGTTTGGTGACCAGATCTGAACAGCTATACTATATACTGTATATACTATAGCTATACTATATACTAGGTATACTTACCGACCTTCCTCTTTCTTATCTCCCTAAGCTATTCAGCCTCACAATATACCTCAAATGGGGATGCCATAGTCTCACTGGCTTCTGACGGGAGCAATTGGGACTCTTGTGTGGTATTCACATAAAAAGTCCTACGTGAAATCTGATTCAATAACTTAAATTTGTTTTAAATTTAAGTGTCATTTTCTAAATTGGAACTGTTGTGTGAAGAATTCCGGCAAGCCATAAAGTATGTACCACCGCATAATGCTATTAAGTGATTATTAAATGATTTTTTCACTCATCTTTTCTAACGAGTGAACTATCGTGACAACTTCAACATAGAAAAACGGAAAAATAATAAACAAATATTTCAATTTATTTTTAAAAAACTATACTTCGCCTGGGTGATGCTAAAATGATCGTGTACATTGCACTATTGCACCCTCTCAAAATAAAGTTTATTCAGATAAACCCGTCAAAATTCCAGCTTTATAGGTATTGTGACTGGTGGGTTTTATTGTGGATGGTAAATATTTTCGAAATGACAATATTGCGTCTTCCGGCCTTTATTTAACTTCATGGGGATATTTCTTGCCCTACATCGGGTGGTTTGGAGAAAAGGGCACTCGCTTTCGAGATAACGTTTATTAAGGGGTAGTAAGAATGGAACAGGGGTGGACTTACACGGCAGCTAAAGGATTTTTTTTAGACAACATACATTCCACGGTTACTGTAATGTATCATTATTAGTCTACGATTAGTTCTCACATTGCTTTAGTTGTCTATGGGCTCTTCGGGTCACATGGTCTCGTTTCCGAGATGTGTCGAAGATAACCGAAGGTAGATATGCAGAGTCTTCATTTTCCTTGAGCTCGGCAGACAAAATCTAGCTTGCAGCTAGAAAGGACATTAGTTCTCCGGACCATAATTATAAATTACGATACGTCATTAAACAGTAATGTAATTCAAAGAACCTAAGTTTTTCAATACGCATGCTGTATATACTGGTGCTTACTGAATACTGTACCAGCACTTACATATAAAGAATGTCTGTTTGGAAAGGACATTAGAGATATTACAGTTATTAATAATAACCTGACAATATTTTTTATTCCTTCTACTTTTTCATCTACTTTCGTATGGTGGGGGGGTCAGAAAGGGACATCTAGGGCCAGTCTAGGGCCTCAGGCATCGTCCTGTGATTTGTGAACCTCATCAGTCCCGCCCGGGAATGAATGGAGCGTGCATTCCTTGACCACATGTTAGGAGGTCTGCACCGCACCGTAGTCACACATTCTTGATTAATGTGGGTACAACGGTCTGCACCGCACCGAAGTCCCCATCTATGATTAATGTGGGCACAACGGCTTTGGGAGCACCTTTTTCTATTGATGGTGGACCAGATTTTTACCAAGGCTGTCTCTCTGTGGGGTCTTGTACCAGAATGGCATTTTCCATGCTGGTCGATTGCCACTCGAGTTTCCGCCTATCTTCTGAGATGAGAGGTAAGCGGAGAAGCCTCTCCTTCCATCCAGGAGGGTTTTGGGGCTTCAAGGGGCATGCTGGGAGAGAGAAGACATCATCGGGCAAAGATATTTACACTTTTTTGCAGCCCCTTTTTGCATTCCCTCGGTGTTGCAATCTCTCGCCTGATATTTGAGGGGGTTATGTTTGGAAGTACGGAGAACCAATGGAGATACCGACGTAGCATTCGTAGCGGTCGATTGAATTCCTTTCTTAACTTAATTACCAAAAGAAATATCATATAGGGATAGACGGAAAAATACGCATTACAAATTCGATTTTCCATATAAAAATCTCCATTACCGCCATTTTTTTGTATGAATTTGACATTTGCGAAGTTTCGTTTTAATGTACATAAATACGCATGAACATAGTGTAAATACGCATTACTTAATTTGCCTAAACTAAAAACCTAAAAACCTATTTTGTGTACCAGGAAATTGTAGTAACATGGAATGGCGTAAAACTCACATAACCTCAGCGGGATAATGGTGTCGCCTCCACTTTGCACCGATTCTAAGAACTCAGTACATTTTTATTATTTATTTATTGAAACATTTATTATAATTACACTTTTACAACAAAATATTTTTTTACGGGTTTTTTTTACTACCCTTCCATTAAAAGCATTTGCTTGTGTATGGAAGGGGAGTGTACATAAATGCTATTAGTTATTAGTTAGGTATAAGTTAGTACTTAAATAATTAATTGTACATAAATATATGTGAGCTGCAGTATTTATTTGATAATGGTGTGTTTTTTTTTTTTAAAGAAAGAATGTTATGGAGAACTAAGATATTTGAAAGATTAGTTGACAGTAGTTTTTTTCTTAAAAATATTTTTTAAATGTCTCTTGACAGAGAGCAGTATTCGGGTTTTATCATTGATGCTTCTGATTTCTTCTGGTAGACGATTGAAAAAAAGTTCTTCCCTGATAAGTATAATGATTAGTTTTGGGCATAGAAAAACATGTTTAAGTCGAGTTCTGTTTTCATTTAAAAATGGATATTTATCTTTTTATTTTATTATTTGAATTACTGAATTTTTAATATATAAATCTTTAACATGTAGATAGTTTTCAATTTAACACATCTCTAAAACTCGTCAAGGTATTAAATCGATCAAAATTCATTTCACATCAACCGCTTGAACGGCAACTGTATTATGACTTATAGTTTTCATACCACAGGTGTGGGTAGAAAGAGCAAGTATAAAATTAGGAATAATCCCTAACAGAGTTTTCAATTATTTTCATTTCATAAACGCTCAAGTCTACTAGATGCGGTGACAATAAAATATACAAAGCTAACCTACCCGATGATTTTTGAAAACTTCTTTAGCACCGTTGTGATTTGAAACTCGATGAAACGAAAGCTAGCGACACTAAAAAGAGACAAACACATACGTCTGTGGGATTTAGCCTGCGAGAGAATGAAATAGCAATAAAATATTTGTTGAAGTGAAACTTCTTTAGCACCGTTTTGATTTGAAACACGATGAAACGGAAACGACACTAAAAATAGACAAACACGTACATCTGTAGAATTTAGCCTGCGAGAGAATGAGTGAGAATGAAACCTTCCCGCATTGGTCACTTTGATTATGAGCTCACCTTATAAGTCTCCTATAGGTTGAGAATGTGTGGTGAAGGTTTCTCTTCTACCGCGTGTGAACTGCACTCGTTTTTTTTTTACAGGTACTCGGTTACAATATACCTAATACGACAAATCCACGGTCCCACGCAAGTCTCCTGTATAAAGCGATAAAAAGCGCCTGACGAACTGTTGACGCAACTATGTATACCTATCTATATACCTTGTTCCATTTCTCTACCCATCCTTTTTTACCACAATTACCTGTCCCTACTGACAATATTACCTACCGTACAACAATAAAATCAATATGTTAAAAGAAACTGTGCAACGAACACCATTATTCTCTCAGTTTTATATAACATCGACCAGTTTATGGAAGCTTGTGCACTGAGTGACTTAGTGCTCCCTCAGACCCATAATATTGAGCCGAACATCAACCATAAGGGATAAGTCAGTTTCCTTCCCCATTCATCTGTTTACCATTCCCCATAGTTGTGTCAAAGTATTCACAAGCATAACATTTTTTTTAATATATATTGATACAGTCCACTCCACGTGTCGCATTTGCGATACCACGAACCTTAGCGGCAAGACATTCAGCAGAACAAGGATTGAATCTTTTTAATTTTTGTAAACTCAATATCCAATCTTCAAAACACTCCAAAATGAACAAGCAAAGAAAACACAAAAGAAAGCGACATCTAGCGACTTCGAAGAAGAAAACAAGGATAGCAATAAGATGAACAAATGTAAAGAAAAAGGTGCTCTGGAATTCGACAACAAAATATGGAAAAAAATCATGCTTCACATTGATAAATAAAAAAGTGCTTCGTATTCTCCCCACTCTTGTCTACTTTAGTTTTCTGAAGATTTCACTTCTACCGCGTGTGAATTGCACACTCAATGAGATATATTAATTACTAGCTTTTAGCCACGGCTTTGCTCGCGTGGTATTAGGCAGAAATTGCAGTACAAAGAATTTTTCCACGGGAATGAAATGTTTTTCCGGGATGAAAAGCAACCTACATCCACTTCCCAGTACTCCAACCATTCATATGCATAATTCACGTCGGTCAGTCGCTCCCTTGCAACATGAAAAAAGGACAAATAAACAAACGTACTTGCGCATTAATAATATTAGTTAGGACTGGCTGAAATACCTTGCGTTGCCCGGGTTTTTTCTGTTTTAAGGATGTTAAAATATGACCGGGATGGTTTTTTAGAAAACTCTGTACGGTGATTTGCTCTTATTTTTAAGGTCGAATGTTCTTAAATTCATCAATCTGGGAATAAAGCTGTAGATATTTATTAAAAACAAACCCACAATTACATAATATAATATACTAGCTGAAGTTCCCGGCGTTGCCCGAGCTCTACTCTGATTTTTTTTAGTCTGGGGTGAGAAAAGGGGATGGTGTGAGAGTGGAATTCTTCTTCTTTTGTAGGCTAAGTGTTCAAAATGTCATCTACATGGAAATAAAAGCGTACATACATACCCACAACCACCCATCTTAATATATATTACGTAAGTATATATTAATAGATAGATTAATTCGAGTGTAGTTTACACGCAGTAAAAGCGAAACTTCACCAAAACAATCTCAACCAATACTTGAAAAAGTGAGATCATAATCAAAGCGACCAATGAGCGCAGACCTCGCATAATTTCCTTTTCATATCTCAACCAACAGGAGCCTTTGAAAGTGACATCATTATCAAAGCGGCGGTGAGCGCAGTTGATGCATCGCAGGTGCACTAATCGTCATTTCCGTTTCATCCTTTATTGGATAACCAACACCACTGCCATAGGTCACCCCAAGTGGTTCGCTACATTTGGAGATTTAGCAGGGATGCCGGGGTTCATAGGGTGAGGTTTGTCTAGGTCTTGGAGGCGGATGACCAGGACACACTGAACCCCAGATTCCTACCCACCCCTTAAACCCCTTTCCTTCCCAGAACTCTCATCTCCTTCCTTTAATTAAAAAACCTCCACACAGCATCCCCAAAGATGACACAGGCCCTGAGGGAAATTATTTTTCTCAGGGCCTCCTGTGTGGAGCTCATGTAAAAAAAAATCCGAAATCCAAATCACAACCATGCTATAGAAGTTTCACTACAAAAACAAAAAAAAATCTGAATCTCCACATTTAGGTTTTCATGATTTCGGCTATCAAAATTGAACAATCGAGATTTTTGCATTAATTTTGTGTTTCAGGATTTGACTATTTTGACTATCGCCATTTCGACTTTCGTTATGTTTTCTAGCAGACCTAGACCATGCACATAAAGAGCTCTGTAACAGGCTCACGTAGTTATCGAAATTATAACGTGAGGAATTGCCGCGATGTATTTATAGACTCGTAAAAAGGCAATTTTGAACATTTTCACGGGCCTGGACTGATAGTTTCCCCTTTCACATGAGGGGTGGAAACTCGAGGCGGCGCAGTTTTATGGCCGTAAATAAAAGCAGCCTTCCCTTCCTTCCAATAAACATCCCCCCACTCTCACCCGTATATCTCACATCTTTATTAAAACCTTCCACACTTTCAACTCACTCAATTATCAATAAAATTAAAAGTTTTGTCCTGGAGTGTGCTACAATAAGTGTGTGAAAATCAATTGATAATTCTTTTTGAAATCATTAAAAAATTGTACAATTTTAGTACGTTTTTAAAAAGATTGCGTTAACAACCAAACTGTATTCACTTACACTGTTTATTATTAATAGACTCTATTTGTATTTATATTATACACGATCTACATGTTTCGTGAATAATGTTCACATCAGGAGTGAATGTATACTCCTGGTGATGTAAACCAAGTTATTTGTCTTTTTAATACAATGAATAATGCTATCGAAAACTAAAAAGCTTTTAGAAGAATTTTTCTCCGAAAAAAATTAATATATTTTATTTTTTTTACTTAACTGCACACATCTTTGGGGTTGTGAGGAGTGAATATGGGACATGAAAAGACCTATGTTGCAGAGAGGAAAAACAAAAACCGGCAAATCGTAGCCGATAAAAATAGCCGAGCTGTTGAACTCAAGAACGAGTCGTAGAAGCGAGGATGTGAGAAATGTCATCCATGTACGAGGGTGTGTCAATTATTTCAACGTTTGAATTCAGAAACTACTGATATCTCAAAAGTTGCGTCTAACAAAGAAAATGAGAACTGCATTTGATTTTTTTTTAATTCAAATGCTCGCTAAAATGCATTGAGAATCAGAAAAAAAAACCTAAAATATGCATTTTTACAGTATGGTTATTAATATTTTTTTAAGAATAATTTAGCTTTCAACGTTTGTTTGTTAATAAAAACTGCGTATAGCTGACAAAAATGAAGAAAAAAAAATCTAATTTATGAATACAAGTAAGTCCACAAGAATACTGTTTTTAACCAAAAAATGTCTTATTTTCCTCTTTTATATTTTTAACAAACACATCACATTTGTTTAAAAAAAAATTGCTTTCTTTTTACGGCAGTTATCGAATAAAAATTAAGTTTGGTACAAAATATAAAATATGGACCCTTTGTTTTATTTTTTCCCAAATCACGAAATCTCTTTTTTTTTAAACTTCGGCCATTTTAGCGAGCTAATAGCTAATAGTGAACACCAATTTTATTTATTTTTACGTTTTCGAATAGCTAGAGATCGTACGCAACTTTTAAGACCCCAGGCGTTTAAAAATATGTCAATTTTTTTTCTCTCTATGGAGAGCGACACAATCTAATGTTAGGCGTGTTTCGCGACTTATGCACCGGTGCCGAAGGGATCAATAGAGCTAGTTCCTCGGAGCATCTTTCATTGTAATATCGGTAGAGCAACGACAGCATCCTACCTGACGCATGTGCTCTAAAGATTGCAATCTATCAAACGGACCACCCAATTTCTGCACAATGTCAAAGTATTTTTTAGGTATTTTGGGGCTCCAAACCGTCAATTGCTGCCAAATTAAACAGTGGGCACACTTGAGAATTGTGCAGGGTCAGCAGTAAAGTTGTGCACTTTTAGGCCATCCGCTCATGCAAAACAGTTGTCGCCGCATTCGCAATCAACCTCCAGAACAAAATCAATATTTTTCTGATTTGACATATCGCAGATTACACGAAAACTTCACAGTAGTGCTGATCACCGCGGCAGTCGCGTTTCAGTTGCATTGTTGACAGGTTGCCATGATAGTGGCTCACGAACTGTCAATTTTGTCATGTTTTGACATGTCAGATGAGAAAAATAACGATTTTGTTCAGAAGGTTGATTGTGATTGCGTCAAAAACTGTTTGTTTTTTAGTTTCTGCATGAGCGAAGGCCTTTAAAATGTCTGCGGGCCCTGTACATCACGCCCAGTTTTTGAGAGGCTAACTTGACTCTGACTTCGATGGATAATAATAATAATTTTTATTTTAGTAATTTTTACATTTAAGTTTACAAATTTCTAATTGATAATAATATTTCATATTCTCTATATTTTTTCAAGTTTTATGTAGCTTCTACAATACACCTTGAACTTTCCAATTGGTGTGGACTTTAAAGTTTCTGGTAGTGTGTTATACAACTTCATTCCCTTGTACAGTAGACTGTTCTGCGTATTCGCTTTGTCCTTTTTTTGTAGCCTAATTTCCTTGCACGTCCTTGTGTTATATCTGTGAATGTCTTTATTGTATAAAATTTTATTTGAGAAGTATTTTGGTAACGTGTTATTCAATATTTTGTGGATAAATACCATCGTGTTCAAGGTCAGCATCTGTTTCACGGTCAACCAATTTAGTTCCTTTAACATTTTAATAATTTTTGAAAATCTGTTTCGTCGAAGAATTATTCTCATTGCCCTGTTTTGGAGAATTTGTAACTTATTTTGTTCTCTTTCGTTACATAGGAAAAGTATACTTGAACAGTAGTTGAAGTGTGGAGCAATAATTGAATTGTATATGGTGATTGCAGTTTTTCTAGAAATTTTTGGCCGAATTCTTCCAAAAAAAGATATCTTTTTGCCAATTTTCTTTTGAGTGTATTCAGCATGTCTATTGAAGTTTAGTTTGGAATCTAATATAACTCCTAAGTATTTCAGCCGCCTCATGGAGCCCCCATGCCTGAGATGGTCACTTAAAATTACACCAAGCTTATCAATGGAAGGCACATTTTGAAGATTGCTTCCATTAAAAAGACAATATAAAGAAAAAATAAGTGAATTAACAAATAAACATTCAAAAAGCAGATTTTTTACAAGCAGCAACAAAGCTTGCCGTTTAAACTCAGCTTCATTGATATTAAATGTCAATATCCGAAGTGATTTATTTTAACAACACGGTGGGATTCCCCACCACGTTACCGGCATGACTTATTTTGGCGGTGATGAAGATAGCTATCGGGAACTAGACACTTTTAATGGTCTCTATACTTCACTAAATCCAAATTTAACCTCGAAATTTTCGAACCATCTGAAGAAATGTGATACAATTCTAACCCGATTTCTAATATTTTACATTAACATTCCGAGCACGCCCAAGAAAAAGTCAGTAGGAGTGAGTCACGCGTGGTACTCACACTCATACTCCGTCAGATAGTGAAATCTCAGTTTTGAAGTTGAATTGAATTGAACCAGAATAGAGATTTTGAATTTTAGAATTAACCCTGAGAACAGCTGATTAATTGGCCGTGTTGAAGAAAGTCGTACTTAAATTGCGAATTTACAAAATAGTGGAATTGGAGCAATGACGGATGTATCGTTTCATTGAGAAAAACATGTTTTGTATTTTAATTAGGCGTTTTGTATTAGAAGCCAGGGGCTGCCGGAGGAATCATGACACAGTTAAGTTTTTTTTTTGCATTAACTTCACACAGGAGGCCCTGAGGAAAATAATTTCCCTCAAGGCCTAAGTCATCTAAGATGCTGTGTAGGGGTCTTTTTGAAGAGAGGAAGGAATGAATATTGGTTTTGAAGAGACCCATGTTGTAGGAAGGAAGAAACACAAAAGCCGGCAAATCGTTCCACAGCCGAGCTGATGAACACAAGAACGACTTGAAGAAGCGACCCGTTCTCATGTGACCAATGTCAACCGTATACATAAGTTGGGCACACGTTTGGCGTGTTTCCGACTATGCACCGGTGTCGAAGAAATCAATGACGCTAGTTCGTCGGACCATCTTCCATTGAAAAACCGGTAGAACAAGGATAGCATTCCCACCGAACGCCTGTGCTCTAAAGATTGCAATCCGTCTGTTAAATTAGGAGAATCTATCAGAGGGTCGAGGGTTTTTTCAAGTATTTTGGGGCTCCAGACCAGAGGTGGCTGCCAAATTCAACCGTGGGGCGCACTTGTGATTTGTACAGGGTTGGCAGTTGTGTACTATTAAAGTATCTGCGGGCCCTGTACAGTACGCCCAGTTTTTGCGAGGCTAACTTTACTCTGGCTTCGATGGAGCCCCCATACCTGAGCTGGTCACTTAGGGTTACAAAAAGTTGTTGAAAGGAAGAAACACAAAAACCGAAAGATAGTTCACAGCAGAGCTGTTTAGCACAACTGTGAGTCTCGTGCGGTAACCTTAACATATTCTTATGGTATTAATGTAGGCACCGACATTTTACACTCCAGAATATAAATCGGTGTCGAGAGAATTAATTATGCCAGCTCTCCTCCAAAATATCGCTGGATCAAACACAGCATAATATTCCCACTTATTGTCTATATTTTTTATAGATTATAATTACATATTTGTAAAAAGCATTAACTTTGTGGCTCGCCATAATTTACAAGAAAAAACACATATAAATTTGTTGTAGACCACTTTTATTTTATACACACTCTATCGGTTTCGGAAGCACCCTTCCTTCGTCAGGAGAATATTATAACTAAACTATGATACAGAATGTTGACAGATATACAAATTTTAGGTGTTTAAGTGGGAGGTAGGCAAAGGGGTGGGGGTAATTGCGGGATTTCCGGAAAGAACAGAGCGGTTAATTGGAAAAATATTTATAATGGGACTGAAAGATAAATTAATTTGGTTATTAAGGAAGGGTGCTTCCGAAACCTGTAGAGTGTGTATAAAATAAAAGTGGTCTACATCAAATTTATATGTGTTTTTTCTTGTAGATTATAATTACGTTTCTTTACATTTTTTATGTTTTTGTCGGTACCAACTGTGGAATTCTAACAAGAAACATAATTTGACATTCAGCCGAGCGACCTACCCGCCATGGACTCCAGATACCAATATCTACAGCCTGTATGTCGGACGAATATCTACAGCTCATATGTTGAACTAATATCTACGAACTTCAGAGTGTTGACTAATATCTACAGAGCGTAGGTTGGATTAATCAGCTAAATGTGTCCAATAGTCCGATATTAGGGATTTTTACATACATACTTACATAAATTAAGTTTTTTAAACTGCATACGCAATATTACGTTATTCCAATATGCTATACATAATTGCAAATCCAACCTCTGCCAGTGCTGTAGATATTCGTCAACTTTGGTTCTCATAGATATTCGTCAACAGTTTGAGCTGTAGATATTCGTCAACACTTTCCTTCTCATAGATATTAGTTCGATTTTTTCAGTTTTTGGAATTCCTGTAGATATTAGTAGACGCCTCCCCCGCCATTCTATGGAACATCGGTTTTCACATCGTCCAAAGATGTATTGTGAGCAATGGAAATGTTTTAGGTAGATTATCAACAGTAATAAAATTCGCGAGACAACCAAGTAAATATAGTTACAATTATTGCAGTCCATCCTCACAACACTTGCAGAGTTACACATTCTGTAAAAAAATACTCTTACGTTCATAACCGTGTATTTGTAACAAAAAAATGTAGAATAAAATTCCCTACCTTAGCCAATGGGGTGAAAAACTACGCTCATCTGTCTTCTACACTGAATATATTGATTCAACAATCAACCTTACCTCCAAGTACGGAATAAAATAAACATTAAACGTTTATTGACAATCAGTATATATATTGAAAGAAAAAAAACATACATTAAAGAATCGTATCATAAAACATTAATTTGTAATAATCTAGACAAATATCAGAGACGTTCGCGAACCTTAGCCAGTAATCCGTGACATTATTTGAAACAAATAATGTTAATGAAATTTTGGTCTCCGGTGACTTAATTTAATTTTTTTTCTTCAAAATCAAACACGATGGCCGGTATGTCGAGGGGTAAGGCTCTTAACTCCCAATCTAAAGGTCGCGGGATCGAATCCCGGCGTGGGCAAATATAAATTTTATTGGATTGATTTGTCCTATTTCACAATTCATTAATTTAAAAATAATTTATAGTATATTTGCGGCACTTTCCAGAGTGGAAGATACTCTCAGTATCGATCTGGTGTAAGACCACTATTCAGAATTGAAACGTTGCTTGAAATGGCTTTAGCCGTGTTTGGTGACCAGATCTGAATAGCCAGGTACTTCCCCACCTTTCTCTTCCCCATTTCCTTCCCCTCTCCATTACCTTCGACCCCAACAATTGGTGATGCCACCGATTCTCACTGGCTCCAGACGGAAGCAGCTGAGACTCTTGTCAGGTATATAAAAAATATTTAAAAAATTCTTTCACATTTCGACTGGTCACTGAGCCGAGTAATCGACTAACCTTTCACCCCCTCCAATACATATTTGAATGGTTTTTTTAATGTAATTAGTTGAAAAAAACATTAAAAATGTCACCGGAGACCAAAATTTCATTTACATTTTTTACTTCAAATAAAATCAGGAATCACTGCTTAAAGTAAGTCAAGTACATCCCTTAACACCCCATTTACACAAAAACCTTTTTCCTGATTTTTTAAACAATCCTATGTAATTAAAATTTAAAAATATAGAACGTCTTCGGTCTTAAAAAAAAGCATAGATAAATACATAATATTGACAGGTAATTAATTAAAGAATTACTAACCATTAAATTTTCCAGGTTGTGATAGTTGATATGAATCCTTGAAGTTTGTGATACACTGATTTTAAACAAACAAACAAAAATATAAACTTTAAACAAACAGGTAATAAACACTCACTTCAAATGGACAATAACTATGTACGGAATAATTAACTGTTTAAAATATTTAACTGTGATTAAATCTACCACAATAATTTAATTTAATTAGAGATACATGATATTATATTACACAAGCAGATTTTTGTTTTTCACAACAAATTAGCATGAATTTTTGGTTATTAATTGGGATTTGAATAATGTATTTTTATATTTTAAATAATACACACAGTGTTATCCATATTAATCCTTCGAGAGTACTGCTAAACAATCGAACAAAAAATTGAAAAATCTTTTTGAAATGATATTAGAATGGCAACAATAAAAAATTATAGCATAAATTTGCTGTCTAAAAAAAAGTTTATAAGTTTTCGTTACGTTTAGTCACGCGAAATGCATTTTAGACACATTTTCCGACCGGTTAAAGAGCTCCAAAGATGACAAACAAAAATTTAATATAATAACGATAAAATAGAAGTTTTCCGACAGTTTAGAGTTTCCCAGAACGCGATGTTTGCAATTGTACAGTGAAGCGAGGGCGGTTTTCCGTCGGCGTCTTCCCCGCCTAGCTGCTGGAGCGACACTAGCGCCTCCTGGCGCCGCCCCCGCCCAACCGACCCTCCCCCCGCCCAACACAACCTAACCTGCCTCTCATTGACTCAGCGAGGGTTGGAACCAACATCTGTTCGGCGTTGGACTAACGACCAAACTTCTCGGCAGGAACATTTGTAATTGCCGCCAGCAATGAACGTTCATGATTTGTTTCGTTTTGCTTGAAATGCCCAATAAATCTTCCAAAAGAAATGAATAAACTTTTAAATTTAACACTGTAAATTTGTGTACAATTTCAGCGCAGTTTTGCATTCGTTAGGTCAATTTTAATCCGATAAAACGCTTTTTCTTGAAACATCTCAACTCTTTACTTTCATTTTTTTTACATGAGCTCCACACAGGAGGCCCTGAGGGAAATTATTTTATCTATGTCATCTTTGAGGATGCTGTGTGGAGGGTTTTTTTAAGGAAAGGAAGAAGGGGAGAGTTCTGGAAAGGAAAAGGGTTTAAAGGGTTGGTAGGAATCTGGGGTTCAGTATGTCCTGGTCATCCGCCTCTAAGAAATAGACAAACCTCACCCTATGAGCCCGGGCACCCCTGCTAAATCATCAAACGAAGCGAACCACTTGGAGTGGCCTATGGCAGAGTGTTGGTTATCCAATAAAGGTTCCCGGGGTGGCGGTACCCATTCCCGCCTCCAAATTGAAAAGGTTACCACTAAAAGCTGAAACATTTGCTGAAGGGTAAATATGTCACAATAATTAAACCGTAACTGCAGCCGAATTTACATTACGAAATGAATGTTCCACCCCTGCCAAGAGCACTCTTGTTTTCTTGTTCCGGTACGACCTTTATTAGGACATGGAACACGTGCTCTGGGGATGGGAAAAAGTGGGAAAAAGTCTTAAATGTTCAAAATAACTTATTTAAACTTTTCACAAGAAACGAGGCATATCTTCGAAGATGTTTTACTTTTATTTGTTATGAAATCAACTCTCCAAAGACTCGGAACACATTCTGAACGGAATGAAGTTTTAACACAAAAGTTCAATAAAACTTGGACGGAATCCTTCAGTAAACTTTGCGGAAAGTCCGTCAAAATCGCTTTAAAAACAAAGCCTAAAAAACCGGTCGACAAGGGGGAAATCCAGTCGAGTCACTTGGGACGTGGGCTGACTAGTCGGGTGGGGTCGATCGCCACCGGAATGCGGAATGCGGAAGGAATTCCGAAAGTTGGGGAAGAAATTATATTACCTTCCCAATTACATGGGGTAGAGAGAAATCAGGCCCGCACAAAAATATGTTTTTACGTTAACTCTACACAAGAGGTCCTGAGGAAAATAATTTCCCTAAGGGCCTATTTTATCTTTGGTGATGCTAAGTGGAAGGTCATTTTGAGGATAGGAAGCCATAAAATAGGGGATTGAAGAGACCTATTTTGTAGGAGGCAGGATACACACAGGTCATTTTGAGGAAAGGAAGTCACGAAACAAGGGATTGAGGAGACCCATTTTGTGGGAGGGAGGAAAACACAGGTCATTTTGTGGAAAGGAAGTCGTAAAACAGGGGATTGAAGAGACCCAATTTGTAAGAGGGGGGAAACACACAGGTGATTTTGAGGAATGGAGGCCATAAAACAGGAGATTGAAGAGACCCATTTTGTAGGAGGGATTAACACACATGTTGTTTTGAGGAAAGAAGCCGTGAAACATTCAGGGGATTGAAGATTGAAGGGGGATACCATTTTGCACGAGGGAGGAGACACGCAGGTCATTTTGGGGAAAGGAAGCCGTGAAACAAGGGATTGAGGAGACCCATTTTGTAGGAGGGAGGAAACACACAGGTCATTTTGACAAACGGAGGCCATGAAACAGGGGATTGAGGAGACCCATTTTGTAGGAGGGAGGAAACACACAGATCATTTTGAGGAAAATTAGTTATGAAACAGGGGATTGAAGAGAAATACACAGGTCATGTTGAGGAAAGGCGGCCATGAAACAGGGGATTGAAGACGCATTTTGTAGGAGGGAGGAAACACACAGATCATTTTGAGGTAAGGAAGCCATGAAACAGGGGATTGAAGATTGAAGGGAGAGACCGTTTTGTAGGAGGAGGAAAAAACACAGGTCAGATTGAAAATGAGTCCTGCAAACCAAATTTTCATTGCATTATTCACCAGGAGAATTTATGTTCCAATTCCCTTAATACAAAGCGCCCGCGAAACGATGAATTTAAAAATAATATATATTTTAGAAGATTTTTTTATTGAAAGACCATGATTTTTAGTACAAATCCAAAATTTCAGCCGGACGGGTGCCATTGAGCCAAAGTTTTGACCGACCCCAAGTGTTTAAAATATGATTTCTTTTTTTAAATTTCATTTGGCAAAATATTTTATTGATTCGTGTACAGACCATGATTCTTTACAAAGAATCAAAAATCTCTGCCGGATCGGTGCCCATGGCCGAAGTTTTGACCGAATCCAAGTGTTAAAACGACCGGCACCAGGATCTAAAACGGCCGACCGAAGAGTTATGATTTTTTAATAAATTCGTCCATTGGCAGAATTTTTTAATGATTAGTGCACAAATCACGATACTTAGAAAGAATCCAAAATTTCAGTCGGCTCGGTGCCAAAGGATCTAAGTTACGACTGACCTCAAGTAGTGTAACAAATCTCCCGCAAAAAAAACGAATTTGTCAAAAATTTTCAAAAGACCCTGATTCTTTACAAAGAATCGAAAATTTCAGCCCGAATCGGTGCCATAGGGCCGAAGTTTTGATGGATCCGAAGTGTTAAAAGGATGAATTTTTTCAAAAATTTCATTTTGCAGATTTTTTTATTGATTCGTGTACAGATCAATATTCTTAGAAAGAATCCTAAATTTCACTCAGCTCGGTTATGACGGAAAAGTATTGTTGTTATTATTGATAAGTTATGACCGAAAAAAGTGTGAAAACGACCGACCCCAAGTGCTAAAACCGACCCCAAGTAATAAAACGATGATTTTTTTAAAATTCTTCTTTTGCCAGATTTTTTATTGATTCGTGTACAGACCATGATTCTTTACAAAGAATCCAAAATATCAGCTAGATCCGGTACCATAGGGCCGAAGTTATTACCGACCCCAAGGGTTGGAACGATGAGTTAAGTAAAAATTCTCCTACAGACAGATTATTTTAATTGATTCGTGTACAGATCACGATTCTTAGAAAGATTCCAAAATTTCACTCAGCTAGGTGCCATAGGGCCTAAGTAATGACCCAACACAAGTGTGATAATGACCAACACCAAGGGCTAAAACTACCGACCCCAACTGTTAAAACGGAGATTTTTTAAATAATTCTTCTTTTGACAAATTTTTTTAATTGATTCGTGTACCATGATTCTTTAGAAAGAATTTAAAATATCAGCCAGATCCGGTGCCATAGGTCCAAAGTTATGATCGACCCCAAATGTTAAAACGATGATTTTAGTAAAAAAATCTTCAACTGACAGCTTGTTTTATTGATTCGTGTACAGATCACAATTCTTAGAAAGATCCCAAAATTTCACTCAGCTCGGTGCCAAAGGGCCTAAATTATGACCGAACACAAGTGTGAAAATGACCGACCCCAAGTGCTAAAACTACCGACCCCAACTGTTAAAACGGTGATTTTTTAAATAATTCTTCCTTTGACAGATTTTTTGATTGATTAGTATACCATGATTCTTTACAAAAAATTTAAAATATTAGACAGATCCGGTGCCATAGGGCCGAGATTATGATCGACCCCAAATGTTAAAACGAAGATTTTTTTTTAATTCTTATATTGGCAGATTTTGTGAGTGATTTGTGCACAGACCACGATTCAAAGTTCGAATCGAAAATTGCAATCGGCTCGGTGCCAAAGGGCCGAAGTTATGACCGACCCCAAGTGTTAAAACGATGATTTTAGTGAAAATTCTTTAACGAGACAGATACAACGAACAGATTTAACGAACATAATTATCACAGAGCCAACCTTGAGTTGTAAATTTTGTGGCGGTAATCCTGGCAAATCAAATGAATTTAGGAATTCAGTAGGATAATTGACTTCTTCATTTAGATCGATAATGGAATCGATCGACTTAAATGAATGCATTTGTCTTGGCTCTGAATTTTTATATTTAAATCATCTACGTCCTTATTTTTCGCTGCTAAAATGGTTCGTTCGCTCAACCGAGCATGGTTTTTATAATTCACACCAATATTTGAGAACACTTTCGATATTAATTCTTCCTTTGACGTTGTGAATTGACAAAAAATCGGTGGAAATGAAATGAGGCCAGTTGAAGTGTCAACAGCAATTTTCTCATTGCCAATGTCTACCAATGCATTTGCAAACGCTTCCGCCGATATGTCATTTTGTAACGCCACTCGCAAGTTCATTGTTAACTTGAGATTTTTCACGTATCTCCATAAATTTGATGCCTTCAAGCAAGCATTTATTTCATCAGCAGCTGTTGATCTGGGTATAACTGGCAGCTTTTGATGAAAATCTCCAGCCAGTAGAACCATCGCGCCTCCGAAGAGGTTATTTGCAACGTAAATCTCTTAATGTTCGATCGAGTGCCTCTAATGCTCGTTTGTTCAAGTAAAATTATAACAAACGCAAGTAAAAACATTCGTCATTTTTAAAAATTAAATGAAGACAATATTAGCGAAATTCAATCGAAAATCTGAAGACAGAAAACATGGGACACCTCTGGGAATCGAACCCAGGACCTTCTGCTTTCATGGCAACAACTCTACCAACTGAGCTAAAGGGCCTAAATCCAATTAGGTGACTTTTAACTGTATCATACTTCGACTAAGAACTACTAACATTATCCTCATTTTCTTAACGCACATATTTTTGGCTGCTATCTTTATATATGATTTCACGATTCAAACCCGAATTAAATGCTATCTAGATAGTGTCTGGATAAATTTTTAACCATTTTATTTTTAATATGCGACATCTATTGACTTTTCTGCATGTCTAGGAGGAATGTTTATTTTTAACTTTATGAGTAAAACCTCAAATTATAATATTTAAATTGACACTGACATTGCGATGAAAGAATTCATTTGTATTCTACATACATATATATCTAAACATACAAGTAACAAACACATATCGAACAGCCAGTTTAAACTTACGCCCTGGATCTCTCCTGGCCTTGTAAAATCGATTCACAAAAGAAACCAACTCCACAAAAGGGCCAAAAAAATTCCAGATAATATTTTAGTACAAACTCACTACAAGAAATATAGGAACTTATGCAAAAAGATTATTAAATATACAAAGGAAAATTATTTTAAAACGTTCATTTACGAAAAATCTTAATCTCCAAAACGTATGAGGGAAGCATTTCGTAATATTAGTAAAACAAAAATAAACAGGTCTTCCGAAATTAAATCGTCAGATATCGGTAACGTAAACTCCTCTAATCCTAAAAATATGGCGAATTTTGCTAACAAATACTTCACATCGATGGGAACCACACTTGCCAAAAAAATTCTCGATAAATGCAATAAAACAGAAATCGAACTTGCCAAGTTGGTCACCTCTAACCTCGTCCATAAAAAGACAATATACAAACATCGACGAATGAAGTCTTGGAAATAATTGACGACCTAAAGTCATCTAACGCTTGTGGACCAGACAAAGTCTCGACTAATCTGCTTAAAGTAACTAAGTCATTCATAGCATCTCCGATAGCGTTCATTTCCAATCTAAGTCTCAAATCAGGAATATTCCCTAATCATCTAAAACATTCAGTTGTTGTATTACTGCACAAAAATGGAGATAAATCTGCGATTCAAAATTACCGGCCGATATCTTTGGTCAATTCAGTCTCAAAAATTATAGAGAAAATTGTCAAAAATCGTCTTAGCTTTTATCTTGAAGATAATAGCATCCTTTCTGAGAGACAATATGGCTTCCGGCCGGGTTTAGGTACTGAAAATGCCATTGGCAATCTGACTAAAGTAATTTCTAATAACATCGATCGAGGAATCAAAAGCATCGCGATCTTCTTGGATCTGGCTAAAGCTTTTGATACCATCTCGCACAAAATCCTTTTGAAAAAATTACAAGGTTAGGAAGCTATCTAGAAAATCGGAGCCAAAGAGATATTATTAGTGGTACTCTAAGCGTTCCAGCCAATATCGAATTTGGTGTACCACAAGGAAGTACTTTAGGACCGATATTGTTTAATATCTATATCAATGACCTTTGCAACAGTAACCTTGCCGATCATATCATCACTTTTGCTGACGATACGGTCTTAATATTTGAGGGCAAAAACTGGCATGAAGCGCATAGAAAAGCAGAAATTGGAATAAACAATGTCAAACATTGGCTAGACTACAATCTTCTTACTCTTAACACGGACAAGATAAAATGTATACGTTTTAGTCATCAACACAAGCGGGTCAACCTAAGGTAATACTAAATATTACTATTCACATTTGCAATGAACCGAACACTTGTACTTGCAATAACCTTGAATGCGTGGATAGTTTAAAATATCTAGGGATCACCATAGATAAATATCTGAGATGGGATGACCACATCAACGCAACGGCCTCAAAAGTCAGAAAACTTACACACCTTTTTATAACCATCAGAAATATTCTCCCTGTTAAAGATATGAAATCAATATACTCTGCCATGTGTAATTCTTTACTCGAACATGCATCCCTAGGATGGGCTGGATGTGCCAAAACAATATTAGACTCCCTGGCTAAAGCTCAGAAATCAATACTAAGAGTCATCCTTAAAAAACCATTCAGGTACCCCAGTGATGCATTATTCACGGAATTAAAAGTACTTGATGTTAGACAATTGTATATTAGAAAGATTATATTACATGCTCAAAAACAACGTCAACACTTCCCGTCCATTGACCACCTTCACGACACTCCACTTTCAAGGAACAATCCAATAGTCCCAATAAAAATCACGACGTCCCTCGGCCAACGGCAATTTTCGTACTTAGGACCTAAATTATTTAATATCATTCCTAATGATTGGAAAACTAAAAGTACAAATGTTTTGCGCAAATTGATCAACGACTGGCTCCTTGATTTAGGGAGGATCAAAAGCGAAGATATGTTGACCAATAGATAGTCTCATCATATAAAATAAAACAAAATTAAAAATATATAAGAAAATAAAAAAAAAAAACAAAATAAAAAAAACACTCACTCATAGTTCCATTCATTACAAAAACACGTACTTATCATTTCGGATCACAATTGTCTATTCTTTTATCAATACCCTTCCCATTTTTCTACATTCAACTCCTGCGGAGATCTTTCTTTTTATTATTCAAAATTACGTAAACTTTAATTTATACAAAATACGTACAAATATAATTTATACCAAATTACGTACTATACGTAATATTACAAAACACGTACTTATAACTTCAGAACATAATGGTCTATTATTTTATCAATACCCTTCCCATTGTTCTACATTCAAGTCCTGTGGTGATCTTTCTTTTTAATATTACCATCTGGATTTTATTTACTTTACCGGTTTTATTTTATATTAAGTGCTCTAAGGGAAAATATCTTAGTAGGATGAAAAAATGAAGCAAGGAAAGGGAAATAAATACAATTTGTTATCAACCACTCTGTCATGTCACTATTTATACACTAACTAACTTATGACATATTTATATACAAATTGTTTTTATTCATTTGCTGCATCCTTTTCGAGTCACATTCTTTTTGAGTTTCTTTACCCGCTCGTAAAGTTGAGGAATACGTCACTCACGTTAATTATAATTATAATTATTTTTTGAAATCACGTTTAAACATCCACGTTAATTAAAATATGGATTTTTTCATCACGCTTGAAGAATGTCTCGATTCTCAATTTTTGCAAGCGATTTAAATGACCAAACATTTATCTATTGTACTAAATTTGTACTTTAAGACATTGTTTTCTCTCTTCGCTTATTCTTTTTTTTATGAGTTCAAAATTGTAGTTAACTAAAGCTTCTACGAGAAATTCAATCGTAACACTTTTTTCATTCAATAAATAATATGTTTATCTAATTAGTCAATGTAATATGAAATTATGATATGAACTAAATTTGTCTATTTGACTGGCCTAAAACAGGATCCATTCCTAGTTGGCTAGTCAAAGTTTCCATATATGTTTCATTATTTAATTTTATTTCATTAATTTTATTTTATTATTTATACGCACCAGATTTAAATGTCCGGGTTTAATTTTCCCCACAGGAAAAACTAAACCCTTTCACACAGTTCCCAAATGATCATCTGGTCAATCCACGTTATGCAATTGCACTATATGTATTATAATTACAAAACAATACAAGAACAACATGTCAACCTACCAGAGACCAGATGGGAAAATAATTCACCGACTCCAGATATTTTCATATCAGAGGGTTCGGCTCTGTGGAATTCCTAATTGAACCTATAAATCCTACTGATCCCTCAATATAAATATTTAAAAAATCTTTTGTAATCCTACATGTATTTAAAATTACCGATTTTTGCATTTTTATGTATAAATTCTTTGACAAATCTAATACGCCTAAATTTTGAATCAGAGACCTAGGTATAATGCCAGTAGCCGAAATAACAAATGGTAATATTTTTATATTCCGAGAATGCCAAATTCTTTTAATCTCATTTCCTAAATCTGTGTATTTTCTAATTTTTTCAGAAACAGTTTTATGAATATTACAGGAATTTGGAATAGCTACATCAATGATATAAGTTATTTTTTTAATTTTGTCATGTAAAACTATATCGGGTCTATTATGACTAATTGTTCTGTCTGTTAGTATAGTTTTATCATAATATATTTTATAAAATTCATTTTCTAAAAATGAATTTGGTTCATATTCATAATATGGTACTATATTACGGCAGTCAATCAAGTTATGTTTAATTACCAAACTTTGGTGGATTATTTTTAAAACCTGATTGTGCCTAAATGTATACTCGGACGGCGCTAATATAGAACATCCCGATATAATATGTTCTATAGTTTCCGGAAAAGCCAAACATTTTCTACATAAATCATCAATTTGATTTATATCTTTGATTATATGCTTCCTATAATTTTTAGTATTAATGACTCTATCTTGAATGGCAAGCATAAATCCTTCTATTTCTGCGCTCAACTCTCCAATACTCAACCATTTGTTTGACGAAAGTTTGTCAACATACGTTTGGTTGAGATAATTGAAGTGTTTTGCATAAATAATTTTATTTGACCAGGAATCTAATAATTCCTGGTTAGTATTTATAAGAATGAATTATTATTATTATTATTATTATTATTATTATTATTATTAATTAAATGAAGACAATATCAGCAAAACTCAATCGAAAATGAGAAGACAGAAAAAAAACGATTAGAATTTGAAATTAAAACACTTTTGTACTTTCTTCCACTAATTTTATATTTCACCAGGACCGGACGATCCTATTACGGACATTTTCAGACTGGTAGTTGAAATTCTTATGCTACGGTATTAAGAATCCAAAATTCCTCGGTAGCATAGGGCCTAAGTTATGACCGACCCCAAGTGCTAAAACCACCGACCCCAAGTGTTAAACCGATGATTTATTTTTAAAATTCTTCTGTTGGTAGATTTTGTGAGTGATTCGTATAAAGACCACGATTTTTAGAACAAATCGAAAATCTCAGTCGGCTCGGTGCCATAGGGCCGAAGTTATGACCGAACCCAACTGTGAAAACGAATGTTTTTTGAAATTATGACCGAACCAAAGTGTGAAAATAAAATCTGTTGGCAGAATTTATTTTAATTGAATCAGGAGCCCTTCCGTTAAGTTGCTTATACCATCCAGCAGAGCTTTAACTGAATTCTTTCAGGACATTGAAGATGACAGCCAATGAAGATTTTTGAGATTCTCTGAAATATGAGAATATTTACATACGCCGGTGATAAGTCATGCCGCAGCGTTGAAAACGGATTATAATTTGTTGTTTTGATATTTTGGGAGACTTTCATACATAGACTTGCAATAATCTAGGCGTGAAACAACATACGAGTTGACTAGTAATTAAGTCATCTCTGTTGGCAGGTTTCTCCATATTGTTTTAATTTGCCTTAATCGAAAGAACCCTATGCAGTTCTGTTCACTTGAGTTTTAAGGAAAAAAACAGCATCCAGATTAACACCTAGTAGTTTTTTACATGTCGTTGGAAATGGTTATTGGGGGGTTATCTATGTTATGCTGACGTCTGTGGTGTCGCGAAACTGCGACTGTGGTGTCGCGAAACTGCGACTCCACTGTTAATTGGCGGTAAATGCTGCAGAGCAAAGCCTATGCAGCCCTCAAAGGACCAGTCTCGAAACTACGTGATCGCAAAGTTATACGGGACAATTAAATAGCAGTCTGCTTGTGGCGGTCCAGAGAAACTCGGTCTTTGGCGAATTCAGTTTCAATCTATTTGAGGTCATCTAGAGGGTGATCACTTCTAGGCATTCAATTATGCGAGTTTTTAAACGGTGTACTTCCTCTGGTAAGCAATAAAAGTAAATTTGTTGGTCATTAGCGTAGCAGTGAGATAAAAGACCATATGATTCGATTATTTTAGCGACATCATTTGCGAAGAGGATGAAGAGATGCGGGCCCAGAACAGACCCCTGGGGTACTCCAGATGAAAGGGTTGCATATTTTTATTGGTTTTTCCCCTCCTTTATGGCTTGTAAACGGTTGTCCAAGTACGATGTCAGCCAGCTCAATTCAAACTAAGGGATTTTTCTAATCGTTTAATAAGAAAATCATGGTCAATCGTGTCAAAAGTGGCACTCATGTCCAAGACTGAAAGGAGTCCAGTTTTCCCGACTCGATAGCAAGAGTTATATCTGACAAAATACGTAGGAGTAATCCAGTTTCCGTTGAATAAATCCTTCTATATGCAGATTGGTATTTAGTCAGCAATTCATTTGAATTTAGGTGAAGATTTTGGATATTAATGGAAGATTTGAAACGGGTCGATAATTTGAGAGATCTTCAGCGTCCAATTGGGTTTTTTTTATTTTTTATTAGTGGAGTTACAACAGCTGATTTAAGGGGTTTTGGTAAATCACCCATGCTGAGTGACTTATTGAAAAGATGAACTAGAAAGGGAGATATTACATACTATCAGCTCCTGCTAAATTATTTGAAAAATTAATTTATAAACTCATTCTGCCTCAGATAGACGCATACATTATCCCAGAACAGCATGGTTTCAGGAAAGGAAGATCCACTGAAACCATTCTGATGGTTTTCACCGACTATGTTGCTAGGTCCCTAGACAGTGGATACCAAGTAGACTGTTCGTATCACGACTTCTCCAAAGCCTTTGATACTGTGAATCATGATATCTTACTCATGAAACTTGCCCAAATAGGTTTTTCCCTTCGGATGTTAAAGTTATTCATAAGTTACCTCAAGAACAGGAAGCAATTTGTCTCCCACGGAATCTTCCAATCTGCTGTGTTTCTTGTTTTTTCAGGGGTTCCCCAAGGATCGATCTTAGGGCCTCTTCTCTTTTCTATTTTCATTAATGACATTGCTGGAGTCATTCGTTTTTCTCGCTTTCTGTTGTTCGCTGACGATCTAAAATTATTTCTTCTAATAAGAAATATTGAGGACTGCCTGCGCCTACAAGCTGATGTTGATAACATTTCAGAATGGAGTCAACAAAACCAGCTTCATTTCAATGTCTCGAAATGCGTTGTTCTGACTTTTACCAGAGCATTTAGTCTCACCTACCACAGGTACACTATGCTCGGTCATAATCTCAACCGAGTTTCGAATATAAAGGATCTTGGGATTATGTATGAAAATAAGCTGACATTTCGTCCTCATATCGAAGGGGTTTGCCAGTCGGCCTTAAAAATGTTAGGGTTTGTTCTCCGAACCGTCAGAGTTTTTCGGGATACCCGTGCTCTGAGGATTTTATACTTCTCCCTAGTCCGCAGTAGGCTGGAGAGTGGTTCGCTTATCTGGAATCCTCATGAGGTGGGATGCTCCCTCATGTTGGAGAGGGTTCAAAAAAAGTTTTTAAGATTTCTCTACATGAGGGAGTACGGCCACTATCCATGGCTCTACCCGACGAACTTTCTTCTGGGCATGTTGGGACTCCACTCCCTGCAGCTCAGAAGGGAGGGGTACGCTGCTACCCACTTATTCAGATTGCTGCGTGGCTATATTGAAAATTCAGCCATTCTGGAGCGCGTGAGTCTCTATGTTCCGGATGACTATCTTAGACAACGCCAGCATAGATTATTCTATCTTCCTGCCTGTAGAACTAACCTGCCAATGGTTCTCCCGGTAGGAAGGAGTATATTGCTCCTGAACCAAATCTCCTCCGAGATTGATATGTTTGGCGTCAGTGAGGAGAGGTTCAAAAGTGAAATTCTTTTGATTCTTGAAAGAGTCTCTCCTCATTGACGAGATCTTTCACCACTGCCTGAAATTTTTTTTGAAATTGATTTATTTCTTGATGTTTCTTTTTTATGTATAAATATTTATAAAAATTTATTTTTTTTGTATACTATTTATATGTACAACGTAATTTCTTATATGTATTAAAACTAAATTTGTAATGTGTAAGAAATTAATATATATATATATATATATATTTTACGCACCAGATTTAAATGTCCGGGTTTAATTTTCCCCACAGGAAAAACTAAACCCTTTCACACACTTCCCAAATGATCATCTGGTCAATCCACGTTAGGCAATTGCACTATATGTATTATAATTACAAAACAATACAAGAACAACATGTCAACCTACCAGAGACCAGATGGGAAAAAAAATTCACCGACTCCAGATATTTTCATATCAGAGGGTTCGGCTCTGTGGAATTCCTAATTGAACCTATAAATCCTACTGATCCCTCAATATAAATATTTAAAAAATCTTTTGTAATCCTACATGTATTTAAAATTACCGATTTTTGCATTTTTATGTATAAATTCTTTGACAAATCTAATACGCCTAAATTTTGAATCAGAGACCTAGGTATAATGCCAGTAGCCGAAATAACAAATGGTAATATTTTTATATTCCGAGAATGCCAAATTCTTTTAATCTCATTTCCTAAATCTGTGTATTTTCTAATTTTTTCAGAAACAGTTTTTTGAATATTACAGGAATTTGGAATAGCTACATCAATGATATAAGTTATTTTTTTAATTTTGTCATGTAAAACTATATCAGGTCTATTATGACTAATTGTTCTGTCTGTTAGTATAGTTTTATCATAATATATTTTATAAAATTCATTTTCTAAAAATGAATTTGGTTCATATTCATAATATGGTACTATATTACGGCAGTCAATCAAGTTATGTTTAATTACCAAACTTTGGTGGATTATTTTTAAAACCTGATTGTGCCTAAATGTATACTCGGACGGCGCTAATATAGAACATCCCGATATAATATGTTCTATAGTTTCCGGAAAAGCCAAACATTTTCTACATAAATCATCAATTTGATTTATATCTTTGATTATATGCTTCCTATAATTTTTAGTATTAATGACTCTATCTTGAATGGCAAGCATAAATCCTTCTATTTCTGCGCTCAACTCTCCAATACTCAACCATTTGTTTGACGAAAGTTTGTCAACATACGTTTGGTTGAGATAATTGAAGTGTTTTGCATGAATAATTTTATTTGACCAGGAATCTAATAATTCCTGGTTAGTATTTATAAGAATGTTGGCATTCTCGTCATATAAATTTAAAGGTGTAATGTTTCTATCTGCCTTACAAATTATTTTGTGCATTTCTGAGCTATTAGCTTTCCTATGGAAAAAATTTCTAAGCATTTCTACCTGATTGTGTTTCAAAGATGTTATTTTGACTATACCTCTACCTCCTAAATTTCTAGGTAAATTAATTCGTTCTATAGCTGAATTTGGATGATGGCAATTAAACTTTGTTAACGTAGTTCTAATTAATCGTTCTAAACTATCTAAATCTGTATTGGACCATTTAATTATGCCAAATGAGTACGTTAATAAAGGTATTGCCCAAGTATTTATTGCTTTTACTAAATTTTTAGCAGATAGATTGCATTTTAAAAATTTTCTGATCCTAGTTTGAAATTTAATCCTAATATCATTTTTAATACTAGTGTGATCTAATCTATTCGATTGCGGGTATCCTAAATATTTATAAACCTCATCCCCTTTCATACTTTTAATTTTGAAATTTCTAAATATACCCTCGTCTCCATCTACAATTTTGCCTTTCTCTATATGGATCGTTTTACATTTATCTAAACCAAAAGTCATTTTAATATCATCTGAAAAAATTTTAACTACCTTAATCATTTTTTCTAAATTTGATTCAGAATTTGAAAATAATTTTATATCATCCATATATAATAGATGTGAAACTATACTACTCTCTCTTGTATTACCCTTAATTTTTATTCCAAACTTGCTTTTAATTAACATTTTAGACATAGGATTCAATGCTAAGCAAAACCAAAGAGGACTCAATGAGTCTCCTTGAAAAATCCCTCTTTTTATTGAAATGCCCGGTACTACTATTTTCTTACCTTTTAAATTTACTAGTAAATCTGTATTCCAAAAGGACATAATATTTTTCAAAAAGCTAATTATAATTGGGTTAACTTTATATATTTTTAATATTTTTATTAGCCACGAGTGCGGGACACTATCAAAAGCTTTTTGATAATCTATATAACAAGTATGTAAATTACGCTTTTGATTTTGAATTTGTTTTAAAATTACAGAATCAATAACTAATTGTTCTTTACATCCCATATGTTTTCTGCGACAACCTTTTTGTTGTTCAGATAAAATATTTTTTTCATCCAAATGAGTATATATTAAATCTGTCAAGCAAGAGGTTAAAATTTTGTATATTGTCGGTAGACATGTAATGGGTCTATATTGAGAGGGATTATTAATATTTTCGCTTTTAGGTAACATATAAGTAATGCCCTTAGTTAGAAAATTAGGAAAATTTTGAGGTTGTTTGACAAGTTTTGAAAGATTTTTTGCAAAAAGAGGATGTAAAGTAGTTAGACGTTTGTACCAAAAATTATGTATCCAATCGCAACCCGTGGCTTTCCAATTATGAGTATTTTTTATAATTTTGGCTAACAATTCAACCGATATATCAGAAAAACTCATTTGTTCAATGTCTGAACAATTGAGTTCTTCATTTTCTATCCATGAACCTGCCTCATTATGTTTTATATCTTTACTCCAAATGTTTGTCCAAAAATCGCGCATATCTGATTCAGATGGCAACGGAATATTATTATTCGAAATAATATTTTGTTTATCATCAAGTTTGGAATAAAATATTTTCTCATTTTTTTGAAATAATCTATTATTATTTCTTTTATTATACGTATAATTATATTTTTTTAATCTACTAGCTTTTACACCTAATTTTTGTTTTAATAAATCTAATAAATCATTGATTATATTTTCATTATTATTACTACCAATGTTATAACCAAATTTTCTCCCAATTTCATCTACATGTCTCAAAATATTTCTACTTCTATTCCCATTTTTATATTCAATTACTCTAGCTATACTACTTCTTAAAAATACTACATCATTTTCTAATCTAATCTGCCATTCTGGTTTACTATAATTATATGATCTATCATCAGAGGATGTTAATTTAACTCCTAACCTAGTACATATAGTGATAGCACTAGCGTACACTAACGTATGAAGATCTAAAAAACTAATATCGTCAAATATTATTTTTGGTAAAATTAAATTATTTAATTCAGAAATTAATTTAGATAATTTTTTTGACGTATGCAATTTTGGTAATTTTGGTCTAACTGTGGGCTCTATATCTATATATCTATTTATATTATTATGAAGCAAGTTAGCTAATTCTATTACATTATCATCTAGTAAGTTTAAATTTGCAATGTTGATTTCCCTAAGATTATGAATAGCGTCTAAGTTATTTGAATCTACTGTAATATCATTAGATTCTTCTACTAGAATATTATCTAAACTGTCTTCATTCAATGTATCTAATATAACATTACTACTCGTATTAATTTGTTCTAAATTATTCTCTTATTGCAATCTATCTCCTATTTCCTTTTTTATCTGATTTAATGTTACTACAGGGATTAAATTATTTTTGAAAATTGCCCTTTTTTGGTCAGCTAATCTTTGTTCGTTTACTTGGGCAACCGGATAATTTTGTGAGAAAAGTAAATGTAATTTTTTCCTATACAATAACATATCTGTTTCTAGTTTCGTCACATAAAAATATGAACGAACGATGAACATATTGACATCGTTCGTCCATTTCATTCTCTGCCTAGGAATACCTGCTTTTGTTTTTTGGGGTCTCAGATTATCAATGTTCATCTGTAAAGATGACATAATCAACCCATTTTCATTTCCGTTGGTTGAAAATGACATTTTGTCACCGTTCAAAACAACTTGGAAATGATTATTATTATTATTCCTACATTCCAGTAACCAAGCAACTGTCGTCGTTACCTAATACTGTCATTTGTCAACAAATAATTTTCAGTTTGGCCAAATTAAATATTTTAATGTAAACTACCCTTCAATACTACAAATCTATAATAAATATTATATTTTAGAATAATGTTATCAAAAAATATAAATATATAATTAAATTTACCTGCAAAATATATTTCAAAGTAATCTCAAAATACTGTTGTTTACCTTGGTTACTGAAGCCCTCACAAAAGGAAAAATTTTATATCGTATTTATTTATCTAAATATCCTACGGTTGACTGGCAGTTTATTTATTAGGTTATCTAATATACTTATTTTCAAATATTTATATGTTTTGGGATCAAAGCTAATTCTTTTCTTTCTGATACAATAAAAAAAATCAGAGAGCCAAAATACAAGCAAACGTCGAGGCTAGCGTTGCTAAGCAACCGAAAAAATAATAATAATAATAATAATAATAATAAAAACATATTATATGCAACACTTCTTTAGTAACCACGTTGGAATAGGGTCGAGTGAACTAAGTATTAACTTCCTTACTTCTTTGAGGGATGTAGGTTTTGAAGGCAGAAAAGTTTCATTGCATTTGATAAAAGGTGGTGTTGGGGCGGAGGCTGATTTAGTGACAGTTCAAATTTTAATTAATTTTGATTTAAATTTAAATCTAAAATCGTTTATTTTTTTAATGTTACGTGGCAGGTTATAAGTATATAACAACATGTGGTGGGGTTTTCTGAAATATGATATGTACAATATGGTATAATCTCTCGAAGCAAGGCATTAATTGAGTCATAGTCGGCTTTATAAAAGTTTGGTCTTGAGGTGTTTCGGTTTTCTAAATTTGGTAGCAAATTGAAAAGAAAATTTATATCTAGGACATGGTGATACGGATCTTATTTGTTTTGCGGAAATGATGAGTGAGTTACTTATAATATGTCTTTTTTATCCGCCTGGTGGGATTTTGGATTAGTGATTTGTTAAAGATTACAGAGTGCTTTAAGATCGATGATGTCAGAGGTAATTGTGTTTATGTTTGTGATGAAAGGTAATAAACTGTTTATTTCATCAGGAATGACGTGTTGAATAATATAATAATAATTATAGAACAAAAATAGTGACGAGAATGTAGAAAATATCCAAACATTATTATTGACCCCTAAGGCTAATTGGTTGCCTTTAGAGAACAACTCATATAGGTATCATAGAAATCGTCATATCTCCCTTACTATCATGGTGAGAAATATAATCTTAGATCTAAACGTCTTTAGGCAGAGAAAACACCATGCTTTGTTTTCAAATCTAAAAATTAAACACAAAATTTAAGTATACCTACGATTTTACGAAAGCAATGTTACCAACCGTAATTTGAAAAAAAAACAAAACTTTTGGAATTTTTTTTTTAAATATTTTTACATCATTCGCCAAAAAATGAGGTGATGATAAAGTTTATAATATTTCCGTTATTTATTTTTGGGGTGTTATGCCGTGTTACGCTACCTCCTTCTTTAGCGAACGTTTCGGACATCGTTGCAGTGTCCATCATCAGGGCAGATCCGGTAGATGTGTAATTTTTAGTCGTGAAGTGTGTGCTTATTTACTTCGAAGCGATACCGTGTCGCCAGCTCCACTAACTTTCACCAGTACAAAATAATCGTGACAAGCAGTGGCGTCATTGCTGCGAAACGGAATAGAAAGTTCACTAAAACGTGGTATTTATGCTAGCCAGGGGCAAGTCCGTTTGCGAGATGCCGACGGAAGTGGCTCCATCTCTTAATGAATTCTAAAATTAGAAATTGCAATGGTAAGAATTTAAGAAATAGAATTACAATGGTTAAAGCGAATTTAGTCAATATAAATCAAAATGGTTTACCACGAGCTGGCATTACTGTATACTTAGACATGGTTTTTTTTTTGCTCTATTAATTTTAAATGAATTTTACTAGATGTTAGAATTAGAATTACACTGGTTAAAGCAAATTTAGTCAATACAAAGTTATAACACAAAATGGTTTACCACGAGCTGGCATTACTGTATACTTAGACATGTTTTTAGTTATATTACTAATTTATTTATTTATTTATTTCAAAACATACGGCACAACATGTGCCATTGACATAATTATATTTATATTTATTATAATACAATAACATAAGAAAGTGACATATAAATGTAAAGTTAAATATAAAAACAAAAGGTAAAAGAAAGGAGTTAAGGTAATGAGTAGTAAATAGAATTATGATGTATAAAATGAAAGTATAAAGTAAAAGTGTAAACTATAAAATATAAAGTATAATTTAAAAGTAAAAAGTTAAGATAAAAAGTTGAAAGGCAGGAAATAATATAAACTATAAGTTACCTTTGTAAATAATATAAATTACAAAAGTTATAAATATAAAAAAGTATGACAAGTAAACAGTAAGAAATGCTCTTAGGAGCCAAATATTGAAGATAACCAAAAATTATAAAAAATATATTATAAATAAAAGGAAGGTATTACAGAGTATACAAAGCGATGTGAAAAGTAGGTACCTATGATATGTTTCTAAGCCATAGGTATTAGAGTGCATACTGGTAGGACATAATATTATGGTTACATGATTATATATATTATGATTACGTGGTAGTACTAGCAGATAAATTTTGTCTAATGCATCTTTTGTATGATGACAGACTTTCGGCATGATCGGTATGAGCAAATGAATTACCTAAAGTGTGTAAACGATGTATTATTGAATTTTGTTCTGCATTACTGAGTGTTGTTGCAATAATAAGGTGTTTTGAGTCGAGTTGTTCTACTAGGTACATGATAATTTATTAACGATACCAATTCAGGGGAGTCAAACCAGTTATTGTTTATTTTAAATTTAAAAAAAGATCATTGAGTATTCTTCTATCTTTTAACGATAAGAGTCGCATTTTTTGTAATAGAGAATCATAGTTTATGTTATCCGCGGGAATTCGTAATTTGAAATTAATTGATCTGAGAAATTTGCGTTGGATTTTTTCAATGGAGTTTGCGTGGCTTTTGTAGAGAGGGTTCCATATGGGCGAATTATATTCCAAATGACTCCTAACCAGAGTTGTATATAGTAATTTAAATGTATGAATGTTTTTGAAATCTTTACGCCAAGCCCAGCATTTTCATAGCTTTATTAGTAATGATATCAATGTGTTGATAAATAGTAGTTTAGTGTCGAAGGTTATTCCGAGGTCCCTTATTACAGGTACTGACATTAAACTGTGATTGTTAAGTGAATAACTGTATTTGATGGGGTTTTTTATTCTAAAGAAACTCATGATTTGACATTTTTAATGTTAAGTGTAAGTTTGTTAATGGTACACCATTCTGCGAATTTTACAAAATTGGATTGAAGGGACAAGCAGTCGTATATATTTTTAATGATTTTGTAAATTTTCATGTCATCAGCAAATAATAATATTTTAACATCAGAAAATATGGAAGTGACATCGTTTATAAATAGTATAAACAATATTGGACCAAGGTGCGAACCCTGAGGCACACCACTAGTTGCTTCAAATTCGTAAGACAAGTGTTCTTTAATAGAGACAGTTAGTACACGTTTTGATAAATAATTCCTAATCCAGCATAATAATTTACCACTTATTCCTAGTTCAGACAATTTATTTATAAGAATTCTAATGCAAACCTTATCAAAGGCTTTACTAAAATCCGTATAAATTGAGTCAACTTGTTCTCTATTAGCAAGAGCACCTGAGATAAAATTTTCGTACAGTGTAAGGTTAGTTAAAGTAGATCGTCCAGAGATAAAACCATGTTGAAATGATGAGATATTAAATTTTATGCAAGAACATATTTTTTGAAGAATTAACTTTTCAAAAATTTTTGGTATCGACGATTGTATGCATATTGGTCTGTAATTTTCAACTAAAGACTTGTCTCCGCTTTTAAATATTGGAGTGAGAAAGCTATTTTTCCATATTTGCGGGAACTTGCCTGATAAAAGTGATTGATTAAATAGTAGGTACAGTGGGTAAGAGACACTAGCCCCACAGTTTTTAAGAAATACGGTCAGTTTTTAAAAAATGTATGTTTTTATTTTTTTCGTTATCATTAATTATAGTTAGAAAAAAAGGCTAAGTAAGGTGAGCAATTTCAAAAACGGATACATTCAGAAATATTCCATTTATTTGGATTTTATTGCAGAGCAGAAATATTTTGATCTTCGGATAAGTTTTAAGATTTTCACGGCCAAAAGCCGTGCCTGCCTGCAAAAGCGTGATCTGCCGGATCTGCCCTGATGATGGACACTGCAACGATGTCCGAAACGTTGGCTAAAGAAGGAGGTAGCGCAACACGGCATAACACCCCAAAAACAAATAACGAAAATTTTGATCTTCTGCTAAAATATGCACGATGCCTGAGGGTTAAAGGCAAAACAGGACATCGAAATGTTAAGATTCAGATTACTCAGAGATTAAGTTGAAATTATTTAGGTAGGTACTTCTGGTTTGGCGGCCAATGTGACCTTTTTTATACCCACTGACAAATATAGAGAAGCACAGTTTCTACCTGCATACAAAACATTAAAACACCCACCTATAAATATATTTTAAGATCCGGGAACCAATGGAAAATCAAATAAATAATACGCGTGTATCCTTGAAATTCTTGCGTTTATTTACGAAAATAAAAAAGGACATTCGCTGATTAAAAACCCATTAATTTCAGTTAGAGGAAGTAATTTTCTAAACAAGAAAATATTCGAGTTAACAACGCCTCCTAT
Source organism: Limnephilus rhombicus (assembly GCA_929108145.2). Taxonomy (NCBI): domain Eukaryota; kingdom Metazoa; phylum Arthropoda; class Insecta; order Trichoptera; family Limnephilidae; genus Limnephilus; species Limnephilus rhombicus. The sequence continues at coordinate 51,773,982 of OV815280.1, read as the reverse complement.
CGGCGTGCAAGTAAATACTTTTAATTATTCATAGATGTCACTCCGTTCGGTTCGAAAACAAAATAATATTAATTTATTTTGCTGTAAACATATTTTTTGTATAAAATTAAATTCTTTCCATTCTTCCACGATTTAATCTGGAAATAAATTAAATACTTTAGGTTTGCTTGTTTGCAAAACAAAACATTTCAATTACTTGTTTTTGTGGTTGGAATTTGTTTACAGCCGTGAGTTTACACAACCTGACACTTCTCTCTGAAGTTGTCTCTCGTCTCTCCGTGTCGCGAGATTTCTGTCAGTATCGCGTGTGATAAACAGTTTTTCGTGAAATATTATCAAAATGGAGAAGAAAGAATGGTTGAAAGGTGAAGTGGAAGAATTGATACGATCATACCAATCTAAACCCGTACTTTGGGACATAAAAATTAAAGATTACAAGAGCAGATCGAAGAAACGTGACACATTAGAAGAGTTGGCTCTCAAATTTGACACGACACCAGAAGAAATAACTAGGAAGATCCACAATCTTCGGAATCAGTTCAATTCTGAGCTGAAAAAAATAGCAAAAGGACAAGGAACTAACGAGCCATATGTGTCGCGATGGCCGCAGTTCATGTCGCTTACATTTCTACAGCCTACGATGCATTTTAGAACGCCAAGAGGAAATGTCATGGTAAATAAATCCTATTTTAATGTAGGTATCTAATATTAAAACCAGTTAATCGTCATACAATAACATTCGCGGTTCTCGCATAACTTCTAATATTATTTGCTCTCGATATATTTGACAGCTGTGATGTTAGCTATAAATGTCGCTAACATGGCCACCAATGATGAAAAGTTTCAAATTGAAGACTTTTATTATTTTTATTTTACTTTGCGTTTATGGGATAGTTGCAGTTACCATTTTAAAGTTAGTATGAAAATTCTGAACTAATGCTAAATACTAATCACTTTGTTCAAGAATTAAGCAAATAAGACTTTAATTTTTGTAAGTACATACCTCTACTATTTTCAAGTAAGTATTTAAAACTGTTTATTGAAGCTTGTAAACCTCATTTCAATATTTAATCATTGGAAAAGATAATACCAACAACTCTCAATGAAAATGTCACAGGGGCATAGGGTTGCCAGACGTCCTTTATTTTAAACAGTGTTGCCAACTCGAAATCTCCGTTCCCGCTAAATCGTGACGGATCAACGGTCAGAATTCCGTCAGATACACAAATTTTCGTCCATCCTGGGGGAGGGGGGGTTGTTAGGGAATTTCGGGGATGAAAATTTCTTCATGAATCCTTAAATATAGGCTATTTTCGCCTATAAAAGTAAGTAATTTATCACTTTTTTCGAATCCGCCAGAAAATCCGTCATACTGTAAATTCCGTTATACACAAAATTTTCCCGTTTCGGGACACTCCAATCCGCCAGATATGACGGGAAATCCGTTAAGTTGGCAACACTGATTTTAAAGGATGTCCTGTATTTCGGACCCAAAAATTGATCTTGTCCTCTAATTTGAAATCTTCAATAGAGGACAATACTTTGTCCTTTAATTTGGAAAAAATGAATCAGGGTAGTTTCTGTATATTAAAGCCTCTCCTGACGAAAATTATAGACGATAAGAAATGTGAAAGTGTTCTTGAAAATTGGATTCAGATTCTCAAATCTACGGATGAATACAAGAATCTGCTAAAAATAATACAATACTATTTTCCTTCCCAGTTTCTAATGCCTTTCTAAGGATTTTTTCCTTGTGTACGTGGACCAAAAACTGAAATAAGTTAGATATTGACAGCAGAACTACAAGTAAACTCGAACGGCAACATGAAATGCAAACAATTTTATAATTTCATTATAGAAAATGAAGAAGCTCTTGGAGCAACCAAAAGTAATACCAAGTATTCTTTTAAACGCAAAAAGACTAATTAAGGTGGTACTACTTACTTGGCTTCGATTAACGACAAACTACGTTACATTGCGTATTAACATTGTTTTTTTATTTTATTAATAAATGTCAGTACTGATACCATAACAGCATTTGGTAAATTTTCGGGATTAGTGTCCATTGTTATTACGAATAATTTTTAGAAAAAAACTTTAGATTCGCCTCAATCACTATAAAAGGAAACTCTTTGCATCACGGCTGGCGGAAAATAATGCATTTTAATTTTCAATGTCGTTAAATAAAATTTCACTTCGCGAACCAACACTACGACAGCCCGCCCGCTGCCGCCCGCCATTTTGTCACTGTTAAAATACGTTTTTGAATGGTTTGTTTGGCTACCCAGGGTTTGTGTAGCGGGCTTGTGTATGTGACAAAATGGCGGGCGGCAGTGGGCGGGCTGTCGTAGTATCGGTTCGCGAAGTGAAATTTTATTTAACGACATTGAAAATTAAAATGCACTATTTTCCGCCAGCCGTGATGCAAAAAGTGTCCTTTTATAGTGATTAAGGCGAATCTAAAGTTTTTTTCTAAAACTTATTCGTAATAGCCATGGACACTAATCCCGAAAAATTACCCAGCATTTTATTGAAACAATATTAATGTCCTTTATTATCATCCTATATCCTTTATTTAATCGTATCAAATCCTCTAATACATAAAACGGGAGCTGGCAACCCTACACGGGCAACAGTAATTTTTAAAAAGGTAATGGTCACAACGGTTGGACTTGAACCCAGATCCATCCAGATATCTACTTTACTCCTAATTTTGAAAAATAAATTAATCTGTTAATAAATTATTATACTCTTACTAATAAATGTGTTTTAAAATTTACACAATTTTATAGGTAGGTTACGTAAATGGTTGTTTATCAGTTATGTAAAATTTAAAAATACATTTATTAGTAAGGGCCTTACTTTATACCTACAATGTACTCGATAGCTTAAAACCATCGATATCCGCTAACAGAACGCCACACAACTTAAATCCTGCCGTACGTTCCTTTCACCTTCTAAGTACTCTTCTGTTTTCCGACTCTTAACATGTTCGTACCCATACTACGTGACCAACTTTTTGAAATTTTTAACCTCCCCCCCCCCACACTCGGTGACCAAAAACAATCATATCATGTCTTTATGGGACATCCTCTTCCACCCATTTGCACAATATAAGTTTTGTCAATCATGCTTCAATGCACATTGTCAATGAAGTAAGCAAATTGATAATTGACATTGATCGACTCCGAACCAATGGTGTTGTATATAATCTACAGACACGTGGTAGAAATCTCAAAAGTGGTTAGCCAAAACCAAGGCAATTGTATTTGTCTTTGATTTCATAGTTTTAGTACTCAACTGCCATGCGTAAGTAAATTGCATTAAAAAGCACCAAAATGCCCGCGTGCGTGATGAGAAAATGTTTCCATTACATGCCACACACAAGTAAAAGCCATGGAATAATATTTCATTCGTAAATACAAATTGACGGCCTCCATGCTCTAGGGTAAGGCTCTTGACTCGCAATCCGAAGGTCGCAGGATTGAATCCCGGCGAGGGCAAATAAATTTTATTTGATTAATTTGTGTTATTTCACAATTAATTAATTTAAAATAAATATATAGTATGTATGAAGCACATTCCACAGTGAAAGATACCCTCAATATCACCCTGGTGTAAGACCACCATTCAGATTTGAAACGTTGCTTGAAATGGCTTCAGCCATGTTTGTTGACCAGATCTGAATAGCCAGGTGCTTCCCAACCTTCCTCTCCCTGTCTCCTTCTCCTCCCCATTAACTTCAGCTTCACAACATACCCCAATTGGCGATGCCATAGTTCCATCTCAGTTACACCCGTGATATAGATTGTAGTGTTCCTTTGGCGTAATATTAAAATGCCGCCCAGTCCTAAATCTATGTCATTCATACACCCAAATTCTTTGAATATCTATCTTTATCATACATGAATAACTTTTGAATTAAGAATTTACTGAAAACAAAAGAGTGTTTCTTACTTGCCCCATTGTGTCTTGGGTTTGTGAGACAATTACGAGTCTAGATTGTAATATATATATTGTCATTGTATAATGATTACTTTATTCATCCTAGACATGAAAGACATATTTTCATCATCATTTGGCTAAGCATAACATTATGTGTTATCTTCTAAATCACCTTTTTATTAATTCCAGATATTAGATGAGCTCCCTCTGTTCACAAACGACAGAAGCAACGATGACCAGGATTACAAGATGCAGAACTTAAGCAGCAGCCAACAGAACACCTCATCATACTCCCAGAGAAGTTCTGGATCTTCAAACAAGAGAAGAATCCCAAACAACAACGATGATTATCAATACCTAGACAATGTGGATGTCTTGAGAGATATTTCTTCCAGTTCTCACATGGCACAACACAAGGAAGATGAATTTGAAACATTTGCTTTGAGTATTGCCATGCAGATGAAACAACTGCCTTTGCAAGATGCTTTGGAACTTCAAGCAGAGATTCAGAATTTAGTGGTGCAGAAAAGGATCAAAGTTTTGAACTCTATGCGATGTTGATTGATAAAATATAGTGATAACTTCTCAGATAAGGGAACGTACCCATACTACGTGACACGTTTAGGGGGGGGGGGGTCTTCAAAATGTCATGCTTGGTACAAATGAGCGACGGCGGGCATAGGTTTTTGGTCACCAGGGGGGGGGGGCTGAAAATTGGTCACGTAGTATGGGTACGTTCCCTAAGCACAAATCTGGAGAATAGAGGAACTCTTGTCCATCCATGAATATTTCTGTGGTACTGCAGTACATCGGCAGCCAGACGAGTTGTCACAAGACGTTAATTTGGGATTTTTAACCTTCCGTTAGGCGCAACTAATCTGTGAGATGAAGTGATCTGTTATTTTTGTGTCAAAGGGTAAATATCGCCGATCTAGAGGCGTGCCCTCCTGAGTTTTCCTCCTTCCACACCACTCACAAAGGGCCAGTTTCCGGTTGTCTCGAAAAATCTATTTTGATTTGTTTTCTGTATTTTTTTTTTATGAATACCGCACAAGTCACCAACTGCTCCCGTCTGGAGCCAGTGAGACTATGGCATCCCCAATTGGGGTATGTTGTGAGGCTGGTAGTGGGTAGGGGAAGAGGAAGATGGGGAAGTACCTGCCTATTCAGATCTGGTCACCAAACACAGCTAAAGCCATTTCAAGCAACGTTTCAATTCTGAACGGTGGTCTTACACCAGGGCGTTACTGAGAGTATCTTCCACTCTGGAACGTGCCGCAAATAAACTATATATTTTGTAAAAATTAATTAATTGTGCAAAACCACAAACAAAATTTATTTGCGCACGCCATTTATCCGCGATCTTCGGATCGTGAGTCGAGAGTGTTACCTCGGGACCACGGAGGCCTTTAATTAAATCTCACAGATGAATTGCGCCCGATCGTGTTAGGATTTGCATTACACCTGACGGAAGGTTAATCTGATTTCGTACAATAACTGCTTGAGCTAGTTGAACTATGGCATCTAGGAAATGGTATGAGCCTGAAGGAAGTGCAGAGGGAAGGTATGTGGGAAGAGGCAAGTATGGATGCACCTGAGTGTGCAAAATACATTGAAGATGCATATTCTGATATTCGTGCTGCAAAAGTGAAAGCATCCAAATCTGTTTCCAATAGGAATTGTTCCCAGAGTACTAGGCCAGTTTTTTTTACGGAACTTGAACAATTATCAAATTTCAAAATTAATATGCAAGTTCTGTTATTAACCCATAATGGTCCAGCTGTTTCACAGAATTAGAATGTTAACTTTGATATTTGATGAATTGTTCAAGTTCTATAAAACAACTGATCCTAATGAATGATACGTTTTAAGATTTTCACGGCCAAAAGCATTTTCGTTATTTGTTTTTGGGGTGTTATGCCGTGTTGCGCTACCTCCTTCTTTAGCCAACGTTTCGGACAGCGTTGCAGTGTCCATCAATCCAGGACACTGCAACGCTGTCCGAAACGTTGGCTAAAGAAGGAGGTAGCGCAACACGGCATAACACCCCAAAAACAAATAACGAAAAGATCCTAATGAATGGTTCCGTGTGAAAAGTCGAATGATGAAATTTTTTTTAAAATACCGCATAACCTACAATTTAACAAAGTTTTTTTTCATAACTTTTAAAAGGAGTGATAAAGTTGCACATTTAAAGTTGTCAGGTCACCAGTATGAACAAGTTGCTCTTATTTGTGTGGAGCAATGTATAGTAGGTTTTTTATTATTTTTAGATGGAAGAGAATACATTCTAGTCGGTATAATGTCTAATGTATCGCAAAATCTTATTGTATTAAGACATATTTACATAGCAATTTATTTTCTATGTAAATTTGTTGTGATGCTATTGTCATTGTTTGTTTTATTCATACTGTTGAAGAGCATCCATCTCAGGAAGACTTATGACTATAAGGCGGCTGGCAGAGGTAAAACGAAAATTCCAGAGCCGCTCATTATTAAAGACAAAACAATTAAATTGTAGTTATTTAACCAGTCACATCTGTTTTATGGGGCCAACAGACTTAGCTATAAAAAATTATTATTGGTTTTTGCCTATTTCAGCATATCGCTCGCCATACATTCCCAATATTTTTGCAACCGCCTACTACTAATGACTAACCATCACGCCGTTTCTCCTCAGAGGTAGGCAGAGAGGACGACACCCCCCTTGCCTAGTTCACATTCATGCATCGTCTCATACATGCTCTTCTATTATTCTGACTCTTGACGTGTCCTGAACTATCTGATTCACTCGGTCGTGCCATGTCTTTCTCGGGCGTCCCCGACTTCTTCTACCATTCACATTGGTGTCATATATTCTCCGTTCATTCGCTCTATATGCCCAAAACATCGGAGCGTTCCTTTCTTAATCTTACTCATTACACTTACATTAGTCTTGCATTCTTTGCGGATCTCCATGTTTCTCAAATGATCATGCATGGTTTTACCAAACATACGCCTCAGGGATCTCATTTCTACAGCATTCAGTCTACTTTCATCCTTCCTCTGCCAGTTCCGTGCCTCACTGCCATACACAGCAGGGTAGGTACCAGTACTCCATTTTGGACGGCTAGCTTCGCTTCTTTGGACAGTTTTTTGTTGGTGCCAATGGCGTTCAGTCCTCCATTAATGGAGTTTCCTGCATTTACCCTTCTTTCAATATCTCTTCTTCAAGACATATGTGGTGAGGAATTTACAGTGGCGATAATCTTAAATTATTTTTATACATATTTTTACTATAAAACATGTGATAGATAGTTTTCAGGAGGATATAAATAAATGTACTTACATACATAATATGTTTTTTCATTTCATCAGATATGCAGTTGAACGATGGCTACCTATATTTTTAGGTCTCATTGTTCCAACCCTTGAGACATGACGGCCTAAATTTAAGTAGACGTTGTTTGCCAATTTATTTTAATTTTTTTTGTAAATACGCCATTGCTCGAGTGGTCAAGGAAAGGTGTAAATATTATTAAGTAATTTCTATAGGCAAGGTAGTAACAAGATTTCCACGCCAGGTGCAAAGATATTTAAATATAAGAGATGTGCTATCCGCAGTTTTTACTGGGTGGGACTGTGTTTTTTCTGGCGATGCCGATATTGTTAACCAATACTACTTGCACACCAATGGCGTAGCTAGCATGGGTGGTACCCCGGGCGTGGTGACTTCATAAAATTGGTCCATCCTGGGGGGGGGGGTGGCTAGAGAATTTCAGATATCTCCACAAATATAGGCTATGTTCGCCAAGACAAGACACAAAATTTGGGGCACTCCACGGGGAACATATGAAAGAAAATAACAGACCGTGTTCATGTATTCAATACTTTGGTGACAATATCCTTCGCAAATTTTTTTCCACAGTCGAGCGTCACCCCCCCTGTCGGGTGGCACCCGGGTGAACCGCCCCCCCCTCGCTACGCCACGGCTGCACACCTTCAAAAAATCAACTAAACGAACAAATTCTTTCCGTATTCAAACTATTCCCATTAGGTAGTAGTCCGTCGACAGTCGGGCGGACATCATAGCATATCTCTTGTATTTCAATATCTTTGGCCAGGTGGGACCAAGGAAGGGTTGAAGGTTTGGATAACTTGGCTGAGGATGGTTTGCGATTGTTTGGCAAATCGTCACCACAGACAAGGTTCTAACTGACATTTTTTTTTCATAAAGGACCTTTAAATGCAAAACCATTACTTTTGCTCTTTTCTATAACCAAAATAATTTTCAGAGCTATCTGAGTTGTATTTCCGTAGATACTTCATAATATACAAACAAAATTGTATGCAATTACATACAATTTTGTTTGTATATTATGACAGTTGGCAGTTTTCATGAGGCACAATATATTGTAGTTCGTCACTTTAGTTAGACAGGGTTCTAACACCGCTTTACCAAGTTCAAAAGTTTGCAAATACGAATTCTCATAATTTATTTAACAATTTCAGATTTTGAGGTTCAATCTTGTGAAAAGTATTATTTTAGATTGACATTTTTTTTAATATTTAATTTAAAGTGGCCCTAGTAAAATGCAGTAGGGAAATGTATTTAGAACCATATGCAATGAATTATTATGCCTTAGCTGTTTGCATATAGTTCTATTTGCAAGTTTAGGTACATTCTAAAATGGTAAGTTAAAGTCCTATATTTTACTATAAAATCTGTTAACCTCAAAGATACATATTTAAATATAAGGAGATATGCTATGATGTCCGCCCAACTGTCGGTGGAACTACGGTCTAATAATGGTCCTAGTTTGAATACGGAATTTAGTTGATTTTTCAACTAAATTGGTTTTTCAACAAACGTGTGCAGTAAGTAGTATTGGTTAACAATGTACATAGTTTGAATACAAAGAGAATTCATTCATTTAGTTGATTTCTTTAAGGTGTGCAGTAGTATTGGTTAAAAATATCAGCGACACCAGGAAGGTTATCTGGAATGGTGAACTTATAAAATGGGGTCACCACATAAGGGTATTTTTTGCCAATATCCAGCTATTTTGGGCCTATCAGTTGCCAAACTTTGATTTTTCAGCTCATTTTGCAGTATCATTTCCATCATGAGGTTATAAAGCTTCTAAATATCCATTCAACTATAATAAGAGTAGTAATCATCACCATGACTTGTTCAAGATACCACACGGCAGAACAGATGCTTTAGCACAACACAGCATGCTATCGAATGAAATTTCTTACACAGATACAATTTTTAATTACTCGTAAAACTTCGTTTCATATACCCATCTTCCAAAATTTTAAGGGTTCCATGACAATTCAGAATCATGCAATTTCAACACCCCTTTGAAAATTTATGAAAAAAAATATAACCTAACATAACCTATTTAACCCTTCGAAAAATAAAAAAATAATATCGGTAAACTTTTACCTGCAAGGTTTGCGTGCAAAATTCTGGTTCTTCCTATGCATTTTAAATTTTCCTATTTATTAGTTATTTTTTAACCCTTTTATAAAAACAAAAATTGTTCTAAAATCTATATAATATAATCTTTTCGATATGTTAACCCGGCATCGATGACGCTGGGTCACAATGACCCGAGGCGATTTAAAACAGCCATATTTTTTTTACCCGTCAACTGTTCGACTTGAGCGCTTGAGTAGCCGGAGATACAAACCCTTTCTACCCGCACTGAGCATGCCGGCGGTGCTTGCGGAAGGAGATACAGGAGATTATGAGGAAAACGGGTAAATATGACCAATAGTTGTAATGAAATTCTACAGTTATTTTTTCATAGTTGATTTTGCATGTGTTTCTTACTAAGATAATAAAAAGTTGATTTATAAAATGTACTGATATTATTAATATTTTTGTTATGAGCAAAGAACCCATAAATAATAAATAATTTTCAAAATCAAGATAACCCTTTCAGTTTTGGTACAACCCATCGATAAAATTCGGGTCACGGTTACCCGGCGTCATTGACCGCACAATTATTTTCACGTCATTGACGCCGGGTTAATTAAAAATCAACATTTTTGTTTCTAAATATTAAAATTTTAATATTGGAATGTAAATTGTCTAAAAAAAGCATACCTGCGAATATTCGAATTATAGTAGGTACTTAAAATAGAATAAACTTAAAATTTTAAATACAGGTTCCTTTTCTCAACAAAATTTGTAATAAAACTTTCACCTCACTTTTTATCACCTTCATACAATTTTATTTTAAAATTAAATGTCACAAATTGGCGTGACATAAAACTGTCACTTATGATCGGGTTTGTAAAATATCTGAATAACATAGCTCGTATAATCTCTTAGCATTAGGAAGCATTATATCTTTCGCTTTCTAACATAAAAGAAATCACAAATATTCGCATGACAGGAAGAGAGATATCTAACTTTTAACAACGCATGGTCGCTCTGGGACAATCTGGGTCTCCTGTTATAATAACAGCATATGATGTTTTTGGGACATCCTGGGTCTCCTGTGATTAGACGGGTTAACCAATTTTTTTATATATTTTTTTCATCACTTTTAATGACTTTTAAAGGTGTTAAAGTTGAATGATTCTGAGTTTTCCGGTCACCAAAAATAAGATATCTCGTACTGTACATGTATAATTAATCTGTTAAAAAAATAATTTTGAAATTCAAGTAGGGGTAGTAACTGTGAAGAAAAAGACACAAACTTCATATGACTTCTGTAAAATAGACCTTTAATTATTAGATATAAACTTACAGATCGAAAACTCCTATAAAAAAAACAATAGTTATTCACGGAGACAGACTGGCTGGTTGATTGGCTCGCTTGCTGCTGATATTGGATGGTGTTCAAGTGGCCTCCGCAGTTGCCAAGGAAACTAGAGGTTCTAGTAGTTGATTGGCAAAAGGAAGGGCGAAGGTTAGGTTGGCCGTGGTGACTACTCGATGTTGGTTATTTCCTCCTTGATAAAGAATTCAATCATCTCTTCTTCAACGTTCTTCGTGTCTGAGTCCAACTCATCCGTGTCCACATCTGGAATTAAAACAAACAGGAATTAGTAAATCAATTTAAACTACATATTAATATTATGAACAGAAACACACTGGGGGAACTAGTAGGGCTGTTAACCTATCAAGTCTAATTTTTCCGTTTTCGGAACAACTCGTACAGGTCTCATAGAAATCGTTGTCTCCCTTTACTATCATAGTGAGAAGTATGATATAAAAGGTGTTAGAAAGGGAAAACACCACACTTTATACTCAAATATAAAATTTAACCACAAAAGAAGTAAAATGTAGACCTTTATGAAACCAAAGTTTCTGATCACAATTTGAAAAAAAATTGTAGGAATTTTTTATTAATTATTTTTATATGGAACGACAAAAAGGTGAGGTGACAACAATGTTTGTAAATACACTTGCCTAATAAAATGTGTATTTGTTTTTATTTATTTTTCATCGTCAGTAATTTTAGTTATAAAAAACCTAAGGTGAACCATTTTTAAAACTTTTTATGTTTCTATTTATATTATTATTATATTTCAAAAATTATATTTTTAATTATGAAATTTGAAAGCGTATTTTATCACCTTTCGAAAACAGTTTTCAGTTTACAGATGTGTTTAGAAATGTTCCATTTATTTTCATTTTATTGTAAAAAGGAAAAATTTTAACCTACTGAAAAATACGCCAAATTTCTGAAGGGCTTGAAACAATATATTCATACACATCAATAAATGCTGATTGTGAATATAAAAGTTTTATTATACATTAATATGTGCAGAATTTATAAATCGTCATTTAAAAATGAATAAAACACCTTGTTTGGTTGGTACGATTGAATTTCTCATTCTGATTTGGTAAAAAGAGCAGAGTAGGATTGAACGTCTTAACCTCTAATGGGCCGTTTACGCGCGGGCGTGCGCGTATTATGCGCATGCGCGAGAAAATAATTCGAAAATTGGAATAAAATTTTCGACCAAGAACTTTTTGTCTGTGATTTTGGCCCTTCTATGTACAGAATTTGTATGAAGAACAGGGTCAGAATCGCTTGCGCCAACATTACTCCATGAGACGCGTAAAAGTTTCATTCACCTTGCAACACCAGAATATTTTTAAACGATTTTATCTGTGACATAGATATGTCATTTTTGCCGCGAGTTTTACCCGTCACAATTTATGCGTGTTCCTCGACTAAAACATCGTAAAACCTATTAATTTACATAATTAATGCAAGTAATGTTGTTTTGGTACATAGTTTATTGGTCTAGGAACGTGTTTCAGTCAATAAAATATACAATAGCTCAAAATTAATCCACAAAACATTCAATTCAAAATTCAAAGTGGTGCTTTTTTAGTGAATTTTTGTGAATTTTCATGAAATGGTATGGCCTTTGACCGGTTAATAATAATGTCATAATATTGTGGTGAAGGATAAAACTTACAATTTCTCAGCTCCAACCTCCTAGGCTTCTGCTCCTCCCACTCCTTGACCTTGGAGGCGCGGTACTCCTCGAACTTCTTCATGAGCTCGGCGCGCTTGGCCACCAGCTCCTTGGAGGCCTTGGTCAGTCGAAGCCGATCCTTGGACTCAAACTGCGCCGAGTACTTCTTCAGGTTCTTCTGGATGTCTTTCTGCTGCGCTGCCGACAGGAGGGTGGGGGGGCGCGGCCGCCAAAGGAACTGGGTGAAAGACTCCTTGGCCACTCTGGAAACAAAAATTAACAGTTGGTTATGATATTATTTGCTTACACAATTAACAGTCCAACTCCTATTATGATTTCAATTCAAACTCAAAATTGCAATTCTTTACTTTTTCGTAAGCATGTAAGTAGTTCTGTGAACCATATCCATAAAAGAATGTTTCTAATTTTCTAATACATTAACCACTTGAGCAATTTTGGTCGAAAAATGGACCACTTTTATTTTTCTGCAATTGATAGCGGTCCAAAATTGGACCACATTTTCCTACCATTCGTAAAACATTGTAATTATTTAAAACATTTCCTTGGCCAGCCATTTATTTAAACACAATGCTATTGAAATGCTTTATCTATTATGACCATAAATGTCGCAAATCTCCGAACTTCGTAGACCGTTTTAGAACAATGTTAAAAATAAATTTTTAAAATATTTTTTTCCCGCCGAATTTTTGAACAGCTGTTTACGGATAAAATTAAGTTTTTCCATAGATGTGCACCTTTTATTATCAAGTATACCACAGACAACATACAGAAATCGAAAATATTCTATGTTAACTCGAATAAGTAACCCTCACGGCAATTTAAGTATAAAAAAAAATTTTAAAAACACCCAGGATTCGCGCTATTATAAATTATACGATTTTTTAAATATTTTTTTTATAATCCTTCTAATATGAGATAAACGGTAAAATACAGATTAATTCATTGTCTATATAGCACTGTAATAAGTTTTTGTGTCTCCAGGTTAAAATTCGAAGGTATGATTTTTTTAATGTTGGCGAAAAATAAAAAAAATGACCTTCCGGGAAACCTCGAGCAAATTTATTTATTTCGGGTGACCACTCCAGTGGATCAAAACCAAATTTTCCTCTGAAATCCATATGATTTTTGTAAGTAGGTAGGGATTTCTATACATGGTACATACTTAATTATAAACCATAAATATTTTACAGAGTTAAAATTACTATTTCAAACAAGGATTTACATAATTTATCCAAAGAAATGTCACCATCTCAATGGCAATTCTTTTGTCACAATTTCTTCAGGCGAGTAGGTACCATAACATGGCTAGTTATTTCACAAAATTGAAATAATAACAAAACTTGAAAATGAACGTTGAAATCTAATAAATTGTTCAATTCCATGAAACAACACTTCCTAAGATTCTATAATGTAGATCTTTACCATCTTAGATTATTCGACGTATGTCTCGGATACTTCAAGAAACCTCTAATGGGCCGGAGACGCGCCGGCGCGCGCATCATATGCGCATGCGCGAGAAAATAATTCGAAAATTTGAATAATATTTTCGACCAAAAACTTTTGGTCTGCGATTTTGGCCCTTCTAGACATAATTCGTCTCGACGCCACCTAGCGAGGGATTTAACACTAACAGTGTCTCTCTCGCAAAAATAAAGTTGGTTGTTTTCAGGTGGAAAAAATATAAAAGCAGTAATTGTTGAATGAAACACTAGTATATATTGAATCGTTTGGCGGGTATAAGATAAGCCGCCATAGCTCAATTGGGTGAGCAACTGACCGGCAATCAGAAGGGCACGGGTTCAAGTCCTGTTGGCGTCATGTATCTTTTCTCGGAAGATTTTTCAATGTGGATGAGTGTTTCAGTCTGATAATTATTGCTTATAATAATTGTTACCCTTTGTGCTATGCATAAAAATCTTGTCTTAAACGTTGGTTTAACAATTAAAAATAATATTTAAATTTTGTTTTCATTTTTTCTTTTGTAATGTATAGGAGTTCTTTTTTTTCTTTTGTGAGATTTTCATTGATATAAATTCAGTCATTGTTTCCATTCTTGTAAATGTCATTACTATTAGTTAGTATGATTTTTTTTTTGTAACCATTCGTCTCCATAAGTTTGACGTATGAACTTCACGATTACGTTAGCCGGTTTGGAGTCCTTTCTATTAGGAAGTCTCCAAACCTTCTCAATATTTTCGCAATTTGTGTTTAGCTTCTCTGCAATTGTCTTTATGGTTATTCCAATATTTTCATCTTTTTTCATTTCTAGACCAAACAATTCAATATTACAGTTTTTTTCAATTTGTTCAATTTCTTGAATCCTGTATTCTAATGCTCTATGACATTTTTCAAGGTATGTGTTTTTGTTTATAACTTCATTGAGTTTATTTTCGTTTTCTTTTAGTTTTTTTCCCAATTCTAAGTGTAGCGATATCAGTTTGCCATATTTGTTGGATAGAAACTCAGTAGATTGTGTGAGAGTCTCCATATCTTTTTTCATGACGTACATTATGCTTATTTTATTATTTCTTTCATTCAGAATTTGTTTCATTTCTGGGATAGTTTCTAGGTTCGGGCCTTGTGACCCGCTGCCTCCGGCCGTTGCGTTGTCCGTGTTCGCATTTGTTGTTCGCTGTGTTCCGCAGCTTGTACAAATAAATTCATTACCCACGTTAATGGCAGGATTTGTACATAGTTTGTGGAAGGATCCATTACAGTCGATGCATTTGATTAATTCACT
The DNA here is from genome assembly GCA_929108145.2 of Limnephilus rhombicus. Lineage (NCBI taxonomy): Eukaryota > Metazoa > Arthropoda > Insecta > Trichoptera > Limnephilidae > Limnephilus > Limnephilus rhombicus. The sequence continues at coordinate 51,758,843 of OV815280.1, read as the reverse complement.
GTCTTTAGCGACATATTTTTTACACTTTTTACACTGCACCATTTTAACCTGTAAACGGCCGGAGACGCTCATTTGCGCGCAGCTTTTGCGCATGCGTGAAAAAAATATTTCGAAATAAAAAAGTTTGTCTGCGATTTTGACCCTTCTATGTACAGAATTTGTATGAAAACAAGGTCAGAATCGCTTGCGCCAACATCATTGATGATATAGCCACTAGTTTCATTCATCTGACAACACCAGATTATTTTTAAATGATTTTTATCTGTGGAATCGAAATGTCATTTTTGGCGCAAATTGAAGCTGTCAGTATTGACGCGTGTTCCTCGACTAAAACATCATAAAACCTATTAATTTACGTAATTAACGCAAGTAATGTTGTTTTGGTGCATAGTTTATTGTTCTAGGAACGTATTTCAGTCAATGAAATATACGATAGCTCAAAATTAATCAACAAAACATTTAATTCAAAATTCAAAATCGTGTTTTGTTACGAAATTTCCGTATTTTTCCTGGAATTTGCGGGCCTTTGACAGGTTAAAGTAGTTTGAGCGTTTTTCGTTAGTTTTAAATTCACTTTTACAATTTATTAATCGCACGATGATTTACACCGTTTGTGATCACTGAGAGATGCGTACAGAAAACTTGAGACGTACTTCATTGTTTGCCATTTTCATTTCCAGCTACATGAATTTAATATAACGTGAGGTATTTCCACAACAAAGCCTCTATGAAGAACACGGTCAGAATCGCTTGCGCTAACATCATAGATGATATAGCCACTAGTTTCATTCACCTTGCAATCCCAGAATATTTTTTAAATGATTTACAGCCGTTGTGTCCAATCTATGCTCAGCCGAGATCTCCGCTCAGCCCTGCTCAAATGCCCAAATACGCTGTGTCGAAACACAATGATCGTCCCACCACACTCAAATGTAAGGAAGGTAGCCGGGTGGATTAAAGTTGCTAAGGAAGACCTACTTATAAAAACTGACAACAGAGCGAACAAAAATCCGCGAAAACAATCGAGCTGTCAATGTCAATTAATTATCGTAATTATCTGTCATCAGTTCACTCTTTGGTCGGCTTTTTTATTTGGTTTTTCAATTTGAAATATGAATCCTATATTGAATATAGTGAATATGGTTGAATGGGCAGATATGCTTGACGATAATATTGGATTATATAGGCGGCGGCAAGATGCCGATATAAATTTTATGGAAGAATTAAATGACGGCGATTTTTATAACCGCTTTAGGATGACAAAAGCGTGTTTTTTATATGTTTTGAGCCAAGTAGAAGATAATTTAACTTACGCAAGCGAAAGGTAAAGTTTTGACTTATTCGAGTGTCATTTTTGTAATAATATGTGGAATATAATTAGCACTTGTCAGGTCTGAAAACCATTTATCTAATGTTTATTACCTATGCTTTATTTCTGTTTTAGAAACTGCCCAATATTGCCATGCAATCAATTGCTTGTTGCTCTACGATTTTACGCTACTGGAAGTTTTCATATTACAAATGGGGACTTTTTTAAAATTTGCCCATCCACAACTAGCAAAATTGTGAAAAATGTCTCTCGTGCCTTGGCTAGTTTAAGACCTGTCCACATTAAATTGCCGGTAGGGGAAGAGGTGGATGTAGTGAAAAGGGAATTTCATGAAATAGCCGGATTCCCTAACATAATAGGTGCGATTGATTGCACTCACGTCAAAATTCAATCCGTGGGTAAGTGGGGGACAAGCGCTCTGTGTTGGTTTTGCCTGCAATGTTCTGTACAGTACCAATTAAGTATTGTGTTAACTATCTGCTCTCTCCCAAAGGTGGACCAGAAGCTGAAACATTTAGAAATAGGAAGGGCTATTTCTCAATTAACGTGCAGACAATTTCGGATGCTAGGATGAGAATAAGGGATATCGTAGCGAGTTGGCCGGGAGCCACACATGACTCCCTGATTTTTCAAGGCTGCCGAGCCAAGGCAATGTTTGAAACAGGGCAGTATCCAAATGGAGCGCTACTTGGAGATAGTGGATATCCATTAAAAGTATATTAAATGTTATTAATAAATATAAAATATTCAATTACCTTTTGTGTAACATAACTTTAAAAGGAATGTGTATGATTAATAGGTACTTATAATTAATAGGTAAATGAGAGTGTATTTGGGAAGTATGTTTATGAGAATTGAGAAGGTTGTAGAGATATTGAAAGTAGGGTAACTCGATTGATGGTGGACTGAAAGAGCTTTGCGCTAACTCTCGTAACGTTCCAAACTCTTCTCCCACTAGCTCATTCGGAGTCATTTTGTCATGTTTTCAGTTGGTTGTTGGTCATTCACTGATCCATAAGGATTGGGAAATGGAATGGAAGGATAGGTACATTTATAAATTAAACAATCTCTTGCTATACAAATTTTTTGTATTTTGCAGTAAATGAATCGACGCTACTAGAAAAAGCTTTACTCTCTTTGTGGATGGATTTGGCAGTTATTTACTGATTTTAAATCAATTTTTGCTATCATCTCTCTCTAAACTGTCGACCAATAAAAAAGCATGAAGTTTTGTTACATTTTAAAGCATGTTAAGTAAAATATCTTACAGGATTGAACTTTCAGGAAATTAAACTCTTAACTGTAACCTTTGATAAAACTACAGAAAAAAACATCATCCACATAAAGATTCAGCGTTAAAAAACTAGGCAGAAAGTTACAAGTTACAAGTACATAAATAATAGAATAATTTACAGTTTATAGGAACATAGTATAATCAATCAAAACAGTATGTAGTAACACCAATACACCGGAGTGACCAATCATAGGCATCCGGAACGTTGGTGTTGCCAGCTCCCTATGCTGTGAAGGAGTGGACGTAGTGGAGTATCCTTGTTCCTTGCTTATCAGGGCGTTTGGAGCGGGAGTCGTGGCCCTCGGCAACAGAGACTCAAGACAACATGAAAGCAAAACAAAGAAAGATTAAAAAGTACACATAAAAGGCAGGCATTCATATTGATATTGGTCTGCGAAGCTAATGAACGATGACCAATAAACAAGAATCATCATATGAAAGAAAAGAGTTCCCACAAAAAATAAGCAAAACTAGCAATTAACAGAATATACGGAGAATTATTATCAACCGTTTAATGGTATATATGTGCGATATGATTTTAGATTCTCACGGCCAAAAATTATTTTTATGTTTGTTTTTGGGGTGTTATGCCGTGGTGCGCTACCTCCTCCTTTAGCCAACGTTTCAGATAGCGTTACAGTGTCCATCATCAGCCACACTGACAGCGTTACAGTGTCCATCATGTCCATCGTCCACACAACTGCCCTGATGATGGACACTGTAACGCTGTCCGAAACGTTGGCTAAAGGAGGAAGTAGCGCACCACGGCATAATACCCCAAAAACAAACATAAAAATAGGTATATATGTGGTTCGGAACCGGAACGGAAGAAACATATTGGAAACAAGTAAATAATAAAAAAACAAGAAAAAAAATCCTTTAATGCGGAAATACTTAGCGAGTTCACCATTCTCAGGTGCTCCAGCTGAATGTGGCTTTACTTGATTTTAAGGACATTCTGCAAAAGAAAACAGAATAACATTATTACAAATGTATGTTTTATTGCAGACATATCTGCTGACACCATATCGAAATCCGGAAACACCCGTTCAGCAGAACTACAATACAAAACATATTAAAACAAGAAATGTGGTAGAAAGGCAGTATGGATTGTGGAAAAGACGATTTCCGGTCTTATCCAATGGCCTACGACTGAACCTCGACACCACAATGGCAGTCATAGTCGCATGTGGAGTTCTGCACAACATATGCATTAATCGTGGGGAAGAATATCCACAAGATTGGATCCAAGGCGCTGGTGATGATCCCAACAATGTGGCATTAAGGAACAACAATGCAAGGAACATTGCCCATTTAAATAGAGACGTTATTGCACATAATATGTACAAGTATGTACGAGCACTATAATATTAACATTACCACTTTGTAATTTCTTCGTAACGGCCTCCTGAGCTTTCCTCTGCAACTTCAATATGTCAAGTTGGATTTCCCAACGGATCTCTGATCGGGCTGCCTCTGTGACCCTCTGCGCCGCCCTGTGCTCCCTGTCCTCATTTAGGATTCGCACTTGTATATCCGATAGAGCTGCTTTTGTGACCCTCTCCGCATCAAGTATTTCCATTTGGAGTTTCACTTGTGCAATCTGCATAGTCAGGAGGTCGCTTTGCAGAATAGACTGGGCCTATTTATTGTTATGAATTAAATTTATTTTGTAGAACTCTATTTTAATTTGATATATTCAATAATATTATATGTATAAAAACTGTTTATTATAAACAAGTTTATTATAAACAGAACTAATAAACTGTTTTTATACATTATACTGGACCTTTTGTATTTGAAGGTTTTCAGTCTGGGTATTTAACGTCACTCTTTCCACCTCAAGTTGGGTAGTAGCAACATCTTGCAAGTCAGTAAATAGCAAGTCCTTTGTTGATTTGCTCAAGCACGGTCGTCTCTTAAATGACTTTCTTGGAATTGCGGATCGAACGGTTGGTGCCACTGGCATCGCTGGACTGTCAGGAAGCATGAAAACTGGATCTTCATCCTTAACAAAACATAAGAAGAATATCAAGTTTTATAACCAGCAACAAGCAATTTAAAAACAAATTATGTGTAAACCTTTCAAAAGACCATGTAATAAAATAACATTTTACACAAGTACCTATGGGAAAATGAAGAAATTAAAATATTTTTCAGATTAGTTATTTCAAGTTATTAGTTATTGATAAAAATTACCATTGTCCATTCCGCAGTCTCCTCTGATTCCTGTGTCGGCTGCACTACTTCCTCCTGGCTGGTGGATGCCTGTTGACCATCATCTTGGACAGCAGGACCATGTGAATCAAACCTTTCAAAATACAATAGAAATATGTAAATCACTCTATTGCTGAGGGCCACTCCAAATGCAGTGATGAACAAGGAACAAGGATACTCCACTACGTCCACTCCTTCACGGCATAGAGAGCTGCCAACACCAACTTTCCGGATGCCTATGATGGGTCACTCCGGTGTATTGGTGTTACTACTTACTGTTATGATAGATTATACTATGTTCCTATAAACTGTAAATTATTCTATTATTTATGTAAAACTTGTAACTTTCTGCCTAGTTTTTTAACGCTGAATCTTTATGCGGATGAGGTTTTTTTTCTGTAGTTTTATCAAAGGTTACAGTTAAGAGTTTAGATTCAAAAAAGCTTCATTAACCAAAACAGTTTTTTCTTTGTTTTTTTTTTTAATTTCCTGAAAGTTCAATCCTGTAAGATATTTTACGACGAATACTGAATAATTAATATTGCTTAAAAATGTAACAAAACTTCATGCTTTTTTATTGGTCGACAGTTTAGAGAGAGATGATAGCAAAAATTGATTTAAAATCAGTAATTAACTGCCAAATCCATCCACAAAGAGAATAAAGCTTTTTCTAGTAGCGTCGATTCATTTACTGCAAAATACAAGAAATTTGTATAGCAAGAGATTGTTTAATTTATAAATGTACCTATCCTTCCATTCCATTTCCCAATCCTTATGGTACGGTGAATGACCAACAACCAACTGAAAATATGAACAAGTCACAAGTAACGTGCGCATTCCAGCTATTGTTGTTGAACTATAACGCCAATGCATTGATAAGCTTTTGGATTCCACTACGTAATAGTAGTGAGGGTTTATTTGAGTGTACTAATTCTGGGACTACTGCCATATACTATATACATAATGTATTCTTCATTATGTTCAGTCATCACCAAATACTAATAATTAAATACAAGATATTTTAACTTACGGATTTACCAGCCCGGAAGAGCTTAATCCGATTGCTGCCTCAACCTTCCGCAGCACTGGATCTTCCATGTCTTCACTGGGCCCTCCACCAGTTTTAAACACATGGCAACGAATACTCGCCCTCTGTGTTCGGGCTTCTCGTTTTATATTGTCCCAGGCCTTTTTTAAAGCTGGTAGGGACCTGCAATCATATATAAAATATTACGAGAAATCAATTTGGACGTATAAAAATTCTAATTAACAAACATCGCATCCTTCCAAGAAAGGTTATACAGAGAGGACAGTCTGTCAAATCACTTGCCTCCCTCACAATCATACCTTATCGGACTATTAACATGGCCCAATTCACTCAAATATCAGGTTTTCTTGATTCTTACACTTCTCTAGTTCATTCGTTCTACGTGCCCAAACCATCTAATGGCATTTGAATTTGAAGAACACATACGAGATAATCAGCAGACAACTTACCGGTTAGATGAACTACCACTGTTGAAATCGAGGACAATGTCATTCCAAGCAGCTTCTTTTGATTTTACAAGGGTAGCGTAGTTTGGGCCACCTGTCGCTTTCGACAAAATGACCTGCGACGAGGTAACTAGGTCTACAAGTCTCATTTTTTCGTTTGGCGTAAAATTTTTCGAACGCTTCGCCTTGTCCATTTTAATACAAAATTTCAACTGATTCTAATGTCAAACTTCAAACGCACGTAAACAAAAAAGTAAGTCAATTAACACCTTATTTTTAACATATTAAATACGTTTGTTTTAAAAATGTAAAATGTCGGTTTATGTATTACACTATTTAAAATAAAATATCTGTATAAATAATAAATAAAATTAATTAACGTTTCGGTATTAATTTAACATGTAAAGTTCCTAACTTGACGTCATTTTTTGGTGTACGAAAGCAAATGGGGCTACACACCGAGCGCTACGATCAAGTTGTTGGACACAGCTAAAATGGAGCATTTTTCTAACATACCTTAGCTTAGCGGCGCAAGGCGCTAGGCTCAGCTTCACTCGGATTAATCATCCGAAAATGTTGGACACAACGGCTGTTAGTCTATGACTTGAAAACGTCAGATTTTACCGCGAATTTACCCGTCGCAGATGCGTCGCAGTTTATGTGTGTTCATCGACTAAAACATCGTAAAACCTATTAATTTACGTAATAAATGCAAGTAAAGTTGTTTTGGTAGATAGTTTATTGTTCTAGGAACGTGTTTCAGTCAATGAAATATACGATAGCTCAAAACTAATCAACAAAACATTTAATTCAAAATTCAAAGTGGTGCTTTTTTAGTGAATTTTCGTGAAATGGCGTGGCCTTTGACCGGTTAATACACTTAAAATTCGAAGACAATTGACTGATCATACACGTTTACATAAAATAATTCGTGGTCATCTTTACACATGCTAGATTAGGGGCCATCCATAAATTACGTCACACCTTAAGGGAGGGGGGGTAAAAATTGCAAAATGTGACGTCAACGGGGGTCTCACAATGGTGACGATGTGTGACAGGGACGGGGACGGGGGGGGGGGGTCAAAAATTTGTGACATAATTTATGGATGGCCCCTTATGTCTTAATTATACTATGTAATGTGTCACTTGTGTCATGTATTATTTGTTTTTTGTGAGCTTTTATAAAATTTTGTATTTTTATGTAATTTGTTTATGTAATTTCTTCACTGCAGTTTTTTTATAAATTATGTACCCATTTGTATATTAACTGAGTTTTTATAACTGGACTGTTCTCATGGCAAGTGAGAACATCTGTAAAACCCAAATAAATAAAAATTGAACAATATAATAAGCTAAACTTTCAAATATAAAACAAAAATTTGCAGTACAAAAATTAAAATAAATACGATTATCTTTAAAAGTTTGCGGAAAGTGCCTAATTAAATAGCACATTTACTCTAAAAACACTTTGAACTAAAAGGGAATTGTTGGGACTGATGACAGCTGTCAATCTTCAAATAATAATAAAGTAAAGGACTAACCTTCTTAAGATTTTGCCCTGGAAGGACCACATGTAATATCCACAGTCCATTTTGCACTTCAGGGCCGACACTCCCGTCACCACATATCTGCCAGTGGGATCCCACTCAATGCCAGACATCTGGAAGAAAACATTCACAATTTATTAATACAGCAGTCTGAAAATGCTAAATCATTATGAAGGTGGCAACAACCATATATAGTCCAAAATAAATATATATTTTTACGAACAACCCGACAATATTTGAAAATCTTCTACTACCACCACAGTAAGCGAAAGATGTTGCTTGTGTCGTGATGGAGGACTTAGCCAGCCAAAGAATCGAACATGCAACGCCTGGGGGGGACCCAAACGCGATGCCAACTCAGCCACCGACTGATAAATTTATTACATTAACTTCACACAGGAGAGCCCGAGGAAAATAATTTCCCTCATACAGAATTCCCTCATGCATTGTAGTAGGTATCTTACTTAGTAGGTTCTTTAGTAAGAATTTGTAAGAATTATTTATTTTTTGTAAGAATCATCAAAGTAACAATATTGTTCTTTCAATGTATTATTTTGTGTTATTTTTATTATTTTATAAAATTATTAATCTCAACACAGGCTTGTCGTAGTGAAGTTAAAAATTAAAATGTAAACAATACACACCATGTAAAGAAACAATAAACAATTTTAAAAAATAAAAATTAATACTTTAGTTCCCTACTATAAATAATGTGTTACAATGTCAAATCTTAAAAAATAGATCAATTCTTTACCTGGTAATGATCGGCAATATTCATAACGGTGAAGTCGTAAGTATCCAAGAACTCCAGAGCCCCTCCGGTGAGACCCAGATTAGCCAGCACAATGAACTGTCCAGACGGCGCCCAGAACAGATGGTTGTACGGCTTCTTCTCAAACTTCTTCAGCAGACTCGGAGCCTGCCCGGCATTAACTCCGTAGAAGCTGATGCAGATGTTGGACATGTCTCCGTGGATGATCGCAAACTTGGAACCGATCGGCTCCCAAGCGAACGCGTGAATCGGCTCTTTGATTTCAACGGAATCCACGGGGATTTCTTTCTCTCGCATGTGGAAGATTTCAAAGTTGTAATACATGCCGGAGTATTTGACTTCGGATTTGTCTTTGCGGATCTTGGAGTAGCGATCGACCTTGACACAGAGATAGTCTCCGCTCTTCTGCCAGTGGATCTTGCAATCGGCCACGTTGAAGAGATTCTTGGAGCGGATCTCTTGACGGCTGGGGATTTCGAGGAGCGTCACGCGGGCAGGTACGTCCTTGTCTTCCGCCACCCAGTAGGCCAGGATGTTGTCGATGGGAGACCAGCTGAAGTCTCTGATGCCCTGCACCTTGATGGACTTCTTGTCCAGCAGGCCGAAGCCGGGCGTGGAGTAGACAGACAGCAGGTCGGGGCCCATGCAGGCGAAGAACTTGTCGTCCTTGCTCCAGCGGAACAGCGGCCACACGGTGTAGTCCTCAGGGGGGGGGAAGCTTCGTTTCTCTTGGCCAGTTCTGCAAATGTAATATTTTGTTAGTTATGTAGTTATTAACTGTTATGGGACACTAATGGAAAATAGAGCCAAACTATGCCAAAAGCATGAACGGACCACTCAGCCTGGCTCCCGAACTCTTTTCCTGGCAGCCCACGCCTGGATAAACATAATCTAACTTTTCTTGCACAAGTTAAATTATTATCAATTTGAAACTTTCTATGACCAAAAAAATTATTTTTAAACCAAATAAAATAAACGGTACAATGGTGACAGGACCATACAAATTAAAATAATTAGGTTAGTGTAGAAAAGAAAACCAACGACAGATTACTCTGGTTGGACAATCGACTACAAACCTTCGCAACCAGCAAAAAATTTCAGAATTATGATGGGCCAAACTAGTGGTAAGGCTCTTAACCGGTCAGCAACGTAAACAGATATATGCGTTAAAAATACGATAGCAGTCAAGTACAATAAGCGTGTTTATACGTCAACGCGTGTGTCTCCATAGAAATCATTCTAACTCCGTTATTCTTTTAGTGACATCCCTAAAACCAAAAGTAAAAGGTTGATAGTGGATCAAGCTGCACATCCCTATTCAAGTTGTCCATAGAAATACATAACAAGAATATTCTGTCATTCGCGCGATCTGACACATAATTTTACCTGCCAAATTTCCTATGGGCGGCTCGACCGCGCTCGACATTGTTAATTTTTATTAAATATTTTTATATGAAATTATAAAAAAGTGAGGTGACATAAGTGTTTATAATACATTTATATAACAGAATAAGTATTGTTGTTTACATAATCTGTGACTTTAGTACCGTTTTCACATAAAAACATCACATGAGTCATTTTAACATTTTTTGAATGTTTGCATTCTAAATTTTAATATTTACAAATGTTAATATTTATTTGTAATATAATAATTCGAAAGCTTATTTTGTAACCTTTCTAAAACAGTTTTTACTATTCGGCTACGTTCAGAAATGTTTCATTTATAGAGCTTTAATTGTGAAGCGGTAATAACACAAAGTTTTCGTAAAATGTCATTTCGTTTGAGACATTATAAGCGAATATTCGCTAAAATTCGGAGGGGTTAATCACGATCCCATAGGGATGGGAGACCCTACACAAGCAGCTCCCGCACATTCAAATCGATACTGATTCCGTTTTCAAAAACAGATTTATTTTCTTTTATTTACTTTCTCTCTATTACTATGTAAGATTTAAATTTCACTTTCTCACTGTTCCTTTATATTATTTTTTGTCCCTTTCTGTATGTAGATGTCGTAAGCCGATCGTAAAATCAGGCAGATCATGATGTGCCTAGGTACATCATGAAGTGCCTGGCGGCAGATCATGAAGCGCCTGAGGCACATAACCCTCTGCGACCGGCTTCATATGAGCGTGAATTTGTCTTTAAAAAAATCTTGACAACAAAATAAATCTGTTTTGGGGAACAAAACCAGTGTGGATGGAATGTGCGGGAGCTGCTTGTATACCTGCTTGGATACCTTCACGCGCACGTGTTTCAACCAGTAAGTCGCCTAGCACCACGGCATCATAATTAAGAGCTTTACTGGTGAGGCCCATCAAAATTTGGAAATTTTTTGCCGGTCGCAAAGGGTGTATGTATGTATACCGGGTGTCCGGAGGTAAAGTGCATTAACTTCGGGAGGTGATTCTACATGATAGTACAAGTAAAAAAGAAAATTAACTTTTTTCGAAATTCCAACTTTTAGGGGTAGTTTTGAGGTAAAAAGATAAAAATCAGTCCGGCGTGTGCGGCCAGATTTATTATTTTCCGCTGTTACGATACGGGCCAATCACAATCGAGTCGGGCGCCCGGCAGGCTCTCAGCAAGTAAGATCGTACCTCACACTAAGGATTTTTAGTAAACACGTTTTTTTGTATGGGAAAAAAAAAGTAGTAATTTTGGAAAAAGGTATTGATCTTTTTTACTCCTACCATCATGCAAAATCGCCTCAGGGATCTCATTTCCACAGCAGTCAGTCTATTTTCATCCTTCCTCAGCTATTTTCATGCTTTGCTGCCGTACAATCGGTTGGGTACCAGCTCTACATTGTAGACTGCTAGCTTCGCTGCTTTGAACAGTTTCCTGTTAGTGCAACATTAACGGAGTTACCTGCATTTACCCTGAAGCTGGTTGTTGAGGGATAATGCTCCAATCTACGTATTGCCAACGAGTCATTGTTTCATTTAATACTTTTACTGCCTGTCCTGTTTCTTTATGCCAGATCACAATAAATTCAGACCTTTGCTGAATTTGGTCTTTTAAAGAATCCAACTTTATAAAACTTCAAGAAAGGAGAAGGTTTGTCTTTACCTGAAACAACATCTGACTTGAGAGTGAATGTTCAAGATGTTAGAAACTTTCCTTTTTTTGCTCCCTTTTTCCTTCATCTTTTAGGAAGAAGGAAAAAGGGAGCATTAACTCACTAAAGGCAGGACAATGGTGTCTCTTGTTCAAATTTCACTTTCCACTTTGCACTGATTATCACCAGTTGTAATTTTGAAGGTTTTCACGAAACTCGTAATTTATCAAAAGAGTCAAGATACTGAGCATAGAACACGGCTGTCACTGTCAAGGCACTGACCTTGTGACTTTACAGATGTGGGTATGGGACCAGGTGTGAGTGGAAACAGGAAAATGACAGGAATAATCCCTAACACAAGAGTGAAGAAGTTTAGCATACCTGATATCCCAGATGATGAGCTTCTTGTCTTCAGGCCTGTCGTTGCTAGCGCAGAAGGTGACAAGGTAGTTCTCGCACGGAGAGAAGCTGATGAAGCGAGCGTACGGGTGAGAGAACTTCTGGAACTGCGAGAACTTGGGGCCGGCCCACAGAGCCACGCCTCGCCAATGGAAGGTGGCCAGGTATGTGCCCAGCGGGGACCACATGGCGAAGGTCTCGGACCATTCCTGGAAACAAACAGCAATCAATCAATTTTAAATCAAAGAAAATCCACAGAAGAGGTTTATCAAAAATACTAAATTCAGTGGACGTGGTAACATGATTCAATGAAGTAAAATTTGGTTTAAATAAAAGTGTCATTTTCAAAATTAGAACTGATTTGTCAAGAATTCATACGTGATTTTTCAGAGGTTTGCGCTGGTCATTAATACTAATTTCGGTTGTGCGTGTGTCCTGCATGACTCTAGTTTAACGTAGTAAAATTTGTTAAGTATGCACTTACAGGCCTATCCTGGAGGACGACGGGCTCGGGGCTGCAGTTCTGCCAGATCTGCAGCGAGACACCGGTGCCGATTCCGATGCAGAACTGGTCGTACGCATCGGGCTCCATCAGGTAGTACTGCAGGTCCGTCTGCACATTGTAAGGCTGCGGCGCCGGGGGCTCCCATTCCTTGGGTATCGCCGAATACCTGATCAAAACAGAAGGCATAAGTTAAATAACAGTTTTTAAACAAGGAAGTTATCACTGGAAAATTATTGGAATAAGTTCGGTTTATGGGCGAAATTCCTAAAAAATAAAACTAGTTATTTTTATACTAATTTGGGGTCGGGGAATCCGAATCTGAAAGAATTAGGCGGCGGCAAGCAATATTAACAGAATTACACGACTTTAAAAATTTTTATACACATACAGGAAAATAGCCATTTTGGAAGCATTTTGATTCCTAGAAAATCAAACTAGTTATTTTTATACTAACTATGGGCCGGGGAATCCGAATCTGAAAGAATTAGGCGGCGGCAAGCAATATTAACTGAATTAAACGACGTTAAAATTTTCTATACACACACACATGAAAATAATCATTTCGGAAGTATTTTGACACACGCAGTACAAAGATCATAGAAAAACAAGATAACATAGCTGTTTTTACCACACAAAATTAAGTGTTGCCATTAAGCAGTAAAATAACATGTTTATATTTTAAGTACTTATTTTTTATAAATTTTACTCATACTTCCTCACATGATAATTCATCACATAACTCACATTAACCTGATGAATTATGACTATCTCAACGGCCGTATTCTTAGACCAAAAGTGTGAAAATTCGTAATCTTAACAAGTAGTGACGTAAACCGATCACCAATATCAATGTTATTATATGAATCAATGTGAATAGATAACAGCAGAAAAACATACCTTATAAATCGAACAAGTCTTCTTCATCCCAGTTTTCAAGTAGTTTAGCGGCTACGCTAGGTTTGTGTAACATGGTTTGTGATAGAAAAGAAAGTGCCCCCTTCACAGCGCCTACTCGCGTCAAGGCAAGAAAACATCCCAGTTTTCAAGTAGTTTAGCGGCTACGCTAGGTTTGTGTAACATGGTTTGTGATAGAAAAGAAAGTGGCCCCCTTCATAGCGCCTACTCGCGTCAAGGCAAGAAAACATCCCAGTTTTCAAGTAGTTTAGCGGCTACGCTAGGTTTGTGTAACATGGTTTGTGCCCCTTTGTACCGCCTGCTCGCGTCACGGCAAAAAAACATCCCTGTTTTCGAGTAGTTTAGCGGCTACGCTAGGTTTGTGTAACATGGTTTGTGCCCCTTTGTACCGCCTGCTCGCGTCACGGCAAAAAAACATCCCTGTTTTCGAGTAGTTTAGCGGCTACGCTAGGTTTGTGTAACATGGTTTGTGCCCCTTTATACCGCCTGCTCGCGTCACGGCAAAAAACATCCCTGTTTTCGAGTAGTTTAGCGGCTACGCTAGGTTTGTGTAACATGGTTTGTGCCCCTTTATACCGCCTGCTCGCGTCACGGCAAAAAACATCCCTGTTTTCGAGTAGTTTAGCGGCTACGCTAGGTTTGTGTAACATGGTTTGTGCCCCTTTGTACCGCCTGCTCGCGTCACGGCAAAAAAACATCCCTGTTTTCGAGTAGTTTAGCGGCTACGCTAGGTTTGTGTAACATGGCTTGTGCCCCTTTGTACCGCCTGCTCGCGTCACGGCAAAAAAACATCCCTGTTTTCGAGTAGTTTAACGGCTACGCTAGGTTTGTGTAACATGGTTTGTGCCCCTTTGTACCGCCTGCTCGCGTCACGGCAAAAAAACATCCCTGTTTTCGAGTAGTTTAGCGGCTACGCTAGGTTTGTGTAACATGGTTTGTGCCCCTTTGTACCGCCTGCTCGCGTCACGGCAAAAAAACATCCCTGTTTTCGAGTAGTTTAACGGCTACGCTAGGTTTGTGTAACATGGTTTGTGCCCCTTTATACCGCCTGCTCGCGTCACGGCAAAAAAACATCCCTGTTTTCAAGTAGTTTAGCAGCTACGCCGGGTTTATGTAACATGGTTTGTGATACAAAAGTGAGTAAAATTTATAATTTATAAAAAATAAGTACTTAAAATATAAACATGTTATTTAACCTTATTAATATTACTGCTTAATGGCAACACTTAATTTTGTGTGGTAAAAACATCTATGTTATCTTGTTTTTCTATGATCTTTTTACTGCGTGTGTCAAAATACTTCCGAAATGATTATTTTCATGTGTGTGTGTATAGAAAATTTTAACGTCGTTTAATTCAGTTAATATTGCTTGCCGCCGCCTAATTCTTTCAGATTCGGATTCCCCGGCCCATAGTTAGTATAAAAATAACTAGTTTGATTTTCTAGGAATCAAAATGCTTCCAAAATGGCTATTTTCCTGTATGTGTATAAATTTTTTTAAAGTCCTGTAATTCAGTTAATATTGCTTGCCGCCGCCTAATTCTTTCAGATTCGGATTCCCCGACCCCAAATTAGTATAAAAATAACTAGTTTTATTTTTTAGGAATTTCGCCCATAAACCGAACTTTACCCAAATTATTTTATAAAGCATTGCATACACTGTGTGAGGAGAGGATGGGTCTGCCATGGACGGAGGCCGAACAATCAGCCCAAGACAGGGACGTATGGAGGAGCCTTGTCCCTGACCCAAATAGGATAAGGGGAAGCAGATGATGATGATTGCTACATCACCACCTTAATTTCTGATATGTTCAAAACAACGGATTTCTGATATGTTCGAAACAGGAACCATTTAGTGGATAACTTACATCTCTGCCATGAGTCACCCCAATTGGTTTGCAACGTTTGGTGATTTAGCAGGGGTGCCCGGGATCAGGGGGTGAGGTTTGTCTAGAACTTGGCGGCGAACATGTTCGGGTAAATTTTGGGGATCGCTGGCAACGGTTAATATGCACTTTTTTTTGAAAAAATCTTTTGATTCACCTTAATTACATTAAAAGACAACTATTTGCATTGGGGGAAGTGGAAAATATTTTTGTGTAACATGGTTTGTGATACAAAAGAAAGTGCCCCTTTATAACGCCTACTCGCGTCAAGGCAAGAAAAACATCCCAGTTTTCAAGTAGTTTAGCGGCTACGCTAGGTTTGTGTAACATGGTTTGTGATTCTGGCGTACAATCTCACAAGATGAAAGCTAATTTTAATTTTACGTAATGAAATTTAGAATGAAATATTTTCCACTTCCCCCAATGCAAATAGTTGCCTTTTAATGTAATTAAGGTGAATCAAAAGGTTTTTTCAAAAAAAAGTACACATTAACCGTTGCCAGCGATCCCCAAAAATTAATCATGTTTGCCCACCTAGTGCATGGCAGGCTGGGTACGGAAATTCTGGTTGAGGGAGACCTCTCCAGCCAGATTCTCTTGACCCATCGTCTTGCACCACAGTGGGAGGGATGGATTCATACGTCTTCACTTCTTAGATACATTGACCCCAGTTTTCTGCCCATCCCTTATATTTTTCCTTCCCAGAACTTCCTCTCCTTTCCTTCCCTAAAAAGATCTTTCAGCTTCCCCAAAGATGACATTGGCCCTGAGGGAATTTTGTTTTCTCAAGGCCTCATGTGTGGTGCTAACATACAAAAAAAAAAAAAAAAAAAAAAAAAAAACAAATGCGTGCAGCTCTGGACCGGAGGCATGCATTGCTTGAATAACTATTGAATCAAGCGAAAATGCTCACGTTTAGGAATGAAAAAAATGACCACAGTTCGCATGATAAATTAATATTGAAAAGAGAGGAGTGTGATGAGTTGTTTGTTATTATTTAATAAAGTAAATAAATATAACTTATAAAAAGCCTGCATTTTAAGTTATTTTAAAAGCCCTTTCCCTGAATAAATCCTAAAATAAGTCCTACAACTACTCCCAAAGTGCATCATTATAAATAAAACAACACAAAATTTTAAGAATAGAATCGCAGAAGTTGGAGCGGGTGTGAACAGACACTACTTTATACATAAATTTGTATTACATAACATGTATAAACTAGAAACTGGTTTGTTTTAATCTTTAAAAAGTGGGGGAATGAATTGAACAAGCTTTACTCTCACCAAACATTTCACTAGCTTGTTGTCAAAAATGTTATTATTTCAAATATTATTATTGACGAGAGAAATACATGTTTAAAATGGATAAAATTGCACTGTTGTTTTTCTATGTTTTAAACATACAAGAACACTTGTTTTACTTGAATAACATTGTCTGATACACGAACACATTATTTTACGTGTGGAACCAAATAACCGATTAATATTCTTATCACAACATCACTGAATATTTAAAACACAACCAAAGAGAGAATAAAAGCAAGTAAAAGGTCTACTCACTTTTTGAAATCTGTGAATAAATTAACTAATAGCGTATGGTGCTTGTCTAGCTTTCCATTGTTTGTGACTTTGACAGCTTCCAGGGCGTTCTCCCCGTTGGAATATTCTAAGAACACGTAACCCGCTGTCTCTTCGGATGCGGGCTTGAGTGGATAGAATGTATTCACTATTGATCCGAACTTCCCGAAGATCTTGTTTATAACAGTCTGTAGCTTGGGAAGACGGTCGGGTCCGACCTGGGGCAGGCCATCGACGACGATAACGCTTTCAACGCCATCGGTCTCTTTCGGCCTCTCTTCGATCAAGTCCTCCAGAAGTTCTGAAAGAAAAAATTTGAGGTTATGCTATGACACATCAGTAAATTCAGCACAACAAAACAATTTGTGGGAGGGGTTAGGTATTTTAAAACAAGGGTAGAGATTAGAACTGTCTTTAGGCTACAAGATTGTTTATCTTTCTTGGAATTTCGGGACCAAAGTCTCGAAAACCGCCACACTCCCTGTCAAAAATGTAACGCCATGTCGGCTTACCTTCGTCTTCGATATCGTCGACGTAACCATCTGGATCACTGAAATCTGGCTCCTCATCGTAGTTGGTTTCTGCTGGCTCATTATCTGTGGGCTGGTTGGCCTTATCGTCACCCTTTTTCTTAGCCATTTCGATGATAAAACGTGGAGCGGCGCAAGCTTGCCATATGTCTACGCGAAAGAAAGATGGCGGGGCCGACGCAGGTTGCCATAACCTGTTCCCAAATGTACCGTGTTCGATTATAGAACGCGTTACCACGCTTTTCTGACATTTGTTGGTACCTACCCAGCAATTTCAGATGTGAACTATTTTTGAATAATTTGCCGCTTTGATTCAAATAGTTACAAAAACGATTTTGACAAGATATGAAACTCTTTTTGCTGTGTTTTTATTCGGCAATTATTTTAAGATTATTTGAAACTCAATTATTAGTATAATCATTTTAAGGTCACTATTACAGATGCTTTCTTTAAGAATTATTATATATTCCTGCCTAGCTAGGAACTAATATAGACAAACAAGACATAATAACACTTGTACCCATTTTAATATTTATTGTTATTTTGAAATATTATTATTATGTTATTTTACTGTATAAATGTATCTTATGTAATAAATAAATAAAAAAATAAAAATAAATTCTTAAATAGATGAGTACCTACATACCTAACAACTCGTACCTTATTAGATTAGTTATTAGACATTTCTATGTTATGCAACGGATGTACAAAACACGTTAAATTTAAGTTCCACGTATCTGAACTCTTGCACAGTCGGCGACAAGATGTGTCATCTTCATTTTAATGAGCGTATTACACTTTGCCGTTAGTTGTTAGTAAACGCTACAAAGATTTTGCTAATGAATGTCGTACCTACACATAAAGACTATTTACCCTATTTGAAGATTCCCATAAATTTCCTACAGTCTTTCAATGAGATTTATATCAAGACCATGAAAAACGAAATAGGTGAGTACCTTTTTTCTTATTTTATTTTGGACTGCTTTTTCGGAAATATCTTTTCTGGTCCTGAAAAATGTAAAGTGCACGTCAAATGCGCGATTATAACTTGACTTGAAAAGAACTTTAGAACAGGTCACAATTTCCATCATCGGAGCAGATGATCTTTCTTGTTCATATTATAGACATTTCAAGATTTTCCGCAACGTAATATAGGTAAAAATAATAGGTAAATAAAAGGTATAATAATAGGTGAATTTTTGCTGTCACTGTCGCTTTTACTCCCCCGAATACTAAGCGAAAGGACAACTGCACCTCAGGCTGATAATACCTAAATAAAATTAACAAAATCGCGGTTTTTTATTCCACATTTTTCTCCATTAAAGTGGGCCGATTTTTAAGATTTTTTTTTACCAACTGTATTATAAGAAACACTCACTATATGTTAGTACATTTGTCTACTGAACTTCTGTTCATGGCGTTCAATGGCAATTTTAACGATTTTTGGATGGTCTAACTCCAATAAAAAGTAACTTATAAAACATTTACACTTATGTCAAAATTCTAAGAGAAAATTGGGGAATAAGTTTGTATGGACAAAACGCCGTCCGGTTTCCTCTTAAGCTCGAGAATAATAATAGCTAGAAGTCAATATGTAATAATAAATGGACATGAATCTAAACAATTCCCGACGTTATCAGGTATTCCCCAAGGTTCAAACCTTGGTCCTTTGCTGTTCCTTATACTTATAGATGACATCCAGGTTTGTGTAAAATATTGCAAATGTCTTCTATTTGCAGATGACCTCAAACTTTTGATGGAAATAATCTGTTACTATGACTGCTTAAAAATGCAATCTGACCTTGATGCTATTGCAGAATGGTCAGTAAAAAACAAATTAGAATTCAATATTAAAAAATGTGTAACCATGACATATACCCGCTCCCAGAAGCCCATAGTTTTTGAATACAACATTAAAGGGAAAACATTATGCCGAGTCAATAGCTTTAAAGATCTCGGTATCGTCTTTGATCCCAAACTGACATTCTCGGATCATATATCACGGCTCACTCCAGCATGCTACAAACTCCTGGGTTTCATCATCAGAATATGTAAGCAATTTGATGACCCAGATGCAATGATAGCCATGTTTGATGGAGTCATAAGAAGTAAGCTGGAGTATGCCAGTGGTGTGTGGACTCCGCACCAAGCGAAATATATTAATATGCTAGAACAAGTTCAGAAAAAATTCCTTAGGTATGTCTATATGCGGATGAATGGAACGTACCCGAGATTCATGCACCATATGGAATTACTTGAGGCAACAAATAGATTTAGCTTGGAAACTAGACGTTATGCAAATCTTGCAATTCTTAGTTTTAACATAATCCATAATCGTATTGACAGCCCATTCCTCTTGGAATGTTATGGCTTATACGTGCCTGAAAATTTCAGCCGTAGTCGTCGACACGACTTGTTCAAAATACCATACGGCAGAACAGATGTTCTAGCACAGCATAGCATGACAAGAGGAATGGTGCTGTTGAACGAAATATCGGAAACACTAGATATATATAACTCTTCTTTAGATAGCCTTAAGATTTTTTTGTATATTAATCATCTTCCTAGGTGTTAAGACTGTTAAAATGAGAAAATTGTACAGTAATTGGATAAAAATCTGTTGTACAATTAAAAAAAAAATAAAATAAAATAAAAAAAAATAAGGAGGAAGTGAAAATGTATTACCTCTCAAAAATTATGAAGTAGTGGTTCATGATTAGGTCTTACAATTTAGGTAGAAGTTATCGAAAACGTGGAAGTGGAAATACCTGCAATTTTATTTAAACCTGTGGTTTTTTGTAAATTATTTTAATGTGTAAGTAATTATTACCTAAAGTATTATAATTTTCTCAAACATTATTATCATTGCACAAGTCGTGATGAAGCTCAGATATATAAATTATAAAGGTCATAATATTGTATTATATATAATTAATACTCTTTTTTCGATTAAGCCTCGATGACACACGGCTAGTTTAGTTAAGCTACTATCTACTAAGTTTAAAAGCGGGAAAATCGGCGAGTGAGATTGTCATGATGACACACAAAACTGTCCACTCGCTCAGAAGCGTAGGAAACTGAGGTCGCTTTTAGCGCCAGTAACAAGAATAACGACGCCTGCGTGAACTCATTCTTCAGATTTTTGATAGTCGAAATCAGCTGTTTATCGGAAGCCATGTTGGAAACGTAAATAAACAAATCACGAGCAAGCGGAGCAAGCGTGTAGGCGAGTAAAGTTAACGACCTTTCAACTTTTTTTCGTAGATTGACAACAATCTGCTAGTTGCTGCTAGTTAGCAAGTGACACGATGACACTGGGCGAGTTTACTAACAGATAGTGAATTTCCCATATAATAGCTTGTAAACTAGCCGTGTGTCATCGAGGCTTTAGCTTTATAACAATACCGATTGTGAAAGCCAATACGCATGACGTAAGAACTTATGGCATTTTATAATTTGCCTTCAGACATATTTATTACCATTTTTGTTTGTTTATTAGATCTCAAATATTCCCACGCTTCAGGCCCCTCAGCCACATTTTCTCAGACGGTCAAAATATTTCCGCTTTACAATAAAATCCAAAGAAATCGAATAATTCTAAAAAATAAAACCATAGGTACATATACATGTTTTATTAGACATAAATCATATAATATGAACGTTATTATCACTTCACTTTTTGTCTTCCCATGTAAAAATAATTTATGAAAAATTCCCAAAGTTTCAATTTTTTTTCAAATTGCGATTTGAAAGTTTCATGAAGGTGTACATTTTATTTCTTTTGTGATTAATTTTTAGATTTGGCATGGTATTTTCTCTTTCTAATACCGTTTATGACGGCTGGCATAGACCAGCGGTAAGGCGCTTGACTCGCATTCCGAAGGTCGCGGGATCAAATCCCGGCGTGGCAAATAATTTTTATTTGATTAATTTGTGTTATTTCACAATTTATTCATTTAAAATAATATATCGTATATTTGCGGAACGTTCCAGAGTGGAAGATACTCTCAGTATCGCCCTGGTGTAAGACCACCATTCAGAATTGAAACGTTGCTTGAAATGGCATTAGTTGTATTTGGTGACCAGATCTGAATAGCCAGGTATTTCCACACCTTCCTCTTCCCTATCTCCTTCCCCTCCCCACTACCTTCAGCCTCACAACATACCCCAATTGGGGATGGCATAGTCTCAATGGCTTCATACATCCGTCACTCCTGTAGACACTGACCCCCGGATTACTACCCACCAGTGGCGTAGCGAGGGGGGGCGGTCCGCCCCGGGTGCCACCCGATAGGGGGGTGACACTCGACCGTGGAAAAAAAAATCGGTCTGTTATTTCCTTTCATATTTTCCCCGTGGAGTGCCCCGAATTTTGTGTATAGGTCTCTTTTTATAAGTGAATATAGCCTAGGAGAAATCTCAAATTCTCTAGCCCCCCACCCCCGCCAGGATGGACCAATTTTATGAAGTCGAAATTGGCGTTTTGAATTTTTTCAAGTCAACTTTAATAGGGGGGGGGTGACACCACGCTCCGGGGGGTTACATCCGCCCCGGGTACCACCCATTTTTTCCTTTCTCTCCTTTTTTACCTCTCTCCTTTCTCTCCTTTTTTATCTCCTTACCTCAAAAGACCCTCCTCACAGCATCCCAAAAGATGGCACAGACCCTGACAGAGACCTCCTTGTGTGGAGCTAATGTAAAAAATAGAAGATATGAACTTTTATCTTCGAATAAAAGAATACAGTTGTATTTTCATTCTATGTTTAATAAAAACCCGTTAGATTTCAATACTTTCAATTCAATACTTACTTTTACAATACTTTCCCACGGGGTGGGGCGAAAGCCCTTTAAAAATAGAAGAAGAAGTTCAAAGCTTACAGTTTTTTTTTTTTTTTTCAAATAATGTTTGTTGCTAAAGTTATAGTTTTTGCTTGTGAAGTCTGGGAAGTACGAGTACCAGGTACCGCGGTAATAAATAATAATCAATAGTTCATTTATTACACAGACATTACTTCTTGTGGTTCACTTGTTTATATTCAAAGCATTTTTCACACTATTAACATGGACTCCAGATACTAATATCTACAGCCTGTATGTCGGACGAATATCTACAGCTCATATGTTGAACTAATATCTACCAACTTCAGAGTGTTGACTAATATCTACAGAGCTAAGGTCGGACGAATATCTATGACGGTCCCAGTGTTGACTAATATCTACAGAGCATATGTTGAACTAATATCTACAGAGCGTAGGTTGGACTAATCAGCTAAATGTGTCCAATAGTCCGATATTAGGGATTTTTACATACATACTTACATAAATTAAGTTTTTTAAACTGCATACGCAATATTACGTTATTCCAATATGCTATACATAATTGCAAATCCAACCTATGCCAGTGCTGTAGATATTCGTCAACACTTTGGTTCTCATAGATATTAGTTCGATTTTTTCAGTTTTTGGAATTCCTGTAGATATTAGTAGACGCCTCCTTAACATGCCTACCAGGAATTGTGCATTTTACCATGGTTACATCAGCAATCACATTGAGGACCTCTATGTTTTAAATGTGGAGGAAATATCGCTGAATATACAGAGGATATTCATTTAGAAAAAGTAACAAATTTAATATCATGATAGGTAAGTGTTCTTCAGAAGATATAGATAATAAGTCTTCTTCAGAAGATATAATAACTTCTCCAATAGCAATTTAGCGTTTTGAATTTTCATAGGGGGGGGGGTGACACCACGCCCTGGGGGTGACATCCGCCCCGGGTGCCACCCATGCTAGCTACGCCACTGGTTTCACCTGCTCCGGACAGTGGGGCTGTTTATTCCTCATTAGACCTAGGGGGTATTTCACCACCCTCTTTATAGCTTATCCACGGGATAACCCATACCTACGATTTAAGATTTATTTATTTATAAAGTTAGACTTTACTAATCGGTAGTTACCTATTCGAACGTACGAATAGTATCGGATAAGTTAGCCGAGTTTTTATGTTTAGGTACCAAAAAATATAATTTCATCATAATAAACCTAGTAGTTGTGTTATTCGACTCCATGACAGTTGATCCCCCGACAGTTGGCCACCCGGCGTACTTATATACAATATGTAATCGGTTTAGAGAAAATACGGTAGATATAGGTACCTACTCAAACAAAATATAACTAAGTGTCCCCGAAGAGGTGTGCAGAGATGACATACCGCCAAATAACAAAAGTATAAGTATAAAACATATTTTCATTCAAATGCATCAAGGATAAAACTACTTGTCTATATACTGTAATCATACAGTTTATAATTACCCAAAATCGACACTGTAAAAAATATCGTTTGATTGGACCAACTTATTATTAAAAGAATTATCGTAGAAAGCAAACACTTTGTGGCTTGACATTATGTAGAATGAAACAAGTACATTGTTTAAAAACCACTTTATTTTTCTAAGGTTAACCCAAAAGAAGAATCTTAACTCTGTGGTACTGTAATTTAGTTTATATGTTTATTGTCCTGAAGAAGGTTGAGGTCAACCGAAACCGGTCGACAAATATAAATAAAAAATAAAGTGGTTTTTAAACTAAGTACTTGTTTCATTCTATAAAAAGTCAATTTTAGGTTTCAAATTGGTAAACAACCCACAAAAAATATAATTTTATAACTGTGGCCAACTGTCGGGTCACCGTACTACGTGTTATATTCGACTAGGTTTTTATCACTTTTTTCAAAGTTGAAAATCTTTACATGGCACAAACTCTTAAATTGTAAGCAGGTGCTCTATCGCTTGTCTGAATTCTTGATATAATCAGTTGATATCCAATCAATGACACTTATTCTTAACAAATCCGAGTTCATTGAAACAGAGTTACAATCACTAATAACCATTGACGTATGATGTACCACTTGATCGAAGCTAATAACAGACAGATCCACAATCAAAATCAGTAGTTAATGATAGTTTTTTTCCAACTTCATTGATTTATTTACTAATTCTAAAGATATGTTGGTGGTTATCTAGTCATAAACCGCTCATCAAAATTGCTATACAATTACTTCAGTGGGAATACCGTGTCGTATTGTCATATGTAGGTTATCAAATAATAATAAATGTTTATTCCAGTATATGGGGAGGATAGTGCAATCCCACACATTCCGTAATGATAATAATAAACATTTATTCATCAAAAGACTTTTCAGGTTTAATACATTTGGTTTATTTTCATTAATTCTTTTGATAAAAAGGTCACTGCTCAGCTATACATACATTCAGAATTTCTCCTGGAATGTAGCTGGTTTTCAGCAGTGCCTCTAATATAATGTAATACAGAAAACAAAAAATAATTTAACTAAAGTAAAATAAAATAAATAAATAGATTTTAATTATTATTTTTAATTGTTAAACTAACGTTTAAGACAAGATTTTTATGCGTAGCACAAAGGGTAACAATTATTATAAGCAATAATTTTCAGCCTGAAACACTCATCCACATTGAAAAATCTTCCGAGAAAAGATACATGACGCCAACGGGACATGAACCCGTGCCCTTCTGATTGCCGGTCAGCTGCTCTCCCAATTGAGCTATGGCGGCTTATCTTATACCCGCCAAATGATTCAATAAATACTAGTGTTTCATTCAACAATTACTGCTTGTCCCGTTGGCGTCGTGTATCTTTTCTCGGAAGATTTTTCAATGTGGATGAGTGTTTCAGGCTGATAATTATTGCTTATAATAATAAATAGATTTAAAATAAAATTATGGTATATATATAAAATAATACAAAAATATTTGATAGAAAAAAAAATCGAGTGCAGTTTTACACGCGGTATAAGCACAACTTTACTAAAACAATTTCAACCAATACTTGAAAGTGAGGTCATAATCAAAGCGACCAATGAGCGCAGAATAGGAGCCTTTAAAAGTGACATCATAACCAAGGCGGCCAATGAGCGCAGTTGATGCGTCGCAGGTGCAGTAATCGTCATTTCCGTTTCATCCGAAATCCGAATCACAGCGGGGCTATAGAAGTTTCAATTCAAAAAAGAAAAGCAGGTGTATATGATTGTACCTACATGAAAAAAATGAAAATAACGTACCTAATAGCAGAAGTAACAAAAAGAAAATAATAATAATAAGCTTTTAGGATTCTGTGACCACATTAGGAGCCAGTATTTTTCTCCAAAAGGCGTTATTGTACTAAACCCGAAGTCTTTCTATACCTCTCTTTTTGTAGTTTGCCCAGAGTTCGCACGTACACAGCGTTGCGCAGAAGGAAAGGAAAAGCGTCCTTTTTACAGCGGTAGGTACCTACCTACTGCAATTGCGGAATCTTCTACTGAGTTTGCTTTTGCGCTGAGAGCTCTTCTTTGCCTACGTCGATGTCGTCATCGTCCATCAGATTACTGTTGATTACATAATTTTTTAAATTATTTAATTTAATATTTGTATGTGTTTACAATAAGTTTTTTTTACATGAACAGAATTGTAAAAAGAATATAATAATAGCCTTTCCTCACCAAAAAGAGACAAAGTTCTTGTGTTTGGTGAGGGAATTCATGCTCAAGTATATTATGATTTGAGTAAGTAAATAATAATATTGCAACTAATAACAATAGACATCTAAGAAAAACTCGAGATATACCCATGAATAAACAGATTTCAAGATTTAAATGAAATATTAATAATAGTAATAAACTTTTACAGTTGTTTCAGGTAATTTTTCAATTTAATTTGGAATTTATGTTTATTTTGGATAATTTTCAGTTTTAAACGGAGGTTGTTGAAATAATTTATACCTAGATACAGATAGGTATTTTGAATGTGTTTGGTATTAAATTTTGGGATTTTAATATTGTTTTGAAATCTTGCTGATATATTGAAATGTAATGTTTATAGACGTACCTATTTCTTTGAAAGTTTGTGGTATTGAATATTTTTTTATATATATATATTGTATATTGGAGATACTTTGAATATTGAAAATAAAAAATTTCAGTAGAAAATGTAGACTTATTATTCTTTGAACTATTTTGAGAGGATTTAAAATAACATAATATTTATGTTCCTCCCCATTCTATAATTCCGTACTGTAATATAGATTGAACAATTACATAGTAACTCTTTTTAGGTTTTCTAGCCTAAGAATATTTCCAAGTTTTATAATAATTCTTTTGACAAGTTCACAAATATGTATTTTCCATTGTATTTTCAATTTAAAATGTTGATCTATATATAAACCATTTTAATTTTTTAAGTTGAATTAAGTGCAGAACATGCTATGTGATCAAGTTATTTTGTTCCTCCGGTCACCTGCAAGTTCACACCGTTCAGGGTAACTGGAGGAATATTTGTTGGTCCTTGTCCATATCTTATGACCAGTAGAGCTCAAAGTATCAAAGAAAACTGTGTTTATAATATATTTATCGCGCTAAAAAACTCTTTTTGTGAATGGGGTTAGGGTGTTCAAGGTTCACCTGTGAATTCACGAGATTCCTTTGCAGAAAAAAGGCCGATGTTTTGAAACATTTCACTATTCCGCTGTTATTGATAGTTCGTAGTAACCGGTTATAGGTAGGCTCTTGATGCCTGAGTATGTTTTTTTTAACCAAACGTAAAGGTGTTATCGTAATTGGTGTTAAGGTAGGTACTTACCGAGTGGTCAAGTGTGTTAAGCTATTTTATAATGGTATAATAAGATGACAAATAATACTCGGATTGAACTGGATTAAACCAATCAGTGCAATCTTCAGTCACAACTTTTCCTATACTTACGTAAAAACACTTGTTTTTTCAATTATTTCTGGCTTTCACCCTTCAAAGGTGTCGTAGGCCATCATTTAAAATTACAGAGAAAGGAAAGATCTAAAGTTCCCACATCTAGACTACAGAACGTACAATCTGGGGAGTTAAGCACGTGAATTTAAAAAATGTGAAATGGAACGGAACAATGTCCGATTCTCATTCGATTAAATAAGGAAATGTCCTTTTCGGAAAATGGGGGAATTTTCGAAACCACGGTTTTGATGGGATAGTCCTTTGTATTGAGGCAATGTTCCAATACTCTGTCCAAACATTGCAGGTTCTATCTTTGATGGTGGAAAAATATCAGATAGGGGAATATGGTTTACGAGGGTAAAGGTAGGGTTAGACGCTCCTTGTTTTGCCAAGGAATCAGCAATATCGTTACCCACTATGCCAACATGTCCAGGAATCCAAATCAGAGAGACAGTTTTTCCAGAGCTTTGAATGGAGGTTATCAGTATTCGAATAAGACATACAAAGTGACCATCAGGATGAAGAAGAGGACTGGATTTAAGTTTTTGGAGGGAACTGAGAGAGTCTGAGAGAACAAGAGAATGTTCAAAATTATTTTTTATTATATATGTGATAGATTCAATTATTGCAATGAACTCTGCAGAAAATATTGGAAATTGGTTTGAAATTGAATAGTTTTTAACATAGCACAAATCAGCTTGGTGTCAAACTAATTCGATTTACAAAATATTTAAACTGAAAAGTGAGATGATATCAAAGAAATTAAATAACATTGAGCATCGGATTACCAACAAGGGAAAAATCAAACCCATAAAATTACGTAGCTATGCATTATTCATAGTGTCCGGAAAGTAGTGATAAAAGCGGGAAACTGAAGATCCTAAGGAAACCCTGTATCAATACGATATTGACTAAATTCGTCATCTATAGTCAGTTGGCGTTAATTGCAAGCACGGTCATCAATTGATAAGACATTTTCTGGCCTACCGTTGACAAATTTTAGCGCGGTCTCCATAGTATCGTATAAGCTTCGGTTTTTTTTTTTTTACATTAGCTCCACACAGGAGACCCCGAGGAAACAATTTCCATAGGGGCCTATGTTTTCTTTGAGAATGCTGTGTGGAGGGTTTTTAAGGGAAAGGAAGGAGAAGAAGATATGGGAAGGAAAAAGATATGAGGGGTGGGTAGGAATCTGGGGGTCAGTGTGGCCAGGGGTGACGGATGTATGAATCTATTTCTCACACTGCGGTGCAAGGCGATGGGTCGGGAGAATCTGGCTGGAGAGGTTAAAAGGCCTCCCTCAATCAGCCCCTTCCGATCCAGCCCGCCACGCAGTGGTTGGGTAAACGTATCCGCCACCAAATCCTAGACAAACCTCATCCCATGAACCCAGGCACCCCTACTAAGTCACCAAACGTAGCGAACCACTTGGGGTGACCTGTAGCAGGGGTGTTGGTTGTCCAATAAATGGTTCCCGGGGCGGCGGTTCCCATACCCGCCTCCCAAATTGACAATATAAGTTACACACACACTAATACTTTACTTTTAGGTATTACGTACCAAAACATCACCTGTATATAGGCGGTGTACTTGTGCATATGATGAAAAACACAACTTTTTCATCTTTTTGAGTCGCTATATATCTCAGAAATGGTGATTCTTAGGAAAAATGTGTAATTACCATTTTTATAGATAATTGCATGATCTAGAATTTTTTCTTGACGTATTTTTTGATAAAACTTACTGTTTGGCTGAAAAATGCAAAACAACCCACAATTGCGAACTTTTGACTTGAATACATTTGCGGAGGTGGGATCGAAGGGAACTTTTCACATTTTATTTATAATGGTGTTCCCAACATTCGAACCAATTTTCAGCTTTATGCGAATTAATACTTGAATGTCTATTTTGACCGGACTGTTTGTTATTCACAGGGACTTACAGAACAAATTAAGCAAAAATATATCTTTCATTTCATGACGGTAAAGAACCAGTTAATTATATTATCTATATCAATGATTTGGGAAATGGAAAATTCTGCATGCAATGACAATAATTATATCAGTCTTAATTATCTTGATATAAACTTTCCGGTCACCCTGTGTCTATCAATGGCAGAGGTAGGTACCTAATAGGTACCAATTATAATAAGCTGGCGTGTTTTTAGAACTGTGGCAAATCTCGTATAACTGTACCTCCATAGAATGTAAATATAAAAACGGCGGTCGACGGTCGTTCGCGCTTCATTCAACCGGGGAAAAATCCGTACTTACCTACTTGGGTACATGGTTTCTGGTTAGGTGCATAGGATGGATGGAATTTGGATGGCAGGTGATCATAATAGATATATTTTTAAATAGCACGTCATGTATTATGTACTAGTTCTGCCAACAGTACCTACTTATTTTCGTTATTTGTTTTTGGAGTGTTATGCCATGTTGCGCTACCTCCTTCTTTAGACAACGTTTCGGACAGCGTTGCAGTGTAACGTTACAGTGTCCATCATCACACATCTGCCCCGATGATGGACACTGCAACGCTGTCTGAAACGTTGGCTAAAGAAGGAGGTAGCGCAGCACGGCAAAACACCCCCAAAACAAATAACGAAAATACTTTTCGCCGTGAACTAGACTAGACCTCGAATACCTAGACCTCGCCTCCAAAATAATATGTTTGTAATTATTTCCTTTTCCTCTGAAATCATAAGATATGTAGGTTCCTACCCATTAACGGCTCGTGACTTTTGGGTGTTAAGTTCGAAAAATTCGACATGTTGGTATTTAGTCCAAAACAATTTTTTTTTTCAAAATTTGGTTTTTTGCATTAAGATTTTCAGGACAGTACGTTGCAACCATTTCCTGAAAATCTTCATGAAAAAGTTTTCGGCTACAACACCAATAGATAATGCCATTTTTAACCCACGACGCACAGTCATTCGTTTCATACATGCTAGACGCTAAAAACTCTTACACATGATTAAATTATTTTTAACCCCTATAGAGGTGTAGTCAACACTAATTTTATAAAAATTTGTGTTAAAAATGATTAATTTTTTTTTTTTCGTATCGTTTTTTTTAATATTTTTTTTTGTTTATGATTTTTAAATAATGTTGTAAATAAATTGAGTATTTGAGGTTTATAATAAAACAATTATCTGTAAAAAGTTTTTTAAAAAAAAGTATTTTGAGTGTAATAAATTGCTAAAATTACGCTCAAATTATGGCTTATTTTCAAAGATATAAGCCTTATTTGGTTTTTTAAATTTTTTCACCACTTGCACTGAGCTTATCAAGTTCAAATGTACTTAAAATTTTGTTAAACATTCCCTCGAGCCTTTTTTTCTTCAGCAAACTCTACCATGTCACGAACAATTCCAGCCTGGAAATCCCGTATGTGGTTCCTGTAAAATGAAAAAATAATAATAATCTGGATTCGTGTGGGTTAGTATCGAAACTGATATGAATAGAATATTAGTTGCACTATGTAAAAAAAAGATATTTTTTTAGCGATTTTGATCTCTCTGAGATAAACTCTCGAGAAGTTAGAAATTTAATATTTTTTAGGCCAAAAAAAAGACAAAACTTATTTATTATTTAAAAAAACAACTAAAATTATTTACACTAAAGTATTAAGAAAAAACTTTAAAACATACCTTCCAAAGTAGCCTCCATCTTACAGAACCGAAAAAAACACTTTTCAAACTTAGTACACAATATCAAACGTCGAGCTGCAACGAGCGAATAAATAAATGCAAATGATCATTTCAAAACACATTATCCGACTTTAGACCTCTGGTATGAGTAAATGCGTACACTAATCACCCCAATTAAGCATGCATTTATTATCCTGTCTATCTGGTAATGTCGCCATGACGTCATTGTTTGGGAATTCAAAGGTGACTTATTAGCGTCTAGCTTGTATGAAACGAATCACTGTGCGACGCAAGGAGCGGTGTTATATGTTTGACTTTCTGTGTGTCTGTGTGTGTCTGTCTGTGGCTTCGTAGCTCCTAAACGAATAGACCGATTTTTTTTTTAAATTTCTTTATTAATTGTATAAATATTACGCTTACATTAATTAGTTGATTTTTCGACCACCATGCTAGGCTGATGCCCGGTTTATGGTGGTCGATGTTAGGTGGTCGTTGGTATGAGTTTTTTTGTTTGTTTGAAAGCTGACATAATCGAAATTGATCTTAGCTACAATTCATGAAAATCTGTTCAGGCGTTTCAAGGTCATCAGCTCTTTTTTATGTCGGGGGTTGCTTAAAAATTTACTAATACCGTTTTTTAATATTAAACAAATGTACCTACAACATTCGAAGCAAAACATTCGAAATGCAAAACATTCGAGCCGCAGTATTAGTTCAATTTGGGAGGCGGATATGGGTACCTCCGCTCCGGGAACCATTTATTGATAACCAACACCTCTACCATACCATAGCCGGACTCTCTCGACCCTTCGCCCTGCACTTCATTGGGAGGAATGGATTGATACGTCCGTCATTTCTGGACACACTGACCCCATTTCTTTTTCCTTCCCAGATCTTCCTCTCCTACCTTTCCCTAAAAATACCATCCACACAGCATCCCCAAAGATGACATAGGCCCCGAGGGAAATTGTTTTCCTCAGGGCCTCCTGTATGGAGCTATTGTAAAAAAAGTTAGAATCATAAAAGGGTATTGTCATAAGCCCTAACTAGTTAGAGGATTCCATAAAATCGACCACAATAAATCTTTGGTTAGACAGCTGTCTTGACGGTGGTCACTGTAAAGCTATCCGAAACGTTGACTAATGAAGGGGGTAGTCCAACATGGCATAATAACCCAAAAATAAATCACCGTAATACTTTTAAACTAATAATATTTATTTGTAGGTAGATACAAACGATAAATTATTATAAGTAATAAATATTAGCCTGAAACACTCATCTACATTGAAAAAATCTCTCGAGAAAAGATACATGCCGCCGACGAGACTCGAACCCGCGCCCTTCTGATTTCCGGTCAAATGCTCTACCATTGAGCTACGTCGGTTTATCTCCTACCTGCCAAATAATTCAATATATACTAGTGTTTCATTCAACAATTACTGCTTATTACATTTTTCCACCTGCAAACAACCAACTTTATCTTAAGATTTTAAACCAGAAGGACGCGGGTTCGAGTCCCGTCGGCGGCATGTATCTTTTCTCGGGAGATTTTTTCAATGCAGATGAGTGTTTCAGACTAACAATTATTACTTGTAATAATTGTTACCCTTTGTGCTATGCATAAAAATCTTGTCAAACATTAGTTTATCAATCTATCTATCTATCTATATATGTGAGCAACAAATTAAAAAAACTAACCTATTTTTTCAAAACAATAAGAAACATTTTAGATAAAGAACAGCTAATTAAAATCTATTATGCCTTAGCCCAATCTCAACTACAATATGGTCTTATCGGATGGGGAAGCTCATGCGATTCCACTATAAAACCAGTCCTCATAGCACAAAGGGCAATTCTTAAAATTATACTTAAGAGCACCCATCAGAACCCCTACAGACTATGTTTTTAAAACGCTGAATTTAATGTCACTGAAACAATTATATACAAAAGATATTCTAATGTACGCATTCAAAAATCAGGATAACTTTACACCGACAAACTCGGGCCGATTCACAAGATCTACATTACAACATACATTCTACCAACCTACAACTAAAACGACTTTTGGACAAAGAAAAATGGAATACTTCTCTGTAAAATTATTTAATTTACTCCCTCTTGCAATGAAAACCACAAAAAAATAACCGCCTTCAAAAGAAGCATAAAAATATGGATTATGGACATGGAAAGGAAGAAAATAGATTCAATTTTGCAACCCAACAAAGAATAATGCTTGTTTTGTACTTTCTTTTAGATCTAACTTAATAATTTTCCTTGGCAATATTCTAACATAGATTAGGTATTTACTTATAATTCAAATAATAAAACTTGTACAATGTGTCCTTAGAACGGGGTACCCCAGTTAGGACACATTTTCTCTAAAAAACTGTAAAAAAAAATAAAAAAATCTTCTATCTTCCTATCTATATTCTATATTCTATTCTATATAAATAAAAATGAATCGCCGAAATGTATGTACGCGCATAACTTCAGAACGACTGCATCAAATTGGATAATTCTTTTTTTGTGTTCGTTATTGTCAGGACAAGGTTTGTATAACACTACTGGTGAACTCTGGCATTACAAAAAATTGCATAAAAAAATTGCAATAAGTGGCCCGTTAGATTCAGTTTGAAAACTGAATCTAACGGGACTGAATGTATGGAATGCGGGAGGGGGGGGGGGGGGGGGGGTGGGGGGGGGGGGGGGGGGGGGGGGGGGGGGGGGGAACTCGGGTAGGGGGTTCCCGGAAAGGGGGTGAGCGGAACCCGGGAGGGGGGAGGGGAACCCGGAGGGGAGGGGAACTCGGGAGGGGGGTTCGCAAACGGGGAAAGGGGGGAGTGGAGTGGGGAGAGGGAAGGTTGAGGAGGTGAAGTGGGAACACGAGAGGAGAAGGGGACGCGGGAGAAAAGGGAGGCGGAAGGGGAACGGGACGAATGGGAAAGGACACGCAGGGAGAAACAATTTCTGTATTAAATGGGTAGCAACGCATGCCGGGAACCAGCTAGTTAAAAATAACAAACGATAACGCGCCGCAGACAATATTTCAATATTATTTTACGTGGTAATAAGTTCACAATTAATAATTACGTAACATGTATAACGATGACCCGCTTGTCAGAGCACCAAGTCCCTTGGCTCTGAAATCAGATCTCGAACCCGGCGCGTGGACAAACATATTTTAAAGGATTTTATGCCTTGTTATATTATATTATTTTACAAGTTGTTGCTTGAATTGACTATATTTTAGCTTAGATATATTTGTCAACCTTCCTCACTCCATCAGTCCCTCAATTGGCCTTACAACATTCCTCGTATAGAATTGTAATACCATAGTCTAACTAAATCTGGACATTTTCGACTTGCGCGTTATCTCCTTAAAAAATATAAAGTTCTTGCTCTTTCGCCCTAATACATATTTTAACTTACAATATTATTTCTTGGTAAGGTTGTTATGGTTAGGAATTCAGACCATAATAATCTACCTTTAAATGTGTTGATAGACACGGTGATTAACCATTAGCTAATGCGTGTAGAACTAAAGGCGAGATTGCAACTAATGAGGAGATATTGGGAGGTGGATTCTTCGGTAATTGGGAGTTAAAAGCATTGTGTCTGCTAATGATAGGGTTAGGGATAAAACTAGTGGTTCTCGGAACAGTAGACCTCGCGTCCAGAAGTGTATGTTTCTAATTTTCTTTTATTTTAAATCAAAACCAAAATTAAAGATGACGATTTTCCATTTGAGATAGTAATGTCGCTGAACCATGATGTGTGCTGAACCATGATATGTGCTGATGCAAAATTTACGCTTTGCATAAAATTAACAACTTATTCCAGCTATTTTCGTAATGAATTACCTATGTCTTTGGTGCGCAAAATTATGTTCTTGTAAATTGTTCCAGACTAGCTGACCCGGTCACGAGTTGCAGTGGCCAACGAAACACAACGCCATCTACTGGATGATTACCCAACCTTTTAACTCACACCGCCATCTGCTAATTTGTATACAAATCAAATCCACACCACCCACTTGCCACCCCGTTCGCCCACCACGTACTGACATTCTCCTTTATATATTATATATTTCAAACAATTTACACAAAACCTTGTCAAATTATATACCTAAACCTTCCTATTTCCTATTGGTCATCACTCAATCACTCTATCTATTGGTGAAAACCGCATGAAAATCCGTTCAGTAGTTTTTGAGTTTATCGCGAACAGACAGACAGACGCGGCGGAGGACTTTAATTTATAATATGTAGAGATCTTTTGTTAATATACCCGTGTACACGTGTTTACCTACTATTTTTCTGAATCAATTACAAAGTATTTTCATGTAATAGGCCAATAGGGTAGACGTGGGCAAAAATGACTGAATTAAATGAATAAATTCAATCTTGTGACACACTCGATCTGATTCTCAATTTCAAAAGGAAATGATTCTTCATTCCTTACCTTTGGCCTTGCATCCTACGATTTTTAACGGCACCATAAATTTTTAATTTCCATTTATTTTACTGTTAAATTAATTCAATGAATGATGTGTACCGTAAATGATTTAAATATTATGATATTTCGTAGGTATTCTATAGGCGCGCCCATTGAATAATATTCAAATAATGGTGCACGACTCGTAATCAGTTTTCACTTAAAAACATAAAGTATCCCGCTCCCGCGCGCCATTCGTAAAACACCCGTAGGTACGTATGATGGTCCCCATCCCAAGCGAAAAATGACCGCGAATCAGCCGAGTCTGGTTCCGAGCAACGCGTGTATTTCAAATGCAAGGAATTAACTCAGTAGTTCCAGTCAAAGTCCCGTCGTCCCGGGTCCACGTACCTAGTCACTAGTCTGTCCATAGTCTGTCGCTATCGAGTATGTCAGGAGCTGTTTGAGTTATCTGTTTCAATTATTCGGGAATTAAGTCTTCATTCAATTGTGACGTCATCGTTCATATTCCATCCCGTAGATCTCGTGTCCGAAACGCTACAGTCCGTGCTAGGTCCGCAGCTCGCGAGTTAATCAAGTCACTGCGAGGCAAGACACTTGTCAAAAGTTACTAATTCATTCCTCAATGCTCGCCGCGAATCCGTCTGTGCGGTTCATTAATTCCTCCGCGGCCAAGTCGTCAATTTCATTACATAGTTGGTCTTAAACTTCCGACTTAGATATTATAATGCGTAAATTTTTGCAGAATTATAAGGCCAAACGGCTGTAGTCACCTCTCGGGTAATAAAGTAAGTGTACTCGCCTAAATGCTAAAATGTACCTTTATATTAGATTGCGTGAAGTGGAAATATTTTAAGTTTAATAAATAAAATAAAATTATAAAAACTTTAGGGGTGAAATATAAAACTGTTTAATTTTAAGATTTAAATAAGGGAACGTACCCATACTACGTGATACGTTTAGGGGGGGGGGTCTTCAAAATGCCACGCTCCATACAAATGAGCGGCGGGTTGCTTAGGTTTTTGGTCACCGGGGGGGGGGGGGGGTTAAAAATTGCAAAAAATTGGTCACGTAGTATGGGTACGTTCCCTAATCACCTAAGTAATATAAATACCTTTTTTTTTAATTAAAGGAATGAATAAAAGGAATCAATTCAAAAGGCCAGGAGAATTAGACTGAATCGATTCACTCCAGGGAATGAATTTGCCCATGTCTACAATAGGGAATAGCTAGTTATATGCAGAAAAATGATTTGATGGAATGTTATAATTTAAACATGTAAAAAGTTTTTAAAAAAACATATTTATGTTACTGTAAAAGCTCGTAAATTGGTAAATCTTAGGTTTTATTAGTAAATCTTAGATTTTAGTGGAAAATCTTAAGATTTACCGTAGTACGGGCTTTTACAGTAACATAATATATACCTACCTACTCCAAAAATCGAAAAATAATTATAGAAAATATGAAATCCAGAAAACACTTTCCTATTATTAACAACCAAAAAAATAACATTTTGAATTGATTGTTTGCGTAATATGAACTATGTTTAAATCGTTGATTTCTTATATTTAAATTTACATACACATGCGTAAGGCATTTATGTTACTAAAAAACATCATTTTTAAGGAATTATTATTAAATTCACGCAGTAACAGTCAATTGAAAAATAAATCGGGAATCTCACGCGACAGTCTGCCAAAATGCGATGTTGTCAGTTCTTTCGTGGTACAGTTGTAGACATTTTTTTAGTAGTAAGAATTCAAAACAGAGCTTGTTCAGTCTTTATTCAATGTGTAACTCAAGCACTGTTTAACGGTTGGGAAGTGTTTTTTACTACTACGTCCGTGTACGTTTTTGTTAGTTTAATAGTATTGTTATATTATTTTTACGACTGTTGGTTTGTTATTTTTTTATATGAATACCGCACAAGAGTCCCAACTGCTCCGGTCTGATGCCAGTGCGACTATGGCATCCCCAATTGGGGTATGTTGTGAGGCTGAAGGTAGTGGGGAGGGGAAGGAGATAGGGAAGAGGAAGGTGGGGAAGTTATACATCTGACAAAGGATCCTGTTGCCATCTTCAATAAGTATCACACCTGTATTGTGATAACATCACACCTGCATCCATTGTACCATATTTGGATATAATAATGTACATCGATCCTCAGTACGCAACACATTCCTTTTCGACGTATCCTCATATTTATTGCCAAATATACCTCAATGCCAAATATGTACCTACTTATAAATATTATTTAGTGTTATTGCTTTCATTTAAGCATTGTTTGGTTAGCAGGCAGTACAGTTGTAATTCTTGATGCAGGCCTTGTAGGGGTTGGCAAGGAGTTCGGAAGGTACTTACGAAATATTATGAACATAACTCCTAGTACCTAACTAACCATCACGGCATTTCACACAGGGGAGACAGATAGCATGTAACGCCGCGTCACCAATGTCTTGGCACACACTCCTTCTTTTTCAAGTTTTTTCGGCTTTTTTCAGGTTTTTTTTAAACATTCTATGGTGATTAAACATTTTATGTGAATACCGCATAACAGTCCTAACTGTACCCAATTATCTAGGGCCAGTGCATGTAGGACATCCCCAATCAGGGCGTGCTGTGAGGCTGAAGGTAGCGGGAAAGGAAAGAGATGTGAGGCTTAAAAAACATGAATTCAATGCAAACAAAATTATATATTCCAAATTAAATTTAAAATAAAAAGAAGATAAACAAGTTACAAACGACATCAAAATATAGACAAGTTAATGTGAAGATGAGGAAATCATAAAAAAATATGAGTTCACAGTACACCAACACAGCATCCAATAGAAGAAATCAACAAACGTGAAGATGGGGAAATCATAAAAATGATGATTTAACACGAGCACAACCATCTGCAGTCCACCCCAGAACTGGTGACGAGGACCGTGAATTGTATGAATATACTATGTATTTTATTATTAACCCCATTTTTGGCGGCTTTTACATAATAAAACAAGTAAACATTACGCAGTTCTTGTTCATAACTGAACTACCTCACAATCTTTTGTAGTTAGTGATAAATTAAAGATGTCCATTACCTCGACATAATTATTTCCATCCGTTAGTATTCTGGGCAATCAGGAATACATAAGTATGGTAGTTAGTTAGTTCCAGAACGTATGTACTGAAATGAAAACTATATAATTTTAATATTCATTAATTAAAAATTTTAAAACATCAACGCCTGCAGATGACTCAAATTGTCTGTAACCGTGACTTAAATCCAGAATGATTTATGTTGGAGAATATTGCCATGATAGCTAATCTCAAATAGGATGGGACAGGGCAACAGAAGAAATAATTTATAACCAGTGCAATCTAAATAGTGTAGAGATCAATAAATGCCTACACTCACCAGAACGAGTTACTTTGAGTAACTCAGAACGAACCCAAAATATCAATGAGTTGCGCAGCCTAATTATGCAACAACACTGCCTTATTTTGAAGGCAACCAACGCATGATTCGTCTGCCTTCAACCGAACTTACCAACTCACCTGATTCTTCTACTCGTAACACCACACGCTCTGATCACCGGTACCCTGACATTCTACACACACCTACTTTTTTTACGTTAATGTGTGGCGTAATACTACTACAGTGCGTGCAAACACTGAGCAGGGCCGGATTTATCGATAAGCTAAAAGAAGTTGCAGCGAATGGGCTCGCATTCTAAAGGTTTCAAATTTTCCACAGGAGCGTTCCACTATATGTATAATCGATATCAACATTGAGCGCTCGGAAATTTTTGAAGCTTCAGTTTGGAAATGTCCCGCCCCCTTTTAAAAAATCATTCTTCCGAATTTTAATATGGTGACGTATAAACTGTTACTTACTGATTGTACAAACAAATTTACAGAGAGATGAATGCATAACGGTCGTTGCTAAGCTCAGCCAATAGCTATTTGAATATGTGAATTCTTGAACTTTTAAAAGTGTAAGACTTCGACTAAGAGCTACCAACATTATCTTCATTTTTCTTATCGCATATTTTTATTGGCTGCTATCTTTTTAAATTGATGATTACAAGATTATTCCCCAGCAAGTTGCAATCTAGACAGTGTCTTGAATAATTATATACATTTTTAATTTAATGTACGACATCTATTGATTTTTCTGCAAGTCCACGATGAATTTTTATTTGATTTTTAATATAACTTTTTGATTAAAGCCTTAAATAGAGAACTCCAGTCCTATTTTTTTTATTTTTTTTAATGAATAAAGACCTTCAAACTTAAATAACTGCATTTTTATTTTTATTTTTATAGTTAGTTTTAATAGTTAAAATAATTGTCAAAGTTTTAATTTTTAAAGACTCCCAGAAACGCACCGTATCTATGGTGGTCTTCACCCACCGTCCCCACCGTTAGTTTTTTACTTTTTAAGTTGTCATTTTGAATCAGTGATGTCATGTCGAGGGAAATTTCCCTAGATCTAGGGGAGAAAAATATTTTTTAGGGATAAGGGAAATCAGGACAAAATCTAGGGAAATTTCGAACTCTGGCAAAAATTTTGGTAATTATCGGTTCGGACTGGCCACGCTTATTACGAAAAAATTTTAGAAAAAAACTTTAGATTCGCCTTAATTACTATAAAAGGAAACTTTTTGGCTTTGGGGCGGCGGAAAATAATGCATTTTAATTTTCAATTGCATAAAACCAAAATTCACTTCGCGAACCGACGCAGCGAAAATCCGCGGCCGTAGCTGTCACTTGCTGTCACTGTTATGGACTGTAGCTGACTTCGTGGGATACCTACATGAAATACCGCGAATCACAAACCATGTTACACAAACCTAGCGTAGCCGCTAAGCCACTTGAAAACTGGGATGTTTTTCTTGCCTTGACGCGAGTAGGCGTTATAAAGGGGCACTTTCTTTTGTATCACAAACCATGTTACACAAACAAGCCCGCTAGACAAATTTCATAATTACGCGCCTTATCCCACGAAGTCGGCTACAGTCGTATTAGCTCTTGTTAATTTATCAAGGATACCAACATCACAGTGACATGTACGGCCGCGGATTTTCGCTGTGTCAGTCGCGAAGCGAATTTTGGTTTTATGCAATTGAAAATTAAAATGCATTATTTTCCGCCGCCCCAAAGCCAAAAAGTT
This sequence comes from Limnephilus rhombicus, assembly GCA_929108145.2. NCBI lineage: Eukaryota > Metazoa > Arthropoda > Insecta > Trichoptera > Limnephilidae > Limnephilus > Limnephilus rhombicus. The sequence continues at coordinate 51,718,275 of OV815280.1, read as the reverse complement.
TCCTTTTATAGTAATTAAGGCGAATCTAAAGTTTTTTTCTAAAAATTATTCGTAATAAGCGTGGCCAGTCCGAACCGATATTTACCAAAATTTTATTACATATGACAGTTTTACTGGTATTATTTATATATATACGTATATATATTTTTTGGAATTCCTATGAATCTTAATTATTTTTCATGTACTCACATGCCATGTTATTTTTAACACTGACAACTCAAAATGATATTAGGGAACGTACCCATACTACGTGACACGTTCGGGGGGGGGGGGGGGGTCTTCAAAATACCACGCTTGGTACAAATGAGCGGCGGGTTGCTTATGATTTTTATTTTGCAAAGTGTTTTTTTTTTAATTTGGAATTCAGTTTCTAATTCACTGGTGAGTGTATTCGTACTTTTAAATTATTACTTCACGTAGCAAAAAGTGTTTTATTTGGAAAATCACGGTATTATTAGTATATTTACCAAGTTCCGATATCTTTCCAATTAATTATCATATTAATTAACATATAACAGGATTAGTGTTACACAATCAGGTGGCTACGTAGGTAATTGCGTAAATGTGAAATTCTAGGGAAATTTCACTTCTAACTGTTGGCAACACTGTGAAGAACCCAGAATAATCATGGCGGAATGCTTTGTAATGATTTTTAGGTGTGAGGTGTGTTTTTTATTCAAGATTAACTGCTTTTAATATAGAAAAACATTGGTAAAATGTCCACATTTCACCGCTACTGTTATTGTATTTAATCAAAGTGCAATATAAAAACAATAAATCATCTCTTTCATTGCAAATACATGTGACGTCGTGTTTTGTGTCAGGCGTTACTTTGTAGATGCATTGTTTTATGTATAATACATACAGAAACACTGGTATTTATAATACACTGATCATGACGAGTGTGTAACAACTTGTATAAAAAGCCCTACACTAAAAACAATTTGAAAATACATAACTAAATGTCAAAACATGATATGACTTTAACCTCAAATAGACAAAATTTATTTCAGATTGTCCGCAAATATAGCCCTTTTCATAAATTGTTGAGGGCCTAAATTATGTTTCAATAAACACAATAACTATTATTTATCTAAATCTCTATAAACAGTATGGAAATAAACCAAAAACACGAAATGTTGAATTGCATAGGTACGTGTGCACTTCAAGTCATTTCAAATGTCAATACAATACAATACACAGGTTAACTGTGACGTCACAGTTAACCATTTCAGTAATGCCAACTTAACGCTGTGTTTTGGGAAGAGGTTTAAAAATGCACTTTTTAATAATTTATTAAAAACTCTGCATTTAATATTATGAAATAAAACTTATATATTCAGAATCAGATTTTCTTGGTCTATATGAACATATTTTTTTAAAGCCATAATATTTTTCACTGGAGTTCCTTATTGTAATATTTTTATCATTGAAGACAATATTAGCGACTCTCAAACAAAAATTTTAAACACAAAAAGTTATTTTTCAGTTTAGTTTCAATATTGAAAATTGACAAAGTCACAAAGTCAAAGTCAAAGTAAGGTCAACCCAAGATTCGTAGAAAATTTATTTAACAAGGTTAGTTCATCAAGGGATAGAGCGGTGACTGGCTAGAAAGTTGTGACGTAGTTTGAAATCCATACTCTACCGGGAAATTTGAATTAACTAACAATCTCTATTTTCGGGACTTCAATCTACGTCATGATGCGACACGTTTTTTTCCGAAAAGTACCTGCATGAGCAAACCTTGTACATTATCTACGAACCTTGGTACCTACCTATCTACCGGGAAGCCATAGCTTCATGCATAGAATAAAGAAAAACATTGCACGTCAGAGTAGGTACCTACTACTGATCACACACCACAATATACCTAGTACTTGCCTGTGACTATGAATGTGCCTAAGTAGGATGGAAAAATTCTCCGTGGTTTGATGTCATCACAGGGGCGTTCACATCATTCGCTGACTGATGTTCCTAGCCTTTGAAGACTTTGTAGTCTTCGTGTCGTCGTTCCCGCGGCTCGGACGGGTGACCAGGAAGTAATTGCACTATTTACTAATAATATGTTGTGTATGTACTTAGTATTATAAATAGATCTCTGACATTAACTTTCACTGCGCTGTTTTACACATGGATGAACACAAAGATGAGCCAAGCAGCACAAAACAAACTGACACTTAAAAAATATCATAAAATACGTTCAATAACAAATATGATGTTGTTAAATTAGTTAATTTTAATGTGCGCATATTAGTGTTAAATATTATTATTATCGGCCTCTGTGGTCGAGGAGTAAAACTCTCGGCTAACGGATAAGTAAATTATACTTCACTGATTTGTATTATTCCACAATTTAATCATTTAAATATAATATAGTTAATAGTAATTACAATTTTTGTAATATTTCGAAATAAGAATTTTCCAAAATAATTTTAACAATAGAAAAACTTCTTGCTAAATTCCAACTAGAATCCAACTGCATTAAAATAAATTTACAGTTTGCAGTTCTTGCCTTTTTTTAAGTCTTCGCTTTCTTTTTCATTTTGTCACATTTTTTTCCGAAAGACCCTGTACCTAGTATGTTGTAATGTTACTTTGGCGCGCTTTTTCCCAAACCAACCGCCATTTTACTTTACAGCTGCCTTCCATAGTTCCCGCCACAACCGGCGCGGCTGGGAAAACATAACAACTAGTGATGATCATTATCGAAACAGTTAATCGAAAAAATCGTTTCTGAAACATTTTTTTAATCGAACATTATTTCATTATACTGCGGCGCGATGCGGGCAACTATTTCTGTAACGGAAAAAATCAACAATGATAACTTTTTAACTTTTGTATGACTAAAAACGGACGAGTATGTTTTTTGAATAAATTATCATTCAATTTTTCATGTAAACAAAAAACGACGTTGATGATTGATGAATCGAAAAACCAAAAACTAAATATATTTTTTTATAGTTTTTATAGACAAAAAATGGTGATAAATTCTCTAGGACTTGTTCGGTTGACCCAAAACCAGTAGAAAATTTGGGTGGCGGTTATGGGCTCCACCGCACCGGAAACCATTTATGGTCACCCCAACTGGTTCGCTAAGTTTGGAGACTTAGCAGGAGTGTCCGGGTTCATGGAGTGAGGTAAGTCTAGGTCTTGGTGGCGGATGATTTTGCTCACCTCTTGTATGGCGGGCCGGATCAGGAGAGACTGTTTGAGGGAGACCTTTTGAGCTCCGCAGCCGGACTGAGAGGCCGCAGTGAGAGGAATGGATTTATGCATCCGTCACTCCTGGACACACTGACCCCCTGATTTCGACCAACAACGCACACCTTTTTTTCCCTAAAAATTCCCTCCCACAACATCCCCAAAGATGACATAGGTCCCGAGGATTTTTTTTTTCCTCAGGTGGAGCTCATGTAAAGAAATGGCACTCTACAAATTTTAGTATTAATAAAAATGACAACTTTTCCATTTTTAATGCAAATTTGTTGTAAAAACACCTTTCTGTCAATAAATTCAATGGTTTTTCCTCAGATAGGTACCGCTGAATTTAACAGAATTTGAGTCGATTTAATTTTTAAATTTGTGACTCGACTATGCACATCGCTACTCGGAAAACGTAGGGCCGTCGAGTCAGAAACTCAGACCATAGATGCCGCATTCCGCAACCATCAGTCCATCAGTCCATCAGTAACTCTTCGACATTCCCCGCGTTCGCTTGCGCGCCCAATTTAAAACGCCAATTCCGAGTGTTCGAGTTTTAAATTCAATAAAAGGTAAATTGAAAAAGTTAACTTAAAACTTCACAAACAATATAGCCGCAAAGATAGTTTGCGATTGTTTGTTTTTGTTATTTGTTTGTTTTTGTTATTGTTTAGTAGTTTTCTGGCGACCTAGTTAGTTTGAATTCCCACATACACACCGGTCTACGCCTATTTTTGTTCATCTGCAGGTGGTAATTTTATGTTTTCGTGGTTGAGCTTTTTTGTCGCCTCTGTTGAAAGAATACATTACTTTTGTAACTGTGCTATTTGGTAAGTACAAGTTTTCAATAATATATTTCGAATTTATAAGAGTTGAATCTGGAGACTTCAACGGTTTGGTATTTTATTTGTTTTGGTTTAGTTTCGTAGCGATAAACTTTGTTTATAGTTGAGATTATACGATAGTATAACATTCAAGTGATTTTAGATTATTTTTATGACTTTTTTTAATTATATAATTGCGTTATTTTACACGTCAAAGGTCGCGTAAATGAGCATAAAATTTCGATTCACTAAAAATAAATTCTAGTAAAACTTTTATTCAGTTTATACATATTTTAGGCAAAGTTAATGCTAAATCACTATTTTCAATTAATCTTTACTACGAATCGGTTTATATTATTAATACAAAAAATACACTTTGGATAAATTGAAGCCTTTATTATCGTTTCCATTGAATAAAATTAAAGTAAAATTAGTTAATTACTTTATAAACAAAATAAACGTAAACTTTAAAAAAATATGTTTTTCATTAGAAATGTATGAACGCGTGTAAGAAACAACTTTTTTTAAATACAATTTTATTGCTAAAATTATCTGTGACGGTTTCCGTTGATTAACTTTTTTCTTTTTTATGAAATTATTCACAAAATAAATAAAAACCACTTTTGCGTTTCAAATCGTGTCCTCTAGACACCGTTTGCCAAGCGATTTTTATGCCTATTACCATATAAGGCACACTAAGAATACTTACATTTTTGGCTAGTGGCTTCCTCTTAAGGTATCCCCGCTCAAACAGAAGAAGATCGAGAGAAATGTAATTACGAATGTTGGAGAGAGTGCGCTAATATTTAAAACGGTAAAATTGAAGCAAAAATTGTGAAAATGTTAAATAAAACACGACCCATTTAAAATAGAGCAAAAATCTCTTAGGGGCTGTCTAAAACGGCTTGTAAAGAAACACTGTGAATTTTTTCGTATACATAACTTGTAAGATAACTGAAATAGACGTGAAAATAATAATTTTCGGAGCATACTTTGCGATTTTTTTCTATCGAGGGAATTTTATATAATTTGCGTTTCAGCATGGGGAATGTATAGATATTATCTTCAAAAATAACATATATTTTTTTAAGAGCTTAAAAACTTCAAATGTTAAAGGGGGATAGGTATGTAAGAAATCGGTAGAAATTAGGGTAACGGCGGCTTAATCGTTTTGAAACATCATAATCTACGTCTATATAAGTGACAGAATTAGTTATATATCACTTAAAGCTCAGATGTACATTTGTCTAACGCACACATTGCAAGAAAATTATAAATATAAAGGATAATGTTACGCAACATTGAAATAAAGTGTTAATTTCATTGGACAACGAGGTAATTGAGGACATTGCAATATTATATTATTTAATTTACAATGAGCTATTTTCAAGTAAACCTAATACGTCTAAAGGGTTCTTCAATAGCAAATTTGCAGAAAAAAACTTTATGATTTTATTGTTACTGTTTTTGAAAATGTTAATTCGTGGCATAATTCCCCTTATTTATTTGAGGATGGACCGGTTTCGCCCTGTTACAGGCACCTTCAGACTAGTATTCGCCAGTATACTATTTTTTTTAAATAACTTCCAAAATATCACCAGAATTCAGAATCAAAACGTTATTTGATATGGCTTTGGTGACAAGTTCTGAACCTCCAGATTCACCATTCTCCACCTTCCTCTTCCTCTACCCACTACCCATCACTACATACCCCAATTCCCCACTGTCCCACTGTCTCCATAATGTTAAAGTTTTTAAAGTTAAAGTTGAATTGCCGGAAACCCGGGCGTTTATTGAGATAAAATAATCTTTAATAATCAATTAATTACCCGCCTCACTATAATGTCTAGATTGTGAGTGATATTCACATTAAAAAATGGGCATTAAATTAACAGGTGTAACCTTTTGCTCTGAGAATGTCTTAGCACGACGTAACCACAAGTATACAATAACGACATTACCCAACGCACATTCTGTTCAAGAGACAAGTATTTACATGGAGACGATTTCACGCCTGGGGGCTTCTAACTATATAACAAACAATGGAATGAAATCCATGATACATGATTATATTAGGTATTTCAAAAGAAACATTCCCGAAGAAACCTCAAACTAGCATCAGGGCATATTAAGTCTGTCACATATTTTCCTCTCAGAATTGTCCGTGAGTGATTTTAACTCTGTATCAATGAACTTAAATTTGTTTTGAATTTAGGTGTCATTTTGAAAATTAGAAACCGATGTGCCAAGAATTCGGACAAGCGATAAAGTACCTACCTATAACATCACATTTTAATTCTTATTTTCAAAATTGGAACTGGCGTGGCAAGAATTAGGATAAGCGATAAAGTACCTAACTATAATATCATATATTTTAATTGTCATTTTCAAATTTGGAATTGATCTAATCACAATTCAGGCAAACGGCAAAGTACCTACCTAAAATATATATGTTTTAATTGTCATTTTCAAAATTGGAATTGATTTGTCAAGAATTCACACAAGCGATAAAGTTCCGAGCTACAATGTCATATTTTAATTGTCATTTTCAAAATTGGAACTGTCATTATTTTAGACAAGCGATAGAGTACCTACTTACTTATAATATCATATATTTTAATTGTCGTTTTCAAAATTGGAATTGATGTGTCAAGAATTCAGAAAAACGATAAACTTTTAAGTGATTACGTATTTCTTTTATTCAAATTTAATTTCGACGAGTAAAGTCAGATTTGGTTATTTTTCAAGGGCCTGCGCTTTTTCCATTTTCAAGTAGGTAACTAGATTTACTAACATAACATTTTGTGATTTTTCACGGGTTTGCGCTAGTAGGTAATTATATCTCCGATAGTTATAAAACGCATCTAACATTCCATACGCACATTTTTAATCGAACATATAAAATCAAATGAGCTCAGATGTCATAAGTTTGGCATTTCTGGTTAAGTGCTCGAAACAGCGTATCCATCATGAGCTATGCAGCTTGGATATGATAATAAATCAAGACGGAGTGCTTATCACGTGACCCGCTATGCCCGTGGTCGTCAAACTGCGGCCCGCGGGCCGCATGCGGCCCGCGGCGGGTATTTGTGCGGCCCGCACAAATATCTGCCGTTTTCATTTAAAAAAAATTTTCATGTACAATTATGTTATCCGTTTTTCTGAGGCCCGCACAAATATCTGCAGTTTTCTTTTTTAATATATTTTTTTCCATGCACATTATATTATTCGTTTTTTTTCAATATTTTGTGTATGATTTAAAAATATGATTTTAATATGATTTACATTTATTTTAATATCCTCATGATTTTAAAACTTCGATTTTAATTGATTGACTTTTGATTTTTAAACTCCCAGTTTTTGAACACATCCTAAATCAGATATATTATGTTTTTAAATTTTCATGGCCAAAAGTATTTTCCTTATTTGTTTTTGGTGTGTTATGATGCCGTGTTGCGCTACCTCCTTCTTTAGCCAATGTTTCGAAGGTGTCCATCATGGGCAGATCCGGCAGATGTGTGATCTGCCGGATCTGTCCTGATGATGGACACTGATGTCCGAAACGTTGGCTAAAGAAGGAGGTAGCGCAATACGGCATGACACCCCAAAAAACAAATAACGAACATCCTAAGTCGATTTTGAACGCGTGCATAGTGTACGTCATAGGTTCTCAACGTGGGCGATACGCTTGTGGTCGTTTGAGACTTTCAGGGGGGCAGTAGAAGACCCAGAGAAAATTAGAGGGCGTAGAGATGGCACAGTGAGGGCGTAGGTAGGTAAAAAAATGGTTTAAAAAACACCAAAAGAACACGCTTATCACGTACTAATAAAGGAAATAATATTGGTTATTTTATGTTATTGTAAGTATGAATTGTAATCATTTTTATCACGCGTGCGAAAATTCACACATTTCGATAGTTCGGGAAGTGGATGAAAACTGAACTGAAAGAATCCATTGCAGATCTACATAATTTTTTAAAATATAATATTATGATTTTACGTGTATTATTATTATTAAGAATTGATAATTTATCATGAACACAAGAAGGAAGGAGGTAGCAACCCGGTACTTAAATACAAAATAATTGCTTTTCTAACTTGCTAAAAAAAATGGTACAACCCTTCCCCCCCCCCACCCCCCCGAAATCATAAATGCGCGGCCCGCGATGATACCTCACATTGTCCGATGTGGCCCTTGACCAGAAAAGTGTGACGACCGCTGCGCTATGCTATACCCGACTGTGGAAAAATATTTTTATTATTTTTAATTTTAAAAAAAATCAACAGAAAGCAAAATGACATATATAGTTTTGCCCCAAATATGCTCTGAAATCGCCGGTTAAAATCCTTCGGGTATGTGCTTATACACCCTGTATATATTACGAGTTCCACAATTCAGAAACATTCATTGACGTTAGCACAGATGTTTTCTGTCCGTTATTTGAATGTTTAGTTAAAAAATGCAACTTTTTTCAACTTTCAACGTCATTTCGATCATTCAATAGCTTTTAAACACTAATTATTCAGTCTTTAAAGAATAAGAAAAGATCTCATATTTATCTGTATTATATTTTTCAATCCAAAATGCCTTTGGCTGGCTTACGTGAGTCAAAAATAATGACCATCTTTCCACAAAAACAAATACTCCATGCACCGAATCAGAATCGGAAAATTTAATTAATTATAATATAACGATAACAGAGTCATCTACCAACCAATTTTGAAACATTTGACGTTTAAGTCCCCTGAAATCTTTATTTACTTTCCAAGAATACTAAGGGAATAACCAGAAAAAGCCAAAAATATGTCATTTTTAAATCAAATTTTAGACGTCTTGACTCTTTTCCACAACCAATTACCAATTTTAAATTGATTTTGAAAGATTGTTCTTTTATCTAGTAAAGCTATGTTTTAAATTTTGAGAAAATATGTTATTTTTAGTACAATAAGGATTTACCGTAGGTCGTTGGCAGATTTGTTAAATTTTCAAATAAAATTTTGAATTACACAACACCCATTTCAAATCATATAATCATGCAGTAAAATAAATCAATAAATTATCTGGGAAAGCTATGTTTCAGAATTTTAATTTTAATTTAAATAAAATCAGTAAAAAAACATCAACACACGTGTTTTGTGACGAAAATACTTCAGTATGTCTATTTATTTATGGTCTTACAAACTAATATATTTAAGTTTTTTTTACATTTTTATTTTGCTTCGATATTATTGAAAAATTATAAATACTTATGATAAAAAAATAATTATAAAAAGAACATAATTTTAATAGTTTTATCATCACGCATCACGCCTTTCAGCATTTTTGAATGTAGGTATAAATTAAAGCAAATTTTGAATGAAATAAAATCGATATTGAGTTATTATTTTAAAAATCTGGTGCGGAGAACAATAAATCTTTCTCATTGGAACCGCCCTGTAAGATCGTAAGAAAATCTTTTGACGAAATATGAAATATGAAATATTCTCGGCTCCTAGCTGGTTAATGGCCCCTAAAAATATAAATAAATAAATCTGTAAAACTCTTCTATAAGGCCAATAGCTTACTAAATAATATGAGTAAGCATGTCGGTCATGATGGATCGCCAAACACAATATTTGCTTCAATCGCGTTCATATATCGGCTCATACATACCCTTCAAGGCCGTAAAAAGTTAAAATCCATTCTCGTCAGCCAGACCGCCGAAAAGACCATTTTTAACTTTTTTTTACGTTTATACCGTACAATAGTCCCCAACTGCTCCCAACCGTCTGGAGCCAGTGAGAATATGGCATCCCCAATTGTTTTATGTTGTGAGACTGAATATAGTGAGGAGGGGAAGGAGATGGGGTAATACTTGACTATTCGGATCTGGTCACCATATACGACTAAAGCCATTTCGAGCAACGTTTCAATTCTTACACCAGGGCGATATTAAAATATAAGAGATGTGCTATCGGCAGTTTTTACTGGGTGGGATCGTGTTTCCTGGCGTCGACGATATTGTTAACGAATACTACTGCACACCTTAAAAAAATTCTTTCCAGCCGGCATAGTCCAGCGGTAAGGCTCTTGACTAGCACTCCGAAGGTCGTGGGATCAAATCCCGGCGTGGCAAATAAATTTTATTTGATTAATTTGTGTTATTTCACAATTTATTCATTTTAAATTATATATATAGTATACTTGCGGCACGTTCCAGAGTGGAAGATACTCTCAGTATCGCCCTGGTGTAAGACCACCATTCAGTATTGAAACGTTGCTTGAAATGGCTTTAGCCGTGTTTGGTGACCAGATCTGAATAGCCAGGTACTTCCCCATCTTCCTCTTCCTTATCTCCTTCTCCATCCCACTTCCTTCAGCCTCACAACATACCCCAATTGGGGATGCCATAGTCCCACTGGCTCCAGACGGGAGCAGTTGGGACTCTTGTGCGGTATTCATGTAAAAAAAAAATTCTAACTATTCGCACTAGACGGTAATCCGCCGACTACGTTCGGACGGCCATCTTAGCATATCTCTTGTCTATTCAATATCTTTGGCGATACGCCACTGCGGAATCTGCCACAAATTTGCAATATATTATTTTAAATTAATAAATTTGTGAAATAACGCAAAATAATCAAAATAAAATAAATCAAATAAAATTTATTTGCGCACAATTTGAACCTGCTTCCTCCGGATTGCTAGTCGAGAGCCCTGCCCCTCGACCGCAGAGTAATTTACCAGTTTTCCGCTTCTGCCATTAGTTTCCGGACGCTGTGCATATTGTGCCGTAATGCACAAATTAATGTATTAACTGCAATTTAAATTTTATGTAAATGCTCCGTATTTTTACTCCGTATAGATTATAAATTCAATTAGTAAAAACATTATTCATTCCAAATTTACATTATGTACAATATTTTTACAACGTCATTAATATTCATCATGTTGATTTAATCATTATACACATTAAAGAATTTTGACGACATACCTACTGTTTGACATCGTCTTTCACCAGAACGTCATCTGCCATTCTGAAATGTGTGATCTACTCCATTGATATAATTATTATTAACAAACAAATGATAGTTTTAACAATAAACTAGACAACCGTAATAAATTTACGATAAATAATTATTATTTTAGTACTTATGTATTAATATTTACAAAAATAAATCATTTGAAATAGAGCCAAATTGACGCAATATGATTCTCTTTGAGATTCATCAATATTTATCATTCCATTTTCTGGCTTCAATAATTTTCAATATCCACGGATATGATGTTTATTTGACTGTTCCCTGGGTTTATAAAATATCAAATACTATTATATAAACAATTATCATAACTTTATGTTCTGTTTATTCGGTTTTATAATAGCCAAGCAATATTGTTTCATAACTAACTTCAACTTATGCAAATTTTTATCTTATTTTCCTCTTATTCATTCTTGAAATCAACTTACTTTCTTCAGCATTCTTGAAATTTTTAACGTTTTCTAAAATTAAAGTTTTAAAATATAACCATGGAGACTTTGACCATGGCAAAATTTAGTCGGTAGGTACATTGTAATTAACAAATTATAATTACATTTCATTGCGTAATTATAACATTCCATTTGTCTATATTAAGATGTAATTGATTATTTTGGTAGTATTTATTAATTTTGTTAACGTCTTCTTGTAACACGTTGCAATCATCTATATAGCTAACATGTTTATATAATTTCACATCATCTGCATAACATAGGAAAGGGGAATGATTTATAACATATTTGATATCATTTATGTACAAATAAATAAAAAAAGAAGACCCAGTAGAGAGCCTTGAGGTACCCCCGATTAGGACCTAAGGCAACATATCTATTTTTATGAGAATCTGCTTTGAAGATTTCCACTTATTATACAGCTTATTTATTTCATTTTTATTTGAGACTCCCAATTTTCCGGAGCCAATGGGACAATAGCATCCCCAACTAGGGTTTGTTGTGCGGCTAATGGCAATGAGGCAATGAAAGAGATGGATCTGAGGGAGGTTGGGAAACTCCTGGCTGTTCAGATTTGGTCACACGGCTAAAGCCATTTAACCAATTTAGATTCGACAAAATTTGTGGCAAAATTACAATAGTTGTAATACTTTGAACGTGATTAGTATGTCATGAAAGTCTGATCACTTTTAATTTGTTTTATCATTTTTACGACAGTGAAAAACATCATAATTTACAAAATTGATAAATAATATCGCCTTTTAGTTCTGAAGTCACAACCTATTTTTTCACCAATGTAGTGAATTTTATATGCAATTCAAATTTTAGTCTAAAGTATGGTTATGTGAATACGTGCTAATTTCCTATGAAATACAATCGTAATAATTTTTTAACACTAATAACCCCGTATTTTTATTTATTTATTTATTGTTGTGTTTGATGTAAGTATTTTATTCTTAATTAGGACAGAAGAGGTAAAAGGGTAAAGAAATAAAAATAAAAAAAATTATTAATATTTTACTGCGACAGAATTTTTCAAATAACCGGAAAAACTAAAGATGATTTCCATGAATATTCCATTGTGATATGTTCTATGATTCTTCCATTGTACTTTCTCTTTCGTTATGCTAGTATAGAGATAATCTTCCCAAAGAAAGTGTTCCCATAATAACAAAAGGTCTCACACAGAAGATATTAATACATAATTAAATCAATTAACCCACTTCTTTTCTAAAACAGCGACAAAGAACAATATTAGAAAATCAGAATTTTCAACCAAAAGAAAAGGTTTTGAGATTATGTAAATACGGGTGGGACCTACATGTTTATGTATTTATTAATACTACAATTTATCAGTTGTCATACCGAAAATGATACCCGAAATTCTATTAAAAAAATTCTAAATATTTCTTCATATATCTACATATTATAAATTAAAATCTTCCTCGTCTGTCAAACAGTTTGAAAATGCCTTGAGAAGGCTAAACAACTGTCACCCGTAATAATAATTACGCAAGAGAAATTGTTCATAAAAAATAATAAATTATAAATTGGGTAATAATATTATTGAACAAACAAAAGAAAAATATATATTTAAAATGGAGTTTTACAAATTAAAATTGATAACAATAAAAAATAAAAATAAAATAAATTGAAACCATTAGCTTTGTCCTAGGACGTCCTAGGTCATGGTGTCTGTCACCAAAAGATCAACATCATATTGTCATCTGGTCCACAAAGACGTTAGCAGATATTATGCCATCAATCTTACAATAAAGCAATTTAGTTATTACTAATTATGATTATATTTATATTAATAACGTATTATCAATCAGTACCTACATCGATGTTTCAGATATATATGAGGAACCGAATAAAAAACGCGAGTTAGTACAAGAATTTTATTTATTTGTATGCTCATATTTACTTGCTCAATCGAAGATCTATATCTAAAAAAATCGTTATGAATATATAGAAGAAACATATAGTTACATTTTACAAGTGAACAAAAAAATCAATAGATAACATTATCACTAAAATAAAACGAGAGATGTGTTAATACACACATTTTTCCATTATTCAAAATTTGGTGGTCATCTTACCATTTCATTACGTTGACATATATATTGAATTATTTGGCGGGTATTTGATAACCCGCCATAGCTCAGTGGTCAGAGCATTCGACCGGCAATCGGAAGGACACGGGTTCAAGTCCCGTTGGCGGCAAGTATCTTTTCTCGGGAGATTTTTCAATGTAAATGAGTGTTTCAGGCTGACAATTATTGCTTGTAATAATTGTTACCCTTTGTGCTATGCATAAAAATCTTGTCTAAACGTTAGTTTATAAATTAAAAAATAATAATTAATATTTAACAAGTTTAAGTATTTCCCCAATAAATGCAGACATAATTTGTCTCGACGCCACCTAGCGAGGGATTTAACACTAACAATGTCTTCCTCGCAAAAATAAAGTTGGTTGTTTTCAGGTGGAAAAAATATAACAAGCAGTAATTGTTGAATGAAACACTAGTATATATTGAATTATTTGGCGGGTATTTGATAAGCCGCCATAGCTCAGTGGTCAGAGCATTCGACCGGCAATTGGAAGGACACGGGTTCAAGTCCCGTTGGCGGCAAGTATCTTTTCTCGGAAGATTTTTCAATGTAAATGAGTATTTCAGGCTGACAATTATTGCTTATAATAATTGTTACCCTTTGTGCTATGCATAAAAATCTTGTCTAAACGTTAGTTTATAAATTAAAAAATAATAATTGATAATTAACATGCTATTTTTACGGAAAATTACGAATAAGTACGTATTTAATGTAAAATATCTACCTCATCCTGTGCGAATTTTATTACCGTTGTGTGCGTTTCATACAATAAAGTATTTAATGTTTTTTGCTTGATTTATAACTGGCAATACCATAATACTTCTACGATTTGAACGAAACGTAGGTTTATAGGAATACGATTAAAGAAATTCGTCTCTCTAGTTACGTGTGTGGTTTGGTTTATTTATGCTAGTTACTATTAATAGTCATTCGGTCAAATCATTCTACCTATTTGAAGGTCAACTCATTGATCATTTGAGAATTAGAGGACTAAATCGATGAGTAGGAAGAGGTGATCTAATCTCGAATAATAAACCTTTCGAGAAACGCAATTTAGTGTTCCCGCGTCGTAAACTTTGTAATGATCGTTTGAACACGGGCACATTTGAGGAGATTAGACACAGATAATAAACAAATAATTTGCATTCTACCCATAAACCATAAACTGATAAATACTGAAGCTGTAACATACCAAAATTAATGCAACATACAACATAGGTGTACATACTTCGCTTGAAATACCGTCTTGAAGAGTAAAAATATTTGTTAAAAATAATATGACTTCTTGTATTAAGTACTTTTTGACATTTGAATTAATCAAAACCCCAACTCACGATGAAAATGACCTTGCAAGCAGAAAAAAGTTATGTTGACCTACACATTCTAGACAGAAATGCTGTACCTACAGGTATCTAATTTTCATGACATAAGCGATACCCTCTCGATGGTTTTTGCTACCTCGTATGAACTTTCCTCCGAGATACGAACAATTTCATTTACTTTATAGTTGTAAAGATGGATAATCCGTAAGAAGAACTTCGTTCGGGGCTATTAGAATTTGATAGCTAAATCCAATGATGAGGGAAAGAAAGAATTGCAGAAGAAGTGCCGAATTTTTCCAAATCAATTGAAAGTGACAAGTATATGAAAAGTGTTTACAATTGATTTTTTTAATGCAATGGCATTGATGAAGGCGGCAATGGTTCAACAATCATGTATATATAAAGTTCTACTCAGAACGATGACATTCTGATTATAGATATAAATTCTTATTTTTAGTTTGTGGGTTTTAGGAATCTAAATAAATTAAGATTATCCTTCTACAATACTCATAGAATTATGCATAACTACACGTCTGCGATTAACAAGGTGGTGAAAATAGTATCGCTTACAAAGATTAGAAAGCGCCAAGACAAATTAAAGCACATAATGGGATTTAAATTTTAAAATCAAAATTCCGAATATTTTATACGGCGCAGAAAATGGTACTACTACAGTGAAAGTACCACGGAAATAAAGATTGTAGGTACGAGAAACATAACTGAGACCACAAAAAGCGGGACAATTAATACCCATGCCATGATACTAGATAAAAATAAATAAATAAAAAATATTAAACAGACTAACTAACTAACTAACCATCACGCCGTTTCCCCGCAGGGGTAGGCAGAGAGGACGGACCGCCAAACAACTCGGTCTTGGCACACACTCTTTGCCTCACTCACATTCATACATCGTCTCATACATTCTCTTCTATTATTCTGACCTTTGACATGACCCGACTCAAGTATCTGATTCACTTGATCGTGCCATGTCTTCCTCGGGCGTCCCCGACTTCTACCATTCACATTCGCGTCGTATATTCTTCTTACACTACTTACTTCGTTCATTCGCTCTACATGCCCAAACCATCTGAGGGTCCCTTTCTTAATCTTACTCATTATGCTTACATCAGCCTTACATTCTTTGCGGATATCCACATTTCTCACACGATCATACATTGTTTCACCACACATACGTCTCAGGGTTCTCATTTCAACAGCATTCAGTTTACTTTCATCCTTCATCTGCCAGTTCCATGCCTCACTGCCATACATCAGGGTAGGTACCAGGACTCCATTGTGGACTGCTAGCTTCGCTTTTTTTGACAGTTTTTTATTAGCGCCAACGGCATTCAGTCCACCATTAATGGAGTTACCGGCGTTCACCCTTCTTTCAATATCTCTTTCAGCCTTCCCATCTCACAGATGTACCGTCAAATAGAAATAAACACTACCGTGCTTAACTGGAGACCAGAAAACTAAAGTAGGAACTTAGGAAAATCACAGCAGAGATGAAGTATAGCTATGGCCTCAAAAAAGGAAAAGACTAGGTACTGAAGTTACAGATACTGGACCAAAAAAGAGATTACTGAAAGGACAGGCGGGAGGCATATACCCAATACTGAATAAACTAAGGTCAAAGTAGACACACCTTTTAATATTCATGGTCTCCTGGTATTAGACTTCGTAATTGTTATGCAAATAGAAATAATAACAGTGTCGAGTAGTTATAATTTATAAATATGACGTTAGAAGCCAGTTTATAACGAATAACAAAAACACATAAATGATATTGTTACCCATGTAATCTTGCAAAGACAGCAGCCAAAATATATGAAAATTAGTTGAGGATAATGTTGGTAATTCTAAGATTGAGATATGAGATCGACAAAAATGACGTAAAATCAGGTATCAATGGTCAAATGGTTAAAGGCTGGTAAATTCTAACGGTTAATGCTAAATTGTTATTCCTGTAAGAAAGAAATCCTGAATTCAATTCTCAGTAGCGACTGTTATTTTAATTTTATTTTCTATGTATTGTTCTATTTCATGTTTAGTTTAGATTTATTGGTATTTCTTCTTCTTCTTAAATGATAAAATAATGTCTTCGAACGAGGTCATTAAAAAATCTAAAACAATCAATGTGAAGCTTTTGTTACAAATGCGATAGTTTAAAAATTGTACACATTTTCATAATTCCTAATTCATGGTTTCTGTTAAATCCAAAACTGTTTTTGGTAAATGTGGCTTCGCACGTCATAAAGGAACAAATCTGTCAAAATGTTTGATTGCTGTGGTCATTTCCACGCCAGAAACCGTACTATTTAACAATAGTTCGGGCGGTCGGATTGGATCCGATTTTTAAAACTAATTATAAAGATTATTCTAAAACTACCGATCACAAGCAGTTCGGATGAAATCTTTGGGAGAATCTGTGTTTCAGACATTAGGCAACTTTATGCCAAAAACATACCTCTTCAAACACAGAACTGCTTTTGAAAATGTCCAAATTGCTCGAAATACTAAAACCAAAGATCTCTCACTCATCCATTTCGCTGAAACAACTTGAGCCAAAGAAATTTTAGATACTTTGCAACAAAGCCATACAATGCACTTCCACTGGCCATTATATAGAACACAACTTATTTTAAATATAAACAGACATTGAGTCTTGGATCATCAGGTAACATCAAAAATTTTATCAAAACCTAGTTATAAGTACCCATTTCCAAAGATACGATGCTGATGTCTTTTATTTTAAACATAACGTTGCGTTATTTGTATCTTTGTTATAAATTGGCTCTCAACGCACAAGTTCCTGGTGAGACAGGCATAGCACATCACCAATTGTAATAGAAAAAAAAGATGAATAATAAAAAATAAAAATTAACTGTTACTATGTTCTTAAAATTGGTTATGACTTCAACCAACACACCTTAGCCGTCACCTATGACAAGTTTGCATTATCATTACAGAAACAATTACACTTAAAAATCGTTCATCTTTGTTGTTACTCATTTGGAATCTTATTCACGTATATTCCAGCCAGTACTCAGTACTGGCTCATTCTCATTACAATGGGTAAAACTGTTAACGGTAAATGCATCATTTGTGGAATTCAACCACCTGACCGACAATGTGTTATGATTTGTGGTCAATTCAATATCTATTGTTTGTAGATATGTGTGTTACTCATTTTTTTGATGGATTTTTTAATGATTAAAGGTGGAAATCAGTGGTTTCCTTTGTAAAAATATGGGTCATCACATTTTTCTCTATTATTCACTTGTTATTAATCAGAATACCTAGTATTAGTAATAATAATAAAAGTTATTAGGGCCTGACTAATACCTAAGCTTGTTTTAAATTTTACACAAATGATGATCAGCCATCAATGTATGGTAAATGGTTGTTTATCAGTTGTGTACATTTTAAAACGCGTTTATTAGTATGGGGTTAATTAATTCAATTAAGATTTTCTTAATTTGTGCAGTTTTATAGTTGTTATTTCTCAGCGCTTTGTCAGATGTTTTATTTTGAATATGAGGGTGGTATTTTGTTATTCGAATATACGCCTCAGGAATCGTAAAAGTAAAGCTATGATACACTACACATTTTTTTAATACTGTTTATTGTTGTGGAATTGCTTTGTTTAAAAAACTTTATTAGGATTTTTTCATAAATTTTTTATACCTACACAGCTGAACTGCCTCTGTAATAACATTTTATATTTGTTTAATGATTATTTGAATATGTCCACTGACTTGGTATAATTGTTTCCCTACGTTGTATTCTTGGCAAAGGGGAATACATATGATAAGATAGACACAGAATTTCTGAAATAAATCCCGCCCTCTAGTATTACGTAGTGGAATCCAAAAGCTTACAGATGCAAGCAATTCTGGACTATCAGCTATATTATTCAAAAATTGAAGAAATACCAAGTCAGTGAAAAAGCTTCTGTCTGGCAAGCATCTGACCATTTCAACAAAATTGCTGGAATATCCATTTTTATACTTAGAAAACGTAAAAATTTACTTTTTATCCTTTCAATAGGTTGTACATGAATATTATAATGTTGGTTCCAGATGGAACCATTATCTCAGATATTGAGTTGAGTCTTAGAAGAAACGTAGTGTTCAAAAAAAGTTAAAGGATTGGAAGAAATTTTAAACGGGGTCTTTATGAAAAGTAGAGTTAGCTCAGTTCGAGGGTTTTCAACTTGGATTTTAAATTGGTGGCGAGAAACGTAGAAATATCTAATTTTCATGCGAATTAAAGTGATTTTTTTTAATAAAGATGAGAAATTTTGCGAGACCACGGTATGGCGGAATAACTGTTAGAATTAGGTGTAAGGCATAGCTGTCATTTAGTATAATATTAAAGGCAAGTGATTGGTTTCTATCCCGCTGATAAAGAAGGAACTTTTAGATTAATATCTTAACAGAGAAGAATCATTTTCATAAACAAGCAAATAAAAGTACTTACCTACGTAATGTCAAATCGCTAAACTTACACAACTTTATTTTTAAAATGGCTACACTATAAGTGAGATTCCTTCAAGCTAAAAACCTTCATTTCGAATTTCGAGTATGGGGTTTATCTCTATTGTAATTTATTTTTGGGGTATTATGTCGTGTCGTGATACCTCCTTCTTTAGCCAACTTTTCGTGTCCATCATCAGGGCAAATGTGAAGACATCTGCCTTGATAGTGGATACTGTGACTATGTCCGAAACGTTAGCTAAATAAGAAGGTAGCGCAACAAGGCGTAATACCCCCAAAAATCACGATAATACGTTTGGCCGTAAAAATCTAAAATCATATCGGGGCTTTACTTCATCCATATACCTTCTTCTGTACATAGGTAAAAAAGACATATATGTATATACGAGTATATGTATATTGAATGGTAACTATGGCCGGCGACGTGGATTTTTTAAATACAAATCTACAGTTTTATTCCGAGATTGATAAAATTTTGCCCACTTGATATTCAAAACAAGAGAAAAGTCACTGTCTACATGATATTTCTATCTACCAAACTACCCCGCCCCTTTTTCTCACCCATCAAAGAAGAATTATGATACCTCTTGATGAAATTTTGCACTCTTGACCTTCAAAATAAGAGGAAGGTCACTGTTTACATAAGATTTTAAAAAAACTTTACTTAAAGCCCGGGCAACGTCAGGGACTGCAGCTGGTTATCGTATAAAGTAGAACATCGGTTTGTCTGGAGCAGCGAATATAATGATGGATTTTCATTAAATTTGCACAGATTTTCCAGTTTTAAATGTCAAGTTCAGCGCGATTATGTTAAGCACGCAAACCTCATTTCCATTTGAAACTTTGAAACGTCCATTTAACTGTCAAAAAATAAGACAAGGTGCGTTAACCCTTCAGGCCTCCGGCATATTCTATCAGAAGTCATAAAATTACCTCTTTGCAATAAAATCCAAATTAATTGAATATTTCTAAATGTATCGGAAAACTAAAAACTTTTCTTGAAAGGTAATTAAATACGCTTTCTAATGATATTATTTATAATATCATTAGAAAGCGTATTTTAATGATATTATAAATAATATCATTAGAAATGTAACCTAAATTTTAAAGTTTTTAATGCCAGCATAAAAAAATTTTAAAAATGGCTATCCTTACTTTTTTCTTACTTACTAAAAATGGCTGATAACGAAAAAAATAACAAAAAAACACACATGTTTTATTAAATAAATGTATTATAAACATTATTTTCATCGCACTTTTTTGTCGAAAATATTTACGAATTTTCATTAGTATTTCTGTCGGAAACTTCGTTTTCATAGAGATGCGCATTTTAAATACAAAGCGTGGTGTTTTCTCTTCCTACCACCCTTTAGATCATATTTCTCACCATGAGAGTAAGGGAGATACAACGATTTCTTTGACCAAATAAGGACTCGATTTCTATGAGACCTACATACATATGTGAGCTGTTCCCAAAAGCGAAAACAAATTTACCTGAGTGGTTAGAACTGTTTCAAATTTTTATTTTTCCATATCTCGTGCAGGGTAATAAGTAAGGGTAGTCTTACGTAATTCAACTTCCACCGACTTGCACTGCATTCGTGGTGCACCGTTAAGTAATTGAATCCAATCAATAGTTACAAGGTTCCTTCCCTTCGATTATTAATTGAAGCAATGTGTCAAATGATCTGTTAGTGACGGGGAAATATGGGAAAACGAAGTGAAATATGCGGAAAACCGTATAGAAAGGAAATAAGCCAATGGAAGCAAACACTTTGATGTATGTTAAACGTTTTCCGTGTAAACAAATGTAGTCGATGTTGATACAATCGGCTGATTGATTGAACTTTTAATATGAAAAGGTGATTTGCATTTGTGCTGTCTTCTCCGTGGAAGCTTTTAAAGTAATTAAAATGACGTCATCTTACTTATTGAATAATCTGATAGTAATCTGATTGCACAGTTTAGGAATATTGTGAACGGAAGTGGCGTCCTCTGTTATTTTTAAAAAGAACCCTTGTAGTTTTTAAACAGGATCCGCGAATAGAAAATGTCAAAAAGAAAATTTACTTCTATACAATTTCCTGGATCATTGTCCGGCCAAGTTTTATCCAATTTTTTTTCGCACATCAAAAATTTTCCAAAAAGAAAAATTTTCTAACTTCACCAAACAAGATACGTTTTCAGATTTTCACGGCCAAAAGTATTTTAGTTATTTGTTTTTGGGGTGTTATGCCTGTTGCGCTACATCCTTCTTTAGCCAACTTTTCGGACAGCGTTGCAGTGTCCATCATCAGGACGCTTTCCGAAACATTGGCTAAAGAAGGAGGTAGCGCAACATGGCATAACACCCCAAAACAAATAACGAAAATTCACCAAACAAAACCATAAAGATAAATGTTTTATAAATAATTTCCGCCCATATTCCGACCAATTTTCCGGGTTAATATTCTCCATTTTAATAAATGTCTTTTTAAAAAATACCCAACCTATTTTTCGACCAATTTACCGATTTTCCCGTAGGAAATTTTTCAGAAAAATAAAATTTTCCAGGAACAAAAATTTGCAATTCTCAAATAACAAGATAAAAAATATAAAGGTCTTATCAAGCATTACTACACGTTTTCAAAAGTCTAAGATAAGAACTGAATGCCAAAAAAAACCTTCCTTACGTACGACGATATTCCTGATAAGGTTTTTTGTCCCGGTGACTTTGCTGCCTCTGGATTGCCTGATATTATTCTTCCAAGGAACCAGCTACTTTTCACTTACTTTTGGTTTACTATGTATGTATCTAAAATAATTGTTATGTAAATGGTAAATCTTGAAGTTTTAGAGCACTTAGCCGATTTTTTCAAAAATTGCTACAGGGAAGGTTAGGGGTTTCGGCGGCGTTCTTTAATTTCTTGAGTTCTGATTGGCAAATATCTTAGGATAATATTTCTACAAATGCTACGATTTGGCAACCTTGGTTCATAGATAAACCGCTTAGATTGATGACAGCCAGGACCGCTTGCGACTGCTTTCCACTGCTTTCTGTCTGGTGGAGATTTTGGAACTAGAAACTATTCAGAAATTGACCCATTGAATAAATTTCTACATTATTTTCCTAGCTTTAAACACCGTAATAAAAGGATAATATTGTTTAAGTAATAAATACGTCAAATATATTATTTTTTATATACAATGTTGATTTTATGGTGTCACGATGATACCTGTCGCGAGGATAGCGTAATGTTACGAACAAATACCTTGTTGATTATCTCACTCTGCTACGATTACGTACTACACTGTTTTCAAGGCCTTCTGGTTTCGTCCTACTGGTGACCATGCGTTCAAATTTTTCCAGATACTCTACAGTTAGTATGTTAAATACTTAAACAGAAATAATAAATTTGATACACGCAAATTGAATACCTGATTTAATTATATATATACGCACTATACAACGAAGAGTTGTACTTAAACTATTTGGGGATGTTTCTAAATATGTAAATTAGGCGCCTGTCAAAAATGTTGTCAGTTTTATATTGAGTAAGCGCTAGATTGTGTGTACTTCACATTTTTATTAAATCACAAGATTAATGCTAAATTTCTATTTTTAGATTAATGTTTACTACCATTCGGGTTACATTATTAATACAAAAGAATGTGCTATGGATAAATTGAAGCTTTTTCTACCGTTTCCGTTGAGTAGAATTAAAATTAAATTGTTGATTGCTTTATAAAAAATATAAACGTAAAACTCTAAAAAATATTTTTTTTCATCAGAAACAATTTTAAATAAATAAAAAAACGCAGCTTCTAGACTCCGTTTGCCATGAGATTTTTGTCTTTTACCTATATTCGTGATAATATAAAACACACTAAGAATAAGTACGTTTTTGGCTGGTTGCTTCCTTTTTATGCTTTGCGTTGTACAGATGGGAGCAACGTTACCATTATAGGTAATCTAGTATTCTTCTCTATTCTATCCTATCGTTGTCTCAGACAAACAACTCTGTGGTCATCCCGTCTGCCACAAACATAACCACTATTATGCTACCGGTACAATAACAACACATGACTCAATACCTATTATGAGCCTTCCAAAGAAAGGTGAATTCTGCGTGACTTCAAACAGGATTTTTATTGTTTGCCTGACTTGAATGATGTTGATGACCAACAAATTATACGGTCACTTTGTCAAGGAAAAGTACCCAATTTTTAACGACAAATTGAATTTACTTCTACATTTAGAATGTTGGTAATTTATTCGTCAAATCAAAATTAATTAAAACAGAATTAATGAATTTTAATTTAACTTGATGATTGTAATGGTCTGGTGGTCGTCACAACAATGTAAGATGTTATTTATCAAAATATTCGTGTTTTTGAAGTGAGAACTTCCTTAGCACCGTTGCGATCTAAAACTCGATGAAACGAAAAAACGAAAGCGACATTAAAAAAGACGAACATCTATAGGATTTAGCCTGCGAGACAATGAGATAGAAGAATCAGTATCCTCTTTGTGCGGTGCTCGTAGCCTTTCTTCCGCTCGTCCCCAATCTTGTCTACTTTAGTTTTCCGAAGGTTTCACTTTTACCGCGTGTAATTTTACACATTGCACACATTTTTAAATATTTTATTTTCTCAATCTAAAATCTGGAGGCAGAAAAATCAGAAAAGGATATTGACTCCGCTGGGACACGAACCCAGGACCCTTTGCTTACATCGCAAGTGCTCTACCGATTGAGCTACGGAACCCATATCAAATTCGGACACTTTTAACTGTATCATACTTCGACTAAGAACTACCAACATTATCTTCATTTTCTTAACACACATATTATTGGCTGTTATCTTTATATATGATTGCAAGATTCAACTCTAACTAAATGCTATCTAGATAGTGTCTGGATAAATTTGTTTTTAATTTATTTTTAATACGCGACATCTATTGACTTTTCTGCAAGTCTAGGATGAATATTTATTTTAATTTTTTAAACTTTAAGAGTAAAATCTCAAAGTATAATATTTCATCAAATGAAGACAATATTAGCGAAAGTCAATCGAAAATCTGGAGACAGAAAAATCAGAAAAGGATATTTATTGGCTCCCCTGGGACAGTCCAGCGTAGTCCAGCGGAGCGGAGCGGAGCCCAGCGGAGCCAATATCCTTTTCTGATTTTTCTGTTCTCCAGATTTTCGATTGACTTTCGCCAATATTTGAGATTTTACTCAAAATTTAAAAAAATATTTATTTATTTATTAACGCGCTTGGAGCATTTACGTCAATCGTGTAACAAAGTAATAATAGAAGAAGAAACAAAAAAAATATCAATTATTTTATAGTATTATTTGTCTTCCTTTACACTAAAAGAAAGGAAGAAGACTTAAAAAGAAATAACAACAAAAGCAATATTAGAATAATAAAATTTACAACAGAATTTTAGAAATATGTCTAACTAGCTGGTTCCCGGCATGCGTTGCTATGCCATTAAATGAAGAAATTGAATCTCCCTGCGTGTCCTTTCCCATTCGCCCCGTTCCCCTTCCGCCTCCCCTTCCTCTGCCGTGTCCCCTTCCCCTCCTGCGTTCCCACTCCGCCTCCTTCACCTTCCCTCTCTCCACTCCACTCCCCCGCCCCTTCCCCCGTCCGTCGAACCCCCCTCCCGACTTCCCCTCCTCCTCCCTGGTTCTCTCTCCCTCCCTCCCTCTTTCCATACATTCAGTTTTCAAACTTCGCGTGCAATAGCAATTTTTTTATACAAATTTCATAATGCCAGAGCTCACCTGAAGTTTTATAAAAACCTTTTCCTGACAATAACGAATACACAAAAAAAGAATTATCCAATTTGGTGCAGTCGTTCGAAAGTTATGCGCTTAGCAACACATTCAGCGATTCATTTTTACATTATACATAGATATATTTTAATAATGTGTAAATACATCATTGTTAAATGGCTTTTATTCGTAGATAGAACGAGAGACAGTTTCTAAATACAGTAATAAGTAATAAGCTTTATTATTATCCACTCGAACATTCGCGTTAACAATTGAAATACGCATCCAGCGTCCAGGATTTCTGAGCGTCGGATTTAGAAATTTCCTGGCGTCAATAAAAAAATCAAACCGTCGAATTTTAAATACGGAGACAAATAAACTAAGTACTTAAAAGTGTTAGAGAGTTATTGAGTGCACCTTTATATTTATAACTGTTTACAACATATTTTTAGGATTCATAAAAAAAATATTAAAAAAAGTTAAACTAAAAACGTGGGTTACTATAAAATTGGCGTACGTACCAATTTAGAGAATATTATGACTTCTATATTTTGTCTATAGCCTTGTTGATAATCACAGATATAAATTTCTGCCTATCAGAACGCGCCAGTCAACAGAGCGACTGAACTGCTCAACGAGTCTGCATTGACCATCGACATTTTTAACGTAACCTACAGGCAGTTTAACAATTATCTTTTGACGTATGTCACAAAGTAGTGAAACTGACCTTTTTATGTGTTTTTTTAATGTGTTTTGTTATACTTTTTGTCTAATTTGTAATCTTCTCCATAATGTATTGGTGAATAACCGTTTTACGGAGAACATGGAAAATAAATAAATAAATTTCAATTCGAACATGTTTTTTTTAAGCGAAACTTCTTTAGCACCGTTGTGATTTGAAACACAATGAAACGGAAATTACGCTAAAAAGAGACAAACACATACACCTATAGGATTTAGCCTAAGAGAGAATGAGATAGAATGAAACTTTACCTACTTACAGTACCTACGAAGCGTCAAGCTGCGCTCTTTGGCCACTTTGATTATGAGCTCACTTTTCAAGGCTCCTATTGGTTGAGATTTTGTACGTTAAGTTTCACTTCTACCGCGTGTAAACTGCACTAGATGTATTGTTTTATATGTAACACAAGATCAATGATCTGAAAGCAAAAATATTTCAATCATTTCGGTTCGCAAAAATGTCAATAACAAATAATTCTGAAGTTGTGATTAATCTAAGTATACAACGCACGGGAACATTTGAAATGGTTCCAATAAATATTTTGAAATATCTCTTCAAACTGGCCACAATCTGGCCAGCGAACGCTCGAGGGTGTTTGCAAATTTGCCAAAATGTGGCCAAAAACGCTCAAGTGGTTATGTTATGTTGTTTAGTCTTATTTTTGCAGAAATTAAAATAATTCGTAATTAATTCTCAAGAAAAACTACATAACAATGTCCTTCAACGTTTTTCACCTCATAATATTGTGAGGACTTTGCAGAAATTCGCATACATATTGTCTAATTAGATAGAGTACCTATAGTGCATACTGGTTATTCAAAACAAATACAATAATGTTGCTCAATGCAACTCTCTGTTTACTTGTAATGGTTGGTGTTTAATTAAGCACTAGGTGGCACTAGACTACTGCAGAGGTACGTAAACTTTTTGTATATAAATCCACTCTGATTATCGTGATTAATTTTTGGGGTATCGTGCCGTGTGCCGTATTGCGCTTCCTCCTTATTCAAAAATTCTTCTAGTGCCTACTTCTAGTAAAACACTTTCTCGCATGGTATTTAATTTTTATACTGTAACAAGCTATTAATTACTTACTATTACTATTTTAGAAATATGGATAACTAGCTTATTCCCGCGGCTTCGCTCGCATGGCATTAGGGGATTTCCACTCAGCCTCCTCCACCTTCCCTCTCCCCACTCCACTCCCCCCCATCAACCTCCTTCCCCCCATCCCCTACCCCTCCCCACAACTTCCTCCATCCTTCCCCTTTCCCCTTCCTTCCCTCCCCCCTCTCCCTCCCCTAACCCCTTTCCCCCCCACCCTCCTCCCCCTCCCCTTCCCCCCTCCCCACTCCCCCCACTCACCTCTCGCATTCCACACATTCATTCCCGATACATTCAGTTTTCAAACTGCTCGCATGCCACCTGTTATAATTTCTTATACAAAATTCATAATGCCAGAGCTCAACGGTAGTTTTATACAAAAAAAACGAACAAAAAAAAGAATTATCCAATTTGGTTCAGTCGTTCGGGTTTATGTGCATACATTCATTTTGGTGATTCATTTTTACAGATAGTTATTAAGTACGAATTATTATTTTTCTTTTTATATTCTACCAAAAAATCCAGTACGGCAGTTTCATACTTAAAAAATGCGATACCTGTCTATCCAAAACAATAATTGCGGTGTGACATTATGTCAAAATTTGAGAATGACGTTTTGAAAAACAAAGATTCTTAAATAAAAATTCTATTTTAGAAAATATTTTAGCGAATTTATTTGAAGTACCAACTTCCCTAATAATGTGAATCGATTAAAGAATTATAGATATCTTACTAATCGTGCCACCTATTGCAATTTTTTCATACAAATTTCGTAATGCCAGAGGTCTGAGCTATAGCCTATATGTTCATATTATTGTAAAGTTTCATTAAAATCCATTCTGTAAAGTAGGAATTAGTATTTTATACACATTTGAATTTTAACATCAAAGGGATGTCCATAGTAACCTAATTTAAAAAAAAAACATCGTTTCCATGGCGACAATTGGCGTTTGCAATAAATCGATTTTGTTAGCGACAGAAAACGTATGATAAATAATTTCATAACGCCAGAGATTATTCATAACGCCAGAGCTTACCAAAATATAGCCTATAGATTACGCAAATAATGTAGCTTTCTATTAGTGAAAGAATTTTTAAAATCTATTCAGTAGTTTTTGCGTGAAAGAGTAACAAACGTACATCCATACAAACTTTCACCTTTATAATATTAGTAGGACATTACAGCAATACACGGTATCCGGAAACCCGTAGTATAAGCGAGAAACTTGTGAATCTACATTCTACGTCACACAACAAACCCAAACTTTTTTTTTTCGACCGAGCATATTTATTTTTAATTTATTTTTTACTTTTTTCCTTTTTTCGGCAAATTAAGGATTTAAAACAATTGAATCCGGATCTACGCTTTGACGCTTTTTAAAAGACTTTAAATAGCTGATATTAACCAACTTTCGGCGATTTTTATAAAATTTTAAAGATTTCAACTTCACAATGTCACCGAAGGCCAACATTTCGATTACATTTTTTACTCCAAATAATGTCAGGAATCACTGGTTAAAGTAAGTCAAATACGTCCCTTAACACCCCGAACAATCCTACTAAGATTATGAAGGCGAAAGTTTGTATAGATGTATGGATGCATGTTTGTTACTCTTTCACGCAAAAAATACTGAATGGACTTTAACGAAACATTACAATAATATAGCTCATACATCAGAATAAGATATAGGCTATAGCTCAGAGCTCTGGCATTACGAAATTTGTATTAAAAAAGTTGCAAATAGTGGCACGATTAGTAAGATATCTATAATTCTTTATTCGATTCAAATTGTTAGGGGAGTACTTCAAATAAATTCGGGAGGGAGGAGGGGGAAGGTGGAGGGGGAGTGGTTGGAGGGGGGAGGTAGAGGGGTAGGGAGGGGGGATGGAGGTAAGGGTTGGAGAGGTGGAGGAGGGAGAGGGGGAGGGGTAGGAGTGAGAGGGGGGAGGGAAGGAGTGGGGTTAAGGGGGAGAGGGGGGAGGAGGAAAGGGGTTAGGGGGGAGTGGGGGGGAGGGAGGGGGGGAGGTGGAGGAGGCGGAGTGGCAACCCCCCTAATATCATGCGAGCTAAGCCGCGGTAAAAAGCTAGTATAGTAATATGTTAATGGTTGAAACTTTGGTTTTCGTAACACTGTAGGTACCTAATGAATGTTTTCGATTTTTTTTTTTATTGGAAACACATTTTCATGGGAAACAGAATTTTCAATCAATGTTTCACGCACCAAAGTTTTCAAACATCTGCATTACGGCCCCGATGGTGTTACATCACAATGTATAAAAGGTAAGGTAAGGTCAAATTATTTAGTCAAAGTCAGATACGCAGGAATTTATTAATCCAACGAAGACAATTCCCTGTTTACGGTGGTGTAGAATAAGGAATGAGCCACGATACTCAATATCAATACAAGACCTACATTTACAAGAATATAAAAATGTATTGCATTATTTTTTATATTATTTTTCTCGTTCTCTTGAAGAGTATGTATTATAAATATTCCATTTCATTGGAATATCGTTTTAATAACTTCTGAAGGTAAATCCACCAACAATGTAATTTTAACCGTTGGAGAAGAAGGTAAAACTAATAAATCTAAATGAAACATGAAAGAGAAGAAGACACAGGACATAAAAAGTATCACGGTTGCAACTGGGAATCGAATCCAAGATCTCAATCTTACCGGTACAACGCCTTAAAACACTCCGCCATCGGAATCCATTTAATTTATGTCATTTTTGTCGACCTCGTTTTTCAAATTCTGAATTATCAATATTGTCTATCTTTAAAAAAAGTGAAGTGAAAACTTCTTTAACACCGCCACTGTTGTGATTTGAAACTCGATGAAACGAAAAAGCGACACTAAAAAGAGGCAAACAGACACATCTATAGGATTTAGCCTGCGAGAGAATGAGATAGTATAATCGGTCTCCTCTTTGTACAGTGCTTCGTTGCCTCCCCACTCTTGTCTACTTTAATTTTCTGAAGATTTCACTTCTACCGCATGTAAACTGCACACTCCGATTTTTTTCGTTTTTTAAATTAGTTGATGATAACTTTAACTTGAACAATTCATCAAATTTCAAAGTTAATTAAACTTCGATTACCAGTCCTTTACAGGCCAGCAGTTGTTTCACAGTACTTGAATATTAACAGAATTTTAATAGAACATTCACAGAACTTGAAAATTAACTTTGAAATTTGTTGAATTGGTAAAATAAAACAACTGGTCCTAATGTTGTCATTTTTCAAAACAAATGTGAAAAAATGTAACGCGTCGAACTCTCTCATGATTTGATGATTTGAATGTAACAAAAACTTGTTTTTTACTGGTCATGGCCGCCGTGCTTCTTGATTGTGCAACAATCATTTTCAAATTATTGTCTCACAAGATGGTTAGAACGTATCCTCTTGATTTAATGATTTCCCGACAATTTGCTGTCTGGGCTCTTGATTTTTCCGCTTGTCAAAATTCCAGTGCAACCATGCATTGTTTTTATGTTGATAAATACGTAGGTAGGTACTTCTAATCATTTGAACTGGCAATCATTCAGTTCAAGTTTCATAAAGCCGGAGCTCACCATTTCGCTGATTCAATGTGCATACAAAAGTTGTACGCAAATTATGTATAGGTACAACCAAAGATATTGAAATATAAGTAGATGTGCTATCTGCTGTTTTTACTATGTGGGTCTGCGCTTCCGGGTGTCGCCGATATTGTTTACCAATTAACAAATAAACTAAAAGAACAAATAATTAACGAATAAACCAAACGAACGTTAAACTAAATGAACGAATTCTTTCCTTATTCAAAATATATTGTTAACCAATATTAATGCACATTTTCAAAAAATCAACAAAATGAACAAATTCTTTTTGTATGAAAACTACGCTAATTAGACCGTAGTCCGGCGGCAGTTGCGCGGACACCATAGCATATCTATTGTGTATTTGAATATCTTTGGGTACAACTATTCTTCTTCTTCTTCCTTGCGCTGTCCCAACTCATTGCCTAGGTAGGCTGTTGGGGTCGGCTCTTCTCGTTCTCAGGTTGTAATATCTTCTGTTCTGGGTATCGCCTTCATCCAGGCCGTTTCTCTGAAGAATTTTGGAGCATTGAGTCACCCAGGAGTTCTTCGGTCTTCCTCTGGATGACTGTCGATGAAGCTCCATAGACATTGCCTGCCTCACTGTGTGGTCTGATGGTCTCCGTCTTATGTGTCCATACCATCTCAGCTGTCGTTCCTCCAGCTTACTATTTATGTCTGTGACACCCAGG
Organism: Limnephilus rhombicus; assembly: GCA_929108145.2. Taxonomy (NCBI): domain Eukaryota; kingdom Metazoa; phylum Arthropoda; class Insecta; order Trichoptera; family Limnephilidae; genus Limnephilus; species Limnephilus rhombicus. The sequence continues at coordinate 51,686,951 of OV815280.1, read as the reverse complement.
CTTTTTGATCTAGTTACAACTATTTTTCTAATTTTCCGAATTTAGGAATATTTTGGTTACGTTTTTAGATTTTCACGGCCAAAAATATTTTCGTTATTTGTTTTTGGGGTGTTTTGCCGTGTTGCGCGACCTCCTTCTTTGACGTTTCGGTCAGCGTTGCAGTGTCCGTCATCAGGGCAGATCCGACACATCTGCCGGATCTGCCCTGATGATGGACACTGCAAGGCTGTCCGAAACGTTGGCTAAAGAAGGAGGTAGCGCAACACGGCATAACACTCCAAAAACAAATAACGAAAGTAGAAATATTTTGTTTCTTGGAGGTAGTTTAGGTCAACTAAAAATACAACAAAATGAAAAATACAGTGATCAGATAGGTTTACAAAAGGACGAAGATAGTTTAACAGCGCTAAAATGAGTAATGTTTTTTACTGGAGCTCCACACAGTAGGCCCTGAGGAAAATAATTTCCCTGAGGGCCTATGTCATCTTTGGGGATGCTTTGTGGAGGGTTTTTTTTAGGGAAGGGAAGGAGGGGAGAGTCCTGGGAAGGAGAAGGGTTTAAGGGGTGGTTAGGAATCTGGGGTTCAGTGTGTCCTGGTCATCCACCTCCAAGACCTAGAGAAACCTCATCCCATGAACCTGGGCACCCCTGCTAAATCACGAAACGTAGCGAACCACTTGGGGTGACCTATGGCAGAAGTGTTGGTTATCCAGTAAAGGTTCCCGGGGCGGCGGTACCCATTCCCAGTTTATATTCAACATGCCAAATTACACTTTCTTTTGGAAATTGTGATCCAATATTAAAATCATGAAAAAACTAGTTACATAGTGAAAAAAAGTATTTTTATCATTGAATAATAAAATATCAACCACTTCAATGACAATATGAAACAGACAAAGTGGCACAGAAAATGAAAAGGTATCCTAGTGAACCTAGAACTTCTATTCTTTTACCGGGACTGGCATCTCTACCAATTGAGTTATTTCCACCTCATTGTACTTACTTACTATATTTTTTCATATTGCTATTATTTCACTGGTAACATCTTCACACACAGTAACAACTTAACGACTAACAATTAATTCGATCATTTTTATCAATTTCATACTCCCTATTTTGAAATTGTCTTAAATTATTCCATATTTTTTGGCTGTCATTTTGTTTTTAATTTTTAAACGAAAAAATTACTGAAGATATATCCTTTCTAGATACCTCTATTTTATCTGTTTTGTTGTGGAGTGTATTTCGAAATAAATAAACATGCATTTTTTGACAAGTCGATCATTAAGTCGAACTCGCAGACCCACTGCGCCGTCAAAACAAATAAAATAATTCGTTGATCATTCTGATGATGATTTGGTGTTGAAACAAGTTAGGAGCGGAGCGAATTTAACGGAAATTGTGCAAAGTGATTCTTGTTGTAGTGTATGAAGAGTTTCAAGGTTCAACCACGATCTTTGATGCACAAGACCTTGAAAAATTCTTTCTTTGATCGTCCAAATCAGTCATGCTAGTTCGTTTATAATACCTTCAAAGCAAAAATCGCTTCAATTCATGGAAAGCCTGAAAAAAGTTATTACTTCGTAGTCTATGTATATATACAATCATTGAGCTGTGCAGAAAGCTAATCGAATCTAATGGACCACAGCTGAAAATAAGTGTTTGTGTATATAATATAAGTTGCTCTTCTGTAAAATTAGTTATGATTTAATCGCAATCGTTGCTATGTGAGCATGTAGATAGGTAGATATATATCATCACCTCAGTTAGACAAGGTTCTAACTAATATTAATTTCTCAGAAGGACGTGCACAAAATACAATAATATTTTTTCAGACGCTGATAATTTCCATTTGTCCTCAGGTCAATTTACTAAATAAATAACAGAAAAAATTAACACAATTTGTTAATTACGAACCTTCTACCCCTGCTGTTTGTTATTTTCTCATTCTCATTATGTTGTTTTCTCTTTTTTTTTTTAATGATGTTTATCGTTGAATTCCCTATGACGCGAAAGTGCATTATTTTTATTTTCCAATTTGGGAGGCGGGAATGGGTACCGCCACCCCGGGAACCTTTATTGGATAACCAATACCTCTGCCATAGGTCAGCCCAAGTGGTTCGCTACGTTTGGTGATTTAGCAGCGGTGCCCGGGTTCATGGGGTGAGGTTTGTCTAGGTCTTGGAGGCGGATGACCAGGACACACTGAACCCCAGATTCCTACCCACCCGTTAAACCTTTTTCCTTCCCAGAACTCTCCTCGCCTTCCTTTCCTTAAACAAATCCCTCCACAACTCCACACAGCATTTCCAAAGATGACAGGCCCTGAAGGAAATTATGTGTGGAGCTCATGTAAAAAAAAAGAAAAACATAGTTTAGTTTCATATTATCTATTCTATGTACTTTGTTTTCTTTAATCATCTATTTTATTCTATACATACCTACTATAATTGTTGCGGAAACTTCGGTGGTTCATGCAACCTTGTAAGGGAATGTACCGTGACGAACTTTTTGCAATTTTGAAAGTAAAAAAAAAACATTATTTTAAAAATGACCTTTGAATACAAAACCAATATTTTTGCTCATATCTATAATTAAAACAATTTTCAGAGGCATCTGTGTTGTATTTCCGTACATTTTTATTATTATTTTGATGCAATATATTATATTTTATGGTATAATTTAATAATGTTAGCCTCGATGAGTGGTTTACCCGTGCTGATGCCTTGTATAACGAAGCTTGACGAAGTTCTAATATCAAGTTTTTTAGGCTTCGATTTATTTTACAAGGTTCTAACATCACTTTGAACCTATTGCAATTGCCATTTTGTTTTTATCTGGCAGTTAATCGTTTTTACGAGGCGCAGTACAGTTCATCGCTCTATTTATTTGATTGGATATGGTTCTATCTTCGCCTTACTATGTTCTGAGGTATTAAAGTTTGCAAAGATGAATTCTCACAATCTTTTTAACAATTTCTGATTATCTTGTGTAAAAGCTCCACTACACTACTCGCGAAGTTGATCGAAGTTAATCGAATACGATAGTGTAGACACCTAAGAGTAAATCTTAGTTCCATGGTAGACACGAACTTCACTTCACTTCGTCCAACTTCGCTTCGCTTCGCCTGACTTCCGATAATTGTCGGTATTTGGCCCGAGTCAAAGGACTCGAAGTGCTCCGAAGTAGACACGCGCTTCGAACTTCGGCTAAATTCGTCGAGGACTTCGTCGAAGCGAGTAGTGTAGACACGCGCTTCGAACTTCGGCTAAATTCGTCGAGGACTTCGTCGAAGCGAGTAGTGTAGACACGCGCTTCGAACTTCGGCTAACTTCGTCGAGGACTTCGTCGAAGCGTCGAAAAGGTATTTTAGTTTAACATAATTTAAAGGAAAATATTTATTTAGAATCTCGAAATTGCATTAAGGAACCTTTTGCAGTGAATTATTATGTCCTATGTGGTTGCAGATGGTTACTTTAATATCATTTAAATATGTTAAATTATGGAATGCTGTTTAAATATGTTAAACTGAGATTCAAATTAACACAAGATTCAATCTCAAAATCAGAAATCTATAGATTATGAGAAATCGTCTTTGCAAACTTTGACACCTCATATCTCAAAGTTAGAATCCTGTCCAACTAAAGTGATTTTATTAAAAAAAAAATCATGACAAATCGTTGATTATGATGTGATAAAATTGTTTTAGATCATCGTTTATCATAATTGATTTAACGTCTTGAGAATAAAATAAAAATATGTTGGAAATTTAGTAGGGTTGACGAGGTTTCCTAAGTTGTCACATGTGACACGAAAAGCTCATTTTTTTGCATTAATTTTTATTATTGCAGTGTGTTTTCATAAATATGCAATAAATGATGATTGTAATAAATGACCTTGTGAAAACATCACAAGGCAAACATTTTTGCTGTCCATATCTGGATGTATCTTCGAGTATAGGTACTAAAAGACAACAACAACTTTGTTCATAATCATGTATGTGTAAACCAATCTAGGCATCATAATAATAGAATGTTGAATCGGGTCGGTTAATTTGGCGGGTAAAATTCATTAATTTAATTAACGATGTTAATTTGGCGGGTAAAATTCATTAATTTAATTAATGATGTTAATTTGGCGGGTAAAATTCATTAATTTAATTAATGATTTTAAATTGGCGGGTAAAATTCATTCATTTAATTCATGATGTTAATTTGGCGGGTAAAATTCATTAATTTAATTAATGATTTTAATTTGGCGGGTAAAATTCATTTATTTAATTAATGATGTTAATTTGGCGGGTAAAATTCATTAATTTAATTAATGATGTTAATTTGGCGGGTAAAATTCATTAATTTAATTAATGATTTTTACTAGCAGAGAAATTTTCTTGAGAAAAAAAAGAGTTTTACCTGGAGAGAATTTTTAAATAAATGTAGATAGTGAGTTTTTCCACCAGATATTATAGTCATTATTAGTTGTCGAATGTGCTTTGTGATTTCCAGACGTAAAATTCTCAAAAGTGATGTAGAAAATGTGAAAAGTAGTTTTTCAACAATGGGGAGTTTTACCTTTGATCCGACGATGTATTATAAATATTTTATGCATTTCTTAGCCACTGGAGCGACAGCGCAATTTAAAACTCTTTTCTCCGATGGCTTGAGATTTTTTGGTAACCATTTTGAATATTTTCCGCCCACGTTAAAAAAATCATATCTCTGAATTTTAATATGGAGACAAACAAAACTGATTATATTTCCATACAGTGAATAAATTCACCTATCTTCTGTCGATTATCACATATTCGTAGGATTTATAAAAAAAATATTATAAAATTGTAAACTTCTAATTAATTACTTACAAATAGGGGGAAATTTGCCAAAATTGGCGGCAAAGCAATCCGAGGTATTTTAAATAGTATCATATTAAAAAGCGCTGTAGTGGTTAGAGACCGAGAGCCTTACTAAACGTGTTTTAAATTTTACACAACTGATAAACACACGTTGATGTAAATAATAAATGGTTTTTTATCAGTTGTGTAAAATATAAAACAGTTTATTAGTAAGGATGTAGTAGGCGAATAGCTTTATACACAAACAAATTTGGCGAATATGTAGATGTATCGAAGTTTGGCACTTTGTTATATTATATAAATAACTACTAACCAGAGTGGAAGATACTCTCAGTATCGCCCTGGTGTAAGACCACCATTCAGAATTGAAACGTTGCTTGAAATGACTTTAGCCGTGTTTGGTGACCAGATCTAAATAGCCAGATACTTCCCCATCTTCCTCTTCCTCATCTCCTTCTCCTCCTCACTATCTTCAGCCTCACAACATACCCCGTAGTCTCACTTGCTCCAGACGGGAGCAACTGACACTCTTGTGAGGTATTCATATAAAAAAATAGAAATAATTTTTTTTTCATTTTTGCATGAAAATATTTATTTTCTTCGTTACGACCTTCAAAACGTCAAACACCGGTCACCTTCCACGTAATATTATGTAGGTATTTATTCAAAAATATAATTACCCCTAATTTAGTAAATGCAGTCCGTTGCATAAAATGCATAAATACAGGAAGGCATTAGAACAATCTACTTCCTATTTGTAATGACCCAAATTGGACTATCGCATGTGAACTTATACCAGAGATATTATCAGCTAAATTCTAAGATTCTAAGCTACAAATTTAAAGTATAGATTATAGTCCAAACCTTTGTCCATTAGTGATTTAATTCTTATTGTTTTGTTCACCATGTGGGAAAGGAGAGCATAAAGTTAAAATGTCACCAATGACTTTGTGGTGCCTTTGAACCACTAATCAAACATAATTATTTATTTATTGCTTATTATGAAAAACAGTTTTACAATTACATTTTACAATTTTCAGTTAATAAAATACATATATTTAATTACATGGGTATATTGGAATATTAGTTTTCGTTCCGTTGTTTATGCTATGCTTGGGTCTCATGGTGTCGGTTACGACGTGTGCCGAACACAGCCGATCAGAGGGTGGCAAGTAATTATTTTTGTTGTTAAATAGAATCATTCGAATATCGATAAGTTTAACATCAATGAAGCACAATTTAAACGGCAAGCTTTGTTGCTGTTAATATTGTATCTGCTTATCTAATCTTAAATATTTTCTTTCTTTTAAAAACGCTCGGAAATGTTCATTTTGTAATATTTTTGAAGTGGATAAATTGAATTGAATCGAATTCGTTTTTGCGAGAGCTCGTCAGACTAAATCAAGCTAGCAAGTTATAAGGATGTGTGTCCTGTTAAACCATGTATATATTGTGCGTAATAACATTAAACAGGCACTGTGATTTCAAATAACCAGTCTTTTAATGAAACAACATAGTACTGAGATACGCTCCAGTCTACGACCAAGTATATCCTGGTCGAAGGCTCCAGTACTTATAATAAAGACAAATATCTCCGTAAAGGACTAGGTACAGACAAAGAGATATTACAGTATATTAATTATATTATATTATATTTAGTCAAAACCTTAATTTTGTACTAATTAAAACTAAACTAATTCTCTTTTCACTGCGACAAAAGTCTCTATATTTTAAAGAAATTAATCAACATTTAAAAAGATGAATGTAAAGAAGAGTCGTATCCGATTTTAAGACGAGTTTCCGAGCGCTTTTTTAGTTATTTCACGATGCAATTTGAAAAATTGTTTAAGTTTGAAAGGAAACAAATGAATTTTATTTATCTTGGCACTCTAACCTTGAGTTTTCTCGAAAATTCGCGATAAAAATGTGCATACACAATGCAAGTGTAGAATTGGCAAGCGCTAGTGACAAAAAAACCTCTGGAGTAAGGTGTGAATGGCCGAGGGCCAACTGATTACCTAACGAAGTCGAATATATAACTCCCTTGCAAATTGGACTTACTGAAAACACTTTTTTAGAGATTTGTTGAAGAATTGCTGCCATATAGTTACTTAGGTACCTATTAAAACGATAACACAGGATATTTTCGCTGTTATTTTGTCCAAAATAATGACGTCTTTATTTTTGTGTTGACGAATAACTTTTGTATGACCATCAAAAATAAAATACCATTTTTGATTTGCGGCCAGAACAATATATTCATGCAGAAGGCGTTTGTGACGTCACACCGGCCAACGTTTTCAGGAGAAAATATGAGTCACGGTCACAGCTATCTGAGCTGACAATAGCGTTTCCAACGTCGTAGCCAAATTCCGTCATTTAGGAATGATCGGTTTTAGGCAGTTTTTGAAAATAATTTTTGAATTAAAATATTAAAATTGCACATTTTTGTAAGATGTTCCGAAATTATTTATCTACATATTTATAAAGAAGCGTGTCTGTTGTGGAGGGTGAGGCTTTGTTTTTATACAAATCTACAATTTTATAACTGATCGATGAAATTTTGCTCACTTGATCAAAAACAAAAGAGAGGTCACTGTTTCCAAGAGACTTCGAGACGACACCTTCTTTTCCCACCCCTTGAAGCAGAATTTTGATACTTCTTGATGAAATTTTTCTGTTCAATGTAAGAGTAAGATCTACATCTGATATCGAAAAAGTCTGTGTAAAGCCCGGACAACGCCGGGGACTTCTTAACATAATAAAAAGGATAATTAGAAAAAAAAACATCTTCTATACATTTTAATGGAATTCAAGTTTGTGAAAATATCCCGTTGGACTTTTTTTAAAGATTTTGTGGAGATTCTAGTGACATTTTGACTGCTGTAATATTGTTTCTTATTTTTTATTTACATTAGTTCTACACAGGCCCTGAGGAAAAAAATCCTTAAGGGCCTCTGTCATATACCTATAGGGTGCTGCGTGGAGGGACTTTCTTATTAATAGGAATTATGGATACTTTCTTATGGATAGGAAAGGGAAAGTTCTGGAAGAGAAAAAAATATGAGGGTGAGTAGGAATCTGGAGTCAATGTGTCCAGGAGTGGAGGACGTATGAATCCTTGCTCCCACTGCAGTGCAAGGCGATGGGTCCAGAGAGTCGACTGGAGATGTCAAAAGGTGTTCCTCAACCAGGCCAGTTGGTGGGGAATCGCATGACGCCAAGACCACACCAAACGTAGTGAACCACTTGGGGCGGCCTACGGCAGGGGCGTTTGTTACCCAATAAATGGTTCCCGGGCGGCGGTACCCATACTCACCTCCCAAATTGAAATTGATGTAAAAATGAATTGTAAAAAAATGCATTGTAATTCCATTAACCATTCCCTCTTTATTTCCAGTGTCCAGCCCCTACAATGTGGGTCCCCCTAGCGCTGATGCTGTCCTGCTGCGCCCTGCTGCTCCCCGCGCCCGGGTGCGCGCAGAGAGAGGGCTACTGCCTGGCCTCTGACTACGACCCTTACCTCATGTTCTCCACCAAGTCCGCCTACGAGCTGGTCAAGGGGAGGGACAACAATCAGCATGTCGTTCCATGTAAGTACAGTAAATTGATGCACAACTCTAAATTAACCTTCTTCTCAAGCCGGTTCCTCATTGCTGAGGATCATAGCTCCTACTCCAATTTCGAGAGAGCTGCGGACACTGTCGTACCGGACGCCAGTGCAGTGATGTTATTTCTAGGGAAATTTCCCTAGATCTAGGGGAGAAAAATATTTTTTAGGGAAAAGGGAAATCAGGACAAAATCTAGGGAAATTTCGAAATCTGGCATTTTTTTTATTACAAATGACAATATTACTGGTATTATTTATATATATATATATACGTATATATATTTTTTGGAATTCCTATGAATCTTAATTATTGTTCATGTACTTACATGCAATGTTATTTTAACACTGACAACTCAAAATGATATTATGTATCTAAAAAGATAAATAGGACCTATGAAAAAAAATTAATTTATTTTTTATGTTCCGTTTTATCGGTGATTGCGGTTGATTTTTATTGTGCAAAATGTTTTTTTTTTATTTGGAATTCAGTTTCTAATTCAGTGGTGAGTGTATTCGTACTTTTAAATTATTATTTCACGTAGCAAAAAGTGTTTTATTTGGAAAAGCACAGTATTATAAGTACATTTACCAAATTCCGATATCTTTCCAATTAATTAATCATATTAATTAACATATAACAGGATTAGTGTTACACAATCAGGTAGCTACGTGGGTAATTACGTAAATGTGAAATTCTAGGGAAATTTCACCTCGAAATCTAGGGAAACCATTTTTTGGGCAGAACATCCCTGCGCCAGTGGTACTCGGTCTCTCCAGCGCGCGCATTGGTGACCTCTGCTTCTTCTGCCTTCCACTTTACCAGTGGCTATGTATGAGTTTCACCAAGACGGAGTCCTCAGTTTGGCGAGCAACGTGTCGAAAGTATCGTAGGATAAGTTGTAGGCAGACAGTTGAGAGCCTATTGTGGATGCCTAGCTCATCCAGAATGAACACATTTGTGCACATGGCTATCCATGGAATCCTTGGCATTTTTCTCCAGCACCACATTTCAATGGTAAATTAACCATTGGCCAATAACATACCCTAATCACCGGAGATAACATTCAAATGCCTCATTTCGACTACTAACTTACTGATAAAGACTTCTAAGTATGTCGTAAGTATTTTGCGAAGTTTACTACGTATTCTGATAATAAGTGATCGACCGAAACTAGTTTTTTTGCGGAAACTAAAACAGAATTTCAGATTCTTTTCTAGTTTTAGCCGAAACCGAGATTTATTTAAAAAAAACTTTTAACACTTTTATAGCGATGCATCACGCCGTGTAAAGTTTGGGATAAGGTTGCTGACAATTAACACTCCTTATGTGTATGATAAGGTATAAATTCACGTTGACCACCAGCCGACTCAACAAAAAACAACACCAAAAGGCGTGTTTTATTTTATTTTTCAAAGTCAAGCACAAACATTTTACAATAATTTTCTAAAGAATTTAATTTCTCACGTTATACAATAAACCATAACCGAAAAGGGGTTGGTAAGTAGGATATTTTGAACTTTAAAGCAGATTTATTTGTTAATACTAACCTAAATTCGCATTGGCAGTCCGCACTTACTTTTTGACACTAAATAGGAGTCAATTAGTTAATGAGGTCTTTAGCCATATTTCAACCATTTTTGTTTCTCAAAGATCGAACGGAATAAATTGATTGCATCTTAGGTGCATTATTTAAGTCCATAGATCGCGTGTGACTGCTTTCAATTCTAAGAACTTCGTTAGTTCAATCCGTTCAATAAATAAGCCAGTAATTATTCATAACGAACGACATTATTAAAATATGTGTATATTGACAGTCAACCGAAACTTGTTTGATACTATGGAGGTCGCGCTAAAATTTATCAATCGTCGGTCCGAATATGTGTTAACAATCGTTGACCGTGCTCGTAAATGTGAGTAACTGACCATAGATGCCGGATTTGATCACTTTCGTTTTGATATATATGGTTTTACCGATCGTCCATACAAGACTTCTTGGGTGGAAGATACCATCGCTGTGGTTATCGAAAACTATTAAAAATTGGCATTTTGATTTATAACATCGTCTCCCATCCGTCTCCAGTCGTTTTTCCTTCCATTCAGTCGCCAGGCTGCCATAGACATACTGGCTTCGGTCATCTTAAGTTAGTAATATGGTAATTTAATTAATTATGAAAATGTTACTTTAAACACCAAAAAAATACAAACCAAACATTCCTCACTGATTTCTCTTTTGTCTTGCAAGTCAAACGTGGGAGAGCAATTATTGCAAAATAATTGCTTCTTGAGAACATGTTCGCAAAAGACCCATGCGATATGAATTGAAGAACGCGAGGAAGATGCCTTGAATTAAATGCCATGCCTTTATCAGGTGCATTCCGAGGATGGGTAATTGTGGTGAAAGGTAGACCGCAAATGCCAAGAGTCCTAAATGTCAACAATACCAGGATACGAGATTGGGAAACTCATTGTTTATAAAAATCAAGGTCATCTTTTTACATTTGTTTGGAATTGTTTAATGGTACACTAGAGTTACGCTATCCGCAGTCAGTTGGACTATCAACATAATCAGCTGTGAAATGTTGTTGGGAATGACGAGGAAAGAGAAACGTTTGGAAGTAGGTATCTCTTCTTCAAACACAGCAAACTTATTTTGTGGTAACATTTTAAATCAAAATTAATAGATTACCTACTTAGTTTGAACCACGTTTGTTGTTTATAAAATACCGACATGTTTCGTAAGCAATGCTTTCTTCCTCTGGGTTTACTTAAAACTAATTACGACAAATGGTTAAAACTAAGTAATGTATTAATTTTGAAGTACCTAGAGTCACGCTGTTTCGCGCCCGCACGTTCCTTAATTCAGTAGCGTTTTGGGTCGCATTAAAGCAGGATATGAGTACAGTGAATCCTAATTTGAAAATAAAAATTGCTAGGTAAATTACTGTTTTTCGTGCTTTTTCTTAAATTTTGTCATCTGTTACCGATGTGTGCTATTGTGTAACCAACTGAGTCAGAGCGATGTGGTCTATGATAATTTTTGGTAAAATATTGTTAGTTACACGGGTGCAAAGTGATAATTCTATTAAAGATAACCACTAATCTGATTTGAACACTTCTCTACGGTATGCGAATACTTACCCTGCACGTGGGGTAAGTGTTCGTAATCGACATGCATGTAAACATTTGTAAATAACTTTTTGATTTATGAACTACATAAGGTTTTCATGTTTGTTTGAGATGCCTTAATGATCAATCATATCAATAAACAAACAAAAAATGAGCAAAACACCTAAAGCTTTTTAAAACAAAAATCCCAATGTAAAAACTGCGTACGGTTACCCCACGTGACTCTACGTATCTATCTACATAGATCTATTTTCTAAACGTAGGGGAGAAGGGGGTAATGGGAGCCAGCGGGTAATGGGAGCGGTGCGACTAAAGACAAAACTATAGCTCGTATTCACTCGGCTGCCACTCGGGCGCCTTCGTTACACTGCGGCCGTGTTCACCTGCCGCGCTAGGCTCGCCAGTGCCACGCATCATCTGACCACGGACGATTGTCGATTTTTTGCCCCACGCTTATAAAAAAGTAGTAATGTGAAGTTATATGTTTGTTACAATCAAACCTGTTTCATTTTATAGCTAATGTTATCAATTTTGAGTATCTGTGCGTATAATTTCATTACAAGTTAGATTAAGGATATCATTTTATTCAATTTCAAGATGGTGGTATTCGGGTAATCAGGGCTTATTAGGCAGTAAGTAAAAGCTAATTACTAAGCTAGTACTAAGCAGCTCCCTTTACACATATTATGGGAATATATGGGTTCTCATTTCCCGCAAAGTCGGGTAATGGAAGCGATTCTGTTTTTTTGAAAAAAGTTTATCTATGGCCAAATGCCTAATAATGTAAAGTTGAAGCTGTGATTAAATGATAGTCAAATACGTAAGGATTTAGTTTCTAATAAAAAGTTCATAAAGTATCTATAAATTCACCTTTTATTGAACTTTTTCCTTAGTAGGCTCCAATTCCTCTCTGCTCCTCTACATGTACATGTTATATTACATTTCGTATGCGTAATGCTGTATTTCGCATTAGTCAGAAGTACATTTGAATATGCTTCGGCAATTTTATAGTACGAGGTGGCGCAAAATTAATCACCCTATCGGAGGATGTTATAATTTTTGCAAATGGCGTCGTACGTCAATCAATCTAACAAGTCAATCATATTTGTAATGTGGATCTTATGAGTATGCACTCGAACACTAAAAAATTGTCTACTAATTGTTATATTCAGCCATTTTCTTTTATATTTTTTTTTAATTCCTGATGGAAATTAGTGTTCAAAGTTTCAGAATTGAATGAAAAGAGTTAGCTACTAGACGGTGGTAATTAGTGACTAATGTCTAATGACAGTCACTTATATTGAGTATTCTATGCCACGTTATACGACGAACCTAAAATACAAAGGTACATACAACGTGTCGCAGTTGTAGGTACAGTTATGTACATGAACCTACCAACGTATGTAAATTTACCCATAATAATTGGGCATGAACCTAAACATCTACATGTTGTAACTACCAATGTCCTACGGAAAGTACAGCGCTGGCTAATGGTAGACAAACTGGTGGAAATGATTGTCAAATATTAGTCAATCAATAACAAGACCTCTTGAATATTTTTGGCGTAATAACCTTGTCCTGTATTCTCCTGTTTCCTATCAAGAGGGGGATAGATGTCATGTTTGGAGAATCTCATTTTTGTTAATTTGTTTTTCTTAGTCAAGTGTTCGAACATAAAATAATTTCGTTTCCAATGACACGCCCAACTTTAAAATATATTTTTCTCCCCCCCCCCCCTTCCCCCTGTTTTTAAAAAATAAAATTAACTAAAAATTATTTGTCGAAGAAAAATTTGTGACGTCAAAATTTTAAAGATTTTGCATCTTTGTAGTAAGGCCAGTCGAACTTGGTTAGGTATATATATATATTTTATTTAGCTCTATACAGAAGGCCCTGAGGAAAATAATTATATATAATTGTCATCTTTGGGGATGCCGTGTGGAGGGTCTTTTAAATGAAATGAAGGTGAGGAATTCTGACAAGGAAAAGGGTTTGAGAGGTAGGTAGGAATCTGGTGGTCAGTATAGGAGTGAAGGACGTATGAATTCATCCCTCCCACTGCGATGCGGTGCAAGGCGATGGGTCGGATCCAGAGAGTCTGGCTGTAGATCTCACCCCATAAACCCGGGTACCCCTGCTAAGTCACCAAACGTAGCGAACCACTTGGGGTGACTTATGCCAGGGTTATTGGTAGAGATGAAACGGATATCCGGTAACTATCCGGTATCCGGCCTATCCGGCCTAAATTTACTATCCGGCCGAATACCGGATAGTAACTCAATATCCGGCTGTATACCGGATATTAAAAAAACCACGAGAATTTCCTATAATAAAATGCAATACATTAATCTTTGTGAGGTAAATATCAATAAAATGGCTTATAATTACGACGGCTTTTATTTAAAGTCTAAAAAGTTACAAAAAAGCCATCAGGCCTTCCAAAAAACTAAAATTTTCTTCTGAGATATTCACTCTAATGATAAATACATAAACAGTAAATATCTAAACTAAAAACTTTTAATAAAAACTTACAAAAACCTCGCAGAGTAGCGAAAACTTAAATTAACACGATTAACTAATCACAATCACCATTATAGTGAACTAAAAATCGTAAAAAACACAGAGATTATGGAAATGATTAAATACTAACATTGAAGCACCATAATATACCTCTTATTCTTCTTCTTATCAAAGAGAATATTTTGAATTAATACTCAAAATTAACAAGTGGTAATTTATGGTGAATAAAGACTAAATTTTCAGCGTTCGCAGGCAACAAGCGATTTCGCTTGTTTTGGTAAACCAGGCCAGCTTCGGAAAACAGCCACTATAAACACTGCTGCAAGGGGCTGAAAGGTACACTTTGGCAAACTTTGTCAAATGTGGATATTGTTTCGAGTTAATCGACCACCAAGTGTAAGGATCGCGGCTGCGATCAATTCAAATATCCGGCCGCCGGATATCCGGCCATCCGGCCTCACAGCTCACCGGATATCCGGTATCCGGCCAAACAACTATCCGTTTCATCTCTAGTTATTGGTTATCCATTAAATGGTTCCCTGGGTGGCAATACCCATTGATACCAGCACAAACTGGTATTGTAGATTGTAGACAGCCCTGATTAATTACCTACAATCTACCAACAAAGCTACTCGATTTACCTAAAATTCTTCTCAATTACAACAATATCAGGACTGATTTAGATACTCGCTTGTACTTTAATTGCACGCAGTTAGAAAAGCTTTCTCAGAAGCAGTTGGTGTGTTCGACTGCACGTTATATAATTGCAACTAATAATATACAATCAATAAATCAACGTTAGCATAATACCTGCTATTCTTTATGCATGGGTTCTACAAAACTTAGTTAACATTACCTCAAGATTATTTTTCCACAAAATCATATACATATATATGTATTTCACATGTTTTTTAAATTTCCGTACAGACTTATCTATATTAATCTTCTTAATATATAAAACAAAGTCGGGTTAGTTACACTATTTATAACTAGAGATCGGCTGGACCGGTTTTGATGATCTTTGATTTGTTGAATTTATCTCCGCCCCGGATAACAGAATAAATATTAAAACATCGTAAAAATTCACGAAAAAGAAAGTTATGAAGAAAATTATTTTTTTCATACATTTTGTATGGAACGAATTCTCATATTTTGAAAGAATTGCAGCAATATTGTGATAGGTATAATATTCCAACAATTCAAAAACGTAAAATGTCAATGTGCTGATTGTTTTTTTTTTTTTTTTTTTTTTACATGAGCTCCACACAGGAGGCCCTGAGGAAAAAAAATTCCCTCAGGGCCTATGTCATCTTTTGGGATGCTGTGTGGAGGGTTTTTTTAAGGAAAGGAGGGAGAGGAGAGTTCTGGGAAGGAAAAGGGTTTAAGGGGTGGGTAGGAATCTGGGGTTCAGTGTGTCCTGGTCATCCGCCTCCAAGACCTAGACAAACCTCGCCCCATGAACCCGGGCACCCTGCTTGCTGTTTTGCTTTTGTTCTTAATCATTTGGTGCCCCTTTTTCTTACACAAACAAGCACAAACATTTTACAATAATTTTCTAAAGAATTTAATTTCTCACGTTATACAATAAACCATAACCGAAAAGGGGTTGGTAAGTAGGATATTTTGAACTTTAAAGCAGATTTATTTGTTAATACTAACCTAAATTCGCATTGGCAGTCCGCACTTACTTTTTGACACTAAATAGGAGTCAATTAGTTAATGAGGTCTTTAGCCATATTTCAACCATTTTTGTTTCTCAAAGATCGAACGGAATAAATTGATTGCATCTTAGGTGCATTATTTAAGTCCATAGATCGCGTGTGACTGCTTTCAATTCTAAGAACTTCGTTAGTTCAATCCGTTCAATAAATAAGCCAGTAATTATTCATAACGAACGACATTATTAAAATATGTGTATATTGACAGTCAACCGAAACTTGTTTGATACTATGGAGGTCGCGCTAAAATTTATCAATCGTCGGTCCGAATATGTGTTAACAATCGTTGACCGTGCTCGTAAATGTGAGTAACTGACCATAGATGCCGGATTTGATCACTTTCGTTTTGATATATATGGTTTTACCGATCGTCCATACAAGACTTCTTGGGTGGAAGATACCATCGCTGTGGTTATCGAAAACTATTAAAAATTGGCATTTTGATTTATAACATCGTCTCCCATCCGTCTCCAGTCGTTTTTCCTTCCATTCAGTCGCCAGGCTGCCATAGACATACTGGCTTCGGTCATCTTAAGTTAGTAATATGGTAATTTAATTAATTATGAAAATGTTACTTTAAACACCAAAAAAATACAAACCAAACATTCCTCACTGATTTCTCTTTTGTCTTGCAAGTCAAACGTGGGAGAGCAATTATTGCAAAATAATTGCTTCTTGAGAACATGTTCGCAAAAGACCCATGCGATATGAATTGAAGAACGCGAGGAAGATGCCTTGAATTAAATGCCATGCCTTTATCAGGTGCATTCCGAGGATGGGTAATTGTGGTGAAAGGTAGACCGCAAATGCCAAGAGTCCTAAATGTCAACAATACCAGGATACGAGATTGGGAAACTCATTGTTTATAAAAATCAAGGTCATCTTTTTACATTTGTTTGGAATTGTTTAATGGTACACTAGAGTTACGCTATCCGCAGTCAGTTGGACTATCAACATAATCAGCTGTGAAATGTTGTTGGGAATGACGAGGAAAGAGAAACGTTTGGAAGTAGGTATCTCTTCTTCAAACACAGCAAACTTATTTTGTGGTAACATTTTAAATCAAAATTAATAGATTACCTACTTAGTTTGAACCACGTTTGTTGTTTATAAAATACCGACATGTTTCGTAAGCAATGCTTTCTTCCTCTGGGTTTACTTAAAACTAATTACGACAAATGGTTAAAACTAAGTAATGTATTAATTTTGAAGTACCTAGAGTCACGCTGTTTCGCGCCCGCACGTTCCTTAATTCAGTAGCGTTTTGGGTCGCATTAAAGCAGGATATGAGTACAGTGAATCCTAATTTGAAAATAAAAATTGCTAGGTAAATTACTGTTTTTCGTGCTTTTTCTTAAATTTTGTCATCTGTTACCGATGTGTGCTATTGTGTAACCAACTGAGTCAGAGCGATGTGGTCTATGATAATTTTTGGTAAAATATTGTTAGTTACACGGGTGCAAAGTGATAATTCTATTAAAGATAACCACTAATCTGATTTGAACACTTCTCTACGGTATGCGAATACTTACCCTGCACGTGGGGTAAGTGTTCGTAATCGACATGCATGTAAACATTTGTAAATAACTTTTTGATTTATGAACTACATAAGGTTTTCATGTTTGTTTGAGATGCCTTAATGATCAATCATATCAATAAACAAACAAAAAATGAGCAAAACACCTAAAGCTTTTTAAAACAAAAATCCCAATGTAAAAACTGCGTACGGTTACCCCACGTGACTCTACGTATCTATCTACATAGATCTATTTTCTAAACGTAGGGGAGAAGGGGGTAATGGGAGCCAGCGGGTAATGGGAGCGGTGCGACTAAAGACAAAACTATAGCTCGTATTCACTCGGCTGCCACTCGGGCGCCTTCGTTACACTGCGGCCGTGTTCACCTGCCGCGCTAGGCTCGCCAGTGCCACGCATCATCTGACCACGGACGATTGTCGATTTTTTGCCCCACGCTTATAAAAAAGTAGTAATGTGAAGTTATATGTTTGTTACAATCAAACCTGTTTCATTTTATAGCTAATGTTATCAATTTTGAGTATCTGTGCGTATAATTTCATTACAAGTTAGATTAAGGATATCATTTTATTCAATTTCAAGATGGTGGTATTCGGGTAATCAGGGCTTATTAGGCAGTAAGTAAAAGCTAATTACTAAGCTAGTACTAAGCAGCTCCCTTTACACATATTATGGGAATATATGGGTTCTCATTTCCCGCAAAGTCGGGTAATGGAAGCGATTCTGTTTTTTTGAAAAAAGTTTATCTATGGCCAAATGCCTAATAATGTAAAGTTGAAGCTGTGATTAAATGATAGTCAAATACGTAAGGATTTAGTTTCTAATAAAAAGTTCATAAAGTATCTATAAATTCACCTTTTATTGAACTTTTTCCTTAGTAGGCTCCAATTCCTCTCTGCTCCTCTACATGTACATGTTATATTACATTTCGTATGCGTAATGCTGTATTTCGCATTAGTCAGAAGTACATTTGAATATGCTTCGGCAATTTTATAGTACGAGGTGGCGCAAAATTAATCACCCTATCGGAGGATGTTATAATTTTTGCAAATGGCGTCGTACGTCAATCAATCTAACAAGTCAATCATATTTGTAATGTGGATCTTATGAGTATGCACTCGAACACTAAAAAATTGTCTACTAATTGTTATATTCAGCCATTTTCTTTTATATTTTTTTTTAATTCCTGATGGAAATTAGTGTTCAAAGTTTCAGAATTGAATGAAAAGAGTTAGCTACTAGACGGTGGTAATTAGTGACTAATGTCTAATGACAGTCACTTATATTGAGTATTCTATGCCACGTTATACGACGAACCTAAAATACAAAGGTACATACAACGTGTCGCAGTTGTAGGTACAGTTATGTACATGAACCTACCAACGTATGTAAATTTACCCATAATAATTGGGCATGAACCTAAACATCTACATGTTGTAACTACCAATGTCCTACGGAAAGTACAGCGCTGGCTAATGGTAGACAAACTGGTGGAAATGATTGTCAAATATTAGTCAATCAATAACAAGACCTCTTGAATATTTTTGGCGTAATAACCTTGTCCTGTATTCTCCTGTTTCCTATCAAGAGGGGGATAGATGTCATGTTTGGAGAATCTCATTTTTGTTAATTTGTTTTTCTTAGTCAAGTGTTCGAACATAAAATAATTTCGTTTCCAATGACACGCCCAACTTTAAAATATATTTATATCCCCCCCCCCCCCCTTCCCCCTGTTTTTAAAAAATAAAATTAACTAAAAATTATTTGTCGAAGAAAAATTTGTGACGTCAAAATTTTAAAGATTTTGCATCTTTGTAGTAAGGCCAGTCGAACTTGGTTAGGTATATATATATATTTTATTTAGCTCTATACAGAAGGCCCTGAGGAAAATAATTATATATAATTGTCATCTTTGGGGATGCCGTGTGGAGGGTCTTTTAAATGAAATGAAGGTGAGGAATTCTGACAAGGAAAAGGGTTTGAGAGGTAGGTAGGAATCTGGTGGTCAGTATAGGAGTGAAGGACGTATGAATTCATCCCTCCCACTGCGATGCGGTGCAAGGCGATGGGTCGGATCCAGAGAGTCTGGCTGTAGATCTCACCCCATAAACCCGGGTACCCCTGCTAAGTCACCAAACGTAGCGAACCACTTGGGGTGACTTATGCCAGGGTTATTGGTAGAGATGAAACGGATATCCGGTAACTATCCGGTATCCGGCCTATCCGGCCTAAATTTACTATCCGGCCGAATACCGGATAGTAACTCAATATCCGGCTGTATACCGGATATTAAAAAAACCACGAGAATTTCCTATAATAAAATGCAATACATTAATCTTTGTGAGGTAAATATCAATAAAATGGCTTATAATTACGACGGCTTTTATTTAAAGTCTAAAAAGTTACAAAAAAGCCATCAGGCCTTCCAAAAAACTAAAATTTTCTTCTGAGATATTCACTCTAATGATAAATACATAAACAGTAAATATCTAAACTAAAAACTTTTAATAAAAACTTACAAAAACCTCGCAGAGTAGCGAAAACTTAAATTAACACGATTAACTAATCACAATCACCATTATAGTGAACTAAAAATCGTAAAAAACACAGAGATTATGGAAATGATTAAATACTAACATTGAAGCACCATAATATACCTCTTATTCTTCTTCTTATCAAAGAGAATATTTTGAATTAATACTCAAAATTAACAAGTGGTAATTTATGGTGAATAAAGACTAAATTTTCAGCGTTCGCAGGCAACAAGCGATTTCGCTTGTTTTGGTAAACCAGGCCAGCTTCGGAAAACAGCCACTATAAACACTGCTGCAAGGGGCTGAAAGGTACACTTTGGCAAACTTTGTCAAATGTGGATATTGTTTCGAGTTAATCGACCACCAAGTGTAAGGATCGCGGCTGCGATCAATTCAAATATCCGGCCGCCGGATATCCGGCCATCCGGCCTCACAGCTCACCGGATATCCGGTATCCGGCCAAACAACTATCCGTTTCATCTCTAGTTATTGGTTATCCATTAAATGGTTCCCTGGGTGGCAATACCCATTGATACCAGCACAAACTGGTATTGTAGATTGTAGACAGCCCTGATTAATTACCTACAATCTACCAACAAAGCTACTCGATTTACCTAAAATTCTTCTCAATTACAACAATATCAGGACTGATTTAGATACTCGCTTGTACTTTAATTGCACGCAGTTAGAAAAGCTTTCTCAGAAGCAGTTGGTGTGTTCGACTGCACGTTATATAATTGCAACTAATAATATACAATCAATAAATCAACGTTAGCATAATACCTGCTATTCTTTATGCATGGGTTCTACAAAACTTAGTTAACATTACCTCAAGATTATTTTTCCACAAAATCATATACATATATATGTATTTCACATGTTTTTTAAATTTCCGTACAGACTTATCTATATTAATCTTCTTAATATATAAAACAAAGTCGGGTTAGTTACACTATTTATAACTAGAGATCGGCTGGACCGGTTTTGATGATCTTTGATTTGTTGAATTTATCTCCGCCCCGGATAACAGAATAAATATTAAAACATCGTAAAAATTCACGAAAAAGAAAGTTATGAAGAAAATTATTTTTTTCATACATTTTGTATGGAACGAATTCTCATATTTTGAAAGAATTGCAGCAATATTGTGATAGGTATAATATTCCAACAATTCAAAAACGTCAAATGTCAATGTGCTGATTGTTTTTTTTTTTTTTTTTTTTTTACATGAGCTCCACACAGGAGGCCCTGAGGAAAAAAAATTCCCTCAGGGCCTATGTCATCTTTTGGGATGCTGTGTGGAGGGTTTTTTTAAGGAAAGGAGGGAGAGGAGAGTTCTGGGAAGGAAAAGGGTTTAAGGGGTGGGTAGGAATCTGGGGTTCAGTGTGTCCTGGTCATCCGCCTCCAAGACCTAGACAAACCTCGCCCCATGAACCCGGGCACCCTGCTTGCTGTTTTGCTTTTGTTCTTAATCATTTGGTGCCCCTTTTTCTTACACACTAAATGTCAATAGTCGAAAATGAGACGAGCGGTGAACGTATGTCTCTGCACCCTTCCAAAGGAAAAATACAATAATAAATAAATCTCTGAAATGAAACGCATTTTTTTTACGTAAGCTCCACTCAGGACCTATCTCATCTCTAGCTGTGTGGAGGGTCTTTTTAAGGAAGGGTAGGATAGGAAGTTCTGGGAAGGATAAAGGCATGAGGGGTGGGAAGGAATCTGGAGGTCAGTGTATCCGGGAGTGAATCCATCCCTCCAACTGCGGTGCAAAGCCATATTGACCTTTACCTTGACCTTTCCAGCCGGACTCTTTTTCTCCGGAGAGAATCCGGCTGGAAAGGCCTCCCTCAACCAGTCTCTCTCGATCCGGCCCGCCACGCAGCAGGTGGGCAGACGCATCCGCCTCCAAGACCCACAAAAAAGTCACCCCATGAACCCGGGCACCCCTGCTAAATCACCATACGTAGCGAACCACTTGGGGTGACCTATGGCAGAGGTGTTGGTTATCCAATAAATGGTTCCCGGGGCGGCGGCACCCGTACCCGCTTCCTTTCCAAAATTCCCGTAAGCAAGTGGAAAAGTAAGAAAATCACAAAAAATACAAATCCGTACACAACGCCATCTCTGATACTGACAAAAACAAAACACGGACAGTTGGGCATCGATAATAAATAATTGCTTCATTGTGTCTATTAAACTTAATAAAAAAACTTAATTTATTTCAACAGTTATTGATTCTGAGGCGGTACGAAGTTCGTCGGGTCAGCTAGTATGAATTATAAATGCGAAACTGCGTGTGTTTGTTTGTTACGCTTTCACGCCTAAACCACTAAACCGATTTTAAAAATTCTTTCACCAATAGAAAGCTACATTATATGCGAGTATACATGATAGGCTATATGTAATGGTAAGCTCTGGCGATATGAAATTAAAAATATTGATATATTATAGGTTTATTGTCCCGTACAAAAGCGAGTTATTGATAACGTCATCCGAAAATCAACACAAATCGTTGTTTTGTTAACTATAGGGGGAGGGGAACTCGGGTAGTGGTTTCGGGGGAGGAAGGGGAGGGGAACCAGGGAGGGGGGAGAGGAACTCGGGAGGGGGGTTCGCGGGGCGGGAGGGGGAGAGGGAAGGTGGAGGAGACTGGGTGGGAACGCGAGAGGGGAAAGAGACGCGGGAGAGGAAGGGGAGGCGGAAGGGAACGGCACGAATGGGAAATGGCATAGCAACGCATGCCGAGTACCAGCTAGCATTAATATAAATATACATATGTAGAGATTTACGTATCACAAATTCCCTTTGTGATAAATTTCACTTTGTGGTCCGACGCTATCGCCAAAAGGGCAATCAATTGGAAAATATTGATTGATTTTGTGCAGCACCTTTACGGAATGAGTTACCTACTACAGAATCTATGATTTTCTCTGTAGAGGCATTTGAAAACTTTAACAAATATTTTTGAAAACATTTTTGAATATTTTGTTTTTGTCATTTTTTTTAGAACGACGAGCATTTTTCCCCCATCCTAAATCCCTAGGAAACGAAAAATACTTTTTAAAATTCATTGTGGCCCCTGTGGGGCTCAATGACTGGAAAGGCCACGGTGGAACATTTTCCTGCTGGGGGATGTGGGCCTATAAAATACCGTGATACGCCATCTTGCAATAACATCAGCAACATTTCCAGTAAGCCCTACTCCTTAGCGTCCTAGAGTGGTCTTTATGATCCCGCGAGTCCCGGACAATATGACCACTGACCCTAACATTGTGGTCGTAGCTGATAAGGAGAGGGCGAATGGCGAGTTTCCGGCGCCATAAAACCGGAGCAGCTCAGCTAAGGGAAGGTATCCCCTACAGAAAAATCCCTGGAGAAGGCAATGGGAAACCACTCCAGTATCTTTTCCCAGCATATCACTATGGAGAGAAACCAAACAATGGCCCCGAGTCCCGGGCGGCCCTTAAATGGGCCAGGGGTGCGAAGAATCTCCCGGCTCAAAATAGTGATAGAGGGTCGCCGAGGGCCTAGTAGGAGACAAATGTCTTGGCTGCGTAATATACGAGGGTGGACCGGCATTAGAAGTGTGGAGAAGCTATTCCGGGCAGCGCAAGACAGAGAGACATTCTCAAGAGTGATCGCCAACGTCGGGGGGACCTGATACGGCACGCAAAGAAGAAGAAGTGGCCCCTGTGGCATAATCTTCTCGACTATGAAATCCGGAGGTCGCGTGTTCAAATTCCGGCGTGCGTAGATAAATTTTGTTTGATTAATTTGTGTTTTCACAATTTGATCATTTAAAATAATAAAAGGTATAGGCCTACTTGCGGCGTGTTCCAGAGTGGAAGTTACTCTCAGTTTCGCCCTGGTGCAAGACCACCATTCAGAATTGAAACGTCGCTTGAAATGCAATCTCAATTTAGAAGGCGGGTGTGAGTACCGCCGCCCCGGGAACCATTTATTGGATAACCAACACCTTTGCCATAGGTTATCCCAAGTGGTTCGCTACGTTCGGAGACTTAGCAGGTGTGCCCGGGTTCATGGGGTGAGGTTTGTCCAGGTCTTAGCAGCGGATGCGTCTGCCCACCTGCTGGATCGGATCAGATCGAGTGGCGGGCCGGATCGAGAGAGACTGGTTTAGGGAGACCTTTTGACTTCTCCAGCCGTACTCTCTCGGAACATCGCCTTGCACCGCAGTGGGAGGGTTGGATTCATACGTCCGTCACTCCTGGACACAATGACCCCCAGATTCCCACCCACACCAAATACCCTTTTCCTTCCCAGATCTTTCTCTCCTTCCTTTCCTAAAAAAAACCCCAAAGCATCCCAACATCCCTGTGTGGAGCTAATATAAAAAAAAGTATATTTGCGGCACACTCGTTATCGCCCTGGTGTAAGATCACCATTCACGATTGAAACCTCGCGTCGCTTGAAATGGATTTGGCCGCGTTTGGTGACTAGATCTGAATAGCCAGGTACTTCCTTACGTTCCTCTTCCCATCCCCTTCCCTCTCCACTTACCTTCAGCCCTACAACATCCCAATTGGGGATGTCATAGTCTCACTGGTTCCAGACGGGAACAATTGGGGACTCTTGCGAGGTATTCACATCTCTACATATTTTATATTTTGTCTGTCGGACTGTTCGAGATAAACTCAAAAACTACTGAACGGATTTTCATGAGTATTCATGAGGATGGTTTAGGTATATAATTTGTCAAGGATTTGTCTAAATTGGTTGAAATATATAATATACAGGGTGTAACAGAACGTACCCGAGGGATTTTAACCATCGATTCCTGACATTATATGGAGTAAAAAATGTAAACGAAATTTTGGTCTCCGGTGATATTTTTAATGTTTTTTTTTTATTTATTTTTTCTACAAAAACATAAACAAATGGTAGGTGTTGGACAGTTGGAGGCGGGTTGAGGGGTTGGTCGGTTACTCGGCTGAGTGACCAATGACAACAAGCGGGAGAATTTTTTTTTGTTTGGATTTGAAGAAAAAAAAATGTCACAAAAAAAGTCACCGGAGACCAAAATTTCATTTACTTTTTTTACTCCAAATATGCTCAGGAATCGCTGGTTAAAATCTCTCGGGTACGTCCTGTTACACCCGTATAAAGGAGAATGTCTGTTTGTGGTGGACGAGCAGGCTAGCAAGAGGGCGGTGTGGATTTGATTTGTATGCAAATCTACAGTTTTATGCGGAGGTTGATGAAATTTTGCACACGTGACCGTCAAAAGAAAAGGAAAGTCTACATTTGATTTCGAAAACTCAGTGTAAAGCCCGGGCATCGCCGGGAACTTCAGCTAGTAAAAATAAAAAGTAATCGAGTTACGAGTAGGAGAGACCTAGGAGAATTGTAACAGAGGAGAGTTGTAACAGAGGAGAGTTGTGACAAAGACTATTTCTCCCTACTTATAATATTTAGCGATATTGTAAAAATGCTCGTTTGTCGCTTTAGAGACGCGCTACTTCACTCAGTACCTTTTTATTATATAATATATATTTTATTATATAATATACAGTTATTTTTTCTTAAGTTGTATGGTTATTTAAGTCTCAAAGCGTTGCATTGATATTTTGTGTTTGCATCGTGTTTAGAAAATATGAATCATTATTCGGACCAATCGTAATTTTGAGCACCTAGGAGAGTTGTGACAGCTTGTCACAACTCTCCTTTTGACTTCATTTTTCTGCTGGGTTATTTCGACACATTTTAAAATTAATTTACGATGTCTGTATGTGTGTTTGTGCGTTAGTATATTAAGGTCAAATCTTGCAAGTGCAGTCCGCAATAAAAGCTTGTCTCAAAAAAATCATTTTCGATAAAAAAAATATTTGGATTTGTAGTGTGATATTGCATGCTGGATGACAACTTTTTTTTGTTTCAGAATGCCTAATAACTATACACGAAAGACTGGTAAAGGCATTGCTAGTGTCTAAATACTCAAATAGTCTAAATACAAAGCTGTCACAACTTACCTCGGTACCTGTCACAACTTACCTCGGTGATAGATTGTGACAGAGGAAGTAGTTGTTCTTTTTGTTGATTTTCTCGAACATCGTAATACTTTAATTAATTTTGACCATTGTTTTGGAAAGGGAAGGAATGGTGCTACCTCCATTTACATAGATCATAAATACGGAATATTTCATGAGCGAGATATGTCCCTTAAATTAAAAATTGTCACAACTCTCCTAGGTCTCCCTACTTCAAGTATTCAGCTGCGTCATTCCCACAGTCGATAGACACTTCCATAAATATCTATTTCGATTACTAACTGTCACTTTTAACACAAGTGTGCGATTTACTTTGACGGTTTGAAGTAACTCTTATCAGTCATTTTATAAAGTATGTCCCACTTATTATAATATTCCCTCAACCATTCATTTAGTTGTCTAGTTAGATATATTAACTACCATCATGTCAATTTACTGAAAAAATAATATGTTTTCTAGAATTCTATTATTCCAGTTGATTTTTCACAAATAAAATTAAATCACCACTTACTTTCACTTATATAAGCAAGTAAAATGACTTGAATAATTTTCGACAGAAAGATTTTTCCAATAATCATGTAAAGATATCGCAGCAAATGTTGATAATGACGAAGTATTCACACGCAGATAGATGCATTGCTTGCATATAGCATGTTATAACATGTTATTCTGCCTCAGTAGGTATGAAAAACCCAGTGAAATTGAAAAAGTATAATTTTTAATGTAATAAAAAGAATAAACTGTAAAACTTCTTCACTTAGTATAAAATGAAGCCGCTCCCGCTGTCTGTGCGCTTAAATCTTTTAAACTACTCAACGAATTTTCATGCGGTTTTCACCAATAGATAGGGTGATTCATGAGGAAGTTTTTAGGTATGTAATTTGTCAAGGTTTTGTGTAGATTGGTTGAAATATATAATATATCTGGCCAAACGGCAGCGGGCAGCGGGCAGCGGGCAGCGGGCAGCGGGCAGCGGGCAGCGGGCAGCGGGCAGCGAGCGGGCTGGCAAACGAGCAGTGTGGATTTGTTTTAACAGACAGATGGCGTTGGTTATAAAGTTTGGGTAATGGCGTGGCGTTGTGTTTCGTTAGCCACAGCAACGTGTGTCCGGGTCTAGAATAATTGCAAAAAAACCTTGTGAATGTTCAAAATCGATCAAAGTATTAACTTTTATCGTGATTATTTTCGGGTCACTATGCCGTGTTGCGCTTCCTCCTTCTTAGCCAACATTTTGGACAGCATTACAGTGTCCATCATCAAGGCAAATGTGTGAATTGTGGTGAAATAAATGTGGTTTTCTGGGTTAGGTTTTGTTTCAAAAAAATAATATTAAATTCAGTTTTTGTTGATTTCAATTATTTCTGTAACTATGCACGCCATCACAGATATCTGTCGTATTAATTTGTGGTCACTTTTTGCTAAAAACAATAGGTAGGCATAATGAAGTCAAAATGCTGTTTCTCAGTTTCCAAATAGGTACATCGCTATATGAAATGTATGCATGTGCAGTGTGCACCATATCCACAATGTGCGACCTACCTCTAAACTGTTACATGCGATTTTAATTTGATATTTAGCTCCTCAATATTTGAACACTCTATTTTCGAGTAGCGAATATAGCTGTGATGCGCTCACTGTTTAGATTTTAGACGTTGGCTAATAATACCTACGTTTCCGATACATTTTCATGTTTATCAAGCTACAACAATTCATTTTACCCTATATCTGAACATGGAAACAGTGATGTACATTGTGCGATGTTGTACTGTGCCAAAACCAAGTATTCGCAATGTAAATAAGAGATAATAATGGAAAATATTCGGCTTGCATCTGCCTGGTCTTATAAATATTCCAGCTGTGGGCAGAGCTGCACCAAAAATCCATAACAACGTAAAAGAAAATCAGAGTGTGCAATTCACACGCGGTAGAAGTGAAACCTTCATAAAACTGAGGCACTTTTTTATCAATGTGAAGGATGATTTTTTCCATATTTTTGTCGTCGAATTCCAGTGCACCTTTTCCTGTATATTTGATCATCTTATTAGTATTTGTGTTTTCTTCTTCGGAGTCGCCATATATCGCTTTCTTTTGTGTTTTATTTGCCTTTTCATTACGGAGTGGTTTGAAGATTGGATATTGATTTGACAAAAATAGATGGTTATATTGTATATATTGTTTGGACTTCGTAGGATTCGATCCTTGGTCCGCTGAATGTTTGGCCGCTAAGGTTCGTCAGACGCTTTATACCACTAGGCCAGGGAGACTTGCGTGGGACCGTGGATTTATCGTATTAAATTGGAACCGAGTACCTACCCGTGAAATAAATAAATATTTTATTGCTGTTTCATTCTTTCGCAGGCTAAATCCTATAGATGTATGTGATTGTCTCTTTTAGTGTCGCTCGCTTCCGTTTCATAGAGTTCAAATCACAACGGTGTTAATGAAGTTTTCACTTCAAAAATAGATCTGACAACATTTCGGCATTTATTTTATATTTTTATTTCAGGTACCTTTAGAAAACGTCCTCACTTATGTTAGTCTCCCTTTTCATCAGTGACCGACCGAAACTAGATATTCAGCCGAAAACGAAACCGATTTTCGGCTTTTCTGCACGTTTCGGTCGAAACTTATAATTTAAATATGGTAAAAATTATTACACACAACGAAATTAGCTGCTTTTTTATGTTGACAGTGAAATAAAAGACAAATTTCGTGAATAAATTCATTCACTTTCAGAGCTTTTTTTTTCTTTATTCTTATGTGACAGTTTTTCAATGTAGGCGTGCTATAGAAACTTACCTTCACTTTAAAACAATTATAAAAATTGAAAATATCTTAAAGTTAATTAATAAAATAACTTCTAACTAATCTTTATAATCTGTAATCGTCTTTGTGTTAGACAATTCAATACAATAACTAGTTTTGGCCGAAACCGAAACCGCGGCCGAAACTCGTTTATAGGCCGAAACTGGCTGAAACCTAAACCAAAACTTCATCTGCCCTGATAATGTGCACTGTAACACTGTCTGAAACGTTGGCTAAAGAAGGAGGTAGCGCAGCACGGCATTAAACCCCAAATGTAACTCTAGATAATAGCATAAAAATCGTTCACTTTAAAAATATGTGAAAATATTGCAGGGGGTTATAATGGTTGCCCAGAGCAATCAAGGCGGGTTGGGGTACCGTCGTCCCGGGAACCATTTATTGGATAACTAACACACCTGCCATAGGTCACCCCAAGTGGTTCGCTATGTTTGGTGACTTAGCAGGGGCGCTTGGATTCATGGGGTGAGGTTTGTCTAGGTCTTGGCGAGAGATGCTTTTGCCCACCTAATGCGTGGCGGGCCGGGAGAGACTGGTTGAAGAAGTCAGAAGTCAATTAGACCTGTCAGTGGCTGAGTGGGCATCGCGCTTGGGTCCCACCCGTTCGTCGCGTGTTCGATTCCTCGGCTGGCTAAGTCCTCCATCACAACACAAGCAACATTTTCGGCTTTCTGTGGTGGTAGTAGGAGATTTTCAAACATTGTTGGGTTATTCGTAGTCCAGGAATGTTTGTCTTTCTTTTAAAAAAAAAAAGTCATTTTGATCTCTCCAGCCAGATTCTCTCGACCCATCGCCTTGCACCACAGTGGGAGGGATGGATTAATACGTTCTTCATTCCTGAACACATTAATCCCCAGATTCCTACCCACCCCTCATACCTTTTTTTCCTTTCCAGAACTTCCTCTCTCCAGGTATTTTTTTTCCTCAGGGCCTCCAGAGTAATGAAAAAAAGATCACCATAATTCCTCGTCACGGCTCTGTTGCTAAATGCAGACATGTTTATCGAAATTCATATTTTATCTCACCTGCTCTAAACAACTGCAAGCTTGAAATATTGTTATCAAAAAATAACTGCACTAGAGAAATTTTACATTGTATATGTATATTCATTCGTACGCCTACATACCTAATAACCAAGGTGATGGTTTTAAATAAATTAATTCTTGTTGCTTTAAATTATTATGTTCAAACGTAAAATTAGTCATATTATTATTTATCAACCATTTTCTCAATAAGCGGCTGGTGTTAGTCCATATTATTTATTACTAGCTGTTATTACGAATTTATTACGAATTCGCTCAGGGAGTTGAAATGAGATTGGGTACCTACGAATGGGTAACCCCACCCATACAAAAAAGACTTTAACGTACAACAATGTTCCAGATCATTCCACAACATTCGAAAGCATTCTGGAATGTTCCATAATGATCTGGGATGTTCTGGGGTGTTCCCGAACATTCCATACTCTTCCCGAACATTCCAGAATGTTCCGGAATGTTCTGGAATGTTGTGGAATGCTCTCGAATACTCTCGAATGTTCTCATCTTATCCAGCCCTTATATCTTCAAAAGTACACCCTTCAGATAAAATCGGGAACCTTCTTCATGGATGGGGGATAGAGGGCTACCGCACCATAACCCACCCTTGAACATACCGGGACTTGTTTCTGAATTTAACGGCACGCACATTGTATCTACACTTTATTTTATAATATAATATATTGATTATTTGCTAGTTTCCTATTGTTAGATTACCTATCGCTCTTTTCCGATTGCTGGGTTCATTGAACTTACCTACCTACCTATTGTAACGAGCAAAACGTCGTGTATTTTGCACAATGCACAGAACCACATAATGGCAACACTAGGTAATTGCGTATACCTGGTTCAGACGCTTCAATTTTAGTTATTCAACTTTTATTAAATGAGAAAAATTGTTTGAAAAAACCTTTTTTTAATGGTATTATCATCTTAAGAGTATCTCCTATCCTTATCTTATATTTCTCATCCTCTTCAATTTACCTTCGTATTATTTTTTTAATGCAAAATAAAACTCTTATTAGGTATAGGTATTTATCTTTGTACCAAAAATACTAATTTCGGTTGTGTGTCTGTCCTGCGTAACTCGGATTTGCTTTGAATTTAAGTGTCATTTTCTGAATTGGAACTAGTAGTGTCGTAGTGTGGATATTTCATTCAGGCTATAAAGGTACCAGGTAGGCAGGAAGGTACCTACCTGTAATATAGTTCTTAAAAAATGAAATTATAAGAGCCTATGATTTTTCACAGGTATGCGCTAGTTATAAATAAAAATAAAAACTCTTTTTTTTACAAACAAAAATAAATAAATAAATGGTCAAGTGTTCTGAGCCCTCCTTTTTCCATTTCCCCTCTCCTATCCTGTAGGTGGTATTCTTCATGCGACAAAACAAACTATAGCCAAATAAAAATTCCTAAAAAATTCGAACACGTATGTAGCTAGATACCTTATAGGTCCTAAAAAATATCTAGCCACTGAGCTTGATACTTTCTATTATTATTTTTTTAAGCCTTCGAAAACTAATAAACGAGCTAAGAAACTTGTTTTTAAAATCATTATCATTTTTGTATGCTATAATCTACACTAGCGACGCTACTGACTAAAGCTGTAAAAGTCAACCTGTAAAAATATATTTTTTTACTATAATGCATCGATTTTCAATTTTTGAGCTAGTTGGGCCAGTACTTGGGCCGGATAGTAGACAATTTGAGAGAAACGCGTCTGTGTTCGCGCCACCAATTGATAGCATGTATCGATAACGAGTTTATCTGCAGAGTTTCAGCTCGATCGAATATCGGGAAATGGATTTATTTCCACTTCCAAAATTTGCTTTCATTCATTCAACAAAACAAAATCGAAATTCAGATAGAAGTACATAAAAATGTGATGTCCATCTCACGATGCTGTTAGAGTAGGTACCTACTATCGGCAGGTACCTATTCGTGACACAATATTAAATCATGCGGAGCTAATGAACGTGCAAACCAAAAGCGCAAACATCGGTCAAGGTAAATTCAAATAAAGAACCAACTGCCATCGGTGCCCTGTGGTCACACTACGCAACTAAATGATAATGGAGGCCGGCCACGGTGAAAATTGAATACTTATTGGAAAATGTCAACTTTTTTGATGTTGTGGTTTTCAGGGTTATTTGAACGCTATTAAATTTCTTCTTCAATGATCGCAAATTTACTTTGTTCCGACATTTTAATTAAATGAAAACAAATCACTTTGTGTTCAATCAAAATTATCAACAGGTTTCGAAACCAACGGTTTCTTAATTCTTATTTTATTTTATCCTGAAGAAACCATTGGTTTCGTATCCTATTGATAATTTTGATTAAATAAGTGATGCATACAAAGTAATTTGTTTTCATTTAATAAGTAATCTTAATCTATATATATAAAAAAATGAATCCCTGTTTCCCTTGGTCACGCCGTAACTTCAGAACGACTTTACCTAATTCATTAATTTTTTAAAATTTTCTAATACTTTGTACAAGGTTCTCATGGAAAGAAAAATTAAGAAAATTGCGCAGAAAATTGGATAATTTCAGAAAACTTAACGACTATTTTAACTTCGCACGTTTGACAGTTCGCGCGTTTGATGAAATTGAATTTAGCAGGCAGCTGTTTATTTTTTTGAACTAAAAGAATTGTCTATGGATTTTTAAAATTATAGAAATTTTAAGTAAGTACATATGTTAGGTACCAAAGTTGATTGATTGTTCTTCTAATATATTTACAAAAATGAATATTTGTAATCTACGAAAAACGAAAAATTTGAATAAAAATATTGTAATAGGTGGCACGCGTGCTGTTAGAAAGCTGAATGTACTGGGACTGAATATATGGAACGCGAGAGGGGGGTTTGCGGACGGGGGAGCGGGAGAGGGGAGAGGGTGGGCGGGGAAGGTGGAAGGGGAACGCGGGAGGGGAAGGGGATGCGGGAGGGGAACGGGGAACGGGGACGCATGGGAAAGGACACGCAGGGAGAATTCTTTGAATATGGCATTGCAACGCATGACGGGAACCAGTTAGTTAAATATAATTATTACATTAGGAGATTGTATAAAATTACCTTCTTTCTCTTGTGTGTAAGTACATTTTCAAAACCGCAATATAAAACAAATGTTTAACGTTTTTGATACCTACAGCGAATTCGAATTTTTTTTTTTATTAGAAAAACAATATTTGAAGAATATACAGAATGTCCCAAAAGTCAACGTTATCCCTCTTGGTGGCAAAGGCGTATATAATATGCAGAAGGGTTTAGGGGGTTCCATTCAAACGCCGACCCAACATTTTTTTATAAACATACTAATTTCGGTTGTGCGTGAAATCGGGTTCAATAAACTCAAATTTGCTTTTAATTTAAGTGTCATTTTCAGAATTCAGACACGCGATAAAGAACCTATCTATTATCACATATTACTTAACCTCAAATTGTAATATTTAATTAAATAAAGACAATAATAGCAAAACTCGATCGAAAATCTGGAAACAGAAAAATCAGAATAATGGCACCTTCTCAGTCGAAGTATGATTCATATTATAGTTAAAAAAGACCGAAGCGAATAGAGACACCTTAGCTCAGTTGGTAGAGTTGGTCTGCGCCAGGAGGTAGTTTTTAAGTAGATTTTATTTTAAATAACCGGGTATAATAATATATGTAGTACAACCGATTTTTTCTCTTTCATTTTGTCGCAAGCTGAAAAAACATGAATTTGTACATATTTTTTAATTTTAGCATTTCCGCATCACTTTTCTTAGCCATTGTAAAATAAATAATGTAATTGACTAAATATTTCATAGGCACACTTTAGCTATAATACTTTATACAATAATGATTAATCATACTTACCTTTTTTTATTTGTTCATTTTACGAAAAAAAAGGAACATTTTTTTGTATTTTTTCACCAACCATGCTAGGGATGTCCCTGTGTTATGGCAGGTTAAGTTAACAGATTGGAATTATACATAATATGCTTGACAAGCGATAAAACATATAGGTAATTATAAATTATGTTTGTTTCAGATTGTCGTGCATTACAGTTCTGGTCGTTCAACAGACATGGTACCAGATTACCAACAGCCAAGGAAATTGAAGAACTGCCCAAACTGGCACAGACCAGAGATGACATTATAGCCAACTACGAAGTCAGAAGAACAGCACCTGATCAGGTATGTAACCTTTTCCGAATGAATGACTTGTTTAGACTATCACCAACCTGTCCCATTGTCTTGTCTATAGTCATACTAACACTTATTGTATCAATTATTATAAGAAATAATTGTCAGCCTGAAACACTCATTTACATTGAAAAATCTTCCGAGAAAAGATACTTGCCGCCAACGGGACTTGAACCCGTGTCCTTCTGATTGCCGGTCGGATGCTCTGACCACTGAGCTATGGCGGCTTACCTAATACCTGCCAAATAATTCAATATATACTGGTGTTTCATTCAACAATTACTGATTATTAAATTTTTCCACCTGAAAACAACCAACTTTATTTTTTGTGAGGGAGGTATTGCTAGTACTAAATCTCTCGCTAGGTGGCGTCGAGACAAATTATGTCTACATTTTTTGGTGAAATACTTTTAACTTGATAAATATTAATTATTATTTTTAATTTATAAACTAACGTTTAATACAAGATTTTTATGCATAGCACAAAGGGTAACAATTATTATAAGCAATAATTATTATATTATTATATATATATATATATATATATATTTTTTTATTTTTTTATTTATCTATAATAAAATATATTTACAATGGTTTTATTTGTATGCCTGTCTCAATAGGGTATACCTGTGTCGAGACAGGCGTACATAAATGAATATAGTAGTTACAAGGATATTTCAGGTAAAATACATATTATGAATAGAATTAGAACAGAAGGGTGATTGGAAGGGTGGTAAATCTTTTAAAGAGAGTTATTTTATAAATGTTGGAGATGGAGTAATGAAATAAATTCTGCCTAGTCTATTTATAGGTTGAATTTTACAGGATTCCATTATTTTCATTTGTTTTATATCGGTTAGGTTGTATGTGAATAGTTATTTCTGTCTATGTGTGATTTATTTTACAGATATTTGTGATAGTGTGGCGTCCAATACTTATAATCAATTTTTTAATATCTTGTTTGAATTTTGTAAAGGAGTCACTTTGTCTGATCGTAGTTGGTAGTGTATTGTATAGTTTGCAAGCTATGTATTTAGAGTCTTTGCCCGAAGGTGGTTTTGAAAAAAGGAGTTTGGAGAAGTTCGTTGTTTTTGGCTCGGGTATTGTGTATTGTTTGTGTAGCTTTGTATGGTGTTTTGTTGTTTTTGTGTAAATTAAGTAATATGGATCTTGAGTAGAGCTGTTTTATGTCCATAACGTTGAAGGAATTGAAGATAGTATCAGTGCTGGTAGTAAGCGGCATTTTAAGAATTATTTTTATGATTAGTTTTTGTGCTTTCATGATGGGATCAAGGGCATTGGAATATGCATTACCCCAGGCTAGAATTCCGTATTCGATGTGAGATTGGCACAATGAGTAATATACTGTTTTTAAAAGTTTTAGGTTAAGGAAATTGCGTGTTTGTTTGAAAAAGTATATAGATTTTCGGATTTTGTTTGTAGTATTATGTGTATGTTGCTTCCAATTCAGGTGAAATGAAATGAAAAACTGAATATTTGATAATGTTTACTTGCTCTAGGCATGGGCAGTCACAGTTTCGGTTTAGAGATGAATTTTTACATTTGTATATTTTTAATGGCGGGGCTGGGTTTGACTTTGGGATATTGGTGAGACTAGACAGTAAGTATTTGGTTTTCTGTACATTTAGAGTTAATATGTTCGAGTCAAGCCAATATTTTACCTGTTGAATTCCTTCCTCCGCTTTGGAATATGCGGTATATTAGTTGATTTAAGTCTTTATTTTCGGCATTTATAATGATAAAATATAAAAACAACACCATACTTTTTGATCCAGCGGTAAGGTTCTTGACTTGCACTCCGAAGGTCGCGGGATCGAATCCCGGCGTGGCAAATAAATTTTATTAATAGGTATAGATAATATAGATTTGTGTTAT
This sequence comes from Limnephilus rhombicus, assembly GCA_929108145.2. NCBI lineage: Eukaryota > Metazoa > Arthropoda > Insecta > Trichoptera > Limnephilidae > Limnephilus > Limnephilus rhombicus. Next base: position 51,651,091 of record OV815280.1, on the reverse strand, counting down.
TTCACAATTTATTCATTTAAAATAATATATCATATATTTGCGGTACGTTCCAGAGTGGAAGATACTCTCAGTATCGCCGTGGTGTAAGTGAAATGACTTTAGCCATGTTTGGTGACCAGATCTGAATAGCCAGGTTCTTCCCCACCTTCCTCTTCCCTATCTCCTTCCCCTCCCCACTACCTTCAGCCTCACAACATAGCCCAATTGGAGATGCCATAGTACCACTGGCTCCAGGTGGGAGTAGTTGGGACTCTTGTGCGGTACTCATGTAAAAAAAAAAAAAAAAGTAAAAATGCAGAAACAAAACTTCAATACTTTCACTACTGCAAAACTACAAAATCCGACATCTGACATTGTTCTTCATTGAGACTGTTAATATATTATACACCACTATATTTTAGCCCTTGCAGAGTACTTATTGATTTTTTTCTATTTTCAGGGCCGCCTGTGCAACCAGGATCTGGAGAACCTGAAGCTCTGGTTGTGGAACCGGAACTTCACGCAGAACTACGCCAATGACCTGACCTACCAGGGCTATAACGACCTCAGGTTCCTCGCCAAGAGATGGCAGACAAAGTTCCCTGAAATACTGGCTTCCAACTATGCTCCTAAAGATTTTATGGTAGGTCAAGAGTTATGCTAGGTATTCTTTTCTATTACAAACAATACATCAACCCGAAAACAACACAACCATTTTTTAAGACAAACATTCTCAGATTATGACATTAAATGCATCCTATAACCACCATTATATGCGGGGTGTATGTTAAAAAATATAAAAGAAACAAGATAAAAGCATTCTAAATTTTATCTATATTTTCATGATTATTAATAATGGATAATAATTTGTATCTTCAAAATGGTTGAGTGGTACTCTTATCCAGACTGAAAACCTGTGCCAATTTCATGACACCAGAGCACAATGATTTTTTACTTAGTACATCAGACATCATTCAGATTTTCTGCTATATAATGTCATGGTGTTTGAAAGAAAACAGAGTATGAAAACAGTGTGCAATATAGTTGTAAACGATGAATACTCGGAGCAGGTGGATGAGTTTTTGTATTTAGGAAGTATGTTTACGAGAAATGAGAAACCTGATAGAGATATTTGAAGAAGGATAAATGCAGGTAGCTCCACTAATGGAGGACTGAACGCCGTTGGCGTTAACAAAAAACCGTCCAAAAAAGTGAAGATAGCAGTCCACAACGAAGTGCTGGTACCTACCCTGATGTACAAAATTCAAGGCTGATGAAGTAATGAGTAAGATTAAGAAAGGGAAGCTCAGATAATCTGGGCATGTAGAGCGAATGAATGAAGAAAAACTGTAAGGAGAATATACGGTGCAAATGTGAATGGCAGAGGAAGTCAAGGAAGCCCGAGTAAGGCAAGGAATCAAGTGAATTAGATACTTGAATCGGGTCATGACATGAGTCAGAATAAAAGAAAAGTATGTATGAGATGATGTATGATTGTGAATGAGGGAAGGAGTGTGTGCCAGAACCGAGTTGTTTGGCGATCTGTCCTCTCTGCTTACCCCTGCGGAAGATGGTTAGTTAGTAAGTCATTAGTCATTATGTTATGTTTCAAAACAATGGAAAAATCACAACAAAAAATTCACAACAAAAACATTATAATATTTAAACTTTTTGCAAATTCTTTTCAAATGACCACAAACCTATGACAATAATTATCTCAACGGATGTGACCCTGATTTTTCTACTCTTTATCTGACTTCCTTTCTAATGAAACATTGGACTTTCTTCTTTCTTATAAAAAACACTCATTTATTATTTCCCAGAGAGCTTTTGCACATACTTATTTGTCACTAAATAACCACTAATGAATGATTCATTGTTAAGAGATCTCAATAGAATGTGAGGCGGCGAAAAACAGTGTTTTTACAATGTCTGCGGTTTTAATAAGAGCATTACTCATAAAGACGTCAAATTAATAACATTGTATTGTTTTGATAACAAGACATTGAACTTGTGATAAACCTGCTGAATCATTGTATATTGTGGTAACACTCGTGTGACAATCATTACTCATGTTTCTAGAGGTGATAATATTAACTGGTTGTATAAACCTCTGAAGAAAAATCTCAAAACAATTTTAATCTGCAGCAATAATGATTGCTTTGATTAACAAAGGATTTTAATTTTTACAAAAACACATTTTTTCAATAAAAATTACATCATCTTGTTCATTGTCATCATCAGAACTAAATGCGGTTTCTAGCATTGATGTATTATATTTGGATGAGAAATTAAGTGAAATAATAGGTTCCAATTTTGTCCATCCCATTATCGAACAGTATTAATGCCGTGGCGTCTGCGTGGTTGAATTTCAGAACCCAACTACGAGTGCATGTCGGACGCCACGCCAAACGCGTCGCGCCACAAATAACATCCGTGTATGTGGAATTTCACACAAAGCTACAGTTATAATTCGGTTTCGAATTCAAGAATTCGACACAAGATGTCGCTACTTCCCTCAGCAGGTCGGACGGTGACGTCTCCCCCCTAAGTATAACTGCTACGAATTTGTGAATATGTGGTATCTCTGCAGATATGAAAAGATTGACGGTAATACACAGATGTATCAAGTGGCTATATATTACATATGACGTCATTGCTCTGTCTCGGTTACTTTGTCCCGGTGACTAGCTATAATGGATCCGAGGAATGGGCTGTTTTTGGAATCAGTTCGTATTGGATCTATAAAAAGCCGCCTTGCCAAAAGGGCCTGCGGAGCGGGTTTTTAACAGCTAATGATTTGACTTCAAGCGCTCCCAACGCTCTAACACAGACCGACCGGAAACTAAAAAACTAAACTAGTAAGGACATAAACTATCGAACTGTTAGCCCTGGCATCGTGAAAATTCCACAGCTTTTTCTGTAAATGCAATTCTATTTTCAGCTAAAAACATGTTATTCTTTGTGGGCTGCAGACCTTTGAAATATCCATTTAACTGTAAAATAAAATACTAGTTTTTATTTTATTATTATTAATAACTTCTATAGTTTTATAATACGATGTAAGTATAAAAAATAATCAATATATATTATAAAAGAAAGTCCAAAAAAAAGGGCGGCTCGCAAAAACTCAGAAACGAGTCTGGGTACGATCAAGGGAGTTATATGGTGTGGTAGATCTCTATCCGTTTTTACCTAAAGGGCGTTCTTTTGAAGATATAAGGCTGGAAGATTCGCCCTCTTGAAATTTCTAGAACAGTTATTAAATGACATTAAGGACATTAAATGTTGGCTGAAGGAGCTATCGGAAAATGAACTCACTAGTATACTTAAAACATCGTCATAGAAGTTTTTGGAAAACCTTATCCAAACAATGAAGTTAAACCATAGAAGTCACTGAAAACTTATCCAAAGCATAGTCCCCTTCAGCACAGGATCTCCTAGTGAGGACTACGAATATATTTTCTATTTTACCTAACATGTTTCATATAAAAATGTAAAAAATAATAAATATATAGTTAGGTACTAAATAAAAAAAATATTTTTAAAAAGTCTTCCGGAAAGTTCTAGGTCTAATAGAGCTCTAGAAAGTTCTGGAAGGAGTGGCGGAGTATGTCGTAGAATGCTTGGGAATAGGCATTCGGGAACATTATTGTGGAACATTCCAAAACATGTAGTCCTGAGCGAAGCCGGTTAACCCAGCTGGTATAAGAATATAAGAATTCAAAGGCGATGGAAAAAATGTCAAAAGGTCTCCCTCAACCAGTCTCTTCCGATCCTGTCCACCACGCAGCAGATGGCAAACACATCCGCCATCAAGACCTAGACAGACCTCACCCCATGAACCCGGGCACCCCTGCTAAGTAACCAAACGTAGCAAACCACTTGGGGTGACCTATGGCAGCGGTGTTTAGTTATCCACTAAATGGTTCCCGGGGCGGCGGTACCCATACCCGCCTCCCTGGTATGCCAACATGATTCCATGGATTGTTCCAGATTTCAGAAAATGGTTTTTCAAACTCGCTTGAAGTCTATAAGTCTAGGTAGGAACTAGATTAATTATTATTATTTTGTTGTTCCAGTTCAGATATACGGAGAAGAGGAGGACAAAGGACAGTTACCGGGCGTACATTGATGGTCTCTTCGGAAGGGATGCGGCCAGCGGCATACGTCCCCCACAAGTAATTCCTAATGACACCTTGCTGCAGGTAACTACTTCAATTAATTATTATCAATATTAAAACCACTGGAGTGATTATGGTCGAAAAATGGACCACTTTTATTTTTCTGCGATTGATAGCGGTCCAAAATTGGACCGCATTTGCCTACCATTCGTAAAACATTTATTGTAATTATTTAAAACATTTCCTTGGCCAGACATTTATTTTAAAATGAAGCTATTGAAATACTTTATCTATTATGACCATAGCTGTCGCAAATCCGAACTTCGTAGACGATTTTAGAACGATGTAAAAAATAAATAAAAATTTCCCGCCGAATTTTCGATCAGCTGTTTACGGTTAAAATTAAGTCCTTTTTCCATAGATATGCACCTTTCATTATCAAGTATACCACAGACAACATACATAAATCGTAATATTCTATGTTGACTCGAATAAGTACCCCTCACGGTAGTTTCAAAGTAAAAAACACGCAGGATTCGCGCGGTTATAAAGTTTACGATTTTTTTATATTTGTTTTATGAACCCTACAAATATGAGATAAATGATAAAATACAGGTTAATTCATTGTCTATATAGCATTATAATAAATTTTTATGTCTCGATGTAAAAATTCGAAGGTATGATTTTTTTAATATTGGCGAAAAACTTAAAAAACGATCTTCTTGGAAATCTCAAGCAATCAAGGCAAATTTATTTATTTTGCGTGATCGCTCCAGTAGTTAATTGCGTGGCAACACCACGACCCTTGGATTAACAAGGTTCCATCTGTCGCTGTAACGTCATGCAATAATGAGATCTACAGTAAGCTACTTTAGAGTTCATAATCCCATGAAGTTACTAAAGGTTGGACTACACAAAAAAATCAAGATATTCTTAGAAACTGAATATGTCCATAAATAATTTAAAAACAGGTGGACTTGGTTGCTTTTTTTACATTTGCTCCACACAGGAGTAGGAAAAAAATTCACTCAGGGCGTATCATCTTTGAGGATGCTGTGGGGAGGGTCTTTTTAGGGAAATGAAGGAGCGGAAGTTCTGGGAAGGAAAAGGGTATGAGGGTGAGTAAGAATCAATGGTCAATGTGTCCAGGAGTAATGAATCCATCACTCCCGCTCTGGTGCAAGGCGATGCATGGGTTGAGAGAGTCCAGAAGGAGAGGTATGAGTTAGATCTCCCTCAACCCGTCTCTCCCGATCCAGCCCACCATGCAGTAGGTGGGCAAATGCATTCGCCACCTAGACAAACCCCGCCCCATGCTCTGCTAAGTCACCAAAGTAGCGAACTACTTGGGGTGACCTACGGCAGGAGTGTTGGTTATCCAATAAATGGTTCCCAGGACGGCAGTGTTGTAAAATCCATTTAAATTTATTTCTCTGAAAGATAATATATATCAAGGGCGGATTTAGACGGTATTTTTGTGTACTGTGGAGATTCCATCACAGTACATACTTAGAAGCAAAAACTGTCTTTATTTTAAACATTTAATTTTTCTATTGTTTTGACACTATCATAAACCTTCCTAAACATACTTGAACTTGTAGAAATAAACTTAAAAGTATGTACTTCAAGCTTATTTCTAACACTAATTGTTGATTTTTTTGCCCGTCCGCCCCTTGTGCCCCCCCCAGAAAAAAATCCTGGATCCACCCTTGATATATTATGTACTTATCTGATTTGTTTCTAATTTTATGTTTTTATTTTATTTCAGCCTTATAAATTTTGCACAGAATGGATCAAAGAAGTAGGGGAGAACGAGCAAACAATGGAGCAGGTCAAACAATTCAAAATGAAAGAAGAATGGACAACGGTAAGATTCTATTAGAATTTTCTCTGGCCCTGTCTAATATAATGAAATCTTTAAACCCATTACCAAAAATTGGTCTGAGATAATTAATAATTGGTAAGTTAGAAAAATAAAGAAATAAACTGTGAGAAATAAACCCAATCCTTCTTAACAGTCTTCTGCTAGTCGATTGTCCTACCAAAATTAGCAACCAACCGCCTCGTGTTTATTGACTGATGCCTCATGTTATTGACTATTTCGCCTCTTGTAAATTTGTAAGTATGTTCCGTTTCCATTTTAAAGGCACATCAGGCAAGATGCACATCGGTTTCATACATTTATTACGGTTAGAGACATATTTGTAGGTCGTGGCGTGTCGATAAGCCACGACGATGATTGGTTAATTTGTAGTCACGACACGCAAGTATGTTTCTGCCTTAAGGGTCCGCTACGATTTCTTTCATATCCCCCTCATATTTGAAGTTTCTAAGCTCTTAAAAAATATACGTTACTTTCGAAGATATTATTTTTTATTTATTTATATCTATATATTACAGTTTTCACCTTATTATTAACATTTTTACATTTGTAATATATTTTTAAAACATTTTTACATATTAGTATTACATTTCATTATGTTGAGTGTAAGGTAGGTTTGAGAAGGTGAAACTGTTGGTTGGTAATATTGTATGTTTCGTGAACACCTCTCTAGGAGAACCTGTGCTGAGGTGTTTACGTGTTTATGATTTAAGTGTGACAAGTACAAGTATGTACTATATATTTATGTGTTGTAGTAGAAAGTTAATTTTTTTTCTTTTTTTTTTACATTTTAATGGTAATTGTACATAGATTATTTAGAAGAAAAAATATATATATATATGTACATATGAATAGTTGGTAAATTCTTGAAAGACATGTTTATTTATTTTTATAGTTTGGTTATGTTTGGTTAGGGATTAAAGTATTTTGAATAAAGTGAATATCTTGATTTTTGATCCAGGCTGTGATATGTTTTTTGTGAATGTTTATATTTGCAGTTAGTAGTTGTTTCAGAGTAATGGGCATAAAATTAAAAAGTTTGGTTGCATAATACTGAAAATGTCTTTGTCCGTGTGTGGTGTGTGTTATCTATACATTCCCCACACCGAAACGCAAATTATATGAAATTCCCTCGATAGAAAAATAGAAATACCTGTTTTGGTTATTTTAAAAGTTATATAATGTATGAATGTTTTTTTAAATTGTACTTGACACAGCCCCCAATAGATTTTTGCTCTATTTTAAACGAGTCGTGTTTTATTAAACATTTTCGCAATTTTCGCATCGATTTTGTCGCTGTAAATGTTAGCGCTCTCCTCTAACATTCGTAATTTCGTATCTCTCCATCTTCTTCTTTTCGAGCCTGGTTGCGGAGCCGTGGTGGTGGTGGCAATTTTAAAAGTTCAGTAAAGATTCTTTTTTCAAATTTGAAATCGTCATGATTATTTGGACTTTCTTATTAGCATTTTTAAATATTATGATGGTACCTACCTGCCTGACTAAAGTTTGAAAAAAGAATTTTCATTGTTATGGTAACATTTCTTTGGTCAAATTGTGAAATTCCATTTTTGAAATAAAAATAGTTGCAGTATGAAATATTCAGTTTATACTTAAGTGGGTAGGTATTTAAGTACCTACTTACAAATCTTTTGATTTTTTAAATAAGAGAAAATTAGAAACATACTTTTTGGACACAAGGTCGACTGTTCACAGAACTTCTAGTGATAATAGGAAGCATTGTGAAAAATTACATTTTATATTTATGTATTAAAATATCTGTTTTCCTTACAGATGATCACAAATGTGTCAAGTCACTTGGGGTATAAATATCCCTTGGAAGAGAGGGTTATTGAAAACATCTACGATATGTGCAGATACGACAAAGCTTGGGAACTGGATAAACCCTCTCCATGGTGTGCTGTAAGTTATTAAATAATCTAAATTAATTTAAACAAACTAGTTAAACAACAATCTTACCATCCCACGAAAGCACTCGACCCACAGACAAAGATCCTTTAAATACTATTAACTCTCGACAGGCCAAGATGCCAAACATAACGTACGTAACCAAGTGGGTCGGCCGACAACCCCATAATTTTTTTGTTTTATGGGCATTTAAGCCATAGATATCCCTTTTTATTTATTTTTTTATTTTTGTTGTTATTTGTCCATTTATTGGGCAAGTAATATTACCTATATTGACAAAATATTTATTCCTGTGATCAATGATTCTTTCACATATTTTTTTTAAACGGCGTATTATGTATTAATCCTTTGTGCAGAAATACCTAGAATACTAATAATATATTTCATGTCTGTAGATATAAGAAGGAAAGTAATTTTGGGGTCTACCTTCGGCCAGTTGGCTGCGGGAGAGTTAATAACTCAGGTATGCCTCATACGTCATAAGTATGTCTAGTAATGTTACATTGTTGTGTAAACAAGCTTACGGATCCGATTGGTTAAACTACATATTCATCATCATCATCACTATTGGCTCTACAACCCCTGGTGGGTCTTTGCCTCCTCAAGAGTCTTCCTCCACTCGGTTTCTCATCTCGGTTTTGTGCCAGCTCTCTCCAGTTTGGAAGCTCCAAGATAGATATGTCTTTGAGGACGTTGTCGCTCCATCTTAGTCTTGGTCTTCCCAAGCTCCTTCGCCCTATTGGTCTTGAGTTCAGCAGGGACTTTGGTGCTTAATGCTCGGTCATTCTCTCCACATGACCCAGCCACCGAAGTCTTCCCAATTTTATAAATTTTGCGACGTTTAGCTCCTTAAACAAAGTATAGAGCTCATTGTTATAACATCATTGTTATAAACTACATATTAATGTATGAAAAAGATTTGGGCGCATCTAGGAAATCCCGGGGCTTTGCCTACTATTTTCAAGATGCGATGAATCTTTTTCTGAATTTTCTGTTTCACACTTTTTGTTTGAGAGTTCTTAATATTATCTTCAATGATTAATTATGTTTTAACTTCAGGCCTTCAACAAGGATCAACTCCACCTTCTGGAATACGCCGAAGACTTGGAGAACTACTACGATGCGGGCTATGGCAGCAAGCTGAACAAGATGGTTGGCTGCACCCCTATCAAGGACTTCATGACCAAGTTCACCAAGATGATTGAGCATCCAGGTAACAATTAAAGCTCCTTCCCTTTCTCTACCAGCTTTGGATATAAGCATCCATCAAATGTCTCCAGTTTTGCAGAATCTTGGTTGCTCTAACCCATAGGTTCTCAATGTGGGCAATAACACCCCCTTGTGGGCGTTTGAGACTTTCAGGGGGGCAGTAGGTGATCCAGAGAAAATTAAGGGTCGTTGAGATGGTAAGTGAGGGCGTGGGCAGGTAAAAAAAATATGATCTAAAAAAGACAATAAAAACACGCTAATCACATACTAATTAATATAGCAAAGTAAACGTTAATATCGGTTAATTTTTGTTATTGTATGTATTGTAATCATTTTTATCACTTGTGCGAAAATTCACATATTTCGGTAGTTTGGGAAGTGGATGAAAATTGAACTGAATGATTCCATTACAATCAGATCTACATTAAATTGAATGATATGAAACAAATAAATTATTATATAAAATAATAATTTTTATGTGCATACGTATTATATTATTACTAGCTGACCCGACGAACTTCGTACCGCCTCAGAATCAATAGCTGTTGAATTAAATTAAGTTTTTTTTATTAAGTTAAAAATTACGCAATGAAGCAATTATCAATGTCAACTGTCAGTGTTTTGTTTTTGTCAGTATCAGAGATGGCGTTGTGTATGGATTTATATTTTTGTGATTTTCTTACTTTTACAATTACTTACGGGAATTCCGGAGGCGGATACGGGTGCCGCCGCCCCGGGAACCTTTTATTGAATAACCAACACCTCTGCCATAGATCACCCCAAGTGGTTCGCTACATTTGGTGATTTAGCAGGGGTGCCCGGGTTCATGAGGTGACTTATGTCCGGGTCTTGGCAGTTGATGCACCTCCCACCTGCTGTGTGGCGGGCCGGATCGAGAGAGACTGGTTGAGGGAGGCCTTTTGACCTTTCCAGCCGGACTCTCTCGACCCATTGCCTTGCACGACAGTTGGAGGGATGGATTCATACGTCCGTCACTCCCGGACACACTAACCCCCAGATTCCTACCCACCCCTCATACCTTTTTCCTTCCCAGAACTTTCTACCTTCCCCATTCCTTAAAAAGATCCTCCACACACCATCCCTTAAGATGCCATAGGTCCTGAGAGAAATTATTTTCCTCAGGGCCTCCTGTGTGGAGCTTATGTAAAAAAATGCGTTTCATTTCGGAGATTTATTATAATTATTGTATTTTTCCTTTGGATGTGTGCAGACATACGTTCACTATTTGTCTCATTTTTGACTATTGGCATTGAGTGCGTAAGAAAGAAGGGCAGCATTATATGATTCAAAACAAATGCACAACAATCAACGCATTGACATTTGACGTTTTTGAATGTTTGGAATTCACGCACAGTTCAATATTATACCTCTCACAATATTGCTGCAGTTCTTTCAAAATATGAGAATTCGTTCCATACAAAATGTATGAGGAAAATAATTTTCTTTATAACTATTTATTTCGTTAACTTTTGTGATGTTTAAATAGTTATTATTCTATCCGGGGCGGAGACAAATCCAACAAATCAAAGATCATCAAAATCAGCCCAGCCGTTCTCGAGTTATAAATAGTGTAACTAGCCCGACTTTGTTTTATATATTAAGATTAAGAATTGACACTATATCATGAATACAAGAAGGAAAGGAGGTAGCAAACCGGTACTTAAAATACAAAAGAATTTTTTTAACTTGGTAAACCAAAAGGTATGACACATAATTTTATATATTTATCGAATTATTGATTCTGTGACAGTAGTTTTCCCTAGAGCATGGCATTGTTATAGCTACCGTGTGGACATGTCCTAGTAATGAGTATTATAAATACAATCTTACCTCCTTGTGGCCCCAGTATCGTACGGCACAAAGTACTTGGAGATCTGCAGATATTTTTCCACCCTGTCTGTTATATTTTTCACATTGAAATCCGGTACCAAATGGATTTTCATCTCATATTTCCTTCGGTAAATCTATATTTAGATCTAAATTCTCGTATATGGGTCGTACCGCTTTTTGTACATTTTCCGTGCGTGAGGTGGACAGAACCAATCAAAATTAATGACGGCTACTAATACTGTTGTATTAAGGCCGGTACACTCTTGCGCGTGATTATGAGTAACTTTTTCCACTAGCCTGTTCTTACCCACTTATATATAATTTTTGTACTGCTGTTATGAGTAGGGGCTATCCATAAATTACGTCACACGAATTTCACGATTTTTTGACCCCACACATCACATGTCACATTTTTGAGACCCCCTCCCCCCTAGTGTGGGGTCACACGTTTTGCAATTTTTTTTACATGTGACGTCACAGAGCTGATCCCCCCATACCCCTTGTCACACAATGTCCCATTTCTCTATTCCCCCTCCCCCCCCCCCCCTTAGGGTGTGATATAATTTATGGATGGCCCCGTACGACTGTAAGAGTAGAGACCACACTAATGCAATAGAATGAATAAGACTTGATCAGGATCTGAAAAGCCATTCCTATTCTCTATTCCTCTCCTTCCCACATCCCTCGCAACATTCCCCAAATCGACGATGACATAGTCCCATTGGCATCAGGCAGTTGTGGTCTCTTGCTTTCTCTCAGTCACATAAAAATGATAAAAAATACATCATTTACAAATTAATGTTCACCCTTACAGAGGAAGAGCAGCCCAAGGCCATTGTGTACTTCACCCACTCGCGCATGATACAGTTGCTCATCACAGCACTGGGCACCTCCGAGGATTCCGTGCCGCTGACCTCGGATAACTACCACACACCCAACATCCAGCGTCGCATGTGGAGGACCAGCCTCATCGACCCCTTCGCTTCCAACCTGGTGGCCGTCTTGTACAAGTGAGTGAATTCTATCAAATTCAACTCGAATTTCCAGACAACTCTGTATTATGTTTTGTTCCCTCTCAGAAGTTACCAAAAGAATTACAAATTGTTTCTATTTCACGCGGCGTTAACATTATTCGGTTTGGCCACATTCGATTGCAGCCCGTTTTCAATCACCGGTAAACTGTTATTCGGTTGGCCGTATTCGATCGCAGCCCGTTTGCGGTGATTGACTAGCACAAAAGTTGTTTAGGTTGGCCGTATTCGGTCATTGTGGAAATGCATTGCGTATGCTTTTTCTTTAAAATTTCTGGAATATAATATCTCAAACAGCTAAAATTACTTTTCGTAACACAATGTTCGTTATCGATGTTGGCAACAACAATCGTTTCGCAACTTTGAGTGCATGAAATTCAGGCCACATTTGACCACATACGACCGGCGCATTTGGTCACCGACCTAATGTAAATAGGCCAATTCGATTAACAAATTCGACTAAACCGTGCAGTCGACGCATTCGGTCACTGACCTAATGTAAGTGCGCCATCAGTCTGTATTATTTGGTGTGAATTTATTTTCCATTTCTAATCTCCCTATGTTTTGTATCCAGCTTTTTAGTTAAGTTTTAAATGTTGAGATTTTTGAATGAGAGTGGGATTTTGTTGCAGAGTTTAGTACCATATTATAAGAAACTTTTTTGTCCAAATATTGAAATTGTGTTTACTTGTTGGATATGTTTTTGATCCTAGTGTTTCTAATGTGCACGTTAGTTGTTATTTCTTTTGTTTAGTATTTATGAATGTAAAGGAGTATTGGTTTAGAATAGACTTCTTTATTTGACGTTAAGGTTGTTGGAGATTTTGTCAGCACTAGTTCTTACAGGGACTTGCAGTACAATTTTCATAGTGGCTTTTTGGGTTTTAATTAGCGAATTTAGAATATTGTCATTTGCACATCCCCATCTGAAAATAGCATATTATTCATGCATATGCGATGCGTATGCATGCATGCACACATATAAAACTATAAACAAGAATTGTGTATTTGAATATGATCTAATAATCTTGTGCACGACTTTTATCTTTTCTTTTCTATTTTCTATTATAACTTTTTTTTCATAATTCTCGTTATACACTTTCCGTTATAATTTTTCCAATTTTCAATGTGTTTATATATTTAATTCATTTGTTTAATATATTTTATTTATTTATTTATTTAAATCTTATTTTTTAATGTGGACATTCCTGAAGGTTTTATATAAATAATTTAGTTTTTTTTTTTAATTTTGCTTTTAATTTTTTAATTTTAATAGCTTTTCTTGTTCTAAAGGTAGTTCAATGGAAGATACTCCAGGAACAATTTCTCTAAAGGCTTCCAAAAAAAAAAGTTGCATTCAGACAGTAATTTATAGAAATCTTGATGATCGCAGTCCTCATTGATGAGGAAGAAGGTGGTATTTAATGTAATGTTTCTTTTTACAGATGTCAAGAGGGTGACTCCCACCGGGTCATGTTCTTCCTGAACGAGAAGCCGCTGGACTTCCCCGACTGCCGCGTCGGCCTGTGCTCCTGGGACGTGGTCAAGAAGAAGTTTTCCGCCATTGCTGACGAGTGCAACCTCAACTTCTGCTACCCCAACTCAGCCGGAGTCACTTCCGCCTCCTTCAAACTGCAGCTATTCATCGCCTTCGCCGTGTCCATCTTCACAGCCAAAATGAGCCTCGGCAATTAGTGCTAGTATAACTTAAACCGGTAAAGCAACATCCGTGGCCCAATCCAACAATTATTACAATAAATTTTCTAATTAAGAAAATATAAAAAAGTTTACAGTCACTGGTGAAAATTCTCAGAAATCTCAAAACATTTGCTGATAGTCATAAAGGGTTGTTTTTAAATATAATATTTTGCGTGGTGTCCAGGAAAACTGGTGAATCTACGTCACATTTGGGGTCGATTTTGGGGTATAACTTTTTTTGATTTGAGCTTTTGTTTTCGAGTAACATGAGTCTGAAGTTGGAATTTTTAAGGACAAATTCGAAAAAAATCTGTCACTACAGGGTTACTATCAGCTGTTTATTTGCATCTTTTATAATGCGTCAACAAAGCATATACCCAACTCCAAAAAATGGCTTTAGCCGTGCTTAAAAATGGCTTTAACACAGCACTATAGAGGTTCTAACTAGCACCAGGCGCCATTCTTCTCCGGGCCGGCCGTATCTCTAAGTGATATAGACTCACCAGTTTCCGCTTGTACAGCTAGTTTTCGAACACCGAGTATATTTAGTAAACTCTCTTACATAGTTTTTCAAGGTACCAGTAAAAAAATCTTACATGGGAAACCTTATGTTATTATGTGAGAAAGGTAGGATATTTTTCAATTAAAATTTTCAAGGGATTTAAAAAAAAATTGAATTTCTCAGATATTCTAATGTCAATGAAATTCTTCAACTGTCAAAACATCTTTATTTATCTGTCACTAGATGGCAGTAATGAAAACTTAAGTGGGAGAACCTTTGAAGTTGGTTTCACTGTATTCAAGTTGAATGAACAACTTAATTTGATGCAGGTTTTTGACAAGACCTATCCGTGCTAGATCTATAGCACTATGCGTCACTTCATTATACTTCTTTTCACACAAAAACAATTCTAAACATTGCCCTTTTTGGCAGCTCACCTCAAGTCTTTCTGGGTTAGTTCAAAGATCCATTTTTAGCACTAAAATTATATGGCGAGCACATTGTTTCCGCTAGTTTCATACAGTCACGGTTTTTGTCGATGCCAGCTTACTATGGAAAATGATGATATTTTTATTTCTGGTTAGTTCTTGAAAACACTTTAAATTTACTTTAAACTATTTACTTTATTTTCACTTTAAACGGTTAAATTGTGTAATACATGACTCCGTCTTGTACAGATCAAGGTTTTAAACAATGCTGTTTTATACATAGCAAAAAGAAAACGGCGTGTTATTATTTTGAACAATGGCTTCTAGCTTTGTTTATAAATTGGGCATTTTAAGGAGGCTGAATCTAATGTTTAATTATTATAATTATCTATAACAAAATCTATTCGTCCATTGTTAAATTATTTTTTATCTTTAAAGACAATATTATTCAATTTACTAACCAATTATTTTATTATGTACAGGGTGAGCAAAAATTTCCTTTACGATTGAAAAAAATTAATAACTTTTTTATTGGTGAAAATTTTATTTTATTTTTTTGTGTTTATTTTTATTTCAGACATTAACACTATTCCAGAGCGAACAAAAATGGTCACATTATTTTCAAAGTCAAAATTTTTTATTAAGTATTTAAATTATATTTTTTATTATTTCAAGAAACTGCACAAATTACACTGTAAAACGTAAAAGAGTGCAAAATTATAATGCTGAAATCCATATTATTTATCAGTTGTGTAAAATTTAAAAACATATTTATTAGAAAGGTCCTAAAAAAGTCATGAATTAAATTTTAATTGAGAATATTTTTTTTATCACTTCGTTTGAAAGTTATCGCAGTTATAAATCAGAAAGAAACCCTGTACATATATTTACGTTTGTGGCAAACAGTGCGTATGATAAAATAAAAATAAAATAATCAACTCTTAATTGACAATTAATTTACCCATTAGAAGTAATGTGATAAAGTTAATGTTATTTTATTTATTAGTTAGGTTTGTTAATCTCATTTTTCATAATCATTAGTGATGCAACGATTTATGATTTGATTTTAACGGGGCAACTAATGACACTTAAGATTATTGTATGAAGTTTTGAACAAACACTGATAACAAAGTTTATTTTTAATTTTATAATTGTGCAGATGTTCGGTGATTACAAAAATATATGTGCAGATGCTCAAAAATCAGGTCGTAATCGTAATGCTGCATCACTAATTATTACTTTATTTCTTTTACTTATATAAACTAGTGATGTTTTCATTATGGTAATTTTGTATATTTATTGTTAAACAAATGTGTTAATACCAAAATGTTTCATTCCTTTTAATACTAACTAATGTATATTTTAATGAAAGGAACACACCATAATGTAACACCAAACGTATTATCTGAATGTTTGTAGATATTGTATTATTTAATCTATAGAGTTATTACAAAAATAAATTTAAAAAATATTACTCTGCTTTAATTATTTTGATACTAACCCATCCTATCTGAAATTATTTTGATTGAAACTGACCACAAAAAATGAATGTTTTAAAAATGGTAAATATTTTTATTTTTGTATTTATTTAATACAAATTTATTTTTCAATAAAAAAACATATTTAAAAAAATCTTAAGATGGCAATGCTACTATTTAGTAAAAAATAAACATTTTGGGAATGCGTTAATATTAGACACATTTTATCTGCTTTATACTTGATAAAAAAACTTTATTTTTTCAGTCTCAAAATTTTATATTTTCAAAAATGTTTTTCTCATAAATAAATGTAATTTTCTCTCCAAATTTCACAAAAGAATAAAAAATATGATAATAAGAAATATTTGAGACACCCAAAAACTTCTTGAAAAATGTTAACCAATTTTTTTCATTCTTAAAAAAAACTAATTTCTTGATATAAAATACAAGTTCAATATATTATTTATGTATTGTTTTAGCAATGAGCAAAAGTTACACCATAGTACAAAGTATTTTTAGATCTATTTGAAAGTAATGTTGGCTACACTGACAATGAGAAAATTCTCACTTAGTTATTCGATGTCTTGAAAGTTTATCAATGTTGTATACTGTAAAAATAAAATTGAAATAAACCAAGTTCTTGTTTAATTTTACCCTGCAACCTTTGTGGTCTGCCCACGCTAAATTTTCGCCATCCGCCATAAGGTTGAAATTTAAGAGTCCGGCTAAGAATGCAACTCTGACGCTGCGTATTACGCAAAATCTTTTTTGCACGTGAAGTTTGTACAGAAGTCTACTTTTGTAACACAACCCAATTAAAGCAATGCCAAAATATGGTACCACTTACGTTAACAACTAGCGTGATTAGCATTCCCTGGCAGGCGTAAGTACTACTGGATTTGTAATTTCGTGTATCTCTCTGGATATGGAGAGATTGACGATAATATGATGATTATTATGTTACAATAATAATCATATTATCGTAACTGGCAGTTGTGAATAGTAGTACCATTCAGCAGTGCCGGTCAGTAACTTTTTGTAGAAGGGATGCTGGAAAATTAATAACTACGATACCTACTATAAATAAATATGCAAATCTGTATAATAAATAGCCCATCAACAACTGTTTTTTATTTGATGGATGCTATCCTGGGATGCATATTTCACACTCATAGACCGAGACAGACAGAAGTCAATGCGCATGTGCGAAAATAGAATACTTTCTACCATTCTGGATGCGAGATATCATAGCATCCAATACTGCCGGACAGTGCGTATCGCGTCTTGTATGTGTTGAAGCAGCGAGTCTCTGAGAACACATTGGTATGTGTGTGTTTAGGCGCTGTGTTAGACGATTCATATATATCGAGAATGCATATGTATTTCGACAAGCTCGACCGTCGCGTCGTGTCCGTTATGTTTGCGTCTCTGTTAGTAAATTGCAGTATCTGTTTATGGCTTGATAAATTAATAAAAAGCTCGTTGTTTACTAGAATTTAGGGGATGCTCCGCATCCAAAGCATGTATTTTTTTTTTTTTTTTACATGAGCTCCACACAGGAGGCCCTGAGGAAAATAATTTCCCTCAGGGCCTATGTCATCTTTGAGAATGCTGTGTGGAGGGTTTTTTTTAAGGAAAGGAAGGAGAGGAGAGTTCTGGGAAGGAAAAGGGTTTAAGGGGTGGGTAGGAATCTGGGGTTCAGTATGTCCTGGTCATCCGCCTCCAAGACCTAGACAAACCTCACCCGATGAACCCGGGCACCCCTGCTAAATCACCAAACGTAGCGAACCACTTGGGGTGACCTATGGCAGAGGTGTTGGTTATCCAATAAAGGTTCCCGGGGCGGCGGTACCCATTCCCGCCTCCCAAATTGAAGACCATTGTATGGAGGGATCGCACCTGCCGTGCGGCTATATATTACATATGACGTCATTGTCTGTCGCGGTTACTTTGTCCCAGTGAGAAACCGGCTATTTTTGGAACCATATCCAATCAGATTTATAAAATGGTCAATACTCAAACTGGGCGAAACCGAAGCAAAAGCCGCCCGCAGGGGCTAGCAGCAAAAGCCTGCAGAGCAACTTTAACTACTAGTAACTTTACTGCACATTTACGGAATTTGGATGGAGATAGCACACACTACAACCTCTCACAGTAGTTTAGTTCTAAATCTGTTGAGAATTATTGAGAGGAGAAACTGTTTTCATTACTTGGCAACTTCAACCAAGTATACCCTAGACAAGCCCTCTCATAGAAAAATATCAGAATAACGTAACGCCAGTAACAGTAATTCCGCAATAAAACTCTCCTTCGAATTCCGCCGTCTTGCATACGAGTTCCTGGCAATATACAACTGACCACCGAGTTAACGTATTGTGTAATTTCTCGCACCAACACATCAATAGTTGTTCACGTCTTGGCCGCATTATCGACACGCTGTGTGTATACAGTGGTTTTCAAAGTGGGGGACACGAGACATTTATAAATTTAATTGGAAATTTTTTTTTTCACATAATTATGACAAGCGATTCAATTTCCGACCGCCCACGACGCCTTGGGAACCATTTATTGGATAACCAACGCCTCTGCCATAGGTCACCCCAAGTGGTTCGCTACGTTTGGTGACTAAACAGGGGTGCCTGGCTTAATGGAGTGATGTTTGTCCAGGTCTTGGTGGCGGATGCGTCGAAAATATTTAAAGGCTTTTGTTCTGTTTTGCAAAAGGTATTAGCCAAAAACTATAACCTTTCTAGTTTTGAATCAGTTGCTCAAAACATTAAGTTTTTTTTGCATATAATAAATAAAAAATGACAGAAATTCATGGCTACTTAAGGCCCGGCAGTAAGCGCTCAAAAAGAAGAGGAAGGGGAGATATGTTAATAAGAAAGTTAGAGGAGCGCGCTTATATTAAAAATGATAATATTTAAGCGAAAATTGTGAAAATGTTTAATAAAACATGACTCGTTTAAAATACAACAAGAACCTTGGGGGAAATATTTAAATAGCATTTAAAGAAAGAATGAACTATGATTTTTTTCAATTATTTATAATAATTTTCGGAGCATATCTTACGATTTTTTCTGTCCGGGGAATTTCATATAATTACCCTTTCGGCGTGGCAAATGCATAGATATTATCGTCAAAAATAACATGTATTTTTTAGAAATTTAAAAACTTAAAGTGTTCAAGAGAAATATGTTATAAAACGGTAGAAATTCGGAATGCCGTGGCTTAAGATAGTTTAACTTGCGACCTTAATTGAAGAATAGTGCAACGGTTTTTTGTTGAGATCTGTGTTTAATGTATTTTAAAGGTTTCCATTTTACAAAATAACAAAAATTATCTTGACGAACTATTGTAATTCCGAATGAAAATAAACCAACACCATTTATTGGTTTGACCTTGGACGTAGTAAAAATTTTGTCTGGCAATTTTTGCCCTCTTTTCGCGACTAACTTTTTTGAATCAACCGCCAAAATTGAAAGTACTTTTATAAGTTCTTTAATATTTCCAAATGAAAAAATCGATGGCATTCATTGTTTTGGCATAGCGGATATAAATTTTTTACCTGCGGCGCTTTATTTTTACCCACTTTGATAATTTTATTAAACAAATATTGTTTCACAATATGTTAAGTAGGTTTGCGACTCCACCGATAACAAAGATAACCAGGTTATGTTGTACATACCCTCCCACCAAGGTCCGCATACAAAATAATAACGGATAGATATAATAATACTTCGACTAAAAAGGTTGATCATTCCTAAAAAACAGCGGAGGGTGAATTTACGTAATTATAATTATAATTTATGGAATAAATATAATTTATTTTATTACTAAAAACGGGTTGTGCTTTAAAAAAGTTTGAAAATCACCATTAGTAAACATAGTCGAGCTGTCGTGACGTCACAAGCAGTGTTGTGATTTGATGACGTCAGAAACTTTGAAAGTAACAAAAGCAATTCTTTAACATTATTACGTTTATTAAATCGCTGTCTAAAAGACATATGTAAGGTGTATTTTTTTTGTTGTAATAGGTAACTACATTTACTAAAATAAAGTCCACGGTGTGTACCTTGTACAACATTCGGAAATTAGATATTTTTGTATTTAAAAAAAAAAATAAACTCAGGCCCGGACGGCTGGAAGACAAATTAGTTTCAGTGTAGACCTTGTAGACCGATAAAAGGTACAACACAAAGCACTATGTAACCTAAACAGTGCAAAACAATGCACGCACTTTTTCATAAATGGGCCTTGAGCCAATTTTTATTTGGTTTCTGGCGTCATTGAGCATTTCATAGGGCACGTCTATGCTTGACAAACAATAGTAAAAGCCAAGGAAATTACATTTCATTTGACGCTAATTACTTATTATTATCAATAATGTTTTCCGTCCAAAGATTTTATGCATCATTAGCGAATGCAAGGCCGACTAGAGTACAGGGTCTGGGAGCGCAATGGCCAAATTACGAAGTCAGTGATGTCGCTAAGTAAACTTTACTGTTAAAATTAGTCTAGTCACTCTGTTTATTTGTATGCATACGGTAAAACAACATACAAATCAGCAGTAACGTGAACAAATACAATCGCCGCCATTTGCAAACTGTGGTTGTTCTAAAGGTTGATCACTTGACACCTCAAAATCGCTCAGGCCTCCTACTCTAGTATTCCACAGAACTTTTGGTTCTAACGGTCCTACAAGTTTGTTTCGTTCACACGCACACATTCTCTTTGTCAATGTGTGCGCGTGAACGAAATGAACGAACATAAGAATTTACTGGAAACAAGATTGTCTATTCTTCTTGGTGTGCCTTATCAGGTCCCCCGATGTTGGTGATCACTCTGGAAAATGTCTCTCTGTCTTGCACTGCCCGGAATAGCTCCTCCACACTTCTAATGCCGGTCCACTCTCGTACATTTCGTAGCCAAGACATTTGTCTCCTACCAGGCCCTCTATCTTGCCTTTCAATATTAATTGAAGCAAGTGATACTTCTCCCCTCGAAGTATGTGACCCAGATATGAAATTTTCCTGACTTTTATTAATGTAAGCATTTTTCCTTCTGCTCTAGCCCGCCTGAGAATTTTTGTGTTGGTGATCATGTCAGTCCATGGGACCTTGAGCATTCTCCGGTGAAGTCAAGTTTCAAAAGCCTTTAACCAGTTCATGATATTTACTTTCAAGGTCCATGTCTCACATCCATACAGCAAGACCGACCACACTTAACATTTTAACATTCTCTGCCTTATTTTTAAATTGATATTGTCATTGCAGAAGAGGGATTTCATTTTACTGAATGCAGTTCTTGCTGCTTCAATTCTGCACCTAACCTCTACATCTGGGTCAAGAGTCTCCGTGAGAATACTGTTGAGGTATCTAAATCTTTCCACCTTTTCGACATTGCAACCATTTAACTGCATCACTGATTCAAGAGTGATCTAGACGTTCAAACGTCATCCATTTAGTTTTATTGACGTTGATTGTTAGGCCAAGTTGCTCACCAGCATTATTAACAAGATTTAATAGGTATGGACAGTGTTTCTTACTTGCCACATTTAATTTTCAGTTCGTGAGACAATATCAAGTCTAGACGTCATTGACTTCATGTTTAGCGACCATACTTATATATCTTCCCCCTATTCTTTGTCTCCTCCATTTTCTTCAGTCTTATTCAATATTCCATCTTATAGGACATCTCAGTTCCACCAACTTCAGGAAGTTAGAACTTTTTGAAATCAAAGTAAAGAAATAAATTCACAAATACACTTAAACATTTTTAGTTATTTATTAGCTATACAAAATACAAATACATATTATTAATACAATATAGAAGATACAAGTAATAGGTACTATTTTATCAGTTTTGCCATTGAATAATAGTTATTTTCAAGAGGAACTATTTTATCAATATCTTAAATTCTTTTGCAGATTTCTTTGACTTTAATCATGTTTTTCTTCAGGGGGGCATACATTAATTACGTGAACAGTTATTCTTCCAATCTCGACCCCTCCCCCCCCCCCTCATCCCCCTTGGTGAGATAAATTTGGGCCATTTCATACTCTTTTCAAGTAACGTGAGATTGTGCTGGACCCCCCCCCCTCCCTCCTTTTATGCTCACGTAATTAATGTATGCCCCCTCATCAATGGATGAGCATTATTTAAAAATATATTTATATTTCATTTTACATTGGCGGATAATACAAAAGAAGGTACAAAAATGCTACACATTAAACTTTGTACAAAACCTTGTCATCTTCAGGGACACTGTGTGGGGGGTCTTTTAAGGAAAGGAAGTTCTGGAAAGGAAAGAGAAATGAGGGATGGGTAGGAATCTGGGGTCAGTGTTTCCTGGAGTAACAGACATATGAATCCATCCCTCCCACTACTGTGCAAGGTCATGTTCCGAGAGAGACCTGCTGGAGAGATCAAAAAGTCTCCCTCAACCAGTCTCTCCCGACCTGCCTGCCACACTGACCTCATCCCATGAATCCGGGCACCCCTGCTAAGCCACCAAACACAGCGAACCACTTGGCATGACCTGTGGAAGAGGTGTTGGTTATCCAATAAATTGTTCCTAGGGTGGCAGTACCCATATCCGCCTCCCAAATTGTTAGATTTATAATGGGGAAATCAAGTGAAAAATATCATGGCTTAAAATGTATACATCCATACACATAGATCAAGAAACTCTGATTTTGAATACATATATATATAAAAATTTTGCCATACATAAAACAAAAAAAAAAAACAGGAGTTCTTTATTATGTCCAAATCATAAATGCCTATTATTGTAGTTATTTTAGATTAAATGCGTAAAAAATAATAAGAATTTATAAACTATATTTTTAGATAAGCAATAATTAAACCAATCTTGAGTATATAAATATTTTTTAAACCTTTTTAAGGTTTTATAAGTGATGGTACAGTTTGATGGTCGTGATTATTGTGTATTGTACATGTACATAATACAATATACATTAAACTCTGATTTTACTTACAAAACATTACAAAATCAGTGTTTACAATAAACTGACAATTGTTGCAGTAGTACTATGACATGCACAGTACTACTGCAACTAGAATACAATACTAAAAGAAAATACAAAATTGTTCCTTGTGTGTCATGAATCAATGGTTCCATTCCAACTCAGAATCAACTCAAAATCTCCTTGAAAAGTCATTAAAAGTTATGAAAAAAAAAATAATTAAAAATAGCCCACAAGTGTAATGTATTAGAAGAGCGTCTAAGGGGTGCCGACAGATGCCAGTAGGGAAAATGCTTCTATCGATGGCCGACAGGGACAACCGAGTAGGCGGTGGTCGTCGAGACTGGTTCTGGCCAGCCTACCGCCCAGGCCCCAGATTCAATTACAGTACAGACAGGTCGTGTGACTTGTAGCATAATTATTACAAATACGTAAACTCATAATAAACCAGTTTTATCAAGAACCTAAATTTACTGAGAAGTACCCTCACAGAACTAATAGTCTTTGAATGTAAATAATCTAATCTAACGAAATCTATTTATCCATCACTTTTAATGGATTTTCAAAGGAGGTGTTGAGTTGATTTCATTCTGAGTTGTTCGGTCACCGAATCAATTGCTGTCTTATCATAGTACAATAAATCGTAGAATGATAAACTACAATAGACAGACACTTTATTACATAATACATGTTACAATATGTACTTAAATGTGTAAATACTTTCAAAGAGTGCATTTTTCTTACCGCAATCTCAATATTTTTAGAATAACAGGCGTTCGCAACATTTTTTTTTGACGGTCAAACATTTTCATCAAAAACACTCCAGCTGTTGAGAATTCCATCGTAACCTCTCTTTCTGTTACATGTGTCATTTATGAGAAACAGGGAGTGGCTACAACGGAGCTATCAACAGTATTGCTTTACATATTCGCACATCGCTGAAAACGCGGATAATTATCAAGTATAAAAGCATTCGCATTGCGGTTAGCGGGTTAAACAAACATCAGTCATGGACCTTCATATTTGGCAGTGAAATCTTTCATTTTCTTCTCTCGAATCGAACTATGCCCTTAATCAGGCGACATTTTAAAATGTAACAACAATAAATTGACTGTTAAGCATACGAAACAACAATGGCAATCCCAAATCATATTTGCGTTAATTCCACTTATAATTATTATTATTATTAACTTCTTACATCACAGCTGCAGCTTTATGATTTCGGCTGAAAATTTATTAACAATACCCCTTTACACTAGCAGATTTATTCAACAAATTTATAGAGTACTATAAAAAGATTGCACAGACAGATCAGTGAGGGTTCGCAGGTGGTAAAATTAGGAATTACAAAACGTTCATTTAGCCCATTTGCTCATGGAGCAACTGAAAAAAAAACAGTTGGCAACTCAATCGATATCCACAGGAAAGTAACTTGTGAATTTCACAGACGGTCCGCACACAGGCAACTTCTCAAAAACCATTTGTCAAGGGCAACCAGTGACTCAACCACGGCGCTAGTTGTCGCGGACGGCTGTTTTCGTTGTCAAGTTGACAGGTTGCCATGGTTGCGTTTTAATATTATATACTTTTTGTAATTATTTTTTGATCGTAAATATTTATAATTTTTCAATAATGTCTAAATAAATGTGCAAAAAAATCTGAAATATATTAATTTGTATGACTGTAAATAAATAGACAAAACAGATAGACAAAATAGAGAAATTTTCATCATAAATACGAGCTCGCGTTTTTTTTTTAATGATTTTATTTGAACTAAAATTAAAATTTTGAAACATACGGTCACTAGATAACTTATTGATTTATAATACTGAATAATTATATGGTATGAAATATGTCTGGTATAAGAATATTTTTCTTTTGAAAATTGATAAATTTGCGTATCGACTAACAGTACGACTTTTTTTATAATTAAAAAAAATCAAACTTTTTCAAAATTTAAAACATACCTTTACCAAATAAAATAACAATATTTCGAAAACAATTCATACTTTTTTGTAAAAAAGTTTCGTTACGTTTAGAAGTGGATTTAAAAATGACAATTTTCCTGTTGAGTCTAACCAAGCCCCCTCTTAACCGCTGGGAGGCCGGAGACGCGCCGGCGCGCGCGTCATATGCGCATGCGCGAGAAAATAATTCAAATATTTGAATAATACTTCCGACAAAAAACTTTTGGTCTACGATTTTGGCCCTTCTATGTACACAATTTGTATGAAGAACAGTGTCAGAATCGCTTGCGCCGTCATTACTCTCGGAGATGCTACAAGTTTCATTCACCTTGTCACCCTGGAATATTTTTAAAACGATTTCTTCTATGACAATCGGCTGTCAGAATTTGCTGCGAATTTAACGGTCGCAATTAATGCGTGTATCGCGAATAAAACGATCATAAAACCTATTAATTTACGTAATAAATGCAAGTAATGTGGTTTTCGTAGATAGTTTATTGTGATGTGAACGTGTTTCAGTTAATAAAATATACAATAGCTCAAAATTTATCAACAAAACATTCAATTCAAAATTCAAAGTGGTGGTTTTTTAGTGTTTTTTTGCGAAGTTCCGCGAATTTCGGCTAAATGTCATGGCCTTTGACCGGTTAAGGTTGATAATTGATAAATTATTCATAAATTATATTTTTGTTAAAAAAGCTGATATAAATTACCGAAATCATAAAGTTGAGTTGCACCGTGAATTGAGTTGCCAACCGGTTTTAGTTTGGTTTCGGTTTCTCCATAAGTGAAAGCCCTCTCTTTTAATTTATGCAAAATTTAATATTTTCTACAACTGTAGTTCCTGATTTCGCTGTCTTCATTCTCAGAGTATACTGTTCATACTGCATCAAACATTATTCGAAAATCTACTGTAGAAACAGCAGTGTACAAAATGTGTACACAAGGGTTTTGTGTGTGATTATTCATGAGGTGATTCTACACGCAAATATGAGTTAAACGTGAGTTGTTGCCACCTCTAGACGATATTGCTTCACACAATTCCCCTATTGATACATTTTTAACTGCAAGGCCCTTTTTCTACGGAGATTCGCAAGTATCCGATAAGTCGCAAACAACTTGGTCAAACAGCCTGTACTCGTCGCTACCTAAATCATGAGACCCGCATCACTACCAACTCTCGAAACGACAAAACTAACTTCCATAACCTCATTCACAACTGTTGTAGCTCTCATTTTATGTTGACTGTTTTGTTCCTAACTGATCTATAGCACATGTATTGTTATAAAATGTCTGACACAAGTAACGATGAAACTATCATTTTTGCTAGGTCATATTTATTAATTGCTCGAGGTCAATGGTAACGACTTCAACTGGCTGGTCTCAGGAAACTGTAGACCTACCTATGCCTGTGTACGAAACTCGACGCAGATGTATGACGGTAGTCACCAAGATACACAAATCGTTGAGTATCGGATGCTAGCGTATCCGTTTGGAAGAAGGGCCTTAACGGGATCTTCATAGAATATATTCATCAAAAGATAACAATTTTTTTGTCAGTATACCTACCGAAGTTATGAAATACACTTGGTGTATACAATCACATTGATTAGAGTTAAAAGAAATACCTTACGAAGAAATCCGCTAGTGTAAAAAAGGCTAATCAGTCTTAATTCGATACAATTACTAAACAAGCGCCTAGATACACGATAAGATCATGACACTCTTTTATCGCTTGAATTGAAATTGCTATGTCCCCCACCCGTGCTGTGGGTCTTTTTACAGCCCTTGAGATTGTTCTTTGCCATCTTTTTAGAATCGCCACCGCTTTCGTTATCGGAGAAGGATTCTCTGGGACTGAAGCTGACACTGTTGCTGCGGACCTTGGGGCTCGGCATACCGCCATTATCCGAGCTGAACGAGTCGCGTTGAGATTTCTTGCGCTGGCGTTTGGGTGTTGCCGGTTCTCCGGAGAGCATCTCGTTGAACTGACGCTGCATGGCTTCCCAGAGGAGTGCCTGGCGCTGCTCTATGTCGGGGTACTTCTCCCCGAACTCGAGATCCGGAGGGATGAGCAGCTCCCAGCCCTTGTTGGGTTTGATGTGCGCCACCGAGCTGAGGATCTCTCGCACTTCTTCGGGGGGCAGTTTCACGGCTGCCGTGAACTTTCTTCTGTCGACATAGTCACTTTGAGTGAAGAGATATAACTGAAAAGATAAATAAATTCACAAGATTATTTTACAAGACAACAAACAAAAGACAGAACAACAAATAAAAAATTAAGAATATCACTTACCGCATAGTCCCTGGCCCTGCACATCAGTATGTGCGACAGGCCAGATGCCCTGGACAGGCTTCCCGGAGGGTAGAGCAGGTCGGAGCGTGCGGCCCAGCGCCCCTTGGATACCAGGCGCCCCGCCCCACTCAGCGCCGAGAGCAGTGTGGGGCCCCGAAACCCTAGCACGGAAGACAGCCAGCCCACGGTCACCAGTTTGGCTGGAGGAGATAAAATATAGTTAGACAACTTCCGACCTTCCTCTTGCTTCCTTTGGACTGACAATATTTCCTTAATCAGGAATGCCATAATCTCGCTACATTAAAAATACTCATTTCGGTTTGATTCTGTCTGTAACTCCGGATCAATGAACTCTAGAATTTAAGTTTTCTGTCATTTGAATTTAAGTGAAATTTTTTAAATTGGAACTGTATATGGGAACAATTCAGACAAGAGATAAAGTATGTATCAGAATTGTTTTATTTTAATTAAATAATAAATATACCATTTAAAAAGAAGATAACAATAATAAACTAAACGAAAATATGAAAGAGAACAAGACACAGAAAAATAGAAAAAGATAATTGTCGCAACTGGGACTTGAACCCAGAAACTCTCGCCTAACCGAGGCGTAACTAATTCCGTCATTGTCACCTTCATGCGACCATTATATTTTTCTATTTTTCTGTGTCTTGTTCTCTTTCATATTTTCATTTAGATTATTATTATTGTTATCTTCTTGTTCAAAGATATATCACATTGATGGGAATAACCTTCAAAAGTTATAAAAAGAGAGTTTTATATATTTTAACCTGTGACTTGCCATGCCATTCCACGAAAATTCACGAAAAAACACTAAAAACCACCACTTTGAATTTTGAATTGAATGTTTTGTTGATAAATTTTGAGCTATTGTATATTTTATTGACTGAAACACGTTGACAACACAATAAACTATTTACTAAAACCACATTACTTGCATTTATTACGTAAATTAATAGGTTTTACGACGTTTTATTCGTGATACACGCATTTATTGCGACCGTTAAATTCGCGGAAAATTATGACAGCGCATTGTCATGGATGAAATCGTTTTAAAAATATTCCAGGGTGACTAGGTGAATGAGACTTTTAGAATCACCTAGAGTAATGATGGCGCAAGCGATTCTGACACTGTTCTTCATACAAATTCTGTACATAGAAGGGTCAAAATAGCAGACAAAAAGTTTTTCGTCGACAATATTATTCAAATATTTTAATTATTTTCTCGCGCGTGCGCATATGACGCGCGCAACGGAGCGTCTCCGGCCAGTTACAGGTTAATAAATTCTGTCAGGTTCACAAATCCTACAATTATAATATCCCATGATTTTTTGCGAGTCTGCGCTAGTGATACATCTGAAGTAAGCTGGAGTAGTATTAGTAAGTTAATAAACATAAATTTCAATCTTAGCTCACCGTCTTTCAAAATAATCTTGCACTGTTCGGGCAGCGGAAGTTTCTTGATCTCGTTGAGGTTGATGACATCGCTGGCCTGTCCGGGGGCCAGCGCAGCCCTCGACTCCTCGTCCGGCGGCACCAGCGCACCCAGATACTCTGCCGCTCCCAGATCCAGTCCCATGTCGCTCATCCCTGAGTTGGCCGCCGCAAACAGCTTGAGTCGCTCTAGCTGCCAAGGAAAAATGGGAATAATGCATTTTAAAAATATTTTCATGTGACACCTAACAAGCACAAGATCATCTGTGTCTATCACTAATGTCGCCATCCGCTTGGTCAGTGTTGTGAGGTGGTTTAAGGTAGGGGCTGTAGGAAGGCATTTATTAATGCGGGTCTTGAAGAGGCCTTGATTGTACACATACAATTTGAGAATTTTTCGACCACCATTCTAGGCACATGCCCATGCTGTGGTCGAAAAACAATGAAGGAGGAAAAACAGATGCAGGTAGCTCGTTCCATATATTACACAAAAAAGATTAGAATAAATGAACCGTTCTCATGAAGCCAACATCAACCGTCAATAGGTTTTCAATCAATGCTGTTAGCTCTTTAGACCAGGGTTCATTAAAATACCTGTAGAGCAGACTCAGCATGCCTACATTGCATCTGTGCATTAGAAATAACAATCAGCTTGTTAACAACGGATTGTCAATCGGACCGCCCACCTTTACACAGAATCAAGTAGGTTTAGCAAATATTTTGGAGCTCCAGCCCAGAGAAGGCTCCCAAATTCAATTGGTTATGTATAATCACATAACCAAGAGCTATAGAGATTTGACTATCAAAAAGTAGGACATATATACGCCATATTGTTTTTTTCTCAAACTTTTCAACATGTAGATCAAGAAAAAGAGTATTTAATTTTATGTTAATTTGAGTAATTTGTAATATTTTATCGAAGACAATGTTAGCAAAACTCAATCAAAAAAAAAATTAGTATAATGTTGGTAGGTCTTAGTTGAAGCAAGAAACTTTAGATACTTTAGCTCAGTTGGTAGAGTTGTGCCCTGGCAAGGCGAAGGTCCTGGATTCGATTCCCAGATGTGACTGTATTTTTTCTGATTTTTCTGTATTCAGATTTTTGATTGAGCTTCGCTAACATTGTCTTCATTTAATTAAAGAAAAAAAAGTGTCAAAAGTGAAGCAGAAAGGCAATAAACTATTTATTTAAATTTACACATGGTAGCAGTCGTTATGCATCCAAATGACAATCACTTACCAGGATTATCAAATAACCACTGGAACGATTTCGGTCGAAAAATCGACCACTTTTATTTTTCTGCGATTGAAATCGGTCGAAAAATGGACCGATTTTTCTACCATTCGTAAAATATTTATTGCAATTATTTAAAACCTTTCCATGGCCAGCTATTTGTTTTATCGAATAGCTGATAAAATATTCTTTATGGCTATGACCTTACCGGTTGTCTTTGAAGTGTTATTTAATGAGTTTTCGCGGTTTTCTAAGGCATCCTGTCAAAAAACTTTTGACTATTTCGACGAATTTTGGTCTCTACGTAAAATGCCGTAAGTAATTCATTTATTGGGTTTTTAACGCATAATTATATATCTGCGTTATCATGATTGAATTATCTATCTTTGAAATGTGTTTTTAATTCGTTTGTTCCTAATATATTGTTTTGCTGGATGTTTTTGTGTAAAAATGTGTCGACTGAAGACGTCATCTGTTTTTGATTTATAATAATTTCATAAATACTGCACTCACGCATTTGAAATATAGTTATTCAATCAGAGTGATTCATAACAAAGAGATATATATAAGTTTTATTTGAATTGGTTCATTATTAATACAGATATTTGCTGTCCAATTATTTAAAGTCATATGTCAAAAAGTCTGACTTTTTTTAGATGTAAAATGGTGTAAAGCCTTCGTCGCACAATAAAAATTTGGTTATTTAGTTGTATAATTAATTAATTTGTTTACTTTTACCAAATTTGTGCAGAAACAGCTATCGTCCAGGGAGAGGGAGCATTCCACGACCCAGGTTTAAATAATTATTTTAAAATTTTATATTAGTGCAATATTTAACAAAATTTAAACATTTAAGTACTTACCTACATTAAGTGTTTTCAATTTAAAATATATAGAGTGGTGCTGACTGCAAGAGGTGGCAGTGGAAGAGGGAGAGGTGGGGTACGAGCTGCAGATGGAGTACCAGCTGGTGCCGGACTACCTGCACGTGGATGTGGGAGTCAACGCAGAGCTGCAATTGCAGCCTCGTCTGGAGTGTTAGTATTTTTTAATGTTTTTTATGAAAGTACTTTTCTGTGGCCGTTGAACTCATCATATATTTGTATTTATTTAAACGGTGACCCTGCTTTGCTACTGGTGCGAGAGGATCGCGTCAAGGCCCTAAAGGCTGTTAGGGCCCTGCCTGCTTCCTTCCGGCTACAGTGAGTTCCACTGTTACAGTGAGAGTTGGTAAGATCAGCGCTCTGTCCATTTGGCACATTCAGTGCATATTCTACAGAGTTCTAATTTTATTGTTTATTTACATACTGTACTTACTATTTCACACGTGAATGAGAACAATTCATATGATTTATGTATATGTTTTCAGAATTACTTCTCCGGAGAGAATAACGTGTCCCTTTTCACAAGGGACACCTTCACCATTGCCAAGACCCGTTCCACCACCGTGGATGTCCACTCCCGCACAGACCCAATCAACGGCTCCCAATGCACCAATTACGCCAATCCGGGCAGCATCTCCGGAGCCGTTAGCTGGGACATCGCGGAGTGGGGAACTCCAGTGTGGGGAACTCTTCTCTCCGGAGGCCGGCTACCACAGCGAGCTGTGGGTGGACGTGCCGTTCTACCAAGAATTGTCGGCGTTTGGGAACGGTGAGTTTATTTTTTGAAATGTCATACCAGGGGCTCAATATAAAATCAATTATCTATATTTTATATTGATATCCCTAGCACAGTTTCACTGTTGGTATATTGGCAGGAAATAAGCATAGTACTTAAAAATTCCACATAACAAACATACAAAATGTACTGTAATCCAAAAAGATACGATGTACCTACATTCTATGCAAGTAAATATGTAGTTACTAACGTAAAAAGTCTGAAATTTGAGTTTGTTTTTGGCTAATTTTTGTTCGATAGTAAGAACTTCGCACAGCATTGTGAATACCGACATCATAGTTTCACACATGACAATGCATGATATATTCGTTCTTGAGTTAATGTCAAGTGCCTCCATACATGACGCTACTTACAAGCTACTCGATCCTCGTGAGCGTATCATACGCACCGATCGTAAGTACCCCTGTACGATTTTGCTGGTAGCACCGTGTACGGGGCGCTACGCGACGTCTGTCGGTTTCAAATCAGTTTCACGCAACCGGCGCGGCGGTGCTGATCGCACGCGACGCGTTGCATCATTTGTGTCTGATACTTTTCTTTTGACGTTTGACAGAAATGGCATCGGAACATGAAAGTTTAATGTTAGATTTGTTCTGGAAGTAGAAAAAATGCATGTTTATGTAACGATACTTTACCAGAATACGTAAGAAAGTATTTAGTGGAGAAGGCATGGATTGATGTTGGAAAAAAGTCATATGACATCGCTTGACATTGTGTAAACTCCACGGCTGCATGTAAAAAATGATCAAGTTCAGTATATTCCGGATACGCTGTGTACGGAAACCAGCATTAAAGAGTGGTATATATGCAGAGTACTTGTGGTTTCGTCACAATCATGTAGTTTGTAAGTATCTCCATGAACGGAGGGCCTTACATTTCAAAACATTGGCATTAAACAGGGATTCTATCTTTTTTTTCTGTAACGGGTATTGTAGAATGAGAAATGAGACATGCCGAACTCCTTTGCGAAGGTTACATGTGATTCACCGGCTTCGAAACAGTGTAATACAGCACTTTTTTCATCAATTGAAAAAACACTTTCGCTTCACGGGACTCATTGTGTCGAGCTTCCTAGTCAAAAGCGAGGCTGTATTGGTAGTTGGGTTTTGTAACCGGACAAATTATCATTAAAATAGGTCGCTTTAAGTAGTTGGTCACTTTAAACGGATACGTTTTCCTACTAAAAGCTATGAAACCTTACTAGAGTTTCCATTATCGTCGCTTAAAACGGTAGACCGTTAAATGCAAAGTCATTATATCCGAATTCTACTGTAAATTTGTGTTTTCTATTATTTCAGAGTCAGACATGGGCAGAACCGACAACGTGGATGAGGCAGCTCTCTATCAAGAAGAGTCGGTACTTGGAAACCGTGAGTTATAAAACTAACTAACTTACCTGCACGCCATTTCCCTGCAGGGGTAGGCAGAGAGGATGGACCGCCATGCAACTCGATCTTGGCACACACACTCTTTTCTTCATTCCATACCTACCTGACTGTGCTATTCTGACTCCTGACATTGCCCGCCTCAAGTATTTGATTAACTTTTTATTTTATTATTTATATGAATACCTCACAAGAGCCTCAGCTGGAGCCAGTGAGACTATGGCATCCCCAATCGGGGTATGTTGTGAGGCTGAAGGTAGCGGGGAGGGGAAGGAGGTGTGGAAGAGGGAGGTGGGAAAGTACCTGGCTATTCAGAACTGGTCACCAAACACGGTAAAGCCATTTGAAGCAACTTTTCAATTCTCAATGGTGTCTTACACCAGGGCGATACTGAGGGTATCTTCCACTCTGGAACGTGCCGCAAATATACTATATGTTATTTTAAATGAATTTTGTGTTAAAATAACACTAATTATTCAAATAAAATTTATTTGCCCACGCCAGGATTCGATCCCACGACCACCGTATTGCGAGTCAAAAGCCGTACCAGAGGCAGTGGGTAATCGTAATATAGACACGTTAAATTAATTTGGGTTTTCTGTTGTTTCAGAAATGGATATGGACAGAATGAGCGACGTCGACCACAAAGAGAGCGATGAGGATACCTTCTGCATGCCACCAATACCTTATCATAATATTATCAACGTTTCACCTAACTCCGTTATGACCATAGACTTTAGTAGACAAGACCAGGTAGATAGTGAGGCAATGCGTTCGATTCTGCCGCCTGAAGGTTAGTTACTCTTTCGATTGGTCCAAAGATATCTCACGTTTTACTGGGATAAGGGAGACATTCACAGGCACGCCAGGACCAACTTTCAATACCGACGAAATGGGCAAACCTGTGGATGCCTTTCTTAAAATCTTTGATGCAGATGTCGTTGAACTGATGGCGAGAGAGACCAACAAGTATGCAGATCAATGGATTGCGAAAAAACAATTTAAGCGCCATGCGCGTACCAATAAATGGGCTCCCACGAATAAAGAGGAAATGTATGTATTCTTGGCAATTTTAATATATCAAGGTATTAGTCCCCTTCCTGTTGAAAAAGACTACTTCTATTTAAAAAAAACTCACCGCCATGCCTTATTTCAGCCGAGCCATGGATTATAATCGTTTTCTTCTAATTAAAACATTCCTTCACTTCACCAACAATGAAAGTCTTTTTTCTGATGTACCGTTATCTGTGCGAAGATTACAAAAGATTCAGCCCGTCTTGGACCATCTCTCAAATAAGTTTGAGACTTTATACCTGCCCGAGCAAGACATCTCTCTGGATGAATCCTTACTCTGCTATAAAGGCCGTTTAGGATTCGTCCAGATGATCAAAACCAAAGCGGCCAGCGCGGGTATAAAGTCTTACGAGCTTTGCGAGTCCAAGTCTGGCTATCTTTGGAAATTCCAAATTTATACGGGGAAGACCATTTCCAGACAGGCTGAATCGACAAATCCAGACCAGGAAGACATGACGGAAGACATAACGGAAGATATGACGGACGACACGACACTGATACTGAGAGTCTCACTCTATAGCGAGGCACAATGATATTATGTATTGATTTTCTTAAATTATGAATAGACCAATATAAATTGAATACATTTTTATTATGATAAAGTGTGTAAACAATGTTTAAATCAAAATACTGCTCTTCCATTGTAACCATACAACTGTAATATTAATTTAATTGATTTAAAAGAATATTAGGGCTTAATAAATAAATAAATCAATTATTGGTTCCATCAATTATTTTCCCCTCTACCATTTTTTTTTCGATACCTTTGCTTTTAGATATAAAATTATCACTATGATATTATTTGCCATTCGACGCTCCTACAAAGGTTTGATATATATACAATTTTATCATCATCATCATTTTACATATTCTGATTTACCCTATGTAGATTGACCTTAAGGTAGCTGTCAGAAGTGATTTTTCGTCAAATATTGGTGGATTTCATCAACTTGCAAAGTATCCCCCTGAAATATTGGCAATGTTTATATCTACGATATATATTTCATTTTAAGCCTTATTTCCTTTTTTTGCACGTTATATAAAAACATGGTTACAAATCTCCAGTTCTAATTTACAATTATTTAAAAAGTATCACCATGATTTTGACATCGTGAAATAGGCTTTCTGTATAATTCATCAAATGAATAAAATAAAGCCAACACGGCGACTATTCTTATAAATAATTGTAGGCAGTTAATTTATCTTCCTAATGTAATACCAGTTTTTGTGGTAAATTTATTAAATAGTATAATACAGTGATTTCAATTTTGCATGTCACGCACTCAAATTTTACAAAATCATTTTCTGACCAAACTTTTGAAGTGATCATAAACACACAAAAAATTATTTTTCTATTATATTCTTGCATCTGTGGTTATCAAACAGGCCATAGAGAACATAAAAACGTAGAAAATATTCAATAAAGATATTTAAAACTGCTACTGGCGGCAATTTCAAATCACAAAAACACAAATTTCGCGCATTTATAAAGTTTAAGATTTTTTAATAATTTATCTATGAATTCTAAAAATATAGGATAATTAGTAAAATATAGGTGAATTCATTGGCTGTAAAGCACTACAATCAGTTTTATGTTTCCATATTAAAATTCGGAGGTATGATTTTTTTAATGTTGGCGGAAAATATTCAAAATCGTCGCCAAAAAACCGCGAGCAATCGGAGAAAAAAGATTTTTGACGCGCGAACGTTCGAGTGGATAACAAATATTATTGCATAACCTAAAAAAAATGTTTGCATTAAATACCTCAGCCTTATCAGAGTTGGAGTGCCACCAGGTGGCCTCGCACCACGGCTCCTCGGCGCTCTTCTTGGCCAGGTAGCCAAAGGACTTCTCCCGAGCCATCTTGATGCGATCGCTCTCGGTGCGCGCAAAGGTCACGGTGACCTGCTTGGCTTCGGGCTCCATCGACGAACCCGCACCCCCGGAACCCCCTGCCTCCTCCTCCGCGCCCGACTTTTCATGCTCCTCTTCCTTCAGCCGCTTGTTCTCCTTGTCGAAATAAGAGTAGGAAGGCCGCAGCTGGACTATGCCTGGAAACAAGTGAGAAGATCCATGAATTTTTCTCCCGGATTTCGAAATAATTTAGCTATGAATGTGAAAAATCATTGATGTGGCAATAATGAAAATATTTGTGTTTTCAAAGAAGTATAAATGTCATTATATTTTTGAAAACACCTTTTGATTGTTGTTTCTCGTATAGGGTATGTATTCAGTAGAAAAAGTTAGCTATTCTGGGGAAACGTTAAGACGATAAAATGAAATATATATGAATAATAAGATACATTATCTGGTAAACAGAAAATAATTGCAAAAAAAAATAAACCTTAGTTTTTATTCTGATATTTGAGTAAAACTCATCGAGGTAATTTACGCACAGTTCCACAAATTCTTGACCAACATTTAATAAGAGGTACTCTTGAAATGGCAGCGAATTTGTAAAAAAAAATTGGGTTGAAAACTTTTTTTTTTACATGAGCTCCACACAGGAGGCCCTGAGGAAAATAATTTCCCTGAGGGCCTATGTCATCTTTGGGGATGCTGTGTGAAGGGTTTTTTAAGGAAAGGAAGGTGAGGAGGGTTCTGGGAAGGAAAAGGGTTTAAGGGGTGGGTAGGAATCTGAGGTTCAGTGTCCTGGTCTCAGACCTAAACACACCTCATCCCATGAACCCGGGCACCCCTGCTAAATCACCAAACGTAGCGAACCACTTGGGGTGACGTATGGTAGAGGTGTTGGTTATCCAATAAAGGTTCCCGGGGCGGCAGTACCCATTCCCGCCTCCCAAATTGGTTATTATCATTGACCTTTAAAGTGCATTGAAACATAGGTGTGGCCTGGCCCCAAAAGTTTTTATACCCGTTAGTTGCCAAAAAAAAATAGAAAAAATGTTTTGAGAGTCAGATTGAGAGGAAAACAGTTTTTAGGATACTCTATGTCAGGGGTGGCCAACTTGATTAAACCCAAGATCTACCGTTCACTGACGAAACCCTGTGCGACTACCCAGTGGCGTAGGGTGGGTTTCAGCCGCCTGGGACGGAGGAAAATGCAAACATTAAAAAAATGTGAAAATGACTCATGTGATGTTTTTATGTGTAAACGGTACTAAAATCACAGATTATGGAAACAACAATACTTATTCTATTGTATAAATGTATAATAAACACTTTCGTCATCTCACTTTTTTATCATTTCATATAAAAATATTTAATAAAAATTAACAATGTCGAGTGCGGTCGAGCTGCCCGTAGGAAATTTGGCGGGTAAAAATAAATGTCAGACCGCGCGAATGAGAGAATATTCTTGTTATGTAGTTCTATGGACAACTTGATAGGGATGTACAGCTGGATCCACTATCAACCTTTTACTTTTTGTTTTAGGGATGTCACTAAAATAATAACGGAGTTAGAACGATTTCTATGGAGACACACGCATTGACGTATAAACACGCTTATTGTACTTGACTGCTATCGTATTTTTAACGCGTATATCTGCTTACGTTGCTGACCGGTTTTAACCAGTTTTGTATTCAGAATTTAAAATTTCTGTTGTGGATTCATGTGCTGTGCTGACACATTTCGAAGAAAAACATCCTCTTATTCGATGTGCAGTGATAAAATTCTATTTGCAGACTATGTGTGTGCTGCCAGAATCAAAGAAAAACAATGTTCATGTTCTGAGTTTAGTTTAATTCACCCCATACAGATTTAATTGAAACCTGTTTTGTCAGAATATATCGATAAATGAAATAACAAGTTGCATATTTATTGTGTACCGAGTGAAGCTTAACATTTGAGGTGCGTTCCATATGCTGCAAATTTCTGAGATATTGAGTGTTCCATGTGTATTATTTTGGGACTCTTACGCAGAATCAATCTTAAGTTAACACGTTCCCGGACGAGCATGCTATAGCATTCGCATTGGATAGTTTAATTATGTCGCGGATGCTATAGCATTCGAAGTTTATTGAGTTTTTTTGTCAGATATGCTTGAGCAGTTGCTTTATCCCTATAAAATATAGGTAGTCTATTTCTTACTGTCACTGCTGACACAACCACAGATCGCTTACTGTCACATGAGACCTTTTCTGCACACAAAGATAAAACAGTGTTGACCCCTTCCCCTACAGCTCGCCCGGCGTACCCCGCGTGGTGGCGTATGCTATAGCATGCGTCAAATGTATTAAGATTCGTCTGCTAGAGCATTCGCGTCGCACTTGATGGTGTTGGTTGGTACGTATCATGACGGAAATGCTAGAGCAATCGCAAAAATCTAATACAAAAAAATAGTGCCAAAGTAGGGTGACTCACTGCCCGTGAACGTGTTAAAACCTGCCTTGTGTTCTAAACACAGTGTAAAAATTCGAGATGCGAAATCCTATTTCATTGATACCATTCTCGATTTCCGAGAGCAGTTATAAATTTGCAGTAGAATTCATAACATTATTGGAAGACTACTGGTGATGTGGTATAAAAATCGGCATTAAATGGGGTCGTAATAAAAAAAGGGATTTCTACCTCCCCCCCCCACCCTTGTTGAAGAACCTAATTAGGGGGGTGGCATAATTTACCTCCGCCCCGAGCGGCTGACACCCACGCTTCGCCACTGAATGTCACGTGGTCCGTTTGAAAAGTATCTGCAAATTTTTTAGCCATTTCATATAAATATCACTATGATCGATGGAATTATTAAACGGATAACTGGTGAATTCTACCAATATCTCAATTTTCTCGAAATCACTAAAGCGATTATCGAAGTCTGATACCACTGCCTTAATTTCTGCTATGTACTTGTCAGGAATGAAATTAAAGGTAATATTTTAATACATATTTTTTTACAAATTGTTGAAATTTTTACTTTTCGATGTCGACTCTCATGACGCCGTTTGACTTTGGAACGCTGCAACAGTATTCATAATTTCTGTTACCTAATGATTTATTCTTGAACTTCCCGCATAAAGATTCATTCTTAAATTAAAACCAGTTTTGAGAAAAGCTTTAAATTCGAGGTGCGCGCGCACCAGAGAAAAATCATCTGCTTGATCTGTGTGTAACTATTCTTTAAGCTTGTGGAGTCTTGATGAGTGAACACCCCCCCGGGCCGCGGTTAAATTATCAAACGTTGACCGGTTCGCGGTGATAAAAAGGTTGGGGACCACTGCTCTTGTCTATGACATTAAAGAGGAAGAATCTTACCATTTAGTGGGGTGAAGTGCATCTCTCCGTCCTGCAGAATGGCCACTGCATATTTGCTAGCGTCAGTCACAGGCGTGTTGCTCGCGTATTGCAGTTTGTCCATGATGCCAGACTTGAAGTATGCATTTTTATCTTTCTCCTTGTGTAGCACATGGGATGGCTGAAATTATCAAAGAATTATTATTCATATTTAATTCTGATATGAATTACAAATTTTTTCTTCAACATTTAAAAACAACATTGATCGAGCAGAAAATAATGTTTACTACAATATCTATACAACGTGTCCAGAAACTCGTAATACATGCGGGAAACTAGTGAATCTACATCACGTAGAGAACCCAAAAAACTTATTTTTTTCGATCTGAGCATTTCGATTTTTATATTATTTTTTAACGATTTTTCCAATTTTTCGGCAACTAAAGGGTTAAAAAAAATTTCGAGTCTGGTTTACCATTCAGTGCATTTTAAAAGACATTATACACTAATATTAACCCTCTAGTGACCGATTTTTTCAAATTTGACCAAAAAAATTCCAACTTCGGACCTGATTTACTCGAAAACGAAAGCTCAAATCAAAAATATTATACCACGAATCGACTCCGAATGTGATGTAGATTGACCAGTTTCTCGCTTGTACTACGAGTTTCTGGACACCGTGTATATATAAAAATCAAAATAAATTGGCTTGGGTGTATGTATATGAGTATATGAGATGTGTTGCTAAACCATTCATCCGATTGCGATGAAACTTTGGGGATTTGATGTGCGCATACTCGCGATGGTTTCTATATACATGGTTTCATCAAATTATGCATTGTTAAACCGTTCATCCAATTGCGATGAAATTTTGGTAAGTTGTCGAGAGCATGCCCGCAAAGGTTTCTATATATACTGGTGAGCTCTGGCATTATGAAATTTGTATAAAAAAATTGCAAAAGGTGGCACGCGAGCTGTTTGAAAACTGAATGTACCGGGACGGAATTCAGAAAAACTGCTTTTATTATTTCAATTACATTAAATGAAAATTCGCTTTTGTCATATGGGATGACAACTGTAAGCCATTTACAATAATTTATGTCCGTGTTCTATGACATTTTTAATTGAAATTTTAAATGCAGTGTTTCCCAAATGCAAATAGTTGTCTTTTATAGCAGTGCTCCGCAAACGGTGTGCCGCAGCACACTTGTGTGTCGTAAGCCGGATACAGGTGTGACGCGGTCAAGTAATGAAAAATTATTTAGTTATAATTTTTATCCTTCAAGATATAGTACAGATAAATGATATACCTAAATAATTTTTCAACAGTCCCCCAGCGTCTGGTGCCAACCGATGACAATACGCTTTGTACACGCCCACGTCCAGACCAAATGAACCACAGAACAGAGAATAATGACCCTTCGGCGCGCTGCCGAGGGTCATGCGCTACGACGCGTTCAGCTTTGCCAACTTATAGCTACTTTTAATATCTATATATGTTAGCTTTTGATGTACCGCGGAATTCTAGGAAGAACTTTTGTGTGTCGTAGATGAGAGAAGGTTGCGAAGCCACTGTTTTATAGTAATAAAGGTGAATCAAAAGGTTTTTCCTATAAAATATTAGTAAAGCGTGTTCAGTCGAAACCTTACTTACCACAGTATTACGTCAAAATATAGCCCAAAAATCAATGGAAATTGCAACAAAAAATGTATCAATATATTATGTGACATATGCACCATTGAAATCATTTTTTTTTTTCAATTACATTTTCGGACTACTTGCCAGAATATTTACCAAATGTACTGAGATATCAACTGCATACAAATAATGAATCTCATGTAACACCCATTTATATATATGTGACCAGCAATGGGACGGAATTAGCAGCCTAGCAGAAATAGAAGAAGAGGAGGGGTTTCCGGTTGCGATGGGAAGGAGAGTTCCGTTTATGGAGGGAGAGAAAAAGAGAACTGAACCGCTAGTTATGTCAAATTGTGTTGAAATCATCAATAAACCGTGATATACAGATTACAGACTATTATTTGACATTTTCCTGCACACCAAGTTATTTAATGTTACACTCAATTTTTTTTTTAAAGTAGACGGAAAAAGTTCGGTTTATGGGCGAAATTCCTAAAAAATAAAACTAGTTATTTTTATACTAACTTTGGGCCGTGGAATCCGAATCTGAAAGAATTAGGTTGGGGCAAGCAAATATAAACTGAATAACACGACTGCAAAATTTTAAATTCATACACAGCTTACAGGCCATTTTGACGCTATCAACAATTTCATAGAAAAAACCAAAGATATTTTATGTTCAACCACAGAAAATTAAGTGTTGTCATAAGCAATAATATCAATAACGTAAAACTTTCAGACACGATACTTCCTCACATGATAATTCATCACATAACTGACATTAACCTGATGAATTATGACGTCAAAGCAAGAAAACATCCCAGTTTTCAAGTAGTTTAGCGGCTACGCTAGGTTTGTGTAACATGGTTTGTGATAGAAAAGAAAGTACCCCCTTCGTAGCGCCTACTCGCGTCAAGGCAAGAAAACATCCCAGTTTTCAAGTAGTTTAGCGGCTACGCTAGGTTTGTGTAACATGGTTTGTGATAGAAAAGAAAGTACCCCCTTCGTAGCGCCTACTCGCGTCAAGGCAACAAACATCCCAGCTTGCAAGTAGTTTAACAGCTACGCTAGGTTTGTGTAACATGGTTTGTGATACAAAAGTGAATAAAATTTATAAAAAATAATTACTGAAATTATAAACATGTTTTTTTACGTTATTGATATTATTGCTTAATGGCAACACTTAATTTTATGTGGTAATATGTTATCTTTAGTTTTTTCTATGATCTTTATTCTCAGAAAAA
Source organism: Limnephilus rhombicus (assembly GCA_929108145.2). Lineage (NCBI taxonomy): Eukaryota > Metazoa > Arthropoda > Insecta > Trichoptera > Limnephilidae > Limnephilus > Limnephilus rhombicus. The sequence goes on along the minus strand of OV815280.1, from coordinate 51,608,826 downwards.
AATGGCCTGTTATTCCTGTTATATTGTATGTAAATTCAAAATTGTACAGTCGTTTAACTCAGTTAATATTGCCGAGTGTAACCTAATTCTTTCGAATTCGGATTTCCCAGCCCAAAGTTAGTATAAAGATAATTAAATTTCTTCTTTCGGAGTATCGCCCATAAAAAGATGTGTCATTAATTTATTGGAGATTGTTTGTGTATCGAAAAATTTTAAGTCGTGTTATTCAGTTTATATTTGCTTGCCCCAACCTAATTCTTTCAGATTCGGATTCCCCGGCCCAAAGTTAGTATAAAAATAACTAGTTTTATTTTTTAGGAATTTCGCCCATAAACCGAACTTTACCCAAGTAAACAACATGTTTACCTTGAAAATTTCCAACTATCAAATAGCATATGAATAGATTCAAATAATGTTCAAACACAAACCTTGACTCCGTCGGTATTAAGGGCTATTTGTTCCCCTTTAGAAGTACTGTATCTGTCACTGTCAGTGTCCAGACCAAACTCCAGTTTCACTTCTTGGTGAACTGGTTTTATTCTAGAATTTAATACAGCGGCATTCTCCCACCCCTCCTTGGCGGACCTCAGGGGATATTGAAACACATAAAGCTCCTTCGATAATGTCTGCGATAAGTAAACAGGAATCTGAAAGAAAACGTGTAAAAAGGCGTGCAAAATTTCCACGGAAAATCATAAACATAACCTAGAAATCTTTGCCACGTTGAAAAATGAGATTCGCTAATGCATGTTTTTCTTACTTCTTGAACGATAGAATCTTCCTCTTCGTCCATTTTTTAATTTTAAGTAAAATGCTCGTATCACGACGTCAGCATTGATTTTAGGATGAAGTTGGAAACCGGCATAAAATTAGACTCCGCACTCGTCATAGACAAATATTCCACTGACAACCGGAAATTTTGACAGTTTACTTTATGGTACTGTTCTTCAGCTTGTCGAACGGCTGTCAATTCGGGATTGTGGAATCGAAAACGACATGTTTGAGTCGATTGAGTAAATCATGAAATTATAATATTTATGTTGATTTTAATTTATTTTATGACACTCTCTAGTAAAATCACACGTGTAACGTAATGTTTTATTTTACGCATTTAGTATGGTGCATAAATATACTAATCACGTATGGTGACCCGACAATTGGCCGGCCCATAAATAAACCAATCCCGGCCCGCCGAGTTTGCCCCCTCCCGGATATTGGTCCGCCGCATAAATATACCAAACCACCCACGTCCGTCGGGTGTTGGCCCGTCGATAATTGATCCCCGGTTAGTTGATCCGCCCGCAGTTGTTGAGACCCCGGACAGCTGATCCCTCTCCCAACTGATCTCACGGACAGTCATTCCCTCTACCACTTGATCTCTCGGACGGTTATTCTCCTAAAAGATTATGTAATATGCGAAGTGGATATACGGCCGTGGATATACGATAAAGTTATATCTTCAGGCGTCTTGAGTGGACATCCACTACACAAATATTTTTACTAACCATAATGCCGAGTCCGCGAAGGAGCATGCTTTGAGACTATATGGCTGAGCAACAAAATACGACATATTTATATGTGCAGTCGGCTTAGCAAAAAAACCGTCCCAACCGTCTAAAGCCAGTGAGACTATGGCATCCCCAGTTTGTTGTGAGGCTGAAGGTAGTGGGCAGGGGAAGAAGATTTGGAAGACGTACCTGGCTATTCAGATCTAGTCACCAATCACGGTTAAAGCCATTTCAATCAACGTTTCAATTCTGAATGGTGGTCTTACACCAAGGCGATACTGAGAGTATCTTAAACTCTCAAATAATGCTTAAAATATAAAAAAAATTTCAATTTGTAACAAAAGCCGCCCGGTGGTAAGTATTTTTTGAAAAGGTGAGTCTTTCACTTCTACTACCCTAATTACAGTCTCAGGTACTTAATAAAATTGTACCTGCCTTTTACAGATTAATTGGTTCAGTTATCGACTTTTGTTATACCTACGGCCGTAGGTATATTTTCTCTGCATACCCATTTGGGGACACTTAGTTATCTTATAATATGTTAGTAGATTTTGCGTATTTTCTAAACATACTATATGTATAAGTACGTCGTATTTTGTTATTCGGCCGTAGAGCCTCACCGCATGCTCCTTATTGTAAGTAAACATGCATAGCGGATTTTCACTCAGATATAAGTATACTGACTTTGGTTGTACGGCCGTATATCCTCTTTGCATACATACTTGAAGAAATATTTTTTAGGGGTTCAACTGTCCGAGGGATCAACTGGCAGAGGGATCAAATGTCCGGAGGTTCAACTGTCGGCGGGCCAACTGTCGCCGAGCCAATTGTCGTCGGATCATCGAACCATACACCAATGAATCACTTTACGTACATTATGCTGCTCTCATATATTTTAGTTTGACCCTTTACTACATCAACTACATCGTTCATTTTTTGTTAGAACTTACTCTTCCTGTGCATTGTTTCTACTATTTATCCATAATGCAGTATACAAACACTGCCAAACATATAAAATGGTGCCGTGTTTTGGCAATAAATTATTTTTCTAAATAATTTTTAGTATAATCAATATATATATTATAAAAGAAAGTCCAAAAAAACGTGCGGAACGCAAAAACTCAGAAAGGAGTGCCGGTACGATCAAGAGGGTTATATGGTATGGTAGATATCTATCCCCCCTAGGGAATAAGGGTATTCGTTTTTACCTAAAGGGCTTGCTTTTGAAGATATAAGGGCTGAAAGTTATAAGAAGACTCCAGAAATTTCAAGAAGAGTCTAGAAGATTCCGGAAACTTATAGAAAATTCGATAAAACTCTGGAATGTTCTAGAAGAAGTGAAGAAGTAAGTAAGCGATTCTAGAAGGTTCCGGAAAGTTCAAGAAGGTTCGATAAAGCTGTAGAAAGTTCTGAAAGGAGTGGAGGAGTGTGTCGGGGTAGAAGGTTCCGGAAAATTCTAGAAGGTTCGATAAAGCTGTAGAAAGTTCGGAAAGGAGTGGAGGAGTGTATCTAGAAGGTTCCGGAAAATTCTGGAAGATTCCAAAAAGCTGTAGGAAGTTCTAGAAGGTTTGATACAGCTGTACAAAGTTCTGGAAGGAGTGACGGAGTAAGTCAGTGAATCTAGAAGGTTGTGGAAAGTTCTAGAAGGTTCGATAAAGCTGTAGAAAGTTCTGAAAGGTGTGGCGTAGTATGTTGGTGAGTCTAGAAGGATCTGTAGGGCGATTCTGGTTCTTTTTAACGCAGTGATCCTTTCCTTTCCTTCAAATTAACGTCAATTGCGATTCACGTTCTCTCGATGACAGTTGAATCCTTTCCTTTGCGCTTCGCAAAGGAAAGGATCTAAAGGAGACCGTACGGGCTGTCATTAGCGAGGAATTGACTGACATTAAAGTGTGACATTGACGACGATTATCGATATTTGCGTATTTTAACAAAAGAAAACTTAATATTGTCGTAAGTTTTGACTGTAAACCTGATTAGTGAAGTATTCTTTACATAATAATGGTATTAAATTTCCCGAATTACCGTAATTGCGATGTTTGAACTAGTCACAACTCGGGCCTATTTTTCAGAAAGTCTAAATGTTTCTGCTTCGCATTAAATTCCAAATTAATGGAATATTTGCGAACCTTTCCGAAAACTGAAAACTTTTTTTGAAAGGTGATGAAATACGCTATCAAATTTTATTATTAGAAGTAACCATGTTATTTTCTAAATATAAATGTTTTGAATACAACATAAAAAATGTCTCACCTTACGTTTTTCCCACTAAAATTACTGGAACTGATAAAAAAACACACACACACACACATATTTTATTAGACAAATGTATTATAAACTTTATCACCACCTCGCTTTTTTGTCGTTTCATGTAAAATAATTTTTTAAAAAATTCACAAAGTTTCTTGTTTTTTCTTTCAAATCGCCACTGGCAACTTTTGTTTCATAAAGGTGATCATTTTAACTATTTTGTGGTTAACTTTTAGATTTAAATAAAAAGCGAGATATTTTCTCTTTCCAACACCGTTTAGATCATATTTCTAACCATGATGGTAAGGGAGATACAACGATTTTTATGAGACCTGTGTGAGTTGTTCCGAAAACCAAATAAATTAGCCTGAGGGGTTTTAAAGTACATAACTTGCAAAATGTCTGATAAGAGTCATTTAATTTACAATAAACTACATGTTTAAAGTATGTGTGATATATCTGGCTGAAGGAGATAGGAAAACATGGTTCATAGGTAAAAATAATTAAAATGGCATGAAGTGAAACATATATTTTATTAAAAATACTCATAAATTGCAAAACACATAAGGATAATAAATCAAATAATTTCTTAAAACTTTATTTTGTCTTAGGTTTTCCTACATAAACTTAAGCCTTTCTTATGTTTACTTGTAACTTTGTACTTCCCGGAAAGGTTTTTTTGTTCAATCTGTTGTGAAAATACAAAAAAAATTAGGGAATCCTGAACTTTTATATTATCGTTTGTAATTTTAATATTCTAATCAATAAATTCACTAATTAAAGCCCAAAAAAATGTCATGAAAATTATATTAAAAGATCTTAAAAAGATTAGCGCCGTCAATAATCAATTAATAATCTTGACGTATCAATAATCTTAATTAAACAATTCTACTGTGAAGCAATACTACTTTAATAAATCCTACTTTCATTTAACCATCAACAGCAACATTATAACTAAAAACTCAAATAAAAAGGTGGATTCAAAACATACAATTCAATTCAATTTTATTTATTCATTTTAAAATATTACAATTTCAAAGTGTTTTTAAAAGAGAAAATATTTACAGATATTAAGATAAACAGATTTAGACTAACAGCAACAAAGCTTGTCGTTTGAATTGTGCTTCATTGATGTTAAACATATCGATATTCGAAGTGATTTCATTTAACAACCAGACAGCTCTCCCGACTGGCATAACCATTCGCAAATTAGTTCTGCAAGCCGGGAGATAAAACAGTCTATGCTGTCGGTGACGGAGAAAGTTGGTAGGGTAGAGCCACGGGTAGTAGCCATATTCCCTCAGGTAAAGAAATCTCAGAAATTTCTTCTGAACCTTCTCCAACATGAGGGAATACTTCACTTGGTGTGGGCTCCAAACCACCGACCCACTCTCAAGTCTACTCCTAACCAAACTCCTGCACAAACACTCGACCGAGCTAAAAAAAACATCACAAAATATATTTATAATTCTTTCAGAAACTTCATATTATGTATATAATTTTAAATATTAATATGCAAATGAAATCCTCAGCGGAGGAGATCCCAATGATATCATCGCCTCAGTCACCAGCATTTCTTCATAACTCTAGAGCAGTCATCAGCAACAGTACCATACATTGACCACTGCCCTTTTCCATCAGTCAGAAGAAATCTCTGAAAAAGAAATAAAAGTATCAAATTGTATCACATGAAATTTAACTAAATATCTAACCATCACGCTGTTTCCCGCAGGGGTAGGCAGAGAGGACGGACTGCCAAACAACTCAGACTTGGCATACCTTCCTTGCCTCGTTTACATTCATACATCGTCTCATACATGCTCTTCTATTATTCTGACTCAGGCCAAGTCAAACATGGCCCAACTAAAGTATCTGATTCACTTGGTCATGCCATGTCATTCTTGGGCGTCTTCGGCTTCTACTTCTACATTCACAGGTGACATACGCTTTAATATACTGCGTTTAAGGTTAAACGGAACATGGAAATGTTATAATCTACGCATTCACAGATGGCGCCAATTTATTTATTTTAGGTTAAAATACTTTTTGCAAGTTACTCTAAAAGTTACTTTAAAATATTAAGGTAAATTAATTGTTTGAGCTCTATGTATTCAGTATGAATATGAATAAATAGTTTCGTCTAAAAACAAACTCAAATCTTTCCATAAAGGCTAACAAATACAATATTGGATTGAGTGACCGATACAAAAGTGGACTTGTAAGCCTTCCTTGAACGATTGTTTATGTACAAAACTATGTATTCATATTGAATAAGTGCGAGCGAAAACAATTAAATTATCTTAATATTTTAAAGCAAAACTTGCAATAAGTGTTTTAACCTAAAATAATCAAATTGGCGCCATCTGTGAATGCGTAGATTCTAACGTAGGTTCCATTAAACCTTAACCAAAAACAATTAATGATCAATATCAGTTGATATATTTCACTACGAAACACAATATAACAAAGTTTTTTTTTTAATCAAAATACATACTTCATCATTGGGAAGGTCTTCCAGCACATTTGCCATTCGACTGATTCTGTTCATGAAAGAATTATCCTAGTTGACGTCCAGATAATTGTCCTCGTGCTGTCAATTTGCGGGCGGTCAAACTTCAATCATCACTCATCAGCTACAGCGAATTCTACTGCCACTCGCATCAGTGTCTGTAAAAGAAATAAACATCAAATTGTATCATACAATTGCATAATATTTAAAATAACACATATTATTTTAGCTAGCAAATAAATTTCTGTTTCTCAGAATCTGGTATTTTGACTCTGCATATTCTGTCTGCAGAAGGTGGCATAGGCTGTGCTTCTTTTAACCAAAAAAAAAACAGTTCAACACATGTTGAATTATACAGCACCATACACATATAAAAATACAGTTATTTATTTATTAATTTACAGACAACAGTCCATTAAAAACATAATAATAACACGAATAAAAAAACAGAGATGACAGTGAAGGGAGAGCACATAAAAATTAATAGCAATGACAATATAAAATATAAAAAGTACATATAGAGACACTACAAGTCCAAAGCATAAAGAAGCATTTAAATATTGCATATCGACTGCCGAAAGTCATTTAGTTTTACACCAAAAAAATCAATGCTTTGACTTACATTGACAAGTCTCGATATTCTGGATAAGGGAGAATGGTATCCGTAATTAGTAGAATGTTGATTGAGGAACAGCAATCCATTATTTCGAAGCCTATGGGAAGCGATGTTAAACTGGATGAGTTGTAACAATGCAGGTGTATCAGTAATACTGTTGATAATTTTAAATATGCAAATTAGATCAGAGTCCTTTCTACGTTTTTCTAAAGAAGACATGTTTAAAATGTATTCAATTTCATCATATGAGTACTTGCCTCTTTCAAGACCCAACCTCCAAGCAATTCCTCTTAGGAAACGATGTACGGATTCGATGTGACAAATGTGGACAGCGTTACATACATCATTGGGAAGGTATTCGGGCTTGATTCCTTCAACTGCCTGTGTTCTCCATTTCATACACGTTCCATCCGCCAGGAGCATATATATGGAATAAACAGTTTGATGATCAAAACGCTGAAAAATAATTTTACGCCAATTAACGTCACATTACTTAATTACATATATTTTTTCATATGTTTCTTAACAAATTAATACAGTAAAATAATATTATTCTGTAAAATATTAAATGAACTGTCTCGATTTTTACTTGAAAAGGGTTATCTCAAATGTCGAACTTCAGACATAATCTTGTTGACAATTGGGTTAGAGTCAAATATGAGTACATTTATATGCTTTTAGATACATTATATAGCATTTACTTACCTCATTATTGCTTTGTGCAGCAAAATATAGTTAAATAAGCGAACCGACATGACTGATATACTCAATATTGCTTAATATCATAAATAAACCAATCCCCTCAATATACTGAAATCTTGACAGCCATCTTGGGCGGCATTCTGTATTCATCTGTCACTTTTAGAAGTGGTGAAGGAATAACAAAGTGATTACTATCTAGCGAGGTAGGTACCTTTTTACGAAACGAAAATCTTCGATAAACGGCTTTATACGTTATTTTAAAATAAAATAAGATGTGATTAAAATGCAATACAATGTTAAATCATTGTTTTAAAAGTTTTGGTTGACAACCTTGCGTTATTAGATTGTATTTCATTTATCAGTGTTTTCAAAAAATCTCTAACCCAATGTTTTGGGATTTTTTACTAGGTCTCTCTCCTTAACACGATTATGTGAGGATAGCGCTCAAATGTGGGAGAACGGGAATCGCTTGCTTGTAATGCGGCGTAAAGTGCGCAACCTTACATTGTTGGCGAATGCTAGCGTTAAGGTTAACGCAAAAAGAACGGGAATCGCGCTCCAGGACCATTACCACTGGATGTAGGGAGGCCAGCCAGCTTTAATCATCATCATCAGCGTGTACCTCTGGAAGGCGTGCACGAGACCGGTCCCTTTTTTACAGTTCTTGTGAAGACGCTGATACGTCTGTTACAATACCTGTTATTTAATAACAGCTCGTAGATTATGTAGGAGGGTAGATACGGAACGGAAAACGGCCAACGGGACGGCATCGTTATTCGTTACTTGTTGCTGGAGCTGAGTCGATAACGACACGTTATTTTTTTTTTTTACATAAATACCGCACAAGAGTCCCAACTGCTCCCGTCTGGAGCCAGTTGGACTATGGCATCCCCAATTGGGGTATGTTGTGAGGCTGAAGGTAGTGGGGAGGGGAAGGAGATAGGGAAGAGGAAGGTGGAGAAGTACCTGGCTATTCAGATCTGGTCACCAAACATGGCAGAAGCCATTTCAAGCAACGTTTCAATTCTGAATGGTGGTCTTACACCAGGGCGATACTGAGAGTATCTTCCACTCTGGAACGTGCCGCAAATATACTATATATTATTTTAAATTAATATTTTGAGAAATACACAAATTAATCAAATATTTTTTTTTTGCCACGCTGGGATTCGATCCCGCGACCTTCGGAATGCTAGTCAAGCGCCTTACCGCTGCACTACGCCGGTCGTCATATATGTCATATTGTTATATGTTATATGTCATATTGTGATTTTAAATCTTTACTTATATTAGTCATCCGAAAATAACCATTATTTAGATCTCTGGTAGTATGCTTATTTATTGTTTTTTGCCTACCAAAAATAATTGAATCAAATCTGGAGATATTTTTTAATTGTATGAAATTTGTACATTTAGGTACTCACGATCCTCACCAATACTTATGTGCAGAGAAGCTATTGAAGGCTTGAAGGATCCACCCTCTCGTTACATTATCGATTAGCACTTAATACATTTAGGTTTCAAATATTTTTTAAGGTTTGAAACTATAGATTTCATGGAAGTAAAAAACTGCTGGAAATGGCTGAAAAGGCTGGAAAATTAAGCATATTTTGAATGAGAGATAATGTCTTCCCTCCACTACTTGTTGTCATGTTAACTGGTAACGTGGTAACGCGGTAAATGACTGCATTGGGGTATGTTAAGTAATAAAATTACTAAATATATTGTATTTATTCATTAACAATTACATTTATATAATATGAAGTGCATTCATACACAAATCAAAAATTAAATGTATTATTCTATAAATATATATCTATACGTTCCTAGTACTTACATACAAAAAAAAACAAGTTTCAGATTGTTTTGATAACATACGAGTATATCATACAAATTTTTACAATAAAGTGGTTTTGAAAGTATAAATCGTACGTAATAATAATATGAAATACCTACTTTTATAACAGCCAAGAGATCGATTGAATATTTTTTTTAAATCTAGTATATTTGTAATCTAGTCATCTATACTATGAGACATGGATAAATATTTAACAAAAGTAGAAGAAAGCAAGTAAGAACAATATATAATGATAATTCATCGATATAATTCGTATTTATCCTGCGGCCACTTGTGGTATTAAATTCGACCAAATGGGTTACTAGATACATAGAATACTTTATCGGCTTATCAACTAGCAAAGCAAATTGGAAAAACCAAAGTATGGCATTTATGATCGAACATTCCTTTGGAAACGTAAATATTGACATTCTTTTCTTCAATTGTTGTGGTTTAATATTTTAACATCACCAAAAATACCCAAATTTATGTTAATAGCCTAATGACAGAGCACAGTTAAGTGAAGCAAAATTTCTAAGAAATGTTAAATAACTAAATTGTCCGTATTCATAACGTCACTTGACTTGGTCATTTAATCAATGCCTTAACCACAATGAAATGCCCCAGGAACCGAAGGAACAATTTTAAATTTTTTACATATTTTTATATGTAGGTATCTCAGATAGGTTACAAGTCAACAAATTCATTCAAAATAGAATTTTTATTTAGATTTTACTAGTTTTTATGGCATGTGAAAGGTATTTAATTATTTATAAAAACACGCCATAATACGACGTTTGGGAGGGATCAATTTGGGAGGCGGGAATGGGTACCGCCGCCCCGGGAACCTTTATTGGATAACCAACACCTCTGCCATAGGTCACCCCAAGTGGTTCGCTACGTTTGGTGATTTAGCAGGGGTGCCCGGGTTCATGGGGTGAGGTTTGTCTAGGTCTTGGAGGCGGATGACCAGGACATACTGAACCCCAGATTCCTACCCACCCCTTAAACCCTTTTCCTTCCCAGAACTCTCCTCTCCTTCCTTTCTTAAAAAAAACCCTCCACACAGCATCCCCAAAGATGACATAGGCCCTGGGGGAAATTATTTTCCTCAGGGCCTCCTGTGTGGAGCTTATGTAAAAAAAAACCATAATCCAAAAACAAAAAAAAAACTACATGCATTACATACTTGTGTATATAAATACGAACTTTACAACTTTTCAAATCTATTAAATGCAAATTTAAATTAATCTGTCTCTTCTTTTAAATTCAGGAAGTACATTCTTCAATCGATTTTCTGTTCGACATCTTGATAAAAACATTTATATTCGAAATGTTTCACAACAAAAACACTAACATCTATCATAAATTTCCACAAACAACGAAACTATCAACACTTAAATAAATGCCACCTCTGGTCTGGAGTTCAAAAATACCTGAAAAATACCCTATAATCTGTGCAGAAACGGGCGGTCCGTTTAATAGATTCTCCTAACTTAAAAAACGGATTGCAATCTTTAGAGTACAGGCGTCGGGTGGGAATACTATCCTTGTTCTACCGGTATTACAATGGAAGATGCTCCGAGGAACTAGCGTCATTGATCCCTTTGGCACCGGTGCATAGTCAGGAAACACGACAAACGCGTGCTCAACATTTGTACACGATTGACATTTATCACATGAGAAGGGCTCATTCTTGTGTTCAAAAGCTCATTCATGATTTGCCAGCCTCTGTGTTTCCTCCTTCCTACAACATGGGTCTCTTCAAGACCAATGTTCATTCCTTTTTCTCCTTAAAAAGACCCTCCACACAGCATCCCAGATGACATAGGCAATGAGGGAAATTATTTTCCTCAGGGCCTCCTGTGTGGAGAGAATGTAAAAAAAGTCTATATCCCCACAATCCTCTAGTCCTCTACATAACTATAAAACCATCACAGTACATTATTTTTTTATTTTAGTTTATTTAGGAAACAAACAGTTATACATATTTTAATAAGAAAGTAACATATTACATGATTGCATTAACCAGCGAAGTTTCCGCTACAATTTATAATATATATATATATATATATATTTATATATATAAAAACATGGAATAAAACATTAAATAAAACATAAAGTGGTAGAAAAAAAAAGAAAAAAATATATATATATACAACAGAAATGAAAGAAAAAAACACACACACAAATTAAAGCATATGGGATATATAAATCATCCAAATATTATTATTATTATAAAAAGAAGGAAAACCAACATAATGAGAATGAAAAAAATAACATGCAGCAGGGGTGGAGAGTTCGTAATTAACAATTTGTTTTATTTTTTTCTATTATGGATTTAATAAATTGGCCTGAGGACAAATGGAAAATATCAGCGTCGTAAAAGATATCATTGTATTTTGTGCACGTCCTTCGGAGAAATGAATGTTGTGTGTAATTTGTTTTTGAGTGTGGGATGTAGAATAGTTGGTTTGATCTTGTGTTTCTTATTGGACAGTGGAAATTAATGTGTTCTAGAAGATAGTTGTTGTCAACAACGTTATTATTCTAAAACCACCACAGAACATTATTCACAAAGATTTAAATAATAAACCTGTATTACTTGTAATGTTAAAAAAAACGGAAGAACGGAATAACGAAGAATGAATTTGAGCCGATAACCGGGCGTTGCAAATAACGAAAGTATTCAGAATAACTGAACTGATCTAATATCTAATAACGAAATATTGCCAATAACGAATGGAACGGAATAACAGATTATCGAACAATACGTCGGTTCTATTCGGGAATCTTCGGTGATCGGCAATTCCTAGAACTAAGGTCTAAAGGTCCTACTACGGTCGGCTTAGGTATAAAATAACGAAGTTATTCCATACCCTGTTATGCGTTGCTACAGTGAAAGTTGCTTCAGTGCGTTGCTTCAGTGCGCACTTGAAGTGAAATGTCACAAAACTGCGCTATATAAATGAAATGTTATTATTATTACAGTAACAGGTACGCCGTTATTTTATTTTAATTTAATTTTTTTTTTGCAGAAACAAACAGTACATTATTACATAATGGAAAATAGTTACAAAGTTATAGAATTAATACAATAATTGGTACCAATGACATGTCGCTGTTATCTACTTATATTTTGTGAGATAAATAATACAATATACCTAAATTAAGTTAGTAACATATTAAAGGAGAGGGGTGTGTGAGAGTGTTTGTATGTGTGTAAATGCGCGTGTGAGTGTGTGGATGTGTGTTTTATGTGTGCGAATTCAGTGTGCTAAAAATGTTTTTCTTAAATAGAGTGAGGGAATCAAAAAATATATCGGTATTTGTGGTTTTTTTAATTGAGTTGAAACTTTGAAGGATGCGGGAAATAGGGGAGTTGGCTGCAGCGTTCGTATTATTACTGGTTGTGTAAAAAAGGTTGGTGTGGCGAGTTCTTTTAGATGGGATGTTAAAATTTATTTGGGATAGAAGTTCTGGGCAGTCTATTTCGTAATGTATAATTTTATGGAGAAATGTCATGTCAGCTACCGTTCGCCTGGATTTCAGGGATTGGAGAGTGCAGATGTAATTATTGTTGTATTTATAACCGAGATACTTAATAAATTTATTTTGTATGCGCTCTATGTGGTTGACGTATTGGGTGTATTTGGGATTCCAGACAGGCGATGCAAATTCCAGTGTACTTCTGACTAGTGAGGAGTAAAGCATTACTAGAGTATGTGGATTTCTAAATAATTTACTCAGACGTAGTATAAAACCCAACATTTTGTAAGATCTATCAGTGATTGAATCATGTGCGTTTTAAATATAAGTTTACTATCTAAATAGACTCCAAGGTCCTTACATTCATTTTTTGAGATCACGGGTTTATCGCAGAGTGAATATGAAAAGTTAATTAGATGCTTGTTTCTAGTAAAGGACATAGTGTGGCATTTGAAGATACTATGTTATCCATACCTGTTAACGTTATATTAGGCACACCTCTACTTCAGGCCACCGGCCGCGCAAAAAAGATCGATAGGTTTACATGACTCCAGATACTAATATCTACAGCCTGTAAGTCGGACGAATATCTACAGCTCATATGTTGAACTAATATCTACGAACTTCAGAGTGTTGACTAATATCTACAGAGCTAAGGTCGGACGAATATCTACGACGGTCCCAGTGTTGACTAATATCTACAGAGCGTAGGTTGAACTAATATCTACAGAGCGTAGGTTGGACTCATCAGCTAAATGTGTCCAATAGTCCGATATTAGGGATTTTTACATACATACTTATATAAATTAAGTTTTTTAAACTTCATAGGCAATATTACGTTATTCCAATATACTATACATAATTGCAAATCCAACCTCTGCCAGTGCTGTAGATATTCATCAACACTTTGGTTCTCATAGATATTAGTCAGCAGTTTGAGCTGTAGATATTCGTCAACACTTTGGTACTCATAGATATTAGTCAACAGTTTGAGCTGTAGATATTCGTCAACACTTGGTTTTCGTAGATATAAGTTCGATTTTTTCAGTTTTTGGAATTCCTGTAGATATTAGTAGACGCCTCCGTTTACATCGCAGTTCACTGTGAGACTTTTCTACGCTGCGGCCTGAAGTGGCGCGGGACTCAGTCGCTCCGAAGTGTGCGTGTGGGACATGCTTTTCTCTTGTAGCTTACAAAAACACATTTTCCCTCTTCTCTAAAAAAAGTAATACTGTTTTTTGCCTCATGGTACACCAATGTCGTCCTTCGAATTCCGATTCTGATTGGTTCTGGCCTGTGGCGTGGTATATCTAATATCTATGGTTGTGGCTAATAATTTTAATTTATAAAAAAACACTATTTGACGGACGCGTTTGACGTTTATTATGTAAATATTTTTATTTATTTACAATGATTATAATTGAAATCAATTTACAGTTTTATTTTTGTATTAAAATAAGAGAACTGTGGAACTTAAGCATAACTTTTATCTGAAAATACTCTAAAAGTGATAAATAATAATGAAGGGAACAAATTTAATATAGCTTCCAAGCAATGTTGTAATATTATTTTTAGTACAACTTTGCTTTTACATGGCTTTTACTTAGAAAAGTTCATTAAAAATCTACAAGAATGAATCATACTGACGTAAAACAAAAACTGGGCAATGTGAACATAATGAACCATCCCACATGCCATTATCTACATTATTTTCTCATCCCGACAGCTAGAAGCTAGAAGATAACAAATGCGTCGCTCCTGATAAAATATCGAAAAAATAATTTATTTATAAATGAGTTCTGGTATTGGTGATAAGAGCATCCTGCGATATACAATATTATTTACAAAACTAAAATAACAGGAAACTGTGCACAGCTTTGTACCAAAATGTGATATTACATTTAAAGATCTAAGTTTGGTATTAGTAAGTTATTAGTTGTGCAATGTTTATGTTTTGTAAAAGGATGTTACTCAGAGTTAGAGGCTCCATTTTTAAAACTCTCTTCGGCATTCTGTTGGTCATCTCTGTTCGACATGTGTACATGACTTACGATGTCAAGCCTCATCACGATTACCCCGTTCTTATCTGGTGGACCACAACGTTCCACGGAGTCGGAGGCATGTCCAAGAACCTTCGCTGCAAAAATAACGACATTTGCGAATTCACAAATGAATTGGAAAGGCGATACCACCAAAGCACAGAAGGGTTTTTGTTTTACGGAAGTGATTTTGATTACTTGAATCTCCCACTGCCGAGAGATGCGGGAAAATACATTTGGGCTCTGCTGCATGAAGAATCTCCAAGAAATACTCCCATCATACAACACGAACCTTCTCTTCAACTGTTTAATTATTCTTCTACAATATCTCGCTACAGTGACGTGCCTTTGACACTTCAACATTTAGATAGTTTAGAAGACTTGCTAACTGATAAATATTTGGTTTCGACTGCTGCGAAAAACAGTTTATTAACTAACAAACTCGCGCCTATTTTATATATACAAACAGATTGTGAAACATCTTCGTATCGAGACAGTTATGTGAAAGAATTGATGAAGTACATATCAGTAGATTCCTATGGACAATGCTTAAACAATAAGAAGCTCCCTGATAATTTAGGCGGAGACTATCTCAATAATTTGAACTCTGAGCCGTTTTTAAACTTTGTAGCCCGCTACAAATTTACAATATCATTTGAAAACGCCATTTGCGAGGATTACATTACTGAAAAACTATGGCGGCCATTGGTAGTGGGGTCTGTACCTATTTACATGGGATCTCCCAGCATTCGCGATTGGCTGCCGAACGACCAATCGGTGATCATTGCCGACAATTTCGAATCTCCAAAGATACTCGCTAGTTTTATACAGTACCTGAATATGCACAATGATCAGTATGAAAGCTATTTACAGCACAAATTATCAAAGAAAATAACAAACATCAGATTGATAAAGGCGTTGCAAGAAAGAAAATGGAAACCTGAAGCTACCTTTTCATCGCCGTATTACGAGTCGTCTATCCACGCGTTTGAGTGTTTTGTTTGCGAAAAAGTTTACGAACGACGAAGGAATAAAGATTTCAAACACAGCCTGGTGGATCAAAGTCATTATAATTGCCCGAAACCAAAACTTCCTTCTTACACCTCGGTGCCACAAGGAGATCAGTGGTGGGTGGATCAGTGGGACGTTCAGAAGAAGAAAGCAGCCTATCTTCATAAATTAGTTATGCAAGAAAATAAAGACAATTTCACAGAAGCAGACATATCAAATTTTATATGAGTGAGATACTCACTGCGAGTGAGCGATTGAAGTATTATTTAATTTAGATATTGATATTCTTGAATCTCAGAAAATAATTATCTGAATATGATTGAGTGACAACCGATTCAATTTTGTGGTTATTTGTATTTATGTAACTACCTTGTTTGAATAATTTGCTTTTGCGATTTTCATCAATTTATTTACGTATTTCACTTTTGGATACAGTAACCTCGAATAATTCTATGTAACTACTTAGGCAAGCCTGAACAAATAATTTGCACTATGTGTATAATATCAAAGGAAAGGCTATAGATAATTCAATGCGAATAACTGAATTAAATACTAAAAATGTACTTTGTTTATATAATAAATAAAAAGAAAATACTTTGTTTTACGTCACTTTATTGTTGAAAAATTTGTTTATATAATTTAATACTTTTTCTTTGTGAAATAAAATACAAAATGTAAGTGAAGCTTTACTATAAGGGTGATAATTACTAATGTTTGATATTAAATTGTTAATTTTAAAACATATATGTAATAAAGAATTCTCTCACTAATCTATCACCCAAAAACTGGGCAAGCGTTGAATTAGAGAAAGTGGCAGATTATAGTGCATACATACAAAATATGCTAAAAATTAAAACAGATATTTCGTTAAATCAATCACCTCTGTTAATCTTTCATAAAATTTTCTTTTTTTGATATAAAAAGTTGAGGGTCATGTTTACACTTGAGTAGTTGAATATCAAAACGTACTTATCTCCACGAACCAAATTTTTGTCAAAAGCAAGAAAACTGTTTCATAGCATTTAAGTATAATAAAGTAAAATTAAATGTTTTGTAAAAATGACGGTAAAATAAAACATTTTAACTGCATACACATTTGAAATATAAATCTGATAGATAATTAATTAGTTATTTAATATTTAAAAATGGACTTAGATACATTTTGATATTGAACCATGGATTTGGATACATTTTGAAAGTGAAGTCTTTGGATTTAGTCGCATTTTGAAACTCAAACTGTTTTTGATAATTCTTCTCTACCAGGGGTGTAGTGAAGGAATTACATAATTTATATACATGGTTTAATTTCCAAATTACCGTTAATATCTCACAAATATCATGATCACATCAACTTCAAAATCACTCACAAAACATTTGTTTCTTGTAATGGTGTCCATTGAACAGAAAGTAGCTCATTGATTGGTTAAAAAACCAACATGGATGCCAATTCCATGGTCCTTATTGGTTGTTGGAGTTGAGTACGTTTTGAAAACAAATGATTTTGGATTTAAGTATGTTTTGATATTGAAGACGATTTTTAACGAGCTATAACTAAGGATTTAACCATGTTTTGGCACTGAAATAATATTTCAATCATAGCTATGATCCAAGAGAACGTGTTGGCATTCAAATCTCAAAAAGAATTGTGGTTAAGTACCTTTTGATTTTTGATTTCAACTACTCACTTGTGAGAAGATTCCATTTTATAAACTTTTTTTTTTTCAATTATTTCTGGCTTTCACCCTTCAAGGGTGTTCTAGGCCATCATTTATAATTACAGAGAAAAGAAAGGTGAATTTATATATTAATTTTATTTAAATGTGCAAATTTCAGAATTTTAGGAAGATTGGAGTAGAGTTCAGACTTAGAGGAGATGAGATGTTGAATGGAGGAGAGGCAATTTTGGATAACGCTTGATAGAAGAGAGGATATTTATTTAGAGAGGGACAATAAAAAAATATGTGATCTAAAGTACCCACATCTAGACCACAGAACGTACAATCTGGGGAGTCAAGCAAATGAATTTAAAAAAGGTGAGAAGGAACGGAACAATATCCGATTCTCATTCGAATAAGTAAGGAAATTTCTTTTTTGGAAAAATGGGGGAATTTTTGAAACCACGGTTTTGATGGGATAGTCCTTTGTATTGAGGGGTAGCGGGTACCCTTGGATTGACTGTCCTAAAACAACAATACTTAACTCCAGTGACAGGTAAAATGGTCAGCGAGAGCAAGCTAGACCTGAATGAACATTTTTATTTTTTTTCTTTATTTTTCAACTACTTTTTATACATTTCTTAATTTTTATTTAGTATGTATATTATCTGTTTCAATAGAATTTTTAATTCCTATATAAAATGTTAAATGTATGACTACCACAACACGGGCATTAGCCTAGTGTGGTGGCAAAAAAAAAAACCAAAAATCTGTAACAAATAAAATATTATGAAATAATAAAAAAATGTATAAGTGTAAGATAACTCAATCTGTCTGTGAACAAAGCTTTGTGTTTGAGGGTAGGCACACACCGCACTACTCAATTTGACATACGAATACCATTGAATTGGCGGAACTTGATTTTGCGCTTTCAACTACATAGCAAAAATAACGGCAGATTACCGAGAGGGTACTGTATTATGCATTTTAACCAATATACAAATTCCAGAACAAAAGATATTACAGACATATATGTAAACATAACTGTGCCAACAGGGACATTGCTACTGTAAATTTTTAACATTTTTTAACCTACTTATTATTTACAATAGCCGTTATTACGAACTTACACGATCTTTTAATTTACTAATTGAGCTAGAACTTCCTCACCAAACACAAGAGCATTGTCTCTTTATGGTGAGGAAAGGCAATTTTTTATTTCTTTGTTAAAACCTTATGTAACTATGTAACTGATGCAACTTTATATGTATTTTTAATCAGCATTGCCAATAAAAAAAAATTTAACAATTATTGCTTATAATAATTGTTACCCTTTGTGCTATGCATAAAAATCTTGTCTTAAACGTTAGTTTAACAATTAAAAATAATAAAAAAAAAAATAATTTGCCATTGTGGTTACCATAGTCAATTCATTCTTTAGTTCCTTTTTTATCCACCTGCACTGTTCTTTAGTTCCTCTCGTGTCAGCCTGCACAGATAAGTTTATTAATCTGTACTTTGATTTATTTATTTTTGTTTTGTTTGTACATAACATTTTTATGTTAACTATTAGATAATAATTACATATATTGAAAATTTTATAAACATATATTACTAATTTATAGATTTATTATGAATAAAATCTCATATTTATACAACAAAAGTGTTTCTTTCAAGTCTCATTGAATTATTATTTCATATCGAAGGTTCTGATAAAACAATGTCGGAAGTGCAATTTTGTAGTTTTGCATTAGGGCTGTTTAAAGTTTGGTTTCTGTATTTTTACTGTTTTTGAGATCAAGAAATATAGCATATTATAAATATATACATATTTCATTTAAAATTACGAAAATACAGACTTTTAACCACCAAAAGACACAAACTACACGACAAAATACACTATTCTACTGTAGCATTCATAAGCGGAACTACATTGCCCACTCTCCGATACAACGATTTCACACAATGGGAAATCAGTACTTCTTGGCGAATTTTGTGAATCTTGTAAAAAACTTATTCCTAAGCATATCTGTATTTTTGTAAACCTATCAAATCGCTGTATTTTTGTATTTTTATGACTTGTGTGCATTTTTTATCTAATTTTATTTTTATTATTTCTTTATCTGTTTAAATCATCTGTCATGAATTAATTGTACTACCAAACATGTAAAAACCTTCTGGGCGTTAAATAAATAAATGAAAAAAGGTAGTTAAAATAAGCAAACAAGATAATTTCCAATTTTTATCAGATCCGACATTGTTCTTCGGGACTGTTGATACGTACGAAATCAGCATCTTCAAATTTTGAGTAAAATACACACTTGAGGTAGGTACCTACTCTTTGAAGTGAAAACTTCTTAGGCACCGTTGTGATTTGAAAATTGATGAAATGAAAAGAAGCAACACTAAAAAGAGACACACACATACATTTATAGGATTTAGCCTGCGAGAATGAGACAGTATAATCGCTCTCTTCTTTGTGCGGTTTTCGTAGCCTCCCCACTCTTGTCTACTTTAGTTTTCTGAAGGTTTCATTTCTACCGTGTGTGAATTGTACACTCTGATTTTTTAAATTAAAATAACAAGTAAATGATCTTTTGATAATATATTGCACTTTATTCATTAAAAATAGAATATTGATACATGTTAACATTAAAAATAAACTATCAAAAATGTAAAATGTAAAAACTATTCATTACAGTGTAAATATTTTGGTTACTTTGATATATAAAATATATTTCATTCATTTAACTTATGCGTAAATAATGAAAGTTTATATTTATGTATTGTTAGTTATTATTTTATGGCAGTTAATAATTTTACGTAGATTTATTTATTTGTGTGTTAAATGTAATTTCTATTGACAAGCTCCATGCAGCGGGTGAATTTCAAACTTTCCTGGTTCTCCTTGAACGAGGCCTCTTTTGATGATGTGAGGAATTGTCTTTGGTACCATGCTAGAAGAAGAAAAGAAAAAACATTGTTTATGGTTTGTCTTGTACGTCGTATTTATAATAAAAATTGTAGGTAGTGTTACTTCGTTGTCAATGCAAAGAGGTGTATCTCATATTTGGAAATTTTTTAGGAGAGCCAATAGGCGTACAGCACAAGAGTCCCAACTGCTTCAAACCGTCTGGAGCCAGTGAGATGTGGCATCCCCAATTGGGGTATGTTGTGAGGCTGAAGATAGTGGGGAAGCGGAAGGTGGGAAGAACCTGGCTATTCAGATCTGGTCATCAAACACGGCTAACGCCATTTCAAGCGACGTTTCAATTCTGAATGGTGGTCTTACACCAGAGCAATACTGAGAATATCTTCCGCTATGGAACGTGCCGCAAATATACTATGTATTATTTTTAAAAGACTAAATTTAAATAACAAGATCTCTGGCTTACTCAGGGTGGCCACAAAAAGCGGATTTCAAAATTCCCTGATAATTCCAGGTTTTCCAGGGCAGTTTCTACATTTTTCCCTGATATGTTTAATTTGATATAAGGGGATATCGTTCATTAGATAAATAATAAAGGGAATTCCTTCATCTAAAGCATTTATTATTTCTTTGCATCACAATAATCTATTAAAAACAAAATACACTTGTTACAAATTTATGATATTTCGCCTGAAGACTTTTTTCAAGCTTTTGAAACGGTAGATAGAGATATAATCATAAAAAAGCATTGAAATGGTTCAAGGATTATTTAACTAATGGATATCAAACCACAAAAGTGGGTGAGACAATCTCCTAAACAATGAAGATTACATTGGTATTACCACAAGGGTCTGTTCTCGGACCTATTCTTTTTTTAATGTACATTAATGATATGGTAAAAGTATGGCAGACGACGCATTGATATATATAGCAGGAGAATATTATGAACTCATAATGAATCATTTAAATGAAGACCTACATATATCAATATGGCAGTAGAAAAGTAAACTAAAATTGAATGTAAACAAAACTAAATCTATGAACATTGGAAAACGAGTAATGCAAACAAAAAAAAACACATATTGATAGACGGTGAAGTTTTGAAAGAAGTTTTTTTTTTTTTTTACATTAACTCCACACAGGCTATGTCATCACACACGCCTATGTCATCTGGGATGCTGTGTGGAGGGTCTTTTTGAGGAGAGGAAGGAATGAACATTGGTCTTGAAGAGACCCATGTTGTAGGAAGGAGGAAACACATTCCACAGCCATCTTATCTCGTTGGTCGTTGATGTGCAACAAAAACAAAGTCGGAGACAGAACCGATCCCTGCGGGACGCCAGCATTTATCGAGTGTGAGGAAGAGGTGAAACCAAGAAGTATTTGAAATTAAATATTTGGGAGTAATAATTGACTTTCGCTCAAAATACAAAACCAATTATTAAAAATTGCCAAAAAATTTTCGATGTTGGGAAGAATAAGAAGATTCCTTGACTTAGCCAACGACGGATTAATGAAACAAATGACAATTCTACAAAACAGAGCTATGAGAACTATATTGAAGAAAAATAGGTACACTTCAGTCAAGAAAATGTTGAAGGAGTTAAATATCTTGTCATTTAAACAAATTATGTATTAACTTCAATACTATATTGTTAATCTAAAAAATAATCAATGGCCATACTTCTATTGAATTCCTAAGAAAAATTGATAAACTACAAAGCAACAACATGAGACGAGGAAAAGAAATGAACTAAGACTCCCCTTCAGGAAAAAAACACACAGTCAAAAGTCATTGATGTTCGGAGCATTGAAGATATTTGGAGAATTACCAGAAGAAATAAAATTGGAAGAGAGCATAAACGCATTATAAAATTAAATTGTGAAGATATGTGATTGATTTGGTATAGATGTGTAATTTTAAGTGTATGTAGGTATATATAACCCGACCCGACGGCTCACTAGCAAACACCGCCACCGAAAAGGCTAACTTACTAGGTAAAATGTTTGCGGATAACTCAACCCTCGATGACCAAGGTGCTGTCCCGACGTCGGTTCCTCACTGCGGTTTTCGTATGAAAAAGCTGAGGATCCGGCATCGGGAAGTACTCCATGTTTTACGAGGGCTTGATGTTAATAAAGCTAGTGGGCCTGACGGAATACCTGCCCTGGTACTACAAAGGTGCGCTGCAGAAATAGCTCCAATTTTGACGAAGCTTTTTAAACTGTCCCTGAAGACTGGCTCTGTGCCCTCTGGTTGGAAAAAAGCGGTTATCCATCCTATTCCAAAGAAGGGTGACCGCTCCAACCCGGCCAACTACCGCCCCATAGCGATCACATCAGTTCTGTCTAAGGTGATGGAACGTGTGATCAACGACAAACTGCTCACATACCTCGAGAAGAACAAAATTATTAACGACCGTCAATACGGATTCCGGCGGAACCGCTCGTGCGGTGATCTTCTCGCGTATGTGACGCATGTTTGGGGGCGATGCCTGGAACGTTTCGGTGAGACCCAAACGGTTGCACTGGACATATCCAAGGCCTTTGACCGAGTTTGGCACCGAGGACTTGTCAACAAACTGCATTCTTACGGACTTCCCGCATCCTTGTGTACGTGGATTGCCGACTTCTTGAGGGAGAGGTCGATTCAGACGGTAGTCGATGGTTTCACCTCTTCCTCTCACTCGATAAATGCTGGCGTCCCGCAGGGATCGGTTCTGTCTCCAACTCTGTTTTTGTTGCACATCAACGACCTTTTGTCATGTGCACCAATTCACTGCTACGCGGATGACAGTACAGTTCATGATAGCTTTTTGTTTGACAAGCCCCCAAAGGGCTCACAAACTCCAACAGCTCGTAAGGCTTTGAAGCAAAGAATGGACGGTTACCTCGAGAGTGTTTTCTCTTGGGGTAAAAATAATCTCGTTGAATTTAATGTTTCAAAGACCCAATCTTGTCTGATTACGTCTAAAAGGGATCGCAATGAAAATCTAGTCTCTTTCAACGGAAGCAATCTTCCGAACAGGCCCTCCATTGATTTGCTTGGTGTAACCCTAAGTGACCAGCTCAGGTATGGGGGCTCCATCGAAGCCAGAGTAAAGTTAGCCTCCCAAAAACTGGGCGTACTGTACAGGGCCCGCAGATACTTTAAAAGTACACAACTGCTAACCCTGTACAAATCGCAAGTGCGCCCCACGGTTGAATTTGGCAGCCACCTCTGGTCTGGAGCTCCAAAATACCTGAAAAATACCCTCGACTCTGTGCAGAAACGGGCGGTCCGTTTGATAGATTCTCCCATCTTAACAGACGGATTGCAATCTTTAGAGCACAGGCGTCGGGTGGGAATGCTATCCTTGTTCTACCGGTATTACAATGGAAGATGCTCCGAGGAACTAGCATCATTGATCCCTTCGGCACCGGTGCATAGTCGGGAAACACGCCAAACGCGTGCCCAACATTTGTACACAGTTGACATTAGTCACATGAGAACGGGTCGTTTCTTCGACTCGTTCTTATGTTCAACAGCTCGGCTGTGGAATGATTTGCCGGCCTCTGTGTTTCCTCCTTCCTACAACATGGGTCTCTTCAAGACCAATGTTCATTCCTTCCTCTCCTCAAAAAGACCCTCCACACAGCATCCCAGATGACATAGGCCCTGAGGGAAATTATTTTCCTCAGGGCCTCCTGTGTGGAGTTAATGTAAAAAAAAAAAAAAAAAAAATATAAGGATTTTATTAGGACATAGATAACTATGTACCTATTTAAAATACCGCAATAAAACAACTTTGGGATTTCACAAATCGCAAAATAACGAATTTAGTTTTATTTTTGGAATTCCCTGATATAAAAAAAAAATTTGAAATTCCCTGACATTTCCCTGATAATTCCAGGTTTTCCAGGTCTGTGGCCACCCTGTTACTAGTCTTATCCCTCGACCATGGAGGCCATCATTTTAGCTTTTTTCTTGTACATTTTATTAAAAGTTTTCCTAATGGGGCAAAAGAAATGCATAATTGAAACCCCATTAGCGAAACGTATAATAAAAACTTATTCAAATTTTGTAAATTCACTTTGTGGCACCATTTTATTAATGCAATAATTAAAAACACTTTGTTTTTAAAACAAAGTGTTTTTAATTATTGAATTAGTATAATAAAAAGGTTTATCTGGCCAAAAACAACCTTTTTGGCTTTCCTAAAACTTTTCCAAGTATGAGATAAATATGCCTGTTTGCATTGACAGTGACGATCTATGTATAAATATTACTTACGTAATGCAATCAATGATGGGACAGACAGAAAGGCACAGGGTGCAGCCGGTGCAATCGTCCGTTACGTGCGGGATGTGCGTTTCAGCATCAAAACTGTAAATGAAAAAAATTACGATAAGTTAACAAATAAGTCCTCTCTAATTAATTTCAACCGGCAATTTCTTTGTCATTATTTCAAGTGAAACATGTACCTGATTGCCTGATAGCCAGAATCGTTGCAGGCCATGTAGCATTTTCCGCAGTTGATGCACATGTCCTAGAAGAAGAAAAAAATATTTAACATACAATACATATTATTATTAAGATGAATATATACATGAAATCCTATTTTGATTAATCTTTACGACGAATCGGCTTACAGTATGAACATCAAAAAATATGCTACGGAAAAATCGAAGCTTTTACTAGCTTTTCTATGTATTGGAATTACAATAAAATTATTATTTACGTAACAAAAAATATAAGCGTAAACCACCAAAAAAAAGGTTTTTTCATGACTTAACTATGAAGTAATACAAGAAACAATTTTTTTTAAATACCCCTTTATGGCTAAGACTATTTTTGAGGTTTTCCATGTTCTAACTTTTTTTTGTTCTTATAAAATTATGCACAAAATAAATAAAAACTACTTTTTCGTTTACTAGCCTCGTGCAAAAAGACGATCAATTTTAAAATTTTTTAGGCATTAGATTCAAAATATTTCTAGCGTTTATATTCCTCTTAAGCTTTAGGGGGCCGTAAATTGAAAGATCCAAGTATCCTCTCTGTGCTACCGTACGTAGTCTATTCGTACGTTGCACACCCTCACACCCTCCGCTCAGGGAAAGTTACTAGCAGAGGCATAGCAATTGAATTTCATATACTTCGCAAACAGTTACGTACAGATTACAGTCTTATCTCTCTTGAGTTTCTCTGTTTGCAATTGAAAATTCCTAAATTCGTTTACTTTTCCACAATATATCATTGTACAGAATGGTTTACACAATGTTTTGTGTATGGAAAATAATCAAAGTTGTCCTCAATGAAGTGCTGGTACCCACCCTGATGTATGGCAGTGAGGCACGGAACTGGCAGAGAAAGGATGAAAGTACACTGAATGCTGTTGAAATGAGATCCCTGAGGCGTGTGTGTAGTAAAACTATGTATGATCGTGTGAGAAATGTGGAGATTCGCAAAGAATGCAAGGCTGATGTAATGAGTAAGATTAAAAAATAGACCCTCAGATGGTTTGGACATGTAGAGCGAATGAACGAAAAAAGTAGTGTAAGAAGAATATATGACGCAAATGTGAATGGTAGAAGAAGTCGGGGAAGCATGAGGAAGACATGGCACGATCGAGTGAATCAGATACTAGAGTCGGGCCATGTCAAGAGTCAGAATAATAGAAGAGCATGTATGAGACGATATATGAATGTGAATGAGGCAAAGAGTGTGTGCCAAGACTGAGTTTTTTGGCAGTCCATCCTCAACAATTAATCATAAAAATAACTCACATCATCAATAAGTGCCACAACTTGTTTAGTGCTATCCAAGTGTTTGTAGGAGCCAATTCTGGGCAGTGCCTCTCCAATAATATCCTTAACCAGAGGTATCCTCACAGCGGCCAGGCCATCAGTGACCCCCGAAGCGGCCAGGGGGCAGGAGCCCCCGCTCAAGGGGCTGGTGTTTAGACGGGCTTGCTTCAACTGTTCCTCTCTCTCCAGGCGGTAGGGACCAAAGTGAGCCAACACCTGGAAAACAGTGATTGTGTATGAACCAGTGAGAGTGATTTGAGAGAAGATTAGAATTCAGAAAGATGAAACTTTCCTTGGCAAAACAAGGAACATCCAACCCTAGTATTACTCTCATAAACCACATTCCCCTATCTGACATTTTTTCCATCCTCAAAGATAGCCTCTGGAGCGACTAAGTCAAAATATGGACCGCTTTTATTTTTATGCGATTGACAGAGATCCAAAATTGGACCACATTTTTTTTACCAAAGTTTTTGGACAAAAGTTTACGATTTTATAATATATTTTTAATTAATATACTTAAATCCTATGAATATGTGATAATCAA
Source organism: Limnephilus rhombicus (assembly GCA_929108145.2). Taxonomy (NCBI): domain Eukaryota; kingdom Metazoa; phylum Arthropoda; class Insecta; order Trichoptera; family Limnephilidae; genus Limnephilus; species Limnephilus rhombicus. Next base: position 51,581,947 of record OV815280.1, on the reverse strand, counting down.
CAAAATATAGGTGAATTCATTGGCTATATAGAACTATAATCAGTTTGTATGTCTCCATATTAAAATACGGAGGTATGATTTTTTTAATGTGGGCGGAAAATATTCAAAATGATCTCCAAAAAATCACGAGCAATCTGAATAAAAAGTTCTAAATCGCGCTGTCGCTCGAGTGGATAGATCCTGCAATGTTTGGACATAGTATTGGCACATTGCTAGTCAATCCAAGGGAGCCTGCTACGTCTCAATACAAAGGACTAACCCATCAAAACTGTGGTTTTAACAATTTCCCCATTTTTCCAAAAAAGAAATTTCCTCACTTATTTGAATGAGAATCGATCATTGTTCCATTCTTTCTCACCTTTTTAAAATGCACATCCTTGACTCCCCAGATTGAATAATCTGTGGTCTAGAACTGGGAATTTTAGATCACATATTTTTTTATCATCCCTCAAGCCTTATTTAAAATTGCTTCCCCCTTATTCAACATCTCATCTCTTCTTTGTCTGAATTCGACTCCAACCTCCTCTATAATTTTGAAATTTTAGTAGACAAAATTACCTCTCCATTGGCTCCCCTGAGTGTGGTGACGGGTTTGCCTTTCTGATGCTTGAAGGTGGGAGGCGACTGTCCCATCCAAGAGCCTCCAGGGGCCCCAACTCCTCGCAGGTACAGAAGTGCCTTCAGCCCCGTACAGTAGTCCTCGATCAGGGTGAAGTCCTGGTTTTGGATGGCACTGCCAACCTGTTAAAGACAGATTTATTAACATTTTTAATTCATTTGAATAAAACCACAAGTTTATTTATTTAATAATCTTAAATTAGATCACAATTAGGTTCTCAAAATTCCAATTTCAGACTGGACTTACTCGAAATCGAAAGTTCTAATAAAAAAAAGCTATACATATCACAACTTCAACTTCAAATGTGATGTGCAATCACCAGTTTCCCGTTTGTACTATGAATTTCCGCACACCATGTATACAGTATACAGGGTGTCCGGGGATCTACACCTTGCACTACCTTCCAGTGATCCACCAATATTAGTGCCTTTTTTTACCTTCCACACAAATGGAGATTAGAGGAATTACTTTTGGGAGGCGGCTATGGGTACTGCCGCCTCGGGAACCATTTATGGAATAACCAACAGCCATAGGTGATCCCAAGTGGTTCGCTACGATTGGTGACTTAGGTTATGTTCAATATGACATTGTTACCTGAACAACTGAGGCTCCACACTGCAGGAATTGGAAGGCGACCTCAGGTGAGTCTACCCCTCCAATGCCCATGATGGCCAGCCCGGGTACCTTGTTGCCAATGGATGAGACCGCCCTCAAGGCCATGGGTCTGGTGGCATTTCCAGAGACACCGCCGTAGGTGGTTCGCTTTTCTGCCCCTAAAAAAAACATATTGTGATTATTCATCTTGGGAAAAGGCGATAAGACAATCTACATACACTAAGTAAAATACTGTTGACAGGTAGAGTTTAACTGGTATAATTCGTAAGATTATAAGAAATTACACACTCGGAAAGTAGACAAGAACAGAAATACTCTCTTATCAGCCAGTGGCGGCTCGTGACTTTTGGATTTGATAGGGTGCTAATATTAAAAAAATGGCATCAAGGATGTTGTCGTATGCGAAAAAATTTTTTTTTCAAAAATCGTTGTTTTGTATGAAGATTTTTCAGGAAATCGGTGCGGCACACCGCCAAACTGAAACTTTCTGAAATTTTTCATACAAAAAACTGATTTTCAAAAAAAAAAAAAATTTTTTTTCGGCTACAACAACATCAATAATGCATTTTTTTAAATATCAGCACTCTAGCACACCCAAAAGTCACGAGCCGCCACTGTTATCAGCATGCCCACTATTGTGATATCTCATTCGTACTCGGTTACCTCTTTCTTTTCTTTTTTTACATTAACTCCACACAGGAGGCACTGAAAATAATTTTCTTCAGGGCCTATGTCATCTGCAGTCTATTGATCTTGAAGAGACCCATGTTGTAGGAAGGCGAAAACACAAAGGCCGGCAAATCGTTCCACAGCCGAGCTGTTGAACACAAGAACGAGTCGAAGAAGTGACCCGTTCTCATGTGACAAATGTCAACAGTGTACATATGTTGGGCACGCGTTTGGCGTTTTTCCCGTCTGTGCACCGGTGCCGAAGGGATCAATGACGCTAGTTCCTCGGAGCATCTTCCATTGAAATACCGGTAGAACAAGGATAGCATTCCCAACCGACACCTGTGCTCTAAAGATTGCAATCCGTTGTTAAGTTAGGAGAATCTGTCAAACGGATCGCCCGTTTCTGCGCTTTCGTACATTTAGACATACATTCCCTTTATATTAAGTTAAATTTTTAAGAACTTCACTGCAAAGTGGAAATATTTGCACTTGAAGCAACAAAAATTCTCAAAACGGTGAGCTTCGACATCATAAAAGTAAAAGGACTTTTGTTGTCTTGAATTTATAGATCAGTACTACTATTTTCAGCTCAATTTGGAGTTTGAATTATAAATTTAACCATAGACATCCAAATTGACAGACCAGCCCATCAGGGAAAGGGGAATAAATCAAGTCAGAGGCAGGCAGCTTGACCGTCTCCCTTTCTGTGATTTGTCAAAAAATGAATTTGACAGTATAGGCAACCAACCATAATATCACAAAAGTTCGGGCTTGTTTCCAAAATTGAATACTTTGTTACACTATTTAGTTAGACACTTACAAATTTGTTATAATTTACTCACCTTAATCAGATCCTGTGCAGAAAAGTCCCACAATGAACTAAGCTGCAAACCTTTGCCTTATTTTAGCAAATTTAACTTTTCTGCACAGGGTCGAGTTATTTCAATGTGCGCTCTTTGGCAGTCAATTTACGATTAACCAAAATTTAATATGATTACATGGCTTGCCTCCAGGTCGTCAAAATGATACACAGATTTTATGTTAGGGCCAATAAATTTAACAGTAAAAAAAAATTAAGCAATGCTCTATCTTTGTTCCCTAATATTTATTTATTTTATTTTAAATGTCTATTTATGGTTAACATAACCAATAAAAATCAGAGTGTGCAATTCATATGCGGTAGAAGTGAAACCTTCAGAAAACTAAAGTAGACAAGAGTGGGAAGGCTACGAAGCACCACACAAAGAGGAGACCGATTTTACTATCTCGTTCTCTTGCAGGCTAAGTCCTAAAGATGTATGTGTTTGTCTCTTTTTTAGTGTCACTATTTTTTGTTTCATCAAGTTTCAAATCACGACGGCGCTAAAGAAGTTTTCACTTCAATAAACACACATAACATTTAGTTAAACACCTAATAATAATTTTTTAATTTTTGAACATTCAGCTGAAAAATATCTATGTCAGGAGACAAGTTATTTAACAGTAGAATCATTTTTTTAGAATAATTATTCAATAAGATAAAAGCAAAGTGGCTTGTAAAGGTACTACTGGTATAACTAAGGTGACGATGCTCACAGTAATTATTATTATTGTGAATAAACAAAAATTTTAACAAAAACGACTTCAATAAATGCACTAAAAAGTAAAAAAATAATTTCGTATTCTTCTACAACTCTTAATTTTTCTATTCATCAATACGTAGGTACGATTGTTATTTTTGTAGTCGGTGTCAGCCAATTTAGGTTTGTAACTACATACATAGTTATAGGTTAGATGTGCTTGTGTCGCACGAGCGACTTGACGAGGCGAGAGGCGGGAGGGGAGCTGTCAAGTGAACACCAAATTAAGAGATTCGGCCGAATATCGTTAATTTGCTCCTAAGAATTGAAGACTTCCGTTACTTTGTCATGGATCCCATAATCAGAATATAACCAAATTCTCATCAAACTACCCTTGAAGTACATCCTTTCCAATAAAAAAAGAACCATCGAAATCGGTTGGCGTGATATTAAGTTATTCGTCCATTTGTCGCGCACATATTAATGCAAATTTAAGACTTGTAAGGTTTTCTTATGGATGCCATTGTCAGAACTTGAACAAATTAAAATGGGACCACACGGGAAGCACTAGCTTTCAAATAAAAAAAGAATCATCAATATCGGTTCACCCAGAAGAAAGTTCTGAGGTAACAAAGATAAAAAAAATTAAAAAATACAGTCGAATTGAGAACCTCCTCCCTTTTGAAGTCGTTTAAAAATGGAAGAAAGTGTAATTTGTAACCAAACTAATAACTTACCAACATTGGGCCATGGAGTTGAATCTGGTCTCACACTCATCAATCCAGACACCGTGTTGATAGCCGATACACCATCTGCTTTTCCTGTGAAAACATCAAATAATATTTAATTATGAAAAACTTTGAAAACTCGACTATCATGGAGAGCGTGAGTTTCTGTGTTCCTGATGGTTATCTATGTCACCGACAGCATAGACTTTTTTACCTACCGGCCTGCAGGACTGTCTAGCCAATGGTCATGCTGGTGGGGAGAGCTATTGTGTTGTAATAGAATCACTTTGGATATTTGCTTTGTTGATGTATTTAATATCAACGAAGCAGAATTTAGACGACAAACTTTGTTGCTGCTGGTATAAATTCTGCTTTTCTATATTTATCCCCTTGCTGATGGGCGTGTTTTGGATTTTGCACAGCTGATAAATGGCCATTTACGTTACATTAATGGTTTTGTCAATGGTTAGGAGTGCATGAATCGGTAAATCCTTGTGTATCGTTTAAAAACAAATTGAAATATTAATTTTGTAATGTTCTTAAAATGAACAAGTAATTGATTTGATTATTGAAGAAAGCAAACACTTTGTGGCTTGATATTATACAAATGAAAAACGTTCTTTGTTTAACTCTCGACAGGCCAAGATGCCAAACATAACGTCCGTAACCATGTGGGTCGGCCGATGACCCCATGTATTTTTCTGTCTTATGGGCATTTAAACCATAGAAATCCTTTTTTCTTTTTTTTGTTGTTATTTGTCCATTTATTGGGCAGGGAATATTACCTATATGTATTTAACAAAATATTTTTTTTCCTGCGATCAACGATTTTTTCACATTTTTTTTAAATGGCACATTAGGGGGCGTTCAAGTATTACGTAACGCAATTTTTGAAGATTTTTGACCCCCCCTCCCCCCCCTGTTTTTCCATTCCATATCACTTTCATAAAGGATCACATTCAAATATTGAGGAAATTATAAGGTTCCAGTTAAAATATTTATATACATGTGGGTATTTGAGTTTAATAATGAGTTACCTTCAAAAGCAGCATTGGCAATGGTGACGATCTCTGTGATGTTTGGAGTGAGTTTGATGAAGAATGGAACCTTGACAGCGGCTCGCACCCATTTGGAAATATCGCGGACCAAAACTGGATCCTAAAATCACACATATATTTTATTAAAATTGTTAACAGTTCCAAAAGATATAACTTGTAACAGATGTTTAAGATTTATTTTAAAAACTCATCCAACTTTGGTTTAATTTTTTTTTTGAATTCCTTTAATGTGGTGGATGTGACCGTAAATATACTGATATATTATGAGTTTTTGACGGTGTCGATTGTGACCATTTTATGATTGTCACAAATATTATTACAGCAACCTCTAGAAGATTTCAATAATCTTCTGTTTGTTAATAAAATTGTACATTTTTAATAGAAACAATCTTGATCTACAACTACAACATGTTAAATGTCAGATTATTTTTGAGTGTTGGAATTTCATTGAAAAGTAAGGCTTACAATGATTGCTTGCAAAACTTCTTGCTTTTTATGGTGAATAGTTAATATTTAAAAGTTTTCGGCATTTAGTTTTGGTGTAGCCATTATGTACCGGATACCAAGAACTGCTTAGCTTAGCCCCGTCATCTCTATTAAGTCGTTGAATGGCAGGAGATCATATTTGTCCCAGCTCATATACCTAGGTCTCTGTAATCTCTGTAATAATAATTAATAATATAAATCGCTGTAACTCCCTTACTATCAGGGTGGGAAATATGTTCTAAACGGTGTAAGAAAGGCAAAACATCACTCTTTATAGTGAAATCTAAAAAAATATCACCAAAAAAGTAAAATGTACACCTTTGTAAAACCATGTTTTAAATCTCAATTTGAAAAAAAAAAATTGAACTTTTTGGAATTTTTTGTTAATTATTTTCATATAAAAAGACAAAAAAGTGAGGTGACAATAATGTTTAAAAACGCATTTGTCTAATAAAACATGTAACTCTGTATGTGTTTTTATTTTTTTCATTTTCAGTAATTTTAGTTAGAAAAAACGTCAGGCGAGCCATTTTTAAAACTTTTTATGTTGGCATGCAAAATTTTTATGTATCAAAAATTACATGTTTATTACGAATTATAAAATTTGAAAGCGTATTTCATCACCTTTCAAAAACAGTTTTTATTTTTGAGATATGTTCTGAAATATTCCGTTTATTTGCATTTTGTTGTAAAGTGGAAATATTTTGACCATCTGATTAATACGCCAAATTTCTGAAGGGTTAATATTAATGGGGTTATTGTGGATTTTAATTGCCTCCGTAATTAGGTCTGCCCACTGCTTTTTTGGATCTTCCCAGGACTTAAGAAACAAATTCAAAGTAATGGCTTGTTTCAAATTAAATGCTCCACAATTGCCGATTTATCAAGATGACCGAGTTTGCATGCTCAAAAGTGTTCTGAGATCCTTTTGGAGATGGTCCGTTCTGTCCTTTTGAACGAATCATACCTTCTTGCTTTTTAGGTTAAATTAATTTTCTTACCTGGCCACAAGCCAGCCCCATGCCTGACTCCCCCATCCCGTGGGGACAAGACAAGTTTAACTCCAGAGCATCAGCTCCCGAGGCCTCGGCCATCTTGGCCAACACGGTCCAGTCATTCTCATCATAGGTGCACATAATGGAGGCTATCACAATCTGGAAATATAGGTGAGGTTAGGTTATGTCAACAAAAAAACTTGATGATTTTCGCAATGTTAGGAAGAAATGTAATAAAGTAGTCAATATTTAAATATATTGTGAGTATTATATTAAAAATAAGGTAAGTTTAAAAGATTTTTACTAGAAATCGGATTATGTGCACTAAAAATTTCAAAAATTTGCTTCATCAATGTCAAAATGAGCACTATAAATGCCAAAATGTTTACTATCGATGCCAAAATGTGCTCTAACAATTTCAAAAAGAGCACTAACAATGCCAAAATGAGCACTATGAATGCCAAAATGAGCACTAACAATACAAAAATATGCACTAAAAATATCAAAAAGAGCACTAACAATGCCAAAATGCACATTATCAATGCCAAAATGAGCACTAGCAATGCTAAAAGTATTTAACATATCCTATTAATGTTACTTCTTATTATTCCAATAGGCCACTTGCATCACATTTTTAAAAATTTAATTTTAAAAATTTTTATAAACCGGAGAGAAGGGACATAATTTTATGGGTGCGAAAAAACAATAATTACATAGCCGAAAATCATTTTTAAAAAAAGAATGTTTTCCACACGAATGACACAGGAGAATAATGAGGCATACAGAAAATATTACATTTCATAAATATTTTTTTCCTTGATCCATCTTATTGATCATAAATCATTATAATGTTCAACGTCTATATTACTAAATCCAATGTAATATACTTGTACCTGTAAATTATAATAATAATAAGAATATTATAAAATTCGATTTTGTTAAAAGCAGCACCATTACCATTATACCTCTAAAACACGTACAGACAGCATAAAATGTACGGGGTTCTCTTCATAACATCTGTCAAAAAGTCAAACCAAATGATAAGTTCGCAGAGAACAAACAATAAATCTAGTAAACGTTAACCTCTAATGTTTCGGAGACGCGCGGGCGCGCGCGTATTGTGCGCATGCGCGAGAAGATAATTCGAAAAAATATTGAACAAAAAATGTTTGTCTGCGATTTTGGGCCTACAGATTTTGTATGAAGAACAGGGTCAGAATCGCTTGCACCAACATTACACCATAAGATGTATCAAAATTTCATTCACCTTGCAACCCCAGAATATTTTTAAACGATTTTATCTATGACATAGAAATGTCATTTTTGCCGCGAATTTTAGCTCTCAAAATTGATGCGTATTCCTCGACTAAAACATCGTAAAACCTATTAATTTACGTAATTAACGCAAGTAATGTACATTTCTAAAAATTTTTACTAACATTTTCGTAATCTTAGTAAAAAAATCTATCCACACGATTTTTTCCAAGTCCTTATGAAATCCATGCAAGTGGCCTATTCTATTTTAATTACGTGTATACATGCTCAAGACTCTCAACTACCAAAAACATCTTAGAATTTCACTTTTGTTTGTTTGAATGAAACGGAATCTTGGAAGTGAGAATGAACCCACTTCCGTCATCCGATCGAGCTGAAACTTGCAGATGAACTCGTTGTCGATGTCATGCATACTACCATCTTTTGGCGGCAATCACACATACATAAGCGGACTTATACGCATTTTTTTGAAATTAAATTAATTAATTAGCAAAATAGATGATCTTACAAACTCGGGATATGGCCCGGTTGGTAGCGGTGTTGATTCCGATCACTGGGTAGGAAGGTTCAAACCTCAGTCAAACAAAAAAAAATTAAGTTTAGAAAGACTTTTGAAAGTAGATATACAAGGTGTCCGAAAACTCGTAGTACAAGCGGGAAACTGGGGAATCCTCATCACATTTGAAGTCGATTTTGTGGTATAATTTTTTTTGATTTGAGCTTTCGTTTTCGAGTAAACCGAGTCAGAAGTTTTTTTGTTTTGTTCAAATTGTTATAAATTATTACTGACGATCATAGTACCTAACTAATAAAAACTATTTAAAAGAAAACAAACAAAGAAATCCGGATTTAAAGCATTATTTTGAAATTATCCATAATTTTATTCCGTGTTGTAAGGTCATTTCACGGTTAAAAACAGCTGGCCTAAATTATTTTCGCGCTTTTAGTCAAAGTGCAATGCGAAATTTGCTGTCCTTTTCTGCGCTCGGTTCGAAGAACACAATAGAAGAGGTAAGCTACACTTTTCAAAAAATGGCTTGGCCTTGAACTGTGAACCCACAAACCAAATTCTGTACCCGAGAAGCATACGGATGCAAGTCCAAAAAGGTAAATATTCAGGAGAGCCAAAAAACTACTTTTTCTGTAACTATAGTCTCATAACTTCTTCGGATATCCATGCTTTTTTTTTTTTTTTTACAGTGAATACCGCACAAGAATCTCAACTGCTCCCGTCTGGAGCAAGTGAGACTATGGCATCCCCAATTGGGGTATGTTGTGAGGCTGAAGGTAGTGGGGAGGGGAAGGAGGTGAGGAAGAGGAAGGTTGGGAAGTACCTGGCTATTCAGATCTGGTCACCAAACATGGCTAAAGCCATTTTCAAGCAACGTTTCAATTCTGAATGGTGGTCTTACACCAGGGCGATACCGATAGTATCTTCCACTCTGGAACATGCCGCAAATATACTATATATTATTTTAAATGAATTAATTGTGAAAAAACACAAATTAATCAAATAAAATTTATTTGCGCATGCCGGGTTCGAACCCGCGACCTCCGGATTGTGAGTCAAGAGTCTTACCCACTGGACTACGGAGTTAAACTAAATTAACGAATTCTTTCCGTAATCAAACTATATTGTTAACCATTACTAATGCACATATTCAAAAAATCAACAAAATGAACAAATTCCTTTTGTATGCAAACTACTCTAGTTAGGGCGTAGTCCGCCGACAGTTGCGCGGACACCATATCATATCTCTTTTGTATTTGAATATCTTTGACTTGAGTCCTACTGCCTCTAAATGAAGTGGACTATTTTGTTATGACATGTGGTGTATTATGAAAGGAATAAATTCCATGGTACATCCTTCTGCTTCTAAGATAGTTGTTGCATCACGGTACTTGCATCCATATGCAATTTTGAAAATCCTATTTTTTCTTCATGATAGTACTTCCATCTTTCTGCCACTGATAAACATGATAATTTACTTCAAGTCTGCATCAAAAACTCATTTCTTCAAATTTTGGACTTGCATCCGTATAATCCTCGAGTACACGAATCAACATGGCCACTGTTGTACAGTAGTGTTCGAAACGAATGTGAACAAGGTTATTATCATTTTTTTAATAATGTAATAATTAGATGGAAAAAATTGTATAAAGCTAATTTTTTCCCCATCGACTACTACCATTTAGACAAGTGCTTAGCCAAAAGTCCCCACCCCTACCCCCCCTTGCTTCCCCCCTGTGCTCCCCAAAACATGAAAAGTGTAAGGGTTTCGTAAATCACGTCTATCTCGATTACTAAACAGCATATCGGATTGCAATTTTTTATATTCTCTTTGCTGTAACATTGTCTACAATTAATGTCCAGTTGACTTTCGTCGTAACTTTTACCGTTTGTTTGTAATTCGTATGAAAAGGTAAAAATTTGTGTATTTTTTGGCACGTAATTTTACTTTTTGTCACAGAACTTTTTATGTTGACATTTTATGAAAAAATATTTCCTGCAAAAGTTTTAGCTCCTACAATAGTTGATAAAAGGCAGGTCAGTCTGTAATTGCTCATCTCATTTATGTTTCCTTTTTTAAATATCGGAAATTATTGACGAACCTAAGCCCCAACCTTACGATTTTTTTGTGTAAATGTTGTTTTTTTAGATAAAACATTTGCAGGAGGCTAAGATAATAGTAGCGAAAACACGGTTTTAGCGGGAAGCCATCTTGTAGTCTAGGTAGTCGACTTTTTATACAATCTGACAGACAGTCTGTCAAAGTCAACGCCAACACTTTATTGACACAAATCCACCTTGTAGAGAGTTAATTCACAGGTATTTTGGTTTCAGTGAGCGCTTTCATTAACCTTTTAACCGCTAAAAAAATATACCTAAGCAGTCGTCCCCACGCGGCACTTTCTTTTTCGAATGTCATTTTTACATAGACCCTTTTAGAAAACAAAATCATTGTCTGGATTAATCCTAAAAACATTAATAAATCTTGATAACATCATCCTCCAATATCGAAGTATCAATAAACATTAATTTGAGATCAACTGAAATGAAGATAACGTTATAATTGCGTTAATATAAACACGCCGTGAATATCAACAAACAAAGCAATCTCTAACATGGCCGCTTCTAGCAACGTATGACGTAACATATAGCTACCTACTTGCTCGTGTAGTGAAATACGAGACGCGTCAAGAAGGGCCACTGCGCCGATGCTCTATTTTTATTAATTGTTTTTGTGTTTAATTCGTAGAACTCCATTTAATTTTTTGTTTTTTTTTTTTTTTTAATTTAATTAAAATTTAATTTGATAATGTTATAATGTTTGCAAAACCATTTTCAAACTGTAAACTGAAACAGCTGTAACAAAAATACACACTAAAATACTTGCAGAGCTTGATAATAACGTTATCAATTTTAATTTTATCGAATTTTAAAAGATGCTATGGTTTTAGTTTATAGATACTTCTATAGTTAACATTTTATTGATATTTATGTTGTGAAATTATTTTATATTGTTTTCACTGATAAATTTGCATTAATAAGATCGACATTTTACGGCAGTAAATCGCCGTAAAACGTTAATTTATGCGGTTGATATTGACCTAAGTCGTATTATTATTTTATAAATCTAGATTGGTTTACACCGGAATGCCGTATTTTTACGAATTTACTTCGATTATATGGATTTAAAGAGCCGGCTGCGGCGGAAATCGGCCGCAAATTTCTATTTTCGAGGAAATTTACCGTATTTTTACAAATTTACTCGAAATATCTGAATTCACAGGGCCGGCCTCTATGGAAACGGCCACAAATGTTTGATTTAAACAGAAATGGTGGGTATTTTTACGAATACTATGAACATCTTAATTAGAATGGACGCCTGCAACGGAAATCTGCCGCGAAATTTCGAGTTACGCGGAAATATCGTATTTTCTGTGAATCAAACGGGTATCTAAATTTAGAGGGCCAGCCACGACGTGATTCGGCTGCGAAATTTCGATTTACGCAGAAATATTTTGTATTTCTACGAATTTACTTCTAATTTCCGAATTAGAATGGCCGCCTGCAAAGGAAATCCGGTGCGATATTTCGATTTTCGCGGAAATATGGTATTTTTGTGAATTTATTTCAAATAGGTATCTAAATTTGGTGGGGCGGCCGAGATGGGATTCGGTTTCGGAAATTTCGATTTACGTGGAAATATATTGTATTTTTACAAATTTACTACGAATATCTAAATTTTAAGAACCGGTCACGGCGGCAATCAACCGCAAATATTTGGTTTACGCAGAAAATATTCGGTATTTTTGCGAATTTATTACGAATAGGTTTCTGAATTTAGAGGGCCGGCTAGGTTGAGATGGGAAAGTCAAAGGTTCAGCAGAAGAAGTTGTTGGCTGAACTGACGGGATTGAGACATAACTTTCATAATGCCCAACAAAAACAATATCTGTATCGTCATCAGTCATCACTTATTTCAAAAACACTTTCCGAATCTAACATTGCTTCAATATCAATTTCAGATAAGCCATGTGTCGATAATTTGAGTGTTGTTAAAAAAAAAGTTTTAAAATTCTTACGTAAACACACAAAACAAGATGTTTATAAAATTGAATTAGTCAATTTTTAAATAATACAACAATTAAATAATTATGTACACAAAAATAAAGTAGATTTCAAAGTGGATATCGACGCACAAGTATTATTACTAATACGCTACGGGGTCCGCTCGAAAGAGACAATCAGATTCGCGCGCATTTTCAAAACTGTGACTGGCGGCTGGGGCCGCGCTCTCGGTTTTATTCATTTACCAAGATAAACAATGAAGTAGTTGATAAACATTCTCAGAGAGGTCGCACTACAAATGAATATTCTTATTTTTAATATAAATTTCGATCGTATACGGCATACATGTGCTTAGAAAACGAAGTCGAAACTTGAAAATGACTGAAGTCAGCCGCCGCGCGGTGTGAGCCACTTGATGAAATGACTTTAGTCAGCCGCCGCGGTGAAAAGATTAAGAGCATACATTAATTACGTGAGCAGTTTATTTTCCAATTTAGACCCCCCCCTTGGTGAGATTAAATGAGCTTTGGTGGGACCCCCCCCTCCCCTCACGTGAGATCAGTGGTGTATCTGGGGCTCTAGGCTATCCCATCCCACCCCAAGCTATCCCATAACGCCCCCCCCCCCCCCCATTACATGCGCATTATTTTTATATGTAAATGCACTCGTGAGTAACTTAACAAAAATGTACGCAAGCCGTAAATTTAACCTAAAAATTCAAAGGCCGACTAATTCTAAGTGATAAGTTATAGGACAAAATTAAGTCGTACAGTATTTAAACTAGAAAGTTGGTTTCTAATTTCATATTTTTGTTGAAAGTTATTGTTTTGATTAAAAGTGTAAAAGTGAGTAAATAAACAGCAGAATTGAATAAAATGACAACTTTTGCAAGACTCAATTGGTAAACGTAAGTTATTTAAAAACAATGCATTTTTGGAATGTAAAAATGAATTTAAAAATAATATTCCCAGTGTTTAGCGTAAATTGAACAGTACTGTAGGGCGTAAGGGGTTCCTTTAGTTTCCGGATATTGTTATTGTTTACGAATGCAAGGTTTGCAAGTTGCAAGGCAGTTTAGTTCGCGCATTTGGTTCGTTGACATCTTTTTACAACAACACTTTCGTTAATTAAACTTTAAAACAATGTGTGTTTGTGAATTATTTTGTGTTATTTTCATATTTTAACATGATTAATTATTGTGTTATTACAATAGAATATACCAACGCATGTTAATGTGTTTTTTGTGATGTACCTAGTTTTTTGGATTAGAAAAGGAATATTACTACATACGTAAGTTAGAACATACCTAAGCTAATAATTTCTCTCACAAGGCTTGTTCGAATTGGTCCAGTAGTAAAGTAGCGAGTATATCGCCGAAAATCATTTGCAATACTTTCAAGTAGAGTACATTATTGCCCGCCGTCCGTTTCAAGATGACGGGTACACATCAAAGTAAATACGTTAATTTAACCATATTGTAATGCTTAGAAGAAGTGAAATTTTAGAAGAGGTGGAAGAATAAATTAGTTGGATTAAAATAAATAAACTATGGATACGAAAAGAGATTAATAGCAGCTTATAAATAATTTTACAGTAGCATCTTCGTTCTATGACATTTCCACGTATCGGTTGAAATTTTAACCCTAAAGTAGCCGAAATTTTTATTTTTATTTTATTTTTTAAATTTTAAATGTAAAAATGCTTAAATTAAAAATATTTATGTTTATTTGGGTTCTCTATGTGATGTAGGTTCACCAGTTTTCCGCTTGTACTACGAGTTTGCAGACACCGTGTATTATAGCAAAAAAAAACTTTGATTTTAAAGGTTAACCTTGGTGGGGAAGTCCCTCTTGAGTTCCTGTACGCTGCGGCACCAATAGGCGGCAGTCTTCTCGGAGATGAGCTCGATGTTGAGGAAGGCACCCTGCTCCGGCCCGTAGTGCTGCCCCGAGGTGGTGCCGCGAACGATACGGGGTGACACGTTGGTCACCGTGTCCTGGATCAAACAATACAAGCAATTAGAAGCAAAATTTTTACAAAAACTACCGATTACTTTGAGTTATCAACATTCATATTTTTGCTTAACCTTTACTCACACATATTTGTGCTTCAATAAACCGTGCCATCACAAAACTATAATAAAATGAATGCACATAATATGTGCATGCACCATAGACATCCAAATTTAATAGACGAGAACATACAGATGAGGAAAAAAATCAACTATGGCGGTACGAAGAGGGGGAAGATGACTGTGATTCGTTAAAAAATCAATCTGACAGTATATAGGCATCTCGCATTATAATATCACCATTTGGGCGCGCGAATTGCTCGCCACGTTATTAACATATTTGCGAACTCCAAATACGGCAAAGTAAAGTTCGCATCTTTTCACAGACGAATATTTTGTTGCCGTATTTAGTTAAGACACTTTAACAAATGTTTCATAATTTACTTACCCCTGTAACCAGCGACGAGCACACTGGAGAACCGCCCACATTCGTTATGATCGACATATTTTAGGGAGTAATGTATAGCACAAGCTAGCATTTTTGCCGTGTTATTTCGTAAAATGTACGATGAGAGCTCGGCGCTGGTCCAGACAAGAATGAAGACGTCACATTTTTTAGATTCAGGCGAGGCTCTCGCAAGCCCAGCCGGTTCCAAGGAACCAGTATGGGGAGGGGGAAATAATACGCTTTTATCACTTAGGGCAGGTCTATATATATTCATATGTCTATGGCATGCACGTATGAATGCACATATTATGTTGCAGTATGTATCCAGATAAAAAAGAACATGATATTTATTTTTAACTTAATGAGTAAAACCTCAAATTGTAATATTTAATTAAATGAAGACAATATTAGCGAAACTCAATCGAAAATATGGAAACATAAAAATCAGAAAAAGATACGGTCACATCTAGGACTCGAACCCAAGACCTTCGCCTTGCCGAGGCGCAGCTCTACCAACTGAGCTAATGTGTCCCTATCCGATTGGGTCATATTTAACCTCTGATTTGCCGGAGACGCGCCAGCGCGCGCGTCGTATGCGCGAGAAAATAATTCGAAAATTTGAATAAAATTTTCGACCAAAACTTTTTGTCTGCGATTTTGGCCCTTCTATGTACAGAATTTGTATGACGAATACGGTCAGAATCGCTTGCGCTAACAACATAGATGATATAGCCACTAGTTTCATTCACCTTGCAACCCCAGAATATTTTTAACGTCTATGACTCAGAAACGTCAGATTTTACCGCGAATTTATCCGTCGCAATTTATGCATGTTCCGCGACTAAAACATTGTAAAACGTATTAATTTACGTAATAAATGCAAGTAATGTTGTTTTAGTAGATAGTTTATTGCTCTAGGAACGTGTTTCAGTCAATGAAATATATGATAGCTCAAAATTAATTAACAAAACATTCAATTCAAAATTCAAAGTGGTGCTTTTTTAGTGAATTTTCGTGAAATGGCGTGGCCTTTGACCGGTTAACTGTATCGTACTTCGATAAATTTGATCCATTTTTATTTTTAATATGTTGGATGTCGTAGATGTGACCGTATCTTGGATCGTATCACTCCTGGACACACTAACCCCTGATTCCTATCCAACCCTCGAACTTCTTTCCTTCCCAGAACTTCCTTTACTTAAAAAGACCCTAAGATGACACATGCCCTAAGGGGAATCACTTTCCTCAGAGCCTCCTGTGGAACTAACGTTAAAAAAAAACAAACAGAAAAGCAGGGAAATAGTTACTGTAGAAATAGTTAAATTCCTAAATTAACATTAAAAAAATCACTTAACACAAAAATGGGCAAACCGTTTGTTAGGCTCCCCTAACTTGTGGTCTGCCAGTTAGAACCCTGTTCTGTTTCCAAGGGTTTAATTGGTCTTACCTTGTCCAGTGCGAAGGTCTTAGTGACAGCGAAGGCCCAGCCCTCTTTGAAGGACCTGCGGATCATGGCCGAGGTGGTAGCCGGGGGTGCACTGGCCAACCCAAAGGGGTTCTCAAACTTCAGCCCGCACATCTCCACACTGATGTCCACATCGTCTATGGCACAGTGGAACTTGGGCAGCTGCGGGGGTATTATACCCGGCTCTTGGGAGAGACCCTGAAATTAAGGAAATTTTAGTCAAATGGCTACATTAAATGCAATTGATTTATAAAGAAACAAGAGCAGTTAAATTCTACGGTTAAGATATTCAGATTTAGGTCGGGTCACAGAATTTTAACAATTCATCAAATTTCAAGGTAAAAATTCATGTTCCATGAAAGTTCCATTTAAGTTCAGATATTGTTTATATTTAAGGCAGTCGTTCCATGTGAAGGCT
The DNA here is from genome assembly GCA_929108145.2 of Limnephilus rhombicus. NCBI lineage: Eukaryota > Metazoa > Arthropoda > Insecta > Trichoptera > Limnephilidae > Limnephilus > Limnephilus rhombicus. The sequence continues at coordinate 51,565,022 of OV815280.1, read as the reverse complement.
AATTTTTTTCGCATTTTTTGGGATTTTTTTTGGCGAACTAAATAAACAATTTCAATTTGGGAGGCGGGTATAGGTACTGCGACCCCCGGAACTGTTTATTGGATAACCAACATCTCCTCCATAGGTCATCCCAAGTGGTTCGCTATGTTTGGTGAAAGTGTTTGCAGTGTAATGCAAAAACTTTGTCATCACACATGCACTTTTCATGTAATTTAGTTAGAGAGACAAGACACCACGTTAGAGAGATAAGACAGCACTTTTCACGCAATTTAGTTAGAGAAAAGACAACCTTACGCCATGCGTGACAGTATAGTACTAAAACTACGAAATCGGAACACAGCAATTGATGTTTTTTTTGCTTGCCACTTTGAGTGTTCTGCAGCACATCTATGTAAAGTCATTGGTAACATGTTACATGACAGATGACGTTACAAAACCAACCTGAAGCGTGCAGTGCATATACCAGGCCGCGGTCTTGCCATCGTTGACCGACTCCACCGTGGTCTCCGAATACCCGGCCAAGTCTCCACCGATGTAGACCCGCGGCTCTGAGATGCTCTGCATTGTGTTGGGGTTGATGGCGGGTAGACCTGAACGGTTCAGGTGGACTCCAAACATGGCCTGCTTGACTGAAAATTACAATTTAAATTAATACATTTTATTGTATCATATGCTAACAACCTAAAGTAGCAGTCTTTGCTTTTGACATAAACAACCACAGATAGGCAGTTGAAGAGCGACTGATTGCAAATGCCAGAGGCAAGGTACTAAAATATGTGCGGCAAAAGACCAAAGGAGATTTAAGTGTGGTTCTCTCAATAAGGTTTTAAATAAGGTTAGGTACGTAACATCAATTCTGTTGGTGGGTAAAACCATCTAAAATCTATCTACGTAATGCACAAATTCCTTACCATCAGAATCGAATAATCCAGAGCCAAAAGCGGAGATGATATAATTGGCCTTCAGTTGAGTCACTTGCTCCGTGTCTTCAATCCACTCATCATTCTCATTCTGTTCAGTGCGACAGAACTTCATTCCCGTAATCTAATAAACAAAATTACAATGAGACAAATAAGTGGTAAGTACAATGGACATTGCTATTACCATATATAAATATTGATAAAAGGAGAGTATTAATTACCTTTCCATCTTTGACGATTACTTCCAGAGGCGACATGAATGGAATGAACTCGCATTTCTCGTCTTTAGCCAAATCAACCTAAAAAAAGTTGAGTTTTTAGTAGTATTATATAATTAGCTGGGGTATCCGGCTTCGCTCAGGGAGTTGATATGAGATTGAACTGACGTTCCAACTCACGATCTAACTTTTTATACCCCTACCAGAGGGTATCCCCACCCGTACAAAAAAGGCTTCAAATTTTATTATTTATTTAAGTTTTTATTCCAGCAGGGCTGGGAGGGTAGTGCAATCCCAGTCTGCCATATTACATAAAAAATGAAAATAAAATTCGAACATAAATAATAGCAATAAAAATTAATCACAAAATTAAAAACAAAATAAAATTAAACAAAAATAAAACAGAAATTAAAATTTAAAAAAGAAATATTGTTTTTTTTTTATTTTTTTTTATCGTCCATCAGGGAGGTCGCCTCATCATTTGCATCCATCGCTCATTCAGTGGGGAGCTGAGCCACCCGGATGCAGCCACGACAATGATGTTGTTTGATTTTCGTGTCCTGCTCCAGAAGCTGGCTAGCCGGTGGCGAAGTAATGCTGGGAATGAGTGCACCCTCCCTTCGGTGAACATCGTGGAGGCGCTGCAGAACCTCGGTAGTTGCATAAGTTGCCTGTATGCATTGTTGTAGCACACCCTCAGTTTGTCCCATTGCGCTGCTGGGTATTGCGTCCAGAGTTCAGATGTGTACAAGGCAGTGCAGTATGTCTTGAAGAGTAATTTTCTGACGTCGTCGCTACAGTGGTAGAACCGCCTTGAGAGCATTCCCGCCCGTATGTTAATTGCTCTTCTTTGTCGTTCCATATCTTCTATATCCTTCATGTCTTCGGTTAGGATATGTCCCAGATACTTAACCTGTGAGGCCACAAGCAGTTCGTTTCCTTCTAGATATATTGGAGGAATATTCAATGGCTCCTTGTTGTGTTTGAAAGCGACGATTACTGACTTTTTAGAATTGTACAACAAGTTATGAGAGTTTGCGTACTCTTCGCATATTTGCACAAGTCGTCTCATCGCTTTAATCGAAGGTGCAAGCAGCACCATGTCATCCGCGTAATTAATGTTATTACTGCCTTGTCCGCAGATATGACAACCGATTCGTGTATCGTTCAACTCTTGTAAGAGGTCGTTAATGTACACATTAAATAGAGTTGGAGACATATTTCCCCCTTGCCTGACTCCGCTTTTAAGGAATAAAGGTCTTGAAGAAGCTCCTGCCCATTGTATGTGATTTTCCTGTTGTCCGTACCAAATAGCCAGCATATTGACCACTGCTGGAACATCTCGTTTTATGAGTTTTTCCCATAACAATTGATGGGAAACCCGATCAAAAGCCTTGCTTAGGTCCAGAAAACACCCATAAACGGTGGTTTTTCTTTTTTTGTAGTAGGCTATTATTTGTTTTACCCCATAAATGGCCATATCGGTTGATGAGGCGCTCTTGAAGCCGAATTGGTTGTCCAGGGTAAATAGTTTTTCTTTGACTAGCGCGAATAAGATTTTTTCAAATAGTCTTGAAAGCATTGTCGCCAAGGAAATCGGTCGGTAATTTCCTAATATCGAAGCATCCAGCTGATTGGATTTCAGGATTGGTACGATAATAGTTTGGCTCATGTCCATCGGCATATGTGTGTGTCTTAAGAGGCTTGAGTACAGGGCGGCTAGAATAACATGAAGTTGATTTCCTCCGTATCTTACGTGCTCAATACCAATAGCGTCGTGTCCTGGACTTTTACCGTGGGCGGTTTGCTTAGTTGCGCTTTCAATCATTTCAGGAGTAACATTCATGACCAGGTCATCATTGACCGCAGGTGGACATGTCATTATCGAAGGTTTCGTGGTATCTCCTTGATCCTCGCTTAAGGAGAAAAAGTCTCTAAATTCGTTAGCTATGTTTTCATCCCCCGTGATGTTGTTGACGCATAGTGGAACTTTGCTCTTGGCTTTCAGAACGGTTGAAGTTTTTTGCCAAAACTTTCTGAAATCTTTGTTATGCATAGATGTGGCTATGCTATCCATTCGTGCTTTGTTTTCCGAGTGTTGGCATTTTCGGAGAGCAATTTTAAAAGATTTTTTACTTGTTTTTCTTTCGTCTGCGAAACGGCCTTCCGTGGGCCTTCCGGCTTCAACCCAGCATAGGAATGCATGTCTTGATTTGCGGTACAAAGTGGAGATTTCATTGTTCCACCCAGGAACAATGTCATACTTTTTTTTGGGTTCTTTACTTCTGAATGCTTGTATGGCGGAGTTTCTTAGTATCTGCACAATATTACCGTAGAGAGAATCTAGCTCAAGTTTATGAGTCTCATTATCACAGTTATGTCTTTGACATTTTACGGCATCTGGGAATTTTATTTTTAACAGTAGTTTATTGGCCAGGGCGTTGTAAGTTTTAATATCATTTTCGGACTTTGCCGTCCATTTTCCAAAATCCCTTGGTCGATCCTGTCTGTTGGAAATAATGGGGGTTAGATTTAGATCTATTTCCACAGTTAGTGGGAGATGATCTGACCACGTTGCATTGGCTGTGATTTTTACGCTCCTTACTGCACAATTCAACCCCTGTGTCATAATGCAGTGATCAAGCCATCTGGTGGTTCCGTGGGCATCACTTACATAAGTGAATGTATCAGAGCTTAAACGCACAATATCAGTGTATGTATAGTTATTTTCTGTACAGAACTGTGTAAGTTCACGACCAAAAAGTGACCTCGGATCCGCATTGAAATCTCCTATAATCATTGAGTTGGAGCTGTTTTGTTCCTCAATAATGGCGTGTATTTTTCCCAGACAGTCAGCAAATTCCGGTAAGTTCTCAGCTGAATTGGTCGGCATATAAACCGTGACTATTAGAAGAGTTCCATTTGCTGACTCCATTTCAATAGCCGTGATTCGAGGATCTCTACAGTCAATCAGAATGGCTTTTATTGTATTGCGCCATAAAATTGCAACGCCTCCGTAGGGGCGGCCAATTAATGGTGCGTCTGAGAGGTTCACCGCAGATGTTCCATGACTGAGAAATTCTGGATGTATTGACGACAGATATCCCAAGTCTGTAGGTAACAGCCAGGTTTCCTGTAATGCAATGATGTCATTACAACCACATAATTCATTTATGAAGTGTTCTGTTCGACGAATTGATCTGCAATTGAATGAGATAATTTTTAGAGTCTTGGTACTTATGTGATCCATTTTGAATATTATTTTGAATCATTGGTTTGCGTTGTTGGCATTCGGAAAATGTATTTTCTCACAACTGAGAATTTCGGCCATATACTCGCATCCATAAGTTTTTCGTATGTTGACTCAGGAGTCCCAACTTTGAATGCTCGATATTCGCCAGATTTTGTCTGTAGTTCGTAGGCGACCGCATTAATACCGCTTTGCTTGAGAAAAGCGATAACATCTTCACAGGTTGTTGTTTTCTCTAGTCTTGTGACGAGAGCATATTTCGTCCTCTGCAAACCTTTGATTTCTGCATTTTCGTTACTGCCCAAAATGATGTTTTTCCTTTTTTTTGGTGGTGGTTGTGGCTTTTTATACGTCTTCTTTTTCATGGATTTCCATTCTTGATTATCTTGATTTTCGTTTTCACTTGAAGGGATGGTGTTGGCGACATCTGCAAATGATTTCGGGCGATTAAATGGTATTTCGGTTATAGGTGGGTCAAGTTTTGGATTTGTCTCCATAGATGGCATTGCGATGCTTTCATCTTCCGTGGATTTGACCTTGGTATGAGGCTTTGGCGTTTCGTCAACAGGTGGCACGATAATCATGTTATTACATGGTTTTGTCAGTTCATTGACATTAAGTTTGAGACTTTTTATTTCTGATTTTAATAAATCAATTTGTTCCTTAGTCGCCAAATTCTTATCGTGGTCTGATTCATCTTTCAGTTTCTGTACATCACTTTTAATTATTATTAAGTCTCTTAGGAACGCAGTTGCGTCAATATAATCAAAAGTCACCGGCGGTAGTTTGTTTATGTTTAAAACAGCAAATTTTGGTATATTGTTCGGATCAGTTTCTTTCAGAATTTTAATTATGTCACTTAAAATACGTTTTTTCTTACCTTCACCTACTCTCCTGGCAAAGGTTTTTTCCGGTACACATTTACACAGAACGGTTTTTGCGGACTCAATGTCTTCTTCGGTGAATGATTTATCACATATTATGTGCATAGTTTGCTCGTCCATCACGTCCATCTTTTGTTGTATAAATGCAAGGATCTCGTTCACAACAATCCCGCACGGGCAGCCTCCGATTAGAGACATTCTCGGTTATTATAAATGGTCCACAATGTTCCAGAACATTCCACAACATTGTGTTCTGAAATGTTCCACAATGATCTGGGATGTTCCCGAATGTTGATTAATGACTATTCCCGAACATTCCACAACATTTCAGAATGTTCTGGGATGTTTTGGAATGTTGTGGAATGCTCTCGAATACTCTTGAATGTTCTAGAAATTTCTAGAGGGTGAAACTTCCAGCCCTTACATCTTCAAAAGCACGCCCTTCGGGTAAAAATGGGAACCTTCTTCATGGATGGGGGATAGAGGGTCACCACACTTCCTTGATTGTACCGGGCCTCGTTTCTGAGTTTTAGCAGCGCGCACGTTGTACACTTTCTTTTATAAAAAATATTGATTAGGTCTCTTTTGAACTGTAAAAATGAGTGAGGTATCACCATAGGCAAAATCAAACATCGCCTCTAATATCTAATTAGAAAACCAATATTTGATTGTTTCAAGAAAAAAATTCTATCATTTTATTGTCTAAACCTAGTGAACAATAATTGTCACCTCTTCCGGCACGGCTCTGATGTTGGTGAAGCCCTTCCTGAAGATGACAAAGACCCTCTTGGCTCCGCAGCGCAGGGCCGATGTGGCACAGTCGAAGGCCGTATCTCCGGCCCCCAGAACTATCACATTCCCCGATAACTTGGGCAGGGAGGCTGCGGAACTGCAAGCGCACATTCCTGGGGTAACAAATAAACAGATGAATAAATAATAGATTCATAAATCATACATTTAGATATGCGAATGGTGAAAATTGTCTTGATAGACAAACTTAAATAGGAGGGCCAATGGTTTGAATATGAAGGCGAATACAATGATATTACAAAATACAGTAGAATTCAGATATAACGACTTCGCTTATAACGGCTTACGACGAAAATGTAAACTCAAGTTAGGTTTCATAGTTAGGTACTAGGAAAACATATTATCCGTTTTGTATGACTCCGTTTTAAGCAACCAACTGCTTAAAGCTAGCTATTTTGACCTATTGCATTATTTTGTTTACAAAATCTACACACCAGTACCTCGCCGCCTCACGCCTCGCCTACTCTCCGCGCCTGGCTACTCACCGCTTGCTAACGCCTATCCTTATTAGCATGCATAAATCACAGTCAGTCGACACAATGAGTTCTGTGAATCACATGTTACCCTCGCGAAGGAGTTCAGAGTGTCTCATGTAAAAACAAGCTTAAATTATCTGGCCCTTTTGTGCGTCATCCGGTTAGGACGACGTAGTATCGCCGGCCCCTTAAGGATCATTATATCCGGATTCTATTGTATGTAGACATGTTGTAGACAGGCGCGGCCGGTGCCTTAAATTTTTGGTGGTTCACCGAGTAATTCATCAAAAACGTAAAACAAAAGTAGGAAAATAAATTAAAATAACATTAGACAGAGCCTAGTAACTCATACTCATACAGTGCCCTTGAGGTGATCATTCACAAAAAAACAGTGCTTTACATAATATGTTTATATATATTATCATCCATTGTTATTATTATTATTATTTTGGGTAAAAGTTATCCTTGTTGATTTACAATCTTAGTTGATAATCAAATATAGTTTTGGCAGGCCATTGGCTATAATTCTCTTTTATTTTCATGGGTCGAATGGTCATTTTTAATATAGTCCATATTCCTTATTACATCACTAATTTTAAAAAGGCAAGAAAATTTATTTATATTTATAAACAGCGATATCAGAATATGTCTATATAATGAATAATAACACAATAACAACACACAGTAAACAAAACGTTTCTCGCAGTTTTTAAATGAAGTTTGCAATATGTGAGAAAAATACACACAAACAAAAGGTCACAAAAACTTATAATGACAATGTCTAATCGGTTCCGTCTCCATCAAGATAATATCGGACCCATTGACTCATCGTTACATTTTACAATAGAAAAATATAATTACTATCTTATTCAAACCCTAGTAAGAATAGTCATTTCGCCGGAACAATTTCTTCGAAGTTGCTCCTGCGCACAGCAGGAGCAATTTTTTCGATACGATTGTGTATTCTGACGGTCTGAACATGTTGCTGGGGACTACATATAAATGATAATTCCCAAACGGGCGCTTCACTGAAATGCGCGGAACCTAGCCAATATAACTTGCGCGCGGGAAGCAACGCTTTTGGCGGCGATATTAATTATTCTCTACCAAATTCATGTATATTTAGATTGGTAGTTAATTTTTAATTTTTTTTAAAGATTGTGCGCAATTTTATAATTAAAAATATTGTGAAGGAATACGATGAGCTGGAAAATGTTGTTCAATTTTGTTGGCGGTTCGGCGCACGAGCGCACTTTAGGACAGGCCGCGCCTGGTTGTAGAGATCTCAAAATGGCAAGTAAAATATGTGGTAATTGCAGTACCTTCAATTTAGTACTAAAGTGTCACGCATTACGTGAGATTGTTTGATATCTCTAACCAAATAGCGTAAATGAGTGCCAAAATGCCCTTGTGTGTCATAACCTACGAAAGAGTTGGCAAACGCTAGTAAAAGTCAAGGAATAACATTTCATTAATAAATACATGCAAATGACTAATTATTATAAATATTAATTCAATTATTTCGATTGTTTCCAACGTTGGAAGAATGTTTATAACGTTTCATATTCGTCTAAGTGAAAGCGAGTAAGCATATCTTGTCATCTATCACACCCATGATGTAGAATTTTGTATTCGTTGCAACATTTAATATGTAAACGCTGCCTGGTTCTATATCTATTTCATTCGTACACACATATTCTTTGAATATCTGTGTTTGTCATTCAAAGAATTTTGTGAGACAATAACGTGTCCATATGTTTGTAATGGCATTGGGCAAATGCGAACAACATTTAGAAGCAATATGTCGCAAATACGTAGATGTACCTACCTCTCTTGCTGCCCTCTGCAACTTTAGGCAAGAAGTTCTTGCTTGTATAGAAGCCCATGTCAGTTGTCAAGTTTTCAAATATTGGGATGATTTTAGGCTCAGGCAAGCCAATTCCCAAGAACACTGCCTCATAGTTCTCAGCAAACAGTTTCTGCAAACACAAATCATCAACAAAAAATTAGAATTTTCAATTTATAGAAAACCTACATATAGTTTTTTTTGTTTTTTTTTACATTAACTCCACACAGGAGGCCCTGAGGAAAATAACTTCCCTCAGGGCCTATGTCATCTTTGAAGATGCTGTGTGGAGGGTCTTTTTGAGGAAAGGAAGGAGTGAACACGGGTCTTGAAGAGACCCATGTTGTAGGAGGGAGGAAACACAGAGGCCGGCAAATCGTTCCACAGCCGAGCCGTTGAACTCAAGAACGAGTCATAGAAATGACCCGTTCTCATGTGACTAATGTCAACCGTGTACAAATGTTGGGCGCGTGTTTGGCGTGTTTCCCGACTATGCACCGGTGCCGAGGGGATCAATGACGCTAGTTCCTCGGAGCATCTTCCATTGTAATACCGGTAGAACAAGGACAGCATTCCCACCTGACGCCTGTGCTCTAAAGATTGCAGTCCGTCTGTTAAGATGGGAGAATCTATCAAACGGACCGCCCGTTTCTGCACAGAGTCAAGAGTTTTTTTTAGTTATTTTGGAGCTCCAGACCAGAGGTGGCTGCCAAATTCAACCGTGGGGCGCACTTGCGATTTATACAGGGTTAGCAGTTGTGTACTATTAAAGTATCTGCGGGACCTGTACAGTACGCCCAGTTTCTGAGAGGCTAACTTAATATAGTGATAACATCATACACAATACATCTAGACACCACATTTCACATAAATTATCAGTATTCTATTCACTCATTCACAGACTTTTACATGTGCCTCTGAATTATATAAATTGTAATAATGAATTAAATATTATAAAAACCATAGCACAGAACAATGGATACAAGAGCGAAACTATTGATAGTATATTAAAGAAAAAGAATAAAAAACTTACATTAACAATCATTTCACAAGGCCTCGATAATAAAAATGAAAAAGATTTTACTAAACAATGGGTTAAAATCCCTTATATTGGCGAAATATCAATTAAAATATCCAGATTAACTAATAATGATAAATGTAAAACAGCTTTTTATAATGTGAATTCTCTAGGGAGAATTTTAATTAATAATAAAGATAAAAGAGAAAAACTTAAAAACTCAGGCGTTTACCAAAAGAATTGCGCCAACTGCCCGTCGTATTACGTAGGTCAAACTGGGAGGTCATTGAAGTGAGCTCCAAACCCAATGTAATTAGCTTACTGGAATTACCAAAATATTTAGAAATTCGATAGTCTAAAACGACTTAGCAACAAATATAATTATTATAATTGATTAAAATCCTTGTAGACCACCCCTCTCCCCCTCCCCAATATGTTGTGTATATAAACCGTAGACTAAGAAATATTTGTACCAGTCTGAAGATGGCTCTAACGAGCTGAAACCGGTTACGTTCGAATAAAATTAAGTGGAATAAAGTTTTATATTCGTTTTATTATAATATATTATAATGGAATTCCACCATGAATTATCACTCTCAAAAATAGAAATATTACAAAGCTTTTGTTAATCAAACAAATATTATATAGATTGACTATCATTATAAGTTTAAAAAAACTGTTCACCACATTTATACACAGATATAAATATTTTAATTAAGTTAGAAACATAATTTTCTGCATAATATTGGCACCACAAGATGTATTTTTAAGTACTTATATGTATTTTCTTACCTCTACGGTGATGTCTTTTGTAGAAAGTGATCTTCCAGATTCAATCTTCACTCCGAGGTCCTTGACAAGTCCAATCTCAAACTGCACCACATCGAATGGCAAACGATACTGGGGAATTTCTGCAGAGCTGAAATTTTACCAAAAGGCAATTATTTATACTTTTGAATGTATTTTTTTTTCTCATTTATCTATTGGCAATTATTTTTTTAATTTTTATTACGCAAACTTTGCTTGTCAAGGCATTCCATTGTGTACAATTTGGGAGGTAGGTATGTGTACCGCCGCCCTGGGAACCGTTTATTGGATAACCAACACCTTTGCAATAGTGGTTTGTCCAAGTGGTTCGCTACTTTTGATGACTTAGCAGGGTGCCTGGGTTCATGGGGTGAGGTTTGACCGGATCTTAGCGGCAAATGAGTATGCCCACCAACTGTGTGGCAGGCCAGATTGGGAGAGGCTGGTTGAGGAAGACTTTTCGACCTCTCCAACAGGACTTTCTCGGAACATCGCCTTGCACCACTGTAGGGGGATAGCTTCATATATCTGTAACTCCTGTTTTACAGGGACATTTGAGGGTTTAGCTTCGTGCATCATAAGTGTAGCTTCGTTTATTAAAAAAAATTAGAGTCCTTGTGAGAGCCCTGAAGGAGTAACCATATGTTACTTATAACGGGGCAGGAAAGCGGTTGGATTACCTCAAGTGTCACTTCTGGAAATAATGACCCCCAGATTCCTACCCACCCTCATACTCTTTTTCTTCCCAGTACTTCCCCTCCTTCCTTTCCTAAAAAGACCTCCACGCAGAATCCCCAAAGGTGACACAGGCCCTAATGGGAATTATTTTCTCAGGGCCTCCTCCTTGTGTGGAGTTAACGTAAAAACAAAAAATTCAGTCAACAGTAACAATAATAATCTAATAATCATTTTAAAAACAATCTAACCGCCATTTTTCTTTGGAAGTGTCTATTAATCGCAGAGCCCCGGTATTAATACTAATATTATTCCTCTGTTCTCTGTTCTTCCTTTTTCTTTTATAAAACAGGTGAAATTTTGTTTGCAAATTTGCAGATAAACATTTTTGATGTGATAATCAAGAACCTCTCTTTCGAGTTAGTAGGTAGGTTTTAATTAGCTTGACTTCAAAATGATTGACAATGAATGTCAACCAACACAACATGAATGGGGGAATATTTTCCATTCAATGGCAGAAATGAGTTGAATTTAACCTCACTTTATATGTATTATATATGACTAGCTTACCTAAGTCCGCCAAGGAAGTTCTCCTTCTCGAAGATGGTGATATCGGAGTAGCCCATCCTGGCGAGGAAGCAGGCGCAGCTGATGCTGGCGGGCCCCGCTCCGAGGAGGGCGATCTTCTGGCTGCCTCCGCGGGGCAGGGGGGCCCTTTTGGGGTCCAGGGTCTGCTTTATCTTCATCTGCTTGAAGATCTAAAGAAAGAATAATGCCACATATTAATTTACTGAATTAACCATTAATAATGAATGACTAAAAAAAAAAAAAAAATAACTGAAGACTATATTTAAAAAAGGCTGTACTGATCATTTTGGTTCTGAACATCATTACAGCCCTGCATCACAGGGTGAAATTTGACCTCTTTGCACTTTCAGCATTCTCCTGTCTGTCTTCAGACCAAAGTTATCACAGACCAAGCTAATTGCTCCAGTCCTCAAGTTCCCATCCCGCTCCAATCTTCTCCCACATGTCCAAAGCGGTTCAATATCACCTATGAGTGAAAGTTTTGTACCGTTCAAGGCTCAACACTTTTTACGTATGTGTTCATTCGTTGATACGGAGCATGATCAGTAGTAGCAGTACGAGAGGGGAGAGGGAGCTGTATGATTTTTGCTGTGGTGAAGGGGCGATTCTTTCAATGACTTTTCAAAGGAGGCGTTGAGTTGATTTCATTCTGAGCTGCCCGGTCACCATTTAAAACACCTCTTCCTCAGTCTGGGGCAAACATTTGGTGATGAATTTTGAAGTCCTGTTGTCTGGCATTCTTTTCCATATGACCGGCTTCAGTAAAGGCTTCTTTCAATACGGTTAAGGACTAGCTTATGCAGGCCAAGAGTGTTACAATAATAATAAATAATAAATGTTTTATTATCTTCTTTTTTTTGTTAGAATAATTAGAGATAATGATGTCCTCACTGGGATCTGCCGTACTGAGAATTTCATTTACATATTAAAATTTAATTATAAATTATGAAAAATGAAACAATACAACTTTGTAAAAACCACTTATATAATGTGCAAATCCGACCGGTTTCGGAACAAACGTTCCTTAGTATAAGCTTTCCCTGACGAAGGAACGTTTGTTCCGAAACCGGTCGGATTTGCACATTATATAAGTGGTTTTTACAAAGTTGTATTGTTTCATTTTTCTATAATGGATAACCACAAAGTAATAGCTACATTCAAAAATAAAAATTATGAAGTTACTGAAAGAATTATAAATATATTTTGTGGCGATTTTTTAGTGCGGTTAAGTTATTTTCTATTTCAGTGTGTGTTTGATGTTATATAGAATTTTTATTTATTTATGATCGCCCTATGTTTTATATGGTTTTATTTTTATTCTATGGTTTTATCCAACTTTTTATGTGAGTTTTAAATGTTATAATGTTATTGTGATTTTTGAATGAGTGTGGGATTTTGTAGACTTTGGTACCATAGTATAATAAGTTTTTTTTTGTCTAAATGTTGTATTTTTAGTTGCTTGTTAGATATGTTTTTAACTCTGTGATCTAGTGTTTCTAATATGCGTGTTAGTTGTTATTTCTTGTGTTTTGTATTTATGAATGTAAATTAATATTGTTTTAGAATAGAATTGTTTAATTGACATGATGTTAAGATTGTTGAAGATTTCTTCAGTATTAGTTCTTAACCTTTCCCTTACTTAAAAAAATAGGCGCGCTCCGGTGCTGTGTAATCAATTCACGTGTTAAAATCATCGATTTTATATCGGAAATATATGAACATTCATAGCTAATCGCTTTTGTTTTTCGTAAATTGTGTTACAAGTGATAATAGTTGTAATTTAATTGCTGAAAACATGAAAAAACCATCGTCCGTTGCTCAAAAAACGGGCGAGGAGACCATCTCAAAGGATTGCCCGCGAACGACTGAGGCGCTGGGCGCTGGGCTGCTACCCAATACATATATACAGCTATGTATGTTTAGCTACTACGCGGTCGTAGGTATCGACGGTCGAAACACAACACGGCGGTCTCTGTTTCTCGTGTTCCCGTATAGCAAAGTAGAGCGAGACGTCACATAGCGTGTCATCTCCCCCCGCACACTCTTCGCGTATCACGGTCCACACTGGCACACGGTTGATTGTATTTGTGGTTTATTCCCGATATTTAACAAAATATCTCTGATTTTGAATTAAATTTTCTAATTATTTAAAATATTATTTTTTAATTCAGTGTGTAAATGTATAACGGAGGAATACCTAAAATCTGAACCCAGAATTCATTATATTTATAGAGATATAAAAGTTATTAGAAGCAATGTGTAGTATTTACGCATTACAGACCAGGAAAGGTTAAGGGGACTTTCAGTATAATTTTCATCATGGATTTTTGGTTTCATGCTCAATTAGATATGCATTGTGGTTACTTTATAAGATTATTTTATTTCATGCTCAATTAGATATGCATCGTGGTAATTTTATAAGATTAGTTTTCTAGTACTAAAAACCAAATTGATAGTTTATCCTCATTTCAAATATCTAATATAATGAATGTCATCTATAGAAGGTGGGATACATTCTCCAAAAACAAAATTAAAAATGTTATTTTTGACATACATCAACTGCAAAATGCTGCAGCCCTCCAATGTTGATGGCCCCCTCTTCGCTGGCCTGCAGGTTGCAGCCGCCCACACACAGGTCGCTGGTGGGGCACACCATGCCACATGTCAGGCCCAAGGGGTTGTCTGATAGGATGGCCTTGGCAGCCCCGTAATAGTTCTGCAAATAGATGACAGGCAATTAATCAACAGATATAGTTAACAAATTAATAATCAAAATACTCATTACATCCCTGAGAGCCGACTGGTTAATAGGGACGACAGCTTAACTTGAGGACTCGACACTTCATGATACAAATCTGGCTTTGAAGGATTTTTCCAAAAAGAGGATTAAAGTCTCCGTATTTAGCTTTTCTTTTTTTTATGCGAATACCGCACAAGAAACTCAATTGCTCCCAACATTCTGGAGCCAGTGAGACTATGGCATCCCCAATCTGGGTATGTTTTGGGGCTGAGGAAGGAGATGGAAAGGGAAAGGTGGAGGGAGTACCTGGCTATTCAGAGCTGGTAAGACAAACACTCAATGGTGGTTTTACACTAGGGCCATACAAACAGCTATTCGAATTCAAGTCCTACAGTAATGTGTGAAGCGATTTCATTAATTTCTTCATTTAACTTCTATATAAAAAAGATAACCAGGCAACTCAGGGCAGTGGCAATTCAACACACTTTAGAAGAGTGATGGAAAAAAACTAGGTTAGGTTTATAGGCCACTTTTTTATCACTTTTCTAAATTGTGCTGAATTGCCATAATTCCGAGTTGTTATAGAACCATAAAAAGATATTATGTTCTTTCGAAACAAATATCTTTGTATACTGTACACATTTGCCCTGATGATGGTCAATACAAGGCTGTACCAAACAATGGCGAAGGAGGAGAAACTATTTAAGTTGTTGAATTTCAAAACACAATGGAAATTTTGTAAATCTGGAGATAGTTGCGAGAAATAGTTTGGAAAACCTTGAGTATAAACAGGAATTTGAATATACATTTTAAGCAAAAAATCTACATAATAATGAGTAAGATTAAGAAAGGGATGCTAAGATGGTTTGGGCATGTACCTAGAAGGAATAGATGAAGAAAGGAATGAAGAAAGGAGAATATTTGACCCAAATGTGAATGGTAGAAGAAGTCGGAGACGCCCGAGAAAGACATGGCATGATCGAGTGAATAAGATACTTGAGTCAGGCCATTTCAAGAGTCAAAATAATAGAAGAGTATGTATGAATGTGAATGAGGCAAGGAATGTGTACCGAGACCGAATTGTTCGGCGATCCCTCGTCTCTGCCTGCGGAAGAATGGCTTGACGGTTAGTTACTTAGTTATCTACTAGAAGATTTAACTAGAGCAGACCTGTGAAAAATCACAGGATATTGCAATTCCAATTTTGCAATGACAATGAAAAGAATTTTCTGTTAAAATATTATAATATTTTCGGTATAGTATGTGCCAAACTTTAATGCCGACCTGACGTTGATACAGAAATCGTCGCAATAGGCGAGTCAAAGTCTGAAAAGCGGATGCCCACGCCTTTCTCTGTCGCACATATGTTTCACGCATCTTTCTATTTCGCTTACGTTATTGTAAAGTCGGTAAAGTGACTGTACCTGCACAAGAATGGATTGTATCAAGTTCAGGTCGGCATTTAAGTTTGGCGCGTACTGTAGCTACCTACTTTATAAAATTTTGAAAGTGACCCTTGAATTCAAAGCAAATTTGATTTCATTGGACCAGATTTCATGCAGGACTAACGCATAGGACAGACAACCTAAATCACATGATCACGATTCTTTTGATATTTAGGGAAAAATATTAATATCATATTTACTTTTAATGTATTTAAAACTCCCTTTCGCATCAAAAGTGGAAAAAATTTTCAGAGCAGGTCTTGCGACTCCACAACTTGTAATGTTTAACCTCGTTGCTTTGCAAGATGAAGTATAGTGATGATGGGCTTACCTTGTTGGCAATACTGGTGATGAAACTCTTGACGTCCAGCTGTGTGGGGCAGGACTTCTGGCACGGAGCATCGGCGCACTTGAGGCAGCGACTTGCCTCCTTCAGAGCACCCCTCTCCGACAGAGTGCTGTGCTTGATATCCTCAAAGTCATTCTGCAGCGAAGGGCACGCCTGGAAACATAACACACAAGTTCAATAAAGGGTTTATTGAAATGTGATCTAAAATAGCATTGTCGAGCTCCTTAGTAGAATGGTAATAATTTCATTGAAGAAGAAGATAACAATAAAAATCTAAATGAAAATATGAATTAGAACAAGACTGTCTTGTTCTCGTTCATATTTTTGTTTAGATTTAGAACAAGACTGTTTTTCTGTGTCTTGTTCTCGTTCATATTTTCGTTTAGATTATTATTGTTATCTTCTTCTTCAATGATATATTACATTGATGGGAATAACCTTCAAAAGTTATAAAAAGAGAGTTTTTCTTATAAAAAATTGGTAATAATTTCAATCGTGAGTTTGTCATTGGTAAAATGATTTAAACATATCCTGACAAGATGAGACTAACCGTGCACTTCCTGTCGGCATTTCTCTTCCAGTGTTTCTTGTTTTCCTTCGTGTTGACAGAAGGGACCAGAGAGGAGTATTTGGTGACCCTCGGATTGAGTCGCAGCAAATTCTGGAAAAATATATCAAAAACTATTATTACATAAATGTGGAGGGTATTTTTGAGGAAAAGAGGGAGTGAAGAGTGAGTGTTTTGAAGATGAAGAGAAGAGACACATTGTTGGAGGGAGGAAATATAAAGGCCGGCAAATCAATCCACAGCCGAGCTGTAAACAAGCCAAGTAAAAGTCAACTGTGTACAAATGTTATGCGCGTGTTTCCCGCACCATGACACTAGTTCCTCGGAGCATCTTCCATTAAAACACCATTAGAACAAGGACAGCATTCCATCCTGACGCCTGTGCTCTAAAGATTGCAATCCTTTTGTTAAGATGGGGGGGGTCTATCAAAGTACAGCCTGTTTCTGCAGTCAAGGTTTTTTTTTAATATTTTGTGGCTCCAGGCCAGAGGTACTGTCAAATTCAACAGTGGGGATCATTTGCGATATGTGCGGGGTCAGCAGTTGTGTACTATCTGCAGCTTCTGAGAGGCTAACTCGACTCTGGCTTCGATGGAGCCCCTGTGCCTGAGCTGGTCACTTATAGTTACACCAAGCATATCAACGGAAGGCTTGTTGCGATTAGTTTACATTATTATCTTCTTCTTCACACGGTTGGAGTGTTAAAATGTTTTGTTAAATATTAAATAGGAAAGTGAGCAAAGTGGTTGCGACCAGGAGCGGCTCACTCTAACAATATATTACAGCTCAACGCATTGCTACATAATATTTTTAATTGTAAAATTACACACAATCTTTAAAAATAAAAATTGATTACCTGTCTAAATATTTATTTATTTATTTATTAATGCCCTTTTTCGGGGCTTTTACGTTACATATGAATAGTAAGAAATACACAGTATTGATTGTACATAACTGAATTGTCTCAGTAACAATATTTTATATTTTTTAAACATAATATACGGAATTTGGTAAGAGATAATAATTGTGGTCCGTGCGCCAGTTCTACCGGCTAGAAACCGAGGGAGATTCCAGTCTGCGCAATGAAGCTAAGAGCATCATTTGGGAATTATCATTTGTATGGAACTCCTAACAGATAAGTCCAAACGGTCAAAAACGCAATATGTACCGAAAATATGGTGATTCCGAAGGCTTCAGCAAAATAATTATTCTGTGGAGGTCGAACAACGTCATCGATCTGCAGTCGTGCGGCAATCCGATTGGTCCCCCAGCAACAATTGGAATTCAATCTCTGTCACAGAACTCTCGCTCGCGCTGCAACTAAGATTACCCACCATTCTGCTTTAAACTCCCGGTCAAGACACAACTTGTATATCGTGTTTGTTTGCCTTTCACATTAATTATTATTGTTAATATTTAACTATGGAATTGAATTATGTGTCTCTTGTAATTTGTAAATAAAGTTGTAAGTATTGTACCGACATCTTGCTTATTTGCTTTACCACACACTTTACACCTTAAACCACACGTAAACACACCATCCATAATTCTTACATAGGATAGTAATATTTCTCTTGCAAAATGCAAATGGGTCAACGGGTCTTGTTATGCTTGGGATTTAGGGAACTTATTTGACATTGACAAGTGACCTTTTGTTTTCGTACGTTTTGCTTCACCGGGTACTGTGAAGAAGCTAATTCAAAATATTCCCGATTATTATATTACTATAACTTAATAAGTTAACTTAATAAAGATGTCCGAAACGTTGGCTAAAGAAGGAGGTAGCGCAACACGGCATAACACCCCAAAAACAAATAACGAAAATGCTTTTGGCCATGAAAATCTTAAAACGTATCTAAATGGTTGAAGTTTCGAAGACATTAAGCAAGCAGCCAATTTAATGCTACATTTTTAACCCGTCTGCTTGTTTAGGAATAAATACATCCCAAAACACATAATCGCGTTATACTTTCATAAGACCAAAAACGTCCCGAGCGACCTTACATTTTAAATGCTATATATCTCTCTTCCTCTCATGCAAACATGTGTATTTTTTGTTTTAACCAGAAAGAGAACGAAATAATGCTACTTATTGTCTTTGAAATATGAAAGCTATCTTGCATAGATATTTTACAATCTCGATCCAAAGTGACGGTTTCTGATTTTTCACTCGAAACTGAGGCTTCCGGATTGTGAGGTGCGAATATATTGAACCAAGCAGACGGGTTTAAAGCTAGAACAAGTACCCTAACCTAACCTATAATGACGGGTCTTCCATGAAGATAATCAGTTGTACGTGCACAATTTCCAAGAAAATCATTGTTTTGTTTATTATTATTACTGTCTTACTATTTTATTTGCATTACTATAAATTTATAATTTTAAGAGAACCAATTTACGATGTTATTATCCTCCATTTATCAAATGATAAAGAGTTCATTAAAATTTTTGGTAAAGTAAATAATTACTCATTACGTAAGCAATATATTTGCGTCATTAATAATAATATTATTATTAGTGGTGTCTAAAAGTATAAAAATTCACTTAAATATTAGGGGGCGTTCAAGTATTATGTAAGGCAATTTTTGAAGATTTTTGAACCCCCCTCCCCCCCATGTAATGCGCCGTAACGTTTTTCTATACCCTCCCCCCTCCCCCCCCTAAACGTTACGTAATGCCCAATTTTTATTTGAAAGTCACAATTAAGTTGCGCAAAGTACTGGAAAGTCGCTTAAATATCTTTTTTCTTGTTTTAATCGCATTTGCGGTAGTAAATAAAACAAGACACTTCGAGAACAAAAAAGGTTGCCAGCTTGGAAGATTTTAATTCCCTAGTTTTTTAAAGAAAAACATGTTACGTAACGCGTTGTTCGAACCCCCCCTCCCCCCCCCCCTCTTAACGCACAGTAACATTTCACAAGTCCCCCCCCCCCCAAGGGCGTTACGTAATACTTGAACGGCCCCTTATTGGATTATGAAATTATATATTATTATGAAATATCACGAACAGATCGGTTATAATTGTAAAAATGGCAATCAAAATAATTTGTTGATAAATTGCTTCTTAGGACCCTTAAAATCTTTAATTGCCTAGTTTGAACGCCATCGACAGACGTTAAGTATACAAATTTGACAACGTATTTTTAAAAACGCAAAACATACAGACATATGATATTTTCTTCTGATACAGTTGGTGAAAAAGGTATAAGAATTGGTCCAGTTTTGGGGGAGAAAACAGGGAATACAAAATCTCGATTTTAACAATTTTATTTAGATGTAATCAACCTGAGATGCAGTTGTCCCTTTTGCTCGGTATTCGAGAGGGTAACAGCGACAGTGACAGCAACAGTTTAGTAAAATACCTTTTATCCAAATTTCTCAGTGCCTGCGTTTCCTCTTAAAATCAAAGTTAATACAAGTTCTAAAATTCATTGAACTAGAATTACAAACAGTCTTACAACAGAAATTTGTATTTTTGAATTATGTATGCAGTTATAAATCTTCTTTAGATTCAAGTTACCACCCCTTACACCTTTTTTCTTCCCAAAACTTCCTTGCACATTATATTATTGCTTTCCTTCCTTTCCCTAAAAATACCCTCCACGCTGCATCCCAAAAAATGACATAGGCCCGTAGGGAAATTGTTTTTTCGGGGCCTCGTGTAGAATTAATGTAAAAATTAAAAAATGGATGATGTGAATTTTAAGTCTTTATAGGGAGTACTATCGATGATGCATTTATTATTATTAAATTAATTAATTAATTAAAAATAAAATAAAACATTCGTGAATCAGCAAGTCTGCATTATTTTATTTTAAAACGTGTTATAAATGCATTACCACCATCATAAAACGATAACTGCAGTATTTATCTAATGCAATAATGAGATAACTCGTACATGCGTAGAAGATAAGATAACACTAATAATAATTATTGTAGTTAAAACGAATAATATCTAGAAAATTACACTAAAAAAGATGTTTTATCCACCAACCACAGAATTAGACACTAGTACGCCCTTTGCACTTTATATTTTACTAGCAGATCTGGCCACACATTGCTGTAACCTTTATAACTAACGCCATCTGTTAAATCAAATCCACACTGGCCGCATGCCAGCCCGCTGCCCGCTACCCGTTTACCAGCCCGCTCCATTTATTTATATATTTCAACCAATTTACACAAAACCTTGACAAATTATATACCTAAAAACCACCCTCATGAATCACTATCTATTGGTGAAAACCGTATGAAAATCCGTTGAGCAGTTTAAAAGATCTAAGCGCACAGACAGCGGGAGCGACTTCATTTTATGTAATGATTTGTACAAATGTTTTTGGACTTCCATGGAACACTCATATCAGGGACATCTATTCAGATTCCGATAACCTTCCCAATCCTCCACCTACAAATTACTCAACAATCGAGCCACTTTACAATCAAGACATCACAACTACTAAATATGGGATAAAATATCTTAACTATATTGCCTATAAACTATACAATTTACTTCCAGATATGTACAAAATCATACAGCATAATAATATATTTCAAAGTTTCTTTCTCTCCTTTTCTTTCGCCTTAGGGGGTCGTCCATTAATCACTCCAGAGTGAGGCTCCAAAGGGGGGGGGGGGTTCGGAAAAAATCACGAAATATCACGACGGGGGGGGGGGGGGGGGGGTAAATAAACCCTTGTGATGTTTTTCTTTACTTGTTTTCTTTTGTTGTTTGTTCTACTTAACCTGTCTTTTATTTGTATGCTGAACTGTACGTGAAACTTTTATTTTTGATATCAAAATACCCTTATAAAGTTGTACATTTTACCTCCCACCTATAAATTGTAAGTTCCTCCCGTCCTAAAATGAGATTTTTAACTCACAAAGATTGCCCTAACAAGAAATAAAAACAATAAAGGTTTGTAATATTTGAATTTGCTTCAAAACGTAAAGCTAATTAAATCACTATTTTTCCAATACACTATTTAATCTATCTAATCTATTTAATATTATTTACCTGTATAGTATGATATAAGATCTGTTCATCTGATCAGATCTTCTTTGGTTTCAAGCACGTTGCAATACATCACAGCTGTCATTCAGATAAGGATCAAAAATGGTAGGCTTCATTCTCCATAATGGCAGAGACTTTCAAAATATTTCAAAACAAAACATTAAAAATCTTATAGGTCGAAGCCAACTCGAATATAATTCTTCTATTTGGTCCCCTCTCTTTAAAATCCACTGAAAAATCGATTGAAAAAATTCAGCATAACTTCCTAAGATATATTAACTATAAACTCGGTCTACCTAAAGAAACAGAAATGTTTTGGACTTCCGTGGGACACCCATGTCAGAGACATCTATTTAGTTTACGGTATTCTTCCAATCACAGTCCTTCCTAAATATGAAATCACAAGCACCATCCTACAAATTACCCAACAATCAACTCCCACTGTCATCAAGCCACTTTACAATCAAGACATCCACACTCACAATACTCGAAATAGCAATAAAATCCGCATACCTCAAACACACACTACAAAATATGGGATAAAATCTCTGAACTATGTTGCCTATACACTATATAATTCGCTACCAGATATGTACAAGGGAATCCAGCAAAATAAAAAAAATCGGAGTAATGCTTTAAAAAAATATTTTTTAAGTATGTATAAGGATGAAACTTTGTAATTTTCTTGTCATGTTCAATTGTCTTGTTTCTTTTCTCTTCTTTTCTTTTCCATTAAGTTGTAATCATCCATATCTGTATAACCTTGTTCCCTTTTTCTTTAATTGTTTTCCATTGCTGTTTATTCTACTCAACCTGTATTTTATTTTTCTTCTATATTGTATGTGAATCTTATATTTTAATATCCAAATTCTTATGTAAAATTTTAACTATTTCCTCCCACCCATGATTTGTATGTTCCTCCTGTCCCAAAATGAGTTCTGTAACTCATCGGGATTGCTCTAGCAAGAAATAAAAACAATAAAAAATAAAAAAAAAAAACAATAAATTAAAAGCATTTGATGAAAGATTTAAAATTATTAAAACTCAAAGATAGAAGTAGTTGCGACTTGATGTTTTTTTATATTGTTAAAGGTAATTATAGACAGTCCAGATTTACTAAGCCTAATTTCTAGATAATTCAAGTAGCATATTTTACTTCATAATTATTGTTTCACAAAATTATTATTAATATCATTTGTTTGTAAAAGCCCGCATAGGCGAATAATAATAAAAATAAATAATATAATGTGCAAGCAGCTGAACCCATGAATTTAGAAAAAATTAATATTTTCAACATAATATACAGATTATAACGCCCACAGAAAAAATAATACTGTCATTGTCTTATAGTACGTGATTACTAATTCAAAAGGTTATCAGTTTTATCAGCGGGGGACAGAAATACTATCAAATGATTTAATTTGGCTGAGGTCAACAATTATTGATAAAAAACTATTCCATCGCACGTTTTAGATATTATCTCATTTCAAGTTGAATATTGCCATAACTTCGAAATGGATATCTTTTTATGTGAGATAATTTATTATGGCTTTAGATTGGTTCAATTTATACCTGCCTACGTGACTGTAACTCTATAAATTGATTGTCAGCTGTTAAGAATGTCACATCAGACAATTGAATAATTATTTTATTTATGTACTTATGATATTTTCTCCTCTCTGAACCCCCCAAATAGAGCAGTTCATAAAAATTTATGACCAATTAGTAGCCCTTGGCAAGCAATGGATTCAAATTACTAATGTTCAAATTTGTTTATGTTTCTATAGTGATTTTTTTTTAAATTAACCCTACATGGGGCCCTGAGGAAAATAACTTCCCTCAGGGCCTATGTCATCTTTGGGGAGTGTGAAGGGTCTTTTTAAGCAAAGTAAGGAGAGGAAGTTCTGGGAAAGAAAATGGATAGAAATAGGAAGGAAAAAACAGAAAAAGATAATGGTCGCAACTGGAACTCGAACCCAGAACCTCTCATCTAACCGGGATGTGTGCTTTTACCAATTCAGCCATTGCCACCTTCTAAGAAACCGTCATAATTGTCAATCTCATATTATAAAATTAAAGAATTAACAAAATTATTTTTGACTAATTTTTCCATATTACTTATAAATTATGACGGTTTCTTAGAAGGTGGCAATGGCTGAATTGGTAAAAGCGTACGTCCCGGTTAGACGAGAGGTTCTGGGTTCGAGTCCCAGTTGCGACCATTATCTTTTTCTGTGTTTTGTTCTCTTTCATATTTTTGTTTAGATTATTAGTGTTATCTTCTTCTTCAATGATATATTACATCGATGGGAATAACCTTCAAAAGTTATAAAAAGAGAGTTGTTCTTATAAAAAATTTAATAGGTATTTTACCCAAACTGTTGCAGTCACTGTCGCTCTTACTCCCCCAAATACTGACCGAAAGGGACAACTGCACCTAAGACTGATAATCCCTAAATAAATTCATAAAAGTCGAGGTTTTGTATTCCCCATTTTCTCCTCCAAAATTTGATTGATTTTTAAGATTTTTTTACTAACTGTATTAGAAGAAATTACTCTATAATATAGATATATCTGAACGTTGTGCTTTTTTTTAAATACATTAGATAGTTTGTATACTGAAAGTCAGATTAATTTTTGGAGATCGCTGGCAACGGTTAATATGCACTTTTTAAAAAAAAACCTTTTGATTCACCTTAATTACATTAAAAGGCAACTATTTGCATTGGGGGAAGTGGAAAATATTTCATTCTAAATTTCGATTACGTAAAATTAAATTTAGCTTTTGTCTTGTGAGGTTGTACGCCATTAGCTATTAGCTCATTTGCTGTCACTTCGGTATGTTGGTATTCCTGATACACTTGAATGTATAACGAACGGCTAGAAGATTTTGAAGGTACGGGGCACTTTCTTTTGAATCACAAACCATGTTACACAAACCTAGCGTAGCCGCTAAACTACTTGAAAACTGGGATGTTTTTCTTGCCTTGACGCGAGTAGGCGTTATTATAAAGGGGCACTTTCTTTTGTATCACAAACCATGTTACACAAACCTAGAATTCCCATGAAGTCTGCTACGCTTTGCTCTAGCATCTTTTCGTACAGTAACAAGAATACCAACATACGCCGCCCGATTTACTCAATGGTGTATTTATTCATTTTGTAAAATTTGTGTAATTTGATAGAAAACAGGAAGCATGGATTGGATAAGTGAAACAAATACATGTTAATTATACTTTTAGGGGCCATCCATAAATTACTTCACACGAATTTCATGATTATTTGACCCCCCCTCCCCCCTAGTGTGACATATTTTGCAATTTTACATCTCAAAATAATCAAAACAGTGGTTCAAATTTTTTCTTTACACGTGACACACAGAGCTGATGACCCCCCATACCCCTTGTGACACAATGTCACACTTCTCTACTCCCCCCCCCCCCCCTTAAGGTGTGACGTAATTTATGGATGGCCCCAACCGTAATTAATATTTATCCAATTATTACAATAAATATTTAAACATTACGTTTACATTAATTTTCTACCCTTTTATCAAATCATTTTTCTATAATATTCAAGGGCGTTAGAAGTAGCTACCTACCTACCTAAGAAATAATCATTTTGCAACTAAATGCAGTTAAATAAACAACTGTTTTACTAAGTATCTCATTCCTTTAGGGTCTACGTCATCTTAGGGGATGCTGTGTGGAGGGTCTAATTATTTGGAAAGAGAGGACCTAATCAAAGTAATCAAATATAAATAATAAATAAAATACGAACCTCAATATCGGGAAGTTCCCGACTCACTTGCAATGTTGCCATGGTGAAATCAATTTACTACGAAATAATTACAAACAAAAAAGCACCAAATGTAAATAAATTACGCACAGTAGGTAAGTATATATTTTACTAGTTTTGACACACGAATCTATCTCTAGTTATGTAGAAAACTACACAAGACATCGAAGGAATTACCAGTTGGATCTGAAGGTTGTTTGTTGTATTTGAAAGTTGAAATATTCGAATTTAGCTTCGAATTAGCTAATTTGAAATAAGAACGGAACAGACGGGGAAGTGGAATTGCTCACTGACAACTGCGCACTGACGTATCGTATCCAGTGTTGCCAACAGTTAGCTATGCCAAATTGCTAGACATCTTACAAATGTTGCTAGATTGCCAGTTTTTTTTACCCCAAAAAGTTGCTAGAAGTAGCTAAACGTTACAGTAGGTAGATAAGGGAACGTACCCATACTACGTAACCAACTTTTTGCAATTTTTAAACCCCCCCCCCCCCCGGTGACCAAAAACCTAAGCACTCCGCCGCTCATTTGTACCAAGCGTGGTATTTTGAAGACCCCCCCTAAACGTGTCACGTAGTAAGGGTACGTTCCCTAAGTTACAATAAAATGAAAAATTCTGACAATCGTTTTATTTCCAGGTTTTATATGAATAAAACAAAACAACACAAGGTAGAATAAGAGTAGTGCGTATTATTTTGGTTGTATTCTGTCTGTCGTAGCTAGCTAGCGGACAGAACAATATTACAGTGCCACAAAGTTATCTGTTCCGGTGGTGGTGTCGCTAGTTGTGAACAAATATGTCATAGAAATATCAAAGTTTGTGGCACTGTACTCCAAAAGGGAGAGCTAGTGCAGCAGGAAACGGGGATTTTGGACGGCCAACGCCACTTATACCATAGCGTCTATGACCATAGAGTCGCGTTTGGTTTTTACTTTTTACTATACGACGTAGCGTTTTATATTCTCTCATGAGGAAATCGAAATTCAAACAATGATGAAAAGTTGCTATAAAAAGTAGCTAAAAAGTTTAGCTACAAGTTTCATTCAAATATAGCTGTCTGACATCAAATAATAGCTAAATCTAGCTATAAAGTTGCTAAGTTGGCATCACTGATCGTATCAAGATCAACTCCCGCGTCGAATCGCGGATCGCGGGCGTGAGTCAATACCCCGCACACATACACTTCGGAGCGCTGCGCCACTTCAAGCCGCCGCGCAGAAAAGTCTCATAGTGCACTGCGCTGTAAACCAATCGGTCTTCACTTTTCTGCGCGGCGGCCTGAAGTGGCGCGGGTCTTGGTAGTTCCCAGTAGTTCCGAAGTGGCCGTGTACGGGGTGCTCGTAATATTTTGACGTTTACGCAAGGATTCTCAAAGTGTTGTTTAGTATTTTTTATTCAAGTTTACAGCTTTCACCCGTGTGGTGGTGTTTTTTGCCATCGTGTCATTAGATTGATTGATAGGAGGAAGCAGGGGGGTGGTGAGTGGTTTGGTTTATTTATGGAAAGAAGATGAAGTAGTATTTTAATATTGGTTAGTTATTGATGGAGATATTTCATAAAAAGTGTACTCTAACAAAAATTATCATGGTGATCTTCCATAATCATGCTGCACGCTTATACGCATTTTATTAATTAGTTTCAGCTTCACTGGTTTGGTTTGGTTCCATTCCAACTCAGAATCAAGTAAACTCAACACCTCTTTGAAGTCATTGAAGTCTATGAAAAAATAATTTTAAAATAGCCCGTAAACTTAACCTAACGTAACCTATTTAACCATTTTTTTCATCACTTTTAATGACTTTTCAAAGGAGGTTCTGGGTTGATTTCATTTTGAGTTTTCCGTCCACAGTTTGGTTTATTTATGGTTTCGACCACCAGTGGGTGGGTGGGTGGTTTGGTATATTTATGGACCACCATTTTATTGATGACGTTTGTCGTAGGTTAAGTTCGAAGGAGAAGAAATATTAAATGAAACGAAAAAGCGACACTAAAAAGAGACTAAACACGTACATCTACAGGATTTAGCCTGCGAGAGAATGAGATAGAATCGGTCTCCTCTTTGGTCGGTGCTTCCTAAATAACCGTTCACCTCTTTTATGCGGTGCTTCGTAGCCTCCCTACTCTTGTCTATTTTAGTTTTCTGAAGGTTTCATTCTACCGCGTGTGAACTGCAGACTTGTATTTTTTTTAAAGATTAAGGTTTTCTCAGCTCCATAGCACCTCATGATGGAATCGACGTAATTTTTCCGCCAGAAGTCTCTAAAGTTGAGGGTTTTTGTTACTTACGCACAAAGACGTTACTTACGCACACAGATTTTCTGCAATAGATAACAAAAATTTCCGCAAAATGTTTCAGAATCTTTGCAAAATAGCACAATGCTTCAATAACAATGCAGCTTGATAAACTTGCAATCTGTGCAGTGGCGGCGTAAGGGGGGGGGGCGTAGGGGGCGGTCCGCCCCGGGTGCCAAGCACCAAGGGGTGACAACGACAACTCACTCGTATAGCTAAAGAATGCGTTTAAAATCTCCCTCTGTAAAGACATGTCAGTAATTAACTACCTACTCTTATACCTAGCTACTTACATACTAATATCATATTTTGAAACGCATCGCAAGTATATTTTCTTTTTTTTTCCGAATATAATTTCCAATTCCTTAAAATAACGAAATCACACTTGGTTTGATCTTGCTTTGCAATTACGCTTGATCTGATCTTATACCGCAAGTAACATCGAGCGCGGTGGGAAATATTAATGAAAAATGTAGACGTGTCCGTTAAACGACTATCAGAGACAAGATGGAGAGCTCATCACGACGCTGTTTAACCACTAAATAATAATTTTGAGAAGCTTGTATCAACACTCGAAGAGA
Organism: Limnephilus rhombicus; assembly: GCA_929108145.2. Taxonomy (NCBI): domain Eukaryota; kingdom Metazoa; phylum Arthropoda; class Insecta; order Trichoptera; family Limnephilidae; genus Limnephilus; species Limnephilus rhombicus. Next base: position 51,536,742 of record OV815280.1, on the reverse strand, counting down.
TGTGTGATCCCAGCACCAGCAAAGAAAGCGTTGAGAAAAGAGAAGCAGCATCAACACTCGTACCAGCTGTATGTGACTTCAATTTTCTATGCTATCTTTCCTTTTGGTGTGAAGTCCGGAAGAAGTTAATCAGTAAATTAATCAATTAATTTTTAAGGTAATCAGTTAATTTTTCAGACAAAAAAGTATATGCAAAAATCCGGGCTATAAATAGAAAAGTGTGTAATAAAAAATAAAGCTCTTAAAATTTTTCTTCAAAATCAACGCAACCAAATGGTGGAAAAGGCTATTTGCTACGCAACGAAAAAGTGTGTGGACTTAGACATTCCGATTGAAGGAAAAATAGGAAGGAGGAGATTTCGAAAACGTATGCCTGGAGAAATGGCCCAATATGCTAGACATACATTACCAGAGGAGTCGCAGAGAACAATGTTAGAATGTCACGATAGATTTTACGATGAATTAGACCTTCGTTGCAGGTTTTTTTTTTAACAATTTGTGTTTCGGTGGCTTCACGTAAAAATAGCTTTTCAAAGTTAAAATTAATAATATCTAAATTAAGGTCCACGATGAGCGAAGCGCGACTAACCAATCTTTCAATCAATTTTGATAATGCGATCGAATAGTTTAGTAAAATAAAGTCTCGTAAGCATGTTTAGTACGCGGTGTTTTATTTTAAGTTGGGGTGCTCAATACAAAACCGCCCCGGGTGCTAATCTACCCTACGCCGCCACTGAATCTGTGGCTTGTGGAAATAAAAAAATAATGTTGCAAATATAACAAATCGACATGTCGCATGTCGTTGCGTACATCGATACTTAACAAATCGACATTACCCTTCAGAAATGGTCAAAATTTTCCGCTTTAAAATAATATGCAAATAAATGGAATATTTCTGAACATATCCAAAAACTGTTTTTGAAAGGAGATGAAATACGCTTTCAATTTTTATAATTCGAACTAAACATATAATTTTTGCAATATAAATTTTTTGCATGCAAACATAAAAAGTTTTAAAAATGGCTCACCCAACGTTTATGAACGTGTGGAAGGGAACGGGGATGCACGGGAAAGGACATGCAGGGAGAATAATTTATTTCTTTGAATGGCGTAGCAACACGCCGGGGTAAGTGGTTTGGTATATTTATGACGCCGGGTGCCGGCTAGTTCTAACTAAAATTACTGAAAACGAAAAAAAAACATATAGGTAAGTAAGTACTTACTTATTTTAATAGACAAATGTTTTATAAACGCTTTGATTATATGACATTTATATAATCAAAGCATAAACGTTATTGTCACCTCACTTTTTTGTCGTTCCACGTAAAAATTATTTTATTATTAAAAAATTCCCAAAGATTCAAAAAAAATTTTTTTCAAATTGCAATTCAAAACTTTGGTTTCATAAAGGTGTGAGTTACTATTTTTGTGGTTATTTTTAATTAATTTGAAAGTAAATCGTGATGTTTTGCCTTTCTAACACCGTATATAAAATACTACCTGATCCTAGGGTTGCCATCCGTCCGGGTTTCCCCGGATTTGTCCTAGTTTAGAGGGCGTCCGGGGAGCGTCCGGGCGGGGTTTCATTTGATGTCCGGGTTTAAAAAAAAATTAAGTATTAAAATTTAAAGTCAAACGTATACGTTTGCCCTGAGGAAGGAACAGTCGTTCTGAAACCGGTCGGTTTTAAACAAATATAAAAGTGGTTCAAGCAAAGTAACATTGTTTCATTTGTCTTCAATTAAAATTAAATTCAATTTCCAAGAATACAGCTGCATTGATTTTTACAAATTCCTTTTAAAAAGGGAAGATATTCTGAAAGCTATCGGAAACAATGATGAATTCAAAACAAAACTGAAAAGTAAAAAAGGCGAGAGGCTGAGGAAAAAGCTTTAATAGCTAGAAAATCAAATAATGTACTAATGAGTGCAAAAATTTCTTTTCATTTTTGTAGTTAAAGTTATGATTGTTTTTATTACGCAAAAGAAATTTACAATATGGCTGTTGATTAAAACTTTAAGGTGATATAAATGCGTAGGTATACTTTTTGATTATTTTATGCTTAAAAAAATTAATAATGTTACTTATATTACAGTAAGTCTAAACTTTAAAAAGGTTCAATTTTATTGCTTAAGATTTAAGAAGAGTGAATTTAGTTCATAAAATTTAAAGATATAATTATTATTGAGTTAAAGAGTTACCTCAAAAATTGTAGGACTGAATACTAAAATGCTCTCAGTACTTTTAAGATTTTTGTTTAAAATTTAATTGATTATATTTTAATAAGGTTTTGTTTTCATAACAGAGTAGATATTAATAATTTGTGTTTTATTTTAAGAATAATTTTTTTTAACTGATTATTAAAACAATTTGTAACAAACTGTAATAAGATTCTGTTTTGTTAAATACATTTATAATGATGATAAAAGATGACTAAATTTAATTTGAAAATAAATAAATAGATGATTTATGACATTTTCAACTGTTTTTTATTACACGGACTATGTTTAAAAAAACCTGTTGACATGTCCGGGTTCTGGGCCCTAAAATCCGGGGTTTTCACGCGTCTTGTCCTGGTTGCCAAATTTAAGAGATGGCAACCCTACCTGATCCGGACACGCGTTGATGTGGCTAACGAAACACAACGCCATCTACTAAATGGTTACCCAACCCACGATAAAATAACTCGCAAACAAAATTCACAGCAGCTTGCCAGCCCGCTCGTCCGCCAGATACAGACATTCTCCTCTATATATTATATATTTCAACCAATTTACACAAAACCTTGACAAATTATATACCTAAACCTTCCTCATGAATTACTCCTATTGGTGAAAAACGTATGAAAATCCATTAAGAAGTTTTTGACTTTTCTTTGAGACCTGGACACGCGTTGCTGTGGCTAAAGAACACAACGCCATCTATTGGATGACCCTTTAACCCTCCAACCCTTTAACTCACACCGCCATCTGTTAATTTGCGTATGAATAAAATCCACCCCGTCCGCTTGCCAGCCCGCTCTCCACCACATACAGTCATTTTCTTTTAATTATATATTTTAACCAATTTACACAAAATCTTGACAAACTATATACCTGAACCTTCCTCATGAATAATTCTATCTATTGGTGAAAACCGCATGAAAATCCGTTTAGTAGTTTTTGAGTTTATCGCGAACAGAAAGACAGACGCGATGGAGGACTTTTATTTATAACTAGCTGGTATCCGGCAAGCGTTGCTATGACATTCAATATTGAAATTGTTTCTCCCTGCGCGTCCTTTCCCATTTGTCCCGTTCACCTTCCTCCTCCCCCGCGTCCCCTTCCCCTCTCGCATTCCCACTCCTCCTCCTCCACCTTCCCTCTTCTCACTCTACTCCCCCCCCCTCCCGAGTTCCCCTCCCCCCTCCCGAGTTCCATACATTCATTCCCGATACATTCAGTTTTCAAAAAGCTCGCGTGCCACCTATTGCAAATACAAATTTCATGATGCCAGAGCTCGTATATATTATTCTGATGTATGAGGTATATTATTGTAAAGTTTAATTAAAATCCATTCAGTAGTTTTTGTGTGAAAGAGTAACAAACACATATAAGTAGATCCGTGTTTCGTTTAATATTATGGCTATCCGATGGCATACGATCTAAATATACATTTTCACTAAATCATTGTTCTGATGAAGAAATGTTTGCAGTTCTTGGACAGTGGTTCGTTTCACCGTTGGATTATGAGCACAACGCCTTTCAACTTCCTCTAGCTAATTAAAATTAAGTGCTGGCTTTTTCCTGCGACTTCGCTCGCATGGTATTTGGGTGATTCCCACTCCGCCTCCTCCACCTTCCCTCTCCCCACTCCACTCCACCTATAACCCCCCCCCTCCCTCCACCCCCCCCACCCCACCCCTCCCCCTAACCCTCCCCCTCCCCCCTCCACCTTCCCCCCACCCTCCTACACCCCCCCTTCCTTCTCTCCCCCCTCTCCCTCCCCCAATCCCCTCCACCCCACCCTACTCCCCCTCCCCACACCCTCCCCCCCTCCCCCTCACACCTCTCGCATTCCACACATTGATTCCCGGTACATTCAGTTTTAAAACTGCTCGCATGCCACTTATTACAATTTTTTATACAAATTTCATAATGCCAGAGCTCAACAGTAGTTTTATACAAAATAACGAAAAAAAAATCCAATTTGGTGCAGTCGTTCGGAAGTTATGCGCATACATACATTTGGGCGATTCATTTTTAGAGGTAGATATTAACTACGATGCCAACAGAAGGGACGAATGTAAAATGATTGTCAGGAAAGTAGGTAGAACATTTCATATGGAAAAATAAAATTGTTGTTTTTACTATCTTCCTCGCAATTTTTCCAAAACCTTCAATCCTTTAAACCTTCCCTGGACTACGACAAACATTTCAAAACCAAAATCAGCTAAATCGGCCCAGCCGTTCTCGAGTTTTAGCGAGACAAACGAACAGCAATAGATTTTTATATATGTAGAGATTTCTCACTAAGATAATAAGGGAATTACAGCGATTTATATGCGATCTATGTGAGCCATAGACATCAGAATGAATAGATCAGAAGATACAGATGAGGGGGTAAAACCAAACTATGGGGGGCGAAGAGAGGAAAGATACTGTGATTCGTTAAAAAATCAATCTGACAGTATATAGGCATCTCGCATTATAATATCACCATTTAGTTCTTAAAAGCAAAATCTGCTTTGAATGAATAGACCTTTTTACATGGGAGCGCGAATTGCTTGCCACGTTAATAACATATTTGCTAAGGCCAAATGCTTGCCCCGAAAACATTTGCCCCAATTCACATAGCAATATTTTGTTGCCGTGTTTAGTTAAGACACTTTTACAAATGTTTATATGTATTTTTAATAAGCATTGCCAATAAAAATAAAATATATATAAAAAATTCAGAATGACTGGAACTTTTGCAAGCACGGATGTACATCTTGACTGGACTAGAGTAAATTGCAATAAACCTGCAATAACTAATGTAAAGTGTAAATTGCCCTTAGGGTGATTGAAACATCTGTATAAAGTTGATCATTTATTGAAGTGAAAACTTCTTTAGCACCATTGTGATTTGAAACTCCTCTTCTGCGGTAATTCGTAGCATATTGGTCTCCAATTTGTACAGTGTTTCGTAGCCTTCCCCACTCTTGTCTACTTTAGTTTTCTGAAGGTTTCACTTCTACCATGTGTGAATTGCACATTCTGATTTTTATTATATGGAAGTATTCTCAAGAGTTCTTACTTAAACTATTAATTAAATTCTTTCATAAAGCCTTGATTATATCAAAATACTTAATATGAGCTCCAACAATACGCCGCGGCTGTAAATTATCAGTAGCAATTTCTACAGATAAAAAAACACTATAATTCATGTATATTAGTTTTGCAAACAAGGAATTATTTTTATCTTCAGAATCGAGGTCAATATTATTTAGTCTTGTTACGAAAATTAATTATTTAGATAAAATATTAATATATTCAGGTGTTTTATCTTATTATTGTTTATGTAGGCATATTCATTTATCTTTGATTCAGGTTAGTGTAATTAGAAATGATAATATTGATTTAAATTGATAACCTACAAAGGATTAGTGCCTTAATTTCATAATATACACACCTGTATTATTGCTAGGTAGCTCGATACAATACAATATGATGTACCAGCCAGGAGCACTCCTGTCCCGATGATACCGTACACCGGTACACCAGGGGGCACTGATTTGTTAGGACTGGAACACATGCTCTGAGGGTGGGAAGGAGGTTGGAGTTTAATCGACCGGTATACACGGCAACCTAATAAGCCAATATTGGAGTATAGAACGGGCAGAAATAAAGGAACGGAATTTTTATTTTTTTATTGAAGTTGTTATTCCAGCAGGACTGGGAGAGTAGTGCAATCCCAGTCTGCCATATTACATAAACAACTATAAACTATAAAAGAAGAAAAAAAATTGTTTACATATTAGGTAGGTACCTAATTAAAACATAAAATGAAAACAAAATTCATCACACAAATAAAAAAATATAAGCATAAAATTAAAATAAATAATAATTAAACAGAATTAAAAATATAAAGATATTTTAGGATTGTCCGTCAGGGTGGTCGCCTCATCATCTGCATCCATCGCTCATTTATTGGGGAACTGAGCCACTCGGATGCAGCCACCACAATGATATTGGTTGAAGTCCGTGTCCTGCTCCAGAAGCTGGCTAGTCGGTGGCGAAGTAAGGCTGGGAATGAGTGCACCCTCCCCTCGGTGAACATCGTGGAGGCACTGCAGAACTTCGGTAGTTGCATAAGTTGCCTGTATGCATTGTTGTAGCACACCCTCAGTTTGTCCCATTGCGCTGCTGGGTATTGTGTCCACAGTTCAGATGTATACAGGGCAGTGCAGTATGTCTTGAAGAGTAATTTTCTGACATCGTCGCTACAGTGGTAGAACCGCCTTGAGAGCATTCCGGCCCGTATGTTAATTGCTCTTCTTTGTCTTTCCATATCTTCTATATCCTTCATGTCTTCGGTTAGGATATGTCCCAGATACTTAACCTGAGAGGCCACAAGCAATTCATTTCCTTCTAGATATATTGGAGGAATATTTGATGGCTCCTTATTGTGTTTGAAAGCGACGATGACGACTTTTTAGAATTGTACAACAAGTTATGAGAGTTTGCGTACTCTTCGCATATTTGCACAAGTCGTCTCATCGCTTTAATCGAAGGTGCAAGCAGCATCATGTCATTGGCGTATTCTTTTTTCCACAACACTTAAAATTTTTTCTACCTGCGTTCCACTTAGCGTTTCCAGCTTCCCTCTGTTTCTCAATTCACGTTTCTCGCTGCTTCTGACTTCTGCTTTCCGCTCCCGTCACTTTTCGTTTCTTGCTTTTTTCTTCTCAGTATTCGCTTCCCGCAATATCCCGACTGGGAGGAAAAGTCGAGTCTGTCGTGACTAGAATCTCCCTGCCCCGCCATGTGTCCAAAGCATATGATCTTCATATTAGGTCTTAGTTTTCATTACTTCCTTTTCCTTCTTGAGGCGGTTGTATGTGTTCATTTTTTACTATTTTCGGTGGCTGGTAAATGATTTCCTTCCCAGGGTTTCTCTTATCTGTGTTCCGTTAAGCACCATGAGCAGCGCTTTCGTGAATTATCTACCTAATAAAACAAAACCTAACCTAGAGTACACTTGCGTATTATGTAACCCTGAGATTATTATATTATACTCGTCCAAATAGACTAATCTATTTTTTGTATTTCTTCGGCATTAACTATGTAACAATTTCTAGACATTTTTGTTTTGAAAAGTTTTAATTTTCCATGTACATTTGTTACTTTAATTTTAATTTTTGCGACCGGTTTCGATACGTCTGTATCATTAACGAGCAAACTTAAAACTTAGTTTTAACTTAGTTAAAAAAGAAGCTTTAAGATTCTAATATTCAGATTTTTGGCTAAAATTTTTTAGGAGCCACGGTTTTCATGCAATCCTAACAGATAGATTAAAAAATATTTGTAAAAATATTTGCTTTTTTTTGGTCAACGGGCTTGAAAATTTTTTTCTATTAAGTCTGTGATCATATTATTTTAATAAATGGAACACGAGAAAATACACTATTTTTCTTTTTATTCTGTATCCTGTATGCCAATCGGAGCACAAAACGAATGAAATCCATCAGCGTTATAAAACAATAAGTAATGAAAAATTTCAGGCCCATTTCAATCGGTCTGAATCGTCGGTGCAACAAAAATATAAACGAAATGGTTAAAAATTTTACAAGATTTATTATTATTTATTGTGAAACTGTGCCCCCCCCCCCCCCCCCTCCCAGATCAGATCAAGTTACATACTTTACTTGCGCCCTACCTGTAATTACCGTTGCCCTATCTTAAATTCAACTCTGGCTACGGCCCTGCACAGGCGTTCCGTGTTTGATTCCTCAGCTGGCTAAATCCTCCATCATGACTCAAGTAACATTTTCGACTTACTATGGTGGTAGTAAGAGATTTTCAAATATTGTCGGGATATTTGATTGTCTTTATTTTATTTTTATGCATTTTATCTTCTCTCAGCTATTATTGCAAATATTTGCATTATATTATTACTGTTACTTTTTCGTTATTTCTCTTTTCCAGATCTCCTCAACCGGGCGCAGCTCTTAATTTTCTTTTTATCTACTAACACCTTTATCTGTATATATTTTTCTCTATAGATTTCAGAAGAATTGTTCCACGGGCTGCTACTTTTATTTATCTTTTGTATAGTGTTAATGTAAGTACTTGCATACTGCTTACTAGCCCCGTGTGCATGGACATTGGAGGGTCTGGAGTCGTTCAATTAAATTTAGCTTCGTTCAAAAAAAAACTAGAGTCTTGACGTGTGCGGTGAAGGAGGAAACCATATGTTTCCTTATAACACCGTTGAGAAAGTGGTGGGGTCCCCTCCAATGTCTTTCTTTTTTGTAACAAAAACTATCCATAATTCGTAAAATTTCCATTTTGGATTTAAAATTAAGGTGTCATATTTTGCTTGCGAGAAGACTTCATTTTTGTAAACTTGGCAGAACGAAGCGAACAGAGACACCTGCTACAGTTGCTAAAATACACAGAAGACTGATAGAAATACCCTAAAACAAAAATAATTAATCCTGGTGATTGGTAAAATGAGAGTAAGCTAGATAGCGGTATTGTTAATGAATGTGTAAGATAACCCAAACCATTTGGTACAAAACTTAGCCCTCGATTGTGGGCAAGCGGCGGATTGTAATAAAAATAAAAATGAAGGTGGTGTTTGTAGTTCTTGGTCGAAGTATGATACAACTAAACATGACCGAAAGAAATAGGATCCCATTAGTCCAGTAGTGGAGCAGCGCCCCGGTCCTGGGTTCAATTCCTAGACGCGACCTTACCTTTTTCTGTTTCAAATTTTCGATTGAGTGTCGCTAATATTCAGTGATGAAATATTACAATTAAAGGTTTTACTGATTAACTTGATTTTATGCTTTCGGCTACTAAAAATAATGGCAGATTATGGTAGTTGTCGGATAATAAATATATATTATATTTTAAATTTATTGCATAAATGCAAATAGTATAACGAATATTTGTTTAAGTGCAAATATTAAAAAATGTACATTTTCTCAATGTGCCTACACTTGCTGCAGTGTGTCTTTATGTACATAGCTAATATTATCAGTGTACAATCTTTAACACTTGTTGTAAAAGAATTTTATTAACATGGAGATAGTGTTTTATTATAATTTGATAACTTGTATTTAGATTGCATATTTTGAGAAACAATAGCCGAAATATGTTCATTGCCAAAGTAATGTATAGAATCAAATGCAGGAAACTGATTTTTTTTTTCTTGAAAAAAATCATTGATGTTTGGTCTGTCTTGGCTGGTAATCCAAGACTTGATGTCGAGGAACTAGCGTCATTGATCCCTTCGGCACCGGTGCAAAGTCGGGAAACATGCCAAACGCGTGCCCAACATATGTACACGGTTGACATTTGTCACTTGAGAACGGGTCGCTTCTTTCGTTCTTTTGTTCAACAGCTCAGCTGTGGAATGATTTGCCGACCTCTGTGTTTCCTCCTTCCTACAACATGGGTCTCTTCAAGACCAATGTTCATTCCTTCCTCTCCTCAAAAAGACCCTCCACACAGCATCTCAGATGACATAGAGCCTGAGGAAAATCATTTTCCTCAGGGCCTCACGTGTGGAGTTAAATGTAAAAAAAAATAAATTATATTTGGCATAATTTGCAGATAGTAATTTTCCTCTTATTTGAATGTCAAGTTGGGAGGCGGATATAGTTACCACCGCCCCGGGAACCATTTATTGGATATCCAACACCTCTGCCATAGGTCACCCCAAGTGATTCGCTATGCTTGGTGACTTAGCAAGGATGCCCGGGTTCATCAGGTGAGGTGTGTTCAGATCTTCGAGGCGAATGAGCCTGCCCACCAGCTGTGTGGCTGGCCGGATCGGAAGCGCCGGTTTGGGGAGGCCCTTTGACTTCTCCAGCTTGTCTCTCTCGATCTATCGTTTTGCACCGTAGTGGTAGGAGTAGATTCATATGTCCGTCTCTCCTGGACACACTGAGCTGTAGATTCCTACCTACCCCTCATACCTTCCCAGAACTTCCTATAAGGAGGGTCTTTTTAAGGAAAAAGACCCTCCACACAGCATCCCAAAGATGACATAGTCCCTGAGGGGAATTATTTTCCTCAGAGTCTCCTGTAAGAAGTTACTGTGAAAAAATAGTTGAAATAACAAAATTCAGCTTTAAGGGGTGGGAAAATGGGTGGGGGTGGTTTGTTTTCTGGTGTAGACAGCGAACTTCATCTAATTTTGAAAGTCAAGTGTGCAAAATTTCGTCAATCTCAGAATAAAACCATAAACTATATAAAAATCTAATCCAACAGATTGCCCGCCACAGATACTATCTTTACATAAATAGATGGTATGATGTTAATTGGTTTTTCATTTATTTTTTATTGTAAACTATGTTGTTAATTAACTTTTTATTATGATTGTAATATTTTATTGTAAACTGTGATGTGATAGCGAGAGAGGCACAGTAGTAATGTATTAAATAAAGATGCATGCGGATAGCACCACCTTCACAGGGTTGGAGTGGGAACGTTAAATTTTCGCTATCAGTGCCTTTGGATCTAAAACATATTCATCTGCACAAACCAAATAGCAAAGTACAAAGTCACAAAACGTACTTACGGTAGATTGTCTTGCTTGTTGCTGGTATCGCTTGGTCGGCATATTATTTAGAAGGAAACCACAGGCATTTGTAATAGTTTTTATGATGATTTATAATATTAGCGGCAAGAATAAGGCATTACATAATCTGCGTAAAGCAACGATAGGAACTTCGAGACTGAAGACGTCAGCCACCAGCGGCTGGTTGTGGATCTGACATCACTTATCGAACTCCTAGCCTTACTATAGGCGTGAGCAGAACAAAACCAAAACCCGTCAAAATCCAATCAGCTTTACAAAATATAAGGACCTGTGTATTATGAAATGAAATGAGTCGGTCACATTTTTTACACAAATTTATTTAATATTCGTTATAATATAAATTTATTTGACATGTGAATATAAACAATATCATAATAATAATATAAAGCCTATGTTAAAATTATTCATTTTTCATTATATATACAATGTCTTACTAATGGGCATTTGACTATGCAAATAAAAAACAATATTTATGAAAATAATATTGTCGTATTATTTAAATAGTTTGTTATTATTCGAATTTTTAGTAAATCAGTTTAACTTTAGCTCTTGGTAATGCTAATATTAAAAATTAAATACGAATAGTCAAATGCCTTAATTCGGACAAACATACATAATAAAACAAAGCGCAATAATATTATGTTATCGGAACTGCGTTTCGCAAATCCAAAATACAAAATAAAGTAACAACCATTGATATAGAAAGTTTATAGACCTGCTACCAAACATGACCAAATATAATAAGAATTGTCGGCATATTTCGTATAAAGCATATTAAAATTTTCTATTTCAATGGTAAAAACAATCTTTATTCACATATATTTTGTCAAATATATTTCGCAATCACTCAATCCTCAGAAGTGGAGATAAAAATACTGGAAAGTATTCCTAAGCCACTGGAAGCATTATCTATAAATATATTTTGAATTTAATATTATTAAACTCAACCCATCGCTTCAAGTTTCAATACTCGAATTGTGTTATTCGGCTATCATCTTTAATTTGCTGATAAAATCAAGACGCCTTTTGAAAGAAGCACATACATAAATTTAAAAAAATTGTAAATTTTCATTTATCTCTGATTACCAAAAGATAACTCGATACTTTCTCGTATTAATTGTTTGGATTGAAGTTCTTTTTTTAAACAAAAGATCAATTGTTTGATTTGAATGTTCTTTTTTTAAACAAAAGATTATTTGAATTTGATGTTCTTTTTTAAACAAAAGATCGATTATTTGGCTTGAATGTTCTTTTTTTAAACAAAAGATTGATTGTTTTGGATTGAATGTTCTTTTTTTAAACAAAAGATCGATACTTCATTCATTCAAAAGCAATCGGTTGAAACTTTGAAAGAGCGCACATATATTTTAAAAACTACCTACAAGTCTTAAAAAATTTTAGTTGGCCATTTTAAGGCAAGAAAAATAAATATGTTTCCAAAGACAAAGCATAATATTTTATTTTGCGCCGCTAACACTCAACATTAGAAATTTGTACATAGAAAAATAATATTCAATAAGAATTCGTAATCTTTTTTTGGATATAAGATATTTTTTATAGACATTTAGAAAGAGCTTTACGTACTATTACAACATTTAAAAATGCAAAGATACATAGTTGTTTGGCGGTCCGTCCTCTCTGCCTACCCCTGCGGGGAAATGGCGTGATGGTTAGTTAGTTAGTTAGTTAAGATACAAAAGTTTTGCCAATCGGATGGACTAGCAAATCAATTTAACTGAATTTATTATTACTTTGCATAAATGAAAAAGTGTGTAGATTACTAAGAGTTGTAGCTTTATTTTAAGACTGAATAAGGTGTCTACAAAATATTTGAGTTTAAATTAAAATTATGGTTTTAAAAACACACCACTTTTAATCTGAACAGAACTTTGGAATGTTCCAGAAAAGAATTCTATGAAATTCATAGAATAAATAATAACACAAGAAGTGCACTGTGGGCTTGTTTTGGTCCCATTTGGGCCTGTATTTCCATACAGTTGTGTTTCACTATGATTATGAAATTCAAATGGGATGGAGGTAGTGCAAGATCAGGCAAGTGCAAGAGAGACAGACCGTTTGCTAAACGGCCTAGAACCAAAAGGTACCAAGACAGTGGCACATTTGTTTCCATTCAAATTTGTGTGGAAGGCACATCCAGTGTTATATACTTTATTCTATGATGAAATTATATTTTTATAATTTGAAACCTCCGTTTGAAAAACACCAACTTTGTAATAATATAGTGATAAAGTTATATAAAAACACTCAGCTTGTAAGTTTGTTTTAAAAACTAGTTTCTAGTAAAGAATTACTCTTGAAAAGTCTCCCAAAGGATATGTTTACATATTTCCTCTATAGTAAAACATTTGTCATTGCAATTCAAAGCACGATTTAAACAAACAATATTTTTTGGCCTAATTCAGCATATCGGTCGCCATACCTTCACAGTGAGAATGTATGGCGAGTTGTCATACTGAGAGAGGCCAAGCCACGAAAGTATAGCGCGTATAACGCGGTCCGACACAATATTTATAATTCTTCACTGCAGAAATTAAAATTTTAAAAATATATAGATTCAATGTAAAATAATAGAAGTAATTTGGAAATTTATACTTTTCGCCAAATCGTAACAATGTAAAAATAAAATATCAATTTAGATTGCACACAGTAAATATTAAATTCAAAATTTTGCATTGTAATTTTTATGAAAACTAAAAAGTAAAATATTCTAGCACCAAAAGAAAGATATAAGCCATAAATTTTGAGTGAAAAGCAATACTTGTGTCTTTTACAAACGATTATGTTCGTGAAGTAACATTTTTTTTACTAAATAAATTTTTTAGTTTAGTTAAATTATAATGACAAGATAATGGAAAATTAAATAGGGATAATATAGAATGTATAAAATTGACCTTGCAGTCGCCGTAACCTTTTTACATAAGTGGATGTTTTATTACCAGATATATCCTAGAATAAACACAGATTTCCCAAGTTTTTGTTATATTGGAGGCATGATAACAAACGTAATTAAGTTAAATAAGGAAAATCGATTGGAAAATATCTTTATTTAATAATAATTGACATTTGTGTGTGCTGAGTGTCATTTTAGATACCTATATTGTAAATCATATCCGTTGTAGATTATTATTTTAAAACTGCTAAAACATACAAAATATTATCAAGTCAAGTTGGAGAGTTGTTTGGAAACCATTAAAATCGAATTGAAATTGATTTAATGTTACCGAGACATGTGGAGGTGTTTTAAGTGAAAAAAAGTATGATTAATAAAAATAAATTAATTAACATAATATTAGTATGCTATTAATTGTGTGTGCATGTAAAATGTTCACCTTTAGTACATTTTATCATTGTAATTGGGTTTTAAAAATAATTATTAAAGAAAAAAAACTAGTATAAAAAAGAAATATGTTTATTTGTCTGTACAATAAAAGCTAGGAAAAAAGTATTACTAGTTTTAGATTATAAAAAATATATATGTAAAGTAAAGATGTTTAAATATCCTTTGCGATTTTAAGCTGTTGTTTTGTTGAAAGAATCATTTCCCAATATGACAATAACTCTACCAAATAAATGTCTCGAGTCTTGTCTTTGTTGTGAGAATGTTACATGAATTCTATAAACAACAATGTAACTCTCGAGCATGTTGCATAATTCTATAGGCAATCAAAGAGGCTTTTGAGAATGTTGCATGAATTCTATAGGCAATCAAAGAAGCTTTTGAGAATATTGCATGAATTCTATAGGCAATCAAAGAAGCCTTTGAGAATATTGCATGAATTCTATAGGCAATCAAAGAAGCTTTTGAGAATGTTGCATGAATTCTACAGGCAATCAAAGAAGCTTTTGAGAATGTTGCACGAATTCTATAGGCAATCAAAGAAGCTTTTGAAAATGTTGCATGAATTCTATAGGCAATCAAAGAAACTTTTGAGAATGTTGCATGAATTCTAAAGGCAATCAAAAACTGTTGAGAATGCCGCATGAATTCTACAGGCAATCAAAGGGACTCTTCAGAATGTTGCATGAATTCTAAAGGCAATCAAAAACTGTTGAGAATGCCGCATGAATTCTACAGGCAATCAAAGGGACTCTTCAGAACGTTGCATGAATTCTAAAGGCAATCAAAAACTGTTGAGAATGCCGCATGAATTCTACAGGCAATCAAAGGGACTCTTCAGAATGTTGCATGAATTCTAAAGGCAATCAAAAACTGTTGAGAATGCCGCATGAATTCTACAGGCAATCAAAAGGACTCTTCAGAATGTTGCATAAATTCTAAAAGCAATCAAAAACTGTTGAGAATGCCGCATGAATTCTACAGGCAATCAAAGGGACTCTTCAGAACCTTGCATGAACTCTAAAGGCAATCAAAAACTGTTGAGAATGCCGCATGAATTCTACAGACAATCAAAGGGACTCTTCAGAATGTTGCATGAATTCTAAAGGCAATCAAAAACTGTTGAGAATGCCGCATGAATTCTACAGGCAATCAAAGGGACTCTTCAGAATGTTGCATGAATTCTAAAGGCAATCAAAAATTGTTAACAATGCTGCATGAATTCTACAGGCAATCAAAGGGATTCATTAGAATGTTGCATCAATTCTATAAGCAATCATCGTAGCTCTTGAGAATGTTGCATAAAGTATCATATTAAAACTCTACAAGACACGGATTTCTAATTCATAATCCACAAAAATCTGCATTATAATCTTGATGGATTATTGCGTTAAGTTGATGACAAGCGTACATTTAACATCTTCACATTAAATTATTATATTTACACGAAGTTATGCATTAATAGTCTAAGCATCAATAATCCTCGATCGGAAGAAACAATAATTTATATACAATCGAGAATTACTGCACTAATTAATTATTGTTTACTGCGAAACTCCGTCCGTTTTCTTTTTATTGTAATGTTAAATAAAAAAATACTATTTTAATGGAACAATTACATAACAAGAGATCGTGTAAAAACCTCATAACAATCATTTTGCGTCACTTACTTAATAACAAATTAAAATTGTGCGATGCAACGCTTTACAAAGTTTTCTCAGAGATTACTGATAAAATTACATTCAAAGGCATAATCAATTCTATTAAATGATTGATACTTATTGGTTTCACGCCTAACAAGTCTGAAAATCTTGTACTACAGCTTTTTACACCAATGAACAGGCACCGCCAAACAAAACACTCGTATATTAAATGCATAAAAAAAATTCTAAAATCAATGATTCCTTTAGAAATAATTTCACAGCAATCTCTCTGAAAGTTGTTGTAATCATATTAAATTGACGATGAAGGCCTTTTGCAAAGAATAATTATTAAAAAGCACAGTTATTAATAAACAATAATAAAAGTAAGAAACAATGCTTATTACATAAAGTCACAGTTTTATTTTTTTATACAACACTTTGTAACCTGAGAGTAAGGATGAAACAGAATGCGAACAGTGGCAAGTTGATTTGATGGTTAATGTATGTTTTTTTTATGACAACTTACCAACAAGTACAATAACCTTTTGTATAGACACTAATGATATTAGATTGTGAAGAAAATAACATAAAAAACCTGCAGTATTCAATATATGGGTGAAGTTGAGCATCAGGATTTGGTTGCAATTCAAATGAAATTTGCTAGGAATCAAGAATAATGGGCTGCATTGCAGACGAAATCTGCTTGGAATCAAGAATAATTGGTTGCAATTCAGATGAAATCTGCATATAATCAAGAATAATTGGTTGTAACCCAGATGAAATCTGCTTAAAATCAAGAATAATTGGTTGCATTATAGATTAAATTTGCTTGGAATCAAGAATAATTTGTTGCAATCCAGATTAAATCTGCATCTAATCAAGAATGATTGGTGGCAATCCAGATGAAAGGGGCCGTTCAAGTATTACGTAACGCACTTGGGGGGGGGGGTCTTGTGAAACGTTACTGTGCGTTACGAGGGGGGGTTCGAACATCGCGTTACGTAACACGTTTTTCTTTATTTAGATAAAAAAAACTAGGGAATTAAAATCTTCCAAGTTGGCAATCCTTTTCGTTCTTGAAATCTCTTGTTTAATTTATTACCACAAACGCGATTAAAACAAGAAAAAAAGGTATTTAAGCGACTTTCCAGTACTTTGCGCAACTGAATTGTGATTTTCAGGTAAAAATTGTCACTTGGGCGTTACGTATAAATGTACGCGATACGGAAAAACGTTACGGCGCGTTATATGGGGGGTCCAAAATCTTCAAAAATTGCGTTACGTAATACTTGAATGCCCCCAAATCTGCGTGTAATTGAGAATATTTGGTTGCAATCCAGATGAAATCGCCATGCAATCAAGAATAATTGGTTGCAATCCAGATAAAATCTGCATGTAATCAAGAATAATTGGTAACAATCCAGATAAAATCTGCATGAAATCAAGAATAATTGATTGCAATCCAGATGTAATCTGCATGTAATAAAAAATCCGGATTAAAATTGTATTCAACAAGAGTAATTGGGTGCAATTCATAAGCGATCACTAGTGGGTTGCAACACAAATAAGATTTGTGTGCAATCTTGAATAGATTTATTGATACGCAATCAAAAATGTTGCCAAAACTCTTGATGCTCTTCCTCTAAATGTCAGTTGGCATTTTTAAATAACATTTTAAACACCTAATACAATAGTGGCATATATTATGTAAAATTATGTATTTTTGAGACACAGAATACATAAAAGTCTATACAATTTATATGTAAACATTCACTTCAAATTAAATACACGTACATAATATATGTATTATTGATTGATGAGAGATTGTACACTAAAATGGTATGTAATAAGGATGATTTAATTATTTCAACAATGATGTCACGCAGATGGCTATTCTAGAAATGGAAAGAATAATAATGAAGTGTCATTCTAAAGAAAAAAAAAACATATAGGTTCATCTCATTTCTGTAACACTCTTTCATGAAAGTGCTAAGTTTCTGTTAGAGATTTGTGTTGGTTAGCAGTTTTTTCTTCCAAATGACACTCAACGATGCATTAACAGTCTGTTTGCTCTATCCAAATTGATAAATGAACTTGCAATTGGTTACCGATTGCAAAGATTACAATTTCCTACGCTGGCAAGTTTATAACACTTCACCATCTCATAATCAGCAGTTTGAGAGTCAATCGTCTCGCATAGATTGGGCATGTATTGGCCAAGAAGTGAAGTATATAGTCATTAAAAAGAATGTACAAAGCTACATCATCTGGTAGACCACGACGAAGCTTTATGAACAACTTGCTGACCGTAACACCCCGACCTGATCCTCAAACACAAATATATCGATAAAGGATTTATTGACAATGTCAGTCACTTGTCATCTTTCCCGAGCAAGACTGCAGATCACCAACAAACAAACAACAGTTTACGTCGAAAAAATTAAGCATATTTAGTTGACATGATAAGATACTTGGACTCTAAGCTGCTCGCCAAACTGAAGACTTGGAGAAACTCTCAGTCACTGGCAAAGTGGAAGGCAGAAGAAGTAGAGGAAGGCCACCAATGAGCTGGAGTTACCAAGTATCACTGGCGTCCGGTACATCGGTGTCCACAGCCCTCCACACAGCGCAGGACCATGAGGAGTATAGGAGCCTTGTTCACCATGGAAATTAGAGTAATCACGATCCTCAGCAATGAGAACCGACTTAAGAAGAGGTTGACGTCAACTGTGATTTTTCATTAGCGATCTACAGCCGTGCTTGCGAATGATGGCAGTTACCGATATTATCGATAACATCTTTTAATGTGTTTGCCTTTGAGGGCATAAAGAGAACCGAGGGCATAATGAATCCTAAACATTTCCAAGGGTTGGTTGGAGAGTTACATATATAGCCAAAATATTGTTTCAATGATAAAACAATTGTAATGTTTGCAATCAGTGCGCAATTCGCACGCATACCTGTGTTGTTTCAGAATAGCCATAGCGCTGTAGTAAATAGTATCTATAACATTATGAATAATGTTCAGCGATCAATGTGTATGTTTGATGGGAGAGATGGGAGTGTAGTGTGAAGCGATAGGGTTGGTTGGACACACCGCTGACATTCAAATCCACGCCGCGCTTAGCGTTAGCATTCCAAGGCAGAGTTTCCTGTTGGAGTCGGGGTGGTTCATGGTGGTTCCGGCTGTGATTGCCGCATCCAGAGTGGTTCCTTGGTTAAAAATATTCTTGTAAAACCCACCGGCAAGGCGTTTAGAATTTGAATGTCTGGAATAGAAAAAGAAAAAACCTTTATTAATATTGTAATCATTAACTTCTTGATCGTCGAAGCTAAATTTTCACCATGCGTCATCTGATCCTATTTTCGTAATAACTTACTCATTTTTTAAAGCCAGAACAAGTGGGAAAACTCAAGAAAACTTGATTTGAAAAACACAAGTACAAAAAAAAACAATATAGCTTAATGTGTAGGTTCACCTTTTGTCGAAGCTGAATGGCGCTTTAGCCATTTTTCTTTTCCAGCGTCAGTATAATCTACCAAAAGTAGTTTCTCCAGAACAGCTAGTTATATTCAGAGAAATGATTTTTTAATAGTATTCTTAACCCCTCCGAATTTTCGAGAATATTAGCTTTTGGTGTCTTAAACGAAATGACATTTTACGAAAACTTTGTATTATTACTGCTTTACAATTAAAGCTCTGTAAATGAAACATTTCTGAACGTAGCCGAATAGTAAAAACTGTTTTAGACAGGTTACAAAATAAGCTTTCGAATTATTATATTACAAATAAATATTAACATTTGTAAATATTAAAATTTAGAATGCAAACATTAAAAAAATGTGAAAATGACTCACGTGATGTTTTTATGTGAAAACGGTACTAAAATCACAGATTATGTTAACAACAATACTTATTCTATTGTATAAATGTGTAATAAACACTTTTGTCACCTCACTTTTTTATCATTTCATATAAAAATATTTAATAGAAATTAACAATGTCGGCCGCCCGTAGGAAATTTGGCGGCATAAATTATGTGTCAGACTGCGCGTCTGACAGAATGTTCTTTTTATGTATTTCTATGGACAACTTGAATAGAGATGTGCAGCATGATTCACTATCGACCTTTCACTTTTTATTTTACGGATGTAACTAAAACAATAACGGAATTATAACGGTTTCTATGGAGACACACGCGCTGACGTGTAAACACGCTTATTGTACTTGACTGCTGTCGTATTTTTAACGCATATATCTGCTTACGTTGCGGAGGGGTTAAGGTTACGCTGGTGAACAAGATGTTAATCAAAACTACTAATTTTGTTTGTCTGTGATGATGTGCGTGATGTGAAATATTCATGCGTAATACAATGTATAAAATTATTCATGATCAATGAGCTTTTAATTTTCAAAATTGGTACCGATTGTGGGAACAAAGCGATAAATAACTTGTAGGTACCAAAATAATTTTATTTTATTCTATATTTGAAATGTGTATTTCTTTTGTTTAAATTTTTGACAGATCTAAAAAAATGAATCTCTAATAATTTTTAAAGTTTACCAATGGTGCTCATTTATTTTGTTTTTATTTTTTTGATATCCTGAGGCAGATATTTTTTTTTATAAATGCTCTCTGTTTCACAAAACCTGCAATAATAATTCCCACAAATTTTCACGAGTCAGCGCGCTAGTACAGTCATAAAATAACACACAAAACAACAACTCTAAAGACATGGGTTTAAGATTGGGTAGACATGGGTTTCAAAATTGTTGATGACGATTTACTGATTAATTGCATGGATCAAATTTTTGTTTCTAGTCAGAATATAAGAATGTCAACTGATTAAATCAGATACTAGCTTATATGCAGATAGCATGACACACATAAAACTTATGCAGAGGTAAGAATTTGCTACCATGAATAAATTAACCCTGACTGGGTTGGTACCTAGTCAGGGTTAAAGGGACATAAAGGTATTGAGGGCAACGAGTGGGCTGACAAACTAGCAAGGAAAGGGGCGAAAGCACCACTTGCCACACCAAATTATACATTGAAAGGTGGGTCAAATCCCAGCACTGGAAGGAAGGGGAGAGGGCACCCGGAATGAGGCGATCCAAAGTACTCAAATGAACCAGTTCCTAGACCATAGATTCTTAACCTTTTTTTGCCCACCGCCCACTTTAAGGTGAGACGTAATTTATGGATGGCCCCCAACGGGATGGGATGAGTTTCTCTGGGTCTCCTACGCCCCCCCTGAAAGTCTGAAACCCCCCCCCCCAATTTTCTTTTGGTCTTGTACCGCCCCCCTGAAGGTCTGAAACATCATCACCCACGTTGAGGATCTATGCCCTAGACCAGGGGTCTCCAAACATTCCAGTCTAAGGGCAATACTGATTACTCCAGTAAGATCCAAGGGCCAAAACCGTTTGAATTATTTTGTCATTATCTATAATTTCTAGACTATGCGCCCTGAGCGAGCATACGCTTGCTAAATTCGCTACGCTCGTTACTATTATTAATTTCCATAAATTTGCTCATGGGCTGTTTTCTGTTTTTGGTATTACATACTTGGGTGAGAAAACATTCTTCAAAATGAAATTCACCAAGAATGTTTACAGATCTAAGTAAACCGATGAGCATCAAATCTTTTTTATTTTTTTTTATATTGGCTCCACACGGGAGGCCCTGAGGAAAATAATTTCCCTCAGGGTCTATGTCATCTTAGGAGATGCTGTGTGGAGGGTTTTAAATAATTGATACAAGTAAAATTGGTCCACAACTACCAACTGTTGTCAGTGGAAAATCACAATTACATAAATCTCATATATTATAATTTTTTTTGGTATGTCTTTTTTTTTAATTAAAAAGAATGAAAAACATTCCCGGGTTACGAATAACCCAACAATATTTGAAAATCTCCTACTATCACCACAGTAAGCTGAAAATGTTGTTCGAGTCGTGATGGAGGACTTTGCCAGGAATCGAACATTGGAGACCCTTGCTTAATCCCTAGAGGAATCAGGCTACTACTCGATATAGACAGAAACTCCCCGAGGGAAGTGGTAGATCTACAAACGGGATACTACCACCTCAGGAGACATATGCAGTTGTCGGGAATGGAAAACACCAATAGATGCAGGAGATGTGGAGGAGGAAAAGACTCCAATTCACCAATGGTGCCAATGTCCGGCTCTATTGGGAACATGGCTCATGGTCCGGGTTATTGATAAAGGAATGTGGTAAAATAGGAGATAAAACTATAACTATACATAATCCATCACCACTTTATAATATCTAGTCACTAAGCCTATAAGTGAAGCAACGTCCGAGGCAAAAATATTCTGTATTTTGTATATGATAAAACAATAATGGGCCCAATACAGTGCCTTGTGTTACACCAAAATCACTAGACTATCAGTATCAATAGACAATCAGTTAGGCTTACAGTTTAACTTATTTTAACAACTAAGATGTTGCCTGTTGTATGCTGATGATGCGGTGCTGATTTCTAACACTATGGAAGATCTACAAGATCTACTCGTATCTAGGATGAACGAAGTATGTATGAAGAATGAGTTAATGATGAATGTAAGTAAGTCTAAAGTCATGGTGTTTGAAAGAGAGAGTACGAAAACAGTATGCAACATAGTTGTGAATGAATGATGAATACTTGGAGCAGGTGGATGAGTTTGTGTATCTGGGTAGTATGTTTACGAGAGATGGGAAGGCTGATAGAGATATTGAAAGAAGGGTGAATGCCGGTAACTCCATTAATGGTGGACTGAATGCCGTTGGCGCTAATAAAAAAAACTGTCAAAAGAGGCGAAGCTAGCAGTCCACAATGGAGTCCTGATACCTACCCTGATGTATGGCAGTGAGGCATGGAACTGGCAGAGGAAGGATGAAAGTAAACTGAATGCTGTTGAAATGAGATCCCTGAGACGTATGTATGGTAAAACAATGTATGATCGTGTGAGAAATGTGGATATCAAAGAATGTAAGGCTGATGTAAGCATAATGAGTAAGATTAAGAAAGGGACCCTCAGATGGTTTGAGCATGTAGAGCGAATGAACGAAGAAAGTAGTGTAAGAAGAATATACGACGCTAATGTGAATGGTAGAAGAAGTCAGGGACGCCCGAGGAAGACATGGCACGATCAAGTGAATCAGATACTTGAGTCGGGCCATGTCAAAAGTCAGAATAATAGAAGAGAATGTATGAAACGATGTATGAATGTGAGTGAGGCAAAGAGTGTGTGCCGAGTTGTTTGGCTGTGCTTCACATTACAGCCTTCCTATTTAGAGTTGACGAAGTCCTTTTAGGGTGGAATTTACACATACATTATGTTTTATTGCACTATTTTTTGTGATAAATTTAAAGTCATATTGGATTTAATCAGATTTTAGACTATTAGTTATTACGACTATGTGAACTTTATAAAAGGGACTGGGTTCTTGAAAGGAATGTGATAAAATAGGAGATAGCACAATGGGCCTATGGTTTAAGTGCTCATGGGAACCATTGTAGAACTATTTTACTGGAACCGTCTCCAGTACCGGATTATCCCTAAGGCAGAGTAGGCAACTGCCTAGGGGCCCCGCATCGGCTAGGGGCCCCGCGTCCCAAGAAAAATGACTTGCTTCAATTATTGAGCAACGAAGTTTCGGAAAAAGTCAGCTTTCAAAATGTTAAAATTTTTTTATTAGGAACATTTACAGGTTAATAACATTAGGTACACGCATTAAAGAAACAACAAATTATAATAATTAGGTTATAACCCATTAAATAACTAATGTTCACATCATACACAAGTAATAAATAAAAAGTTCAAAATTAAAACCAATATACAAACTAAACACAGTTGTATTTTACTTTTCTTTCCTTCTATTTGTTGCAACATTACTTAGTATCTGAAGTGATTGAAGGTGCCGTGTGTGGTTTATATTGGCATTTGTTTTCTTTTAATTCTAATTATATTTTTAAAATATAAATGTTGTACAAGCTTCAGTATGCACTACCTATCTGCTTGCTAAAATTCTTTGGGAAAGGTTGTCTGGAACAGATCACTTTAGTGACAAGACGGCTCATTGTAATGTTTTTTTTAATAATATATATATATATATATATATATTTGTTTCTATGTATGAGTCCTTTTATGTGCAATAAAGGGTTATTGTATTTTATTGTATTGAATTCGTTTTTTATTGAATGGAGTGATGGCGTACCTTTCGTAATGTAGTAAAAGAACAGATTAATTATGAATAAAATTACGTTTTGTTAAAAAAAAAAAATTTTGGAAGTTAGAAAAGGGTAAAGTGCAGTGGCGGACTAGGCCCGTCAGAAGCCCGGGGCGGCAAATTTTAATAAATATCGGTGAATCGATCATGAGGGCAAATTAGCCCGTTTAATCACAGGAGACCATATTTGTCCCAACGCACATAGGTCTCATATAAAACGCCGTAACTCCCTTACTATCATAGTTAGAAATATGTTCTAATCGGTGTTAGAAAGGAAAAACATCATGCTTTATATTCCAATCTAAAAAATAGCCACCAAAAAAGTATAATGTACACTTTTGTGTACACAAAGTTTTGAATCGCTAATTGAAAAATGAATTTGAAACTTCGGGAATTTTTTATAATTTTTTTTTCATAGAGCGACAAAAAAGTGAGGTTACAATATGTGTTTGTTATACATTTGTCTAATAAAATATGTATGTGTTTTTATTTTTTTTTATTATCAGTAACTTTAGTTAGAAAAAACATAAGGTGAGTCATTTTGAAAACTTTTTTATGTTTGTATGCAAAAATTTTATAATTAAAAAAAAAAAAAAAAATTCGAATTCTATAATTTGAAAGCGTATTTCATCACCTTTCTAAAACAGTTTTTGGTTTTTGAATGTGTTCAGAAATATTCCAAATATTTGCATTTTATTGTAAAGCGAAAATATTTTGACCATCCGAAAAAAATGCCAAATTTTTGAAGGGTTAGGGAAATTTCGACACATTACTCAATATACTGACATGTTTTAAATTCAGAAAATTAAAAAAAAAGTTTTAAAACCTTACCCCCCCCCCCCCCTTAAAGCCCTATAAAGGATTTGATCAAGGGAACAAGGAGGCGCTTGGAGGCCCCTTAAACCCCCCCCCCCAGTCCACACTTGGTAAAGGGGCCCCGGGACGTGCATTGCCTAGGGGCCCCGACATGGTTAATCCGGCCCTGACCGTCTCAGCTTTCAGTAAAAATATACATTCAGAGATGGCAGATTTAATTTTTTCTTGTTTTTGTTGGATAAATGTAGATTAATCACATTTGTGCTTACATTTCGACACTACAGCAGCACGCACTTCCGTTTGGGTTTAGGCTGCAGCACAGGGCAGAGGACGGCGCGGATGGCCTCGTCGAACACCGTCTTCAGCCCCTTCTGCGTCAGCGCCGAGCACTCCAGGTACTTCACCGCTCCGATCTCCTTGGCCATCGAGAGACCCTGCAAACAAATCAATCAATACACCACCATTACGCAAAAGGGCTAACGTTGGATTTTCAAGAAAGTTGTCCTAGATAAAATATTAATCGTCCAGTTAATTAGTCAAACATCTCTGAAAAATAGAAATTTGAATCGAGTATGCAATTATATTATGTAAAAGTGTACCCTCTATCTGGTGCAATACTCAGATTACCAGCAAAACAATTATATTGCAGAAAATTTTGTAGTGAATTAAACAAATTGTTGATGTTTTCTGGGTCACTAGTAGGATATTTCAAAATGCCATACTAATGTACCGGTCAGTTATGCCTCCCAGTGTTATTTTATAGCATATCTAATGTGTAAAACACAGACATGTGTAAACAATATGTGATTTATGGAGAGCATTCGAATATTGCTTTCCTCATTATCTCAAAAACACAATATTTGGAGAAGTCTGACTAATCAACTGGACCATCGAAGTTTGGACTGGTTACATAAAAAAAACAGTACAGTAAAACCACAGAAGAGCTAAACAATTAGAAGTGTGTTGTGCGCGTGTTTTTATGCCTTCCTTCTGGTGAAAATTATCAAAATTTTCATACATCGAAATTCTTTCTTGAACAGAATTATAATTTTGAATAATTTCGAATATCAATGATTGTGTGAGAAATGTAGATATTCGCCTTTGCGCGATGTAAAGTAGTGAGTAAGATTAAGAAAGGGACGCATTGATGGTTTGGGCATGAAGAGCGAATGAACGAAGAAAGATGTGTAAGGAGAATATTATACATAGTGAATGTGAATTTTACACAGGACCGCCAAACAACTCGGTCTTTCCTACATCGTCTCATACATACTCTTCTATTATTTTTACTCTGAACATGGCCGACTCAAGTATCTGATTCACTTGATTGTGCCATGTTTTCCTCGGGAATCCCCGACTTCTTCTACCTTTCACATTTACCTCATGTATTCTCCTTGCATTCCTTTCTTCATTCATTCACTCTACATGACCATCTGAGCATTCCTTTCCTAATCTTAGTCATTGTGCTTACATCAGCCTCGCATTCTTTGCGGATTTCCATATTTCTCGCACAATCATGCATGGTTTGTAAAAATCTCATTTCTACAGCATTCAGTCTACTTTCATCCATCCTCCTCCATACATCAGGTAGGTACCATCACTTCATTTTGGACTGCTAGCTTCGCTTCTTTGGACAGTTTTTTGTTAGCGCCAACCGCATTTGGTCTTCTATTATTGGAAGTACCGGCATTTAACCTTCTTTCAATATTTCTCTCAGCCTTCCCATCTCTCGTAAACATACTTCCCAAATACACAAACTCATTTACCTGCTCCAATCATTCACAACTCAACTAATTTATTATATGCAGTATTCATTATTCACAGCATTTATTATGTGCAATATTCATCATTCACAGCATTTATTATGTGCAGTATTCATCATTCACAGCATTTATTATGTGCAGTATTCATCATTCACAGCATTTATTATGTGCAGTATTCATCATTCACAGCATTTATTGTGTGCAGTATTTATTATTCACAGCATTTATTATGTGCAATATTCATCGTTCACTATGTGCAATATTATTATTCACAGCATTTATTATGTGCAATATTCATGCGCAGTATTCATTATTCACAGCATTTATTATGTGCAGTATTCATCATTCACAGCATTTATTGTGTGCCTTGAGATATTATTGATACATTTATAGTACTTGGAAGTTCCTGGCACATGATTCAACACTCCCACCTGATGATGAAATAACTAAGATAAGAAATTTAATTGTGCACTTGTATAACTTTGTGGGTAATTTAAAACATTAAAGTTTATGGTTGAATGGGTTGATAGACCTTGTTGATAAAAAAAATAAATATTCAATCTGCTGATAACACAACGCAACTATTAAAGAAAAAAACTTTAGCATACAAGGACCAAATAAAGAATATAGCTGAATTAAATCAAACAGCTTTTAAAAAAGAATGGTCGCTACAAATATTTTTACCTTTAGGTCCAACACTGGAAGATACTCTTAATATTGCCTTGGTGAACGACAGAAATACAGAATTGAAACATTGCTTGTAATGGCCTTAACCGGTTATTTGCCGGAGACACGCCGGCGCGCGCGTCATAGCGCATGCGCGAGAAAATAATTCAAATATTTGAATAATACTTCCGACAAAAAACTTTTGGTCTGCGATTTTGACCCTTCTATGTACAGAATTTGTATAAGAACAGTGTCAGAATCGCTTGCGCCATCATTACTCTAGGTGGTGCTAAAAGTTTCATTCACCTTGTCACCCTGGAATATTTTTAAAACGATTTCATCCATGACAATGCGCTGTCATAAATTGCCGCGAATTTAACCGTTGAAACAAATATATGTATCGCGAATAAAACATCGTAAAACCTATTAATTTACGTAATAAATGCAAGTAATGTTGTTTTGGTAGATAGTTTATTGTGTTGTGAACGTGTTTCAGTCAATAAAATATACAATAGCTCAAAATTAATCAACAAAACATTCAATTCAAAGTTCAAAATGGTGCTTTTTTAGTGTTTTTTTGTGAAGTTTCGCGAATTTCCGCGAAATGGCCTGGCCTTTGACCGGTTAACCGTGTTTAGTGACCAGATCTAAATAGCCAGATACGAGGGTTGTCCCAAAAGTACCCGACCTAACAAAGAAAACACAAAAAATTTGGGAAAATTTTATGTGTTTTATGAACATAGTCTCCTTTCAGGTCGACACACTTTTCCCATGGTTGTTCAATAGCTTCGATACCCTGTTTATAGTGAGAACCGTCGAGCACTTCAAAATAGCCATCTACCGCAGATTACACCTCTTCATTGTTGGTAAATCTTTTACCACCGACCCATTTTTTCAAGTTTGGAAAAATAAAATAATGCGAGGGGGTTAAATCTGGCGAATAGGGTGCGTGAGGAAGCAATTCCAATTTTAATTCATTGATTTTGGCCATCGGGATAACAGATGTGTGAACAGGTGCATTCTGCTGATGAAACAACACTTTCTTTTTCGCCAAATGCGGCCGTTTTTTCTTGATTTCATCACTCAAATGCTCCAATAAGTTCGCATATTACTCGCCGTTGATTGTTTTTTTTCTTTTTGAAGATAATCAATAAAAATTAACCCATGAGCATTCCAAAAAACTATGCCATGACCTTGCCTGCTGATGGAACTGTCTTTGTCTTTTGTGCAGCTCCCCTTTTCGTCCATTGTTTTGACTGTTCCTTCGTCTCAGGTTGTGAAGTGATGCCTCATGGTTTGGAATGAATGAAAAAACTCGGCTTTATTGCTGTGAAACATCGCCTAACACTCAATTGAAACATCCTCACGGCGCTGTTTTTGACCATTGTGAGCAAACGCGGCAGCTATCTTGCGCACAGCTTTCTCATGTCCAAATTTTCAGTCAATACGCAATGTACAGTAGCGATGTGTCGGTTCAGCTGGAATGGGCTCTTGTACTCTGGTCCTTTGCAGGAAGCGGTTCCTCCTCCTACTCCTTTTTAAAATCGACTACTCCAAGAGAACCCGGTCGCGGAACTCGGGCTCGGTCCCAAACCCGAAACACGGAGTCGGACCGGGAACCCGAATGCCTCCACCAGCCGGCGTCCCCGTGTTCGCGCTCCGCTCAACTCGCAAGTTCTCCTGGTATAGTGAGTAGTAGGAACCCGAATGCCTCCACCGGCCGGCGTCCCCGTGTTCCCAAATGTGTTCGCGGGCCCAAGTCCGCGTGCGGGTTTTTGTCTGGCTCCGGGGCTCCGATTCTTGCGCGGGTTGGCACCGAGGTATGGCTCCGTTTGAACCCGTGCGTATCGGTCCGAGCCGCTCGCGAGTCGAGAGCAGTAATCAACGTTTGAATTCTTTTGGGCGCTCTGGCACCGAGGTACGGCTCTATTTGAACTCGTGCGTCTCGGTCCGAGCGATTCGCGAGTCGGGAGTGGCTCCCGGGACCTGCTCCAAGGACTCAAGTCTTAAGGACTTAAGTCAAGTCTTTAAAAGGAAGCATATCTCGGAGGCCTCCGGTAAAATGCAGAACTTACCCATCTCTAATGTACAGCACTTCTTGAAATGCCTACTGTGTCTGCTAGCTCGCGCATTTTCAATCGAGGGTCATTCAATACCACTTTGTAGGTTTTCTTTACCTTTTCTGGCATGGTCACCTCATTTGGTCGACCACTGAGATGTTCCTCTCGGCAGCTCGTGTCCTCGTTTAAACTCTGCTACCCAATATTTTATTGTTGTAAACGAAGAAGCAGACGCCCCCAGAGTAGAATCTAAGCTCGGCTTCGATATTGGATGGAATTAGACATTTAAAATGAAAGTTTTGTGTCACATAACAATGACCAATTTTTCCATGTTTACAAATTAACTGAGAGGGTTCGCTATTGATGGCTGCCAAAAAAACACTAAACAACGTAGCGCCTTGAAACTTGAAACTTAAGCCTTATAAGGTTGGTGCTTTCTACCATAATTTTTTTTTAAAGCAACAACCACCAGAAGTATATCAGGTCGGATACTTCTGGGACAACCCTCGTACTTCTCATCCTTCTACTTCCCCTTGCCATTCCCTTCGGCCTTTCAACATACTCCATTCGGGAACGCCCATAGTCTCACTGGCTCCAGACAGTTGGGAGTAGTCAGGACTATTGTGCGGTATGCACATTTGAAAATAAATGCATCGGTGATTTTAAATAATTATCTAATAATATAATCTAATAATCTCTACATTTATAAATTAAAGTCCCCCGCCTCGTCTGTCTGTCTGTTCGCGATAAACTTGAAAACTACTTAACGGATTTTCATGCGGTTTTCACCAATAGACAGAGTGTTTTGTAAGGAAGGTTTAGGTATGTAATTTGTCAAGGATTTGTGTAAATTGGTTGAAACATAACGATAATTGTTAGAAGTATCGGAAAAAGTCAAGCCGCCTGGGAGCTTTCATCAAAACCGTTGCCTAATCCTTTTGGGATATAACAAAACAATGCATGGTGGGATATTCCTCTTTTATAGATCTACAAAAAAGTCCGCGATGGCATATATCTTATCTTTTACGGAAAGCTTACTATACCCATTCTATCTTCTAAAAAAATGGTCACGTACGTTGCGATAATTGAAAAGTTATTTAGACGGATACAGTATTAATCCTTATTAACTTAAATACGTTAGTTACCCCGAGCATTTCATGCACATTATTGTAATCTTTCACACCATCTCTACGTATTATAAATTAAAGTCCTCTGTGGCATCTGTCTGTCTCTTCGCGATAAACTCAAAGACGGCGGTGGTTATAAAGGTTGGATAACCATCCAGTAGATGACGTTGTGTTTTATTAGCCGCAGCAACGCGTGGCCGGGTCAGCTAGTAATATATAAATGATAATAATATATCTTATAATATAATATAATACTTGATAATTATACTTATAATACTTGATAATTATAATTATACTTGATAATTATTATCTAATAAATGATTATCTAATAATAATAATCATTTGATGCCTACTCAAACAAAAGTAGGTCACATGACAACTCTTGGAACCAACC
Source organism: Limnephilus rhombicus (assembly GCA_929108145.2). NCBI lineage: Eukaryota > Metazoa > Arthropoda > Insecta > Trichoptera > Limnephilidae > Limnephilus > Limnephilus rhombicus. The sequence goes on along the minus strand of OV815280.1, from coordinate 51,505,878 downwards.
AAGAGCAGTGATGCTCAGATGTTTTGGGCATGTAGAGCACATGAATGGAAAAAAGTGTGTAAGGAGAATACATTAAGCAAATGTAAACAGTAGAAGAAGTTAGGGGTGCCCGAGGAAGACATGGCATAATCAAGTGAATCAGATACTTGAGTCGGGCCTTGTCAAAAGTCAGAATAATAGAAGAGCATGTATGGGACGATGTATGAATGTGAATGAGGCAAGGAGTGTGTGCCAGGACCAAGTTTGACGGCCGTTGTGGTCGAGGGGTAAGGCTCTTGACTTGCAATCCGAAAGACAAGGGATCGAATCCCGGCGTGGCAAATAAATTTTATTTGATTTGTGTTATTTCACAATTAATTAATTTAAAATAATATATAGTATATTTGCGGCATGTTCCAGAGTTTAAGATACTCTCAGTATCGCCCTGGTGTAAGACCACCATTCAGAATTGAAAAATTGCTTGAAATGGCTTTAGCCGTGTTTGGTGACCAGATCTGAATAGCCTGGTACTTCCCCACCTTCCTCTTCCCCATCTCCTTCCCCTTCCCACTACCTTCCTGAAGGACCTGGAGGCGTGGGGGGCTGGAGGCCTCCAGCCTCACAACATACCCCAATTGGGGACGCCATAGTCTCACTGGCTCATTGGGAGCAGCTGGGACTCTTGAAGCATTCATATAAAAAAAAAGTTATGAAAACGGCGTGATGGTTAGCTAATTAGTTAGCAGTAGTTTTCTGTCATTCTTTAAAAAAAAAAAATAATTAACGTTAAAACAATCTAGACAGGCAGATTTTTTTTTAAATTATGTTATCCATTGAAAGTATATTGACAATATGACGAAATAATTGATCTGTGGATTAGGTTATATTGAATCATAAAAAACGTCTGACATTGTAAGCGCGTGAATATTGGCGTACCTGTGGATACGTGATAGGAGCCAGCTTCTTGTCCTTTAACTTCTCGATGGTGTCCTTGTCCTCACGCAGATCCAGCTTGGTTCCTACCAGGATGATGGGTGTTGACGGACAGTGATGCCTCACCTCGGGGTACCACTGGAATTAGATAATTCACCCATTAGCCAAAATAAATATTACATAAAAGAACTCAAATAATTCAGGTCACCGAATATCCAAGACTTTCTGTTGTTTCCCCGACACTTGGCCTCCTGGCATACTTATATACAATATGCAGTCAGTTTAGGGAAAATACAGTATACCTACTTACACAAAGTTTAACTGTCCCTGAAGCGGTGTGCACAGGATGTACCGCCAAATAAGAAAAGTATAAAACATATTTTCGTTCAAATGCATCAAGGAGAAAACTACTTGTCTACATACTGTATATACAGTACTGTGCGAATTAATGTGAACACGTGATATTTAGAACCATTACACTTATTTTTTTTTTTTTTTGGTAGAAAGCAGTCACTTTGTGGTTTGACATATTAATTAAAGGAAAACAATCACTTTGTTTGTAACCACGATTTATTGATTTAATTTTTATTTACCAACCGGTTTCGCTTAATACAAGCATCTTCAGGGTATAAATTAAAACATTATAATTTATACCCTGAAGATGCTTGTATTAAGCGAAACCGGTCGGTAAATAAAAATTAAATCAATAAATCGTGGTTACAAACAAAGTGATTGTTTTCCTTTAACAATTACACTTGTTGTAATAGCTGCCATTTTGTGTTTGTGTTCTATCATTCAGTGAGTTACGAGACACACCAAGCTACAGATGCGTTAAATTTTGTAATTTTTTAAAATTACAGTTTTTTGCAGAGGTAAACCTAAAGCTTTTTGTTTCTTATTTTTAAAGATGGATATTTCTCTTTAAAAACGCACAAAGACTGTTAATATTTCAAAGACAAAAAAATTACACACGTTGAATAGCCAGGTAACTTTCCGGATCCTAATCCAATTGAAAATCGGTGGGCTATAGTTAAAGCAAGACAAGCACAACAAAAACAAAGCTGATTGAGGCAGTAATTTAGAGACACGCAAATATCAGAAAATTACAAAAAAAAAATGTTGATTCTATGCCAAACCGTGTACAAGAAGTTATAAAAGTTAAGGCAGGACACACTTGTTAAAAAAAAAAAAAATAATTGTAATTGTTTCTCTATTTTTTTCTTCAATAAAGAATATATATTATTTTTTCTAATTCTACACTTGTGTTCACATTAATTCGCACAGTACTGTACCAGCGTATAAGTACAAAAAACCAGCACTGTAAATAAATTTGTTTGATTTCCATACCAACTTTTGATTAAAGGTATTTTTTAAGCCGATTTGTGTTTGAAATTGGCTGACAGTTGGCCCAAAAAAAATTTTAGGGGGGTAACTGTCGGGAGATCAACTGTCACTGTGAGGAAGGTAAAGGGAGAAGCGGAAGAAAGGGATTATTAGCTGAACATCAAGTAACATTTCAATTCCTTCCACTGAGAAACGAGGTAATTATACGTGGTTTCCAGAAACTCGTAATAAAAGCAGGACATCACATTTGGAATTGATTTTGTTGTACAACTTTTTTCGATTTGAGCTTTTGTTTTAGAGTTCAAGTTCAAATTTGGAATTATTAGATCAAATTTTTTAAAAAATCATCACTAGGAATTACTGCTACCATCTACTTAAAATTTGATCTGTCTTTTAAAAGTTTTCTACACAATGTGTCTGTCTGCTGAGTAGATCCGTGTGTGAATTCTACGCACTAGTGTAACTTATATGACCACAAATAAAGGTAATAGGCATAAAAATCACTTGGCAAACGGAGTCTCGAAATGGTCGATTTAAACGCAAAAGTGTTTTTTTTTTTGTGGGTAAAAAAATACAACATTCATTTGTAGTTTACGCTTACATTTTAATAAAGTAATTAACAATTTTATTTTGATTTTACTCGAGCGAAACAATAATAGTAAGAGAATAGTAAAAGCTTAAATTGGTATCCATAATGTAATCCGATTCACAGTAAAGGTCAATCGAAAATAGTTATTTCACTGATAGCTTCATCTTAAGCACAGGTTTATGATATCGTCAGTGTAAGTCCAATACCACGGAAGAACCAGTTGTAAAAATGTTCAGAAGAGGCAAAAAAACTATCCAGAGATATACATGCTCTTGATGTACTGGGGATGGTTCATTCACGCTATGCACTTTAACCCAATACAAACAGTCTACAAGGTCAATTTTACAATTTGAAAGCACCAATCAATAGAGCTTATGCTATTTAACTGAAAGAGCCATATAAACATATTTTGAAATTATTAGCTTATATGCGGTGTTGAATTTTCGTAGATATACCAAATAGAGAGTGTGTGTGTTAACCCATCACAGGAGACCCGAGTTGTCATATGCCTTTGTAATAATTGTCCCAGACCAACCGTGCATTATTAAAAGTTAGATATCTCTCTCTTTCTGTAATGCAAACATTTATGATTTCTTTTATGTTAAAAAGCGAAAGAAATAATGCTTCTAATTGCCTTGGGAATATATGAGCAATGTTGTTCAGATATTTTACAAACTCGATCATAAGTGATGGATTTATTTTGCGCCAATTTGTGACGTAACACACATTTAATTTTAAAATAAAATTGTGTGAATGTGATGACAGTTTTATTACAAATTTTCTTAAGAAAAGGAATCTTTTTGAAAATTTTAAGTTTATTCTATAAGAACTTCAAGTCGAACATTCGTAGGTATGTATTTTTGAGTCAATTTACATTTACAATATCAAAAATTTAATATTTAGAAACAAAAATGTTGATTTCTGATAAACACATCGGATAGACGATTTTAGAACAATTTTTGTTTTTGCAAAAGGCTTAAAAAATAACCAATAAAAAGGAAAATTTAAAAGGCATGGGAAGAACCGAGAATTTTTGCATGCAAACCTTGACAGGCAAAAGTTTACAGATATTATATTCATATTATTCGAAGGGTAGCTCACCTTTGCCCTAACATTCTCGAAGGAGGCAGGGTTGACGAGTGAGAAGCAGATGAGGAACACGTCAGTCTGGGGGTAGGACAATGGCCTGAGCCTGTCGTAATCTTCTTGTCCCGCTGTATCCCACAGGCCCAGGTTTATAGGTTTCCCGTCCACCATCACATTGGCCGAGTAGTTGTCGAATCTGAAATATGAGGATTGTGATTATATTATGTGAATACATAAAAGGAAATAAGAAAGGAAATGCTTTGCAAGTGATTATACCAGGTATATTGAGAAAAATTAATAGCATTAACTTTTCGCCGGCTAATGACGCAAATGTGTGTGATTTGGAAAGCCAAGCCCAAGGGGAGGTTGATGCGTACATTTGTGATCGAGCGGCACCCAAGATTCAAATCAAAATTTTACAGATTGTATAGGTCAAATGGTACTCAATCCGGGAATAAAATGTAGCTTATTTTTTATAATTTTTCCATTGACATCTGTTGAAATATTCTCGAAGAAATATCTTTACTTAATCCAGATAAGTAAAAAACAAAGTCCCCAATTCTCGATGGTACCGATTTTCTGCCATTAAGTTGACAAGTACCTACCTATATAACAGTGGCAGTCTGTGATTTTTCAGTGGGCTAGAGTGCTAAGATTGAAAAATATGAGATCATTGACGTCGTTGTAGCTGAAAACGTTTTTTTTTTTTATTTCAAAATTTCTACTTTTAGTATAAAGATTTTCAGGATTCTTTCAGTTTGGGGATGCGCCGCATCCACAAACTGAAAAATCTTCAAACAAAAAATATGAAATTTTGAAAAAAAACAATTAATTTTCAGCAACAACATCAATAATGTCGTATTTTTCAATCTTAGCACCAATCTCTAGCTTACTGAAAAGCCACGGACCACCACTGCTGCATATCTCTAACTTCGGTTTCGTTTATTTAATTTTATAATATTCTGTCCATTTAACATAAATCATGATCATCACTTTAATATAGTATGGATTCTTAACTTACATGTTATATTATTACAGTTTATGTTATTGAAATATTTATTTGACAACCGACACCTCAAGTCACCCCAAGTGTTTCGCTACATTTGGTGTCTTACCAGGGGTGCTCGGGTTCATGGGGTGAGGTTTGTCTAGGCCTAGGCGGCGGATGCGATTGCCCACCTACTTACTGCATGGCATGCCGGATCGGGAGAGACTGGTTGAAGGAGATGTTTTGATTTCTCCAGCCGGACTCTCTCGACCCATCGCCTGGCATCTCAGTAGGAGGGATGGATTAATGCAAGCGTCTCTCATCTGGACGCGCTGACCCCCAGATTCTTACCTTTTACCTTTACCTTACCCCTTATACCTTTTCCTTCCCAGAACTTCCACTTTCCTTTCCATTAAAAGACTCCACACAGCATCCCTAAAGATGACATAGGCCATGGAGGCTCAGGGCCTCCTGTGTGTAGCTAACGTAATTTTTTTTTTAACTGTATTTTATAAAAAATGTCAAAATCGAGCCGCGGGTTGTGGATGTCAGAGATGCTTATGGGTACCGCCGCCACGGAAACCATTTATTGGATAACCAACAACCCTGCCATAGGTCACTCTGAGTGGTTTGTTACCTTTAATAACTTAGCAGGGGTGTCTGGCAGTGGCGGTCCGTGAGTTTTCAGTGAGCCAGAATGCTAGGATTGAAAAATACGACGTTGTTGATGTTATTGTAGCTGAAAACGAAATTTTTTTTTTTCAAAATTTCAATTTTTTGTATGAAAATTTTCAGGATGCGGCGCATCCCCAAACTGAAAGATCTTAACACATAAAGGTGAAATTTTGAAAAAAAAAAAAAACATTTTCAGCTACAACAACATGAATAATGTCGTATTTTTCAATATTAGCACTCTAGTTGACTGAAAACTCACAGACCGCCACTGGTACCTGGATTCATGCAGATTTGTCTAGGTCTTGGCGGCTGATGCGTTTGCCCACCTACAGGTTGAGGGATATCTTTTGACCTCTCAAGGTCTGAGAGAGTCTGCTCTCTCGACCCATCGCCTTGCGTCGCAGTGGGAGGGATGAAATCATGCGACCGTTACATATCTGGACCCCCAGATTCCTATTCACCCCTCATACCTTTTTCCTTCCCAGAACTTCCTCTCCTTCCTTTCTCTAAAAAGATTACATAGACCCTGAGGGAATTTCTTTTTCTCAGGGCCTCCTGTGTGGAGATAATGTAAAAAAAAGTAGGTACTTACACTGTCGGGATGTACTCGCCCGGGAAGGCATTTGTTGTGTAACTGATGAGCAGGCATGTTTTACCAACGGCACTAAAAAGAGAGAAAAATATTTATTAGACAAAAATTCGTTTAAAATCATCACCAACAACACCTCGGAAAAAACATACAAAGGAGAAAAAAGGGTATCGTAATCCCTCCTTTGAAATTAATAAAGACTTGCCGATATTATGTTGGCAGACCGGAAGACTTGATGGACGAATTGCTAAACATTTCCGAGATTTTCTTTTCAAAAAAACAAAATTTACCACCCCAAAATCTACTCAACACTTTTCCCCCCTCACTCTCGTAAATCGGCGAGTGGATGAGTGAGAGACTCTACCTGTCTAGTAGTATCTACCCCCTACATAAAGCTCCCAACCCCCCTTATAAAAACCTCACCCTTCCTTGTAAAAATCCTACCCCTCAGCTAAAGAAAAAAATGATGTATGTAGGCACCCCAGGCAGGTACTTAACCTACATTACTCCTGAAATCTTTATTACGCGCCCTTCCCCGCGAATTTTCCCGCCTTAAACATTATGATATAACAATACAAAGGGAAATCTAGTTCAAAACACTGGCAACACTAAGCGGCGAAATTGAGAACTTTTCTTTTAATTCAAAACGTGATTTGTGTACAAGTGTTTTAATTGGAGAAATTCGTTCTTTTTAAATTAAAATATTTCAAAGACCTTTAGAATTTCATCGTTTCAAATAATTGGATGTTTTAATTTAAAATTCGAATAAGAATTTAAGACTTTTGGCATTAGAATCGGAAATTTGTTTTCTAATTTGGAATGCGATTTCATCAAGACTTTTATCAATTCAAACAAAGGGCTATGCATTAAATTATTTAAAGAGACGTTCCAATATAATTAAAGTTACATATTTAACAAAATTTCAACATTATTATATAATCAAAAGGTGATTTGATTAACCTCAAAGTCACCCCTAAATAAACACCCTCACATTTAGTACGTCACCAGTTACCACCCGCATTAAAAATTAATAATGTCGGCTCCAATACAAAGTATCCAATCACGTCTTCATTACATAATAAAACTCAATTACTCTATAAATAGGTCCTACTTTATTGGAAACGAAATTGGAGCGAAGTTCGTGTTCGAATTTCGAATAAGGGATACAAGTAATTCTGATTTAAAATCGATTTTCTACCACCCTGACACTTATTATTTATTATCTATGCAGACGGCTAAAATAGGAAATAACAAATAATTATTTATTTCTGTACTTTTTTTTGTATCTACGTATTATTTTTACATTTGTGACGCCATCGACCGCAAAATTAATTCGATCTTTAGCTAATCATATAGGTTAAAAACTTTTTAATGTCTAGGTAGTGGGTTAGTAAGGTATTTTCGATAATGCTTTTGAAATAATATATGTAGAAGACTACAGATTCTTTGATGCTCAAGCGAATGGAAGTAGAAGTCGGGGATGCTTCAGGAAGAGCTTAAAATTATACTTTAGTCGGATTATGTTAAGATTGGGTTTAACATGATGATGGACACTGCAACGCAGTCCGAAACGTTGGCTAAAGGAGGAGGAAGAACAACACGGCATAATACCCATAAAGAAAAATAACGATAATACCTTATAATACGATATACCGTGAAAATATCAAACAATATCACCAAGCCCAACATTTGTACACAGTTGACGTTTATCGCATGATAATGGGTCGTTTCTACGACTCGTTTTTAAGTTCAATAAGCTCGGCTGTGGAATGATTTGCCCTCCTACAACATGGATCTCTTCAAGAACCATGTTCACTCTTTCCTCTTCTCAAAAAGGACCACCACACATCCCCAAAGATGACATAGGTGCTGAGGGAAATCATTTTCCTTAGGGTCCCCTGGGTGGAGTTAATGTAATAAAAGGTCTCATTTTCAAAAATATCTGCTTAATATTTTGAAGAGTATCAAAATTATTTTTTAAATCTACTAGCTGACCCGGACACGCGTTGCTGTGGCTAACGAAGCACAACGCCCTCTACTGGATGGGTACCCAACCTTTTAACTCACACCGCCATTTTTTTTAAATTTGCGTACAAATCAAATCAACACCGCCCGCTTGTCTACCACATACAGACATTCTCCTTTAATTATACATATATTTCAACCAATTTACACAAAACCTTGACAAATTATATACCTAAACCTTCCTCATGAACCTATCTATTGGTGAAAACCGCATGAAAATCCGTTCAGTAGTTTCAGTAGTTTCAGAGTTTATCGCGAACAGACAGGCAGACGCGAGGGAGGACTTTAATTTATATTATGTAGAAATACTGACCTCAGCGAAATATATGACCAAATAAGGGATGTCTTGAACTGGGGTTATATATAGGCAGAATTTTTGTGATATTAAAAAAAAACGCATAGGAATCTTAGAAAATGCAAAAATGAAGAATTCCTTGAATTATATACCTAATATGATAATTTTCCTGTTTTCATCAATCCACGACCACCATAAATATAGCAAATATCAGACTGATAAAAAACAAAGTCAAAAGCCTCAAAGCGTACGAGCACAAAACCGAAACAATGTTGGCTAAATTTACTACTCTATAAAGAATTTTACGATTCTGCCAAAGCGTGTTCACTAAAAAGTAGCGATGCACCAACTTTTGTTTGGCGTTTACGCAATAACCGCACGACCGCAAGTATTTAATAAAAAGCCTCTTATCGGAAAATACTGACAATACAATTAAATCAAATTTATACAATCAATTAAAAATATTTATTATTATTATTTGTCATACAGTTTTTTTTTAATAAAAAAACATATTTTTTATTGTGTTTAGGCATTAAACACTTATTGACATGATTGTAAGACATTGTGAAATCAATATATTGTGATACGCCAGTTAAGGCTCCGCAACCGGGCTCGAAAAGAAGAAGATGGAGAGATACGAAATTACGAATGTTAGAGGAGAGTGCTTACATTTACAGCGACAAAATCGATGCGAAAATGTTTAATAAAACACGACTCGTTTAAAATAGAGCAAAAATCTTAACTATAACTTGTAAAATAACTGAAACAAACGAGTTCATAATAATGTTTGGAGCATACTTTCCTATTTTTTTCTATCGAGGGAATTTTATATAATTTACGTTTCGGCGCGGGCTGTGTCTAGATATAGTCTTCAAGAATAACATATATTTTTTAAGAGCTTTAGAACTTAACGTGTTTAAAGGAGATATGTAAGAAATCGGTAGAAATTCGGCTTGCGGGCCCTTAAGTTCCATTAATTATCTAAATAAACAAGTAAATATTCGCAGCTACTCATCGATATTTGGTCAATGTATATAAGTATAAACATAAATATAAACAAAAACAAAAGAAAGAAAAAATAATAAAATAAGCAAACAATGAGAACGGTAAATCTAACTCATAAAACCAGAGCCAGACAAACAGACATACTAAATATACCAAAGTATCAAAGTCTACGTTTGGACAAAGAAACTCTGATTTTTTAGCAGTAAAGTTATAGAGGGTGTTAAGGGACGTACTTGAAACTTTAACCAGTGATTCCTGACGTTATTTGGAATAAAAAATGTAAAAGAAATTTTTGTCTCCGGTGAAATTTTTGATGTTTTATTTATTTATTTTTTTCTACAAAAACATAAAAAAATGATAGATGTTGGACAGTTGGAGGCGGGGTGAGGGGTTGGTTTGTTACTCGGCTGAGTGACCAGTGATGACTTGCGGAAGAAATTATTTTTTGTTTGAATTTGGAGAAAAAAATTTTGAAAAAAAAAGTCATCAAAAAAAGTCACCGGAGACCAAAATTTCATTAACATTTTTTACTCCAAATAATGTCAGGAATCACTGGTTAAAGTAAGTCAAGTACGTCCCTTAACACCCTGTATAACAAACTCCCACTTAGTATCAAACAAATTAAAGCAAAAAAATATTTACATTGAGGACATTAAATGTTGGCTTAAGGAACTATCGGAAAATGAACTACATTAGTAAGTTCATTCATTTTAAAACATCGTCGTAGAAGTTTATGGAAAACCTTACCCAAACCATGAAGTTAAACCGTAGAAGTCTCTGAAAAATTATCCAAAAATATAGTCCCCCTCAGCACAGGATCTCTTAATTTCTATTATATACATACTGAAAAGAAAAGAAAAGATAATATAAAAATGAAAGAAAAATAGTTACTAAATAAAAAAATAATAAAGTATCTTAATTTTTTGCATTGAGATAGAGAGATTCGGCCGTTCGATTTTATGTTATCAAGGAAAGAATAGTGTTGAAACTCGGATGAAGCTAAGTAGTAAATAAAAACATACATAATATTTTTTCTAAGCCACCGTTCATATTTCCTGACCGCCGAAGAATTTAACGAGCCAGGCAAACGCTTTACTTTGCTACACTGTATTACTACGATATTTGAGGCAGGAAATCGATTTCCTCTGCAATAAACACTACACAGACATAGGATACGCTAGATGGGCGATAGAAACTAAATATGTAATCGGCATTTCATAATAATAAGCCTTTTTATTCTGGACTTCTGTTAGGTATGTATTAGACATGATCTTATTTGTTATAGTATATCCCGAAGCTCAGTTTGCCTCTTGGCATAGGCCTCTTCTAACATTTTCCATTGGGACCTGTCACGCGCTACTCTTCTCCATTGATGTCCAGCAGTGAGTTTTAGGTCATCTTCCCATCTCATGTGTTGACGTCCTCTACTTCTCTTGCCATCTCTGGGATACCAGTCAGTGACATTTTTGCACCATTTCTCTTGTGGATCGCGTATCATGTGTCCTGTCCATCTCCACTTTTGTTGGTCTATTCGGGTAACTACATCGGCAACTTTAGTTTTCTCCCTTATTGTGCTACCTCTCACTCTGTCCTGTTTCCTTGTTCCTGTCAAACTTCTCTCCATGGCTCTCTGGCAGCGTTCCAACTTTTCTCTGTGGCGTTTGGTGAGTGCCCAAGTTTCACATCCATAGGTGATGACTGGAAGTATACACGTGTTGAAGACTTTCCTTTTTATTTGCATACTTAGCTCCTTAGATTTCAAGACTTCTTTCAAAGACCAGTATTTCTTCCATCCATTTGCTACTCTTCTCTCGATTTCTTTAGTGGTTTGATCTTTGTGAGATATTATCTGTCCTAAATAGATGTAATCTGACACATATTCGAGTGGTTGGTTGTCAATTTTTATAGTTACTGGTTCAGAGTTTGTAAGCAATTTTGTTTTGTCTTTGTTCATGCATAGGCCGACTTTCACACTTTCCTCGTTTAGTGATTCTATCATTCTAATTAGGTGCATTGGGTTTTCCTCGAATAGGACTATATCGTCTGCAAATCTTAGGTGGTTAAGTTTTACACCTTGTACGTTGATACCATATTTTTCCCAATCTAGTTTGCGGAAGATACTTTCCAGAGCAGCCGAGAACAATTTTGGTGATAGAGGGTCTCCCTGTCTTACTCCTCTCTCGATCTTGAACTTTTTTCCCAAGGTTTCTAGTTGGATCCTCGCTTCGCAATTCAAGTATATGTTTTTTATAATATTGATGTAGTTTAAAGGTATCCCCTGCTGTTCAAGGCTATCCCATATAGCTATGTGTCTTATGCTGTCGAAAGCTTTGGAGTAATCGATGAATGCCATGTATAGTTTCTTATTATACTCGTTATATTTTTCTACTATTTGTTTCACCGTGTGTATGTGGTCCAGGGTAGAGTATTTTTGTCTAAAGCCGGCTTGCTCCCGTGGTTGATTTTCGTCTAACTTTTTACTTATTCTTTCCAGGATAACTTTGGAAAATACTTTGTATATATTTGACATCAAACTTATAGGTCTGTAGTTCCCTATATCTTCCTTTTGTCCTTTCTTGAATATAAGAATAATGTTTGATGTTTTCCACTGTGTAGGTATTAGACCAGTTATAAGTATATCATTGAATATTGAAGTAAGTATTGGTAGTAGTTCTTCCATGGTGCCTTTAAGAAGTTCGTTTGTCACTTTGTCTGGACCTGGGGCTTTTTCCATCTTCTGACTGTATATGGCTTTTTCTACTTCTCTGGAAAGTATTTTTGGTTCAGTTACAACGTTTTCCTGCTCTTTATTGACGTCTTTCTTCGGATCATGTTTTTGTTTGTCATCTGGGCTTGAGTAGAGGTTCTGGTAAAATTTTGTGGCTATTTCGTTTATGTTTTTTCTATTTGAAGAAGTATTCCCCCTTTTGTTTAATTTTGGTATCCATTCTTTATTTGATTCTCTCAATTCTTTAATCGGCATTTCATACTAGCACCTAAATCATTTCACTTTAATTTATAGACTCCAGATTTTATCATTTTTAAATCTCTCTCCTATTTAAGGAAAAAGATCTAAAAATTAAAAAACCTGGAGTCTTTAAATTAAAGTGTAATGATTGTGGATTCTTTTATATAGGTAAAACTTCGAGACTCTTTGAAATTAGGATAAAGGAACGTATTAGGTGTAAACAATAATAGTTTCTCGGAGTTTGCCAATCATTTATTTATGGGAGACGAATCATACTTTTGATTTTAATAATGGAATAGAGTACCTACATTGTAATGTTTAATAATGGAATAGAGTACCTACATTGTAATGTTTAATAATGGTGAAATTAAATCTTGGAAATTAGAAAGAACGTAAAGATGAATTTAAATACTAGGTATAAATAAAATAAAAAAGAATGACCCGTTATTATACTTGTTACCTTTATAAATTATGCCCTTTTACCCCCCTCCCCTTCCCACTCCGCCTATCCATTGACAACCTTTAAGTCTATGTCTATTGTCGTAATTAGTTTTAAGTTAACCCTGATGAAGTAAGCATTGCTCTAGAAACATGTTAGGTTTTTAAACAATAAACGTGGTTAAAACTAAATATTCTTTTGTAACATATATAATTATTTTTAGCATATATTGATAGAATATAATTCATGTATAGAATACTCTCCCTTTCTAACATTGCTTGTCTCTCCCCCGCCGCTAGGGCAGCGGGCCAATATAAGACAAGCGAAACCTCAAAAAAGGTTAAGTTTATCCGCCGAGGTGTCTCGCGTAACTTCAGGTCTCCAGAGAGATAATATACTCGTAAAACCTTTGTGTGTAAGGTGACGAGAAATTAAAGGACAATTAGGGTCCTTTGAAGTTATTATTGTCATAATAACCACATAGCTACTGTTGTAGTTTTTTACGTTTAAGTTACTACTGTTTTTACGATTATTGAACTGGCTATCCATTAATTAATTGTATCCAATAAAGACTCATTGTGTTTACAGAAGAAAGTGTGAATTTTATTTAACTACTCCGCTATACTATTAATTTTGTATTATTTTTTCCATGCAAACAATTCAACTTTTCTACACCAAAACTACCTTAAAACGTTAGAATTTCTACAAAAGTAATTTATCTTTTCTCTTGTACCATCATATTGTAGAATCACCTCCCGAAATTTTTGCATTTCTCCCCGGGACACCTTGCATATAAATTACTATTAGACAATAGTTAGCCGTATCAATACAGGACTCATCTGACCATTTCTATGTCGATGCCAAGTCATAAAATACGAACACTTCTCCATGAAAATATACAAACATTGGTTAGTTTTCCCGGTAAACTCAACGGAACACTATTATTAGAAGGCTATCTGTAGCGTGAAAGGTTTCCTCCATACAATTGATACAATATTATTGTTTGTACGAGTACCTACCCACAAAACAAAATATTACAGTTTACAATACTTTTCCGGCTTTTGCTTTCATAACTGATTTTTTCGTGTCAACATTTTAACAAAGCGGGGGAAGGGCTTTCTTTGACTTATAAAGGTCAAAGATAGACTACATAAATTTGTGGTTCTCAGTCAAGAAAATTAACAAAACAAATTTTATAAAATAAACACGCCTAACATAAACAGTTTTTTTGTTGTTGTTAATATGAACAAAGCAAAAGAGATCCAACTGACCAGAGGCAGTGAAACTATGCCATCCCCAATTGAATCGCTGATTTTTACATGAGGGGGGCGTTTTGGCCATACAAACGTATTCCCCAATTTCCTCTAATTTTCTTCTAATATAGATATCAACAAGTAACGTGTCGGTAAGTTTTTTTTTTTGATAAGCAAAACATTAAAAAGATTCATAGTTTTACTAAATCTAAAATATCAATTGCAATGTCAAAGGCTCAAAACATTTCAAGGAATTTTCACTTATTTTTTAATTGTTTATTGGTTTATTGGTACACCTCCTTGTGGATATCTTTACATAGTATAAAGCAAAGTCGCTCCCGTTGTCTGAACGCTTAGGTCTTTTAAACTAGGCAACGGATTTTCATGCGGTTTTCACCAATAGATAGAGTGATTCATGAGGTATATACTCGTAATTTGTTAGGGTTTTGTGTAAATTGGTTGAAATATGAAATATAACATAAACGGAGCGGGCTGGCAAGCTGGCGGTGTGGATTTGATATGTATGCAAATGAACAGATGGTGTTGGTTATAAAGGTTGGGTAATGGCGTTAATAATAATAATGGATAATTTATAAAGCGCCGATTTTGTGAAAAATCACCTCAAGGGCATTGTACATACTTATAATAAAAGTAGATGGCGTTGGGTTTCGTTAGCCATAGCAACGTGTGGCCGGATCTAATAGTGCTATATTTTATTTTATTTTGCAGAAACAAACAGTACATAATTACATAGTAGAAAACAGTTCCAAAGTTATAGAATTTAACACAATAATTGGTACCAATGACATGTCGCTGTTATGTACTTATGTTTTTATGTGATAAATTATACATTTTACCTAAATTAAGTTAGTAAATTATTGAAGGAGAGGGATGTGTGTGTATGCGCGTGTGTATGCGCGTGAGAGGGTGCGGATGTGTGTGTTATGTGTGCGAATTCAGTGTGCTAGAAATGTTTTTCTTAAATAGAGGGAGGGAATCAAAAAATATATCGTTTTTCGAATCTCATATCTGCCCACTTCTGCGAGTGGGCAGATATGAGATTCACAGACAAAAATGCACCACAAGCAATGAAATAAAAATATGTAGGACTCAGGTTGTTTTAAAAATCACCTGATTTTTCTTTGATTTACTCGTAATTCGTATCATTGATATGTAGGGGAGGGTGGGGCGTGTTGTGACGGGGGCAGGTTGTGACATCGCGTTTAAAATTCCCGCTAGTTAACATAGCACGGCGCGCATCGCGCCATTTCGTGTGAACTCCGTACCGCCAGTTTCTGTCAGAACAGTGGTGCCGTGTGGTTGATATAATTAAAGCTATACGATAGAGTGTGATTTTTCAGTGCTAAACGAACTTTTCCTGAAAATTTTTCTAAGTCATCTGCTAATCTGCTAACACTCGGTAAGTCGTTATATATTTTTTTTCTCCAAACAGTGTGTCTTTTGAATATGTTATTAGTCATAAATAAAATGCGTACGTCAAGTACGTTTACTTGCGTGGTCATTTTTATGTAAAATCGTCCGGTGGGGCGAGTTGTGACATCAAGGCGGGGGCGTGTTGTGACACTTACAACTCGCCCCCAGAAATTAGTTTTTATTCACCTTTATATAAAACCAATGTGTATTATGTAAAAAGGTGTATTTTTAACTTATTATGAATGCATACACTCGTACGTACTACCTATATACATTTCCTTTTTGTGTCTATTTGTAATTCAAACTTTTTTTTTCAGGCTTGCAAAAAGGTCTGAAATTATAAAAAAAAGACGAATAGGAGGGAAACACCTCTGCTGCTGATCTCACAAGAACACCTTTGCAAGACATAACGAATGCAGACATTGAAGAAAATTTTTTGGACCCTCAACCATCAACCAGCAGAACGATTAAACCTGTGTGTCAGAAAACACCAGAACAAATCCGGCCATTACCAAAAGCTCAACCAAGAAAGAACTTTCCAAATAGGAAAAAACTTAGGAGGGCAATTCTAACGGACACTCCTATAGAGAAAAAAATATAATAAGAAGACAAATTGAGAAAGGAAAAGGAAGGAATAAAAATAGAAAAAAGTATAAATACAAAAGTAACAAAAAAAACAACACCCAATAAATTAAAGGTGGTGATAAAAACAGAACTACATAAAAAATATTTTAGGTGTAAAAAAATATATTTTTTGGTGTTCACTACATCCTCTGAAACTGAAGAGGAGCCACCACTTTGGAAACTGACGACAGCGACGCAAACGAAGAAGAGCAATGTATATACTGTCGTTACCCCTATTCTAATGATATTTCTGGTCAAAGGTGGGTCAGGTGCATAAAATGTTTTAGATGGTGTCATGAGTTTTTACTAATTTATTACGTACCTACCTACATATTTTACTTAATCATTTGTTCGTCACAACCTGCCCCACCCGTGGGGCGTGTTGTGACAATTCCCATATTTTGTAAAATAATATTTTGTCGCTTTATTCGTACGTCAACAAGGTTAAAAGTACCAAAATAACGTAGCCAAAGAGTTATTTGTTTCCATTAAAATGTCAAACCTTTGATTTCATTAAAGATTTTTCTACTATATTCAGTTTTGTAATTTAGTCACAACACGCCCCACCTTCCCCTACTAAGAAGTTATTTTTCACTTTTATAATATTATTAATTAATTAATAATAATAGGAAAATTAATAGGATAGGATAGGATATTACTTTTAATTGATTAATTGTGAAATAACATATAAAATAAATTTTATTTTGATTGCTGGTCGACCCCTCGACCACGGAGACGCCGCCACCTATTTCAGACTTCATTGCACGTACCTACAGCTAGCTGTGCACACACAAATTATTATGAGTACACCAACCTAGTAGGTATACAATGTCCATATATGATGTTAATGGGCATAAATGAGCACCCATAACGTTCTAATACAAATTAATAGCAAGTCTCAGAAGCTCTCTGCTCTCACCGCACTATAATAAATAACTACTCAAGTATGCCCTGTTATTCCTTCAAAACAATATATTATTACCTGCTATCTATAAATACGTTAAACATTGATAAAGAATACACAAGGTTGGCCCTAGCTACCTGAAAATACGCAATAGGAAAATAACGACTAGTGTACGTGAACATGTACACACATGTTCACGTACGCTTCAATGTCTCTCAATAGATGTCGTTAGTACAGGTAGTTATGTGTAGTTTTAATGTGTCTCAACGGAGGTCAGTAAGTTGCACTTGTTTACTTCAGACTTTTGGACAAAGAAATATGCAATACTTTTCTATACATATACAACTATCGGTAATACGTGAAGAAAAAATGTTGTACCCCTTTTTACGAAAATTACGCGGACGGAGGAGTATGAAATTTCGCACACTTATAGTTTATATAGAGAAGGAGTGCGGAATGATAATATATTTTTTTTAATTATGCATAAAAAATAAAAATTATACACACTCTATAATTTAAATTAATTATGGTCGAATTTCGACCATTGGGCGACCACTAGTTTAATTTACTCCCACTTGCAATAAAAACCATTAAAAAAATAACCGACTTCAATATAAGCATAAAGATATGCATTACGGACAAGGGAAGGAAGAATTTAGATACAATTTTGCAACCTAACAAAGATTAATGCTTGTATTGCAGTTTCTTTTAGATTTAACTTAATAATTTTCCTCCGTAATATTTTAACATAGGTATTTCCTTATATTTCAAACAAGAAAAATTGTACAACATGTTCTTAGAACCGGGTACCCCAGTAAGGGGGCTTACATTAATTACGTGAGCTCAAAAGTGGGGGGGGGGGGGTTCCAGCAAAATCTAACGTTACCTGAAAAGAATATACGGTCCAAAATTATCTCACCAAGGGGGGGGGGTCTAAATTGGAAGAAAAACTGCTCACGTAATTAATGTATGCCCCCTAAGGACACATTTTTCTCTAAAAAACTGTAAAAAAAAATATATAAATAAATAAATGAAAAATCAATAATCTCACAATACCAATTTTATTGCTGCAATTACAAAGTCTCCATTTGGGAGTCGGATATGGGTAACGACGCCCGGGAAAAAAACGCGCCAAAACGCATGCCATAGGTCACCCCAGGAAGTTCGCTACGTTTGGTGACTAAGCAGGGGTGCCCGGGTTGAAGGGGTGAGGTTTGCTAGATCTTGGTGGCACGCGGGTTTGCCCGTGGCTGGCCGGATCGGGAGATCTTTTTACGTCTCCAGCCGGACTCTTTCGACCCATCGCCACCTTGCTGCACTGCAGTGGGGGGGATGGATTCAAAAGTCCGTCACTCCTGGACACATTGAACTCCAGATTAATACCCACCCTTCATACCCATTTCCTTCCCAAAACGTCCTCTCCCTCCTCCCTCTAAAAATACCCTCCACACAGCGTCCCCAAATCCTCCTGAATGGGGCTAATTTATAAAAAAAATCAGTTCTTGCAAACTAATTAAACCATACAATGATAAAAGAATAGGGTAAGTTAGTTAAGGCAAACTTAGGTTTGTTGTTTTTTCCACTTTCTTCAATATTCGATTTTGTAATTATTCTACTTTGTCATGGAACAATCAATTTTTTATTAAAATTATCAGTATCAAAAATAGTATTTTTAAGCGCCCTTGAAAATGACATTATCAAATATTAATTATAAAATCCAATTATTATTATTAAACGGCGCTATAAAATTGTACAATAATAATAAAAGAAGTATAAAAATATGGAATATGGACATAGGAAGGAAGAATATAGATACAATTTTGCAACCTAACAAAGATGAATTCTTGTATTGAACTTTATTTTAGATTTAACTTTATAATTTTCCTCTGAAATAAATTTAACATAGGTATTTACTTGCCTTCAAACAAGAAAACTTATACAATGTGTCCTTAGAAGCTTAGAATGGGGTACCCCAGTAAGGACGCATGTTTTTCTAAAAAACTGTAAAACAAAGAAAATAAAATAAATATGAATTCAGCATTATATCGAGCACCAATGTAGTAATTAATTACGAGTACTCTCTGCTGTATTTTATACCAGTGGTTTATAATCACCTCTCGACCGTTGCATCCCATCTTCGGAGTTGATTCACTTTTCCAGTGTATGCACCGCGGAACACATGGTAAAATGAAAGTGCAACGGATACCTAATTTGCATTCGCTGTTTTCTGCGGGCGGCTGTGAATATCAAGTGCAGGCAAAATGCACCTACAACAATGGAGCCTCAAGAGCGCAGAATGCATTTTTTTATTGTCTATTGTTTAGCATATTTCTACAGTTGAGAATAGGGATGGACATCCATCGTAACTTGGTAATAAAATTTTTATGTTTTACAATGGATATTCCAGCAATTTTATTGCATTGAAACCATTCTTTAAAAGATTTATTTATTTTCGTTAATTGTTTTTGGGGTGTTATGCCGTGTTTCGCTACCTCCTTCTTTAGCCAACGTTTCGGACAGCGTTACAGTGTCCATCATCAGGGCATCAGTGTGATCTGCCCATCTGCCTACACATTTACACAACTGAATGTATGGAATGCGGGAGGGGAACTCGGGTAGGGGGTTTGCGTGAGAGGGGGAGGGGAACCAGGGAGAGGGGAGGGGAAACTGGGAGGAGGAGGGGAACTCGGGAGGGGGGTTTGCAGGAAGGGGGAAGGGGGTGTGGGGTGGGGAGAGGGAAGGTGGAGGAGGCGGAGTGGGAATGCGAGAGGGGAAGGGGACGCGGGAGAGGAAGGGGAGACGGAAGGGAAACGGGACGAATAGGAAAGGACACACAGGGAGAAACAACTTCTTTATTAAATGGCATAGCAACGCATGCAGGGTACCAGCTAATATACAATAAAAATTAAATCCTGTGATTTTTCTCATGTCTGCGATAGTTTCATAATACCAAATTTACAGTGAAAAAAGTTTAAATTATTTAATTTTAATTGAATATGATAATTGAAATAGTCCATTCAGATACGATACGACGGAGATTATACACTTATTTATTTTTATTTATTTATTTATTGACGCCTTGGAGGCTTTTACACGTAAACATTGTTGTAGGTAAGTTAATAGAGAACTCCAGTCCAATTTTTTTATTTTTTTTTATGAATAAAGACCTTCAAATTAAATAACTGCATTTTTATTTTTATAGTTAGTTTTAATAGTTAAAATAATTATCAAAGTTTTAATTTTTAAAGACTCCCAGAAACGCACCGTATCTATGGTGGTCTTCACCCACCGATAGTTTTTTTCGTTTTTTTACTTTTTAAGTTGTCATTTTGAATCAGTGATGTTTTGTCGGGAGAAATTTCCCTAGATCTAGGGGAGAAAAATATTTTTTAGGGATAAGGGAAATCAGGACAAAATCTAGGAAAATTTCGAACTCTGGCAAAAATTTTATTACATATGACAATATATATTTTTTGGAATTCCTATGAATCTTAATTATTGTTCATGTACTTACATGCAATGTTATTTTTAACACTGACAACTCAAAATGATATTAGGGAACGTACCCATACTACGTGACACGTTCGGGGGGGGGGGGGGGGGGTCTTCAAAATACCACGTTTGGTACAAATGAGCGGCGGGTTGCTTATGATTTTTATTTTGCAAAGTGTTTTTTTTTAAATTTGGAATTCAGTTTCTAATTCAGTGGTGAGTGTATTCGTACTTTTAAATTATTACTTCTAGCAAAAAGTGTTTTATTTGGAAAATCACGGTATTATTAGTATATTTACCAAGTTCCGATATCTTTCCAATTAATTATCATTTTAATTAACATATAACAGGATTAGTGTTACGCAATCAGGTGGCTACGTAGGTAATTGCGTAAATGTGAAATTCTAGGGAAATTTCACTTCGAAATCTAGGGAAATAATTTTTTTGGGCAGAACATCCCTGTTTGAATGAAGAATCCAGAAGAATCATGGCGATGGCGGAATGCTTTGTAATGACTTTTAGGTGTGAGGTGTGTTTTTTATTCAAGATTAACTGCTTTTAATATAGAAAAACATTGGTAAAATGTCCACATTTCACCGCTACTGTTATTGTATTTAATCAAAGTGCAATATAAAAACAATAAGTCATCTCTTTCATTGCAAATACATGTGACATCGTGTTTTGTGTCAGGCGATATTTTGTAGGTACATTGTTTTATGTATAACAAATACAGAAACACTGGTATTTATAATACACTGATTATGACGAGTGTGTAACAACTTGTATAAAAAGCCCTATACTAAAACAAGTTGAAAATACATAAACCAAATGTCAAAATATGACACGACTTTAACCTCAAATAGACAAAATTTATTGCAGATTGTCCGCAAATATAGCCCTTTTCGTAAATTGTTGAGGGCCTAAATTATGTTTCAATAAACACAATAACTATTATTTATCTAAATCTCTATAAACAGTATGAAAATAAACCAAAAACACGAAATGTTGAATTGCATAGGTACGTGTGCACTTCAAGTCATTTCAAATGTCAATACAATACAATACACACTATCACCAGGTGACAGGTTAACAGTGACGTCACCGTTAACCATTTCAGTAATGCCAACTTAACGCTGTGTTTTGAGAAGAGGTTTAAAAATGCACTTTTTAATAATTTTTTTAAAACTCTGCGTTTAATATTATGAAATAAAACTTATATATTCAGAATCAGCGTTTCTTGGTCTATATGAACATATTTTTTTAAAGCCATAATATTTTTCACTGGAGTTCCTTATTGTAGGTATACATTATTGTAGTAAATTTACAGGTTATCCATGAAGAGGCCAAATGTAAATAAAAATGTCAATTTGAACTACCAATACGGTTTACCCATGGCCCGCACTTATTTATAACAAAAAAATGGCCGTTGATTTTTTCACCCCGAAATCGGTGACGTCTGTATCGAATCGAATAATAATTCGAAAAATAATTTGATTATTTGAATGTTTCGCATGCGGATATTTACATCACTAGTTGGGAAGCTATAAAATACAGCAAAGTAGTAAATTCAATTAAATAGATACATGATTGTTGAAAGAACGGTGCTTTTTATTAAACGTTCATTTTGTTCTTTTAAATTAGTCATCTGTTAATAGCAAAAAGGTTAATTCTTAGCAAATGGTTTAACTATTGAGATTAAGTCGCTTTCTTGTGAAGTCGTGTGAAACAGGTATAAAAAATGAGATTGGAATCGAAGATTTTGGGCTTTACTCGAATCTTTCTGAACGTTTGTGAGTATTTCTGTACGATATGTGAGTTTGGAAGAGTAAGATAGGTGGTGCACAAATGAGAGCGCGAATTTGCGTGCGCAATATTACGCTTTTTTAAGGTGTCAAATTAAAAAAATAACAATGTGTAAAGCAAGTAAAGTGTATAAAATGCATGTAAAAACAGGAGCGAGAATTCTTAATTATAATTATACTTCCCGTCTTCCCCTTACATATCAAGGATATCACACATTCCAAGTTAAAAAAATATGTTGCCGGTGATCATTCTTGCCAAACTGTTACATTTATTTATTGGCATGGTTCATTTATGAACATATAAACCTTTCACCTTCACCTTCATAGCCCGCGACATTGTAAATAGCTATTCGTGTAAAAATGTGAGTAAATAAGAAATTGTAAGCTTTTTAAGGTAATTTTATAAAAATTCTCCAGTCCTAAAGAGTCCTAAATTGCCACTAATCTTCTCATAAATGTAATAGAGGGTAGTGTCCTCTGTGTAAAGTCGTATCTTCTCCAAGCATAAACTTTCTAATTAAATAAATAAATAAATAAATGTTTATTCCGGTATGTGGGGAGAATAGTGCAATTCCACACATTCCATAGGGGTTATAATACATAATATACAAAATATTTGAAAAAAAAATAAGAAAAGCAGGTAAATATGATTATAAATGCATGAAACAAAGGTGATAAGATATAAGATATAATAAAAGATATAAGAAAATAAGAAGATGGTAATAATTATTGTCTTTTAGAATTCTCTGACCACATTAGGAGCCAGTATTTTTCTCCAGTGTGCATCAATGCTGGATGATGGACTGAGGCGGGCTTCCATGACTAGTATATTACAATTAAAGTTTGTTTATCAGAAGTAACCTGCCAGGTAAGTATGTTTGTAAATAATGAAATTAGAAATTGATCTCAAATCCAAATCTAAGATTTGTACGAAACGGGCAGAAATGAGCTGCGCATGCGTTCCTCCTAAGAACTCACAATACATTGCACAGCGCCTTTGAGGTATTTTACAAAATAAGGGCGATATCAAATTATCCAATTATTATTTTTCATAAAATACGTAAATAACATAGTTTTACAATATGGCAACACAGAAACGATGGGTCACAATACTAAATCATGAACTTTAAAGGGCAAGGATTAAAGTTCAAGAAGTGGGACGGTTTTAGTGGAAATGATCTTAAACATAATACGGGGCGAGTTCTACTAAAAGCAATTTGAATAAAATATTACGTAAATTTTGGGTAAAATGGGTTAACTTTGGATAAATGGATATTCTTAAAATGACAGGGCGGACTGGATGACAATTTCGGCTGAAAGTGGCGTAGCTAGGGCCCAGGCTACCTGCAGGCCGTGTGACACATTTATTTGAAAAATATACATTAAAAAAAACACCTGCGGCGCCAGCCAGCTCCGGTCATTTTTATTAAGCTAGTAAATGGGTTAACGTTCAACATTCCTCGACTAAAAGGGTCACCATAATGTCTCGCGCATTAGTTTAGTCCCCCTCTCGTTCGTCTATGTCACCCTTTCTTAGACCTCTCCATTACTTACTCAAATTACATCACGTTGGACAGAACCCCACTTCTACTTTTCTCTTTGCCTGAAGCAACAAAAGATTTCAATCGTCACGAGCATTACACAGCTTATCTTTATTATATTTTTGGGTTTGTAGCGCCTCCTCCGTCTTTAGTCAACCAGGTACTTGACGGCTACACCAAAACTAAACGCCAAAAAGCAAATTAATTTAACTAATTATTATACTGAAAAGTTCCAACCCTAAGAAGGTTAACGCTTTCAACACGATATCACTTCTACATACATAAACTCACACTTCACTACAATATACGATCTACCCTGATGATGGGTAGGTAACTGTAACGCTATCCAAAACGTAAATAATGAGGGAGTGCAAAACGGCATAATAACCCGAAAATTAACCACGATAATACTTTTGGCCGTGAAAATCTCAAATCTCCAGGTAAACGTATTTTCAAATAAAAACGTTATTTCCATCACCAGTTATGAAGCTGAGAAAGATGATTTCTAAAAAAAAACAGAGTGTGTAATTCGCACGCGGTAGAATCGAAATTTTCAGAAAATTAAAGTAGACAAGAGTGGGGACGCTACGAAGCACCGCACAAAGAGGAGACCGATTATACTATCTCATTCTCTCGCAGGCTAAATCCTATAGATGTGTTTGTCTCTTTTATTTTTCGCTATTTTTCGTTTCATCAAGTTTCAAATCACAACGTTGCTAAAGAAGTTTTCACTTCAATAAAAAGTAGTGGGGAATCGGTTTTAATTCTTACCTGAGACCTACGAAATTATCGCTACTCCACTGCGGGGCTAATGTCGTTTGCAAAACTTATTTCGTCGCAAAATCACATTACTGTCAGCTTTAATCCGAAGTCAACCTTTTAAGATATTCATTTATATAAAGGCTTAACCTTTGAAGCTTTTCAATTGAATAATCCTTGATCGACATTGAAATAAAATCTTAATATTAAATTACTAATATGATTGGCAAGAGACTCAACAAACCGAATATATTAATGTTTTCTTTTAATTTCCATAGGCAATCCTTATAATTTGAATCCAGTCGTCACTCTTGTATGGTTTTCTACATTATATAAAGAAGAGTGTATGTGGGTGGGTGGTTTTGTTTTATACAGAAATCTACAGTTTTATTCAGAGATTCAAGAAATTTTGTACACTTGACCTTCAAAACAAGTGGAAGGTCACTGACCCCATCCCCTTTACCTATCCCTTAAAACAGAATTTTGATATTTCTGGACGAAATTTTGCATTTTGGTGTTCAAAATAAGAGGAAAATTACTGTATACATCTGATTTCCAAAACATTTTCGTAAATCAGTGGCAAATACGGGGACTTCAGCTAGTCAACTATAAAGTAAAATGTATGTTTCAAGCGGACAAATCTCTCAAATGGCGTGTCTGGCGACATGAAATTTGCAACAAATAAAAATGGAATTTTTAGGTCAAGGTCTTCTCAATCACGAGCTGTGTAGATCTGAAATATCCGGTTCCATGCCAACTTAGAAACAAAAAGTCATTGAAAGCTATAAAAAAATAATTTTAAAATAGCCGGTAACCCTAACCTAACTTAACCTATTTACCCAATTTTTTTATCATCACTCTTAATGACGTTTCTAAGGTGATTCTGAGTTATCCGGTCACCGAAATATCCATTGTACAGTCAAAACATAAGACAAGCCAAAAGAAATACCTGTGCTTCAGTGAAACATAATGAAATTAATCTTTACACAGTATAAAATGAAGTCGCTCCCGCTGTCTGTGCGCTTAGATCTTTTAAACTACGCAACGGATTTTCATGCGGTTTTCACCAATCGATAGAGTTATTCATGAGGAAGGTTTTTAGGTACATAATTTTTCAAGGTTTTGTGTAAATTGGTTGAAATATCTAATATATCTGGCCAAGCGGCAGCGGGCTGGCAAACTGGCGGTGTGGATTTGATTTAACAGATGGCGTTGGTTATAAAGGTTGGGTAATGGCGTGGCGTTGTGTTTCGTTAGCCACAGCAACGAGTGTCCGGGTCTTCTAGCATGAAATAATTAAAATCTCGTTGAATCTGGGTAGTTAGACTAATTCAATATAAAGCAAGTAAAAGTTTTTAAAAAGATGTGTACAAGAAAGTTATAGCTTTATACATGGTGTAACAGGACGTACCCGAGGGATTTAAATCAGCGATTCCTGACATTATTTGGAGTAAAAAATGTAAATGAAATTTTGGTTGATATTTTTGATGTTTTTTTATTTATTTTCTCTACAAAAACATTAAAAAATGGAAGGTGTTGGACAGTTAGAGGCGGGGTGAGGGATTGGTCGGTTACTCGGCTAAGTGACCAATGACAACAAGCGGAAGAATTTTTTTTGTTTGAATTTGAAGAAAAAAAATTTCATCCAAAAAGTCACCGGAGACCAAAATTTCATTTACTTTTTTTACTCCAAATATGCTTAGGAATCGCTGGTTAAAATCCCTCGGTTACGTCCTGTTACACCCTGTATAAAGGAAACATGTAATTTTAAACATATCTGTTATAATTGCAGCTTTATTTCCAAATCAAAGGTTTCGAAACTTTGAGAGAGCTTTGTCCAATTGCTCGGAAATTAATTGATTAACCCCTTGACGCCGGTTTGAATCAGAAACCCTAGGGGAATTGGCGTCACACTCATCGTCACACTGATACGACAGTCAACAATCTGTTAATTAATGGAACGTGGGTCGGGTCATCAGATTGTATAGCAATCTTCCGTAATCATCACATTTGTAAAAGGTTCCGTGCCGCGTCCAATAATACCTCAAAAACCGATGTATTAATACTAACATTTAAAAAAAAAGAACAAATCAAAAGATCCTTTTGTTTTAAGCGTTCTTTTATCGATCAATTTATTCGAATTGATGCTCGAACTTATGAAGTTACTAGCTGACCCGACAAACATTGTTCTGCCATATAAATTATTTCTAGTAAATATTTTGCTTGTTAAATAAAAAATAACGAATGTATTGTTAAGTGTGTGGGGATGGGATCTATGACAGAAAGAGGAATGGAGCTCTGTAGACGATGATCGCCGATAAAAGCAAAAAAACACCAACTAAAGTAGGAAAATGAAATAAAGAAAATCAGTATGAATTTCGAAGAGCAATTGAGTGTACGATATTTTTTGTCAGTCCGTCTTTAGCCAACACAAGTAAGCTCGATGGTTTGCCCACGCGAGAAGATGATGCCGAATGAAATATCAAAATGACGCGACACTTCTCGTGAATGTCTTGCGCATGTGTGGGTGAAAGTTCGATGAAACGGACGTAGCGCAATCTGTCATTCAACAACATAAATAATTTCATTCTGTTTGAAATAAGAGAGACGGTTAAATTTTTTCATACAAAAATACTAAAATCGCGATTAAAAAATGGTAGGGTGGGGGTAGGAGGGTTAAAATTTGGAGTTATGGTATTTTTTGTAGCCAAAAAAAAAAAAAAAAAAAATTATTGTCAAAAAAATTGAAATTTTTCTTCTGGATAGGGACACCCTAATCACCTAGCGGTACGAAATATACTTTAAAACCATAAACATCCAAATTTAATAGACCAGAAGATACAGATGAGGGGTAAAAAACCAAACTATGGAGGGTGAAGAGGGGAAGATGACTGTGATTCGTTAAAAAATCAATCTGACAGTATATAGGCATCTCGCAATATAATATCACCATTTAGTTCTTGAAAGCAAAACTGCTTTTTAGTGAATAGACCTTTTTAGATGGGAGCGCGAATTGCCCGCCACGTTATTATCATATTTGCGTAGTCGAAATCGGCAAAGGAAAGTTCGCCCTTTTTCACACGGGAATATTTTGTTGCCGTGTTTAGTTGAGACACTTTTACAAATGTTTCATAATTTACTTACCCCTGTAATCATCGACGAGCTCACTGGAGAAACGCCCACATTCGCTACGTTACTTTTGTTCGTAAAATGTGCGATGTGACCAGCGCGCTGGTCAGGACAAGAATGATGACGTCACATTTTTTAGAGTCAAGCGACGCTCTCGTAAGCCCAGCTGGCTCCAAGGCGGAGCTATAGCCGGCTCCATGGGGAGGGGGAAATAATACGTTTTTATCACTTAGGGCAGGTCCAGATATATTCATATGTCCATGTTTAAAACCTATTCTCATACCTACCAAATATACATAAAAAAATTCATAAAAATCCGTCAAGCCGTTGCGGAGGAGTGCGACCACAAACACCGTGACACGAGATTTTTATATAATATAAGATAGCACTTGTTGAGATTGTGTTACTTGAGACATTTTCGACCCGTTGTCTCAGTAGGCTTCCTCGGAAAATAGCGCGGGAGACCATGTATTATTAGGTACGCGTTGTTATAGTGCACTCTCAGATTGTTGTAGATAACTTCATTTGTTTTGCCTAGGCGTAGGAGGATTAAAAATGAACTTTTCTCTTCCGCTGTGCACAGATAGAGTAACGGAAGATGTTTATGTTTGTGCGGATGTTTAATTTTCTCATCTACCGCTCAATATATTGGGTATCTCGTACATATTCTACGCGGGTGTTAACTTAAGTTCAAAATAGTTTAAAAATTGAGCCTAATTTTGTTAACACCTCAGGCTAATTTGTTAGCTTTTCGGAGGTATAAGCCTCAATTACATGGAGCTAGTTGTACACGCTACTACTAGCCGGCGAATTCACTATCTGCTAGTACGCTCGTTCAGTGTAAAATCTGCTAGTTAGATAGTAAATATGAATACACTGAGCGAGGTTACTAGAAGATAGTGAATTCGCCGGCTAGTAGCTTGTAAACTCGCTCAATGTAGTCAAGGATTTAGACTCATAGAGGTCTCATAGAAATAGTTGTATCTCCCTTAGTATCATAGTGATAAATATGATATAAGCGGTGTTAGAAAGGGAAAACACATTTTCAAATTTAAAAGTTAACAACAAAATAAGAAAAATGAACATCTATTTGAGACCAAAATTTGGAAAAAAATTATGAAACATTGAGATTTTTTTAATACATAATTATTTTTACATAGAACGAAAAAATAGTGAGGCGACAGTAACGTTCACAACATATTTGTCAGATAAAATATGTAGGTACATCTTTTTTTTTCGTTATTAGTAATTTTAGTTAGAAAGAACACAAGATGAGCCTTTTTAAAAACTGATTTACGTTTGCATTCAAATATTTTATACTTAAAAAATTATATTTTCATTTCGATTTATAAAATTTGAAAGCATATTTTTTCACCTTTCAAAAACAGTTTTTAGATTCTGGATACCTAAGTTCAGAAGTTTTTTTGGAGTTTATTGCACAGCGGAAATATTTTGACCCTGTGACAAAATATGATCCGAGGAATAAGGGGAAGAAAAAATTGATTTTTGTTTTTCAAGTTGTCATAATTAAGCCGAAACTAAAATGGCAATACGACTACTTTCTTTCCACTGAACAGAAAAAAACAATATTTTTATTTATCTATATTATTCTTACTTCGCTCAATCTCACTAAAAATAACAAAGACAAATAATGCAAATGAGTTCATTTCAGTCATACTAGGCTATTTATTACTAGGAAAAGTCAACCACAACACAAAGGTCTCCGTTTTGTGTTTTAACCGATCTAATTGATAATATGTATTTTACCTGAAATATCCTTGTAACTACTATATTCATTTATGTACGCCTGTCTCGACACAGGTATACCCTAGTGAGACAGGCATACAAATAAAACAATTGTAAATATATTTTATTATAATAAAAAAATAAAAAATAAATTTAAACGGTCTAATTTAATCGGTCTAATTTAATCGATTTTAGTGGATGCAATTTGATCGATCTAACTTATTCCATTTATCGATTATGTCCATAAATATTTTTAGATAATTTGAAAATTAGGTTTATCGTGAATGTTGAATGAGAAATATGGGAGTCTATAGCAATCGTATAACAACCTCTAAACAAAAAGACAAAATAGATTTTTCATCTCAATCTTTAAAATTTCTACGACATTCATCCTGTTCTTCTCAATTCCCTCTCTTCATAAAATTTTTGCAATTTCGTGTTCGAGCCAACAAACTATTTCTAATAAACCCTCTGCCGGTGCAATTTGCCAGGCAGCCGAAACAAACGTCAAAGTTCCTCCAAGAATTTACAAGAGGAAGGTGTCCACACTCCGCCCTGCCAACGGTACCTACCCGGAGGAGGAGATACGGAGGAGAGACGGAGGAGCAGAATTCAATGAGAGACGGTGGAACAGAATTCCCTCGCCTCGTTCGCATTGAAACAATGCCTAAAGAATGAGGAACTTCCGTGATGGAATACTTTGCATATAATATAGGGTGCGCCGTTATAATGGAAAAGTAAGTAAATCTTTTGAAATCCGATTTTAGATTTTCACGGCCAAAAATATTTTTGTTATTAGTTTTTGGGGTATTATGCCGTGTTGCGCTACCTCCGACACTGCAACGCTGTCCGAAACGTTGGCTAAAGAAGGAGGTAGCGCAACACGGCATAATACCCCAAAAACTAATAACAAAAATAAAACTTTTGACTTTAATTTATTGCCCTTTGTTACCCGACTCCACGTGATTTGAATTTTGTAGGCGGCTGTGTACCGGGCCCTGAGAACCATTTAATGGATTACCAATACTTTACCATAGGTGACCCCAAGTGGTTCGCTACGTTTGGTGACTTAGCAGGGGTTACCGGGTTCATGGGGTGTCCGGGTCTTGGCGGTGAATGTCTTACAATGTGAACCATTGTTGTTCACTTACTTTCTCAATAATCACACTTAATCAATAATCACAACAATCAATAATCACAATAAGAGACATAAGAGACCTTGGTTATTACCATAGACATCCAAATGACTAGACAAGCAGTTACGGGTGAGGGGTCAAACCAAACCATTGAGGGCGAAGAGGGGAAAGATGACTGTGATTCGTTATACAATCAATCTGACAGTAAATAGGCATCTCGCATTACAATATCACCATTTAGTTCTTAAAAGCAAAATCTGCTTTGAATGAATAGACCTTTTTACATGGGAGCGCGAATTGCTTGCCACGATAATAACATATTTGCTAAGGTCAAATGCTCGCCCCAAAAAAACTCGCCCCAATACACATAGCAATATTTTGTTGCCATGTTTAGTTAAAACACTATTACAAATGTTTCATAATTTACTTACCCCTGTAACCACCGATGAGCACACTGGAGAACCGCCCACATTCGCTATGTGCACATTGATATGTAGATATATTGTATAGAATACGCTACTGTTTTGGCGTTGTATTTCGTTAAATGTATGGATGTTACCTTCTAGCTGTTCACGGCAAGAATGATGACGTCACACATTTTAGATTCAAGCGAGGCTCTATCCCCTCCCCATGGAGCGAGCCGGTTCCAAGGAGGTGCTTCAGCCGGCGCCATGTGGAGGGGGAAATAATACGTTTTTATCACTTAGGGCAGGTCCATGTATATTCATATGTCCGTGGTTATTACCTTTGACACTAAATTAACATTTATTAAACATATTAATAATATATCCGGCAAAGCTATGCAAATGTTGGGATTTATCTTAATAATTTCGAAGGATTTTAAAAATTATAAACCTGTCAAACTACTATACACTTCTCTTGTTAGAAGACAACTAGAATTTAATTCCACCATTTGGAATCCATATTACAGTACACATGAATATTCCCTTGAGCGTGTCCAACATAAATTCTTACGTCACATTAATTTTAAATTGGAAATATCAATTGAAAACATTGGAAATATCAATTTAAAACATTAATTAAACATTAATCTGTTACATCTACTGGGACTTGATACATTAAAAGAAAGAATTTGTTCTGATTTATTTTATTTATTTAAAATTGTTAATAACTTGTTGAACTCTACTGAACTTCTTTCGTTAATATATTTTCATGTATCGAGTAGATCAGTTCGTCACAAATTACCTTACCATTGTAATAATACAGGATCTAATGCTGAATTATATGCCATAATAAATCGCCTGCATACGCTTGGTAACAAATATGTTGTTGATGATATGATAAATATTGAAAGATTATCAACATACAAACATTATTTAATTAAAGCTGTTTGTCAGCGCTTCTCAGTTAGATTATAATCTAATATACTTTGTATGTTTATATTCATCATCAATGTTTATTTCTGGAATTTTAAAATTTATTACTACGTCCTTTGCGTAGTAATTTTATAGTTCATAATATCCTGTACACATTCATGTATATGAGGTTTTCTTTTTCTTCATGTTTGTATTCATAATAGCTTACTATTTTTGCTTTATACTGTCACTTATACATATGTGTTCTTTAATTTTTTGTCATATTATTTTTTTTTCTTAACTATGTATATTCTTTCAAATTTTTGCAATTCCCATGTAAAAGCCGTTAATCGGCGTTAATTCACAATAAAAAAATTAATAAAAGGGATTTAAAAAAATTAAAAAAAACACCCGAGATAAAAATTTCATTAACATATTTTTATTGCCGATTATTTAAATACTCATATAATATATATTATAATATAAATTAATATTGACGTGAATATTTTATTAATAATTTTATATCCCTTGTTTGCAAGGAAAAATCTATAATATTATGTAATTCAAATTTCATACCATTCATCAGTAAATATATTTCAATTATTATTACTGAAAAATACGTGAATTAATTTTTTTTGTTGTGTTTTTACTCCTTTTTGGGGAGGCAAATCGACATTTCAAAGCTCGATAGCTCATGATGGAACCGATATTGCTAGATCACAATTAGATGCTTAATAGAAAATC
This sequence comes from Limnephilus rhombicus, assembly GCA_929108145.2. Classification (NCBI taxonomy): domain Eukaryota; kingdom Metazoa; phylum Arthropoda; class Insecta; order Trichoptera; family Limnephilidae; genus Limnephilus; species Limnephilus rhombicus. Next base: position 51,473,083 of record OV815280.1, on the reverse strand, counting down.
CATGCAGAAAAGCTGCGAAACTTCCACAAAACCGGAGCTTACCGTTGGTATTTGATAAACGTTTCAAGGAAAATAATTTCCCTCGTGGAATCTTTGGAAACGCTGTGTAGAGAGTATTTTTACGTAAATGGGAAGGAAAAATTAATGTGCGATAGGTAGGAATCCAGGGGTCAATTTCAGCTCCAGGAGTGACGGACGTATGAATCCAACCCTCCCACTGCGGTACTAGGCGTTGGATCGGAAGAGCCGGGTTTTTAATTATGCAAATTACATCCATCAACTTTTGCTGCACCATACGGAGTCCACCGTAAATTAAGATTCTGCTGAAAACATTTTATAGTATTAATACCCTAATAAAAAAACTGAATAATTTATCCCAAAACACATTTTCGCAAAATCGTAAACTGTTTTATACAGTAGTAAATCTAGCTTACGTTACTTCACATCAATGGAAAGCTTTCGGGCGTTTTTACAGTTTAATTTATTTTAATATCATCCCGCCATGAATCACTAATGGCGCAATCTAAAATATTGTAGGTAAATAATTGCCTATAGTATTTTAGATTGTAAATAAAAGCCAAAAAGAATTTTTAAAAATTCAACATAGTCGGAATAACTAGTAGTCCAAAATCTGATTAAATCCTTTACGACTTTACATTTTTCACAAAAAATAGTGCAATAAAACATAATGTATGCGTGAATTCCACACTAAAGGGACTTCGTCAACCCCAAATAGAAAGGGTGTAATGTGAAGCACCCAGATCTAATAACTAAATAGAGCTAAAGCAATTTCAAGCAGCATTTCCATTCCGAATGGTGGTCTTTAGCCAGGAGAAAGCTTGGTGTTAATAGCAAATCTTAATTGTTAAAATAGGTCAAACTGTAAGTCTGCTGTAAGTAAACTGTAAGTCTACCTGCGTCTATTGATATTGATAGTCTAGTGATTTTGGTGTAACACAAGGTACTGTATTGGGCCCATTACTGTTTATCGTGTACAAAATACATAATATTTGTACCTCGGACGTTGCTTGACTCTAGATAGATTTAGTGACTAGATATTATCAAGCGGAGATGGTTTATGTATAGCTAGCTCCCTTGAGCACTCAGGCCATAGGTCCATTGTGTAATCTCCCATTTTACCTCATTCCTTTAATAGTATAGGTGAAACAACTTAAGTTGGAAGCAATAAAAATGCTTAGAATTGATGTATTGGTCTATCTGTGTGAACGTCAAGCGACGCCCACTAAACCGATAAGGCTCTCTGTCTTGCTTACGCCCGGTTATTGCAACTAGTTTGAAGAGAGGCAAGTTTTTATTACACCGCTTAAGACTGCACTTACGGGGTGTCCTATTCATTCAGTTCGTAATTTGATTTAAACATACGTGCACCTACATATCGCAAGTGAAATAATTACTAATTTTTAAATTTGAAATAATAAATAGTTTTCATTATTTTTAATTCGAGTGTTTCTAAAGTATGCAAGTTTAATATTTATTACGACATCATGGAGTCCTGTTACGAAACGGAACGTGGCAAATCACTGAATGGACAAACTCGTGAAATTTTATTCCGCGTGTTTAATTATTTTATTCATAATATAATAAACGGTGGTCAACTTAAGCATAAACGACTTGTATGATTTGACGTCTAGAGCAACTGGAGTATCACAGACTAGTAGTATTCAACAGTTAATCTTTTGTGCCTTTGTGTTAGAAATCTGTTATATTTTAGATAATATACGTATAGATGGTTGCTGATGATGACTGAAACATAATTAAATAATTAGTGTTGCTGATGATGGCTAACACATAATTATAAAAATTAAATAATCCATAAGCAGCCAAATTTTTAAGCACAGATTATGGAAATCACACTTAATTTCAACATTAGATTCTTGGTTTAGGTTAACTAAGTAATTCATGCGTATTGAGTTTGAAACGAAATTTTACAAATGTCAAATCCGTACAAAAAAAATGGCGGCAATGGAGATGTTTTATATGGGAAATTTTTAACTTTGAATGAAAATGGAATTTTAATGCATGGTTTTCCATCTATCCCGACCGAAACCGATGTTTCTTTTGGTAATTATTTATGTTTAAAAGTAGTTTTCAAAACTTTTCAAAATCTATGCCTATTAAAGGTGTAGCGCCATGTGGCGCGTTGTGGATTATTTACTTTATAAAATATTATGTAAATATGTATTATAATAAATTAATCTTTTTAATTAACACAATATTTTTTCAACCTTGTCGTTATTTATGAATACCTACCCATTTGAATTCAATCCTGAAAATTATCACATTTAGTTAATAAACTTTATTTTTCTTCCTAAACCTTCAGTATTTCATTAAAAGTGTTGTAAAACAACATTAGTTTTATGTTACGCTTTGGATTTGAATTCTCAATTGTGAAATAATTATTAATTGCTTTTTTTTAAAGCCTAAAACGAAACATGCTGTATGAAAGTTTTGCATCTGAGTGAGTACTGTGATGAAGTCAACTTAACTTGCGAGACCTATAACCCGGTCGGTTTGATAAATTAATCCATGTTTCCAGCAGGGCGGGACATTAGTACCATATGTGAAATGGAGTCTCTTCATTCTCTTCACATTTGCTGAATCTGGTGTTTTCCACTCCCAATAACTGCAAGTGTCTTCTGAGATGGCAGCGTCACGTTAGTAGTCCTACCAGTTCCCTCAGTGAGCGTCTGAATAGTTGAGCTATACATAGCTAGGTAGGCAAATCTCAAGCTTGCTATATATTTTCCTCTATTTAAACCCCACAAAATTTCCCGAAATGAGGGTGCTAAAGTTGCCCTAGCTCCGAAAACCCAGAAATCAAATGGCAAACTGGATTTAAATCTATTTCATCCAAACGCACAAGTTTAAATGGTACTCCCTGTTTATAGTAAAATGATTTATCCACCCAAAGCGGAAATTTAACTTAGTTGTAGAGGCGTGAATATATTATTTTACTGCCTAACTTTGAAGAACGAATTTATTACTGAGGAGTTATAGCGATATAAAATTTTGTGAATTTCTTTTGCTAGATGTCGCACCAACATTAAATTCAAGTTCAAATATGTGTAAAAGTTGAGTTTAATGGGCGATTTAAAATGTTCTCGTAAACCTCATAAATTATTTTATTGGAAAATGGAGGAAAAAGTGCTTAATTTATTATGTAATTCGTTTTAATATTTCTCCATTTATCACTTGCGGTTAAGGGGAACGGATGAGCCGTCCGTTTCATAAAAATCTTAATTTTGGATTTGAGGCCAAACTGAAAAATTATTTTTGTGACCAAAGGATGTAGGTACTTATCAAATAACCGGGTACGGTTATGTGTTACTTTATTTACTTTTGTTTTAAATTTTGACATAAAGGTCATTAAAGATTTTTATAACTCATGATTTTTTAGGCAATAGGCCACTTGCATGGACTTCATAACGACTTGGAAAAAATCGTGTGGATAGATTTTTTTACTAAGATTACGAAAATGTTAGTAAAAATTTTTAGAAATGTAGTTTTTTTATTTTTAAATAAATAAATCCATTATTTGGGCTTGTGACGTCACTACATGAAAATGTCCCGTCTCCGAAAATGTTCCTATTAATTTTATAAAATTCCACACTGATTTTTTTTTTTTTATGTGGCATCACTTCGATTTCAGGCGAATTTTTGAATTTGACATTTAACGTTCACTAGATTTATTGTTTGATCTCTGCGAACTTATCATTTGGTTTGATTTTTTGACAGATGTAATGAAGAGAACCCCGTATATTTTAAGTTGTCCGTACGTGTTTTAGAGGTATAATGATAATGGTGCGGATTTTAACAAAATTAAATTTTATAATATTCTTCTCCTGTGTCATTCGTGTGGAAAACATTCTTTTTTTAAAAATGATTTTCGGCTATGTAATTATCGTTTTTTCGCGCCTATAAAATTATGTCCCGTCTTTCCGGTTTATAAACAATGGTCTGATTTTTCGGATTGAAATTTTCAAAAAATCGCCAGGGTTTCAAAAATATGATTAAAAAAAAAAAAATACAAAATGTCTTAGAATATTTGCCTAAACCGGATTTTTTTTTAAATGTGATGCAAGTGGCATATTGGGCAATTATTTGTGAGTAAATGATAAACATTTAAAAAATAAGTTTACTATAATATTTACTATGTTTATTACTATATTTATAATATTTCCTATGTTTATTAAAAATTATTTTTTTACATTAGCTCCACACAGGCCTTGAAGAAAATAATTTCCCTCAGGGCCTGTGTCTTCTTAAGGGATGCTGTGTGGACTGTGGAGGGTCTTTTTAAGGAAGAAAACGATAGGTAGTTATGGGAAGGAAAAGGGTATGAGGGTGAGGAGAGGAGGTAGGAGTCTAGGGGTCAGTGTGTCCAGGAGTGACGGACGTATGACTCCATCCCTCCAACTGCGGTGCAAGGCGATGGGTCAAAAGACCTCAACCAGTCTCTCTCGATCCGACCAGCCACGAAGCAGTTGGGCAGACACATCCGCCGCCAAGACTTGGACAAACCTCACCTCATAAACCAAATATATGATGAAATATAAAATATGTATTATTAATAGAAAGCATTTTGCTGGGTGTAATTTTAATTACAAATGATCTATTTACGTCGGAACACAAATTTGTCGTATATAAATTAAAATTCCTAAGAAAACGCATTTTTTAAGAGGTTTTGTTTTATTTTTCATTATATTATTATCACAGTAGATAAGGCGAGATTTACATTTTTTTAAATAATTATAATTAACTCACAAAAAAATTCCAAAGTTGCTTTCAAAATGAAACAAAATTATTTAATTACATATATATCATGTAATTATACCTATCATCTAATTTAAATACATCATCTAATTTAAAACTAAAATAAATTTAAAAAAAGCATGTATCGGTACTAGATGTTTAATATAACTTTTGATAACAAAATATATTATTCAGTTTGGTTGGGAATTTTGGTCTCAAATTCAAAATTAAGTTTTGTACGAAACGGGTCGCGCAATGTAAAAAAAAAAAATTTATAAAATCAAAAAATGTGACACGTATTTTGACCTTTTTTCATTTTAATTGGCTTAACTTTGTGATACTCTTCTCAATAGCTGGGTTATGTATAATTTGTCGCGTAATAAAGCCCATATAAAAAATAAACCGAATAAGTTTTATCCTGGATTAAGTGACAGTATAAGTTTGGCTCAAGTTTTCGGAATAAATTCGCGATGTGATTACCATAAAATATATATAAAATTGACGTCAGCTCCTAATCTGGGAAGGATTAAACTGGTGTTGAACACCCGAAAAATGAATGAATCACGAAAAAGATGACTGTAACGAGATTAACATGTTACAAAACTCGTTCATTTGAAGCACAAATATAAAACTAGATTAAATCCGGTCCGTTTGAAAGATTATCCTATCTTAAACGAATTGCATTCTTTAGAGCACAGGCGTCGGGTTGGATTGCTGTCCTTGTTCTACCGGTATTTCAATGGAAAATGCTACGAGGAGCTAGCGTTATTGATTCCTTTGGCACCGGTGCACTGTTGGGAAATACGCCAAAACAAAACCATGAGAACAGGTCGTTTTTACAACTCGTTCTCGAGTTCAACAGCTCGGCTGAGGAACGATTTGCCGGTCTTTGTGTTTTCTCTCTCTTACAACAGGTTCACTCCATCCTTCCTACAAAAAGACCTTCCATACAGCATCCCTAAAGATGGCACAGGCCCTTGGGGAAATTATTTTCCTCGGGGAGCGTGGAGGATTATTAAATTTATTTATTATTAAATTATTAATTATTAAATTATCGAAAAAAGCAAACACTTTGTGGCATGACATTATAAAAAATGAAACAAGTTCTTTGTTTAAAACCACTTTCTTTTAATTTATATTCGTCGAACGGTTTCGGTTGATCGTAACCTTCTTCAGGACAATAAACATATGTCTTGTTTGCTATTTAATGTATCCATATATATTTTTTAAATATTTTACATCTTGTATAATGTTTATTTATTTCCTTCCTTTCTTGTTTTTATTTTAAATATTTTATTGTAAGTTGTGCCAATATGGATTACAATGCATTGCATAACTCCTGCATGTAGCCCCGATTTTTTTAAAATTATTATTAAAACATTTAAAATATGTAGGCCTAAAAATATGTTGAAAACACCAAAACGAATAAAAGGATCTCCGCTTTTCTGAACTCAAAGAGGGTCGGAAAAATAAATAAAACTAAATTGGCTCTTAACGTTTGGCCCTTGATTAAAATCTAGTTAGACATGTTTTTTATCATCGCGACATCGATATGGAAAATGAAAGAATGGTTGCGAAAAAAAACCTCATGACAAGAGTTCATGTTAATTGGAAATTAATCGTCTTCGTATTTATGAACAATGGTGTCGTAAATATCATGTTAATTGCATTTCTTGGCAGATTGCCTATCTGGTTAAATCATAATTCTGAGAAAAGTTATTTTGATCTCTAAAAAAAACAATTGTTGTGGGTAAATAAATGTTGTGTCGCGGAGTGCGAACGTTCAACCGTAATAATGAAACAAATCCTATGAAATAAGTTTATCGGTTAGAGTTAATAATGAGCGAGTGGGCCCTAGGAAATATCTATAACTCCATTTGGAGATATTGCGTCCTTTACTGAATTTAAGGATACTCTATTAGGAAATATAAAACAAATCAACGATATCAAAGATGCTCCGAAGCTGCAATGGTTTATAGCAATGAAGACTTCAGTTCTTCAAATATATTTTTTTGATAACATTATTTTTATAAAATTCCAGAGGCCTTATAAATATCATCATCACATTTTTTTTTTTTTTTTACATTAACTCCACACAGGAGGCCCTGAGGAAAATAATTTCCCTCAGGGCCTATGTCATCTGGGATGCTGTGTGGAGGGTCTTTTTGAGGAGAGGAAGGAATGAACATTGGTCTTGAAGAGACCCATGTTGTAGGAAGGAGGAAACACAGAGGCCGGCAAATCATTCCACAGCCGAGCTGTTGAACACAAGAACGAGTCGAAGAAACGACCCGTTCTCATGTGACAAATGTCAACTGTGTACAAATGTTGGGCACGCGTTTGGCGTGTTTCCCGACTATGCACCGGTGCCGAAGGGATCAATGATGCTAGTTCCTCGGAGCATCTTCCATTGTAATACCGGTACAAGGATAGCATTGCCACCCGACGCCTGTGCTCTAAAGATTGCAATCCGTCTGTTAAGATGGGAGAATCTATCAAACGGACCGCCCGTTTCTGCAGAGTCGAGGGTATTTTTCAGGTATTTTTGAGCTCCAGACCAGAGGTGGCTGCCAAATTCAACCGTGGGGCGCACTTGCGATTTGTACAGGGTTAGCAGTTGTGTACTATTAAAGTATCTGCGGGCCCTGTACAGTACGCCCAGTTTTTGGGAGGCTAACTTTACTCTGGCTTCGATGGAGCCCCCTTACCTGAGCTGGTCACTTAGGGTTACACCAAGCATATCAATGGAGGGCCTGATCGGAAGATTGCTTCCGTTGAAAGAGACTAGATTTTCATTGCGATCCCTTTTAGACGTAATCAGACAAGATTGGGTCTTTGAAACATTAAATTCAACGAGATTATTTTTACCCCAAGAGAAAACACTCTCGAGGTAACCGTCCATTCTTTGCTTCAAAGCCTTACGAGCTGTTGGAGTTTGTGAGCCCTTTGGGGGCTTGTCAAACAAAAAGCTATCATGAACTGTACTGTCATCCGCGTAACAGTGAATTGGTGCACATGACAAAAGGTCGTTGATGTGCAACAAAAACAGAGTTGGAGACAGAACCGATCCCTGCGGGACGCCAGCATTTATCGAGTGAGAGGAAGAGGTGAAACCATCGACTACCGTCTGAATCGACCTCTCCCTCAAGAAGTCGGCAATCCACGTACACAAGGATGCGGGAAGTCCGTAAGAATGCAGTTTGTTGACAAGTCCTCGGTGCCAAACCCGGTCAAAGGCCTTGGATATGTCCAGTGCAACCGTTTGGGTCTCACCGAAACGTTCCAGGCATCGCCCCCAAACATGCGTCACATACGCGAGAAGATCACCGCACGAGCGGTTCCGCCGGAATCCGTATTGACGGTCGTTAATAATTTTGTTCTCGAGGTATGTGAGCAGTTTGTCGTTGATCACACGTTCCATCACCTTAGACAGAACTGATGTGATCGCTATGGGGCGGTAGTTGGCCGGGTTGGAGCGGTCACCCTTCTTTGGAATAGGATGGATAACCGCTTTTTTCCAACCAGAGGGCACAGAGCCAGTCTTCAGGGACAGTTTAAAAAGCTTCGTCAAAATTGGAGCTATTTCTGCAGCGCACCTTTGCAGTACCAGGGCAGGTATTCCGTCAGGCCCACTAGCTTTATTAACATCAAGCCCTCGTAAAACATGGAGTACTTCCCAATGCCGGATCCTCAGCTTTTTCATACGAAAACCGCAGGGAGGAACCGACGTCGGGACAGCACCTTGGTCATCGAGGGTTGAGTTATCCGCAAACATTTTACCTAGTAAGTTAGCCTTTTCGGTGGCGGTGTTTGCTAGTGAGCCGTCAGGTCTGGTAAGAGGTGGCAGACTGGATTTGCAGAAATTGCGACCTATTGAGCCCGCAAGCGACCAGAATTGCCTGCTGCCATGCGGGCATGCAGTCAGCTTTCTGCTGATCTGCTGGTCGTGCTCGAATTTTGACCTATTTATGATTCTCTTGGTTTCCTTTGCCATTTTGTTGTAAGCTGTTCTGTCTTCGGATGTTCTAGATGTGTTGTAGGCTCGGTAAGCCGCGTTTTTTCATCGCACTGCTTCAGCGCATTGTCGACTGAACCACGGCTTTGAGCCTACACCAGTTTCCTTAACAGTAGATTGGATGAAGCCATCCATCGCGGATGTGATGACCTCACCAATTTCCTGGGCACATCTTGAGGGATCCGAAGTCCGAAAACAGACAGCTGACCACGGGAAATCATTAAAATGTGCCCGCAGACCGAACCAATCTGCTGACCTATAGTGCCACACTTTTATCTTCAGCCTCTCGTTTGGTGGTCTGAAGTTTACAGGGATTGATGTCGTCACCAGGCAGTGGTCGGACGATCCTAAAGGCGCTGTGACTTCAATACTGTAACCGTGTGGCACAGTAGTTAAAAATAGGTCTAACAGATTGGAACGGTGAGTCTGGACATCAGGAACCCTTGTAGGCTCCTGAACCATTTGCTCCAATCCGTAGCAAAGGGCAAAGGATTCCGCTTGGCGTCCAGCCGAGTCTGTTGATCCTGAGAACTTCAACCAAGGTTCGTTATGAACATTGAAGTCCCCCAGGACCACAAACTCTGCCATAGGGTAGCGGGGCAAGAGGTCATCAATAGTGTCGCTTAAATGTTTGAAGAGCTCGGACGTGTCTGATTCGCTAAGGTTCGGTGAGCGGTATAAACACGCGTAGAATCTTACCGTACTGGCAAGATTGACGCGTACCCACATTACGTCGAATCTGGAGTTTTCCCGATTCAACAGTCGCACACAGTTGACGTCAGCTCGACTATAGAGACAGACACCTCCTTTAGGTCTGAACTTGCTTGCGAGGGTGAAGCCCGGGCAGTCCAGATAGGAGGCGTCTACAGGCTCGGCTATCTGCGTTTCAGACAGGAATAGTAGGTTGGGGCGTTGAGAAAAAAGGTGGTGGTGGACGGAGTTTAAATTGGTATGCAGGCCGCGAATGTTGGTGTAATTCACCAACATTTTTGGCCTGCGCCGGGGTCGCCTACTACTCGCCGCTGTAATGCTGTTAATTTTTGTTGTTTGTGTTGTCATGATTTTTATTAAATATTTTTATGATGGGGTGTGGGGGGAGGGAGGTCTGGGAAGGAAAAGGTATGAGGGGTGGGTAGGAAGCTGGGGATCAGAGTGTCCAAGAGTGACGAACGAATGAATCCAATCCACCCACTGCGGTGCAAGGCGATGGATAGGGAGAGTCCGGCTGGAGAGGTCACCCGATGCGCCCCAAACGCTACTGCTGGGTCCCCTCCGGTCACGAACCGGCACAACAGCAGCGGCGGGGTTTTTACACTCGTTGATGGGGCAGCCCACCCTCAGTCGTGAGCCTGAGGGTCGGGCCCCTGTACTACCGAGCGGCCCGGACAGCGGTAACCGGTTGTAAAGGGTCTCCCTCAACCAGCATCTCCCAATCCGGCCCGCCACGCAGAAGGTGGGCCGACGCACCCGCCATCAAGATTTGAACAAACATTACCCCAAGAACCCGGGCACCCCTGCTAAGTCACCAAACGTAGCGAACCACTTGGGGTGACCTGTGGCAGAGGTGTTGGTCATCCAATAAATGGTTCCCAGGGCGGCGGTACCCATACCCGCCTACCAAATTATTAACAAAGTTGTGAGTCAACAATATACATTGTGATCTGAATATAAAAAAAATTGTGGAACATGCACATAATACAAGACTAACTGCAAACGATGGATATCTGGTTATTATTCTCAAATAATTAAATAATTATGGTCAAAGAACCTTAAAACACATCGTTCCTAAAATTTACAATATGTTACCACCAAACTCCATAAAATTTGTAAAAACATTTCAGAAGTCGGTGCACGGTGCACGCTGAAAAAATAGTTAATGTGAAAAAGAAAACACTTTTTTGAAAAAGAAAACAAAAAAAAAACTTTTTGTACTGATCTATTCTTAAGTCTAATTTTCTCTGTACTTTTTCTGGTCCCATATTAATTAATAATATTTTTTTTGTTTTTTATTTACTACTAGCAGACCCGGCCACACGTTGCTGTGGCTAACGAAATACAACGCCATTACCCAACCTTTATAAAATCCACACCACCCGCTTGCCAGCTGCCCGCTGCCCGCTGCCTGAATTGAATATTTGAATTTCTCGGCTTTTCTCTACTATAATAAGCATGTATTATACATACACATTCAAGAGGAAGGTTTCCTCTTGAATCACTCTATATATTGGTAAAACGCATGAAAATCCGTTGCGTAGTTTAAAAGATCTATGCGCACATACATTTTGAGCGACTTCATTTTATACTATGTAATGATGATGCCATATTTACATTAATTTTACATTAACTCCACACAGGATGTCATCTGAGATGCTGTGTGGAGGGTCTTTTTGAGGAGAGGAAGGAACGAACATTGGTCTTGAAGAGACCCATGTTGTAGGAAGGAGGAAACACAAAGGCCGGCAAATCGTTCCACAGCCGAGCTGTTGAACACAAGAACGAGTCGAAGAAGCGGCCCGTTCTCATGTGACAAATGTCAACCGTGTACATATGTTGGGCACGCGTTTGGCGTGTTTCCCGACTAAGCACCGGTGCCGAAAGGATCAATGATGCTAGTTTCTCAGAACATCTTCCATTGAAACCGGTAGAACAAGGATAGCTTTCCCACCCGACGCACAATGGGGTGGATGACCCCGAAAGTCGGCATCAAATCAGGGGTTGCAATTACATCAAACCTTTTTCGATTTTTAGTTCCGTACAGACATGTTAATAAAAATAAGTGAAATTTTTTTTGGAAAAGTCACCCATATTTAGTACAAAAATATTAAATTGAAAAATATAAAAAAAAAAAATAAAAAAAAATGAAACAATACAACTTTGTATAAACCACTTATATAATGTGCAAATCCGACCAGTTTCGGAACAAACGTTCCTTCGTCAGGGAAAGCTGACGAAGGAACGTTTGTTCCGAAAGTTTGTTTTTGTTGAACGAAGTTTATACAAAGTTGTATTGTTTCATTTTTCTATAATGGATAACCACAAAGTAATAGCTACATTCAAAAATATGAAAAATATAAGATAAATTAAATCAGTAATAAAGCTCACTTGCTCACTTCATTTCACAAGCTATTTATTTACAGTTATAGACAGAATAGATCGTCTTCGTCATCTTGTGATAATATACTATCATCATCACTACTTGGTTTAACTACCAAATCATTCCCGGTAGTCGGATTAGGGTCTGGTAACTTTAGCATTATTGTAGTACTTCTTTTGGAATTGTTTTCACTGTCCTTTTGTTCATTTTTCCCAAGCTGGAGATAACTGAATCTGACGAAATCTTACTCAGAGAATCGATGACAGGCTGTTAACTTGTATTAAGTATTCAGCAATGTGATCTAGCAATTTATCGTTGTAATTTCACTTTTTCACTGAAGATTCCGTGACCCTTATGCATTCGCTTAAAGGGCAACATTTTTTCTTAGCTCCTTGTACAATTGTATAGGAAGGAAATACCTCTTTATTCTTTGCCCTTATTAAACTATATTGGTAAAGTCTAAGATTGGCATCTACAATCAAAGGAAGTGCTTCATCATCAATCAATACCTTTTTGTTTTCGGTTTTATCGGTAAAAGTTTTTCTATACTTCTTTGCTCTGTTCGGCGTACTTAAACGCTACAGTCAATGCTGTTGCTTTACCTGCCCACCGAAAACTCATGTGGGTAGCAGAGGTTAACTCGGTACCAGATGTTTAAGACCGCAATATCATAATTTTTGATGTGTCGTATGATCACACGTTTTTTGTTTTTATTATTTCTGGTAAAGATTAGTAATTCTTTCCTTGTAAGGCCTTTCAAGCCATTCTTTATTGTTTAATATTAAGGTGTCATAGTTTCTGCGATACTTCAACCATCTAGTTTTCAATTAACAACAAAATACAGCTATTTCATTAAAAAGTTCTTTTTGATTCAGAAGATGAGATGTCCATCTACGAGATATTTTTTCAGGAATTTTACTTTTTCATCAAATTTCTTAACGTCAGAGTTCTTCATAATCAAGTATAACTCGAATCTCGTGTGAATCACTGCAGAAATTGTATCTATAACATAACACACTGATTATAAGACTAGAACCATTTTTTTATGATAAGTGATAGTACTCACTTTAAGGTACTATAATTAAAAAAATTGTACATCAAAGCAACGTCTTATAATTTAATCTAGTAGCTAAAATAATAAAGTATAGAAAACAAATTAAAATACGGTGGAATCTCGTGGAACTTTTAACTATATGCCTCAATATTAAAAATATTTCGTTAGAAGTACATACCACCAGACATCGTATCCATGTTGAATTGGATCTGGACACTCGATAGATTTTGCTTTTTTTTACACTTAAAAAGTATTGAAATTTACGCGACTGCAAAAACTGACGCGGTCACCCGCACAGAGGTCAAGTTCAAACTGATCTCTTTCCGTCGGTATCGCGACAAGGACGCCAGGCTTCGGGGGAATTATGAAGCATTTAATGAACTTCAAAACTAGCATACTTGTTTTATTGTAAGGAACACTTGACTTTTGGGATTTCTGCCAACGCGATACATTGCCACCCCATAGTGCGACGCATGTGCTCTAAAGATTGCAATCCGTAGGTATGTTAAATCAGGAGAATCTATCAGACGGACCCGCACAGTCAAGGTTTTTTTCAGTTATTTTAGGGCTTCAGACCAGAGGTGGCAACGATTCAAAATAATAATGCTATTATTATCTATAACTGCCAGTTGCAATAATAATCACAATATCGTCAATCTCTCCGTATCCGGAAAGATACACGAATTTAAAAATCCGTAGTAATTACGCCTGCCGGGGATGCTCATTACGCAAGCTTTTAATGTAAGTGGCGCCATATTTTGGCATTGCTTTAATTCGATTCTATTACAAAAATACATTTGTATACAAATTCCAAGTACTGAAACGGTTTTGATAAGGCGCGGCGTCAGAGTTATGCTGGTTGTAGGATTTTTAAATTTCGACCGTGCAGACGTTAGCGTAATAATAATGTCAGATTTAAATAAAACAAACTAAATATAGAGTTATACAAATACATTTAGATCCTTGCATCAACTTCCAATAGATAGTTATTATTTATAAGCGAAGGGGTTTTCTTGCACAGACTTTATCAATGGCAGTTAAATATTTACTAGCGATTCCAGAGGAGCGTCTATTTACAGTAGTTGTAACTTGTAATGCTTTGGCGGCCATACTTATTTGAACTTCATTCGTGTTTAGTTGAATTTAATCTCATTTGATAATGTTTTCCGTCAGTATTGGAAGACTGCCAAACATTTAACCTCACTCTCGTTTCTCGTTGCTCTTCGCTTGCAGAGGGAATTATGTGTACCATGTTCTGCGTTCAGACCTCCGTAGTCCAGTGGGTAAGACTCTTGACTCACAATCCGGAGGTCGCGGGTTCGAACCCGGCATGCGCAAATAAATTTTATTTGATTAATTTGTGTTATTTCACAATTAATTCATTAAAAATAATATATAGTATATTTGCGGCACGTTCCAGAATGGAAGATACTATCAGTATCGCCCTGGTGTAAGACCACCATTCAGAATTGAAACGTTGCTTTAAAATGACTTTAGCCGTGTTTGGTGACCAGATCTGAATAGCCAGGTACTTCCCGACCTTCCTCTTCCCCACCTCCTTCCCCTCCCCTCTACCTTCAGCCTCACAACATACCCCAATTGGGGATGCCATAGTCTCACTGGCTCCAGACGGGAGCAGTTGAGATTCTTGTGCGGTATTCACTGTAAAAAAAAGACTAAATCTAAAATTATTCACATTGGTTATTTCAAAGGATATTAGCGATCAATTTATCAATGTAATTAGTGACATAGATCAAAGAAAGGATAGACTTGACATTAAAGCAAAGACTTCGTTCCAAACTAAGTCCAGATTAATATTATGATTTAACCTCTCATCTGTGGCTGGCCAATCCTTTTTTTAAATGCGATTTTAACCCTTATATGTATGTTTAAAGAAACTGTATGAAGGACAAGGTCAGAATCGCTTGCGCCAATATCAATCTAGGACCTAGGTACTATTTGATTATTGTAGCTACTCTGAATTATTTTTAAATAATTTTGTATGAAATTTGCGGTTGGCTTTTGATAGCTATCAAAGTTACTTTTACGTTTTTATGAGTATAAAGGTCGTTATTTATTTGAATTCGGGCCTAAATTCTGTTAGGCTTGTTATGCATCTTAATTCCCGATGAAATTTATTCCAAGCATTAGGCCCAGATACTCCGAAAGCGCGATCTCAAACTTAGTATTTGGCTTGTGTTTAGGTTCCAGGCAGGTTTGTCTGCCTATAGCTAATGATTTTGCTGATCAAAGGGTTGACTGACTAGGACCATTATTTTCAGGGAAACATAATTCAGAGATGTAAGGTGGGGCCTTTTCGTTGATTAATTTAAACAGCATCCAGCACAATTTGCTTATTCGCCAGCCAATCTCTGCTCCGGTAGGATAGTGCATCAGAAGAATAAGTTATTTGCTTGATATGTTTTAACACTGTACACAAAAAGCTGCATTCGTTACAAATATTCAAATTAGCCTTCCGAACATAACATGTGTGGTCGGATCCTAAACGGAAACAGTCTGAGGGGATTATACAGACTAATTTATAAGTTTAAACGAGTTGCTGAATTGGTATGGACGTGATATCATTTATAAGTCAGTTACTAAGTGCATAATCCGGGATTGGATTGGACCGTCCGTAGCTGCAATACCACGGCAAAATAGTAGAGGCACCTGTAAAATGTGTACCGTTTTTGCCACAATTAGCGGTGGGAAGTTTTGATTGGATTGAAAACTGATTTAATATTCTACGAGTACAGATGCATGTTTCATGCGAGGGTTGTTTCAATACGCAAGGTAATGCAATCCACTGAATTAGTGGTGGTATCTAACTGTTGATCTCCATGTTTTATGATAGATAATTTGTGTACTGGAAGTAATTCAAATTTTTGATTAGTTATGTCGACTTTGTATCTACCACCGTAAATCTGAAAATTATGCAGATTGGTACGATGTTTTGTAGTTATGAATAGATAACGCAATGCAAGCAAAGCGGCAAAAGTGCGGTCGAGAACAATTTTTCCATGAATGTATTTATTTTGTTTTGGCGAATCTTACAATGACATTAAAATAAGTACAGTGTAGTGAAATATAATTCATATAACCTGAAATAGGCAATTTTATAAACTATTTGTAAACTATCACCCGACACACTATTCATTCGTTAATTTAAAAAAAATTCTGTTTAGCTTGCTTTTTACTTTCCTTTACTTAGCAGCTCAAGATGTTCATGACGACGCACTAATAACTCATGTAATCCTTTCCGTTGCGAAGCTATACCTTTTGGTCGCGCCAAGTGAATTTCGACCCTGACTGACCCCTTATAGTTGGTTTTAATTTTGTTATTTATTTAATAAATAGTCTCCAAATATACTGGTATTTTTTGTTTTACAATTTAGTAACCGCACTAGGACCAAGTCTGTACCAAGTAAAGTCAATTTTACAAGTGAATAAAAATATCTACCAAAAACATAAACAATGATCCCAACATAAAAACACACAAGTAGGTACGAGTATCAACTTATTGTATAATAGAAAATCCTCTAAAATCATTAATCATTATATTACAAAAATCTATCTACAGGCACTGTATTTTTTAATAAGCCACCACTTTTTATTCTGTAACAGCACGTACCCGAAGGCTTTTAACCGGCAATTCCTGAGCAAAGTCGAGATTTTTTTTCATTTTGGCATTTTAGGGCTCCAGATCAGAGATGACTGCCAAATTAGCAGTTGTGTACTATTGAAATATCTGCGGGACTTGTACAGCACGCCCAGCTTCTTAACTCTGGCTTCGATGGAGCCCCCGTACATGGTCACTTTGATAGCTACACCAAGCATATCAATAGAAGGCGTGATTGGAAGATTGCTATAGTATCTACATACAACTCTGAAATATATGTAATATGAGATTATTGTAGTTTGTGAATAAAGCAAGCGCAGATAAGAACGAACACTAAATACATACCCAAATAAAAAATATATATATATAGATTATCACATTACATTAGCTCCTTCCACGAAATTAAGTTTAATATTTAATTATGAAAATAATTCTTTCTCAGAAAACAGAGTAGGTACATCACAGATATAATATCACTTTCTCCCGACGTGGTTTACCACACCGAGAAGAGGTAGGCCGGTAGGCGAGATGACTAAATTATCTTCGTTTGTCTTTAGTGGCGGTGTCAAGTGACCACGTAACCCTAATAATTGACCCAATCAGGGACCGAGGAATTATTCCGTCTGGGAGACGAGTGGGCCCCTGCACGCTTACAGCGCCCTCTGGCACAGAATACATCAAGACTTAACAATGATTGCACTTAATTTAAATACAATCCTACCTACTCCTAAGCTACTTACCAGGAGAGGTAGTAGTAGACTAAAAATCTCGAAATAATCGAATGCACGGTGAACCGAGGAAATAAAGGCTAGAGTTTTAATTTTTTTTTAACTTTAGCTCTACACGGGAGGCCCTGAGGAAAAAAATTCCCCTCAGGGTCTATGTAATCTTTGGGGATGCTAAGTAAAGGGTATTTTTAGGAAAGAAAGGAGAGGAAGTTCCGGGAAGGAAAAAGGTATGAGGGATGGTAATCTGGGGGTAAGTATATTCAGGAGTGACAAACGTGTGAATCTATCCCTTCCGCTGCGGTAAGGCGATATTCCGAAAGAGTCCTGCTGGAGAGATCAAAAGGCTCAACCAGTCTCTCCGGATCCGGTCTACCACGCAGTTAGTGGGTAGATGCATCCGACGCCAAAAATTGGACAAACCTCACTCCATGCACAAGATATCGCAGAGCCCCAACTGCTCCGAATCGCCTGGAGCCAGTGAGAATATGTCACGCTCAATTGGGGTATGTTGTGAGGCTGAGAGTAGAGGAGAGGGGAAGGCGATTGGGAAGAGGACGGTGGGGAAGTACCCGACTAGTCAGTTCTGGTCACCAAACACAGCTAAAAGCCATTTCAAGCAACGTTTCAATTGTGAATGATGGTCTTACACCAGGGTAACTATTCCCGAGCAACAATCAATCGTTACTCGTTCTACGAGCGAAAAATTATTCGTCGTCGCGACAAAACTTTGTCGAATGTTTCATTTTTACGTATTCTTGAACGTCGAACGGTCGAAGAGATGATTATATTGGCAGCCTTGTGAATATTGTCTATGTTCTTGATGTTTTTGAGATTTCTATGGTGTAAGTTTGACAAGTCAAACAGCTGATACCGTATTTTTACCGCGTATAATTTCTACGAGTAGTTAATTTTCGACATGACTGGGAGTTCAGGATATATTACAAGCGACCAAAACATCGCTGGTAAATCAATCAGTGTAATATGGAACCTTAAAACGACTTTATAAAAATATACAATATCTTTGCGGGCGCGAAAGTTAGTGTGGGAAAACAATACTAGATTTTGACAGCCAATTGCATAGATATTCAAACAACCCGCCAATCGCTAATCCGTTTCGACTGGTTCGACCCACTCGTTGTTGTGTCGTTTGGCGTTTACGTATTATGTAGCTTCGACGATGCTCGAGAATAACCGAGTCGACCAATGTACGTACTTTCGACGACGATTGCGAGCGATCTGGCTTGGAGAATAGCTAACCAGGGGCCTTGCTGAGAGTATCTTCCGCTCCGTAACGTACCGAAAATATACCTTATATTATTTTAAATGAATAAAGTTTGAAATAAGATGATTCGATCATATCCAATAAGCACGCCGGATTTGAACCAGCGACCAACGGATTACTAGACGAGAGCCTTTTTACCCCAAGACACTTACTTAGGTACCACACTCGACAACGGAGGCCGTCCTTGGAAAGAAAGCTGTCAGAAAACTTGAGAAGACCCTTTTATTGAGATGGATTTGAAGGACATTAAAAGACGGATTCAGAGTTTATTGGAGAAGTGCGAAAAGATCTTGAAACAAAGAAAGAAAGAGGAAATAATGCTTTTGAAGAAAAAACAATTCACAACGTTACAAATTATGTACATAATTTAAGCGTTAAAAGCTCTTAGGCAGGACAGCAAACTAAAAGACTCAGAGTTGGACCAAAGATTCCATTATCTTTGAGTTGGACCCATCATTCGAAGTTCAAAGAAGGGAATTATTAATGTTTATTTGGTTTATTAGAGTTCGAAGTGCGTAAAATACATGAAAGAAATAACAAGCAAAGCTGTCCATACATAACATTTTCTAAAAACGTTTTTAAATTCCCGTAAACATTCGATTTTTAGAGGTTTTAATCTACATGCAGTGTATTATTTATTTATTTAGGTGAATCATTAAGGTCTCAGGCCTCATGCCTATTTTGTCGGAAGGTAAAAATATTTGCGTTTTGCAATAAAATCCAAATAAATTAAATGCTTCAGAACGCACCCGAAAACTAAAAACTGTTTTTGAAAGGTGGTGAAATACGCTCTCAAATTTTATTAATAGAAATAAACATATAATAACTAAACATACATTTTTTTAATGCAAACATAAAAATTTTAAAAAATAGCTCACTTTGCGTTTTTCCAAATTTTAGTTACGAAAAAATAAATTAAAACACACTTATTTTATTAGACTAATGTATTATAAACGTTATCGTCAACTCACTTTTTGTGCGTTTCATGTAAATATAATTAATAAAAAAGTACTCAAAAATTTCATAATTTTCTATCAAAATTGAGGTAGGAAACTTTAGAAAAAGATGTACATTTTAATTATTTTGCGAATAATTTTTAGATTTGAATATAAAGCGTGGTATTTTCTCTTTCTAACACCGTTTAGATCCTAATTCTTACCATGATAGTAAGGGAGATACAACGATTTCTGTGAGTTCTATATGAGTTATTTCGAAAACCGAACAAATTAGCCTGTAATAAACCTTCTGGCTTATACACAGTATAATTAAATTATATATAATATAAAAACTAAAATGCAACAAATACGTGTGTAATAAAAAGCCCTCATTAGCATGTAAAACAACAAAAGGATAGAAAATAGAAGTTAAGAAGATGTGTAAATAACAAAGCAAAAAAATGAGACCCTAATGGAAAATTACAATTTCCAAACGAATGATTGTAAAGCACCAAAACCACGGTTTCCAGATTGCCTCACAACAAAAGTCTTTAGTTAGGTCAAATCACGGAAGTTCACAATTTCGCCCTGCATCAGCAGTCAATTTGCCCAAAAATGGACATGAGGAAGAAACTTATTTGATTAAAAATGGCGTGGGGTTGATTGAGAGTGTGAAAAGAGGGTGCATTGCCCGATTGACAGCTGTGGTAGATTAATTGAAAACGGTGGCAGATTGGTTGCAAAACAGATGTTGTATTGATTGATTCCAGCTGAATTGTCGCACCAGCCGAAAAAATAAAGGCAATTATTTGATTTAAGAATTCAAGCCCCACGAGTAAGAAAAATCTGTGTTGGTTGATTTGTTAAAGCGAGTTTTGAAAGGGCATTGTTAAATAAAAGAGGATATACGAATGCTGGTAGTTCGTTTTACAAGGAAGCGAGTCGGAAAAACCAATATTTTTTATGGTGGATATCGTTCTCGTCATTCAAGCAAGTAACGGGAACAAACAGACTCAGCAACCCAATGTCTCATCTGTAACATAGAAATGGCAAACGATCTGTTAACAACGGATTGTTAATCGAACCGCACTGCAAACTAGATTACCACATTCAGAGCTGGTGTCAATGTATCCGTCCGTAGACATCCAAATTTACTCCAGATCTTCAGACGTGTAGATATTTACATTTATGCAAAGATACCCGGAATACCCCAGTCTTTAAAGCGCAGACTCAATCCTAGAATAGTTAGCAACGATTTCCGACAATCAAGTTCTGACAATTACCACAATTATCTCTCAGAGCAAAAGTTTTCGTCCTCCCCAATGAACGTGCACACGGTATTTCATGGAAATCCTGCAGAATTCACCTGCCCGAACAACAAACAAAACTCCCTCAAAACTCACAAGCCATTGAGCAATTACCCAAAAGTCCATACTAACTAGTGCCTACCATGATTCGGAACACTAAACTCTCGCGTGGACCTATAATCACAGGGATGCTTGCAGGAGGGTGCCGGGGGTAAACGTACCGTTTCCCATTGCAAAATTAACAACAGGGATGCAAGTTAAAGCCTGTATCGAAGTGTCCGGAGTAAATAAGTTGAACGGGAGAGGAGATTTGTGAAACATTCATTAATTATGAGGCATTTATCTAAATTGTCAAAGCTTTTCTAACGTATTTTTATAAAATGGTCTACAATTTGGCCTAAATTCTTCTCGAGTCATTTCGTTTAACTAATTATTTATTTATGCGATGACGGTGAAGGGACTAGGGATAGAAGCTAAGGAATTCCCAAACATGTAAAGGGGTACGTGGTTGTGTGACTGAAAGAAATGAAAAGGGGAAGGATGGAGTAGAGGGAGGTTGGGAAGTTCTTGGCTATTTATTACTGGTCACTAAACAACAACTTAAAAAAATATATGTGCTGCAAGTTGAAATGAAATATCTTTAAATCAAGCAAAATGATGAACTAATCAGTTCTTCGGCTTCTTCTTACATTAGAAATGTTATTGTTTAGATTTAAACCCAGGACTCAAACCAATTATGAAGTTGAGTTACCATCAAAGGTTGGATTGCGATCCAAGAGTTGTCTGATTTGTTCGTTAGATGTCGATAGAATCATTTTATTTTTGTCCCTTTCTCACACAACAAACAAGGTAAATATAGATGTACGAAACCTTTATAAAAAGGCTTGCATCGGTAAAATTAACTTACTTCTTTACGAAAACTTGCACTAAGAATTTAAAATACTACTGAACCCTTGTCCGTTGGGTGGGGAAAGTTATTGTCGTCAGTTTGTAAATATTCAAATCATAACAATAAAAAATCAAGAACTTAAAGTTAAAACCAAAAAGTGCTTCATTTATAAAAAACCAGTCTACCCAAAGAAATTCTCCTGAGTGAAGACCTCCAATTTTTTTTACAGTTATCTTTCACAAAACCTCAACACCCATATGCGGATGACACACTGGCGCTCTACTTTCATGGCTGTGGCCTGTTTCAGTATATCGCTCGGCCTAAATTCTTAATGGGATACATAACTGAACTTCCTTAATAAAAAACATTTTGTATTTATTTAGTAATAAAATGAAGATATTCACTGACACGCTATAATTATTTCCCTCCATTTCTGAGCAAAGTTGAATACATACCTTAGTCCCAGAATAAATTGAATACGTCCACCGACTCGCTGTAATTATTTCCCTCCATTTCTGGGAAAATAGGAACACACATGGTTGTTAGTCCCAGAATTTCTGCACTAAAATAAATCCCGAGTTCTAATATTACGTAGTGGAATTCGTAACCTTATCAATGCAAGCAATTCTGGACTATTAAATGCAACATTTAAAATGTTATAAAGTATTTCTTGTCTTAAATTGTCAGACGGAAGGATTTTAACTGACTTGGTATTCCAAGTCAGTTAAAATCCTTCCGTCTGACAATTTAAGCATACTAATATCATTTAAAGGCGTGTTGTAGTTCAACAAAAATGCTGGAATATCTACTTTAAAAATATGAAAACATAAAAAAAATGATTTGTATTCTTTTAATATCTTGTACATGGATATTATAATGTAGGTTGTACATGGATATTATAATGTAGAGAATTGTACTATGGCAGGCCAAGTCACAAGAATACAACGCGCCGTGGTTTGACACAGGGATAAACGAGGTTCCCAAATAGGAAGCTGTCACCAATTACAATTTAATGTGCTTAACGTCTCGTGCTATAACAGGCACTAAAATATAATCTAATGGCACATGAGCTCTAAAACGCATTAGACGCTGCATTATTTAGTAGATTCAGGAGATTTGCACATGGGGCTTCAAAACTAAGAGATTCGAAGAGAACTAAATTTTCGTAATAAACTTTGCGAGACTAAACCAGATACTGTCTACGAACACCCTACAAAAAGGTTGAATACAATTTATTGAAAGTGTTACAATGTTTGGCCTCCCGACCCTTTTCCAAGCATTAATTTCACTCTAGGGAAAAATTATTAGAAAAAAGTAGTTTCATACCTACTAACCGGGATAGGGATTTACGCGGCTTCGTGTTATCCGGGATTCACCGTAGCCATAAATCCTTTTGTTTTTGGCCAAGCGAAAAATCTACTTGGCACGTGGACACGTGGTACATGCTGAAGGGCATCAATGACCGGGCCAAACTATAAAAAGGGTATGTTGTTTGTTCTTTCGTTTATGTTTTGACACTGTAATTCAAATAATACGAAACAAGAGACACATTAGTAAGTTTAATGAAACATGGACAGACATTTTAGATTTTTATTTATTTGTGATTACCGCATAAGGGTCCCAATTCATATATTATTAGAGTCTCATTCTATATATGTTAATTTTGGAGGTGGATTTACGCTTGGAGACTTAGTAGTTGTGGACGGGTTCATGGGGGTGAAGTTTCTCCGGGTTTTGGCGGTGGATGGGTTTGCCCATCAGCTGCCTGGCAGACCGGATCGGGAGAGAATGGTCTTGGGAGTTCCTTTGACTTCTACAGCCGTACTCTCTCGGAATATCGCCTTGCACCGCAATGGGAGGGATGGATTCATACGTCCGTCACTCCTGGACACACTGACCCTTAGATTTCGACCCACTCCTCACATCTTTTTCCTTAACAAAACTTCCTCTCCTTCATGCGCTAAAAAGACCCTCCACACAGCATCCCCAAAGATGACATAGGCCCTGAGGGGAATTATTTTCCTCGAGTCCTCCTGTGTGGAGCTAATGTAAATATATTTGTATATATATATATATAGGTATATAGGTTGGAATAAATAAATTAATTGTGAAACAACACAAATTAAAATAATATTTAATTGCGCACGTCGTAATTTGAACCTTCGACCTCCGGATCCGTAGTCCCCTCGACACTTCTATCAATCTCTTCTGCGATTCTAATAAATAGCGCGTCAGTGAGTCTGTGTGTTTGTTTGTTAAACTAGTTTGTGACAAACCCAATTCAGCGCGTGTGACACGGGGGATGAAAGGGGAGGGTTAGTTTCGGTCTAGTGGGTGGATAATCCAATCGGAAGTCGGCTTTCACGATCGCAGTTCTGGCGGACTTTGTTACATCCGCTTTAACCGGAAGTTTACTGGGAATTTCATTATACCGCGGCTTCAATATACACGGTGTCCAGAAATTAATGGCACCAGCGAATCTACATCACACTGAGAACCTAAAAAAAAAGTATTTCGATCTGAGCAATTCAATTTGTGATTTTTAAAAACATTTTTACAATAAACTACAGATAGTAACCCCATAGCGCCGACTTTTTTTTCAAATTTGATCTAAAAAATTCCAACTTCGGACTAGATTTACTCTAAAACGAAAAATCGAATAAAAAAATGTCATGTGTAGGTACCTACCACGAAATCGACTTTTTTACAATAACTCTACACAGCAAGACGCCCTGAGGAAAACCATTTCTCTCAGAGCCTTTGAAGATGCTGTGTGGAGGGTTTTTTTAGGGAAAGGAAGGAGAGGAAGTTCTGGGAAGGAAAAAGGTATGAGGAGTGAGTAGGAATCTGGGGTTCAATGTGTCCAGGAGTGACAGACGTATGAATCCATTCCTCCCACTGTAGTGCAAAGCGATGGGTCGAGGATCCGGCTGGAGAAATTAAAAGGTCTCCCTCAACCAGTCTCATCCGATCTGGCCCGCCACACAGTAGGTGAAAACGCATCCGTCGCCAAGATCTAGACACACCTCACCCCATGAACCCCTGTCAAGTCACCAAACGTAGCCAAACACTTGGGGTGACATATGGCAGGGGTGCTTAGTTATCAAATAAAAGAACCCCGGGGAGGCGGTACCCACACCCGCCTTCCAAATTGAAAATGCAATGTTATGTAGATTCGCCAGTTTCCCGCTGCTATCACTAGTTTCCGGACACCATGTGTGTTGTCATGGCGTGTTGGCGTGAGGAGGGGAGGGGAGGGAGGAGGGGAGGGGAGTGAGGAGGGGGGGGGAGAAAGGGGGTTGAGGGGGGGGGGGGGGGAAGAGGAAGGGGGGTGAGGGAGGGGGGAGGGAGGGGGGGGGGGGATTTCATTTCAGAAATAGGCTTTTTCGTCGTTCCAAATATAAATAAAACCGCATTGCGACAATATCCTTCGTAATTTTTTAACAATCGGGTGTCACCCCCCGTCGCGTGGCACCCGGGGCGGTCCGCCTCTCCCCTTCGCTACACTCTCTCTCTCTGGTTTCAATCCTGGGATTGGTTTGCAGCAATTTCATCAATTCGCTATGCTAGTGCTCCCTTAATTAGTTTACCAAGTTTCAACAAAAATAAGAAACGCATTATTTTTATATTAACTAAATTACTAATTTGAATTTCAAATAGGTACAATACAGATACAATATATTTATTTATTATGGATCTTTAATAGAAGAGTAGGTACTCTTTCAAACATTAATTATTTTATATTAACATTTCTTAGTGGTCTTTTATTTATACATATTTTTCTATTATTATTTTTTTATTTATTTATCTTATATTTTTATAATTAGATAATGTCTAACAACTTATCTAATTACATACATGCATACATGCTCTGTACCAGATGGTCGATTATGGTCTTTGCTTTGAATAGATTTTTTTTTCAGAAATTCAAACGTACTTATTACGCCTCCCCCTGACATTTCTCTACGCCCCCCTCGGGGGGCGTGCCCTCCTGGTTGGGAAGTCCTTGTCTGGACGATTCCATTCATGACTTCTTTGGTCTGCCGACCAGCAGCCTGACAGTTTTTTACGTACGATCTTTAAAGTTTTTTAATTTTTTAAAAATTATTTTCATTATCTGTATTATTATTTTTATTTCAATATGGTCTTAAAAAATTGGAATGCCAGATTAAAAAAAAAATAAGTGGCAATGATAAAAAAAATAATTTGAGTGTTCCGAGTGTACCAACCAGGCTATATATAATATGGGCACGCGATGGCGGCGAAGGGCTCCGCGGCCAATTTCCAGTAAGGGAACGTACCCATACTACGTGACACGTTTAGGGGGGGGGGGTCTTCAAAATGTCACGCTCCATAAAAATGAGCTGCGGGTTGCTTAGGTTTTTGGTCACCGGGGGGGGGGGGGGTTAAAAATTGCAAAAAATTGGTCACGTAGTATGGGTACGTTCCCTAAGTTGTTTCGCGTCGAAAGGCTCTCCCGTCCGATGGGTGCAATCGGAACACTCAAAATTTATTTTTTTATTATTACAACTTATTTTATTTAAAATCTGGCATTCTAAGTTTTTAAAACCATGTTGAAATAAAATAATTAATAAAGATATTGAAAATATTTTTTTTTTAATTTAAAAAAAAAAATACTTAAAAGATCGCACACAAAAAACTGCCAGGCTATTGAAAATATTTTTTTTTTAATTTAAAAAAAAAAATACTTAAAAGATCGCACACAAAAAACTGCCAGGCTGCTGGTCGGCAGGCCAGGGAAGTCACGAATGGAATGATCTGGACTAGAGGTTTTCGTTAGTTTCGTTCTTGTATTCGATTTAATCGATGCAGCAGGGCAAGCGAAACCGATATGAAACGGACGGGGTTCGGAAATTTCCGTCGTTTTTCGGACGAACGTAGCTCTTACGGCAACGGTGGGTTGGTTGTTCAAACTTCTAACTACTATGGACTAGGCACTCTTAAAAGGACTAAGGAGGGGCACCGCGGCAGGTTTCGTAAGTGGTTTGGCGTCGAAAGGCTCGCCTGACGGATGGGTACTCTCGGAACTCTCAAATTATTTATTTTTTATCATTTTCGCTTGTTTTTTTTTTAAATATGGCATTAAAAGTTTTTAGAAATATGGTGAAATAAAAATAATAATAAAGATATAAACGAAAAATTAAAAAAAAAATCTTTAAAAAATCGTACACAATCGTACTGCCATGCTGCTGGCCGGCAGACTAAGAAATTCTTAAATGGAATGATCTGGACTATAGTTATTCGTTGGTTTCATTCGTGTACTCGATGACGTAAAATTTAGTATTTTTACCCCACTTTGACGCCGGCTGCCTGCGAACGTGCCAGGCTGCCGGTTGGTAGACCTGCTTTTTTCTCATTTTCTAATTGACCTTTATCATATGAGACCATTCCCATTCGTGTACTCGACGACGTAATTTTTTCGAAAAAAATCGCTCACTATTTCCATGACTGCGCGGCTCCTGCCAAGAGGCGCACCGGCAGACCAGCTTTTTAAAGGTTTTCTAAATATCCATTATCACTACAAAGTAGTTTCAACCGTGTACTCGATGACGTAGGGTTTACCTATCTCGCCTCCCAGTCTATCTAGCTCACCGAAAACTCACGGACCGCCACTGCTGTGCAGGGAATCTTTTTATTGATGAGAAAACACAGATTAAAACTATAAATATGCAAAATATAATCATCTCTGTCCTTAAAACCTGTTATCCTATTATGTATTGACGTAAGATGATCTCAGATATTTAGAATAACGTTAGTATAAAATTCTTATCGCTACTTTTGACGGGCTTTCACTTATCTTTATCAACAACGTAATATTATAGCTAAACTGAAGAGAAATGACGAAACCGATGACGTCATGTCTTGAATGATCGTCACACTAACACTTGTAAGCTACTAATCCTAACTGGAGTAGAAAACACAGCATTACCTAAATTACTGGTCAGCTTCCAATGAACCTGAGATTGTACGCGCCCTACTTTAATCGTCATTTCTGAATCATTGTACTCAGGATGCAATAGTCATGGATTGATTCCACTTCTGAGAAAAACAATTTGAATAAAACTACCATATACTATAATATAAAACCAGAATCATCTGTGAGGTCAACGTCGTGAATCATTAAATCCCTATAAAGCAGAATATCTGTCAATATGGTTGGTTTGACTGAAGCAACATAAACTCTCGACGGTTAAGAATAAACCGGGAGGCGTTTTGTCTATAAAGACGTAGTCCCCAATTTCCTCTCTGGATGTAGACACTGGCGAAAATATTATTTAATTTAAAAAAACAACTTCCCTAGTTATATGTTTACAGAAGAAGAAGAAGAAGAAAATAGATAGTCCGATCATTACAAAATCATTACTATTTATTTATGCAACGTTTTTTTACCCACTTAACAACTTAATGTGTTGATTAGGGGCATACATTATCCCTATTGAGATAAATTCGGGCCACTTTTCTTTTCAAGAAACGTGAGAAACTTTTGAGCTCACGGTATGCCTCATAGACATCGATATATTCATATGTCCGTGGTATGCCTCATTAGTTTATATAGAATAAAAACTTATAAAATTAACGTAAGTTTCAAAATAGTGCTGTTTAGGTATTATATGTATGAAATGGATAAATATTGTCAGAATGCATTTACAAAATTATTTAAAAAAAAACAAGACAAAAAAGAGCTTTAAGTAAAAATATCTTCATTCGTATATACTATTTTCTAACCAATATAATTTGACGGGAAATATTGTACCTACCAAGGTATAATTTTATTTTATTTTATATGACGCCTTGCAAGAGTGTCCCTGTCTGTACAGATGTAAACCCAGGGGAACTATGTTGCCAAACAACTTTGTGAAGCGGGTTAAGGTAGAGGCTGTAGGAAAGGATTCATTAATGCGATTAATGCTTGAAGAGATTCGGATTATATAAAAGAAGAAAAACAGATGCTGTAAGTTCGTTCCCCACACGAGTCGAACACAAAAACCAGTCGAAGAAACGATCCATTCTCATAAAGCTAAAATCAACTGAGAACGGGTGTTCCGCTCCGCTCGTGTCCGTAGAGTTTCACGCACGTGCAACGGTACACCGGGGATCAATGCTGCTAGCTCCTTAAGAGCAGGCTCCAATAAAATTATGTAGAACAGACTCAACATGCCCACACTGCGTTTGTGGATTAGAGATGGCAATCGGTCTGTTAACAAAGGATTGTCAATCAGACGGACCGCCTTCCTTTATGTGTGGCTTTCTTTTGATATTATTTATTAAAAAAACTGAAATATCCGTAATGGTCAAAACGTTGGGAATTAAAAGCCAAAGGAATTTGGCACAAATATAATCTAAACTTTGGAAATATTTTGCGGTGGCATCGGGTCAGAACACTGCGGTTGAATACAACTAAATAATGAGATCACATAACCGGCTAAGAAAATCATTTAAACGAAACATTAGATAATTTTTGAAAGAATTTATTATTGTCAAAGGGCAACCGCAGTGACGGAGACTGGATCAGAGTCCGGAATTCCGGGAATTCCATGTGTATCATTTATAATATAAGGAAAAAAGCAACATAATAATTATTAAAAACTAGTAATTTATTCTTGTTTGACTTCGCTCATTTGAAATTGTTCAACAAAACGTCTTGTCTCATATTATAGTTTTTTTTTATTATTATTATTTATTTATTTAAACGCCCATAGGGCTTTTAAATAGAATGCAGTACAGGTTTTTTTTTTTAAATAACAGTGTAAATAATTTTGAGTTCACAGAATACAGGTAACATAATATATGTTAAAAACCAAATATAGGTTACATAAAATATAAGCGTTAACAAAATACATGTAACATAAAATATAATAAACAAAATATAGTCCATAAAATAAAGGAGTTGACATAAAGTAGGTAATATTTAAAATTGTTGTTCACATTAGTTTATGGGATAGGGAGAAATACGTATTTGGCACATATAGCGTTTGAAGTCTGCTAAGTTAAAATTATTGTCAAATGCATCTATATTGTTTAAGTATTTGTTACTATGTAAACGTTGTATTAGAGAATGCAAACCATAGTTGCAAATCATAGTACGAGTATATAAAATGTTAATGTTTGTTTAGTTGTTCGTACAGGTACATGTAGATATATTAATTGCAGGAGTTCACAACAGTTGAATTTAGGGTTTAATAATTTTAATAAAAAGGTTAAGTCGTTTATTTTTCCGGATTTTATTACAGTTGAAATGATCATTCCAACCTCCACAGCCCATGATTGAAATGAAGTTCCGAAACTTGAAAATAACTTAGCATGGGTTCCGGGTTCATAGGATGAGATTTGTCCGGGTTTGGGCAACCGATGCGTCTGCCCATCAACTGCGTGGCAGACCGGAGACTGGTTGAGGGAGACCTTATGATCTCTCCAGCAGGACTCTCTAGGAACATCGCCTTGCGCCGCAGTGGGAGGGATTGATTCATGTCCAACACTCCTGGACACATTGACTCCCAGATTCCTACACACCCCTCATACCTTTTTCCGTCACAGAATTTCCTCTCCTTCCTTTTACTAAAAAAAACTCCAAAAAGCATCCCAAAGATGACACAGGCCGTGAGAGAAATTATTTTATATTAAATGAAAAACACACTTTGTAAAAATTATTTTCTTGAGGGTCGCCTGTGTGGAGCTAATGTAAAAAAAAAACAGCTGACCAAGAAATTTTAGACAGAAATAGACGTGCATATTTCGAGACATAAAAGTTGCACAGCTTAACTTATAGGTCGACGCAAATATTTTCAGTTCGCAGGGACACTTTCATTGTAAAATATGACAAATAACGAGGAATACATTGAGCAAAGTTATTCATAATTATTGTTGACTAGGAAAAATGGGTATTTTTTCCATGTTTTGACGTCAAGTCCATTTTTGCTCGCGTAATTTCTTTCAGCTTGACGTCACGTTTGTGAACCGCAATTATTAATTGCAGTTTTCCTGATTTCACAATGACCGGAAAAACACAGTTACACTTTTGTGCAAATCTGCGAAATGTCAATATTTTGCAGGACAGAAGTTACTTTGTTTACTGTAACTTTTCACTTCCGGAATGACAGATTTATCGTGTTGCGCCATATTGTTAATTTCCCGGACGGTCCCCGGGCGTTTCCCTGCCCATTCCCGGTCAGTTTCAAATTGTTACGCCCCTGTTTACGACAAAATATAGCTCGCTGAACAGATCAACGAACAGAAATGTTATCCAGATTTGTGTCTATCTGCCCGAAATTGAACATTTTTTTTAAAATCATTTTTTTTAACAAATAGTACAATTTGCCACCCATAGGTCACCCCAAGTGACTCGCGACGTTTAATGACTTAGTAAGGGTGCCCAGGTTCCAGGTGAGGTTTGTCTTGGTGGCGAATGCGTTTGCCCACCCACTGCGTGGGGCAGAGACCGGTCGAGGAAGACCTTTCGACCTCTCTTGACCCATCGCTTACACCACAGTGGGAGGGATGGATTCATATTTCCGTCACTCTTGACCACATTGCCCCCCAGATTCCTATCATCCCCTCATACATTTTAGCTTCGCAAAAATTCCTCTCCTTCTTTTACCCAAAAAGACCCTCATACAGCATCCCCAAAGAAGACATGAAGTTCTGGGGAGGGAAAGGAAATGAGAGGGGGGTAAGAATCTGGAAGGTCAGTGTGTCCAGGAGTGACGGACGTATGAATCCATCCCTTCCACTGCGGTGGAAGGCGATGTTCCGAGAGAGTACGGCTGGAGAAGTCAAAGGGACTCCTTCAACCATTCGCTCCCGATCCTGCCTGCTATGCAGCTGGTGGACGGACGCATCCGCCGCCAAACCCGGACAAACCTCACCCCATGAACCCGGGCACCCCTGCTAAGTCACCAAACATAAC
The DNA here is from genome assembly GCA_929108145.2 of Limnephilus rhombicus. Lineage (NCBI taxonomy): Eukaryota > Metazoa > Arthropoda > Insecta > Trichoptera > Limnephilidae > Limnephilus > Limnephilus rhombicus. Next base: position 51,441,462 of record OV815280.1, on the reverse strand, counting down.
GAACCACTTGGAATGACCTACGGCAGAAGTGTTGGTTATCCAATAGATGGTTCCCGGGGCGGCGGTACCCATACCCACCTCCCACATCGAGCCTAAGATTGATCGATCGAAAAGTTGAGAACAACGGCTGTGAGAGTCGAAGAGTTTTATGTACTTTGGCTAATACATTTATCTTTCAAATCGGCATCTACAAAACACCTTTCTACGGATTTTTTCTTCAGTGTTTATGCCCCTTTTTTCCACAACATTATTATGTATCTGAACAAGATTGATGACGAGTTTTCTCCATAACAAAAAACAAAGGTGATAAATTATGCACCACATTAATCATGATGTAACATAATAAACTTTTTATTTAGGCTCAACTGAAAATAATTTCGTTACAAAGTTCAAAAACAAAATTATTAAAAAGTTTTTCATCCCATGCGGAGTTTTTATGACTGGGAAAAATATTGTGTTGAAATGCTGAATTTTCACAGGGAAAACAGTTGCAATCCAGTGGGAATTTCATGCGCCTAGTTCTACAAAGTTCGTAGTTAAATAAATTTTATTTTATATTTATATTTGGTACAGAAAATATATTTTAATTTTTTTTTTGATAATGTGGGCCTCACTGGATGCCTTACCCTTGCTGAGGCTCCCATTTTACAATACTAAATTCAGCAAGACATAAAATAATAAATTTTAATAAAATTTATAAAGACAGCAATGAAAACAATAAAAGAGAATTCTGTATTACGTATATATGTTTCTTTTTTTAAGTGAAAACTTTTTTAGCACGCTGTGATTTGAAACTTGATGAAACAAAAAATAGCGACATTAAAAAGAGACACATATATTTAGATTCTATAGGATTTAGCCTACGAGGGAACGAGATAATATATCGGTCTCCTCTTTTTGCGACGCTTCGTAGCCTATCGGTATTATCCTATTTGTGCGTAGCTTCGTAGTCTCCGCACCCTTGTCTACTTTAATTTTCTGAAGGTTTCACCTTTACCGCGTGTAAATTACACACTCTTGTTTTTTGTACGTTATAATTTTTTTGTAATTATTACCTTTTTGTTCTTTAATCCATCTTTCAATTTTGATTTGAATTTTTTTGTTTCATTAATACGACTCGTTCTTGAGTTCCAACAGCTAGGTTGTGGAACGATTTGCCGGCCTCCTACACCATGGGCATCTTCAAGGCCCAAAAACCCTCCACACAACATCCTCAAAGATGAGATAAGCCCCAACGAAAATTAATTTTCCTCAGAGCTTCCTGTGTGGTAGTAATGTAAAAAAGTTACAAAAATACATAAACACATTATTATTTTTTAAGTTTTAACATTTCTGTATTTTGTTCTGGACACCTTCAAACTTGATTGTGTAATTCGCTCCTAACCTTTTCTAGACATTTTCGGTATTTCTCATTATCCTTTCGTTGGCGTTTTTATTTCGTAATATCTGCCAGCAGCTGGTCCAAGTGGCTATTGCAAAGAATAAAAAAATCTAAGCAGCCCTTCATAAATTTATATTTGAGAAAAAAGTAACACAAAAGAAAATTATGAAACGGCCCGTTTTTTCAGGAGAATCTTTTGTAGAAGATAATATAAAGGAATTTCTGGCAATTTTGAAAAATTAAGAACTAATTTTTTTTTTCGGAAAATGACGCTGAGAACTGAAAATAGCTCACAGTTTCCGAATAGTATCGTTAAGCTATTTCCATGGATATTTCAAGGCTCCATAGCTCAAAATGGAAATAATTATGTAAACTGAAAAGAGTTGTATGTATTAATGCATGCCCCCAAAGAGGAGACCGATTAGTCTATCTCATTCTCTCGCAGGCTAAATCCTATAGATGTAGCTGTTTGTCTCTTTTTAGTGTCGCTTTTTCGTCTCATCGAGTTTCAAATCACAACGGTGATAAAGAAGCGATGATTCAAAAATCCAAAAAAGTGATAACGCCAGAGCTCACCGTTCTGAATTTTTTGTTCCTACTTCAAATGTTTATTACACGAACAGAAGATATCTGCTAGTACCTAATAATGGAGTTTCAATGTAATTATCAAACCTACTAATTTAATAAACCGTATAAATGAACCCAAATTTGCTCTGAATTTAAGCGACATTTCGAAAATTGGAACTGATTGTGTGAAAAATTCAGACAAGAGGTGGGTTTAATATTTAATAATATTTAAGAAAATTATTTTAATTGTCTTTTTAAAAGATGGAATTATAATACACCGTCATTTTTCATGGGTGTGCGCTAGTATTTTTAATCACAGAAGATATATTCACAATGGTACGTAAGTAATATCAATATATTCACATGGGTGTGGAATATTATTATACAATCAGTAACATAATATTCTAGTCTAGTGAATTACAAAGGGACCGTAGCGCCCTCCAATCTATACATGAAATCTAATCAAAGGAATCTAAATTATGATAAATTACATACTGGTACTGATGGGATTTCTAACAAGCGAATTATACAAATTGCTTGCTTACAAGAAGTACTTTCGAAAGTATCACTCTCACGAAAATAGATAGCATGGAGAGAAGGGTACGAGGAAGATCGTAATGTATCTGAATATTCAAGACTCCGTAGTGAGCGTGGAGTGATAGAGGAATAACGAAGAACACCGAGATGAGACTCGACCGGGCACTGATTTTCCCCATACTTCTTCTATACGGTGTGGAAACATGGACACTTTTAAGAGCCGGTGAAAGGCGGATAGACGTCCTTGAAATATGGTGCTGGAGAAAAATGCTCAGGATTCCACGGGCAGCCAGACGCATCGAATGTGTCCATTCTGGAAGAGCTAGGCATCCACAATAGAGTCAACCATCTGCCTACAACGAATTTTAAGATACTTTGGACACATTGACTGCCTCCAACTTGGAGAAACTCGTGGTCACTGGCAAGGTGAAAGGCAGAAAAAGCAGAGGAAGGTAACCAATGCAATGGAGTGACCAACATTGGCGGCCGGTGGTCAAAATATGTGGGGGTTCACCAGAGTCATTAAGTTAGACAATAAATTTAGGAAAGGTACACACCTACTTATAAAGAAGTTCTATTCTACGTTCCGTTAAAACGGAAATATATACTTACAACACAGTTTAAAATACAATTTCAACAAAACATTAAAAAAATACTGTATAGGAACACTGAAATAACAACCAAAGGAAGTTTCTCACTTGTACTTTTGTTCCAATTACGGGTCCTGTTTTCCCAATTTTCATGCGAACGCGAATTCCCAAAATTCATATTCGTAGTTATTGCTTCGGAAATATAAATATCAAACGAAAATAAACCAGAGAAATGCAACAATAAATAAAAGATTCCTATTGGTGGATGTAGTAGCCGGGGACCATAAACAAACCAAAATGGACTTATGATTTATGATATTACACAAAGATTCCGGTAACATTTTGCATCGGAGTTATGTCCGCCTGTTGACAACTAATCAGCTAATCACTCATTATCATTATAATATATTTTGAAATATTATTATTATGTTATTTTACTGTATAAATGTATCTTATGTAATAAATAAATAATATAGTGACATGCCTTGACTTGAAGAGAAGACCGCGCGGAACATTCGTTGAAAATAGTAGCTCTGCTGTTAAATTGAAGACAAAATGTGGACAAAAACATTACATATAAGCGTACTCGTTTAACACACCACTGTACGAACCGCTCCTTTCGATGTGGGGGTGAAATTTGGAGCGACGTTCGCGCTTTCGTGAAATTTGCAAAGAATCGTATATACCCACGCTTCCGACTGTTCACGGGATTTGCTCACGAAATAGTAAGATTCTGGACCGCTATCGAAAACGAACTGCTATGAAGATGGGCGCAAGGGCCGGCTCTCGTCGCTCAGATAGCACGTATAATAGGTACCTACCTACGTACTGTACGAGATCTTGAGAAAATATTATAATAATTTATAACCGAACCGCGTTTCGTATTATGATCTTCAATTTTTGAGGGTTGTGCGGCGCTCGGGAGCTCTTTTGAACTAGCCGCCACTGGACTGACCAAGTATCACTGGCGTCCGATACGTCGATGTTCGGTACGCAGCGCAGAACCTCGAGGAGTGGCGGAGCCTTGTCCACCATGAAAATTGCAATAGGGGTCACAATCCTCAACAACGACGAACTGACTTAAGAAGAAGTAAGCGATAAAAAAGAAGAAGATGGTTTGAAAAGAATATACGTAAGTGCGAATATTAGAAGGGGCGCGCTAATATGAAAAAAAACATTATAATCAATAGACGACAAATGTCTTGAGCATTTAAAGAAACACTGCGAATTTATACACATCTACCGGATCTGCCCTGATGATGGACACTGCAACGATGTCCGAAACGTTGGCTAAAGAAGGAGGTAGCGCAACACGACATAACACCCCAAAAACAAATAACGAAAACTGTGAATTTTGTTCATACCTGTAACATGTTATACAACAATTTTCCGAGCTTACTTTGCGGTTTTTTCTTTTAAGGAAATTTCATGTAATTCGGCTCGGCAAATGTATAGAGATTATCTTAAAAAAATAAAAATTTCAATAGCTTAAAAACTTAAAGCGTTCAAGGGAAATAAGTTACAAATCGGTAAAAATATGGAATGCGGGGTATTAAACATCACAACTAAAGCCATTTCAATTAATAAGGACGCTAACCTTACCCAACATTTAACTAAAAATAAACCGAAATAGGACTACACTCCCAACTATCCGATCTGATCCTTATCATCTTATATCCTAACGTAAAAATATCAAATATGATTAATAAAGCGTAATCGTAAAATCAATAAATTTATTGAAAAGAGTTATCAAAGATGCCAAAGTACAAGCAACGGGATCCGTCTACCACAAACCCAACATGCAACTTATCGAAAAATGGAGACGATATATTGAGATACGGTGGCACTATCAATACGTGCCCTGAAAGAAGCATTCAATGGTATAGAGAAGGCTGCAAAGAAGATGGACCGCAACTTGAACAAAGCCAGATTGAAATATATTCACGCCAAAATAGACTTCCTTCGATAGGGACCAAAAAATACAATCTATATAAACACTCCACAGATGGGTGCTGTGGATGCTGCAACACAGTGCTAGCCCTCCTAGCGAAGAATGGCGTAAAATTATTGGGTCATTTTGAGGGGAAAATCATAAGATGAATCTTTGGAACCGTGATAATTCGAGCTGCTCGATGGCTTTAGTGCAGATAGATCATAAATGTCGTAGAGTTATCAGACAGATGTCGATAGTTTATAGGGTCGCCCCTGTACGGTGGGTACGAAGTTACGGGGAGTCGTGAGGTTTCGAGTAACAGAAAGATTTAGAGAGCACAAAGAGATGACGCCAGCCTCCAGGCCGTCCTATAACAGTTTTTAGTCTAAATAAAAGACAAAGTGCTTAGTTGTTCAGAAGGAGTTATTATTTCGAGAACCATTCACAATACAAGAAAATGGCTTGTAGAAGGTAACGTTGAAACTAGACTAGCTGAGAAACTGGGAACTAAAATGAGTAGGGAATGGAAGGGGGGTGAAAGAAGGAGGTTGGGAAGTACCTGGGTATTTAAATCTGGTCACCAAGCATGACAATTCAAGCAACGGTTCTTTCACCAGGGCGATGCTGAGAATATCTACTATCTGATGAAACTGGGACAGCTTTGCTGGGCAGGGCGTGGAGCAAGGATGGAAGATAGCCGACCATCAAAGAGAGGCTTCTTCATAAAAAAAATTTCACGACGAAAGAGTGCTAGAAGAGGCCCTAAACAAGATTGCTGGATGTGTGTGGAAGCCAACACTGTATTTTTTGGACATGAGAAACTGAATAAGACCAAAACCAGTAGACACCAAAAACTTTCAGAGTTGACGCATTTCCTAGATCCAACCAATAAAAACCCCTTCAAGGATTGTTGGAGGTAAAAAGTAATGTTTGTAATAATACCTTGGTGATTTTTCTGAACTTTCGCAATCGAAGAGGTCGTCAAAGTTCCATTGAACTGGATATAGGTTACATTCAATACATGGACGTTGAACTTATTCCACTCACTTGAACTTTTCTCATAACACCGGGAGGTTACAACACCCGCTCCAACAATTGGGTGCAAACAAGGTATCTATAAACTTACCTAGAATGCTGTACAGAGACAGATCGTCAACGGGTGGTTAGCGAGCAAGAAATCAATTTTCGATTTGTTCCATGAGCACCAGTGAAACGAGAGGCAGAAAAAATGAGCAAAAGGATTAATTTATGCATGTGGAGCAACTTTTTTAGGATTAGGCCGATAAATTGGCTTCATCAGACAGAAAATATGTAAGCACAAAGAGATATGGTCCTTGGTGTTCAATGCCAACTCAGAATGAAACAAACTCAGAACCACCTCAGAAAGGTCATTAAAAGCTATGAAAAAATAATTTTAAAATAGCCGGCAACCCTAACTTAACTTAACCTATTTTTTTATCATTGACCTTTCTGAGGTGGTTCTGAGTTGGTTTCATTCTGAGTTGGCCGGTCACCGGTCCTTGGCAATGTTCAAATATGGACTATCTTCAGCAACTACATTGCCATCATGAAATATGAAGCATTTTTGAAGGGCCTACGTCATCTTAGGGGAATGTGTGTGGAGAGTTATTTACGGGAAGGGAGGAAAGGAAGTTCTGGGAAGGAAAAAGGCATGAGGAGTGGGGGTCAGTGTGTACAGGAGTGACGAACGTATAAATTCGTCCCTCCATTCTTGCAAGGGGCGGGTCGAGAGAGTCGGGCTGGAGAGGTCAAAATGCCTCCCTCAACCACTTTCTCTCGATCCGGCCCGCCATGCAGTTGGTGGGCAGACTCATCTGCCGCCAAAGTCTCACCCCCGTTGCACCCCAGCTAAGTCACCAAACGTAGCTTCACTTGGGGTGACCTATGGCAGAGATGTTGATTATCCAATAAATGGTTCCCGGGGCGGTGATACCAATATCCACCTCCCAAATTGCAAATATATCAAAATAGAAAAATATTTCTACAAGATTGTTGACGCTCAGACAAAGAATGGTAGTAAAAAAACTAGCACATTCTACATAGGCTCGCTGTGATACCAACATCATCATAGAGGTGTTTGTAAACAAAACCAATAAAAAACATCTTCACTTCTTATGTCACGTGAGTTGAGCATCCATGCCGTACAGGGGCAGAAGTCAGCTTCTAAGCAATACCCGGGCGGGGGGTGTTACTTACACCCCACCCTCTGTGGGGTTACTGGGCTAGTCTGGATTGCCGGGCTTGCCTGCCAGGGTTGACCCAGATAATATCTGCCCAAATACAACGGGGCTGTGTGCAAATGAAGCCAGGGCGCAATTTAGCGGTTTAGGCTCCGCGCTTCCGTTCCGGTAATACGGTTATCTAGCGCTAAATTGAAAATATTGACAGTTTGTTTTATACAATTCCATATTTTTACGGATTTATGAGTTTCTTCATTGTCGAAGCCATCTTTATTGAAAAGAGAATGGCTTTGTTGTGACATCAACAGATGAAAAACAGCTCTCTTAGTGTGACGGGAAAAAAAGAGGAAAAAGTGAATAATACGTGCATTGCTAATTTTGTGGAATGTTGTTCAGCAATTGTGCGTTGCGCTATTCTGTAATTTATTGAAAAAGCTCTTAAGTGATGCCGTCAGATGCCAGCAGGGAAAGTGATTCTATAGATGGCGGAAAAGGGTACCCGATTAGGCTGATGCCGCCGGGACTGGCTCTTCTGACCAGCCTACCCAGCAGAATCAATTAGCCACTAGTATGGACAGGTCGTGTGACTTTATTGTAATTATTATTGTAAATACGTAAACTCATATTAAACCAGTTTGTTATCAAGAACCTGAAGTTATTGAGAAGTCCCCCACAGAACTAATAATAGTGTTTCAATGGAAATAATACCCAACATGCACATTCTTAAATCAAGTTTCAGACAGCCATACAATATCCATTATAGGACGTAATGTGTATCCTGTTGATGGACATTAGAAGGTCGTTCGAAACGTTGGTTTAAGAAACAAGCGCAAAATGGCGAACAACCCAAAAATTAACTGTCATAGACAGATCGAAAAAGTCAGACACTATTCAAACCTTCATTTTCCCAGCCCTTTATGGAGGCGACTACTAATATCTACAGGAACTCCAAAAACTGAACAAATCGGATTAATATCTATGAGAACCAAAGTGAGTACGAATATCTACAGCTCCACCTGCTGACTAATATCTATGAGAACCAAAGTGAGGACGAATATCTACAGCTCAAACTGCTGACTAATATCTATGAGAACCAAAGTGTGGACGAATATCTACAGCACTGACAGAGGTTGAATTTGCAATTATGTATAGAATGTTGGAATAACGTAATATTGCGTAGGCAGTTTAAAAAACTTAATTTATGTATGTATGTGAGTAAAAATCCCTAATATCGGACTATTGGACACATTTAGCTGATTATTAAGGATTTGGGTTTTTGTTTTAACAGCTTTCTTTATTTCGAGTGCTTCTAAATTATTTAGTCTGTGACCATGACCATTTCTATGTCAGGTTAGGTTAGGTTGTGGTGCCGTGTATTTCGAAATAAATAAATATCTTTGTATTATGACCTCCATGTTTGTTCAATAAATTATTGTCCTCGTAAACAGCAAAATACGTAATATTATGGAAAAACTTCATGTACGTACTTTAAACGTTTAAGCCTTTACGTAATTAGTAATTACGTAATTGAAGTAATTTATGCTTTTCCGGGCAACCTCTTGCTCAGCTGCCCTCTGTATATATTAGTCCAACCTACGCTCCATAGATATTAGTCACCACTGGGACCGTCATAGATATTCGTCCGACCATAGCTCTGTAGATATTAGTCCTCACTCTGAAGTTCATAGATATTAGTCCAACATACGAGCAGTAGATATTCGTCCGACATACAGGCTGTAGATATTAGAATCTGGAGTCCCCTTTATCAAAACTTAACAAAATGTGAGATGCCTTGGTCTCTAATTGATTTCATGCAGTTGCACAATGACGTTACATATACAGACATATATAGACGACCTGTAGAAATCTCAAAGTGGCAAGTCAAAAACAATTCAATTGTATTTCGTAGTTTTAGTACTAAACTGCCACACGTCGCTTAAGTTCGTGTGCTACCTCTTAGTAAATTGCATTAAAAAAAGTGCCGAAATGCCCTCGTGTGTGATGATCCCTCCTACTCTAGTCGGCCTTGAGTACTCGACGGAAATTTTTAATACGATAACGCCGCCCGGTCCTCCTGTTTATTTCGATCATATGCACATTGCACATATTCTTTGAATGTCTATCTTTGTCATACATGAACAACGTTTAAACTAAGAATTTACTCGAAACATAAGTACGGATTGCTTAAAAAAAATTAACAATTCCTCAGATTTTTTAGGTTAATTTCTGGCATTATTTCAATACGAAGCCACTGGCCCATACATAATAACAAAACAGAACGTGAAAAAACTACAAAAATTTGATGAATTGTTAAAAAAATTTCAACAACCCGTCGAAAATGTTTCCTACTTGCCACATTTAATTTTGAGTTTGTGAGACAATAGCAAGTCTACAAAATTGGTTGAGAAATATTATCCCATTGCTGAAATTTTTTTATAGACCAATGAGAACGAGCAAAATTAGTCAATTACCTGTCATTAATGTCATTATGGATATTTTTCTACTTTGCATAATGACAGCCAATGAGTGGCAGATGACGCATATAATATGGTACATTAGTGAGATCAATACAGACAACTAATAGAAGAATCATCAATTCTCTATTATGTTGTGTATTCATACAATAATTCTCCGGTTTGGTTTGTCCTTTAATGTATCGACAATTACCCCGATTCGTTCGTATAGTTTGTCTAGTCAATATTAACAAAAGGCTTCACATCGTCATCATCGTCAACTGCAGAGGCATTTATCGAGCCAATTGTTGTTGGAGTTCGTCAGAGATTCGTCAGCAAAAATAAATAATATCAAAGTACACATTCATAAATTTCCTTATTTGCCGCCTGCCTTTTAGAATGTTCCTGCATTGTTGTTTTACCCACTCCGTATGTATTAATTTTGATTCAGGATCCCATGGTCAGCCAGACGCACAAATGGGTCCATTCTGGAATAGCTAGGCATCCACAATAGGCTCTCAACTATCTGCCTACAATGTATTTTAAGATACTTTAGACACTGTTCGCCAAACTGAGAACTTGGAGAAACTAAAAAAGTCAATGGCAAAGTGGAAGGTGGCAAAAACTGAGGAAGGTCAACAATGCACTGGAGTGACCAAGCATCGCTGACGTCCGATACGTCAGTGTCCGCAGCTCTCCACAAGGCGTTGATCCGTGAAGTGTGGAGGAGCCTTGTCCACCATGGAGATTGGAACAGGAGTCACGATCTTCAGCAATGGAGAACCGACTTAAGACAAATGTATTAATTTGTCAACATTGGTCTTTACTTCGGCATCGGTTAACCCCTGGACTATAAAATTTTGCAAGGTTTCTTAAGCGACCTGTCAAAATACTGATTGCACGAAATAGCGGGATATTTTTCCCATTAAATCCGATTCCAGATAAAATCGCTGTTATTGAACATATTTCAAATTAAAACACTGTTTTTCAAAGTAAATAAACGACTCTTTCAGATTTTAGTATTACAAAATTTTTAACGCACACAAAGATGAAGTCGCGCGGTTTTGTGGTGTAAACTGTAATTACCACTTGCACAAAAAACATATTTAATTAGACAAAGGTATCATAAGAGCTATTGCCCATGTTTCGTTTTGTATAAAAACACTAGCAGACCCGGCCACACGTTGCTGGGGTTAACAAAACCTTTATAACCATCTGCACCACTCTGGCCGCTGCCCGCTGCCGCTTGGCCAGATATATTATGTGTTTTAATCAATTTACACAAAACATTGACAAATTATATACCTAAAAACCTTCCTCATGAATCACTCTATCTATTGGTGAAAACCGCATGAAAATCCGTTGCGTAGTTTAAAAGATCTAAGCGCACATACAGCGTGAGCGACTTCATTTTATACTTAGTAAAGATAAAGATGTATTAAAAAAAATTGCAAACCTTGACAAATATCTTTCAAATGTGTTGTTTCTTAGAATAATTCAAAATTCTCACTTTCTATGCAAACTAAAAGCGTGGAGTTCTCTCTTTATCACACTGTTTAAAACGTGATACAAGATGAGATAGCATGACTTTTGAAATAACATGGGTCCGTGTTAGGCTTGGAGAAATATCTCCCAAAATTGCTCTAGGAGAAATATCTCTTAAATTGCTCTAAAAGGATAAATCTAAAATATAGTTGAAGTCGTATAAATATAATGAAAAAGTGCTGAATATGTTAATGAAGTCGCCGAAAACATTCAAAATATGGTCTCACCTTCACTACGTAATTTGAAGATAAATGAGCAAAATGAACAAAATCTATTGCAATAAAAAAATCGTTGTTGTTTGATAACTTGCAAAGCAAAACATTTTTTTTAATATTAAATAATAATAAAGTATGTAAAAATATTTGCCTACCCCCCTAGCTAGGGTGAATATTGCTGTCTAAGATTATGAGCAATGTTTTAACTCATTTCGTTGAGGTCTTCGTAGTTCTTCTCTCTGCCTGAATAAGATGACGAAGTAGAAAATTGCTTACCTGAAAAGAAAAGAAAAATAACTATTAGTTTTCATCGCAAACATCGATAACACTGGTACATAATATTTATACTCATATTTCAATTTGGGAGGCGGGAATGGGTACCGCCGCCCCGGGAACCTTTATTGGATAACCAACACCTCTGCCATAGGTCACCCCAAGTGGTTCGCTACGTTTGGTGATTTAGCAGGGGTGCCCGGGTTCATGGGGTGAGGTTTGTCTAGGTCTTGGAGGCGGATGACCAAGACACACTGAACCCCAGATTCCTACCCACCACTTAAACCCTTTTCCTTCCCATAACTCTCCTCTCCTTCCTTTTCCTAAAAAAACACTCCACACAGCATCCCCAAAGATGACATAGGCCCTGAGGAAAATTATTTTCCTCAGCGCCTCCTGTGTGGAGCTCATGTAAAAAAAAAAAAATACTACAACAAAATAAAGACAGACATAATTAATATCTCTACATATTATTTTAAATTGAAGTCCTCTGCCGCGTCTGTCTGTCTGTTCGCGATAAACTCAAAAACTACTGAACGGATTTTCATGTGGTTTTCACCAATAGACAGAGTGATTCACGAGGAAGGTTTAGGTATATAATTTGTCAAGGTTTTGTGTAAACTGGTTGAAATGTACAATTAAAGGAGAAAGTCTGTATGTGGTGGACGAGCGGGCTGGCAAGCGAGCGGTGTGGATTTGATTTGTATGCAAATTAACAAATGCAAATTTGTATGCAAATTAACGCTGTGAGTTAAAATGTTGGATAACTATCCAGTAGATGGCATCCTGTTTCATTAGCCACAACAGCGCGTGCCGGGTCAGCTAGTAAGTAATAAAATAATACTATATTGTCAAATGCGCGATATTGAAAAGTTTATATCTTTGGTTTATGAATTCGTGTAAATGAAACATTACGCATATTTATATAATTGTCAATCTTATTAATTTTAATTTGGAAAAATGTCACAATTGGAATTGCGCGAACACGGAATCAGAAAGATACACTAAAATGAAAATTCTTAACTAAATAGTTGTTTTTTTTTTCTTTAATCTAATTTCTGAATGCGGTCATTAAGCTATCAAGTAAACAAGGCTAAATAAATTAAACTAAATAAATTAACTAAGCTTAACAAGAAAATGTATTTCAGATATACCCGCTAAACATTAGTGTGTTTCTTAAAAGCTTATTTAATAAAAAGCAAGTCATTAATTCTAATCGCGTCCAACCCTTATCCTACTTCTAGAACTAACACTAAAATGTTACGACATCTTTCTTCAGGTATTTTTTTTTTACATTACACCTGGCAACGGTTTTCCGTTAAGGATTTCTGTACACTTTTCACCTGGCAACGGTCTTCCGTTAAGGCTTTCTGTACACTTTCCACCTGACTGGAGTGTTTCCTAAAAGGCCCTACCTCCTTATCTCTGTGTTTCGCAGTAGGATAGCCACACTGTTGGAAAATGGCTATGCTACCTTAATAGCTAACTAACTACCTATCTGCTTAAATCTTTGAGCCATTGGCGACTAGCAGCTTTCTTCAAACGAATGATTGAAAAAATTATGTTTTGTCAATCACAATAAGCAGTATATTCGGAAAGTGATTATTCGGGATTCAGAGCAGAAGGTTTTTAAGGTAAAATTCAGCCTACACCCTATTTTAAATTTATGCACATTGCATTCATTTCTCGACGAAATTTTCAAAAATTTGCTTTGAAATTTTTAAAATTAGAATTACCTCTGTAAATTGAGGCGATAAAGTAAGTATTTATCTTCAATCAGAAAATTATTTCATTTCTCTACATATTATAAATTAAAGTCCTCCGCCGCGTTTGTCTGTCTGTTCGCGATAAACTCAAAAACTACTGAACGGATTTTCATGCGGTTTTCACCAGTAGATAGAGTGATTCATGAGGAAGGTTTAGATACACATCTAATTGGTCAAGGTTTTGTGTAAATTGGTTAAGGAGAATGTCTGTATGTGGTGGACGGTGGATTTGATTTGTATGAAAATCTAAAATTTTATGCCGAGATTTATGTAATTTTGCACATCTGACCTTCAAAACAAGAGGAAAGACACTGTCTACATTTGATTTCGAAAACTCTGTGTAAAGCCCGGGCAACGCCGAGGACTTCAGCTAGTTTATTATTATAAAAAAAATATATGATAAGTCCATATCTGATATGCAAACTTTTTGTTTAACGTTTTGATAAAGATTTTTTTGAGTTTGAGTTTTACTAACGGTGTTCATTCGAAGGGTAAATTTCTGACGGACTTAATTATTTGTCAACAAAAAACATACTTGCAGAAAATTGAGACTATTTGTTTTTGAAAGGCAAAATCCTGAGACAAATATTTTAAAACCTCAGCTTGATAAATCCTGCAAAAATTACAATATCCGTGATTTTTCACTAGTCTTTTTATGTCATCTAATGCTGTGTGGAGGGAGTTTTTAAGGAAAGGAAGGAGAGGAAGTTCTGTGAAGGAAAAAAATATATGAGGGGTGGGTAGGAATCTGAGGGTCCAGGAGTGAAGGACGTATAAATTCATCCCTGCGATTGAGGTCAAAAGGTTTCCCTCAACTAGTTTCACCCGCCATGCAGTAGATGGACAGACGCATCCACCGCCAAAACCTAGACAAACCTCACCCCATGAAGCCAGACACCCTTTCTAAGTCACCAAACGTAGCGAACCACTAAGGGTGACCTATGGCAGAGGTGTTAGTTCTCCAATAAATGGTTCTTGGGGCGGCCGTCCCCATACCCGCCTCCCAAATTGTCTTATCTATTCTAAAAATGCGAAACATCGTAATCAATGAATAAATCATGTACAATATTCATGCGAAATTTATCGAAGATAAATAATACGAAAAATAAACGAACTAATTAGTTTTCCACCTGCTCTGACATTGTTTTCAAACTGCTGAAAATCTCTCAACCTGTTTCTTTGCACGTTGCTATTCCTGCGAGTTGCTATCTACAATCTCAGGACACCCTGCTTCAAGCTGATATCTCGAGAGGCACTGCCTTATCCCATACTTTAGTATATAATAGTGTATGCTTTAGTATCCACAGTTTAGTATCACAGCCTCACCTCTTCACAATATCCGCCGGAACGATTGCTGAAAAATCGCCTCATTTCCGCGCCAAGAAAACGATAGTGCTTCGTTACGCTTTGTGGACCCGTAAAAGCGTTTTTTCTTCTTCTTACACTAAAGGGAAATCGATATCTTTGGGACACGCAAATGTTAATCTTGTTCTTTGATCTTTTGAACATGAAATAAAAATAATATAATCTTTCAGAGACGATACGATACGAAACGATTGTACCACCCCAGCCAGGAGCACTCCTGTCCCGGTGAGACCGGTACACCAGGGGGCACTGATATGTTAGGACTAAGAACACGTGCTCTGAGGATAGGGAGGAGATTGGAGTTTAATCGACCGGTATACGTGGCAACCTAATAAGCCAATATTGGAATTTAGGATGGTCAGGAACAAAGGAATGGATTGAGCGTTATTTTTTTTCCTCTCTTTATGCTTTCCTTTTTCTTGCCTCTTCTCGGCTCTTCTTGGATATTCCTGACTATTTCTGGCTGTTCTTGGCTATTCTTGCCCTTTCTTGGATCTTTTCATCTGTTCTTGACTTTCCTTGTATCGTGTTCTCCTTTACTTTTCTTGAGCGTTATGATTTTTTTCTTTTTTTCCTTTCCTTTTCTTTATGCCTTCCTTCTTCTTGCCTCTTCTCGGCTTTTCTTGTCTCATATTGCTTCTTCCCGTCTCTTCTGGGATCGATCTGTCTCGTTTTGACTCTTCTTGCATCTTCACGGGTCTTCTTGGTTCTTCTCGCCTCTGCTTGGTTCGTCTTGTCTCTTCTTGCCACTTGGTAATAAAATGAAAAAAATTAGATAAAATATTGAAATAATTTCACAGTTTCAAGTGAAACGTGGCGAAGTTCAAATTTAAAAAAAAATACATGTGTGCAGTTCGCACGCGGTAGAAGTGAAACCTTCAGAAAACTAAAGCAACATACATTCAATAATTCTATCCTATACCTAAATACTAGCTTTTATCATACATACATCATACTTCGTTTTATATCATTAACCTAGTATATTATTTAACTATTATACGAGTACATATTTCTTTTGTATTTCTTATCAATTTTATAATAATAATAATAATATTTGGCTAATTTATATAGCGCCGTTTTCGCGAAAAATCACCTCAAGGGCGCTGTACAAATAAATACATAAAATAATAAAATTACTGGCTTACAACTAAAATTTACAATTATTACTAGTGACTTACATCTAAGACTTATAGTTATCATACATACATCATACTTCGTTTTATATCATTAACCTAGTATATTATTTAACTATTATACGAGTACATATTTCTTTTGTATTTCTTATCAATTTTATAATAATAATAATAATATTTGGCTAATTTATATAGCGCCGTTTTCGCGAAAAATCACCTCAAGGGCGCTGTACAAATAAATACATAAAATAATAAAATTACTGGCTTACAACTAAAATTTACAATTATTACTAGTGACTTACATCTAAGACTTATAGCTAGTGGCTTATGACTAAGACATATAAACGCTAACCTAAACTGAACTCAATGACATACATGTTTACAATCATGACTTAAAGTTAGAGATTTACAACTAACATATAAGTATTTACATTTAAAAATACTTCTACACATCTTATACATGTTATACTTTCGCCAGAATCATCCACAGCGCCAGAAGAAGAAGGAAGTTTTTATCTCATTGTACTTCTAATAACAACTATATCACTTCAGATATATTATTTTTGTGTACCCATTCATTCTCATTTTGTTCCTAATAGAACACTGATACCCTCCTGTGTACCATTGTATAATTATCTGATTTATAACTTGATTGTAAAAGCTATTTTATGTCGTTTAAATAAATAAAATATACACGAGGCCTGAAGGGTTAAAGGCATGTACTCTGTTATTTTTTAATCTTTTATTCACCTGATAAATTTAATTCGTGTAATATGTTGTTTTCTTCTCTTTAGCGGCAAGATAGTTAAATGCTTTGTCAACACAGAAACTACGAATAACGCAATAGGATTACAATACCAGATACAAGCAGATACACAAGCTGGAAATCTGAAGAAATAATAAGAATAAGAAGAAATCCCTAAAAAGGATGTTGGATTTCATACTTGAATTAATGAGGCCACAACAACATGTGGAACAAAAAACGGTGACAGACAGACAGACTGTGACGTCACATCGATTGAACGCGAGGCTGCTACGAATTACAATTCGCTTCAGAGCCTCGGAACACTCATGCATTCTTGGCTCCGTCATTCATGTGTGTAACGCGTTGTTTTTTAGCCACTTCTTTGGAAGATGGTTCATGCCTATCTTGTACAGAATCATCATTTAGAACGGGCCTTTGTTTTAAGTGGTTCCATGCCAACTCAGAATAAAGTCAATTTGGGAGGCGGGAATAGCTACCGCCGCTCCGGGAACCATTTATTGGATGACCAACAAATGTGCCATAGGTCAACTCAAGTGGTTCGCTACGTTTGGTGATTTAGCAGGCGTGCCTGGGTTCATGGGGTGAGGTTTGTCTAGGTCTTGGCGGCGCATGACCAGGATACACTGAACCCCAGATTTCCTTCCCAGAACCCTCCTCTTCATCCTTTCCTTTAAAAAAAACCCTCCACACAGCATCCCCAAAGATGACATAGGAGGGAAATTATTTGCCTCAGAGCCTCCTGTATGGAGCTCCACACAGGAGGCCCTACTTGAAAAGAATATTCGAAGTAGCCCAAATTTATTTCACCAAGGGGGGGGGTCTAGATTGGAAGAAAAACTGCTCACGTAATTAATGCATGCCCCTAACCTAACCTATTTAACATTTTTTTATATATTTTAATTCACTTTTAACGTCTTTTCAAATGAGGTGTCGAGATGATTTCATTCTGAGTTGTCCGGTCACCGTTTTAGGTCCGTAGAATTTTGGTGATTTTAAGTCGGTAATTTTTTAAATAATATAGTTTATGTTATATCGTGGGGTAAGGGGGTAATTACTAAAACTAGGTAACTCCTAAATCAGCATTTTTGAGTTACACACAAAATGTATAACTCTATTTCCTCGTCTACAAATGTTACAAACTAAAATGCTAAAATCATCAAGTTATTTCAATGTGTTTTTGGTGGTTATCTCCAAAAAACGGTGTCGATTAATTTTATAATTAGGTAACTCTAGTTTTTTTTAACCACAAGTGTTTTTTCGTGTTTCAATAAGGAACTCCAGTCCATTTTTTTAAAACGTATAATATCCTTCTAACTTTTACAGAAAAAATTACAGTAAAATTATTATTTTTTTGTATAACTGCATATTTATTTTTAGAGTTAGTTTTAATAGTTAAAATAATTGTCAAAGTTTTAATATTTCAAGATCCCCGAAAACCACCGTATGTGTATCAGCTGTTCAACTGGCGCCATTTTGAAATTCAGAGTTCGAAAATAGTATAGGGAGAACCCTATACTATTTTTTTGTGCAGTAGTTTTTGAATATTTTCAATAATAGAGACAAACTCATAAGAGATACCTTTATTTTTTAAACTGAATTATATAGGCCTAAATAATGTTTCAATAAACACAACAACTAAATCTCTATAAACAGTGTGTAAATAAACTAATAAGATGAAACGTTGTTAATACGATGGCTTATTTCATACCTACATTCCCATACTTTACGGTGTTCAGTGACGTCACCACTAAACATTTCAATAATACCATCTTGACAGCGTGTTTCTATGACCCGATTAAAAATGGACTTTTTAATAATTTTTTAAAAACTCTGCGTTTAATATTATTAAATAAAACTTATATGTATATTCAGAATCAGCGTTTATTACTCTATATGAACATATTTTTTAAAAGCCATAATATTTTTCACTGGAGTTCCTTATCAGGCAACTAGACTTTGCTAGTTGCAGCACTAAAATTTGTGGAATTACTTAGTTTGCTTTCGTTGCATTTTTTTCGCATCAACTAGTTAGTCATTAAATTTTTGCAAAATAAATTCGTAAAAAAACGATTTTTTCTTATTCCCAATTATATTACGGTGCCCAACACATCAATCTACGAATTAACCTCTCAGGCTAATTAGTTCGGTTTTCGGAACAACTCATAAAGCTAGTGTTGCTAGATACGGTCTTATCTTTTCCTGGACATTTCTACTACTACTGAAAAATAATGAGATTCTTTTATCAGATATCAACTTTTCCTGCGAATAGGGTCCTAAAACACTGCGTGTGATTGCCGAAGCCTTTGTACGTGCACATGTCATTTTTGCAGTAATTTGACTATCTGAAATTATTTTGTGTACATTTTTTCCCAAGCAGTTTAAACTATTGTTACTGTTTTACATTATAGTCAACCATGTTTTACATTATGGTCAACTAATGCTACTTCTGCATTTACGATCTAAATTTCTTCCTTAGTATCTTTCTTTTTGAAAAAAGTGTCCATGCACCTTGAAATCTTTTTGGCTGACACCATCTTTTTATGCTTGGCACTATTGGCGTGAACCTACAACAATGCAATGCAATGCAATACAAATTACAATACAATTATTGAGATAATGTGTACAAAAGCAATAGGCATACTTAACTACCTACTTTTACATTTCTAGTATTTATGAATTTCGGGACAGTAAGGTATAATTACTGGACATGGGACCACACGCAAAATTTCGGGACCTTCCCGGAATTCCCGGCCATCTGGCAACCCTAAGAAAGCCTTACGTTGTGTCTCGCTTACTATCCATGTATGGTTATAAATATGATCTAAATGGTGCAAGAAAGAGAAATAACCACGCATTATATTCAAATCTAAAAGTTAACCGCAAAATAACTCAAATGAGCACCTTTATAAAACCAAAATATTCCTACCACAATTTAAAAAAAAAATGAAACTTTCGAAATTTTTTAACAATTATATTTACATGAAACGACAAAAAAGTGAGTTTGATGATAACGTTTATAATATATAAGCCTAATAAAATGTGTGTTTTTTTTCGATATCAGTAATTTTAGTTCGAAAAAACTTAGGATGAGCCATTTTTGCAATAAAAAATGTTAAATTTAAAAAATTATACGTTTATATTGAATTATAAAATTTGAAAGCGTATTTCATTATCTTTCAAACACAGTTTTAGTTTCAGAATGCGATTATAAATATTCCATTTATTTGGATTTTATTGTAAAGCGGAACCTCCAGGAGTCAGGACGGAAAAAGAGAAGAGGAGGATATGAAATATTTGCAAATGAGGTTCTTGCAAACAGAACAAGTCACTAAACATACCAAAAGCCGTTTCAAGCAATATTTAAAATCTGACAGGACGATATTGCGATACCTACTCTCAGCTGGAAATACTGGCAGTAATATCATCATCAATATAAGAACCATACCATAATCTTTAATAATACCTAACATTTAAAAAAAACAAGACTCCCAACTGTAAGCCAGGGACTAAGGCATCCCAAATCGGGGTATGTTGTGAGGCTGAAGGGAGTAGGAAGGGGAAGGAGATAGAGATGGGGAAGAGGAAGTTTTGGAAGTATATTCCAATGCGTCGACTATAATACATCACGGAGCCTGTCAACAGTCAAATTAACAGAACTTTTCAGTACACCCTCCCACCCGGCTTAATTACAAATTCAAATCCGCATACATCTGTTCCAATCCGCCCCCGACAAGCCGATAATTCAATTTAATCTCGTCGTTTTTTCATCCCGCCCGCAAGCCCCATTTATTGTGAACCATTTTGTGCACAGCATCCCTAAAAACAGCCCCATTAGCAGCGGGTTAAATCCTGGCTGCGGATGAATAATTCAAGGAATGGTAACACTGCCGGCCAAACCGGGTCTAAAAACGGATTTATTAAAACAAAAAAGCACATCCATGCACACTAGAATGATTAGACGGATAGATTGTAGATATAAAATCAAAAACGCTGGCTAGATTAGTTTAGGTGCGTGTAAAGGTTGCTTCCATCAATGATTTTCATTGTCCTATGTTTTGTCCTGTGTTTTGCATTGTCTTATGCTATCAAGTACCTCAGGAAGAAAAAACATTACTGCCACAGACCAAAGTCTTCTTCAGACTGTTATTACGGCCACTGAAAATGAAAAGGCTAAACCCGCACCAAAACCGGAATACCCGCTAATCGCTACAGTCGACGTACAGACAGAAATAATATATTTATATTTCCTAGAGAATTGCGGCGGTCATAGTATAGCAGAAATCGAAAGTGAACGGGCGACTTTCTTCCAAGATCGAGTTTCCAGATGATATGAAAGCCTTGAAATCGGTTCATTGGCCAAGTCAAGTGCAGAATTATAATATTAATCGGATAAGTTCACAAATCAAGTTGAGTACAGTAATAGTTGTAAATTACTCGTAAGTATGTATACAGAAAAAGTTTGAATAATTAATAACAGTTTTAAATTAGAAATAAGAGAAGCAATAAAGAGATAAGAAAATGGTCTCTCTTGAAAATCCTCAGCCATAGAAATGTTAAACTATTTTTACCCTACCCATTTAACTACTTACAACAAATTACAACATATACGATATGTAAAGTTCTTCAATCCCAGTGATTGAGATTGAGATCACTTGAATTGAGTTCGGGAAACTCCAATAAAGATCGAGATTACTTTATCGTAAAGTTCATAATGAATATTTAACTGGACATACGTCCTACTGAATCACTGAATGTCCTCAGTAATTCTGAAGCCAGAGAACCCGTCACTGAGGTAGCCCAGCTATCTATAGTGTATTATCGGCTATTTCCGTAACCGTTCGTGTCTAACGGCGGTAATCGCCACATTTACTACTTAACTTAGAGACACCTCAAAATTACGTATATAATCCTACAGATACCACAGAAAACAATAAGTAGAGTTTAGAATAGACAGATAATTGAAAATATTAAATAACAGAAAAAGTCTAAACACTTATTCCACTGTTTTAAACTTATTACAGCAATGTTGTCACCAGTAAACAAAAATCACAATAATTAATCATCTCTGAGATAATAAAAAATGGTGCTGGAGAAAAGTGCTCAGTATTCCATGGACAGCAATACGCACAAATGTGTCAATTCTGGAAGAGCTAGACATCTATAACAGGCTTTCAACTTTCTGCCTACAACGTATTTTAAGATACTTTGGACACGTTACTCGCCAAAGTGAGGACTCCAACATGGAGAAACTCATAGTCACTGGCAAATGGAAGGCAGAAGAAGCAGAGGAAGGTCACCAATGCGCTGGAGCGACTAAGTGACTAAGTATCACTTGATTCGGTGTCCTTGGCTCTCCGCGCAGTGCAGAACCGGGAGAAGTGGAGGAGCCTTGTCCACTATGGAAATTAGAGTTGGGATCACGATCCTTAGCAATAAGGAACCGACTTAAGAAGAATATAATAAAGAAAGTTCCAAATTTTAATTCCTTATTTCATACATCGAATCTAAGGCAATTCACAGCAAAAGAAGAAGAAATTGCTGGCATGCAAAATATAAAAATAAATAATAATTAACAATATTTAAAGAAACCGGAACTGCAAAATGCTTACAAATTGTATGCAATCAATTATAGACTGTTGCATAACTTTTTTCAAACAATCTCAATTCTCGATATTATTTCACAAAACAAAGCCAAAAACGACAGCGGCCGCACAAGTTAAATATTATTCTTCTCCAGCAAACCTGTTCTTGCTTAAGAATGCCAGCATGCAAAAATGGCAGAATGTAAAACGGTGCATTCGGTATCTAATCTACTCGTGAACAAAACATGTGTTTTCGGTTGGCCTGATTCTAATATTATTATAACACTTCTAGAAAGTGAAAAGAAAATGGTCTTTGTAATTTATCTCATTTTATCTGGGGGCAACGATTTGTTTTGCAACTGCAAGTCTACACTGTGAGATCATTTACGGTAATCTTGATTAGAGCATGCTATGCGAGAGGAGAGCGGTGCATTTATATTTCTAATGACTGTTGATAATATTATGTATGTACATATTGTTATTACACACAATATGAGATTCATCCGGGCGTTGTTTTTCCACATATTTCTACACGATTTGGAAACATGGACAACTTAAAGCCGGCGAAAGAAAGCTGGTAAGCTTCCTAGAAATGTGGCACTGGAGAAAACTGCAAACAAATGTGTCCATTTTGGAAGATCTAGGCACCCACAATAGGCTTTCAACTATTTTACTATTTATTATGCATCTTTATTAATTCTATTACAATTGGTGTTATGCTATAACTCACTAGGAACTCCTGTGTTGAGAGCAGGCGCAGTTTATAACAGAAAAACAAATAACAATACAATATAACGTTTAAAATAAAAGCCAATCACCGCCGTACAATTGGAAATGCATACTTTTAAATTGGGTTTGATAAAATCTTTGATATTCGATCTGTTTTGGCTGATGATCCAAGACTTGATTTATATTTAAAATAATTTGTGTTCTGTCTAATGGTCCGTGGAAAAGCATTGTATAGCTTTGTTGCAAAGTATATAATTTTTTTTTTGACCAAAAGTTGTTTTAGCGAAAAGGATCGGTAAGAGATTATGCCCTTTGGTTCTAGTATCTGGAGCAAATTGGACATGTCAAAAAATATAACGTATTTTAAGATACTTAGTTGCTCGCTAAATTGACGACTCCAACCTTGGAGTTGTGTCTTCGGGAAACTGGTGAAAGGGACATTCTTCTGCAATGTGTTCGGTTGTTTGCGTTTGACAATATTCACACAAGTGTCCTTAAAATGCAAAATAGATAACGGTTAACAGAATAACAAACAAAAAAAGGATTGTTGATTATTCATGAACCAGTTTCAAGTTTGGACTTTAATCAAGCGTCCACAGGTTATTAAAACATATACTTATAATCACGAATGACTACGATTCTCATATCCCACATACCTACAACCAGCTGCACGCCATATGGGTAACATTCTCACAATTTATTTAGTCAACGCGATATCAGAGCTATATACTATTAGGTGACAGTTTTAAGATCTGATTGCCATATGGTCCATAATATTAGTGAGAGATTATCACAGCAGATGAGATGCGGAGGATGCAAGGTGTCGCTTCCGCTTGCCGATGTGAAAACAATGACCGCACTGACAAATTGATTAATAATGCATCGATAATTAATTCAACAGTATTATTACTTAACAGCTCGTGCAGCATTTTCGGTGAAACAGGAAGTGTGGTAGGCGTTTTAATTACAAAGCAGAAAATATGTTGAGTTCTGACGTCACGAAATTGGCACAGATTTTACTCCCTGTAATTTCTAGTTCAATTCAACTATTTTCAGCTCAAAATGGTATTTTTATTATGAGCAATGCAGTTTTAAAACATCACTGTAAAAATATTTAACGTTTTCTCACTTCCTTTTAATATAAAAAAACATAAAATCTCCATACTTCATGGCTATTTGGTGAATTTCACAAATAATTCACGGCAATGGCTTTGTGGTTAATTTTTTCAGGATGTACCTTTAGGTATTTTGCTACAAAAACATTTTTAAAATCAATAGGTTTTTCAAACCAAATACTTTATAATGTCGAACAAAAAAGTCAACAATTACGAAAACAAATATCGAAACAAGTGTTGGCTAAGTTTATTAAGACCGTTAAAAAGTTAGAAGGTCCGGTTAGGTAAGGTAGTAGTCATTGTGATTACTAATACTTATGTAAATTATAAAATCATCAGCAAATAAGAGTATCTTACCTCCATCAAAAACGGTAGTTACGTCGTTGATAAAAAGAAAAACTATACTAGTCTTAAACGTGGCCCCTGTGGAACGCCGGTGAAGATCCCAAACTGGTGTGAAAAGTGCGAAAACATAAAAATATGATATTTTTCTTTTATGCAGATAACTTTCAAACTATCTCAAAATCTTCTCCCTTATTCCATTCTTAATTTATGAATGAGAATTTTATGCGAGACTTTGTCTAAATATATAATAATAAATCTCTTTCGCCTTTGTCGAAAGCCGTCTGTTTGCACAGTACTAAATAAATATTCCTGCTATATCATTAAAATTTAGTTTTTTTTTATCGGCTGGATGTCGATTGGGCGCTATACCATTATTAAATATATACCTGCTCGATACCATTTGTATATGTTTCAATGCCTACTTTATACACATGATTCATTACGAGTCATTCGTTCTTATTCCATTAATGAGTACTTAATAATATATACCTGGTGAAGGCAGGCACTAGGCATTGCTCCAAACCAAAAATGGAACATTACATACAGCCAGAGAGTGGAGAGTGGGCTCGAGACCATTGAATTCATTATTTCTGAATAAAAACTTCCAGTATTAAAATAAAAAGCTGCATTTCCATTTACGGTAAATCTTGTTCTGCGAAAATATCAAAATAGAGACTTGATGAAAATTCGTTATTATAAATGTAATCTTGGCTACGAAGCAGAAAAACTATGTTTGTTTCGGAAGCATAAAAATAAAAGGCGAGTTAAGTGTAGAGGGAAAGATCTATCTGTTGTTCACATAAATAAACCACTTTTCTTTAAAAAAAAACGAAAGACAAACATTCCCGGGTTATGAATAGCCTAAAAATATTATAAATTTCCTCCTACGAATCACAGTAAGCGAAAAGTGTTGCTTGTATCGTGATGGAGGACTTAGCCAGCCGAGGAATTGAACTCACGATGCCTAGATGCGATGCCAACTCAATCACTGACCGGTCAATGGCCGAGTTGGCAGATATATATAATAATAATAAATAATAAATTTGGACAACTTATATAGCGCTGTTTTTGCGAAAAATCGCCTCAAGAGCGCTGTACAAATTAGCATGGATTTTACATTAGAATTTAATTAACTTAGGAGGCTAGATAACAACTCGTCTTGCAGCTAGCTATCAAGCGCATGGATTATTGGAATTCTAGCCCCCCGATAAAATATATATATGCATTTAATTTAATTTTTAAATAATTGAAAATATGAGCATCATTTTTTGGCTTTTGTAAAGTGTGCGGGGCCAAGTCCTATTCCAAATCTAAAAAAACTCTAAATCTATACCAAAATCTGTTTCTCTGAAGATATAAAAACTATCAAACGATGAGCTCGGCGTAATGAAACTCGGACAGATTTTTCTCGCTAAAGTTTCCACAACAATGCGATTATCTTCAGTTCGAACATCATTTCGATCATCAGCTTTAAAGTATCCATAATTGAACGTAAAAAGTACTCACCTACACATCTTAAAAAACATTTTTCGATTTTTTTTTTTTTTTTTACAGTGAATACCGCACAAGAAACTCAACTGCTCCCGTCTTGACCAATGAGACTATGGCATCCCCAATTGGGGTATGTTGTGAGGCTGAAGGTAGTGGAGAGGGGAAGGAGGTGGGGAAGAGGAAGGTTGGGAAGTACCTGGCTATTCAGATCTGGTCACCAAACACGGCTAAAGCCATTTTCAAGCAACGTTTCAATTCTGAATGGTGGTCTTACACCAGGGCGATACTGATAGTATCTTCCACTCTGAAACATGCCGCAAATATACTATATGTATATTATTTTAAATGAATTAATTGTGAAATAACACAAATTAATCAAATAAAATTTATTTGCGCATGCCGGGTTCGAACCCGCGACCTCAGGATTGTGAGTCAAGAGTCTTACCCACTGGACTACTTTCGTTTTATTATTCAATAAGAAAAATAAAACGAAAAAATTGTGTTGAAATACGGGTGAAGCCGGGCAGTAACTACCAGTATAATGCAGGTATACATAATACGAATATCAAAAAAAAATATATGAATAATCTCATTTATAAACCGGAACTACAAGGTTATACGCCAACCCAAGTTCGAGTTCCGGAGGAAATGGACACTTCACTCCAACGTAACATATCTGTTTCCTTTCAAATTTGCGTACAAAGAAAGCGCTAGTTCACGATGACTCATTCTTATATTAATAAAACGGATATCCGTGAAAAATAGCGGGGACTGCGAGGGTGCAGATTTACCCTACCTATTTAGCTTTTCGAAAATCAAACAAAATGGAAATCTACAAAGGTGCACTTAAATTGTATACTAAACTTTGCACGTGGTGGCATGGATGCAGAAAAATTTATGGTTTTAAAATAAAATTCTTTCCTTATGTAGTTAGTTCCCACTTTGGCCGCCTGCAATCGTAGGCATAATATAAAGCTGTGGGTACTAGTATCTCCATTCAGAAATTTTATAGAGGAACGTGTTTCTTTTTTCTTTGTAAAAAAAACCAAACTATGTTTAAAATAGGGCTATTTGACAAATCTATACTGTTACTCCCTCTACCTCCCCCTAACCCGCTACCAAAGTTGATGTTCCCTCTTTATCTTCTATTTTTCTGGTAAACAATCTCTAACTCTTTAATTTATTAAACAATTTTTAAAATTTTGTCAGAGGGTGAAAATAATTCCGTTTTTCAACGAAATTCAAATAAATGGAATATTTCTGAATGTATCCAAAAACTAAAAACAGTTTTGAAAAGGTTATGAAATACCCTTTCAAATGTTATAATTTGAAATAAACATATAATTTTTGAAATATAAAAATTGTGCACGCAAACATAAAAAGTTTTAAAAATGACTCACCTTACGTTTTTTCTAACTAAAATGACTGATAACGAAAAAAAATAAAAACACCAACATATTTCAATAGTCAAATGTAACAAAACGTTAACGTCAACTCACTTTTTTGTCGTTTCATGTAAAAATAATTAATAAATAAAAAATTCCCGAGAAACTTTGGATTCATAGAGGTGAGGTAATTCCATTTTAATAATTTTTGTGATTTGAATACAAAGCATAGTATTTGCTTTTTCTAACAGCGTTTGTATCATATTTCTAGAGTAAGGGACACAAAACTTTCTACGAGACCTGTACGATTTGTTCCGAAAACTGAACAAATTAACCTGACGGGTTAATATGTTTTATGCATCCCTGATGAAGGTTAAGGTCGAACCGAAACCGGTTGGATAAATATATAAAATAGAGTGGTATTCAAACAAAGTTATTCTATTGTAATTATTATAATTGCATATACCCAAAAAGTGTTTGCTACATGTGAAAATTTAGACTGTTCCTCTTTTGGGTGCCTTCGTAGATATGTTTACGATTTTTTTTTTTAAATATTTATTTCACGAGTCTTGTAAAAGGTATGGGTTGAACAAGAAATAGACCGACGAGCCCAATTTTATTTGCCAACTTATTGTGGGGAGTTTAACTAGTTTAGCTTATTTCGCTGCTTAGGTATTATCACATTATCAGAAATGTATGATAATTAGTGTGTGGGCGCAAAAGATGGAGTCCAAAATAGAGAGGAATAGCAGATGATATCATAACTTGTTATGTTTTGATTTATAAAGCCAATTATTATTAGTTGACATCCTTTGTGAGTAATATTACTATGGTCACTTGAACAGAAAATATTTGAGATCTGGGAGAGGCGAATTTCATTGGATAGATGTCAAGATCAAAAAGTGTGGAGCAAAGTATTTTCCATCGCCTTGATATTGCGTAAATAGTATTGCTGACGGTTTATATTAGGTAATGTACATATTTATACTAAACCAGAATACAGCATAAGAAATGTTAAAAATGTTATCTTAGAAGATAGCCCATATTATGAGACATGAAAAATACCGTCCCTTTTAACATTCGGAAGACAGAAATAGTTTTATTGTCAAGGCTGAGGAACTTGCTACTGAACAAGGATGCATTCGTATTTCAGAAGACCGAAATGGCCAGTTGTTTCAAAGAATTTTAACAATTCATAAATTTTTAAGTTATTTTTCAAGTTCTGTGAAAGTCCTATATAGTCCTATAGTCCTAGATAGTTATTATCCAAGTACTGTGGCCCATGATGAAAGAATAACAGAACTGGAAAGGAACTTTCGCAAAACTTGAATTTTAACCTAAGTCTTTCTTACTGGTCGGATCCGATCTACGCTAGAAGATGATGCTCTAAAATCTACGCTGACAAAATAAGTCACAACAGTTCTACGTAAATTTTTATTGTTAAAAGAAGTGGATTGTATTAGATCTTTGATCACAGGTTTACACACCGTGTTTTTGAAAGGAAAAATCTCGAATGTCGAGTCATGTTGTGGGAGAAATTATGTCAGACATATAGGGTCACTTTGTGGAAAGAAAGATTTTAAACAAATGAATATTGGATAATGTTTTGCCGAAGAAACATGATATTAACCGAATACTCAGTAATGTTGTTCAAAGAAGACTATTAGATAAATATAGGGTTTTGTTGAAGAGAGAAAAAAATATTAAACAAATATTGAAAAATGTCGTGAAAAGAAGGATATTAAAATGATATTTACTGAGTATTGGGTGATGTTGTAGAAAGAAGAATTTTAGAAAAATAACTGGTCAAGTCGAATAGAGAACGAAATATGCAACAAATATTGGATATCATATGGATATCAAGGAATGCTGTCCTTGTTCTACCGGTATTACAATGGAAGATGCTCCGAGGAACTAGCATCATTGATCCCTTCGGCACCGGTGCATAGTCGGGAAACACGCCAAACGCGTGCCCAACATTTGTACACAGTTGACATTTGTCACATGAGAACGGGTCGTTTCTTCGACTCGTTCTTGTGTTCAACAGCTCGGCTGTGGAATGATTTGCCGGCCTCTGTGTTTCCTCCTTCCTACAACATGGGTCTCTTCAAGACCAATGTTCATTCCTTCCTCTCCTCAAAAAGACCCTCCACACAGCATCCCAGATGACATAGGCCCTGAGGGAAATTATTTTCCTCAGGGCCTCCTGTGTGGAGTTAATGTAAAAAAAAAAAAATAATAATAATAATAATAATCTTGTAAGCTGAATATTGGATGATGTTAGAAGGAAGAATATTGACAAAATATTGGGTAATTTTGTGGGAGTACGAAAAAATTAAAAGGCAGGAGAGATAGTGTTGGGAAAAGAAGTCTAAATACTCAGATCTAGCCTAACATTCATTGAGACAACACAGCAAAAAAAATATCATTCGAATAAGAAAACTTTTTTTTCGTTTGCAGGCACATTTGATATTAATTGATCTATTACTAGGGATATAATAATACATAACCTTATATCAAGTATTTAAAAACGTGATGATAATTATTGCAGACATGAAAGTAAAAACTAGTTCTGAAAGTTCAGGGTCGAGTCTATTCTGTATGTTTATTACAAAAGTAAAACAAGAACATCTCGCTGCACGAAAATAACCTATTATTTATTAAAAGACATTTCGTAATAATAATGCTTGGCACGCGGAAATAGGCAACGACTGTTTAAAACATTAGATAGTGAAAAACACAGGTTAAAAAGCAATACTTTATAACATGAAATTAATATAGGTCGTTAGATAATATTTTGCATGGCGCATAATTTTATTAGCGTTAATTATTTACGCTGTCTGTACACATGGAAAACACACAACACGCATACGAAAAAACATAAGTAGAACTGTATAGGACTGACGACAGTCAGCGCACTATAATTCGCAAGGCCAAAAGATTATCTGGGTCGGTGACGAGATTCGCGTATTGAGCGCAATATTGTCGGGTCATAGGTCGACAATAATAATCTCGTACTAAACTTATGACTGTATTAACTTTATTACGATTCACACATATAATCTACACGAAACAATAATAATAATAAAAATGCCAGGACCTAAATATTTGTTGTGGTTCACACGGGGCTAGTAAGGAAACAGTTGGCAACTGAAGTTGCTGCTTTTATTGGCAATCCGCACGCACAACGTAATTTCTCAGAAATCAGTTTTCAACGCCGACGCAACCAGTCTCTCGCAACACGCCCGCGTGCTGCAGTTTCTAATTGCGTCGCAGTTGCAAGCTGTTTTCGAAAAATTTGAGCGAAAGTCCGAGCCAGAAAAAATTATTGGTTTTAATACGTCTAATTTGTAAAAATTGTTGCCATGGTTGAGCAAGACAGCGTTAAATTTGTTCAGTAGGTTGAAAAATTTTCTTGTATTTATGATTATGCAAGAAAAGATTCATCTTTTTCTATGTTCATCTTTTTTTATGTAAAAAAAAGATGAACCCAAAATCTTATTTTAGACGATTCTGCCTTTTTTTAATGTGATCACAGTGGATATGCACAAGAGTCCCAACTGCTCCCGTCTTGAAGCCAATGAGACTATGACATCCCCAATTGGGGTAAGTGTGAGGCTGAAGGTAGAGGGGAAGAGAAGAAGATGGGTAGACGAAGGTGAGGTAGTACCTGCTATAGCAGATCTGGTCACCAAACACGGTTAAAGCTATTTCAAGTAATGTTTCAATTCTGAATGGTGGACTTACACCAGGGAGAAACTGAGAGTACATTGCACTCTAGAAAGTGCCCCAAATATATTACATATTATTTTTTATTAATTAAATGTGATCTAACTACAAAGTAATCAAACCAGGAAAACCAGGATTAGAATAAGCGACCTTCGAATTGCGCGAGAGCGTTACCCCTCGACCACTGACTGAAATCGTAAAATTTGAGGAGTGACATGAGAAAAGCTTGGTCGCCAACCAATTTGCAACTGCTGTCGCCAAACAAATTTAGTTTGGTTTCGGTTTCCTCGTATGCGAATGCCCTCGTACCCTATTTTCAAGCGTCGTTAAAGAAAACGAAGATACAACGGAGCTATCGGTGGAATACCTTTATTGTGGGAGTGTGGTCATCAGGTGATAATGAGAATGCTGAATTGTT
Source organism: Limnephilus rhombicus (assembly GCA_929108145.2). Lineage (NCBI taxonomy): Eukaryota > Metazoa > Arthropoda > Insecta > Trichoptera > Limnephilidae > Limnephilus > Limnephilus rhombicus. The sequence continues at coordinate 51,409,943 of OV815280.1, read as the reverse complement.
ACGAACTGTTCTCTCGCACAGATTTCTTCTCGGATAACAAAGAAGCAATCGTTTGAAGCACGCAACGTGTCTCGATAAGGAATTGATTACACCAAACGAAATTGAAAACCTTTATAAAACCCACTCAGGGAAGAATGGAGGAATTATATTGAATGAAGATAGAATACTAATTGGTTTATCCACAATAGGTTGCCATTATAGCTTGACATGGTTAACCGCACAGGCAGCCAAAGGAGTCTTTTTCCACAGATTTTTAGCCACAAACAAAACGTATTCGTACGATTATTTCGTGGGCTTACTGCGGAAAAGCACTAAGTCAAAAATACTAGTTTCAAGATAATTGAATTTGAATGTTTGAGCAACGTTAACTTATTAAAAATATATTGAAGTCATTATAGGGACGAATAGAGTATAATAGATTGTTTTATTGTCTACTTATGCCTGTGCTTATTATTTAAAAATAACAGAAAAATTCATACTTTTTTTCAAAAAATAGGAGAGTTATTGCATGACTTAATGCTTTTTCGCTGATACAATGTTGCAACTTTGAAGCTCAAGTGGTATAATTTTTTTATCACATTAAACCGTCAAATCTTTTTTCTTGGAATGTGATATTGGTATCATTTTGTTGTATAATTTTGATATCACACAATTCTGATCAATGGCTTCTTGTCGCCTACCCCTACGTATATTAAGGACATCAATGAGAAATGAATATTATTACTTTTGTAATATTTTATCCGCTCTTGACATCATTTTTGTCAATAATAATTCAATTTAGTCAGCGAGAAACTTACCTTACACAAACTGTCAGATTTTGAATACCAAAGATAAACAAAAAAATCGTTCAACGAAATAGTATTAAGTCTGACTTAATGCTATTTCACACGGTGTAATTATAATAATATATCACGGTACAAAATCAGCAAAATTTTGTCTGCTTTTTCGCAGAGTACCCACGATTTATTGAGTAGTCGTAAGAAAAGTGAGCAAGTAGAAATAATGGATATCCACACTTGGATCTCCCGTGATGAGGATTTCATTACACATATTAAAATGTAATAGTATTCATAACACCAAGTAATTATAAATACCTTTATTATGAAGTTTTTTTAGTGCAGCTGAGTGGTTTCGGTTTCAGTCTGTATTTGGGGTCAGTAAATTTTCTATTTCTGATATCCCTATGTTTTGCATCCAGCTTTTAATTGAGATTTAAATGTTATAATGTTGTTATAGTTTTTTTAATGAGAGTGGGATTTTGTTGTAGAGTTTAGCATAATAGTATAAGAAGCTTTTTTGCCCAAGTGTTGTATTTGTAGTTACTTGTTAGATCTAGTGTTACGTGCTAGTTGTTATTTCTTGTGTTTTGTATTTATGAATGTAAAAAAGTATTGGTTTAGGGTAGAATTGTTTAATTGACATGATGTTAAGATTGTGTCAGTGCTAGTTCTTACAGGAACTGTCAGTATAATTTTCATGATGGATTTTAATTGGTGAATTTAGAATATTGTCATTTGAACTGCCCCATGTGATAATACCATATTCTAACATCGATTTGGAGAAAGCCATGTAGATTTTAATTAAATCTTTTTTTAATGAGGAATAATAAGCTCAGTCCATTTTAAATATTGATCAATTTTTACACCTAGATACGTGGTCAATGTTTATAACGATTTATAATCCCCATTCGCTGGGCGCCATACAATCGATACAGCTGAATTCCTGCAACCTTTCGCACACAATTCAACGCCTGAAAGATAACAAGCCAGATTTATGATGCTTGCATCTACAGATCAGATCGAGATATCAGAGTAGCGCACCTGGGCGCCCATAAATCCAGATCGCGTGCCCAGATAACCCTTTTCCTACGCGATCCATGACAATAACAAAATGATGCCGTGTGGCACAGGACGTTATCTCGTGTGACATACGACATTGTGCCATTATTTACTTCGTGCAATTTCAACTGAAAAGACTAAAATCAATGCTAGAATACACCGGTCCAAAATCATATGTTACTGAAAGGAGGTTAATGCGCTCTCGAAACCATAACTACTGGAATGATTTTACTATGCAAGTGAAGCAAGTAAATTACTTTAAAACACTCGGGGGCTATTGTGTGTATTGTTACACCCAAGTTGAGATATTTTCTCGAGCACTTTTTATGTGAATACCGTACAAGAGTCCCAACTGTTCGGATCCAGTGAGAACATGGCACATACCCAATTGGGATATGTTGTGAGGCTGAAGGTAGTGGGTGGAGGGTGGAGGAAGGATATGAGGGAGAGAGACTCCAGATACTAATATCTACAACCTGTATGTCGGACGAATATCTACAGCTCACATGTTGGACTAATATCTGTTAACTTCAGAGTGAGGACTAATATCTACAGAGCTATGGTCGGACGAATATCTATGACGGTCCCAGTGGTGACTAATATCTATGGAGCGTAGGTTGGACTAATATCTACAGAGGGAAACTGAGCAAGAGGTTGTACGGAAAAGCATAAATTACTTCAATTACGTAATTACTAATTACGTAAAGGCTTTAACGTTTAAAGTACGTACATGAAGTTTTTGAATAATATTACGTATTTTCCTGTTTACGAGGACAATAATTTATTGAACAAACATGGAGGTCATAATACAAAGATATTTATTTATTTCGAAATACACGGCACCACAACCTAACCTAACCTAACTGACATAGAAATGGTCATGGTAACAAGACTAAATAATTTAGAAGCACTTGAAATAAAGAAAGCTGTTAAAACAAAAACTCAAATCCTTAATAATCAGCTAAATGTGTCCAATAGTCCGATATTAGGGATTTTTACATACATACATCATACATACATACATAAATTAAGTTTTTTAAACTTCATACGCAATATTACGTTATTCCAATACGCTACCTATACATAATTGCAAATCCAACCTCTGCCAGTGCTGTAGATATTCGTCCACACTTTGGTTCTCATAGATATTACTCAGCAGCTGTAGATATTCGTCCTCACTTTGGTTCTCATAGATATTAGTCAGCAGTTTGAGCTGTAGATATTCGTCCTCACTTTAGTTCTCATAGATATTAGTCCGATTTGTTCAGTATTTGGAATTCCTGTAGATATTAGTAGACGCCTCCGGGAGAGAAAGGTTGAGAAGTACTTGGTTATTCAAATGACGTCATCAAACACCTTACAAAAAATCGAAATTCCATGTTTACACGAATGAAAAAGGGTGATTTTAGATTTAGATTGTATTTACTTCCTGACAGAAAAAAACGACAAGACGCTGTTTTCTTTGATAGAATGTGCAAATAGAGATAATAGAATGATTAACGAAAGATGTCTATGTACTTTACAAAGCGTTCTTGAGGTGATTTTCTCACGAAAACGGCGCTGTAGAAATGATCCAAACATTATTATTCTATTTTTATTAGAATCACTCTTTTTTAAAGGTCTTCTAACTTTTGAAGGTTATTCTCATCAATGTAATGTACATCATTGAAGTAGAAGATAATAGTAATAAATCTTATCGAAAATATGAAAAAAAGAACAAGAACATCATCATATCGAAGTTACAAACCAGTTCTTAAAACATTTGTTAATTGATATTGAAAATGAAAAATAAAAGAAACGAATTGGTTAAGGCGCCTATCCCGGCAAGACGACAAATCCTGGGTTCAAGTCCCAGTTGCGATCGTTAAATTTTTATTTTTCTATGTCATGTTCTTTTTCGTGTTTTCGTTTAGATTAGTTCTTCAATGATGTTATTATTTACTATCCAGCATTCCTTACTATTTCCTTCCCAGAGAGTGTAAACACAAAACACACCGAACCATACACATCCTGTTGGATTGTATCTATCACGATTTGTATTTACGAACGATAAACATGGATTTTCAAAATATTAACGGCTGGCAACATTAAACTGTGAAATTATAATGCGTTAAGTAAAACTCAACTTTCATTCAATGAAATGGTGCCAACATGGCGGAAAACACGTCGATAGATAACAATAGACAGAAGACAATAAGATATTTTATCGTTTCCTTTTACTTTGTATTGTTAACCCCTCAGACTAATTTGTTCGCTTTTGGTAACAGCTCACACAGGTCTCATAGAAATCGTACTTCAATCGTACTGTCACGGCGGGAAATATGATCTTGTTATGATTGGAATATGATTGAAACTGCCTCTTATTCTTTATTATAATTTAGTTTTAATGAATTCTTTTTGTTAATATTGCTCTTTAGAAATTGCTTTGTATATACTGTATATTCTTTGTTTCACATAATTTAATCAATTTTGTATTTGGTAAGGACATGTAAGGAACACTGTAGGATTAATTTTAAGTTTATTATAATTAAGCGCACTTGAAGTGAAATATCACAAAACTGCGCTATATAAATACTACGTTATTATTATTATTGTGGTGAGTTGACTACTGCGGAGATAGTATAATCTAAACGGCATTAGAAAGAGAAAACCTACGAAAAAAATAAAATGAACACCTCTATGAAAACAAAGTGTCCGACCGCAATTTAAAAAAAAATTATGAATCTGTGAATTTTTTTACATGAAACAACAAAAAAAAGTTTACATATAATACACCAGTCTAATAAAACAAATACGTGTTTTTTTTTTTCGTTATCAGTATCACTAATTTTAGAGAGAAAAAACGTAATTTTAATCATTTTTAAAACTTTTCATAATTGCATTCAAAATGTTTATATGAATTTCAAAAATTATATATGTTTATATTTCATCACCTTTCAAAAATAGATTTATTTTGTTTTCGGATACGTTCAGTAATATTCCATTTATCTTGATTTTATTGCAAAGCGGAAATAATCTGACCATCCGACAGAATATGCCCGAGGCCTGAGGGGTTACGTTTTTTGTTTACTGACAGACACCAAAAGCGAAAGAATATTTCCATATTGTATTTCGACAGAAACTGAAAACCACTTTTTACTGAAAAACATTGAAGTTTGTTTTTTGATTGTTCAAGATTATTCTACCAATTTAGTTACACACCAAGGGCAATGGTTACTATGAAATTTAGTGCTCAAATGTAAATCACAAAGATAAGATTGGACTACCGTTGAAGAGTAAACATTTTCCGTGAGTAAAATAAACATGGCTGGTTATTTACTATCGAAATCAATCAATACCGAATCTAACTTGAAATTTATTCAGAACCGAATGTTCATCATGCAAATGGACTCCACTGAAAATGTACATAAAATGTAAATTGTTCAAATTTGTCTGTTCAACCTTTCAGAGTTTTGGGGGTATGAAATATGAGATTGTTTTCAATATTTTTTGTTTGTAAGAAAAACCAATAAAAAAAATATATAAATAAATTACTATTATTCCACCGGTTTCGGAACAACCGTTCCATCCTCAAGGCACAATATACTAACTCGACATAACAAAACAATGGGTGAACGTATCCGGCTTCCCGCAATTCTACCGATCTATTACATATTTTTGAATACTTTAAGTTTTAAACTCTTAAAAAAATATATGTTATTCTTCAATATAATATCCATACATTCCCCACATCGAAAAGGCAATTATATGAAATTCCACCGATAGAAAAAATTGCAAAGTAGGTATGCTTCAAAAATTATTATAAACACGTTTTTTTCAGTTATTTTACAAGTTATATATATATATATAAGAAAAAAATCAGTGTTTCTTTAAATGCTATTTTAGGCATTCCCGACGAGATTTTTCTCTTTGATATTTTAAACGAGTCATGTTTTATTAAACATTTTCACAATTTTCGCTTAAATTTTATCATTTTTAATATTAGCACGCACTCTCTAACATTCGTCACTCACTCCATCTTGTCCTTTTTGAGTACATCGCGCCATAATATATGACTAAATGTTGAAGTGGGGGAGGAGGCGTGAGTATGAATTAGTGAAGAGTAGAGTGAGGAGATAGAAGGGAGGGGAGAAGAAAGAACCCTTAGATAATTTAGCAGTCTTAGAAATTAAGAAAACCTTTAAAAATATCTTTTTTATAAATAAAAAAACATTTTATTACAGTCCCATCTTAGACATGTTCCCTTTCACATTATACACTTAGTAACATATTATGTTCACCCAATGTTTTGTTATGTTATGTCAGTATACATATTTTGCCCTGAGAATATTTTTTGAGGGCCCACGGAGATTTAAATTTGTGTGGTGGAGAAGATTTCTTGAATACCAGGGCAATTATAAAGTCCAGATAATTTTTTAAAGGTTCAATCAATTCTCGCCACTTTCTCTTATTTCTTTAAATATTAGTAATTTTAGTTCCTTGAGTCAATCTTCTTTTTAACTTGGGTCTATCAAAACTCTTGATATTTAAATTAGATTAAACAAAAAATAGTCGATACAGAAAATTAACAATAAACAAGGAAAATTAGGTCAAACGTACAATTATTATTCGTCACTTATAGTGTACGTACGAGAGAGAGAATGAGTCACAGAAAAGGTGTAAAGATACACGGGCAAAAGGTGGATATGATAAGGTTTGCTGACGATATTGCTATGGTTGCTGAAAGCGAAGAAGAACTGCAAGAGGCCTTAACAATCATGCAAAGCATTCTTCAAAACAATTACAACATGAAGATAAGTAGGCCGAACGCAACATCAGATGAGAGTAGAGATGTCAGGAGTTCCACTAAAGAACACCAAGGAGTTTGTCTACCTCGGGAGCAAAATAACATGGGACGGTCGGTCTAAGAGCGAGGTCGACAGCCGTATACACCAGGCTAGGCTTGCATTCAATAAAAGGTCGAAAATAATAGAATCGAATAATATAGACCTAAAACTGAGAATATTCCTCATCAAGACGTATGTATGGAGTATCTTGATGTACGGCTGCGAAACATGGTGCCTATCCGAAAGAGATAAACGGAGACTAGAGGCTTTTGAGATGTGGTCCTATAGAAGACTGTTAGGAATTTCCTGGAGAGACCACATCACAAATGAGGAGGTTCTCCAAAGAATCGAAGGAGGAAGGCACCTGCTCAGGACCTTGTCCGAAAGGCGCGCAAGATGGATCGGCCATGTAATAAGACAAGAAGGCCTCTTGCATGCCATAATGGAGGGTATGACCGAGGGGACAAACGCTAGGGGACGCCCACGCCGAGAGTACCTGGAGGACCTGCTGGTGGACGTGCGCTGCTCATCATATGCAGACTTCAAAAGAGCCGCACAAGACAGGGAAGAGTGGAAGAAACGTATAGATGAAATTGCTGCAAACCAATCCCACGGTTGAAACCAGAGAGAGAGAGAGAGTGTACGTATAATAATTGTAGGAGAAGGAAAGAAATTCAGGATAAATAATGTTACAGAGTTTCCATAATGTTAACTATGTTGTGATTTCAGTTTTAAGCTATGTGGGACTCGAGGTTAAATATCAGTGTCTGAAAAAAGGCTTTGTACAAATACCAAAGTGCATGTTCTTCAGATAAATAAAGGTTATGTGGACATAGTTGGTTTTCGAATGGTGAACGATGAATACATAATTAATTTGCGCGTGTATTGCGTAAGGATCAGTGGCTGTTAACGTGTCAACAGCGTTGTTAACGTTTTTGTAAATTAATTTGTTGAGGTTTTCTCGCTCGATCATTTCTTAAAAATAATTTTTATTACAAATTTATGCAATCTTATCACACTACATATATAATTTACATAACTTTAAATGAATACATACATGAAAAATATATTTTTGTGTTCTTGCTTAGGGCTCGTCCATTAATCACGTGAGGTTCGAAAGGGGGGGGGGGGGAATCACGAAATATCACAAGGAGGGGGGGGGGGGGAATATAATGAGATATCACGTGTATTTATTTTTCGTTGAACGCACGATTTCTAAACCAAAAGCCAGTCAAAAACGACCTGCAATCTTAATGTCCCTGTGGAAATTTTTATCACGCTGCTAAATGTTCCAAAATTTAATCAGATTATACCTGTATTTAAAGGTAATATTCTGAAAATTTCAATATACTCTACTAAAAAATACACGTGATTTTGGGTAGGGGAAGTAGTCTAAAACCTCACCACATATCACCGGGGGGGGGGTTAAAAAGTTGCTAAAAAAACATCACGTGATTAACGGACGACCCCTTAAAACGAATGATTCTTGAATTTTCAAGATCAATGTTGAAAATGACAAGAGACCTATAGATATCATTGACCTTGGCGGTAATTTTTCGGTACGAACAACTTAAGAGTATTCCAGGAATATATTCCTATTTCTTTAATACTCTCTCACTCGTATTAAAGAAATGAGATGCCGCGAGCCTTTGCCGTCGCCGCACCGTTTCCGCGGGAATCATAAAAGCAACATAAAAGGATTACGATAAAAGGAACAGCGCTATTCGGGCTGCATGCTATTTGTATTTGCTTTTTCCTTTAGTGAAGAGAAATGAGGCAGAGCTATACAGTAAGTATAACGCTGTCCCTTTTTTGTGAGGCCTTTTTGTGAAGCTTTTTTGCGAAACACACTGACAAAACCATAACCAAATGATAAGTAATAACTAGACAACTATCGAATTAACAACACTAGTCGACAGACAGTCAAGTAGCAAAAACCGAATAACCGTAATAACCAAATAACCAGTTGGTTACGTTATTGAAATTCTGGTTAGTTACCCAATACTCGGTACCCAACTGCTCGGTACTCTCAGTAGCGCTCGTGTATCCTGTCTATTTGTCTAATCTCGCCTGATACCTTGTGGGGCGAGTCGGATGTAGCGGAGGATGTGAAGGACCGTGATTGTACTGATTATCATTATTACCATCGACTATGAGCTAGGAGCTAGTAGCGGGCACTGGAGATGGGAGAGCGCTTGCACAATCGATCTTGATGATTGCACATGGAAATGATTGTTTGTATCAAGAGCGGATGATTTTGAATGATGATAATACAAAGGGCTGAGTTGAATAGGTACGTACTGAGTAGAATTACATGAAATATCAAATGTACCTGTAGTTCTAAACACGGGATATAATAATTACAATTTTGAAAATGGCAATTAAGATAATTTGCTGTTATAAATATTATATATCATATAGGTAGTGTCTTTTTGACGTTAGCTCCACATCATCTATGGAGATGCTGTGCGGGGGATATTTTGTTGATGTGACGTGATGAAGTTGTGGTTAGGAAAAGGGTAGATAAGAATCAGGGGATCAATGTGTTCACGAGTGACAAACGTATGAATCCATCCCTCCCACTGTAATGCGGGCGATGGGGCGAAAGAGTCCAGCTGGAGAGTTCAAAAGGCCTCCTTCGACCTTCGACCAGTCTCTCTCGATCCGGCCCGCCACGGAACAGGTAGGCAGACGCATCCACTGTCAAGACCTAGATGAACCTCATCCCATGAACCCGGGCACCCCTGCTAAATCACCAAACGTACCGAACCACTAGTGGTGACCTATGGAAGAGGTGTTGGTTATCCAATAAAATATTGTTTTATTATTTATCTAAGAAAGTTACCTAAAAAGGTAAGAATATTGCAATCATACATAAATATAGCAGCTGATGGCAGCCAATAAAAACAAGATAATTTTGGTAGTTCTTAGTTTAAGAATGATATAGTTAAATATGACCGAAGGGGATAGGTTCGAATAGAGGTAGACCAGAGCTCCGGCAGCGTATTTCCAATCCCTAGCGCGTTACAGTCGCGTTACCGAATGAAACGCGGTAGGGATTGTAATGCATAAATCACCTTACAAACACTACCTCGTTTCAGTCGCCTTACGCGCTTCGTTGCTCTATCTGTTTTTCTGAAGGTGACGACCGTTATTTTATAGAGGGGTTAGCAGAGAGGATGGTCCGCGTTTTTTTTTAACTTACAAGTTTTTTTTAACATTGAAAATTTATTTCTTAAGTAAAAAAAAAAGCGTTTTAACTTTGGTTTATCTGTTTCTTTGAGGGTAACGACCGTAATTATAGAAGGGTAAGCAGAGAGCATGGTCCGCGTTTTTTTTTTTACTTCAAAAAATTTTTTTTACATTGAAAATTTATTTTTAAAAAACGCGCGTTTTTTTTTTACTTAAAAAATAAATTTTCAATGTAAAAAGTTTGAAGTATAAAAAAACGTGGTCCATCTTCTCTGCTAACCCTTCTATAATTACGGTCGTCACTCTCACAGAAACAGATAGAGCAACGAAGCGCGTAAGGGGACTGAAACGAGGTAGTGTTTGTAAGGTGATTTATGCATTACAATCCCTACCGCGTTTCAGTCGGTAGCGCGACTGAAACGCGGTAGGGATTGTAAATATGCGCTCCGGCAAGGCTTGTCATGGGCTCAATTCCTAGATTCGACCGTATCTTTTTCTGATTTTTGTTTCAATTTTTGAATTGAGAGTCGCCAATATTGTCTTCAGCGATTAATTTAATTGTATATTATTTTAAGGATTATATTATGTTTCCATCATAAGATGAATGGCCCCCTACAAGTCTGACAAACAGATTGGCTAATACATACTAACATAAAAACACAGACGCGCGCAAAGCAACCAGCATCACACTGATGGATAACATTAAAACACCGTGTTGGGATCAATGTCTGTATCCAGAGTGCATTAACATCGGTCAATCGTTATTTATATGTACTAAAATTAATATTTTAAAAGTTGAGGCACGGAGATTTGGCGGCAAGTAGGTCATTGAATGGGCCTTTCGAACGTCGGTAGTGAATAGATTAATTTAAATAATAATTTGTATGTCTGACGCGTACTTAGGAATGTAAAGTTGTGTACACACGGCTGCACGTTGCGGATGCAGACGGGTAATTTGTGCTTCTGAATGAGGAATAGTGATGAGATGAGGATAATCGACTTTTTTTGTAATCGAGTGATGTTTCGAATTAATTATCGAGCAATAATAATACTGGTATAACACTCAATTGATAAGTGTGCATAATTATATTACTATAGTGATGGGAATAATCGACATTTTTTTTGTAATCGAGTGATGTTTCGAATTAATTATCGAGCAATAATAATATTGGTGCAGCACTTAATTAATAAGTGTGCATAATACTATTACGATAGTGAAGGGAATAATCGACATTTTTTGGTAATCGAGTGATTTTTCGAATTAATTATATTATCGAACAATAATAATATTGATGAAGCAATTAATTAATAGGTACGCGTAATAATATTATGATAGTGATGGGAACAGTTTACATTTTTTTGTAATCTAGTGATGTTTCGAATTAATTATCGAGCAATAATAATATTTTTGCAGCACCTATTAAGTGTGCATAATTATATTATGACAATTAAATGGATTTTTTTTATTATTATTAATATTATTGTTATATAGTAGCTTCCGAAGAAGAGTTCAATTTTGAAGCTGAAGGAATTGTGAAAGAAGAAAAGGAGGGGAAAAGTATCTGGCTATTCAGATCTGGTCAAAAATCATACCTAAAGCCATAACAATAACATTTTAAGAGCGTTTAACCAGCCAGCGGACGAAAATCCACATTTCGTCGAAAGTTGTTCTTATGATCGTGCAGGGCGGTCACAATGAGAAAGATTAATTATTCTCCGTACCAGCTTTTTTAAAATTATAACTCAATATCGATTTTATTTCATTACAAATTTCCTTTAATTTATAACTACATCCAAAAATGCCTAAAGGCGTGATGATAAAACTATTAAAATAATGTACTTTTTGTAATTATTTTTTTATTATTAGTATTTATCATTTTTCAATAATGACTAAGGGAACGTACCCATACTACGTAACCAACTTTTTGCAATTTTTAACCCCCCCCCCCCCCCCCGTGACCAAAAACCTAAGCCCACCGCCGCTCATTTGTACTGTACCAAGCGTGATATTTTGAATACCCCCCCCCCCCCCCTAAACGTGTCACGTAGTATGGGTACGTTCTCTAAGTTAAATGAGAATGTGAAAAAATTCTGAAATATGTTAGTTTGTAAGTGCGCAAATAAATACAGAAATGGACCAATTTTTGTCAAGAAACACATGTACGTGTATATTTTTTAATGATTTTATTTGAACTAAAATTAAAATTCTAAAACATGCGATACCCAGATAATGTATTGATTTATTTTACTGCACGATTATATGATTTGAAATGGGTGTGGTATAATACAAAATCTTTTTTGAAAATTTTACAAATCTGCCAATACACCTTATTATACTAAAAATAAACATTTTTTCTCAAAATTTAAAACATGCGAATGCCAGATAAAAGAACAATCTTTCGAAATCCATTTATAATTTTTTGTGGAAAAGCGTCAATACGTCTAAAATCTGATTTAAAAATGACATATTTCTGGTTTTCTCTGGTAATACCCTCTCAATTATTCTCCGTACCAGCTTTTTAAAATTATAACTCAATATCGATTTTACTTCATTCCAAATTTGCTTTAATTTATACCTATATCCAAAAATGCTGAAAGGCGTGATGATAAAACTATTAAAATAATGTACTTTTTGTAATTATTTTTTGATTATAGATATTTATCATTTTTCAATAATGTCTAAGTTAAATAAGAATGTTAAAAAAATATGAAATGTATTAGTTTGTCAGTGCGTAAATAAATACACAAACGGACCAATTTTCATCAAGAAACACATGTACTTATATATTTTTTTAATTATCTTATTCAAACTAAAATTAAAATTCTGAAACATGCGATACCTAGATAATGTATTGATTTATTTTACTGCATGATTATATGATTTGAAATGGGTGTGGTATAATACAATTTTTTTTTAAATTTAACAAATCTGCCAACGACCTATGGTATAACCTTATTATACTAAAAATAAACATTTTTTCTCAAAATTTAAAACATGCGAATGCTAGATAAAAGAACAATCTTTCGAAATCCATTTATACTTTTTTGTGGAAAAGAGTCAATACGCCTAAAATCTGATTTAAAAATGACATATTTCTGGTTTTCTCTTGTAATGCCCTCTTAACCACAAAGTATAAAATGTGTTTGTGTCCCACTAACAATCCTTGAACGGTGAAAATTTCCCTCCGGAATTTATATGTTAACGAAACTATATTCAGCTTGGAATCGCACTTCCATTTTGAGCTACAGGGCTGCCAAATATCTATTTATCTGTCAATATTTGTGCAACATTTGTGTATGTATAGTTGATGTTTATCACACGAGAACGGTTCTTTTCTACGACGCGTTCTTGAGTTTAACAGCTCGGCTGTGGAACGATTTACCACCCTATGTTTCCTCCCACGTACAACGTGTGTCTCATCAAGACCCAGGTTCACTCCTTCCTTTCCTCAAAAAGACCCTCCACACAGTATCCCAAAAGATGACGTACGAAATTATTGTGCTGTGTGGAGTTAATGTAAAAAAAAATAATATTTTATAATATGTTTTTTGTTCTGAAGAAGGTTGAGTACAACCGAAACTGGTCAATAAATATAAATTAAAATAAAGTGGTTTTAAACAAAAAAACTTGTTTCATTTTGTAAAAAAATAAGATCGGAAGCCATTGTTTATTCCATATTTTTCAAATACCCAAAGATTTCGTAAAAAGAGTCAGGCAGTAACAACAAGTTTATGTATCTACAAAAAAATGTGAGTTTGCAGTATTTAAAAGAAAATAAAAATACCTACAAAATGATAATACGACGTCAAATTTAATAATGTCAACCACTAAACTAAACAATAGATGAGAAGGGACAGACAGTATAGACGGCTGACTGAGGCCACCGCGTCGAAAGGTTCCGCCATCCTACCGTTCTTTCCTTACAAGCCTATTGTATTGTTTGATCCCTTCTTGCATATTTTCTTTAAAAAATCTGGGCAAACCAGTCGTCTGTACCGGCCGTAACAACAGCCCAACAATGAAAATATTATATGAATGGAATCAAACTCGCTACTGGCAACCAACGTCTCCCACGAAGCCAAGTGGCTTCTATTTCCAGAGATCCCTTTAACAAGACCGCCCGAAGAGATTTAACTCTGATTGTCGTAACAGTACAATGCTGAAACCTAAGAGTATGGATACTAGAGAGACGGCATGTAAAGTGTGCCCCTCTGCCCAAAGCATGCCTTTTCAAAAATTTTACCGAACGGTTTTTAGATGGCTGACATTGGCTTTTACACCTCGGTCGCGCATAGAGCTCACAGAAAAACGTTCATAAAACATAGAAAAATGGTCCACTGAGCCGTAAAATTGTGTAAAAGTAGTTCTATGAAGACCTATAAGAAGAAAGACAGTCTTACCTTTCACATGTAAGTGTTTAAACATAGCTTAAATATACATTTTATAATTTTCGGCGTGTTCATGTCAACCGCCATCGCCATGAGCCCGATGTTATCACGTGAACTCCGACTGCCAATGGGCCGAATCAGTCAACTTAAATTATAATAATTAAAAATTACCAAAATACTTTTATGTTTTTATTAATCATAACGCACAAATATAAAGTTGTGATTCACACATGTCATAGGTATATGTTTTTTATCATTTAGCTTATTCATTTTTTTAATTTTTACTTTGTCTTTTTTGCACTGTTATTTTTAGATTTTCTTCCTACTAATTTACCACTCCTTTTACATATGTTTACAACGTCAATTCAAAGTTTATAATCACTGTATTGTTATGTAAAAGTCACATTGACATGCCCTCGTGGTCGAGGGGTAAAGCTCTTGACTAACAATCTGGAGGTCACGGGTTCAAATCCCGAAATAAATTTTATTCGATTGATCTGTGTTTTCAACATTTTATAATTAAAAACATTATAAGATATATTTCCGGCACGTTCCAGGTGGAAGACATTCTCAGTATCGCTCTGGCGTAGGTAAGACCACCATTCAGAATTGAAATGTTGCTTGAAATTAATTTAGCCGTGTTTGTCGACTAGATCTGAATAGCCGAGTACTTCTCCAGCTTTCTCTCCACCATTTATTTCCCCTCACCATTTACCTTCAGCCTCACAACGTACATGCTACAGACGGAAGCAGTTGGGATTCTTGTGATATATTATATGGTATATCTCTACATATTATAAAACAAAGTTATTCGCCGCGTCTGTCTGTCTGTCTATTCGCGATAAACTCAAAAACTACCCAAACGGATTTTCATGCGGTTTTCACCAATAGATAGAGTGATTCATGAGAAAGGTTTAGGTATATAATTTGTCAAGGTTTTGTGTAAATTTATTGAAATATATAACATATCTGGTTAAGCGGCAGCGGGCAGCGGGCAATGGGCTGGCAAATATGGGCGGTGTGGATTTAATTTAACAAATGGCGTTGGTTATAAAGGTTGGGTAATGGCGTGGCATTTTTTTACGTTAGCCACAGCAACGTGTGGCCGGATCTGCTAGTATAAAATAATATGTACATTATTTTTAAATAAATTAATTATGAAATAACACAAATTAATCAAATAAAATTTATTTGCCCACGCAAATAAGTCAAGTAGTGTTTGTTCCTATCACTTATTTTTTTGTTATCATTGTAAAACTGTAAATACAGTTCTTTTATAAGATTAATATCGAGCACTCCTTTCTTAAAACACAAGCACCAGCTTACATCAGAATAGAACGCACAAAAATTTTCACTGCAAGTCTGTTGATTTTATAAAATACGTATAAAAAACCATACTTACTATTTATATGATAAATTAAAATCTATTTCAAACTGATGAGTTAAGCAATGATAGCACCAAGGAATGGTGCCTTGAGTTACAGTGAGTTCATAACACTAGTTTTTTTACCCACTTGCACTTGTCAAGTGAAAAGTGAGGCCGATGTATTTCGACAAGCGCTTCACAAATCTTGATTTCGCAAAAAATGAGTTAAGTACGTCCTAGTAGATGAACGTAACTTAAAATAACTTGTATAGAGAACAATAAAAATTAAACAACACATAAGTCTCCAGTCTCCTTGTTACTACCTCTCCCCATTTCATTACTTATTTTTCAATTAAGCTATTATATTTTATGTCCAAAATGTAATAAAAAATTAACGAAAGTTTAAAAAATATAAAAATAATAATGATTCCCATTCACAGTTCGGCCCTTATCTCCAGAGCGCCGCCTTCCCCCCGCAAGCTAGCCACATTCCCCGTTTCTATCCCCTCCCACTAGACGGCTACAAATTTGGAGAGCTACATAGGTTTTTCGCTTATCCCCGTAATATTCCGAAAGTATTGCCGCTTCCCTTCAATCTTAGTTCCATGGCTGAAACGCTTCCACTAATTAACCCACCGTGAATAAATTACTCAGCTTTGCTAATAAATGTGACTTCATAGCTTCCAAGACTTAAATAATAATACAACAGTGAAGATATGTTTAAAATATGAAAAGGTTGCAAATATCTTGTTTTTAAAGGTTTGTAATTTTACCCGAGCCAGTGTAATGTTCTTGAGAGGATTAAAAAGGAATTTCAAGCTGTAAGAGATTGACATCTTGATTCTTAATCCATCTCTTGTAGTGCCTCGGTTTAAAGGATTACTGAAACACGGTAGTAGAATAGAGCTATACAATACATTAATGGGTAACTGGGAGGAAGTTTCGAGTCGGTGTAGCAACGTTTTCATACGGATTTCGTGCAGTTTTGTGTGAATTGCAGTAGAATCGGAGAACAATAAAGTAATGATAAAAAGTATAGGGGCATACATTAATTACGTGAGCTCAAAAGGAGGGGAAGGGGGGTCCAGCAAAATCTCATGTTACTTGAAAATAATATACGGAGTGGTCCAAATTTATCTCACCAAGGGCGCCTATATTGGAAGAAAAATTGCTCACGTAATTAATGTATGCCCCCTATCTTTCCAATACTCGCCATTTATACATACAACAAATGGGTGTGTTCATGAAATTATGCAGTAAAACTATGAAAGTTGTTTATTGACTTAAGACGAAATACGGTCGCCGATAAATAGGAATAATAGGTATTTTACCAAACTGTCGCTCACTCTCGCTGTTACCTCGCCGAATACAGAGCGAAAGGGACAATTGCACATCGGGCTGTTAATACCTAAATAAAATCGTCAATATCGAGGTTTTGCATTCCCCATTTTTCTCCTTCAAAACTGGACCGATTCACAAGATTTTTTTTACCAACTGTATTAAAAGAAAATATTCTATGTCTGTACGTTTTGCTTCTTTTTAATATACATTGTCTAGTTTGTATACCGAACGTCTGTTAATGGCGTTCATGCCAGGCAATTTTAACGATTTTTGGAGAGTCTAATTCCTATAAGAAGTAATCAAAATATATTATAAAAGAAAGTCCAAAAAATGTGCGGATCGCAAAAACTCAGAAACGAGTCCCAGTGCGATCAAGGGAGTTATATCGTGTGGTAGATCTCTATCCCCCCACCAGGATGACGGTTCCCGTTTTTACCTAAAGGGCGTGCTTCTGAAGATATAAGGGCTGGAAGTTTCACTTGAAATTTATAGAACAGTCTTCCGAAAAGTTCTAGATGGTTCCATAGAGCTTTAGAAAGTTCTGGAAGGAGTGGCGGAGTGTGTCGTGGAATGTTCGGGAATAGGGAATCAGGAACTTCGTTGTGGAACATTCCAGAACACTCTCGAATGTTGTTCTGAGCGAAGCCGGGTAACCCAGCTAGTTTATCGAAAAAAAAAAGCAAAACGTACCGACAAGTTAGTGATTGATATCTATATTATATTAAAAATATTTGTACTAGTATCAAAATTCAGAGAGGAAAATGGGAAATATGTTTGTAGGGAAAAAATGCCGCCCGGTTATTCACTGAATTCTTTCATACTCGTATCAGTGGGGATCGGCGTGAAATTTGATTAATTCACTTGGTGATATCCTGTGCGTGATAAATTGTTTCAATTCTGGTTGACTTGATCCACTAAAATTATCTGGGGACGTTCAACGACATCATATCTGATTCGTTTGAGTAATTCTACTATCCCGCTACTGATTCATTTAAATTCTGATTCACCCGATCCGTTCATAATATGATGGGAAGTCAATTGACTCATATAAATAAGATCACAAGTACTTCGCGATATACTGCGTGATAAACAATGTAAACAACCCCTCATTGATCATTGATCGAAATCTGATTTGTGCTATTTTGCTGAAAACTTTATTTAATTAACTTTTAGATTTTAATATAAAGCCAGCTTTACATGCAAATCTAAAAGTTAACCACAAAAGAGCACACTTTTATGAAACCAAAGTGTCGGATTGTAAATTTGAAAAAAATTGTGAAATTTTTAATAATTCTTTTTACATGGAACGACAAAAAAGTGATGTGACAATAACGTTCATAAAACTACATTTGTCTAATAAAATATCTATGTCTTTTATTTTTTCCGTTATTAGTAATTTTAGTTAGAAAAAATTTAATTTTTAAAGCTTTTTTTATGTTTGCGTGCAAAAACTTTGTATTTCAAAATTTATTTCGATTTATTAAATTAAAGCCTACTTCATTACCTTTCAAAATATGTTCAGAAATGTTCCGTTTATTTGGATTTTATTGAAAAGCGGAAATATTTTGACCCTATGACAAAATATGATCCGAGGCCTGAGGGATTATACAACTAATCTACATTTTAATTTCTATTTAAATATATGTCGTTAGCCTTGACTTTCCTTTCCATCTCTTCATTCAGAAATGAACATGATTGTGCTTGACACATTTCCCCTCCCCTCGGTCTGGCTCCGGTCAAAGCGTTTTAAAATCGACCACAAATAATAATAAAAATCTATTTGAAACGTCCGTGAAAATGAAATAACTATTTCCGTGGTGCGAAATCTGGCAGATGTATATATATACACCTTTTAGCAGCGGAAGTCAATTAAGAAAATAAAACTGGATTAAAAAAACAGTGACGGCGATACGCACTTGACTATGAGCCAAATGGAACTCCATTAAATTTGTAGACTTTACTATTGACTGGGAACACATTATAATATTTTAAAGGGGTATTTCACCATCCTCCTCGTAGATTATCCATACGATAATGTACATTCGGTTAATTAAATAAGATTTAGTTATTAAAAAGTCTGAGTTTACTATTCGGTACTTGAACCTATGCATAGTAGTCATATTTTTTTATTTTTTTTTCATTATCTCCAACCAGGAGGCCCTGAGGAAAATAATTTCCCTCAGGGCCTATGTCATCTGTGATGCTGTGTGGAGGGTCTTTTTGAGGAGAGAAAGGAATTAACATTGGTCTTGAAGAGACCCATTTTATAGGAAGGAGGAAACACAGAGGCCGGCAAATCATTCCACAGCCGAGCTGTTGAACACAAGAACGAGTCGAAGAAACGACCCGTTCTCATGTGACAAATGTCAACCGTGTACAAATGTTGGGCACGCGTTTGGCGTGTTTCCCGACTATGCAACGGTGCCGAAGGGATCAATGATGCTAGTTCCTCGGAGCATCTTCCATTGTAATACCGGTAGAACAACGATAGCATTCCCACCCAACGCCTGTGCTCTAAAGATTGCAATCCGTCTGTTAAGATGGGAGAATCTTTTAAACGGACCGCCGGATGTTTGTACATATTATAAATTAAAATCCTCAGTCGCGTCTGTCTGTCTGTTCACGATAAACTCAAAAACTTCTAAACGGATTTTCATGCGTTTTCACCAATAGATTAGAGTGATTCAGGAGGAAGGTTAAGGTGTATAATTTGTAAAGGTTTTGTGTAAATTGGTTGAAATATATTGATTTCAAAAACTCTGTGTAAAGCCCGGGCATCGCCGGGGACATCAGCTAGTATAGGATAAGTTAGCCGAGTTTTTTTGTCTGTTGTGAGTATTTATTTGTTTATTTATTAATATTCGTTATCGTATGGATTAGCTGTCAGAAGGATGGTGAAATACCCCCCTCCTATCAAGCATAGGCAATATAGGCATATCGACTAATTAAAAATAATTATTGGAAGTAATAACTTTTAAAAATTATTTTTACATAAACTCCACACAGGAGGTCCCAAGGAAAATAATTTCTCTCGGGGCCTGTCATCCTTGGGGATGCTGTGTGGGGAGTCTTTTTGAGAAGAGAGGGGAGTGAAATATGAACATGGGTCTTGAAGAGACTGATTGCTGCTAAATGAAATAAACCAAAAACAGACTGTCAATAGGATTTTTTTTAAATCCGTTAAGGTCTTAGTTATTCTTCTCTCTGCCTACCTTACGCCTTACAGTGGTAAAGATGACGAAGTAGAAAAATGCTCACCTGAAAAGAAAAGAAAAATAACTATTAGTTTTCATCGCAAACATAGATAATAAAGGTGTATAATATTTATACTACAACAAATAAATACTTTTTATGTGAATACCGCACAAGAGTCCCAACTGCTCCCAACCGCCTAGATACAGTGAGACTATGGCATCCTCAATTGGGTATGTTGTGAGGCTGAAGGTAAGTGGGAGGGAAGGAAATGGGGAACAGGAAAAGTTAGGAAGTAGCTGGCTATTCAGAAGTAGTCACCAAACACGGCTAAAGCCGTTTCAAGCAACATTTCCATTCTGAATGCTGTAAGACCATACTGAGAGTATCTAGCACTCTGGAACGTGCCGCAAATATACCTCATATTATTTTAAATTATCAAATTGTGAAAACACAAATCAATCAAAATTTACTTGTGAACACCAGGATTTCCCCTCGACCTTGGAGGTCGTCATATATTATCGTCTGTAGACAAAATTAAAACAAAAAAAAACTAAATTAAATACGAGATTTTCACAGCGAGCAAAATAAGTTTGAGCTTATTCAAAATATTTATTTATTTATAAAAACAGAGACAAAGAGTACATTAGTTAAAGTGGTGAAAACAATTTACAATTATTAAGTACATAATTTCAGGGTGGGTACTGGGTACCTATGATGTGTTTCTTTAGTGTCTTATTTATGGTATGTATATTAAGTAATTACCGGGTGATGCGTAGTGGAAAGGTGCGTATGTCAGATGTATGACATGATGCTCTTTTTAAATTTAGACAGTGAATAGGGGAAAATGACGATGTTAGAATTTAGACCAATATTATTGAACATATTGCACGATTGATTGCTGTATTTGTCTTATAATTAAACG
This sequence comes from Limnephilus rhombicus, assembly GCA_929108145.2. Taxonomy (NCBI): domain Eukaryota; kingdom Metazoa; phylum Arthropoda; class Insecta; order Trichoptera; family Limnephilidae; genus Limnephilus; species Limnephilus rhombicus. The sequence goes on along the minus strand of OV815280.1, from coordinate 51,388,874 downwards.
TGTGGAATAGTTCTGTATGGCGTGTACGTCAAATTAACTAGGGAAAGAAGTTCGGTACAGTCAATGTTATCATTTAAAATTTTGTGTATTTAAATGTCAAATCAGCTGTTGCCCGCCTTTGTTGCAAAGTTTGAAAAGTTATTGTTGAATTTGAAGGTAAGATATTTTATAAATTGGTTTTGAATAAGTTCTATGATATCTATGTATACTTTGTACTGCGGATTCCAAATTGGCGAGGCATTTGGTTTATGCCTAGTAAGTGTAAGTAAGTAATATGAATAGTAAGAATTTAAAAAAATGGAAATAAGAAGAAAATTATTCACAACAAACAAAATAAAGCTTCACGATATCGACGCAAAATAAAGGTTATTTTTTACAATACAAGCAAAATAAAAACAACAAGAAATGTATTAAAAAATGTTGTCTTCTAAACAGAAAGTTTACATTCTATAAATATATTACTTTCCCTGAAATGCGAGATTAACTTATTCCGATATCATTTATATTCATTACGGATCCCCACCATGTCTCTATACTTTTATTGAGTCTACAATCTACTCCATTCCCCCAACTGTCCCGACGGCCGAGGTCGTTATCACGAAACAAATTAAAAAATACTGGCTGGTGTAGAGTGTCAGCAGAGCTACCGCATTTCCTTATCTTCTACTGCACACTAAGCTCGAATAACCAAACAAGTTTAGTCATACGAAAGTTATCATTACATATTATCTCTTTCAGGTCAAACGCAACAAGTTGAAAACATCAGAGTTCAAACATAAGATGAAAATAGACATCAATAATTTATCTGTGAGAACTGAAAGTCTAGGATGGAAGTATGACACAGTTCAACAATAGTAAAACAGTACAAAACTGTAACAAATGGGTATTTTAACAATAAATAACACAAAGGAAACTAATTATTCCCTCAATAACTTGTTAAACCTTATAACTATAACAAAGGGATTACGAGTATCTTTTCTCTCTAGAAACCTGAAGCTGCGCGGAACGACCCGGAAGGCAAACTTAAGTTCTCACATGTCCTTATATCGGTCAGACCGTCGGTAATCCCTAGCGGCGGGGTGCACATTCTAACCAATAGCATCCCTCGACCCTAACCTGTAAGAGACAAGCGATGCGAGAAAGGGAAAGTATTCGGGATTAAACACTTGTTAATACAATACACTCGTTCGCTCGAAATAATTAGATTTGATGCACTATATAAATACTATATTGACCAAATCCGTCTTATATCGTCAGTTATCATATTTGCAAGCACGGTCAACGATTGTTAACCGAAATTCCGATCGACGATTGACAATTTTTTACGTGGCCTCCATAGAGTACCAGATAAGTTTTGGTAAACTGCCAATATATACATATTTTGAATAATATCATTTCTTATGCAAAATTACTGGCTTATTTAATGAACGGATTGAACTAACGAAGCTCTTAGAATTAAAAGAAGTCGTATTTGCAATCCATAGACGATGTGTCCTTGAAAAGATGATTAACTCAGGTACCCAGAATTAGTTACATGGTTCAACTTAATGAAAGAACAGGTTGACGAAAGGGTGCTCGAGTGGAGACATAAAATAGGTTGCAAATTGAAAGAAGCTGTCGACGAAGAAGAATTCAACTAAAAATGTCACACTTTAAGATTATGCAAATTTGATACTTTCCAATGAACGAGTCTGCCACTGAACAAAGTTCAACCAACTACTTTGACTTTTTTTATAAACTTGAACCTAAATACGGACACACTTAAAATAAGTTGTGACTTTTTCATACTTAAGAAATAATCACCATTTCGTATGAATATTTTCAGTATGGTCCTCTAGTATGAAAAAGTCAACAATCGCACATACTAAAGAGAGATCATAATCAGTGAACGAAATAGTATTTTTGTGTCCCTTTAATTCAGTTAGTCATTATAAGTTAAGGTTAACGATGTGTACTCTAAAATACTCGAGCATTTCGAGTCCTCTACCGTCTCCGTTCCCGCTTGTTAGGCCTGCGGTCAGGGGATCCAACAACTCATTATAAAATATTGCCGAGGGGCTACAAGTTGGCTACAAGCCACTGCCTTCGGTACATGGCCCTGCCGCTGAGAGCCGTGTGACATCCTCTCTTCCTGTTACATGCGCCGTTTATGTAAAAGAAGTAGAGGTTACAACGGAGCTATCGGTGAAATGCAAATACAGGGTGTAATTAGAAGTGCGTACCTAGCCCACGGAAAAATCGAGTGCAGTTCACACGCGGTAGAAGTGAAACCTTCACCCACACAATCTCAACCAATAGGACCCTTGAAAAGTGTGCTCATAATCAAAGCGGCCGATGCGCGCAGCTTAACAGAGCGCGACGCTTCGTAGATACTGTACGTAGGTAAGGTTTCATTCTCTCGCAGCTAAATCCTATAGATGCGTGTGTTCGTCTCTTTTTAGTGTCACTCGTTTCCGTTTCATCGAGTTTCAAATCACAACGGTGCTAAAGAAGTTTTCACTTCAAAAACCATCAAGAGCAAAATGCTATGTACATTCTCTGTTCCAAATAAGTTGAGGGAACGTTTTTTTTTTTATATGAACACCTCCTGAAAGTCGTAACTGCCCTCAGCCAGTGGGATACTGGCATTCCAAACGGGGTTTGTTGTGAGATTGAAGAGAAGAGATGGGTGGGGAAGGAGATATCCTACCGGCTGCGCCAGTGTACCGTGAATGTTTCTTGTAAATAATAATGCCTTTTACACAACAAAACACTTTGTCTTTACTTAGAATCTAAACTCTTACAATCGGGAACGCTCGTGAAGAACGACCTGGAGGCCAACGTCCTACCTCTCTTATGCTCTCAAAATCTCTATGTTTTCAGAAACTGCAAGATCAGCTCAATTCTGAACTGGAGGGGCGAACCTAAAAACTGTAGACATCTCTTGTTGAACTCTACAAACTCCATCTCTTCTACGTAGCTTGAACTATCACTCTTATCAAATAGGGCTAATGCCTTTTCAAGCAACGTATATTCTGAATATCTTTGAATTTTGTTTGTATTTCTTCTCTTCTCTTCACTGCAAGACATCTGACTAAGTAGGTACTAATGGCGGCGTCACGTTGGCGTGACCATGCTACGTACTGCTTCCGTCAGAGGGTCCGTGGCGAATATTCAATGTCCAGTAGTGTATGTACTACTTGGTACATTCTGGGTAATGTTGCGTTCAATACCCAGGGTATCCACCCCGACGCGTGTCCTGACGGTTCAAACACGCAGGGGTATTATGAAGTCACTCGTCAATGGTTATGACACGATCATGATACTCGTAGAAGGTAAGCTTGATGGAATGTGTTATATTTATTTCTACCCAGCTGATTTGAAGATGCCAAATTTACTGATGTTTCTTGTTTCTTCTTCTAAATTTTTCAAATGTGGAATTAGTTTCAGAACTGGAGAACCTTTCAAATGCTAAAAATACCATCGATTGATTCAAACGATGCACCTACCTACAGGCAAATCATTTTAAAGATCGCACGTTTGAATCTAGTTTGGTACACTCAAACCCCCGCAGAAGTCCTACGATACAGTAAAGTAAACCCACTACAAAAGCAAGAATCTCTTTAAAATGATTTGCCTGTGCCTGGCTTTATAAATCCTAAAAATGTCCAGAGAATGTCCTGAAAAGTTTTGTTTTCTTACACTTTATAACTAAGTTACAGATAAAAGTACTAAGTAAAAGTCCTTATGAAGAAAACGATTGATTATTATTTAGAAGAACAAATAATAACGATAACTAGCCTGCAAAAATCTGGCTCCCAAAAAACTGGGCGTCGTGAATGGTTTTGTATAGGACTAGCAGATTCTTCAATAGTGAGCAGCTGTTAACCCCATACAAATCTCAAGAACGCCCAACAATTGAATACGGGAGTCACCTATGGACTGGAGCCTCACAATATTTGATAAACCTACTTGATTCTGTGCAAAGAAAGGCGGTCCGTCTAATTGACAATCCGTTGTTAACAGACAGAATGCCATCTCTATTTCACAGAGGTATTTTAGTGGAACCTGCTCTAAGGAGCTAGCAGCACTCATCCCCGATGCACATTCTCGAAACTTGACGCACACGAGCGGAACACCCGTTCACTCTTGATGTTAGCTTCATCTGTTTTTCCGCCTTCATACAATCCGGACCTCTTCGAGACCCGCATTAATACATCCCTGCCTACAACCCCTATATCACTACCCTGCCCAACCGGGTAACTACACAGTTCCCCTGACTCCGTACACACAGAGGCACTATTGTGAGGATAAAAAAATTCACCCTGATAAATTGAATAAAAAATCACATTTGTTGTTATTTAGAGTTAGAGAGCCATTTGTATTTGTGAATAATATGTTCCTAGAGTTGTCATACATATCAAACGAAAGAGGTCACAAAACATAAAGAAAACACCATACTTAGCACAAATTGGAGTTATCATTAGTCACTTTAAACAATGCCGGCATACTGTCTTACTTTGCCCAATAGCTTATTGTCATTTTTAGAGGCGGGTATTGGTCACGCAAAGAACCAAAGACATGAAAACGTCATACTTTATAGTAAGCACATCACAGAATATAAATTTTATAAAGTAACTACTTATAGTTAGTCAATAATATGACGAATTCCTTCTGACCAAAGTTTAACATCACAACAATGCAAATCAGCTGCTTTCAATGCCACAGTTGCAGCACAAACACAATTATAATTGTGGACTTATTTTAATCATGGCGATGATGATTCACGATCAATTGACGAAGAGCAAAATAACGTTGAATAACAACCGATAAATGATTATTTCGTAATGATTCACCATTGTTTTTAGTAAAACTTAAAACAACAATGGAGAGCATTATTATGAGTAGGGTATTAAGTAACACGCTCCGACAATGCTTGAAAGATTGCGTGTTAACATGTCATCGGTTTCCTTGAAACATTTGTTGGACACGAAATCATTTTTAACCTAAGGAGGGAGGAATTCGTGAGATTGGATTAGAAGGAATTGGCAGGAAATCAGAGAGAAATAGAAGAATCTTAAAAGGCAAACGCAAAGAAAAAACTGCCCCTGAAAAAGCATTATTAGATTTTGGGTTATTGAATTTTGCCAAATAATACGTTACAAGAAAATTCTATGAGGAAATTTATTGGGTTAGGGCACAAATTGGCGGCTCTTTCTTTTTCATAAACAACAAGAGCGTTATTAAATAAACTGACACATATTATTGAAGAAGAAGATAACACTATTAATCTAAACGAAAATATGAAAGAGAACAAGACACAGTGTTATTGTTATCTTCTTCTTCGATGATATATTACATTAGTGGGAATAACCATCAAAAGTATAAAAAGAGAGTTGTTCCTATAAAAAGTTGAATATTCATTTAGAATTTTATAAAAAGGTTAAAATATGTTCCATATAAATAAAATCGGATATATTTATCCGAGTCGAGATATATTTATTTTATTTTAATGAAAAGACAAATAACTTTGTTTACATCACTTTTATTTGTAGACAATCTACATGTTTCGTGAACGATGTAGATTGTGTACAAATAAAAGTGATGTAAACAAAGTTATTTATCTTTTCATTAAAATAAATAATGCCCTCACAAAGTGAAAACCTTTCCGAAGAAGTTTTCTTCGAATAATTTATTTTATATTTATCTAGGTTACAAACCATTTCTAAGAAAGACTGTTTCCAACGAAAAAGGTAGTGAATATTTCTATTTTTGAGACTGATAATTCATGGTGGAATTCCATTATATTATATTACAATAAAACAAATATAAAACTTATTTCCACTTTAATTTATTGTACGAATATACTGTACGAGGTCACCGAGGGGGTTAAAACTTTTTGTTAGCAAGAAATGATTCAAAACCATATTTATGATTTACTACGTGAAAACTGTAGGGAATATTCTACACATTGGACCCGAGGGGGGAGGGGGAGGGGGGGGATTAAAAAATGCAAAAAGTGGGTCACGTAGTATGGGTACGTTCCCTTAGACATGAGATTCTGGGTTCGAGTGCCAGTAGCCACCATTATCTTCTATTTTTTTGTCTTGTTCTCTCTCTTATCTTTGTTTAGATTATTAGTGTTATTTTCTTCATCAATGATATATGTATGTATAACATTGACGGGAATAACCTTTAAAAGTGATACAACGAGAGTTGTTCTTATAAAAATTGATAAATTTTGACTTCCTACGTTCTGGGAGTTTTTTTTATTCCACGCCTAAGGAAATCCGTAGTTTTGAGGTGAAAAGTTGCAGATTGTTGAATAGGAAGATCGGAAGAATCGGGAGAACAGGGTGAAAGTGAAATAACTTAACAATGTTAATTTTGTAATGTCAGCAGTATGATGGCATTATTCTCACAAACGCCACAAATGCATTGACTCCAAGACTACTCCGTAAGCTAAAACAATATGATATTATGTCGGAAATGACAACACATCATATTATTCCTTACGACAGCTAAAAAATCTTTTGTTTGTAGATCAAACTTTACCATCAGCAAAAATGTTGGTTCGCAAAATATGTGCCAAGATGGCAAGACGTGGTGGGATTATTTAAAAACTTTTGTCAAACGTGTTTGTATTGAAAGAACAATAAAAGTAGCACAGAGCTGAAGAAAGGAGAATAAGACGCAGAGAAGAATACGAGAACATAGTCATTATACCTCCCTGGCAGAAAAAAATGGCATACATAACATGTAGTTTCTTTAAAAAATATACCAGGATCAATCACAGACGTTGCTGTGGTTAATTACCTGTGCAGATATCTTTGTCTTGAAAAGGACAATGAAGATGATGTAAGGCGGGCGAAGAATAGGAATATGTCAAACGATGACTGTATACCAGGAGCACATATTTGTACAAGAGGTCAAAAATTACGACAAAGGTAAGTAACAATGGAGACCTCATGTTGCCGAAGGAAGGTAGAGCTGTGACACTGTATTGCACTTACAATAGCGATATCTATGTCCGTTGTAACCTCTCTTTCTGTTACGTGGGAGTTTGTGAGGAGAGGGAGAGGTAGCAACGGAGCTACCAGCAGTATGCACGGTTTGGTTGGTGGTGTGGGTGCCGACGACGTAAGCCTCGAAGTCAGCATTAAAATTCGCGCAGAGGTTTGCGAGAGGAATACAAAGCAGGGATCTTTCTGGATTGGCAAACTTTCATGGGTAATAATAATGCCTGTGTGCGAAGAAAGACTTTATCAGGAGTCGGAGACCTTTGTCTTAGAGACAAAGGTCGTTTTCCCGCAGGTGTAGGTAGAGGACGAGAGAGAGAGTGGGGACGTAGAGAGAGGACGGACCGCCAAACAACTCGGTCTTGGCACACATCGTCTCATACATACTCTTCTATTATTCTGACTCTTGGACATGTCCCGATTCATTTCTACGGCATTCAGTTTATGTAGGTTAAAGGAAATTAGAAATGACTCAGAACATCTATGAGAAAAATGTTAGTTCTGGCATGGGCCCTTTCAGAATCGATTGAAATAACTACATACGTCTCTGTTTAGGTCTGAATCTGAATGGCAAGTTACGTTTCGACCTTTCTCAATGCAGACCAATAATGAAAGTAAAGAAAAGAACTGAAGGATGTACCTAAAAGAGAACATAATATTAATTAGAGTTGTAGAGATTGGGACAAAGTGAGAGGAACGAGGCATATTATGTAGCGATTATCATAAAACAACATCTATGTAAAAAGGCATATTTTTTGTAAAGCAAAACGTTGACCTGGCTTAGAAAACGATACTTTGGTTATTTTTAAAATGGTAATTATTTTCCCAGGATTTTCATAATTTTACAAATATAAAATGTTGCACAGGGTACTTACCATAAATATCCCATATTATTATGCAGCATTAGTTAATAAAATATTATATCATGATACAATAGAGAATGGAGAGAAATATAAATAAAGTCTAATTTCTTTAATGAAAATGTATTATATTTATTAACGACAATAAAATTATTTTTTCGATATACACAAAAATGACGAAGTTATGAGCTTTCAAGTTGAACATTTGCGGTGCGTCTTTTCACAGACAAAATAAACACATTTGCAAGTGACGAAACGAGAAGCTAGAATTTAGATTCATTATTTCCTTGTCAGCCGAATAAAATATATTTTGGTATGCTAGGAGCATTTTTTAAAGTTCAAAATACCATAACATCTAGGAATATACGGTGAGTTACTGGCAAATCCATGGTGGATTTGTGGAATGATAATAAAAAGAAGATATTTATAAAAAAAAGGTTTGGCGATTCCTGGATTATAGAGCATGGCCATAACAATGACGGGATAAAATGAAAGACGAGCACGTTTCCTAACGGACGAGACGCCAACAATGTAATAATTAAAAATGGCTGAGACTACGTGCGAGTCTCAGCTGATATGAACAAAAAAACTAGACGTCCACGCTATGAAGTTTGGATGTAATTCCATTAAAATTGTATTATTTATAGAGCGCCTTTTTTGTTGAAAATCAATTACCTCAAGGACACCGTAAAATTTATTGTTAGTTCTTAGGCTACATCTACTTTTATTATTTACAAACAGAAAACATACTTAACTGGCAGGTCACTTCTGATAAACATACTTTTTAATTAGAAAATTTATGCTTGGATAAAATAGGACTTTGCACAATACTGGACATTTGCACGATTTTACAATTGCCACCCTCAATTATTGTTGATTTTACATTTATGAGAAGATTAGAGGGGGGTATGGGTACCGCCGCCACGGGAACCATTTATTGGATAACAAACACCTCTGCCATAGGTCACCCTTAGTGGTTCGCTACGTTTGATGACTTAGCAGAGGTGCCCGGGTTCATGGGGTGAGGTTTGTCCAGGTTTGGCGGCGGATGCGTCTGCCCACCTGCTGCGTGGCAGGCCGGATCGAGAGACCTTTTGAGGGAGGCCTTTTGACCTTTCCAGCAGGACTCTCTCAACCCATCGCTTTGCACCGCAGCTGGAGGGATGGATTCATGCATCCGTCACTCCTGGACACACTGAGCTCCAGATTCCTACCCACCCCTTATACCCTTTTCCTTCCCATCCTTTCCTGCCTATCGTTCCCTTCCTTAAAAAAGACCCTCCACACAGCATCCCCTATCACCATCCCCTGACTAGACCCAGAAGGAAATTATTTTCCTCAGGGCCTCCTGTGTGGGAGTTAAGGTAAAAAAAACATTCCGATTGCTGATGATGATGCTGCTGACCTGACGGTTATTAGGGATATCCTTAGGGATATCCTTGGGGATAGCACTTATAACAAAAACTCAATTAAGAAAATTGACTGAAAAATTAAACTGACAAAAAAGTGGTTAATAAAAATGAACAACACATTTATCTGTCCTACATCTCGAATTAGGTATTGCTATTGTGTGTTATGTAATAATATTTAATGATAGAACAGCTTTGTGGGACTACCCATATCTTACATTGTATTAGATGTAATTATATTCAATTTAATAAATAATAAATAAATTAAAAATTAAAAATTAAAAAATATTAAAATAATTATTATTATTTTTTGTCGACCACGACAACGGTACAGGAAGTTGATACCAACCCGGGTACAAAAATAATCCGGCTTTCTCCACAGCATTCAACATGTGCTTCGCGTGTTTTTACGACCTAGCAGAGCCGGGTTCGGGTGCTCCGGGTTCACAACCTCCGGCAAACTGAACGGGACTTGTTCACTTATTCACACGGAATCTGTGAACCCGAATAATCCATTTCGTGAACCAAATACCGCCGTGTGAACTCAATTCAACTTGATTCAAATGCATAGTAATGCTGCGAGCTATCTTATCTGGTTGGTAAGATAAAATGTATATGGGAAAATCTAGTCCCGTATCATCACAAGATAATAAGAATTGAAAAATAATAAACTGATAAGTTATTTGAAGAAAATCATTTGGGAGCGTGTTAACAATGAGGAGATTGAAAAAAGTGGCAAAATGTGTTAAAGTTTCTTTTCTAGAAAATATTTTATTTATTTATTCATGGTATCTGGAAACTAGTGGTAAAAGCGAGAAACTGGCGAATCTTCACGCGACATCTGGAGTAATTTTTTTAGTTTTTTGATCGACCATCGATGGGCTCCAAAATATTACTGAGAAACGGCTTGGATGAAAGCGATACCCAGAACCGAAGAAGTTATAACCTGAGAACGAGCGACCCCAACAGCCTACCTAGGCAATGAGTTGCAACGCGCAAGAGTTGGGACGTGCAAGGAAGAAGAAGATTTGATAATGTGGGCCTTACTGGGGTGCTTTACCCGTTCTGAGGTCCCCGTTTTACCGTTTCGTAAAATTCGATAAAATATTAAATAATAATGAAATAAAACAATTACTTTCTTTATAACCACGAATTATTTATTTATTTTTTTAGTACCGACCGGTTTCGCTTAACAGCATCATCGAGGTATAAATTAAACGTAAGTTTCTGATTAAAATCGTGGTTATAAATAAAGTCATTAAATATGTCAAACCACAAAGCGACTGCTTTCTAACAAAATATTAAATAATAAATTTTAATAAAACTAAGATGAAATAAAATAAAATACGTAAAGGCAGTAACGAAAAAAAAATATCAGTAAATATTATGAGGAAGGTACTGTTATTAATAAGATGTGTGTTATGTAATGTTATTGTGTATTATGTATGTTCTCTAATCCATCTTTTAATTTTGTATCTGATTTTTTTTTTGTTTCCTTCATTTTTTCTGTATCGAGTGAAAGATTGTTGAATGCTTTTATTGCCTGGTATTTGTGGTGTCGTTGTCCAAAGCTTGTGTTTGCCGCCGGAGATTTTAGGATCCCATGAAGGTTGTCTCCTACAACGAAATTTCATGTTTTTTAAATATCATATGTTAATTAGAGTATTCCGAGTACAAAACCTAGAGTTTTTGGAAAATACCGAATAGTACCTTATCGGACAATCGAAAGACATACTGTGAATTGATTTCCCAAAAAGCGACTACTGATCAATCATATGATAATTTAAAAAAAAATCTTTATTCATTGCTTTGTTTATTATAGTTGTTGAGAATTTTTCGAACATGTGTTTGCTCCTCTTAAATAATAAAGTCTCACATTATTGCGATGAGACATTTTTGATAAAATCCTCATCACTAAAGAAGTATTGGACCAAGGCTATTTATTCATTTAAATTAATTTTCGGCCTTATCAGGCATTTAAAAAAAAGTCCTTTGTCAACTCTGCTATGTCATGAATTCCTATGATGAGATAAGGATGAACAAACCCAATTAAATAATTACCCCTATCAAACACATGTAGAAATGAGACTGATACAAGCAATCAATCAAGACAGAATTCGGGGAATGTAATAAATTTTATTTTTTATTTTTTATTATAGCGACTATATAAAAAAATTTTACATACAAAATGCAATGTGAAATTAAGTACAAAATATTGTATTTCTTAGTCCTCCTCACTAGGGGGTCCTGTGCCGAGGCGGACTAAAGTTATTTAAATATAGTTCATTTGTCTTCAATGTCGTTTTTAGCGTCTTCGCTAGGGTTTTCTCATTGACCTCTTTAAGCCATATTTTTATTCTTGATTTGTATTCAATTGGATATTTTATTAGTTTTATGTCTTGGGGGAGGATGTTATGGAGTTTTGTTGCAAAGTATGTATTGTTTCTTTGTCCAAATGTGGTTTTATAACTTGGAATATTTTTTATATCATTTTTATTCGATCTAGTGTTATGCATACACGGTCTAGTAGAGGATTCATTATTTTTGAAGAGCTTCAATAATATATTTTTGGAATATATTTGTTGTACATTTGGTACGTCAAAGTTATTGAAAATTTCAATTGAAGGCGTTCTAATTGGTACTTTCAATATGGTCTTTATGATTCCTTTTTGAATCGTATTCAGGCTGTGTAGGTACGTATTTGCAGCAGATCCCCATCCTATGATTCCATATTCAATTCGAGAATGACATAACGCATAGTAGACCTTTTTCATATCCTCTTTATTTAGCACGTTTCTTAGATTTTTGAAGAAATATATAAGGCTTGTGAGTTTTTCCGTAATACCTTTGATGTGTAGGTCCCATCTAAGATTTTCGTCAATTATTACTCCGAGATATTTTATGTTTTGTGTTTTTTCGATGACGGGGCAGTAACATTGTATATTATTTCCATGGCATTCATGTAATTTTAGTTCTAGTGATTTTATTGGTTGGCCCCTTGAGTTCATTGAAAATGTTATATATTTTGTTAATATGTGGCAACGAACGATATAGCTATTTTGAAAAGCGGATTAATTCCTATTCTCTCACCGACTGCCAGTACTAATTTAGAGGAACCATTCCGTTCCGGATTGCCGACGACGCAACAGTTCGTAAATCGCTGTTCGTTCGCTCCCACTGTTCACATACGAATATTTTGTAAATATAAATTATGGTACGGATGCAAATTGTTGCAATAAATCTGTAAGTACAGTGTTAATTATGATTTCATTTGATTTATAAGCAAACCCTATCTTCCTGATCCTATTCCCTTCCTTTCTTCTGGTCCTATCAAGTACAAAGCACCTGCTGCCCGTTACAAGTTACAAAGGACTCTACCTTAATAACTCGGGGATCAGAGTGTCCTTGTGTGCCGGTGTTCAGTTGATGTTACAGTATTTGTGCAGGCTCCACATGTCCCACACCGTACCGAAGACATAAGACACTAATATGTCGATATTTGCGGCCGCCGAAAAGCATGTGGCGTCAAGGTACATACAGAACACGCCAAACTTAAATGTCGACATGAAATTGATACGATCCATTCTCGCTCAGGTACCGTGCTGTCACTTACTGACTTTACAATGATCGTTAACGAAAGAGAAAGATGCGTAAAACACACGTGCGACAGAGAAAGCCGTGGACGGGGAGGAATGCCGCTTTTCGGACCTTAAACTCGCCTATTGCGATGATTTCTGTAACAAAGTCAAGTTTGGTGCTTACTAAACTGCTTAAGTACTGCAGCGCTGCTAATCGAATTATAAATTGTAATGAATTGTGTCTCGTGTGACGTCACCAGACATCTGAATTGTATATTTGTATGATCAGCTGGAGTGGGTTCTTGAACTCGGGTTCTTCGCGGGAAGCGCATCCTACTCCTACTCCTTTTTCAAATCGACTACTCCCAAACTTCGACCAAGTATATCTAGACAGGGCGTGTAGGTCTTAAAATGACACCGGAATCAAAAATATTGGTATACGAAACATTTATCAAAAAAAAAGTCCATTATTTCAAAGTCAAAAGATCGCAAGAAGCATTGGTTTGTACATTTTTTTGTTGGTCTGCGTGGAGCTAATTTGTTTTTCAGCAAGTTCGCGGTAACCGATACTAGCTTTGTGAAGATCATTTTTAAAACACAAATTTCAGGCAGGTAGAAATATTTTAGGTATGGGCTATCCCGGACTTTATTATTAACAATTTAATCAGTTATATGAATATGTAAAAATATGTACATAACATATGAATTCGAGGCAGCGTATCGAGAAAAGTAACATTTGATAAAAAAAAATTCTTCCTAGTAAAACAACTACGTCACGCAAGAGATGCAAAGGAATTCGATGGGTAGTTGTATTATGAAATTTCTCGTAGGTGGTGTCACTTTGGGATTGGAATTGGGTATGGGAGGGCTAATCTATAGTTAATATATCGATGCTCCCAAATAACCCGGTCCAGGGCTCGGACCCAAACCCGGAGTCGGACCAGGAACCCGAATTCCTCCACCGGCGTCCCCATATCCGCGGTCTGCGCCACACGCGAGTCTTTGAGGGTTCTTGACTGGGTTCGAGTTCTTGTGCGGGTTCTATCCGGCTCCGAATCCTTATAGTAGGGGAGGCATTGACGCTAAATGGGTAGTTACTCGAGCGTCGTGGGGACCTATTGGATTGCAAAGATTAGATGCTAAAAAGAAAAAAAGTTTATATGATGTATGCCATTCCAGTGGTGGGGAGAGCGAGTATAAATTTTCAAACATGTAAAAAAAAAACGTCACCATGACATACTCGAGCTCGTCAGATTTTAATAGCGTATACTCCCTACGTGTTTCTGGCAACGGGGAGATATTAATCTGACGACTTGAGTGGTGGGGGTGGCCGTATGAAGAGGTAGAAAATTGAAAAAAAGTCGATTTATTCGAGCGTGTCAGATTAAGGTAATGTGAGTTAATTACATGCAGAAAAGTCTACATTCCAATAATCTGACGATTTGGACGTAACCTAAACTCATGGCTGATTTTTAAAGATGTAAAAAAAATCGTGACCTTGACTTACTCGAGCTCGTCAGATTTTTATACAGAAGGTTCAGCGTGATGTCCTTGTTGTGCTGACCAATAATCTGACGATTATGTGGAGGGATTTTCTTAATCTGACGGTTTAAAAAAAAATAAAAAATAAATTCTTGTTTTTATTACTGAATAGAACAATGAACAAAAAATAAATATAATGAACAAAAAATAATATTTTGTATTTCACTAATTAAACTTCTTTACAAAATTAATTAACCAAAGCGTTGTAAATCTACGAATGCGAACGCGCGACGCAACGGTTAATTAGGCTCTGGCTGCGACCATTGACGTAATGGCTCCGACAGAATATATCTACCTAGAGAACAAGCGCCCTAAAGAAGGGAACCAAAGCGCGGAGGGGGAAATACAAAGTTTAGCCACTTCGGCATGTGGAAATCGTCAGATTATATTATTTCCATGATCCTAACATTATTTCCTTCAAAATAAAAAAAAAATTAACCGCGCTCGAGTAAATCCACGTGACGTTTTTTTTTTGCAACTTTGTGACTCGCTAACTTTCTTACGTTACGTTCAAATCGTCAGATTATTGAAATGTAAACTTTTCTGCATGTAATTAACTCACATTACCTTAATCTGACACGCTCGAGTAACTACAGGGATCGATTTTTTTTTACTAATCTGATCGGTTGTCCTAGCCGCACCCACCAATATTATGGGTTCATATATGGTGGTAGTCCATAACAAGGTCGTGAGGTATCTCCCCTTAGTTAATCTGACGCGCTTGAGTAAATCCCTAAATCCCTGCTTCGCCTCCCCTACTATTACGTCCTAACCGTCCTAGCCGCAACAACATCCAGTACCCAGTCCGCACCCAAGAACTTGGACCCGAGACCTGCTCCTAAAACTCGAGTACTTTTAAAAGGAAGCATGCCTCGGAGGTCTCCGGCAAAACGCAGAACTGACCCATCTCTAATCTCTAGTGGACATCACTAGCCACGAGCCACGACCCACGACAGATTTGTGTGGCGCTCGCGTGACAGTTAATTATAGTTATATTTATGTAGGTTGATTTTTCGGAACAGTTTCGGACAGCCTTGCAGTGCCCATCATTAGCAACACCCCAAAAACACAATATCATTGGCCATGAAATTGAATAAATTGAATAAAACAAGTTGAATAAATTGACTGCTTCCGCGGTGCATTAGCGGACTAAGGCCCGACGTTACGATGTCCTTATAAATGATAAATGATAGATAAAAACTAGGAGATAACCCAATCTACAGTTACAAAACATGCCGATACCGCTTTTTGCAGCTGACGTGTTAAGATTGATTAGAGAGGAAGACAATTTTAAAGTTTGTTTCTGCACGTACAAACAACACATTATTTTTAATACAATTATATTTTTATTAGTTTTAACTTAAGGGAACGAACCCGTACTACGTGACCCGTTTAGGGTGGGGATCTTCAAAATACCACGCTTGGTCACAAAGGGGGGGCGGGGGGCTTAGGTTTTTTATCACGTAGTCAATCTAGAAATCTTTTTATATGTATTTACTAACTTTTTAATATTTTTTCCATTTGTAATTATAGGTATGCATGCATTCTTGCCGTCACGCAGCAAGCGCCGTATTAATAAAGACAAACATAAGCCAAATATATATGTATATATACAGGGTGTTAAGGGACGTACTTGACTTACTTTAACCAGTGATTCCTGACATTATTTGGAGTAAAAAAGTAAATGAAATTTTGGTCACCGGTGACATTTTTGATGTTTTTTTTTTTTTTTTTACAAAAACATAAAAAAATGGTATTTGTTGAACAGTTGAAGGCGGGGTAAGGGGTTCGTCGGACACCCGGCTGAGTGACCAGTGATGACATGCGGTAGAAATTTTTTTTTGTTTGATTTTGAAGAAAATTTTTTTGAAAAAAAAAAAAAAGTCTACAAAAAAAGTCACCGGAGACCAAAATTTCATTTACATTTTTTACTCCAAATAATGTCAGGAATCACTGGTTAAAGTAAGTCAAGAACGTCCATTAACACCCTGTATATATATTTTTTTGTTAGCAAGAAATGATTCAAAACCATATTTATGATTTACTACGTGAAAACTGTAGTGGGGAGGCGGGGGGGGGGGTCTTGGAATATAATGTACGGGGTCACCGAGGGGGGAGGGGGGATTAAAAATTGCAAAAAGTGGGTCATGTAGTATGGGTACGTTCCCTAATGAGAAAAAAATTTAATATTTTAATTAAATGAAGACTCTATTAGCGAAACTTAATCAAAAACCTGAAAACAGAACAATCAGAAAAAGATACGGTTATATCCTATGGTTCCAAATGTGACCGTATCTTTTTCTGTTTTCAGATTTTCGATTGAATTTCGTTAATATTGTCTTCATTTATTTAAAACAATTAATTATACCCACAAAATTTTATATTTAAAAGCGAAATCGAGATTAGAAGTGCCTTCAACAAACTTGACTCAATCAAAATATCAAACTCTGAAAAATGCAATTATTATCATTTGGGAGGCGGGCAGGGGTACCGCCGCCCTGGGAACTCTTTATTGGATAACCAACATCTCTGCCACAGGTCACACCAAGTGGTTTGTTAAGTTTGGTGATTTAGCAGGGGTGCCCGGGTTCATGGGGTGAAATTTGTCCGGATCATGGCGGCGGATGCGCCTCACCGACAACGTGGCAGGCTGGTTCGGGAGAGACTGGTTGAGGGAGACCTTTTTATTATAGCAGATCAGCAGGACTAACATCGACTTGGACCTCAGAGGGAGGGATGGATTCATACGTCCGTCACTCCTGGACTCACCGACAGTGGCGGCTCGTGACTTTTGGGTGTGCTAGAGTGCCGATATTAAAAATGGCATTATTGATGTTGTTGTAGCCGAAAAAAAATTTTTTTTTTTTGAAAATCAGTTTTTTGTATGAAAAATTTCAGAAAGTTTCAGTTTGGCGGTGTGCCGCACCAATTTCCTGAAAAATCTTCATACAAAACACCGATTTTTGAAAAAAAAAAAATATATATGTATATGTATTTTTCGCATACGACAACACCCATGATGCCATTTTTTTAATTTTAGTACCCTAGCACACCAAAAGTCACGAGCCGCCACTGCTCACCGACCACTAGATTTCTTTTTCCTCCCCAGAACCTTCATTTCCTAAAAAGACCCTCCACACATCATTCCCAAAGATGTCATAGGCCCTGAGAGAAATTATTTTCTGCATAGCAGAGTGAAGCTAATGCAAAAAAATGTACTTATCTATTACAAAACATCATTCACAAAGTAAAATTAATTTACAAATTCAATACGAAATTATCAATTTTTCGGCATTTTATTTAGAAATTTCAACATATCGATATCTTATTAATGAATCATTATCAGCTAAAGAATTACATTATCAAATAACACATTCTGAAAAAAAGATTAAAAAAATTGCATTTAAAATTGGTTGCCGAAGAAATTTTATTATTCTAACAATTTCTATGTTTTTTTTTCACATGGTCGCGCGTTCGTTCAGGGAAATTTGTAATTACGGGTAGTAACTAATTCATTAATATTTCCTTTATCAGATCACACTAACTTATCAACAAGTTATCGCAAAGTCCATCTAACACTCGAATTGCCCTAACCCTTATTTTTTAACTCGCAAACTTTGTTTTCCTCCCAATAATTGATGTAACGCCGAAGCAACTATTCCTATTCCCTATCTATAATTGTGGAATGTCATAGTCGTACTGGCCTTCGGACACTTGGAAAATAGTCTAGATTCGGGTGCAGTATTCACAAAAACTAGGGTTGGGAAGTTGGCTATTCAGATCTGGTCACTAAGAGGAAATCGGGCGGCGTTTTAAGGCTCTGCAACCGGGCTCGAAAAGAAAATAAAACTTCTTTACACACGCTTAACTTGGGAAGTAAGCTGACGAATACGTGGCGAGAGCGTTACGAAAAGCGAGGCGAACGGTAGTTGAGAGGAAGTACGCTTCGTATATTACTGTAGGGGCAAGAGAGAGAGGTGCGAGCACACCTTTTCTTTCTCTCTTTCTCTCGTAGCCAGTTACGTTACACAGTGCAGGACTATTGTCTGTATCACACTGTAGGAGCAAGAGAGAGCAGTGCGCGCGCACATTTTTATTTATCTTTTCCTATCATATAGATCAGTGGTTCCCAACCTTTTTGTGACCCGGGACCACTTGTACGTTTATTTTTTCGACAGGGACCACAAGCAGTGGAATAGTGAGGGGGGCGGCACCCGACAGAGTTTCTCCCTTCCAAGAGCACAATCCTCTAGCCACCCCCCCCCCCCCTCCGCCCTTCAGGATGGACTAATTTTTTATGAAGTCCAAATTTGTGTTTGTCAACTTTATTGGGAAGGAGGGGGGTGACACCACGTTGTCCGTCTGAGGGTGAGACGGGTTCTAGCAGAATATTTACCACAACGGAGGGGGTAAAACGGTTTAGGATGGGGTGGGGCGAAACGGAATACCGTATTGGTCACTGACCACAAGTACAATAATGATAAACTGAATATTGTTCCGATTTTTTTTGACTTCTCGACTAGGGACCGCCCGCGCGCTGGCTCGCTTATTGACCGGCAGATCATCGTGGACCATCTTCTAGTTCTCGCGGACCACTAGTGACCACTGGTCCGCGGACCACTGGTTGGGAAACCCTGATATAGATGGAGCAGAAGTTTTACTTCAGTAGTGTGGTCTAAAGCACACTCGTTTTTTTTAGATTTTAGATCAATTTTTCTGAAAAACAAATCTGATAATTTCGTAAAAAATTTGTACGAAGCGAAACACGACAGTTTTCCAAAATAATAGGTGAATATTAAACGATACATCCTATTGTTGTTTTTAATAGAAAATAAAGCATTGTTATTTAAAAACTGTGGGAATAAAACAAAAGACAATAAAATTATTTAATCTACGTAATAATACGCGCATTCTTTTATTCCGTTGAGTATTTCTGAAGAATAAAGCATCTTTCAACTATAACAAACATCGTGTATTGTTTATACAGATAGTTAATTCTTCTTCTTCTTCCTTTGCGCTGTCCCAACTCATTGCCTAGGTCAGGGATGGCGAACCAATGGCACGCGACAGAATATTTTGGGCACGTCACTGATCATTGATCACAAAATTTATTATGCACTAAGAAAAAAAGTGTGAAAGTGTACAGTACGTGAACGAGCGAACCCGAGTGATCCCTACGCTACAGAATGTTCGGGTGCGGTGCGCGGGCTGCGATACGCGGGGTACGCCGGTGAGCGGTGAAGCGCGGCGCTCACTCGTTTGTTTTCGTACCTACAATCTACATCGCGAGTTTCTATTGCTAATGAATGACACTTGGTTTCTTTAGGCATAATATGATAGTGAATTTCGTTGATATAATTGTATTTTAAAGTTTATTTGAGTTTTATCTATGATTTATAATTTATATGTTATAATACGGCTAGTTCAGCAAAAAAACAAAAAGTGCAAGATAGTAAGAGTATCAGAGAATTTCAAACTTGGTGGACACAGAAATATGCCATGAATAGTAAAGGAGACAAAGCGGTGTGTGTTTTATTATTATTATTATGTTTTATTATTTCAACAATAATCACGAAGTCAAAATTATTTGATGGCACGTCTATGACCTCATTAAAATTTCTTTAGAAAAATGGCACGTTGATACGTAAAGGTTCGGCATCCCTGGCCTAGGTAGACTGTTGGGGTCGGCTCTTCTCGTTCTCAGGTTGTAATTTCTTCTGTTCTGAGTATCGCCTTCATCCAGGCCGTTTCTCTGGAGTATTTTTGAGCATTGAGTCATCCAGGAGTTCTATACAGATACTTAATTATTACATTAAAATAGCAGGATTATTAAAAAACGAAACATCTTATGAAATAAATATTCATTTTTGTTCATCCTCTAATTCTCAAACCTTTTTCGAGATGGTAGAAGTAATTCTTAGTGACCGACCGAAGGTTCGGTTTCGGAAAGGTTCGGCAAAAAATCTAGTTTCGGCATCAGTTTCGGTGTCGGCAGAAAATCTGCCGAATCTTCGGTTGCACCGAAACTCTGCGTTCGTGAATTATCGACTTTCGACTGACTTCGGGTGAGTTTATGGCTAGTGTGTTACCCGCCATCACCACCATTTCACCGGCCGGTCCAGCGTGATTGGGTTGTGAGGTTATGTCTTATTTCTCGCGCATACATGTTTGTTACATACGGTTAAGGGAACGTACCCATACTACGTTACTAACTTTTTGCAATTCTTAACCCCCCCCCCCCCCCGGTGACCAAAAACCTAAGCCCGCCGCCGCTCATTTGTACCAAGCGTGACATTTTGAAGACCCCCCCCCCAAACGTGTCACATAGTATGGGTACGTTCCCTAACAGGTTTAACAAAAATAAATAATTCACATACTTCAATATACTTCAATTATTGTTTTTATTTCATTTAACACATGTTAACTGTCTGCGAAAGTGTAAAAAATAAGCCAAATATTTCAGTAAACAATAGATTTTTAACATGTCTAAAAAAGTTTCGGTTTCGGCCGAAACTGGGACAGATACCGAAGTTTCGGTTTCGGTAGAAAGTTTTGTTTCGGTCGGACACTAGTAATAGGCCACTTGCATGGATTTCATAACGACATGGAAAAAATCGTGTGGATACATTTTTTACTAAGATTACGAAAATGTTAGTAAAATTTTTTAGAAATGTTAAGTTTTTTTTTTAATAAATAAATCCATTATTTGGGCTCGTGAAGTCACTACATGAAAATATCCCATCTCGGAAAATATTCCTATTAATTTTGTAAAATTCCACACCGATTTATTTTTTTTATATGGCAACAATTTAGATTTGAGGAGAATTTTTGAATTTGACATTTAACGTTCACTAGATTTATTGTTTGTTCTCTGCGAACTTATCACTTGATTTGATTTTTTGACAGATGTTATGAAGAGAACCCCGTACATTTTATGCTGTCTATACGTGTTTAGAGGTATTATGGCAATGGTGCTGATTTTAACAAAATCAAATTTTATAATATTCTTATTAGTACAAGTATATTACATTGGATTTAGTAATATAGACGTTGAACATTATAATAATTTATGATCAATAAGATGGATCAAGGTAAAAATATTTATAAGATGTAATATTTTTGGTATGCCTCGTTATTCACCTGTGCCATTCATCTGGAAAACGTTATTTTTATAAAAATGATTTTCGGCAATGTAATTATCGCTTTTTCGCACCAGGTTTATAAAAAATGGTCTGATTTTTCGGATTGAAATTTTTAGGATACAAAAAATTTTAAAAAATGTGATGCAAAATGGCCTATTTTCGGTCTATGTTATTTGTGTTCAAAGTTGTCATTTTGACTATCTTGGCACGACATCGCTCAATTTTTCATTATCGGAATTGTTGTTTCAACAGATAACATTTTACGGAAAATGGACATAAGTAAAATGCATGTGTTTACTGAAAAAAACATTAAAATATCGTAGGGAGAAAACAAACAACCCATTATTATCTCGATTGACCAAGCATAGTAAAAAAAAAATACTTCTTGTGCTGAGAATCGACACACGATGATAATATTTAAAGTCGAACATTTTTGAAAAAATGATTTAAACGAGTTGGTTTTCATGATAGGGAATATTATAATGTTGTTGTATGTTTCGTGAACACTTCACTCGGGAGGACCTGTGCTGTTTAATTAGATTTAATTAATTAATAAGGTTAGGTAATTAGTTTTTAAAAATTGTTCGGCGATAGCAAGATACGGATAGGTACAACAAAAACCTAAGTACCTACCTACCTACCTAGCGTGGTGCAGATATCGACCAAGTATATAGGTACATAAATAACGAAGAATCGATAATATACCTAGGTACCTATCTACCAAGATAACAATCGCTGTTTTCCCTACTCAGTAACATGCGATAGTCTGCTAAATATATTATAATATAGGTAGGTATTCAGTGCATTAAAAATCTGAGAATATGTGGACCTGATAAAAAAATTGTGAGAATTTCTCATTTCCAAAAAGGATAAAAATTCATAATACATTATTGTAACGAATGGGAGTAGGTAGGTACCTACTTTGCAGGATTTTTTTCGTAATATTTTAATGTGTTCCATTTTTAATAGCAAAAAAACAAAATTAATTGCTTTGACAGGTGGAATATGGAGGGAAATACAGTTTGAAAGGGAAAAATCCTCCCAGCATCCTAGGTTAGTTTAGTTTCTTTCGGTAGATTGCAAACATTAATTACGCGTACTCAAAAGGGGGAGGGGGGGTCTAGCATAATCTCACGTTACTTGAAAAGAATATACGAAGTGGCCCAAATTTATCTCACCAAGCGGGGAGGGGTCTAGATTGGAAGAAAAACTGCTCACGTAATTAACGTATACCCCTAATGTTGAGTATTTGAGATTTAATAATTAATTTAGAGGACGAAGAGAGAACGCTGAAATTTAATTTAAAAGGTACATTATTATAACAACTGAGATGCCTACGCAAAACTTTGAACTAAATTCGCGTAGGATTCATAGGAACTAGGTATTTGAGGGAAATTCGTAGAAGTCATTATCATGGACGTTTTGAAGAAGACTTCATTGAGGAATGGGTTCATCTGACCTGGTGATTTTTTGGGCATTACAGATTAGTATAATCCTGTTACAATACACATAAGATGTAACTACGTAACTTTACACGAAAAAAAATTACAATAATACATATTTTAGAGTTCTTGCCTAAAATTACTCTTACCTTCAAGGCCAATGTTGAAAATGTCAAGGGTCCTAGAGATATCATTTAGCAGCACCATACTTCTTGTCATGCTGTGCTGGGCCAGAACGTCTGTTCTGCCGTGTGGGATACAGAGCAAGTCGTGGTGACGACCCTGGCAGTAGTTGTTCGGTACGAACAATTTATAGCATTCTAAGAGGTATGGGCTGTCAATGTAGTTTGTAATTTTAAAAGCTGTTACTGTAAGGGTCCCATTCCTTCTATATCGGAGACTTTCGTAGTGCGTTTCAGATAGCAAAGCCAGATTATGCATAAATCGCGGGTATTCACCATACATTCTCATATAAAGACAGGTACCTACCTACCTACCTTAGAATTTTTTTTAATTTGTTCCAATAAATCTATGATGGCGGTATTAATTCTGGTAATTTTAACAATGACTCGGTTAAAACCACCACAACGAAATAACTACAAACACTATTCCACTTATCACAATTAGAACTGGTGGTGTAGGTATTGGTAAGGCACTAACATAGTGATATTTGCTACCTGAACATTTGTAATTGTAATTAGCGTATGCTAGAAATGGTTTGTTCAATGTAAGGTTACCTACGCCAGCTGTAGACATTATAATGATTGTGGCTGAGGCCAATTTTACATCGAAAACCGGCGCTAAGCCAAATAAATGAATTAGTACCTAGGTACGCGGTCGGATTTACGAGCAGGATATTCTACAACTTACAGCAAATGAAAATATTATAAATCGAGAACACAATGTCATCCAAATTCAGGTTAACACTTCAGTCATAAAAAAAGAGTCAAGTCCGCGCGTCAGGGGTATCGTGATACATAAATTACCACATCCTAACATAACTAATCACGACATAAGAGTGAATTAATTTGATCATGTTGTCCAATTAGTCACGGCAAAGTAAAGCTACGTTCTCTCAACCTTATAAAATAATACGCCAGATACCTAAATAAGTTAACTAAAGTTTAATATTTTGTATTCTAGTTGACTCATCTTTGTATTTTCAAATTTCCCGCTGAAAAAAATGTCTTCCAGGACGTGTATTTTTCAGAAGTCAAGGTAACCTCGCCACATTTGACATTTTGTGCAAAGGGACAAGAAAACAATAAAGAAGGATACCATTTCTCTTCCGCGAGTGTCAAATGATGAATCTTAACAGGTGGCATTATAAATAAATAGATACTTATTGATAAATAATATCGATGTACAATAAAACAGGTAGGAGAAAATTTTAGTGACTTTGTAAATGTATCGTCACGTTTTATAACACGAATTTTCGACGACAGAATGGAGCATTTTTATCATAATTACAGCCCTGAAGCATGCAGACCGCCTGAAAAACATCCTAACGTAACAAGTGATAGTAGAAGGCAACGTCACGAACTTTAGAAAAATGACGTCAGATTGTCTGAAGTTAAAAATGTCAAGACAATCGCGACGCGGTACATGTTACATCGAATGAGTTTTAGCATTTATAAAAAATACATACCCATCTCCCACCACCACACACTTGATCGCCTGCATTTTGAGACACTATCGTCTTGAAAATCACAATATTTCTTTCTATAAGGAATGGGCGTTTTATATTGTGGTTGGACAAGTTAACATGAAAAATTGCAAATCTACACAACAGGCACGAGAAAAGTATACTGATAACACACGTGAACTTTATATAACACAATTTGCAGAAAGAAGACCATATAATTTATGCAGATATGTCTTAAACTCCACTTAAAACTTTCCACTAAAAATAAATCCCGACCACCCGCGACAGCTCGACATGACACTAGAAAACACTGGAATAGATATAGATGGCGCTCTGTTCGCTCCGTAAAGCTCAACCAGTGTTGCCGTTCTAATAAAACATCTCTTAGCTAAGAAAAATTGTTTATTTAAGCACATCATTTGTTTCTAACAATATTTGTTTTTTAACATTCTGAGATGGCAGCGATATCATAAATAATGTTTCCTTATTCAATGCTTTCATAGTTAATTATTTATTTTTCTCCCGGTCCTTTTTGTATCCCCTCCACATAACGTCTTCAAAGGGCGGTATACCAGTACCTAAAGGCACAAGTCAACCTTTCTTGTCAGGGCTCCTACCAGACAGCAACTTGACAGACGTAAATATCTCTCGCAGCGGGCAAAGAACATGGAAATACTTACAATCTACGTAATTGTGACGAAACCACAAGTACCCTGCTGATATACCACTTTTTAATGCTAGTCTCCGTACACGGCGCTATCCGAAATGTACTGAACTTGGTCATTTTTCACGTGCAGCCGTGGAGTGAACACGTTATCATGCGATGTCATATGACTTTTTTTCCAACATCAATCCATGCCTTCTCCGCTAAATCGTTTCTTACGTATTCTGGTAAAGTATAGTTATGTAAACATGCATTTTTCCACTTCCAGAACAAATCTAACATTATACTTTCATGTTCCGAAGCCATTTCTGTCAAACGAATAAGTATCGGACACAAATGATGCGAGCGTCGCGTGCGATCAGCACTGTCGGTATATGGTCGGTATCGTGATACTGATTGGAAATATTGGAATCTGACAGCCACCGCGTAGCGCCGTGAACGGGCACCAGCAAAATCGTACGGGGGGTACTTACGACCGGCGCGTATGATACGCGCACGAGGATCGAGTATCTTGTAAGTATCTCCGTGAACGGAGGCACTAATTGAAATTTCGGGCTATAGGCCCTGAGGGATATTCTGTGTGGAGTTAGTAAAAAAAATATCTACTTTCTCAGAAAATTAGTTATCAGAATTTAATTAAAGCTTGATCTCCCAACAAACATCCCCATTTTTTTTATTTACGTGAAACTTCTATAGCCCCGTTGTGATTTTGAATTAGGATGAAATGGAAATGACACATTGCAGCACCTGCGAAGCATTAAACTCCTAACAAGGCTCCTATTGGTTGCGATATAAAATGGAAATGACGCTATTGGCGCTCATTGGCCGCTTTGATTTCGACCTCACTTTTCAAAGCTCCTTGGTTCTTCATTGGTTGAGATTGTTTTGGTAAAGTTTCGCTTCTACCGCGTGATAACTGCACTCGATTTTTTTTTTAATTACAAAGATACAATTTGTTTAAAAAAACCACAAACCTTATTTTAAATAGCGAACACCTTTTTTAATCAGTTCATCAATTTATAAGGGTAATTTGATTATTTAATTTTGCGAGTATATCCAAGCTAGTGACAACATACTTCGTTTTTTTTCCACGAAAAAAAAAACGAAGTGTTGTCACTCCCGTCGGGTGGCACCCGGGGGGGACCGCCGCCCCCCCCCCCCCCCTCCTCGCTAGGCCACTGCCTGGGATGCCTATGGGCAGGGGTGTTGATTATCCAATAAGTGGTTCCCGGGGCGGCGGGACCCATACCCGCCTTCCAAATAAATAAAAAAAAATTACGTGGATGATACTTCGTACCTTTCGTCGTATATTTTTAAAATACACAATTAAATAAATTTTATTCGACAATAAGATTTTTAGTTATTCACCTAAAAAACTTTTGGATGTTTTGTAATAATTCTTAACAGTTTCATTTCGTTTGTTTTGGAGCACGGTGCGTTCGGGCCTGAGAGGGTTGCCAATTTGTGGGAAATTCCCCAATTACTGGAAATTTTCAAGATTTTTTCAAGAATTGGGTACTTCGTGGGGAGAACTTTTTTGTGGGGTAAATGCGGGGATTCTGAGAATTTCTTGAATTTCCAATCATTTTGAAAAATATTTATAATAATTGTAAGAATGAGGTATAATTTCATTTTCTTTAGCAGCAAATGAAACAAATTTCTGTTTTTAAAGCCTGAACGAAGGAGAATATTAGAAAATGACTAGACAATAAAAAAGTAAATGATAATTTCAATTTGTTTCATTTTGAAAATAAAGGAACTTGTGGGGAATTTGAACATGTATGGTGGTTTTTTTTTAAGGTCAAATGCATTGGCAACACAATGTGGGGTAACTGTGTAGCGGGCTGGCAACACAGATGTTGCACCACTATTTCAGACGCGCACATCCGTCGCTTTTTTGCGTTGTTTGCTAATTTTTAGGCGCGGACGAGTGCGGAGTGACGCATTTCTTAATAAGCTGATGTGTCCGTGAAGTGTTAGTGATTGCCGAGCTATTCGTCGTGATTTTGTGGAAAAACGATGGCGAAAGGCGACAAAGAAATGGAAAAGCCGGCCCTCGTGGGCGGCGAACTGCCGACCCCGGACTGTAGGAGTAACGACAATGAGGATTCAGAGTCACTAGAAGAACAGCCACTCGATATAGGCGAGCATTGTCTGGTTCGTCGAACGGATGACTCATGGCAACCTGCACAAATAATACAAACAAGATACAATAACAATGAATCGTGCTACGAGTATTATGTTCATTACGAAGGATTCGACAGGCGCCTGGACGAATGGGTATCCAGGGATAGAATTATGTCCGACAGGTTTGACATGAGCGAACGAGGCTGGAAGTCCAGTAGCAAAATGTCCACAGATTCCTTGATTACAGACAAATCCGGCAGAAAAATAACAAGAAATCAAAAACGTAAACATGACGAGATCAACCACATTCAAAAGACTTACGAAGAAATGGACCCCACCACAGCGGCTCTCGAAAAAGAACACGAAGCTATAACCAAAGTGAAATATATAGACAAAATACAAATAGGTAAATATGAAATAGATACTTGGTATTTTAGTCCTTACCCTGACGAGTATGGGAAAAAGCCTAAACTGTGGATCTGTGAGTACTGCTTGAAGTACATGCGCCTTGAGAAAACCTACCAACATCACCTGGGGGAGTGTCAGCATCATCAGCCCATTGGAAATGAAATCTACAGGAAAGGAACGCTGGCTGTGTTTGAAGTGAATGGCAAAGATCACAAAGTCTACTGTCAAAACCTGTGTCTATTAGCCAAACTGTTTTTAGACCACAAGACTTTATACTTCGACGTAGAGCCATTCCTGTTTTACATCCTGTGCGAAGTAGATAAAGTAGGCGCTCACATTGTAGGATACTTCTCAAAAGAGAAAGAGTCTCCAGAAGGAAACAACGTTGCGTGCATCCTAACGTTACCTCCCTACCAACGTCAAGGTTACGGAAAGTTCTTGATTGCATTCAGCTACGAACTCTCTAGATTAGAGCAAGTCGTCGGTAGTCCGGAAAAACCTCTCTCAGATCTAGGGAAGTTGAGTTACCGCTCCTATTGGTCGTGGATACTTCTGGACGTGTTGAGTGTTAGCCGCGGAATCCTGAGCATTAAAGATCTCAGCCAGATGACCGGAATATCTCAGACAGACATCATTTCAACACTGCAGTCCATGAACATGATGAGATACTGGAAAGGCCAGCATGTGATCTGTGTGACTCCCAAGCTGGTGGCGGAGCACTTGATGAGCCCCCACTTCAAGAAGCCGAGGCTGTGTGTCGACCCCTCAGCCCTGCGGTGGGCCCCGCCAAAAGCGAGCCTGTACTCCAAAGCAAAAAAGTGAAAAGGCACTTCGTTGTTAAGGCACTGATAGATCTACCTTAGACTTGTTAGTATTGTATACATTCAAAAAGTGAAAGCTGATGTTAAGGCACTGATAGATCTACGTAGACTTGTTAGTATTGTATACATTCAAAAAGTTGGTTAACTATCATGATTGATAGTTCATTTTATCGTCTCTGGTTCTGTGTGAAAGCGTAATCACCTTCGAGACGAAGGATACGGTCTCAGAATACTACATTTTGTCATGATATTGTATGTTTTCATGATGCTGTATTTTGTCAACATACTATGATAAGAATTCAGTATGGTGTGCACTTGTGCTAGTGATACAATTGCATCATAAATATTATTATGTGCATCTGAAAGTTATTTTGACTTGCATTTCACAAGCCGATTTAAAAGTATTGTTTTGGTTGGTGGTACCGGTGGCTGTTTAGTGATGAGATTTCTGTTTTAAGAATACATAATTGTACTATTCTAGCTATAGTGTAAAACTATGGGACGTAGCAAATACATAGTTGTATCACAAAAAAAATAATGTGGGGTATTAAATTTGGTTACGATTTAAGTTTATTATTATTTGCTAGACAAATGATCATCTGTGTTTTTACCCATATGAAAATATGCGTAAAGCTAGTGAATTGAAAACATTATACTATCTTGAATTCAATCTTGCTACTTCTATCAAAGATTCTGATATTAACCACAGATCACTAATTATTGTTATTCAATGGTGTTTGAATCTTTTATGCCAATAATGGGATATGTCATAGATTGGCTGATGGTTTATTACTATCCTAAATGAAGCTTGTAATGGAAAGAACGGTTACAGCAGAGCTCTCCGTTACTATACTCCAGATAAAATTGCATAGATTTATAACTGTTGATTGTAAATTGATGTTTCAAATAAATATCCCAAATATTTAGGCCTAATTGGTGTTAACTATTAAGAATTCAATAAGAGGCCGTTTGTATAAATTAGATTAATATCGGAGCAATGTTTCGATATAATTATGTTACTGATTAAAAATATATTTTCTTGGAATACATGGGATATAAATTGTACCCGGAATCTAGTTTGCATATTGACCAATATAACATAATGTAGGATATAATTGCTGTATTTATTGTCACATGTTTGATGAACGTCATTTGCGATCTATGTATTGTTGAATTGAGGATATTCTCTGGCGAATTTCTTGATTGCTTTGGATTTCTCAAAATACAATGCATTTCTTTAACGTTGTTTCACACGTTGGAAAGTATTGTAATAATTTGTGTGCATTTCTCAAAAACAATGCGATTAATCCATTTAAATGTATTGGTAAAATAAATGTTGTAATTTTTAATGTTATCTAACAAAATTCCATCTAGATCTGTTTATTTAGAAGAAAACATTGCTTAAACTTTATTTACATTCAAATAAAATGCTGTCTTTTGAAAAGCATGCGTTTAGATTAAATTTTTACACTGATATGTGAGCTAGGTGTGATCTTGTAAATGAAAACACCCTAAAACATATTTGCGGATAGCAATGTTTTGGGTTTCTAACAATGTTTTTCTTTCTAAAACAAACTAGTGGGTAACTAGGTACCATCTTGTGCATATTTATCTGAATGAGTTCTTTTTCTTAAACCGTTTTCTCAGGGCTATAGTAATAGAACATTTCTGTGCTTAATCTTGTGTATTCTATTTCCAAAGAGAGCTTCAGATTTTAGGAATTTGAATAATGTCATTAAGTATTCAGGTTAGATCATCAAAATTGCCAAAATCTAATGCCTTTTGACTATATATTATATTATGACTATAATTTTTTACCTCTCACTTCAGAATAAATAGAGCTATGAATCAAGTTATTTAAGATAAAGCCTTAATTTTTTATTAAGCCGGTTACAAATGTTGTTTTGGTAAATTTTTGAGATCGCTGGCAATGGTTAATACGCGTTTTTTTTTGAAAAAATCTTTTGATTCACCTTAATTACATTAAAAGACAACTATTTGCATTGGGGGAAGTTCATTCTAAATTTCGATTACGTAAAATAAAAATTAGCTTTCATTCTGTGAAACGAGACCGTCCATTTTCAAATATCATTTTGTTATGTTGGTATTCTTGTTACTGTACGAAAAGATGCTACAGCAAAGCGTAGCAGACTTCATGGGAATTCTAGGTTTGTGTAACATGGTTTGTGATACAAAAGAAAGTGCCCCTTTATAATAACGCCTACTCGCGTCAAGGCAAGAAAAACATCCCAGTTTTCAAGTAGTTTAGCGGCTACGCTAGGTTTGTGTAACATGGTTTGTGATTCAAAAGAAAGTGCCCCGTACCTTCAAAATCTTCTAGCCGTTCGTTATACATTCAAGTGTATCAGGAATACCAACATACCTACCAAAGTGACAGCGAATGAGCTAATAGCTAATGGCGTAGGTACAATCTCTCAAGACCAAAGCTAATTTTTAATTTTACGTAATCGAAATTTAGAATGAAATATTTTCCACTTCCCCCAATGTAAATAGTTGCCTTTTAATGTAATTAAGGTGAATCAAAAGGTTTTTTTTTTTAAAAGTGCAAATATACCGTTGCCAGCGATCTCCAAAAATTAATGTTGTTTTAAATAGGAACAGCTGCACCACCTTTTTCATACAAAATTTAATTTTGGATTTGAAGCCAATCTGAATAAGTTTTTTTAAACCATGTAGCAAATATCTAGTATGGATGTGAGCTTTTTATTTATTTGTGTTTTAAATTGTACAATATAGGCCAGTGGTTCGATCGAACCCTAGGGGTTCGGAGAGTCAGTCTTGCGGGTTCGGCGGAGGTCAAGACACACCCCCGACTCATGATTCTTGATGACACGCCCCGCTTTCCAATTAAGAAGGGTTCGGTGAATGCGCATATGAAACTGGTGGCGGTCAGTACCTTCAACAAGGTTAAAAAACACTAATTAGGCCATAAAATATTTAATTTGGTAAATATGCAGTTAGTCCACCTCACGGATAATACGGAACGTTCGTGTTGTTGAAGTTTGATGCACGGATAATACGGAATGTTCCTTTTTTAACTAATAGACAATCAAATATGACATTTGTAGGAAGTACCAATCTTATAAAATAAATTCTCTAAAATAAACTCGCATTTCATCATACTTTTAAAAAACATCCCAGGTTTTGAATGGTTTGTTGGCAAAGCAGGGCTTGTCCAGCGGGTTTGTGTAATTATTTTAATACATTTCTTTCCATGTTCTACTGTTATAAATACAGGTACAAACTTGTCAATGATGCATTCACTTTGTTTTACGCAAAAATATTTTTTCTATGATTGGCAGCATTGGTGAAATGTCTATGAAATGTTAAAATAAAAACGATGAATAAACATGGCGTTACCGTGCGAGTGAATTAATTTTAACAAAATTAAAATGTTAAATGCATTTTTTTTTTTTATGTTTTTTGGTCTCCCCCGACATAAATACTCACTTTTTGGATAAAAAGTATTCCGTATTAACGAGTAAGCGGTAATGCATAAATAATTTTAATTTTATCAATGGTTTTAGAAACAACTTTGGCAATTATTTGTTTGGATATTTTAATAATTACCAAAGTTTTCTCTAAAATCATGGCTTTTATATTTTGTAATTTAAAACAAAATTAATAAACCGTACATAATTACAAAATGTTTTGATTTAAAAAAATAATAATTTTTAAATGTTTGAATATTTTGGCCTCAAATCAAAAATTAAGTTTTGTATGAAAAATTTCGCGAATAACTTAGCAACATTTTTTGATTTGTAAATTCAGAATTTAGAATCTAAGTATTTTTATTTTATTATGGTGACAAACAATGAGTTACATGAACAACTGAGACACCCACCCAGACCTAAACCCAGACCTAAAATTATCCTTTAAAATAAGATAATCATTTTTATTTTTATACTTGTTCATTAAACCAATATTGTTATTATAATTGACAAGGAGTACAATATTATTTAGATTTTTCTGAAGAGTGTATTATTATTCTTAAGTTACACAAATGTCTAAAGAATTCCAAGTTGGAAGTGGAAGTTTATAAATGTGTAAAGTAGGAAGTTTCTTTTCTGTTCGTTTTTAAAGTCCCTTTGTCAGTTGCATTCAGAATGGGAGTCACAAAGAGATTGACGTGCAAATTTTGACTCCAGATACTAATGTCTACAGCCTGTATGTCGGACGAATATCTACAGCTCATGTTGGACTAATATCTACGAACTTCAGAGTGTCGACTAATATCTACAGAGCTAAGGTCGGACTAATATCTATGACGGTCCCAGTGTTGACTAATATCTACAGAGCGTACGTTGAACTAATATCTACAGAGCGTAGGTTGGACTAATATCTACAGAGGGCAGCTGAGCAAGAGGTTGTACAGAAAAGCATAAATTACTTCAATTACGTAATTACGTAAAGGCTTAAACGTTTAAAGTATGCACATGAAGTTTTTGCATAATATTACGTATTTTGTTGTATACGAGGACAATAATTTATTGAACAAACATGGAGGTCATAATACAAAGATATTTATTTATTTCGAAATACACGGCACCACAACCTAACCTAACTGATGTAGAAATGGTCATGGTAACAGACTAAATAATTTAAAAGCACTTGTAATAAAGAAAGCTGTTAAACTAAAACCCAAATCCTTAATATTCAGCTAAATGTGTCCGATATTAGGGATTTTTACATACATACATAAATTAAGTTTTTTAAACTGCATATGCAATATTACGTTATTCCAATATGCTATACATAATTGCAAATCCAACCTCTGCCAGTGCTGTAGAAATTCGTCAACACTTTGGTTCTCATAGATATTAGTCAGCAGTATGGGCTGTAGATATTCGTACGCACTTTGGTTCTCATAGATATTAGTCGGATTTTTTCAGTTTTTGGAATTCCTGTAGATATTAGTAGACTGCTCCCAAATTTTGCCAATTGTGATGATATAAGCATGAGCGTTTTGGATTGTATTGGTCTTGTAACTAGTAACTAGAAACTAGAAACTAATACTGTCATATTGAAAGTTTAAATAATAAAAATAAAAATGCTCAAGATCATCCTCAGGGCTAAAATACAGTAATTAAATTATATCTCGTAACATTTATGTAGATACAGATAATCATATATATTACTCGGGGCTGAATTATTGTATGCCAATATAGATATAAATCGACCGGATGTAATGCTCAAATATAGAGATATATCATCATCAAACAGTATTAATAGCCTAGCGACTACGGTTGAAATTTAAAAATCCGACTAAGAATGCAACTCTTACGCCGCGCATTACGCAAAATAGAGTTTGCATACAAGTCTACTTTTGTAATAAAACTGAATAAAAGCAATGCCAAAAGATGGCACCACCAGCTAGCGTGAGGAGCATTGCCTGGCAGGCGTAAGTACTATTGGATTTGTAATTTCGTGAATCTCCGGATATGGAGAGGTTGACGATAATATGATTATTATCGTAACTGGCAGTTGTGAATAATAATACGATGCGTCTATATATTATTATTAGACGTCATTTCCTGTCGCGGTTACTTTGTCCCGGTGACTAGCTGTCACTGGATCCGAGGAACCGGTTACTTTTGGAAGCAGTTCCTATTGGAATTATAAAATGGTCACCCACACTTAAACTGGGAGAAGCCGAAAAACCAGTCGCCTTGCACTGGAGTGGGAGGGATAGATTCATACGTCCGTCACTCCTGGACACATTGACCTCCTCATTCCTTTTCCTTTCCATAAAAATACCCTCTTCAAAGAAGACGGAGGCAGGTTTTTCCCTCAGGGCTTCCTGTGTGGAGCTTATGTAAGAAAAAATATATATCGCCCGGATGTAACGGCCCGAGGCTAAAATGCTGTTTTCGCATATAGGCATAGATAGATTTCCCGGAAGTAACGCCTCATGAAATGCTGTATTTGAATATAAGCAGAGTAGATCTACCAGATGTAACACCTCGGGGCTGACACGATGTATGCACCAGATGTAACACCTCGGGGCTGACACGATGTATGCAAACCAAAGATATTCAAATACAAAAGAGATATGCTATGTTGTCCGCGCAACTGTCGGCGGACTACAACCTAATTAGAGTAGTTTCCATACGAAAAGAATTAGTTCATTTCTTTGATTTTTTGAAGGTGTGCATTAGTATTGATTAACAATATAGTTTGAATACGGAAAGAATTAGTTCATTTAGTTTAACGTTCGTTTGCTTTATTCATTAATTATTCGTTCATTTAGTTTATTTGTTAATTGCTAAACAATATCGGCGACACCCGAAAGCGCAGTCCCACCTAGTAAAAACTGCAGATAGCACAACTACTTATATTTCAATATCTTTGATGCAAACATAGGCATAGGTAGATTTCTTGGATGTAAGCACTCGGGGTTGAAATGCTGTATTTGAATATAGGTGTAGGTAGATCTATAACGTCCTAGGGCTGAAATGCTGTATTCAGATATAGACAGGTAGATCACCCGGATGTAATTAAGTGATATTTAATCAGTTTTGCACTTCAACCCGTAATCTGTGCTAAAATCCATGAAGAAATTATCAACACCCTGGTCACAAAAGTGCGCATATCACTCATTGAAAAGGTTGGCACAAGATCTTTTTACTCCCATTCTGAATGTGGCATTAAAATAATACAACATATTTATGTTCCTCGTATAATATATTTTGTACCCAATAAGCTCGGACTAGATTCCATGAATCTGCTGTTTAATTCTATGTTTGTGATAATTAATATAATAGTTGAAACTGTAGCATATTGTTTTATTTACTTATCCTTTTATACATATATTACGAGGCATGTTCAGAAAGTAAGTGTACTGAATTTTTTTTTTTTTAAAGTGTATTAGAAAAAAAATTACAGGATATTGTTACACTTGTTGACTATTTTTCCAAATAATCGCTAACCCGTTTAATGCATGTGGTGAGCCATTGCACAAGTTCTTTTTGCCCTCGAAGAATTCTCCCGCCAGCTCCTTCCCTCTTACTTCTGGACCACTTTCTGCGCCTGCTTGTCGGTTGAAAATTTATTTTCATCCGTACATGCCTTAACCTCTTGGGGAGTATGGCCGTAATATTACGGCGAGAACAAAAAACTCTCCAAGGAGTATGGCCGTAATATTACGGCCGTGTGTATAAATCGTGCCCCACGCGATTTATTAATGAAATGTGAAGTGTACTGCCACCTATGGACAGTTTCTAAGGATCTTTCGAATATTTGGAGTAGTTGACCCATTTACCGACGTTGCTATTTGAAATTAAAAAAAACATGTGAAGTCATCAACCGCCATTATACCTGTTTCTTCAGTTGACAACAATTGATTTGAGAGCGTGGGTGTTTGCTAAGTTTCGTGTTTTTTTTTGCGGTTTTCTCGTTATTTTCGCCACGAATCGGACTATTACGTATGATTATAAGGTTTCGAGTTTTGTTTATTGTTATATTATATAATAATATCCTTCTGTTCAACAATTTATTGAGTGTTTGTTGAAATATTTATGCAAAGTTTTGTTTGACGTTTGTTTTCGCGGATTTCTTAGTTATTTTTGCTATGAATCTAACTATTACGTATTGTTGTGTGGTTTTGAGTTTCGCTTATTCTTATATTATGCAACAATACCGTTTTGTCAATAATTTTTCAAGTGTTTGACGAAATATTTTTATGTAACAGTGACACGTGTTTATTTTGTGTTTTATTTGTTGTTTCTTCTATTTGTTTATGTATTGTTTTGGTCGTTTGATAATATATGTGTTAGACATAGATAATTAATTAACTAATTCATGTGCGTTCAAAGTAACGTGGCTCTATTTATTTACCCATGTTTTCAAAACTACCATACGAAAAACTAATATTAAAAAAAAAAAAAAAAAAACTAAAAAATAGAAAAAGAAAAAACATACAATGCACCAAAGGGAATTCGTTTTCTCACAACGTCCTGCTATGTTGTATGGTGAGTAATATTTTGTAGTAGGTGTGTGTATATATATATTTTGTTGTCTTCATGTTATGGTGATTCATCTCCAATGGTTGGCGAACCCTTCGATTGGCTAAATTAGTTTTTTCTCTAACTTGTCTAAATAAGTAATAATATTTTAAAAAATATTTTTACATTGCTAGATTTTGGGCAAACTATTGTTTTGCATTTAATTTTGTTTTATTCATACACTTCAAAAATGCTCACTCCTGGGGCACAGTTTTGTTCGAAAAAGCTCACTCTCTGAGAGGTTAAGAAAGGTGAAAAGATATCTGAAGATGCCAAGTCAGGGGATGGTTCAAAACATCCCAACCAAATGAGTCCATGAGCGTATTGGTGGCTAAGGCTGAGTGAGGACAGACGTTTTCGTGAAAAAAGCACACTTCTCTGGTCAGCATTCTTCTCCTTTTGTTTTGAATACTCCTTTTGAGTTTTTTAGGGTAATATTGTTGTGCATTGATGGTCTCAACCTGAGGCAGAAATTCGACCAAAATGATGCCTTTTCGCCCCCAAACACTGGAGGCCATGATTTTTTTGCCGGAAATTGTGGTTTTCAATTTTTTGACAGATGGGGAATTAGTGTGATGCCACTTTGACTTCTGTTTTTTTTTTTACAGGCGTGTAATGAGTAACCCACTATCATCTCCAGTCACAATAGAGCTCAGAAATCCTCACCTTTTTTTCTTGTTTTCCTTCCGTGAGTAAAAAGCGGATCGCAGCACAAGGCGGGTGATTTTTTGCCGACATCTTTCATGCAACTGGACACTACAACGTGAGTTTACGTACTACAATATTCCTACGATGCTCGTCCTGGTGAGGAGACCCCCTCTACCACTCAAAAAAAAAAAACCACCGCCCGTTATGGTCACAGTACACTTACTTTCTGAACATTCTAAGTACATTGCTACCCACATAATTTTTTGCACAAGAGTTCTCAGGCCGGAGCCAATTCTACTTTGTATGGTGGAGGTCAAGGTGGTCAAGTGTTGATGTTGTTCAGCCAGTCGGTGGCATCAGGAGTAACTTGGTCCAGCAAAATGATGAAGGGGACATTCTTCTACGATGTGTTCTATCCGGATATATATTCACATTCATGCAATTCAGGCCCCCATTTGCGCAATAAAATTACATGTTAGGGAAAACTACAACAAAGATTGGTTTTGTCGAGATTACA
This sequence comes from Limnephilus rhombicus, assembly GCA_929108145.2. Classification (NCBI taxonomy): domain Eukaryota; kingdom Metazoa; phylum Arthropoda; class Insecta; order Trichoptera; family Limnephilidae; genus Limnephilus; species Limnephilus rhombicus. The sequence continues at coordinate 51,351,049 of OV815280.1, read as the reverse complement.
AGTTCCTTTATTTACGTTATCGTAAGATTTACAATGAATATTTAACTGGATCAAACGTACGTCCTACTGGATGCTCAAATTCTGCAGCTAGACCTGACACTGCGGAAGCCCAGCCTTCTATCGTGTATCATTGGCTATTGCCATAACCGTTCGTGCGTTGATAATGACACAAACAATGATAGTCGACACTCTTCTAAGATACTACTTAATTGACATCTGTTGAGAAACCGCAAAACTATATATAACTAGACTAACGACATCTGTTGAAGGATGTTGAAACTATGATTCTCTATACCCATGTCTTTCGAGGTATAAAATATAATATACCTATATTATCTATATTATTCCCAGTGTAAAAGTAAACAATTCTTCAAAAATTTTGACAAGACGGAAATAGATAATAGGGCTAGTAATTAACAATTTAAGTATAAATACTTTAGCAAAAATGTACCAGTCTGAGGATGTGATTGTCTGAAACAGGGCCAGCAGGAGAGAAGTGGAATAAAGTAAAAATTTTGGTTTTATTATTTACGAAGGAATTCCTTCGTTTATGAAAGAGTTTGAGTTTGCTTTGAATAATCTACGACATCAGTCGTACGTTGATCGCCGAAGCGTGCACATTTAAATAACCAGACCCGACGCAGAAAAGTAAAGTTTGTTAAAGTAAGGTAATGGTTTGCAGCGAAGTCCATTGTGGCACTTTTCTGCATAAAATCAGAATATTCATAAATTCGTTGAGTAGCCACGCTAAAAATGAGTGAGGTTGGTAAATTATAACGGTGACTGGACAACTCAAAAATGTGCAACTTCACCACTCTTTGAAAAGTCTTTAAAAGTGATAAAAAATAAAACTTGGTCAAATAGGTTATGGGGTAAAAATTGGCCACAGAATTAACGAGCTTAAAAATTGACCTTCACCAGTGAATAAATTTTGTTCGAAAATTGAAAACCTGCACTGGTAAACTAAATCTATTGTAACTTTTTAACCATGGATTCAAATGAATTAATTTCTTTAAATTTGTTTACATATTGGATTAAGGTAAAGAAAAACATAAAAATAAAATTTAAATATGTGTAAATAAGGATAAAAATATAACCTTCTCTTTTTTCGTAATTTTTTTTCACATTTTTCTTCATAAAGTTTCAAAAAAACATAATATTCATATAATATTTGAACATTAATAATTTTTGTTTTTTACATACGTGTATACTATTAACTAATAAAATAATTTGGTATGATTGTCCTCAAAGCAATCAGGGACGTGCAGGGTCACTACCAAAAGCCTAGAACCACTCGAAATTTTGACGAAATTAAATGGCGCTGGCTGCTTAAAAAATTTGGAACACGAATAGAATATCAGGGAAAAAAACATTAGAAATATATTATTGCCTATTCTAAGAAATGAACGATTAATTGCCTACTGAGCTATCGGCATTTAATTTTTTTTTCAAAAATGTCATTGTCGAGCTCGTTTACCGTTTTTTGGCGGACCTACTCTAGCCCCGTCAGCGCGCCGGGGTTTGTGTTTAAGTACCTGAGTTGCACACCCGGCAGGCTGCCGGGGTTTGTGGCCAATGGGTTAACCTGGTAAATGATAATAGATCATGACAACTGTTGCCCTTTTTTGACGCTGGTATATAATAAGGAACTCCAGTGAAAAATATTATGGCTTTAAAAAAATATGTTCATATAGACCAAGAAACGCTGATTCTGAATAAATAAGTTTTATGTCATAATATTAAATGCAGAGTTTTTAATAAATTATTAAAAAGTGCATTTTTAAACCTCTTCGGAAAACACAGCGTTAAGTTGGCATTACTGAAATGGTTAACCGTGACGTCACAGTTAACCTGTCACCTGTGTATTGTATTGTATTGACATTTGAAATGACTTGAAGTGCACACGTACCTATGCAATTCAACATTTCGTGTTTTTGGTTTATTTCCATACTGTTTATAGAGATTTAGATAAATAATAGTTATTGTGTTTATTGAAACATAATTTAGGCCCTCAACAATTTACGAAAAGGGCTATATTTGCGGACAATCTGCAATAAATGTTGTCTATTTGAGGTTAAAGTCGTGTCATATTTTGATGTTTGTTTTTATGTATTTTCAAATTGTTTTTAGTATAGGGCTTTTTATACAAGTTGTTACACACTCGTCATGATCAGTGTATTATAAATACCAGTGTTTCTGTATGTATTATACATAAAACAATGTACCTACAAAGTAACACCTGACACAAAACACGATGTCACATGTATTTGCAATGAAAGAGATGATTTATTGTTTTTATATTGCACTTTGATTAAATACAATAACAGTAGCGGTGAAATGTGGACATTTTATCAATGTTTTTCTATATTAAAAGCAGTTAATCTTGAATAAAAAACACACCTCACACCTAAAAGTCATTATCCGCCATGGTTATTGTGGGTTCTTCACAGTGTTGCCAACAGTTAGAAGTGAAATTTCCCTAGAATTTCACATTTACGCAATTACCTACGTAGCCACCTGATTGTGTAACACTAATCCTGTTATATGTTAATTAATATGATAATTAATTGGAAAGATATCGGAACTTGGTAAATATACTAATAATATCGTGATTTTCCAAATAAAACACTTTTTGCTACGTGAAGTAATAATTTAAAAGTACGAATACACTCACCACTGAATTAGAAACTGAATTCCAAATTAAAAAAAAACACTTTGCAAAATAAAAATCATAAGCAACCCGTCGCTCATTTGTACCAAGCGTGGTATTTTGAAGACCCCCCCCCCCCCCCCGAACGTGTCACGTAGTATGGGTACGTTCCATAATATCATTTTGAGTTGTCAGTGTTAAAAATAACATTGCATGTAAGTACATGAACAATAATTAAGATTCATAAGAATTCCAAAAAATATATATACGTATATATATATATATAAATATTACCAGTAATATTGTCATATGTAATAAAATTTTTGCCAGAGTTCGAAATTTCCCTAGATTTTGTCCTGATTTCCCTTATCCCTAAAAAATATTTTTCTCCCCTAGATCTAGGGAAATTTCCCTCGACATAACATCACTGATTCAAAATGACAACTTAAAAAGTAAAAAAATTAGACCACCATAGATACGGTGCGTTTCTGGGAGTCTTTAAAAATTAAAACTTTGACAATTATTTTAACTATTAAAACTAACTATAAAAATAAAAATAAAAATGCAGTTATTTAAGTTTGAAGGTCTTTATTCTTTAAAAAAAATAAAAAAAATTGGACTGGAGTTCTCTATTAAAAGGCATTGTTCACACACGCATCGAGAGGGAACATAAGTAATTGCCAATACCATCTCTTCAGCCTAATGGAAATTCGGTAGCACCCCACATTTTGATCTAGACGATCTACACCACCCATATATTTATTGTAATTTATAAAACACCTTGGTTGATCAACATCCTTTTTTTGTTTGTCACAAAAACACCAGACCAGACAGTAGATGCAACCGTAACAATATTGTTGTCGTTGTATCGAACAAGAGTAATATCACAGACATTATGTGTTATTACGTGTATTGGTCATATAATCCCTCGGGGTCTTTTTCATCTCCTTTGTATCTTTTAATGGCACATTTTCTAGTCTATTCACCCTGATAGTACCTATTGCAACATGCCCTAATTTATTCAGTTCATCCAACAGTGGCAAGGAAGTGAAAAAGTTGTTCATATATCTATAGACTATAACTGCCAGGCGGTAATTTTGTTAGGAGGTCCAATACAACAGATGCGCAAACGCCGAGCTCTGGGCGACTATTTCCAGTGCTAGCTCCTAGATACATAATACCTCTTCATTGAAAAACAACTTCATTGAAAAACAACAAAAACAACAATCATAAATAGGTCAAAATTCGAGTACGACCAGCAGATCAGCAGAAAGCTGACTGCATGCCCGCATGGCAGCAGGCAATTCTGGTCGCTTGCGGGCTCAATAGGTCGCAATTTCTGCAAATCCAGTCTGCCACCTCTTACCAGACCTGACGGCTCACTAGCAAACACCGCCACCGAAAAGGCTAACTTACTTGGTAAAATGTTTGCGGATAACTCAACCCTCGATGACCAAGGTGCTGTCCCGACGTCGGTTCCTCACTGCGGTTTTCGTATGAAAAAGCTGAGGATCCGGCATCGGGAAGTACTCCATGTTTTACGAGGGCTTGATGTTAATAAAGCTAGTGGGCCTGACGGAATACCTGCCCTGGTACTGCAAAGGTGCGCTGCAGAAATAGCTCCAATTTTGACGAAGCTTTTTAAACTGTCCCTGAAGACTGGCTCTGTGCCCTCTGGTTGGAAAAAAGCGGTTATCCATCCTATTCCAAAGAAGGGTGACCGCTCCAACCCGGCCAACTACCGCCCCATAGCGATCACATCAGTTCTGTCTAAGGTGATGGAACGTGTGATCAACGACAAACTGCTCACATACCTCGAGAAGAACAAAATTATTAACGACCGTCAATACGGATTCCGGCGGAACCGCTCGTGCGGTGATCTTCTCGCGTATGTGACGCATGTTTGGGGGCGATGCCTGGAACGTTTCGGTGAGACCCAAACGGTTGCACTGGACATATCCAAGGCCTTTGACCGGGTTTGGCACCGAGGACTTGTCAACAAACTGCATTCTTACAGACTTCCCGCATCCTTGTGTACGTGGATTGCCGACTTCTTGAGGGAGAGGTCGATTCAGACGGTATTCGATGGTTTCACCACTTCCTCTCACTCGATAAATGCTGGCGTCCCGCAGGGATCGGTTCTGTCTCCAACTCTGTTTTTGTTGCACATCAACGACCTTTTGTCATGTGCACCAATTCACTGCTACGCGGATGACAGTACAGTTCATGATAGCTTTTTGTTTGACAAGCCCCCAAAGGGCTCACAAACTCCAACAGCTCGTATGGCTTTGAAGCAAAGAATGGACGGTTACCTCGAGAGTGTTTTCTCTTGGGGTAAAAATAATCTCGTTGAATTTAATGTTTCAAAGACCCAATCTTGTCTGATTACGTCTAAAAGGGATCGCAATGAAAATCTAGTCTCTTTCAACGGAAGCAATCTTCCGAACAGGCCCTCCATTGATTTGCTTGGTGTAACCCTAAGTGACCAGCTCAGGTATGGGGGCTCCATCGAAGCCAGAGTAAAGTTAGCCTCCCAAAAACTGGGCGTACTGTACAGGGCCCGCAGATACTTTAAAAGTACACAACTGCTAACCCTGTACAAATCGCAAGTGCGCCCCACGGTTGAATTTGGCAGCCACCTCTGGTCTGGAGCTCCAAAATACCTGAAAAATACCCTCGACTCTGTGCAGAAACGTGCGGTCCGTTTGATAGATTCTCCCATCTTAACAGACGGATTGCAATCTTTAGAGCACAGGCGTCGGGTGGGAATGCTATCCTTGTTCTACCGGTATTACAATGGAAGATGCTCCGAGGAACTAGCATCATTGATCCCTTCGGCACCGGTGCATAGTCGGGAAACACGCCAAACGCGTGCCCAACATTTGTACACAGTTGACATTAGTCACATGAGAACGGGTCGTTTCTTCGACTCGTTCTTATGTTCAACAGCTCGGCTGTGGAATGATTTGCCGGCCTCTGTGTTTCCTCCTTCCTACAACATGGGTCTCTTCAAGACCAATGTTCATTCCTTCCTCTCCTCAAAAAGACCCTCCACACAGCATCCCAGATGACATAGGCCCTGAGGGAAATTATTTTCCTCAGGGCCTCCTGTGTGGAGTTAATGTAAAAAAAAAAAAAAAAAACTAAAAAAAATTGTATTGGTGTTTCAATATCTTCAAGGAAACTGGATATTGTAGTCACTTTTTCAGGCTTATCTGGAATATCTATAGCCCTCCAACTTCTAGATACTGAAGAAACACTTTTTTTTTTGCGCAGGTGGTTTTTGGATGTACTAGGCATAGGTTGGAGAGTGTGATCATCTATGAAACTGTCTTCCACATCAATACCAGTTTCTGTAGCAAAAGTGGCACTAATAGTTTTTTATTTATTTTAGCGACTATATAAAAATTTTTTACGTACAAAATGTAATGATGAAATTAAGTATAAGTCGTTCAATTTCTATATCCGCTATATCAACTTTCACTGATTCGGAGAAAATCGCAAAAAACTGTCACATCTGTTACGTAAATAAAAAATTGCATTTTATTTTTTTATATAATGAATTGGAGTAATATACATTCGAAAGGTGTTCATTTTTCAATGTACGTCTAGAAATATTTAAGTAATTTGGATAAATAAAATGGATATAGCGAATTTTGATACTCCGTGATTTATATGGAATATAGAGGCTTTTGAAACTCAACTAACCCGAGGGGCGTGTTTATACACCCGCCATCTTGGCAAAATAACTGCTTGTGATTGGTTGAATTCCGATATAGCGGGTTTTGATAGTAACTTCTTGAATGATATAGCGAGTTTTGTTTCTCACTCGCAGTTTTAACATGGTTTTTGGTCGTGATAAGGGAGGTTTTGATACTCAATTTTCAATTAGTCTTGTTCCTCGCAAAAATGTGAACAAGATGTCATACTCAGATCATTTTGTCAAAAAATCGGACACAGCGGGTATTGAAATTATAGGACTCAAGTATTGTATTTCGTCCTCCTCACTAGGGGGTCCTGTGAGGCGGACTAATGTTATTTAAATATAGTTAATTTGTTTTCTATGTCGTTTTTAGCGTCTTCGCTAGGGTTTTCTCATTGACCTGTTATGGAGTTTTGTTGCAAAGTATGTTCTTTGTCCAAATGTGGGTTTATAACTTGGAATATTTTTTATATCATTTTTATTCGATCTAGTGTTATGCATACACGGTCTAGTAGAGGATTCATTATTTTTGAAGAGCTTCAATAATATATTTTTGGCATATATTTGCTGTACATTTGGTACGTCAAAGTTATTGAAAATTTATAGGTACGTATGTGTAGCAGATCCCCATCCTATGATTCCATATTCAATTTGAGAATGACATAACGCGTAGTATACCTTTTTCATATCCTTTTTATTTAACACGTTTCTTAGATTTTTAAAGAAATATATAAGGCTTGTGAGTTTTTCCGTAATACCTTTGATGTGTAGGTTCCATCTAAGATTTTCGTCAATTATTACTCCGAGATATTTTATGTTTTGTGTTTTTTCGATGACGGGGCAGTAACATTGTATATTATTTCCATGGCATTCATGTAATTTTAGTTCTAGTGATTTTATTGGTTGGCCCCTTGAGTTCATTGAAAATGTTATATATTTTGTTTTGCTTATATTAAGGGTAAGCGAGTTGATTTTAAGCCAATTTTGATGTGCACTAAGCCCTTTTTCAGCCTCATTAAATGTTGCCTCGACAAATTATTTGTGTGGTAGATTCCTCGTCAGCGCTATCTATTTCTGAAGTGAAAACTTCTTTAGCACCTTTGTGATTTGAAACTCAATGAAACAAATAAGCGAAACACATACATCTATGGGTTAAGTTTTAGTGTGTGTGGTAATAATAGATCAAATAAGCAGATCAAAGATACAGTACTTACAGGTTTATTTAACAAATTACATATGAACATACCGCACCATAATTTAATATGCTCCACACAGCATCCCAGATGACATAGGCCCTGAAGGAAATCATTTTCCTCAGGGCCTCCTGTGTGGAGTTAATGTAAAAAAATAAAAAATGAACAATTGTATCAAAAGTGGAGAGTGAACGAGTAACATTTAAAAGGCTAAGAGTGACTTGGGATAAAGGCGGATTCCTATTGGTGTATGGGGGACCAGTAGAACTACTGCGCGATTGCAGATCAATGGCTTGTTCGTTTTCCACACATCTATAGGATTTAGCCTGCGAGAGAATGAGATAGAATAATCGGTCTCCACTTTGTGCGATGCTTTATAGCCTCCCCAACTTGTCTACTTTAGTTTTCTGAAGGTTTCACTTCTACGCATGTTTTTAATTTTCATCACTTATAACGACTTTTCAATGGTCTTCTTCGTCATGGAACCATTTTTTCACAATTGTAAGAAAGGTTTTGGGAAAATGTAAGAGCGAGACAACAGATCTCGGTATAAAAGGAGATGTATGCATCTGCTCGCTCTCTTTTCCTACCGCCAATACGTTAGTTAGGACGTAGCTCTATAACCTGTAAAGTACCTAAGAAATGTTCATCATTCGTACTCGCATACATTATTGTATCTCACCTAAGTCTACACTCTAACAGCCTTACTAAAAAACCCAGTGAAAATTTTATTCAATTGACAAACGGCGGCGGATGTGAAAACATTACTAATTAAAAAATTGTTCATGGAAAAAAATACACGTGGTTTACACAGCCTGAGAGGGCAGTTTATCTCTGTTTTATTAATGATGTCTGAACGAAATTTGGAATTTTTCCAAAGTATTTTGAATGTTCTATATATTTCTTATTTTTGAAGGTGTCGTAAAAACAAATACCATTTATGAAAACTAGATAAATTTTTTTTAGATTTGTGTATTTGAAATACATTTTAGTTTTCAAAAACTGCCATATTTTAAGATTCAAACTCGGAAAAAAATTTCCTCCCACAACATTTTTGACCAAAATGTAGAAAAAAAAAAAAAAAAATCAAAATTAAAAAAAACACAGTCCTTTTATGTAATAAATTTGGAAGGAAACTATCACCTCACTTTTTCGTCATGCATACAATAAAAAAATAATAAAAAATTTCAAAGTTTTTTTTATTGCGAAAAAAATAACTTGGAAATAATACCGAAATTTAAAACAGATTTCTTGCATCTCTAAAGACGTTAATTTCTTTGATACGTTTGCGAACACATGTATTAGATATTAATATTATAAAAAATTATCACTTTTAAGAAATTCTCTTAAAATAAAGATCTTAAAATGTAAATTTTATCTTCCTATAAAACAATATTCTGACAGTTCAACTTTGAAAGTACGGCGTTTGTACAATAACTTGATTAAACTGATGTAAACCACACAAATAACATGGTAAATATATCAATTATGTGAACAGAAGAGTAAATTCGTCACTACAATAGAAGTTATTAAGTAAAATCACAACATTTAGGTACTAACAAAATTTTCGATATCCCGCCATAAACACACCGAGCTGTTTTGCCATCGCAGGCTGTCGCAGGCCATTGCGAACTAATGCACAGGCGCGCCAATAATGCCCCTTGCGGAGAAGAATTAAAACAACATTGTTTCCTAGTAAATTAAAACCACATACAACGTTGTCAGATCTTCAATGCATTTTAACAGCGTGATCACGTAAGAAAGGTTATTGGTAATAAAACCTGTTTTAGTGTACACAGGGTTTATTTATGTTATTGCAATAACACAGGTTATCGGCAGTGAAAAGTTTTTTTTTTAGTAAGGCTGTAAGTCTGTAATTAACAACAATATTGATCAAAATACAAATTAGAAAGTGCAAAATACCGTCACCAAGGAATACATAAATTCAATTTGCCACCATTGAAATGAATGTCAATGTGCTTCACTAGCATCTTTGGTGACCGTGGTGATCATAGTTGTAGTATGAAATCTTACTAATATTATAAACGCGAGTATGAATATGTGTTTGTTACTCTTTTACGCAAAAACTACTGAATGGATTTTAATGAAACTTTAACATATAGGCTATAATTTATAAAGCTAGTTAGGAAAGGGATGCGGGTGGGGAACGGGTGGGGGACGCACGGAAAAGGTGATTCTGGGAGAAACAATGTATTTCTTTGAATATGGCATTAGCTAGATTTCTATGAAAGGAAAAGAGGGAATTAAACAAATATATATCACATTAATCTATTTATTACTTTTATAATGTACACTGTTATCTGTGTAATGCATTTAACATTTGAATATATGATTTCTTACACATTAAAATATATTTTACATGAACCGTTACATAATATATTGCAAACGTATTACATTTTATTATTCAGCTTTACAAAATATAAACCTTTTGTAAAACACAGAGAAGCTGGCGGAAAACCCTACTTTGGAAATGACAGACTCCATTTAATATGAAGCAATCAAGAATTCTCTATGGTTTTAACAAGTGAGATACAATGATTTTTATTTCAATCAATAATAAAAACGAACACAATTTTAATTAACTTCAGAAAAATCTACACATACTCGAAGAACACACGGCACACGAAATGCGATAAATAAAAAAAAACTTCGGTGAACTTTATTTTAAAAGTACATAAATTATTGTCTTTCTATTCTAGTCAATATAAAATTGAAAGAAAACATAATAAATAAGAAAAAATCTATTATGATTGTTAAATTTTAAATGCATGCAGCCAATCTATGGTATTATATTACTGGGTAATTAAAATACTTATGGAATTCAAAATGCAACTAGAATATAAGAAAATTTCTCAATGTACTTTAAAGTTTTCTGTACTTACTATCATTTCAATTAAATTACAAGTGCAAGCTATGGGAAGTGATTTAAAATATTTTACCGATTAACAATTTGAGAATATTTTTAAATGTGCAATGATCGATTGATTGAACATGCAATTAATAATGTAGACTAAATTTATCAACACGTGAATATGTAATATAAAAATGTTAAATCAATACAAAGGAGTGAGCTATGTTCATACTGGATAAAGATATGTCCATGATCGTGCTGTAGAAAATCTTATTTATCTGTTCCATAACTGTTCCGTATTGAAAAAGTCATTAGTAATATTTCTATGTTGATTTTTTTATTAGATTCACATCTACCATTGCTCACTGACGTGGAAACTTCGATCAGCTGTTGTTTAGAGTTGTATTGCAAACTTGTTAAGATAAATTGTATTGTACTGTACACGCGAAACTTTAAGACCGATCTGACGTTGATCAAAAATCGTCACAATAGGCAATTTTAAGGTCAAAAAAGTGATATGCCCCCCGCCCATGCCTTCTCTGTCACACATATGTTTTTACACATTTTTTTCTTTCGCTTCTCTTCATTGTAAAGTTAGTAACTGGGCAAGAATGAATTATACCATGTTCAGGCCGGTCTTAAAGTTTGGCGTGTACTATACACATTGTATGTGATCATGCTAAAAAAATTGCTTTATATTAATTTGTTTCTCTTAAAAAAATTAATGAAATAAGCCGTATCTTTTCTTATTGCTTCAGAAATTTATCAAAATAAATTAATTTTTCACACCACTTTGAATGTATTGTTGTTATTTGATTGCTTTAAATATTTTTTCCCTTTTGTACATTTTCGTATCCAGTTTTAACTTTATTGTCAACTTCAAAAACGGTTGTCATTACATTATTATGTTGATCTGTCAATAAAAAAATATAGTATTTATAATAATTTTGATATAATTATTTAATTCTGCGCTTATTGAAAATAATACGTAATATAATTTGTGTTTATTTTGGTCTCATACAGATTTGCAAATAGTTATTTTTATGTATTTAAACAGCAATACGTATTGTGTTAAATATACAAACGGTGATAAAATTTTTAAGCGTACAAATAAGTTACAAGATTTGAGAATGTACGCGATGCAAATAAGGAATTACACAACTTACTCTAAAAATGACACCTGACAAGGAACAACTTTCTAGAATTAAGTTTTGTTAAGTGTTTCATTTTGTAATAAACTAATATTATCTTTCTAGAATAGTGAAAAATTAGTCATTTCGTTATGAGCATTAACCAAACAAAAAAAATTAATTGAGTGCAAATTTGTAAAAAAAAATATATTAGTCCTGTTACTGTACAATAATAATTCTTATTATTCTCTTTCTTACAGTACAAAATCCTGTACACGCGATTATTAAATACAACATTCTTATCACTATATAAAGCAATCATATTTTGAACGGAGAAAAGATGGTGTTTTAAATGTACAATAATTTCTAGAATGAAACACGATTTTTGAAAATCGAATGACTACTGAGATTGTTTTTTTTTTTTTTTTTTAATAAAGAATAGATAGAGATAACAATACATAATATATTAAATATAAAATTTGATCTCCAGTTTATTATTTAATTTGAAACGACTGGATTTAGAAGCAAGACTAGGCTACAAACTTACCTATGAACATTTAATGTACATTATGAGAATGCAATATTTATAAATCTAAAAATAAAATACTCATTTAAACAAGTTATTATTTTCAATAAGAGATCGATACATACACTTCTTCTAAATGTGTTAATTCTATTTCATATCGATAAATATTTTTATCGTAATGCGTTTTAATGCATTATTCGTTCTGGCACATTCTCTTATGCCTATAAAAATACATTTAAGTACCGCACATACAAATAAAACAAATTTAATACCGAGAGATTTTATTTTTCTACGCATTAAGCTGGGATCCCACCTCACCTATTATATGATCTATTTAGTAATAGAATCTGTGAAATAGATCAATGTGAACAGGCTTTTAACCTCTTACGGGCCTTGCCATATTTCGTATGAAATCTCGGAAAGCATCACTTTGAAGTAATATTTTGTGGATTTATTTTGAGCTATCGTATATTTTATTCACCGAAAGACATTGCTTGAACAATAAACTATCTATAAAAACAACATTACTTGTGTTTATTTGATAAAATGATAGGTCTTTCGGTGTTTTTGTGACCTACCATGCTCTGACTTTGATAGTTCAAATCGCGGGAAAAAGTGACGCCGAGATCCCATAGATAGTTTATTACAAATTATTCTGAGTGGCTAGAAGTATTTTGGGTACCTGTTACGTCAAGAACAAGAATGGCCCAAGCGATTCTGGCCTAGTCGTTCATACAGTTTCTTTATACATAAGGGTTAATATCGCATTTAAAAAAAAAATAATTGAAAATTTTTACCGTGTGCGTCGGCGCACGAACGGCCTTTGACGCGTTAATGCCATAAAACCCCAAAGTTGAATAAACTTAAATTTCCGTTCTATGATAGTTCGCAGAATAGATTAAGTGGGAGCCAAGATTATAAATAATGCAGGTAGATTCCTTCTTATAAACGAAATTGATCCCTAGAAAACAATTGAGGACATTTGGGCCTTTCATCCAAAAATAAATAAATAATAAACAAATTTAGAACAAAATAAATCTTTCTCGACATGATTTTGAGGTTTTTGTTTTGGGAGAAGGAGTAAACCTGAGTCTTGAAGGGTCCCATGTTATAGGAAGGAGGAAACGCAAAGGTCGGAAGGTTGTTTTAGAGCCAAACTGTTGAGCATAAGCATTTCTCACGCAGTAAATGTTATGAGTGTATGTTTGTCAGGCATGCATTATTACTGCTATCCAACTATGCACAGGACGATCAATCATTGTACATAATCCAGGTCAATCATGACCCACTGGCAAAGTGGTCAGGTCGAGAGTACTAATTAACCTCTGACAGGCCGGAGACGCGCCGGCGCGCGCGTCATATGCGCATGCGCGAGAAAATAATTCAAATATTTGAATAATACATCCGACAAAAAACTTTTGGTCCACGATTTTGGCCCTTCTATGTACACAATTTGTATGGAGAACAGTGTCAGAATCGCTTGCGCTGTCATTACTCTCGGAGACGCTACAAGTTTCATTCACCTAGTCACCCTGGAATATTTTTAAAACGATATCTTCTATGACAATCGGCTGTCAGAATTTGCCGCGAATTTAACGGTCGCAATTAATGGGTGTATCGCGAATAAAACGATCATAAAACCTATTAATTTACGTAATAAATGCAAGTAATGTGGTTTTAGTAGATAGCTTATTGTGTTGTGAACGTGTTTCAGTTAATAAAATATACAATAGCTCAAAATTTATCAACAAAACATTCAATTCAAAATTCAAAGTTGTGGTTTTTTAGTGTTTTTTTGCGAAGTTCCGCGAATTTCCGCTAAATGTCACGGCCTTTGACCGGTTAAGTAATTGGGTACTTTTACAAATATAAAGAAATACCATAAAACAGAGAGATCAAAAGTCACCCGATGTTTGATCGGATACTTTGTAGGTACTGTAAGTTGACCAATGGCTACCATCTCTATTTATCTGACATGAGAACGTGATTCGAGATGTCCGGTCTACAAAATTTATTCATCTATGGACGCTCGTCACACCGGCACCCTATATTTTATTTAAAAAGTAACCTTACTGATAATTGGGTTGATGGACCCAGATGCTGAATGCAACTTGCATTAAAATACCGTTATGACAGACTAATAGCCCAAAATCAAATTTCATGAAGTTACCAAATGGTGGTTCAGACATACAATAATTATTATTTACGCATTTGAACACATTCGGATTTTCAATAGTGACTCAAAAAAAACTATTATGTGAAAATGATTTTCTTCAAAATTCCTTAGAAATTAAAATAAAATTTAATTACAGAATGCAACTTATTAAATATTTTAAAAATAATATAAGGTTGTTAACTTTTAGGAAAATGAGTTAATGTTAAAACAATTTGGTATGCAGGGAGGTGGAATTACAGTCAATTAAAACAAGTGTGTTATAAAATATAAATCAATTCACATTCACTCTGAACACAGCACATTTCACCACAAACTAATAAAAGAATACTGATAATTTATTTAGGAATCAAAGAAAAGCTTGTACATATTAATACTTTTGTACACCACTTTTATATTTTTGGTTTATTCAATTTAAATTGTATTGTACTTAGTGTCGGTAGCACGGATTTTACATTGTGTAATACGTTTTGTAAAAGCGTTCATCTTTTTAGGCCTTTGAAATGCCTCAAACATTCTTTAAAGATGATATAGTTTTTTTTTTAACATACAAGTTAACACTACAATATTCAACAATTTAAATGAAATAATGCATTTATGGACGAGGTTCAGAATTCAGCGCTGGTTACGTTGACTGAGAAAACAGAGCAAAAGATCTACGAAATACGATCTCTCCTTTAGAATCAAAAAACAAAAACACGTGACGTCTTTTCTAGAATCAAACACAAATAAAACATGATTTCCCTTCTTGAATTTACAGGCATGCGCAACATGGTTTCTTAGCTAATAAAACAATATCAACAAAATATGATACGTCAGCTATAATCAGACAGGTATTTTTCTTAATAAAATGTTACTTAGAATCAAAGAACACGATGCATCAGCTAGAATCAAAGGCGAATGCATGTGATTTCTCTTCCAGAATGAAAGTCACATAAAAAATTATCTAGAAATCAAATATCATAGAGACATGGTTGTCGAGTGTTGTGTTGTCCTATTTTTAAATATTTAACTTCATTTTCTATCCGTCATTTATACTTTAATTAATCTTGATTCATTTCTGTCTATGGACACCTTTACTTTTAATTTAATAGCTGTGTCGCATTTTATCTCAATTTTCCACAACAAATTTGTCTTTGTATCATTCTGTCTATGATTTTTCCAGAAGCAAAACTATCAAGTCACCTTTTATTATGAATTTCTTTCTAAAATTCGTGCATTCCTTTTCTAAAAGCCTCGCAGGCAGCATCAATGTTCATTTCACATCATTGCTAGTTCATTTGAACTTTTATATGCAATAAACGCTATACGAACAACCCCTTGTTTCGAAACAAAAGAAGTCATCCAAGGAGCTCGCTTTACAAACGACCCCAAGCCTCCAGAGACGAGCAAGGAACTAGGCAATGTTATCATCTCTAAATTTAAAAGATCAATAAATCACAGATCAGTATTCTCAACCAAAATCAGCGCCCCATCTGAACCTCATTCAAAGGAATAAAATGCTTAAACAACTAAACGATATAATTTACACACCTAAGCCAAAAACAAGATCACATAGACCTATTATCATTTAAGTCACACGAGACTCGCGGTGCCGCCACCGGGCAACGGAGAATCACAATCAAAATGTATTCGACAGGTACAACAAACTAATACATAAATAAGTAATAACAAAGCGGCTATCAAACTGCTCTACAGCGGCAGATGGGAGGATATACCGACGAAGTTTGACTAATGACACGGTGTGCAGGGCTCGGGGGCCGAGGGTGGTGGGGGCGGCCTATCGTGCGCTGGCTCGGCTCGGAGCAGAGGGGGGGCAGGCGCTAGCGCTTCAGTATGTCGGGGCCTGGTACTCACCCCCGCCTGGAATGTTAAAACACATTGTTCATTGACTGAACTAATCCATGTACATATATGTATAGTTTAGTGTTGGATTTTACACAGTTAAGTGAAATTGAATAGATTGTGTAGTGTAAAGTGCACTTGAGGAGAACTATTACAAAACTGCACTATTTTAATGTTTTCTAATGAACAGTTACATCCAAACATTACAAAACTCCATTGTTAATCCATAAATAGATCAATGCACACACTGAAGTAAAATTAAATTAATATACAAGTCTCTGAATGTTTCACGTGTTAGAGGATTATTATTTTAAGTCAACATGTTATATTGTCGGATTCCCTGTATAGGGAAAGAGTTTACCAAAAACATAATACAAGATTCACGCAAAATGAAGGATTGGTGGTTCCGAAATGTACCAATAAACAGGATGAAAGAACCCTAAACTATATTATTCCCAAAATAATTAATAAACTACCAATGACAATTTAAAATAATGCCACTTATATCGCTAAAGTAAAATATAATCTAAGAAATTGACCATTGGATACAGATGATTTATATTGACGCCCTACTGAAGCCCTTGTATCGCTAATTCACATTAAAACTTTAAAATTTTTTTTTTGACAATTATTCATCACACAAGTTTGAACCTTTCCACAATTTTCAAAATCTGTTAACTCCAAATTCATCATTTATTTTATAAAGCCTCTTGGCTTAATTTTAAATACATTGCAATTTTAAATTATTTTATCTGCAAAGCAACCTTGAGGTAAATCAATTATCAATTGAGATATTACATAATAATATATTGCAGATTCTTCATACAGAAATGGAAGGTTCATTCTCCATTAACCCCAATTATCATGATTGAATTAATTTGGATTCATGAAGCTCACCGTTCAATATTCCGTAACTATAGTTGTCTTAATTTAACCTCCAACGTTCAAACACTTCAAATCCCTTGAGTGCCGCTCGTGCACCGGTGTGTCATGAGATTTTACACGCGATTTTGACCCTTATGTATAAAGAAAGTGTATGAAGAACACGGTCAGAATCGCTTGCTCTATTATAGCCCTTTACCATAGCGAAACCTGCAATGCGCCTAGTCACTCCAAATAATTTATATTAATAATTTACCGGAGCACGGGAATGTGCGCAGTTCTTGCGCATGCGCGGGAAAAATATGTTTATCTACGATTTTAACCCTTCTATGTACAAAATTTGTAAAGGACAATGTCAGAATTGCTGGACACGAAGTGTCATTTCTGCCGCCGGATGCCGCGTCGTAATTGGTGGTGCTTTTTGCTGGCCTACCCTGGCAAACAAGAGGTTAATATTAGATACAATTCATCAAAGCACCCTAAAATTTATACGGTTCATTCTTCATGGAATAATTTGATTTAAAGAATATTTCTATTTTGACTATGTAGTTTCAATGTCTCTCAACTCAACAGATGTCGTTAGTACATGTAGTAATGTTTAGTTTTAAGGTGTCTCAACAGAGGTCAGTAGTAGTACTTTATGAGAAAGACAACTGTCGCCCGTTTAGGTCTAAAACTCTAACGGTTACGAAGATATCCAATCAAATCCGATTGAATATATTTCTCTAATATTTCAATATGAAAGGCCAGCTGCGAAGGATATCGGCTCTGAAATTTCGAAATATAATCGTATTTTAATTTTTTTTTTTTCGAATACAGATTTAAAGAACCGGCTGCTTCGTTAATTGGCCACGATATTGTGATTTTCACGGAAATATATCATATTTTTACAATATCCGAGTTTAAAATTTGATTTGCGAGGAAAAATATATTTATATGTATTTACTTCGAATATAGGGCCAACACCACTGTGGTAAACGCCTGCAAAAATTCGATTCACATCAGAATAAGTAGTATTATTACGAATTTATTCCGAAGAGCCTATCCAAAATTGAATATTCAGCTGGGGAACTCGATTTTCGGCAATTTTTTTTCAACATTGTTGAATAGATTATTATCGTGTCAATGCGGTCTTTCATGGTAGAGTCCCTGGAATAGCTTGCTTGTTAACTTGTTACACTTGCTGACTCACCTCTCTGGGAGGAGAAGGGTGGGTCCTGGTAGGCGGGCTCGGGGTCGGGAGCTCCCGGGTAGGAGGCCGTGCCCCCCAGGGCCCCCTCCACCTCGTAGGACGGGGCAAAGGCCCCCTCGGCCCCCTGGCGGAAGCGCTGGAAGGCGAAGTAGGCGCAGCCCGCCTGGAATCACAAATAATACACTCATTTTGATATAGGTACATACAGGCGCAACAGAAATCCGACGATAATATATACGAGGGCTATTCAGAAACTAGGGTTTGTAATAAAACAAAAACTAGGTACAGGAAAAATATTTTATTATATACATCTGAAAGAGTGACTAAAATGCTACTTTTCTACATCCTAGTCACCAAACAAATTAAGGCACTTATCGTAGCGGTGGACAAGCTTCGAAATTCCTTCGTCATAGAAATCGGCCGCCTGCGATCTCAGCCACTTAGTGACGCACGCCCAGAGCTCGTCGTCGTCATCAAAACGCTGTGTCGCTAGCCAGTTCTTCATCTTCGATAATTCTTAATTTTTGACGATAACTTTCCTCGGCGCTTGTTTTGCATTGCTCTTCTAAGCTTGCGCAATGTTTGGCAGTACCGATCAGAGTTGATTGTTGCACCACGCTCGAGAAAGTCAATAAGCAGCACACCTTGCCTATCCCAAAAAACAGTAGCCATAATCTTCCTCGCTGACAAGGTTTGCAAAATTTTTTTTGGTTTTTTGGGGGAACTTGTGTGCCCCCACTCCATGGACTGCAATTTTGTTTCGCAATTGACGTGCTTCACTGACGTCTCGTCACCCGTTACGATTCGATCCAGTAAAGAATCACCATGTGTGTGGTAGGCGTCAAGAAATGTTAAGGCTGACCTTTATGGAGGTCTGTAAGCATTTTTGGCACCCATCTTGCACAAAATTTATGGTAGCCAAGCTTGTGAGTCACAATTTCAAACAACAAAGTCCGTGAAACTTGTGGGAAGCAAAGCGAAAGCTCCGTTATTGTGAAGCGACGGTTTTCACGAATCTTCTCATCAACTTTGGCGAGAAGATCGTCTGTCACAATGCTCGGGCGTCCGTCCACTCCTCTCTTCATCATGCACGTTGGTTCGGCCATTTTTAAACCGGATACACCATTTTCGCACTGAACTTTCATTCATTACGTCGTTGCCATACACTTCGCACAGTTGCCGATGAATTTCTATCGGTTTTTCGTTTTTTGCTAACAAAAACCGTATTACGGACCACACTTCACAACTGGCCGGATTTGAAATTGCAGCGCACATTTTAAATTGGAATATTGGGAAAACGGGCAGCGCGGAGACGTTCTCGTTCTGACGGCTGGATGCCGACTGAAGCTACGAGCACGCGCACACCAAAACATACGTGATCGCCGCGCGCCTAGCGGCGTCAGACGGAAACGTTCCCTAGTTTCTGAATAGCCCTCGTAGATATTGGATTAGATTGATCTAATGCACAACAATCAAATATAACATTTTCTAAAACTATGGATCATCTTATATGACTGTCCTAAAATGAGAAAATCTTTCCAGCAAGACAGTCAAAAATTTATTTAAAAAATTGCCACAACATAACGTTTTGTGTTGTCCTATTTCAAATATTTAACTTAATTTTCTACCGGTCATTTCATATTTAAAAATACCTTGATTCATTTCAGTCTATGGACTCTTTTAATTTCGACTTAATGTTTGTGTCACATTTTAACTTCATTTTTATACAACAAAATTGTCTTTGTATCATTCGCCCATTTGGTCCCCATTGTATAAAATACATTCTGACAATATAGAAAGGGTACAGCACAAATTTTTAAGATTTGTTAACTTTAAGCTGAATATTCCAATTCAAAATATTAACTATGTCCTTTTGATGAAACAACTAAACTTAATTACGCTGTCAGATAGGCGGATCATCTCTGACCTTGTACTATTAAATAAAATCATTAATAATTGCATTGACAACCCTGAAATTCTCGCCAAAATAAAATTTTACGTACCAACCAGAAATACGAGGCAATGTGCTACCTTCTTCTGTGACAATTTTAAAACAAACTATGAGGCTCATACCTATAAATAGATTACTTCATTTTGGTAATAAATTTGGGAATATTGTAGACATGTTTGCAGATTCTGTATTAGTTATAAAAAGAAGTCTTTATAATTACTTTAATGAAATGTACGATTTTGATTTTAATTAATTTTTTTTTTTTTTATTATTTTAATCATTATAATAGAGAACTCCAGTCCAATTTTTTAATTTTTTTTAATGAATAAGACCTTCAAACTTAAATAACTGCATTTTTATTTTTATAGTTAGTTTTAATAGTTAAAATAATTGTCAAAGTTTTAATTTTTAAAGACTCCCAGAAACGCACCGTATCTATGGTGGTCTTCACCCACCGATAGATTTTTTAATTTTTAAGTTGTCATTTAGAATCAGTGATGTTATGTCGAGGGAAATTTCCCTAGATCTAGGGGAGAAAAATATTTTTTAGGGATAAGGGAAATCAGTACAAAATCTAGGGAAATTTCGAACTCTGGCAATTTTTTTATTACATATGACAATATTACTGGTATTATTTATATATATACATATATATATATATATAAATATGTATTTTTTGGAATTCCCATGAATCTTAATTATTGTTGTACTTACCATGAAATGTTATTTTTAACACTGACAACTCAAAATGATATTATATGTATCTAAAAAGATAAGTGGGACCTCTGAAAAAAAATTTAATTTATGTTTTAAGTTCTATTTTTTCGGTGATTGCGGTTGATTTTTATTTTGCAAAGTGTTTTTTTTTAAATTTGGAATTCAGTTTCTAATTCAGTGGTGAGTGTATTCGTACTTTTAAATTATTACTTCACGTAGCAAAAAGTGTTTTATTTGGAAAAGCACAGTATTATAAGTATATTTACCAAGTTCCGATATCTTTCCAATTGATTAATCATATTAATTAACATATAATAGGATTAGTGTTACACAATCGGGTGGCTACTTAGGTAATTGCGTAAATGTGAAATTCTAGGGAAATTTCACTTCGAAATCTAGGGAAATAATTTTTTTGGGCAGAGCATCCCTGATTTTGAATTTAAGAAAATGGCGGAATAAAATGAATATAGGATGACTCAATGACTTTTGTGTGAGAAATTGAGGCGTTTTTTATTTAAGATTAACTGCTTATAATATAGAAAAACATTGGTAAAATGTCCACATTTCACCGCTACTGTTATTGTATTTAAACAAAGTGCAATATAAAAATAATAAATCATCTTTTTCATTGCAAATACAAGTGACATAGTTCTTCAATTTTGTGTTCAGGCGTGATTTTGTACATTGTTTTATGTATAACACATACAGAAACACTGGTATTTATAATACACTGATCATGACGATTGTGTAGTAACTTGTATAAAAAGCCCTATACTAAAAACAATTTGAAAATACAATGTCAAATATGACAAGACTTTAGCCTCAAATAGGCAAAATTTATTGCAGATTGTCTGCAAATATAGCCCTTTTCGTAAATTGTTGAGGGCCTAAATTATGTTTCAATAAACACAATAACTATTATTTATCTAAATCTCTATAAACAGTATGAAAATAAACCAAAAACACGAAATGTTGAATTGCATACGTGTCAATTTTCAAATGTCAATACAACATTCAACATGGACGCTATTGGACGCATGGACGGTGACAGGTTAACAGTGACGTCATCGTTAACCATTTCAGTAATGCCAACTTGACGCTGTATTTTGAGGAGAGGTTTAAAAATGCACTTTTTAATAATTTTTTAAAAACTCTGCGTTTAATATTATGAAATAAAACTTATATATTCAGAATCAGCGTTTCTTGGTCTATATGAACATATTTTTTTAAAGCCATAATATTTTTCACTGGAGTTCCTTATTGTGTACTACGTACCTGCCTAACTATTATTATCTATCCTTGTAAAAGCCCACTAGGGCGTAAATAAATAAAGAAATAAATTTTGTCTATGCTTTTAAGAGGAGCAAAAGAATCAAGCCATGAAGACTATTGTCATCAATTCTTTGCTAAAATTAACATTCTATTTCTAAAAGCTTTACAGCCAGCATCTAAAATCATTTCACCTTTATTGCAAGTTTATCTAAACTATTTATATGCATTTAACCAATATATCAGTAATTTAATACAAAAGTTTAATTCCAAGTACGTATAACCTCAATCATTAATGTGCAATCATCCCAATTCTTTGGAAAACGAAAGAAGTCATAAAAAGGGTTCGATTTATGACCGAGTTCAGTCCTCTAGAGACCTTCAAAGGA
This sequence comes from Limnephilus rhombicus, assembly GCA_929108145.2. NCBI lineage: Eukaryota > Metazoa > Arthropoda > Insecta > Trichoptera > Limnephilidae > Limnephilus > Limnephilus rhombicus. The sequence continues at coordinate 51,328,557 of OV815280.1, read as the reverse complement.
CCTATAAAACTGTATAAATAAAGTAATATATAAATAATGCAATTTGATAAGTGCTAACATTTGGACACAGAATAAAAACATCAAACAGTATTAATACACATGCATCTGTGTACACACGCTATTCACAAATAGATACAAACGGAAGTGCTTCCATCTATCATCAAACAGTATTCATTATCTAATCTATGTAGGTATGCGTAATATAATATGTTCCCATGAGTTTTTCTGATGTTATATTAGTACGGATAAATTACAAAACTCGCGTATAGATAGCGCCACTTTCATCTGCGTCTCCAACAATATCAATAATTCCATGAATAATACCAACAACCTGATTTATATCAAAAATTTGCTTAGGTCCGGTACTCTGGTTTCACTTGAAAGAGTGACAGTAGTACTTAGTTATGTATCAAGCCGGCTATATATTACATAAGACGTCATTGCCCGTACCGGTTACTTTGTCCCGGTGACTAGCTATCACGGGATGACAGTGGATCCGAGGAACGGGCTATCTTTATAAAATGGTCACCAACACTAACTGGGCGAAGCCGAAGCAAAAGCCGTCCGCAGGGCCTAGCAGTAAAAACCTGCAGAGCGGGTTTTTCACTGCTAGTTATAATTATAGTGAAGACAGTAATGAGAAGAAAATAATAAAGTGCACTCATACAAGTTTCAAGGCGGTGGAGATGTAGTGTCTTCGTCTGCAATATCTTACATCAATTTTCCTTTCATAAGTTATTAAGTTCACCAAATCTTGGATTAACCTGTTGAACGTTGGATGGTATTTCAAAAAAATGCCCGTAAATTACGTAGAAAATTCTTTTAAAATAAACTACATGTAGCTCTAGCATGGTGATCGAAAAACTCTGTAACCATCAAAACAATAAATAAAGAAAAAAAAGGTGTCTGAAAACTAGGTCACCTCAGCACGGGATCTCCTAGTGATGAGGGACTAAGAAAACATTCTACATTTTATTCACTCATGTAAGTCAATTAGAGACATCTATTGATAAAATGGGAAAGTATTACATCAGCTTCCTAATAACGCAGACTGCAGATCGCGGGAAGATTTGAAAAAATTAAAACAAATGTTTCATGAAAGATAGGTAAATTTGACATATTTTGGCAAAAAATTGCTCAAGGTGTTTTGTAAAAGTGCCATAATATGCCAAAAATCACTCGAGTGATTATATTAAATATTTTAAAATGTAAAATTTACAAAGTAATTATAAAAAAATCAAAAACGTTAAGCAAACCAGTTTTAACCCCTCTCATGATGAGACCGAGACATTGGAGTTCTACTACTACTAAAGGTTTCATGGTTGGCTCCTCCTGAACATAGAGAAATGATCTAGTCCTTGTAGTAAGTGGTAAGTGATAAGTGGTTAAGTAGGAGTGGACACGACATACCCATGTGAAGATGGCAGCGAAGGAGAAGAAGATGGCGGCCTGCATGTTGGAGGTGCCGCGACCCTGCGGGGGCTCCTCAGACTTGCCCCAGGCGTTGGTCAGGTAGCAGAAACCCACAAAGTACAGGAACGCCCAGAAGGCTGCAATTAAAACACATTCTACCTCAAACGAAACATGTATTTTTTATATAAACATAATTACATAAAACAGGATAGGTATTATTGCAACGTTAATTATTTTCTCTATTTTGGAATTGTAACTCAAAATAGGTGATTATTTTTTTTATTATTAATTTTTTAAACTTTATGAGTAAAATCTCAAATTATAATATTTAATTAAATGAAGACAATATTAGCGAAACTCAATCGAAATCTGGAGACAGAAAAATCAGAAATGATATTGGCTCCGCTGGGATTCGAACCCAGGACCCGTGACCGAATTAATATGGGTTCCGTAGCTCAATCGGTAGAGCTGTTGCCATGTAGGCAAATTAAAGATTATTTTTTTATTTGGGCAATATGATTATTGTTAGAGCAGGGATTCATTTAAATTCAGAGAGTGACAAAATATTGAAGAAAAATCGAGAAAACAACAAATGTAACCTTTTATTTCATCATATTCGGTTTTGTCCTTGTTTGTTGTGTTTTATTTATATCTAAATGGTGTTAGAAATAGAAAACACCACTCTTTTTATTTTCAAATCTAAAAATAACCACAAAAAAATTAAAACGAACATTTCTATGAAATCAAAGTTACCAACTGCAATTTGAAAATTTTTTTTATGCCATTTATTTATATTTGATTTTGCCATTTATATTTAATGACGGCCGGCGTAGTCCAGCGGTAAGGCTCTTGACTCGCATTCCGAAAGTCGCAGGATCGAATCCCGGCGTGGCAAATAAATTTTATTTGATTAATTTGTGAAATTTCACAATTTTTCATTTTAAAATAATATATGGTATATTTGCGGCACGTTCCAGAGTGGAAGATACTCTCAGTATCGCCCTGGTGTAAGACCACCATTCAGAATTGAAACGTTGCTTGAAATGGCTTTAGCCGTGTTTGGTGGCCAGATCTGAATAGCCAGGTACTTTCCCACCTTCTTCCTCCCTATCTCCTTCCTCTCCCCACTACCTTCAGCCTCACAACATACCCCAATTCGGGATGCCATAACCTCACTGGCTTCAGACGGGAGCAGTAGGAACTCTTGTGCAGTATTCATATAAAAAGAAAAAAAAATTTGAAATACATTCGTCTATAGGATTTAGCCTGCGAGAGAATGAGATAGCATAATCGGTCTTCGTAGCCTCCTCATTCTTGTCTACTATAGTTTTCTAAAGGTTTCACTTCTACCGCGTGTGAATTGCAAACTTAAAAAAAAAAAAAATTAAACAACACAAAAGTGCAGTGGAAATAAAGTTTATAATACATTTATGAAAATGTGTCTTTTTATTATTTAAGTTATCAGTAATTTTAGTTAGAAAAAATGCAAGTCCAGCCATTTTAAAAACTTTTTATGTTTGTATTCAAAAATTTTATATTTATAAAATGATATGTTTAATCCAAATAATAAAATTTTAAAGCGTATTTCATCACCTTTCAAAATCAGGGTTTAGTTTTCAGATTTGCTTAGAAATATTACATTTATTTTGATTTTATTGCAAAGTGGAAATACTCTGACCGAATTATGCCCGAGGGCTGAGGGGTTAATGTTGTTCGTATATTAACATAAATCAGCTTTGCATTCTTTCTGCATACACCCAAATTATTCATAATGCATAAAACCCAACCATGACTACTCTTTTATATTTCTCACAAAACCCAAGTAGAGTATGAAATGACACAGAGGGTGGTGTTTATCATTCCGCAGGAAACAGCGACTACTGTTTATAATAACAGCAAAATTAAACATGCCACCTCACAATGCCTGTTATTAGTGTCTGCCAACCATTATTGTTTTTAGTCATGACCATTTTCCAATGACTGATAATGAAGGCGAAAGCAAGTAGTAATAGTAATTAATGGAGATAATTATACCATCACAAAAGTCACTTTGCTACATATATCTATACCAGGGTTTCCCAAACTGTGTTTCGCGGAACACCAGGGTTCCGCCGAACCTGAGTAGGGGTTCCGCGACAATTTTTCGGAAGAATTTAATCTGTATAAATAAAAATGATCCGCCGGAATGTATGTACGCGCATAACTTCCGAACGACTGCACCAAATTGGATAATTCTTTGTTTTTTGTGTTCGTTATTGTCAGGACAAGGTTTGTATAAAACTTTGGCATTATGAAAGTTGCATAAAAAAAATTACAAGGTGGCTCGCGAGCTGTTTAAAAACTGAATGTACCGGGACTACGGTACATGAATGGAATACGGGAGGGGGGAAACAGGGGGGGGGGGGTAGGGGAACCTTGAAGGGGGAAGGGGAACCTGAGAGGGGGGAGGGGAACTCGGGAGGGGGGGTTTGCGAGGAAGGGAGGGAGTAGAATGGGGAGAGGGAAGGTGGAAGGGGCGGCGTGGGAACGCGAAAAGAGAAGGCGACGCGGAAGAAGACGGGGAGGCGGAAGGGGAACGGGACAAATGGGAAAGACACGCAGGGAGAAACAATTTCTTTATTAAATGGCATAGCAACGCACGCCTGGTACCAGCTAGTTTAATATAAAATACACATTTCAACACATTTGATATTATTCACAAGAAATTATTATTTGTATAAATATTTCATTATATCTAGATTCTAGTTAGGTAGAGAGACTAAGCTTTATGGAAGTTGAAAGAGTCGTTTGTGCCTTTATTGCAGCAAATCTTCATTTTAAATACTATGGTATATACTGTGTTAAGAGTCAATAAAATGAATATCTGTGCGATGTAGAAATGATAATAAGGAGATAACGGATCTGCATATGTTTCACGAAATTTCTGTTCCCAAGGACTCCCAACAATATTTTTTACGATATCGGCTTTACCTGGAAGTAAAATAATGTAAAAATCAATCATACTTACATTCTTGTGCCGTAAATGTTGGTGAAAAAGTAAAAAAAAAAATAGCAATTTTTTGTATTTCATCAGTTCAATCTAATCATTTTGATTGTTTTCCTGCTTTACGTGAACGTTTGAATGAATTAAAGTGATTGAAGAGGTTTCCAAAGAATTTAAAGAAAACCTGCATAACTATTTTGCAATATTTTCCGAAAACTAGTAAGGACGATTCCTGGGTTCGGAATCCATTTTTCGTGACAGCTAAATCAGTAGGCTTAAGGGGAAGTGGATAAGTATCAATGAAGTGAATATGAAAATCTAATTGATTTTATTAGTGACTAACTTGAAACAAAAATAAAAAAAGATCAGCCTTTAAATGATTTCTGGGCGAGTTTGTCAAAAGCCCCAAAATGAACTATCATTATTTTACTTCCGTTTTCTACAACCTATTTATGCGAAGTGCATTTTCTAAGTATGCCGCAACGAAGTCAAAGTATAGGAACAGGCTAGATATCACACTAGATATTAGAATGCAACTTACCAATATTGTGCCTGATCTCAAGAAGATATGCAATTCTCAGAGTCAAAATTGTCAAGGTCATTAGGTGCTTTATTTATTCCACTTTTTATTTTTATTGCATTATTGTTTGTAGGTATACTAAAATAATGTGTTTACATTTTTTTAAATTTTCACTATTAGGAATTTTTAAACAGACTAATCACCGTAAAAAGAGTGCTTTGTACCCAAAAAAATAAGCCAAGTGTTCCGTTAAAATTTACGGGGTTGCAAAGTGTTCCATAGCAGAAAAGTTTGGGAAACCCTGATCTATACAATCCACTCAAGCGATAGCTACCCGAAATTTAGCTAGATAATTTTTTTTTCTATAAAACTTTAAAATATAGGATAAACGGTGAAATGTGGGTGGATTCTTTGGCTTTAACCCTTTTTCATAGACCAAATTTCTCCCAGCTCCACGTAGGTCTCATATAAATCGTTGTATCTCCCTTACTGTCATGGTGAGAAATATGATCTAAATAGTATTAGAAAGAGAAAACTCCATGATTCATATTCAAATCTAGAATTTAACCATAAAAAAATTTAAATGTGTACATCTATGAAACCAAAGTTTCCGACAACAATTTGAAAAATAGGTATAAAATTTTGAGAATTTTTATTAACTATTTTTTTATTGACAAAAACTTGAGGTAGTAATAACGTTCACAATACATTAGCCTATTTTTCGTTATAAGTAATTTTAGATACAAAAAAAGCAAGGTGAGCCATTTTAATATTTTTTTATGTTTGTATTAAAAATTTTATTATTTCAAAAATAATATTTTTATTTCTAATAATAAAATTTGTAAATATATTTCATCACCTTTCAAAAACAATTTTGAGTTTTCGGAAATGTTCAGATAATATTCCATTTATTTGAATTTTATTGCAACGGAAACATTTTGACCTTCTGGCAAAGTACTCATGATTCCTTCAGGGTTAAACTGCAAGAAGTTAAACTGTGTGAAAAATAAACAGCTAACGGTCGCAACTGGGACTCGAACCCAGGATCTCTTGTCTTATCGTAACGAACACCTTAACTAATTCGGCCACTGAGCCCGCTTATTTTTAAGTCGTTTTTGTCAATCTCATATTTCAAATTCAGAATTAACAATAGTATCTTTTGACAATTTTTTCCCCCATATTTTTGGCAGCTACCTTTTTAAATTCAAATAATAATTATTGGAAGAACTGGTTTGTAACCTAGATAGTGTCTCGGATAAATATATCCGATTTTATTTAAATGTATCAACAGGTTCTTTTTCTAAGTCTAAATGAATATTCATTAATTGAAATAGTGTATTTATTACATTAACGGGAATAACCTTCAAAAGTTATTATAAAAAGAGAGATACTTAATAAAAAATAAAAATTCTAATTAAAAAAATATTTTATTTATTTATTTATCATGCAAAGGCTAATTTGATAGCTTCATAAAACTGGGGCCAGTGGGTTAATATGTTAAAAGAACATCTAAATCGATTGCCAAATCATTGTATCAATCAAATTAAATATGAGGAACAATTAAAAACACCTAATTAATTGATAATACTTATAGGGTTCAGTCAGGTATGTGTTGTTATAACAATGGCAATAAATGTTTCTTTGTTGATTAGTTCCACCTCAATGATGCTATAAAGCAATTGGTGTACTTCCCATGAACCCACAATAGAAATGACACAAGTTTATACGCTTTGATTACTATGTAAATTCCAACATTTATATGCTCTGAATAACGTGCACAATTGGTTAAATGGAAACAAATTGACCATATTCTATTCAATAAATGTTACAGTTTCGGTGTTGTGAATTGACCATCAACATTTTTTATTGATTGAAGTATGAAAATGAGGCACAAAACAAAATATATTGGAGAAAATTAACTAATCAACTGACCATCGCATTGTTTAAACATAGAGAAAGGAGCGCCACACTTCTTGCTTCATCAATTCACACTGTTAGTTACAGTCAAGAGCGGATCCAGGATTTTTTTCTGGGGGGGGGGGGGGGGGCACAGGGGGCGGACGGGCAAAAAATCAACAATTACTGTAAGGATTTTTTTCTGGGCGGGCGCACAAGGGGCGGACGGGCAAAAAATCAAGAATTACTGTTGGAAATAAACGTGAAGTATCATACTTCAAGTTTATTTCTACAAGTTCAAGTATGTATAGGAAAGTTTATTAAAGTGTCAAAACAATCGAAAAATTAAATGTTTAATAAAGACAGTTTTAGCTTCTAAGTATGTACTGTGATGGAATCTCCACAGTACACAAAAATACGGTCTGGGGGGGGCACGTTCCCCCCCCCCTAAATCCGCCCTTGGTTACAGTTGGTACTGTTGACGCAACTATGTACTTATATTAGTCCTGGGTCGATCGATCGTTTTACACGACCCGGGTCGCTCAAGACCCACTGGCGTCACGAGCGGATCGCGAAGACCCGCTCTTTTCGCGACACAAAATACGAAACTCGATTACTCATCACTCAGTTACTTTCTACGGGTGGGCCGCGCGGTAGACGCTCGCCGCCCAGACCGGTCAAGTCATACGCGACACGAAACCCAGGTTATAATTGTGTGAACGTTCTCTCACAGCTCACACCTGTAACTAGTAATGTCATGTCCCAGAAATAAATTTTTAAAAAGACATGCTTCAGAGGTTAACAAAACGATGTTTTATCATATGTTTTGAAGGATACAAAAACCTTGTAAAAAACGTGTTGTTCTGAAGCTTTTATTGAGAATTTAAATAAGTAAATTAGCTGTGTAAGCTGTAATGCTTTATTATAATTTCTTTTTATTAAGGTCAGACATTTTACACTTTTACCAGTTTATAGTTTCTATTACAATGCACAATTACATTCACACACACACGAAAAATTAAAAGTTTTTATGAAAACAGCACTTAGCACTTTGATTAACAATAGCAAGATACGCTCTTATTAAAAACGTCTCCGTATCTAGTCGAATATTCAAAAATCGAATCTACTAAACAATCCCGCTATGACGTGACACACGGGCAGGAAGCAGGATACTGTTACGTCATGCACGTGTGTGCGTTGATCGGCAACCGGCGACCGAGTGTGTCGCAGTTGCAGTTCGAGAGTTCCGGGAGCTGACACGTCTCGCCACTCGCCACATGGGCACCCGGCGATCGGTCCGTGAGTCACGGGGTGCAGGAATGTGTCGTAGTTGGTAGGTTGCGGGAGTGTGTCGCGGTTCACGGGTCCCGGAAGACCCGGGTGCTGACGAATAAATAACCCGCTCGCTCTTTGGTGGCTCGTGAGCGGGTTTCGACGATCAGGTCTTTCACGATCGACCCAGGACTAATTACATTCACACTCACACGAAAAATGAAAAGTTTTTATGAAAACAACACCAACAAAATGTGAAAAGAAATGCACTTCACCCGTTGATTAACAATACCAAGATACGTTCTAATTAAAAACGACGCCGTGTCTAGTTGAATATTCGAAAATCGAATCTACCTAACAATCCCGCGATGACGTGACACACGGGCAGGAAGCAGGATACTGTCACGCACGTGTGTGCGTTGATTGGGGGGAGTGGAGTGGGGAGAGGGAAGGTGGAGGAGGCTGAGTGGGAATCCCCTAATACCATGCGCGAGCAAAGCCACGGGAAAAAGCTAGTATTAAAATAATAAAAAGCATGGCAACATGGATAATAGAAACAAAGAGAGATATTGCGTAGAAGCGGAATGTCACAGAACTAAGACCAAAGCAGTTATGCAATGAAAGTTATGTATTTGGTGTGTAGGTACAAACAAAAGGAATGCACCGATGCGATTTGCAGTAGTATTCTTTTGTGTTTTTTGGGAAAGTTGGCAGCATACCTTAATATTAACATTACATCAAAAATATTAATTTAGGTTTTCTGGGCGTTAGTCCTGCTTCAAATTTGGTTCAATTAACTCATATTTCCTTCAAATTTAAATGTCACTTTCTAAATTGGAACTGATTTGTCAAGATTTCAAACTGTCCCGTGATTTTGCACCAGCCTGCGATAGCATAATAATTATAATAGTAAATTATGTCAATTATGAACTTTCCATTCAGATTTAGGGGGGGAATATAGGATTAGGATAAAGGGGCGAAGGTAGCCGGAAAGGTAGTTTGAGTGATACAGTTTGAGTGTGGCTGTATTTTTGAATATATATATGAATTTTTGTTTTATGTCCCGTATACAGGGCCGGATTAACCATGTCGGGGCCCCTAGGCAATCCACGTCTCGGGGCCCCCTTATCAATGGTGGACTAGGAGGGGGGGGGGGGGGGGGGGGGGGTTGATGGGGGTTGATGGGAGATGGGTAAGGTTTTATAACTTTTAACCCGGCGATTGCCGCTCGTGCTCCGGTGTGTCATGAGATTTTACACGCGATTTTGACCCTCATGTATAAAGAAAGTGTATGAAGAACACGGTCAGAATCGCTTGCTCTATTATCGCCCTTTACCATAGCGAAATCTGCAATGCGCCTAGTCACCCCAAATAATTTATATTAATAATTTTCCGGAGCGCGGGTATGTGCGCAGTTCTTGTGCATGCGCGGGAAAAATTCCTTTATCTACGATTTTGACCCTTCTATGTACAAAATTTGTAAAGGACAGTGTCAGAATCGCTGGACACGAAATTCTGCCGCCGGGTGCCGCGTCATAATTTATGCGTCTTACTCGACTAAAACATCGTAAAACCTATCAATTTACGTAATTAACGCAAGTAATGTTGTTTTGGTAGATAGTTTATTGTTCTAGGAACGTGTTTCAGTCAATAAAATATACAATAGCTCAAAATTAATCCACAAAACATTAATTTCAAAATTCAAAAGTTGTGCTTTTTGCTGGCCTTCCCTGGCTGACCAGGGGTTAATTTTTTTTTCTAAATGTACAACATGTCGAGAGTATTGTGTCAAATTTCAAGTAAACCGGAGCAAAACTAATGAAGATACAGTGTTTCAAGCGACCGGCCCTCATGCTCGATTCAAGTATATATATTTCGAGTATAAAAATTTTTAAATCGGTTTTCTCACAAACAACATTTCTGAAGTTCGTGAACATCATAACTCAAAATCTTGACTTGACTTGACCGATGCTTTTTGTACACTATTTCTACACATAGAACAGGTTGAAGTTTTTTTTATCATTTTATAATAACAAATTCATCTAAATTTTTTAGCAAAATTCGCGTTCTTTCAGTTTAAAATGCTGCCAAAAAAAAATCGAAAAAAACTCCCTCTGACCACCTAGGAAAACATATTACCTTTTAAACGCATTTTGATTTTTTGTTTCAAATGATACGGTGACAAGTTATGGAGTTCACCACATAACAACTTTTTTTCGGGGCGCCTCCGGAGATTCGTTCTCACGGAATTATTTATTGATATTTTTAATTGAATTTTTTTCAAAGATACTTCAGATATTATACTACAATGTGTGTATGAAATAAATAAAACCAACATTATTCATATCCAAAAAAAAAAACATGACAATATGCCTTTAAACCCCCCCCCCCCCCCCTCCCTTAATGCACCAGGATGATGTAAAAAATACTTTTGTAATTTTTTTATTTATTTGATTTCTGAATGATGCATTTGTTGAAAATGCTCCCACTTAATTTTTTAAAGAAATTCGAAAAATTGACGGAGATACAGCATTTTATGTGAAACCATTTGAAACAGCTTGTATGTTGAATTATCCTTCAGCAAAACTTTGAATGCGTTTTCTCGAAACTTTTTTAACACGTTTTTCAACCTGGTTGACAAGATATAAAAAAAATATACATTCGATTTGCATGCACCAAGTATTAAATCTGTTTGAGAATCTACTGTCTATGGCATAGGGGAATTTCGATATCTGAAAAAAAAAAATAAAAAAAATGGCGGACAGCGAATTTTATATTCGATTTTTTATGGAAACTTTTCATTGTTCATAAAAAAAATTGACCTTTATAAAAAAATCCCGAAGTGGTGCCATACTGACTGGATTTTCTAATTATTTAAGACATAGTGCATGCAAATCAGATATATAGTTTGTCTAATATGTTGTCAACTAGGTTGAAAAATCAGGTTGTAGTTTCGAGAAAAACGCTTTCAATGTTTTGCTGACGATTATTATTATTCAACATACAAACTGTTTAAAACGGTTTCATATAAAATGCTGTATCTACATCAATTTTATCAATTTCCTCAAATGGTAAGAGCATTATTAACAAATGCATTAGCAGTGTCCTTAAAGCCTTGTTTAGGATTTGATCAATCAAAATGACTTGCTTCATGAGTGAGCAACTTCGTTGCTCACTAATTGAAGCAAGTCATTTTTTCTCGAGACGCGGGGCCCCTAGCCGATGCGGGGCCCCTAGGCAGTTGACTACTCTGCCTTAGGGATAATCCGGTACTGCCCGTATAATCGAGATAGAGTTAAAAAAGTCAATGTGGTAATAATTTAAGTTAAATGAATTTGCGGATCTGCATATAAAGAAGTTCTTGCAAAGAGGGAGATGAAAAGTAAGCAACTGTTTGTTATTGCGATTTTGAATATGGCATAATAAGCTTTGAAGAAGATCAGGACATCATGTATGGGTGAACAATGTTGGCGACACGGTTTCATACTAATATTTGTTCACAACCCATCTTCAATATGTAGCTACCTACTGGCAATTACCTACCTACTAGCAATTTTATCTAACCTACTGGCAACTATCCACCTTCAGGAAATCAAAATTTTATTCAAATATTGGAACACGACTCACAGCAGAAGATACGGGAGGAATGAAAAATGTTCTGGTGTAGCTATCTTTTGTTTCATGTTCCAATATTTGAATAAAATTTTGAATTCCTGAAGGCGGGTAGATAGTTGCCAGTTAGTAGTTAGATAATTGCTAGTATGTAGGTAGGTAATTGCCAGTAGGTAGCTGGATGAGGGCATGGATGAGGGCAGGAATGGAATAATGAATGGTTGTCTATACATCAAGGCCGTCGAGAAATCAAACATGCCTTGTTTCTATTATCTGGTGATGATATAATCTAAAGGACTCACCGGAGAAAGCCATGTCGCCGAGCACATAGTGCTTGCGAGTCTTAACGGAGGACATCTGCTCAAAGAAGAACTCGCCCACCACAAAGCCGATGGAGGCCACGAAGGCGATGACGCTGATCCCCACGCCGTAGTTGCACGCGTTGGTGTCTTGGTTCAGGATGCAGTACTCCTTCCCGGTGGCCGCTTCTGTAGCCCATCCCTTGGCCGAGATGCAGCCAAACACAATGGTGCTGAATAACTGCAATCATAAATATTATTATTTATATAAAGAAGATTGTCTGTGGCGGCGTTTGTTAGATTTTATACAAATCTACAGTTTTACGATGAGATTGATGAAATTTTGTACACTTGACCTTTAAAACAAAAGGAAAGTCACTGTCTAAGTCTGATTTCAAAAATTGTGTTAACAATTTGGGAGGTGTATACGACCGCCGACTGGAGAACCATTTATTTGATAACTAAAACCTCTGCCACAAGTCACCCAAGTGGTTTGCTATGTTTGGTGACTTAGCCAGGTTCATGGGTGAGGTTTGTCTGGGTTTTGGCAGTGAATGCGTCTGCCCACCAACTGCGTGGCAGGCCGGATCGGGAGAGACTGGTTAAGGGAGATGATTTGATCTCTCCAGCAGGACTCTTTTGGAACATTGCCTTACACCGCAGTGGGAGGGATGAATTCATACGTCCATTACTCCTGGACACACTGACCTCCAGATTCCAACCTACTCCTCATACCTTTTTCCTTCCTGGAACTTCCTCTCCTTCCTTTTGTAAAACGACCCTCCACACAGCATCTCCAAAGATGACGTAGGCCCTGAGCCTTATATGATTTCAGCTAGTTATAAATAATATTGTTCTAATGTTTGTGTTAGTCGAAGAATGCATGCAAGTCTTTTTCCATAAATTAATATACAGGGTGTCCGGGGGTTAAGTTCATTAACTTTGGGAGGTAATTCTACATGATGGTAGAAGTAAAATAAATATATATTTTTTCGAAATTATTATTTTTTTTCATAAAGAGAACAATTTTTTTTCCAAACAAACCATTCAAATTTTTACCTGAAAACTACCAAAGTTGGAATTTCAGAAAAAAGTTATTTAACAGGAAATTATTTACTGAACCGATACCTCTTAAAAAGCACAGATTATGGAAACTAAACTTCGTTTCAACATAATTAACCTTCCAGTAGTCGCACCCTTGAGCCGAACATAAGCAGCCGCGCGCAGTCTGTGGATAAAGCAGAGCGAATGGAGGAACATGCATGGTGTCAAAATCTTGCGAGAACGCGCGCTGTTTATATGGTGAAAACTTTTCAAATGTAGAAAAAAATTTGAATCTTTTTTATTATATCTTACCTATAAAACAGAAAATTTGTATGCTCATGCAGCGAAACTCTCAATCTGCGATCTCTGTGTTACTGTCATGAAAAACTCTGCAACTTTAGGCATCTGGTTTTAGAAGACGACTGAATATTTCATGATATTGCATATAATAATCTTTCATCTATATAAATAATAAATAAAAAAAAACATTAATTGGTAATCCCTTTTTAATTTGTACCTATTAGTTTAAGTCTGTGAAATCTCAATTTTTTAGACATCTGACACAAAACAACGCTATAAATCAACATAATATCGAAACAAAGTAAAGTTTTACAACTTATTTGCGTATAACGTATTTGCGTAAAATAAAACTAAGTTATAAATAACACGACACAAATATCATGAAATACTCACCCAGCTTTCAATATTATTCAAGAGATTTTTTAAGTACACCTGAGACAATCTGAGACCGCAATTATAAACAAAAGAACATGTACGTTTGTGAAGAATGTCACTGAGTACTGAGGGGACGTACCTCATCCCCCCGAGGATATCATGGAAGCGCAATTGTATATTGTTTATAGTTAGTGCATAATCAGTAAAATAAGTTGGCTGGGGTCTCACAGACCGCGCGCTACCGCTGAAGGGTTAACATAAGACACATCGTTTTCAGTTGGAGGGATGGAGAAATATGCATTTAGGTTTACGCATGGTGCATTTTTTAAATGAAACAAGATATGACGTATGCCCCATTAGAATGCTTCGTGATGACTTACATAAAAGCTCTGTTTGGAATATAATACATAGTACTTTTGTTAGAAACATTTTTTTTGACAATATAGTCCAGTCACTAAATGCTCCAAAAGGAGGTGTAGAGTGCGTGAGCAGGGACCTAAGCGATTCCTTCAGAAACTTGTTTAGGGTGCTTAGGGTGTGAACATACTAAAAGTCCTGACGTCTAGGTGGTGAGCTAGGGGGGGGGAGGGGGGGGGAAGGTCCCAGTTTTTGGCTTTCCGGTTGTATCTCTAAAACGGTGCGGCACAGAGGAAAATTTTTTGAGAATAAGTAAAAGCTTATAAAATTATCTATAACTTTTATTCTATATGTAATTTTATAAATCCCAGCCGTTTTTGAGTTACACGCTCCACAAATGTGGATATTTTCGAAAAAAATCATTTTACCTCACATTTTTCATCAAATATTCCGTCATATCGTCTAAAATATTAATCACACATAGAAATTTGTTTGAAACAAGTTGTAAAGAATTTAATTCGCTTTTAGAATATGTATACATATGCACATGAATCTCCAACCAGTAAATATTTACAGCAATTTAAACTTTTTTCGTAAAATGTCGTCATTTTCAGAAAAAAGCTGTTTTTATCTTATTACTGATACACCGACGCGCGACGTCGACCAAATATGACCAAAGAAACCACATTGATGCGATCATTCAAAAGCCGAGGAGGCAGAGTGTTTTGCACAATGTAGTAAGCAAGTGGTTAGTTGGTATGAGCACAACTCTAGAGATCTGCACTTCCCTTGAAGAGTTTTGTTGAGTCTTCTTCACGTCAAGTGAACAGGACAAAGACCTCGGACAAGCCCACTGAAGTAGAGATACAGCAGACATTTCAAAACTCTGTCAGTGGTTTGATGCACATCCTCCCTTCCCACAAACCAGTGAAATAATGTCAATTCCCAATGTCTTCTGTCAGCTCGTCGATAAAAATTCACGATGAAAAGGTTGCAGTTGACCCAACATTGCTGTTTCAGTGGATAAGCAGACGATCAAAAAAAAAGATAAACAAACGATCGGATGAGGATTTGATGAAATTCTTGAGTATAACTTGGCCCCATTTCCCTTGGCACTGTTCAATGAAAGTGGGATGCGAAAGACAACTAAATCTATCCTGTACAGCTTATCCGAACCTACCAAAAAACTGGTCTACTGTCTCAGATGAACATAGTTGTGGACAGAGAATTTCTACTACAGAGAGTAATTTGGCAAAAAAATGCCTCCGTTGCCACAATTTGTGATCATTACATTACCTACGTCAACCAACACTATCCTGGATGACTCGCATTGTGGTATTTGATGGGTACGCAAACCCAGCCAACAGTACGAAATCACAAGAACAGATCAATACCTGTTAAACAGGAAGATTTTTTATCCAATCCTACCAACAAAATTAACTTCATCTCCTACAGACAAAGCATCGGGAGAATGGGATACAGACTCTTCACGCCACAGATGATGTCGATGTCCTTATCGTTAAGACTGCTGTGGAACAATCCTCTCACAATTCTGTGGCTGTCATCGGTGAGGATGTTAACCTCACCGTCCTTTGATTGCTTCCACTCCTCCCACCCAAGATATTCTGCTGAAGAAACCTGGACGAGGGAAAACCGAAACAATGGCACTGTCCACTCAAGAGATGCAGCACCGTGGATTTGAACACATCCTATTCTTACATTCATTTACCGGCTGCGATACATCTGCAACGTTCAGGAGAAGCAAGGTGAGCTTCTCAATATTGTACTTGGAGTCAGAAATCTTCAAGCAAGCGGCAATGATATTTTAAAACCCCTCCTCTACTAGCGACGAGGTTGAAGAGGCTGGAATTAAATGTTTCCTTAAATGGTATGCGGCGCCAAAAAGACAGACCTCCCTTAACCAGTACCGCTTCCAGTCGTTCACAAGGTTGGTGGATCTAATATGTGGGACCTAATAGGTGGGCAAATATGAAGCCTGACATCAGCTCCCTCCCTCCAACAGAGAGCGCAGCTAAACAGCACTTTGCACCGATTGAGCTGCCCCCCTGAATAATGGGGTTGGAAACATGAAGGAGAGACCCTGGTGGCTATTACAACAGAAGATCCACCAGCACCGGAGGTCTTTCTGAATATGATATTTTGCCGCTGCACCAAGGATTGGGCAATTGGCAAATGTGGATGCCGAAAAGCAATGCTAACCTGTTCTGCAGCGTGTCTCCACTGCCAAGGGAGATGCCTCAATAGCGTGCCTGTTGCCAAGGACGACGATGAAGACGAAGTAGAACCCATTTAATAAGAACCATCCACTACTGAGGATGAATATGCCATGGATGAACAACGCTTACCAGGATCCTCACGTCCAAAGAGGATGAGAGTGTAACATGATGTTATTGAGAACAGTGATAATAGAGTGACATAGTGAAATGAGGTTTATAATTTATGTGCTTAATATAACGAAATATTATAAAATTATCATCACATAATTATCATTATCATTATAAAACACAATTTAAAATTTTTTAAGGAATATGATTTTTGTCTACTTTATTTAATAACTGGCTTTAAAGTGTGGTCACACATATTATTAGGTGAACGAACAAAAGCTGTGGGTCCGTAATAAGATTAAAACAGCTTTTTCTGAAAATGACATTTTACGAAAAAAGTTTAAATTGCTGAAAATATTTACTGGTTGGAGATTTATGTGCATATGTATACATATTCTAAAAGGTAATTAAATTCTTTACAACTTGTTTCCAACAAATTTCTATGTGTGATGAATATTTTAGACGATATGAAGGAATGTTTGATGAAAAATGTGAGGTAAAATGATTTTTTTCGAAAATTTCTACATTTGTGGAGCGTGTAACTCAAAAACGGCTGGGATTTATAAAATTACATGAAGAATAAAAGTTATAGATAATTTTATAAGCTTTTACTTATTCTCAAAAAATTTTCCTCTGCGCCGCACCGTTTTTGAGATACAAGCGGAAAGCCGAAAATTGGGACCTCCCCCCCCCTAGCTCACCACCTAGATGTCAGGACTTTTAGTATGTTCACACCCTAAGCACCCTAAACAAGTTTCTGAAGGAATCGCTTAGGTCCCTGCTCACGCACTCTACACCTCCTTCCTTGACTGGACTAATATACCATATTCGAATATTGTAAGGCGACCGTGACATTAAATTTTATAAGTTGTGATTTGTTATAAGATATAATATTAGAAATTGATGTGTAAACTGTTATAAAAGTTAATATTTTATTATGATTTACAACAAAAACAACAATAAAACAAACAGCACAGATATATAATTTTTAATGTTAGTACAGGGTGGTGCAAAATTAATCATCCAATTTTGTTTTTGAATAACTTTTTTACTAAATAAAAAAAAAAAAGATTTTGAGTAATAGAAATCTTTATTTGGATTTTTTCTGTTAAGTGAAAAAGATGATATCTGTCAAGTGGCTGCCGCCAGTGTTGATACACATTTGTGCCCGTTTTATCACATTTTCCATGACTTTCCCACAAGATTTCCGGTGATAACTGTTCGCATTCCTGTGGAATATTCTCCTTAAGGGCTGCGATTGTCTGAGGCCCTTTTGGCATAAACCCGCGACTTCAAATAGCCCCAAAGAAAGAAGTCTGGGATGGTTAAATCGGGCGATCTTGCTGACCATACCAAATCGCCAAAGCAAGAGATTACGCGACCAGGAAATGCTTCCTTCACAATATCCATTGTGGCTCGTGCTGTGTGGTACGTGGTTGCACCGTCTTGTTGAAACCACATGTTCACCAAGCCCCGCTCATCCAATTCCGGAAGTAAGAAGTCGTTTATCATGGCCCTGTAGCGTTCGCCAGTAACAGTGACCGTAATGCCAATGGCGTCCTAAAAAATACCGCCAAATCACTCCTCCCGCGTTAACGCCGCACCACACAGTGGCTTTGAGTAGACGTAATGACTTTTCGTGCATCGCATGCGGATTTTCAGTGCTCCAGAAATGAATATTTTGCTTATTGGCGTAACCGTTTAAGTGGAAATGCGCCTCGTCGCTCATGATGACTTTCGACACAAAATCGCTAAAAGCGTTAAAGCTTAAATCGACACAGTTATTCCACGCTCTTGCGGAGTATAGCGCTCCATTGCTTTTCTGTACGACGCCATTTGCAAAAATTATAACATCTTCCGATAGGGTGATTAATATCACGCCACCTTGTAGTAGTGCTTTGTGAACACCTAGGAGAAACTGTGCTAAGGTGATAATTACAAGTATTATTGTTCACAATAATTATTATCTGTATAGCCAACACGCCGGAAAGTTTTGACAAAAATATATCAATATTTTGACTTTGTCCTTCAAAAACAAGCAGCTATGTTATTCATTCTTGGGGTTCTCATAACTCAAGAGTATAAATTATTATCAATCAATGATATTGAAACCCACTCAGTAACTAACTACCGTATTAGGTATTTTTAGCCACATTGTTAACTAGGTCATTTTCTTTATTGTACGAATCATACAAACAATTTGTAGGCCTGAACAATATATAAATAGCAATGACTCTCTATTGAATATCAGGTTATTAGAAACATCATTTATAGACTAGAGTTACATATTATTATTAATTTATTTAGTTTTAATTTTATTAAATTTATTTATTCAAAATTGTAATTGTCATTAACCACTCGGACCCATAAGCTTGCTTTCACGATAATATAACATTACTCGACATTTGCATGATGTATGAGGCGTACCTGATTTATAAATACTAATATTTATCAAAATCTGTTTTTTTCCTCATCATATCCTAAATCTTTCAGGGCCTATGTCATCTTTGGGGATGCTGTGGAGGGTCTTTTCATGGAGAGGATGTTCTCTAAGGAAAAAGGTATGAGGGGTCGAGAGAGACTCTCGACCCATTGCTTTGCACCGCAGTGGGAGGAACGGATTCGTACCCGTTGACCCACAGATTCCTACCCACCCCTCGTATCTTTTTTCTTTCCAGAACTTCCTCTCCATAAAAAGACCCTCCACACAGCATCTCCAAAGTTAAAATAGGCCCGGAAGGATTTAGGATAGAATTAAGAAAAAAAAAACAGATTTTGATGAATATTAATGTTAATAATGACACATTACAATTTTTATTAAATTTAATATAATATCTACCTACAAAAGTTTATAATGGCAGAAGAGGTCAAAAGATATCCTTCAACCAGTCTCTCCCAATCCAGCCCGCCACGCAGAAGATGGATAAATGCATACACCGCCTAGACAAGACAAACCTCACCTAGACAAGAATCACCTAGAAGACCTAGACAAACCTCACCCCAAAAACCCCTGCTAAGTCACCAAATGTAGAGAACCAATTGGGGCGATGACCTATGGCAGGGGTGTTATCCAATAAAGGTTCCCGGGGCGGCGGTACCCACACCTGTCTGCCAAATTATATGTATAAATCAATAAACTAAATTTATTATGCAATAGAAGTGTTATCGTAGTACGTTAAAATATAATATCATCTTTAATTAAATGAAGACAATATTAGCGAAACTTAATTGAAAATCTGGAGACAGAAAAATCAGAAAAAGATATTGGCTCCGCTGGGATTCGAATCCAGGACCCTTCGCTTACATGGCAAGAGCTCTACCGATTCCGTAGAGGTTCCATAGCTCAATCGGTAGAGCTCTTGCCATGTAAGCAAAGGGTCCTGGGTTTGAGTCCCAGCGGAGCCAATATCTTTTTCTGATTTTTGTGTCTCCAGATTTTCAATTGAGTTTCGCTAATATTGCTTTCATTTAATTAAATATTATAATTTGAGATTTTACTCATAAAGTTTAAAAAATTAAAATAAATATAATATCATTGTTAAAAACCAATCACCATTAATCAATAATGACTATTGAGAGATTAACTTTGTTGCTAGTTTCAATTTGCGTTGAGTTGAGTAATATATTTTCAACTCGCTTTATATTACGATATTTGTTTGGATTTTATAATAATAACTAAAGCAAATGTGAAAAATTAATTATCTCGGGATAATTTTAATTCTCACAAATCAGCAGTGTTGCCAACTCGAAATCTTTGTTCCTGCTACATCGTGACGGATCAACGGTCAGAAATCCGTCAGATACACAAATTTTGGTCCATTCTGGGGGGGGGGGATTTTTTCGAATCTGCCAGAAAATCCGTCATACTGTAAATTCCGTTATACACAAAATTTTCCCGTTTCGGGACACTCCAATCCGCCAATCCATCAATTTTTAAAAATTATTTACATTTTCAGATTTTTTAAAAATTAGGTACCTACATTATCAGTTTTTTTTAAAATTAGTTACATTTTCACTTTTTTACATTTGAGCATTAGTTATAAAGAAAATAATTGCTATTATTGTGTATGAGGCTTAAACTATATTTTTTCTTGAAAAAGGCCAATCAATCAATAAAATAAGGCATTGCAATTCATCAGAAGCTTAACTTGTGTTGCTAGTGATGTCAGTGCAATGGGTTAAAAATAAATCAGGTACCTACTTTTCTTCTTTTGTATGGTGTGGTGCAGACGGAATACAAAGGAAAAGAATTACAGAAGGGTGATTCGTTATCTTTTGTGAAATCTTTTGCTTTAGTATAAGTCAAGAGACAATTAAGACAAAAAGGCAAAATCCGTCAGATATCAGAAGGCGTCCGTCGTGCATTATCGGCTGTCAAATTTCTGTGATTTTCTATGGCTCTCAATAGCTTGTCTATGCTTATTGTGTGTTGAATTATCAACTTAACCCTTCGAATAATAAGAAAATTAAATTCGTTCCACTTTTGTCAGTCACGTTTGGCGTGCAAAATTACTGATTCTTCCCATATATTGTAAATGTACCATTATATTGGTTATTTTTCATCACTTTTCAAAAAAATAAATTGTTCTAAAATCTAGATAAAATAATCTTTGTGTATATTAGAAATTAATAATTTTGTGTCTAAATAGCCTCTTATTAGTTATTACATATAACTACTTACATATACATTACAGCGCCCTTGAGGTGATTTTTCACAAAAACGGCGCTATATAAATCATCCAAATATTATTAAATATTATTATAAGCCCAATAGGCGTTCATATATGACTATCCGTTTGTCGTATTATCTTGATGTTTGTTCGTGTACCATTTGCAAAATTTGACATCTCTTAACGAGGATTACACGGCAAATGCAGCGTCATCTCTGGAGTTAGGATAACCCATTTTAAGAGTTGTTGTCTTGACACAAGCGCAGTTTTTATCTCATTAGCACGATACGGATTACCACATTTAAGAAAACTGTCAAAATGTGTTCCCAGAATCACCTTTCAAAACAGAAAGTGTTGCAATACTACCCTTCATTGGTCTTGGTATCATTTCAAAATCTCATTTTATGGACTAGGTATCTAACTGCTCAAAATCAAAACTCTACAAAAATGTGCATTTCTCAGAGCCTAATTCACAAAAGGAACCTTTTAGCGCTATGTAATTTTGTCAACCTGATTCTGAATGGAATCTGACAAGAGCTCCCATGGTAGTTTTATGCTACAGATTTTGACCTAGTTATTCTACTAGTCTGAAGTTAGCAACAGACACAGTATGCTGCTAACTTCAGATATAAACTGTCATAGTGTCATTAATTCGGAAATATAGCCGATTGTTAAACATATAGATTATTTTTACACTAACACTTTATCTACTAGAAAATCCATGATAGAAATGTATTTTGTATAGGTACCTACCTACTGAAAGTGGAATGTAAAGATTGACAGTCCGCTTGGTATGAATAACCAAGCTATAATTCCAGTACCGGATTATCCCTAAGGCAGAGTAGGCAACTGCCTAGGGGCCCCGCATCGGCTGGGGGCCCCGCGCCCCGAAAAAAATGACTTGCTTCAATGGTTTGATTCTCTATCAGTAAGCAACGGGATGCCGCGCCGGAGTTCTGATCGGCTTAGAAAAGATCTAGCGAGGTACGAAAACACTGGTTAAAATATTATAGAGTAATTAATTCTTCAGACACCGGGTAATAGTTCAGAGATCTCAGGGAAAATCTAGATATCGTCAATTGTAATCCAAATCTGAATGCATTGTAAATGCACACCTACTGCTATATGTATTTATTTATTATATGCCCACTTTCCTTAGGTTGGCAGTACTATTTGGCATGACAAAGAGCATTGGGGACCCCGGATTTGGGTGAGTCTCCGATTGACTCCGATTCGTTCGATACGTATGTTGTGTCATGTGTCATAAACAAACTTCATTTCATTTTCTAAAAATCGGCGACCCGACGAGTGTAATAAACTGAAGTTACATTACGATACCACGTATGTTTAATTACCAGATTTTATTTAACATACTTATTTCATTTAATATTATAGAATTTGAATTGTGTCGTAAACACATTTCATATCGTTTTGTCTTAAATTACGATTTGGGAGTTTTGCGACAATGATTTAATTTAAACAGTTTTACTCTGTTCGATGTTTCAAAACTTTCGAATTTTGTTAAGAAGTGTTATATTTTTATAGTTTGCAAGTGCTTCGAGAAAATCGGCGAGACGACGAGTGTAATAAACTGAAGTTACATTACGATACCACGTAGTTTTTATTACCAGATTTGATTTAACATAAGTATTTATTTCATTTAATATTATAGAATTTGACGAGTGTGAAGTTTTTCTTGTGAAGATATTATGAAAATTGTTACTATTTCATCTCGTGCCGTTTTCATTTTATCTCCGTCCGCCTAATAGTACCTACCTAAGTAGTAAGTTAGAAAAATAATAAATGATGTAATGATAAAAATATCTAGATAGGTAAGTATTTGGGTTCAGTTAATTTTATTTAAATAAATAAATGCTTTCCTGTCAAATGTTATTTGTAAATTATTCTTTCAGGGACAAAATGTCGGAGGTACCCTTAAAGAAAAAACACCAAAGTGGTTCGGAAAAACGTAAAAAGCGGCAAGGGCAACAAAAAAAGCGTGATGAACAATTGAAGAAAACACAAAACCCTTTTCAAGTAGGATTTCGTCGTCAACCAATGGAAAATCAACCTTTAAGTGTCCACCGCGTACTGCCAGCCTCACGATGGGCGATGGCGGTGAACGCACTGACCCGGTAAAGATTCCTTGCGAGCGTTCTGAAAAAACTGGCCAGGATCAAGAAACAGTTACTTTAGTGGGTGCAGAGGAAAGTAAGGCCGAGTCCGAGGTCCAATTGCTACATCAAAACGTACTCCATCTAAGAGTAGAATACCAGAATGACATTGGATTATGGCTTAATATTACAGACGAAATACAACATTTTTGGTGTACTAGAGACCCTAACGAGTGTCAACATTTTGACTGTGATTTTTCTGTTTCAAGCCGACAATACGACGATAGCAAAAGATTTTTTTCTCAATCTATGTTTTTTCGGAAACATATAAGTGGTGGTAAAATTAAACAAGAGTGGCTCATGTATTCTCCGTCTACTGGAAAAGTATACAGTTTTCCATGTGTTGTTTTTGGTGAAGCTCAAAGCAAATCACAATTTAAAAATGGATTTTCTGATTGGAAAAATGCTTCGCACCGAATTCAATCGCTTGAGAATAATACAACGCACCAAGTATGTGTCCAGACACTGATTAGTAGACGACGTATTCACGGACGAATCGACACCTCTTTGGAAATTACATTCAACAAAGAAAGAGAATATTGGTTGAAAGTTTTACAAAGAATGGTCTATGTGATTAAATTTTTATCATCCCGTGGATTAGCATTTCGTGGTAATAATGAAATTCTTGCTTCTCAACATAACGGCAACTGTTAGGGAATTTTAGAGTTAATTGCAGAGTACGACCCGTTCCTTAGTTCGCATTTAGCCAAATACGTTAATGAAGGCAGGGGAAAACAATCATATTTATCTTCAACAATTTGCGAGGAACTTATTGAAGTATTGGGAAATAAGGTTTTAAAATGCATTGTTGATGAAATTATTGAAGCTAAATATTTCTCAATAAGTGTCGATTCAACACCAGATATATCTCATACTGATCAGTTGACTGTAGTGCTGAGATACGTTACGTCAAATGGAGAAGTAGCAGAACGTTTTCTTGCGTTTATTCCCATAGAAAGTCACAAAGGGGAAGAACTAGCCACCACAATTTAAATTTTTTTCAACGACTGTAACATTGATATACAAAAATTGAGAGGCCAGTCTTACGATAATGCGTCAAATATGTATGGTTGTTATACCTAATGGTCTACAGGCGCATATTAAGAAAATAAATCACCTCGCACACTACGTTCCATGTGCAGCGCACTCACTGAATTTGGTTGGAGTACGTGCTGCGGAGAGTTGCGTTGGAGCAATCTCATTCTTCGGATTTGTACAGGCACTATACAACTTTTTTTCGGCGTCAACTCATCGCTGGGCAATTATGCTCAAACACCTTAAACAATACTCGTCATTAGTTCCGAAAAGAGTATCCGACACAAGATGGTGTGCAAGGGCCGATGCGGTTAAGGCTTTTTCAAGAGTTTACAACGGTTTACAGAAAGCTTTGCAATCTATTGCTGAAGATGAGACTCAGATATCACAAGCAATTCACGAGGCCAGATGTCTATTAAAGGACTTGGAAAAAAAGAAAATGCCGTAATGGCAGTATTCTGGACTGCCATACTAGATCGAATCAATGTTGTCAGTATATCACTACAAAAACCAACTATTGAACTTCGAACGGCAGTCGATCTTTTAAAGTCGCTTTTAGATTTTTTGCTTTCACAGCGAGAATTATTTGACGATTACGAGATGAAGGCAAATGAGATAACTGATACCCAATACAGTGATGAAAATCAGCGTGTGCGAAAAAGGAAAAGACATCACGATGACGGATCTGCAGAAGACGTTGTCCACAGAGGAAAAGAGAAGTTAAAAATTGAAACTTATTTGCCTGTACTAGACACGCTGTGTACAGAATTGTCGCGGCGACTAGACGCTTCCCGGGAAATTAATTGTCTGTTTGGATTTCTTACAGATTTCTTGACAAAGTCCAACGATGAAATTAGAGAGGCTTGTGCAAAGTTTAGGGAACATTATTCCGAGGACATTGAGCCTGAGTTTTCAGACGAGATGGTACAGTTCAAGTACTTCATCTTACAATTAGATGATTCATTAAAAGATAAAATTGTACTTGCCGAGGATTCATATAAACTCATTTTTGGTAATATGGCACAATCGACTTTTCCGAATGTAATGACAGCATTGCAAATATATAGAAGTCTGATGATTACAAACGCCACGGGAGAACGCAACTTTTCCAAACTAAAACTAATCAAAAATTGTCTTCGTTCATCAATGTCTCAGAAGCGTTTAAATTCATTGGTGATAATGTCGATTGAAAATGATATTTTGGAAAAGGTCAACTTTCAAGATGTTTTAAACGATTTTGTATCTAAAAAAGTTAGAAGAGTTAATATTTAAACGTCATTGTATTTTTGTTATTAGTTTTTTGGATGTTATGCCGTGTAACCAAAGAAGGAGGTAGCGCAACAAGGCATAACATTCCAAAAACTAATAACAAAAAACTTTTGTCCGTGAAAATCTAAAAACGTATCATTGTTGTATTTTACTTTACTTTTATTCGTTAAGCAGCATTACTTAGTATCAGGTAGGTGCCGAGTGCGGCTTTTATTGGAATTTATTTTGTTTCAGTTTTTTTTTTACTTTTTATTTCTAATTATGTGTTTAAAATATAAATGTTATACAAGCTATCTCCATACCAAGGTGGTCTGGAAGAGATCACAAGAGTGATAAGACCGCTCATAGCACTGTTTTAAAAAATATATATATTTTGTTTCTGTATCTGTGTCTTTTTATGTATAATAAAGAATTATTGTATTGTATTGTATTGTATTTGTTTCAATTTTTTTTATTGGATGGGATGATGGCATTACTTCGTAGCCGGCCGGCTTAGTCCAGCGAAGGCTCTTGACTCGCATTTTGAAGGTCGCGGGATCGAATCCCGGCGTGGCAAATAAATTTTATTTGATTAAATTGTGTTATTCACAATTTACTCATTTGAAATAATATACATATAGTATATTTGCGGCACGTTCCAGAGTGGAAGATACTCTCAGTATCGCCCTGGTGTAAGACCACCATTCAAAATTGAAACGTTGCTGGAAATGGCTTTAGTCGTGTTTGGTGATCAGATTTGAATAGCCAGGTACTTCCTCACCTTCCTCCTCCCTATCTTCTTCCCGTCCCCACTACCTTCAGCCAAAACATACCCCAATTGGGGATGACATTGTCTCACTGGCTCCAGATGGGAGCAGTTGAGACTCTTGTGCGGTATTCATATAAAAAATAAATAAAAAAATAATAAAAAAAAATAAAAAAATATGAATGAAAATACGTTGTGGTAGAAAAATATTTTTCATAGTTTGAAAAGGGTGTAGGTAGGGGCCCCGAGACGTGCACTGCCTACGGGCCCCGACATGCTTAATCCGGCCCTGTATAATTCCCATGTTGTCAAGTCTCAGTATCAAACAATTTACTGCCCTTATGAATGGGGTTTCGTGGGATATAAAATTAATTAATCATCCTTTTTAATACATTTAGCAGACATTGTACTCAAAATTAATTAGCCAAAAAAAGTATCATAAATTTGAATTCAGTCAAATTTGCATTTCTTTTTCTCTCCAATTACTTTGAAATTTCTTCAATTGTTAACAGAAAGAAAACAAAATGGATGAATAAATAAATAATTAATGAATCAATCTTCAATGATGAACATTATAACGCAAGATGGGGGTGTATTATTTAGGTCAAGAAAAAAGGTTGAATTTCTAAAAATAAATATATTTTCTTCTAAGAAAAACGGTTTTTATTCACTATGAAAAAAGATACGCAAAATTGATAAGCATGAGTTTTAGTAGATTTGGATGCGACCTTACGGAAAACACGTTATAAATTAAATACTGAACAATGATAATACTATTTTAAAGATGAACTTCGTTTTTGTTTCCCCCGCGTCGTAATTTCATCTCAGAGCAAGGACGAGGGGTTGGGAGGTTGTGTACTTTTCCTCTAAAATGGACGCAATTTTAACCGCGTGACATAACAAGATAGGACCAAAAACGATATTATTTTGACATTTCAATGATTAGAAGGACTGGCATGGCGTGAAATATTAATAAATCGATAAAAACCCTGCCTAGGGCGAGGATTGATTTACCACCCCCACCTCGTACAAATGTCAAATCGATTTTTGGGTTCGTATCTTGAGAAGACGGAATTGTCCCAAACCGCGGCGCTTGGGGAGCGAAAATATATAAACATTACTCACCCAGCAAACTGCCCTTAAAAGAACAGGAGGCCTTTGGGCAAAGGCAATTGGATTAAATGCACCACCCGCTTTTCCACCACCGTAAGCACCCGTGCCGTCCATCTTTGAAAAACTGACTGCGTTATTCGGCGAGATGCAATGTTCATATAAAAAGGCAAAATGCCAATAGCGCAAAACTCAAAATTAACTATCATCAAACGCATTTATAAAGTGATTGTTAATTTTTAGTATACATGTATAACAACATAATTTAGATAATTTTATTTAAAATCTATTTTGATTTCAGTCAAAAATAATTCCTTCATTCCTTTGATCCAGCTTTTTAAAGTTTTCGGAAAATATCCACAGATGACTCTATTTTGAGGTCTGGAAACGAGAAAAGAAAAGTTGTATATATTTTTATATAACTATAATTATTTCGTAATAAATATTTATATCTGATTTTAAAATTGCATTTTAATGAACAAATAAAGGAAGTACAATAGTTTTCAGTCGCGTATTTTGGGCATGATTTTGAGCCAGTCAATTTTATTACTAAAAGAATATTTTTTTAAAGCAAAAAGATGATTGTGGTCCTCTTCATGTTGTTAAGGAAGTTTTGTATTGAAAGAATAGTGATTGCCATTGCACTGTTTTATTTTTATCTTTTGGCAACAAAGATAATAGAATATAATCATAATTATAATATATAATTATCTCTGCTTGGCAACAACAACGACAGTTCTTTGTGCATTGCAGATGAGTACCTATTTTCAATAATATTATTCGAAATATATATACTTACCACTTTATTTGAGTTTCCATCAATTTTCAGATTAATCGTATCTGATAATATGGAACTCCAGTGAAAAATATATTATTTATGTCTTCTGCTTACTAGTTAATACGCAATATTTCTTATACAAACAGGTAGATTTAGCTTTATTATCACGAAAAGTGAGTACTTATGTCGGTAGAGAGGAAAAAATATGCATGTTATATTTTAGTACAACCTGGCTTCTTACGGTTACCAATGTATTGATATTTTTATGTTTTATGTAAATTTTAGTTTTATATACAATCTTTTGTTTTATAAAATTTTTGGTCTCTTACTCCTTTATTATAAATTTTATTATTTATTTATTAATTTTCGGGAAATCGACAGTTTACATTTATTTCAGTTTGTACATAGTATTAAATGGCCAAAATAAAACCAATTATGGATTTCCTCTTTGTGACTTTACTTCTACTGAGACAGCATAATAAAAATAAAGTAAATTAATTTTATAAAAAAGGAATACGAATCCAAAATTATATAAAACAAAATATGTATATACTCAAAACAATTTTTTTAAATTTTTTTTTTATATAAAATGAAAAATTACAAAACAAAAAATCTATCAATACATTGGTAGCATCGATATATTAACTATAGATAAGCCCTCCCATACTTAATTCCAATCCCAAAGTGACACCACCTACGAGAAATTTCATAATACAACTACCCATCGAATTCCGTTGCATCTCTTGCGTGACGTAGTTGTTTTACTAGGAAGAAATTAAACATTTTTTATCAAATGTTACTTTTCTCGATACGCTGCCTCGAATTCATATGTTATGTACATATATTTTTAGATATTCATATAACTGATTAAATTGTCAATAATAAAGACCGCGATAGCTCATACCTAAAATATTTCTAACTACCTGAAATTTGTGTTTTAAAAATGATCTTCACAAAGCTAGTAATTCCGTTACCGGGAACTTGCTGGAAAACAAATTAGCTCCACGCAGGCCAACTTAAGGTACAAACCAATGCTTCTGGCGATCTTTTGACTGTGAGATAATAGACTTTCTTTTTGATAAATGTTTTCGTAAACCAATATTTTTGGTTTCGGTGTCATTTTTAAGACCTACACGCCCTGTCTAGATATACTAGGTCGAAGATTGGTAGCCATGGAGAGAGTTTGTACATATAAATCAAATTATAACAGAAATATGAACAATAAAAACATAACATTATTCAAGAACCATCAGAGAAATACTCTTTTATGGACCTTTTATATGTCCACATTGGATAATACGCTATTATAACTATTGCTTAGTCTGTTCAGGCAAGAATGCTGCAAACAGTTTGTCTTGCATTGATCCACCCTGAACAGGACAGAAGAGGGTGTTGAACGTGCAGGCACATTGAATTGAATGTTATTTAGCAACTCTGGGCATTGAATATTTTTTATTTATTTATTTATTGTTTCTTTACACTGCAGGTAAAAATGTTTACAATACAATTTGTTACCTCACTAGGACAAGCCTGTGTTGAGGTTAACAATAATTATACAAGTTAACAAAATAACACAAAATTATACAGATTTTGAAAGAACAATATTGTTGTATTTCTTACAGAATAGATTGAGATTAGATTATGGGTACCATAGACATCAGAATTCAATAGACCAGAAGATACAGACGAGGGGGTAAAACCAAACTATGAAGGGGGAAGAGGGGAAAGATGACTGTGATTCGTTATACAATCAATCTGACAGTAAATAGGCATCTCGCATTACAATATCACCATTTAGTTCTTAAAAGCAAAATCTGCTTTGAATGAATAGACCTTTTTACATGGGAGCGCGAATTGCTTGCCACGATAATAACATATTTGCTAAGGCCAAATGCTCGCCGCAAAAAGACTCGCCCCAATACACATAGCAATATTTTGTTGCCGTGTTTAGTTGAAACACTATTACAAATGTTTCATAATTTACTTACCCCTGTAACCAGCGTCGAGAACACTGGAGAACCGCCCACATTCGCTATGTCTATATAATATGTACCTATAATGTATAGCGCAAGCTGCCGTTTTTGGCGTGATATTTCGTAAAACGTATAGACGTTACTTTCGCGCTGGTCACTACAAGAATGATGACGTCACATATTTTAGATTCTCTCCCCTCCCCATGGAGCGAGCTGGCGCCAAGGCGGAGCTTATAGCCGGTTCCATGGGGAGGGGGAAATATTACGTTTTTATCACTTAGGGCAGGTCCAGATATATTCATATGTCCGTGATGGGTACCTAATAAACTGATGGCGCTAGGTAGTACATTAATGTAGACTGTTAGGGTGACCATAGTTTTGAGATCTGATTTAAAATAAAATAAAAAAAAGTTTTTTTTTTTTTTTAAGGATATAAATATATGTATGTAATTTAACATGCTATAGATTTGGCAAGAGGAAGATGAACAAAAACGGTTCAAACAAAAATAATATTATTTTAGCATATTATTATAAACATACTCATTTAGCTAATAATTTAGAAAGGACAAAGTAGAGAAAATCAGTTGGCAATCCTCGACTAACACAAATAATTTAAGATCCTTCTTAAAAGTGTACAAGGAATTAGATGACTTTATATGTTCTGGAAGGCTATTAAATATGAGTGGAGCTTGATAAAAATAATTTCTTTGACCAAAAGAAGATTTAGTTTGAATTGCCATAAAGTTCAGACCAGAGCCAATTCACGTAGTATGAATTTGCTGTGTTCTTTCTGCAAAATTAATATTATTAAAAAATCTACAAAGCGTTTGTGTAATATATAACTGTTTTACGTTCATTACATTACATTCCTTAAAAAGTAAATGAGTTGGATATTTAATTTTTTTCTTGAACATAACTACTTTAAGATTCATTTTTTGGGCAATATTAAGTGGTTCTATATAAGTCTTTGGGCAGGATCCCCAGCACACAATATTATAAGAAAGCAGACTGGATTATTGCAAAATAAACAGTTTTTAATTTTTCTTTGTCTAGTATATGTCTCAGTTCTTTAAAGATATAGGTAAGTCTCCTAGTATTATTTACTAACATATTAATATGATCATTCCATCTCAAAAATTTATCTATTTTTACACCAAGGTATTTGATGCTGACTACATTTTCTAAAGGGTTGCAGTTACATGTTTGAAAACAATTGTGAATAATCAAGTTGTGAGTTTCAGAAGGCTGACTTTTACTTGAAATGCTAAAAGTGATAAATTTGGTTTTTTGTGTATTCAAAGTTAATATATTATTGTTGACTACTTTATACAGGAATAGTGCATCCATATGATGCCTTCGTACACTCAATGAATCAATTTTAAAGTGTGAAGCTGCCTCTGCATAATTATTAAATCTTAAAAATGACTTGTAATAAAGATATTTTATGAATTTGTTTTGAATAGCCTCGATTTTGTTTATGTGGGTTTTGTAAAATGGAGACCAAACAACTGATGCAAACTCCAGATGACTCCGTACATAGGAGAGTTGCTTAATGATATTGACGCTATTAAAAAGTTTTGTGTTTCATATGATGAAACCTAACATTTTAGAAGCTTTATTTGTGATTTGTTGTATATGAAGGTTATATTGTAGTTTACTGTCAAGGGTTATTCCAAGATCACGAATATCTGAGACTGTTGCAATGTTGTTGTTATTATTAAATAATGTTTTATTTTTATTTCTTGAAAAGGAATGTGATGACATTTTGAGACATTTACAAATAGTTGATTATGTTGGCAATAGGTTTATTTTATTTATTTATTTATTCATTTCTATGCTCTTACATACAGTTAATAAATACAATGACATAAGTTAATGAATGCAATGACAATGACATTAGGTGGAAGTAAAACTAAAAATATTCTAATATGAAACATAGCAGGTAGTACAGGTAGTAGAGTGAAATATGATCGGCAACTGTGTGGTTATGGATTGTGAACACCTCACTGGGAGAACGCATGTATTATTATGCCATCATAGGTGATAGCACAGTATCCCCCTTGAGACTATCAAGGAGGACTCCGTAGTACCACCCATTGTGGATTGTGGCAGTATTGTACATATAGTAGATGTGGGTAGCTGTGTTGAGATAGTCATCATAATATTATACAGACACAATGTAGTAAGTTGAGCATCATAATATACTAAAGTCGCAATGGATAATACATTATAGTAAAAAGAAAAAAAAAATCTATATATTCATGAAGTGCTTAGAGAGCAGTTGAGACGAAAAGAGAATTAAAAAAAAAAACAAAAGTAGATGATATTAGTGCCAATATTTAAAAAGTATTTATGCAATATTAATCTATTTTGTAGATCTAGTGGTATAATTTAAATACCAAGTTAGTTTTTATGTTTGGTTTGGAGTAAATAGGTTTTGGAAAAATAGTGTTCCTTTAGTTTTTACCCAGTCTGTGATTTGTTTTTTTAGTTTATTTGTTGGTGTATAATCAGCAGGTTGTTTCAAAGAAGGTGGCATGCAGTTATATAGTTTGATGGAATAGTAGTTAAAGGATCTTTTTCTGTGGGTCGTGTGCTTTAGCGGGATGTTGAGTATTAGGTTTGTTGAAGACCGGCTTGTTATTGAGAACTGAGAAAGTAAAGGGATATGTAGTTTGAATTTGAAGAGGTGAAGAATAGACGATTTAGTGTAGAGTTGTCTGATTGACAAAACGTCGAGCATTTTGTAAATTTTTTCAGAGTCTGTATCATATGCTACTTGAAGAATTAGTTTGATTGTTGCCTTTTGTGCTTTTTCTAGTGGATCTAGAGAAATATTACTTGCACTTCCCCAAGACAGAAGACCATACATGAAGATTGGGAAAGAGCAAAGTAAATAAATCTTAGTATTGTGCGTGGGAAGATGTTTTTTATATTATTTAAGAGATACATGATTTTTTTAAGCTTGGATGTAATTAAGTTAATGTGGTCATTCCAGCGTAGGTTTTCGTCAATTATGACACCTAGATATTTTATTTGTTTAACATTTTCTATGATTTCGCAATTGCATGTTGAGAAGGGTTGGGAGAAGCCGTGTATTTTCAGAGCGAAGGTTGGAGGAGGTTGACCTCTTTGAGTTATACTAGGTGTTATGAATTTTTTTTTTTTGTATTTAGATTAAGTTTGTTTTCATTGAGCCATTGTTTGATGACAGCAAGACTTTTCTCAGCTTTAAGGAATGCCTTGAACCATGAGTCAGCTTGACAAAGTATTACGGTGTCAACAGCGAATGTCACAATGTTGCCTTCTGTAATTAGTTCACAGATATCATTGATGTAGATAAGAAACATTATGGGACCTAGAACACAGGTAAATATATTGTTTAAATCATGTTGTAAATTGACACAATCGTTTAGACTTTTTATTGGCTTGTGTAGCTTGGCATCATCAGCAAATATGTAATTCTATTTCAGAGTATTTAACAACATTGACCAAATAATTGATATATAAAATGAAAAACAATAGTCCGAGATGAGAACTCTGTTGTATCCCAGAGGAAATTTCACTGAAATCTGATTCGAAACCCTTTATTGCTACTGTCTGTGATCTCTTGAGTATATAAGATATAACTAGAGACACTGATTCATCGCATTAACGATATATTCGCGAATTAAAGCGATAAATAGTGTTTTTAGCGATAAAAACGTTAAAAGGCGAAATAGCAGCGATTTTTACAACAAAACTCAACAAAATGCGAACTTTTTTAGTAATGCGAGCAAAGGCACAAATTTCGGGTTTTTGAACCAAGCGCCTCGGCTGCCTAGTGCGCTCGAACGCTGAAAATGTATTAGAAGGGTCAAAATATCCATACGCTCATTTGCTTTGGGAGGACTTGGTGTCCCTAAGCCTTTCTTTACAAAAATTGAGTGATGGTGTTTTCCCTGCCAAAACCTTAAAGGCTGTGCAGGAGGTAAAGAACCGGGTTGTCTTAACCCAAATAAAAACTCAAATAAGAGAGAGTTGTCAGAAGAGTTCTGTGAAACTGGCTTCTCATATGCTGAACCGTCAAGACAACAGCACTAATCAATTTCTTGAGCACGCAGGTAAAATGTTCAATCCTGCAATTGTAGGTCAGAATGTCCAGCGATCAGACGCTATTCTTTTAGCAAGTAAAAGTAGGCTTGCTCCAACGTTTAAATCTGTTGATGACAGTAAATTCCTGTAAGGTAACAGGAATTTTCAAAGACAGCTTGTAGAGGAAGTGAGGGATGGAGTCACGGTAGACATAATTCAGCTACTCTTAGCTGTAAAAATTGTTCACAGAGAATTTGCTGAGGCAGCTCTGATGACTGTGTGGGACCCTGTGAATAGTGTTGATGCAGAAAGATTTTTTAGTTGCTATAATCTTGTATTGACAGATCGTAGAACGAACATGACACACTCTACTGTAGAAACATGTGCCATGTTGAGTTTCAACCAATAATAAAATAAACATGTTTCAAGTGATTTTGCCAATTTAATTGTTTTTCCCCTCTTGCCGACTCCTATTCCTTGACGTTATCCTATTTAGCTATAAACGCTATGAAAATGCAAAATTAAAGCGATAAAAGCTATTTTTTCAATAATTAATGCTACATTTCTTAAAAATTAAAGCTATGAATCAGTGTCTCTAGATATAACCCAACAAAATAAATTACCACGTATACCTAATGACCTGAGTAATAGTTTTTGATTAATTTTATCAAATGCTTTGGCAAAGTCTGTATATATGATATCTACTTGAGTGCGGTTGTCCATGTGATCGACAATGAATTCAGTAAGAAGAACGAGGTTACTTTCCACATTTCTGCCTTTTGTAAAACCGTGTTGCTTTGTTGTAATGATGTGATTCAGTTGTGGACTTTGATATTTGTAAACAATTTTTTCCATTAACTTACTGAATATTATTAGTTTTGAAATCGGCCGATAGTTTTTAACATTATTCTTTTCACCATTTTTGTGGATTGGTGTTACATAGGCTCTTTTCCATATTTAAGGTAGGGTGTCTTCGTTCATTGATTTATTATATATAATGCAGAGAGGTTTTGCAAGTGTTTCCGGGCAGTTAACTATTAAGTATGAGGGAGTGTCATAACACCCCGCGCTTGTGTTTATGTCAAGAGCTTTTATTTCTTTTAAGACTATTTCTCGTGAGAATTTGACCGTGGTGATATTTATATTATTTGTGTTTTCTGGTATATCTAATGTTGGTAGGTTATTATCATTTATGTAAACAGATTGGAAATATTCCATGAAAATATTGCATATGTCTTGGCCATTATCTGCTTTTTGTCATCTAGGTGCATCGTCCTTGGAAGAGACGATTTTGTTTTTTCATGTTATTGAAATGATTCCAGAAGAGTTTAGGATTGCCATTCATGTTACTTTCAGCAGTATGTACATATATAATTAATGTAGAGTTGTTGTGCAATTCGTTTTTGTCTAGATCTTAAGAGTGAAAACGTTTGGTAGTCACATGGATTTTGAAATTTAAAAAAATTTTAATGATATTTATTTTTTCTTTAATTATTTTTATGAGAGATGACGTATACCATGGTGGATAATTACAGTTTTTAGCCGGTTTTGTTGGTACATAATTTATTTTAATATTGTTCAATATGTCGTAGAAGACGTCAGTTGCGGGTTGAGTATTCAGATGGATCAGTTTATGATCCCAATTAATTTCATTTAATTTTGTGTTTATTATTGAATAATCCGCTTTTCTGTACAGAAATATTTGATTTGCATTAGTTTTCAGGTTTTTATTTATTTTTTTAATAGGAATTGAAATTAGCAGTGTTTTATGATAAACATCCTCTGGTACTAATGAGATATTATTATGTTGTATTGTTTCAGATTATTAAATGACAAAAATTCTATAAAGTTCAAATGGGCGGGGTTTAATGAATTGATCAGTTCACTACACATATAATCACAGTTTTCATTAATTGGTAGCCAATGTAAGTGAGGTAGATTGTAATCTCCAACCAAAATGAAACTATCATTATTGTTATCTGTCATAATTTGTGAAGTTTTGTTTATGTGAGACGTAATATTTATGAGGTGCTTACTATCAGGTGCAATATACGAAGTGCATATGTGAATTTTTTACCAGGAAGTGAAAGCGTTACCCATATGTCTTCCGCCTCAGAGCTCCATTCTATTTTTTGATCAGAAATAAATTTATTTTTTACTGCAATTAAAACTCCACTACCACGATTCTGATTGAGGTTATGGTAATCTCTATCTCGTCTGTAAACCTGGTATCTTGGATTGAAAAGTTCCTCATTAAAGATTGAATTGTCCATGTTTCACTGAGACAAATAATGTCATAGTTGTTTAATAGTACATTTTGAACAAAAGAATTCGTTTTAGTTCTGAGACCTCTTGTGTTTTGATAGTACAATTCTAAAGATTCCATTTTAAGATACAATATAGTTAATTTGAAAGTTACTGTTATATTCTAAGCGTTATTGATGGAAATATCGTATTTTTTTAGTTTTTCTA
This sequence comes from Limnephilus rhombicus, assembly GCA_929108145.2. NCBI lineage: Eukaryota > Metazoa > Arthropoda > Insecta > Trichoptera > Limnephilidae > Limnephilus > Limnephilus rhombicus. The sequence continues at coordinate 51,291,841 of OV815280.1, read as the reverse complement.
GGTCGTTATAAGAGTTATTAATTTAATAGTGATCTGAGTTTTCATTTAGTCTCACATAAATTTTACAATTTTTAATCCAGCAAAATTTGAATTTATTAATTTTGGTAAACTCTCTGACCTTTTTGTAGAGTACTTTGTTTTTATGAGTTAAATGTTCATTAATATAGATCCGATGTTTCCCATTTAAATGAATATCCGCAGCTGTTAGGCCCCTTCTCGTTCGGATTGCAGCCATGATGTCATCTTTTTGTTTTCTGCACTTCAGTTTAACGATAATATTTTGCAGTCTTCCTTCGATCTTCTCCTTGGGGGTTACTCGGGTGGCATATTCAATTTCGTCAGGGCTTACTATTTTTAATTCTGAATAGATGCTTTTGATAATCTCCGTCAGGTTTTCTTGTTTTTTTTCTGGTATTCCAATGATCTCTATGTTATTTATGCGTGCGTGTTGTTCGTTAGCGTCAAATTGTTTTTGTAATTCGTTACATTCACTTTGAATTACGGCATTTTGTTCCAGATTTTTTTTAAGGTTGTTGTTTTTTTGAAAAAATCTGGAACATAGTGCCGTAATTCAAAGTGAATTTAACGAATTACAAAAACAATTGGACGCTAACGATTATAATTTTTTATTATGCTGTTTAATCAGAGGTAAAGTCACAAGGAGGAAATCCATAATAATTGGTTTTATTTTGGCTGTACAAACATGTACAAACTGGAAAAATGTAAACTGTCGATTTCCCGAAAATAAATAAATAATTTTGTTAAAATTATTTCACTTGCGCGGTATACGAACTTCGTTACGCCATTTTTATTTTCAAATTTTTGGTTTTAATTTCATAGATAATCAATTAATAATCAATGCTGCCAATCACAGAAAAAATATTATAGGCATATAAAACAATAATTTATTCACGTTATGAAGTGAATGCATTATTGACAAGTTTGTAGCTGTATTTATAACAGAAGAACATGGAAAGAACAATTACACATACCACAATTAGACAAACCCTGCTTGTCAAACAAACCATTCAAAACCTGGGATGCATATCTAAATTATGATGACATGCAGCTTTCGTAGCTTGAACCTCAATCCATGTAGTACTAGTAATAATTTGAAGTAGGTTCTTTATTGTTTTTATTTTGACGAGAATTTATTTTATAAGGTTGGTACTTCTGATAAATGTCATATTTGATTGTCTATTAATTAAAAAAGGAACGCTCCTTATTATCCGTGTATCGATAACACAAACGTTCCGTATTATCCGTGAGGGGGGCTTGTACATTTTTACCAAAAAATATTATGGCCTTAAAAACTATTTATCTAGATCAGCGGTTTTCAACCTGTGGTACACGTACACCTTGAGGTACTACACTCTGTATAAAATTGCATTAATTGTATTTGTGTGACTTGATTGTTAAATTCGTGTAATAATGTATTAAAGAAGAATATAACACTTATAATCTAAATGAAAATATAAAACAAATCAAGACACAGAAAAATAAAAAGATAACAGTCTCAACCCAGAACCTCCCGTCATATCGGGATGAATGCCTCTACCAATTCGGCTACTGCCACCTCTTATCAAACCGTCATATTTGTCAATCTCATATTTCAAATTTTAGAATTTACAATGGTTAATTAAGTTTAATAAGAGTAGCAGTAGCCGAAATGGTAGAGGCGTTTGTCCTGGTAAGACGAGAGGTTCAAGGTTCAAGTCCCAGTTGTGACCGTTGTCTTTTTATTTTTATTTGTCTTGTTCTTTGTCATTTTACTAGTGTTTAGATTATTAGTGTTATCTTCTTCTTCAATGATGTATTACATTGATGGGAATAACCTTCAAAAGTTGTAAAAAGAGAGTTGTTCTAATAATTTTTTATTAATAGAGTATTAAATTTATTACAAATGAAACATGTCTTTCATTAAGCCGATTGCTGATTGCTGTAACGTAACATGCAATGTAACACGCAATGAAAGAATTTGCTGTCCACATTGTCGCAATGTATCATGTAATGTAACAGAATTCCCATAGTGTGGACGCCTTGCGCGCACGAACCGTGCACACTACACGCACAAACGGAGCATTTCAACTCATGCGCGTTGCAATTCGCCAAGTTTCGGTTTTTTCGCCGAACACAAAGGGGCGCGCAGTGTGCACAGAGCGTCAGTATGGACGGGCTGTTTGTATCTATACTGCAGAATGCGCGCGAACAATGGAGAACTTGTTCCCGGCAGACTGAGCTACGTTCACTGCGTGCATGCCGGAAACAGATGCGAGTAGGTTCATGCTCGGTTCGTGCGCGCGCTGCGTCCACACTTATGAAATGTTCCTTTCACGTTACATTGCATGTTACGTTACAGCAATCTGTACCCGGCTTTACACATGTACACAAGGCAGGTAGAGGGTATGGGGTGCAACAAATTTGTAGTAAGAATCAAGGGGTACACAGACTAAAAAAGGTTGACAAATGCTGATTTAGATCAACAAAAGCTGGGTCTGAATACACATACATAAAATAAGTTTTATTATATATTACTAGCTGACCCGGAAAAAGTTGTTCTGCCATATAAATTATTTAGAATATAATTAATAACTAATGTATTGTAAGTGTGTGGTGATGGGATCTATGACAAAAAGAGGAATGGAGCGCTGTAGACGATGACAGCGGATCAAAACAAAAAAACACCAACCATTCATTTTCTCAATTCAATGTATTTCATTAAAGTGACGGACATATTCATTGTTTGATCTCTTAAAAGTTAAATGTAAAGTGAAAAAAAGTAATATATTTTTTATCCTAAAGTAGGAAAATGAGATAAAGAAAATCAATATTAATTTCGAAGATCAATCGAGTGTACGATATTTTTTGGCAGTCCGTCACAAATAAGCTCAATCGTTTGCCCAAGCGAGAACATGATGCCGAATGAAATATCAAAATGACACGACGCTTCTCGTGAATGTCTTGCGCATGTGTGCATGAAAGTTCGATGCGGCGGATGTGTCATTCAACGACATAAATAACGAACAACGGTAAAATTTGTTCATACAAAAATACTAAATCGCGATTACAAAATAAGTACAGGAGGGTGAAAATTTGGGGTTATAGGTATTTTTTGATGCCAAATAAAAAAAATACAGAAAAAAAATTGTCAAAAAAATAGAATTTCTTTTCTGGAAAATAACAAATAAAAACCCTAATCACCTAGCGGTGCGAAGTATACCTACTATAAAACCTATTCTCATACCTACCAAATATACATACAAAATTATTCACACTAGTAATCACACTGTAAACTTGTGTAACTATATTTTGTGTTCCGTATCGATGCCTGGAATCCATTATGAGAGAGAGCTAGCTCTTTCGCCCTTATAGTTTCAGTTTCGCGCGTGTTTATTCCCTATATTTGCCCCTTTTATTCGACTTACCACATTTTCTCTCTGCTGGCAACACTAGTGACGCGCATCTCAGATCACGTGATGTTATTGTTTGACATATGACGCCGTTTTTTCGCGCCGAAAGCAGTTTTCGTGTTTCGCTGTACTTAAAAAACCAATTTTGAGTCGAAAATCGAAGTTTATTCCCTGCTCTTTCAGTTTAAACATTAAATATACCGTGATAGATAGTTTTCTGAGAAATTGACTAATTATTTTGTGTGTTTTTTCGGTTGTTTACGTGTTTACTGTGCAACAAAATGAGTGATATCGACAACTAAGACGCTTCGCCGGTCGGAAACAATGATCAAGCACGAGTTTCTCGGAAACGCCAAATGCCGCGCGAAAGCTCTGGATCCGACACTTCGGAAGAAAGGCATTACTATCGGGATCCTCGGGTAGACATCCTGATGCAACAGATGTCGGCCATGACGGACGTTTTATCTGGGAATCGGGTAGAGTTCGCGGAGAAAACGGTCTCGGACAAAGAAGACTCCGCGGGAGAGATGCGGCAAGAGGTAGAATCGGGGTTTTTAGAGATGCCCGCCAGCCTAGCCGCTCAGAAAAACGTTTTGGAGTTCTGCAATCCAAGCACATTGGTGAAGGAATCGCCGATTCCGAAGGCGGGCGCAAGAAGAGTCGCAGTTATCTCGGCTCTTCAGCGTTTTGGCTCGGAGGAATGATCGCGTGTTCGCTATGCCGAAACACAGAAAGTATACACCGCCACGCCCGCCTTCGTAGAGCTGGAGGTAAATGAAGAACTAGGAGGTTTGATAAGAACAACTCCTTCGCGCCAGCCCTGGACCGTTCCCTGGGAGCCCTCTCCAATGCAGTGCTATCCCAAACAGAGTCGGTCAGAGGAAACATGCAGGCACTGGTAAACTGGGCATCCGAACCAGGCACCTGCTTGACCCCTGCGACTCTGTTTGACAAGATTCAGGGGATGTTTGCCAAGTACAGTAAGACCACGGACGACGTCCTACAGATTTTATGCGGAAGGCGAACGGAATGCCTACAAAGTAGGCGAAAAGCCCTGCTAGAGGGAGTAAGGGACCCGTACATCAAGGAAGGCCTTGCCAGGATTCCTCCGAGCGCCAGTCACCTCTTCAATAAAGAGGAACTAGCAAGTTATATCGTGGCAAACGGGGGACGAGACAAGATATTCGGTAGTGCATCCTCGTCGTATATCCCCCGTCAACCTCAACCCTCTACCTCACAAGCAGCAAGACCGGTGATAGAGGCTCCACACTCCCGACCTAGGAAGCCCTTTCGACCTGCCCCTAGGCCAGAGAAAGACAGGACGTACAGGCAGCCCGCCAAAAAGCCAGAGCCCTCTCGCAAGGCGGCCAGCGATCGGGGTAGAAGGCGATGGAGGTGACTGGAGGCCGGAGCCATTCTGGGGAGGACGCCTAAAGGCATATCAGGAGGTGTGGAGGGAGCTGGGAGCATCACCGCTAATCCTGAACATTCTAAAAGGAGCAAGGATACACTTCATAGCAAAACCTCCTCGGGCGCTCCCATCGGCCGAGCTGAAGCAGAATTTCAGGACAAGGTTGTCTCCAGGCATGACCGCACACATCGAAACGATGAAAGCGTCAAAAATCCTGGAGGCAGCAGACGACTCCCCAAGCTTCCTGTCAGGTATGTTCCTTACCTCCAAATCAGACCACACCCTCAAGCCCATCTTCAACTTGAAGGCCTTGAACGTCTTCATAGACTAAAGCCCTTCAGACTCTTCAGTCATTTTCGGGTCCCGGAATTCCTCCAACCCGACGACTGGCTGATAAAAGTCGACCTCTCTCAGGCTTACTTCCACGTGCCAATCGCAAGATCACACCGGAAGTTCCTGCGCCTCGTGTACAACGGAGAGCTCCTTCAGATGACGTGTCTGCCCTTCGGCCTGTCATCAGCGCCAAGGATCTTCTCGCTGCTCTCAAACTGGGTAGCAGAACTACTAAGGAAAAAGGGACTCAGGATTGTAGTCTACCTAGACGACTTCTTAGTAGCAAACCAGTCCAGAAAACTTCTCACCTCCCAAGCCGTTGCTATAGTGCACACACTTCAACAGCTAGGCTGGTGCATAAACCCGGACAAGTGTGTCCTGACACCCACGCGGAAGTTGGAGTTTCTGGGTATAACATGGGACACGAGAGCAGATCAAAAGTCTCTCTCCGACCGCAAGTGCGCTGGTCTACGCCAAGCCTTGCAGGTTCCCTTGGAAGTCGGCAGTTGCTCTCCCAGGCAGGCTCTCGGTCTACTGGGAAGACTCAACTTTGCAAATTTCGTGATCCCTCGTGGTCGCTTGCATTGCCGCAGACTGCACCCGGACAAGTGTGTCCTGACACCCACGCAGAAGTTGGAGTTCCTGGGTATAACATGGGACACGAGAGCAGATCAAAAGTCTCTCTCCGACTGCAAGTGCGCTGGTCTACGCCAAGCCTTGCAGGTTCCCTTGGAAGTCGGCAGTTGCTCTCCCAGGCAGGCTCTCGGTCTACTGGGAAGACTCAACTTTGCAAATTTCGTGATCCCTCGTGGTCGCTTGCATTGCCGCAGACTGCAGAGGTTCAGCCGCCGCATACAGCACCTGAAACCATCGCGGCCCGTTGCTCTGCCCAACGCAGCATGGCAGGATATACAGTGGTGGCTAGCAGCCATTGGAAGGACAAGCCCAATGTCTTATCTTAACAAGACGAATGTCTTATTGCAGACAGACAACAAGACAGTAGTGGCTTATGTCAACAAGGAAGGGGGTACAAAATCGTTAGCCCTTCTGGAAACAACGCGGGAGCTACTGGATTTCGTAGACCAGATGGAGATATCTCTGACAGCCCAATACATTCCAGGAAGATACAACGGAATTGCGGACCGTCTCTCTCGGGGCGCACCGCTTCCAGAGTGGCATCTACTAAGTCCGGCAACGAAGGAGATATTAAAAAAATGGGGTCGCCCTCAAATAGACCTGTTCGCTTCAGCCACTGCTCACGTGGTACCAACATACGTCTCCAGAGACTCAAGCGACTGCTTAGCCTGCTTTCCCAACGCGTTCAGTCAACCTTGGGACTACAATCTAGCTTGGGTATTCCCTCCACCAAACCTCGTTCCGAGAGTGCTCACCCACCTAAATCAGGAAAAGGGCATGTTCCTTCTAGTCGTCCCAAAATGGGAGAAGACTTTCTGGAGAAGCGACCTAAAACAGCGAACAGACGAACCTCCCATACGCCTGCGCAACCTAGAGGGAGTCCTCATAGACACATCGACAGGACTACCCCCTCCCAGGATTCAGGATCTGGAACTAGAGGTCTGGAGAATTGCGGGTGGGAACAAGCCCTGACAACATGGAGTCAGGAAGAACGCCAACTCCTCAAGTCATCCTGGAGAGAGTCTACACCGAAGACCTACAAACCTGCGTGGGATAGGTGGCGTAAATGGGGCACTCAAAACGGTGTGGACGTCAACAATCCCCCACCAACTACGGTTGCCAGGTATCTAGCCCACCTATTTGTTCAAGGAGGCCTAGCCCCAGGGACCATTCAGGTCCACAAGTCAGCCATTGTTACCTTCTGCGGCCCAGCTCAGAATGCGAGAAAAATCAGCTTTGATTTCTTGGTAAGACACGTTCTCAAGGCAATCTCAATGGCAAGGAGGACCAAGGAGAAAGCCCCTATCTGGTATCCCAGACAAGACTGGCTGGTCAAGAATTCCCCCACAGAAGACTCGCTGTTTGAAGCGTCACGGAGGGCAGCAATACTCCTCGTCCTGGCGTCAGGCAGAGAGTTCATGATTTGACACTGCTCAGAATCACCCCAGAACATTTCATCGACAAGAGGAACTCTATTACCCTGTGGCCAATTTTTGGGGCAAAAACCGACACAACCAACCATAAACAATCAGGTTGGAAACTGACGGGCTCACAAAAAGATAACATCAACCTCCTTAAATGGTTGAGAAAAGTCGTTGCCCTCTCTACAGCCAGAAGAGGTCCACTACTAAAGAACCTATTTGTGACCACATCAGCAGAAACAAAACCGGCAACGCAAACGATAATAGGGGGATGGATCAAATCAGTCCTCAGAAAAGCTGGAGTCCACGCAACCCCGGGAAGTGTACGCTCGGCTGTAGCCTCCTTAAACTGGTTGGAAGACTACCCCATAGAGGAGATTCTTGCTAGAGGGAATTGGAAGTCCGAGCACACCTTCCGGAAGTTCTACCAGAAGGAGATAGCGCACTCCAGAAGTGAGCACCTCCAGCACTCAATGGCTCCATTCTTTACTCCAGTGTAAATAGCATCACATATAACGCTAAGTTTTCAGATCACCAGGTGAGAGCAAACATATCTCATAATGGATTCCAGGCATCGATACGGAACACAAAATAGAATAATTTTACCTACCAATAAAATTTATATTTTGTTTCCATCGATGCCTGGAATCCAGGTAATCCCTACCTGGTGCATTACGAGTCATATGACAAACAATAACATCACGTGATCTGAGATGCGCGTCACTAGTGTTGCCAGCAGAGAGAAAATGTGGTAAGTCGAATAAAAGGGGCAAATATAGGGAATAAACACGCGCGAAACTGAAACTATAAGGGCGAAAGAGCTAGCTCTCTCTCATAATGGATTCCAGGCATCGATGGAAACAAAATATAAATTTTATTGGTAGGTAAAATTATTCTATTTTTACACAATTATAGTGTACTTACCTTTATTATTTTTAAGCATTAGTAAAATAGACTCACTCTACTATAATTAAAGATTTTATCTTATTTTTACGAATACTTATTATCTAATGATACTACTCTTTTTTTAATTAAATTTTTTATTTTTTATTTCTCTGAATTTTATTTTACTATATTTTTCCTTCTTTCCTGTGTTTCTTTGCTATCGATTTTATTTTTAATTTTGACTTTGTTCCATCTTTACTCTTATTTATAAATACCTATGTGTATATTTCCCAATTTTTACATTTATCTATGTATAATGTTATGAAAATTACTAAAATGGCGGCCAACTGCTCTAGCAGGTACTGCAGTCGGTAAAGAAGGGATTGACCGGAACTACTAATTCCTGTGGGTTGGCAATACTGGCCCAAACTACCAACAACCAACGGCCGGGAATTTGAACGGCAAAATGTAATCTTGCCGATTATCGAATTATGTTATTGTCATTTACCGTGGAGACAATATATTTCATCATAAACATTTACTTAGCGTTTTATTATTGCTAACAATACAAATCAAAGACAGATAAAGAAAGGACGACAAAGGTTAGAATAAAAAACACACATTCGATTCTATAAAGTATTCATATATTTCAATGAAATGTAAACATAATTATTCAAATGATACATTACAGCAAATAAGTCATAATGCCAAAGTAGTGAATTGTATTGTATTAATAATAATAATAATATATAAATATATCATTTAAAAAGCATACATTGTATAATATTAGAATATGCATCAAAACAAAACCACGCTGCATTCATTTTGACTTCAATTAGTCACTTTGGCCAATTATAAATGTTTTGTGACATGCTTACACATTAAATATGAAATTAAATCAATGTTAAAATATAATTAAATTAAATTGACTGGATAAGAATTTTAAAATCAAATTAATTAAAATTAAGTCATTTCGTTTCATATTCGGAGAATATAAAATAAAACTGCCTTTGCACCCATTTTTAACATTGTTTTTTCAAACCGCATCCGAAAAAAAAGTTAATTCGTCGATAAATTTTAGCACGTACAAAAGTCGTCAATAAATATTATCAAGTATTTATAAGAATTTGAATTTATTAGCTTTGTAGTAGCCTTGTTTTTCTCTAATAAAAAAATGTATGAATTCGATTTTAGATTATAAAATCATGTTGGTCAGTTATTAGTAGACTATTTATTTATTTATGCAAAAACTAATCCCATCTAATCGCGTTTCTCATTTTACGACCGTATACTAAGGTTTGTTAATTCATTTTAATTCTAGTTACTGTACAAAATCTATTGCGTTACCTGCGTCTGTTCTCACATAAATATATAACAATAATTATCTATGTCTATAATATATGTATAGTACATTATTCTTTCTTTACACCGACTAAATCAATGTCTATGACTAAGCTAGGACTGTTACGCTCGCATGTCCAGAGGTGGCGCCTCCTCTACACACAACTCAGTGAACAAATCACCTCGTCTAGTTATAAAAAGATACAAAAGTCAACAAACACTTCTTTTACAGGCGGTAGGTAATAAAGGAGACGTCCAAATCACATGTTTGCTGTACATAATTATAAATGGCCAAATTACGCATAAGATAAAAGATAAAGAACACACGAAATTGGACATTGCAGCATCAAAAATTAGATAACCTCACAAACTTGTCACCAAAAACAAACAATGAAGAAATATTTATTTCATTATTTATTTAAATTGTCCAAAACATCAGTGGGGCTAATTAAAATTTGATAGCTTCCAACGCAACATAGTGCATTCTCTAACACTGGCTCAACGTAATACAGATGTCAACATCTTGCCATAAACCTGTATCCTCAGATGTCTAATTTGTCTAAAATACAAAACTTATAAATATAAATTAGTAAATATAATATAATTTTATGTATAATGTTAAAATCAACATGGCCAATTAAGATCACTCTGTGCTTTGGAAAACAAGCGACAAGTTGTTTACACTTTGCGTTCAATGTACAATGGGCAGCTTACAACATTACTAAAAAGGATAATATGTATAATTATATTTATAATGTCGTTGAAAGATTTAAATACCAGATCCATAAGATAAACCCAGCTTTGTAACTCAAAACAATACAATGAATTCAGCTTCATAACTCAATTCAATACAGTGAATCCAGCTTCATAGCTCAATTCAATACAGTGAAACCAGCTTCATAACTCAATTCAATATAGTGAACCCAGCTTCATTACTCAACTCAATAAGTATATCCAGCTTCATAACTCAATTCAATACAGTAAATCCAGCTTCATAACTCAATTCAATACAGTGAATCCAGCTTTGTAACTCAATTCAATACAATAAATCCAGTTTTATAACTCAATTCATAATATCAAGAAAGTTAGTTTTGGAACATTATTAGGAATGACTACCATAAAAAAACAATATTCACAAAATTTTTGAGGACCATACAAAAATTTGTAGGTTACAATAAAAAATATAAAATGTATATCCAAATGCAAGTTCTTAGTAGAAATTTGTAAATTATTGTTATTACGAAAAATATATTAAATCAATCTTAAAAAACCACTACAATTATTATTATTTACATTTCGATAATCTATTTAAGTAAATAATTAGTTACATAAAAGATTATAAATCTATTTTGATTCATCATTTTCATGTAAAAAAAAAAACTATAAAACTGAAAAGAAAAAATATTACAATTTTCAAACAAGGGCGATATGATGTCAAAATTAGGTACATATTAAAATATACAAAATATAATTATTTCTAATTTTGAAATCTTTAATATTCATGGTGGAATTCCATTTAATATGACTTTTTTAGAGACTAAAACAAAAAAAGTGGAAGAAAGTTATAAAGTTGTTCATAAACAAAATATAAATTTAATTTTTTTTACAAGAAACATTAATTTTTGTTTAGTACTTTGGCAACAAATTTCTTATTACAATGTTTCGAGATCGTACATAATTAAGAAATATGATTTGAAAGGATATTGATAATATAAAAAGTAATAATTAAAATTAATTACATTAAAATAACATTCAATTACAAAAATTAAAATAAAACACCCCTTAAAATAATAATCAGATATATTGAAAAATTATATTCTTAAAATTCATTAAACATATTCAAAACATTATAATTCTAATGATAGACATATGAAGTTTGTTTAGGCACTATCTACTAAAACATAATCATGTAAATTACATAGTTTTGTAATCCGTGAGATACATTAATATAAATCAGCATATTTTCCTTGCAGTTTCATCAAATTAGTCATAACACTGTAAATGCAGCCTGTCAATAAAAATATAAACCATGGAAAAGTACAAAAGATATCTACAGTTCGTTGGATTAGTTCCATTAACTCGTTCACTGCTGCCGATCACGATCGGCTTTAGCTCGTTTTAAATTAGTGGCAGCGAACCTGTTAATAGCATCACTGCCATGCGCTGTAATAATGTAACAATTTAACAACTAACAACGGATTAATATTAGAAGTTGTTGCCAAAATGAACAATTTATTTTTACAAATTCAATATTCTTTGATTGCATTCAATCCAATGTAATTTTATCAAGCTTCTAGGTTATAATTTATAATGCAGATTTTAACTACGCAATACAATAAGCAATCTGCACTTTTTGTATGATAGCATACATTATAACCTAAAAAACTTGTTGCACTCGCAAAATAGCACAATCGTCGTAAAGACTCTTCGTAATTCAAATGTGTGAGACGTTAACATTCAATTAACTCAGTTATCTACGAGTCCCTGTCGTTTTTCTTCTTCCAACATGGCGTCTAGTTCATCTGTTAAGTTGGCGAGCATGTTGCCGATATCGTTTAAGACGTCCCCAGGTTCGGCGGATAATGATAAAGGAGCGTGCGCGGTAGGTTTAGGGGTGGTGGCTCCACTCCTGGAGGTGTTCTCTTCATTGTCTGTGTTGCCAGAGTGGGTGGGGGTGGAAGGGTGGCGCGGGGGCAGTGAGCTGAGGGGGGTGTTGCTGCGGCCGTAGTCGGCCGTGTGCGGTCGGCTGTTGGTCTGGCCACGGTTCTGCTTGATTGTGCCGGCGTTCTCGTTGGCGAATGGAAGGCTGTCGGATTCGGTGCTCGAACTTGACTGTAAATGTAAAAGAAGAAAATAATGTTATTAAAAGGTACTAACCATAGTACTAACAAAATGTTTATTCTTGGATGTGGGGAGGTTAATACAATACCAGACATTACATACAGCATATAAATTCATAAAAATATAAAGTATAGTCTGTGACCTGTCACAGGCGGACAGGGTGATTTAGATTTTTGTACAAATCTACAGTTTTATGCAACTATTAAACATGAAAAATTAAAAAAAATGGTTCACCTTAATTTGTTTGGTTTATTTATCTAACCACTGAACTAAAATTACTGATAATGGAAAAAAAGACACATTTTAGACAAATGTATTATAAACATTACTGCGACCACCCTAAGGATGGGTAGTTTCAAAAAATTTGACGGATTCATTAAATTTTTCATGTTAATTTTCACATTGTGTGCAAGTTCTGTGATTATTTCAGTTTTATGCAGCAACTGGCCTATAATGATACAATAACAGAACTTACACAGAACGTGAAAATTAACTTGAAATATTTGATGAATCGGTCAAATTTTTTGAAACAACCCGTCCTTGGTAATAAAAAAAACAAAGTTTCAAAAATTTCTCATATTGCAGTAGGAACTTTTGGTTTTGTAGAGGTGTACTTTTAATAAATTCTTATGTGGTTAATTTCTAGATTAGAATACAAAACTTGGTGTTTTCTCTTTCTAACAACGTTTGACCTGTAGGGGACGGCAAGAAATTTCAATAAAAAAAAAAGATTTTTTAGTTAAAGACAATTCTTAGAGAATACCATTCTTGAAGAAGGAACACTTATTTTTATCTTTAGTAGAGGTAATATCCGAGAACAAAATGAATATATAAGTTTGACACTGCAATTACAGTGCTTTGCACCATGAAATACTGTAATTGCAGGGCTCCGGCCCCTAGGGGTTAAGTCATATTTCTCACCATGATAGTAAGGGAGACACAATGATTTCTATTAGACTATATTAGATGTTCCCAAAGTGAACAAATTGATTCTACAGATAATATCTATTGTTCGCAAAACCGAACAAATTAGCCTGAAGGGTTAAATAAAATGAACTACCATAAGTACCTTAAAGCTAGCATCGCTCCCATTTCTGGTCTGCTTGGCCAGGGGGCAGGTGCCCCAGCGGCGCTCCTGGTTGGGCGAGGGGGGTGCAGGCGGCGGAGGCCCTAGCGCAGCAAGTCCCGCGCCCTCCAGAGCCACGCTGGACAGGCTGTCTGAGCTGGGGTAGGCAGGCAGGGGAAGGGGCAGCGGGGAAGGGCGTGCGCGGGCCCCGTCACCCTTCTCGGCGTGGATCTCCACAGTCGTTTGGTGGGTGTAGTTTTGTTGGGTGTACTGAAATATTTAAAAAACGCGGTTAGTTTTGTAACATGTGGGATAAAACTAGAACAAGTTAAAGCGAAGTTCATGCAAATGAAAAGATTGTGTATCAAGGATTTGAAGAAGAACATTTGCTATTTTACAGAGAAGTAATATACATAATATGTACATTCATATGAAATTTATTACAACATTTTTTCATTCACGGAGCCAGTGAAATTATAGCATCCCCAATTGGGTATGTTCCGAGACTGAAGGTAATGGGGATAGGCAGGAGATGGGGAGATCAATGTGGGAAAGTACCTGGTTATTCATATATGGTTACCAAATACAGCTAATGTCATTTCAACGATTCGATGAATGGTGATCTTATACCAGGGCAATACTGAAAGCATCTATCACTCATGATAATTTTTTTTTTTTAAATAGAACTGGAGTTCTTTATTTATTATGAAGGTAAATTATTGCATTTATAACAGTGATGATCAACCTTTTTATCTGGAGGGCTAATTTGTCAATTTTTTTATTTATTTTAGGGGTACCAACAGCTTGAAATTGTTAAATTTGCTGTCGGTTGTGTCATAAAACGATTTTTATTTTATCTAAAACGGTAATTGATAAAAACAATTATAGAATGCATAAAACAAAGCTCCGCGGGCGAAAATTTTTTACATCCCAGATTTTATGCAGCCAAACCAACAAATGCTGTTGATTTTTATCATTCTGAAACATTATAAATAAATAATAAAAAATAAAAAAATAAAAAAAATAAAAAAGTCTTTTAATTCTTGCAAATAGGTATGTTGAAACATTAAAGAATGTATATAAAAAATACCTACTTACAATTTTGAGCGAGTAAATTTAGTCAAGAAAATCTTTGGTATTTTATAAAACAGAAACCTTTAAAATGCCTTAAACCTAGATCGGAACAAGAAAAACTGCATTGCAAAGGTGAATTTTTTTCTATATTGATTCAAATCTTTGAAGAAAGATCAAAGTTTTCCGCTAAACCCTTTTGCATAACAAAAAAACGCGAAATGGGCCATGGGTTGCTTATCACTGATTTAGAACAAACATGGTGTACCAATTTAATGACTTCATTAAATTAATATTCTTCTTCCATTCTGATTTCCCCTTTCCTCTTCTCATAACATTCCCTAAGCCAGAGGCCACGAAGAAAATAATTTACCTCAAGGCCTTTTTGAGGACGGGAAGGAGTGAACATGGGTTTTAAAGAGTCCTATTGTAGGAGGAGGAAAAACCGAGGCTGGCAAAGCCTGTTGAACTCAAGAACGAGTCGTTGTAACTACCCGTTCCCAGGTGACAAATTAATGTCAACCGTGTATGTTAAACTTGTGTTTTGGTGAAGGCGTATGATGAGATCTTTACTGATCTTAAATAAAACGCGCTTGGAGGATT
Source organism: Limnephilus rhombicus (assembly GCA_929108145.2). Taxonomy (NCBI): domain Eukaryota; kingdom Metazoa; phylum Arthropoda; class Insecta; order Trichoptera; family Limnephilidae; genus Limnephilus; species Limnephilus rhombicus. The sequence goes on along the minus strand of OV815280.1, from coordinate 51,276,823 downwards.
TATAATTGACGAGTAAGATTTATAATTGCACAATTAAGACACATCTGTGTTGTAAAAGCTAAATACTAGCTAATCGAGCTGTAGAAGCTAAAGGAGAGCGAGCAGTTACATTCAAAACATTAACTTTTATACCCTGTATCTGCGGTCTCGCTCTTGCATATTTGAAAAGCAGGAGTACCACAAAAAACCATTCTCACAGTGTACAAATGTTGGGCGAGCGTTTGGCATGTTTTCCGACTGTGTACCGATGCTGAAGGGATCAATGATACTAGTCTCTCAGAACATTTCCATCGAATACCGGTAGAACAAAGAACACATCGCATAAAAAATAAAAATTCATTTATACTTACAGAAAGTCCATAGCACCCCATGTTTCCATACTGGAAAGGCTGCGAAAGCCCCATGTGCTCCATCTGATTGGCCACCTGATCGATGCCAGGGTTGGAGCTCTGTCTCTTGGGGGGCTCTGGCGGCATCTTCTTGCCCATATTGGGGCTCACGGCGTACACCTGCCTCATCTGGGCCATCTGCTGTGGCTGCATCGGATATCCCATCTTATCCACTGGATACACATTCTGGAAACCCTCCATTATATACTTGGGAGATTTCTCATTCGCATCTTGAAATATCACATTCTCTCTCACGGCTTTCGTTGTGGCACTTATCTTTGCGACGGGTCGCGGTTTCACCAAACCTCTCGGTCTGGGTAAAGTTCCGCCGCCCTCGTAACTTCCTAAGATGGCCGCTTCATTGGTCGGGGTTATATCGCCGTCGTCGTAAGATCGACGCCATGTTTGTAGGTTAGGTTGATTCATGTTAACGTGAGTGCAGTAGTAGGTTTGAGGATTCTCCGGCGAGAATGTGAGATGCGTGTTCCTTTCGCTGGCGTCTTCGAGGCTTTCCAAGGATTTGCCACGCGGTTGTCTAATCTGTAAGTTTAAAACAAGATTATTGAATACACAGCACATCAAAACACATTGATATTGTCATCAGTTTCAAATATTACGATACTGTGTTTCATATGGAAAATACAGGACAAAGTAATTTGTATTAGTAGGAAGCTGGTTTTCATTGTTAGTAGTAATTGGGAAATATAATATTACTTCTACAGTTTAATGTTAAAAAGATTATCATGCCTTTAAGCTCTAAAATGGTAAATTGTCTACATAATTAATGATTAAAATAGATTAATTTTAACTATCAAAATTGATTGTATATCTGCCACCAATCAATCTAAATAACTAAGTAAGATGTAAGACTCAATCAGATAAATCCAAAGTAATAATAATAATATAATATTTATCACAAAATTTCACATCGAAAATAATTTATTTATTATGTAATAATTACAATTTTGTAAGCGGGTATGGGTACTGCTGCCCCGGGAACTATTTCCTACCAACATCCCTGCTATAGTCCGCCCAAAGTGGTTTGCTACACTTGGTCGCGTAGCAGGGGTGCCTGGGTTCATGGGGTGAAGTTTGTCAAGGACTTGGTGGCGAATGCGTTTACCCATCTATTGCGGGGCAGGCCGGATCGGGAGAGACTGGTCGAGCGAGACCTAACTTAGATCTCTCCAGCCGGACTCTCTCGACCCATCGCCTTGTAATAGTACGGATGGATTCGAGTCTGTCACTCCTGGACACATTGACCTCCACATTCCTACCCACCCCTCATACCTTTTTCCTTCCCAGAATTTACTCTCTTTCCCTTCCCTAAAAAGACCCTCCACAGAGCATCCCAAAAGATGACAGGCCGTAAGGAAAATTATTTTCCTAAGGGCCTCCTGTGTGGAGCTAATATAAATTTAAAAAAAAATGACATGATTTTTGCGAGCAAATCCAACATTTCGCTATTAATTAAAAGATGGAAAGTAACACGCACAACATCAAAAGAATCACGAAAAGTACAACATCAGTCACAACACAAAACATCAATGTCCATACCTGAATGGGTACTAGATCTGTACCACCGCCGGTCGTGTTGAAAGGAATCCCGGGGTGTTTTTTCTGGTACATTTGCATCTGTTGCTGGTGCTGGTGATGGTACGTGGCGTGCATACTACGCGATTGCTGCACTTCCCACGGGTGTTGGTACGAGTGCATGGATGCGTGCACGTATGACGCAGGAGTCAAGTCCCCTCCGCTCATCGGCGACGGAGTTAAAAGCATATCCTTCATTGCGCAATGATTAAATTCCGACAATCGTCATCCACAACAATCAATGTATTTTGTTGGTATGTCGTTTTTGTGGTTAGGTTAATCATCCATAATGTTGTCCGAGAAAGTTGGTCCATTTTTTTGAGGTGTTGTGTTTGATGGGGTTTACGTAGTGCATTGCACACAATTTAGCATCCGGTTTCGAGTACCGATGGAGGAATTCGCCAATCACGCGGTGTTTGTGAAGTAGTTGTGAAGTTGTGATGGAAAAAGAAATAAAACATACACATGCAAACGATGCTTACAGACTTTTGTTTTGCTAGAACAACGGACGTTACAGTCCACAATTCTTACGATTTTTACCAATTGATTTATACAATGGGGTAGAAATTTAATAATTTTTCATTAAATAGCTAAAGAGGGATTGAATTTGGTAGAAAACCTAAGTATTGGAGAGTATAAGGTCCATCACAACATTGTATAATAAACCAGAGAAAATTCTTTTGAATCATAATTTAATAAAAATTGTTGAAGATATCAAAAATATAGTTGCAATAATAGAGTGAAACGGATCGTTGAACACATATTTTTTTTTTTCATAAATGATTATGTTGAGAGGGAATGAAATACTAAATGAATACGACTCAAGATTGGAATTTGCAATTGGAAATTCATAAAGAATTCTACGTGGTGTAGGCGTGATTGAAAAAAGGATTTAAAAATGAAAAACTAGATCCATCAAAAGCCGTTGCAAAGCGTTGCGGTTCAATGAATGATGAGGGAAGCGCGGAGATGCGTCTAGGCGAGAATATTCTAAGGTAGCAACACTAACAATTTGTCTTGGACAGTGCAGTGAGACTGTGAAGATGAGTTTAGAATGAACAGCGGCATAAGAACATTAGACACAGCTAGGCTATTGAATATAATTTCCCTAATAACTTAAGATGGTTTAAAAAATGGCGGAAGAGTCAGATAAAATAAATAAAAATTAACAGCGTTGAATGAGTTAACCATTTCAAAACTATAGTGTTTGATCGCAAGCCATTTCGAATGAATTGGGACAGTTCTTGAAGGTAATAAAAATGTTTAATTATTTTAATTTTGAATTTTTTTTGACAGTCGTATATTTTTCTTTGAAATTAATGCAATCACTGATCATTTGCAAAACAATCCAGATTTTAGTCTATTTGAACAATTAGGGATTAAATTCTGTCAGAACAAACATAATCAACAAATGGTGATCCTCACTAAAATTATATTCATCAAAATAAACGTTTCTATAGCTTGTAGATCAACTTTTTCTTGAAACGGTTGAAAAAATTAAACATAAAATAATTGTATAACACACTTTAAAATCTAGATTACAATTTTCAATGTAAATCTTCGTAAGATATTCAAAACCCCAAAATCTAGGTCACAGTTTATAATACTCATAATGAAAATACTCCCCTAACCAAGAAGGAAAATAATACATTTATCATTTACCACAATATATAATTATAATACAAGGTGGGTTTAATTTTACGGGAAGCATTATAATGCAGGGTGAGCCATCAAACGCCCAGAGGAAAGTAACTAAAGATGGAGGTTATAATCATTAATAATTAAGGCAATTCAACTGCCCGTTGTTAGTAGATTATGTTTAAATCAAAGCCAAAAGAAATACATAATACGAAACATACTGGTTATATTTTTTAACAAATCAATTCAGAAATTATTTAATCACACAAAACATTACTAAAAAACAAAGTATATTTGTCAGTGAAAGGCAAATAAAAAAAAGTGACCATAAAAGGCAAATAATAAATTGATATGAGCAAATAAATTTAGATTGGATACAGTGAATTGTGCACAAAAGTAAAAGAAGCTAAAAAATAAATAAGAGATAAATATTTGCTGAACTGATTTGTTGATATAAAACACATTTTTGCAATAATTGTAGATGCAATATGACACAAACCCAGTAATTAAAATATATTGTAAGAATTGAAATTTAAAATAAATTTCAACAAAGCTGTTAAAAAGATTGCAAGCAAATTAAAAAGATTGCAAATTAAAAAGATTCAACAAGTTTGCCAAACTGTTCACAAGATTGCAAGCCTGTCAACAAGTTTACCAAACTGTTCATGAGATTGCAAGCCTGTCGATAAGTTTACAAAACTGTTCACAAGATTGCAAGCCCGTCAAAAAGTTTGTAAAAATGTTTATAAGGTTGCAAGCTTGCCAACAAGTTTGCCAAAGTTTTCACAAGATGATTGCAATCTCGCAACAAATTTGCAAAACTGTTCACAAGATTGCAAGCCTGCTAACAAGTTTACAACAGCCTGTCAACAAGTTTGTAAAAATGTTTACAAGATTGCAAGCCTGCTAACAAGTTTACAACAGCCTGTCAACAAGTTTGTAAAAATGTTTACAAGTTTGCAAAACTGCCAAAAAGTTTGCAATACAGTTTATAAGTGTGCAAAAATGTTTATCAGTTGACAATACTTTTTGCAAGTTAGTGAGAAACAAACTGGTTGGATTCTTCCATATTTAAAATAAATAAGATTAAATTCGAATCTAACAATATGTTTTTAATCACGGGGTAAGTCACATTACATAACAATCAAACACACACCACCGACAGTAAGCAAGTTGTACATACGTGAGTGTGGGTAGCGTGCGTGCGCTTGCCGGCGCGGATGTCCTTGACGCGCTTGATGGCCAGCAGGAATTTCTTCTGGTGGCCAAGTCGGATGATGCCAGCATCCTCCAGGTCCTCCCACGCCAACTGAGTGGCGTCCTGCACGCTGCAGTAGCCCTGCGACTTCAGTGCAGGACCATATTCCTCGAGACGTAACAGTCGCAGCCACTCATCTAGTGAACCCTGGAAGAATGAAATAATGTAAAAACAGATAAATAGAAATCAGGCAGGTATGATTTTAGATTTTCACAACCAAAACTGTTATTATTATTGATTTTTGGGGTGTTATGTCGTGTTGCACTACCTTCTTCGATAATAGAAATTTTCAACACTCTTTTGTCCTGCAAGCTTATTACAAAGAAGTTCTTTTAACCCCTCAGGCTAATTTGTTCGCTTTTCGGAACTAATCATATGAGTGTCATAGAAATCATTGTGACTCCCTTTATCATGGTTAGAAATATGATCTAAACATGTTAAAGAGAAAACACCATGCTTTATATTCAAATCCAAAAGTTAACCATAAAATAATTAAAATGTAACAATTATTATAAGCAACAATTGTCAGCCTGAAACACTCATTTACATTGAAAAATCTTCCGAGAAAAGATACTTGCCGCCAACGGGACTTGAACCCGTGTTCTTCTGATTGCCGGTCGGATGCTCTGACCACTGAGCTATGGCGGCTTATCTAATACCCGCCAAATAATTCAATATATACTGGTGTTTCATTCAACAATTACTGATTATTATATTTTTCCACCTGAAAACAACCAACTTTATTTTTGTGAGGGAGGTATTGTAAGTACTAAATCTCTCGCTAGGTGGCGTCGAGACAAATTATGTCTACATTTTTTGGTGGAATACTTTTAACTTGTTAAATATTAATTATTATTTTTAATTTATAAACTAATGTTTAAGACTAGATTTTTATGCATAGCACAAAGGGTAACAATTATTATAAGCAATAATTGTCAGCCTGAAACACTTTAAAATATACACCTTTACGAAACCAAAGATTCCAACTGCAATTTAAGAAAATTAATGAAACATTGGGAATTTTTTGATAATTATTTTTACACGAAATGACAAAAAGAGTGTTTTAATTTTTTTTTTCGCTAGCAATAATTTTTGTTACATTAAATGTAAAGTGAGCCATTTTGAAAACATTTTCATGCTTGCATTTAAAAATTTTATACTTCAAAAATTATATTTATTTTAATTTATAAAATTCGAAAGCACAATATCATACATAACCCTTCAAAAACAGTATTTAGGTTTCAGATGCTTTCAGAAATATTCCATATATTTAAATTTTATTGCAAAGTGGAAATATTTTGACGTTCCGACAAAATAGGCTTGAGACCAGAGGGATTGATGTAATCTGATAGGCTTACGGGAATATAGTCGGGCAGATTCTCCGGCACTGTCAGCTTGGCAATCTCTGTCTTGATCTGCTTGCGGTGATTGGGCTTCTTGATGCCGATGGCGGTGAGGTCTTCGGGTGTCATGCGAGTCACGGTGCGCAGGTCGTAGCCTGCAGCGGCAAACAGCGGAGAGTATTCTTCAAACTGCAGCTCCATCAGCCATGCGTGAATTATATCGTGGTCCTGGAAAATATAATTTATTAGAAATACAATAATATTTTCTATAAAAGCTAGCAGCTGCCACCTGACTGGTGTAATAACTCAGCTTCTCATCCAATGGAGCAATTATGGTAAAAAAATGGACCACTTTTATTTTTCTGCGATTAATAGCGGTCCAAAATTGGACCACATCATCCTACCATTCCTAAAATATTTATTGCAATTATTTTAGACATTTCCATGGCCAGCCATTTATTTTAATGAAGCTATTGAAATGCTTTATCTATTATAACCACAGATGTCGCAAATCCGAACTTCGTAGACTATTTTAGAACAATGTTAGAAATAAATTTTTTAAATATTTTATTTTCGCCGAATTTTTGATCAGCTGTTTATGGTTAAAATTAAAACTAACTAACTAACCATCAAACCGTTTCCCCGCAGGGGTAGGCAGAGAGAACGGACCGCCAAACAACTCGATCTTGGCATACACTCCTTGCCTCGTTCACAATTTAAAATTAAAATTAAGTCCTTTTAATTCATTGGCTGTATAGCACTAATAATCCAGGCGCTATACAAGAATGAGGCCGCTATAATTAGATGTGACAATGATACAAAAGAAGCCAGTATAAGACAAGGGGTGAGACAGGGATGCTCTCTGTCACCTGTTCTTTTTAACGCATATATACAAAGTGCGATTGATGACTTGAGGGAGAGAATGAGTAACAGAAAAGGTGTAAAGATACACGGGCAAAAGGTGGATATGATAAGGTTTGCTGACGATATTGCTTTGGTTGCTGAAAGCGAAGAAGAACTGCAAGAGGCCTTAACAACCATGCAAAGCATTCTTCAAAATAATTACAACATGAGGATAAATAAAGACAAAACAAAGCTGCTGACTGTAGGCCGAATGCAACATCAGACGAGAGTAGAGATGTCAGGAGTTCCACTAAAGAACACCAAGGAGTTTGTGTACCTCGGGAGCAAAATAACATGGGACGGTCGGTCTAAGAGCGAGGTCGTTAGCCGTATACACCAGGCTAGGCTTGCATTCAATAAAATGTCGAAAATAATAGAATCGAATAATATAGACCTGAAACTGAGAATACTCCTCATCAAGACCTATGTATGGAGTATCTTGATGTACGGCTGCGAAACATGGTGCTTATCCGAAAGAGATAAACGGAGACTAGAGGCTTTTGAGATGTGGTCCTATAGAAGACTACTAGGAATTTCCTGGAGAGACCACATCACAAATGAGGAGGTTCTCCAAAGAATCGAAGGAGGAAGGCACCTGCTCAGGACCTTGTCCGAAAGGCGCGCAAGATGGATCGGCCATGCAATAAGACAAGAAGGCCTCTTGCATGCCATAATGGAGGGTATGACCGAGGGGACAAACGCTAGGGGACGCCCACGCCGAGAGTACCTGGAGGACCTGCTGGTGGACGTGCGCTGCTTATCATATGCAGAATTCAAAAGAGCCGCACAAGACAGGGAAGAGTGGAAGAAACGAATAGATGAAATTGCTGCAAACCAATCCCAGGATTGAAACCAGAGAGAGATAGCACTATAATAAGTTTTTATGTCTCCATGTTAAAATTCGAAGGCATGACTTTTTTAATGTTATATAATAATTTTGTATAGTGCCCTTGAGTTGATTTTTCACAAAAAACAGCGCTGTACATATTTATCATCTATTTTCTAGAAATATCAGACGGATACATATGCGCAAACTTCACAATGACAGACTCACTATTCGAGAGCTTTTGTGCTTCAGCATAAAGATTTTCTGTATAACTTTGTAGGATGTGCGTGGATTTTATTTAAATTTATTTTTTATTTTATAAGGGCTAAAGTTGAAAAACTTGCTGCTTGTTTATTAAATAGTTAATACTTTTTTTACCCCTTTAAACTTATTGACTGAGCGTTACCGTTGAGATGGTGTCCGTTTTAATGGTTCGGTAAAGATTACTTTATTACGTTTATTTGGTATTTCTTATTTGCATTTTTTCAATATTGCAGTACCTACCTGACTTAAGGGCCCGCTACCCGAATTACTACCGATATCTTACATATCTCCCTTAAACACGTTAAGTTTTAAAGCTCTAAAAACAATATATGTTATTCTTGAAGATAATATCTAGATCTTCCCCGCGCCGAAACGCAAATTATATAAAATTCCCTCGACAGAAAAAAATCACAAAGTATGCTCCAAAAATTATTATAAACAAGTTTGTTTCAGTTATTTTAAAAGTTATATGTATGAAAAAAATCACAGTGTTTCTTTAAATGCTGTTTAAGACAATGCCCACGTGATTTTTGCTATATTTTAAACGAGTTGTGTTTTATTAAACATTTTAGAAATTTTCGCATCGATTTTGTCGCTGTAAATGTTAGCGCTCTCCTCTAACATTCGTAATTTCGTATCCCTCCATCTTCTTCTTTTCGGGCCCGGTTGCGGAGCCGAAAAAAGTTTGAAAAAAGAATTTTCATTGATGATAGTGATTTTTCTTTGGACAAATTGTATAATTCCTTATATGAAATTTAAAAAAATGTTGCATAAAATATAAGTTTTATAATAAAGTAGGCAGATATTTTAAGTACCTACTGAAAAATCTTATAATTTCAGAGAAAATTTTTGTTTGAATTTATTAAATAAGAGAAAATTAGAAACATACTTTTTTGGACGCGAGGTCTACTGTTCACTGTTTAAAAGTATCAATGTTTGTTTTAAACTATGGATATGTGTCAAACATTTAAAATTTTTAAATATTGTCTCATTCAACAGTTATTTTGTCGAATGAAAATATCAAAAGCAAATAAGTACGCCCTTGACTAAATGATTCATCATTATTGTTTCCGAACCCTCCAAAGTCAAACAAACAATCCAATGGAATGCTAATTTCCCCATCGACTTGAGTGAATCTTCCAAGAATTCCCAGTTATAATTTATACAGCTTAAAATGTCCGCAGAGAAAAAATGATTTAGTCTCGGTTGGAAATAAGTTGAGAAAGAAACAATTGATGAATTATACATGAGGGGAGTTGTACGGACAGTTTATGACAATGGCGGGCACATCTGAATTACAAATTATGAATTTTTACATACGGCAGAATGGAGGATATGATAAATTTAATGTTATGTCACCGAGGCTTTGGCAAAGGGAAGTATGTATATATTATTTTACAATACTTAAATTGGAAACTTGATGGTTGATGAATATATTAATTTCAGTGTGTCTTGTAAAAATAAATAACACGAAAATGTATTTTAAATTACTGCCGTTGAAAATTGTACAAACAACTTGTGAAATACCTACAAACTTATTAAGTTATCAGTGTTACCACTGAAAACGTGGGCAAAAGTTTTTTTTTTAAATTCAAGTAAGTTAGTAAAATTATAAGTCGAACTAAGCCACAGTTGTAAAAATGTACTTCATCAAGTCACTAGTTTTAAATCACTTGTAGTAGGTCTTAGTATTAAGTCACTAGCTATAAGTCTTATCAATTATTATCAATCTTAGTTTTAAGTCTATTATATGTGTATATATTCATACAGCTGTATAAATCAGAAAAATATTATTATTAAAGGATTTAAAAAAAATTGTATCTCCAATTTGATGAATTTTTCAGAAGAATAAAAGTTGAGAAATCCTGACAACCTTTCACAAGGGTGATTACTGATTACTGAACATATTTTCTGCTTTAAGAAAAGCACAAAAAAAATTTGAGCGGTGATCTCAGTCATCATGAAATCTGGAAATATTTTTCTAGATCAAAGCAACTATTTTCAGCTCGCTGAAAATTTTCATCATGAGTTATGGAGCTTTGTAATATCCATTTTATTGTTAAAACCAAGACTTATTTTTCCCAAATTTTTCAATCGTTCAGTGAGAAAAATACTTCGAAAATAAGTGTTGCAACTTGAAAGCCGGGTTTTAAAAACAATTTTAAAATTAGTCAGAATTTGAGAAAACTTGTAAATGCATGATGTTCAAGAAAATTCTCTCAATTTATAAGTTCGGTTTGAAGTGTAAACAAAATCTGCATTAGAGTGCACTTAGCCATTTTCTTTTACAAACAAACAACAAAAGGTATGACGAACATTTACAATATAGTTATTTATGCGTGCAAGTATTGTCGTGGCTACGACCAAAGTGGAACAAAGCAAGGCTGAAACAAAGGAATTGCATAAAAGAAGAAAAAAGCAAGTTTGTAAACACTGAACTCTCGGAGTCAAAACATTACAAAATGATTTATTGGGAGAGCAATATACAGTACAGCTGGTCTTACCAACATCTGTTGTAGCTCTGGACTTATCAAACTTAAATAAACATTAATACATTGAGATATCGCCAACAGATGGGGTTGCATTACTATAATTGTCTAATTAAAAATCTAAAATTAATAAACCTGTTCTACAGAAGATTGGTATCTGAATTCATTTCATGTTCCTAACAGAGTCACACAAATTAAAAAAATCTTTCACTGCAACAATCATGTCAATACCAATTCCTTTATGTTCTCTCTTATACCGCTTAGCACGCATTAGCTTAGATAACCGATAAGCAAAAGGAGCAGATATTTTCAATAAACTGAAAACTTACAAAAAAGCATTTTACATATTTTTTGAAGATTAGTTTTTTTTGTTATTTATTTATTTATTTTACACACATTTATTTTACAAATATAAGACAAAAAAAGTCCCGATAAACTACCTTTTAGCAGTTTGTCTAACGGGTGCAAGAGGAATATAAACGCTAGAAATATTTCGATTCTCATGCCTGCAAAATTTAAAATCGAGCGTCTTATTTGCACGAGGCAAGTAAGGGAAAAAGTGGTTTTCATTTATTTTGTGCATAACTTTAAAAGAACAAAAAAAAGTTAGGACATAGAAAACCTTTAAAACAGTCTTAGCCATAAAGGGGTATTTTTTAAAAATAGTTTTTTGTATTACTTCATAGTTAAGTCATGAAAAAACATTTTTTTTAGTGGTTTACGCTTATATTTTTTGTTATGTAAATAATAATTTTATTGTAATTCAAATATGTAGAAAAGCTAGTAAAAGCTTCAAATTATCCATAGCATATCTTTTGGTGTTCATACTGTAAGCCGATTCGTCATAAAGATTAATCTAAATAGTATCTAAATAGGATTTCACGTATAACTTCATCTTCGACAACCTCCACAGTCCAGTGGGTAAGACTCTTGACTCACAATCCGGAGGTCGCGGGTTCGAACCCGGCATGCGCAAATAAATTTTATTTGATTAATTTGTGTTATTTCACAATTAATTCATTTAAAATAATATATAGTATATTTGCGGCATGTTCCAGAGTGGAAGATACTATCAGTATCGCCATGGTGTAAGACCACCATTCAGAATTGAAACGTTGCTTGAAAATGGCTTTAGCCGTGTTTAGTGACCAGATCTGAATAGCCAGGTACTTCCCAACCTTCCTCTTCCCCACCTCCTTCCCCTCCCCACTACCTTCAGCCTCACAACATACCCCAATTGGGGATGCCATAGTCTCACTGGCTCCAGACGGGAGCAGTTGAGATTCTTGTGCGGTATTCACAGTAAAAAAAAAAAAAAATCTTAAAGATCTTATTTTGTTTCCAAAATTATAGATTTTAATTAATTTAAATCATGCGTTGTCCATAAACTGAAAGTACCATGACATATGACGCAAAGATACACGATAGGCATTACCCAAAAATATTGAAATTTTTTTTATTAAAAATGCAAACAAAAGTAACTGAAACAATAAATTATTACACAAACAAAAAAAAAATTACCGTGTTAAGTAGAAATAAACATGGTTCAAATCATGGACAAAATCTGATTCACAACACACTTTGAATAAAACGTGTCTTTCACACTAAACAAAATGCTCTTCCAGCATATTTGAGCAATTTAAAATTCAGTTTGCAAACAGATGGGAATGCAAAATGGCATTCTTCATATGTACCATAATTTGGTAGTGTCATTCAAACTTTATTTCCTTATAAGATGTCAGACTATTTTTCGTGTATTAGCATTCACAATATCAGTGAAACAATGTAGCATTGTTGTATAATATTGATATTGTTTGGTACCATCAATTTTGGTAATTGCCGTGGTGTGTTTGGCCATTGTTGAGATGATATATTTATGACAGGTTAACAAGCGATAACAATTGGGCTCTGTTGTTGCAGGACGGTATTAAAGAAGTCTGTAAGTGATAAACTCTGATTTAATGGCCGCAATAAATTGTTAATATATCTCAATTAAAGAGGTACTCCAATATGCACCTATTAACACACATCAGAAAACAAGGACTGTTCGAGAAAATGGAATTTGTTTTAAACTGATATATCTTTGAAAATAATATGCAACGTTTAGGTACATAGTACTTAACCAAACCCTAACTATAAAAGTATTGTCCAAAATTATAGCCTACTTTGTAATAGGACTCCATAAACAGAAGTTAAAGTCAGTGTTGGGTCGTTTAGTGACTTTTTATATGTAAAAAATGTACATATTTTATTACATTACAAAAAATGGTTTTCACTTTGGTACAAATCATTAAAAAAACCCTTTTCTTTAGATAAAATATTCTTCTGCACAAAATATAAGGAGTTGAAGATGGGGAAGATTTGTTCCCCTGGGTGTAGGCACGGTAGGGCAAGGTGGGGCATTTGCCACACCCTGGCTGACCGATGCATGACCTCTAGGATTGAAGACCGAGTTGCGTTTTCAAATTTACAACACTTCATAGGATGGTTTTTCCTTCTTCCGTTTGTTTTCTTTGTATTCATAAAGCCTAACGCATTAATATGTTGTAGAAGCCTACTTTTTTCGATACCTACTCTAGATTTTTATTTTTTGACCCACCCTAAATCAAAACGTGGCTACCCCTATGCTTGTACCATACATCTTGTACCATACATACATGCATATATTTATATGTTTTATACATATTAATTATTATTTTTAATTGTTAAACTAACGTTTAAGACAAGATTTTTATGCATAGCACAAAGGGCAACAATTATTGCTTATAATAATTTTTATACATTTAGTTGGGACCCTTATAAAGAGATTGACATACAATATTCATATAAAAATATTTGACAGCAATGCCTTTCCAGGCATTCATGTAGGACCGATGTAAAAGGTAGAGCTACCCTTCCTGCCCAAAGTGTGTTATAAATCTTAGTTGTAAGTCAATAGCTATAAGTCTTAGATGTAAGTCGCTGGTTATAATAAGTTTCAGTAGTTAGTTGCTAGCTATACGTCTTATTTGTAAGTCACTAGTAATAAATCATGGTTGTTAGTCACTTTCCATAAGTCTTAGGTGTAAGTCGCTAGATATAAGTTTCAGTACTTGGTTAGGTTTGAAACAACATAACCTCAATATACAGAATATCAGATAGACTTACCGGCAATCCTTGACAGAGCAGCCTGTCTAGTCGTGTCTGGTCGGAGCTCAGGGAGCAGGAACTGAGACTGCAGCGCGCGGCGTTGGGGCAGCCTGAGGCACGCCCGCTGTCCAGGGACGCCGAGCTATGTCGGGATCCCGAACCAGCTGACCCTGAGGAGGAACCGGGACTGTCCCGCCCGGGACTCTGGAAAAGATAATGTTCAAAGATAAGACATTGAGCTGTTGAGTACTATTATTTTGCTCGTACTTTTAAATAAATTAACAATAATTATTAAACATTCTAATACTGCTATGATTCAGATTAATTAAAATTTACAATGAAGTAATAGAAAACATAATCTAAACTAATAACTGCTTTAAAAAAATATGTGAAATGCATTTTTGTAAGTTCCTCCGGTGCTATTAAATAATACATCTGCTTCTTCTGCATACTAGTTATCTAAGCCATATGTGGTTTGTAAACGAATTGGTATTGACATTGTTGTGTAGTTAAAGATATTTTGCAATTTGCGTAACTCTATTAGGTGAAATCAATTGCAATAATGCAGGGCCATCAATAAGGGAATTAAAGATTTTAAAAGAAAAATTAAATCAGATATCAATCTTCTCTCTTAATTTTTTCAATCTTTTCTCTTAATTCTTCTCTTAATTTTAGATTTTTCATTAGACAGTTTTTGGACGGGTTGTTTCAAAAAATTTAACGGATCCATCAAACATTTGAAGTTCATTTTCACGTTCTATGTAAGTCCTTTTCAAGTTCTATTATTATATCATTATAGGCCAGTTGCTTCATAAAGCTGAAATAATCACAGAACTAGAATAGAATTTATGCACAACGTGAAAATAAACTTCAAATATTTGATGAATCCGTCAAATTTTTTGAAACAATCCGTCCATAGTTTATGTTTTGAAAAGGAATATGTGTTTAGAAATTCATGCAAAAAATGTTCTTATTTGGGATTCTCTGGCATGTATCGCTTTTTTCATAATTTTTAAAAATTATATATATTTCCTCCACACAGGAGGCCCTGAGAAAAAATAGTTCCCCTCAGGGCTAATGATATCTTTGGGGATGCTGTGCGGAGGGTATTTTTGCGAAAGGAAGGAGAGGAAGTTTTGGGAAAGAAAAAGGTATGAGGGGTGGGTAAGAATCTGGGATTCAGTGTGTCCAGGAGTGACGGACGTATGAATCCCTCCCTCCCACTGCGGCACAAGGACTCCCAAGGTCTCCTTCAACCAGTCTCTCACGATCCGGCCTGTCACGCAGTTGGTGGGAAGACACATCCGCCGCCAAGACCCGGACAAACCTCACCCTCTGGCCTATGGCCTGTCTGCCAATTCAACAAATGTAGCGAAGTACTTGGGGTAATCTACGGCAGAGATTGATTGAAAATGATGACGTACTGCAAAGCGTTAAGATGTAAATTTAACATTAAACATGACAAAGTGCCAAATGTCAAATAGGTGTCCCAGGGGAAGCAGCACAGAGAGACTGACAGAAGCGGGATTTTATTTTATTTTATTTTATTTATTTTATTAGCGTTATAAACAGTCTGTACAAAATTCATAAATGACAGTGATAAAAATAAGTATGTCATAGACCAATAAAATAACGACAAATTTCAATTTAGAACCATAATTCAAAAATATACAATACCTACACCTGATATAAACAATTATGATAATATCTTCTTACTGAAATCTACAAAAAGTAATTAACTGAAAATTTTCAAGGGATTACAGTTAAATTTTGAAGATGGGATGGGAAGGTATGAGAGGCGAAAAGCTGCAGACCACAGCCAGAGCAGAACATTTGCGGAGGATACCATTTGCAATCCAGGGATGTAGCAAAGTGACGGTGATAGTGATTGAAGGTTAGGTTAGGTTACCTGTGTCATGTCGATCCCCTGATCCTCTTGCAGTGCCAGCTGGTGGTGGTAGTAGACGGCGGCCATGTGGGTGAGGGGCTGTCCCTGCGGCGGTGGGAAGGTGAAGGCGGATGGTGCTCCGGGCCCGGGGCTCTTGCCGCTGGCCCCCGACGCACCACTCACCATGCTGCCGTAATCCGAGTGGTCATCTGGAATAGAATACAAGCTCATTAAATATTGATGCTGCATGAAATTAAAGTACCTATACGATTGTGTATAAAAAGGTTTGAAGCTAGGAGCTCAAGATGTTTGGCCACTAATAATATAACTAATTCAATAATATCGACAGATGTCTCTGTTGTCTCTCAATTTTATCAACGGGGCAATGGACAGTAATTACCCGTTTTATCAATTAATCCAATTTCTATATAGGTCAGAAACTCTTTCACTTCTTATTAAAGGAGTATACTCTTAAAGGAGTAATATCTGACAGCCTCCTTGGTTGAGGGGTAAAGTTCTCTACTAACGATCCAGAGATCACAGATTCAAATCCCGGCGTGTGCAATTAAATTTTATTTGATTGATTTGTGTTTTCACAATTTAATCATTTAAAAAAATATAAGGCATATTTGCGGCACGTTCCAGAGCGGAAACACTCTCAGTATCGCCCTGGTGGAAGACCACCATTCAGAATTGAAAAGTTGCTTGAAATGGCTTTAATAGCCGTGTTTGGTGACTAGAGCTGAATAGCCAGGTGATTTCCCACCACCCTCTTCCCCATCTCCTTCCCCTTCCCACTTGCTTTCAGCCTCACAACATACCCCAATTGGGGATGCCATAGTCTCACTGGCTCTAGGTAGTTGGGACTCTTATGCACTATTCAGACGAAAAAAAATATCTTGCGTTTAAGACTTCTGTGGCCTCCGTCTACATTGAGTTATAATTTGGATGAAAAATGTGGCTGAATTCTTTTAATATTAGCATGGTAAAAAGGAGTCCAGATCGATGTTGAATTGGGAGCGGATATACGCCTAATGTTTGTAGATATTAAGTAATAACTTACCCCTGATACTGGCGACCGGCGTGTCCGGCGGCTGCATGAGAGCATCCTCGCTACTGGCATATCCCTGCGAGCTGCCAAAGCTGCTGCCCGAGTGGCGGTGCGCGGGACCCGGCGGCACCAGGTGCGGGCCCGTGCCCGGCGCGTGCCCGTGCTGGCCATGCGTGCCCGGGCACGGCGCGTGCGGGCCCGGCGACGGCGGGCAGAAGGCGTCGGGCACGGCGGGCGGCGCCACGCGCTTGGCCTGCAGGGCGGGCTTTCCGCCGCGGGACATTCCGCCCACTGGGAAAGAAAGAAAAATACAAATTAATACATTGGTTAAAACATTGCTAGAGGATTTAAAATGCGCATTTTTCAAATAGGTAAGTACTTTTAGGTACCAAACCATCATGGAGAATTTTAGGGATGACAACATATACTCGAAATGATTTTCGAAATTATCGATTATTCCAATAAATTCCCCATCAATTATAATCATCGGTGCTACAACAATTGGAGAGTAATGAAAGCCTCTAGTAAAAGCCTCCTTCTGTCCGTCCACAGTCTCTCTGCAGTTCCTTATGCGTAGATGACACAGGGCTAGTTTACAAGCTACTATCTGGGAAATTCACTATCTGTTAGTAAACTCGCCCAGTGTCATCGTGTCACTTGTTAACTGGCAGCAACTAGCAGATTGTTGACAATCTACGAAAAAAAGTTGAAAGACCGTCAACTTTACTCGCCTACACGCTTGCTCGTGATTGGTTTATTTACGTTTCCAACATGGCTTCCGATAAACAGCTGATTTCGACTGTCAAATATCTGAAGAATTAGTTCACGCAGGCGTCGTTATTCTTGTTACTGGCGCTAAAAGCGACCTCAGTTTCCTATGCTTCTGAGCGAGTGGACAGTTTTGTGTGTCATCATGACAATCTCACTCGCCGATTTACCCGCTTTTAAAACTTAGTAGATAGTAGCTTGTAACTCGCCGTGTGTCATCGAGGCTTTACACCCGAGGATGCGGTTTTTGCCTCCAAACCTCCAGCCACTTATGTTTATTTTTTAAATTTTTTTCTTTATTCATTTCATAATATGGTAACATTATTTGTGGATTTTTCGACCACCATGCTAAGCTGATGCCCGTGTTATGGTGGTCGATTTTAGATGTCCCAACGCTCCTGCATAATTAAAAAGAAGCCTATTTGGTAATCGCATATCTTAGTAGAGCCCTTCCCGTTACGTAATTCTAGTTCTTAAACGGCCTTTCAAACATTTGAAAAAAAAAAGAAATCGAAACAATGTTTACTTCACATGTCTAAATGTACACAAATCATAAAAAAAATAGTGCGCATGTTTTATTTTATTTATTTATTTAGTTTAGACGACCATTGGGCTTTTACATACGCAGATAAAAAAAATATATATAATATAAATACGATAATTTTATAATCATAATAACAGTAATACATTATATGAATGTTATTAAAATGAAATATATCGATAGAGCAAGTTTTAATCCCCACACAGTTGCACATACAATTAATGCGAGAAGCAACTACATGAAATGGAGCATAAAGTTGTAATTGGATACGTGATAATTAATATGATTGCTACATTGCTAGTTCCCCGTAATAAGTAATCTCCGATGCCCGATGCATGTTTTTTCCGCATTTTCAAATCCTTTGCTAATTTTCCACCGCGATACGTCATTAGAGCTCTCGCACTAATGAATTCGAAGGGATTCTTTCTCTTGCACTTCCTACATCATTCACCTCCAAGTTGATAGGGGACCAAGGTGCCTAGGCTGGTAGGAGCGGTACCTGGCTGATGAATAGTTGAATGGCCCCCACCGCCCGGGGAGAATGGGGAGGGGTTAATAGAACCGGTGAAGTGAAGTGATGAATGAAGGGAGAGAGGCATTAGTGGGATGCTGGGCTGGGGTAGCTGGACCAGCTAAGATGCTTATTGTGGCTAATGACTGTGGCAATTATCAGACGGTATTTAAGGCAGGCAACCCACATGGGGATGTGTTAATCTATTTAGTCATAGAAACGCCAAATAAGCAGGCAGAAAATTGTAACTATGTTGACAAAATCAAATTCGAGACTCCAAACCCGTAGAATTTTATTTGTGATCCTTTAAACTAATAACGGGTAAAACTTCAAGAATATTAATGTATTTTTTAATAAGAGAAGCGAAGATAACCGTCCACAATGGAGTGCTGGTACCTAACCTGATGCATGGCAGTGAGGCATGGAACCTACAGAGGAAAGGGTGAAAGTATACTGAAGTGTGAGAAATTTGGAGATTCGCATATAATGCAAGGAAGTGTCATGTATTAGATTAAGAAAGGTACGCTTAAATGGTTTGGACATGTAGTGTGAATGAACTAAGAAAACAGTATGAGGAGAATAATATGAATGTACTACGAATGTGAATGATAGAAGTCGGGGAAGCCCAAGGGGGACACGATGGCACGATGAAGTGAACCAAATATTTAATAAAGACCTACGCGTTGACGTATGAAGAACCAAAAACATCGAAGAATTATTTCGAAATATTAAAGATCGTTCGATTATCCCCATCACGACATTCGGCAATTATTTTGAATAAATCTTCACTACGGCATTAAAACACAACAACGAAAAAAGGGGAAGATACAAAAAAAGTAGCCTACGAAGCACGAGATACGTGGAAAATACTAACAACCCCCTTAGTCTGTGGCGCCCACTCCCAACAACCTACCCCGAAACAATCCACAATATCAATTACTTTCTACAAATCTCCCCTTTCACTGCACCCCTTCCCTTCGTGCTAGTCTCGTATCTATGGTACAGGGTGGGTATAAACTAGACTACTTTGATTTTCAGAGGGAGGCCACTGAGCACAGACAAAGGGGAAATGTAGAAAGGAGTGATTCATTTGATAGCAATGAAAAGTAAAAAAAAAACTACTCAAACCCAAAAACAAAATATTTGAGATATCCGTCGCTTAGTGGTATAAATACGCATTTGAATTGGAGTTGGAAGGTTCGATTCCTGCGAAGCGCAAAATATGCTAACTAGGCTAAACTACTTGGATAGGTATTAATTTATTTAATGAAAAAACTAAAAAATCTCACATCCGACATTGTTCTTCGGGACCGTCGAAATGTTTTCAAGACATTTCATATTACGTTAAATTTATGATTTAACGAATAAATATTGGTCAACGATGAAGATTTTAATCTCCAACTAACTGAAACGTGTTTAATAGCTGTGTGAATCCTAAACACGGCTATCAAAAAAGGCGGGAGATAAAAATAAAACACTAATAAAAATCATTATCAATTACATCAATCAGAAAAAATACATTATATAGCGCTGAAAATAATAATAGTGTCGCGCGGCCATAAACCAAATTAAAAATAATGAATTGCCGCAACGTTTAGCGGTGGTAATACGAAGCTCTTTTTAAATTTGGAAGCGGGAGCCATAAACTATGTAATCATATACCACGCTTTTCCGCCTTGTCACTGTCAAACTCCACCGTAGACAAGCGCAGTAAAGGCAGTACTGACAGATCCATTGCAACCTCTCCCTCTTTCTCATAAACGATGCAAATAACAGAAAGAGATGTTAGAATGGAACCTCGCTGGCAGGACCATAATTCAATTTTTGAATATTTTTCTAATTTGGAATCTAAATTAACCGTCGTTTGTTTATTTTGGTGGTTACGCGGCAGATGTTTCTTGAGAGAAATGGAGGAAATGCGACGCCTGCTGTATTTATTTGAAAAGTCATGACTTTGACACGACACGACTTTCATTCATGTTTATCGGCTTTTACTCTAAAATTAACATTTTTATATCAAGGGGAATTTGTGGAGTAGTCATTTGTAACTCTTTCAAACCCATGATAACATTGCATTCGTCAACGCCTCTTTATTTATATTATTAATCAATTCAAAATCCATAAATCTTATCGTAAATATAAAATTATTAATAGTCTGCTCATTCAAAGATGGCGCTAATTTTTTTGGAAATATAAATAAATTTTTTTTATAAATAAATACATATTTTTTATAATGGCAGAGGTGTTTTCGTTATTTGTTTTTGGGGTGTTATGCCGTATTGCGCTACCTCCTTCTTCAGAGGTGTTGGTTATTCAATAAGCAGTTCCCGCCTCCCAAATTGATCATATTTTCATTTGTTTTGGAAGAAAAAAAGAAAGTACCTACCCAGGAACTTAAGTACATAATTTGAAAAAATAAAATGTTAATTTTTAAATGCAGTTTGAGGTTATTTTCAAACTTTTTACAATTCTCATAATTATCTGTTATGTTGAACTAAATAGGTTTAATTAATTTATATACAAGGTTATTATTAAGGGATATAATTAGGGTTGACAGCTCCCGTTTTATGTATTAGAGGATTTTATACGATTAAATAAAGGACATAGGATGAAAATAAAGGACATCCATATTTTTTTTCATAAAATGCTGTTATGGTATCAGAAGCGACATATGTTAATAAAAAAAAAATGTTAGTACGCAATGTAACGTAGTTCATCGTTAATCGAAGCCAAGTAAGTAGTACGACCTTAATCAGTCTTTTTGCATGAGTATACTTGGTATTACTTTTGGCTGCTCTAAGAACTTCTTCGTTTTCTATAGTGAAATTATAAAATTGTTTGCATTTCATGTTGAAGTTCGACTTTATTTACAGTGTCAATATCTAACTTATTTCGGTTTTTGGTCCACGTATACAAGGAAAAAATCCTTTCGGCTTAGAAACTGGGATGGAAAATACGTATTGTATTATTTTTAGCAGATTCTTGTATTCATCCGTAGATTTGAGAATCTGAATAAAAATTTTAAGAACACTTTCACACTTCTTATCGTGTATAATTTTCGTCAGGAGAGGCTTTAATATACAGAGATCACGCTGATTAATTTTTTTTCCACATTAAAGGACAAAGTATTGTCCTCTATTTAAGATTTCAAATAAGAGGACAAGGTCAATTTTTGGGTCTGAAATACAGGACATCCTTTAAAATAAAGGGCAACTGGCAACCCTAGATATACTTGACTTACCAGTGATTCTTGGCATTATTTGGAGTAAAAATGTAAATAAAATTTTGGTCTCCGGTGACATTTTAGATGTTTTTTTTTCAACTTAAAACATAAACATATCAGTAGGTGTTAAAAATTTAGGATTGGGTTTAGGGGTTGGGCAGTAACTCGGCTGAGTAACCAATGATGATATATATAAGAATTTTTTGTTTGGTTTTGAAGACAAAAATTTTTTTAAAAAAAAACATCAAAAATTCATCAGAGGCCAAAATAAGCATGTCCAAGTCATAATTGCTTACAAATTAGACAATGTATTTTTACAAAAAACTGACTCAATTTTAGGGACGGAAACTGAAACCAAATACGTAGTTATATTTATATTCTGATATAATAACACCTAATACCAAAAATAAATAGCAAGAGCGTCCGTAAGAGGTCATGGGAGATGAGTGAATTCAGAGAATGATTATTTTCCTAAAAATAATATGATATTAAAATACATAAACAGAGGTGTTAGGTATCAGATAATAATACCTCACATCAAGAAGGAAGTTATGTAGATAAGATACTCGTATGTGATGAGAAATAGGAGAAGAAGAAATGTGTGAAGAATGAGTCAATGCATTGTAATGAAGCTATTATCATCCTCGTGTGAAAAAGTTGCTTCGTACAGGGTGCGGCAGGGAAACTTGCTGATTTGAAAAGTCAATAAAAGAAGAAGTACTTTATATATAGATTTAATTCTTTTTGTATCGTATATTACACATTCAGAATTTTTGTTTTAAGTAGTTTTAAAAATGACATCGGGCAAATGGCGGCCCTCATTAGTGATACACTGATCTACCCTAGATTTTAAGTTTCGTTCCACTCTTTCGAGCATATCGACGGTAATGTTGGTGATGGCTTGGCGGATGTTGTCCTTCAGGTGTTGCAGGGTCCGGGGTTTGTTGTTATAAATGATGAATTTGAGATATCCCCATAAAAAAATTGCAGGGTGCCAAATCGAGGGAGCGCGCCGGCCACGGTATGTCACCCCTCAAGGAGATAAGGCGCTCGTGGAAGTGTTGTGAAAAGTAGGCCTCGACGGCAAACGCACGCTGTTCCATGACGACGACTGGCTTGTGATGTAACAGAACTTCAGGACCCCCTCTTTCCAATGAGACCCTTCCCACCCCTTTCTGACCACGCCTCGCTCGTCGGCGTCCAATTCAAATCAGCAAGTTTCCCTGCCGCACCCTGTACATCAAATAATTATTATAAAAACAAAACCGTTTAAATTCTGACAAAGAATTTCACTCCTTAGTAAAACAAATTAAGAAGTGAAACCTTCAGTAAACGTAAGTAGACAAGAGTGCGGAGGCTATGAAGCACCGCAAAAAGAGGAGACCGATAGGCTAAGAAGCACCGCACAAAGAGGAGATCGATAAGCTATGAAGCACCGCACTCGAATACTAGTGCACCTTTGCCTATAGGTACATTTGGATATCTTATTAGAATTTGTGCTTTCTTCTTGGGGGACGCTAGATGTCGCTTTCTTTCGCCTGTTCATTTTTGAAAAGTTTGAAGATTGGATACTTATTGATTTTACAAAAATATTTTTTTGTTTTGGATTTCGTATGATTTGATCCTTGGTCTGCTAAATGTCTGGCCGCTGAGTTCCGTCAGGCGCTTTATACCACTAAACCAAAGGAGACTCGCTCTGTGAATTAATCGTATTATATTGGAACCGTGTATCCGTGAATTAAATAAATATTTAATTGCTATCTCATTCTCTCGCAGGTATAGATGTATGTGTTTGTCTCTTTTTAGTGTCGCTCGTTTCCGTTTCATCGAGTTTCAAATTACAACGGTGATAAGAAGTTTTCACTTCAATAATATTTATAATATTTACCAGAGATGGGAAGGCTGATAGAGATATTGAAAGAAGGGTAATGCAGGTAACTCCATTAATGGAGGACTGAATGCTGTTGGAGCTAACAAAAAACTGTACAAAGAAGCGAAGCTAGCAGTCCACAATGGAGTGCTGGTAACTACCCAGATGTATGGCAATTGGCAGTGAAGCATAGAACTGGCAGAGGAAGGATGAAAGTAGACTGAATTCTGTAGAAATGAGATCCCGGGGGCGTTTCTGTGGTAAAACCATGTAGGTAGGTACCTACCTATGATCATGTGAGAAATGTGGAGATCCGCAAAGAATGCAAGGCTTATGGGAAGCGTAACGAGTAATGGCCGTTATACACGACATCTTTTTTCAGCCCGATTCCAATTAGACACAAAAGTCAACATTTTTCGTTCTACGCGATCGCTATTTTCATCTCTATTTTCATATCTATGATTTCAGTTGGCACCACAGCAAACAGCATGGTTCATGTGTTGTTTGCAGTGATGACAATTGAAATCGTAGATATGAAAATAGAGATAAAAATGGCGATCGCGTAGAGCGAAAAATGTTGACTTTTGTGTCTAATTGGAATCGGGCTGAAAAAAGATGTCGTGTATAACGGCCATAAGATATGAGAGGGACCTACCTACTTATCTGTATAATAATAATAATAATAATATTTGGCAAATTTATATAGGCCGTTTTTTGTGAAAAATCACCTCAAGGGCGCTGTACAAATAAGTATTTAAAGGAATTAATATTACTGGCTTACAACTAAGATTCACAATTATAACTATTGACTTACATCTAAGACTTATAGCTAGAGACTTATTTTACTGGCTTACAATTAGGATTTAAGACTTATAGCTAGAGACTTATTTTACAGGCTTACAATTAAGATTTACAATTATAACTACTGACTTACATCTAAGACTTATAGCTAGTGACTTATGACTAAGACATATAAATGCTGACCTAAAGCAAGTGACTTAATAACATACATATTTACAATTAGATTAATGTCAATATATGTATATCCTACATCCTACCAATTTATAAGTTTTCGTTTGATTTTTTTCACTTCTACAAGTATTTTTATTTTTTCTTTTCTAGTATGTATCCACATTTATGATTTTAGAAAAACATTTTTTAAAGAAGTGGTCCTGCCGCTGAGAGCTCCGACGTAATCCTCTCCTTTGAGAGGTTGGGATTACAACGGAGCTATCAGAATTAGGTACACCCTTATGATGTATTCGTCCCACAAAAACCTATCCAGCGTACCCAAAGTTACAAAGTTACAAGCCACACTTCCAGTCCCGACATTCTTCCTCGATATCTCCACGGAGTTATTATTAAACTTTCAATTTGTGGCCAACCCCAACATTCATCTAACCCTAGCACCATTTGTAAATCTCTCATTACAGAGGCTGGCGATGGTTACCCCTTTTTGCCTTTTTGTTTGAACGCATAGACATAATATTCGGTCTGCGAGCAATGCGAGTAAGAACCATAACCATAGATAATAATATATTATATACGACGTTCTAATATCTATGGCACTTTAAAGAACTTTTTAAATTTTCTTTTGGTTAGATCTAGGTGCCCAATAGTGGTCAGGGTGTATAGGTAAATGTAGATATCGTTTTGCGGCCCGTTGATATATTTTTTCAAACAAAACAACATATTCTTCCACCACATTCTCATTCTTAAACCTAAGGGAACTTACCCATACTACGTGACACTTTTAGGGGGGGTCTTCAAAATACCACGCTTGGTACAAATGAGCGGCGGGAGGCTTAGGTTTTTAGTTACCGGGGGGGGGTTAAAAATTGCAAAAAGTTGGTCACGTAGTATGGGTACGTTCCCTAACCTAAAAATTCAATTGTCTTAATATGTCAAATCGTAAGAAAATAGCCTAAATGTAAACACGACGAATTCGTCAAATATTCATGAAAAAAAATCTGAATGTGCAGTTCACAAGCGATAGAAGTGAAACCTTCAGAAAACCAAAGTAGATAAGAGTGGAGAGGCACCGCACAAAGAGGAGACCTATTAGTCTATCTCATTCTCTAACCAACTAACTAACGATCACGCCATTTCCCCGCAGGGGTAGGCAGAGAGGACGGACCGCCAAACAACTCGATCTTGGCACACACTCCTTGCATCGTTCACATTCATACATCGTCTCATACATGCTCTTCTATTATTCCGACTCTTCACATGGCCCGACTCAAGTATCTGATTTACTTGGTCGTGGCATGTCTTCCTCGGGCGTCCCCAACTTCTTCTACCATTCACATTTGCTTCATATATTCTCCTTACACTCCTTTCCTCGTTCATTCGTTCTACATGTCCAAACCATCTGAGCGTCCCTTTCTTAATCTTACTCATTACGTCAGCCTTGCATTCTTCGCGGATCTCCACATTTCTCACACGATCGTACATGGTTTTACCACACATCTCATTCTCTCGCAGGCTAAATCCTGTAGACGTATGTGTTTGTCTCTTTTTAATGTCGCTATTTTTCGTTTCGTCGAGTTTCAAATCACAACGGCGGTAAAGAAGTTTTCACTTCAAAATGTACCTATTATTTTATTCTCCGTGGACCGAAATAGTGGTTCCATTGTAATTAAACTGATACGAAGTGTTTTTTATTAATTTATGCGGATGAGGCGCGCCTATGCATATTTTACAGTTTTTGTTCTTTGTTATTTCGTTGTATTGTCTCTTTATGTACGTCTACATTAATAAAAAAATAACAAAGTTAAAAAATAATATACAAATAGAGAAAACTGGAAGGGAGGTTCAGCAGACAAATTCATCCTATTATTATTATTGCGGCAAATACAAGTAAATACTGAGAAAGTCGTACTTAACTTGCTTAGAATCATTATTTGAAATGATTGCCGCCAATCTGGCTTGTTCTGTAATGACCGCACAGAATGTCATTAAATCACCCTTATTCTTATTCCAGACCATAAACAATAGCGACCATAAAGTAAAGCGTGATCTCTGTGACCCTGACCCCTTTGGCGGGAGAACACATTTTTTAAAATCCCGCCGCCATGTTGCTTTTCGCGGCCATGTTGCTGACTTTCTCCTGAACGGTTGTTTAAGTTTGTAAAGTCGCCACCGCAATAATTCAACAACATGACACGGTCAATTAGAGTAAATTCCACGACCAAACATGGAAGAGAAGCGCGGAGAAAGATGATTGGACAATTTGGGAAAACGTCTCGGCTAAAACCGGACACCGCTCGCTTAGATTTAAGTACTCGTGTTATGAATGGGATGAAGTAGACCCGATGATAGCTGCAAATTTCAGATTCTATAATCCAAATACGATAATTTACTAAACACTGAATAATCTTTTGGATAGTCCCAGCAATCTGCGCGTTTAGCGTGTCGCATTTATCTTCTAAATTGTAAATTACAATTTGAAAAGATACTTTGTGACTATAATTATAAATGTTTAACGATCACTCTCTGGTGAATACCTGTTACTAAGAGAGTTTATTATTGAGTATAGGAAGGTATACCTGCCAATTAGTTGACGTAGACATCAACGAAATCAAGCACCACCCAAATATTAGCAAAAAAGTTAAATTTTTATGTCAAACCACCAATTGAATCGAGCTCAAAATACAGCAGAAACAAGATGAGATCCCTGAGGCATATAAATATATGATAAAACCACGTACTTACGATCGTATTATATGAAATAGGAGAAACGAAAATAATACAATGCCGATGTAAGTATAATGAAAGAGAGATGAAAAAGAGAATGGAAAAATTCTGGAACGTTCCAGGTAGACATGTGTTATGTCAAGATTTTGCATAACAGAAGAGTACCTACGTATACATGGTGTACCATCCTCACTGTCTACAAATTGTGCATCGACAAAATTGCAAGAACATTACATATACCTACTTTTACAAAAAACACACTTTTCACAGCGTACTTACGATGAGCATTGCAAGGCTGTATGAAACGTTGGCAAAAGAAGGTGGAAGCGCAACACGGCATAACATCCCAACACATCATATTAACACACCTGAGTAATGATACAAATAGTTCTAATTAACAACAGCTGACTTGAAGAGCATTGAACCTTCTTCTGATGTTTAAAATGTCGATAAATACCTACTCCGATCGAATCAAAATTGATGTACTCGTAATTTAAAAACATACCCAATATTATAATTATATAAGGTTTCACAGTGTGGCTGTAACCTTTGCAAAACACAAAACCGGTGGAGGTGTGTCTAGTCTCTAGTCTGGTGGAATCTAGAGTCCAGACCTTCAGACAATATAAGGCTATAAGGGAGGAAGGGAGGAGATATTGGCGCCAGTGAAAAGGTCACACAAGTCTGGCACACTTTCAGTATAGTATATTAGACAGACTTCGTACATATACAGCGACCCAAATATCACTGTCACTCCATGTAATGTATAGGAGATTCAACTCAACCCCACTGACTTAAATTATTATTATTGAGGGTTTTGCTCCCACAAAGTAATATTAGAGTCAATAAAAATGTATATTGTATGTTGTATGGTATCATCTATTTTTCTTAGTAGTGTTTCTAACTATGAAGGATTTTCTCAAGTGAATTTGATTCTCACAGTTGAAGAAAAATTTACTTTGTTATAAAATCACGATAAAAATAATAATAATATATTTTTTTAAATATTTCTATTGAGGGATCAGTAGGATTTATAGGTCAAATTAGGAATTCCACAGAGCCGAACCCTCTGATATGAAAATATCTGGAGTCGGTGAATTTTTTTCCCATTTGGTCTCTTATAGGTTGACATGTTGTTATTGTATTGTTTTGTATTTATAATACTTATATAGTGCAATTGCATAGCATGGTTTGACTAGATGATCATTTGGGGAAGTGTGTGAAAGGGTTTAGTTTTTCCTGTGGGGAAAATTTAACCCGGACATTTAAATCTGGTGCGTAAAAATTATCAAAAATAAATATTAAACATTAAATCAGTAATTTTAAATACATGTAGGATTACAAAAGATTTAAAAAAAAATATATTGAGGGATCAGTAGGATTTATAGGGCAAATTAGGAATTCCACGGAGCCGAACCCTCTGATATGAAAATATCTGGAGTCGGTGAATTATTTTCCCATTTGGTCTCTGGTAGGTTGACATGTTGTTATTGTATTGTTTTGTATTTATAATACTTATATAGTGCAATTGCATAGCGTGGATTGACTAGATGATCATTTGGGGAAGTGTGTGAAAGGGTTTAGTTTTTTTTCTGTGGGGAATATACAATAGTTTAAAAGTTGCATAAGTACAAAAGTTAACAATGGAAAACAATATACATATAACAGTAGGTACTTAAAGAATAGAGATTTATAATTATAAACGTAGGTTTCTCGTAACCTGCCTCACTAGGCTAGTCTGTGTTAAGGCAGTAATTTTACGTCAATTTATAATTCTGTGAACATACCTACACCTATATTAGAATATGATCGCACAATAGATTGGTTGCATTAATAATAACAATTACATTGGTATAATAGTAACAGCATTGGTTCATTACTAATATCGAATTTGGGTAAGTGCACCGGTTAATGCCCTATCATTATTTTTTATCCAAATTTTTATGTTTTTTTTGAAATTTTTTTGTGAATCACATTTTTTTATACTAATTGGAAGAATGTTGTAAAGTCTTGTTGCAAGGTATCTGAAGCTTCGTTGACCAAAAGTAGTATGAGTTATGGGAATTTGTAGTAATTTTTTGTTATTGTTTCGAATACAGCGAGTATTTAATCTTTTTTCATAGTATTTATGTATATTTGTGAATAGATGAGTGAGGATTGTTTTTGCGTATATCTGCCGAACATCAAACACATTCATAATATTAAAGATTGAGTTTGAGTCTATAAGTAGAGGTAGTCTAAGAATTAATTTTATAATTAATAATCAATTAGCTTTACTCGCCGGTTTCGCCCGAGTTTGATGTAGAAAAAAACAATGTTGCGTAGGTACCTACTTTTTAACTACTTGCGAGTTAAGGGCAAATTTTAAAGCTATACAGTCCACTATGGAAGTGTTGTAGCAAACTGAAAATAATTACGTTGATCTAGAAATTCTGGACAGAACAAGGTTTGTAAATTTCATGACGCTAGAGTGCAGTGTTCGAGAGTTATTAATCAATCATTTATCCATGATTGAAAATAATTGCTTCAAACATTGTTAGGCATGTACTCCAATAGCGGGTTCAGACGATTCAATTTTATTTGATCAACTTTTATTGAACTACAAAAATTGTTTGAAAAAACTTGTTCAACTTGGTTGAAAGAAGGTTCACAATTTCAATATGCTTTCAAGAGTTGAGTTGATCAACTAAAATTGATCAAGTGTGAATCCACTGTAAGGTTCAAACATTGTTCCAAGGTTCAAAATATTGAGAAATGTTGCCATTCTGAATGCTTCAGTATTTTGCCTTATTTAACTGATCGTAAATTTCAAAATCCACAACAGCTATAATAATAACTTAATTTGAAATGTATCCAAGTCCCATGTTTTAAACGACATTATAAATTTTATACGACCAATATAATATAACACCATTGTCCATGCCAATCTGTCACTATAATAAACATCCATATAAATTACATAGTTGTATATTTAATAGCCTTTGACAGATTGGTCTTGTAACTATAATGTTTCAACACAGGTGACGAACAGAATTACCAACAAAAACCCACGACTGGCGCTAAATTTTATTACCAATATGTCAGAGATTTTAGATTACAACGACGATTCTATATTTACGATCGCAAATGAACAGAATATCCCTAGAAGTGCGATCTATACCGATTTAAAAGAAAGATATGTCGCAAATATACGAGGGCTGTTCGTAAAATAAGGTCTTTAAGGTGCTTTTGTCGCGAGGAACAATTTTACGCACGATCCGGCAACACTAGCCTGTAGCCTGGTTTTCCCACCCCAGATCCACGCTGCACACTCTGTAGATGATATTACTTATGCGATGCTAAGTCTCGGCGTGGCAGCCGTTCGCGATGGTGCTACCACTCGACCGCAGCACCTAGGATCCTTATTTTACGGACAGCTCTCGAACATAATACTTATCGATTCCTAGGCCACATATAAGTCAATGAATTAATTGAAAACTACTCAAGAAAGAATTTCTACATTGGAAAATTTAAATTTCGCGAGCAGTGAGGTACTATTGAGCTTACTTCGGGCACACCAAACACGCCCATAACACACTTTTATCGGTTTAACTCTTCAGTGACGATCGCGGATATATCTGGTCATCAAATCAAACATTAATATTTGCAAACAAGAGCAAATAAAACGTGGACATGTTTTCTTAAAAATAATTGGCGCTATTAAAATCAAATCAATTCGCGTGGTGTTAAAAATGAACATTATATATTTTCAATTCAAGGTTGCCAGGTTTGATGGAAATGAAAACAAATGGATTGTTACGAAAATAAAACGATTTGGATTGCGAAAATGCATTAAGGAAAACAGGTTTTGGTTTTATCCGTCTAATGGCGGAAGCATAAGAGGCAGTCATGCTTCTTTCACAGTAATCCATCAAGTGGAGAGTGGAGAGTGCTGATGGTGATCACTATTATCAAATTGAGTAATACCATCTACAGAGGTTGTGTTTTATGGTCTATGGTCACTGGTCACTTTGGAAGAGAAATGGGAGATCAATATTCAACTTTTTTTTATTATTCAATTGAAAAATTGAGCATAGGTTGAAAGAAGAGCCATCGATGGAATCATTGATGTGATTAGATGATTCCTCAGACGTCATTCACCTTATTAACCATTGCAGATTTGGTCATATGCGTTGCGAAGATCGGTCTGTGTCTTCGACCAAGTATATCTAGACAGGGCGTGTAGGTCTTAAAAATGACACCGGAACCAAAAATATTGGTTTACGAAAACATTTATCAAAAAGAAAGTCCATTATCTCGCAGTCAAAAGATCGCAAGAAGCTTTGGTTTGTACCTTTAGTTGGTCTGCGTGGAGCTAATTTGTTTTCCAGCAAGTTCGCGGTAAAGGAATTACTAGCTTTGTGAAGATCATTTTTAAAACACAAATTTCAGGCAGTTAGAAATATTTTAGATATGGGCTATCGCGGACTTTATTATTAACAATTTAATCAGTTATATGAATATCTAAAAAAAATAGGTACATAACTTATGAATTCGAGGCAGCGTATCGAGAAAAGTAACAATTGATAAAAAATGTTTAATTTCTTCCTAGTAAAACAACTACGTCACGCAAGAGATGCAACGGAATTCGGTAGTTGTATTATGAAATTTCTCGTAAAGGTGGTGTCACTTTGAGATTGGAATTGGGTATGGGAGGGCTTATCTATAGTTAATATATCAATGGTCTGTGTACATGAAAGTCACAGTACCAAGATCTAAATTCTCAAATATTAAAAAAACAATCTATTTTCAAATTGACGTCCA
The DNA here is from genome assembly GCA_929108145.2 of Limnephilus rhombicus. Classification (NCBI taxonomy): domain Eukaryota; kingdom Metazoa; phylum Arthropoda; class Insecta; order Trichoptera; family Limnephilidae; genus Limnephilus; species Limnephilus rhombicus. The sequence continues at coordinate 51,244,640 of OV815280.1, read as the reverse complement.
TTTTTGCCCATTTATATAATAATAATATGATACAATGTACATAGAAAGAAGGAGAATAGAGGGAGAAGTGGACTAACTGCGTGGAAGAGGATTGGATCAGTTTAGGAAAGACTGAGGACTGGAAGCGAATGGAACCGCAGCCTGTGGAGAACATTTGTGGAGAAGGCCAAATCCCACTCTTGGATGATAAAATTACATGAGTTTAACAGAATGAAGTTTTTATAATAGCAGTAAAGTTACACTGGATACAGTAAACGATTTCCATCATAGGGATGTCATGACCAAATTGATCAATGCTCTATCAAGGTATTTTTACGAGTAGGTATAGTACCGCTATCCAAAACAGTTGTATAATCCATAGACTTGTTAGAAAAGAGGCTATCGTGGGAATATGTAGGTTAAACGGCCTCCGTGATATACCACAGACGCGAACAATCGATAGATGGGGAACACTCTATTATCGGGGTGATTGATCTACGGTCGGCAGTAAATGAAATAGGAAACTGGGTAAAGTAAAGTTAAGATAATATGGTTGATGAAGATGGGCCGTTCTAAATCTTCATCACATAAATCCTATTGATAGGGACAAAAAGTTCTTCCAACATGTGTTTGAATATAATTTGTATGTATATCCAAAAAACTAGGTAAATTGTATAAAGAAAGTGGTTTAAAAACGGCACAAAACAAATAATCACAATTCCAGCAAATCGTATTAAGGCAATCTGCTAATTTGTGGTAGTAAATTTGATTTTTTTAATGTTAATCACATAAAAAAAGTCTTAACAGCTCGGAGTCAGTGAAATTATCACATGTAAAATTTGAGGAATCAACCACCTTTTACGTAATTTATTAATTAATCTAATACAAATCTTAAAGCCCATTCAAATAATAAATAGGCACATAGTCCCAATTTTCTGCTTAACTTTTCATATAATCCTACCTGTAGTATAAATATAATCTGTCCTTTGTTGTTGATATTAATGTTTAAATAATACAATGCAAAATGCCGGAAACGCGATATCAGATTAATGACTTTATCCAAAAAAGATTGGCTCATCAATCAACTCAAAAGCAAAAAGTAAATGGCCAGTTAATGATTGCAAAAAGTAACGCTCCCAATCCCAGGCGACCTTGAAATGTAGCCGTCTGTGTTAGCATCAATTAAACTCCACTATGATTTGATATTAAATAATAAAAACGATAAAATTTTGGGTGCAGGTTATGCAGATCTAACAAAAAGCCGTTAAGTGTCATAATGATAAAATAAAAAGGCGAATTAAAAAATCAATCGACGTTGTTACTTGTTACCGCTTACGTTGTTAAGATAATTCAATTAGCACGTTCTGATTGTAAGAAATGTTATTATACATTATTTTTTGGGATTTGGTATCGTTAATTCAAAATTATATACATTAGAAGTACTCGTAGGTACGTATTATATTTAAGAATAAACTTAACACACGCGGTAAGTGAATGTTCTATTAATGCATATTTGGTATCTACCAATTATGTATATTTTCGGCAAGGATAGGCAGATAGAATGAAATGACAATATTATTTGAATTCCCCCTACTCCCTACTCCCATCATTCATACACATCTTGAACCTTTCCATACACACTTTTTTGGTATTGAAACTTTTAACAAGTCTCGATTCAAGAATTACGATCTTGTGGAATCTCTTACTGAGACATCCACGACTTTTTCTTCTATTATCAGGTCATAATAATTATATTCTTCTAAATTCATTTCTTCGTCCATCCACCCATTATGAATTATGCTTACGTGTGTCTGTAATTGTCAACGAACTAGGATTTGTTTAGAATTTAAATGTCATTTTCAAAACTGGAGCTAACTACGTGACAAAATTTAGAAACGAGATATAGATATCTACCTACTACCTAATACAATATTGAACTGAAAAATATTTGGATTGTCATTTTCAAAATTAGAACTGATATATTGAAAATACCTAAAAGCGATAAATTAACTACCTATAATATGATACTTTTACCAGAAAATTATATTAATATATTTGAAATATGTTTTTCTTTTGTTTGAATTTAATATAACATGCATTTTATTAAATGCAATCCCATAATTATTATAACATCCCATGATATTTCACTAGTGTGCGCTAGTTCTTAATAAGGTCGTACATTGTTTCACCACACACAAGCCTCAGGGATTTAAATTCCACAGCGTTAAGCCTACTTTCATCAGGCTTTTGTTTAAATATCTTTATAATTTAATTGCTGTTAGAAGGAACTAGCTTATAATAGAAAAATCAGAACCTTTCCTAAGAAATGACCTTGCGATGAAATGAATAGATTTTATGGTTTTATTGTCGATTTAGTTGGTTGTTTTCGTTGACTTGATAATCTGACTGGTCGGACGAGGGTCAATCTAGTTAGGGCCCGTATTACATGCTATTACCGGGCCGTGACAGCCCATCTCAGATGGGAGGCTGCAGATATTGGCCTGAGAGATTAATTGGAGGTCGGTCCAGCTTTGAGAACAAATATTCCGAAGAAACTGTGGATCTTCTCGGAACGGGGAACAATAATTTAGAGCTAAATCTAGGAAGGTGAAAAAAGTTCTGGATTAACGATATTTGATTTACATTCTGTAATAATTAAAAGAACCATTATTAACTAGCAGGTAAACCCCGCTCCGAAGGGTTTTCGCTGCTAGGCCTGCGCGCTGCAGGTGGCTTTTGGTTCGGCTTCGCACAGTTTGAGTGTTGGTGACGATTTTATAATTCCGATAGGAACTGGTTTAAAAAATAGCCCGTTTCTCGGATCCACTGGGATCCAGTGTCAGCTAATCACCGGGACAAAGTAACCGCGACAGGCAATGACGTCATATATAATACATAGACGCGTGGTATTATTATTCACAACTGCCAATTACAATAATAATCATATTACCGTCAATCTCTCCATATCTCGCCCTTGAGGTGATTTTTCACAAAAACGGCGCTATATAAATCATCCAAATATTATTATTATTATTATCCGAAGAGATTCACCAAATTACAAATCCAATAGTATTTACGCCAGCCAGGCCTCACGCTAGCTGTTAACAAAAGCAGATTTGTATACAAAACTCCACGTACGAAAACGGTTTTGCGTAAGGCGGGCGTCAGAGTTGTATTCTTAGCCAGATTCTTAAATTTTAACCGTACAGCCGCTAGGCTATTAGTACTGTTTGATGGTTGATGATGATCCTTACAGGCGTGAACCATGAACATAAGTAATGCCTTGGGGATGTGTTTCGGGATCCAAATATTTGACCAAAAAGGCCTTAAATTTCTGAGACATAACTGTATTTCACCACGATTACGAAATCGAAATGGGATGGAGATCTACGATGTCAGGCGAGTGTAAGTGAGATAGATCGCTTTTTAATTGGACATCTATTTATTCTCCACCAACACCTCTGCCATAGGTCACCCCAAGTGGTTCGCTGCGTTTGGTGACTTAGGAGGAATGTCTGGGTCTTGGTGGCCGACGCGTCTGCCCACCAGTTGCGTGGCAGGCCGGATCGGGAGAGAATGGTTGAGGGAGTCCCTTGAATTCTCCTGCCGTACTCTCTCGGAGTATCGTCTTGCACCGCAGTGGGAGGGATTGATTCATACGTCCGTCACTCCTGGACACACTCCTGGAACCCCACATTCCTAGCCACCCCTCATAGCCTTTTCCTTCCCAGAACTTCCTCTCCTTCCTTTCTTAAAAATACCACACAGCATCCCCAAAGATGACATCGGCCCTGGGAGGGCCTCCTTTATGAAGCTAATGTAAAAAAATTCATGTTTACAGGTAAAAATAAGTGTTGTTGCTTCAAGTTCTGTCTTTTGAGAAAATTGAGCAGGTTCTTGTATTTTCCATCACAAATTATAAAAAGGTATTTTTAAAAATAAAATACCGATCACAATTCACAGTTCAGTGGACATCTGATAGTAAAAGGCGGCAAAAAGTCCAGAATGGTGAGTCCTGGCGCCACGAAATTTTCACAGCATTTTCTGTATGGCACATCCAGGCCAGCAAAACTACATTTAAACTAGTGATGCAACGAATACGAATACGAATATTAGTATTCGGCGAATAAATATTTACGAATGCGAATACTATAAAAAAAACCTTTCTACGCATCTCCGTTTGATTACACCGTGTGTCACGCACCTCTGTATCCAAACGCCATAGCCGCAATGACAAGACACGATGGGTCGATGGGGAATTCAGGGAAATTCCCTATTGCAATGCCACAAACTTACCTGTGCCGGCGGTGGTATCGCTGGTGGTGAACAAATATGTCATACAAATGTCAAAATGTCTATGTATAAATTGTAGTTCCAATTTTTGCCACCGGCAAAGATAAGTTTGTGGTACTATACTATGAACCTCGATTTTTTTCATTTAATACGCGTTCTTTTTCTTAGTAGTTTCCATAGACATCCAAATTTAATAGTCCAGAAGATACAGATAAGGGGTAAAACCAAACTATGGGGGGCGAAGAGGGGAAAAATACTGTGATTCGTTAAAAAATCAATCTGACAGTATATAGGCATCTCGCATTATAATATCACCATTTAGTTCTTAAAAGCAAAATCTGCTTTGAATGAATAGACCTTTTTACATGGGAGCGCGAATTGCTTGCTACTTTAATAACATATTTGCGAAGGACAAATGCTTGCCCCGAAAAGGTTCGCTAATATTCACATAGCAATATTTTGTTGCCGTGTTTAGTTAAGACACTTTTACAAATGTTTCATAATTTACTTACCCCTATAACCTGCGACGAGCTCAGTAGAGAAACGCCCACATTCGCTATGTTCTAGGTAGGTCTATAGCACAAGCTCTCATATTTTGCCGTGTTATTTCGTAAAATGTATGATGTTACCTCTGCGCTGATCAGGACAAGAATGATGACATCACATTTTTTTTTATTCAAGCGAGGCTCTCGTAAAGCCCAGCTGGGTCCAAGGAGGAGCTCCAGCTGGCTCCATGAGGGGGAAATAATACGTTTTTATCACTTAGGGCAGGTCCAGATATATTCATATGTCCGTGGTAGTTTCAGTATTTGACAGTCGAAAGCACAGGTCAAGTGTGCAAGTATATTGTAAATTGTATAATTGCAATTATGTGTGTTAGCTGCGAAGTAAAAGGAACTAAATTTAAATTAAATGTCCTCTCGTAAACGTGCTTTTTTCAACGGCTGGCAACATCCAAACTGAAAAAAGAAATCGCCTGTCACCAGGGAATCTACAGATGTTGTGTTTTCTCCATAAAAAATTGACAGTTGTAAATTTTAATTATTAGTATAATAAAATAAACAGAAAAAGGTTAAATAAATTAGTGTGAATTACTCTGCCAAGTTATTCGTATTCGTATTCGCCGCATAGTAAGTTTGATATTCGTATTCGTATTCGTAAAAGTAGTATTCGTTGCATCCTAATTTAAACACAATATCATTTCCATCATGATTCGTGGAACTTGGTTAAAACCAAAGGTATTCAAATACAGAAGAGATATGCTATGGTGTCCACGCAACTGTCGCCGGACTACGCGCTAATTAGCGTAGTTTTCATACAAAAAGAATTTGTTCATTTCGTTGATTTTTTGAAAATGTGCATTAATATTGGTTAACAATATATTTTGAATAAGGAAAGAATTCTCGTTATTTGTTTTTGGGGTGTTATGCCGTGTTGCGCTACCTCCTTCTTTAGCCAACGTTTCGGACATCGTTGCAGTGTCCATCATCAGGGCAGATCCGGCAGATCCGGTAGATCCGGATCCGAAACGTTGGCTAAAGAAGGAGGTAGCGCAACACGGCATAACACCCCAAAAACAAATAACGAAAATGCTTTTGGCCGTGAAAATCTTAAAACTTATCCAAGGAAAGAATTCGTTCATTTAGTTTAACGTTCGTTTGGTTTATTCGTTCATTATTTGTTCTTTTAGTTTATTTGTTATTTGGTAAACAATATCGTCGACACCCGGAAGCGCAGACACACATAGTAAAAACAGCAGATAGCACATCTACTAGCACATCTACTTATATTTCAATATCTTTGGTTAAAACTAAGTAATCTATTAATTTTGAGTGGTGCCACAAAATAAGTTAGCTGTGTTTGAAGAAGCAAATTATTTGTTCTTTTTTTTCAATAGTACAATAAATCTTCAAACGCGAGGAAGACGGCTAGTAAAACTACGAGCAATTTATAATTAAAACTACAATTTGCATTCCCAAAACGGTTCTTAATTGTATTTTAACTTATTAAATTACAAAAACAACAAAGAAGCCAAAACTCCTAATGAGCTACAAGTCCGAGGCGTTGCGAAGTTATTTTACAAATCCGCATTTGCATATTTAGACAAAGGTAGTTTGGAGTTCGCTATTATTTCTATTTGCATAGACAAAGGAACAATTTAATCAATTCCTGCACCATAGAACAATAGACAATGTAGACGTTTGAGTAAATTGTGCGTGTTTGCAGGGACCCAACTGTTCTAACCTGGCTCTGAGATCTTAATTGCATAAAACGGACCGTACCTTTATAGGTACCTACTACCTACAACAAAATAGATATATCGGAGTCACTTTAGTGCTTTAATGAGACAAGCAGCATGTTCTGTTCTGGTAAGCGTTTACTTGTGTACCTCTGGAGAAGCCACAAGCCAATATATATCAATTCTTAGTGTGGCTTGCATTGCCACGAATTTCAGTAATAGGAAAAAAATCGCTTTGTAAATAATTTTATAAAAAAGAAAAAAAATAATCAATGGAAACAGAGATAATTTTAGCCATAAACCGTATTTTTAAAAAGTTGTTTCTTATGTACCCTCATACATTTCTAATGAGATTTTTTTTTAGTAGTTTACGCTTATATTTTGTTTCTTGTCGTCTTGCACCGCAGTGGGAGGGATGGATTCATACGTTCGTCACTCCTGAACACATTGACCCCAGATTCTCAACCACTCATACCTTTTTCTTTTCCAGAACTTCCTCTTCTTCCTAGCCCTAAAAAGGCCCCCACACAGCATCCCCAAAGACGAAAAAGACCCTGGGGGATTTTTTCCTCCTGTGTAATGTAAAAAAAGGCGTTTATGTAAAAATAAAATGGTTAAAAAAAATTGCTTTTTGTTTTCTTAATATCAAAACTACTAATACAATTTTGTATTGCTTATTTTGTAAAGTTTTTTAAAGTATTAGTTAGAAGTTCAATGAATTTAAAGATATTAATGTTTAAGTTACTTTCATGTATTGTAATATGTTAATTTTATTAGTTAAACTGCAAGGTTAAAATGCTATTTAACACCGGAAGAGTTTTTCTATGAATTTTTTATTAGACAATGGCAGAGATATCTACATTTATTTAAATGTTAATTGCACATTATACTCCCCACAAGTAATTAAAGTAGCATTATTTTAATTCGTGGACGGATGGACGGTCGTATTAACTATATTCAAGATCATTGAAATTTAAAATAACTCAAATACAAAAAACCTTACGACTCGTTCTTATACTGAGAAGTTCGGTTTTGTTTTGGTTGGAACGATCATATTTGTATTACTTTTCTCCTACAACACGGGTTTCTTTAAAATCCAGTTTGATTACTTCCTCTCTTCTTAAAAATATTATAAACCCGGCATCTCCAGAGATGACATAGGCCCTTAGGGAAACGTCAGGGGCTCCTCTGGGAGGAGTAACAATTTATAAATAATTGAGTATGTTCCCCCGGCGGATTGAACCGTGGAAAACTGATAAGGGTTATGCATTTCTGATTATTTTTTCATAATATTTTGATTGGACAAAGATAGGTATGCACGGGTGGTTCACACGGTATCATTGTGAGAAAAAAATAATTTAAGATGTTGTTATTCAAATTCACAAATCTGTACAAAAGTAAAGGAGTGGGTGAAGACGATAAGTTGTAAAGCGCCCTTAGGTGATTTTCTTACGAAAAGGGCGCTATAGACATTTTTATTAATGTAAGTGGAGAAGACATAACAGGGTGTTGAAATATTCTTGAGGCAATATTCCCAATTTAATAATTACGTGGTTTCATTTTACAATTTGAATCATACATAGGACCGAAATAAGAGAGGACCCGACTGGAAGCCTTGTGGTAAGCCGCCAAAGTTTTCGAACTAGCATAGGTTAAATAAGAATAGCATAGGTTAAATAAGAAAAAAAGGGAGACGGCATAATATAAGAAGTAAGTAAGGAATTGGTTAAGTAAATCCGAAGGTCGTAAATTTCGCTCGCTCTCTCGGAATTAGTTTCACCTTCCCTCGAATCCCGATCCATCATCATTATTCCTGATTGTTCCCGCGCCTTCCCAGAGTACCAGAAATCCCAGGCAAGCTCGATGAGGAAAGGGAGGTGTTATATGCACACCCGATACCCATACCCAGTCCATACCTAAACCCAATCCATACCGTACACCTAAGCAAAGATCCAAAATGGGGTTAGTTTAGTTCCGATACATAGCATACCTATACTTAGCCAGAGTTCGGAGCTTTAAGCTCCATACGTCCGTGGGTGGATAGGTACTTTACTCGTGCCTAAAACTCAGTAGAAACTGGGGGAATGGGATAAAATACTGTCCACCCAAATAATTTGTTACTATCGCCGTTTAATTCTAATGAAAACATCATAAATAATTAGATAGAGCAAAAATTTGAGCAACATGATTCGTGATTGGTGGATAATTTGATGATTTTATAGTAGAACTATACAAAAAAACTTTTAAATACAATAATATTAACATTTAGGAAACTCATTGTGGAATCATGCAACATATTATGTAGGCTTAGTGGTTGAAGTACCTATGTAAAATTCGTGATCGCTAGCGAAAAAAAATTTGAAAAATTTTTGACTTCTACATTAGACAGACCACAATTTTACATCCAGAGCACCTGACGGAGGTGTACATAGCATTAAAATAAGGGACGTTTTAGAGTACTTTCTGGTACCTAAATCAAATTACCAAAAATGATACACTCTTCGATAAGCCAAATTTATTCATAATCTACCCTTTTTCGACTGATGACCGGTTTCATAATCCCCCAGTTTTTGCGTTTCTATTCCACCTTTAAGATCCAGACTCACTAATTTTTTTGTCACTTCAAAGTGTGCCATGTCTCCTTACCACGATTCCGACTTCTCTTTTCATTTTCTCCACATTTTTGACAAGCTCACACTCATTACATTTTGTTCGAATATCCTCATTTATAATTCAGTAATATATACATGGTTTTAACACCGATAGCTTATTTACCACCAACCTTGCTAGTAAATTGCTGCGGTTACCGTAGAAGGCTTTAACCGATTACTCCAGTTTCTCACGAAGTAAATCCTTTAAAATGAAATTCCGTACATTACATACTCCATCGTTGTAACGGTTGTCAGTAGTTTAAGCAGTGTGGGTACCTACGCAGGCCGGCTGTAATTGAATCGCCGTAAAACCTCTGCCGTAAATCAAACGCAGCCATCAAAAAGGAAATGGGATAATGCGCAGGCCCGAGAGATGCTGCGGTAGGTACCTAACATACAGTTTCATGTTGGTACACTCAATTCGATTTATTTTTCGAAAGGATTGCCCGACTGGAGCCAATGTTCGAATTATCAAAATACAATCCTAGTTTCTTCTACCCACATTACAAAAAAACAACTAATTTGGTTTTATTTCACATTAGAACTTAGAGTTTTAAGACTTGGGAAAAGAGTTGATTCAATAAGCCATGTAATTCTTCCCTCTACAATATAGGTCTCCTGAAAAACCACGTTTTTGCGCCGAAAGCCCCGAAAGAGATTTAGGAAATCTTTACAAAACACAAAACAAAACGCTAGAACTGAAGATCAACAACAGTTAAAGTTAAAAAAAATATTTTTGTTGTGTCTTTGGCCCACACTGACTTTAAAACGTCGTCGTTTTGGTTTTTCACTAAAATATTGCTTTATAAACTACCAAATCAGCAAGTTTTGCTACAACCTGACCACCCCTAGTTTAGTTACATAGATAAAACATGCCTCCGCACTGAAATGAGCCACTTTTAGCATCTCTTGCACGTCACCTTACTTAGTAAGCACAGGAACCGTCCGTTAATGTATGCAAAGCAGGCAACAGTTTAATCTGTGTGTGAAAGATGAAGGTTGTGACGTCCCACGCAAAATCCACCACCGGAGTTACTCCTTACTACAGCAATATCTTTTACTATTTTACTACTTCTGCTTTCTGCGCTCCCGATACCGAATGCTCGATGGTACCATTTTGTGGGAAGTTTTTATCAAGTCGCTGTTATAATAAATATTTTAATAATAATTTGTCAATTTATAATCAATATCTATTATAATAAAAAAACATAAAACTTTATTCCACTTAATTTTATTGATCGTAACCGGTTTCAGCTCGTGAGAGTCATCTTCAGACTGGTACAAATAATTCTTAGTCTACGGTTTATATACATAACATATGGGGGAGGGGGAGAGAGACAGTCTACGAGGATTTTAATCAATTATATTTGTTACTAAGTCGTTTTAGACCTTACAAGTAATTGCGTAATAAGTAAGTAAGTAATTTTTCCCTAAACAACATTGAAGTGAGCTACAAACCCAAGGTAATTAGCCTACTGGAACTACCAAAATATTTAGAAATTCCACAGTCTAAAACGACTGAGTAGCAAATATAATTAATATAATTAATTAAAATTCTTCTAGACCACCCCTCTCTCCCTCCCCCATATGTTATGTACATAAACCGTAGTCTAAGAATTATTTGTACCAGTCTGAAGATGGCTCTAACGAGCTGAAACCCGCTACGTTCAATAAAATTAAGTGGAATAAAGTTTTATATTTGTTTTATTATAATATATTATAATGGAATTCCACCACGAATTGTCAGTTTCAAAAATATAAACAATATCCCTTACTTATATTCGACGATGCGTCAAATTCAATTGAAAATAGATCAATTAATATGCCTTATTATTTTTTTGGTCGTTAAATCGGCATTACTAAGGTTATGTTTGAAAAGATGTAAGTAGGAAATAGACAGAAATGTTATGCAAATTTCTATGAAAAAAAGACTACATAGATTCGATTCGAGAGAAGACGACATGTAAAGGCTATAAAAAGACGTAATAAGTAAGCAAGTAAGTTATTATTTAACATTTTGACAAAGCATCAAGATTACACGGCAGTTTTAGAAAACTTTGTTTTGAAAATGCTAAAATATAATCATATTTGGATGATTTGTACAGCGCTGTTTTGTGAAAAATCACGTCATGTACAAACGACATACAAGCGATGTACAAACTGATACTAAGTTTCTACAATTATCTATCTTACTTCTAACTACAATTACAGACTAGATTATTATAACATCTTATAGCTAACAAATTGCATCCATCGGTTCGTCGATCACTAATACAAAACTATATGTACAATGTATTTGATCAATGAAAGTGATGCTGCGATAAAATGTACATAAAATGTTTTATTTATATTCTGTACAGGCAGTAAATATACAGGACCATGCTTACCTGGGAGGTCACTTGAGATTTACACAGTTTATTGTTTATTACAGAAATTTAGATACAGTTTGAAAGCAGACGACATAATAGAGAACCCGTATTATTGGAAATTCTATTATTTAATCCTGGTATCTATTTTAATAGTAATACATTATTATATTATTATTCAATGAACGTGTTTGATAGGCGGCACAGTAGTGCAAGGATTTTATTAGAATATTTATCTTCCTAAATGTGATACGTCCCTCGGTAAGAGACAGATTGGAAAGACTTCGAATAATGTTAATCCAAATAAAAAGTATGATTAAGATATATTAAACACCCGAAAGCACAAGACATAATTTTAATAAGAATATTCCATGCGGTACAAATTGTTTTCTTTCAGTAAAATAGCCGGCAAAGAATATAAGAAACCGGAAAGAAAAACCTATCGTTGACAATTTATTTAATAAGACGTCGTAGTTTACGGTATCAAAGGCCTTTGAGAAATCCTTATATGGGCAATCTACTTTGTAGTCTTTATCTAAAGCTTTGGAAACATAATCTGTGAATACCAATAGATTCGTGTCTGTTGAACGGCCGTTTCTAAACCCATGCTGTTCAGATATTAAGAACGGCCTAAGCTGTTCAGATATTAAGAACGTCTGTTGAACGGCCCTACTTGAAATTGCATGTGGTTATGAAGCATCGATTCGAATAATTTTTTTAACATCGTGTATATTTAATTTAAGGGTATGAGAGCCTAAAATGGTTTAGATTTTAGTTTGGATGATAAAAAGTCTCCTGAAACAATGTTCTTACTCCAACGAGTAATGATGTGGTTGTTGTAGTTGCTTTGTTTGGGTGTATTAGTGGTGGTAGTTGGTTGTTGCACCTGGTTATGTAGTCCGAACTCAAGGTTCTTAGAACTTGGTCAGCCAGTAGTGTTGTGTTGTTGGGCAGAAGAGCAATCGGAAGCGATTCATTCCGAGAAAGACGCGTTCGGGTTCGGTCGGTAAACTTCGCAAGTTTTCAACCCTGCTATAACCGTATCAATATGTACAATTAATAATGGAGGCAATAATAATGATTGGCTATTGAAAAAATCACTTCAAGGACCTGAACTAATATGACTTTCTAAGCTCTCCATTTATGTACAAACAGATACAGAAAACATTTATTTATTTATTTATTTACGGACTTACGTCCAATTTAAAACAAAGTATCACGAAGTATAGAAATGAACAATGTAAGGATTCGGATGGTACATGAAAGCAAAGACAAACAGTGAAAATAGAAGAAAAAATAAGTGTCAAGTCACGTCAAGACCTTGCAAAAATTAGGGTGAATATGACATATCTTCATTTGTTTAAAGAGCAACAGAAATCATTTAAGCTAATACCAAAAAAATCAAGGTCTTGACGTGAGTTGACCAGTCTACACATTCTGGACAGTGGTGAGTTATAACCATAGTTAGTCGAGTGCTGATTGAGGAAAAGCAGGTCTTTATTTCTGAGTCTACGAGAAGGTATATTAAATGTGATGAGTTGTAGTAATGTAGGCGAGTCGATTAAACAGTTAATAATTTTGAAGAAACATACTTACCTCCTGGCAGATAAACACAGTTTTATTTGACAGATTAAACTTTTATTTGACAGAAGATACGGTTTTGCACGCAGAGGACACAATATTAAAAATACTGGGTATTGTTTGAATCCACATTTTGTATACACAGTATCTACATGCTAAAAATACTAACTAACCACCACGCCGTTTCCCTGCAGGGGTAGGAAGAGACGACGGACCGCCAAACAACTCGGTCTTGGCACACATTCCTTGCCTCGTTCACATTCATACATCGTCTCATACATGCTCTTCTATTATTCTGACTCTTCACTTGGCCCGACTCAAAATCTGATTCACTTGGTCGAGCCATGTCTTTCTCGGGCGTCCATTCACATTTGCGTCATATATTCTCCTTACACTCCTTTCCTCGCTTATTCGCTCTACATGCCCAAACCATCGGAGCGTTCCTTTCTTAATCTTACTCATTACGCTTACACCAAAAACTAATCTTTTTATAAAGGGTGTATGGGAGTAAAGTGCACTAACTGCGGAAGATGATTCTACATGATGGTAGAAATAAGAAATCAACCCTTAAAAAACAAAGTTTTTACCATAATACACCTATTTTCAAACTATTGTTTTTTGGTTTGACTGAGGTTTGTACTTTTCTCCCAATGATCGGAATCAACCGCGCCACCAACTCTATTTTCAAATGTCTTTTAAAACATTATTATTTTTTATTTATTTTTGGTTTGACTGGGGTTTGAATCTTCCTACCCAGTGATCAGAATAAACCGTGTTACAAACCGAGCAAAATCCGGAGTTGCTGAGGCTGACATTTATTTTGTATATTAAGTACTTTAATTTTGACGAATTTCAGAAAAATGTGTCCGCGTGTGTGCGAGATTGCCACCAAAATACAGAATGCATTGTCATCGATAACGAGTCTATTTGCCTGCCGAGTTTCAACTCGATCGGGTGACGGGGAGTGGGTTAATTTCCACTTCCAAGATTCTATGGAATTTCGAAGATAAAAAGCTTTCCGAAATTCCATTGTTTATTTCTTCATCGAAAACTAGGCGCCTAACAACGATGGAATTTCGAACAAGTTACAATTTATCATTTTTACTTGTATCATGCGGAATTAAATCCTGAAGTTAGTGCACTGTACCCCGCGGACACCTTGTATAAAACGCAGAAAGTGATAAATACTAGATTAGCATAGCTCCGCAGCACTACTTAGTAACACTGGCGCCCAACGTGGTGCGCGTAATTGCCGATTTATTGACCGGCGTAATTCTCGTCCCACTTGTTCTAGAGCGGTCCAACCTGCGAGCGTAGGACCGGTAGGGTTAACCAGCCAAGTTGCCCGATGCCTGCTGCCTGCTGCCTGCTGCCTGTTGGCCCTCGGGCCCTGCAAAAAGCCAGGAGCCGCGGCGCCTGGGATCGGAGGTGAACGCGCTTGGACGTGGGAGAGGGGAAAGAGGAGGAGAACAAAAAAGGAGGTGGCTGGTATTTTAGATTGTTTCAATGGTTAAGTTAGGTTCTGTGATCATTGTTTTTTTTTTTACATTAACTCCACACAGGAGGCCCTGAGGAAAATAATTTCCCTCAGGGCCTATGTCATCTGGGATTCTGTGTGGAGGGTCTTTTTGAGGAGAGGAAGTAATGAACATTGGTCTTGAAGAGACCCATGTTGTAGGAAGAAGGAAACACAGAGGCCGTGTGTTATTGTACAACAAATTAGACTGAATGCTGTAGAAATGAGATCACTTAAATTTTAAGTTTATTATAATTAAGCGCACTTGAAGTGAAATATCACAAAACTGCGCTATATAAATACTACGTTATTATTTATTATTATCACTGGGTCGTATATTTTTTTTACTTTAACTCCACACAGGAGGCCCTGAAGAAAATAACTTCCCTCGGGGCCTATGTCATCTGAGATGCTGTGTGGAGGGTCTTTTTGAGGAGAGGAAGGAATGAACATTGGTCTTGAAGAGACCCAGGATGTAGGAAGGAGGAAACACAGAGGGTATATGGTAAACCATGTATGATCGTGTGAGAAACGTGGAGATTCGCAAAGAATGCAAGGCTGATGTGAGCATAATGAGTAAGATTAAGAAAGGTACTTTTAGAAATAATCAGTTGGATAGTGTTGATTCACTTCCATGTACCTACCATTAGATCAAGGTCCAAGGGTGTATTATTGTGATAATTATTGTACGGTTTCAGTTACAAGTAAATTAAATGCGGATAAAAAGATTAAATAGACGGCCTCCGTGGTCAAGAGGTAAGGCTCCAGACTAGCAATTCGAAGGTCGCGGATTCAAATCCCTACGTGCGCACGTAAATTTTATTTGATTAATTTGTATTATTTCACAATTCATTCATGTAAAAAAAAATAAAAATATATATATATATATATTGCAACACGTTTCAGAGTGGAGGATATTCCTAGTATCGCACAAATGTAAGACCACCACTCAGAATTGAAACGTCGCTTGAAATGGCTTTAGCCGTGTTTGGAGACCAGATCTGAAAAGCCAGGTACTTACACACCATCCTCTTCTCCATCTCCTTCCCTCCCTACTGCCTTCAGCCTTACAATAAATCCGAAATGGCGATGTGACTGTCTCACTGGCTCTTGACGGTTGGGATCAGTTGGATCTCTTGTGCGGTATTCACATTAAAAAAAATAAAAGTGAACCAACTACTTGAGTCAGGCCAAGTCAAGAGTCAGAATAAGAAGGCTTTATATGAGACGATGTAAGAATGTGAATGAAGGAGTTGTGCCAAGACTAGGGTTCCCAGATAAAAAATCAAAATTCCGGAGAAAATTCCTGACATTTGTAAAAAATTCCGGACTTTCTTGTAAAGAATGTCTATACATCGTGGCATGTCAAAACCGGTGTCGGGGGGGGGGATTTAATAAAGATTTGGAAAGTGAAAGCTTTTATATATAATAAACTTTTTTTGTATTTTTTAGCATTAAGTTTTTTTTCTTTTAACCAGAAAGAGAACGAAATAATGCTTCTTATTGTATTTGAAATATGAAAGCAATCTTGCATAGATATTTTACAATCTCGATCCAAAGTGACGGTTAATTCAACGAAAATAGATGCGATCCTACCATTGAGAGGTCCGTTCTAACCCTTATTAACATAATAAAATAAAATAAAATTAGCTTTTATTGCTGTTAAACTTATAAACATTTTTCTAATCTATTTAATAATAATTATTTTTTTAAATATTATTCTAAATTATCAGCGTTCGGGTCATTATTTTTAGAAACAGCTTGTCTTTCAACATAGGCCTCCTCTAAAGATTTCCATTTTTCTCTATCCTTTGCAACTCTGATCCATTCTGGACCAGCAACCTTTTTTAGATCATCTTCCCATCTTTTCGTTTGTCCACCTTTGTTTGTTTTACCGTGTCTTGGATACCACTCTGTTATTATTCTGGTCCATTTCTCTTGCCTTTCTCTCAACATTTGTCCAGTCCATCGCCATTTTAAACGTTGTTCGATGTACAGAATGTACCTGTTTGAATACTCGTATTTGAATCGACTTTATGACAAAGGGGCAAGTAACATCGTATTTATCAACGGTGTGTTTAAAAATAAATATTACACATTACTTCCTAAATTGAGAACCCTTATTTCAGACATAGTCCGTAGTATCTAAATGTGTTCACCGAAGGTCTTTCAAGAAGATAAATCAATATGACCAAAAAAAAACATTTCCGCCCATATATCAGAAGCAGTCACCGGTTGAACCAGTACTATATCCGTCCTCGAGTCAATTGCACAACTGTATTTTCCTATTTTTTTCAACCATTGTTTTCACTTATTTATACTTTATACATATATGCGATTGCAGGCCACAAAATAGTTAACAATCAAAAAACTTTATATTTATATATTCCGATAGTCCCTATATACATGTATGTACATATACAGTACAATCTCACTAATCCGGCACTATTAAAAACCAGAGTATGCCGGATTATTGAAATGTTCGGATTACTGGATTACAGAGAAAAATCATAATAAATAAGACAAAGCTGTTTCCGTTTACTTGACATTTTTAATTACACACTACTCTCACTTCAAAACAACAGGTAAATACGTACTCACGTGCACATGAGATATGTTTTGAGGTTAGGCTTGTTGAAAAAGTATCGATATATCGATATTTTTAATTCAATATATCGATATTTTAGCCGATATATTTTGATCCGATATATCGATACAAAATATCCAATATCGAAAATTGTATCAAAAACGAAATTTTTTTAAATTTATGTATTTTAAGTCACTAGAATCCAAAACCGTATAGGAACAAACGAAAAAAGTAACTGTATTGGGTCATGACATCTGGCGGTTGAAATTTTTTGAAATCTTATGTATTTGTATGCTATTTTTCGCCATTTTTTTCTAAGCCACTCCTATGTGTTGTTTCCCAATTGTCTATGATTATTGACTTTACCTTGTTCCAAACACGAAGTCCTTTTTGACAGATTAATACGCCAATAGAATGTTACTGAGACGCATACAAACTTTGTATGCGTCTCAGATTACTTCTAAGTGATAAGACAGATTTTTAGTTTTTGATATTTTTGTAATTATTACCTAATAAAAATGAATACTGATAAAAATACCTTCATTTTTATTGAGATTTTTGTACATTAAAAAATGCACATTGTGTGTAAAAATTACCATTGATAATATTGAGCTGAATACACTATTATTTTAAAAACGCAAAATCTCTTGATTTTGAATTTGACCGTTATATCGATATTTTTTCCTCGATATATCGACGTCGATATTGATATTTTAATAAATATCGATTCATCGCTATATCGACATTTTTTTTCATTTCGACATCCCTATTTGAGGTTAGACTGCTAGATGACGACGCGGCGATTGAGCGCATAGGCGAAGAGGGGTGAGGGAGGCGCGGGCGGAGGGTGCCAGATTATTGGACGTATCGGTCTATTGAAGTGCCGGATTAGTGAGATTGTACTGTATTCAGAAATATCAAACCGAAGTAACGCGTTATGACCATACATAAATGAGAATTAATGCTTGTATCGGGAGCATTTCCCATCTATATCCTATATTTCCCTTCCTCTCCCATTTACCTATGTATTATTTTTAATGCAAAATAAAACAAATGTAGTATAAAAACATTGGGTCAACAAAACTATAAATACTTAGGAACAAATTTCTTTAATAAATTACCAGAAAATATAAGATCCCTTAAGGACAGTTACAAAAATTTCAAAACACAATTAAAAAAATATACTGAAAACCTTAACTAAAAAAAATAAATAATAAATAATAATTAAAAAAAATATATACATATACACACATATGTTTCTCTATTCTTAATATATACTAAATTTAAAAAAAAATCAAAATAACCTAACAAATAATACTTCCTCCCATACACACAAGCATTTGCTTATTATGGGAGTACATTTAAAAAAAATATGTACATTTGTATTTAATAATTGTATTAAGTTTTTATTTTATTTTTTATATACTTTCATTATATTTATGTATCTATTGTATGTACTGTACCAAAAAAAAAATTTTTTTTCAAAAAAAAAAAAAAAAATAAGCAACTTTAGCATAATAAACATTTTTGACTTAACTTTCCTATTTTTGATAATATTATATTGTTTAGAAATCAAAAAGGTTATTTATAAATAAATAAATGAAAAAAAAAAACTTTGAACCACTTGTGTATTTGAGAAAAGCCGACCGGTTTCGGAACGACCGTTACTTCTTCAGGGCAAACGTATACTGATTTGACAGTTACAAAATAGTGGATGGGAACAATGTATTATTACTAAGGATTGTGGTAGGGGTGGATCCGTTGTTAGGTATTAATGAAGAGTGGGTGGGTAGTGGTAGTTATTTATAACATAATTAGACCGTAAAATGAATTCTACCTATGATAAACCAATTAAGTACCATTAATCATCTAAATATATGACGCAAATGTGAATGGTAGAAGAAGTCGAGGATGCCCGAGAAAGACATGGCACGACCAAATGAATCAGAAACTTGAGTCGGGCCATGTCAAGAGTCAGAATAATAGAAGAGCATGTATGAGACGATGTATGAATGTGAACGAGGCAAGGAGTGTGTGCCAAGACCGAGATGTTTGGCGGTTCGTCCTCTTTGCCTTCCCCTGCGGGAAATGGTTAGATAATGTACTAAAATGTAAATAAAAACAAAAGAATAAGAAGGTGAAAATAGTAAAAATGAGTGTCCATAATTTACAGGTTACATCTATATACAAATAATTTCTCTGTATTATATAAGCTGTTTGTTTCTTTCAACACATTAAAAATATTATAATAATGTTTGTGCAAATTCATATTTTTATAATTTTAAAATTTGGCAGTTTATACCACAAATCTGAACCTTTTCACATCCCGTGACATCTGTAGTTTTCGACTTTAACATTTGTATGTGCCAAATAAATGTACTTTATTACAAACGTTCCTACGATTCAGTGATTGAGAACGAATCTATTGCATGTTATTGTCTTGTTACTCTAAGCTTACAGTGGGTGCAACACACTGACACAGCATCCTAGCCGTCAAGTCCTATCAAAACACATTTAAAACAACATTGATCAAAACATCTCCGAATGCGTAGGAACGATAACGAGACATTGGCCATGTAATAACATCGCTTCACGAACAAGTCCGTTTCGAAAACGATCGCCATCTGCTGCTAACGATCCAACGTGCTGCTACCAAACACCCGATTTCCGGCACACCCCTCGACGATTGGTCAAATTGGGGATGAAAAAATTAAATAACAGGGTGAAAACTACCCACCCCCCGTTGGAATGAATCGATTACGATGAGTTTTAGCCGAGATGTAGACGTTCGCACATGGCCGCGTGATGATTGCTGTGACCTACAATTCAGGATATACGAAATGAGCGATGATGTATGCCGATATGGTTGTATCTTCGTGCTATATTTGCGATTGAATCTGTCGTGTGAAAGTGGCGTTCCGAATGATTTTGACAAATTACAGCTTAAATGCCGGGCGAAGTCGGAACTTGTTAGCTTAAAAGTAGAAGAAAGTGGAGATTGACAAGCAATTAGTTTCTATATGCCACATACAGACAAACCTGAACTGTGTGAAAACGAAACTGTTTAAATACATTTACAATACTAAGGTATTTTTTATAAGATATTGGTTTACCGAATGACTTGTTGCTTCAACAGATGAAAGCGGCATTTTGTTTCTGAATTTACTCCCAGTCACTTTAAATATATCAACATCCGAGGTGATTTCGTTCGGAGTAGAGACAGTTCTTCCAAAAGAATTATTACTCAATGGCTTGTTGGTGCTGCAGGCTGCAGATTGCAAGCATGATATAAGAAAGAGCAGAAACACTCATTTAAAAACAACATTAGCGACTTTCCAACGAGAATTTGAAACAGAAAAATCTGAAAGATACAGTCACACCAAGGAATTGAACCCCGGACCTTAGTCTTGCCCGGGCGCTGCTCTACCACTGAGCTAATGGGACCCTATCTTCTTCGGTCATATTTAACTGTACCATACTTAGACTAAGAACTACCAACGTTATATTCATTTTCCTAACGCATATTTTATTGGCTGCATTATGAATGATTGCAAGATTCCTCTCGAACTGAAAGCTATGTAGACAAAAAATATTCCATTTTTATCTAATGTGCGACATCTATTGACTTTTTCTGCAAGTCTAGGATGAAGATTTACTTTTATTTTAACGATTTTTTGAGCTTTCGAGAGTTGCTAATATTATTTTCAGTGATTATATATTACAATTTGAAAGTTTTACTCATTACGTAATTAAAAAAAAAAATACTATTCTGAATTTATTTGCACATGATTTATTGCCACACTTTAAAAACTATTTTATTTGAGGTTCTTTGTTCATTAAACATAACTATTAACTACCCACAACATCCAGCAATATGGGCCTTACACATTGGGTTCACAGCTATCTTAAAGTGCTTTGTGATGTAGTGGTAAGTGCAACGCTTCTGTATATATTCGCATATCATTACAAAGTAGAAAATAAGGTGGGTAAGTATCTCATTAACTTCCTATTCCTTTTTTCTTCAAACAAAACTCCATAATTTTTGGTGTCATGGCCACTGAACAAGGAAAATGCGACTCAAGTGTGGGTGAAAAACGGTGCAAAAAAACAAGAAAACTGACAATTTTAGACATATTTTCCAATGCTATTCGTATCTTTATAAGATTAAGCAAAATAGGGAAGAAATTACTGGAAATACAACTGTAATTTCTACGGCCTGAGTTATCATAAATCGACGTCATAATCACAATTCATACATAAAATGTCCATCCACGGTCATAACTAACTCAGCTTTATTATAGCCAGCTAACGAAGACCCGTTGTTACCTAAATCACATCAGCTTTACTCGTTTACTTATCACAATAATTTTACGTAGTTTGCATAACTGCATTGGACATTACACATATTGCCTGTCATATTAGATAAATATGTGTTTTATCTGGCGAGATAAACGTTAACGATCAACCTAAATTGACTACTAAATGTTGGCACCTTTCGTATAGGTTCATTAGTAGTAAATCAGCTATAATATACTGCAAGATTTAAGTGTTGTTTAGATAAATGCATTGACAGGAAAGGAATCCAATCTTAAGAAAGAGGTGTGCAAAATTGAAACTATTGGAAAATTAGCACAGACGAAGCGAACATTTTGCCTAAATGATCCAAAAGAAAACGAAAATGATGACAGTGAAATGTTGAAATATCATGCAACCTAGCAATTTATTTATGTTTTGGGGGGTATTTCTCAAAGGTTTGCAAGTATATTATAATATGAATGCACCACATCGAATGGAGCCTCCGAAAGCACCAGATAAGTAGAAAGACATCTTTATATATAAAAATGACAGTTGGTCCCGTATGCGTTCCTATACCATTCATCCGATTGCAATGAAAATTTGGTGATGTGATGTGCGCATGCCCGCGAAGGTTTCTATATATAATATTGAGCTCTAGCATTATGCATTTATTTACTATACCATTCATCCGATTGCGATGAAACTTTGGTGATTTGTTGTCCGTACACCTGCAAAGGTTTCTATATATGATGGTAAGCTCTAGCGTAATGAAAATTATATAAAAAAATACAATAGGTGGAGCGCAAGTTATTGGTTTGTGTATTTCAGAGGAAGTGATTGCAAAGGAGACATAGTAGAAGTAGGGGATAGCAAGGGGTAAATTTGTAAATTCCGACATACACACAGATTCATTTGAAAACCTTCTGATTTATTCGTATACGCAGTATACGCACCAGACCAAACAAAAAATATTGCATGTCCAAAAGCACCTCGTAAGTAATAAGAAACAAAAGTTTTGAAAGCAGAATTATTGATGGAGGATCAGCGAAAAAATATCATGATCAGTAGGCATAGTCTTCAAGATTTAGTACCAAAGTGTACTGACCCATTGCCATTTATAGTTGGAGTCAGAGGTATAGCTGCAATACTGTGTGTTTAAATAATTATCCCCGGCAGCTTTTCGTCGCCTGTGTTCAGAGGTTTAAAGCGTTAGATCTTACCCGATATTCGATAATCATTTAGGTGTTACATGTTCATTGCGACGGTGTCTACCAGAGCTCAATTATGCACCCATAAAATTATCCAGGCCGCTTGATTGGCAGTCATTAAATTAGACGATACTGTGAATACATTAAAGGTTAAGTAGATCAGAGACCAGAGTGCCTAAGTGCAGGAAAAGATGTAAACGAGGTGGAGACAGGAAATTATATAAAAGGAGTGGGCAGGATGGAAGTGTTCGTTGAATGGTGCTGAAGTTTTTCATAACAGTCTCTAGGGTATTGGCAAACTTAGAAGGTATTCGAGAAGAGCTGAAAATCAAAACCTGCTACGCTTTTGAAACATCTCTTGGACCAGGAAAAACCATACTAAAGGTCCCCATAAAGACGTCAACAACAGAAAATTTTAAACAGTTTGATGTTCTAAGCATAAAAAAAAATCTATGCCAAAAATATTCTAGTACATCACCACAAAAATGATTCAGAGGCAGACATCTCACATGCTCATATAACCAGAGCCAAACAAACAGACATACTTAATATACCAAAGTGTAACTCTTCGTTTGGACAAAGAAGTTCTGAATTTTTAGCAGTAAAGTTATAACAAACTCCCACTTAGTATCAAACAAATTAAAACAAAAAATAGCTACATTAAGGACATTAAATGTTGGCAGAAGGAACTATCGGAAAATGAACTTACTAGTATACTTAAAACATCGTCGTGGAAGTTTCTGGAAAACCTTATCCAAACCATGAAGTTAAACCATAGAAGTCACTGAAAACTTATCCAAAGCATAGTCCCCCTCAGCACAGGATCTTCTAGTGAGGAGTACTACGAATATAATTTATATTATATATATATATATATATATATATATATATATACCCAGCATGTTTAATATAAAAATGTAAAAAAAATATATGTAGTTACTAAATAAAATAAAAAAACTTGCACTCAAGGTGTCGGCAGAAAGACAAAATTTTGACCAAGGTCCAGTTTTCAGACAAAGCTGGGCTGTGCAAGGCAAGTCCAGGCAATAATGATCTGAAACCTCTCAGTTATCGCAAAATAGAAAAATTTTGTCATTGATTATTTTTTTGCACTGGTATACAGGATTATACTTGAAATTTCAGAATTATTCAACACATTTCGTTGGTGTAGATAGTTATATGCAGATTTGAGGTGTCTCAACAGATGTAAGTTACGCAGTACTTTAGAAGAGTGTAATGCACGAACGATTACGGAACTAGCCGATGAAACAAGGTAGACAGCGGAACTCCGGCAGTGTTGGGTTCCCTAGCTCCAGAATAACTTAGAGCTTTCAATAGGACGGGCGTCTGGTCCAGTTAAATATTCATTGTAAACCTTACGATAACGGATATAAAGCAATTTTTAATCTCGAAGAACCTAAATTTTTATTGGAACTTTCCCGAAGAAAATCACATTTACCACTATAAACATCGATAAATCTATCTATTACGTATGAATCAAAAAATCTATCGATTGATTCCGAGAAAAACATCTTATCCAATTTGGAAGAGTGCCATTAAAAATTGGTGACGAAGAATATACTCTTACTTTTATTGGTGGAATATCTAAAAATAAAAGGTAGATTGACAGGCATTAATTTAATAACAACATGATCTTGAATGCATGACGAAATAGATTCAGCCCACACTTATTAAAATTATACCTGCATGGGATAATATTGGATAAAATATTGTATAAAAATACACAAATTTTTGAAGAAGATCTATGGTCGGTACAACGACCCAGATGAACCGTTTTGCCGACAATACCTCCAACTTACATAACATTTGGCAAGCATTATTTCAGCAATGATAAAAGTTAGATTTTTCATTATAAATGTTTATTATTTCTATTACAATTAGTGACGTGCTATGCCTGTCTCCCTAGGGACTCCTGTGCCGAGAATAGGCGCAGTTTATAACTTACGCAGTTTACAACAAAAATACAAATAACAACACAATGTTATCTTTAAAATAAAAGACAATCAGCATCGTACCTTTGGAAATACATAGTTATAAATTGGTTTTGCTAAAATCAGTGATGTTAGATCTGTCTTGGCTGATGATCCAAGACTTGATGTCTGTTTATATTTTAAATAAATTATGTTCTGTCTAATGTCCAGTCGAAGTGTATTGTATAGCTTTGTATGTTGCAAAGTATCTAAAATGTCTTTGACCAAAAGTTGTTTTAGCGAAAGGGATATGTAAGAAACTATAACCTTTGGTTCTAATATTTCGAGTAGTTTGGAGTGTTTGGACATTTTCAAAAGCAGTTCTATGTTTGGAAAGGTAAGCTAGTATTTTTAAGAGAGCGCTAAATTAAATAGGAACGTAGTATTATAGAAGATAAATAGAAGGTGCGTTATTTGCATTTGATTACATCACGTCAGTAACTTGTTGTTGATTCCGATCGACGTGTTATATAATAACAGGCCACGTGAACGAAGTCAATCGCAATGTTCCGGCTATTAGTTCGAAGGATTGATGGATTCTTTATGCGGCTAAGGATATTTAGTCTCTTTTGAGAGGCTGACCCAATAGACCTGGCGCCTGTCCACGACGAGACTCGCGTTGCAGTCCAATGGCGTTCATTGCGAGCCAATTGCAATTCCACTGCGAGAGCACAAGAGCCAATTACCGTCAGATCGGAGCTGAACAGTTAAGAATAATAATTAATCACGATTTGATATTAAACGCCACTCAGGAATGACTGATATATCGTGGAATATGAAGGGAAAATAGAAACCTGCAACAGAGACGTTGCTAGACAGGAAAACAAGAAACTCTGATAGGGGTAATCGATGGGAAATATTAAATACAACGTGTTTCACACTCACTCCATTAACATCAGGACCAGGAGGTGATTAATCATGAAAACCAGAGAAAAAACATATCTAATAACGTTTTTAAAGAGTAGTATTTTTTTAAACACCTACTTAATAATTTTTCATTGATGAAAAAAAGATAGCCTGAACTGAATCGATCTCATTAGCACCGATAGCCATTCGAAAAGCAGCAAAATAATAAATACGTCTCATATATACAAAACCTTTCACCTTCATCTTCACAGCCCGCGTTATTGTAAATAACTTATTGTGTCAAAATGTCAGCAAATTCTTATTTGAAAGCTTTTGTAAAAGTCATTTCACAAAAATTCTCCAAACCTAAAAAGTCTTAAATTCTCCAGTCTTTCAAATAACCCACCTTTTGGAACTAATCTTATTAACGTAATATCAACAGTGATGGGGTTAGCAAATAAAAGTCATGTTTTAAAAATAATGCCCTCCATGTTGTACGTAGTATCTTTTCCAAGCATAAACTTTCTAATTAAAGTGTGCTTATCGGAAGTGACCTACCAGGTAAGTAAGTATGTATCTGTAAATAATAAAATTAGATAGAGCCTAAAAATTCATAATAAATTATTACAGCGCCCTTGAGGTGAATTCTCACAAAAACGGAGCTCTATAAATCATCCAATTATTATTATATGTGGTACATATTGCAAAAATATATATTTTAATTGGATACGATTTTTTCATGACTCCTTGAACAATCAAAACTGACCCACGGAAACCTATTCAAGAACTTCTGCATTGAGGCAGCCAATTAAGTACATGTTGTGAAGTACAGAGAAATAATAACCACTTTAATGACTTTTAGAGGCAATAAAGATGAAGTATTAACATTAGAGAGAACCGTTATCGCAAAAGAAACAAAACAAGGAAAGATAAATTTTATTGATGAACTTTGAACTAAAGCCAGCGATTAAATCTCCAAACGTATAAACACAACGGTAGTAGATATAATAACACATTAATGCCATAATCTGTGAAATTTATAGTAATTCAACTCTAGTTATAAAACTAATGCTGGTTTTATTCAGGGAACAACATTGATTGATCAAAATGTTACAGGAGAACGTATTGGCCATGTTGTGGAGGTGTATTTAAGTATTTATTTCTGAGATTAGCATGAGCGGTGAACACAATATCAAAACAACGCCGAGTTTTAGTATTACGCAACAAAGTCGGGAAATTGTACCGCAGATTCGTGATGTTTGTTTGATGTTGCTTTATTAGTGGTTGCATCTGGTATTCAGAATTCAGTGTAGATACATTTCAACAGGTCTCTATTATTGCATTGAGATTATTATGTCTGTGCGTGGCAAAACCATCTGATATCAGAAATGCTACACTGATTTGTCTACGGATTCCTCGCTGATTATAGTGTCTGGTCTACTCTACAACAGTTCAGATGTGACGCGTTGGATCTTTGACATTTTGATTAAATTCTAGGGGCTTTGAGAAGGCAAAAGTAGAAATATCACGGAGTAACCGTTGACGTGGGGTGTTGCTCCTTGTCTGCTAACAACTCAATCAAAAATGATACTGAAATATATTATCAGGTTAGAATGATATTATACTGCCATAATAGAAAAGTGACCCGTTCCAAGATGGATAGATTTGAATTAATCCAAATCAAAAACACACACCTACGACCGTTGTTCATAACTTTTCGATAGATCAGTCTGAGTCTAACATTTGTTTAGAATTCGCTTGTTGGTCACAGAGTTGCGCTGGGAAGAACATATTTGTGCATGTGAGGAGTGTTTAGGCAAAATTTCGGCAAAACATAGTGTCTACGGGTCAGTGGTTGAGTTGGCATTGCGTTTGGGTCCCACCCTGGCGTCGTGAGTTCAATTCCTCGGCTCGCTAAGTCCTCCATCACGATACAAGCAACATTTCCTGTTTATTGGGAAGTAGGTGGGTAAGAGAAAGGTGGGGAAGTACCTGTATATAGATGTGGTCCCCGGGAATCACCGAACACGGCTAAAGCCATTTCAAGCAAAGTTTGAATTCTAAATTATGCTCTTACACCAGGGCGAGTATCTTTCACACTGGAAATTTGCTACGTATTATTTTTAATTGATAAATTGAGATAACACAAATTAATCAAATAAAATTTATTTGCGCACGTCGAGATTTGAACCCGCGATCTCCGGATTGCTAGTCGAGAGCCTTGCCCCTCGACCACGGAGACCGTCATAACAAGGTATTATTATTATTATCTTATACCATGAAAAACATAAAATATATATTTATTTAGAGCTAATTCGTAGTACCTTAGTTCTATAAAACATTATATCATTATTTATTTTTATCTTCATTGAAAGTTTATACTACAAATTTGACCACTTTTACAGATAGCAAAGACTAATGGCCGTTGTTTTTTCCAATCCTGCAAATCAACTGTTGAGCCGAAATTTTGAACATTAAATGCACAAATATGCTCTTCCCAACGCAACTCTCCGACCTACCTAGGCGAATCGAGCGTTACTAAACAAATCACATAGCTGATCGGAGGCTCAGATTGATCGATCGAAAAGTTGGGAACAACGGCCGTAATTTTCTCAAATTTCACAAGTCTCGTTTAACGTAATTCAAATAGTTGATAGTATTTTGCAGGTGATTTAACTAGAGAATTACGACAGTTTCTACTTTGCAAAGCGCCCTTAGGGTGATATCTCGGAAAACAACCTAATATTTGATAAGAATTGCTTATAAAATAGTATAATTTATTATGCCTTTCAAATAATTAAATATTAATGTATACTTAACACTTAACATAAAATCTTTACGTCCACTTTGCATAAACCGTGTTTTCCCTTTACGGCCGTTAAAATTATTATAAATAAAAAAACCACAGCTTAATATTTTATATGGCAAGTAAAACTATCTGGAGTTGTAGAGTAAGTAAGTGGTATTTTATTAATGTGATTTTGCACGGAGGCATTAAAGACACGAATTATTAGTTGCCAGGGAGGCTTTTGCCCACAATCTGATATGGCGAGCAGCCGTCGAATTAACTACGTAATAATACGGAAAATTAATGCCTCTGCAGCTAAGGCAGGATAATTTCAAGATGAAGATATCAAATGTCAAGTCTGATGAGATTGGGGAGGTGGAAGAGCAGGGAACCGAGCTGCCGAGCTGGATAACGGGAGAATGTCAGGAAATAATAAGGATGGAAATTCATGCACTTACAGACGCCAGGATTTCCTCTGACGGATGCTGCACAGGAAGCATTTTGCATTTAATTCACGCAAAACAGCAGATAACACATTTGAATGTTGAAGAAGTAAGAGAGTCTTCGACCAAGTGTATCTAGACAGGGCGTGTAGGTCTTAAAAATGACACCGGAACCAAAAATATTGGTTTTCGAAAACATTTATCAAAAACAAAGTCCATCGTCTCACAGTCAAAAGATCGCAAGAAGCATTGGTTTACCTTTAGTTGGTCTGCGAGGAGTTAATTTTTTTCCAGCATGTTCCCGGTAACGGAATTACTAGCTTTGTGAAGATCATTTTTAAAAAACAAATTTCAGGCAGTTAGAAATTTATTAGGTATGGGTTATCCCGGACTTTATTATTAACAATTTAATCAGTTATATGAAGATCTAAAAAAATATGTACATAACATATGAATTCGAGGCAGAGTATCGAGTAACAAATGATAAAAAAATGTTTAATTTCTTCCTAGTAAAACAACTACGTCACGCAAGAGATGCAACGGAATTCGATGGGTAGTAGTTGTATTATGAAATTTCTCGCAGGTGGTGTCACTTTGGGATTCGAATTGGTTATGGGAGGGCTAGTCTATAGTTAATATATCGATGAGGAGAGTGCGTTATATTATTTTTTGAAGAATATGCGTACGTATTGACACGATGCAGTCGATTAGTCTGCAACAAAGAGGGAAGAAATTCTACTAAATCGCCGCTAAGTGATTAAAAACAAAGTACGAAAGTAAAAAAATCGAGGATTAGATATAACATGAGAAGCAAAAGATTCTTGCGTTAAAATCCTGGTCCAACTGTAAGGCTTTTTTCTCATGTAGTTCACTATGCCCCTTTTTTGATTATAGAAAAGTGCCCCAGTTTGCCCCGTTTTAAAGACTTCTAAGTTGTGTTTTATCGCTTATTATGACCACCCCACAATGCCCCATAGGAGACCCCACTTTACCCCTATGCATGGGGCATAGCGGGTCAAATGCCTTTTTTCATTTAAGTATTTATTAGATTAATTACGTTATCAACATTCGCAATGAATTAAGCTATAATTCTAAGTTAAAACTTTTAATTTAATCACATTATTTTAGTTTTTACGGATGTAAGTACCCTACTATGCCCCTCCCCTATGATTTTAACATTTAACAACAATACAAGCGAGAAGCCATTTGTGATTTGAGATGTTTTCACGAAGGAAATCGCTAAACAGAATTTACTAGCAAAAGCGGCAATAATAAAATACTGTTTTTTTGGTAGATGGTCTGAATAAAAAACCTTGGTACGTCCACGGTAGCAACTTCGCAATAATCTACACAGGTATGTCGCTCACTGGAAGCAACGTGCCCCGTTTTCAAATATGATTATCGTAAATCAACGTCCATGCAACAAATTACCGTCACCATTTCCTTGTTACTCTCTCAATTTGCTGTTCCGCTAAATCATAAATGGTTCGCACACCCGTACATTTGTACACTCGTAGGACAATCTATGAATACCATCTGATGCCAATTGGATACGAATGAAACACGAAACGTAATTGTATCAGGTGGAATAAACACGAAGCCAAGTCAAGCAAGCCGAGTCAAAGTCGTAAAGCAAATATCAGAGAACACCATAGATAAAAGGAAAAACCTGGGAGTGCTAGCTTAGTCTTATTCAATCGTTGCCGCTATAAATTATAAAGCCAATTTAATGGAATAGGCCACATATTTATGATCAAGTCTTCGTTTTATTGAACATTCGCAGATCTAGATAAAGATTTGAATGAATTTACTTTATTTGCATCTATGCCGGTATTTGTGCAGATACTATAATATGTATAGAAACGTAGGTACCTACTATTCATTAAGACGACGTACGACCCGAGGTAGAACTACGACAGAACATTAATTATTTAAATGTCGTGAGAATTTAATACGTAGGTACTTGCTAATTTTGACCGTTTTGTCAGAGATAATTAATATATTATAAGAAAGGGTCATAAAAAATGAGAAAATAATATTATACAGCTGTGACTCCATGATTTACTGCTGTGATTTACTATTAAAACCTGATGAATTAAAAAAAAAAAAAAAAAAAACAAAACATAAATTTATTCGGCCCTTTTTTGGGTTAGTTTGTTTTACCTGATTTTTAAAAGGGAAATAAAAAAAAATTGGAAAAGTTTTACACAAATGAAAGAGGGGAGAAGGAAACACTAGTTCAGATCATAAAAATTAACAAGCAACGCCAACGCAAC
Organism: Limnephilus rhombicus; assembly: GCA_929108145.2. Taxonomy (NCBI): domain Eukaryota; kingdom Metazoa; phylum Arthropoda; class Insecta; order Trichoptera; family Limnephilidae; genus Limnephilus; species Limnephilus rhombicus. The sequence continues at coordinate 51,213,580 of OV815280.1, read as the reverse complement.
CTAGAGGCAACAAACATGAATATATGGAAATCAACAAGCAGACAGTCAACAAACATGAAGACGAAGAATTCAACAAATATGAAGATGAAGACGGTGAGGAGGACCGTGAATAAATTACTATACTTTGTGTTTAAATAGTCGATAAAAATTAATAAAATACATTTTCTCACATAATTTACCAGAGTTACAGAGAGCCTTTGAAATAATTCCGCCATGTCGCAACAGCCTAGACGCCACCGTTCCAATATTACCCTTTAATAATTGTTTGTTTATGGGGTACCCACCCGCCATGATTGTACGGCTGGCTACCACACAACTTTACTATACGGCCAGATAATATCTAGGCACTAGGCAGCCACTCGGCCAGTCGCGACAGGTGGGTGTCAGCCGCCAGGCGCCGAAAGCGCGGGAAATGTGACAGATAGACTGGCGGGATTTTTCTCCGGCTGTCATTTTTCATAAGTAATCGATTATTGTTGTTGTTTACTCAGGTGCAGTTTGCTGATATGATTTTTAATGAACATGTAGCTACACTTGGAGAAGAATCCTAACATGTAATGATAATGATTTTTTATATTTCATAGGAATACAGGTATTTGCACTTAACTCAGAGATTGTTTTTATGGGTATTCAAAAACAATTCATCGAAATAAAAAAAAAACTACAAGGATTTAAGAATCTTAATTTTTACACCTAACCTAGATTGTAAAAAAGTCCCAAAACATCTAGAAAAAAAAGTCTCTCGTAAGCTAAGTCGAGTAAAAAAACTCAAATTTTAGAGCAAAAATCGATACATGCAAAATCTTATTCATAAAAATTAATACCTACTATTGTTAAAACCCTTATTCAAAGTTATATAAATTTGCATAACTAAGTACTTTGAAGTTGATCTATTATTTTTCAATTATTTTATCTTATTCATACTCTTTTTATATTATTTTATACTCATTTTCATTCTTTTATACTATGTTATTTTATATTCCTTGATATACTCTATACCAGTGTTTTTCAATCTTTTTGAAAACGCGACCCCTTTACAGGTTGAAAAATTCTGACGACCCCCTTTAGCCATAGTTACAGACAAAATTTAAATTAATTAATTATTTATTAATTTAAATTAATTAATTCGTTAGTTATTTTCTCTATTTTTGTACCAATATTCATTATTACAACCTACAATCTGCAAGGAAGCCGTGAGAGTTTTGAAAGTAAATACGAGGTAAGAGAACGTACCCATACTACGTGACCCACTTTTTGTAATTTTTAACCCCCCCCCCCCTCCCTAAGTTGGTAAGACTGCGTGCGACTTTGACTTGGACGCTCCAACTTGCGCGGGCCTAATTTCAACCTAATTTAGCAGCGTTCGCACACCGCATTCTCGTCGCGGGCGATAGCACAGAATGCTCTTTTGTCCAATTCTCACTCAGTTGCGCAAGAACACCGATGAGTACGGACGTGTTATTTTTAATTTTTGCTCCGCGCGATTGAAAAATGGATAAGTTTCTCAAAAGATCGCAGCCTCCAACTTCTGGTACGAGTGCCAGCGGCGGAGGTGAATCGAAACCGAAAAAATATGATAATTCTCTTCAACTGACATTCTCTTCAATGGTGGACAAACTAAAAAGAGAAAAAGACTTAACTTAGAAAATGATTTGATTATTAACGTACCAAAAACAGTCCACCTTCTCACTGAAATAGTGTTTTTTTTTGTGGTTAGAACCTCGCCTTTTTCCTAGTGTCCGACCGAAACAGGACTTTCTACCGAAACCGAATCTTCGGTAGCTGTCTCAGTTTCGGCCGAAACCGAAACTTTTTTAGACATATTAAAAATCTATTGTTTACTGAAGTTTGGCTTATTTTTTACACTAATACAAACCATTAACATGTGCTAAATGAAATAAAATAAAAAAACAATATTTGAAGTAGGTAGTGAAATACACCTATGTGAAAAAATGTTAACTACTTCTTGGAACTAATATTTATCAATAATCAACACGTATGTACATTATAAAGGAAGGACCTCATTCATTGAGTATTTTAATTTAAATTGCGTTGACAATCCCAACATTCTTAACACTAAATTTACTATTTATTGAGATCTTTTGCAGAGTTTTGGTGCGGCCGAAGGTTCGGCAGAAAATCTGCCGAAACCGAAACTGATGCCGAAACTAGATTTTTTTGCCGAAACTTGCCGAAACCGAAACCGAACCTTCGGTTGGTCACTATTTTTTCCATTTGACGGCGACCCCCCTTCGCGACCCCCCTATATTATTTTATATTCTTTAATATTCTTTTATAATCTTTTATATTTTTTCTTATTTCAAATGCACTATATGTAAAATCGACCTCCATAGCATGTGCCTAGCTTCGTGGTCGAAAAATCCACAAATTATTAAACCATCAAAAAATGAATAAAGAAAAAAAATTGCTTTCATAACATATTTCACAAAAACGGCGGATTAAAAAAAATGCTTTAATAAGAACTTTTTTATATTCGTCAAGCTAAAGGCACCATGGCCATCATTGCAAATAATGCAAATTGGTAGGTGTTTTAATGGCAAAATACATCGATCAATAAAGCTGCATGAATGGTATTATAATATGATTTTCGGAATTGTAGTTACCTTATAATCATCACAAACGTATAATTTATTGACTTTCCAATACAAATATTCCGGAATGTTAAGTTAAATAAGAAGTCCCAGCAATAATTTTGAAGAATTTTATAGCCATACATTCTCTGACAAATTTGCGGTTTGTTCGTATTATTAACAAAATTATAGAGAAAACTTTCGATAATTCACAAAGAGACGCAAGTTTGCGTTGGTAAATATGCTCTTTATCTGTGAAACAAGTGTCATTATTTTAATTGTATTTCGTACTACTTATTGGTAGTTGGTAGTTAAATGCCGACAATTTATGGGTGACGAAATAATGGTCCAAGAAGCATAAATATATATCTGATATCATCCCAACGCGAGTGGGTGGTTGCAACTACTAAAATATGTACTAACTCCAGTATTATTTAAATAGTAATGTTTATTAGAATAGTATTAAATAGATAGAGTGTTTCCAAATATGTTAAGGTTAACGGAAATTTAAAATGGATCAAAGACATTACTTATTCATACAAAATTAGCTATTGCATCAGGATTAAATACGTTTGGTTTCTAATTATACAGAATCATGCACTATATAACTTATAATTGTAATAATATTTAAGTTACATTTTAAAGTACTCACTTTAAAGTGTTCTTGAGGAGTTTTCAAAAAATGGCAAAATCTTTACATACGAGTAGTATAAAATGAAGTCGCTCCCGCTGTCTTTGCGCTTAGATCTTTTAAACTACGCAACGGATTTTCATGCGGTTTTCATCAATAGATAGAGTGATTCATGAGCAAGGTTTTTAGGTATATAATTTGTCAAGGTTTTGTGTAAATTGGTTAAAATATAATAATAATAATAATAATAACGATTTATTGTCTCCCTTTCTTAGTAACAGTAGAGATAATGATCCTCACTGGGATCTCCCGTGCTGAGGATTTCATTTACATATTATAATTTAATTATATAAATAAAGGGAGCGGGCTGGCAAGCGGGCAGAAGGCAGCGGGCAGCGGGCTAGCATGCGGGAGGTGTGGATTTGATTTAACAGATGGCGTTGGTTATAAAGGTTGGGTAATGGCGTAGCGTTGTGTTTCGTTAGCCACAGCAACGTGTGGCCGGGTCTGCTAGCAATAATAATATATGGATAATTTATTATCGTATGTTGCTTTGTAGTGAATACATGGAATAATATTGTATTTTTAAAAAGAGTTACAAAGTATTTATTTTTGTTAACAGACTTCAATAGGTATTATACATTATACTTGATGTGTGGTCCATATATTACATACAATTATTGTTTTACATTATTCTACGGTGATTTAAGTCTCTAATATAAAAAAAAATAGATCTTAGTTTGTTGGCGATGTTCCGAGAGAGTCCTGCTGGAGAGATCAAAATGCCTCCTTCAACCAGTCTCTCCTGATCCGGCCTGCTACGCAGCTGGTGGGCAGATGCATCCACCGCCAAGTCCCAGACAAACCTCACAACTTGTTGTTATTCCTATTGTAAAACTTTTTTTTATTTAAAGTACATATTTTTTAATAAAATGAAACAATGCAACTTTATATAAACCACTTATAAAATGTGCAAATCCGACCGGTTTCGGAACAAACGTTCCTTCGTCAGGGAAAGCTTATACTAATTTGACAGTTTAGAACAATGTTTTATTAGGGTAGGGGTGGAGCCGTTGTTAGTTAATAATGTAGATTGGGTGGGTAGGTATTAGTGTAGAGTGGGTGGGTAGGGGAACAAATCCATGATTGGGCTATATGACAATATTTTTTGTTTGTTGATAATAGATTCATTATTTTTAAGGGATTTTTTAATTTCCAAAGCTTCTAAGTTATCTAAACGTTTTCTTTTATGATTAATATGAAGAATATTTATCCCTGTATTTTTTTCAAAACTATGGTTATTTTCAATGATATGGTTAGCGAACTCAGAAAAATTATTATTATTAAGACACCTTAAATGTTCTTTGATTCTGATTTCAAAATTACGAGTTGTTTTTCCAATATAAAATGAGGGACAATCATTGCATTTGAGTTTATATATTCCGGAATTAGTCAATTTATGGTCTTTATCTTTATCTTTATTTTTTCTTTGTCTACGAAGGAACGTTTGTTCCGAAACCGGTCGGATTTGCACATTTTATAAGTGGTTTATACAAAGTTGCATTGTTTCATTGTATTATAATGGATAACCACAAAGTAATAGCTACATTCAAAAATATACATATTTTTTAAACTATTATTTTATTTTTTGTGTGATTTGTTTCCTTCCTATCTATTTTTTTTTATAGTAGGTATGTTATGCCATTACGGATTACATTACATTGCACAACCCCTGCGTGTAGCTCGGAATAAAATAATTATTTATTAGTATTATAAACACATAAATCTTACACAATTACACTCAATATCTATGTAAATTAGATAAAACACTCAAGTGATTTCAATTTTCCAGACAACACTATAAAATTATGTTTATGCTTTCGAGATAACATGTTATTATTGACAATTGAAAGTAAAGTACGCTAAGAAATAATTTAAGGCAACAAAGACCACACTCAGCGAGATACAAAGAGACTGATCGGACCCTAATGTTACTTTAGAGTGTTATTCAACTATAAAATATGAAATTATACTCGCTAACATTACTATAGTGAATACATTCATTCTAATAATGCATCTCCACAACAATATTTTGAGGTTAAGTGAATTTACGCAATACAATTAGGTAGGTATAGAACACCAAAGATGATAAAAACAAGTTTTCTAAAACCAAACCGCGAGCTCCACTGTCAAGAAATTTGCTCAGCTTTTTATATCTAGAATTTCTAGGTCAACACAACTATTTTCAATTGTCCCGTAATGTCTCCTTAGGGGGCATACATTAATAAATTTATTATCTCACGTTACTTGAAAGAAATATACGAAGTGGACCAAATTTATCTAGGTTGAAACACCGGCCGCCTATTTTGATTTTGGTTTACAAAATAAAACATGCCAAAATGCATGTTTTATTTTATTTTGCGAAATTCAGACACAAATATTAAAATATTTTTCGATCATAATCTAACGAATTTAATTTGCCACCTCATGCAATAAACCCATACTCGAAAAGGTGTTTATACGCAAGAGATTTTACGCATCAAAGCATTTTTTATAGGACTGATAATAATGAAATTTTTTCTAGGCCTATAAAAATACTTAAAAGAAAAATATTCTATTATAAGAAAGGCCAGGATGCGTTCTGCTCACAGCATTTAATTAAAGCATCTATAATATTTTTAGGCGATCAAATTTTCAAACCAAATCACTTGATATTGCATTAGTTCGCATTGCATTTTGTACCTACATATTGTAGGAAAGATGTTTAGCATAATATGCAGGAAATGAAACAGATAGATCCCTTTGTTCTTGATTATTCAATTAAAACACAAAGAACCTTCCAGTTCTGGCCTTCTATGATTAGATGTCATTACTGGCTGTAAGAACTCGCGCAGAACTGTGAGTTGAACGGAAACCGCTTTAACTTCGAGTGGGCTCGGAGCTCGGAATGCCTGCCATGGACTTTAATGATTATTGTTATTTTGAGTACTTTTATTAAAACTTTATTGATTTGACCGTAGGTGGAGATTTACGTTGTCTGTGGGTGTCTACGGATGTCTATGGATCAACCAAAAATTCAATATTTCTCAATATCTAACGTGCATTGATATAAAATACTCAAGATTGAGCACTTTTATAATTCCGGCGGTTACAGTACGACGACGGCACAAAAAAGACAAAAAAAAACTTTCTTTCCTTATCACAAAAATGCTGTAGCTCTTTCTCAAACACTAAATTATAGTGAGACAAATAATGCACGTATGACTGCCTCCTCCAACGGAAAATCATTTTCTTGCATCACCCTCACTCGTATTAAATAAATGAGTTGCCGCGTATCATTGCATCTCCGATGCTAATCTACTTTCAGAAGATTGAAATAACCAAAGCGCACCCCATTTTTATTTTTTTTATTTTAATTTTATTTTTTTTAAAAAGAAAGACAAACATTACCGGGTTACGAATAACCCAACAATGTTTGAAAATCTCGTACTACCACCACAGAAAGCCGAAAATGTTGCTTGTGTTGTGATGGAGGACTTAGCCAGCCGAGGAATCGAACACGCGACGCCCAGGTGGGACCCAAGCGCTATGCCCACTCAACCACTGACCAGTCGCTAGTTTGGAGAGCGACCTTTCAAAATGTAAATTTCACGACGCCAGAGTACATGCAAACAGGTTATTAGAAAGAAGTTCCACTTACTACATATACTATTTATTTTTATTAGAATTTTTCCCACAAATCAATACAATTTTCAAGGTGCGGTTTAGTAGGTACCTACGAACCTACAAACATGTAGATACTTTGTAATATTTAAATATCGAATAGCGTTAATTTTATACTGTTCGCCTTATTTTAATCTATTTATGGTGATTTTACCATAGTTCTAACAAAATTTCCAAATTCGTTAACTGCCCTTGAGGCAATTCAACACAAAAATGGCATTATAGCAATTAGCCCAGAACGTATGTAAAAAATGCAAGATTATAAATATTTAATTTATTTCCTTGACCCTTTTATATGCATAATAACATGTACAATTACTGCAGTGGGTCGATGCGTGAATGGAACCTTTTAAATTTTATAGAATAAAAGTAGGTACGTACCTAATTAAATATATTAAAGTAGGTAGGTACCTACCCACGTAACAATTTATCAATCGATAAGATATTGACCGCATTACATCGGATAGCCGTTTAAATCTATGGAATGAAAAAAATGAGTTTTGGAATTTTGATCACGCGCCGTTTGACAGTTCTTTGCGCGGGAAACATCCGGAGTGGCGGAATACCTAACTACCATGGCGGCCAGCGAGTAGTTTGTGTAATTTGTGGTTGTGGAATTAATTTTATTGAGGTGGGCAGTGCCATTGGAGATCAGATGCGCTGCCCACGACTGACATTTTGTAAAATCTCTGCATCTGTAACAATAATAAACGAGGTATGCTGTTTACTATGTTCTAAACGTTAGATTAATTTTACATGGCGGACGGAATCTCATTGACAAAATAGCAACCATAAAAATATAAACCAACAGCAATAATAATACATGATTGAAGTGATTTCGCACAATTTTTAGATAAAATAGATAATCATTTAGATGGTCGGTGGCTGAATTGACATCACGTTTGGGTCCCACCGAGGAGTCCCGTGTTCGATTCCTTAACTGGATAAGTCCTCCATCATGTAACAACACAACAATTTGGGAGGCGGGTATGGGTATCGCCGCCCCAGGAACCATTTATCGGACAACCAACACCCTTGCCACATGTCGCCCCAAGTGGTTCGCTACGTTTGGTGACTTAGCAGGGGTGCCCAGGTTCACGGGAAGAGTTTTGTCTAGGTCTTGGTAGCGGATACGTTTGCTCAACCACTGCGTGGTGGGCTGGATCGGAGGAGACTGATTGAGGGAGGCCTTATGACCTCTCCAGCCGGATTCTCCCGACCCTTCGCCTTGCACCGCAGTGTGAGGAATAGATTCATTCGTCCGTCACTCCTGGCCACACTGACCCCCAGATTCCTACCCACCCCTCATACCCTTTTCCTTCCCATATCTTCTTCTCCTTCCTTTCCTTTAAAAAACCCTCCACACAGCATCCTCAAAGATGACATAGGCCCCTAGGGAAATTGTTTTCCTCGGTGCCTCCTGATAAAATTTGTATTGTAATGTCCTACCTACACTATCTACCAACTCTGATCACCCTTTTCAAAGCTTTTGAGTGGTGAGCGCTGGCGTCATGAAACATGAAAAGAATTTTCAATCGGGAAATCGAGCTCGGCACAACCATTTTCGGCTTGCAACTTCCTGAGCTAGGGGCTCTGAAATATCTATTCAACCGTTATAAAAGAAAACAAGTGCACAAATTGTTTTTTAAGAAGTTCTAGGATCGATCACCGCCGGGAAATTACTAGCATTTTTCTTAAAGTTGAGAAACCCAACAAACAGAGATTCTTAAATGTTTTAAAAGCGTAAACTGTTATAATTGAAAATGTCTAAAAATCCAAAGGATACAAAGCATAAAAAAATAATTAAAAAACATTTCGAATACTACTTATCTCAATTAGGTGCACAACTAACACCTAAATCTTTAGCGAAAATTAATAAATATTTTAACCACTTATTTCCAAACACCGCGTACGACAAAGATAAAAATAGACCTTAATTGAAGCGTGTATAGATCTTATTTGTAAGCCCATTATCATTACACCGATCTGGCTTATTGTGTGCTAATTATATCCCATTACGGCGGAATTCCGATACAAAATATATCAAACCAGCAACAAACATCGAACAGGTTTGCCATACGAAAGAACTCCAAAACGTAAGTAAGTACTATTCCTACGTGAATTAGATCGCGCTTGCATTATTTATCTATGGGATAATATAATATGGGATGAAATTGAATAATTATTCGTTATTTATTCATATAGGTTAGGTACTTGACCTATGGGTTCTTTAACCCTAGAATGATAGGGAACGAATAATCGTGGTTCGTGACGACGTCGTTGTTTCGAGTTACATAACCTCTAAAGGAGTATAATAATATGACTACTCGTATATTTTGTTACTGTTTTCATATCTTTTCATTCTAATTATTAGTTATCTTTTGGTACTTTTTTAAAATATTATAATGAAATAATGACCAATTAATTCTTAGTAATATTATAAATAAATCTAAAAAGAAATTAAGATTTAAGTTTTTTTTTTTAATATTTGTAGGGTTCGTGATAACTGATAAGTAATTGGATTTAGGAAACCTTTAAAATTTGAAATTTCTTGTGGGGTCGGTTCCTGATTGCAGACGATCGTGATCCCTACACCAATCTTCGTGATGAACAAGTCTTCTCCACTCCTCGCGGTACTGCGTGCGCTGCGTGGAGAGCTGCGAACACCGACGTACTGAACTCCATTGATACTTGAGTCACTCCAGCGCATTGGTGACCTTCCTATGGTTCTTCTGCCTTGCACTTTGCCAGTGACTATGAGATTTATGAGTTTAGGAGTCCTCAGTTTGGCGAGCAACGTGTCCAAAGTATCTTAAAGTACGATATATTGAGAGCCTATTGTGACGGCTAGCTCTTCCAGAATGGATAAATGTGTTCATTTTGGAAGTGGGGTACCTAAGGAACTTCAAAACTAAAGTCAATAATCTTTAACAACATATATAAGAGCGCCAAATGTTTTAAACATAAATCTAAATATTATACGATTACAATATGCACATTGCCGTGTGTTCTGGATGCTAACCACCTTTAACGTAAAACCGCATGAAAAAGGTCTGTCATCTCTTCTACAAGTTTAAGTTTTTAAAGGAGTGGTTGTACTGCACCTGGGTCTTGAAAAGACCCTTATCGCCGCAGGGTACAATAAACTATATACAACACTAGATATAATGTTTGCACTCATACCGAATCGATAAAGCAAGCCCAGGAACATAAATCAAACGTTATACAACCTCCGTAATATTCCAGGTCACAGAGTTCATAAGTTTAAACATATAATACATCATGCCTTTCTACTTAATTTCATATCCTGTTAATGATTTGGGAACCAGGAGGTAAGCATTTAAATTGAAAATTTACCTGTAAGATGGTCAGAAAGCTTGTTTAAAAGACTAAATGCATATTTAACCAAAATAAACACCTTTAAAATACATCCGGCTTCGCTTTCGGCGAACAAAATTATACATTTGGGGAAGGAAGTGCATTTTAACGACAGAATAAAGATGCACGTTATTTGGTAGGTAAGATAGGTAACTTCCAAAAATTTAACAGCCCCATAAAAGTAATGGCAGTTATTATTTTTAAAAACCCAAATTAGCACTCAATAATGGAACTGCCAAAATTACCGACAAGATTTTATCAAACAGGAAGTCATCGATGTAAAATAATTAAGATAAGACTCTGGGCTGTAAATGACTTGTCGGTTTTGTGTTCCGCTGAATTGTTTCAGTCTGCAAACCTGCAGGGTAAAGATTTCCCTGAAGGTGAACAACCTCCGATAGAAGAAAACATCTAAAGATAGAGGTGAAGAACAAATAATTTGGACAGGCATGCAAAACTTGGGTTGAATATATGAAATTCGTCTAAAGCATAAAAATTCCACCGCTGATTCATTCATTCGATAGCGGAGAGCAAAATAATATTTGATTGTCTTTGAGCTGGTTGAAATTCTTGCAAAGTTTAACGGAAATTAACGTAAAACGTTTTATGAGTGATAAATTATAATCTTGAATACTAATTTAAGATCATTCATATTTTATCTGCCTGAGTGACAAATTTAATTTAAAATCAAATTTCAGTGAAACCCCGATACGATATTTCCTGCAATGCTTAGTTTCGCTGGAAGTTAACACACATTTTGACATACTCAACTATAGACAAATAAGGTGTCATACATTATAATGTAATGAATTATTACAGTGAGTCATGCGAGAACATTGTACAACACTCCGACCTAAGTTCAAATATTCATTAAGTAAAGGCGTAATTGAATGTCACAAGAACTGACTGACGACTTTTCGAAAGCGAGAATTGCATTGAACAATTCTATCACACATTTCCGTTTAGAGTACATGAACAGATTATCGTGCACACTATTTCAAAAACTTCTATCGCCCGACTATTTTCATTTTCGTGCTGCGTTTATGTAAATTGAAATAACTATCTATTGTCCGCATAGTTTTACATGATTGACATCACAATTACGTCGAATTCTGTTAAGTCCATTATAAAGCCATTCTCCAGTTAAGTCCCCGATAATTTATTTCAAGTTCTTGCACTTTTCCAATGGATAATTTAATTTTATTGCGTCTGTATCTCAGGAGACAATGAGATTACTGGGGGTATGTCTCTGGTAGAGTCTACCACAACATTCGAAGTCTTTTGCATAAAGCTCCAGACGTTTTACCCTTTTGCTTTGGCGGTGTTTCTTTTTCCCCTCAGCTTTGAAATGGATGCAGAATCCGATTTGAATATTAATAAGTCCTTTTCAGATTCCTGAAGGACCTGTTTCGTCGTGTTCTACTTAGTGACACTTAAGCAAAAATATTGAGACGACCCGTGCATTCCTTTGAAGTCTTTCGTCTTCCGGTTCAGACACAATAATTCCACCAGATCGCTTGAGAAACAAACACGATACATAAAATTTTAAATTAATGCATTTGCAAAATAGCATTTGTAGAGCAGCTTTTTTCAAATACCACCCACACAGAGCTTCAACAAAGCTAGGAAATAACTTAAAATTTGTTCATTTTACACGTCAAATACGAGTATATTTATCTATAATTTTAGAACAAAACCTAAGCCGAATAAACTACAGTGTTAGTGCTTTTATTACAAGTCTCCATTATAGCAACTAGTTAATCTACAGTGTATGCTGCTGATATAAAAGCTCGTTAAGTATTCCGCTGAGAAGGTTCCATCAATATTGCCAAGTTACTTGCAACCACTTCGGGACAGACCAAGTTCGAGATAATTTAACCACAAAGCTTACTTTTGAAAGGCTACATAGTTTTTTTTACGAGAAAATCGACTTACCCTCTTTGCCTGAAGATCGTCTAGTACTAATGTATGGATGAACGACTATACTGGAATCCTTTAAATCTTTTACCGTATGGTACTTTGTTAGCATGGATTGCGGTCTGTAGAGAGTAGTCGAAGACTTATGCCTAGTAAACAGAAGCATTTTTATTGTATGATTGAATTGAATTATCTTTATATATAAAAATCAAAATACGCTTTTATGTATTTATATGAGATGTCTATGCGTTGCTAAACCATTCATTCGATTGCGATGAAACTTTGGGGATTTGATGTGCGCATGCCCGCGATGGTTTCTATATCTTAATATATAAAACAAAGTCGGGTTAGTTACACCATTTATAACTCGAGAACGGCTGGACCGATTTTTATGATCTTTAATTTGTTGGATTTGTCTCCGCCCCGAATAGTAGAATAGCTATTAAAACATCGGAAAAATTCACGAAAAAAATAATTATGAAGAAAATTCTTTTCCTCATACATTTTGTATGGAACGAATTTTCATCTTTTGAAGAAGCTGCAGGAATATTGTGATAAGTATAATATTGAGTAGTGAGTGAATTCCAAAAATTCAAAATCGTTAAATGTCATTGCGCTGATTGTTTTGCTTTTGTTCTTAAACATAATATAATGCTGCCCCTCTTTCTTACACACAAAATGTAAACAGTGGAAAATGGGACAAACGGTGCACGTATGTCTGCACCCCTCCAAAGGAAAAATACAATAATTATAACAAATCTCCCTCACACGTATAAAGAAAATAAAACGCAATTCCCGTAAGTAAGTGGGAAAGTAAGAAAATTACAAAAATTATAAATCCGTACACAACGCCATCTTTGATACCGACAAAAACAAAATACGGATAGTTGTGTATCGGTAATTGCTTCATTGTTTAATTTTTAGCTTGTGTAGAATTTAATTCAGCTAATAAGTTACCACAACATTTATTGATTCTTAGGCGGTACGAAGTTCGTCGGGTCAGTTAGTAATAATATAATAGTGAGTTCTGGCATCAATTATGCGTTGCTAACCAATTCATTCGATTGCGATGAAACTTTGGGGATTTGCCGTGTGCATGCCCACGATGGTTTCTATATATAATAGTGAGCTCTGGCATTATGAAATTTGTATAAAAAAATTGCAATGGGTGGTACGCGAGTTTGAAAACTGAATGTACCGGGACTGAATGTATGGAATGCGGGTGAGGGGGGTGGGGAGAGGGAAGGCAGAGGCGGAAGAGGAACGGACGAATGGGAAAGGACACACAGGGAGGAACAATTTCTTTATAAAGTGGCATGACAACGCATGTTGGCAACTCGCTAGTTAACAATAACGCTGTGGAATCAAAGAATGTTTTCCTCAAAAATATTGAAAATCAACCCTCTTATCATTTGAGTCTTGATTTTGTTAGCCAAATCTCGTGCTCGGTTGGACAAATCTCTGTATTCAATTTGTATTCAGCCGCGTATCTTTCTATCACTTCTTATTTATTTATCTCGCCCTCTAAATACTTGATTCTTCTTTATTTTAGCTAGATCGTTCCTGACCCCGGCCGGGTCACGTGCCGGACGTGCCGCGAATAGGAAGCTATCCCGGTACCCCCCGCACTCACACCCACCATTCACCAGACACCAGACACCAGACGTGAAGACCAATTAAATTGAAAGGCAACAGGTAAGGAGTAATAGGAAGACGAATGGAAAAAAATAGAAGAACTGGAGTCATAAGGTCCTGGGCAAGAAGAATTTTACACTAAAACGATGAGAAAGAATGACTATGAAGGTTATTTGGTAAAACAACTGTCAATAGCAAGTGAAAATATTAGGAAAATATAGCAAGGAAACAGTCAATTACTACATTAGTATTAAAAGGAACGATGGAGATAAGTTAACAGTTCTCGATAGATGCCGGGAAGAGGCCGATACACCAAAACTAAACGCATAAAAACCACATTAAAAAGGATAACAGTTGAATATCACTGCTACATACATAAATACACAATTTATAGTATGTACACCTGCCCTGATAATCGACATTGTAGCGCTGTCCGAAATGTTGAAGAAGCGCAACAAGGCATAATAACCCAAAAAATAATCACGATAACATTCAACATGTTTTCATTTAAATTTTCATATTTTGAGATTGTAGGATGCAAATGGACTCTACAGTATAGCATTATAATTATTGGTTTGTTTGTCCTGCTGGACGAAGGAGTGTTGGTATTGGGCTGGTCGAGGAGTAAGACTCTTGCCCGCAATCCGAAAGTCGCGGGATCGAATTTAAATTAATATAGAGTATAATTGCGACACGTTCAAAAGTGCCGGCTCTAGACGGGAGCATTTGAGGTTATTCACCAGTTACTCGCCCTGGTATAAGTAACAGATGGTTACTCTATCAAGGCTCTCGCAAGGACTCTAATTTTTTTGAAATAACGAAGCTACGTTTAGTTTAGAACGAATTTAGACCGCCAATGTCCCTGCATACGTTGTTAGTAAGCAGTATGCAAGTGCTTAGCGGGAAATACAAGATACAATATGTATGACAAAATATAGACAAGATAATGGGACACGTTGGTGACAGTCCACGAGGTGGCAAGCACTGGGTGATTGCATCCAGTGTATCCTACAAGCACATGCATGGGAGGAAGACACTACATAAATAATAAGGGTATGGCAAACGGGTGGGATTCCTCTCCAATCAATCTAGCCAGAGCAGCTAAGACTCTTGTGAGATATTTACATAAAAAAAAAAATAAAAGCCATCGGCTATTTCCGTAACCATTCGTGCAATAGACGCGAACAACTATAAATGACCCTCCTCTAGGGTACCATTTAACTGACATCTGTTGAGACACCTAAAAACTACATATAACTTTCTATACTAACAAAGGATGTTGAAACTTCATGTATAACACAATGATACAGATACCGGTGTACATAGGGTTGCCATCCGTCCGGGTTTCCCCGGATTTGTCCTAGTTTAGAGGGCGTCCGGGGAGCGTCCGGGCGGGGTTTCTTTTGATGTCCGGGTTTAAAAAAAAATTTAAGGTGTTAAAATTTAAAGTCAAACGTATACGTTTGCCCTAATATATAATAACTTAAAATAGTCTCAGTGCTTTTAAGATTTTTGTTTAAAAATTTAATTGAATTTTGTTAAGCTTAATATTTTAATAAGGTTTTGTTTTCATAACAGAGCATATTAATAATTTGTGTTTTATTTTAAGAATAAAAAAATTCTAACTGATTATTAAAACAATTTGCAACAAACTGTATTAAGATTCTGTTTTGTTAGGTACATTTATAACGATGATAAAATATGACTAAATTTAGATACGTTTTAGGATTTTCACGGCCAAAAGCATTTTCGTTATTTGTTTTTGGGGTGTTATGCCGTGTGGCGCTACCTCCTTCTTTAGCCAACGTTTCGGACATCGTTGCAGTGTCCATCATAAGGGCAGATCCGGCAGATCCGGCAGATCCGGTAGATGTGACATCCGGTAGATGTGAAATCTACCGGACCTGCCGTATCTGCCCTGATGATGAACGAATGATGTCCGAAACGTTGGCTAAAGAAGGAGGTAGCGCAACACGGCATAACACCCCAAAAATAAATAACGAAAATGACTAAATTTAATCTGAAAATAAATAAATAGGTTATTTAAGACAATTTCAACTGTTTTTTATTACACTGACTATGTTTAAAAAAACCTGTTGAAATGTCCGGGTTCTGGGCCCTAAAATCCGGGGTTTTCATCCGGGATGGCAACCCTAGGTGTACATAAAGATACATGGGTAGTAAAACGTAATTGATTTCTGAGTACTTTCTGTGCAATGTTCCATCGTAAAATGCAACAATTTCTGAAAGTGCTACACTAATAATTAGTGTTCTAGTCTATTTGTTCATCCCGTAGAAACGGTATTCTTCACCAATAACGAAGCATTGTACTGTTGCAGCAAATAAACCAGCTCTCTTTGATTTTATCTGACCAGTAAAGCCAAAGTACCGGCTTCAAATGACGCTCGAAGCTCACAGAGTTGAACCCTTTCATGACCCGACCGTTTGTTCGCGTTGCCGATACGAAACTGGTCTTAAAACAATACAATCTGCTGTAACTAATAAAGGATTTCCTTTTCTTTACTACAAATCCTACATTTCTTAACCCTAAGAACGCCACATACAAAGCAACAAAACAGAACAGTACATTTACGATACGCGAGACCATTACAAAGGATCTAAAGTCTAAACATTCAAACATTTTAAAGCTTTCTGTTCGGTGGAATTTTCAAAATATATAGACGATTTTTTGTCCTAAGAATTGCATCATTTAGGTTATCTCAACTATCAAGCAGTAAATCTGTTTGGGTAGTCCAACAGTGAGCTCTGAAGCCACGAAATTTGCACACCTATTTATAATTGTAATTTCTAAGTCAACACAAATAAATTTCAATCACGGATTTTGAAATACCACTGAAGCTGAAATTGTTAAAAAAATACCAAATTTTTACGTTCCATATTTTTCAACCGTTAAGTAAGAAAAAAATTGTGAGGGAACTTGGGCGAAACCGGTTAGCAACAACTAACCAAAAATTAAAGTAGGTACCTAATAGTAATAATAGTTTTTGTCTGACCAAAAACAATTTAGCTCCACATTGGAGGCCCCATTTCCCACAGGGCATATGTCATCTTTGTGGATGCTGTGTGGAGGGTATTTTTAAGGAAAGGAAGGAGAGTAAGATCTGGAAAGGAAAAAGGTATGAGAGGTGCGTAGAAATCTGGGTTTCAATGTGTTCATGTCATCTGCCGTCAAGACCTAGACCCTCACCCCATTTTTTAAATTCAATTCAATTTATTCATTTTAAAAACATTACAAAATTAACATTTTTTTAAAAGGGAGAAAATATTTAAGATAAGATAAGCAGATTTAAACTAACAGCAACAAAGCTTGCCGTCTAAATTGAGCTTATTGATGTAAAATATATGGATATTGTGATTCAACAACAACAAGACAGCTCTCCTGACTGGCATGACCATTGGCAAGTTAGTTCTGCAAGAACCCATAAACCCTGGCACTCTTGCTAATTCACCAAACTTGGCGAACCACTTGAGGTGACCTACGGCAGAGTTGTTGGCTATCCGATAAACGATTCCTACTCGGGCAAGAAAAACATAGTATATGAACCGATTTCCTAGTACGTAAGAATTCTCTCCTAAAATGAGATTCGACTCATACTGAACTCGGTTACATAACATTGAGTAACACATACATTATTACATTATTAGACATTCATCGTGCAATATTCTCCATGATAGCTAAAAGCAGTTCACGCTCTTTACTGGGTCATGTGTATTTTCTACTTTCGTTTCTCTATCGCGAAACCACAATGTAACCTTTGCGCAATACGCGAACTGTACAAAAATTTACACCCAAAAATTTTGCGTTTATTTCTTACCACAGTTCATTGGTCGGTTTTTTATAACAATCTACTATACTTCAATTTGGGGATATGGGTACCGCCGCCCCAGGAACCATTTATTGGATAACCAACACCTCTGTCATAGGTCACCCCAAGTGGTTTGGTGACTCAGCAGAGGTGTCCGTGTTCATGGGGTGAGGTGTGTCCGGGTCTTAGCGGCAGATGCGTCTGCCCACCAGTTGTATGGCAGGCCGGATCGGTAGAGAATGGTTGAGGGAGTCCCTTTGACTTCTCCAGCAGTAGGTACTCTCGCGGAATATCATCTTATACCGCTGTGGGAGGGATGGATTCATACGTCCGTCACTCCTGGACACACTGACACTGGACACTGACACTGACCCCAGATTTCTACCCACCCCTCATCATACCCTTTTCCTTTTCAGAATTTCCTCTTCTTCCTTTCCTAAAAAGACCTCCACACAGTACCCCCAAAAACGACATAGGCCCTGAGGGGAATATTTTTCCTCAGGCTCTCCTATATGGAGCTAATGTTAAAAAAAATTTATATATAATTTATATATAATAATTTATGTAAGTATGCGCAATTACTTGTTTATATAATATAGCTATATTTCTTTAACTATAATAAATAATTTATTATTGTAGTTAAAGAAGCTGAAGCTGCAGACCAGAGCCACCTCTGGTCTGGAGCTCCAAAATACCTGAAAAATACCCTCGACTCTGTGCAGAAACGGGCGGTCCGTCTAATAGATTCTCCCATCTTAACAGACGGATTGCAATCTTTAGAGCACAGGCGTCGGGTGGGAATGCTATCCTTGTTCTACCGGTATTACAATGGAAGATGCTCCGAGGAACTAGCATCATTGATCCCTTCGGCACCGGTGTATAGCCGGGAAACACGCCAAACGCGTGCCCAACATTTGTACACGGTTGACATTTGTCACATGAGAACGGGTCGTTTCTTCGACTCGATTTTGTGTTCAACAGCTCGGCTGTGGAATGATTTGCCGGCCTCTGTGTTTCCTCCTTCCTACAACATGGGTCTCTTCAAGACCAATGTTCATTCCTTCCTCTCCTTAAAAAGAACCTCCACACAGCATCCCAGATGAAATAGGCCCCGAGGGAAATTATTTTCCTCAGAGCCTCAGTGTGGAGTTAATGTAAAAAAAAAATAATAAACAAAATTGGCATTTTTATAATAACTTGCTTTACTACCCTGTTTCGTACTATGTATATTTTTATTATGTTAATCGTTAAGTGAGTAAGCTAAATAGCTCATGATGGAAATTACGTTAAAATGAAAATAATTTCAGATATTCTATGGAGAAAATGTTGTACAAATTTCAAGAAGCCAGGGCTCACGGTACAAGAAATTTTGACGTTTCAGACAAACAAAAAGATTTCCGCTTTATATTTCAGATTTAACACAATTGAAATCAGACTACCTTTGAAAAAAAAAACATGATTGAAAATTAAAATACTGTATTTAGTTTAATCATTGAAGAAATGTTAGCGACACTCAAACGAAAATTAGAAACAGAAAAAACAAAAAAGATTCGTTCGCATCCACATAAGAATTGAAACTCGGACCTTAGCTTGCCGGGGTTCTGCTCTAACTACTGTATTTAGTGGTCAGTTTTGAAGACAATCAAATCATAACACTTGCATCAGGTAGTTCAGACGTTCATTTCGCAAACAAATTGAATAAAAAAACCGTTAGGGGTCGTGTCGAAATACCGCATTAAACGCCTAAGTAGAGGTCAAACTAGTAAGAGGTCGATTAACTACAGAAGGGGGTAAGCCTTATGGGGATTGATTAACTGGCGTTATGTTAACAAAAACGGCGTTAATAAAAGCATTAACTGTGTACTTAACCGTGCCTTTAACAAACGGCACATTTAACTATTAGTAAGGTAAGACTGATCATTATAATTCTGTTATTGACTAGATGCGCCATCCACTAGAAAGATGAATCCTAATGAAATTTGACCCGCCTAAGATTCTTTAAAACAAAATAAATGCTATTTCTTCACAGGGGTAGGCAGTTGTGAAGGTGTGTCACATGACTCCGTCTCGACAAGCACTACTGGCTCCATTCATATTTGAATACCGACGGACCAATTGTGTCACAAAACTTGAAAAATACATCGAATTCCAAATTTGATATTCAAGTTGTGTGAAAGTTCTATTTAAGTTTTGTTATAATTCAAGTATCGTGAAATAGTGGAATAACAATAGAACTCTCACAGAACTTGAATATTAACTTTTAAATATGATGAATTGTTCCAGTTCTGTGAAACAACTAGCCCACTCTTCTGTTATAGGTACCAACTCAAGTATGCATTTGTTCCTCATGATCGTGCCTTCATTGATCTTTCTTGGGCTGTCCCCGACGTCTTTTTACATTCAAGTCTTCCTGGGATAATATTTCTATTTTTGAGAGTGATAATTCTTCCTGGGATTTTTAACAACTGCTCTTTTCATTGGGTGTTATAAGTTTTCCTGACACTACACCTGATTAAAATGAGAAAAGTAAATAAAAATCTAATTTACATATTTTTGAAATTATAAGAGAAACGGTTTTAATAAAAAGAAATCGAAATACCATTCAAGCTAGCATATTAATTATTATATTCAAAGATAATCAAAGAGGATTGAAGAAGAATCAAAGAGGGTTAAAAAAATAATAAAAAGAAGAGCCTATGTAGTATTTTCTCGGTCTATGATCAGGGGGTTAAACGTCTTGGTCGATAATACAGGTTCTTATGTGTTTCCTCTCTATTGCTGCAATAAATCTGCAGGGTTTAAGGAGGTGTAGGCAGCATTAAGCCGGTATTACATCGGACCTGGCTCAATCTAATGAGATTAGTTTATAGTCGGCCCACAGCCGGTGCTGTCCGCTGAGGTACTGCAGACCGTAAGTAAGTACTGGATACAACCAACAGCATTAGTCACTTTGCTTGAATCTCTCTGTGTATTAAGCAAGTTTTGGAGCAAAGGTTATCTGAGAAATGTTATTAAATCCACATTTCACGGAGCATTAGATTGAGAAGTGCATTTTTGGAGAGAGAGAATCAACCCACGTTGGAAGATAGAGCAGTCATTTATTGATGTTATTGGTTTACTTAAGGTTCTGGTTTACTCGTATCATACCTTTCAAGAAATACTTACGTAAATTATAAGCAATTTTCTGAGCGGGGAAAGCATATTCGGTATCGACCTAATGAAACACCACCATTCAGAATCGAAAAGTTGCTTGAAATAATCTTAGTTATTTTAGTTACAATAAACAGAGCCAATTTCACAAGTTTTCAAAAGTTGCCTTCTGTATTCATCTCTTTCACTAAATTATAATTCTTCTGTTATTATTCTTTCTTATCTTAGGCTGGCAATTTTCAACCCTGCAGGATGGTTCTTGCTAGCAATATTCCGCAATAGGGATTCCATACTCTGAAGCTCTTGTGTGAACAGAGAGAAGCAAATAATTATAATAACCTTCACAGACCCACACAAATCATGAAAACTGACTCTACTTATAAAGATTAACCCTAAGAATTTAAACAAAATAAAAAAAACACCTTTCAAATAATATGAAATTAAAAAAATTTTGTTAAAAAAAGATTATTTTGTAGATAAGTTAGTAAGACAATTTACTAAGAGAAATTAGTATGTTTTATGATGCAGGTTATATCGGGTGAGAAGATGATAATTAAAAAATTGATGATATGATTTTTTAAAAAGCTGTAAGAGAACATGGCGAAAAAAACCAGTTTAAATTAACAAGGTACCTACTTATAGTAATTTACATGAAAAATCGAGACAAAAATAACGTTACAAGTAAAATAATAATTGATCCATAAGAGCAGCAAGGTCGACAGGTTACTGATGCGAATATCACGACCTGTTTGGCCCGCTAAGGAAATATCAACGGGACCAGACATCAGCGGACAACTCCACAGTCCGCAGTCTGGGCCCTTTGATCAGCGATATGAATTATTAATCTCTTCATCAGCAGGCTTCGTTAATTTTTGACGAACTGGTAATTCTGTGCCCGGTCGTTTTGGGCATGGTTGAAAAAATGTAAATCGAACACGTGTAGTTCTCACACATAATATGTACATTAGTTAAAAATTATCGTGGTACAAATGTAAAACTGATTTTATTTTCGAATTTGGGATTTGAAACTTTTGACAGATTCAATCTTTAGCAATCTATATAAAAAAGATATCAAGTGGTTTTTTCTAATCGTATTTTAATTATTGTTCTAAAGAACATGCGTCATTCCCAACTTTGGCACATTGGAGGACCCACTACTTTCCCGCCCTGGTATGGGTAACAGATGGTTACCCCTTCAAGGCTCTTGTAAGGACTCTAATTTTTTGGCAAAAACGACTCTACATTTGATAACGAAACTAGACCTCCAATGTCCCCGCATACGTTGTTTGTCCCCTTTGGCACAGGTGAACATTCGGGAGCGACGCAAAAACGCCTAATTTTTACTTTGGCTTGGTGTGGTTCAAAATGACTTGATTGTGGAATGATTTGCCGACTTTTGTATTTCTTCAGGACTAAGGTTCACTTCTTGCTTTCCCCCAAAAAAAAAACTTTCTTAAAGCATCGCTGAAGATGATAAAAGCCAGATTGAAGTTAATACTACAAAAAATAAGTAAAACCAGATGAGACGGAAAGATTGTGCCATGAAAATTATGCCATGCATCACACAGATCGGAAAATAAACTCTAGTAAAAACCAAAGCAACAGACATAATTGATTGCGCCAAAAAAAAGAAAATCGGTCAGGGGATGGAGAACACCAATCGACAAAACTCTTCATTTAGGCGCGCCTAACGAGAATGGGCTCAAGGCCGTACTAAAACACACTGGATAATTGTATAAGAAAGATTCGCTTTAAGCGGCCTACACACGACACTGCATTTAGTGACTGCGGCAGTGACTGCAGAGAGGGTGGAGTTAAGCGAACTAGCGCTGTCTCGTTCTAGCGGCCCTTTAACAAACGAGACAGCGCTAGTTTGCTCAACTCCACCCTCTCTGCAGTCACTGCCGCAGTCACTAAATGCAGTGTCGTGTGGAGAGCCCATTAAAGCAATCGCTTATAAACCAAGTTATATTTTACAGACATTTAAAAAAAAAAAAAAAAAAAAAAAAAAAACCTTAAGGATATATATTTTTTTAATTTTATCTATTGTTGAAAATGGTATGAACTGACAATAAAATGAATGATAACATTTTGTTTGATCTCTCAACACTTTTTTGTTAATTCATATATTTTTATCACTTATAATTTTCTCCGTTTATCATTTTATTTTTATATTTCATTATTTTGCTTTTACTTAACTGTTTGGTAATGACCGATATTTGCGTGTGTTATTTTTATTAAATTGTGAAATTATTAACCCCGATACAGGCGAACCCTAGTGGGGTTAATAATTACATGCTAAAAAATGTATTTAAATTGTGAAGAAGCAATAAATAAATAACGACCAGATAAACAAGAGATGGAATCACATGAAAGCCTTGGCACGGAACCAAGAATAACGGAAATAGGAGTTCTTCATCCACTACAGGACATACCGATGGCTGTTGATGATATCGATTTAGATCTATACAACCTCATTAAAAACTCTTCACAATGATCGATATGAAGAACACTGAACCAATCAATTATTGAAACAACACAAGTTCATAATTAAATGCGTCATTAGTTACGGATACATCGATACATGTCGTGTTAGATAATAAAGTAGATGATGGCAGCGCCTATTGAAGTAATCGAATGCTATCTGATTAACAAGAGTTTAATCTGAATTGATTACTGGAAAAACTATGTAATCTAATGAATTAACTATTTCCGTGAAATATTGATTATCCTAAAACTGAAATCGATGATCAATTTTATATTACAATCAAAATACAGTAAAGTGATATATTTTATGAGGCGATTAAATTAATTGATTGCTTAATTCTAAATCCTAAAATACAGAAGACAGCGAACAATATACAGAGCTATGGAGTTTGTTATTCAAAAGTTGAAATAGAATTTCTAAATTCCAAAGCTGAAGAATAAAGATAAAACAAGACAAAACTTAAGACATAAACAAGCAGTGGTGTACATAAACAATTATGGCCACCACAATTTGTTCGGGGTTTCGTCGTGTTTACCGAAACGAATTCTTGTCCCATAATGCTGTTTGTTAACATATTTCACGAACAGTCGTCAAGGAAAAGTTTATGGGCAATAATTCTAAAATACAAATTGTTCCTGATGGTGAATGATTTATCTTGGAAAAATAGATAATTAGAAAAATAAGTTGTTGGAAATATGCCTACAATTTTACCACGAGCTTTTAGCGGATAACATTGATTGTAATAAAACATGAATAAAAAAAATCAAACGTAAGCCTATTTCGTCGTTCATTCCAGAATGAAATTCTGTATAAAATATGGAAAACCATAAATGTTGAAATTGAAATAAATTCTCAATTCGATTTCACGGATACCTTAAATGATTTTATCGGTGTTAGAAAATGTGTTGTCGATATTTCCCCGTGTGGATAAACAAGCGACACGCGACGTGCGACATGAAAAACAAATCGATCAGCGTGAATAAATTTTCCCACGCCTATTTTGTGGAAACAAACGACATCATAGACAATATTTTCGCTTTAGGACATTATCGATAATATTTTCTCTGGCATGGATTAATATTGCCGATATAGACAAACGTGTAATGTAGTATCCTTGACTTTTACAAATCATAATAATTTACTTGTCCAAACTTCAAACAGTCACATTGTTAAATATAAAAAAAGAATAACATTGATTCATAATCTAGTATGGCGTGGGTTTCCTCAAGGCATTGACCTTAGGCCTATTGTGTAAATAGACAGTTTATCTTTACGAAGTTTAATCTGGACGCCATATTTTATCAATCTACCACCATGTTTAATCGCTCACGGATCCCACACTTTGAGAGGATAATAAATAAAAATTATTAAAATAAACAGATAGTCAAAATTTACACGAAGATAGCATCGCGTGTGGCTCCAATAAAATCAATTGTGGAGTGACGATTAATAAAGTTAAATTTGGTAAGAATTCATTCATTTCATCACTATTAGAAAAAATAATATAGTACATGTGCAGGTACTTTACCAGTACTTCACCAGGTTGCATTATAAATCCTCTGTTAGAAGGGAGGTAGGTACTCACCTGAAAAAAAGAGAAAATTTGGTTAACATAAGAAAACATTAAAATCCATCGTTGAGAAAAGTATAAAATGTCAAATCCACACACAATTGGAAGAAGCAACAAAACCTTAGCAAATCTTAATTAATGAAATAAATAAAAATTCTTGTGATAATTCTTGTCATTCAAATGTTTCTGTACGCCCTTCACAGCCTCATGTCAGTTTTAACGTTTTGAAGTTGTATTAAAATTTCTAACATTCCCTCTCTCGCTCGAGGGGTCCCGCCGTAAGAGCAAACATCGCCTGTTGACATTCCCTCTCCCGATGTCTGATGGAATAAATACGTCTGCCAGTCTAAACCCCGACCAATCAAACCGTTTCAGGTTTCGAAACCACGAAGGAATAGTTAAAAGGAACGAAGCCACAAACCCGCGGCGCTCAAAATTATTCAAAGACAAAAGCAAACGTTCTGCGACGTGTCTTGTAATACGAACGGGAGCTAGAGGCATTGTGGGACTCGAGTTTGTTGGATAATGTAGGTACGTACCTGAGATATAATCCGTGTGAGACAGGCTTTAGATACCACAGATCAAGATATCTCCAGCGGTATTTCCCTAGATGGAAATAAAATATCGGAATACGAACCGAAGAATACGGAAGAATTCTGAAATCCATCGAAGGTATTTGATACGCTCGTAAATTGGTTCACGATCCGAGAATTGACACATAAAAAGTAATGTAATAGAATTCATTGGATAATTATACAATTACGACTAAACGAAAAGCACTCCAAATCAATTGGTAATAAATACAGCCACGCTTATTTATGATGTCGTCCAGAGTCAATGGGCACTAAATTACTAGAAAAAACTAACAATATCGTAATTTTTTTTTATAATTACACTTGCAAACTGACCACCGACATTAAAGACACGCAATTATTGTTTACATTCGAGAAAAGCTTGGTGATAATTATTGCTGTACGCGATATTTACGATTTTATAATTCAACAGATGAATAAAATGGCATAAGAACATTAAAAGCTCCACTGAAGCCGACGCCAAATAGCGCTGGTGGCAATTCTCATCTCCCGCTGTTGGCAATTAAAACAGATATCAGTGGTGTAGACTGCAAAGGCTGTAAAATTGTAGAAGTTATAAAGAACACATATGAGAAAACATCTTTTGCGCATGTCTCAACATTTCACTGAACGGAAAAGGTGTTTTATTTTATTTATTTTTATTTTATTTATTTATTAATTTTCAACGCCCTGATGGGCTTTTACATGACAAGTTTATGATACAGAGACAGTTTTTTTTTTTTTAATAAAAAAGATAAACTATAAAAACATAACAAGTAAACATCATATGAAAGGTAGGTATACAGATAAATTTAAGGAAAGATAGTGCATTACAATAAAAGAGAAAGTATCTTAGTTGTGAATGGCATAGAAAATAAATTAGTTGGTATGTTAGTAAATACAAAATTTACAGGTGACTGATTAAATGTCATAAATAATACATGACAAAATGCAAGATACATAAAAAGAAAACGTTAACAAGTTTTTAAAGAGAGATAGAAATACACAAATATACGCAATAGACCCTACGTGATGCTCCTTAGAAATCAAAATATTCTACATAAAAATATTGTTCAGATATTTCTTGAATAACGGTAAACTTGTATTAAATACATCGATATTTGAGGTATATTTGTTCCCTAGTGTGTGTAGTCGAGAAATTGATGCGTGTGTGTGGTAGTTGGTTAGATAATTATTGTTGCAGAATAATATGTTTTGCCTTGTCGCTCGAGTTGGTACCTTAAAGTCAATGAGATGCAGGAGTTCGCAACAATCTAATTCGGAGTGAATAATTTTAAACAAAAAAGTTAGGTCGTTTATTTTTCTTCTGTTTTCTAAGGAATGCAATTTAAGTGTATTTAGTAAAGATGTGTAGTTAATGTGTTGAATAGGTATGTGTAACTTGAAGTTAATAAATCTTAAAAATTTGTGCTGCACTCTTTCGATATTTCTTATATGAATTTGATAATATGGGGACCAAACTATGGAATTGTATTCCAGCAAGCTGCGTACGAGTGACAAATATACGATTTTTATAACTTCCAACGAATCGAAGTCTTTGATTGTTCTGATTATAAATCCTAGTGTTTTCATTTGTTAGTTATTTGTTGTATGTGTTTTATAAAATTTAATTGCGAATCAAACACAACTCCAAGATCCCTAATTTCTTTGACTTTTTCTAAGATTTTATTATCTATTGTGTATTTGAAAGATAGTGGGGTCTTTGTTCGACAAAATGTTAGTGTCTTACATTTATC
Source organism: Limnephilus rhombicus (assembly GCA_929108145.2). Taxonomy (NCBI): domain Eukaryota; kingdom Metazoa; phylum Arthropoda; class Insecta; order Trichoptera; family Limnephilidae; genus Limnephilus; species Limnephilus rhombicus. The sequence continues at coordinate 51,186,341 of OV815280.1, read as the reverse complement.
GATATTGAGGAATAAGTTGTTTGCGACACACCGATTTTGTAATTTGACGATGTTTGACTGTAGGATTAGGCAGTCACCTATATTAGATATTTCTTTGTATAATTTGATGTCATCGGCAAAAAGCAGAACTTCTACATCGTCGAAACAACTTATGATATCATTTATGAATATTAAGAAAAGGATGGGGCCGAGATGACTCCCTTGTGGTAGACCACTAGTTGCATGTAACAACTTAGATTTAGAATGTTTAATTTTAACAAATAAGATTCTGTTAGACAAATAACTTGAGAACCAGTTTAACAACTTGCCTCTCAGTCCTAAGGCATACAGTTTACTAAGTAATAATTTATGTGACACTTTGTCGAAAGCTTTTGAAAAATCTGTGTAGATACTGTCAACTTGTTTTTTTTTTTGTAAAAGATTCTGTAATATAGTTATGGTTAAGTAACAGGTTAGTAGCAGTTGACCTACCAGAAACGAATCCGTGTTGGTTTTTATCAATTACTTTTAATATTGATGGATAAATTAAATCGAGAACAAGGGATTCAAAGATTTTCGGGAGTGCTGATTGTATGCATATAGGACGGTAGTTTTTAATGTCTGTGTCGTCACCTTTTTTGAAAATCGGGGTAATATAACTAGATTTCCAACGGGTTGGAAAATGTCCAGAATAAAGTAGGTGGTTAAATAGTGCGGTGAGTGGACCTGATATTGCAGATGCGCATTGTTTGAAAAATATTGGTGGGATGTTATCTGGGCCTGCAGATTTGTTAAGGTCAAGTGAAATGATTTTATTTAAGCATGATTCCTGTGTTATGAGGCAATTATGTAGATGTATTGTGTTTTGATATGTGTATGATGGTACGTTGTTATCTGGTATTTCACCTTCGTATACACTTTGGAAATGATCCGCAAACAAATTAACAATATCAAAGGTGCTATTGGCTATTTTGCCATCATAATGCATTGTGGGGGGGTAGTCTGTACTTTCATTGTTTAATTTTTTAACAAAATTCCAAAGATTCTTTGTTCCTAGCGCAGTTTTCTCAACGGAGGTGATGTGTGCTTTATAGCACAGTTTCGATAGTGTTTTACATTTCTTTCTTGTTTCTGAGAAGTTTGAGTAGTCGTTGATTTGGTGAGTCAGTTTAAAAATTTTATGTAGCTGTTTTTTTTGTTTAAGTAAGAGTATAAGATCTGTGGAGAACCAAATTGGATATGTTCTGTGTTTTGGTGTATACGAGGGGACATAAGATTTTATATTTTCAGAAAATGTTTCATAGAGTTTTTCTAGTATTTGTTCGGTATCACTGTTAGTGGTCAAGATGTTCCAATCTGTATTAGTGAGTTGGTAGTTAATAGACTCGTAATCAGCGTTTTTGAAGTTGAGTGTTGTTTGTTTCAGTGGTGGATTGTTCGTGTACATATTTACTATAATGTGTAAGGGGGGATGATAATTATCCACCGGAACGAGCTGATCGTCTGATATTTCAACACACAGTTTAGAGCTGTTTGAAAGGGCAAGATCTAGAAAGCGATCACATACATTAGGTACAAAATTATGTTGATGCATATTTAAATAGTTTATCGTATCTATCACTTCACGTGCTGGGTCGTTAGAACTTTCGTTAGTAATATAACCATTGTCACTAGAGTTCCATTTCAAATTGGGAAGATTATAATCGCCGACAATAATTATTTTCGATGTAGGATTTTTTGACATAAGAAATTCGATGTCTTCGCAGTGTTTCTTGTAGGTTTGGATGTCGGAGTTTGGTGGTATGCATACAGTTCCAATGATGATTTTTTCCATGGGAGTGACAATTTGTACAAGAGTGACATTTTATCACACATTAGAAATAAAGAGGATACAGAAGTTATTTAATCACTGTTCCTCAGCCTGGTGGGCATGACAGTTATAGATATCCCAGGGCTAGGAGTTGAATGGATCAATAAATATTTATTACCAAAGCTGGTAACTTCGTGCTACGATTTCGAAAAGAGATAATGTATGGATAGTTAACAGGTCAAATACGAAAGAATCGATATAAGACTTGAGTACCAAGCTTGGGTTCATCTATATCTCACCTAATTTGATATTAGAAATGGACGTATTTTGCCTGCGACGTAAGCATTGTACCGATTATAATATTGTTCTCATAAAAAAATCAAAATGCGGTCCATTTTATGTTAGCAATTCGTAAGCTCCAGGTCTGGTGTAGTCAGGTACAGTTTATGAATTTGATCCAAGTCTTTTGAATTTCTCAACACGCCACTGAGCAAAATCAAATTATTTAATACCTAGCCTGAATCTGTTTTGTCTGTTTATTTGTCTGGACGCGGCTGGTTGTAGCTCTGTGCGCAGTCCACAGGTGGGTGGCGCGGGGATATTAATAATGCACGTGCCTTTCAACCTGTTCGGCCCACGTGTGAAGGGACCTGCGCGGCCCACACCACCCAGCCAGAGACCGAGCCGGCGGGCACCCGCGGCAGGCGAACCAACGCGAAACGCGTCAACGTCGCGGCGAGATGCGAACAAATCGACAAGTTTATGTACTAACTGCAGTGATGGAGATTGGACGAGGTGTTACCCCCTTTCTTAATAAAAACGAAAAAGTTCTCATGGACGTAACCGTACGATTTCTAAGGTATCATGACAAAGCAGAACGTTGAAGGAGAAGGAAGACAAAGAACAAATCTAACCCAACCCATTCTTTCGTTATGTTTTGTTTTGATACTTGTAGATTTCTTTTGACTTAATTTGCCAATTGCTGGATAAAGACCTCCTTCCTATACTTAAAATGTTCCTCCATTTTGGATAAATGTGTATCATTAATTTAAGAAATCTGCTTCTCTTGAAATCGTTACTTCTATGTTAGGTTCTTCTTAGTGGTAAATTGTAACATGTTTTTAATCCTTATATGATCAAAGATTACCAACGGGCAAGAGTATCTTGTCAATTTAACGCAAGGTGTCTATCATCAAGCCTCAAGACCGAAGTTTAAACAATCAAATCATTTGTATACATTAGAAATGACACAGAAAAGAAAGATTATTAGCTCGATCGAGGCAATATTCAATACCATCAATTATGGAGGGCTTTATTTTTAAAAAATCCGACAGCAAAAAGAACAATCTAAACAAAAAATAAAAGTAAAGTCTACAACATTCAAGGCCTTCAGCTAGTAAGCGAATAAAACCTATCTCGTATATTGCATTGCAATGACCCTGTATAATTATAACCACGTATGAAATTATAACCAAGCAATCGAGAACCTTAATGCAATGGATCAAACTGCCGGGAGTCATAGAGCAATCAAACGATGCATCTGATTACAGCCTCGATGCATCATTGAAGATTGAAATACTAAAGTAAAAACTGCGCAAGCTAGAAGTGGAGCCGTACATTATCAGATCAATAATAATTATAGGCAGACAATATATTATTGGTAAATTTCAATAGAACGCAGTTATGGACTCAATCAAACTGCCAATCTGACCTGAGAAAGAACCCAAAATGAACATGGAACCAATTATTATTGAAAATTACATAGGTTAACTTAACACGAACGTTTTTATGGCATACCTTATTCAATTGTGCAGGTAAATAGAAAAGAACTCTTACAACTGAAGATAAAAGTGATAAGAAGTTTATTGAAAAAGCGTTGAAGTGTTTTGATAACTGATCTTTGAAGTAAATAATATTTCTCTAAAATTAGACAGGATGAGTATTATTTATCGTCTTATTTATAAGATTGTATTGTTATTTATTAGTACTGAGTATTCGAGTTCAGCAATTTTTCAATTGATTCGCTTTTGATTGATTCGTCTTTTGAAATTGCATCAAGTGCACAAACAAAGCACACCAGAGCAACTAACGAAGTGTGGCTCCAGACTTGATTTGTACGTCTCAAAGGTCAGTATCGTGTCAAATGCGCAAATTAAAGTGTGGATATCCAAATAATAATACCCGATTGAAACAAGACATCATAAATTTACTAAATATGTCTAAAAAGCGGGTCACGTTAGAATTCAACGTCGAAACAGCTGATTAAAGTTTTAATGCTAATTAAAAGCCTACGCACTTAGGACGAGTTGTTTTAAAATTTTTTACGGATTTATCAAATGTTTGAAGTAAATTTTCACATGCTGTGTAATTCAAATTTTGTGATTATTTCAGTGTTATGAAGCAACTGGCCTATAATGATACAATAACAGAAATTGAACAGAACTTATAAAGAACGTGAAAATTAACTTCAAATATATGATAAATCCGTCAATTTTTTTGAAACAACCCGTCCATAATTAAAAATCGAAGCCATACTAGTTTAAAAACTACAGATTATCAAGGGGTCAGCCTAGCTGGTCTAATTCAACTTTTTTAACAACTATTAATTTTTGTAAAAACTGTGAAAATTTTGAAAGCAATTGTTATTGAAGTCGAAACATACAGCACGTGAGTGTCAATTTTTCTGAATTTTACAAAAATATCAGACTTACAGTGATCAGTGATAGGCATGTAGCTAGGAGGAACTAAAAAAAACAGTTCGTGTATAACGCTCGTCTTAACACGAAAATTAATCAGATTAGATTGTAAGCGGTCAGGGAGAAATTTGACACGGGTAGAGAAGTAAATAATAGCTGCTACAAATATTTTATAAAATGACAACAAGCTAATAAGAAGATATCTCGCGGTTAGCAAACAGGGGTCATAGAGGGACAGTCCCGTGTCTCGAGGATGGGTTTATGTCATAGGCAGATCGGGTTTCTGGCTCGATGCCTGATGTGGACAACGTACAAGAGTTAATGTATCAAATTCAAATTGTTGTTTGTACATGGTTGATCCCATCTTTCACCCCATCTCAGCTATTCGTGTTAGTTCCACGTACTTTTTTGTTGGTTATGTCAGAAATCTAGTTGGAGTCGTTTGTCTTTTGGTCGACCTCCAAGGAAAATGAACTACGCGTGGACGTGTCGTGACCAAGGACGAATTAACTGAAGAGAATCACAATTGGAATACAATATGTCAGCGACGCGTAGTATCTATCGTGCATTTATATTTTACCTGTTGCTTTTTTGATAATGGTTGTCGATTTTTGAATTACGAAATATTTGCCTCGGAATGATTGTCCTTCAAAAACAAATATTGTAAATTTTCTTTCCAGCACGACGTGAGCTAACTCAATATTCATAAATAAATAGTCTGAACAATCAGTCCAATATTGAAAATGATACTTAAATTCACAGTAAATAAATGTGAAAAATTTAAAGCATAACTAAAATTTCCCGCACATATAAACGAAAATTGTGTTTTTGATAAACCCAGTAGTTTATCAAAAGAACATTGATATTTGAAGAAAGAGCGTCTGTCCGTTCGCGATATGACACGCCAAATCGATAGGCAAAATTTACTGTTCATACATAAATTATGTAAACAGTATGTATAAACATACCTACACAGAATTGACTTTCTCATAATTTTAAATAGTTAGTAGTCTTTACCGGCTTTTCAAAATAAATAAAAACCAAGCGTTAATTCAAATCGTTTCTGTTGTTACATTTTAGTCCGATAAAGTAATTTCCATTTTCACTTTTGAATTATTTCAAAGTTGTAAAATGCTTTTAACAAACAATTAAAAGTGATTTATTATCACATAAAACCGTTTTAACAGCGTAGATATCCTGTGTTACATTTCAATTCAATCCAATGCAACATATCTGTTACCTGCAACTCAATGAACTCGATAACTCAATCAGTATTTATTATATTCGGAAAGAGAAAGCCTCCCTTTGGGAGCGATTGTTCGGAGAAAATGAGAAACTGTTAAGAAACAATAAATCGTCCATTATCCGTCACAGCTTCGTGATTCAACATTAATTAAATTCATTTCAATTTAACGGTTCCGTTGCACAACCTGCATTCATTGAAACACAGCGGACGAGAATAGCCCGCCACTTGTGGGTAATCGAATGCAATAATCATTACTGGGCCCTTTGATCTTTACATCCGACTCTTTACGGTCGTTCAATTACCTACGTCATATACATTTTAAAGATGCATTTAAATCAAAAGTTATTTTGTTGTTAACCACTTTATTGGAATTTATACATTTCGTCAACTAGTTTCGGTTACATTCTAACTGTAATGTCTTTCTTTTATTCTCTCCAGAGAATATTGTAATGTGGTACGTAATGGGACCTGTATTCTATAGTACTTATAAATTTATAAATGGGTGCTTATTAGGTTCTTTATAACGCAGTTACTGTTTATTGACATATTGTAATTGTAATAATGTTTCTGAGGACAAACGTCCTTTCTGGGTGTATGCTAGTTCTGATCTGCCATCTGAAACCCAATGAGTCTGTACATTTACCTTTGGTCACCTTCGGCACAACTCGGCAACGCGACCATGCGACACAAAGAGCCCATTATTATCATAAAAGTTTGTTAGGATATAACCGTAACTAGTTGAAGAAATGTATAAATTCTAAAGAAGTGCTTAAAAACAAAAGAACGTAAATAAAGTCAAGCCAAAAAGTGATTGCTTTCTTCGATAATTTTAAACAGTTCTTTGAATCATAGCAGGAGTTTCTTATTTTAAGTACTTAAATCCTTATTTTTACGGAGATGTGTATGTCTCTAAATCAAAAAGCAGATATTTTTGTTCGTTATAATACTCTGGATACGAGTTATACAATAGAACTCTCGAATAATGAGCTTTGGATTAAAAAATTGAAATTAGCGCAGCTTTTTGCGTGGAATTTCTAGATTACACCATTTTCAATTCAATTTGTTATAATAGTTTTCAATTATGAAAATAATATAGAAGACAAGTCGCAAAGGCGTGAAATAACTACTAATAGTTTTAAATTTAAAAAAAAGGTTGGGGTTACTGACGATCAAGTTATATTGTATCAGCCATGAAGTTAAATTTATAAGATTCGTAAAACCTACAATTTATAAATTACATAAAATTGGTCACATGTCGTGCACTTGGACAGGAGTCGAAAGTAAAAAGTCAGAATCCTAAGGCAACCACTATTTATTACACCACGGGGATTATTATTATTCCCTCATGTTGGAGAGGGTTCAGAAGAAATTTTTGAGATTTCTTTACCTGAGGAAGTATGGCTATTATCCGTGGCTCTACCCTACCCACTTTCTCTTGGGCATGCTTGGTGTGAACCTTCTATGAGTCAGAAGGGATGCGCTCATTGAAACACATTTCTTCAAACTGATTCGTGGAAGGTTCGAAAACTCAGCTATCATGGAGAGCATTAGTTTCTATGTTCCCGATGGTTATCTCCGTCATCGATAGCATAGACTGTTTTATCTCCCGGCTTGCAGAACTAACTTGCCAATGGTTATGCCAGTCGGGAGAGCTGTCTTGTTGTTAAATAGAATCACTTCGGATATCGATATGTTTAATAACAATGAAGAACAATTCAGACAAAAAGCTTTGTTGTTGTTAGTATGATTGTGCTTCATTGAAATATAATTTACTTAAACCTGTTTAAATTTTAAATTTTAAATTAATACTCCTTTAAAACGAATTGAAATTTTATTTTGTAATGTTTTAAAATGAATAAATAATTGAATAATAATAATTGAACAGTACCATTAACATAATGACAGGGTTTTTAGACGAAAAACTTGAAAAGGTACACAAAAGTAAATTATCAGGCAATTTAATATGGTCTCACAATTTGTGCAGTATCGGCTGATCTTTATAATTATACACCAATGCTTGCACCACCGTTAAAGCATTGACAACAGTGGGTGGCAGTCTATCACGTTCAGAAAAACCGATTTCGTTTGGTAATCATTCGAAACAATGCTGCATTTACGGGCGTTAAAACAACCAGAGGTGTGATTGTTCTCGATTATCGAAAGCTGACATTATTGAAGTCTGAACAAGTGTGAGGCGTTTGGAAAGCAAGCTTTTATGGGACATAAAATCATTTTCAATGCATCTACCTAGGAAACGCAGAAACTGAAAGTAACGCAACGCGAAATAGAAATATGGATGCTCGAGATCACCAGAAGAGGTCGGATACACTAATGGACAAGGATAGATTTAAACAAATAAGTAAGGCTAATGCAGGAAGAAGTAAGAATGAGCTTTTATGAAGAAAAACAAACATTGCCACCCTCAAAGGAATCACGCCTTCACTGAAATTAAAGGAACGTGAAATGAAAATATGAATAAATATAAGCATCACCCAAAGAGATCGGAAAGTAAATGAATGGACAAGGATATACCTACTTAAACAAAAGTAATTACGTGCTTGAATTTAACCAAAAGATTACGGGACAAGAACGGGCAAGGCACATCGCACATAAGATGAACAGTTTTCGTCATTTTTTTGTGTCCCAAGGCCGACTAGAAAACAGCCTGGGTGCGCGACGGATTTTGAAGAGCCATGTGATTAAGTCCATCGAGAAAAATAAATTAAGGCAGTCCTAAAACCGACGAGATAAACAAGTAAGGAGGAAATACGATCGCGAAGGGAGAAAGCAGCTAGAGGATTGGAAGCATTGTACAATATTTATTGGATTGTCACGGTGGGTCTGAAGTTTGCCGTGGCATATCTGATACTGCAGCAATGTATAAAGGAAAACTAGAAAGTCACAAAAAGTGACATTGGCAAGAAAGCAGAACAAAAAAGCCTTCACAAATAAACCATGCAAAGACTTTATTTTAATAAAATCCATAAAAAAAACAACAACAATTTAAGAAGTTTATTGTATCGTCCTGGTGAAAGACCATCCTGCAGTACCAACTCGGAAATGATTAGTGACATCTAAAACAAGGGAATTATTTATTTATCAACTTCCTATCGTCCTACATTACAGAAAGATGCTCCTGCAAACATGATAGTTACTGAAAACCTTGCAGTAGGTATAACTTATACAGAAATCAATTTAAATCTCAACGTAACCACACATTATAAAATAAATAGGTTTATTGGAACCATATGGCTCTCAAACGATTCAGAGAATTCCTCTCAAACGAATCCCCTGATGATTAGAGAGTCAATGAGTCACTGGTATTATTACTCGTATTTACTGCATTGAGTTCGCAGTTAATTTCCTATTTTCTATTGACCATTATCCGGCACACGAGTTGTCAAAAGCAAGACGGCGTTGTCTCCCAGTCGTTACATGGTGTCACCGGAAATATGTTTAGAGGTAAGATCGGTTGATGTTTGAATCAGTGGCGTAGCACCTATCAAGATGGTCTCAAAAATTTTCGTCTCGATACACGAGAATCATTTCTTAGAGCTATGAGCTTTTGGAAGCCTGAAGGAATCGAAAATCTGTTTAGATTCTTAGTTCTGATATCGTGCTTCTGTGGTAACAGACCCCAGATCTTGGAATAGATTTTCACATAAACTAAGATTGGTAAACAATATTACATAATTTAGAGTGAAACTTAAACTATAACGATATAACAAAAAAATTGAAAAATTTAGATTTATGGCTACGAATATCTTCGTCCTTTGACTGAAAGAATACACCTTTGATCAAATGTACGAATTAAATTTTTTAGCCTGCTGCATTAATTTCGTAGTCTTCCGTATGCCCCAAATACGCCGCTAATTATACACCTTCAGATGAACTTGAAAATGGACTGTAATCAATTTAAAGTAAATGGTGCTTGATGGAATTGGGTGATAGTAGATAAGACAAGGTGTTGGAAGGATAAAGGAAGACTAATTTTATTGTTGCAACTGTGCGAAAGAACACAAAACATAATCATTAATATAGGTAGTTCCACCGCGATAACTCGAGATAGTTATCACCAAATGAATGATTACGATTAAATCAACAACACCACCATCTTCCATGATTTTTTCTTCTTCTTGATTTCTTCTTCTTGGTCAAAAACAAAAACAATTGAATCTGCACAATTTTCTTGCAATATGTTCCAAACAACACATTGCAAAATTTTAAACAGTTTTTCAGCAAGGTGATGGTTAGAAAAGGTAGGAACTGGATAAATAATGTCATTCCGGTAGGAACCGACCACGTTCTCATTTAAAGGCCAAGCATGCTTCTTCATTCTGTTTCTTCACTGGTGTTAACTGAAATTAAGCGGTATTCAATAGAATTTGCTATGAACGCGTGGGGCCCACATAATACTGACTCACCCAAGAATTCAGTCACCACGCCACTGTAGATTTAAGACGATGGATGCAGCATGTTACAATAGATTTAGGTGGATTCAAGCGATAAAGGCAGAGATTTATATGGGAAACCAAAGGACGAACGCGGCGAACACTTTACAAGAGTATTACTTTATATCTTCGACTCCCACGCGGAGACGACAACATCTCGAGAGTTGGGCAAAGATCGTCGAGAAATAAGCAAACATAATCATTATCTGCCTCAATGTGGGTTTATTGCACCGCCAGGGGAGATATCCAGCGGTTGCAATGATTGTAATTGATAGTCGAAACCGCATGTGAGAAACAAACTTATGTAACGAATTCTTCAAGTCCAACTTTCTGTTACAGAATATTATTTTTGAATTTGGTTATCTGCGAGAAAGCGGAAATACAAATCGTAAACTTTAAATTAATATTTTAATAAATCAAAATAGGGAAGCTTTGGGGCAAAAACCATTTTTTATATATTTATTAGCAATCAAATTAAGCTAGCGCTAAAGAGCGTTGACGACCCTCCCTAAAATTCGGCAAATATCACCAAAAATCAAATCTAATAATATTAATAAATATAATACTCTAAAAGTATTAAGTTGAATTCAACCGGCTCGGGTTTTCTTCATTTGTTTCATTTGTCATAAGCCACGTGGGGCTTATGACAAATGAAACAAATTATTATGACAAAAAAAAATTATCTTTACGCACAGAGAGTGAATGTCGACCATTGTATTGCAATTTCTCCAAAATATGAGCGGCGCTCATCAATGCCCCGGAACTCTTCAGCGAGGCGGAAATACCCGATGTCACAATACATTTATTTTTCGCCCCGAGATGGCACCATTTTAGTTCACAGTTCGAATACAGATAGTTCCAGCAGGTCGGTATTCTTAATACAATTAAAATAACACAGGTAAAGCATATTCTTTTATCGTATAAACCGTAATTTATTTATTTATTTATTTATTTATTAATCATTAACGCCCTTATGGGCTTTTACATACATTTACATTTTTATGTTTTAGTGCATACAGGTGTGTTTAGAATACAAAGAAAACATGAATAGTTTTTACACATGGTACATATAAATAAAGCTGGTAAGTAAAAAGTATAGCATTATACAATAAAGAGAAAAAAATCAGTTTTATTTGTATATACGTATATAACAAATAATAATAATGGTGAGTTTTTAATATATGTGCAATTTATGTGTTGAATACAAAGCGAAGTTGATTTTAAACAAAAATACATACTACCGACTTGCACCGCACTAAAATTAATATACAAAACAATTCCATTTTGACCAATTACTTTATCGTCAGAATTTCTGCAAGGAATTCAATTTCCGAAGACGAAATACTTTATACCATAAATATACCAATCCCCTTTATACTGAAACCATGGAATAATGTCAGATACTTCAGTAAACTATCACGGAGAGGACAAATGAGTTCGATAATATAATATAACAGAGTATCTAATTACAATCAATTTAAAATGTTAATCAAAGTATAAGTCGTTAAAGTAAATTTGTTATTATTACCTATTACAACGATAAACAAGAACAGTTTTTATAAGGTTTGTTTATAAATTATAAATTACTAACCTTTATTACGCCCTATATTGTAGGTGTTTTGACGGAACTTAACTATGAGGGTTTACAATAAACTGTGCACACAAAATTTCAAGATGGGGATTTATAGTTCTATTGTAACTGTTCCAATGATTGAAGCCAATAACATTGTTTACAATAACTCAAAGGCTCAAGCCAATTACCAATAAAGTAAGCGATATAAATACGATATTTTATGAAGTGGGTGGTACGTTAACGAGTGTGAAATTATACGCAATATAACACTTAATTAAATTGATATTATTTTAGATTACTATTCGTAACAACCCAGAGGTTATTTAAAATATGAAAGCAATATTAATAAATCAGTAAATAAATAACTATTTAAATCCAACAGCGGAATTTTGTTGAAGAAGAGAAAATTTGATTCTGTATAACTTGGCTTGGCTCAGTGGCCGGAGTCTGTTTTGGAACAGGAAAGTAGGCGTTGTGGATATCAAATTACGCGTACCAACCTGCACAACACAAATGGTACAGTGAAAAATTGGACAGAAAGCTTCTACGCCCTTTTTGCGAGAAAAGACCCGTACTGAACGCCTTGAAGCGGGTGACCAAAAAACATAAACCTTTTGGCGCAACCCCCTTGGTGGTGTAACGTGTAACCTTTATGGTGCAACTTCCTTGGGGCATACAATTGCATACGTGAATGGAGAATACAGATTTAGTACAACAGCAAAATATTATTTTAGTGTAGACATAAAATTCACAGAAGCGAAGCCAGTCCACAATAAAGTGCTGGTACCAACCCTGATGTATGGCAATGAGGCATGGAACTGGTAGAGGAAGGATGAAAGTAGACTGAATACTGTAGAAATGAGATCTCTAATGCATGTGTGTGGTAAAACCATGTATGATCGTGTGAGAAATGTGGAGATGCGAAAAGAATGCAAGGCTGATGCAAGCGTAATGAGTAAAATTAAGAAAGGGATGCCCAGATGGTTTGGGCATGTAGGGCGAATGAATAAAAAAGTAGTGTAAGGAGAATATACGCTGCAAATGTGAATCCTGAAAGAAGTCGAGGACGTTCGAGGAAGTCAAGGCACGATCAAGTGAATCAGATATTTGAGTGGAGCTATGTCAAGAGTCAAAATAATAGAAGAGTGTATTATGAGACGATGTATGAATGTGAATGAGGCAAGGAGTTTATGCCATAACCGAGTTGTTAGGAGGTCCGTCCTCTGCAAAATGGCGTGACGGTTAGTTAGTTAATTATTGAATTTATATGAATCTTCTGCCAAAGACGTTACATATTATATACGTTACATGTTATTACTTATGATACGGGATAAATAATTCAACTGATTATGAATAAGTTATGCAAAGCAAGGTGTTTTTATAAATCTGGTATTGATAGCTATATAAAAGCATACTATATTACGTTGTTTTGATTTAATCGATGGATTATGATGTTATCTTGAGCTCTATAATAAAATTTTAATAGTAAATGTGAGAAAAGTGTCTCTTTAGCATATCAAATTGCAGTTGAGTAAGACACTTTATGATTATTTGTCTATTTTATATATTAATAATCTGTGGCACAGTGCTGCAGTGGGTAGACTGGGAAAATAAAGGTCGAGGGTTTAATTTTCAAACCCACTCTTTTCCCAGTCGGTAAGTTCATTCTATTTGATCAGTAAGTTGTAAGTAAGCCAAAGTTCAAGGTGAGGATGATAATTCAACGGTAACTTTATATCTTGAGATAATATTGAGTACTTGGGTAAGGTTAGGCCCACATTGACCAAGGAATGGTTGTTTGTGAAACTATAAAAGATTTCACAATATCCCAAACAATTAGTCTTGCAATGTATTTTACACTTCCACCATAATCAAACTGTCAATTTGATTGCCCTTATTATAAGTGTTTAAGTTACAAGTAGGTACCGAAACGCATTACTGGGCCAATTACATCATTCTGTTAATACAATGTACTTCAATAAATGAAATACCATTCCCAATAATACTTAAACTACGCATTCTTGGAAGAAAATCTATATTGCAAAGCTGCAAGTCTGATTCCACAGTTAAAACGTCCATCGATATAACAACTCTAAAAATGGTGTTTAAGAAATTCGGAATTATAATTCGTTTATAATAATTCGGTTTAATAATTCGGCATATGTATGAGTAATTTCATAACAATACCCCGCCTAGCTTCGAAAGCAGAATATCTTGGTAGATGCATTTGCCCCCGACAAAAGATAAAAAAGCCATGCTTCTGGCGATCTTCTGACTGCGAGATAGACTGTGATTTTGATAAATGATAATGTCACATAAATATTATGTGACTAGTGCAGTTCTTGCCTATTTGGTTATTTTGTCTATGGTATTTTTTTTTGGAGACAGGTAATTTTTGGGAAAGAGAGATTCTTTTTTTTGTTTATGGTCACTTCCTCCCGGGCAGAGATGGGCTAGCTGTTCGTGAATTGGTCACTCACCATTAAGGTGTTTCAATTTCGTTAAATCATGTGAATCTAAGTTGATTTTAACTTAAAAAGGCATTCATTCAATTTTCGGAACCAACAATTTTGGTTAGATGTCATTTTTAACATGCACACGCCCTGTTGATACCTAAACTAAAATTGTTGTTTTGTCGGTTGATGATTCTTTCTCAAGTTCGTCTATTTTTTTTTAATAAGTAGAAATAAAATAATAGGTATACTTTTTTATTAACTAGATTTAAAACTTGTATCTAGTGCGTATAGGTATGTTTAAGTAAAAACATTATTCCCCACTTATCAGTATGTTTACGAGACCTAAATAATATAACCCATTTAAATAAGTCAAAAGCAGTCCCGTCATTATTAAACAATTAAGAACACATCTCAATTTTATGTGGAGAAAACAGATTTCAAAGTACCACACAAAATAGAGAATCTATTGTCACAATTATTTTCTTAGTAAATTGGCTTAACCGGTAAAAAATCAATTTAGGCATTTTCAAAATTGCAATTTAGAATCATACAAATAATTTGTCTAACCACAGTTTGAAAAGGACTTGTAAGCCGAAACAGCTGTCACAATAGTAAAAAAAACTAAAATTCTTGCAGAACTTGCATAACATTATTAAATTGAAATGAAATTAAATTTAAAAAAAATTAAACGGAGTTGTACGAGTTAATCTATTATCTAACATCTATCCTAAAACTATATGTTTATAACAGATTTATTTAAATAGCTAGACAATTAGCAGCAAATAAATAAATTTTATTAATGGTTTTAGTCAGTGTAGTAAAATGATGGTAGATATTAATAAAAAGCCTACAAGACAGTGCACATTTCCTATCTACAATACATTAACCGACACTCGCTTTACGGGCCTATCACGTCCAGGCATCGTTTATGACAGATCCGCAGATATAAAGTTAAGCCGGAGGCGCCAGACCAGATCTGCCCCTCCCCCCTCCGCTGGACCAAATTGCCCCCCTCCACCCTACCCGCTGGACAAACTCGCCCCGCTCCACCCTACCGCTGGACAAACTCGCCCCGCTACACCCTACCGCCGAACTCGTCCACCACTACTACATTTTACTTGCTAATTTTTACACTGGTTTCATTCCCAAAAGACAAATAACCAACTGAAATACTAATAAAACATGACAACACAGCAAAAGGGATGAGCAAATGTAAGGGACGTTACGTTGAAAGCTTTGCAATTAAAAGTTATTTTTTCTGTGTTTTTCATACCATAGCTTTCGAGCCATTTATGGAGATCTTTACCTGGAAATTGGATTGCTTTCAATAAGAAGTAAATTAAGGGTACTGAGTAAAAATGTCAGCCTTTGCAGAAGAAATTCAAAAGAATTAAAAAGATTTTTGATTAGGTTGTTGAAATAATTAAACAGTTATGAATCGGTGAATCCGGAAGAGCTTTACAAATTCGACAAATTTTAAACAGACAATAAAATACGGGTTTTTATATGGTCATGTCCAGATTGTTCAGTCGAAGAACTCGGCGCCGCTGAAAGAACAGCCAGATTCTTTCTTTGTAAGGATTTACGAACAACCGTGTTAAATAAAGGCACAGTTTAAACAGGTCAATCCTTTTTATTATCCAATCAATTCCCCCTTTAATAATATAACAGTAAAAAGCCCCAGTCACAAGTTTTTGCAAAAGAAAATGATTCTAGTAGGTAAATAATAATAATAATATTTATTTTATTTTTTTAAACTAATTTATATAGCTCCGTTTTCGTGAAAAATCACCACAAGGGCAATGGTAAACAGTTAGTTGCTGCTCAATTCTATATTGATAAATAAAATTAACTACAGAGACATCTATTGACAATTAGGTGAAGAACTAAATTAGAATAAATGAAAATAATTTAGTAGGCAAGTACCTACAACCAAACAAACCGTTTGCAAGCAAATGGTGATGAGAATGATTTTGAAGCTTTCGAAAAATCATGATTATCAAATAAAACAAAACAAATGGATTTCAATTTTCCGTCGAAGATGCCGTCTGAAAGTCTGAAGGTAATGAGACTATGGTACTTATCCCTAATTGGGTTATGCTGTGAGGCTGAAGGTAGAGGAGAGCGGAAGGAGATGGGGCAGAGAAAGGAGGGAAGTACCTATTTAGAATTTCAAATAGATTTCGATTCTGGATGGTGGTCTTTCACCAGGATGATACTGAAAGTGCCCTGACCACTCTGGAACGTGCCCCAAATACACCATATATATTTTTTAAATTAGCTCCACACAGGGGGCACCGAGGAAAAATATTTCCCTAGGGGCCTATATCATCTTTGAGGATGCTGTGTGGAGGGTTTTTTAAGGGAAAGGAAGGAGAAAAAGATATGGGAAGGAAAAAGGTATGACGGGGGGGTAGGAATCTAGGGGTAGGTGTGGCCAGGAGTGACGGACGTACGAATCTATTCTTCACACTGCGATGCAAGGCGAAGGGTCGGGAGAATCCGGTTGGAAAGGTCGAAAGGCCTCCCTCAATCAGTCTCCTCCAATCCAATCAGCCACGCAGTGGTTGGGCAAACGTATCCGCCACCAAGACCTAGACAAACCTCATCCCATGAACCCGGGCACCCCTGCGTAGTCACCAAACGTAGCGAACCACTAGGAGTGACCTGTGGCAGGGGTGTTGGTTGTCCAATAATTGGTTAAGTATATAATAATACCCGCCTCCCAAATTGTAATACTACATATCATTTTAAGTTAATATATTTTGAAATAACACAAAGTAGTCAAATAAAATTTTCTTACGCATTCAAGGATTTGAACTGGAGAACTCCGGATTTTTAGCCGCGCATTGTAACCACTTAATCATTGTAATGGCTTTAGCCGTTTTCATATTTGTGAATAGATGAGTGAGGATTGTTTTTGCGTATATCTGCCGAACTTCAAACACATTCATAATATTAAAGATTAAGTTCGAATCTGTAATTAGAGGTAGTCTAAGAATTAATTTCATAATAGTTTTCTGTGCCTTTATGATTGGGTCTAGTGCTGATGCAGTACCGCCTCCCCATGCTATGATACCATACTCAATAATAGATTGACAGACTGCAAAATAAATCATTTTCAAGTGTTGTAAAGTCGAGAAAGTTTCGTATCGTTCTAAAAAAGTGCATGGTTTTTCTTATTTTGTTTGCAATTATTTGAGTGTGAATATTCCATTTGAGATATTCGTGGCAATCCGGAATACGGATTGTCTTTTCACTTAGACGCACTTTTTTCGATTGATTGGTGTTTTCTACTTCAAAAATAAAGTAAACAAGAATAAAATAATACAAAACTGTCTGGAATAATTATTTCTGAAAAATATTTTTAACGACTCAACAAAATATTGACGGATGCATTCACAATGATAATTACGCTGTGCATTCTACGTAAAATATTTATTAATATATACTAAACTATACTTATACATATAGTACGATATTATAAATATTCTTTATACTTGGGGATCCAAATTTGATAAAAATGACTAAAAATGAGAATTATAGACTATAAACTACAAACGGTTATTTTACCCTCAGGCCTCGACCATATTCTATCAGTGCCTCAGAATATTTACGCTTTGCAACAAAATCTAAATAAATGGAATATTTGGGAAAGTATCAAAAACTAAAAATTGTTTTTGGAAGGTGATAAAATAAATTGTATTATTAGAAATAACCGTGTAATTTTTTAAGTATAAATTTTTTTAATGCAAAGTTTAAAAAGTTTTAAAAATGGCTAACCTTACATTTTTTTTCTAAATAAAATTATTGATAACAAAAAAAAACACGCACATACTTTATTAGACATGTATGTATTACATAAGTTATTATCGCCTCACATTTTTGTCGTTCCGTGTAAAAATAATTAATAAAAAATTTTCATAATTTTTTTCAAATTGCGATCCGAAACTTTGGTTTTATAAAGGTCTACATTTTACTTCTTTTGTGAGAAGATCCGGTGCCGAGGAAATCGTTTTTCTGGGAACACAGGTCTTTTACTTTAATTTTTAATTTTTATTTTTAGTTTAAACTTATCTTAATTTTAATTGTTTTTTCGTCACCAACATTATACATATTTTTTTTCAAAATGTATAAAGTATGTATAAATTCTTATATTTGAAAATGGGGGCCTCAGCACGGGTAAGCCATCCAGTGAGGCCAACATTGCTGGATTGTACTATGAAAAGTAAAATATTGTATCAATAAATAAATGGTTAAACCATTTTTTTAAATAAATGTAATGACGACTAACCACAACGAAACTGGATTTTACCAGCTTGATCCCGGTATTATGATTTTAATAAAGTATGAGTCTGTTGCGTTTGAATTGACCAAATTTAACATGAGGATAAATTATCTAATTTTCATACAAGATTCAAAATTTGCACATTGAAGGATAAAACGGTCACATTTACACGTTGACAGTTAATCGCAGCACTAATTCTGACACATCCGTGATAATATTAAATGAAATCTTGAAAAAATTAAGATTAAAACGTTAATTGGATAGCCTCCAAAAACTCACAACGTTTATCAAAAAACAGACATGTAATAACATAAAGTGTTGAATTTTGTTAAAAGTGAAATTAAAGAGAGGTGTATGGAAGTTATACTTTCATCTATTTCCTCTCAGTGAAACGCGACTAAAGACTGCAAGTTTTCAAAAATGCACTTAGATCAACACTGTGAAATGCAACCACTTTCTTCTCCCACAGCCCAAGGCTTCGATATACGTAATATAACTTGCTAATAAATAAAATAAATAATGTAATCGTGATGTTTACCCACGTCAAGAAATAAACTAAGTTAGTTGTACTTTTTGCAGGATATGAAATTGACAGTAGTGAATAAAACGACTTCCCTGAGAAACACCATTCACCAGAAACGATTGCTTGAAATGGCTTTATTAATTTATCTGGCTTCCTGTAAGGCTTTTGCAAACAAACATAACAATTCAATATTTTCATAAAAAAATAACTAGAAAGAAAGACAGATTTTAAAGTTCTTTTGCCTGGATGTGCTGTTAACCACTGAGGCCTCGGCCATATTTTGTCCTTATGATAAAATCCAAACAAATGGAATATTACTATACGAAACCGAAAACTAATAACGTAATAACAGTTTTGGCAATATGATGAAGTACACTTTGAAATCGTATAATTCGAAATATACACATATATTTTTTTAAGTCAAACATAAAAAAGTTTTTAAAATGGCTCACCTTACGTTTTTAGTACTAAAATTACTGACATCGAAAATAAAATAAAAACACACACAAATTTTATTAGGGAAATGTATTATTTATAAACGTTATCGCCAACTCCTTTTTTGTCGTTTCACGTAAAAATAATTTATAAAAAAATCCTAAAGTTTCATAATTTTTTTTTCATAAGATTTGGTTTCATAAAGGTGTACATTTTAATTATTTTGTGGTTAATTTTTAGTTTTAAATATGAAGCGTGGTGTTTTCTCTTTCTTCTTTCTTCTCTACCCTGCGCTGTCCCAACTCATTGCCTAGGTAGGCTGTTGGGGTCGGCTCTTCTCGTTCTCAGGTTGTAATATCTTCTGTTCTGGGTATCGCCTTCATCCAGTTGTTGAAATGGAGACAAAAAGATTTCAAGGAGATATATATCGCGTTCATTGGTCAAATCATTGTACATATAGTTTGGAATCAGTGATCGAAGAACCGGTGGATGCAATTTTGTTATGATCATTTTCTAGTTTGTAGTTGGAAGTAGGATTGAAGAAATATATTATAAGTTTGTACAGGGCCCTTGAGGTGATTTTTCACAAAAACTGTGCTATACAAACAGCCAATTATTATTTTTATGAGTTATTTAGAAAAACGAAATGAATAAGAGCATCCTTTTAATACAGATCTAACATGATTTATATACAGACTTAGCATGAAAATATCGTAAATTAATCTGCAGCAGTCTTCTATTAGAAATCAGTCGGGATGAGTGACATTAAATGCATTCGAGTCTAGTCCACAGGTAAAAAGAGAAGTTTTAAAGTCGACAAGCTACTACATCTGTAACAGTGACATACGAGCACGAAGAGCCCTGTTTAAACGGAGTAATTTCTTTAACAAGTGAGACATGTAGATGCGGCTTGACCAGTTCATAACCAAATACAGGATACAAATGGAATAAGCCATTCGTTACTGTTTTAAAGACATATCGATAATTTATAACATCAGACTTCCTAAATGCCAAACTGATAAACTACAATCAGTGTTCAACGCCGCAGCACGGCTTATTACTGGGGTACCCAAGTTTTCGCACATTTCGGAACACCTTCGAAATCTTCACTGGCTGAAGTGTCCTGAACGGATCCAATACAAGTTATGCTGGATGGTGTTTAAAGCTCTCAACGAAATGGCTCCACCCTATATCTCTGAACTGTGCATTCCGGAAAATATTGGTCTAAGACATTCAACTCTTAGATCAGCGACATCATCTGCAATCGGAAGGTTGAAAGAACCTAAGCGAAATCCGAACACTAACTTTGGTGATCGTGCTTTCGAAGTATCCGGCCCTGAGGCTTGGAATAAACTTCCTATGGAATTAAGATGTATAACCAGTCCAACAGAATTTAGATCCAAACTTAAAACTCACCTATTTAAACACTCATTTCCATAAATTCGCTATTTCATTCAAACATTGCTATCCAATCTGTTGTTGAGCGATGAATTATCTTATTGCAGTTGAGATCGACGATTAAATTCATTCATTCATTTAAGATACCTATGCTTTCCTTTAAAAACTGTTAACCCATTACAATCATTTTCACAACCGTGTTATAAAATTGTAATATTATGTACGAACTTCCTTCTTCTTCTGGCGCTAACAATATTAATATTAAAATACGGTATAAAATAATTTGTAAAATGTGTAGAATAAAATATCTATGTATGTATACATGTATATATAATATCCTCAAACTGCTTCGACTCTCTTTCTCTGTCTGTACCTATATCTGTAGAGTTTTGTTGATCACTTGGTAATATTAGATACCTGGCAAAACTAAAAATATTTATTGTTGTATGTAAATACCTATTTTAATTGTAAATCTCTAATTTTAAGTCACGGTTGCAAATATTTGTATGTCACCAGTTTTAAGTCAGTAGTAATAAGTCTTAGTTGTAAGTCACTAGCTACATATAAGTCTTAAATGTAGGTTCCTAGTTATAAGTTTGAATCCTAGTTGTAAGCCTATCGTATTCATTTTATTTTATTGTATGCTTATTATATGTACAGCGCCCTTGAGATGATTTTTCATGAAAACGGCGCTTTATAAATCAGCCAAATATTATTATTATTATTATTATCATCTGATAAAAAGCTGAGCATAATCAATTACAAACAAGCCCTATTGCATTATTTATAATTAAATGTATTATATTTATGCATAAAAGTACCTACTATGTTTTTGCGCGTACAGTGAAATTTCAGATGGAAATAAATATATCAATTATAATTATAACCATAAAAAACACGAAAAGTTTATTGAATTGAGGATTTTATTTTCTTTGTACATAACGCATGCAGGTAGAAACTATTTTTGCACACCACATTGATAATGAGCAATTTCCATGACTAATTCGTAAGTTCAACAACATGGCTGTGGAATTATTTGAGGGCCTCTGTGTTTCCTCCGTCTTACAACATGAGACTCTTCAGACGTTCACTCCATCCTCTCCTAAAAAAAAACCCGTCACACAGCATCCTCAAAGATGGCACATTGAAATTATTTTCCTCAAGGCTCTTGAGTTAGTGTAAAGAAAAACCTTTAGGCGAGCTTTTGTGTCAACTCTTTTCGTCAATTTTCCACATTTTCATGAATGCACTTTCGCGATACGAGCGTAAAATATAGTACTTACCTATACAGGGTATTAAGGGACGTACTTGACTTACTTTAACCAGTGATTCCTGACATTATTTGGAGTAAAAAATGAAACTGAAATTTTGGTCTCCGGTGACATTTTTTTTTTTTCAATTTTTTTTCTTTAAAATCAAAAAAAAAAAAATCTTCCACACGTGGTCCCTGGTCACTCGGCCGAGTATCCGACCAACCCCTTAACCCGCCTCCAACTGTCCAACAATTACCATTTTTTTATGTTTTTGTAGAAAAAAAAAAACATCAAAAATATCACCGGAGACCAAAATTTCATTTACATTTTTTACTCCAAATAATGTCAGGAATCACTGGTTAAAGTAAGTCAAGTACGTCCCTTAACACCCTGTATTTATAATTAAGTTCAATTAGTACATTATTTTTACCAGTTTCAGTTGTTGTTCAGCCTCTCTACGACGTAATCAAATCGTAACCTACTCCATTTATTGTATTAATTTTTGTCTTTATAACAATAATAATGTTTTTTACTGTCAGTAATTTTAGGAACAGCATAAGAATCAGTAAAGTTTTTAATACACATCTGAAGAAAAAAAACCTGAACATCTCTTCAATTATTGGATTATCTGACACCTGCACAATTCCCACACCATCCAGAAAAGCTGTCAATTAAAAGGAAGTCGAACTCCGAGACAAACTGATCAGGTGCACTGTATGAATAGAGGAGGCTGATCTACAGAAGCTGTAGGCGGATTAGAGGGAGGACGTGAAGATGGACCATTTCAATCTCATAATTATTATCCAGACTGTAAGCACAACAAGTAGATACTTGTTACAGCAGATAATGCTATCTGTGCAAAAACACAAATATGGAGAGCAGAGCAATAACCAATGCAAATAAATGCAGATTTGAGGCGTAACGCCTCATACTACTGATTGCAGATGACTTGCATAAATACAGACCAGGGCCGTAGGAAGGAAACTGCTTTAAACTCTAGCCTAGTTTAATCACAGGAGACCAAATTTGTCCCAGCTCACATAAATCTCATATAAATCGCTGTAACTCCCTTATTATCATAGTGAGAAATATAATCTGAGCGGTGATAGAAAGGCAAAAAATCACGCTTTATATTCAATTCTAAAAAAAAAACACTAAAAAGTAAAATGTACACCTTTATAAAAACAAAGTTTTAAATTGCAATTAGAATTTTTTTTTTAATTTTGTGAATTTTTATTAAATATTTTTACACGGAACGACAAAAAAGTAATGCGACAATAGCGTTTATAATACATTTTTCTAATAAAATATATATCTGTTTTTATTTTTTTTCGTTATCTGTAATTTTAGTTTAAAAAAAAAAGTAAGGTGAGCATTTTTAAAACTTTTTTATGTTTGCAAGCAAAATTTTTATACATAAAAAATTATATGTTTATTTCTAATTATAAAATTTGAAAGTGTATTTCATCACCTTTCAAAAACAGTTTTTAGTTTTCGGATATGTTCAGAAATATTCCAATTATTTGCACTTGATTGAAAAGCGGAAATATTTTGAAAAATACGCCAACTTTCTGAAGGGCTAGTATGCCAAGAATCCACCGCGAAATTGCTAGAAGCTTACCAAACTTGCCCCGATTTTATGATATTTTGAACCTTAAAATATGATTCTAGCATACTGAAATAGTTTTATTCACTTGGCAAGGAAAAACCTATCACAATATTGTTCCAGCTTGCCGTTTCGTCACTTGCAAACATTGATTTTTGATCTGTGAAAATGCTAGTGGACTACTCATTGTTCCATGTCAAATGTCACAATTGTGAAATTTCTTCATTGTCATATTTTTTGTACTTAGTGAAAAAACTATTTCTCTGAATATAATTAGCTATCCTGGGGAAACTACATAAGATAGGATATCGAGCGTCCATTTGATTAGTGAGACATCTCCGAAAAAACGAGATTAGAGTTAAGTATGCCGTTATAATATATAAAGGTGCACCCTCTCTCTGGTACAATACTCAGATTACTCGTAAACACAAAGGGTTAAGAATACACTGTGGTGTTTATAAATGTTTTATAGTGTTTTCCCGCCATCGCCACAAAAGATATTTAAAGCAGTGGGAGTCACATTATGGGCCCGAGTCAGAAGCTATTTGAGAAGCGCTAGGCATCAAAACCGTGCCTCACTTTATAGACAGATTTAAATCATAGATGAAGTAACTTGGACCTAAATATATTGCTAACGATGCAAGCAGAATGACTACCGAATAAAATCTATCAGCAAAATCGAAAGTAGATCAAAAGATCATTAAAAGAAAGACGATGAAAAGAAAGGAGGTCAAAAAAATAAAGGCTTTATATACTAAGGTCCTCAGTTCAATTCCTAAATGTGACCGAATCTTTTTCTGATTTTTCGTTATTAGAAAAAAAAATTCATCCCAGACTTGTAGAAATGTCAACAGATGTCGCACATTAAATTAAAAATTAATATATTTATCCAAGACACTAAATAGATTGCATTTAGTTCGGGAAGAATGTTGCAAAAATACATAAACATAGAAGTCAAAAAAATGAAGATACCGAGGGAAGTTCTTAGTCGTTACAGTTCCAGTTACATATGACCGAAAGGGATAGCGTTGAATTATCTCAATTGGGTTCATTCTAGATGCGACTGAATGTTTTTCTAATTTTTCTGTTTCGAATTTTCATTGCATTAAAACCGTGCCTCACTTTATAGACAGATTTAAATCATAGATGAAGTAACTTGGACCTAAATATATTGCCAACGATGCAAGCAGAATGACTACCGAATAAAATCTATCAGCAAAATCGAAAGTAGATCAAAAGATCATTAAAAGAAAGACGATGAAAAGAAAGGAGGTCAAAAAAATAAAGGCTATATATACTAAGGTCCTCAGTTCAATTCCTAAATGTGACCGAATCTTTTTCTGATTTTTCGTTATTAGAAAAAAAAATATTCATCCCAGACTTGTAGAAATGTCAACAGATGTCGCACATTAGATTAAAAATTAATATATTTATCCAAGACACTAAATAGATTGCATTTATATTTTGGTAGAAAGCAGTCACTTTGTGGTTTGACATATTAATTAAAGGAAAACAATCACTTTGTTTGTAACCACGATTTATTGATTTAATTTTTATTTACCTAAATAAATAAAAATTATTAAAAATTAATAAAAATTGGTAAATAAAAATTAAATCAATAAATCGTGGTTACAAACAAAGTGATTGTTTTCCTTTAATTAGATTGCATTTAGTTCGGGAAGAATATTGCAAAAATACATAAACATAGAAGCCAAAAAAATATGCGTTAAGAAAATGAAGATACCGAGGGAAGTTCTTAGTGGTTACAGTTCCAGTTACATATGACCGAAAGGGATAGCGTTGAATTATCTCAATTGGGTTCATTCTAGATGCGACTGAATGTTTTTCTAATTTTTCTGTTTCGAATTTTCATTGTTATCAACAATCAAATAAATAACTTCATATAAAAGGAAAACGCTGTGAAAATTATGCCGATACTATACAGACCATATATAGATTTTTTAAATTAAGGCGAGGCTAATAAAAGCTTTACCGATGAGGGAATTAATACATTTTTAAAAAATTTAGATATTGTCAAGATCCAGAAATTCAACGGCCTTTTCTTGTTCCTTGTCCCAACGTTAAAGATCCTTGCTACCTGGCCTCGAAAGGAGTTTTCAAGCGACTTGTTTTATTTTGGATTTAAACAAAACGTGGGAACCGGGAACGACACTGCTTTAACAAATCCACGGAAGTTGTTCCAGCATAATCAGGTAAACACACAACACACTGCACTGAGATCAGCCGCTGCTTACAACACACCATGAATAGGAATTGGAATGTACAAAGCCAAGCAGTTGACATACAAGACCTGCTCTTACAATAGCACAATGCAAATGTTTATAAATTAATCTATTTGCATATATAATATTATCTTTTATTTATGGTCTCCACTGGCTCGTTAAATGCTATATTTATTAATTGTTTTGAATACAACCACACTACATATCAAAAACAATCTTGCGAGTTTAACATACAAAGAAAATACCTGAGATTAATGCTTCGCGATAGCATGATCCTTGCAAGAGACAAATTATTATTGAAAAGAAACTGGTTTGCAGAAAGACTCAAAAAGAAACGTACACAAATTAACTGACGGTGACGGCTTCTTACATTTAAAAAAAGGTAAGCTACCTAACACAGACTTGTTTTTATTTAACACATTACCTGCATTGAACAATTAGCATTCCTCTGACAGAAAAATCTCTCAATCAACCGTAAGAGGCAATGCTGCAATACTTTTGCAATGACGTATTTATTTATTTATGGAAAGTCGCGAGAGAAAATATATGTACATAGTTTTGAACAAGATAGAAATTATAATGCGTTACCACTTGCATGCATGGAACAAAAACATCACTGGAGCTTTAAGAAAACACGTAGAATCAACACAGCATCTTCTGCATTGCACTTGGGTTGCACTTATGCATCGGAAAGCCACAAGTGTCAATTCAAACGAAACAAGTTATGTCCTCGGCTCTCGCGCACTCCGAGTCAATCGTCCCGGAGCTTTTTGCATCGCCATTAGCCAAACAATTAACACGGACGGGTCGGGCTTAAAAGCTTTTATGTTGCTTGGATCTGTCAAGACTTTTCAGAGTACCCCCGAGCCCCTCCTCTGTGGGCTGCACATAGCACATGCCGGGTGGATGGCTCGTCAAACTTGTCGAAGTCGAAGGTGGGCACATTGGCACTGAGCATGCAAAACGAGAATGTATTTATTTGTACGTCTCGTGTGCATTCCAACACATTGCATGTTGAAACGCAGTTTAATCTTTTGACGTTTCATCTCTCGAATGGCTTAAAAAGATACAAATCACCATTTTTATAATTTAATAGCTCAACAATTGTAAAACTACTTAACAATTGTGTTCCTATAAATAATATTTTTGATTAACTTTAGAATTAGACTAAATAACATTATTTTATTGTGAAAGGTCTACAATTGGGTACACTACAAAACTAAAATATATCTATTGGAATTAAACACACAATAATAGTACTAGGAATATTTGGTTTAAATGTCAATAGAATGTCTTTAAATGCCAATCCAATAAAAATATGTTTTGCGGTTAGGGATGATATTAAAGGCTTCATTGTAGATAAAATCAACCTATTTTGAGATGGTGAATACAATTCAAGCCTATTGTAATCCCTCGCAGTTTTATAATATAGATTTTTGGTGAATTGACTTCGTTTCAAAATGTTGCAGTCTCGATTTTTACAACCAGCAGTTAAAACTAATTAATAATTTTCATGGATTAGTTTGATGAACTTTATGATGGTCGTAAATGAATTTATCCGTGTGCATAAAATAACCTGCGTTAATGGAGGTACCTTATCTAGTCCTTGGCACTGCGTTTACTCATAAGATATTACTCTTTACTATTTGCTTATTTCTCTGTCGGTAATGTAAACAACTCGGGTTAGCCGGTTGGTTGGCTGTAGGTTGAATGCGGTGGTACCCCAGTGCACACACACAGTATGACAGTACCTACATACTCAGTACGTACAAAGTATAGCAGTGTATTAATCGAGGAGAGATCTGTGCGCTCTGCTGTCAGAAATGTAAACAAGACGACTATTTTCCTGTGGATTGTATAAGGCCAGTAGAAGCGGCCCACCGTGAGAGTAGTAAGGGATGCATTAAAAATTATTTTTGCATTATTGCAATGGGAAGGCAGGAAGTAACAAAATCAATATAATGCACAGGAATTGAACGTACCACACCCACGTCTATTTTGTTGAACAATTAAATTTGCAAAAAGCAGAAAAACCTGGGTGAATAAAACAGTAAGAATTTGAGTTTTGAATGATTTTAACCGTTAAAAACTGGACAAGTTCCTAAATTGTTCCAGGGTAAAATAAATAAATATAATATCTCCATTGAAAGAAATTTGCAACTAAATTTTAAATATACATTGTGTAGATTGGTTTATAAATTAGATTAGTATATACAGTTAACAATAGAAAGAAAAAATACATATATAAACAGTAAGCAATATTTAAATAATAGATATGTACAGTTATAAGTTGAGGTTTCTCATAATGCGCCTCACTGGGATAGCCTGTGTGGAGGCAGTCATTTTGCAAGTTAATTTATACCTTTTAACACACTTACACTCGTATTAAAATATATTCACTCAATAGTTTGGTTGAATTAATAACTACGAATTTGGTGAGTGGACCGACAAAGACCCAATAATTACTTTTGATCTAATTTTTTACGTTATCTTTTTATTTTATTCTAATCTAGTAAGGTCTTGTCGCAACGTATCTAAAGTTTCGTTGACTAAAAGTAGTATGCGTTATATAAATTTATAGTAGGTCTTTGTTATTATTTCGAGTACAGCGAGTATTTAGTATATTTTTCATAGTATTTATGTACGTCAGTGTCTGAACATTATGTGAGGATTGTTTTGGAGTATATCTGTCGAACGTCAAACACATTCATAATATTAAAGATTAGATTCTAATCTATAATTAAGTGGAAAGAAAACAGCCAATCTTCGGTTGAATTGAAATGTATCAATTAACTTTGTATAACAGCGGACATTCGCACAGATAAGAACAACTCGAGGTGTGCTTCACGATAGCTGCAACGCGTGATACAACTGTAGACTTGTCCACGTATCTACCAGACTGACAGTTATGGGCGCATTTTCATTTGTAGAAATGCATTTAAGATCACAGCGATATCTCCAATACATTGATTTGATAAACCGCTTTTAATTTGTCTTACACGGGGCATAACGAAGATGTTATTGCTAAATTACATTGGACGCAGAAACTGGTAATCAATATAGGGATTAGCGATTTTATAGCGATCTAATCATTATTTATCACTGCCATCTGCATTTGAGAACTGAACGGATGTTATAGGCGCTACTGGCAGTAATGGCTACTCGACTTCAATCCGAATTACTTAGCGAATTTATCGGATCAATTAATAACCATTTTTACATGGCCTGATAGGCTGGATTTCAATTAACGTTTGTCACTAAAACGGTTTAATCGCTACGGATAATATCGACCCGTCGAGTTGTCGCGATATTTGCGTAATTTTAAAAGAGACACGAACACCTAAATTAAGTCAAATTTATGGCGCGATTTCATGCAGAAGTCAAGTAGCAGTAGTTGAATTAAATAATTCCATTAAAACCAAGGACTGAAAAGTAGAAAGTAACATTTCATATCAAGATACATCTATTAATTTAATCGTGGCCGTCAGTTTTGCGACTAGCTGATTATTTTGCAATAAAAGTGAAGCTATCGTCTGTGCTTTTCTCCGGCGCATGCTTGAGGTACCTAATGGCTTTAATGTTTGTTATTTATCTACAAGCTTCTAACCCTTGCCTCTCTATATCATCTTCTTCTTCTTCTCAGTTCATTTACCTCCTTCCCACGCGACCAGACTTCGGGCGCCGCTCTGCCTTCCTTACTACTTCACTTACCTTTCGAAGGTTCCTTTATTTCAACACGCCACTCTCCATTATATTGTATATGATTATACATGATATCTTATGGCTTCTCGCGAAGTATCCCCGGAATCGTGCATATATTACGCTTTGCACCGAATTATGTGCGGGTTTATTCGCAGATTTTCAAGGTTCGATGGGATGCTGTTTTGTGTTGGGTTGAGTTTCTCATTTGTACGAATATTGACACAGGTTGATAGAAATGCTGTATTTTGACCCATGTTCGATCCGAAATGCTCTCTTTTGACGCAGGTTGATCAGAAATGTTGTATTCTGACAAAGGATGTTCAGAAATGTTGTATTTTGAGACAGGTTGATCAGAATGCTCTTTTATACAGGTTAATCAGAAATATCGAAAAGTAAAAACATTATAAGAATATGCCAAATGTTCTTTGAAATATGGTAAGTATGGGGATAAAAAGCTTTTCCAAAGTCGTAAATGAGCATTTTCACCAAGGTTTGTGCATTGCATTTTTACCAAATCCCCGATTTTTATTAATTTTTAAAAATTGCAAAATTAGAAAATAATATATTTTTAAAAGGAAAATTTATTATTTGACTTTATTTTGTCAGTTAAAAACCACTGTCGAACCTGTATATATTTACACTTAATAACACTAATTATTTTTGTACTTCTAGATGATTTAACTTTTAATTAGACTAAGAAAGGGCGTTTCCATAACCGATCAATACTCAATAATTTAATAATATTTACCTATTAGTTAAAATTCTACAAATAAATAATCTTACAAATAATATTAAATAATAAATCTTTACAAAGCTACATCTCTATGTATAAGAGTAAAAACCCATATTCATAACTTTCAGAGCTTAACACAACTTAAAGCTGCAGTTGGGACGAAACACACACACACATGTGTCCTTAATTACTACTTTAAATATACTGCTGTTCATTCTTTCGACAATAATTGGCACGAATTTTAATGAGCCGTAATCTCGATTATTCGAGAATAATCGGTCGGCTGGTCGGTCAGGCGTGCACGCAATGCGCCGTTCAGGCAACTTGGAGCAGATCAGAGCAACTCGGAGCAACTCAAAGCAACATGGATCCGTCGAGCTGGGATGGGAGGAGCGCAGAGATAAGAACATAGTATGCAGTTTCGGCATAGCATAGCACATTATTATTATTTGACTCACTTTTGAACGGTAACAAAAACAGCACCGACTTCTGTTTCGGCTTCTAATTTGGCTGTTGCGCGCCCAGACCCTGTTTTCTAGTCGGACTTGCATTTTCTAAAGATGCATAAAGTCTTGGGACGGAAAAAAATTGTATTATTAATAACAATCGAAAATAATAAGTAATTGGTGGCATTTTTTTTACAATAGCTTCACACACAAGGCCCTGAGGGAGAAAATCCCTCAGGGTCTATGTTAGACCTTATCTTTGAGGATACTGTGTGAAGGGTCGTTTTAAGGAAAGGAAGGGGAGGAAGTTCTGGGAAGGGAAAAAGGTATGAGGGGTGGGTAGGAATCTGGGAGTCAAATGAGAGACGTATGTCCAGAAATGAGAGACGTATGCATCCACCCCTCCCACTGCGGTGCAAGGCGACGGATCGAGAGAGTCCAGCTGGAGAGGTCTAGATTTTGTCTTTCCCGGTCCCGAAACGCCACACAGTAGGTGAGGAAACGCATTTGCCACCAAGACTTAGACAAACCTCACTTCAATAACCCGGGCACCCCTGCTAAATTACCAAACGTAGCGAACCACCTAGGGTGACTTATGGCAGGGGTGTTGGTTATCCAATAATCATGTCTTTGATCTACCGGTATTACAATGGAAGATGCTCTGAGGAACTAGCGTCATTGATTCCCACGGCACCGGTGCATAGTCGGGAAACACGCCGAACACGAGCCCAATATATGTACACGGTTTACATTAGTCACATGAGAACGGGGCGGTTTTATGACTTGTTATTGAGTTTAATAGCTCGGCTGTAGAACGACTTGCTGGCATAGAGACCTATGTTCACTCCTTCATCTCCTCAAAAAGACCTTCCACACAGCATCTTCAAAGATGACATAGGCCCTAAGGGAAAATACTCAGGGCCTCCTGTGTGGAGTTAATGTGAAAAAAAATCACACACGGAGGTTTTTGGCACTTTTTAATGCAATTTATATTTATTACCTTACGCATCGTGTGGCAGTTTAGTGCTAAAACTACGAAATTTAAAACACTACAATTGACTTGTTTTAGGCTTGCCACTTTGAGATTTCTTCAGCGCGTCAATACATATATACTGTAACTGCAATAGGTAGCTATTCAAATTGTGTAAAACACTTGTAAAATAGTTCACGATAGGTTGTGTAATACGATATCACGCATTTAAGTTGTTAAATTCTGATAATTTATTGAAATCTTATGTTTAGGTAGGTACTTACGTGTTTTTCGTTTGATCATAGTGATTATCATGGTATGATCAGAATGGATGCAAAATTATTTTTAAATTACGCATCTGGTCCCCTTTCACCGGCAATTGAAATTGACTTTACAATGATAATAATATTTACCATTATACAATATTTCTTATTTATATTACCATTTGTTATTTCGGCTACTGGCATTATACCTAGCTCTGTCATTCAAAATTTAGGCATATTAGATTTGTCAAAGAATTTATACATAAAAATGCAAAAATCAGTCATTCCGGAATATATAAATTAGATTGTAATGATTGTTCATCATTTTATGTAGGTAAAACGACGCGTAATGTCAATATTAGAATCAAAGAGCATCTTAGATGCTTAAATAATAATGGATTTTCGGAATTCGCTAATCACCTTATTGATAAAGATCATACCTTCAATCAAAACACCGGTGTTAAGATTTTACACAGAAATGGTCATGGTAACAGGCTTAATAATTTAGAAGCACTCGAAATAAAGAAAGCCGTTAAAACAAAAACCCAAATCCTTAATAATCAGTTAAATGTGTCAAATAGTCCGATATTAGGAATATTTCCCATAAACTAAAAAAACCCGTAGCCCCTTTATTCCTTAATCACCTGTTCAAATGACGTTTTGTCCCGGTAGATATAATGTAATTATTCATTAGATATACCCATCTCTTTCTCTCTATCACTATGTAGGATGTTAATTACACTCTCTCACTCTTACTTTATATTATGTTTTGTCTCTGTCTGTATGTATATATAAGCTCACACAATGTATTTTTTCATCAGTTTTAATTTACACCCTGAAGATGCTTGTATTAAGCGGAACCGGTCGGTAAATAAAAATTAAATCAATAAATCGTGGTTACAAACAAAGTGATTGTTTTCCTTTAATTAATATGTCAAACCACAAAGTGACTGCTTTCTACCAAAATCTTTTTATTAATTTCTTTCATTCTTTTTCGAGTCCCAACTGCTCCCGTCTGGAGGTAGTGAGACTATGGCATCCCCAATCGGGATATGTTGTAAGGCTCGAGGTAGTGAAGGAGACGAGGAAGAGGAAAGTGGGGAAGTACCTGGTTATTCAGATTTGGTCACCAAACACGGCTTAAATCAATTCAAGCAACGTTTCAATTCTAAATAGTGGTCTGACACCAGGGCGATACTGAGAGTATCTGTCACTCTGGAACGAGCCGTAAGTTAACTCATTAAACCAAAAAATTAATCGCGACAATATTTTGGGGATACATCAAAACTAAACGCAGAAAACCACATTAAGAGGATCACCGCTTGCAATACGGTATCACATCCACTTACATAAACACACAACACAAAACACACACATTGTAACGATGTCCGAAAGGTTCCTCAACTAAAGGACGAAGCGCAAAACGGTATAATAACTCAAAAATGAATGACGAAAAAATTGAAAATGTTTAATTTTAATTTACACATTTTGAGATTCTTGGTTTGGACTCGACAGTACCGGCATTATAATTATTGATTTGTTTGTTTACCAGGGGCGCCGAGCGGGTTCCTGAATTAAACAAGCGTGCTGTATATAGCAGTCGACGCTACACACCGAGTCAAATACAGTCGTACATATAGTCCGGGCTCCCGAGGGGTCAGGCGGGTCAGGACCAACAACCAACAGAGCCTTAAATCCTCTCCAGTAGAGCCATGCACACGTACCGCAACACTGAACAGGCGATCTCTAGAAATGTGAACCGATTTGATAGAAAACTAAAATTTTGCAATTCTATGAAATTATTCTACACTCCATAAAAAAAAATATTGAATGAACATAGCGAAGTCCGGTTTTAACTCTTAATTTATTTGTACGTTCCGGTTCCGTTTCAAGATAGTGCCCGTTTTAATGGTTAGGTATTTTAGATCGTAAAATCGTAACGTTTATTTAATCATTTCAAGCATTTTTTCAATATTATGGTACCTACCTACCTGCCTGATGAAAGTTTGAAAAAAGATTTGTCATTGAGATTTCTACTTTGAAACAAAAAAGTTACATAATATATGTCGTTTATAATTAATTACGTTGGTATTAAAGTACCCATGTAGGTACTTACATTTTTTTTTGGTTTCAGAATAAATTTTGGTTTTGAGTTATTAAATAAGTGAAAATTAAAAACACACGTTTTTGAACACGTGATCTATTATATTAGTCCAAGCAAGAGATCGTACGTGACATCATCGTTCTAGTATCTTCTGTTTTTTACGTTTTAAAATAAGACGCTAGAGAATGAATAGAAAGAACGTCGATGACGTCCGTACTCTCGCTGACGGACGTCCGAGCTCTCGCTGAGAGTAGTTTACTGTTCAAAGAACCATTAGTATATATATACAAAAGTTGTATTGAGCTTGTAGCTTTATTCGTAGTTTACGATGTTATCTTGAGGTTACATTAGGTTAGGTTAGGTCGGTCGAACAGATTTTGTATTAGATCGAAAACATGTTCGAAAACACTCAGATTTTCATGAATAATCCACACCTGGAGTTTCGTTGTACCACCCTGAAACATGGCATATAAAAAAGATTGTCGATATGTGATCTATTTCCTCAGAAGAAAGGAAAAATTGACCCAACAATCCTATCGGGACTATCTCTTCAGTGTACCGCATGCATTAAAAACAAGACTCGCTAAAACGAGGCCAAATCACAAAACAAAACCATAAAAGTAACCTAACCCAACGTGATTATTAAACCATCTAGATGCCTCTGGGACCCTCGGGATATTCAACAAGTACCGAACACACTCAGACAGTCAAGTACGTGAGATTCTTTTGTAATTGTAGTCATGAACGAGGCGAACATAAAAGTAGTTTCGCTCCCGAGTTTCGCATTAAAGATTGACCCATCTTCACAAAAAGTCTGCCGCTAGACTAGAATTTAGACCAGGAGTGCTAAACCCAAGTCGTTTGGTGGATGATATTACCGCTAATTTTACTGGTAATTCGGTATCCAAAAATGCCAATATTGTAAACAGCAACCTACAATGCTAGAAAGCATAAACTGACTATAAACACGGCTGTGTCTTTTGCCCTCACCCACCACTTATTAAAATCAGGTCCGTTGCATTCGATCTTTCGAGAAATGTACGGAAAAAGTATACTGGTTGGAATTGATTGTGAAAATAACTTTCTAGTGCGTTTATGCGCTTGAGACTTTTCAAGCAATAAATCAAAACCCCCGTCGAGAGTTTGAGGTCTAATAACAAGAAAGTTATAATTTAACAAAATATATAATGTGATGCATTGAAGAGAACGAATTTTTCTTTTGTGAATACCAAAATTTAAAACAAAGAAAGCTGAAAAATTCATTTTGGGCTGCAAAAATTCTTCAATTGGGGCACATTTTCCGTAGGTTGAGCATGCCTGGTCTAGACGGATGCTGTAAAAGTGTTGAATCTTCCGGAGAAAAGACGCTGCAACCTTTGCATATTGTAATAGTGTAGATATGGTAATTTTTCCGATAGGGAGTAGTGGTCTGTGCAGAACAACGCTTGGTGTTATGCAACATTTCTTATACCTTTTGATTGCTGCTGCTGTCCCTGTGTGTAGTTATAACATTGTTGAGGGTAATTGAACGCAATAATGTGCACATCTATGTATCGTAATGACGTACCCATCCATCAATAATGACTTTATTAATTTTGAATAATATCAAATTTTGGCCTAAGATCGCTGAAATATGTCAGGTATTGCGTGGTTTTGATATTTCTTGTTTCTGGTAGGATTTTCTTTCTTATTGCTGTACATGACACGACATGTATTACCGTTATCAAAAACATTTTGCCTGCAAATTGCGCTCGCAGTGCCGACACCTACTGCAGCAGCCAGAGACACAGTGGCGTGTCCTCTTGGCAACACCAGCCCGTTAGCAGCAGTGCCGGTAGCACCAGCCAGTGGCACCATTGCCAGTCCGGTAGCACCAGTGCCGCCTACCCGCGCCGCCCACGCGCTGACGGCTGAATAGGGAGTGAGGCGATAAGGGAACTGTCCAAAAGGTGGCGCAAACAAACCAACGACATTCCGACACAGATTTAACGCACCAAAATATTAAATTATGTGACAGTTTCTTCACAGATCAAAAGCGATTGCAACACTCTGGCATGGGCAGTGTTGGTACCTAGCAATCATCCTTGTACGTTTCACCAAAACCGTAATTTCTACCAGTAAATACGTTTTTTTCCCTACCTACCTTATGCCGATAAAATATAATCATGTGTCGTCGTGTTCATTTGAAAATTAATCCTTCTTCAAATTTTGCAAATTCACTTTGTGGCACCATTTTATTAATGAAATAATTAAAAACACTTTGTTTTTACCACGATAAGCTTTATTTAAAAAATCAACAGTGTCGAAAACGATTTTATCTTCATAAAAACACAAAAATTACTTCATCAATATTCCCAAATTCACTTTGTGGTGTCATTTTAATAAAATGAAAACAAATCACTTTGCATAGATACACCATTTATTTAAACAAAATTATTGAATTTTAATTTTATCCTAACGAAGGAATCATTGGTTTCGAAACAAGTTGACAATTTTGATTAAATAGATTGAAATGATTGACCGGTCAGTGGCTGAGTGGGCATCGCGTTTGGGTCCCACCCGGACGTCGCGTGTTCGATTCCTCGGCTGGCTAAGTCCTCCATCACGACATAAGCAACATTTTCCGGTTAGTGTAGTGGTAGTAGGAGATTTTAAAATATTGCTGTAATTGGACTATTCTTAATCCGGAAACCGGAACGTTTGTCTTTCTTTAAAAAATAAATAACAATAAGTGGTGTATACATTGTATACAGTGTGGTTTATTTTCAATTAACACAATTATTAGACTGAAGTTCTCATCTACATAGAAAGTCAAAACCAAAAGCATCAAACTATAAATAAATAATACAGTTGAGAGCTTTATTTCAAGACTTGCCTAAATTTCAAAATTTTCACAAGCTTACTCATGCACTTCCCAATGTGTTTCTAATAGATCTTTTTTTGGACTTCACGTATGCATAAAGATTCCTGTGCATTTAGTTTCAGAGGTAGTAGAGAATTATTTGATGAAAATGCAGACCGGAAACTTTGTTTAGATCATAAATATTCCGCTCATGCACAGATTGCATAAGCACCAAAGATGCCGAGAGTAAATAATTCAAATGCAACTTAATGCTGGGAGACCGCACCGTAAATGATTCGCAGCGAGATTCAAACTCACTCAGAGATTCTAGATTTTGGAATGGTTTCTACTTGGTTATTTAATGTGGACTGAACCGGGTAACTTGGGAAAGTTTGTACAACTGCTTTACTCTTTATCCCAGAGGAATATTCACATGGACTTTTATCAGAGCCAGGAAGAAAGGCCTTCCAAGAAAAAGCTAGGTTTTCCAAACGTTTTTTAGCCTGACCAGAAAAGATAAATAACAAAAATAATACAAAATCTATTGGCAGCAACGTTAAATTAATCTTATTAAAGTGAACCTTGTGTTTGAATATGTTTTTTTAGAGCTCACCAAAGCTTTGGTGGTGACAGGCTACACTACACACTATACGTTTTTTTCACTCTTTGGTATGCTTCTAACTACGATGTTTTTCTTTATTTATCTGAATAACAATTACTACAATGGTTTTTGCTTTGCGTGTCTCGCTGAGAGTTCTCATGTTAAGACTTAAATGTTCTGTAAACAGTTGATTATGTAGTTACAAAGCGCAATAGAATGTTTTTCGTACGCAAATTTTGCACAAACAGGTAAAGTGCTTTCTTGAAAAACTGATCAAAGCTAACTCACGTGCTAAGTATTCCTCTACAATGCCGACTACAGTACAGGAATGGCGAGCAGGAATGATTGTTGTTGATACTCGTTACATTAGTGATTGTTGTTGATACTCGTTGTTACATTACTGAATATTGTTGATACTCGTTACATTAGTGATTATTGTTGATACTCGTTGTTTCATTGGTGATTTTTGTTGATACTCGTTGTTTCATTAGTGATTGTTGTTGATACTCGTTGTTTCATTAGTGATTGTTGTTGATACTCGTTGTTTCATTAGTGATTGTTGTTGATACTCGTTGTTACATTACTGAATATTGTTGATACTCGTTACATTAGTGATTATTGTTGATACTCGTTGTTTCATTAGTGATTGTTGTTGATACTCGTTGTTACATTACTGAATGTTGTTGATACTCGTTACATTAGTGATTATTGTTGATATTCGTTGTTTCATTAGTGATTGTTGTTGATACTCGTTGTTACATTACTGAATGTTGTTGATACTCGTTACATTAGTGATTATTGTTGATACTCGTTGTTACATTAGTGATTTTTGTTGATACTCGTTGTTTCGTGAGCATTATTAAAAAAAAACAGAGTGATTAGACAATTTTAAACGGTGAATTTTACTCAGCGACAGCACTGACTTCGTAAGGGGTTTACGCACTGAGTTCGTATTAATTACGTGAGCAGTTTTTCTTCCAATATAGACCCCTCCCCCCCTTGGCGAGATAAATTTGGGCCACTTCGTATATTCTTTTCAAGTAACGTGAGATTTTGCTGGACCCCCCCCC
This sequence comes from Limnephilus rhombicus, assembly GCA_929108145.2. Lineage (NCBI taxonomy): Eukaryota > Metazoa > Arthropoda > Insecta > Trichoptera > Limnephilidae > Limnephilus > Limnephilus rhombicus. Next base: position 51,147,653 of record OV815280.1, on the reverse strand, counting down.
CCCTTTTGAGCTCACGTAATTAATGTATACCACTTAATTTAGTGGACCTGTTTTTCTAGATGTGACGGTATTCCAGAAACTTGGAATTTATCTAAAACCAATGAGCAAAAAAAGCAAACAAAAAAGTTTAATGTTTTGAAATGGGAATACATAATACATTGAGTGTGGTCTTTTGGTTTAATGCTTAAGTGCTGCTCCAGGAGTTCATTCCTGCATTAAGGAAGTAACCACGTTGATTCGTCGATGTCATCATAAATGCAAGAAGCTGAACTGTTAAATGTTCATAATTTGGGGGTATAGGTAGAAGTGCAGGCAGTCTGAGATGTGGTTGCAAGTTTTACCGACCAACTTTTATGGCCAATGAATAGTTAGGGGTTCCGGTTGACGTCAAATGGAGTCGGTCTAATTAATTTATTCGAAAACTTGCGATTATAGAAACTCAAATTATACTGTGTTTAAACGACAATAATTATAAAAATGGAAGTGGAAGTTAAAATTAAATTCTAACTAGAAATACCTAACCTAAAATGATTATTAAACAAAATGTAGATGATTAAGACTTAAAGCGAAGAGGCCCTGAGGAAAGCAATTTCCCTCGGGGTCTATGTTATATTTGGGGATACTGCGCGGAGGGTCTTTTTAGGAAAAGAAAGAAGAGAAATTTCTGGGAAGGAAAGGGTATGAGGGGTGGGTAGGAATTTGGGAGTCAGTGTGTTCAGGAGTGACGAACGTATGAAGGCGATGGGTCGAGAGAGTCCGGCTGAAGAGGTAAAATGTCTCCATCTATCTGTCTGGACAAACGCATGTGCCGCCAAGAACTAAACAAACCTCTCAACCCATGAACCCGAGCACCTCTGCCAAGTCACCAAATGTAGCGAACCACTTGGGGTAACCTTTGGCAGGGGTGTTGGTTATCCAATAAATGGTTCCCGGGGCGGCGGTACCCATATCCGCCTCCCAAATAAATAAGAACTATTGAAGGATGCTTTAATTAAATACTATAAGTAGAAGACATCTTGGCTTTTGAAATATTCGAACGTTTTTTTATAAGGTCTGAAAAAAATAAAGTATTAGACCTGTAAAAACTGCTTTAAAGTGCAAAATCTCCTACTTACGAACTCTTTTCGATTAAAGATATTATTGTGTAATATGACAAAATAACTTCTTAACAAAATGATCGGAAAACATGTTAATATTTTACATTTTATCTGGCGATTTTTGTTTTCAATGGTGGTCTTTAACCAGGGCGATACTGAGATTATATTCTACTCCGATCATTATTAAAGCTTTCTTAAGAAAATAAATCTAATCGTGTTTTACAGAAAATTTATGATATCCAAAAATTTAATTACTTTTAGTTACAAAATAGTTGCTTAAAGTTAGCGATGAAAACTCACCAGACGATTAGTTTACGAGAAAGATTTACGAAAATTCTGCGATTTTCGTAAATCGAACTTTTAAAGAATTTAAATCAACGTTTTTGTTTCAGCTAGTTAAATTACAACAAGGGGAGAGATTTGCTAAATTTTCCTCTCTGAAGTATTTTAATTAGATCAGCCGCAAAGGCACAGAAATCACTAGATGGTCCCACTGATAAATAAGAAATATAAACAAAATTATCTGGAGCCTGATTTTTAACTTCGGAAATTACCATTTTATTCATGAAAAAATGCAACAACGTATGGGGAAATGATATAACAGATACTTTTTTTTTTTTGGTAATTGGTAAAATTTGTTGTGCCGACGAAATCCGTGGTCGAGTTAAGATCCTTGACTACCAATCCAGAGGTCGCGGATCGAACCCCAGCAAAAATCATGTTTAATTAAATGAAAACAATACAAGCGAAACTCAATCGAAAATCTGGAAACAGAAAAATCAGAAAAATATTGTCTTCATTTAATTAAATATTACAATTTGTTGTTTTACTCATAAAGTTAAAATAAAAAAAAAATAATAAAAAAAATCATGTGTTATTTAACATTTAAATCGTATCAAAGATATACACTATATTTGCAACTTGTTCCAAAATTCCGCAGCGGGGCGGCGTTCTTAACTATAGTATAAAGGATTATGTATGTAGTTTCAATGTTTTTAAATAGATGTAGTTAGTATAGGACATTTTATGTAGTTTTAAGGTGTCTCAATGTATGTTAAGTGGTAAAGTGGCAACTGTCGCCGTTCGTGTCTAAAACCCGAACGGTTACGGAAATAACCGATGATGTCCGATCGGCATCCGGACACCTTCAGTGTCGATTTCCCTTGCTTCAGAACAGAGATCATCTATTAGGGCGGACATTTGGTCCAGTTGAATGTCCATTGTTAACTGTAATCTTAATATATAAAACAAAGTCGGGTTATTTACACTATTTATAACTCGAGATCGGCTGAACCGATTTTGATAATCTTTGATTTGTTGGATTTGACTCCGCCCCGGAGAACAGAATAACTATTAAAATATCGCAAAAATTAACGAAAAAGAAAGTTATGAAGAAAAATCTTTTCCTCATACATTTTGTATGGAACGAATTCTCATATTTTGAAAGAACTGTGCGTGAATTCCAAAAATTCAAAAACGTGAAATGTCAATGCGATGATTGTTTTACTTTTGTTCTTAATCAAATAATGCTGCCCCTCTTTCTTACACACTAAATTTCAATAGTTGAAAATGAGACAAACGGTGAACGTATGTCTCTGCACCGCTCTAAAGGAAAAATACAAAAATAATAAATCTCTGAAATGAAACGCATTTTTTATACGTAAGCTCCACTCAGGACCTATGTCATCTTACAGGATGCTGTGTGGAGGATCTTTTTAAGGAAGAGTAGGATAGGAAGTTCTAGGAAGGAAAAAGGCATGAGGGGTGGGTAGGAATCTGGAAGTTAGTGTATCCGGGAGTAACTCCATCCCTCCAACTGCGGTGCAAGGCCATTGCTTTGACCGGAATTGACCTTTTACCTTGACCTTTCCAGCCGGATCCGGCCCGCCACGCAGCAGGTGGGCAGACGCATCCGCCGCCAAGACCCGCACAAAGGTCACCCCATGATCCCGGGCACCCCTTCTAAATCACCAAATGTAGCGAACCACTTGGGGTGACCTATGGCAGAGGTGTTGGTTATCCAATAAATGGTTCCCGGGGTGGCGGCACCTGTAGCCGCTTCATTTCAAAAATTCCCGTAAGTGGAAAAGTAAGAAAATTACAAAAAATATAAATCCGTACACAACGCCATCTCTGATACTGACAAAAACAAAACACGGACAGTTGGGCATCGATAATTGCTTCATTGTGTAATTTTTAACTCAATAAAAAACTTAATTTAATTCAACAGTTATTGATTCTAAGGCGGTACGAAGTTCGTCGGGTCAGCTAGTCTATAATATAAAAATGAATCGCTGAATGTGTGGCTAAGCGCATAACTTTCGAACGACTGCACCAAATTGGATAATTCTTTTTTTGTGTGTTCGTTATTGTCAGGACAAGGTTTATATAAAACTTCGGTGAGCTCTGGCATTATGAAATTTAATAATAATAATAATTGGATAATTGATAAAGCGCCGTTTTTGTGAAAAAATCACCTCAAGGGCGCTGTACAAATTTGTATTAAAAAATTGCTATTGGTGGCACGCGAGGAAGCGGCTCTTGCTATGGAAAGCGGGAGGGAGGGAGAGATGGGAGAGGGGAACCAGGGAGGGGGAGGGGAACCTGGGTGTGGGGAGGGGGACAAGGGAGGGGGGAGGGGAACTCGGGAGGGAGGTTCGCGGGACGGGGGAAGGGGGGGGGAAGGGAATGGGGAGAGGGAAGGTGGAGGTGACGGAGTGGGAAACCCCTAATACCATTCGAGCGAAGCCGCAGGAAAAAGCTAGTATATCATAAATAAAGTAACTTGTAATCTCCGCAAACCACGAGATTTAGTGAAGATTCCTGAAGATATATCAAGTAATTCCAATCACTCAAACCAAAGAACATTACAGTAAGGAAATGTTTCTTGAACTGACTTGAGGATTGAGGATGGTTCCATAGTCCCACTGACGCTGGACAGTCGGGATCAGTTGGGATGCTTAACCGATATTCACATAAAAAAGGACGATCTTTGGAATTCTAAAACATCGGGTGAAGGAGGTAGAATTATTCTTATTACGAGGGGACCGAAGAAAGGAAGAAAACTCACTCGAGATGGTTTTCTGCCAAACAAAAACTGATCCACCTTGGGGTAGGTATCCACCCTTGTAGAGGAGGAGAGGTTGGACAAAAAAAATCGCCCGAAAATGTTCAAGTTAGCGAAACCGAGTCCTTCGGAACAATGGGGTCCTCTTTTATAGAAGTTTCAAGAGTAAAAAAAAGAAAAAAAAAGAGGAAATGCGAAAGCTTATAATGCGAAATGCGAAGATTATAATGAAACCGACACGCGACTTTCTTGCACCTGCATTTACTATTTTATTGATAGATTTTAAAAACCTACCTTTTTGGGCTCTCAAAACCTTAATTTAAATATACCTATCTGAGAGTATCATACTTGTATTGCCTATGATATGTCTTAATCACACTTTTCTTGCTGAATTAAAATTACTTGAATCCATACACATCAATCTGTCTCTTGACGAATCACATTTAGGAAAATCAAATCCTTGTACTACTGTACCGCCCACCATTAAATGTTGCTTTTACTTTCCATACACTCATCAAAGAATATATTACATATTAATATTAAAATATTTTTCTTTTTTCTCTTAACACGTGTTCACAATTATGTCCTCTGCGTGCGAACTCTATCTAAATTTCTTTAAATAGACAATAAACACTAATAAACAGTGTTAATTTCAAGCGACCTCCCAGGTAAGTATGGTCTTATATTCATTCATTTTTAGGCAGATCAATGAACCGGTGGATGCAATTTTTAGCCATAAGTTGTTTTTAATTGTTTGTCTAGCTTGTAGTTTTCTAGATCTTAGAAATATATTATAAGTTTGTGCAGCGCCCTTAAGGTGATTTTTCACAAAAACGGCGCTTTATAAATCATCCAATTATTATTATTATTAATACGTAAGAAATTAAAATAAATATGTGTGCTTAAGATGAATTTACACGTTATTACTTTATTTTAAACTTTATAGTGGCAGAGAAATTATATAAAGTCTTGAGCTATTTGGCTTTGGCATTTTTTTAAACACATTGTGCACAGTGGAAAAAATTAAACAGTTTAAAATTGAATTTCCCCCGTTTTGTATATCTGTAACTGTGGTGACCTCTCCAAGATTCTGCTGCCATGGCGTTTTAATCACTGATAAATTGTTTGTTGATAATGTGTGGAATAACCTTCATAATTCCATGTATGAAGGTGGTTGGAACAATTACTACTAGTCATAATGTTTCCAGTAAGGAGACTGGATATGAAAGAAGGATGAGACAAACTATCGTACCCTTGTATTACATACAACCTATAAAGGTGTCTCTTTCATATTCGTTTGTTCCTTTCATACACTGTACTTTCAGCGCCCTTGAGGCGATTTTTCACGAAATCGGTGCTATTTAAATCAGCTAAGTATTATTCATACACGGACGAGACAAACTGTCGTACGATTGACGATATTACATACAACCTATAAGTATGTCTCTTTCATACTCGTTTATCCCCTCCATACTCTATACTTTCACACTTTACAGTTACTATCATTGTTAGAAATTGACTCTTATAAAATGTAAACTCTGTTATGAAGTGCAGAAATTCTGGTACTACCTTCTTGTTCTTTGTGTGCCCTATCAGGTCCCCACGACGTTGGCGATCACTCTTGAAAATGTCTCTCTGTCTTGCGCTGCCCTTCTAATGCCGGTTCACTCTTTTATATTTACTATACAATACTATCTACAATATGTATTCCGGTTTGCCAATGGAGGAAAATAATTACACCAAGTTAGTTGACATCTTTAATATATCACTAAACAAATGCAAAATTTTGTTACTTAGGCCGTTCAGTTATGTATAATTAAAATAGTATAATTTTTACTATTCCCATGTAAAAACCACTACAAAGGGCGTTAATAAATAAATAAATTTTAATTACGTATCTAAGTAAACGTAAAATGTGATGCAGACCACTTAAAAGTCACCTTAACTAAGTGTATAATACATTTCTCCAGTTTTATTCAATTTTTCGCAAAGAGAAGCATAAGAAGATTTGCAAACTTTGCAATATTAATCTTTACACTACCGCGAAAGTAATATAAAAAAGTAGTTAAGTGCATAGAAAGCAGAGTGGTCCGGGGTATAGGGAGAGGGCTGGGAGGCTGTTTAGGGGTTGCTACGAGTGGGGGGAGGGGTGATACCTTCTTGTCTCAGATCGCAAGAGGAAAAAGCTCCAAAGAAAATCCAAAACCCAAGTGCCGGGACCGGAAACACTCGAGCTTTTTTCCAGGAAAAGGCAGCCTGCCTATAGTCCTATAAGCAGTAGAATCAGGCTGTATTGGGTTATAAAAGAAATTTAGGGAATAAAAAACAAACCGAGGATAATAAATACGTTGGTTAAAATCAGGATCGGCGGAAAAATAACACTGGCACAATTCGGTCACCTAAATTCTATTTTTTAATAAATTGTTCAATGCTTTTGGGGAAGTATAATATCAACTTTGATGTTGCCTTAAGAACTTGTATATCCCAACTAGGTCTATGGTTGAGAATGTAGAAACACTGTCAAACTGTTATTAAAGCCAATTTTATTAAAAACGTGCTACAAAATTAATAAAATATAGCCGTATAGAGTGTAGGCCTGTTTCGCGTGATCCAAATGTTTAATTTGGCCAATCGAACCTTAAATTTCCAATACAAAACTGTGTTTCACCAAGATTATTAAATTCAAATGGGATGGAGTTCTACGATGCCAGGCGAGTGTAAGTGAGACAGGGCGCATGCTAAGTGGAACATCTATTTCCATTCAAATTTTACATGGAAGACACTTTCATGCATTTCACTTAAATTCATAATTCCTGTGCTATGTATGGCAGGTGAAGTCTACAGATTAAGGCCCGGTAGTACCCGCTCAAAAACAAGAAGGAGAGATATGGAAATAAGAATGTTAGAGGGAGCGCGGCAATATTAAAAACAATATTTAATCGAAAATCGTGAAAATGATTAATAAAACACAATTTAAAATAGAGCAAAAATCTCTTGGAGGGGTGGGGGGGGGGGGGGGCTGTCTAAAACAGCATTTAAAAGAAATACTGTGAATTTTTTCATACATATAAACTAGTAAAATGACTGAAACAGACGTGAAAATAATAATTTTGTAACAATTATTATAAGCAATAATTATCAGGTAAGTTTTAAGATCTACATCTACCGGATCTGCCGGATCTGCCCTGATGATGGACACTGCAACGATGTCCGAAACGTTGGCTAAAGAAGGAGGTAGCGCAACACGGCATAACACCCCAAAAACAAATAACGAAAATAATTATCAGCCTGAAACACTCATCAACATTGAAAAATCTTCCGAGAAAAGATACTTGCCGCCAACGGGACTTGAACCCGTGTCCTTCTGATTGCCGGTCAGCTGCTCTACTGAGCTATGGGGGCTTATCAAATACCCGCCAAATAATTCAATATATACTAGTGTTTCATTCAACAATTACTGCTTATTATATTTTTTCCACATGAAAAAAACCAACTTTATTTTTGCGAGAGAGACATTGTAAGTGTTAAATCCCTCGCTAGGTGGCGTCGAGACAAATTATGACTCATTGCCGGTCAGCTGCTCTTGACCTCTGAGCTATGGGGGCTTATCAAATACCCGCCAAATAATTCAATATATACTAGTGTTTCATTCAACAATTACTGCTTATTATATTTTTTCCACCTGAAAACAACCAACTTTATTTTTCATAATTTATCTCGACGCCACCTAGCGAGGGATTTAACACTTACAATGTCTCTCTCGCAAAAATAAAGTTGGTTGTTTTCAGGTGGAAAAAATATAATAAGCAGTAATTGTTGAATGAAACACTAGTATATATTGAATTATTTGGCGGGTATTTGATAAGCCCCCATAGCTCAGTGGTCAAGAGCAGCTGACCGGCAATCAGAAGGACACGGGTTCAAGTCCCGTTGGCGGCAAGTATCTTTTCTCGGAAGATTTTTCAATGTTGATGAGTGTTTCAGGCTGATAATTATTGCTTATAAGAATTGTTACCCTTTGTGCTATGCATAAAAATCTTGTCTAAACGTTAGTTTATAAATTAAAAATAATAATTAATAATTTTGTAGCATTTGCGATTTTTTTCTATGGAGGGAATTTCATATAATTTGCATTTCGGCGAGGGGAATGTGTAGATATTATCTTCAAAAATAACATATATTTTTTTAAGAGCTTAATAACTCCAAATGTTTAAGGGGAATATGCAAGAAATCGCTAGAAATTCGGGTAGGCGGCTTCAATTTCCATTTCATTTCACCATGATTACGAAATTCAAATGGGATGGAGTTCTACGATGTCAGGTGAGTATCAATGTAAGTGAGACAAGGCATGTGCTAAATGGAGCATTCGATTCCATTCAAATTTGTATGGAAGGCACTTCTAGTTTTCTTACTTATTCTGTACCTACAATTTATATATTTTTTAAATGCATAATTTCTGTGCTATGGCAGGTGAAGTTTACAAATATATTCGATTTACGATTTACAATTTATTTATTTATAAAGTCCGAGTTTACTATTTGGTAATTCAACCTGTGAATAGTGGCTATAATATTATATCGGATATGTTAGCCGAGTTTTGTCCCTATTGCGAGCATTTATTAAGCTATCAAGGGGATGGTGAAATAATCCTAGAAAATGATATTTTTAATTTTAACAATAAGTATGAAAATACCAGCAAAATTAGATTTATTTTAATCCCAACTGCTTTATCTCATTCGGGTAGGCGCTAGTTTGGGTACCTGTCTAGAGGTTGCCTTCACTACATCCTTTCGCAGACTGAGAGTCGTGAAAAGCGTGCCATTTCCGTTTTTCTCCGTTCCAAATTTAAAGTTTGCCGGAAAAGAAGAAACCAAAAAAACAAACGAGGGACTTTAGTTTAACTGTCGCCGGGCGGCTACCAGCCCAATAGGCACTTGGCAACTTCAGTGGGTACCTGGACTCTGATAAAACGGCAGGTTAGGAGGGTAGATCGGGGAATTTATTATAAGGGGTACTTGCCGCAGATTGCGGATATCTCTTAATAAAATGAGAGAATAAAAAAAAACATCGAAACAATTCCGATAAATTATTTTCTGGGATTTTTTTGTCAGTGAAGGTAGCGTATTTTCCCCGTATTTTTGACCAACGATTTAGAACCAGTATTCTTTCGTCTAAATCTGCTTAATATTCTTAAGAAAATTTTTCCAGAAAACAATAAATTCAATGCAAAAAAATTATATAAACCCTAAAATGAAATTAAAGATACTCTGGAGATAAATAGGTGTAAAAAAACGTCAAAATATGGCTAAGTAAACGCGAAGTTGAGGAAATCATACAAATTTTGAAAGACCTACAGCCAAAAATAATAATAAAAATTGAATAATTTGTACAGCGCTGTTTTTTGTGAAAAATCACCTTATGGCGCTGTATGATTATGATTTTATAGGCTCTATCTAATATTATTAAAAAATTCAAATCAAATCAACAAACATGAAGGAGAGGGAATCAACAAAAAAACATAGTCAGCAAATAGGTAGATTTTTTTTTTTTTTTTACAGTGAATACCGCACAAGAATCTCAACTGCTCCCGTCTGGAGCCAGTGAGACTATGGCATCCCCAATTGGGGTATGTTGTGAGGCTGAAGGTAGTGGGGAGGGGAAGGAGGTGGGGAAGAGGAAGGTTGGGTAGTACCTGGCTATTCAGATCTGGTCACCAAACACGGCTAAAGCCATTTTCAAGCAACGTTTCAATTCTGAATGGTGGTCTTACACCAGGGCGATACTAATAGTATCTTCCACTCTGGAACATGCCGCAAATATACTATATATTATTTTTACATGAATTAATTGTGAAATAACACAAATTAATCAAATAAAATTTATTTGCGCATGCCGGGTTCGAACCCGCGACCTCCGGATTGTGAATCAAGAGTCTTACCCACTGGACTACGGAGGTCGTCGTAGATGATGAAATCAACAAAAAAACATAGTAAAAAACATGTAGATGATAAAATCAACAAACATGAATGTGAGGAGACCAACAACAACATAGTCCACCAAAATTAAGATGAGCAAATCAACAAAAAAAAATAGTCAACAAACAAGTACTCGGAGAAATCAACAAACATGAAGGTGAGGAATACAACAAAAACATAGTCCACAGAAATGAAGATGAGGAAATCAATAACCTGCAATCCGCCTCGGAACAGGAATCCCTGTAAGGAGGACTGAGAATAAACTACTGTACTTTGAATTTAAATAGTCATTATCATTTTAATTTTTATTTAAAAAATCATATGTGTGACTTATATTGACGTGTCGTTTGGTGACAGAAATACCTATCAATACGTGACCCGAATATTTTTAAGCAAATCTTTTCGAATAAATATCCAAATATAAAGAGAAAAATGCTGTTAAATAATATGAAGATAGAATTCAGTTATTGCGTACGATCGTTCGTTGAAGATATGAGATTGATTTATTGGGTCAAAGAGGACATTAAAATGCTTTGATTAATGATAAATTATTGAACGGTTTTTATGTTAATTTTGTTGCAAATTATTTGTAGTAATATCTACCCATAATACATAAATCTCGATTTATTACATTTTTGTGAAAGCTGTTGTTTTCAAAGCTTTCTGTCTTGTGAAAGCATTTTCAAAAACTGGTGTACATTTACCGACTGTAAATGTTATACACTGTAATATGCTTGATATCAGTGTAAGACGGCCGGCGTGTCGAGCGGTAAGGCTCTTTACTCCCAATCCAAAGTTCGCGGGATCGAATCCCCGCGTGGCAAATAAAGTTTATTTGATTTATTAGTGTTTTTTCACAAGTAATTCATTTAAAATAATGTACCTATATATATTTGTATAGTATATTTGCGGCACGTTCCAGAGTGGAAGATACAGATACTCTCAGTATCACCAATTAGAATTGAAACGTTGTTGAAATGGCTTTAGCCGTATTTGGTGACCAGATCTGAATAGCTAGGTACTTCCCCACCTTCCTCTTACCCATCTCCTTCTCCTCCCCACTACCTTCAGCCTCACAACATACCCCAATTGGGGATGGCATAGTCTCACTGGCTCCAGACGGGAGCAGTTTGAACTCATGTGCGGTTTTCATATAAAATAAATATGGTGGGAACCTCAAGGTCAGGACCCAGTTTATTCCAACCGCCTGCTAAATAAGATATAAGAGCTCATTGTCAATCTACCACAAAAGTATCCAAATCTACCACAATGGTGTCCAAAGAGTTTCGTTGACCCCGAAGTTTTAATTAAGAGTTCGAGAAAATTCCAGAGTTACAACAAGTAATAATTGTACAGTGCCCTTGAGGTGATTTTTTACAAAAACGGCGCTATATAAATTATTAAATTATTCGCAAAATTCAATTTAATAAAAAAATATATAATTTATTATCAACGAAACAATGTGTCCACAGTAAATCTGATTCACATAAAAATAAAATTGACCAATTTGCAATGATTTTTTTGGCTTCTTTTTAGTACATTCCTGGGAACGTTTGAGTCAGTTTCAATTCACCCTTTATCCAATATCCCGGGGTACCTACCGGCCGACCTAGACATTAATACGGGGTACTTTTGAACGGTTCTGCGATTAAGTGCCGGCTGGAGAGGCGTTTAAAAATCGAACGCGACTGCCCGAGCTTCCTTTATCGGCCGAGGGCGGCGCCGTTAACGGCGGAAGAGGAAAATGGATTTTCAAGAGACTATTGCCGAATGGAGTCCGTTTAGATTTTTTTGCCTTTTTTATGTTCACTTTTCAGTCTCGTCTCGGTTTAATGAAGGAAATCTGATTTCACAGCACACCTAATAATGGAGATAAAAGATTTCGCAAGATATAATAAAATGATTCGATTAATATATAAAATATTCTAAAGTAAAGAACTTCTGTCCCTAATTCGTTTTAACCTACCTTTGAAGTGTACCCGCCATACAGCACTATTCTACACGCCTAATTACAAAACAAATGCAGCAGAAAATTCGCCAATCAACCGTGTTCTTCATACCTTTAATAATAAGTATTTGTCTAAACTATAACATCCACAATATGTCTTATACTCACCGACCACCGACCACATTCAAAAAGAGCATCATGTCAATGATATAAACATTATAAACTATTCAGTGCGCACACATAAATAACGTTTCACTTCTATATATCACCACTTCTCATACCTACAAACTTACACGTAAACACACAGTTTACACTACACATGTCACCATTTTTTTATTATTATAGCGACTATATAAAATTTTTTTACATACAAAATGTAATGTGAAATTAAGTATAAAAAATTGTATTTCTTAGTCCTCCTCACTAGGAGGTCCTGTGCCGAGACGGACTAAAGTTATTTAAACATAGTTCATTTGTCTTCTATGTCGTTTTTAGCGTCTTCGCTGGGGTTTTTTCATTGACCTCTTTAAGCCATATTTTTATTCTTGATTTGTATTCAATTGAATTTTTTATTAGTTTTATGTCTTGGGGAAGGATGTTATGGAGTTTTGTTGCAAAGTATGTATAGTTTCTTTGTCCAAATGTGGTTTTATAACTTGGAATATTTTTTACATCATTTTTATTCGATCTGGTGTTATGCATACACGGTCTCGTAGAGGATTCATTTTTGAAGAGCTTAAATAATATATTTTTGGCATATATTTGTTTATTGTATTTGAATTACTCAAGATACCTACCATAAATAATAAGTTACAAGAAAACATGTTATTATTACTACTATCAAATATTTAATAAAAAAATTAAACAATTCAACTTTGTATAAACCACTTATATAATGCGTAAATCCGACCGGTTTCGGAATAAACGTTCTTTTTTCAGGGAAAGCTTATATTAATTTGACAGTTTCGAACAATGTTTTATTATGGTAGGGGTGGAGCCGTTGCTAGTTATTAATGTAGAATATTATCTAGTTATTATTAATATTTAATATTTGTAATTTGTGTCACTTCCAATTTGGGAGGCGGGAATGGGTACCGCCGCCCCGGGAACCTTTATTGGATAACCAACACCTCTGCCATAGGTCACCCCAAGTGGTTCGCTACGTTTGGTGATTTAACAGGGGTGCCCGGGTTCATGGGGTGAGGTTTGTCTAGGTCTTGGAGGCGGATGACCAGGACATGCTGAACCCCAGATTCTTACCCACCCCTTAAACCCTTTTCCTTCCCAGAACTCTCCTCTCCTTCCTTTCCTTAAAAAAACCCTCCACACAGCATCCTCAAAGATGACATAGGCCCTGAGGGAAATTATTTTATTAATCCTGTGTGGAGCTCATGTAAAAAAAAAAAAAACTTCCAATGTAATTTATGTAATATTTTAATAATAATATTTGGACATTTCTAGAGCGCCGTTTTTGAGAAAAATCACCTTAAGGCCTCAAGGGCGTTAATTTTTTAGGTTCCATGCCAACTCAGAATGAAACCAACTCAGAAACACCTAGGAAATGTCATTAAAAGCTATGAAAAATTATTTAAAATAGCCGGTAACCCTAACCTAACTTAACCGATTTAACCATTTTTTTAATATGTTTTTATCATCACTCTTAATGACATTTCTGAGGTGCTTCTGGGTTGGTTTCAATCTGAGTTGTACGGTCACCGTTTTTTAATAGCTCCACACAGGAGGATCTGAGGAAAAAATTCCCTGTTCCTTAGAACGAAAAAAATCCTCATGGCCTATGTCATCTTTGAGGATGCTGTGTGGAGGGTCTTTTTAGGGAAAGGAAGGAAGGAAGTTCCGGGAAGGAAAAAGGTACGAAGAGTGGGTAGGAATCTAGGGTCAATGTGTTCAGGAGTGACGAAAGTACGAATCCATCTATCCTCTCCGTCTTTTTATAAAAATATCCTCCCCAAAGAATTCCCCTCAGGGCCTATGTCATCACATAGGCTCTGAGGGGAATTATTTTTCTGAGGGCCTCCTGTGTGGAACCACTAACTAACTAACTAACCATCACGCCGTTTCCCCGCAGGGGTAGGCAGAGAGGACGGACCGCCAAACAACTCGGTCATGGCACACACTCTTTGCCTCACTCACATTCATACATCGTCTCATACATTCTCTTCTATTATTCTGACTTTTGACATGACCCGACTCAAGTATCTGATTAACTTGATCGTGCCATGTCTTCCTCGGGCGTCCCCGACTTCTTCTACCATTCACATTCGCGTCGTATATTCTTCTTACACTACTTCCTTCGTTCATTCGCTGTGTGGAGCCTATGTAAAAAAAGGCAACATTCAAAATATACCTTGCCGAGAATTTTCGACATACTTAGTTCCTACTTGTGTAGGTAAGTTTTTGCAATTTTATGTTATTTAATATAAATGCCTTTACGAATATTAAAACATGTATGTTATTAAATAAAGCTGAAAATTTATGACTTATTCAAGAATATGTGAACTAAAATTCTTATCCAACTAACGATAGAGAAATCTCAAGTTCCTACCGCTTTCAAAAGATGGTCTCCAGGTAACGAGGTAGTCAAGTAGATGGTATGAAATTAATAATTTGGTTTTATGCAAATGGCTTTATGATTTATAATCATTATAAATAATTACGATAACGTCAAAATAATGAATAAATTAATAAAATATCCTGGTTATTAACGTGTTTCGCAGAAATTTTGTAATAGATAAATGATATTTTCTTCCTTTAACTACTGGTAAACTCAACTTATGATTATATGCAAGATGTTAACGCTAATAAAAGAAATTTTAGAAATATACTTGTTACGAATTATAACTTCAGATGCACACGTAATGCACTGTTAATACTAAAAATGAAACGAGACGACATTGAGTGATAGTATGTGCAGGAAAAAACAAGGTATGGAAAGAAAAAGGACCAATGACCAAACACTTACCTCTGTATTTCTGCGAAAGAGCACAAAACACATCCACAATATAGTTCCATTGCGGTACCTCGAGGTAATTATCCCCACAACAAAACTAATTAGGACAAATTAGGAAAATTATGTACTTCCGAGATGGTCGCATTCCTTCATTCGAAAACATCTTAATTAAAAAAAATTCCCGACATTAGGGAATTTATATTCGGCCCATTATATGTATATGACTTTGTTAAGGGTCCTTCAAGTGTCATTTCACTAAACTGTCATCAAATAATAATTAATATTTGACAAGTTTAAGTATTTCCCCAATAAATGAAGACATAATTTGTCTCGACGCCACCTAGCGACGGATTTAACACTAACAGTGTCTCTCTCGCAAAAATAAAGTTGGTTGTTTTCAGGTGGAAAAAATATAATAAGCAGTAATTGTTGAATGAAACACTAGTATATATTGAATCATTTGGCGGGTATAAGATAAGCCGCCATAGCTCAATTGGGAGAGCAGCTGACCGGCAATCAGAAGGGCACGGGTTCAAGTCCCGTTGGCGTCATGCATCTTTTCTCGGAAGATTTTTCAATGTGGATGAGTGTTTCGGGCTGATAATTATTGCTTATAATAATTGTTAATAAAATAAGTATTTATAATAAGTATTATTACTCTAATTATTTCTATTACTCTAAGCCAACATTGAACTTCTACGTCACTGGGAAGTGCATACTTCACTTTATTCACGTTAAATTATGAAAAGCTTCTTCGAATGCAGTTCTTAAAGTTTTATAGCAAGATAGAAGCTACTTTACGACGCGCTGCAAACGTTTTAAGTGTTGAAAAGTTTTACTCGAGATTTTATTTTAAAATAAAATCGACGGCATTTGGCAGTAACCACAAATGTCCGATTTAAAACTTCGTTATAAAACACAGTCTTGTGTAAATAATCGAAAACCTCTTCATAGCATAACACAGAGCTGTAAAAGTCTTGTCTCTGAACCAAAAAGTTATGGTTAAAAATCTAGCGAAGCATAAATAAATGGAATTGATTTTTTTGTTTATTTATTTATTAATTTTATTTTAGTAATTTGTACATTTAAGTTTACAAATTTCTAATTAATTATAATATTTCATATTGCAAACTAAATTTTATGTAGCTCCTACAATACGTCTTGAACTTTCCAATTGGTGTGGACTTCAAAGTCTCTGTTAGCTTGTTATACAACTTCATCCCCTTGTACAGCAAACTGTTCTGCGTATTCGCCTTATCCTTTTTTTGAAGCCTGATTTCTTTGCATGTTCTTGTGTTATGTCTGTGAATGTCCTTGTGGAATACAATTTTATTTGAAAAGTATTTTGGTAAAATGTTGTTAATTATTTTATGTATAAATATCATCGTATTCAAGGTCAGCATGTGTTTTACGGTTAGCCAATTCAGTTCCTTTAACATTTTGTTTACTTTTGAAAATCTATTCCGCCGTATTATTATTCTCATTGCCCTGTTTTGGAGAATTTGAAACTTATTTTGTTCTCGTTCGTTACATAGGAAAAGGATAGTTGAGCAATAGTTAAAATGTGGAGCAATAATTTTTTGTTAAAGAAGTTAGTACGTAAGTTTATACGAAGGGTTCTAACGAAAATTAAATATCAACAGATTAAATAAATATAGTGGTTATATCATAAGACTCTACAAAAATGTAATTAAGACAAACCACAACTCGTTACTTTGGTTGGACAGTTAGCTTCACTTTACCTTGTTCTGAGACAAGGAGTGTCAAAATCTGTAAAGTTGATTTCTTAAAATCTTTTCACCAATTTCTGATTTGGGTGTTGAATCGTGTGTTAAGTATTTTAGTTTAACATATTTTAAAATAAAATATTTAGATTGGAAGTTTACTAACCACTTTAGAACATACCTAAACGTGCAGGTAAAACCATATGCAACCAGTGAGGGCACAATAATTCATTGCATAAAGTTCTGACTACGTTTTCCTAGTGCCATTCCAAGATAGGATAGCATTCTAATTAAATATGTTCCTTTAAAATATGTTAAACTAAAATACTTTTCACGAAAAAACCTTAAAATCAGTAATTGTTAAATTGATCATGAGAATTCGTCTTTGCAAACATTGACACCTCAGAATTTGGAAAGGCCAGGTTAGAACAATATCCAACTAAAGTGATCAGCTACACTGCTTCTCGAAAAAACGGTCAACTGCCACCGTACAAACAAAATGGCAATTGCAAAAGGTTCAAAGTGATGATAGAACTTTGGAAAACAAATGGAAGCTTTAACAACTTGATATTAGAACTTCGTCAAACAAGTATCTACATAAATACAACACAGATGGTTCTGGCAATTAATTTGGTCATAGAAATGAGCAAAAGAAATGGTTTTGCATTCAAAGGTCATTTTTGAAAAAAATGTCAGTTCGAATCTTGTGAAACTGAGGTGCCGAACTGATTTTAACGAAAATGGAGGTAATATATACTCTTATTATAATGTACCTTAAAGGACGTGCGATGTTTTGTACAAAAAAAAACGTTAACGGGTGGACCAAAAGTGTTGTAAATCACATAACAAAAAAACGAAGTCAAAAAGTCAAGTAGTAATATCATTTTTCTGCACACGAAAAAGCTTTTAAAACTGTTTTTGCAGCTCCTGTCCGAGTGCAGTTTCGTGATTTAAAAAAGGTTTGTTTAAAAAAATCACAACATGTGGTTTGTTTCTGCGGTGCGAAAAAATGCACTTCAAATACAAGTTCGAAAGCTTCTGGAAGGAACTTTGGCAAATGTGTTTGTAGTAAAAAATCTCGAGTGAAATGTGTATGCATTTGCAAAGAAAAAATAACAAATAATATTCAAAAGAAGCGGAGTCAAGTTACGACCGCCTCAGTTTGTTTAGGATTTTTTTAACAATATACAATCAAATTTGTTTTGACAGAGCTGCTTTTTTAGATTGATACGAAATTTATGCGTCTTGCTGTTTGCTTGTTTGCTTTATGGGGAGTATCAAAAGGGCGTTACGCTGCTCTTGTGGTTCTGTTTTTTTTTTTTAATTTAGAATTTGTACGAGTCACACAAGAGTCCTGACTGCCCGGAGCCAGTGAATTTATGGCAATCCCCAACTCCACTTTGAAAGACGGTCACTTGCTAAGGCGATATTAAAAAAAAATCATTATCGGGGCAAAATGCAAATACATAATTATAATTGGTTCGCTTTTGAGAACAACTTAAATAGGTCTCATATAAATCGTTGTGTCTCCCTTAATATCACTATACTGAGAAGCAAGATCAAAACGGTGCTGTAAAGAGAAAACACCACTCTGTTTATTCAAATCTAAAGTTTATTAAAATCTTAATAAACCAAAACACTGATTTTATTATTAATTAATTTTACAAGAAGCGAGAACAAAGTGAAGTGACAATAACGTTTATAATACGTTTGTTTAATAAAATATGTGTGTGTGTTTTTTATCAGTAATTGTAGTTCCAAAAAATGTAAGGTGAGCCATTTTTAAAACTTTTTATGTATAAAAAATTACATGTGTATTTCTAATAATAAAATTTGAAAGCGTATTTCATCGCCTTTCAAAAACAGTTTTTAGTTTTCGGTTGCGTTCAGAAATATTCCATTTATTTCGATTTAATTGTAAGGAGGAAATATTTTGACCTTCTGAAAGAATATGCCCGAGGCCTGAGGTGTTAAAATAATACCTTCTATGTAAACAGATTATAGAAGGATAGGCTAGGTCAAAGTGTGTCACAGTAAGAGCTATCCAAAAAATGAAATGCGTCAGCGGGGAATCTCTCGACAAAGCGACAACAAGACCATAAAAGTTCAAATCCACAATTAACCTCTTTCATATAAACTCCAAGATTGTTTTATTATTTTTACGAATTTCTAAATATATTTTTTTATCGTCTCCTGTAAATTTTTCATTTGGGTTTTACCAATATATTACCTACCTACATTATAGGTACCTACCTACAAAAATCACAATTTTATTTTAATCTTTCTTCAGTACCTAGTTAACCCAGTACCTAGTTCCTTCCTTATTTGAAAACTAGCACAGACCAGTGAAAAATCATGGTATATTATAATAATAATTGTAGGATTGCTAATTACGGCATGTTAGCTGCAAAGCAAAGATTCTTGAAATATGTACACATTCCAAATATATACATTTTCTGTAAAAAAATATACCCTCGTCTATTTTTGTCAACCCTTTATCATTTGTTTTTTTTGACGCATAAGATCTAATTTTGAAAATGACAATTATATTGAAAACAAATCCGAGTTCATTAAACCAGAGATGCAATCGCAACCGAAATTAGTATTTCTCACAGGTTTAAAAAATAAAATAAGTCCTTCAACGAGGTCTCCTCCTTTTTCGCTCGTACCCCGCAAGTCCTGCCTATCCCACGCGGCCAATCGCCGAAAAATGGCCCCGTGTCGTTCCTCCTGACCGGACATAAAACAAAAAAAAAGTATGACCCAACCAGCCCCCCACTCCCCGTCAGGACTCGCCCGCGCAACGTTATGTTGGTACGGAGATAAACAGGTAGGCATGGAATAGTGAGGGGGAAATTCCCGCGAATTTATTTTTGGAGAATATTCCCTAAAAGAGGAAAATATCATCAAAATATAGTGAATTGTAAATAAATAAAGTGACAATTTTAGTGAAATTCCCAAACTAACTGATAAGGTTGTCTCGTACAAGGAAAATTTATGTTATATACAAATATATCGTAAAGACGAAGCTTAATGTGAAATCACTATTTTCGGTTAATCTTTACAACGAATCGGTTTATATTATAAATATTTAAAAATATGCTTTGGATATATTGAAGCTTTTCCTATCATTTCGCTTGAGTAGAATTAAAATATAATTTGTTAATTAATTTATAAAAACATAAGCGTAAACTACTAAAAAATGTATTTTTTCATTATAAATATATGAACGCATATGAGAAACAACTTTTTTCAAATGCAATTTATGGATAAGATTATCTTGACAGTTTCCCCCGATTATTTTTTTTATATTAAAATTATTTACAAAATAAATAAAAACCACGTTTGCGTTAAAATCGACCGTTTGTAGACTCCGTTTGCCTGGCGATTTTTGAAATAAAACTTCTTTACGCACGCTCGACTTGGGGGGTAAGCTGGTGAATGCGTTACGAAAAGTGTGATGTTACAAAAAGTGTGATGCGAACGGTAATCGATGCGAACGGTGATCGGGCGAGGTGAATGGTTTTTTTTCACTCGTTTTTTTTTCAATGTCAATGTCACCCCAATGTCATATGTTCTCTTATAAGTTAGTGAAGTTTTACTTCAGTCGTGCGGTCTAAAGCACACTCGTTTTTTATGTTTATTACCCATATTCGTGGTGATACAAGACACACTAAGAATATTTAAAAAAAAAGTAGATTGTGCATGCATCTTTTATTAGAGCATGCTGAGAAAAGAACTTTTGAATCGAATGTATTTATAAGCCGTAACAATTTAAATACAATAAGTTTTAGCCCACAATAACAAAAATTGTAGTCATCCTCAGTTGCAATAACTTTCTTAATAATTTTTTTTTAAATTCCCGACATTGGGGAATTTATATTAGGTCAGGGAATTTTCCCGTTGCACATCACTAGTACGAGGCAACGCAAGAACCTTAGTTACGAAGCTGGCAGGACGAGGTTCGCCCATCCTGTGGGTGAGAGCACCACCGGATTTATTGCGGGGATTTATCAGGGTGAAGTCAGACCAAGTGGGGTATAGTGAACCAAGAGCGAGATGTTATGGATATGGATTTCAACATAGAGTTTCAACAAACTATGCTCAAATGCAGGAGAAAAGAAGTCACTCCTGATTCTACATCGAACACACTCGTAGGTACCGGACGCTTTTGAATCCGTACATCAAAAGTTAATAAAAAATACAACGTGTAAATCTTCCCTTCGAATTTTTACATTTGGTTTTCCTGTTTTCCCATCAATTATTGTCTCTAAAAAAAACAGCACAATATACGCAAATATGTTATTTCTCACATTACCCCTCAGGCTAATTTGTTCGGTTTACGGAACAACTCATATAGGTCTCGTAGAAACCGTTGTATCTCCCTTACTACCGTGTTTAGAAATATGATCTAAGCGATGCTAGCTTGAGTGGCAATCAGCCAACGTCAAAAACGCACATCTCGTGCAAGACCCCACTGAGAGACAGCCTGGGTTCTCATTGCCTCGCAAACTCTGGACTGCCATCAATAGGATAAGGTGCTCCCATAGCCGTTGTGCTCACATGATGCATAGATGGGGCCTTAAAGAGTCGGCGACGTGTGAATGCGGTGCGGTGCAGACCACCGAACATGTGGTCAACGAATGCCCGCTCCATTCATTCCCCGGTGGGATTGATGAGGTCCACAGGGCAACGCCTGAGGCCCTAGACTGGCTCGCAGACCTAGATGTCCCCCTCTGACCCCCCACCATACGAAAGAAGAAGAAGAAGAAGAAGCGATGCTAGAAATAGAAACACGACGCTTTATATTCAAAACCAAAAGTTAAACTCTAAATAATTAAAATATACCTACTCCTTTATGAAACCAAAGTTTCCGAACGCAATTTGAAAAAAAAAACTTTGAGAATTTTTATGAATTATTTTTACACGAAACAACAAAAAGTAAGTGGACAATAACGTTTATAATACATTTGCCAAATGAAAAATGTGTGTTTTTCTTGTGTTCGTTATCAGTAATTTGAGTTAAGAAAACGTAAGGTAAGACGTTTAAAATTAAATTATATGTTTATATCGAATTAAAAAATTTTAAAACCTTTTTCACCACCTTTCAAAAACAGTTTTTAATATCCGGATGTGTCCAGAAATAATCCGTTTTGTTTGGATTTTATTGCATGGCAGAATTATTTAAGATCTTGACAATTAGCATTATAATTGGTTACTACTGTATATGAACGTTTTTGATGATTTAATTGTCATTTCTTCGTTGTGAATATCTGCAATTGGATTCGCAAGTGCCACGAAAATTCAAAACCATGTAAATAAAATGTATTTATTTACATATCCATGAGAATAAAAAAACACGTTCTTAAGAACTTGACAATTAGCATTTTAATTATGAACCACCATAAGTGGAAATTCTTGATGTTTTTAATTACTGTGATGTAGAGTAATTAAGTATTTCATATGGAAAGAATACGATAGATGGCGGTAAGCATGTAGCTTGCACCATAGCTCGCCAGATGGCATTGGCGTACAAGAAGCAGTCTCAGCGATAGACTTGACGAGCTCCACTGGCAAGGCCGCAGAGATTTACCTACCCCCGAATAGTAAACAGTCGTAGCCATCCAGCTAGGTTATTCCAGTAAATAAACACTTTTATATTCAAAGAACCTATTGTATTTAATAATTACTATCTGCCCAGGAAAGGGCAGACATAACAATTGGCGCAGCCGTATAAATATAATTGTGTGGAAGTTACGCGTGCGAATAATAATTGGTGCTGGACACGGAGGACTAAGTCACTGCTGGAGTGACTTGCAGTTTTGGCAAGGAATCGGAAGAGATTCTGTTCGAGATTAAGGAGCATTTGGTTCCGTGGCTACGGGCTGGATAAGAAGATTTTTGTTTTAGGAACAGAAGTGATATACCGCAAGGAGGCGATCTGGTTCTGGATCAGTGGATTAATCAAAAGTTTCAAGGTCAAAACGGATCATTGGGTTAATAGTTTCAAGGACGAATCATTGGATTAATCAGAAGACAAGGATAAAACCCAGAGGGAGACCAGAAGAGTTCCTGAGATAAGTATTTTTGCTTCTTTGAGAGGGATTATTTGTTATTGTTTTCTGGTTAATTGTTTTTGCCGATTTATTTGTTGGGAGTTATGGAATCGGGTAGAATACCACCGTTTTGCCATCTCTCCGGAGACTGGGGATTGTTTCGACTTCGGATAGAGCAATTTTTCGTGATCCATGATGACAAAGCGTCTGTGGAGAAAAAACGGGCTTTTTTATTGAATCTCCTTGAATCAGAAACTTTGACCTTACTAATTAATCTGTGTTTTCCAAGTAAAGTAACGGACTTATCTTTTGATAAACTTTTAGCGCTTCTCGACAAACATTGTAACAAAAATCGTTCAGTTTTTAAAGAACGGGAGAATTTTTTTTTAGCAAGACAACAACAAGGCGAGACGATAAAAGATTTCGCGGTTAGACTTCGTTCTTTAGCAACGTATTGTCAATTCGAAACGAGGCTTGAAAAAAACCTTATAGACATGTTTGCAATCGGGTTGTTACCGGGGCGCGCGAAGGAGAAAATTTTCGTAGAAGGGCAAACGTTGTCGTTTAATGAAATAGAAGGACTTGCAGTTAGTATGTCAACTTTGGATAGTACTAATACAGTTAAATCAGAAGTAAACCTAGTAAAAAAACGAGTTACTAGCGATGGGTTCAAGCGAGATCAGCGTAGGGAACGATCGACGAGCCCCAAGGGTAGTTTTAACACGAAACCAGCTTATAGGTTAGGATCAAATACAGGTACGAATTTTAGATCACCCGTGGGTAGTGTTAAAAAACAGTGTTTTATTTGCAAAAGGAATGATCATCTTTCGTTTGATTGTAAATTTCGTAATGCGAAATGTTTTAAATGTAAGGGCGTTGGGCATTTACAGAAATTTTGCAAGAATAATCCGATAAATCCCATTTTTGAAAATCACAGGGATAGTAAAGTTTTAGTTGCGTCAATTAGTCCGATTACTGCTGAAATTGAAATTAATAACAAAAAGTTTACGGCAATGATTGATTCCGGTTCATCTTTATGTGTGATGCCGGAGGGTATTTTTAAACGACATTTTAGTTCAATCATTTTGTCACAAGACAAGCGGATTATTTCAGGTTATGGAAATAATCGTTTAAAAGTCGTAGGAAAGGCGATTTTTGATGTGAAATTTAAGGGTAGGAACAAAAATATTAGTTTTATTGTAGTAATTAAAGGAACAGAATTAATTGTGGGTAGAGATTTTATGGAATGTTTCGATCTTGGGATAACTTCTCAGGAGACAATTAATTTAGTGACGCCGCAAATGAGGAATGGAGAAAAGTTTATTCAAGATTACCCGGAAGTGTTTTCGCAAAAGTTGGGAAGATTTAACAAATATAAAGTCCACTTTAAAGTAAACCAGGAATCGGATCCAATTTTTTTCAATGCAAGGCCGGTTCCTTTTTCTATTAAAGGGAAGATCGAATCCGAATTAAGATCGATGGTAGGAAAAGGTATAATCTCCCCGGTTACAAGTAGCGAATTCGCTTCACCGATTGTTCCGGTGGTCAAGAAAAATGGAGATATAAGAATTTGTGTAGATTATAAAAGGAGACTTAATTTGATTTCCAATTTAGAGAAATATCCGATGCCAAAGATTGAGGAGGTCATACATCAGGTTAGTTCGGGCAAAGTTTTTGCAAAATTAGACCTTAAAGAAGCATATTCACAGTTAGAATTAGCGGATCATTGTAAAAAGTTTACAACTATTAACACACACTTAGGTCTGTTCCAATATAACAGGTTGGTTTTTGGGTTTAAATCGGCTCCGGCCATCTTCGCAAGAACAATATCAAGTTGTTTACAAGGTTTAAAAGGCGTGGCCTTTTACCTAGACGATATTATTATTTCAGGGGTCGATGGACTTGATCTGTATAATAATATTTGCGCGGTCTGCGAGCGGTTGAAAGAATGTGGTCTATGTGTCAATACTGGGAAGTGTCAGTTTTTTGTTAAATCTATAGAATTTTTGGGATACGTTATTTCGGGAAGGGGCATTGAACCGCAAAAAGATAAATTGGAAGCAATTAAGAATGCGCCGTACCCATCCGATGTGCATCAATTGAGGAGTCTTTTGGGATTTTTTAATTTTTATCGGAACTTCATACCGAACATGTCATCAATTTTAGAACCTTTGCATAATCTTTTAAAGAAGAATGCAAAGTTTGAATTTGGGAAGTCATGCATTGACGCAGTAGATAAAGTAAAGGATCTAATGGGTTCTGATAGAATTCTCACTCATTATTTTCCCAACCTTCCTCTTAAGTTATATACAGACGCGAGCAGCGCAGGCCTCGGGGCCGTGTTATTGCACACATTTGCGGATGGTTCAATGAGACCGATCGAATTTGCATCAAGAAGTTTGTCTAGTGCAGAGAAGAAGTACAGTATTCTAGATTTAGAAGCGTTAGCTATTGTGTTTGGTTTGAACAAATTCTTTCAATACCTATTCGGTCGGGAGTTTACTTTATGCGTAGATAATATGCCTTTGATGAGGATTTTAGGGGAGCACAAAAATATTCCAGTTTTGGCGGCTAACAGATTGCAGCGTTATGGCATTATATTAGCCGGATTTGCGTATAAGGTAGAATTTGTTAAGTCATGTCATAATCATGCGGATTTTCTATCTCGGCTTCCGGTAGAAAATTCTCAAGAAGAATTTGAAGATGATTATGGATCAGATTTTGTGTGTTATGTAGATAAATGCGAGCACATAGATATCAAGCTCATTTCCACAGCTATAGAGACAGACACGGTTATTCAGGAAGTTTTAACGTGTTTGCGTAAGGGCTGGCCAAAACGAGTTGGTCGAGATGATGTACTGTGGAGATTCTGGGTTAAGAGAAACGAAATGTCCATAGTCAAGGATTGCCTTTTCTGGCAACATAGAATTGTCATTCCGAGTTCCTTACAAGAACATGTGCTAGAGTTATTAAAATGAAGGGCCTAGCAAAAGCTTATTTTTGGTGGCCATCACTGAACAATGACATTGAAAAAATGGTTCTAAAATGTGATGATTGCGCGGCTATGAGGCCGGCACCTTCTAAGAGTCATTTGTCAGTGTGGCCGAACCCTGGGGCAACTTGGAGTAGGGTACATGTAGACTACTGCGGGCCGGTAGCAGGAAAAATGTTTCTTGTAATTTGTGACGCTTTTTCCAAGTGGATCGATTGCTTAGAGGTTCCAAGGGCGGATTCGTTTAACACGATTAAGGAATTGAGAAGAATTTTCTCTAATTTTGGTAACCCTGATTGCATAGTTTCGGATAATGGAACAGCATTTTCTAGTGTAGAGTTTAAAGATTTTCTTAAAGAGAATAACATAGAATTTTTAAATTCACCGGTCAAATTCCCTCAGTGTAATGGGCAAGCTGAAAATTCAGTTAGAACGGTAAAAAATTTTTAAAAAAAAATTATGGTTGGGAATAATTTTCCAGTAAATTATGGAAGTAGATTATGTGATTTTCTATCGGATTATCGAAATTCGCCACATTGCACAACGGGATTAGAACCGGCAGTCTTGATGTTTGGTAGGAGACTGAAATCAACTTTCAGTAGTTTAATTCCTAAAACCACAGCTTTGTTGAAGGGGCTAACGTGGAGTTCTCTTGATTTCAGATTACCAGCGGATGATCGAGAGCAAACTACTCAACTAAGACCTTGGGAAGGAAGGCTCCGTTCAAAGCGTTCATAAAGGTCCCTCCCAGAGAAACAGAAATATTTAAGTTGAAATATTTAAAATCATGACTATGTTTGGTTGAATTTAGTGTATAAAATCGTGTATAAATGAAATATTTAAAATCCTTTTTTTTGTTGTCAATTGTATAACTTCTTTGGAAAGAACATGTCTTGTATTTATTGTAGCCAGGGCTTGAGGTTAGGTGGGGGAGGGTGTGATGTAGAGTAATTAAGTATTTCATATGGAAAGAATACGATAGATGGCGGTAAGCATGTAGCTTGCACCATAGCTCGCCAGATGGCATTGGCGTACAAGAAGCAGTCTCAGCGATAGACTTGACGAGCTCCACTGGCAAGGCCGCAGAGATTTACCTACCCCCGAATAGTAAACAGTCGTAGCCATCCAGCTAGGTTATTCCAGTAAATAAACACTTTTATATTCAAAGAACCTATTGTATTTAATAATTACTATCTGCCGAGGAAAGGGCAGACATAACAATTACTGTTAACGCTTTTAACGTTCGTTAAAGCTTTCTGTCCGTGATGACTTTCCCAATTAATCACTTACGTCACATCATCTGAGTGTCCGGAATTCTGAACATCTCTTACTGACGGATATGTCTTGACCATCTCTTAACGGACATTCCTGACTTGAAGATGGATTGCGTGCAAAAATACATCACGATGGTGATAATTAATAAGAATAAAGACTCGAGACTTACCACAGAACTTGTAACTTGATGAAGTGTAGTAAAGAAGAGAGATGAAATCACATCAAGCAAGGAGGATTGAGTGTATGGTACTTACCTGAAAACAAAGAAAATATATCGTTAGATAAATTAAATTAAATATCTTAACATAAAAATACTTTGATTAATGACCAAAGAGTTTAAAACTTGCTAACTTGTTCTAATGACAGTTTTTTGTGTTTTAGAACTTATGTTTAAAAGTACAAGGCAGTGCCTATGGTGATTTACCATTCATTACCAGCACAAAAACGTTGCTTAAAATAATCTAAATCTAAACTAGGTATATAAAATTATTATGTAATTATAACATTTTAAGAAGATATGGATATAAATGAAGACCACGAGAAAAAAACAGGGATGTCGATTAAAATCCCAAATTAAAGTAAAAATGTCTTCTAGTAGAATGCGCATTTTTCACAATGCAAAATAGTTGTAACAAAAACTATCGCTGTCAAACAATGGCAGTTTATTTGATTGGTTATCGTTGGCAAGAACCATGAGTGTACGTTCGCAAGTGGTGGTCTTGGAATGAGAGCATCTTCCACCCTGGAAAGTGCCGCAAATATACGATATATTATTTTTAATGTATTAATTTATAGCAATTTTTTTTTTGTTTTTTGGTATATACACCACCTCACTAGGCTGAGCCTGTTCCTGTCTGAGTGTACAGAAATCAAAGAAAAAAATCAATAATAATTATTGTCATTGACAAATTACGAACTATTGAACATTGAATTCCTTATTTTTCACTTGCGATCTTTAAATATAACAACAACAAAAAGGTATAGAATATTTTCTCCTCATTGGGGAACGTACCCATACTACGTGACCAACTCCCCCCCCCGGTGACCAAAAACCTATGGCCCCCGCCACTCATTTGTACCAAGCGTGGTATTTTGAAGACCCCCCCCCCTTAACAGGTCACGTAGTATGGGTACGTTCCCTTAGGAGATCCTGTGCTGAGCCGAACTAGATTTTGGATAGAGGGTTTTCTAAGGTTCAACTTTAAGGTTTTTTTTCCGAAAATTCCTTAAGCCAAGATTTGAACTTAATGTAGTAGTTATTAATTGATTTAATATGTTTGATATCTAAGTAGCGTAACTAGGTTCGAATAGCTTCTAACTTTTCTCTATACTACATAAAAATACTCTCAATAATCACATAGAAACCAGCATTAATTTTAAAAAAAAAGTACAGATATGACTGGTAAAACCGAAACCTGATCGGGTCAAGGTCGATCCAAGATCTTTAAAACCTGGTTAATACTCGAAACAACAAATCTCACTTAACACCGTTGTAACAGCAAAAAGTCCATCCATTCTAATATTAATCAGAATGTTACATTATAAATCGCATTAATTAACAGCTGTTAATATTCTAAATTTGGCGGTACCCATTGCGATATACAAAAAAATATAGAGAGGAATGCGAACCGTAAACCAACCGGAAGCTTCTGATACTCTATCACCTATTTAATGGAACAAGAGAGTTCATAGCAAGCTTCCAGAAAAGGAGATGAATGCTTCGAGAGGCACTACCACTTCTTCTCCCACCTCTCACCTTCTTTCACCACCTCTTGTCTTATCTAAAACCACTTCTCCACCTCGCTTCTCGCTTCTAGACACTTTGCACTCTGCAGACTTGTGTTCTTTTTTATTACATTTATTTTTTATTAGTTTCTATGGCAAAGTTTCCGAGTACCCGAGAGTATCATTCTTGTCTTGCATATAATATATCTTAATCACACTTTTCTTATTAGATTATTCAAAGCCTTACATCTCAATCTGTCTCTTACCGAGAAACGAATCACATTTACGAAGATAAATATTCTAATCAAATCCTTGTACCATTGTATCGCCCATCATAAATTTTTCTTTTAGCTTTCCAAAACACATTCATTAAATAACATTTTAATATGCTACTGGCTGATTCCCGGCATGCGTTGCTATACCATTCAAAGAAATAAATTGTTTCTCCCCGTTCCCCTAACGCGTCCTCTTCCCTTCCTGCGTACCCCTTCTACCTTACCAGCCTTTCCCCTTCCTGGTCACCCTTCCCGCAAACCCCACCTCTTTCGTTACCCTCCCCCCTCTAGCCTTCTCTGCCCGCCTCTAAAATACATGAAATACACACATTTTCAAACCTCTTGCGCACCATCTGTAGTAATTTTTATACAAATTTCTTAACGCCAGAGCCTATATATAGAAACATTCTTCTGCTAAAATGCAATCTTCTGTAAAAAATAGTCAATCCATCGATTGCCTTCCGAGATTTGCGGACACAAACGTACGGAACCTAATTTTTTAAATACAAATTCCATAACGCCAGAGCTTACCATTATATATAGAAACACTCTTTTGCTAAAATGCAATGTTCTGTAAAAATTTTAAGTCAATCCATCGATTATTTTCCGAGATTTGCGAATGCAAACATACGGAACCAAAACTTTTATATGTATAAAAAGATAATTAAAATTTCAAAAAAACTTCAAACGACGTATGTACCAACTATTTCTACCTACTTTAAAAACTTCAAACGACGTATGTGCCAACTATTTCTACCTACTTCAAAAACTTCAAACGACGTATGTGCCAACTATTTCTACCTACTTCGAAAACTTCAAACGACGTATGTGCCAACTATATCTACCTTCTTCAAAAACTTCAAACGACGTATGTGCCAACTATTTCTACCTACTTCAAAAACTTCAAACGACGTATGTGCCAACTATTTCTACCTACTTCAAAAACTTCAAACGACGTAAGTGCCAACTATTTCTACCTACTTCAAAAACTTCAAACGACGTATGTGCCAACTATTTCTACCTACTTCAAAAACTTCAAACGACGTATGTGCCAACTATTTCTACCTACTTCATAAACTTCAAACGACGTATGTGCCAACTATTTCTACCTACTTCAAAAACTTCAAACGACGTATGTGCCAACTATTTCTACCTACTTCAAAAACTTCAAACGACGTATGTGCCAACTATTTCTACCTACTTCAAAAACTTCAAACGACGTATGTGCCAACTATTTCTACCGACTTCAAAAACTATTTTTATTTCTATTTTTACTTAACTTACATTCTATGTTACCTACTTTGTGTCAACTCTTATAATAATTTATGTAACCTATATTTTTGTTTTCTATATTTTATGTTATTTCCGGTATTTTGTCAAAAACACGTACCTACTGCATTATATGTAAAAGCCCAATGGGCGTTTAAATAAATAAAATATACCAGGATTAAAAAATAGCATTTCCAATAACATGTGTCCCTAATTTTGTCCTCTGCGTGCAACTGTATCTAAATTTCTCTACTACAGAAAAAGCAATGTTAATCTAAAGTGACCCCCCAGGTAAGTATGGTCTTTTATATTTTCTGCCTGTACAGAATAAAAATAAAACAATATATTATGTGCATTTTAAAGCATGCATCGCATTCATAGTTACTGAACATATAGTTTTGTATTAGTGATCGATGAACCGGTAGGATGCAATCTATAAGACATAAGTTGCGATAATTTAGTCAGTCTATTCTGTAATTAGAAGTAAGATAGAGCATTGTACAAATATATTAACTCTGTGGTATACATTCATTAGTTTCCCACTTGTTTGACGAGTTGCCGGACACCGTGATTAACGTTTTTCCATAAATAAGTAACCTCAGGGCCTATGTCATCTGGGATGCTGTGTGGAGGGTCTTTTTGAGGAGAGGACGGAATGAACATTGGTCTTGAAAAGACCCATGTTGTAGGAAGGAGGAAACACAGAGGCCGGCAAATCATTCCACAGCCGAGCTGTTGAACACAAGAACGAGTCGAAGAAACGACCCGTTCTCATGTGACAAATGTCAACCGTGTACAAATGTTGGGCACGCGTTTGGCGTATTTCCCGACCACCGGTGCCGAAGGGATCAATGATGCTAGTTCCTCGGAGCATCTTTCATTGTAATACCGGTAGAACAAGATAGCATTCCCACCCGACGCCTATGCTCTAAAGATTGCAATCCGTCTTTTAAGATGGGAGAATCTATCAAACGGACCGCCCGTTTCTGCACAAAGTCGAGGGTATTTTTCAGGTATTTAGGAGCTCCAGACCAGAGGTGGCTGCCAAATTCAACCGTGGGGCGCACTTGTGATTTGTACAGGGTTAGCAGTTGTGTACTATTAAAGTATCTGCGGGCGCTGTACAGTACGCCCAGTTTTTGGGAGGCTAACTTTACTCTGGCTTCGATGGAGCCCCCATACCTGAGCTTGTAATTGTTAAATTAGAAAATTTTAAATAAATGTGGAAACATGGGCGATGACGAAAAGTACCTAGATAACACAAATTTATTTAATCAAATTTTATTTTCACTAATTTTCTTAGAACGTTAAAAACCTATTAATTAATGGTTTTAAATTAGTCCAAAGACAAACCATATTTTGTTGGTCAATAAATTACACAATTATATGAAGAAGGTTCGAGGATTCAAAAAATATTTTAAAAATACAGTTAAAAGCTTACATCACTTGCCCCAGACAAGGTGCAGATGACACACACGAGGAAAACTGGTCTCGTGTTTGATGAAGCAAGCCAATATTGAAGTATTAACTAGGGAAAATAACACGAAAGGGATAGCTGTTGCTGTTGTTTTATCTACCTCGATAAATCCATCATACTCGAGTAGTTGTTGGCTGTCGACTCCAAATACAGGGCTTATTATTTACAGCCGAAATTTGCCGTGGTTAGCAATTACCAGGAGTTTGAAACATATTATCTGACATTGATTATATCATGCATTCAAACTACAGTAAGTAAGCGCGAGCCTTGGAGCGTTACTACAGCGATAATAATAAAATTATTAGAGTTTTATACACTCCATAAGAGAGACAGCTGAACTAAATCGAAACTTTAACCAATAATTCGACTCTCGATTTGGAGGCATCGGAATATTTGACAGAACAGGAGGTAGGTATTTTTGGTAGCCTGTGCATTCAAAATTGTGATAAAAATAGGAAAATCATATATGCATAACTAAATTACCAAAGTGGATAATTTAAAGTCGATGTAAGAGTACTTTATGAATACGATTCAGAAACGAATACATAGACCGTAAATCGTTCCGACATAAACCACGAATAGACGAAAAAATTTATTTATTTATTTATTTATTTACGGACTTACGTCCAATTTAAAACAAAGTATCACGAAGTATAGGAATGAACAATGTAAGGATTCGGATGGTACATGAAAGCAAAGACAAACAGTGAAAATAGAAGAAAAATAAGTGTCAAGTCACGTCAAGACCTTGCAAAAATTAGGGTGAATATTACATATCTTCATTTGTTTAAAGAGCGACAGAAATCATTTAAGCTAATACCAAAAAAATCAAGGTCTTGACGTGAGTTGACCAGTCTACACATTCTGGACAGTGGTGAGTTATAACCATAGTTAGTCGAGTGCTGATTGAGGAAAAGCAGGTCTTTATTTCTGAGTCTACGAGAAGGTATATTAAATGTGATGAGTTGTAGTAATGTAGGCGAGTCTATTAAACAGTTAATAATTTTGAAGAAACAAATGAGATCAGATTTTATCCGACGGTCTTCTAAAGGAGAAAGGTTTAGAGTTTGTTCAATTTCAGCATACGAGTAATTGCCTCGCTCTAATCCTAGCCTCCAAGCAATTCCCTTTAGGAACCGATGTTGAACGGATTCAATATGACGAATATGGACAGCATAAAAAGGAGACCATATAAAACAAGCATATTCAAGATGGGGGCGAACCAAGGAGCAGTAAAGAGTTCTTAGGGTATTTATGTTTTTGAAGTCAGAAGTGGTTCTAGTGATAAAACCAAGTAGTTTGAGAGATTTATTAACAATCGTATTTATATGTTCCCGGAAAGAAAGCTTGCTATCAAGAGAGACACCAAGATCTTTAATAGATTGAACAGTTGTTAGGCAATTATTATTTAATTTGTATTCGAAAACAATCGGATTTTTAGATCTGTAGAAGGACATAATTTTGCACTTATCGACATTTAGTTCCAAGCAATTAATTTTACACCAGTCATTGAAAGAGTCAATATCTGATTGGAAAAGAAGGCAGTCATGGTAGTTTTTGATTATTTTTAGGATCTTATTGTCATCAGCAAAAAGCCAAAAGCGTGTGTGAGAGAAAATACGAATAATGTCATTTATAAACAAGTTGAAGAGAAGCGGGGCTAAATGTGCTCCTTGCGGTACGCCGGATGTTACTTCAATAATAATAGACTCAATGTTATTTATTTTAACTCTTTGTTTTCTATTGTTTAAATAAGAATTAAAGAAAGATAGCAATGGGTTTCGTATACCTATAGCATATAGCTTGGCCATGAGGATAGCGTGTTTTACTTTGTCAAAAGCTTTAGAAAAGTCGGTATATAGAACATCTACTTGTGATTTATCTTCTAGGCCATTGACTACGGTGTTGGTGAAGGAGAGTAAGTTTGTAGTGGTAGATTTAGCAGATCTAAAGCCATGCTGTTCCTCAATCAGCACATTTTTGAAAATAGGTGTTATTTTTTTTGTGATTATAGATTCAAAGATTTTAGGAATATGAGATAACATCGATATAGGTCTATAGTTTTCTACGTTCGACCTATTACCCGATTTAAAAATAGGTCGTATATAGGAAACCTTCCAGGAATCCGGAAAAGTGGCAGATGATAATGATAAGTTATATAATAAACAAATTGGCTTAGATACAACAGATTTACATTCTTTCAATAATATTTCAGGTATACCATCAGGACCAGTGCTTGTTTTGCTGGGAAGATTTTTTAAGTAATTGAAAACATCTACAAGTGTGATTTCGCAATTATTAAGGTCAATAGTATTAGCATATTTAAGTGGAGGGATGGAGCATATGTTATCAGTATAGACAGAGGAGAAATGTTCAGCAAAAAGGTTGGCAATATCGAAATCGTTGGTGGCGTGAGTATCATTAAAAAATAAACTTGAAGGGAGATCGTTATCAATACGTTTTTGTTTAATAAATTTCCAAAATTGTTTAGGATTAAGATTTAATTTTTTCTCAGTGAGTTCAATATAAGATTTATAACACAAGTTAGATTCAATTTTGGATAATTCTCTTAACTGAGAAAATTTTTGATAAAGCGCTAAGTTGTTCGTTAATTTGAATAACTTGTGTGTTTTCTTTTTTTCCATAATCAAATGCTTTAGTTTCATACTGAACCAAATAGGAAATTTAGGCTGGGAAAAAGTTCCCCTTGGAACGAACAAATCTATAGCATGAGTTATACATTCGTTGAATTTAAATACAGCAAATGAAAACCGATGAATGAGAACCGATTTATAGATAAAGATGCCAATAACATCCAGGAAGACAGGACGAAATCAAATTAAGTTAAACATATAAGGAAATGTACATTTGAACAGTATGAAATGAGCAAGGAACGTGTGCCAGGGCTGAGGTGTGAGATTTTACATCATATCTGCCTACTGCCGCGAGAAATCTTCGTTAGGCTCAGTAAGTTTGACTCAAATCACCGTAATTCATTCGTGGCTTGATGGAATTCCACAGATATTAACAGGAATCTGCGAAAGCAAAATTCAGTGGGAGTTCGGTGTAAACTTCTCTGAATATCTTAAATGCGTTGGGTTGGTAAGGAATGCCACCAAATGCAACGGAGATGGCATTCCTCCAACCCATGCAGTTTAAGGACGAAGGAGGGAACCTGTTCGGCCAGACCATATGCAATGTGCATCCAGGAAGAATGCGGCTGATCATCTTAATTGCAGATTCAGATTCTGCGGATCGCGGAGAAAAGAAAGATGGTCCAATAAGAGAGCGTAAAGAACACCAAAACGTAAAATGATATTTTTATTTTATTAATTAAATGCTTTTCAGTTTACAAGATTAAAATCGGTCAACTGATCGCCAGCTGGCGATGCTATGCGCAGTGAACAAAATAAGATAACTTAAACTAAAGTTCTTACCTTTGGAGTCAAAGAAAAACGCCTTTTTGCTGAATTGAAGCAAAGCATACCTTCAACATGATAAAATTGCAAGAGTTACAATAAAAGAGAAACCATGCACATTATCTTGGACTATACAGCGAAAAGATTATATCAATAAGGTGAGTGAAGAGAAAATATAATGAACCATTACACCTTTGGCCTTCTATAATACAATGCTCACTGTTTTTACAATGTGAAAATTGAGATCATCTTTAACATTTATAATCTTTCATTCTTGACAGTAGTTTGTCTCGGAAAGTTTATCACAGCATGACCGTCTGTTAAATAACATATTATTTCACTACCAGATAAAACATTACAATTTAGTTTGTACAGACCACCATAGCGCAATATTTTACAAAAATGAACGCAAAAACTTAGCCAAGCATAATTGTAGATACTGAACAAAACGACGCAAAAAAACTATGTAGGTACTTTCAAAACTACGAAACACATTTAAAAGGTCAGTCTTAATTTGCAAGTAGCATGCTAAGCAAAATATCAAATGACACTATAGAAGAACCGTAATATATTAAACCTTATACGCATGAACAAAACAAAACAACAGTATGCAAATTTTCATAAAATATTAGATCAAATGTGAGAAGGCTCAGAAATAATAAGTTATAATGATATAAAGTAGTAAAATATACCCACTCGTGCTGCGAAAACACTGAGCTAACATTAATTTGAACTGCCTTATTTAATTATAGCCATTTGCAAACTGGACGTGTATTCTTCAATTCCCGGTATTTTGCGGTATAAAATATTACCTGTGTCCGTGAGATGTTTTATCGAAGGCTACAAACGATTGGTTATCGGAACCTTTTTTCTTTTGATTCAGCGTCCTCAGAAATAATTAAAGCCCTTGAGATATTTTGCCATCAAAGCGTCCATTGAAAATACACAGTTGAAAGACTTCGCTGATCCAGAGAAAGAGAAAGAATCTATACAAAAATATGAAGAGGAATTTCCACGGTGTGCGGTATCTTTAAAAAACGTCAAATAAGATTAGATAGGTACCTACTACAAACTAAGAGGATAGTAGATTGAAAGCAGGAGTAAATACACAAAGCCCATTATACTATCAAACCTTTGACAAATGACACGGTTAAATGCCCAGAGAAAAGAGATGACAAAGACATCACTATTGAAAGAAAAACTAGACCTAAGTATAAACATAATATTTTCGTGGTTGCCAATTTTAAGTAAAAAAAGAAATTACCGAAAAGTCTATATGTCGATAATAACGCCACTTGCGCTTGCGTAGGTCCATCAGAATTATCTCTTGAGTAGGAATATTCTGCGATATCCATTGTAATTAATAAGGGGTAGTAAAAATTTAGGGGTTTATCCATATTAATATGGATTCCCTCGGTCTCTCGGGTAAAGGGGAGGAATAGCTTGATCCTCCTTCTGTAAGTCCCTCTTTACCTTCGCTAAATAGGGTCTTCCCAAAGGATCTCGGCCGAGCCCACTCGGTACTATAACGTTTTACGAGAGCGTCATTTTTACAAACTGTTTTATTCGCATAAAATTAAATATTTAAGGTCTCTACGGTGGAATCAGCACGCAGGTTTATCGTTATTTACAAGGAGTGTTTAAGATAATATTGTTGTTATGCTCGAATATGGAATATTATGCAAAACAAGACATGCCACCTTTCATAATATTGTAGATGGATTTTATGTTCAGATTAATTAAAACACGATAAAATACATTACTTTGAATATTAAATAAATGAAGACAATATAAGCGAAACTCAATCGAAAATCTGGAAACAGAAAAATCAGAAAAACATATTGACACCTCTGGGACACGAACCCAGGACCTCTTGCTTTCCGGGCAAACGCGCTAACCAATGCGCTACGGTGTCGATATGAAATTCGGTCATGTTTAATGTAATGTCCCAGAGGTGTCAATATGTTTTTCTGATTTTTCTGTTTCCAGATTTTCGATTGAGTTTCGCTTATATTGTCTTCATTTATTTAATATTACAATTTGAGGTTTTACTCATAAAGTTAAAATAAAAAAATAAAAAAATACATTACTTTGTTTTAAAAATAAGATTCCGTTTAAGCAATCATTTTTTTAAATGTTTTGGATACGACAATTGGTGACAAATTTCATTAAAAACACTCAAAATGCATATTAATTTACATTATAGTTTAATGAATCCGCGAATTCCTGGATTCATCGCAGTACATTGGCCACTACCTTGAACAAATATTTACGTCTGTAAATGCAATACCAGATTAAGAAGAAAAAGCATGGCAAACCACACACCTCTTTTTAATAAAAATCATTAACATATTTCGAAACCAATGGTTTCTTCGTCAGGATATTTTTACGTTCGCCGTAGATTACATATTAAATTAAAACAATTAAAAAGCACAGATGTAGCGATCTCGGCGATCGTATATCGCGATACACAGAAAACGCAATCGATTCAGAACGCTGCTTTAATTGGAGAACATTGCAATGTTACACAGTTTAGATAAATTGTTGTGTAGTGTTCTTGGACATTCTTGGTGCTGAGCTTTTAAGTTCGTTCTTCAATGCACAATAAACTATGGACTAAGTAGTTAAGTATAGGAAGATGAAAACGTAATGTATTCATAAAGATAATATACATAAGTTTGGTCAAAAATAAGTAGTACAATTTAACCAGACTGGAATTGTGATGATTGGACTTCTACATCATTGTAAACTCATGAAGCTGACGCCAAGTTGTTATTATGAAAAATTACTAAGTGTCCAGTCAATTGACGTGATGGTTTGACACCGAAACAATTGAATAGATAAAGTATACTGATAATGCGCATCGCAAACCATTTCAAAGAAACAGACAAAGTAACAAAATCAATGGAACACCCATGTACAATTGATACCCCGGTTGTAAACGGTTGAGACTGAGGGCTTTTGTAAAATGTCACATAAAATAAAAGTTGTTGGAAAGACAATAAGTTACAGAAACGATTAATACTGGAAATGGGTGGAATCACGTTGATCGAGCGAGAATCGACTCTTTGGACAGCTCAAAAGAACTAGTACTACCAAACAGGAATAAAAATACGCCGAGAAAGGTTATGTGAGAATGGTTAATAAAACGCTGGGATTCAATAGCGCAGTGCCAAGGACTTTTAGAAGAAAACTGGATATAGGAAAAAACTGGTGGTAAGTAACAAAAGTCTTATATGTATGCTGCAATTACAAAAACCGTTTGGTAGCATATGAATTCGTGAAATTAGTTTAAAAATTCCAGCTATAGAATTTGAATTAACAACAATTCAAAAACACACATGTAAGAGGAGCTTGTATAAGATTCATCAAGTCTTTTGTTAAGGGCCCGCAACCCGGATTTGTACCGATTTATTACATATTTCCCTTAAACACGGTAAGTTTTAAAGCTCTTAAAAAAATATATGTTATTCTTGAAGATAATATCTGGATTTTGCCCGCGCCGAAACGCAAATTATATAAAATTCCCTCGATAGAAAAAAATCGCCAAGTATGCACCAAAAATTATTATTAACACGTTTGTTTCAGTTATTTTACAAGTTATATGTATGAAAAAATTCACAGTGTTTCTTTAAATGCTGTTTAAGATAATGCCCGCGAGATTTTTGCTCTATTTTAAACGAGTCGTGTTTTATTAAATATTTTCACAATTTTCGCATCGATTTTGTCGCTGTAAATGTTAGCGCTCTCCTCTAACATTCATAATTTCGTATCTCTCCATCTTCTTCTTTTCGGGCCCGGTGGCACAAAAATGACCCTTTACCGCTGTTACGGCATTCCGATTGGGAAACGTTGGAAAGCGGAAGGACATGGGATAGGGAAAGCAAAAGGGCAAGAATAAGGTCAAATGGTCAACACCCGAGGAAGGGGATTGACAAGCTGCTGCAAAATATGTAATGGATTATTTTCTGGGAAGTTAAAGAGAAATATTGATATAAAAAGTCCACTTGAAAAGCTATGTGTACGAACATAAATTAGAGCTATAAATCGCAAAGCATTATTCTTGCTCAGCAAATCATCTTTATCGCAAAGCATGCCATTGTACTGTCCCGTCTAGACAGAAAAATATGAATTACAGCGTAAATATCTGCAGAGTTCTTTATGTGAATGAAAAAATAGTGAAGGATGAATAATGAACGTACTCGAACGTACTAATAGGCTGATGCGTTTGCGTTCCTAGTTCCTATGTCCGTCTGTACGTCGCCAACTCCATTAGCTGTCCGTCATTCATAGAAACAGTCCCCACCGAACTAACAGTAATTTTAAGCAAATACAAAATAAACAAAAGTTGCACATAATTCAAAAGAGAATTGCAATGCACAGTTGGAATAGATGCACCTTTTTGTTAAATGCAACAAATTTATCTTAACTAAATTGCTCTAGATGAGGATTTGTTTTTGTGCAGATCAAAAGTTAACGTACGCCTGGAAGCTTTCAAAGTTTATGAAAAATATGACACCACGCAAAAAATTTTTTTTCAAATCCGCTAGTAATTTAAAAATTTATTTTAAGTTATGAAACTTTTTTACTCGAAGGAGACTTATTCCTTTCTTCAGGTTTGGATTGTTGCTTTGGTCAAGATGCGTTCGTAAAAACTACTCTCGTTATGCCAATAGCCGCGAGCTTTTTGCAGGATACGCGGCGGCCTTGTTGCTTCTCCGTCTATCGCCAGCAAACTGCGTAAAGGTGTGCGAGGGAGACGCCGCAAGAACTCAATACGGAGGCAAGGTGTTGCATTACAAATAGCGGTCCCGATAATAAATTGGATCGGAAGGCAGCTGGAAGGGCAGAATAATGGAGAACTTTAAAATTCCTCGCGGGTTCAATAAAGCCGAATATATGTTGAGCCTATGGAAGAGCAACACCCTCTTTAGTGCAACCAAGAAGCAGAAGTATTGCAATTTTGAATACACATCGTTTTAGAAAGAATTCAAGGTTGGAGGAACGAAAGCGCAATCCAGAGGCCAGATACTGTTCAGAGATCGCGCTTTGGAGTATCAGGCCTAAAACATTGAATAAAATGCCACAAGAACAACAACAGATAATAAAAACAATTGTTGCACCGTTACGCAAATTAGGATCTTGAGCATTTTTTATTATAGTTATCATTAAATTATACATTTTGCAAAGCTATAAGCTGCTTCCACGATCGCTATTATTTTATATTACAAAACACCCAAGTTGATGTTTTTTCAAAATTTAATAACTTGTCATTTGAATTATTTAAACACTTAGAGCAGAGCTGGAACAGCTTTGTTGATACCGGAACGGAGTCATAAAAAAGTGGCCTGCTCCAAATCCGTGGTACGAAGTGGAATGGCATCATTAAGAAGGATAAAACCCGTAAAGAATTTAGTGCGAAACATAAAACTTATGTTGTTCGAAAAAAAAGCCAAAAAATATTTTCATCGTCACCATTGTCTGGGAGCAACCGTAAAGAATTATTATTGGCACATGGCTACATTATGTGATGAAATATAAACCAAGTGAAAACTGTTCATTATACAGCTTAAAATACTTAACGTTTTAGGTACACATGTATTTTTCTTTTACATTTCATGGAAACAGAAATAAGTACATTTCCTTTTAACTAACTATGTGATAAGCGATACGATAAAGTCCCTGCAAATCTTTTCCCATTACTCCTATCAAAATTCCGATAAAAAAATATTGTTAGCTTACACGCGATCTTTAATTGCCACGATTTACATTATTCGTATCAACCGTATCAACGGCCAATTACTTACATGACTTCTGACAACTAGTTATATTAAAAGGAACGGCTAAACAACATACAAAACTTAATTTTGGATGAGATGCCAAAATACTGGACCAAACTGAATAATTTTTTCATACATTATAACTGAATATATATTTATAATTTGAAACACAAATAATTAAATACTTAAATGAAACTAATTAAGGATTTTGCCGTGGCACTCTACAAGTGTATTTGCTGACCAAACATAATTTTGATTTTATTATTTTATAAATATTGCATTTCAGAAATTAGTAAAATGCTGAATAGGGCTATTAGCTTCTTTAAAGTGGGTTAATTGGTTTCAAGAAGTGGAAGAGTTGGGATTGTTCCAGAAAGACATGGTACAATTAAGTTGATGAATTACTCAAGGCTGGACATTTCAAAATATAGTCAGAAATTTAAGAGTTTTTTTATGAAAACATGTGAATTTTAACAAGAGGTCATCCACTTCCTCTACAATTGTAGGGTATGTCTTTTAAATACAGGGAACTAATTTAGAAGTTGGATTCGTACGATCAAGTTGATGAATTACTTGACGCTAGATATTTCAATATGTAGTCACAAATTTCAAATCATCCACTTCCTCTACAATTATAAATAGGTATATCCTTGACCGATAGATAACTAATTAGAACATTTTTTTGTCAAAAAAATGGAATTGTAAGGACTACGATAAAAAAGAAGAGCTCCAATATTATAGTCGGATCACGTGAAGCGTCACAATATACAAGATAATCTAGGGAAAGATCGATGGTAGAATTGGTCGAGAAAGACCCAAATCAAAACAGAAACCAAAGACATGATTTCAGCTTGCAAGGTGAGAAGTGTCCTTATGATAACACCTCACAAAAGGAGAGGATACCAGAAGAAGAAGGTATGTTATCATTCCACGGAAGATCGCAGTACAGGGTAACAACTGCTCTACAAAGTCCTACACCGACCATATAATGGATTATAACTTTATTGAATCCATTGTAGCAGAGTGCGTCTCTTGTCTTGGTTGTGCGTTCCCTCCGTACCGCGAGTTAATTCGAAGCAGTCACGAATCGGCTACCGTTGGCGCACAACCGGAATTCCATACCAGCCATACCTGCCTAGAACGGGAGTTCAAACAAATTCAAGCCTGTTGCGCAATTATTATCTTTATTATTATTACTACTAGGGAACACAGCGTGGCAGGAACCTGCCTGTTTTCTATTTGGCACTAATGGAGAAAGGCTGCTCGCGGGTCGGTAATTTTAGCGAGTCAATTAGCTTTTCCATTAGTGGGAAAACACTAACAAGTTGCGATGGGCAAATTCAAAACAACCATTTTGAAATTATCGATTGTTTCAAGAATGGAAACGTTCCGAAATTAAATAGAAGCTTTTGGAAATGATTTAGTTTTGATTTTAGTCGTCATATCACCACAGGGGGGAGATGTCTATAAAATTTCGGTCACTGCTAAGGGGGGCCAGGCGACAAAAAAATGTGCTTTAGAGGAAAACTTCATTATGCAGGAAACAACAATATTTCATGAAATGTTCAAGCGACAACATTCCCTAAAAAAACCAATGAAATTCTTTCGAATTTCTGAAACCAATTAAATTATTTTCACGACATTTCTTTGCAGGAGTAAGTAGGAAGGGTAAATTACACGCATTATTCTGTATTGGCACAAACTTCTTGTTGTATTTACTGCATTTGCTGTTATACCAACTCTTTACATGATGAGACTCAAATATTTGATTCCCTTGATCGTGCACTCATTTTTCCGACATAGCTTTCTGTTCACACGCACCAAAATAAACAACGGTTTTTTTACACGCAGGACACCAATTCGTTGAGGCAACCATGAAAATCTCAATTAACGTCTTTCTGATTCATGTTGTTACCGATGTTCACGGCCGCACCACGCATTTTACCGTAGAAACATAAAAGTAAGCATAAAGTACACATTTAATTTAATAACACCCGCACACATGACCACAGTAACTCGCCAAGACAAGTCCACATCTCCATCGAAACGGAATGTAATCCATCAAGCAGATGATTTCCCAATAACGTACCGGGATTTCACGTTGAATTTAAAAACTCCAACGAAACATCCACCTACAAGAGACCTCCACAAAGGTACGTATTATAATTTTTCTTTATTTTTGTTCCTCTCCCACTCGTTCCGAACTCCGGACCATATGGTTTATCACAAAGCTCTTAAAAATGAATAAGATTATCATGGTGGAGTACTTATAAAAAGTACAACCATACTTCATTGTATTATATTGTATTTTGTACCACGAACCTTGTACTTGCCGCGGTCAGAAATTTGATATATGGGATGCTTTTGTTAGGGCAATTGGAGATGAATGCAAAATAACCTACAAGGCATTGGAGCTTCACGTAGGAAGGTATCCAAGGTTTTAAATTTGAGACGTTTTTGTGAGGCTGTCAATTTGAAAATTGATAGTGAATAAGTGCGCATTTCGCTTTCTTCACACGAAATATCGGGGCGTTCGAGGGTAAAACCGCG
The DNA here is from genome assembly GCA_929108145.2 of Limnephilus rhombicus. Classification (NCBI taxonomy): domain Eukaryota; kingdom Metazoa; phylum Arthropoda; class Insecta; order Trichoptera; family Limnephilidae; genus Limnephilus; species Limnephilus rhombicus. The sequence goes on along the minus strand of OV815280.1, from coordinate 51,104,056 downwards.
TATATAAAATACCGATACAGCGTAATGAACAATGAAATTTTTAGATGACTTGAAATAAAGAGTGAAAGACAGAAAGATGCCCGAGAATTCTGGATTATCCAAGGACGACAAGGAATGATAAAACCAGTAGGAGAAAAGAGTCATAATAGAAGAGTTGGGATATCAGAAGATGAGGCATTGTGAGACTTCGTATAGATAAGGATGAAGTAAGGAATGAGACAGAGTTGTGTAACATCCCGTCATTTCTATATTATTTGTTCTCTAGCTATAGTTAGTTTCACACAATAGTCATACCTATTTCAAATAACGCCGATTTCTAGTCACGCATTCATAACAAATAAGTTGCAGTTTTTTCCAAATACTTCTCCCTTCCAATTTATTTTAATCTAATTGTATGGATACAATAAAAGGTTGATTGTATTGGCATAACAACAAACACCCAACTTCCGGGCAAACAAAAAAACAGGACCCAATTCGCATCGGATGTGAATACAAATAAAACATAAAATTCTATTTGCTTTACAATCCCAACTTTAGGCATGCAATGCATATAAGAAATGGCAGACTGACACCAGCTAGAAAAAGACGGTGAGATCTTTTTGATTTATAAATATACTGAACATGTAAAGAAAGCACTAAAAAAGCCACCGCCTAGTCAAGTAACGGAGAGTAATACTGCCGCAGGGATAAATTCATAGAGTGATTAATTAGTTAAGACTTTTAAAACTGTAAATATAAAGTTAATAATTGGTATAACGGTACAACACCAAGCAAAGTCAATAAGTCATTCCTCAAGTCGCCGTTTATCAAGTATTATACAAACAATAATACACATCTAGGTACAAAAAATCAAGAATTTGTCAACCAGGTAGCGAGTACCCTCTACCTGAAGAACACTGAAGATATTTTTCTCTTTGGCGCCACTCATTGACAACGGTATGTGAGGAAAAACAATGCAGACGTCGGGACAGGTAAAAGTATCTACGGGTGGGGAGATATACGAATATCTGGCTGGCCATTCGAAGAGGGATTTAAAGTAATTATCAATGAAAGTGGATGAAATGTTGATGAATTTATTGAAGTACATTTTGAAAAGCAGGAATTAAATGCAGTTTTATACGTGGTTATATTTTTATACGTTTGAGTCACATTTTTAGCAATCCACTACACTCAAAGAATAAACGAAGTGTGTCTATTGACGGTAAAATGTTTTTTTTTGCAGTACCTCCACAATTTCTACAACTTATTTCAGGGTCTATGTCATCTTTTGGGATGCTGTATGGAGGGTCTTTTTAGGGAGAGAAAAGAGAGGACGTTACGGTAAGGAAAAATGTATGAGGGGTGTGTAGGAATCGGGGGGCCTGTGTGTCCGGGAGTGACGGACATATTAATCCATTCCTCCCACTGCGGTGCAAGGCGATGGATCGAGGTAGTCTGACTGGAGGTCTAGGTTAACAAGTCTCTCCCGATCCGGCCCGCCACTCAGTAACGCATCCGCCGCCAAGACCCAGACAAACTTCACCCCATGAACCCGGTCACCCCTGCTAAATCACCAAACGTAGCGAACCATTTGGGGTGACCTATGGCAGGGGTGTTGGTTATCCAATAAATGGTTCCCGGGACGGCGGTACCCATACCCGCCTCCCAAATTGATATGTGGTTAAGCGTTGATACTTAATAGTCATTAAGGTTTAGGTAAAATAGACGCATGACACACTCTCTGACTCCGGGTTACGTTTTTAAAAACTGGAGAAAGGCTTTTTGGATTAATCAAAATGAAGCTAATTTAGCTATGAATGGTTTACAGTGAAAGATACTTTCAGAATCATCTTACTGGGAGGTCACTATTTACAATTATATATATGAAAATGAATCCCTGTTTCCCTTGGTCCCACCATAACTTCAGAACGACTTTACCTATTTCATTCATCTTTTTTTAAAGTTTTCTAATACTTTGTAGAAGGTTCTTACGGAAAGAAAAATTATGAAAATTGGGCAGAAAATTTTATAATTTCAGAAAACTTAACGACTATTTTAACTTCGCACGTTTGACAGTTCGCGCGTTTGATGAAATTGAATTTAGCAGGCAGCTGTTTTTTTTGTATTAAAAGAATTGTCTATGGATTTTTAAAATTATAGATATTTTAAATAGGTACCTATTTTAGGTACCAAATTTCATTGATTGTTCTTATAATATACAAAAATTAATATATTTGTAATATACGAAAAACGAAAATTTAAATAAAAAATTGTAATAGGTGGCACGCGAGCTGTTTGAAAAGTGAATGTACTGGGACTGAAACAATTTATTTCTTTGAATATGAAATTGCAACGCATGCCGGGAACCAGCTAGTGTAATATGATATGAAGGCCAGTACTTCACAAGCATCTTTCTCCTCAGGGTTAGCAATTTTCCCGATTGGAGAAGAGCTGGATTCTGACACAATTGTGTGGTACACCCCACAAAAAAGTTGAAAACACAACACAACGATTGAAAATAAAACTTAAACGGTAGGTGCATTCGCAATGTCAAGTCGTCAACTCTTCCAAATTGGATTCCATATTACCACATTGTGATGCGTTCAAATGCCCAACCAAGTGCATCCACAGAAGTTGTAGTGGTGCATTCACAATACAGACAGAGCAGAGCCAAGGTCGCAAGAGCGTTGCACTTGCTTCTCGAGAAGCAATCTCCCACCTCCTACCGCACAGGACTAGAGATGAGGACGACAGATCGCCTCGAGAGTGTCGACTTCCTGAGTAGGAACAACGCAAGTATTATATTGGTCACCTACTTGTTACTATTTGCAAGTGGCGAGTGTGAGAGACGTGATAATGGCAATGTAAATAAATTATTTTTGCAAGATTTTGACGAAAAGATACGAAATTTGCTGATAGGTTTCTGAGAAAAATGTAAATACCAGATGTTGAAATTTTATAAGGCCGCTTTCTGCACAATATCCGGACGATATCATTTCCTTCATCACATCGCGGCCTTCGTGGTCGTTATGTAAGGTTCTTGACTAGCAATCTGGAGGTCGCGGGTTCAAATCCTGGCATGCACAATTAAATTAAATTTATTTTGTGTTAATTATTAATTCATTAAAAATAATATAAATAGTGTATTTGCAGCACGTTCCAGAATAGAAGTTGAAACAATAATTTAGAACTGAAACGTTGGTTGAAATGGCTTTAACTGAGTTTGGTGAGCTGATCTGAATAGCCAGTTACTTCCCCACCTCTCTCTTCCCCAACCCACTACTTCAGCCTCACAAAATACTACCATTGGGGATGCCTTAGTCTCACTAGTTTCAAACGTTTGGGAGAGTTGGGACTCCAAAACTTGTGTCTTTTGGGTGAAATTAGTCATACAGTTTCAAATTTCTTGGACATAATAAATAGTCAATTTCACCAGCTCAAAATCCAAAAGTTCTGAAGTAAATTGTCGACTTTTCATAACGAAACAGATCATACTTCTTGAGATTCTCTCTTTAATGAGTATTAGCGATATATCATTATTTTTCAGCATTATAGATTCACTGCAATGATTTGTAAAGAAATATTACGAACTCATTATGAACCAATTCAATCGATTAACCAGGTTATTATCATTATTTGATAAGATCAAATCATGCGATACGGTTTTCAATTTTATATTAATTTCATTAGAAACGCTTGCAATAGACGTCAAAAATAGGCGTTATTGCACTGCACATCGCAGCAATAACGCAACTGCCATAAACTGCACCTTATCACCGAACACTGTCACAAGGGCACACACGAGTACGAGTATTGCCAGACTGTGGACATAAAAATGGTTATTTATTTTGCTGATTTCGCAAACGCACTTCGACGGGTATTGAACCCGGCATATAAAATACGAGCAAGATTATTGGAAAAAGCGGGAATATAATATGTATGCAAGGTCCGAACTGAAATAAATTATTGTTACTTTTATTATTTGCGGAATGCCGGGGTTTCAGTAGCGTCTAGCAGCCTTTTAACGTTATTGAATGCGTTTGGCGAAAAAATAATAGAATGGGAAGTTGGCAAGTCAAAGGTATAGTAAGTAAAGAGAAGATCGTGTGAGGAGAAGAGATGTTGAGATACAATGAGACCACTTAAGTAGCGAGAGTAAGAGAAGGACAATTATTTCAGTGTGGTAGATACTCTCAGTATCGTACTGGTGAAAGACCACCATAAGGAGTTGTTCGAAATGGCGTTCGCCGTGTTTGGCGATCAGATCTGAAGAATCAGTGTCTTTTTCCTTACTACCTTCAGTCTTATATCATAAATCATAACGTAAATGAGCATGCCATAGTCCCACTGACTCCGGGAGTTGGGATGCAGTCTTCATATTTAAAAAAAAAACACATGTCCAGATTCACGTTCAAATTGATGTTCAAATAATAGAAGAGTATGAAACAATATATGAAATTGTATGTAGCAAGAAATGTTTGATAGATTTGCTTAGAGTCGTGTGCGTTATATTCTCTACCTACCTACCTCTACGGAGAAAATAGCGTTATGGTTAGGTACTATTAGTTACATATTAACAAAAACGTATTACAGTTAATAAAATACTCGTGTCTGTATATTTTTATTACTAATTAGGAAAATGGAAAACAAGATTGGTACTTACCTGTGCCCTTGCGGATACCCTTGAGTTTACGGGTGGAGCACCCGCAAGTAAAAAGCATACAAATCATCCTAGTTTACAATGTCAAGACCAGAAAAACTAACACGACATCTGGCAAACACACAAATCAATGGAGAATCCTTTATGCTTGGATTGAGATAATTTAAAATATATTATAGTCTGGCTTGGGTTATAAAATCCCAAGGAATAAGACATTCGGTCTGGAATATTAACGTTTTTTTCGGTTCGAATGAGGTACGTGCAAAACTCAACATTTTTTATCAAGAAGCGCTCGCTACATGAATATTTTCATTTGAAATAATATAATTTCGAAAAATATTCGTGTGAGCAAACAATATTATAGAAAAATGCTCCTTGTATCGAATATGTGATATGATAAGGGTAGCCCCAGCAGGTAGCGAGATTACGTCAAAGTTGATGGCTTACGAACATGATCAAAATGCAAATAAACACTTTTAGAAAACAGAAAAAACGAGTATAATGTTTTCGGGCAAGTAATCCCATTGATAAGATTAAAATACGTAGAAATATGTTATCAAAAATTCAATTCGTGAAAAGGTATCTTATTTAAAAAGTTTATTATCTTATGTGTTTATGATACTTTATGCCGGGAATTTACAGTAGTAATAAGTATTATAAAATGTCGGTAGCATTTCGGCCTTCACGAATTTATCAGACGGCTTTCCAAATCGTGAGCTAAATAAAATTGTGCAATTTCTATATCGGGTGCTGATTAATCGGGAATAGTGCAATCAATAAGTAACGGCAAAATGTTTTAAAATGACTCACATTGGAAGAGGTTTCTCCAGCTGCCGCTGAGAACCCTGAGGCACTTGTTGAGAGTTGTGGATCCTGCCGACGCTTGGACGTGTTGAGGAAGTCCAACTCTTCGGGATCCCAAAGGACTCAAGCTCAGAGGCACTTCTTTGTCCAGAGCTGCGAGGTTTCCTTCGGAAGAACTTCTGGCGAGGGAGAATCTCATCTCTCCAAAACCACGGAAACTTCTCGTTAGTGAATTAGTATGGAAACTAGCCCTGCCCACCGAGTGTGGTCTGGCGAAGGGGCTGCTTTTAACTGTTGCGTATGTTAGCTTATTTCTCGAATCATCGTCAACTGTTGACAGATCCTCGCATCCCCGGCTGAAGATTTCACTGAATGTTTTTAAAGGAATGGAATCTGATGGCTCATCTGGAGAGTGCAGGAAGTACTGCTTGCTCAGTTCACTTCTGGCTCTGTCGAGTTCCGGGCAGTCTTCACTCGCGTAACTCCTATCGAAACCGTTCACTAGACTACTGCTTTTAAAAGAGACATCACCGTCAAGGTTCCTTTTCGTTCTGTCCTCCGTAAACTTCGACAAACTGAGATTTAAGGCGTGTTTGCATTTTTTCAACGAATTCTTCCTTTTGTGATGATGGTGGCACTTTTTCGAAGAATTTTTGTCTGTGGGAGATGGTAGGTCTTCAGAACTAAGCACTAGTATTTCGTCCAATGGGTCTTTGAAACTCATGTAAGTGGAAGAAGTGAGATTGGCATTTGTGCGGTTGTTGCCGGCTTGCGTGAAACTGTTCTTCCTTTGGAGGCCTTCCTTCGCACTGGCGACCGACCGCTTGTTTGGCGGGAGTGGAGGAGGTCCGAAACATGTGGTCGACATTTTTTCAGTAACTCCAAACTGGATCTCGCCAAATGTGGATTTGTTTACTTATTCACTCCACTAGACGCTAATCCTAGGTTCTCACACACAGCGTGTCCGTCTGTTGTCAATGTGGACAACTAATGTCACTCATTTAGGAATTAATTCGATAGTAACGGCACTTTTTATGATAGTTCATGATAATAAGACTGCTGTAGAGAAAATATGTAAATAAATTAGCACTCTATCAAAACACATCAAGAACTGGACGGATTAGAGGAGTCGCTCGAAACAATATATTTTCCTTGTAATGTTGATAGTTATATTAATTTGGCTTTGCAGGTGTTATAGGCAACACTGATAAATAAGAAAAACACTTGTTTTTAGTTACATTTTTACGTTTAATCAATTAAATGTCTTGACTTTATAAGATAGATATCTAATCTGACAAAACTTTTAATTTGCACAAAGTAAACAAACTGTTTACAAATATTTACGATCATTATCAAATCATTATAAAAAAAACGAACCGACAAACATCACAGTCAGCATATAACGAACAACCAATTTTAAATGAAAGTCAGCTAATCAAGAAAGAGCCATTTTATCAAATTCCTGATAAATATTATGAACTTTATATTGATATCAGTACAAAGCGTGTGTGATGATTTGCACGACAGCCAGGCTGTCTCGTTTGAAAAACCAAAAACAATAATTCCTTAGAAATAATTAGCAAGATAATGAATGACATGACTGTCAAAACGATAAAGAAACGTTATACCCTGACAAGAAGATGTCGTTCGGAATTTTTGACAGAATGACTGGTTTGATAATGTTATTGGAGCTCACGGAAGTAATGCGAACTAAGTGAATTAGAAGGTATAACTAATAGATAATATTATATAGAACTTATAGACTTCTTAAAGGAAAGAAGAAAAAAACGGTAACCTTTACAAATTTTTTGAAGCAAAAAAAGATCACACTGATAAGGAAGACTGAAATGCTATCAGGACGTAAGATATTTTAATAGAAGAACAAATAGGAAATTTTTCCACGATTGCAAAAAATAACATTCTTCTCAATCAAGAACTTCAAAACTTACTTATACATCCCCTTTTAGCACTTTTGTGGAAATTTTGCAAAAACATACTAAAAATGAGTGCAATGCAATAAAATTAAAGATTGGAATCAAATGTAATCTAAGTTATCTGTGAACTAAAATAAGTAATATCACTGAAACAAATGCGGAACGACTGAGCAGATTTATAAATAAAAATAAATTTGTTTATAAAGTTAATTTTTATTCACCAGCCTCGTACAGTTTGCTCGAAATATCTATTGATACTAATTTCTATAAACAGTTATGATGCCATGGTCTATTTTTGTATTGCATACAATCTCATATCAACAATGAATCAGACGTCATATCATTCAAGATAAGGGAAAATACAAACAGTAAATATTTATATAACAAAATGTAATCCTGACACGTATTGTTTAGGCATAATTATTTTTTTACTGCCAGAAGATTAACAGCAAATATGTTTGCGAAGTTGGAGCAAATGAACACGTTGTAAGTTATAACAATAATCATAATTATCTTAACTACAATGCAGAAATCTGTTTTCCGAAGCAGCAAAAACTCTTGAGGGTCATAAAAATATATAAAACCAAAAGTAATTAGACACCATTCAGAGTATTTTAATATTTTGCAGCTTTTAAAAACGAAAAAAACTGGGTCTAAGTTACTAATTTCTATTTCAATAAACTGTGCCATGGCTTCGCGATAAATGCACAACCAAAGGTGTTAACAACGGGAGAAAAACCAATTGCTATGTTGGGTATGATTTATGATTAAAAAAACTGGACTCAAATGAAACCTGGGCGTTACTTCATGTTTGCGAAACACACGTGCAATAATGGCGAGTTGTAGTAATGTTTCTCTATTAGCCTGGAACTGCCACGGAAAATATTCGCGCGGAGCGATAAACCTGCGCAAGCAATGTTAAAACCAGTTGAATTCCAAAACAAAGGGGAGGAAAGACTTTATTCACGCTGGCCATAAATAATCCCTCGTCTCTTGCCCGAGGCCATTTCTCCTGACCGCTAAAAACATTGACAGCCATAATGTGCGGACTAATATATCGCACAGCCAAGTACCTACCTACTTGGAGACATTAAAGAGCAGGCCACGGAGAACGTAAGAGAAACGCGAGCAACCGTTGTTTTATCTAGTGTAAAGGTCAATTGATGTAATGTAAACTTGTCCGGAATGTGAATTATGTTCTGCCGAGGAAAAAACAAGACGCTTCACGCGATGACACGGTCGGTACATGCTGAACGTTTGAACCGCGATAGAGAAATTTACGATGCGATAAAAACAACGAATTGTTCGGTATACATAGAAAACAAGAATGGCAAGACGGTAAATTGGATGCACTTTATGGTCCGTTGGTAAACTGAAATACGTCGCTGGGGGAAAGGCTATTTCGTGGTTCGAGTTCGGACTTGAAAATTGGACGAAGGAAACCAATTAACAGAAACATTTCAGCAATAAAAACGTAATGAACCGAAAGACAGTGTATAAACAATTTGGATAACCAAGAAGTTATCTGAAATTTTCTAAAAACTGTAAAACTTACAAACTGAGATATGTACCTAAACAAATTTTTACCTCGGTGTAAAAATGGTTGAAAGCAAATTTAAAATGAAGAGAAACGTTATCTGTTGAAGGAATGAGTAAATTGGATACACAAAAATGGATTGGATTTTTATAAGAAACTTGAATGTTATAAAAAAGAGAAGCAAACATCATATGGATATTGGTATGTGTTAGCTAACGATTGTAAAAACCAAAGAATCCATGATCCTCGGAGACATTTTATTAGCTACAATTGGCTCGGCTTGTCCGCTGTTGGCGTCGAGTCGCGAGATAATATTTATAAGAGAGGTCAGAGAAACAACATGCGCAGGGAAGAAAGTCGGTGGGAAGAACAAGTGGGAGAACGTGATCAGGTGACTGATATTAAACTCAGCTGCACCGGGATATATTGCCCGCATTGAAAAATGACGCCAATAAATCCGTCCAGAGGTGGAAGAGAAATCTTTAACAATAATTATCATGTTAGGAGGTGGTTGGCGCTAGCTGCATTCTAGATTGCTGTCAGGCGAGATTTTATACCCACATAGTTGCCAATAGGAAATTCAGGAAAACAGCAGGCTTATAGTCTAATAATAATATTGCAGACAGCCCACTGAATAGCTGAGAACTTTTAAATAACACTGATAATAAAAAGGGGTCAATAATGTCTCAGCAGTCGTAAAAGTTAATATTTACAACTACGATAAGAAGGAAAAAAAAACGAGGGCGATGCGGAACACACAGATGAGAATTTAACAAAAGCAGCTGTGTGTAAACAACAAGAACGGTTATCAGATGGGTCATGGATGATAAAACTGAATTAGGAAACTCTAAATATAGATCTACCACATGGAATCAATAAATAATGTTTACTAGGAGTGTGCAATAATTGTGGCCGATCATAAACACAATGATATGACCAGTCAATTTACTTAGAAGTTCGATTGGTTAGGTCATAAGTCATAAGATCATAAGGGGTACTTATTCATATTGTTGCTGATTAAAGTCCGAGCTTTTCTTATCTACCGGTGTAGATAAAGCACATGTACTGATCTGGGTCGTAACCCAATGATGTCATGCCATCAGATTACAAGCGGGAGTTATTGTACGGAATTTTTTAATGTGCCATATCTCATTCGATGCTGACAAACTCGCTCATGTACTACCTACTCACAATCACCGCTACATAAAGAATGATTTACAATGATACGAGCCTGAAGTCCTGAAGAACTGAAGTATTGACCAAATGTTTTGTTACAACGTTACAAGTCTGGTATTTGACCTCTGAGACCCCAATATTCTGAAAGGATCTAGATTCGAAACAGTTAGAGGCACTCGGAGAATTACAATAAATTTGTTGAGCATTGTGAATAGTGAGTAGATGGTTTAATTAGTTCCCAGAGCACACATCTTCCGTCCGTACTTTAAACAAGAGTATATATGATGTAATTGTTTAATGACTGCTAATGGACGTAACATGCAGAATGCCTCATCAACAGCTCATTACCGTAAGAGCACCAAACGATTGTGAGAACAGAGAACTATAAAACTGCGTTTATCCAATTGTGTTATTATCTACTCGCATGCCCCCTACTGGGCAATTTCTCAACAAGACGCGAGTCGAGTTATTGAGCATAAATTAAAACCGATTCCAGAAGAAGTGGTGAAAGGAGAAAGGCAAATAGAGGCGTAGCAGGGTTGTGAAAAACCGACAAAGAGAGAACACCCTGATTTAGAGAGTCGTCGACGGAGGTCTAAGGTTTAAGACGACTGCACGCACCAAGACGAGAAATACCTAACCCATATCTAAATGAGACGCTACATTCCTGTTACTCGGTCCGTCGTTTCCTCTTGCCGTAGAGTTGATTCAACAAAGCCAATTACGCCAATTGGAACACATGCCCGACAATTAGCTTTATCGGCATTACTGAACTCCAACTCATACAATTGCAATGATTCCTCTTGCCACTTGTAGGGTCTCTGTTGTGATCCATATTTTGAAAAATTATGTAGCAATATAAGTAAATGATTTGTGTACTACATTCCAGTTTCTTTGTTTAAGATAAATATTTCTGTATGAAATCCGACAAAATCTCTGCTGGATTTCATAATAACAATATTTTTTATGTATGTTTGTAAGATTTATAAACATCATCAATTTTATACAAGAGTTGAGATATGATAAAAATTTTATACATGAAAGATCAACGGGACTAAACTGGATTTCGTTCATTAGGAATGTATTTAGAAACGAAGCCAACTTGTCTTTTGACATAAAAATTCTTCACAGCGTTTAGAATGCAAACGAAGGCTTTGAATAAACCGACACTAAATAGGCCAATTAAAATAATTTCTCTTTTTAATGCGCATTCTCATAAAAATTATATAATTCAATGCTATTTAAAATTTCTCACTAATGCCGACATATTATTTAATTAAATTATCACATTAAACCGGAGATAAAAAGTCGTAGGAAGACATGTGAATAATTTATTTTATTCGTGTGAATCAATTAATTAAAAGTAAAACAACACATTAATGACATATTCCGAGAAATGATTAAAAAAACAAGGTTGAAAGACTTTACACGATACAATACTAAAAAGAAATTATACAAATAAAGAAGATAGAGCTGAAAGAATAACAGTGATAGATATGGCTTATATTAAATAACACCGAGCAGACATTAACCCCCCACCAATAAAGCTGGAAATAATGAATTTATAAACATTATTTACTAATGGCAAAGGAGGAGGAGACAATATATTATTATAAACAAATATGTGAAAGATTTTACCAGAACCGGTGTTTAGGTGAGAACAAATTAATTAGATTATCTGTCGCCAACATTGATAAAGTCAACAGTCTCAGGTTAGTTGCTCGAGATACAAAAAATAAACACGAACTATACTAAGACTGGAAAGCTAATAAACAACTAATAGCACTGAACGGAACTATGTTTCTTGAATATCAATGCGTTCCGTGTGGTGACCAGATTTTCCGTATACCTTATTGTACAAAAGCTAAAACTTAAAAACTTTGTGTCTAACTGATTCTTAGAAACTTTTAAGTTAAATACAGAATGATTGCTTCTTGATGGAACTCAGAGATGCGTGTACGGATTTGGAAAAAAATATTCTTACGCCAATCCGCCAATCCTTTAAAAGGAATTCAAGTATACGCGGGATAATTTCGATGACCACGGAAATGCCTACTCAGCATATTTGTATGTATAACATACGTGCCATATTTCACGCAATGCCAGACATTTTAGACGACAGATCCTACCAGAATTCTTCGAAAGAGGTGACTAATTAATATTATATATTGACTATTTGGAAATGTAAATAAAATAAAATAGACGAGAGAAATAGTATGTTAATATGCCAGTTGAGTTGCCTTTAATGTGAAACAGACACAAAGATTTTTCTGAGAGATCAATGAAGTTAGTTTTCAAAGACGAGACGTGGACGCAATCTCGTTATAGTTTTTTTCAGACAGGGACAGGTTGTTTATTGGTGCAAGACGAGTTTAATCCATAACTGACAGATTCTCTTACACAACAGGAGATTTACTATCATGCCATCAAGCCATCACATGGGGTCCATTAACCAGATTTACCAGGAGGATCTCTTGTCCCGGAGACAATATGCTATTACTACACTACCATTCCCATGGAGTCTCCAACAATTGTTCACTCAGATTTAGCACCTTGGTAGCTCATTACCGTCATTACACACACATTTGCTGGCTGGATTTCGCCGCCCACCGCAGAATTAGCAAGTGCGGAGTGTATTTATTATTTGGAATTATTGTCAACCGGTATAATGACATCATTAGAAGGTAGAAGGCAAGTGCAAAGAGGGAAGAGGCGTTTGTGGACTTGGCGATATTCTGGATTCTGAACACGGACAGGTGTGGGCGGATAGAGGAATTGTTATTTGTACTTGATTAGCCCTAAGTGTGAAATTAGACTGATTTATGTTCAACGTCTGAGTCTGCTTACAGCTTTCAAGACTCCAACTGCTTTCATTACTTTTGTTCGAGCACAATGAAGTATGCTTGGTATTGTCAAAGAGGCAGTTAACTTTTGAAGTACATAGGCCACGAGGACTGGGCTTGGGCGAGAGGTTGAAAACATGTGAGGATTTCCAAGAAAAAAAAACTGGCGAAACCAAATGAAAACGCAATTCAAACATGCTAATGTCAGGAACGTGTTAAGTTGACAAAATACAGAAAGAAAGAAGGCGACATCTTCAAATATAATTAATTCTACCTGCGCAACCAGGCAATTATTACAACAGCGCTGTGTAAACAGGAAATTCGTTGAGTAATTAATTCAACAAACAAGAGATGATTTAATTTTAAAACCGGAGCTCATTATTTTGTGAGGTAATTTAAAACTGTCACTTTCGAGTAGATGATAAAAACAAAAAGTGGTTTATATCTGATTTAATAATGTGTACAGGTACAAGTACAGAGTACGGACATTCTTCACATCACGCTGGGACTCGATCAATCAGACTTCCCAGGCAATCCCTCACACCTCGACATTGATCCAATTGATTTAATGACAACATCACGAGAAGACGACTGGATGAGTTCGACCAAACCGTGGATATTTTAAAACTTATAGACGAAGTTAAATATAGCTGTCACGCTTTGGCGAGCCAGGAAAACGATTCAAAACTGTGCCTTGAATATTAAAATGATACAGGCTAGAGTTTGTTTGTCTTGTCTGCTAAGCTCGTGATCTTAAATATTATTTCAGAAGCCATCGGAGACGAAATTTGTTTATTTATTTTCACTTTTCACGTTTTTATTCGGGGCATGTGTTTTTCACGGGAGAAACCGGAAAATATGTGCCAATGAAAGAAGGAATTTTTAACTTATTAAGAAATCCACCATTTTTTAAATCTCCTGTTTAAATATGTTATTTTACGCGTTTGAATTGCGAAATGAGGAATTTAACACTACCCTGGTGGTCGAAGGAAGTATTACATAACCCATCCATCTTCGTGAGAAGGACTTCTCGGAATTAACACCCGTGAAAGGTTTTGGTCAAACTTTGCATAATCCTGGAGAATGTACCGTAACGAATTGCTTCCATGCAAGGGTAGGAGGAAGAAGGGAAGTATTACCCAGATCCATAGCGAGGCGTGGCTGAATGCAAACAATATCGCAGCATCACTAATCAGGAGAAAGACAGCATCTTGGAAATTGTGGGTTTGGAAGGAGATAAGAAAAGGATTCGCCACACATTAAGAGGAACAAAGGAACGTCATGGAGAATGAAGAAGAAAGGATAAGATCGCCCACACGAAGAGACCAACAGGAAGAATTATAACGCTGGGATCTCTGGCTGGTAAGGGGGCACGGAAAATATTTGATATACAAGCAATATGTAAATTTAGGAGCCCGAAAGCAAGGTTCAAAAACATTTATGTAAATTGAGAATCTCTGCTTTGGGTAGGATCAGATTTAAAACAATACATAATTCTAACATTTGTTTGTGTGGTCGTATCATTACTGACCCACGTAAGGTCAAAACACAATCCAAATGGAATTGGTGCATTACAAGAAACATTAAAGAAACGGACACCCAATATGATTTACGGCGCTTCAAGACAATAGATCGCAATCACTTGCATTAATTTATTTAACCTTGAGACCGTTATTATTTATTTGTCAAAGGAAATAAAATTTAAAATGCATTTGGGTGAGACCTCCGAAACGCGGTCAAAGAGAAAGCAAAATAAAGAAACCAAAGCGCTGAACTGCGCGGATAAACACAAACAGCAGGCTGATCAGCTGCTCTAATTTTTTACTTGATCGGGCATACTTTTTAGTCTACTAATTTTTGTTTTGAATGCCTACTAAACAATTATTGCCAAAGAATAAAACAGATTTAAGTAGGAATCTCGAAAAGAAGGCGAATCGAATGCACTTCGACCCAATTACCTTTTATGTGCTTTCTTTGTTTAAACGGCAAAGCCGTCGAATAACTTAGAATAATGCAGAACATAAAGGGAGTTTTATAATAAAGGCAGTTACAAGCTTCTGAGTAGTAGTTTTGGATTAAAATTATTTTAGTTTTCAGTGAGGCATGGAACTGGCAGAGGATAGATGAAAGTAGACTGAATGCAGAAATGAGATCTCTGAGGGGTATGCATGGTAAAACGTTGTACGACCGTGTTAAAAATGAGGAGATCCGGAAAGAACGCACAGCAGGCTTGGCTTGCCTTAGCGCTTAGCCTTGCGAAAGAGATGATTAATGAAGAAAGGAGTGTTAGGAGAAAATATGACGTGAATATGACCGGTAAAAGAAATCAGGGACGCCAGAGGAAAACATGGCACAATCAAGTCACAATAAAAGAAGGGCATCAATATATGAGACGATAAATGAATTAATAAATGAAGCAAGAAGTGTGTGCCCAGACAGAGTTGTGGGGCGGTCTAACCTCTCTGCCTAAAAACTGTAAAAAAAACTGCGTGATGGTGATTAGCTAGTTTAGTTTTCATAATAATATCTTTCGCACGTATTTTGAAGGCCTTTGTAGTGTAATGCTAATGACCTACGCGTTTGACTTTGACATTTGACGATTCGAGTTGTGGGTATAGCAAAATACAATGAGATGATTTTTGCTCATAGTTATGTATGTTTACAGTCACTGCCGTTCTGGGTGTTGAGTTGTTAGGCTTGAAAATTCTTACACAAATTCTCAGTTAAGAGCAGGATTAGAAAAATAAAAATCTTTTCCAGTCCAGATACTACGTACGAAGATGACGCTTTTGAAGTTTCAGGCCGAAAAGCCTGGAATAGACTACCACATAAACTAAGACTGATAAAAGACTCGGCGCTTACACACAAGAAGTTCACATATGTGCCTGATCCATTTCATGTGTTGGTCTACAATTACAAGACTCACCGCGAAACTCAAAACTCATCTCTTCTGATATAACTATAAATACATACAAGAGTCAAAAACCTTATTTCAGAACTAGCCCGCAGTGGGTATCTACCAACATCTACGTACGCAATCAATCATCATCATCAATTATACTAATTTCGGTTGTTGGTCCGTCTGCATTGATTGCAACTGTGGCTTAATGACTTGGTTTCGTTTTGAATTTAAGTGTCATTTTCAAAATTAGAACTGATTGTGGGAAGAACTTAGTCAAGCGATGAAGTACCAAACTATAAAATAATATTTGAAAGGAAAAATAATTTAATTGTTATTTTCAAAACTGGAATTGATGTGTCAAGAATTTAGATAAATGATAAATACCTAACCAGATAGATATAATATTTTTTTAACAAGAAAATTAGTTTTAATTAAAAAAAATTTTTAAATGTGTACGTAATTATTTTGTTTATATTTCTTAGGATTAATATTGACAACACTGACCCCCAGATTCCTACTCATCATACTTATAATTAACTTTCCTTAAAAAGACCCCCCACACACCATCCCCAAAGATGTCAGACCCTCAGGGAAATTATTTTCCTCAGGGCTTCCCATGTGGAGTCAATATCAAATATAACGCGCGCCGCCCGCAAGAGAAAACTATCCAAAGAAGCGCAGGTAACAGTCCACAATGGAGTGCTGGTACCTACCTTGATGTATGGCCGTGAGGCATGGAACTGGAAGAAGACGGATGAAACTAGACTGAATGGTGTAGAAATGAGATCCCTAAAATAATATATGATCGTGAAGATCTGCAAAGAATGCAAGGCTGATATAAGCGTAATGAGTAAGATTAAGAAAAGGACGCTCAGACGGTTTGGGCACGTAGAGTGAATGAACGAAGAAAGGGGTGAAAGGAGAATTTATGGCGCAAATGTGCATGGTAGAAGAAGTGAGATGACACGATCAAGAGAATAAGATACTTGAATCGGGTCATGTCAAGAATCAGAATAATAGAAGAGTAGGTATGTATGTGACGACGTGAATAATGGAAGGAGTGTGTGCCAAGACCGAGTTGTTTGCCTCTGCCTACCCCTGCGAGGAAACGGCTGAACGTGAAGGTTAGTTAGTTAGCCCCTGGGAGGAAGCGGCGCACAATTTGGAAACCACTGAAAAAGCCGGCGTGTCAAATTTTGATAACGTACTTTGGAAAAGAGCTTAATTTGATATCTGATCTTCTACCTGATACCTTGATGAGTCCAGGATAAGAAAGAAGTTAAAGTCCGCAGACCACCAGGAGGTATAATATTAAACTTGAACGACGGTCTCCACGAAATGGAAAAGAAAATGACCACTGTTAAATATTGTGGTTTCATACAAATCCATTTGATATGTTCGTAAAATTAAGTACGGAAATTACAGCAGGTTGATATTAAGTAAACAACTTAATTGTAATGTGGGTAAAATATTTTTAATATGAAGCAAAAAGTCTCATGCAGTTAATAATGTTCAATATGTATGTATATTTAAAGTCATAACATGAATGTTACAAGTAATTTAAAAAATATTATTTATTAAATGGACAGGCACTTAATATAGTAATGTAGGTAAATTATGTGCACATTATAAGTAAAGACAGAGGTGGCGAATGAATTTTCTGTGATAAAAGTGTTACACCATAAATATGAAAACTTAATTTTTTTAAGTATTGTAGTCGCATATAATATTCTCTGCTAATTAATGTGTGTTTTTATTTCTAAAGTGGAATGCAAAATGGTATGTATTCCGGATAGACCGCACAGCGTATTGTTCTGATAGTATATTATGCTGAATACGAATCTCTAGGTACGCAGCTGGTGATAATCACTGCACATGCGCATAACAGATTCGTAGTAAACTGACGACGGTATCAATTAAGGATGTTCGCGATATTAAGTGCTCTTAGAGATCACCATGGTGATCATTGCACAGGCTGCTGTAACAAACTGATTGTATAATTATTTATTGTTGTAAATATCACACACGCAGGTATATTGGCTATACACTGTCAGATAGGGATAATATGTACTTGGATAATAGGTTGGGCGGAGGAATGAGGGAACATATTTTAAGCCGCCGCTACCCGAATTGCTACCGATTTCTTACATATAGCCCTTAAACACGTTAAGTTTTAAAGCTCTTAAAAATATATGTTATTCTTGAAGATAATATCTAGACATTCCCTGCGCCGAAACGCAAATTGTATAAAATTCCCTCGATAGAAAAAAAAATCGCAAAGTATTATAAACACGTTTGTTTCAGTTATTTTACAAGTTGCATGTATGAAAAAATTCACAGTGTTTCTTTAAATGCTGTTTAAGACAACCCCCGCGAAATTTTTGCTCTATTTTAAACGAGTCGTGTTTTATTAAACATTTTTTAAATTATGTCGCTTTAAATACTAGCGCGCTCCTCTAACATTCGCAATTTCATATCTCTCCATCTTCTTCTTTTTGAGTCCGGTTGCGGCGCCTTAAAGTCAAGAAGTATATATTAAATAAAATATATACTAATCATTCTAAAAAAATATTAAACAAAATAAATATTACCCCATAGCTAGCATATTATTTGAAGTTTATTGAATTGCTTGATTGGTATGTCTGAAAACATGAACATTGCTTGAAATGGCTTTAACTATGCTCAGAGACCAGATATGAATAGCCAACACCATTTTCCCAACCCAGTTCCTTTTCCCATCTCACTCCCCTATATTCAGTTCATTCTCACAACATATTCCGATCGGTGATGTAACGGTCCCACTGCCTCTGGTCAGTTGAGACAAAAACTTTTTTTTAAAGTTATCTTCAAGCTTTGTAAAGTGCCTTTGGGGTATGATGTATGTAAAAGTTTTTTCTAACACTAACGTGCAACAATGTTGCACCAGCAATAATTGCATTCTCACGTTCCACACTGGCTGCATGCCCCTGCGGCGACCGTCGCAACATGTAACGCGCTCTATAGACGAATTTTACGATGAGAAAGTCAATAATAAGAATAAGATTCTGGGTTATTTCTTACGACTGTAAACTTGTAACTTTGAAACAACAGGGTCACCACAAAAAACGTTAAATTGAGCGTAGCGAAGTCGTATTTTAACTGGACCGTTTTGCATTCGCCTGTTTGGTTTGTTTGTGCGTTCCTTTTCCATTTTAGAAAATCTGTTGCATCCACTTCACTATTCAACAAGCCTTACTTTGACTATGGTTCAGAAAAGATTATTTTTCAAATGTGACATCGCCGTGCTTAATTGGACTTTCGTAAAGTAATAAACGTAACTAAACGCTTGTAGAAAGTTTGAAAACGGAATTCTCATTAAGATAGTGACGTTTCTTTGGACAAATCGTATGATTCCTTATTTGAATAAATTTTTTTTACATAAAATATATGGTTTATTATTATTTGGTATGCATTTAAGTAGCTACTTAACTTTTTAGTTTTGATATATTAAGCAACAGAAAAATTTGGACGCGAGGTCTACTATTCGCAAAACATTAAATATAGCTCTATTCGGCATGTAAAGAAAAAAAGTCATTAGCTAATATTAAAAGTAAATTTAACTACTTATCTATTTTCCATATAAAATAGTGTCTGTGTGTTTGTGGCGGGTGGTCGGCGTGGATTCAATTTTTAAACAAATCTATACTTATATTCGGTAATTGATTAAATTTTGCACACTTGACTTCAAAACAAGAGGAAGGAACAACAAATTTCGAAAAACTCTGCGTAAAGCCCGGGCGAGGCCGGGAACTTCAGCTAGTTAGAAATAAATGTATGATTTAACACATTGGTGAACTGATACTTAAAACTGTAAACTGCTAACGTAGCATAAAACACGAGCATTTTAAATAACGCTTATTTTTTGCCAGCCCTGTCTGCATTACGTATGTGTGCGTGAGACGTTTGTGTAGGCACAAGTATCAGCACACACACATGCATGAGTATACTTCCATACGAGAGGTCGATCAGCAACTGTTGTCAAACTATCAAATATCTCACTTTAAAATCACAAATTCTATTAATTGATCTTCAATTATTGATCTGCAAACATCAAATGAGTTCGACGCACTTTTTGAAATTTTAAATTCGGAATAGAACAAAGGTATTTGGGACAGTTTGTAAACAGATCCATTGCAGGTGAAATAATCGGGTATCACAAACGTGTTTTGGTGCAAAACTGTATTGCGACTGTACCAAGTATTTTTATGTAAATTTATTATATGCTAATTTATTGCACAGACCGTTTAGGCTTCATTTGCAAAATTAAGCTAATGTCAAAATAAGTTAATAATGTTGGTAAAATTAATATTTAAAATATGTCGAAACAATATTAATTATAAACAAGATGTAGAAGAAACTAATAACAAATGGGAACGCGATGGTTGATCTGTCTAATCTACAGGTGCAATACAACTTGAAATACTGTACATTTGAGAACTGCATTTAAGTACCAAATAAACATTATTTACGATATTTTAAAGATATATATAAAGTTAAAAGCGATATTTCCGTGTAGGCTAGTGAAAACTTTTTGACAACTGTTTTACCTCGAGACGATTAAGTTTTTATAAACAGTTTTATTTACTATGTCTTCAGAGATCTAAGCCAGTCTATTCCATACAAAATACACAAATTTATCGATTGTAAATAAATAAAAATATTTATAGAAAATTAAGGCACAAAAAACTAAACATTACAAGCCTAATTGAATAACGCTTTCCAAGCAGTGGTCTACTATGCTGCCATCATAAGCAAAAGGGCAGTTGAAAATTTTCAGTGGTATCATTCTGATTGGTATTTTTTATAATGGGTAATAGATTGATAAACATGAAAAATCTCGGTATGTCAGAATGTGACCATTGAAAATTTTCAGCTATCTTTTTGCTTATGACGGCAGTATATTTTTATATTCCAACATTCGTGATTTTACAAAGCAAAAACATTGTAACTTTGGTGAATATGCAGAAAAGTGGAACACGGATAAGAGGCACAATTTATTTTTAAATCTCTTTGTATCTGTTGGATATCAATGAGAAACAATCATTTCAGTGGTTAACATTTCCCTAACCGCCGCAGTTTTATTAGACAGATATTTTGGAAATGACACTACGTTTCAACTTAATTACTAAAAGAAATAATTAATTTACGTTTGGATTGATGGTGAAAGATGGAATCCTTATAAAACGATTCCCTTTGCAGCCGTTTTGGAGTTTTTTGATTGATTGACATTTGCGTAGGTTTCGTTTCAATCTAAATACGCATGAATAATTTAATTAACTCAAACTAAGAACCTAATATTTTTTTTAAATATTTGTTTCTTGTAGTAATTGTTGAAATGACATATTGTTTTCATAAGCTGTGTCTAAAAGTGCGACGGTTAGGGGAATAATTACCGTTATACTGATACAAAATGTTTTAAAATAAAAAAAATTATGCATATTAAGCGTGTATCACTTTTACTTATATTTTTACCAACATTTTTTTCTGAAAAATCATGAAAATCAAAACAAAAAACACGAAAATTTCCTGGTTCCAAGCAACCAAAATACCTCAAAAAAATAAATTTTGAAAATTACCATGTGAAAACATCACAAAATCATCAAAACACCACTTTTAAATCACAAAAAACACACTCACAAATAATATAATAATAATTCTGTTCGATAGGTAATTAATTAATTTGTTATATGTAATAGATGACACGACAATGAATGTCTCTTTAATTAACACAGGTATTCGATAATATTTTGATAGAATTGTCAAAATAAACAACAACCACTTTTATTATATCAAATAATCACTTTTGTTTATATTTTAGGCCGATTGTCATACTCTGTTAATAGTTCGTTCGTTACTAGTTGGTTCGATCGGAATTTGTAAATAAGATAACAATTGGTTGTTATGGTATCAATGTTTTGTTATGTCGGAGCACGTGGGCCGCGTCAACCGGGCCGGGAAATGTTTCGGTGGCGCGCACGACACGCGGGCGCGACGGACTTTGGGCGAATGGGCAATGAGCGAATGAGCTGCGTCAGTTTACAGCTGCCGGCTGCGGCCCCCGGTATCTTGGTTCGGTTGTTCGGTACCTATCTCTCTACCTAGGCTGCAGATTGTGTAGGCTCTGCATGAGCTCTGCTCTGTGGGCAGGTAACGCTTTGCGGACGGAGAACAAAACGATGATATTAAAAGCACTTTTTCAACAATTGATTTTACCATTCGTGAGCTTTTGCCTTCTTTCTAGTCGGACTTTGAAACAATGTAAGCAATCAAATTACTCGAAAAATCACATTTACGCAAGTTCAAGTACGTAGTAACCTGATGTGTATCACTATTCCTCGAAATGGCTCCAAAACAGTAAGGATGCTACGCAACATCGATTGCCGATTGCGTCAAATCTGACAGTTGAATCGTTTATTAGGGAGAAAAATTGATCAGAAAAAAATACCGAACCGCCCATACTTCGGTATTTTTGTCATACCGAACACGGTGCTAAAATACCGAACACCTGGCAACCCTGCTGGTCACTAAGCCGAGTAAGCGCCCAACCCCTCACCCTGCCCCTAACTGTCCAATAACTGCTGATTTTTTATGTTTTTAGTTTCAAGTTTTTAGTCAAAATTTCATGTATTATTTTTACTCCGAGTTTTAGAAAAACATCACCTTCCCCTTTCCAACCCCATAAAGAAGAATTTTGAAATTTATTGATGAAACAGTGGACTCTTGATGTTCAAAATAAGAGGAAAACTATTGTGTACATCTATTTAAAAAAAAAAACTCAGCGTAAAGCCCAGGAAACGGCCGGACTTCAGCTGGTTATTTATAATGTTATGAATATGAATCACATACGAATGAATGGAATCCAATATCACTTGTGTTATTTTGGAAAAAATATTCATTTTTAGTTTTTAAAAACAACTTCTTACGCTCATACTGACATACAGAATTTAGTTGTATTGTTTTCTCTGTCTATTAATAAGAAAATCGTCATTTGCTCTCCTGGCTGACATTGAAATATGTTGAAATTTATTAAAAAAAAAAAATTTTTTTATTATTGTATTTAAAAAATACTTTTTATGGAGGCAAAAATATATATTTTAAGAGTTCTTAAAGTATTGATTATTCATTATGTTTTAATTTTTTAGCTGAAGTCCCGGCGTTTCCCGTGCTTTACGCAGGGTTTTTCGAAATCAAATGTAGACAGTAATTTCCAACATATTTTGATACAGATAAAGATAAATTTCATTAAAAAGTATCAAATTCTACTTTATGTAGTTGGGAATTTTCTATATATCAACCAGACAGTGATATTCTTCTAATGTTGAAGGTTAAGTGAGCAAAATTTCATCAATCTCGGAATAAAACTGTAGATTTGTATAAAAAACAAAGGCACTCCGGCGGGATGCTCTTATTTGATATTATAAGTACTAAAGTATTTTAGACTATCATTACAAAATGGATATGGCAGGGTTAACATATATCCTAGCAACAAATATTTTCCTTGAGCTAATTTTTAACAAAAACGGCGCTATACAAATTATCCAATTATAGCAACACAGCAGGTTCGCAAAGTGTTAAACGTTAACATTATTTTTATAAAACTTGAGGTGCAAACGTGCAGGGTCCACCTTCGGCACCGAAATGCAGCTTTTGAGTCAACAAGTAAAAAACTCATTTCAGGTATGGGCACTGATAAGACGGTATTCAAAATAATAACACCCTTTTATTAAATGAATGTTTTAGTTACACTTTACTTAACAGACTAACTTACTAAAACTAAACTAACCATCACGCAATAATTATGCAGGGGTAGAGAGATAAATTTGTGATGGAACGCCCAACGCACATTTGGCGATATATTTTTATCCACATATATTAAACCTCCCACACAACTTATCACAATGCTCGACTAACTTAAAACAAAGATATGATTTAAGATTTTCATGGCCAAAAGCATTCAATTGATTTTTTGGGTTATTATGCCGTGTTTAGTTTATAGACTCAGCTTTTCCGGATGTTACAAGGTTCATGTAAACAAAAAAACATTTTAAATTAAACTGTTTTACCAGATCTTGGCCAGAATTGGAGTCGGCAACACGGTTTTGCATCTACAAACATTTTTTTTCTTTTTAAAGAGAAAAACAAACATTCCCGGGTTAAGAATAACCCGAGAATACTTGAAAATCTCCTACTACCACCACAGTAAGCCGAAAATGTTGCTTGAGTGGTGATAGAGGACTTAAGACAACCGAGGAACACGGAACGAGGAACACGGAACGCCTGGGTGGGACCCAAACGCGATGTCCACTCAACCACTGACCGGTCAAAAGCACGCACTTCACCATATGCCCTTATGATGGAAACGTTGACGTGAAGTAACGCAAAACAGCGTAACACCCCAAAAATAAATCAATTTAACAACAATAAAAAAGTTTATTATTTTCAAGATATTTGATAAAACAGCAGTAAGAAAATGGGTTTCAGTAGCAAAAACTATAGTTTTATTTATTTTCTAAACAAACAACTTCTTAAGTTTCTTAAGTTGGTTAGAGAAAAGAGTTTTATTTTGCCTCAAAACTAATAAGCAGGTAAATGAAAATGAAGAGCAATGTAGGATAAGGATGGGAGAGTATCTCGATGGTTGGAGTCTCGATCGTGATTCTACCAATACAATGACTTTCTGCACCGCTCTAAAACTCTTTTGAAGAGACAAATGTTTTCTTGGAAGTGACTCATAATTTTTTCTGCTTTTCCTCCTACAGGTGTGCTTCTATTGGAGTATATCGATGTTTTTACACGTTTTACAACTGAAATAATATACCTGATAAGACTTCTCTTTTCCGTTTTCCTTGCGTATTATTGGTGTATTATGGGCTCATTTGTCTGCCCAAATTAAACTTTATTTATATTTTTGAATGTAGCCTATAACTTTGTCGTTATCCATTATAGAAAAATGAAACAATACAACTTTGTATAAACCACTTATATAATGCGTAAATCCGACCGGTTTCGGAACAAACGTTCCTTCTTCAGGGAAAGCTTATACTAATTTGACAGTTTCGAACAATGTTTTATTATGGTAGGGGTGGAGCCGTTGCTAGTTATTAATGTAGATTGGGTGGGTATGTATTAATGTAGAGTGGGTGGGTAGGGGAACAAATCCATGATTGGGCTATAAGACAATATTTTTTGTTTAATGATAATAGATTCAATATTTTTAAGGGATTTTTTTTAGCTTCTAAGTTATCTAAACGTTTTCAACGTTTAATATGAAGAATATTTATCCCTGTATTTTTTTCAAAACTATGGTTATTTTCAATGATAACTATTAAACTTTATTTATCCGCATTAGAATTTTCAAATATCGAAATTCTTTCTTGAGCAAATTAACAATATCATTGGCCACAGACTTAGGTTGAATAGAAATTTGCGACAGCTACCTCTCAAAGATAACACTTCTAGCTATTTTATGATCAGTGGATGACTTAAGAGAGTATTTACCAGAGAAAATCAGAAATATGTCATTTTTAAATCAGATTTTAGACGTATTGACTCTTTTCCACTAAAAATTATAAATGGATTTCGAAAGATTGTTCTTTTATCTAGCCCTCACAAGTTTTAAATTTTGAGAAAAATGTTTATTTTTAGTATAATAAAGTTATACCATAGGTCGTTGGCAGATTTGTTAAATTTTCTAAAAAGATTTTGTATTATACCACACCCATTTCAAATCATACAATCATGCAGTAAAATAAATCAATACATTATCTGGGTATCGCATGATTTAGAATTTTAATTTTAGTTTAAATAAAATCATTAAAAAATATAAACGTACATGTGTTTTTAAATAAAATTGTCCGTTTGTGTATTTATTTGCGCACTTACAAACTAATATGTTTCAGATTTTTTTAACATTCTTATTTAACCTAGACATTATTGAAAAATGATAAATACTTATAATCAAAAAATGATTACAAAAAGTACATTATTTTAATAGTTTTATCATCACGCCATTCAGCATTTTTGGATGTAGGTATAAATTAAAGCAAATTTGGAATGAAATAAAATCGATATTGAGTTATAATTTTAAAAAGCTGGTACGGAGAAAAATTAATCTTTCTCATTGTAACCGCCGCGCCGCGCGCCGTGCACGAACGTGAGAACAACTTTCGACGAAATGTGGATTTTCGGCCGCTGGCTGGTTAAACGCTCTTAATGATGGAAAAATGTTTTAACACAAGCAGGTGCGCTTCGTCGATATGGAAAAACGTGGGACTTTGTATCTATTGCTAAATAAATAAGCTGTTTTCTCGTTATCGCTTGACGTTTTAGTGAAGATTAGATAACATGCAACAGGAAACTGATAAATCGACACCGGCAGACACTCTGGCGCTTTTCTACGTGTCAAAAATAATAAATTCATTCTTAAATATTATTAAGCCATAAGTCAATCGATAATCCGCAGTTAAAATGTGTGCAGTGCTGACAAAACGGAAACGAAAAAAATCTGCAAAAAAGTCAGCGGAACAATGGTGTCCAGAGGAATGTTGGAAGGATAAGAAAGTATGAGAGGGGAAGAAGAAAATATTTGTGTGCAGTTCACATGCGGTAGAAGCGAAATCTTCAGAAAATTAAAGTAGAAAAGAGTAGGGAGGCTACGAAGCACCTTTGCACCAATGAAACTGACGAAAGAGGAGACCGGTTATTCCATCTCATTCTCTCGCAGGCCAAATCCTATAGGTAGATGTATGTGTTTGTCTTTTTTTATTGTCGCTTTTCGTTTCATTGAGTTTCAAATCACAGCGGTGCTAAAGAAGTTTTCACTTCAACAAGGAGGATGATTGCGAAGTGCCTGGTCACTAAATATAGCTAGAGGCATTTAAAGTCAAACTATTGTAACTCTTTTCACCTAGCAGGGGTAAATTTACTGTTTTTTACATAATTTTGAATTCACAGCACGCGTCACTGTACCACGAGTTTATCTCTTTATCGGTGTACAGCAATTATCGTTGATCAAAAATTTGCATTCAGAATACGTCTTTATTTTAACCACCTGCTATAAATTTTGCACAAGTGTTGCCAAGTTGTTGAATTAAGTACCTGCCAATAGTGAGGTACGATAGAGACTATCAACATTTAAATAATAAAGACATTGTCAAGGTCGGTAAAAGGATATTGAATCAAGGACCAAACATCTCCGATCTTTCTAAAATTCTACGCAAGACTTCCGGTAGAAAACGACAAATGCATACAAAACTCTGAAATCTTCCACGTGTTTTTTTTGTTTTTGAAATTTTTATTTTGATGTACGTAAATATTTTCATACATCTAGTAGGAAAATATAAAAAAATACAATTTACGAAGTACAGTAACATTTTTTAAATTTATTTTTTATTGTTGATACATTATTTTACAAAATTTCATAGTACAATCCAGTAATGTTGGCCTCACTGGGTTGTTTACCCGTGCTGAGGCCCCCATTTTATAATATAATAATTTATACATAATACAGTTTGAAAAAAAAGAAATATACAATGTTGGTGACAAAATAAAACATTTAAAATAGAGATCAAAAATTAAAATTAACAAACTAAAAAAAAATAATTAAATGAAAATCGGCGTATATTATGTTTTATGTGTTTGTGAGTGTTACGTGTTTTATATTGGTTTTGTGTGTTGCGTGTATATGTTTTATTCTTTTATGTTATAAAATTTTGGTAAAATTGTCTTTTTTGTTATTTTGTTATCCATTTTTTTTATTTTGTGTCTGAAATTATTTTTGATTTCCTCAATTTTTGTTTCAAGTGAAAGACTGTTGAATGCTTTTATAGCATGGTATTTATGGTGTCTTTGTCCAAAGGTAGTGTTTACGGTCGGAGTTTTTATGTTTTCTTTGTACGCTTGTCTAACCGGTCTATTAGTGATATTTGGTGTTTGTTGGAGTGTGTTTTTTTGGTGAAAAATGTAGTTTAGTAGTGTTTTAACATATAATTGGCATATATCTAGTACGTAACAACTTTTATATATTTGATCTGTATCGGTTAGTCTATGTTTTTTAAGTATTACCTTTAAGATCGTTTTCTGTGCGATTTCTATTTGAGCGATAGCTGCGTTTGTTGCTCCTCCCCAAGCAATTAAATAATAACAATAACAAATAAAAAAGATAACTAGACAAAAATACATTACATAAGAATAATATTAATAAGTAATCAAAGAATATTTTTACAGATAATGCATACGAAAAGTGCTGAGACTTGAGGCTTCCTTTACGGCATTTGGCAGACTGTTATATAGTTTTTGCCCTTTATAAAACGCGCTATTTTGTGTGCACGAAAGTTTTGTTTTAGGAAGCCTAAAGTCTCTGCGTCTTCTCGTAGGATAAATGTGAAAATTTTCTTGAAACGTAATATTACTCTGCAGATAATTTGGGAGCATATTATTTTTAAGTTGTGCGCCTACATCATTTATTTTAAAATTTATTAACTAAAATATACTCGTACAAACGTGAAAGTGGTAGGTACTATACCATTAACCTATCAGCTTTCCAAAAGAATTTATTAAAATAAATATTTTTATCGAGTTTCTCAGTGTTGAATTCGTGGAACTCGAACCTTGTTTATAAAGATTTGAAAGAAAACTTTTGTCGCTAATTTGCATAAGATCTTTCAACTCCTAGGCCCCAGATAGGTGAGTGAGATTTATTATCAGTTCAAATATCACTTGTACAAATCGCAAGTGCGCCCCACTGTCGAATTTGGCAACCACATCTGGTCTGGAATCCCAAAATTCCTGAACTCTGTGCAGAAACGGGCAGTTGGTTTGATAGATTCACAATCTTAACAAGCTGATTGCAAACTATAGAGCATAATCGTCAGGTATGTATGCTGTCCTTGTTCTACCGGTATTACAATGGAAGACGCTCCGAGGAGCTAGCGTCATTGATCCCTTTGGCACCGGTGCGTGGTCGGGAAACACGCCAAACGCGCGCATATGTACATGGTTGACATTTATCAGATGAAAACGGCTTGCTTCTACGACTCGTTAATGAGTTCAACAGCTCGGATGTAGAATGATTTGTCGGCCTTTGGGTTTACTCCCTCCTACAACATGGGTCTCTTCAAGACCCGTGTTCACTCCTTCCTCCCCTCAAAAAGACCCTCCACAAATCATCTCCGAAGATGACAAAAGCCCCGAGGAAAATTATTTTCCTCATGACCTCCTGCGTGGAGTTAATGTTAAAAAAAATAACAATTTAGATTATTTGAAAATCTTTGATCAAGTTAGCTGAAAGTAAGGAAAAAATAGCTTACTTACGACACACAGACACCCTCAAAAGACAATTCTCTCGTTTTTTTTTGGTTTAAAAGAATCAATATGCGAAGTCAACGTGCGAAGCCAAGAGTAAAGCTAGTGAAAAAGCTAATTGCTATGATAAAGGCAATAAATATACATAATCATTACCATACGCAATCAGTCAGACTGTATTTAGTCATTTACCAAAACGCCAGCAGACATAGATATATAACTGATTGATAATTCAATTTCCATACATTTTTTGCCATCATCAATTATTATTCATCTCCGCTTATTTCGGCGGCGACAGGTCGCGAGCACAGAGCCACAGTCGTCTAGTTTGTTAACATATCAATAGAATTAGTATCAGGAACACAGCAGAACACGCCAGGCTGCCATTACTCTTTTATTAAACGACAAGTTAAATGAAAAATTGCAGCGAAATAGCTCACAAATTATCGAAACTAGTTTAGTTTAGGCGGGGGCGGCCACCGATCAAGACGCCCACTGCCGTGAGATTAATACGTCGGGAGTCGAAGTGATTGTAACACTCTGGCGCCAAAGAGTTGGGACAAGTTGATAAGTGCGTAGATTGAGACATGCATCGAGGTAAGAGGGTGGACGAAAGATCAGGTGGTTTAGAAAGGACGAAGAACGTTTGAAAAATTTAACCATTATTATATTCTTTCTATCTACGTCCTGATGAAGGTTGAGATTAACCGAAACCGGC
The DNA here is from genome assembly GCA_929108145.2 of Limnephilus rhombicus. Lineage (NCBI taxonomy): Eukaryota > Metazoa > Arthropoda > Insecta > Trichoptera > Limnephilidae > Limnephilus > Limnephilus rhombicus. The sequence continues at coordinate 51,074,162 of OV815280.1, read as the reverse complement.
CGACAGTTTATAAATAAAATATAGTGGTTTTAAAGAAAGAACGTTTTTCATTAGTATACCGTCAAGTCACAAAGTGTTTGCTTTCTTCGATAATTATTATATTCATGAAAATGCCGTATGGATGTGCGTAGATATCAACACTCCAAATAAAAATGTTCACAGCATGCTTAAATCAAGGTTTAGTTATTGGTTGGTGGAGATACTACTAGTAAAATAACAAAAATAATAAAAAACATAATAAAATATAAAACAAAGAAAGTATGTATATTGTATATAATACAGGAAAAGAGAAGAAAAAAGAAATAAAAAAATGCATAATAAAGGAATTAAATAATTTTTTGTTCAAATACTCTTATTTACCTGATATCAAATTATTAGCTTATATGTAGTAAATAAAATTAGCGGTTCCATGACAATTTACGAAAGTGGCATTTCAACAATTCTTTGAAAAGTCATTAAAAATGACTAATCTATATACATAAAAATGAATCCCTGTTTCCCTTGGTCACGCCATAACTTCAGAACAACTTTACCTATTTCATTAATTTTTTTTTAAAGTTTTCTAATTCTTTGAAGAAGGTTCTTACAGAATGAAAAATTAAGAAAATAGCGCAGAAAATTGAATAATTTCAGAAAACTTAACGACTATTTTAACTTCGCACGTTTGACAGTTCGCGCGTTTGATGGATGTGAATGTAGCAGGTAGCTGTTTTTTTTTAACAAAAGAATTGTCCATGGATTTTTTAAAATTATATATATTTTAAATAGGTACCCATGTTAAGTACCAAATTAAATTGATTTTTGTTATAATATACGAAACTTAATATTTGTAATATATGAAAAATGAAAATTTGAAAGTACAGACGTTAAGAAAACTTATATAGACATACAGAAAGAACATAAATAATTCAAATAAATACCAGGATTTAAAAAGTTACATCTCCAATAACATGCAATGCGCAGTGTTTCCGATATTATGTCCCCTGCGTACAAAACTGCAAATTTATATAATTCTCAAATAAACACTCGAGTGACGTGCCAGGTAAGTACGATCCTTGATAATATTATTATCCACCTGCACATATAATGTAAATAATATGTACATTTTTACGCAGCATCACTTTCATTGGTAATACTTTGCACATTTAGTTTTTTTTTTTTTTAAATATTATTGACCGACGAGCTGGTGGATCCAATCCGCCAGGTTGTACGGTGCGCTTGAGATTATCCAAATATTATTATTATTTCATTTAACAGAATACGTATCAAACCCCAACGGCATTATAATCTGATGCTCCCGATATTAAATATCTAACTAACCATGTCTTCGAAACACCATGACTTTAGACTTACTTACATTAATTATTAACTCATTCTGCATACATATTTCGTTCATCCTAGATACGATAGACTGTAGGTAGATCATCCATACAGTTGAAAATCAGCACCGCATCATCAGCATACAACAAGCAACATACTTACAGATTACTCAATTTCGCGCCCAATCCCATCTGTTTCGATTCTTGCACACTATTATCCATGTATAGATTGAATAGCCATGGTCACTTTACGCAGCCTTGTTTAACACCCTTTGAGATGTCAAACCACCCCGTAAAATCGTCGTTCACTCAAATATCAAGTAGGTAATTAATCCCTCTACGAAAACGTAAGGGTTTGAAAAAATAATACAATCAATGATTAATTCAACAAATTTACTTGATAAAATATCCATTTCCACTAATGCATTGCATTAATTTTTGGTACACCTGAAATAATAATAAAATCATTAGAAACCCCTTCAATGGCATCTTATATATAATAGAATCTTATATATAATACTAGCTGACCCGACAAATGTTGTTCTGCCATATAAATTATTTCTAGTGAATATTTTGGTTGTTAAATAAAATATAACGAATGTATTGTAATTGTGTATGGGATGGGATCTATGACAGAAAGAGAAATGGAACGCTGTAGACGATGACCGCCGATGAAAACAAAAAGACACCAACTTAAGTAGGAAAATTAAATAAAGAAAAGCAATTTGAATTTCGAAGAGCAATTGAGTGTACGATATTATTTGTAAGTTTGTCTTTTACCAACACAAATAAGCTCGATGATTTGCCCACGCGAGAAGATGATGCCGAATGAAATATCAAAATGACGCGACGCGACGCTTCTCGTGAATGTCTTACGCATGTGTGGATGAAAGTTCGATGAGACGGACGTAGCGCCATCTGTCATTCAACAACATAAATAATTTCGTTCTGTTTGAAATAAGAAAGACGGTTAAATTTGCTCATACAAAAATACTAAAATCGCGATTTAAAAATGGGAGGGTGGGAGTATGAGGGTTAAATTTTGGGATTGTAGGTATTTTTTGACGCCAAATAAAAAAAAAAATACAAAAAAAACATTACACCCTAATCACCTAGCGGTATGAAATATACTTTAAAACCTATTCTCATACCTACCATATATATACATAAAAAATTTCATAAAAATCAGTCAAGCCGTTTCGGAGGAGTGCGACCACAAACACCGTGACACGAGATTTTTATATATAAGAATATATCCAACTTTTCTTCACTTAGTACAAAAAAAAAAAGCCTGCCCACATTAAATCTGCGTTCTATACTTATTACTAAGGTAAATTACTAAAAAACACTAAAGATAGAGATCATAAATTAAGCCACTGAGGCATTAACCAACTATTTTGCAATGCTTGGCCATCGCTCTACACAGGTAAGAAAACGATAAATATAAATATTAGAATCGTGGAACATGTAAGATGTTTGTATAACAATTTTTTTTAAAGGTTTGCCAATCGTCTCATTTCCACAGATCATTCTTTTAATAAGGACAGAGGGGTTAAAATTCTTCACCGTAAAAATAAAGGCAAAGAATTAGATAACCAAATAAATTTATCTTTTAGTCCTATTCTAGACATATTTCCAGTAAACCGCTCTGTTCTTTACATAAATCGAAAATTATCTCTTCTTTGTTGTCCACCTTCCACTCCAATACAATATATTATATCTGCCAGTATTTTGAATCTTAAGATAGTTTTAATATTCTCTTGATGAAGGAAGGGTTCTTCTGAAACCGGTGGAGTGTTAATAAAAATAAAGTGACCTAAAACTAATTTGTGTTTATATTGTAAACTATTAATTTTAAACAATTTTGATATGCCAATATTTCATTTCCGAGAGGCTGATGCCGCGTGGGAGATGCTGGACAGAACACTTTGCTATTAAGAAAACCCTGAGTATTGATTTCCAAAGTAATTAATCGATAAATCATGTAGCAAATTGGATATATTAATTAACTTTAAATAAAGACCACGGTGGTAGGAAATGTTCATAGGCTAAAGCCCATGTTTTGTTTGATGAGTCAATAACTTAACACCAATCCAAGTACCATGTTAAATATTTACGCCGTAATAAATAATATATGTAATATAAAGGGAAGTTTATAAGGTAATCTTCTCTTAGAAAGGTAATTATTAACAGTGTGGTCGAAAGATAATCTTGTCCAGGTTTGAGGCTTTCATCTCCTTCGCCTCTCATTTACGGACGTTAAATAAGGGAATGAAGAACAAGGACGAAGTATTTCCTGTTCATTGTTTAAAAAATAAAGGCCAGGAACTTAATAAAAAGACGGGGTTTGGGGTCGTGGTGTCTGTTTACAAACACGAGAAGGAACTAGAGAGAAGGTACAACAAATGGACAGGTACAAGAAAGGTATAATCTTCTTAGTTTGGACCTCCGTCAAAAGATTGAGTGGATTTAATGGATTTTTGGACCACATAAATGGTTTTCACAGACAATGCTTTATAGAATGTTGACCGCCTGAAGGCAGAGATGAGCAAAATGTCAGTGGTTCGTAAATTCCTAAATAGTTTGTAACTAACTTACAAAGTAGGAATGCGAAGTCAATTACTATTAAATATATAATATATTTATTTATTGAGAATAACGGCACAAGTGCCATTTACATAAAGAATAATCTAGACTCATGGGCGACCGCAGAAATTTTTCTAGGGGGGGGCAATATATTTTTAGTAATGTTTTAATATTTTTAATTTACTACAGCGTATTTGTATAGTGAACGAACGGACAGGACACTGCAGTAATGAAGGGTATACTGTAGCAAAAAAAAATTATGAACACAATATATGTGAATAACAAAAAATATTACAACATAAAACTATCTTTAATAAAAATGATTCGCTGAAATATATGTTCCCGCATAACTTCCGAACGACTGCACTAAATTGGGTAATTCTTTTTTTGTTGTGTTCGTTATTGTCAGGACAAGGTTTGTATAAAACTGCTCGTGAGCTCTGGCATTATGAAATTTGTATAAAAATGAATCGCTGAAATGTATGTACGCGCATAACTTTCGAACGACTGCACCAAATATCATAATTATTATTTTGTTGTGTTCGTTATTGTTAGGACAAGGTTTGTATAGAACTACTGGTGAGCTCTGGCATTACGAAATTTGTATAAAAATGAATCGCCGAAATGTATGTACGCGCATAACTTACGAACGAATGCACCAAATTGGATAATTCTTTTTTGGTGTGTTCGTTATTGTTTGGTGAGCTCTGGCATCATGAAATTTGTATAAAAAATTGCAATAGGTGGTACGCGAGCTGTTTGAAAACATCCAACGGCCAACGTTCGGTCTCTCAACACTTTCTTGTGATTTAAAATAAAAATAACAATATTTGACTATTTTCAGTCAATCCAGGGGGATTGCCCCCCCCCTTGCTCCCCCCCCCCCTGCGGGCGCCCATGTCTAGACTAGACAATCAAGGTACAAATATTATAAACTATAGAAAGAATAAAAAAACTATATAAGCAAACAAAACGAAAGAAAAATGTTTTTTTTTTTAATTAACCCTACACTGGAAGCCCTGAGAAAAAAATCCCCTCAGAGCCTGTGTCATTTTGGGGGATGCTGTGTGGAGGGTCTTTTTTAGGAAGTGAAGGAGAGGAAGTTTTGGGATGGAAAAAGGTGTGAGGGGTGGGTAGGAATCTGGAGGTCAGTAGGTCCAGGAATGACGGACATATGAATCTGTCCCTCCCACTGCGGTAAGGCGATATTCCGAGAGAGTCCTGCTGGATAGATCAAAAGGTTCCCTCAACCAGTCTCTCCCGGTCCGACCTACCACGCAGTTGGCGGGCAGACGCATGCCAAGATCTGGACAAATCTTACCCCATGAACCTGGGTTGGTTATCCAATAAATGGGGCAGAGGTACCCATACCGGCCCCTTAAATTAAATACCTATACATTAGTGCAATAAAAAAGTGCAATATAAATTCAATCAATGAAAAATAAAAACAAAACAAAAACAAAAAAAAACTTGTTAAATCATGCACTGCTAAAATGTTTCTTAAGTACAGCTTTATACTTCGATAGAATCATATTAAAAACATTAGCTACATTGGCAAAGTAGTTACTTACGCCCGCCGCACATGCTCACACTCGCATTGGCCGTCACGTGCCGCGTGCGAGTGGCAGTATTTAAAACCTATGGCCATAGACATGAATATTACTATGTCTATGCCTATGGCGCTGTTCTAACCTCCGCATTTGCTCTCACGTGTCGATGCAGGCACGTACATGAGCGTGTACGCGCGTGTCGGCTAGGTGACCGAGACATTGTTTTCGAGTGGCAGTGGCGCGAGTGTTTGCAAAATGGAGGAACTCATTGAAGTTGTTTGAAGCGAAAAATGTTTTTACGACGTAAAACACCCAGATTATATGAATACTTTTTTAATTTTTCTTCAGTACTAATTCGTTCATGACCACCATATCTTTGATCCTCTAAATCTGAAGTAGCTAACTAACTAACTAACTAACCATCACGCCGTTTCCCCGCAGGGGTAGGCAGAGAGGACGGACCGCCAAACAACTCAGTCTTGGCACACACTCTTTGCCTCACTCACATTCATACATCGTCTCATACATTCTCTTCTATTATTCTGACTTTTGACATGACCCGACTCAAGTATCTGATTAACTTGATCGTGCCATGTCTTCCTCGGGCGTCCCCGACTTCTTCTACCATTCACATTCGCGTCGTATATTCTTCTTACACTACTTCCTTCGTTCATTTGCTCTACATGCCCAAACCATCTGAGGGTCCCTTTCTTAATCTTACTCATTATGCTTACATCAGCCTTACATTCTTTGCGGATATCCACATTTCTCACACGATCATACATTGTTTTACCACACATACGTCTCAGGGATCTCATTTCAACAGCATTCAGTTTACTTTCATCCTTCCTCTGCCAGTTCCATGCCTCACTGCCATACATCAGGGTAGGTACCAGGACTCCATTGTGGACTGCTAGCTTCGCTTTTTTTGACAGTTTTTTATTAGCGCCAACGGCATTCAGTCCACCATTAATGGAGTTACCGGCATTCACCCTTCTTTCAATATCTCTTTCAGCCTTCCCATCTCTCGTATCCCAATCTGAAGTAGCACTTCCCATCCCAATCTGAAGTAGCACTTCTTTAAAATCGTTCCTAGTCATTCTAAAATAATTTTTAAATTTTTCGTTTTCCTTTTGGACATGTAAGAGTTCTTCCATATTTTTTTCCGGATAATTTCCTTATTAACAATAATCTATTTAAAAACTGACTGATGTACGACTCGTGAAAGCAAATGCGGACACACACGTGTCCACCAATGTCAATGCGACATTGGCGCAGTGTCGTGAACGAGTGCGAGTGTGAGCATGTGCGGTGGGCGCAAGGGTGTGAAGTCACAAAACGTTTTATTATTTAAAAAAAATCCTACAAAGGCACAATTTTTAACATTTTGTTAATGAATCCCATAGTCACTTTTATTTTTTTTAGTCTCAGATTGAACTTTCCAAGTGATTGGAATCAACCACTCCGCTGACTGGGTCCAATCCCGCGTTGAGTTTTCCACATTCATTTCGTTCTTTAAGTGCTGTAATGTCATCGAATTACAGAGAAATGCGTATATGTCCGCATATGTGTGATTGAAAGAATGCATTGTCATCGACAACGAATCTATCTGCCGAGTTTCAGCTCGACCGAATGTCAGGAACTGGGTTAATTTCCACATCCAAGATACCACTTCATTCACAAATTCATTCAGACAAGAAAACAAAAGAAAAATAAAAAAAGGTGAATTTAAAAAATCTATAAATTACCAAGCTCTTGTAATAATAATACTGTAAAAAGTTCACGTACCCCTTGCTTAAAAAATTAGGCCTTTTTAAAAATTGATTATACGCCTTCCCTCAGAACCGTCTGAAAATGAAGGTTCCCTAAGCGCCCATTATGAAAGTAAACAAATTAGGATAATGACGGAGCGTGTAATTTGATAGATTGACGTTTCGTTAAAACGGTAAATGAATAAGTGGAACTCATCACGAAACACACACCTACTTTTTTTTCGAAGGTCGAAAATATAATTGAAAACAGGAAGGAGTAGAACAGACCTAGTATTGAGTTATGCGAGATAATTTTAAGAACGAGGCAAGGAGACTGTCTTGAAGTGTTTGGACATTTGGAGATGTTAGTCTTGAAGTACTCAGGAGAAAGTAAGAGGTTGAAATAGTATTGAGTTTGTTCAGGGATCGGCAAAAAAACTTATTTGTAAGCGTTTGTAAAGGTCCTTTAAAAAACATTTTCAGCCCTAAAGAATCCTAAATTCTCCAGTCTTTCAAAATAAATATCAACACTACTCTATTGCCACTAATATTTTAATAAATGTTATACTAATAGGGATGGTGGTAGCAAATGTTAAATCATGCAAAGTCCAGTGTTTTAAATATACCTAATGTCCTCCGCGTGCAAAGCCGTATCTTCTCCAAGCATAAACTTTCTAATTAAAGTGTGCTTGTCGCAAATGACCTGCCAGGTAAGTATGTTTTGTATCTATTTGTAAATACAAGGTGTTAAGGGACGTACTTGACTTACTTTAACCAGTGATTCCTGACATTATTTGGAGTAAAAAATGAACATGAAATTTTGGTCTCCGGTGACATTTTTGATGTTTTTTTTGAAAGAGACTGATTGAGGGAGGCCTTTCGACCTCTCCAGCAGGACTCTCTCGACCCACCGCTCAGCACCGCAGTGGGAGGGATGGATTATTACGTCTGCCACTCCTGGACACACTGACACCCAGATTCCTACCCACCCCTCATACCCTTTTCCTTCCCAAAACTTCCTCTCCTTGGGACTCTCAGAAGATTGTTTATAAAACTTTGAATTTTTTTGCAATAACCTCTCTAAGGTAAATTTAAAGTAATTTTAACTTCAAATTAATTTATTTTAAAGATTTGTATCCTTTGGGTAATATTTCACGAACAAGAAACATAAAATTAGCTGTGTGTTCGTAATTAGTCCGGATGCATTCATACGTTAAATGCACTCATATCCTTAAAGATAAAACCATATAAACAGCGAGACTGTAAAAAAGAGAAGCATTACAATAATCCACAAGCATAATATAAAATAAGGAATTAACTCCAATCACAATATAATATTCTACAATCTGAACGGGTTCCCACCAAATTCTCCGTGGTTCCAAGTCCGTGAGGGTAGATTAAGCCCTGAGAAATTAGCCCCTATTAGCGGAAGGCATTATTACCCGAGTCGGTGATAAATGTTACAACCCTTAGTGTTGCTATTGTGAACTAAATCCTTCTTGTTACTAATTCTTACCGCATTATGTTGCTAGAAATTAGAACATTAAGTTGCCCCTGTTCGCCCAACTAAGGCAGTAGAATGACTAAACTTCTTATCTGGTAGAACTAAATATCCAACCAAGGATATGAGTGCATTTTACATACGAATGCATCCGGACTAATTAGAAACACAGCTAATTTTATGTTTCATGTTCGTGAAATATCACCCAGAGGATTCAAATCTCGAAAATAAGTTAAATTTGAAGTAAAAATGACTAAGTAATTTAATTTAATTTTAAAAATTACCTTTATGGGGTCAAGATGTGGTTGTAGTATATATCAAATAAGCATTGACACTTTACTTACAAGTTTATTTAAACATTAATAATAATAATAATAATAATAATTGGCTAATTTATATAGCGCCGTTTTCGTGGAAAATCACCTCAAGGGCGCAAACATTACATCCGTATCATAATTTAGATTTGAATAATAATCGTTTTATCAGAATAGTGGGTTGCGAACGCGAAGCAATTTTCGAACCGTTGGATCAGCGGCAATCCGTAACAGAATGAATCCTCTTTTTCGTTCGACGCCGGCGCCGACTGTCGGTAAACTGAAAGATGAAAAAGTCCATGATCGCTATTGGCGTGCGAGGAGCCAATAGGAATGAATTCGCGACTCGAAATTGCCGCCTTGTTCGCCACCACACTTTAATTTGAGATAAAAATTACTTAAAATTTAACATGCCGGGGTTGTTGCATAAAAGTGACAAGTTTTAGAGACGATCTTCTGAAAGTTCTAATAAGAGAGTTATAGTCCTAAGGAGAGGAAGTTCTAGGAAGAAAAAGGTATGAGGTGTGGGTAGGAATCTGGGTTTCAGTGTGTCCAGCAGTGACGAACGTATGAATACATCCCTCCCACTGCGGTGCAGGGCCATGGGTCGAGAGATTCTGGCAGCAGGTGGGCAAACGCATCGACCTGGATAAACCTCACCCCACCAAACGTATCCAACCACTTGGGGTGACCTATGACGGAGGTGTTGGTTATCCAATAAATGGTTCCCGGGGCGGCGGTCCCCATACCCGCCTTCTAAATTGAATTGGTCGAGGTTGTTCCAAAAAATTAGAAGTTTTAAAGAAAATCTTCTGAGAGTCTTAATTGACTGATTAGCAACGACATCATTATTTATTAATGGCGCACGGCTGATTTGAAGGGTCACGTAATCAAGTCAGCGCCATCGCGCAACGACAATATGCAAATGGCGGCGATTGTTGAAACTCGCTGTTACTGATTTGTATGTTGTTTTACAGCATGCAATTATCTATCTATCTACAAAGGGTGTTAAGGGACGTACTTGACTTACTTTAACTGGTGATTCCTGACATCATTTGGAGTTAAAAATTTTAATGAAATTTTGGTATCCGGTGACTTTTTGGATGACTTTTTTTTTCAAATTTTTTTTCTTCAAAATCAAACAAAAAATATTTCTTTTACATGTCGTCACTGGTCAACTCAGTCGAGTAACCGACCAACCCCTAACCCCGCCTCTAACTGTCCAACACCTACCGTTTATTATGTTTTTGTAGAAAAAAAAATAAAAAAAACTACAACAAAAATGTCACCGGAGACCAACATTTTTTAAATTTTTTTTTACTTCAAATAATGTCAGGAATCACTGGTAAGTCAAGTACGTCCCTTAACACCCTGTATAAAAAAAAATAATCGCCGAAATGTATGTACGCGCATAACTTCCGAACGACTGCACCAAATTGGATAATTTTTTTTTTCGTTATTGTCAGGACAAGGTTTGTATAAAACTACTGATGAGCTCTGGCATTATGAAATTTGTATAAAAAAATTGCAACGCGAGATGTTTGAAAACTGAATGTACCGGGACTGAATGTATGGAGGAGACGGAATGGGAACGGGAGAGGGAAAGGGGGCGCAGGAGAGGAAGGGGAGGTGGAAGGGAAACGGGACGAATGGGAAAGGACACGCAGGGAGAAACGATTTCTTTATTAAATGGCATAGTACCAGCTAGTTTTAAATAAACAGAGTGATTAGTCTATTTTATGCAGTCAAGCTTACTCAGCAGTTACATTTTTCAATATGAAGTGTTTCCGTGGATATTGGTCGTTGATAGGGTAGGATCAAGTGGTCTTTTTTAAAAAAATTACAAATGAGGACCCGTAAAGATTTAAAGATTTCTACTTAAAACCAGTGGAAATAGTCACAATACATTAGAATCAAATTTTACAACAAATTAACATTTTGTCACGATAATAATTATTACTTAATAATAATTATTTTCCTGACTTAGTAAACCTTCACCTGGCCGCTTACTTTAATTGTTGAATCGCCGTATTTTGAATTTTTTCGATTGGTACTTTTTGGATTCGCATCGTACAGGAAGCCGGTGCAAATTCGACTAGTCACTTTAGTGATAGTTCTGGATTTAAAAATGGGATAATCCCTTTGTTACAAATTGTTTTTAAAACGATTTTAATCGCGAGCCGGGCGATGCACATTGATGCACATTTTGCGAACGCTTCTTTCTGATGTGATCGGAACGCTGTTTCTAACGTGTTCGGTCGCCGCCATTGGGACCGATATTTGTCCGCGGCATAACGATGTTGTAAATTACCTATATAATCGCGACTGGCATATTGAAGAGCGTCGCGAGGGAGAGTTCTTATGACCTGGTACGGTCATTGCTGCTCATATTTGTGACGGATGGTTACTTGGCGGTCATTTCCTGATGAGGCATGCTGACGGAAAAAATGGGCTCAACCAGAGCACTGGTGCTGATCTTGGACCCTACTCCCTGGCGGGGAGTCCTGATTCTCTGGCCTTCCTGGGGAGTCTTTCCTGGTTCCCATCCTGGAGATTGCGTGAGAATATGGCCCGCGGTTCATCAACGCGCTATCTTCAAGTAAATTAAGAGTTCGCGTCAGTGTAGAAGTATTTAGATAAAGATCCATGGTCCGCAGGTACGACGTTTCTTTCTGCTTAATTATGTTCCTGTTAAATTGTCAGAAACTGTTATGTTTTTGGGGATGTGAAACCCGGCCCCTCAAAAGGGCAACATTGTTATGTTCTTTATAAAAATATACTGGGATTTGGTTGTTTTGGAAATGAACTCTTTTATTACTTAAACCAATTAAACCTCACAAGTTGGAACCTGTATTCGTTTATTCCCACAATCCTGAAGAGAATCTCTCACTCTACCATTAAATAGAATAATCAGAAGGTCCATACTGATGATTACTGTTATATTAAATAATTAGTTTTTTTATCAATTGTGCTATAGAAATGTTTTTAAGAAGAAGAGGATCTTGCATTGGTAGAAAAATATCAGAATTTTCCCGAATTTTATATAGACAGGGATTTGGTCGTTGGCGATAAAAAAATACACGCACTTATTATAGTAGTAAAAAACATATTAGTGATAATATTATATTAGATGCCAACTTAGAAAAACAGTATTATTACTCCAAGATCAACTATTGGATAGCTAGATACTACAAAGTCGTATTTTGATGAGAATGTAATATTAAGTAAAAATCGTTGGTCTGTAAATATTGATTGAATTTAATAAACGTTATCGGTGAGTAATCCGCTATTAGTACTAGATAAGTGAAATAATCGTTACACAGTTAAAAAGGAAGCCAAAAGCCAAAAATGTATGTACGAGTATCCTTACATCGCCACGAAAGCGAATATGAATATGCGAATGTCGCCATGAATGCGAATATCGCCACGAATGCAAAAATTAAAATGCGAATATCGCCGTATATCGCCACGAATGCAGGAAATAGGCATAAAAATTGCTTGGCAAACGGATTCAACGGTCACGATTTTAATAGCAAAAGTAGTTTGTATTTATTTTTTGAATCATTTTATGAAAAAGATAATTTTTTAAAATTTTTTTATATGTATACCGCACAAAAACCCCAACTGCTCCCAGAATGAGCTTTGGAGTCAGTGAGAATATGGCATTCTAAATTGCGGTATGTTGTGAGGCTGAAGGTACTGGGGAGGAGAAGGAGATGGGGAAGGGGAAGGGCACGGTGTGAAAGTGCCTGGCTATTCAAATCTGGTCACAAAGCACGGCTAAAGCCATTTCAAGCAACGTTTCAATTTTGAATGGTGGTCTTACACAAGGGCGATACTTATAACATCTTCCACTTTTCTAATCAATGGAAACTGTTACAGAAAATTTTTGCCATAAAATAGTCTTTTTTTTTTAAAATTCGTTGCTTAATATCTAATGATTTTTATTTAATAGTTTATGCATACATTAATTATAAAGTAAGTAACAATTTTATTTTAATTCTACTCAATGGGAACGGTAGGAAAAACTTCAACAATCCAAAGCATATTTTTTGTATTTATAATTTAAACTGATTTGTAATAAAGCTCAATCGAAAATAGTAATTTACCATTAATCTTCGTCACTCTGAAGCGTCATTTTATACCCAGTACTGAGCATGTGGCGAGTATTTGAATATTGACGGGCGTCATAGAAGCTATTTATGTGACAAGCAAAAAGTTCTTGTAAACATAAGATTAATACTTAACTATATTATGTACAAGTATAAGTAGTACCTATTCACAGTATAAATATATAGTTATAGAGATATCAGCAAGGGAAAATAGAAGGACTTTTCTATGGATAACGGAATAGAAACGTAGGAGCGAAAATGAAGCAGGGGTGATACCGACAGTATAAGGGTGGAAAATTCATCATTCAAACTCCATTGTAGACTGCTAGCTTTACGTCTTTGAACATTTTGGTTTGTTAAAACATTTTACCGTAAAACTAAAATTCGCTTATTTACAATAAGAACCCGTTGACAAACTGATATCAATCAGTTTAACGGGACTTAATTTAAAAATGTAAAAAAAACTGTAAATAAATAATAAAGGAATTTTATTAATAAACATTTTAAAATGAGCCATTTTATCCCCTGTGTCCTAATCGAGAGTCTTCCACGTATCTTATCATATTGGATTTAACATTCCAGTCCTCGGACAGTCCTCAGACAGTGAACCTAGCGGCATAAAACTAAACTATATTTTGAAGACGCCTTAGGAACCTCCATCTATTAAAAAATTCTCATTTCCTCAAGTCTAAAGCGAAACTTTGATCGCTTATTTATAGCTTTATAAATCACTCCCAGCTTTGTATAACAATACCTGGTCGGATCCACAGAATAATGGCAGCCAGGAAATAAATCTTTATAACAACTTAAAATTTAAATTATCGCCGAGGAAAGTCGATTTTTATGGGCTGGACAATCGTTAAAGGTGCACACCCGCCCACAACAGAGCTGCGGTCTGGGCCCATAAAAGAAAACTCTCCAAGTATCAATTATTATATTGTGGGTGAGTGTTGAACTCGGTGTGAATAGTGACACCTAAAGATTTATGCCGAAGCTTCAATGTGACTCTGTTCTGAGAAATCATGTGATTTGAGAAGAATATTGTAAAAATATCGCGTCACGCTTTCAAACAGAGTGTAATACTTTATTATATCAATTGAACATAAAAACTATCCAACAAAAAAACACTTAGGCGCGGTGCACCCGCTCAAAAATAAGAAGATGGAGAGATATGTAAATATGAATATTAGAGAGGGTGCACTAATATTAAGAACGATAATATTTAAGCGAAAATTGTGAAAATGTTAAAAAAAATATGACTCCTTTAAAATAGAGCAAAAATCTCATGGGGATGTCTCAAATAACATTTAAAGAAACACTGTGAATTTTTTCATACATATAACTGAAAAAAAGTGTTTATAATAATTTTGGGAGCATACTTTGCGATTTTTTTCCATCGAGGGAATTTCATAAAACCGCCATTTCAGGGCTTGGCGAATGTATAGATATTATCGTCAAGAATAATATATATATTTAGAGTTTTAAAACTAGAAGTATTTAAGAAGAATATGTAACAAATCGGTAGAAATGCGAAAAGCCGGACCTTAATTTAGAAGGGGTAGCGCTTTTCTCTAGTGCAGGTAAAACTCCCAACAGTAGCGAAGAATAAAAAGACAAACGTGAAATATAATATTATTATATTTTGAACAGCGCGCCACTTTCTTAGTTTTTACTCATAAAGTAGCTCAACCGTTTAAAAAAATCGGTTCACAAGAGTAGAAACTATGGACATATAATTTCTATAGAATATACATACGAATACTCTGTCTCGTAGTGTCCAGCGCCAAAATATCCGTATTTTGTCGTGGTGCACCTTCCACTAACATTTACGATATATTTATTGTCCACATGACTGATACTATCAGGTAGGTACATTTAATTTAAGGGTAAGAGAACCTAAAAAAGTAAGTTTTGGGTTTGATACGTATCTTAGTTCTGGAAGAAGTTTATTCCAAGCCTAATAATAGCAGTTTTACACCATCTCTTTTTTCAGCCCGATTCCCGTATAGAGACTAAAGCAATTTTTTTCGCTTTACACATTCGCTATTTTCATATCTACGATTTCAGTTGGAATCACTGAACAGCACATGAACCATGGTGCTTGCAGTGATGCGAACTAAAATCGTGGATATTAAAATAGAGATAAAAATAGCGATCGTGGAAAGCAAAAAATTCTAAGCGAAAGCGAAATATACAGTTTTAACGTTAGCTACAGAAATCAGTAGAAAATTTATATTAAAAATCAACCACTGAGAGATTATTTTAAATATATTTTTAAGGAAGAGTAAAAAGCGTGTGAAAGTTAAGATGTTTTTATGAGGACAAATTAATGTGATTTTTGACATTAAATTTATTGATGTTCAACAAACTGAGTGAGTTTTATGTTTGCAATGATTTAGTACATCTTTAGTCCATAAAACATTTTTTCAAAGAATACTATTTTACCGATCATCAAAATGAGTCTTTGACAGAGAATGGATTTTATATTGCAAAATATTTTCCAATAATGAATAACGTCATGTTAAAATATTAACATCATCATTTCGATTGGTAAGTGGCAAGGTTAAAGGTCCTTTTGTTAAATGTGTCACGACCCTCTCAGGTGGAGATATCTTCTTCACAGCAGTCTTTAAATACACAATTATTTAGTCGTAAACATCACAAATGTCCTGCCTCGGCGCAATATTTAACTAAGCCTTAAATACCGAAATCCTGTCCCAATTCGCACCTACAGTGAGTTAGAGTAACAACTTATAAATCTCTTTATTTTTTAAGTGAAAACTTATTTAGCACCGTTATGATTTGAAACTCGATGAAACGGGAACGAGTGACACTAAAAACAGACAAATACATAACATCTGTGGGATTTAGCCTGCGAGAGAATGAAATAGAATGAAACCTTACCTACGTACAGTAACTACGAAGCGTCGCGCTCTGTCAAGCTGTCTTTTATAAAGATGAAACAACGTTTTAATAAATCCGCCGGAAGACAAAACATAATCGCCGTAAAAAGCAACGAAAGTTTTACATTTAGTAGAGTTCTCGGGTGATTTTTTAACATCTTGGCATTCTTTTTGAAGTGAAAACTTCTTTAGCACCGTTGTGATTTGAAACTCGGTGAAATGAAAAATATCGACACTAAAAAGAGACAAACACACACATCTTTAGGATTTAGCTTGTGAGGGAATGAGATAGTATAATCGGTCTCCTCTTTGTGCGGTGCTTCGTAGCCTCCCCTCCCTACTCTTGTCTACTTTAGTTTTCTGAAGGTTCCACTTCTACCGCGTGTGAATTGCACGCTTTGATTTTTTTTTATCAAGCTTCTTTGTGTTGTGTTATTAAGTTATTGTTTTATTTAATTTGAAAAATAACATAAGCATTTGATTTTAGATTTTTACGATCAAAAGTATTATCGTGATTTATTTTTGGGAAGTTATGCCGTGTTGCGCTACCTCCTTTTAAATAAAAAAAATCATAGTTTTGAAGGCATCCGTGGATGTGGGGTAAAGTTTTTGAATGCGAATCTCGAGGTCACGGGTTCAAATCCCAGCGTGCGCAAGTAAGATGAATGTAATTATTTTTTGTTGCTTCACGATTAATTCAAATAATAAATAGCATACAACAGATAAATTTTCATTAATTTTTGGGGATCGCTGGCAACGGTTAATATGCACTTTTTTAAAAAAAAACCTTTTGATTCACCTTAATTACATTAAAAAGCGACTATTTGCATTGGGGGAAGTGGAAAATATTTCATTCTAAATTTCATTACGTAAAATTAAAATTAGCTTTCGTCTTGTGAGATTGTACGCCAGAATCACAAACCAAGTTACACAAACCTAGCGTAGCCGCTAAACTACTTGAAAACTGGGATGTTTTTCTTGCCTTGACGCGAGTAGGGGTTATAAAGGGGCACTTTCTTTTGTATCACAAACCATGTTACACAAAAATATTTTCCACTTCCCCCAATGCAAATAGTTATCTTTTAATGTAATTAAGGTGAATCAAAAGATTTTTTCAAAAAAAAGTGCGTATTAACCGTTGCCAGCTATCCCCAAAATTTACCAAATTTTCAACACGTCTAAAATGGATTCGTCGCTTAAAATGGCTTTAGTCGTGTTTGATGACTAAATCTGAATAGCCGGGTACTTCCCCACCTTCTTCTTCCACATATCCTTCCCATCGCCTCTGCCTTTAGCCTCACAGCATACCCCAATTGAGGATGCCATAGTCTCACTGGCTCCTAACGGTTGGGAGCAGTTGAGGTAGTTTACCAGTACTCACATAAAAAATAGAAAAGGATCAAATTTAAAAAAATTAAAAAACATTCGTTAACAGCTATTACAAGATATATAAAAGAAAGTTTTACAAAGTCACATATTAATTGATTTTGGGTTTAAATCAAAAACAAAAAAAGAATGTACACCAAAATAATAATAAAAAGTTCCGTAAGTATTTTTGTTTATATTATTGTGACAGCTGTTTAGGCGTTCGAGGTCATTTTAAAACTATCTGTTTTATTTCAAACCGTACAGTTTGAAAATGACCTTGAAAGCCGAAACAGCTGCCACAAAAAATAAAATTAAAATACTTGCAGAACTTAATAATAATTTTAATAGATTTGATTTACATTAAATTTTAAAAAAAGTCACGCCACTATTAAGGCTTTAAAATCTTAAATAAAAAAAAAAACATCAGTATGTAGTGTATGTACCGGTTATTTTGAAATTCTCCTCATTTTTCTAGAAAGTCAGTTGTGACAGTTTTGCACTGCACCTGCGATCCTTTTAAGCTCAGAACCACACGTGTTTTGTCACCTGAAACCCACGGCCGTACAATAGAGCCTGGGGTGTAATTACAACATCAACATTAACCCTCGACTCTGTGATCAGAGATATAAAAAAGCTCCTGAAAGCTTACCCTAATTTTGGGTACGAAAATAGTTAATGTTTTGTGATTCGGCTACAGAATATTTCAGGTCAAAAGAGAGGTCTTCAGAATAATAATAACGTTATGTACGGATAAAGGAATGTCGCGTGGGAATGAGAAGGCATTATATGATAATGTAAAAATACTCTGAAAATTAAAACAGTTATCGATATACCAAATTATTGAGACTTTCTTATTCCTCATTTAAAAAAAAATCTTTTTTCGTGATACTAATAATTTTTAGTAAATATCGCCTTGCAGTGGGAGGAATGGATTCATACGACCGTCACTCCTGAACACACTGAGCCCCAGATTCCTACCCACGCCTCATACCTTTTCCTCCCCAGAACTTCCTCTTCTAAAAAGACCCTTTACACCATTGATATATATATACTAGATGACTAATGACCGCGCCAAAGCATTGCCACTGTACATATGTCCATAAGCATATGCCCCGCTAACGTCAGTCCAGTGCTCATTGTGACGCCGACCGACTTGTGCCGGACGATACGCGATCAAAACTATCACCAAAATGGTTAAATGCGTCGCGAAAAAATGCGATTCAACATAATAAAGCAAGTGGAATTACTTTCCACACCTAAGTTTATTGTTTACATATTCACATTTAATTAAAAAAAGCAGAAAATGTCAAATACTCTAATATAGGTTCAGTGTTGCCACTAAAAAGTCGTTTTGGTTTTCCCACATTAATGGGATAATACATAATTTATGGAATAAGTTACTACGGAGGTAACCATATTAAAATACTTAATAAAAATTATGTTTTAATCTTCATACAACAAACTTAATTAAAACTTTTTTTAGTTTATTAATGAATAATCTAGTAAGTAATTATTTTTTTACGTATTTTATATTAATAATTTTGCAGGGCACGATAAGATGCAGCACGCCGTGAGAAGTGGGTGGAAATAATTCGATTGCCGAGAAAAGAACTTTGAAAACACTTTTGAAACAATTTCTGTTTGAGTATTATATACTATTAGTTCAATAAAAGATATTGGAACAAATAATGACTTAATTATTTAATTATTATTTTTAATTGTTAAACTAACGTTTAAGACAAGATTTTTCAACGTCCCGTTGGCGTCATGTATTTTTTCTCGGAAGATTTTTTCAATTTGGATGAGTGTTTCAGGCTGATAATTATTGCTTATAATAATTGTTACACTTCATTATTTCATTAGTTGTGCATTCTTTTAGTCATATAATGAAAAATACAAATTAAAAATAATTTTAATAAGTTTATTTTATTACAAACTAACGTAAAAAAAAAACCGTTTCATTGTTTGTTTTGGGTAAAAATTCAAATAGTAGGCAACACCAAGCCGCTATTGCAGGTTTGCGTTTCTGGCTTTGTCTAATCCTAGCGGTGGTAATGTTCTCGTGACTTGTGCAAGTGAGACAAATATATGTTAACTTTCAAATGTTTAGTGATTCCAAAGCTACGTCGTTGCAGTTGTAGAGTGGTTACGCTTTTTTCGATGAGCGGTTATGAAGTTTGCTTCTCTATTTATATACCTCAATGCTTTACACAGCACCCCCAAAGATGACACAGGTCCTGAGGGGAATTATTTTTCTCAGGGCCTCATGTGTGGAGCACATTTATGTAAAAAACCGCAGACGCGTAAAAAATCATGGGATATTATAATGTCAATTTTGAAAAAGACAAATAAAATGATTTTATGTTAAAATATTATATTATGCGTAGATTCACTTTATCGTTTGTCGGAATTATTCTTCCCAGAATCAGTTCTAATTTTGAAAAGGACAAAATTTATTTTGTTGAAAATTGAAGAAAATTAATAACAATATTATCGGACAGAAAAATCTACGTTTTTTACTACAAATATGCTCAGGAATCTTTGGATAAAATCCTTGGGGCACCTGATTTGTCAAGAAACGAGTGATTTTTCTACCGCGTGATTTTTCACGGGTGTACGCTATTATTCATTTCTAAAAATACATCGTTCGTCTTCTTCAGCTTCCCTGCCTGTTTCACAATGCCTTCAGAAAGTGAAATAGTCACATGCTACAGATGCAAGCATAAACTTTCCAATAAAGGTGTGTTTTTCAGAAGAGGCCTGCCAGGTAAGGGTATGTTTTCTGTATCTGTTTGTAAATAATATAATTAGATAGAACCTAGGAATTCTTAATAAATTGTACAGCGCCCTTGAGGTGATTTTTCACAAAAACGGCGCTGTACAAATTATCCAATTATTATTATTGTCTGGAGAAGGTTACATTTTATATTGCAGCTTCGTCGCCGTGAAACTAATTTTTTTTAAATTAAAGGGGGTAATTTTTATTACGACAGCAAGCATAATATTATGTCAGTGTGTATTACGAAACTAAAAAGAGTAATCTTTAATAACTGCGCTCAAAATATGAATAAAGATGTATGCTTATTTTTATCCGGTTTCATCAAGCTAGCAGCAGAAATGAAAACAAAAAACGGAAAAAGATCGACATAAAACATCTTGAGATAAGCCAAGGACCTTTGATCACATCTTCTCAATAGACTCCATCAATCAAATAACTAATAAAGAAAAGATGGGTAAAATTAGGACACAGGGTAAAAAGAAGAAGAGTATTAAGATTGAAAACGAAATGAGATCAGATATTCTAGGAAGAATTTTGATAGAGTACTAATAAAATACCAAGATCACTCATAACAGAGTAAATATCGAACAAGAAATATATGTAACGTTTAAGGTAGGCCAACGAGTAAAAGTAACCACAAAAAGCAACATGATTAGGAACTCATAAGATATTTTTGACGAAGTGTCTTCAACTTGAATTGTATTTTGCGCAAAGGTCCAGTCCAGACAAAGAGACATCCATTTCGGCGAAAGGTTTTATGTTTGTTCCTGGATAATGGTGGCCAGGTCTCAGGTCCTCTTGTTTTTTCGTCCTGAAGACCCCTGTTGCTTTTTGGGGAATCCATTATTTATTTATTCGCAATGTCCCATGAAAGGTTCTCGGTGATTTATGAGCGGCCACAACGAAAGGTATTCGCGGCGTTCACCAAGGAACGCTTTTGGGTCACTTTTAAGCGGCCTACACACGACACTGCATGTAGTGACTGCGGCAGTGACTGCAAAGAGGGTGGAGTTGAGTGAACTAGCGCTGTCTCGTTCTAGCGGCCTTTTAACAAACGAGACAGCGCTAGTTTGCTCAACTCCACCCTCTTTGCAGTCACTGCCGCAGTCACTACATGCAGTGTCGTGTGGAGAGCCCATTAGACGATATCGTTTTAAATATCAAATTCAAAATCACAAAATCACAAAACTGAAAACTTGTGCCCAAAATGTGGCAGCAATAGAACGTGGCACTGACGGAAGCTTTTATTTTCTTTAGCAAGAATTCTAGAAATAGGATACTTTTTTAACGGTCTAATGAAGATCATTTTTTGCTGGAATGAAATAGGGATTTTAATGCATGTAATTGGAAGCCAAGCAGTTAAATAGCGATCCTGCTTTAGTTTAGATTTTCGTCAAAATATCCGTAAGAATATAACCAATAGATTATTCGACAATAGTTGATAGCTATCAGTCGAAAATAGAGTTGTTCTGACAACGAACCAGAAGTAATGCAGAGGGAATTTTAATGTAGAGTAATGACAATATTATACTAGATAACATATATTTTGGGCAATAAAACATATCAACCAAAAATTTGTCCTGAAGATAACACGAAGCACAATTAATCTCATCCTACAATATTAATCACATAAATCAGGAGCATTCGAAAATATTATTTGAACAATGAGAAATACCCAAATGATTCTCTTACCCATCACAACCAAGAATACTAAAAGCCGGGTTTCGACTAAATAGAGGCATTAATTACTAAACGCGTCGGAAGCATAATTTCCCAAGGAACAAAACAGGAAGCAAAACATAATTAAATATAAGTGCACGAACAGAATATAAACGAGTCATACACATTATGTAGAATATGTGGGGCAATTAATCACTATATCGACGGTATTATTAGCTGTCGGTCGTCCATAAATCTCTGTCTTGCGAAAGATGAAAAAAGCCGATAGGCACTTAATAACATTGCAGATTTAGATCAGGGATATTTTGATACATTGTACCAGCTCCCTGAACCACTTTTACAGAGTGTGTCTACATTGTCTGAGCTTATGAAGCAAATTGGTTAGGTTGAAAGTTTAGCCAAACCCCTAAGTCTATTGTTTGGATGAGCGTTGGGGCGTATCAGGTTTAATGACTACAAGTCAGACCCTAATACAACACAATGAGCGCAAGCCTAATCGAAACAAAAGTTGGATTCACGAAACGAGCATCTTCCCAGCGCCTAATTCTAAGGAAGATCCGTAGATGCATATCTCTCCAAGAATTCAGACAGAAGAAGCTTAGGGAGAACATTATTAACTACCCATAAAACAACATATTAAAACAGTTTAGTTGATGGATGGAGCAGATTAGTTGATTTGCGAAAAGTTTTCAAGGCCGTTTATGTTTACGTAGGTGGTGAATTTGTTAAATAAAAGCGCTATGAAAAGCTCTTAAGTATTTGGTATGGAAAAAACTATATTATTGTATCTTTGAAAACAACATTAACGACTCACAAACAGTGAAAACAGTAAAAAAATCAGGAAAGGAAGAGGTCCTGGGTTCAATTCCTAGATGCGACTGTTAATATTTTATTTTATAATATTTTTCCTATACTCTGTAGAAAAGTCAATAGATGTTGAACATAAAAAATAAAAATACATAAATATTTATCTAAGACACTATCTAGATTGCAATCGTATATAAAGATAGTAGTCAATAAAATTTGCGCTACTAAAATGAAGATTATATCGGTAGCTCTCAATTGAAATGTAATACGGTTAAAAAATACGAATGTTGGAATTGGTGGAATTGACCCAATGCTCAGAGCATTTCCCCGGCAAGGAGAGGAAAAAATACATATATACAGGTTTGATAACATACAATTCACTTCAATCAGTGATTCCAGAGCATACTTGTAGTAAAAAATCTTCCTTCCCCACCTTCCTCTTCCCCATCTCCTTCCCCTCCCCACTACCTTCAGCCTCACAACATACCCCAATTGGGGATGCCATAGTCGCACTGGCTCCAAACGGGAGCAGCTGAGACTCTTGTGAGGTATCACTATAAAAAAAAAATGTAGATGGCATTCTAAAAAATCATTAAAAATTGGTAGGTATTGGACAGTTAGGATCGGGGTGGGTAGTGGGTGCTACAGCGGTCATTTTTGTTGAATTTGAAATTTTTAAAAAATTCACCGGAGAACAATATTTCATTTCATTATTTCAATTTTTACTCTAAATAACCGCTGGTTAAACACCCTGTATTATATCTGGCTTCGCCCGACAATTTATTGTGTCTCTCAGAGAGACGTTGAACAATTGAAAAACTCTGAACGAATAATAATAATCACATCTGCCCTTCTCTGCAAGCTCAAAACATGAAGATAGAAAATATGTAGCGAGCTGGAATAGTACAAAATAGTTTCAATTATCATGGTGAGCTAAAAAAATATTTTTCTGCTCTTGTTTATTGTTTTAACATTAACATCTACCTACAGACTAGACGTGTCATCTTTGCTCATACGAATTTAAAGAAATAAACACAAATAAAGCTATATTTAAGCAATAAAAAGTGTGGAATATATTGATTTCGCGATTGTGCGTTGTCTGTGCGTTTTTAAACTTAAAAAAAGCGACTCTGTGCTCTATTTCATAGTTTGTGAAAAAAGGTCAATAACACACAACAATATACCTAGTGAAGTAAATAAATAATAATCAGTGAAACACAACGAAATATAAAGTGTATCCTAAATAATCTAGAACCTCAATAAAAACAGTGATTTTTTTACTTGAGAAAAAAGGCGATAACTTATAAAAAAATGAACCCACATCAATTTATGGATTCTGCGAAGGAGGCAATTGATGATTTGCTGAATTGTGTTCAAGATAAAGTTTATAAATTTAATAAGGAACAAATTCACCTAATTACAACGAAAACAAGTGCTATATTAAACTGGATGGGACATTTAACTATTCAATTATCTGAAGCAAAAGAAAAAATAATTGAACCAACATTTGGATACGGGAAAGTAGCTGAAAACCAAAATAAAATATTGAAAAGTGATTACAAATTAATAGTTTCGTCGAACAATGCTGAAGAATCTTCAGAAAATATACAAAATAAAATCAGGAAGAAAATTAACTTAAGTAAGATTGGTGCCAAAGTGATTGGTGTTAATGCGATATCTAACAATAGAATACTTATAAAATGTTCGACAAAGTACGATGCGGAAAAAATGAGTAAAGCTATTGGGGACGAGTTCAAAGACATCAGTGCTACAGAAATTAAAAAGAAAAGACCAACTATAATACTTAAGGGCGTTGCTAATGACTATAATAAGGATGATATTTTACAAGATATTATCGAACAGAATGAAGATATCAAGGCTGTGATGATAGATAAACCAGAAATTGAGATGACGTTAAAAAAGATCTTGAAAAACAAATTTTTATTTTTTTTTTTATTATTATTTATTGAAACATTTATTATAATTACAATTTTACAACAAAATATATTTTTTTACAGGTTTTTTTTTTACTACTCTTCCATTAAAAGCATTTGCTTGTGTATGGAAGGGGAGTGTACATAAATGCTATTAGTTATTAGTTAGGTATAAGTTAGTACTTAAATAATGAATTGTACATAAATATATGTGAGCTGCAGTATTTATTTGATAATGGTGTGTTTTTTTTTTTAAAGAAAGAATGTTATGGACTAAGATATTTGATGAATTTATTATTTAATGAACTAAGATATTTGTAAGATTAGTTGACAGTAGTTTTTTTTTTAAGAATATTTTTAAAATGTCTCTTGACAGAAAGCAGTATTCGGGTTTTATCATTGATGCTTCTGATTTCTTCTGGTAGACGATTGAAAAAAGTTCTTCCCTGATAAGTATAATGATGCTGTGCAAAAGACGTATTTAGTTTTGGGCATAGAAAAACATGTTTAAGTCGAGTTCTGTTTTCATTTAAAAATGGATATTTATCTTTTTCCTTTATTATTTGAATTACTGAATTTTTAATATATAAATCTTTAAATGTGGGAACTTGAAATTCTTCAAACAGGCGTTCAGTTGGGTAGTCCAAGGATTTTTTTAATATAATTTTAATAATTGTTCTTTGTACAATTTCTATTGGAAGAAGGTTACATTTATACGCGGATCCCCAACTAATAATAGCGTATTGTAGAGTGGATTGAACTAAGGCATAGTAGATCAAATATAGATTTTTTACCGACAGAAAATTTCTAATTCTTAAAAATATATATATTAATTTTCTGATTTTGTTTACTACTTGACATATTTGTTCCTTCCATTTCAGATTTTTATCGATAATTACGCCGAGATATTTAATTTTATTTGTTGTTTTTAATATTGTACAGTTTGATTTGCAATAATGTTGGCTGTGAATTTTAGTGTTATCGTGTATGACAATGTTAAAATTTTTTAATATAATAACACTTCTAATTACATAATAGAAGTTAGTACTAAAATAAGAAGATGGTTAGTTTCTACCGGTAAAATCTATTTGGGGTACCAGAGAATACAAGTAGAGGATGCCCGTCCTGTGGTTCAGTGCTTTCACTGCTTGGGCTTTGGACATACTTCTGTCAGGTGTCTTCATAAAGAAAAGGACAAACCGTCGTGTACACACTGCGCTGGTGATCATTCCTACAAAGATTGTGCTAACAAAGATAAAGAACCTAAATGTAAAAACTGTGATAGCAAAAATAAAAAAATGAACTGGAATATTGACATCAGGCATTCTGCAAACGATAATACGAAATGCAATGTGTATAAAAAAATGAGCATTTTAGCAAAAGAAAAAATAGAATATTGA
Source organism: Limnephilus rhombicus (assembly GCA_929108145.2). Classification (NCBI taxonomy): domain Eukaryota; kingdom Metazoa; phylum Arthropoda; class Insecta; order Trichoptera; family Limnephilidae; genus Limnephilus; species Limnephilus rhombicus. The sequence continues at coordinate 51,048,158 of OV815280.1, read as the reverse complement.
CTAGAAATAACATTAAACCTGTCTCAAAGTAGATATAGTGCTATTATAATACATATGAAATTTTCTCGTAGAATTTGCTACATTTCAATAAATACAATTAACGTTATTATTGCTAAACATTATACATTTCTATTTCTATATTATATTGAAGAAAAAATACATTGTATAAAAACACTAGATTTCCAAACGTCGTTATATTCTGTTATTAAAAATTCATTTTATTACTTAAATATTGTTATAAAAATTATAAAAGATCACGAAATAACTAACAAAAATAACATTATTATTTTACATTATTTTTTGAACAGTAATATCATAACGATACATTCAATAACTTTTTTTTCTTTACTTAATCATGCATATATTCACTGTGTACTATATTTCACATTCATAAATATAACAGATTTTATAAAAATCTTAAAAGATCATAAATATTCTAAAATAACACTAGATGTGAACATACTTATTTTATATTTAAGTGTCTTTATCAAAAAGTACTTGTACCAATTAGCTCTAGATACAATCACTTTTATATTGTTAAATATTTAACATTAAATTCCTCAATCTATACTCAAAATACTTCTCTTGTTAAACAAAACAAAAAAAAAAAATTCTTACTGGTTGAAACCTACAAAAGATTTTAATTATTGTATTGGTTTCATAAATGAAGTTATTCTATTTCGCTCTTTTTTCATGTTTACCGGACAGATAATAAAAATATGTGTTAAATTATTTATTTATGTATGGGATTTAACCAACCTAACAATAATATTAAATTTTATTGTTTTATCTAAAAATAAAATATTTGTAATATTATGTAAGGTTAAAAGCATGGAAAACCATTTTGTATCATTATATTATACTAAGGGCTGTTACTTTAAGAAAAAGAATTGTGGTATCTTTGATAAAAATAAATGCTTTATCATATTTTATATTAATCATTGCTGTATTACGCTAAGTATAAACACGGATATCAGAAAAAATATGTATGTAATTATATCAACTATTAAATTGAAGCTTACACTTAATTATGATATAGAGTTATTTCTTATAGAAATATTTCAATATATAAAATCAACCAAACTTCGTATCACAATCTTATTGTGTTGCATCAAATTTAAATATGAATTAAATGGCTCAGAATAATTTCTCGTATATAGATAATGATAACGAAATAGAATGTAGTACAGTAAATAATTTAGAAGATTGGATAAAAAAACAAAACATAAATGCGTCTGACAATCTTGTTTGTATTCAATTAAATATAAGATCTATACAAAAATATTGGAATATATTGCATATATATTTACTTAATTGTTTGAAGCATATTGACATTATAATGCTATGTGAAACATCTATTCAAACTGAAAGTACGTGTTTATACAATATTCCCGGATATAATGCATATAACTACTGCAGGACTGATAAGTCAGGAGGAGGGATTATATTATATATAAGAAATAAATTTGAATTTAGACCAACATCGTTCCAATCACTTCATTTTGAAAATATAACGGGAAAGCTCATACTCCAGGACAAAACTAAAGTTAATATAGTAGCTATCTATAGACCTCCTAATTTGAGTAAATCTTCTTTTTTAACGGAATTATCATCGTATCTTGATACAATTAATAGTAAGGAAAATATGATCTTACTTGGAGACATAAATTTAAATTTGCTTAATGACCAAGATTATATCATAACTTCATATGAAAACTTACTTACTAATCATTATTTAACTAAATGCATTAATGTAGTAACCAGAGAAGCTGTATTAAATGGACAAATTAGTCGCACGTGTATTGACCATATATTTGCCAAATTTAGAGGCAAAAAAATAACAGCTTGCGTCTGTGAAAATAATATTGCCGATCATTATATCACTGCTATTAATATAAAATCTCATAAACGTCAGGTAGACTTTTCAAATAAGTATATTCAAATCATCTCACAAAAGGTTATTGATCGGTATATCAAAGATTATAACTGGAGTAAACTTATAGAGGAGAGGGATTGTATTTCATTATATGAAAAAATAAAATCTTTATTTAACAATTTTTACAAGAGTAGTTCTAAAACGATAGTGCAAAAACCGAATACACGACCTTATGCAATAAATGAATGGGTAAGCAGTGAATTATTATGTCATATAAATAAAAGGGATAAACTTTATAAAAAATGGAAAAGTACACCAACAAACAAAACATATGAAACAGAATATAAAAAAACACGAAACCTTGTCAATAAACTCATAAATAAAGATAAAACGAACTACTATAATAATAAATTTAAAAACTGTTTTAATGATACAAAAAAAACCTGGGACGAGATAAATAATATTTTAGGACGTAAACCCAAAAACGATTGTGATCAAACTATAACACGATATATGTTAAAAGATAGAACTGAGGATTCTGTGTCAAATGATTTTGTGAATTACTTCTCGGATAGCATCAGCAACATGTTACATAAATGCAATCACAAAGCTACTAATATAGTACTGGAAGAACTACCTCACAGTTTATATATACCAAGAGCTACTATAACCGATATTGAAAACATTGTTAAAAAAATGAAAAACTCTAAAAGCACAGGTATTGACAATATAAGAATGTTTGATTTAAAAAGAAATATAAAAACTCTTGGGCCAATAATTACTCATTTAATAAATTTGATACTAAATCAATCAAAAATTCCACAAGAATTTAAATGTAGCATTACTAGACCAATATTTAAAGGTGGAAAACACATTGAACTGGGAAATTATAGGCCTATTAGTATTCTACCAGCATTAGAAAAAATTCTTGAAAAATTTTTATCAAATAAATTAAATAATTATATTGAAAAATTCTCTATCATTGATCCAAGTCAATATGGTTTCCAAAGAAAAAAAAATACTGAAAAACTACTGCAAGATTTTTCCAATTACGTAAATAACCAATTGAATAATAAATTACATGTTATTGTTTTATTTATTGATAACTCTAAAGCTTTTGACACAATTAACTCCAAAAAACTGCTTAAAACACTAGAAAAAATTGGAATAAGAGGAAATGTGTTAAATTTATTTAAAGATTATCTTACAGATAGAATTATATGTATCAAAATAAATAATACTTTTAGTAAAACAAAAAATGTATCTGCAGGAGTTCCACAAGGTTCCATATTAGGACCTACCCTATATATAATTTATGTAACCATAATGAAAAAACTTTTCTCTTTTGTGAAACATTTTGTATTCGCAGATGATACGGCATTGGTCATATCACATAAAGATCTAAAAATTGCAATTGAACTCATGCAAATTGACTTTAATCAACTCTGTAAATGGTCACATGATGCAGGACTATTAATAAATGCTAAAAAAACCAAAGTAATGCATATAAGATCACCTAATGCCAAATTTCAATTTAATCCTAATATTATATCTCATAATTTTAATTGCATTCATAAAAATATTCCAACTAATTGTAAATGTGAAAGCTTAGAATTAGTTTCGGAATACGTGTATCTTGGTGTTACTGTAGATTGTTTTTTTAAATGGGACAAACATATAAAAAAAACCTGTAAAAGACTCAGATCGATTGCTGGCAGAATGTACACATTAAATTTTTTCCTATCAATTGAAACACTTAAAATAATTTATATGTCACTAGCAGAATCTATTATAAGATATGGATTAACAATATGGGGAAATACTTCTATAACCAATCTGAAACAAGTGCAAGTTGTACAAAACGCAATTGTAAAATTATTGGTCGTCCCTAATATTTTCAAACAGAGACAAAATAAACCGTTGCTGTTTCAGAGTGCCAAAATTTTACCTGTTAAGGCAATACTTTGGCACAAAATTATAATTCAACATATATTTACCCCGCAGCATAAAGAGAAATTAGAACATAAATACAGCACTAGATTCACGCGTAACGACGGGTTAATAGTTCCGAAATTTAACAATAAGTACGGACAGAGAACGTTTGAATATATCATACCGAAGATATTTAATTTATTACCTGACACTATAAAGCAATGTAATTCTATGAATAAGGTTAAATATATGGTGAAAAATTGGCTATCGGAAAAAAAAGATTTATATTGATTTTGATATGTATGAAAAAATGTTGTATCTGTAGATATAAGATGTAAATTTTAAATATGTATAAATATGTAACTAAAATATAAGCACCTGTTGACAAGCCGATTCAATTGGCTTAGCAGGACTTGTTTGTTGATTATATTATGTATTATCTATTATTTCAATAAAAAAAAAAAAAAAAGTCCTAGGTTTGGGGGCTGAACAATGCCATTTCTTAAAAATTTATTATAATAAATTTATTTATTTTTAACTTAATAGAATAAAACCTCAAATTGTAATATTGAATTAATGAAGACAATATCAAGACCTTGACTTTTTTCGAATACGCCTAAATGATTTTAGACGGTCGCTAAACAATTGACGATATTTTATAGCCGTGTATTTTGATTTCTAGCTAAGACTTGACTTGTCACTTTTATTTTCTCATGTTCATCTCTGATTTTGTCTTTGTTTTCATTTATCATCAATTAATCTTACAACGTATACTTTAAGAAAAATCGTGTTATTTTATTGTAAATTGGACGCAAGTCCGTAAATAAATATTTTTTTAATGTTATTTATATTTTTTTCAAATATTGCCTCCTTTAATCCATTTTTTAATTTTGTGTCTGAAATGTTTGTTGTTTCCCACATTTTTTGTAACGATTGAGAGATTGTTGAATGCTCTATGGCCTTTTTGGTGTCTTTCTCCAAAGTTGTGTTTACCATCGGAGTTTTAATGTTGTTTTTGTACGGCCTTTTTTGCTTTGGGAGGCGTTTAAGTAATTTTAATATTCATGCAACCCTATTTTACAAAGAGTTAATATTATGAAACGAGAATTGATCGAGGGATCGGCCCGGTCCTTCAAACAGTTCTGGGAAAGTGGTGGGAGACCGCCAATGTTTATTTAGGTACGAGAATTTCATCAAAATCACAAACGAAAAGAAAGGTAAATTCAACGCAATCACGACCGATAAATATAATCGATCCACCATATCAAGGACGCTTTTCGATTTAAGACTAAAACCATAGTTAAAATAAATTAAGCAGTCGAAGGAATTAGTAAGTACTGGTTAGCCCTGCATAAAATCTGATTCAATGAACTCAAATTTGATTTGAACTTAAGTGCCATTTTCAAATAATTTGTGTGAACAATTTAGACAATCGATAAAATAGGTACCAAAAAATTAATTTAATTCTGTAGCTGTGACACGTATTTCTTTTAAATAATTTTTTTAGGAATTTTTGATTATAGACCATGACAATAGATCATCCATGAAAGGTTTTTCATAACTTGTGTCATTGTGAAAATTCGATGGCGACGTGTGCAGTTATAGGCCTACTTTTAAGTGAGTTAAAACCATTTTGTACTTAAAAATAATTGTTACGGCCATTGGCCAGGGGCTACTTTTTTGCCTAGGGCGGCTCGCTAATTTAACTAATTAATTTTGGACTGATTGAACGTGATTTACACTTGTTTTACAGGAAAGTCCCCAAGCTGTAATTCCATACTTTATGATAAAAAAAATTAAAACAAAAATTATTTAAAAAATCATACCATTCATGAATCTGAACTTAAGCTATATTATTAAGTTTCCGGTAATTGTTTGGTTTCATTTCCATCCTTACCGTATGCACTCAGATAGCGTTTTTTTGTTGTTGTTATATTTGCAAGTGCATCTATCATAGACACAGGCCGCTTACAGGTCTAAGGCTTGAAATAAAGTTCCCAATAAGCAAAGACGGATACCTAAATCTTTATTCAACCATCTAACTGATGCAGCTATCACTAGCTTGGTCAGTGTTGATTCTATAGAAGAATCATTAATCGGATTCTGCGTGGACCCGGTTCGGGCGTCTGGTTGACGCGAACGGATGTCATCCGTCAACCAGCACTAGTTGGCACGCAGTCCTCGCAGTCCGGACTCGCAGAACTGGTTCAGATATGCGAGCAAATTGTAAAATATCAACTGCCCTCCTACCTGTTAGGCGAGATAACGTGATGATTCTAGATGACGCCAACATTTTTGCAACATTTTATAGAGATTAAACTAAGATGTAAAATGTATGGAATGGCCGAGGATGTTACTTTCTTTTGCAAAACTTCACAACAGCAGGAAAATTATTTCGCTTAGGTCCTACGTCATCTTTGGGGGTGCTGTGCAGAGGGGCTTTTTAAGGGATGGAAGGAGAGGAAATTCTGGGAAGGAAAAAGGTATGAGGGGTGGGTGGGAATCGGGGTCAATATGTCCAGGAGTGACGGACGTATGAATTCATCCCTTCCACTGCGTTGCAAGGCGATGGGTCGAGCTGTGAGAGGTCTAGGTTAGACCTCCCTCAACCAGTCTCTCCCGATCCGGTCCGCCTCGCAGTAGGCAGGCTAATGCATTCGCCGCCAAGACCTAGACAAACCTTACCCCATGAAACCGGGCACTGTAATTTTATTTTACTATAATGCATCTATTTTAAATTTTCGACCCAGTTGCGCCAACTTTTCGGCCGGCTAGTAGCAAGTGTGTGCGCAGGTGCCTGTGCAACCAAAAGTTGATAGAACGCATTGTCGTCGAAAATGAGTCTACTTGCCGAGTTTCAGCTATATCGGATGTCGGGAAGTGGGTTAATTTACACTTCCAAGATTTGCATTCATTCATTCAAGAAAGCAAAATCGAAATTCAAATATAAGTATGTAATTAAAAAATCTATCGTTTTGTATGAAGCTTAAAATGAAAAACAAAAACATTAATTTCGGTCTCTTTCGCGATAGTTTTCAAATCATGGCAGGATATTAACCAGACGGTGATAATATATTTTGGTAATTACACACTAAAAAAAATTGTACCTAATTAATTATATTTATTATCATTTTTATCTCGCCGGATCTCGTTTTTGGGTGATGTTTCGTTGTTAATAAATGTATTTTTTGTCTTCCGCTGTTAAGGCAAGACTTATTAAATTTGACGGGAAATTAAAATGTTATAAAAGTATAAAAAACAACATAAAAAGTTAACTGATTATGTGATTGATAATTTAGATGCTCTGAGATGATCATCTTGATGGGAGATTAGAGATGCTGACAACAGCCTCCATTCTTCTCTCACGGTTCTCTGAACACTGTCATGATGAATAAATAATTTAAAATACATATTATAATGGCGATGAAAAACGTATTCTAATAGGCATAGTAATAGTTGACAAAATATGTGTATTTTAAGTTTTTTTTTTCTATGTAAATAATCAAGAGAATCAACCAATACCACAACACTCTAGCTATAATTCTAATTACTAAACTTGCAAGTGTTTTCAATTTGATCACAATGAGGAACTCAAGGGAAAAATATTATGGCTTTAAAAAAATATGTTCATACAGATCAATGAACGCTGATTCTGAATATATAAGTTTTATTTCGTAAAAATCGTATAAATATACTTTAGAAATGTGTTATAAGTTTGTACAGCGCCCTTGAGGTGATTTTTCACAAAAACGGCGCTATATAAGTCATCCAAATATTATTATTATTATATCATAATGCTACATAGGCCAAACATTGGCCGTGGAGTAGAATCAAAATGGCCGCAATCGATCAGCTGATATCGTTTGCCTACACTTTTGTGGGTGATTCTTCGTTTTTGATAATGTTTATTTTAAAAGCTAAAAAAATAATAATTTCAAACAATTTTTATACCACTCTCCCGTAATAATATTAAAAAATATAATAATATAATACATAATGAATAAATAATTCCACCTACATAATGTTTTAACTTATCGAATAGTATCATCTTTCTTCACTCTCACAATATTTCAAGCACTCTCCTAATAAAGCAGCTGCGTGTGTTTAGGAGAGGACAACTAAATATTATATTACATCAATATAAATTAAAAATATTATTACAAAAACTATTAGTATGAGAAAATACGATACAAGTAATAAAATTATTGGTTAGTTAATAATTGATTCAAAGGATTGATAAAGCAAAATCATATTTCTAAACAATAAATAAAGTAATGAGGTGGTATTGGAGTATTTTAATTTTTTTTTTATATTTGTCTTAGTTTTCTTCCGATCGTATATCTAGTGGTAATTTATTGAATAATTTTATACCCTTGAATATACAGGGTGTAACAGGACGTACCCGAGGGATTTTAACCAGTGATTCCTGAGCATATTTGGAGTAAAAAATGTAAATGAAATTTTCGTCTCCGGTGAAATTTTTATTTCAAATAAAATCATTTTTTTGGTTTTTTTCCACACGCCGTCACTGATCTCATATTTCGAGTAAAGGATACGGCAACTCCGCGCAAACCCCTCCCCCATATCCGCTAGCCAACCCGAACCCCGTTGTTGGCAGCGTACTCTTTCACTCTCTACTGCGCGCCTCCTCGTAACGCGAATAAACATATTGCCAGGTGGTTTTTTAAATAGATATTTTTTTGGAGATAATATTTAACATAACTTTCGCATACAGTATTTTTAAATAGTGTAACAGGACGTACCCGAGGGATTTTAACCAGCGATTCCTGAGCTTATTTGGAGAAAAAAATTTGTATATCATTTTGCTGTACGGTGACATTTTTTTTCAATTAAAAACATTTTTTTTTGTTTTTTCTACACACCTTCACTGATCTCATATTTCGAGTAAAGGATATGGCAACCTCGCGATAACCCCTCCCCCTATCCGCTAGCCAACCCTACAGTTATCGGCAGCACGCTCCCTCACTCCCATACCGCGGCGAAGCTACCCCTTTCCGAATACCGCTCGGTCAGTTGTGTTTGGAGTTTGACGGTGAACGGGGTCGTGCGTAGTTGCTTTGAAATTTGTTTTTGTTTTACTGTTATTATTAGTGTTTATTCTAAAAGATGCCTCAAAATTATCCACCTGCCCATGAAGCAGATATAGTGTTTGTTTATGGAATTTGCCGAGGAAATTCAGTGGAAGCTGTAAGAGAGTATCGCAGAATATATCCAGAACGACGTCTACCACACCATACAACTTTCGTACAGGTTTGTACCTAACTACCTATTTATTATCGTAGAGCTAGACACACATTTAATGCCGCCATCTCATTGTAAAGGCTCCCAAAAATCCGCCTAATTGTGTCTTGTAATGTTACGGAAAAAGGTTATCACTACGTATGTTTATTTACAAAACTTTCCAAAATTTTATGTTTCACTCTCGGAAATCCAAGATAATACCTATCAAACGTGCCAAGTAAAAAAAATAGGGTAATGTTTCCCAACTTGGCTAATTCTTTAAGCTCAAATTATTTAAATAACACTTCATTTAACTTAATATCCTCCTCACAGCATCCCCGAAAATGTGTGGAGTTGATGTAAAAAATGAATAATAATACAACAGAAACAAGAATAATTTACGTAGGTTAATTGGTAAAAGATGCTTTAAAGTTCCATTTTCATTACAATTAAAGTTCGAAATTCTTGTGAAAAAAATATCAAGCCGTCGCGTCATTTTGAAATTGTTATTAACACTTATTTATAACCCAAATTAAGAACTAAATAATCATATTTTGTGCTTGTCCCCCAACGTAAATAGTTGCTAATCAAAATCGGTTCCAAGAAAGCTTGTTTTAAATAGTTTCACTCACAAAATAAATTAATTCGTACTTACGGAACGTTTTCTATGTTAATCAAATATTTCTATGTTCTCAGAAATAAACTGATATAAAACGCACCCGTCATTCATTTTTACTGATATTTTATAACAGAATAATGTTAGCAATTGTATTTTTGTTTGCAGATGTATCAACGCCTGCGCGACCATGGAATCGTACGGGTTCAGGGCGGAGGAAATAATGATGTTCCAGTTCGTGTTGAAGAGAGGATCCTCAACATGATGACAGAAGACCCGACGCTTTCCGTGCGTCGCGTCGCCATGATCGTTGGAGACATAACACACACGACGGTATGGAGAATCCTAAAAAAACATCGCCTGAAACCTTTCCACTACAGGCGCTGCCAAGGTCTACTGGAGAACGACCATTTCTCAAGACTAATTTACTGTAGACGGATGCTACGAAATGTGTTGAGAAATGGAGATTTCATGAAAAATATTCTATTCACAGACGAAGCCCAATTTACGAAAACAGGAATATTAAATATCCACAACCTGCATCATTGGGCCGAAGAAAATCCTAAGCTTGTCCGGGAATCGTCGAGCCAAGAGAGATTCTCAGTAAATATGTGGGCGGGTATTTTGGGTAACAAAATAATTGGTCCGATCGAGTTGCCTCCCAGGTTAAATGGACCGATGTATCTGGAGTTCCTGCAAGGGCAGCTGGGCGACATTCTGGACGAAGTAAACTTACAAGCACTGCGAAGGATGTGGTTCCAGCACGATGGAGCTCCACCCCATTATTCCGTTGCCGTGCGGAACTACCTGAATGTAGAGTTTCCTGGACGGTGGATAGGCCGAGGTAGTCCTAACATTGCATGGCCACCGAGATCACCCGACCTAACACCGTTGGATTACTACCTCTGGGGAACTCTGAAGGAAAAGGTGATTCGAAGCCGATAGCGACGAGAGAGCAATTGATCCAACTGATCATGGAGGCAGCAGACGAACTGAAGGCGAATCCTGCTAATTTAAGCATCCATAATGTGTTAAGATTGCATGCATGCATTGAAGCCGATGGCGGCCACTTCGAGCAACTTTTATAATAATAATAAAAAAAATATTATAACCAAATGTCAGCATTTTTATTCTTACATGTCATTCATAATATTATGTTCGTATCTGTGACAGATGACAGACACAAACGCGAACAAAACATTGCCGGGTGGGTTTTTAAATTATTTTTAGAGGTATTATTTAATTATAACTTTCGCAAATAGTATTTTTAAGTATTGTAAGTTCAGTCAACATTACACTTAAACAGTAGATACTAAAATGTTTTCAAAGCTTATGATCGAACCACCACGATTAATTTATTTGAAACTTCTATAAGAACTCACATTTTGTGTCAAAATTATGAAACATTCCAATCCTTCATAATCGGACTGTTTGTGGTTAGTTTATATTTTATTGGTAAGGCTGAATACAGTCAACTTATTGACTTGATTTTTTTTTTCTTTAAATCGGCACCATTACCTTAGGGAACGTACTCATACTACGTAACCTCTTCGGGGGGGGGGGGGTCTTCAAAATGTCACGCTTGGTACAAATGAGCGGCGATTTGCTTAGGATTTTGGTCACCGGGAGGGGGAGGGGGGGGGGGGGGGGGGGGTTAAAAATTGCAAAAAAAAATGGTCACGTAGTATGGGTACGTTCCCTTCTGTAAAATGATAATATTATTTGTATCGGTAAAACAGGTTATTATTGCAATCCTTATTCTGGATAGTTCCTTGTAATCCAAATGTATGCTATTACATTCAAAACATTGCTAGATCAACTTATTTTCTAAGAACTTTGTCAACATACTTATTGATGGGTTGGTAAAACCAATAGTTTATTGTTTCAAAACACTGGTTAGGCCACATTATAAGTCGAGAACTTTCTAAGAATTGTGTTAGGTATCCTGTTCTTCATAATACGTATTAATAGATCGGTAAAACCAATAGTTTATTGATTGTAACCCTTATTCTGAGTACCTACATAACTGAAAAATATTAGTACCTACATTGTGTAGTTAGGTAAAAATAAATGGGGAATTTGAATTGGAATTTGAATCATGACTAGGTACTTCCAAGAATACACAATTACCTACTACGTGGAATTGCGAGGAGTATGCTAAGACCGAGTTGTTTGGCAGTTCATCCTCTCTACCTACCGCGTGATGTTTAATAAATCTTTTGAACAAAATATTTCACACGGTTTTAAAATTGTTCCAATATGTAATTGATTTATTTTTAAATTCATTTATAAAATTAAATATTTTTCTTATTCAAATACTTCAGCACCTGGCAGCATTCTAATTTTAAAATAACATCGTATTCTACCTATACATGTATGTATTTCATATTATTTTAAATTCTGTGGGTCAAGGTCACGGTTACGCATTTGCAGCTGTTGACAAGTTCGTTTTATATGAGCATTGATTTTATTGACAATAATTTCGCGATTATAATGCGCGTTTCGTTTTGGTGATTCTGGATACCTAATTAAGCAAGTGCAAGGGAGATTGTGTTTTTAAAGGTGGTTAAATATTTATCTTATCTTATTTCTTAATATTTATGATAAAAGGACCATTGGAAATTATTCTCAATTATTGTCAACAAATAAGTTATTTAATTACTGTTTTTGTGTTTAATTCGTAGAACTACATTTTTTTTTGTTTAAAAGTTATTTAATGGTGGGTTTCTTCATTTACCGAGAATGCTAAATGCAATGCTAATTGTAAAAGTAAACGGTCAAATGCATAGACATTTTTAAATTTCGATCGTTTACTTTTACAATTAGCATTCCATTTAGCATTCTCGGTAAATGAAGAAACCCACCCGTCTTCTAACCACAAATTATTTAAATTAGAATTCCATCAGGAATTTTCGGTACTTAAAGTCTTTACTTAAAGCTAGCAATAATATCTGAGTAAAATAAGCATAATAATTATTTACGCAATATTAAATATTACTTGTTTGGTATTGGAGCATATAATATGGTCCTGCCTTGAAGCGCGCTGGTCGTTGTCGCCTCCCTTCCACTGTGTGCACGTGTGAAATTGCGACGTTGTCTCCCGAGTAGACCAATGATCATGCCATTGGCGACGCGTGATTTAAAAACATAATTTTTGTTTTTAATAGAAAAAAAATATCACCGGAGAGCAAAATGAAATCTACATTTTTTACTCCAAATATGCTCAGGAACCGCTGGTTAAAATCCCTCGGGTACGTCCTGTTACACATAGTGATGCTGTGTTGTTGTGGTTTGGTTAGTCCTCCAACAGATATGATTCTTTTGCTAATATTCAATTGTGGTATATTATTTTTATTAAAGAAATCTTTATGTAATTGTAGTAGTGCAATTTTGTCATAAGTTTTTGTAAGTGGGGGAACCGGGAAATCTTGGAAAACATTTATTGTTGGGAAAAAAATAAGGTTTTTTAAAGATGACTTTTATTAATATTTTTTGAATTGTTTCCAGTGGAAGTAGGGATGATTTATATGCACCTCCCCGTGCTACGATTCCATATTGTAGTACACAAGGGCGGATTTAGGGGGGGGGGGGGGCACGGGGGCACGTGGGTATTTTAGTGTACTGTGGAGATTCCATCACAGTACATACTTAGAAGCAAAAACTGTCTTTATTAAACATTTAATTATTCCCCCCCCAGAAAGAAATCCAAACAGTAATTATTGTTGATTTGTGTGCCCCCCCCCAGAAAAAAATTATAACAGTAATTATTGTTGATTTTTTTGCCCATCCGCCCCTTGTGCCCCCCCAGAAAAAAATCCTGTATCCGCCCTTGGTAGTACAGAGTGCGCAAGTGCGTAATAAATATCTTTTGGTATTTTTAATGATACAGTATTTCTAAGTCTAAAAAACATATAGATCAGTATTCTCATTATGTCTACAGTTATTCCAATAAAAAAAGAAAATTAATTATTCCACAAAGTTTAAACTGAAATTTTATTTAAAAATACACACTCAATAGTGATAATGACATAAATACACAGCATACATTCATTGGGATGGAAATACTAAACAGAAGACTGCAACCACAAACGGGGGTAGGTAGTGACAGCTGACATCTGACAGGTGTACGAAGTGTCAAAAGGTGCGCAGATGCGTGTAATGCGATCATCATAGGACCTCAATTTTGAAATGTATGCCAATCTTATTATCGAAATAACAATCTAGTTATTTATTTAAAAACTAAAATATACATAGACCGGCTTCAGACGTATGGTAGGACGTGTCGTTACACAGAATTTGAATAATTCATTAAATTTCAAAATCTGGTTGTTTGACAGCAATTGGTTAATAACCTAACTTGAATAGAACTTTCACAGAACTTGAATTTAAAATTCGATGATTGTTCAAATTTTGTGAAATAACTCGTCCCAAGTAAAGCCCTGGTAAAAGACTACCTTTCAGAATCGAAACGATGCATTAAATGGTTTTGGTCGTGTTTGATAAAAAAGATCTGAATATCCAGGTAGGTTCTTCCGAATCTTTCTTTTTTACCTTACCTTTCAAACTTCCTTAAGCCTCACAACATCCTAATTCCTAATTAAGAATATTATAGCGTTTAAATTCTTAATTTGGGAGGCTGGTATGGGTACCGAACGCCCCGGGAACCTTTTATTGAATATCCAAAACCTTTGCCATAGGTCACCCCAAGTGGTTTGCTACGTTTGATGACTTAGCAGCGGTGCCCGGGTTCGTGGGGTGAGGTTTGTCCGGGTCTTGGCGGCGGATACGCCTACCCACCAGATGCATGGCAGGCCGGATCGGGAGAGATTGTTTGAGGAAGCTCCTTTGAATTCTCCAGCCGTTCTCTTTCAGAATATCGCCTTGCACCCCAGTGGGAGAGTTGGATTCATACGTCTGTCACTCTTGGACACACTGACCTTCAGGTTCCTACCTATCCCTCATACCTCTTTCCTTCCCAAAACTCCCGCTCCTTTCATTCCTAAAAAGACCCGCCACACAGCACCCCCAAAAATGACATTTTTTATTTTTTTTAATTTTTTTTTTTTATTAGTAATAGAAGGTACATAAATTACAAATAAATTTTATACAGTATTTAATTACATAGTAGATATATTTGATGTACCCCCATAATTAAGCAAGGCTTGTGTGTATGGGGGGGTGTTATATTGTATTGCTTTTTTTATATCATTCAGTTTATTTATATCACATTTAAATTACCATTTAAACGAAGTTTTCAGTATAATTTTTAAGGTGAGTTTTAAAATTTTTTATATTGGTATTCATGTTTCTAATTTTTTCTGGTAATGAATTAAAAAATTTTGCTCCGAGATATTTATGACTCAATTGTCCAACATAGGCCCTGAGAAGAATTATTTTCCTCAGGGTCTCCTGTGTGGAAAAAAAAAATAGTGCTACTTTCGAGCAGTCGGGCCTCTTGTGCGGTAATCACATAAATCATAAACAAATCCTATTTAATATTACATAACCCAACAAATACCCTCAACCAGTTGAAACACAAAACAAAATGTTACCTTTAAAAAACATCGAAGATTACAAATTTCTCTTCCCCCGATTGACACAATTCCTCAACGCTCCGTGTCCAATAATTTGTCAAACAATCGACACGCGACGTCAACGTCGATCGTCGTGGAAATAGGGGTGGGAAGGAAAAATAGAAGATGAGAAATGACCACTAGGCACAACACAATCTAGTCCACTGGGCACTCCCTCACTGCACACGCAAGCCCGAGCCGGAAAAAGCCGAGGGAAATAGCCGAAACAACAGGCAAAGAAAACACAATTTCGATGAAACAAAACAATAAAACACGCTTCTAAATATTATTACAATAAAATAAACATCTCTTCTTTGGCCTATTTTCACTTTTGTAAAGTTTTATTTTTATTTTTATTCACTCAGAGTAATATAAACACTGATCTTTAGTGATTTTGACACAAGTTTTTTCACAGATTCACGTTTTCATAACTAAAGAAGAGAAAAATAACACTCGCAAAGTTAGGTTATGTTCATTATTGATAGCTGTCAAAGCAATACACCAAAAAGCGCGCGAACATTATATTGGTAAACTTCTATGGAAAACACTGATTTATATTGATTTTGACACATGCTTTTTGTTAGAAATATTAATTTAGGAAAAAACAAAGCAGCACAAAAAACTGAATTTAATTTGATTGACCAACGATTTACGCACCGGCTTTTAATCATTCACATTTTGACAACTAAAGAACGTGAAAAATAACACTCGAATTGTTAGGTTATGTTCACTATTGATAGCTGTTCGATAGCTGCTGTCAAAGAAATACAACAAAAAGCGCGCGAACACTATCGCTAAAGTACTGAGGGTAGTAGTACAGCTACCAACGAAATAGTTCAAAAGCGACGGATTGAACAATAGACCGCGGAAATTACCGGCAGTAAAAAGGCATCACGTAAAACGGCGATTTGGCGCAATTCGCGACATCCGACCGCGGTACAGCCTGGGGTAGTTGCGTTACTCTGTACTTCTTCCCCGCGGATGGTATCGGCTGTCTGGCTGGGAGGGGTTGTAGGCTGGTTGGTTTGGGAACTCGCGAGACGTGGCACCCCGCACAAGGGTAGTTTACGACTGACCGCCGTTTCGGTTTGTTGTTTAGGGGTACCTGGATGTTTCGACAGGGGTGTGCAGTGTGCACCTTTACTAGAAGATTATTAATTTAATATTTAGCGTTACATTAATCATAATCAGGGCGGACGCCGTGATGATGGACATTGTGACGCTGTTCGAAACAACAGGAAGAAGCGCAAAATGACTTCATCGGTCGCGAGTCTGGTTTATTATCGTCTTATTTAAAATGAATATTTATATGGACTCAAACGTCTGTTCTAATGTGCTACGTGTTTATCTGAGGCAGGGAAATTGGTCACTAAAGGTATCCAGCGGTCGATCGGATATCATCGGCAATTTCCGTAACGACCTGCCTATTCCTAACTTTACTGTCCTCTGTTGAGACATCTGAAAACTATATATAACCACCGATGCTAACGACATCTGTTGAAAGACATAGAAACTATGTACATATTCATATACACTACAAAAACTAACAAACTATGCCAAGGGAGATGAAATACCTAATTCAAATTGCGTTTTTCAGGAGACAGTTCACCTAACGACAGCAGAGATTTCTTAATTAAACCTATCTGCATTTAGGTCGTGATTTGTAAATCAATCAGTGTTCATATGAGTACTATGTTCCTGACCAGATAAGTTAGCAAGATAATAATAATACTTGAATGATTTGAATAGCGCCGTTTTATGAAAAATCACCCAAAGGACGCTGGACAAATTTATCATAGATTTCTACAATGCTCCATCTTACTTTCAACTACACACTAGACTAACTAGACAAACCACTACAACAACTTATTATGGCTAAGAGATTGCAACGAACGATTCGTCGATCACTAATACAAAACTATACAGGGTGTCCGGGGGTAAGGTGCATTAACTTCGGGAGGTGATCCTACATGATAGTACAAGTAAAAAAGATAAATAACTTTTTACGAAATTACAAATTTAAGGGGTAGTTTTCTGGTAAAAAGATAAAATTAAACCGGCGTGTGCGGGCGGCATTATTATTTTTCGCTGTTGCCGAATCCCCGCTCCAAACGCTCAGTGTCAGTGTTGAATTCGAATGTAACAATTTTATTCGCGTAGTAGTGTTTCACTTTAAAAACCTTATTGTTGTTAGTCAAAACTTGTTGATTTAATGTGTCTTTATCTAGTGTGTATTTATTAAGACTGACCTAAATGAACAACTTCGTTTAGTGCGTATTTTTTTCAGGCTTACTTTTGTTTATTTAGTTGTAGACCTGCCTACCTGTAAAAATTGTGTTTATTTGTGAGTAATTTTGTCATTGAATTATTGTGCCAATACCGCGTAATTTTTTTGTTGAATTATTCGGTCACTGCTTTTCTTTACCAACAAAGAACTGGCAGACATTCATTAAGAGATACGCCACAACGTACGAATTGATAATAATATTACTTTACGTTTACATGCTTGCTTACAAGCTGAAGGTGGACATTTTGAAATTTTTTTAAACTAGTTAAAAGCGATGACATTAGTTAAGTGTTCAATTAGTTTATAACATTTTAATCGTTAAAAGCGTGCCTTCAATTGTTATTTAAGTGCAGTTATCTTTTTAAATTTGGTTTAAAACAAACGGTCTATACAAACGTCAAATTCTCGGTCTTGTTATTGTTTACAAACGGTTTCCATGGATTCAGGCCAAATCACACCAAGCAACGTTGCAACAATTGCGCCCGGCAAGCTAACAGTAACTTTATTGGGCAATAAGTGCTACCTTACACAAAGGATTTTTAGTAGGTATGTCTTTTTGTATGGGAAAAAAAAGTTGGAATTTCAGAAAAAGTTATTAATCTTTTTTACTCCTACCATAATGTAGAGCCACCGAAGTTAATGCACTTTACCCCCGGACATCCTGTATGTACAATGCATATGGCCAATGAACATGACGCTGCGTTAAAACGTTTTGTCTTATTTATATTCTGTACAAGTAAAAATATACAGGACCATACTTACCCGCAGTTAATTATTTATTAGAGAAAATTAGATACAATTTGCACGCAGAGAACAAAATTGAGAATACGTAGATATTCAAGTTTCCGATTTCTTGCAAACATGAGAAAAAGTATGGATATTTGAAAATGTATTAAATTAATCAATTATAAAAAAGTTGGTTCTGCAACCCTTAAAGTTTGAGGGTGGGAGACGGGACACAGTGACAGGGATGATCGATACATAACAATAGCCGAAATGGCCCATTTACAAAAAGGCTCTGCTCGTTTACAATACTCCAACACGACGTGTTGTGTTCAACCCCCAAATGCCAAATAACAAATTAATAAATACAATCTTATATTCATTATGTTACTCTAATAAGGTCACTTGAAAAAGAAGCGACATTAAATACACAATATAATTTTTTATATGAATACCGGACATTTTATATGAGTCCCTACTGCTCCCGTCTGGAGGCAGTGAGACTGACATCCCCAATTGGGATATGTTGTGAGACTGAACGTAGTGGGGAGGGGAACGAATGGGGAAGTACCAGGCCATTCAGATCAGGTCACAAAACACGGCTAAAACCATTTTAAGCAACGTCTCAATTCTGAATGGTGGTCTTCCACCAGGGCGATACTGAGAGAAATAACTAAAATTAATCAAATAAAATTTATTATTTTTAATTGTCAAACTAACGTTTAAGACAAGATTTTTATGCATAGCACAAAGGGTAACAATTATTATAAGCAATAATTATCAGCCTGAAACACTCATCCACATTGAAAAATCTTCCGAGAAAAGATACATGACGCCAACGGGACTTGAACCCGTGCCCTTCTGATTGCCGGTCAGCAGCTTTCCCAATTGAGCTATGGCGGCTTATCTTATACCCGCCAATAAATGAAGACATAATTTGTCTCGACGCCATCTAGCGAGGGATTTAACACTAACAGTGTCTCTCTCGCAAAAATAAAGTTGGTTGTTTCCAGGTGGAAAAAATATAATAAGCAGTAATTGTTGAATGAAACACTAGTATATATTAAATCATTTGGCGGGTATAAGATAAGCCGCCATAGCTCAATTGGGAGAGCAGCTGACCGGCAATCAGAAGGGCACGGGTTCAAGTCCCGTTGGCGTCATGTATCTTTTCTCGGAAGATTTTTCAATGTGGATGAGTGTTTCAGGCTGATAATTATTGCTTATAATAATTGTTTCAAATAAAATTTATTAAGCACGCCGGGATTTGAACCCTCGACCTTCGGATTGCTACATGAGAGCCTTACGCGTGACAACCACGGAGGCCGTTAAATATTATATTGGTTTCCATCAACCTCCATTTTGTCGTTTTAGTTATTAAGATATACTTGACAGAATATCGCACAAATCTCGACCTTTTCACAATAATGGGGCCACCTATAAATTACGTCCCACGAATTTCATTGTTTTTTGCCCCCCCCCCCCGTCCCTGCCACATTTGTGAGACCCTCTCCCCCCCCCCCCCCTAGTGTGACGTCACATATTTTTCAATTTTACATCTTAAAAATGTTTTGCGTTTTAATAATTTAAATTTTTACAAAAAATCCCGAAGTTAGTTCAATTTACCCACCTACCTTGGATAAGATTGTTTTTTTACATATTCCAGGAATCTCACTTAATTACAAGTATTTAATATATTTAAATTCATAAGGTGTTTAATTAACCTACTGGATACCTTTAATAATAAGTTGGTATGGATATATAACGAATATATTTATAGTGTCGATTTTCTGCACTTATACGCTGGACAATACAGTATAAACCGACTGCATATTGTATGCCGGAGAGTTAACCGGAGAGTTAAATATTTTTTTTCAAATTTTCAAATCACGTTAACCAAATACCACAAAAAACAGATTTATTAATTTTTTTCCACCAGAATTATCTAACGATAACATGCATTAATAATAAAACTTTCATGACCATTATTGGATTATATCGATAATTTTATAGCATTACGATACCATTATCAATGTAATGATTAGATTTCGCATATCAATAATAGGAGCGGAAAATTTTAACGGACCTTGGATAACATATATTCGGTTTGAAGTAGACATTACTACGCCATATGATTTTAATGTTGATGTTTTACTAGTGCGATACTGAGAGTATCTTCATCCACTTCACTACAGGAAGCGTCGTAACTATACCAGACGGATAACATAATGTAGACTTCTTATCAAATATTATAATATTAGTCTTTGAAGAAAATAATGTCAAACAAGACGAAAAGACACAGAAAATAAAATAAAATGAAATGGCGCAACTGGGACTTGAATTCAACCCTTTAGTTACCACATAAACCACTATTCCCTGTTTGATATTTTTTCCATTCTCAAAGATAGATCTCGCAATGTTTGGACGGAGTATTGGCACTTTGTAGCTAATCCAAGGGAGCCTGCTATGCCTCAATACAAATTATTCCATCAAAACCCAATTCAAAACCATGGTTTCAACAATTCACCCATTTTTCCAAAAAAATAAATTCTTCACTTATTCGAATGAGAATTGGACATTGTTCCGTTCCTTCTCACCTTTATAAAATTAACAACTAACTCTTGACTCCCCAGATTGTACATTCTGTGATCTAGATGCCGGAACTTCAGATCACATAATTTTTGGTTGTTCCTCTCTGTTTGGTTCTGAAACAGTTTTTTAAAACTAAATCCAAATTCCCCAAGTCCTTCATCAGTCATTTATTCCTTTATCTTCGTCCTTTCCTCAAAAAGTTCCTACAAGGAAAAGAAGAAGATGTTTTCCTACCTACATGGAAAAAATCAATAATATTGCGACCATAGTTTTTAAATTACCTACTTGGGCAGTTGAAAAATCGAAGTGATATTGGTGACAGCTCGCTATTCGAAATATCGCAATTAATCGCATAAAAACCTATTTTATGAACCCAAAGTGTCGGTATTCGAAACCTGGTGTTGTGCCGGTATTATTGGGAAGCTGCCAGTACGATCGCTGATAGCTGATCGATCCTGAAGCAGTGGAGGACACCGTCAAAGGTAAGGGACTATTCCTTTCATAGCCCAATTCCTTTGATCGATATTTTAAAACGCAGTCAATTGTCTTTACTTGTCAAAAATCAGATTTACAGTTCACATCGTCTCGTGTCGCGGCATCGGTCGTGACACTCTCTAAATAAATTTCGTCTTTTCTAACAAGCCTTGTCTAAAATTGCCATTTCTCCATTCAACATCTCATCACTTCTAAGCCTGTACTCGACTCCAATCTTCCATATATTTTTTTTAATTTGTCCATTTAAACAAAATGAATATATATATTTATATTTAATAATCTTTCATGGTAGACTAACACAAGCCAACAAAATGTGATTTAATATTTCACTTACTGAATATTTGTACAACCTATTTTTTAGTCTTGGATTAACCTAAACAAGCGTATTTATATTTTATGAGACATCTTTTGATTTTTCTACAAGACTTACATGAATATTTAATTTATCAGAATTAACTTATTAATCTTATATCTGAATGTCTTAATGACATTAATTTAATCATTAAAGAAAATAATATTAACAAGGAGCCAAAGAGCTTGCAGCTCTTCCACACAGATAGTCATATACGAAGTCTTCCGATATTTCACATCGACGGCCGGTGACACTTTACATGGAATTAAATTTAAAAAAACCTAATTCCTGGAGTAGTTACATAAAATAGGCGTGTGTTTGAAAAATGAAACAACACCACATTTTAATATAATAAAGTGGTGTTATAATTATAAAACTTATTCACGGTACTTTATGTCCAGAAAATATATAGAATAATTTAAAAAAAAAAATCTCCGCAGACGAAACCGGTCCAAATATTAATTGCAGTGTATAGGAATATATATGTAGTTTCAATATCCTTCAACAGATGTCGTTAGTGTAGGTATTCATATGTATTTTTGAGGTGTCTCAACGGATGTCACTGAAGTAATACTATAGGAGAGTGTCAATTGTCGCCGTTCATGTGTAATACCCGAACGGTTCTGGAAATAGCCGATGATACCCGATCGGCAGCTGGGCATCTTCAGTGCCGAGTTCCCTTGCTTGAGAAATGCACAGAGCTTCAGTTAGAATGGACGTTAGGTCCAGTTAAATATTCATTATAAACCACACGAAAACGTAAATAAACAAGACTTGTAATTCTATGAACCACGAGCTTTATTGAAGATTCCCGAACATACAGCAAGTAGTAATCCCAAACACTGGGACTGAAGAATATTACATTATTATTATTTTTATTTACTTAATATATTCATTATTCTTTTTATTTTTTCGCAATCTAAGCGTAAATTTAACAGCAGAGAAGACAGTCACTCGGAATTATACTCAAAATTAATGTAAAAATGAAGATTATGTTAAGATGGTAAACTTACTTTTATGTGAAGCTTTGCGGAAGCTTTAGGTAATCCTGAAAGACTGGAATAATGGAGATAAAAGTTGTTGCTCACCTGGAAAAAAGAGAAAAAAATATTTTAAATTGTAAAATTATAAAACATAATAAATTTTCATCTTAGAACAGCTAGATTAGATAGTATTAAGCCGGATCTTCGTCGACATTGTTTGCACAAACATTGGACAAAATGTGTGCAGTGTGTATGCTTTTGTTTACCGATGTCAATTTAAAGCAAAAACAAATTGTCACGAGCTTTGGTAATGTGCTTGTCAAAAAATTATAATAATTATTGAAACATTCTTTTTAAAGAAAATTCCATCGAATTTAGGCTTCAATTTTGCGTTCAAATGGTTTTAATTGGGTGCTAATTGTAAACGTTTTAATTGGATGCTAATTTTATTGACAAAATTTTCAAATAAATATATCTGTTTTTTTTTTTTTTTAAATTCATAATTATGTTAAGTACTTTATAGGTAGATACAGATTTATAAAATGCTTTTTTTAATACGGTAAAGGAGAAAACTGGCTATAGATCATTATCACTGTAGGAGCGTGTAAATAGCCCCAGACACTAGGGAGTACTGCCCTATGTAAATAATAAAAGATAACTCTTCCCTATGTGACACAAAACAGATTATACAACAATTCCAAAATCCTCAGTGAAAACAAAACAAAAACTCACTCTGAGAATTCAGCTCTCCACACGATGTCCAGCACAAACGACACTAGTTTCCTTCAAATATTGATTTTGTCAAGGCGGAAGTGCACAATCTCAACAGGTGTTTATCACAGGAAGGTAGTTCACACGATGAATATTAATTTGAAAATTAATAATACGTGCCAAAATCTCACAACAATAATTTAATTATGGGTTAAATATTTTTTGATTAGGACTGACATCTATTGGCTTTAACCAACACTCACGTCAGAAGTAATTGCTTGCCCCACAGAGGTTAGAAAATGCCTGAATTCACTGAATTTCAATATCACATAGGGAAATTCAATATAATACAACCACCATGGATGGCGCCCCCATGGTCCCATAGCATAAATTATTAATTTAAATGAGATTAATGCCCAAATGTATTTAAATATATTTTATGGCGCGTATCCAATCACTGATCACCGTATTTAAAAATGTTTTCAGTATGTTTATTTCTCGTACCGATGTATTTTTTTAATCTATTCTACTTTTCTTCTATTATTTCTTCCCCACGTTCAAAATTATTTCTAATTTTATTGTTATGCTGCCTACGTTTATATAAAATCATCTGGGCGTTAAATAAAAATTTCATTAACATGTTTACTCCAAATAAGGTTAGGAATCACTGGTTAAAGTAAGGAAGTACGTCCATTTACACCCTTTACCAATGGTGTATCCTTTAGACGTTTGCATTTTGAAAAGCCAACTATAACAATATATTGAGCATTACACAGAAGTTTGAACGGTCTGTAATAAAATGTAAGTAATTTATTCATAGTGTTAAGTTTGATTATGTTTCACATTTCCATTGTTATTGGGACTTGGGACGGTGGAGGTCCATAATATGAATAAAAAAGGGATGACGGAGGCTTTGGGAAGACAATAAATCCAGAAAAGGATTCAAGGACCCGCAGGACGCGGCCGGGGAGTGTTTTATTGTTTAAGTTGGAGCATCAGGTGGCTGGAGGAAAGAGGAAGGATGGACTTTACTTTCTTTCTTGAAGATGGATTATTATACAAGAAAGGAAGAGGATGGTGGGAAATCATGTTTATATTTTTTATTTATTTAAAAATGGATGGTTTGTACAAAAATCACTGCAAATGTTTCTTTAATGCTCTATCTTGTAACTAACTACAGACAAGACAAACTATTATATCAACTTATGGCTAACTTTACAGATTGCATCCACCGGTTCGCAAGTCTCTAATATAAAACTAATAAAGACAATGCATTCGACAAATGGACGTGTTAAAATATATAAATATTATTAATTAATTATTTGAATTTTATTTATTTCTTCATAATTGATTTTACAAGGATAGAACAAAACAAAACAAAACTTTCAATAAAAGCGAAACTAGCAGTCCACAATGGAGTCCTGATACCTACCCTGATGTATGGCAGTGAGGCATGGAACTGGCAGAGGAAGGATGAAAGTAAACTGAATGCTGTTGAAATGAGATCCCTGAGACGTATGTGTGGTAAAACCATGTATGATCGTGTTAGAAATGTGGATATCCGCAAAGAATGTAAGGCTGATGTAAGTATAATGAGCAAAATTAAGAAAGGGACCCTCAGATGGTTTGGGCACGTAGAGCGAATGAACGAAGAAAGTAGTGTTAAAAGAATATATGATGCAAATGTGAATGGTAGAAGAAGTCGGGGACGCCCGAGGAAGACATGGCACGATCAAGTAAATCAGATACTTGAGACGGGCCATGTCAAAAGTCAGAATAATAGAAGAGTATGTATGAGACGATGTATGAATGTGAGTGAGGCAAAGAGTGTGTGCCAAGACCGAGTTGTTTGGCGGGCCGTCCTCTCTGCCTACCCCTGCGCGGAAACGGCGTGATGGTTAGTTAGTTAGTTAGTTAGTTAGAATGGTTCAAGGCTTGTTTACAAGCCGCTTATTTTTAACAATTTTACCCATCGCAGCTGAGAAAACTATCTCGTGAATGAGATGGGGAGTGACTAGTGCCTTTGCAGTTTTAATTTAGATGTACAATATAATGTAATATTAATGTTAAGGGAAATAAACGAAATAATAAGGCATGCAGGTAGCTAAAGAAAAAATGTTGTAGAAGATATTCAAAGGCTTACGTATCATGAAAAGAAATGCAAGATTTTTATAAGTGTTTAAATACTTTTAGAATTAATGCAAGTTTACATTATGTACAGGCAGATAATATAAGGATCAAACTTATCTGGAAGGTAACAATCGATTAAGGTAATTTAATCTTGGGTTACTTTATTAACACTTATCATATTACGATAAGCGCAAATTATGTAATATCATTAAGTTTTTTTTTCCTTTTTGGATTTTCATACCGACTATGATAACTGAACCAAACACAAAAATGATCCACCAAACTAAACAAATCGACGATTGTTGATTTCTTTAGTTTGGTGGATCGGTTTATAGGGACAGTTATAAGTACAGAAGGCAATTTTTACAATGCCCTTGTGAAAACACTAAACATAATGAAAGCTTTTATTAAAACGATTATAGCTATGTTTAGCACATTTTAGATTCAGACGTACCTTTCAAAAAGCTTTTTTTTTAATTTAATTTGAGTACATTTATTTATTTATTTATTTATTTATATCTATATATTACAGTTTACACCTTATTGTTAACATTTTTACATATGTAATATATTTTGAAAACATTTTTACATATTAATATTACATTTCATTATGTTGTGTGTTAGGTAGGTTTGAGAAGGTGAAACTGTTGGTTGGTAATATTGTATGTTTCGTGAACACCTCACTAGGAGAACCTGTGCTGAGGTGTTTACATTAAAAGCACATTTTCATTTATTTCTTTCTCTCAACAGTTTTTTTCACAACTATTGCGATATGTAAATTCCGTAAATTCCAAAATTATGTAAATTCCAGATATCGTATATTTAAATTAGCGGCGTAGCTTATAAATTTATAGAAAATTTATCTATAGTCGTAAATTTTTTAAACTTTTTAAAACGTGGTAATATTATACAAAAACGGTAAAACAGAAAAAGCAAATTGTTTTAATTATTATTCTAGTTTTAAGGAAATACAAAACGAGTCGTTTACGTTAAACGAGGCGTTACTGTTTTATTAGCACGATTTAAAAAAAATTACGTGAACACCGCACAAGAGTCCCAACTGCTCCCGACTGTCCGGAGCAAGTGAAATCAGAATGGAATAAGGGCTGAAGTCCTTTCAAGTAACGTTTCGATTCGGAATAATGGTCTTTTACCAGGGCGAAGTATTATTGAAATTCTTTGGGCATTCTTTAAATTCGAGATATATAACAAGGGATGGGGTGAATTTATTATTAACACTTTTCGAATAATATTTTGATACCTGGAGTAGAGATGAGTTAAATATTAAACATGAACTAATATGAAACTCAAATTACCATGATCAAGAAATATTTTTCATCGGTGAATTCTAAAAATTGTGTTATATAATATCATGATTTACTTTTAGGTTATCATGCAGTGTTACGTTACTTCCTTCTTTAAGTCAAAGATTCGGACAGTATTACAGTGACCATTATCAGGTCAGATGTAAAAACCCCGATGATGGACAACATAATGCTTTACAAAACGTTGGTATAAATAAATAAGGGGGCAAAGCAATACGCCATAATAACCCAAAAATAAATCACGATAATACTTTTGGCATTGAAAATTTCAAATCAAAACATTATGTAATCAATATAAAAGTGTAGCATTTGAATTTTAAACAAGTTCCCGCCATTGCCTGGGCTTTATATCAAGTTTTTATTTTTATTTTTACATTAACTCCACACGGGAGGCCTTGAGGAAAATAATTTCCATCAGGGCCTATGTCATCTGAGATGCTGTGTAGAGGGTTTTTTTGAGGAAAGGAAGGAATGAACATTGGTCTTGAAGAGACCCATGTTGTAGGAAGGAGGAAACACAAAGGCCGGCAAATCGTTCCACAGCTGAACACAAGAACGAGTCGAAGAAGCGACCCGTTCTCATGTGACCAATGTCAACTGTGTACATATGTTGGGCACGCGTTTGGCGTGTTTCCCGACTATGCACCGGTGCCGAAGGGATCAATTACGCTAGTTCCTCGGAGCATCTTCCTTTGAAATACCCGTAGAACAAGGATAGCATTCCCACTCGACGCCTGTGCTCTAAAGATTGCAATCCGTCCGTTAAATTAGGAGAATCTATCAGACGGACCGCCCGTTTCTACACAGAGTCGAGGGTTTTTTTCTGGTATTTTTAGGCTCCAGACCAGAGGTGGCTGCCAAATTCAACCGCAATTTTTCGAAATTCCAGCGACAGATAATAAAGAACAGGGTCCGTGGCTTTGTTTTTTATAAAAATCTAAAGTTTGTCCCGAGATTGACGAAATTTTACACA
This sequence comes from Limnephilus rhombicus, assembly GCA_929108145.2. NCBI lineage: Eukaryota > Metazoa > Arthropoda > Insecta > Trichoptera > Limnephilidae > Limnephilus > Limnephilus rhombicus. The sequence goes on along the minus strand of OV815280.1, from coordinate 51,020,349 downwards.
CAGGAGAAAGGCGTCTTCATGATATTTCGAAAAACCACTCCACCCATTTTCCCACTCCTCAATAGCAGAATTAAGTACATTTTTCTGGATGAAGTTTTGCACATTAAAAATAAGAGGAAAATTATTACTGCCTACAACGCCGGGGACTTAAGCTAGACATAATATATGTACAATAATAACATAAGTATATGAATATTTGTTAGGATATAAAATCCATTACAGCGAATAAAGTGGATAAGTAGGAGTTATGAAACAGTTAAAGTGGGTACAGATTTGTTTCGTTATCCTGAACTTATGTCAACATTGTGACAAGTAATGTATTTACAACCGCATTAGCAGAACATTATTCTAAATCTTAAATCGGCATGGCGCCCAACTAGAAAACAAAACAGGCGTAACTCAAAATCGAGGTGAAAAAAAGCGAATAAAAAGAGTGAATTGACACGTTTCAACTTTACAAAGCCAGCCTTTATTGTTTCAAATTTACATTAAACATCGATAAAATTTACATGTGGGATTACAAAGTGTACAACAGAAGCGGTCGATACTGATGAATTTGACAGATATTTGTCGCTTGGTCGCTGTTGCAAAATTACCTGGATAAAGTGGATTTGGAAATATAAGGACTGAACTCCAACGTGAATAATCATCTTCTGTAGTATTATTTTTCTAGTTTGTATGTATAATGTATGTTATTTTATGTGTGTCATTGGGTGTGGATTATTATTTTGTTACGTATTTGTTGGATTGTGAATCGATCTATCGAAACGCCAACAATTGAAAACCTCAAGCTAATTTGTTCGCTCTTGGTACTATATATATATGTAGGTCTCATAGAAATCTTTGCGTCTCCCTTACTACAGTGGTGAGAAATGTGATCTAAAAGGTGTTAGAAAGAGAAAACACCAAGCTTTATATTCTAACTGCAAAATAATTAAAATGTACATCTTTGTACCCTTTATAAATGCACATTTATAAAAACAAAGATTCCGATCGAAATTTGAAAAAAAAATTAAACTTTGGGAATTTTTGTTTATTATTTTACATCAAACAAAAAAAAAATGATGTGATGTGACCATACTTTTATAATTCATTTGTCTAATAAAATATGTGTGTTTTTTTATATCAGTGATTTTTGTTGTAAAAACAATAAGGTGGGCTATTTTTAAAACGTTTTTATGATTCCAATCAAAAACTTTACATAAAAAAATAATAATAATGAAATAATAACAGTACAATATTTCAGCTTTTTTTTATGCAGCATTATTTTTATATTATTTTTAATATTTTGACAGCGAACCCTGGAATATAACGTGTCAAAAATATTTAACATGTTACCAATTAATATAAAAAATTGCGATTCTACAAATAAATTCAGATATATGCTGAAACAATGGCTGCTAAATAGAGATAGTTTATATTAATTCATATGTGTTAATTGTTATAATCTGTATGGTTATAGTAATAATATTATGTAATGTTTAAATTGTAACTGAACATTAACATCCTGTTGACAAACTGCTTTATTGCGGTTTAACGGGATTGTACCTTGAAAACCAATAAAAAAAAAAAAATGTATTATCGGCCTCACTGGTGAGCTACCCAGTGAGGCCGACATTGCTGAATTGTATTTAAAAATGTTAGATATTATGTTAAATAATTAGTATAACTGTTCTGAAGAAGCTGTTGGAGCGGTTGCAGCGAAAACCGGTCGGCATTAAGTGCATAAAATATAAAAGTGGTGTTCACAAGCTTAATTTTAAAATATAATGTCACGCCACAAAGTATTTCATACGAAAAAATAAAAAAATATATTTATTTCGAACTATACAATTTGAAAGCGAATTTCCACGAAAAACAGTTTCGAATCCTTCCAAAAATAATCCATTCAATCGGATTTTATTACGAAGCGGAAATATTTTGACCTGACAAAATATATCCGAGGCCTGAGGGGTTAAACACGATTAAGTTATCATTTGATTGAGTGCTTTTACGTTTCTCACATTGGGATTTAAATCTTTTCAATAAGTGCTGAAGCTATTTTAAATAAAGTCTCGGTTATGAGTTAAAGTTTATTGGCAAGCAAAAGTTATTTGCATTCACAATTTTCAATTGAATCTTTTTCTGACTTTTTTGTTCCTGTTTCACATTTTTTTTTGTAATTTTTTAATATTATGTTCAACGATTAAATATTACAATTTGAGTTATTCCATTATATTATTTAATATTAATCCCAGGCTTGTAAAAATTTCAATAGATGTCGCGTATTAAAAATAAAAATGGATGTATTTATCCAAGACACCCTCTAGTTTAAAAAATATGCGAAAATTAAGATAATGTTGGTAACAATTATTATAAGCAATAATTATCAGCCTGAAACACTCATCCACATTGAAAAATCTTCCGAGAAAAGATACATGACGACAACGGGACTTGAACCCGTGCCCTTCTGATTGCCGGTCAGCTGCTCTCCCAATTGAGCTAAAGCGGCTTATCTTATACCCGCCAAATGATTCAATATATACTAGTGTTTCATTCAACAATTACTGCTTATTATATTTTTTCACCTGAAAACAACCAACTTTATTTTTGCGAGAGAGTCGGGTATAAGATAAGCCGCCATAGCTCAATTGGGAGAGCAGCTGACCGGCAATCAGAAGGGCACGGGTTCAAGTCCCGTTGGCGTCATGTATCTTTTCTCGGAAGATTTTTCAATGTGGATGAGTGTTTCAGGCTGATAATTATTGCTTATAATAATTGTTACCCTTTGTGCTATGCATAAAAATCTTGTCTTAAACGTTAGTTTAACAATTAAAAATAAAAATTAATATTTGACAAGTTTAAGTATTTCCCCAATAAATGAAGACATAATTTGTTTCGACGCCACCTAGCGAGGGATTTAACACTAACAGTGTCTCTCGCAAAAATAAAGTTGGTTGTTTTCAGGTGAAAAAATATAATAAGCAGTAATTGTTGAATGAAACACTAGTATATATTGAATCATTTGGCGGGTATAAGATAAGCCGCCATAGCTCAATTGGGAGAGCAGCTGACCGGCAATCAGAAGGGCACGGGTGCAAGTCCCGTTGGCGTCATGTATATTTTCTCTGAAGATTTTTCAATGTGGACGAGTGTTTCAGGCTGATAATTATTGCTTATAATAATTGTTACCCTTTGTGCTATGCATAAAAATCTTGTCTTAAACGTTAGTTTAACAATTAAAAATAATAATAATGTTGGTAGTTAAATATGGCCGAAGTTGAAAAGGACGAATTAGCTCAGCGGTAGAGCAAAAACCCCGGCAAGGCTAAGGACATAGGTTCAATTCCTAGATGCGACCGAACCTTTTACTGATTTTTCAGTTTCACATTTTTTGACGTCAGAAATTAACCTTCCGAATGAACAACGTAAGTAAACATGAAAAATTGTCAATTTATCTGAACATACCGCCTGTCTAAATTACAAACAGTTTTTAGTTTTGAAAATTAAATGTTCTTTGAACGTCAATAATTTCACCCAGTAATACGAATACGCAGGTTTATTTCACATCACTTCTCACACTTCACGCATGCACCAACAACTGAAATTATGAAAATATTTACAGAAATTAAATATTACAGAGTGGGTACCTACGATGCATGTTTCCTTATAATGACTTGATTCTAAAAGCATTATTGATGTGTGGTTTATGTATCTGCGGATATCGATGGAACTTTTATGTGTTTTGAGATATATGAAAGACCACTGCACAAGTAAAAAAAGAAAGCACACAAGGAAAGAGAGGAAGGGACTTACTGCGGAACCTTGTGGCACTCTCTGCTATCTTGGCTGGGTTTGTTGATGCACCCATATAATTATCAGTCGCGGTACTTTACTGAAGTTTGCGGATGCGGCATGTGGAATATTAGATGTTTAGGCGGCGAGTTTCGATTGACGACTGATTGTTATGGTAACGTTAAATGACAGGTACGTAGGGATGGGTAGGAAAAGGAACATGATAGGGATGGATAGGAAATGAATATGTGACAATCAAGCTACAAGCAGTATGATATGAGAGTCTATGATATATGTAGATGTATGTAGGTAAGTGTAGCTATGTATTGTGTTAACGCCCAACCAATTATTGTTAGTTTATTTTACAACTCCCTTATTTACATTAATAACTTTCTATAGATAGTGGAGTGCCCATCTAGAAGAAAAAACATCAGTGCATCACGGACAATCCAATCCTACGCATATAATTTTTTGCCGAATGTACGACCACAAAATTTGCATAGTCAACCCATCGAAATGCGTTTAGCATTTGCCGATAATAAACACGGCCAAATCCCACGCGTGTGGCCCAGCGAGAAATGATAATGGCCAAAGAATTATATTAAACATGTACATCTGAATTTCTGATGCGTAAATTCGTGATTATTTATCGTAAGGCGACAGACGTCGATACAGAACATTTTGTTTACTTTGTAACAGACGACCAAAATTGGCACATGCCATTTTGGATAAGAAATGAAGCTTCGTTTAAAAAATTCATGACAAGGATTCGAATACCAAAAATGTATTATGTACATTGATTTTATTGTAATTGCACTCTATGTGGGTTCTCGATGAAAAAAATGTTCCCAATATAACCTGTGATGTATGATGACATTATTTATTTATTGTATAAAAGATCTTAATAAGAATTTTATACCTAATTTTGACATCATCAGTGGTTGAGGAGTAAAGCTCTCCACTAGCAAAGCGAAGGTCGCGTATCCAGGCACGCGCAAATAAATTTTAATTGATTAACTTGTGTTATTTCGCAAATTATTCATTAAAAATAATATGTAGTATATTTGCGGCACGTTCCACAATGTAGAATATACTCTCAGTATTGCTTTGGAGTAATACGGCAATTTAGAATTGAAACATTGCTTGAAATGGATTTAGCCGTGTTTAATGATTAGATCTGAACAGCCAGGTACTTCACTACCGTTATCTTTCCCTTCTTCTTCCCCTCCACACTACCTTCAGCCTCACAACAAACGCCAATGTGGATGCCATAATCTCACTGTCTCAGACGGTTGGGAGCATTTGGATCATATTATTGAATATCATATAAACTCTACTATTGAGTATCTGTATGTACATATATTTGATTTAAAGCAACCTTTATTGGATAACCAACACCTCTGCCATAGGTCACCCCAAGTGGTTCGCTACGTTTGGTGATTTAGCAGGGGAGCCCGGGGTGAGGTTTGTCTAGGTATAGGAGGCGGATGACCAGGACACACTGAACTCTTTTACGCTTTTCCTTCCCAGAACTCTCCTCTCCTTCCTTTCCTTAAAAAAAACTCCACACAGCATCCCCAAAGATGACATAGGCTCTGATGGAAATTATTTTCCTCAGGGCCTCCTGTGTGGAGCTCATGTAAAAAAAAATTATAAAAATTAAATAATAATTCCAGCCTGAAGATGTCCATAATAGGATGAAACCGGTACTGGTTAAATAAATATGTGGAAATAAGTTAAAAAATTGTTTTAATTTCAACACGTTGAATTCCACATGATCGCTGTGAACAAGAATTGTTCATAAAATTAGTGCGAGAAGCAACCACATGAAATGGAGCACAGAGTCTCGTGTTGCATTTATTGTATTGATCAAGAAATAAAATACCTAAGGTACCTAAGCACTTCAACATCTCTGGAATCTTATTGTCACTGTTGACGTTGGCAGGCTTTCACCTAGTTTTCACCAAATACATGAAAATTTTAAAATTTTAACCAACGCAGATTGGAGTAATAATTATTTTACTTAATGCCGCACTTAGTCAAGCCATTAAATGTGGCGTTAAGTCATAGATTAACCTAAGCTAGGCTTTGAACAATTATTTTCCATTTGCTTGCAAAAGCTCAGAATGCAAAAAACTCATGGCTGCAATTGAGTAATCCCCTGCTAAGGGTAAACGTTGACTTAAGTAAGAGTTAGTTTAGTTTAGTAAGTGACGGCGGCGATGCAATGAGGTATTTCCACACATTTTACAGGTTTACTTTTATAATTCTGTTCATTGTACTAAAATGGCTAATTTTAACATTTTATTTTACAATTATTGATTACAATAATCGCATATTCCGAAGAGGTTCCTACTGGCTGCAACGTCATTATGGATTATGGCATAGAAACCGCTGCTGGCTGGTAAGACGGCTGTCATCATCGATGTGATGTCAGCGCCGCCGAATCCGCAAATAAAAACTAACGTGTCGTTTTGGCGGATAATCGGGTAATTATTACACAAACCACTGTATTTTAGGCACAAATGATCGAAATTACACCCTTTTTTAACAAGCACAAAATGGGTTATTAGGTTCTTAGATTGGGTAACCTTGTGTATTTTGGATAAAATTCATGCGTATTTAGATTGAAACAAACTCACGAAAATATCAACCCATAAAAAGATAAATTAAAACGACGGCAAAGGAATCGTTTTATCAGGGAAATTTGAACATTGAATAAAAATGGGGAATTTTTATTGAAGAAGATAACACGAAAATCACGGCTCGTGACTTTTGGGTGTGCTAGAGTGCTGATATTAAAAAATGGTATTATTGATGTTTTTGTAGCCGAAAAAATTTTTTTTTTTTTTTTAAATCAGTTTTTTGTATGAAAAATTTCAAGAAGTTTCAGTTTGGCGGTGCGCCGCACCGATTTCCTGAAAATTTTTCATACAAAACACCGATTTTTGAAAAAAAATAATATATATTTTTCGCATGCGACAACATCCATGAAAATCCATCCATTCTATATTGTGCCAATTTAGATTTTCGGTAAATATTCCACTAACCGCCACACTCCAATAAGGCACACATTTTGGAAATTACACTACATTTCTACTTAATTACTACAAGAAACAACTAATTACGTTTGGATAGATGGTAAAAGAAAATTTCCCAAATAAAATTAATTCTAAAATTTTAAATATGAGATTGACTATTATGACGGCTTGACAGAAGGTGGCAATAGCGAAAATGGTTACGCGTACGTCCCGGTTAGACGAGAGGTCTGGGTTCGAGTCCAAGTTGCGACCATTGTCTTTTTTCTGTTTTCTGTGTCTTGTTCTCTGCAGTGGCGGCTCGTGACTTTTGGGTGTGCTAGGGTGCTGATATTAAGAATATCAAGAAATATCTCCACAATTTGTGCACTTAAAAATATTGTATTACTTTTCAGAAAATACTTTATAAATATTGTATACTTGTTATTATTATGTATTTCAGTTTTGTATTTAAGTTTTCAAGTTATGTAAAATAATACTTGCATTGTTTTTCAAGAGTTTGCTTCTGTGAAAATGCATATGTGATTAATGCAGACACATTAATCTAGGGATACTTATATTTGTATTTTAATTTATTATATACTACCCACAAAAATGTTGTATAAATATCCTGTTTGTGTCTCAAATAAATAAATAAATAACTGATAATTGGAAAATGGAAAATCCAATCTAACGAGTTTACCGTTATACTTTCACACCATCAACGGGAACAAAACCTTACTAGAAAAATTATTATTTTTGTAACATATTTTTCTTTACTCAACATAATTTCTTATAATCCGTAACTTAATACTAATTCCATTCAGAGAGAAAGTAGGAAACCGATACGAGCCTTCCTCGTAATATCTCGTATTACTGAGGAATGTCCGATTATTTTATTAATAAACCCACGAGGAATGCGTATAGGGGGATCCCTTAATCTCAAATGACATGACTCATACATCCATCCATATCCATAGGGATCCCCCCCAGTTCGGGAAAACAATAATAATTAATTACACCAGTGCGTTTCGGCAGACTTTTGCTCTTTCACAGGGTAAATTAAAACCAGGAATTCTGGAGACCTGATAATATTCTACATTCGTATTAAAAAAATTATTATTGACTAAAGTTGAAATACGACACGAATTAAAGATTTAATTTATTTTATTTATTTATAAATACATGTTACATGATTAATACATTTACTTGAGAAGATACATTAGGTCACCATACTAGGCAGCTGCCTGTATCATGGTGACCAATGGAGGATAGTTATTTTGAAATGAAGTCTAGTAAGTGTAGGTTATTTAAGTAAAATTATAAAAAAAAAATTGAAAATTGGTAGAAATGTTTCCAATAACTCACAAATTGCCAAAGTTGCCTGGAAAATAAACACAAATAAGTAAGGTAGCTGTTATGTATGTACATAAATACACATACATACTTACATGAACACATACATACATATATATACTTACATAAACATGTATTTATGCATACCCACACATACATGTATATTCATTATATATATACACATATACATACATATACATACACATCCACACTTAAGTTTGATGGCAGAAACAAGCCGTCAGCAAATAGTGACAAAAACAAGAACATCTAAAGGAGGCTGGATAATACTGCATGATATTTATACATAAATATGCCTGTGTTATAAAGTTATAATATACGCATGCTATGTTTGCCCGTCTCGGTTTTAAATAAAATATATTACTTATTAAAATATATTTATTATATATTACTCCTGTAAGTATTTTTACAGGACATCACACTACGGTGAGTGTAAGAAAGTCTAAAGTCAAGTAAGCGTTTGAAAATGAGAGTACGAAAACATGGTGCAATATAAATAATTGTGAATGATGAATAGGTACTTGGTGGATGAGTTTGTGTTTTTGAGAAGTATGCTTATGAGAAATGGAAAGACTGTTAGAGATATTGAACGAAGAGTAAGTGAAGGAACGCAGATAGCGCTAACAAAAAAATGTCCAAGGCGAAGCTAGCAGTCCACAATGGAGTCCTGGTACCTACCCTGATGCATGGCAGTGAGGCACGGAACTGGCATGGGAATGATGAAAGTAGATATACTGCTGTAGAAACGTAGAATGTGTGGTAAAACAATGTATGATTTTGTGAGAAATGTGGAGATTCGAAAAGGATCCAAGGCTAACGTAAGCGCAATGAGTAAGATTGAGAAAGGGGCGCTCAGATGGTTTGGGCATGTAGAAAGAATGAACGAAGAAAGCAGTGTAAAGAGAACATATGACGTGAATTTTAATGGTCGAAGAAGTCGGAATCGCCGAGGAAAACATGACAAGATTAAGTGAACCAGATACTTGAGTCGGGCCATGTCAAGAATCAGAATAATAGAAGAGTATGTACAAGACGATGTATGAACGTGAATGAATGAAGGTCCGTCCCCTCTGCCTACCCCTGTGGTGAAACGGTGTGATGGTTAATTAGTGTCGCTAACATTACAGATAACATTATAACATGCTCTTATAGCACCTCAGTTTATTGTAAACATTATATATAATACCTCAATTATAAGCGTCTAAAAAGAAGACGATTACTGAAGCATTTAAAGAAACAGGGAGAATTTTTTCATACCTATACCATGCTACATAACAGAACCAGAGGTGTTTTTTTTACAATTTTCGTAGCAAACTACGCGATTTATTCTATTGAGGGAATTTCATGCAAATAATTACTTCCATCAATTTTGCACCTGATAGAGATTGTCTTAAAAAGTTTCATATATTTTTTAAGACCTTAAAATTTTTAAGGGAACAAGGGAAGTATGTTGTTACATGTCGGTAGAAAATCGGAAAGTGACTTTAACGCTGATTCCAGGCCCGTTTCAGCTTTTGAATAAATTGTGATTAGCTGAAAAGCGTAAAAGACGTTTTGTCCAGAAATACCGCAGAATTTCACAGAAATACGTATTAAGTCTTTTACACTTTAGGTACACGGCCTCCGTGGTCGAGGGGTACGGCTCTTGACTCACAATCCGAAGGTCGCGGGATCGAATCCCAGCGGGCGCGAAATTTTTTTTTTGGTTAATTTGTGTTATTTCACAATTAATTCATTTAAAAATATATTTAGTATATTTGCGGCACGTTCCAGAAAATTCTCTCAGTATCGCCCTGGTGTAAGACCACTATCCAGAATTGAAAAGTTGCTGGAAATGGTTTTAGCCGTGTTTGGTGGCCAGATCTGAATAGCCATGTACTTCTCCACCTTCCTCTTCCCCATATCCTTCCCCTCCCACTACCTTCAGCCTCATAAAATAACCCAATTGGAGATGCCATAGTCGCACTGGCTTCAGACGGGAGCAGCTGGGACTCTTGCGAGGTATTCATATTTAAAAACACTACCCTTTTCAAAAAATGAATAATGAAAATCTTAGTTTACGGTGTAGGTACTTACCTACAGGTTACCAGATAATAAATACGCATTATAAAGATGTCCCACTATAAACTACCCCTGTATAGTAGATTTAATACAGAATAGACTGTAATAATAATAAAGCCGGAGGGTATTATAATTTTATTATGCCAAAGCAGGGGGCTGGTCACGAAGTGGCAATAAATTTAATCTATTAACTTTGAGAAGGGTTGATTTCGAAGAAATTTGGTTCAATTTAACGTTTTCGATAAAGGCCATTTATGGAAGTAATGGTAAAATTTGGAAATTAATTAAACCGACCCTAAAAAAATCCTTTGATAGAATTATAAATCCTGTAATGGATGGAAATGTAAATTTTAGAGTACCCAAATAATTTCACAACGTGCTTTATAAATTATGTTTATTCATTCATTTATTATGATTTGAATACAAAAAAATGGATATAAAAATCACTGAAGAAGAATATAACAATAATAATTTAAACGAAAATATGAAAGAGAACAAGACACAGAAAAGGACAATGGTCACAACTGGGACACGAACCCAGGCCTCTCGTCTAACCGGGACGTTCGCGTTAACCAATTTCGCTATTGCCACCTTCTGTCAAACCGTCATATTTCTCAATCTCATATTTGAAATTTTTTAAATTAATAATATTATCTTCAACTAATTATTTTTCCATATTATGGGCAACTACCCTTTTTATTGAAAACAATCATTCTAAAAATTGGTTTGTAACCTGGAGAGCGTCTCGGATAAACTAGGATAAGTCTAAATGAATATTCAATTTTTTAATAAGAAAAACTCTTTTTAATAACTTTGAAGGTTATTCCCATCAATGTAATATATCATTGAAGAAGAACGTAACATTAATATTCTAAACGAAAATAAACTTCCTCTAACTGCAAACAGTATTCAAAATAATGAGAGTATTTGATGTTCGACAGATCTATGTAAAAACTATCCTCATGCATCTCTTTAAAAACAAACATGTGCTTTACGAAAAAAAAAAATAAACTTAAGATTTACACGTAACTCCAACAAAGACATATTGCAAGTTCCAGCACTCTTTTCCACCTTTGGTCAACGTAGCTTTAGATACTTTGCCACAAAAATATTCAACATTCTCCCAGAAAACATCAAACTGAGTCAAACACAGAGAGAGTTTAAAAAATATGTTAAAATATGGATACATTCTAATGATCGAGCCTATACTGGTGCCCTCACCCAAACGCCCAGTCACTGACAGTTGTTGTTGTAGTAATAACCTTGCAGTTTATGAATTGTGTAGGTATATGCAAACAATAATGTTAACTAAAATAAAGTTTTTGCTGTATGGAAACCTACTTTACACATTTATAAAAAAACCATAGATAAAATTGCGAGAAACAATTAACAAAAATTCTGCCTCAATACAGGTTCACCTAGTGAGGCAGGCTATGCACAACTAAAAATACTGTATAACTATACTACTCCTGTGTAACCTTTCTTACGAATATGAAAGAGAACAAGACACAGAAAAACATATATTACATTGATGGGAATAACTTTCAAAAGTTATAAAACGAGAGTTTTTCTTATAAAAAAATTGGATATAAAAATCATCGGGAAGTGAAACAGAATAAGGCCACATGTGAGATAGATCGACGGTTTCTGCTGAGAGGATAAGTGAATATTCTAAGTTGAATGCCAGAAGGAAAATAAGAAATAGTCAAGTTAAGTTAAGATAAAATAAATTTAAAAAGTATTGTTAGTATTTTGTTGCCGAAATGATAAAGTTTATATACAAGGTGTCTGGACACTTATGGTACAAGTAGAAAACTGGTGAATCTATATCACATTAGTAGTTGATTTTTTAGTATATATTTCAAAAAATGAAATTTTTTAGATCTAATTGTAAAATAATTGGTCGCGATGGTATTTGGCACCCTAAATCTTAATAATTATAATATTAAAAGACAGTAAACAAACACTTATTGACGTTTAAACTGCTTCATGGCGGAGACCCGGCTCCAAAAGTTATGTTAACCCTAAAGTTGCTGAGAAAAGGAAACAAATAATAAAAAAAAAAAATCGATAATACTCTGATGAAAAATTTTTTTAGGGTTCTTCATGTGTTGTACATTCACCAGGTTCCCGCTTGTTCTACTGATTTTCGAACACCATGTACATCACAAAAAATTAGCAAGTAAAATAACTTTTTTTCATTTTTTCGGCAACTAAAGGGTTAAAAAATATCTCTAGAGCCGAGTCTGCGCTTCGACAAACTTTAAAATACATTAAACACCCGATACAGCGACTTCGTTTCTTTTAAATTTCACCTAAAATTTACTCAAAATCGAAAGCTCAAACCAAAAAACTCATACCGCGACATCGACTCAAATGTAATGTAGATTCACCAGATTTCGACTTGTAGGTACTACGAGTTTCCGAACACCGTGTACATTGAAAAATACGTAGCAACCGATAATGACGAATTTGAAAAGCGATTACTTTTTACACACGTGCTTAAATTTAAAACCGAAGGAAAAATCTTTATTTCAGACGAATCATTTTTGTGGCCACAAACAGAAAGAGAAAAAATAAATAAACCAACCCTAAACCCAGATAAACTTATTAGACCCGGTGTATTTGGGAAAAGAAAAAGCGGAAAAATAATAGAAACCAATTTTCATATATCGGAAGGCTTAATACAAATATGTTGTAATAATATGAAAGCTTATTAGGGACGTTTTATTGCGACTGGGGCATGTTCAGCGGAAACCTTTTATGCGATTTCTGTACGAATACAGAAAAAAAGGATTTATTTATTGAATGAGTTACAAGAAATTAAGCCAATATCGAGAGAGTTCGGGATGCTGAGCGAATATATGAAGAAAATTGTATTGGTTAAGATCTGAGCTTATATTTTATCAGAAAAGATAAAAAAAAATTTAAAAAGGCTTCTTAGGCATTTTCTATTGTAAAATGAAAACCGTGAATTTATTACTCCATCATAAAAGTATAGAACCTACCTATATGTAATATAATATTGTGAAACGAATTAAATTTTTTATGTATTAAGGCGAACCATAATGTGAAATTACTATTTTCGATTAATCTTTACTACGAATCGGTTTACATTATAATTACCAAAAAATATACCTTGGATAAATTAAACCTATTACTTTCCGTTCGCTTGAGTAGAATTCCAATAAAATTGATAATTACTTTATAAAAAATATAAGCGTAAACTTAGTAACTGCTCAAGACCGATAGGGCGAATGAGCCTGGGCAGGCCAAGATTAAGATGGAGCGACAACGTCCTCAAAGTTATATCTACCTTGGAGATTCTAAACTGGAGAGAGCTGGCACAAAATCGAGATGAGTGGAGGAAGACTTTTGAAGAGGTCAAGACTCACCAGGGGTTGTAGAGCCAAGAGTGACGATAGTAAAAAGCGTAAACTACTGAAAAAAATTATCTTCTCATTAGAAACGCACGGACGCACATAATAAATAATTATACAGGTGTCAAGGGAGATATTGGACTAAATTTAACTATTTGGAGTAAAAAATGCACATGAAATTTTGATCTCCGAATACTTTTAATTTTTTTTTATTTTTTTGTTTTTACTTCAAAACCAAATAAAAATATTCTTCCATAGCTCATCACTAGTCACTTAACCGAGTAACCATCCAATCCCTCACCACGATCCCACTGCTGATTTTTAATGTTTTAAGATGAACAAAAAAAAAACCTAAAAAATGTCACCGGAGACCAAAATTTCTTTCACATTTTTTACTCCACCAAATAATGTCAGGAATCACCGTTTAAAGTAAGTGAAGTACGTCCCTTAACATCCTATATACATACATTTAGTTAACTTTTTTATGTATGACTGTACATGTATTTTTTTTTAATATATGACAGGGTTCGCCTGGCCTTTACCACGCAGAAATCAAAACCTAATTAAACATTATTATCTTTTAAATTTACCAACAATAGATTTCTAACAATTTAAATAAAGCACGTATAAAACTTGAAAACTTATGTAAAATATACGTTCTACCAATTTTGCATATTCCGTGTGCTATATGATTTTACGCGACCGGAAATTAATTCTGCTAGTATAGAATTATTATTCCTAAGTGGTGTTGTTGTGAAAGCCAAAATGATGAATGGACGAATTCAATACCTACATACATTTAACAACAGCGAAACAACAGTCCAACAATCCCACATTACAACACAACCCACACACGTCGTTTGTATTAAATATTATTTCTATTTTACTGGGACATCGGATGAGTCGACACATTCAGATTACAGGGAGCTCACTGTTACCTGGAAGTTCGATTAACCGGGATGCAGGTTTATGTGAACTTGGTAGGGAGTTCTAGAAGGTTCGATAAAGCTGTACTAAGTTCTGAAAGGAGTGGCGGAGTAAGTCGGTGAGTCTAGTCTGTTAAATTATTTTCATAACAAAGGGTCCGGAAAATTCAATAAGGTTCGATAAAGCAATAGATAGTTATGGAAGGAGTGGTATAGTACGTCAGTGGATCTAGAAGGTTCCGAAATGTTTTATAGTTTCGATAAAGCGTTAGAAAGTTCTGGCAGGAATCGAAGAGTACGTCGGTGAGTTTAGAAGGTTCCGGAGTTTTAGAAGGTTTGGTAAAGCTGTAGAAAGTTCTGGATGGTGAGGCGGAATATGTCGGCGAGTCTAGAAGGTTCGATAAAGCTGTAGAAAGTTCTGGAAAGAGTGCAGTACGTCGCGTCGGTGAGTCTAAAAGGTTTTGAAAAGTTCCAGAAATTTCGATAAAGCTGTATAAAGTTCTGGAAGAAGTGGCGGAGTATGACGGTGAGTCTAGATGGTTCCGGAAAGTTCTATAAGGTTCGATAAAGCTGTAGATAATTCTGGAAGGAGTGCCAGAGTACGTCGGTGAGTCTAGAAGATTACGGAGTTCTAGACGGTTCAATAAGCTGTAAAAAGTTCTGGAAGGATGGCGGAGTATGTTGGTGTGTTTAGAATGTTCCGAAAAGATCTAAAAGGTTCGATAAGAAGTGGCGGAGTGTGTCGGTGAGTCTAGAAGGTTCCGGAAAGATTTAGAAGGTTCGATAAGGAGTGACGGAGTATGTCGGTGAGTCTAGAAAGTTTTGGAAAGTTCTATAAGGTTCAATAAAGCTGTAGAAATTTTGGCAGGAGGGTGGAGTACGTTGGTGAGTCTAGAAGGTTCTGGAAAGTTCAATAAGTTTAGATAAAGCTATAAAAAGTTCTAGAAGGAGTGACGGATTATGTCGGTGAGTTTAGAAGGTACCGGAAAGTTCTATAAGGTTCGATAAAGCTGTAGAAAGTTCTGGAAGGAGTGGTGGAGTACGTCACTAGGTCTAGAAGGTTCCAAAAAGTTTTATAAGGTTTAATAAAGCTGTAGAAAGTTCTGGCAGGAGTAGCAGAGTACCTCGGTGAGTCTAGAAGGCTGTGGAAAGTTCTAGAAGTTTGGATAATCTTAATTTTCAACATATATTATTAAAAAAGGGTACAATATGCATGCCGCTAAAACTCAAAGATGAGTCCCTGTACGATAACGGGAATTATATTGTGTGGTAGCCCTCTATCCCCCATCCGTGAAGAAAGTTCCCGTTTTTACCTAAAGGGCGTGCTTTTAAAGATATAAGGGTTTGAAGTTTCACCCTCTTGAAATTTCTAGAACAGATCAAAACATTCCAGAGTATTCTTGAGCATTCCACCACATTCCAGAACATCCCGGAACATTCTGGAATGTTGTGGAGTGTTCGGGAATAGGATGGAACGATCAAGAACATACCGGAACATCCCAGATCATTGTGGATTATTACAGAACACTCCTGAATGTTGTGGAATGATTTGGACCATTATTCTGGAACATTTGAATTCGTTTTTTGTACGGGGCTACCCATATGGAGTATATAAAGCAAGATCCGTCGTGGATTCGAACGTCAATTCAATCTCATATCAACTACTTGAGCGAAGCCGGACACCCCAGTCAGAGTATTTGGATAATTCCACAACGTTCCAGAATAACCCGGAACATTCTGGAAAATTGTGGAATGTTTGGGAATAGGGAATCGGGAACATCAATGTGAAACATTCCACAACACTCTCGAATGTTGTCCCGAGCCAAGCCGGGTAACCCAGCTAGTTATTAATAAAGAGGCTTTTCTAAAATATTGTCCTCCCTTATTTTCTCTCTTTCATGTTTTAAGTCTTACTTGGCAAGAAAAAAAAGATGACTTCAAAATAAACTACTTACTCGGCAGTGAAATGGCAAGTTGCCAACATTCAATATTTATTATTATTTTATTTATTGATAAACTAACGTTTAGACAAGATTTTTATGCATAGCACAAAGGGTAACAATTATTATAAGCAATAATTATCAGCCTGAAACACTCATCTACATTGAAAAATCTTCCGAGAAAAGATACTTGCCGCCAACGGGACTTGAACCCGTGTCCTTCTGATTGCCGGTCAGCTGCTCTTGACCACTGAGCTATGGGGGCTTATCAAATACCCGCCAAATAATTCAATATATACTAGTGTTTCATTCAACAATTACTGCTTATTATATTTTTTCCACCTGAAAACAACCAACTTTATTTTTGCGAGAGAGACATTGTAAGTGTTAAATCCCTCGCTAGGTGGCGTCGAGACAAATTATGACTACATTTATTGGGGAAATACTTAAACTTGTCATATATATATGGATACTATATTCTATGTACATATAAGCTATTTGTTTCTAACAAATAAATAAATAAACATTCGTAATATTGTAGTTATCAACGGCGGATAATATTATCTTGTTACCTACAATCGGATCGTTGCTCTTCAAAAACTGGCGATTGAATCGGTAAATTGAACATTCCCCAAACGATTGTCGTCTTGTTGTGGAAATATCTTCGATCTACAATACTCTAGGTCATTGGGAAATACGAATTAAATTTATGTTTATGAGGTGTACATATAAAAATTTAAATGCTACATATGGCGTGATACAAAAAGAAAGTAAATGTAAGACTTTATCCATTCCTCTTTTCCCACTTTTAACCCGATTGAATGAGCTTTAAACAATCGAATGTAAACGGACGTAAATACAGAGAGTCCAATGTACTACGTTCACCCACATTCGTTCATTGTGTGCAGATATGCGCCAGTCACGTTATGGCACTCCTGCCATGCTGCCTGCTGCCTGTTTCCTGGAATCCCGGGGACCGAACTTACCCTGTGCCCTGTGACGTACCCTGTACCCTATGCCTAACTGTGCCCCGTAGGGAACAAGGTAGTTGGGTGAATCAGGGGACGTATTGATCCTGCGTAGGTATTTAGGCCAGACAACACAACACAGGGCGTTATCTACCGCGGGGTACCTATCTAGGCTTAACTATCTTGGGTCGATAATGTGGGGAAAGTGTGTGCAATCAATGCAGCCTAGTAGAATCCCTTTTTAAATTTTATAGTCTGCCCTTATGATGAAAACTGTAACGCTGTACGAAACGTTGGCTAAAGAGGGAGGAAGCGCTACACGGCATAAAAACCCAAAAAGTAATCGCGATAATACCTTTAGCCATGAAAATCTCACATGATTTTATCATTAGTATTTTTAGATAAGTTAGGTGAGGAATTTCTCACCTAACTTATCACAATCCTCACCCCATGAATCCGGACACCCTTGTTAAGTCACCAAATGCAACGAACCACTTGGAATGACGTAAGGCAGAGGTGTTGGTAATCCAATAGATGGTACCCACCCTTTCCTCCTGTGCAAACAATTTTTTTTTTGTATAAAAATATACAGTGGGTCAAATTCTTTCATTCGATCGCCTCTCTTTGTTTGTCCTCATTCACATCCTTTGGCTTTAGATTTCGTTCATTTTATAGATATAATATAAATACTATTAAACATTTAACGATTCGCTGATTTAGTACCTGCCTACTCGAAGGTGTTAAGAGCATTATTTTTTCACCAGCTCTGCTAAAATAATCATTTCTGATTGGGGTTTTGGTCAAACAAAGCACGATGTTACGTTTTTTGGCGTTTTTATTGTTGTTTTGACTGGAAATTATTATACTTTGTCGATGCGTCAAACACTGGGCTTATTTTAAACTGATTGGGGTCTTCAAAATTGAGGTAAGAGTGATGCAAACCTTCATTTTTAGGGACTGAACGTGCATACTAATCAGGTAAGCAAGTATTAGTAAGAGATAAATGCAGCAAATTGAGGTAAAAAGGTTGATGGGTCATACACACGATATTTTAAATAAATTACGTGAGATTTGAAAAGGGCCTTTACGTACTGCAAATACAGAGTACTTTTTTAATTACCAGTAATTTTGTACAATTTTTAATTTAAAATTTAGGCAGATAAACTTTAATAGTAATACCTACGTAACTGAAAATGCTTAAAAATAGGTAGAAACTAAATATTGCTGAGTGACAGTTTTTACAAAAATTTAAAATATTACAAAATCTGATCATTGATAAATAGCAGTTATTATTTTAGGTTATTTAATTTCTTATTTGGGTCAACACTTGGGGTGGGTTGTTACGAAGAATTTGAACAAATTTAAAACTTAAACTTCAAGTTCAGTGAAAATTCTATTCAAGTTCTGACATTATTGAAGTGAAAACTTCTTTAGCACCGTTGTTATTTGAAACTCGATGAAAAGAAAAAAAGCGACATTAAAAAGAGACAAACACATACACCTATAGCACTTAGCCTGTGAGATAATGAGATTGTATAATCGGTCTCCTCTTTGTGCAGTGCTTCGTAGTCTTCCCACTCTTGTCTACTTTGGTTTTCTGAAGGTTTCACTTCTACCGCGTGTGAATTGCATTGCACACTCTGATGTTTTCATCATTGGCCGGTTACTTCACAGTCCTGGTACTACTGTAACAGAACTTGAATAAGGCTTTCACAGAACTTTAATTTTAACTTAAATTTTTTGTCTTAAATTGTTTGTCTTAAATTTAGCAGACATTCGCAGATGAATTTAACAAACGAATATTTTTTCAAAATTCATAGTTTGCTGTGTATCCAAAAAATCTTCACTAACGTCGCCACCTACTACAAATCAGAGGCGGTTCATGGTCTTTTTAACAGGGGGTTCAGAAATCCAAGAGAAAATATATCTAATGCAGTGCAATGCACGTTGCTAATTATTATTGTTTTTACAGCAAGAATAATTACGTGGAATATATAAGTGGACGCGGAGGCCTTTTATTTTTAATTTCCAACCTTTTTTCATTTATATTATTAGCATTATTTTTTATATACACAACACTGTGTTCAAAGATTTAAAAAAAAACATTACAATATTAGCGACAACCTATAAACGCAACCGTTTTCAATTTGATATCCAAAACAATACCGAAGTAAGTTTAACAATAAATTACATAACTAGCGATTTGACAATGCGACATTTGCCGAAAATAATATAAAAAAGGGGAATATAAACGCTAGAAATATTTTGATTCTCACGCCTTCAAAATTTTTAATCGAGCACCTTTTTTGCACGAGGCAAGTACGCGCCAAAGTGATTTTAATTTATTTTGTGCATAATTTCATAAGAATGAAAAAAGTTAAATCATAAAAAGGTCAAAAATAGTCTTAGCCATAAAGGGGTATTTTTTAAAATTGATTCTCATATTACTTCATAGTTACTCAAGTCATGAAAAACGTATCTTTAGTAGTTTACGCTTATATTTTTTGTTTGGTAAATAATAATTTTATTGTAATTCCAATCCGTACAAAAAGTAGTAAAAGGTTCAATTTATCCGTAGCATATTTTTTGATGTTCATAATGTAAACCAATTCGTAGTAAAGATTAATATAAATAGTATCTAAATAAGATTTCGAGTATAGCTTCATCCGGTGCAAAGGCAATCAATGGTATTCTGCGACGAACTCGATCGGTACAATTCGTGAAAGATCGGAGATCACGTGGTCCCTACTCGTGATCGCAACGCACAGGGGGCGCTTGAATTTGGTAACGAAATACATAGTTTCGTTCAAATCACCGTCGGAGGGATCTGTATGGGCCTGGATATTTTTCTATACAGAATTTTGCGCGTAAAGGGCTAGCGAGACTATCAAGCGGCTTGACTCAATCACGTAGTTTGTTGTCTATGGCTAGAGTTTTGACAGCATTTTGACCGTCTCCAGAGGTGGCTTGACGCTTGAGCCAAGCATTACGCAATAATCTACGTTATTGCGCAACGCTTGAAGCGAATTTATATTTTTTGAGCGTAGACAACAAATCATAGACAAATAAGTATCTAAGTGGTGATTTTAGATATTACGTATCACGTAAAACGTTTATAAAAATTAGATTAAATTATTACAAAATAGGTTTTAATTGTTTTTGTGTTTAATGTGTAGAAATCCATCGGATTTTTCTTTTAAATTAATGTAAATATAATTTAATAATGTTATTACGTCAATGTTATATTAAAATATAACATTTATTATAACATAACAAATAATTATTTTTCTTTACTAGATTCCACCTCGCACAAAAATCACTTTCAACTACCGAAAATGACAAGAAGCCATAGACAAAGGAGTAGTATATTCAAGTACATACATAAGGCTTGGCTCAACGGCTTGAAGCGCGCATCAAGCTGTTGAGGCAAGCATTCATAGACAATAACGGAAAATAAATTTACGTGCTGGCCGTCAAGCCGCTTGATAGTCTACAAGCGTTCTGGCAAGCATTTGTCTATGCCTAGATGTGATTTTCGATAGTTTGTTTGGTTTACTTATGGTTGACAGTGAATTTTGCGCGGCTGAAATAAAATGGAACATAACGGAGACAAAGCATTCTTAGCTCTTGGGTTATCTTTGTATTTTAGTAAAAATAAACGAATTTGGTGTCAAGAATGGTACATTTTGTGATCCCGCTTTACTCATAAGCATTTACAAAGCGTATTACAGGCACGGCACCAAATGATTACTTACGCGCATTTTTTCAAAATAGATGACCGTACCTACTTACGAAGCATTGTTGTATATTTCCGTTGATATTATGAATAAATGTTATAATTAATATTTTAATATAACATTAATTATTGATAAAGTTGATAAAGGAAAATTATTTATTACCTATTTCTCAGATGTTCACAAGACCTAAACAATATTTTAAATCAGTCAAAGCAGTTACATCATCAATACGAAAACAAAAAATACTTGCAGAACTGAATACTTAATACCATTAATAGCAGTTACAATATTATTAAACAATGAGAGAAAAAAAAATACTTGCAGAACTTAATAATAAATAATACTAGCTGGTACCCGGCATGCGTTGCAATGCCATTCAGAGAAATAAATTAATTCTCCCTGCACGTCCTTTCCCGTGCATCCCCGTTGACATCCCGAGTCCCTTTCCGAGAATACTGCACAAGAGTCCCAACTGCTCCCGTCTGGAGCCAGCGAGACTATGGTATCACCGATCGGGGTATGTTGTGAGGCTGAAGGTAGTGGGGTGGGGAAGAAGATTGGAAAGAGGAAGGTGGGGAAGTACCTGACTATTTAGATCTGGTCACCAATCACGGCTTATGCCATTTCAAGCAACGTTTCAATTCTGAATGGTGGTCTACCAGGGCGATACTTAGAGTATCTTCCAATCTGGAACGTGCCGCAAATATACTTTATATTATTTTAAAGAAAAAAATTGTGAAATAACACAAATTAATCAAATAAAATTTATTTGACACGCCGGGATTCGGTCCCCGACCTTCGATTTACGAGTCAAGAGCCTTACTTACGTCAATTTTTCTTTCCGTAAGATCTTTCCACAAAGTATCGGAAGACTTAAAAAAACTTTCAATTCCTTCCCCTCCCTCCAATTTTCTTACTTTTTCTTTCCGGAAGAACCTTCTACAAAGTATTAGAAAACTAAAAAAAAAAAGATGAATGAAGTAGGTAAAGTGGTTCTGAAGTTATAGCGTGACCAAGGGAAACAGGGATTCATTTGTAGAAATTCATCTGATTTTTCTACAAATTAAACACAAAAACAATAATTAAAAACGTAGAAATGCTTCTGATTTTACTTTTAAATTACCTAACGTAAATAATATTTACATTAATTTAAGAGAAAAATCAGATGCATTTCTACAAATTAAACACAAAAACAATTAATTCTTATTTTATATTAATTTTATCTAATTTATAGAATTTTTTCATGATGCGTAAAAAATGTAACAAATTTTGAAAAAATCTTTTCTTTTATGTCGAAGAACGCTAACTATTAATGTACATGGGGTCCTATTTTATGATTCTGCGATTGTTTCGAAAATGTAATTAATTTCAAGAAATGGCCAAGATCATCTATGAGTGATAGCCAAATAAATAATTAAAAAAAAAAAAAACAATTCGTATCAAGCTCGCCGCCAGCACGTAGCTTGCTTCAAGCGTCCTCGGTAGACTGTCAAAACGCTTGGCTCAAACGAAAACTACGCGCAGTGTTGCCAGCTTAACAAAAAACTACGTGCTTGAAAGAAATTGCTATTGATAGTGTCGGAATCTCTTAACACATCTCGCACAAAAAAGATATAGGTACCGATTTCAACGCAGTGGCGCGAGTTTTAAATACGGATTTTAAAGGAGCCCTATTTATAGTGTGCTTATGAAATTGTTTTATAATGATTACAAACTTGTTTTATAATAATATTATTTGTATATTAGTATAAAACAAGTTTCTTTTATTTTATCAGCTTTTTAATGGGGGTTCAGCGCACAAACGCACTTTAGAGAAAACCGCCACTGCTACAAATTGAAGTGTGTCAAGCTGTATAATATATTTGAATCGTT
Source organism: Limnephilus rhombicus (assembly GCA_929108145.2). NCBI lineage: Eukaryota > Metazoa > Arthropoda > Insecta > Trichoptera > Limnephilidae > Limnephilus > Limnephilus rhombicus. The sequence continues at coordinate 50,997,300 of OV815280.1, read as the reverse complement.
ACCACTGAAACATCACAAAATAAATAAAGTAAAAAAAAAAAAATTGCTTAAAAACTTTTACAGACGTTTTTCTAAAATATTCTAAAATTGCACACAGCACATTGTGCGCCGTGTTCTTGAATTCTTCAGTATAGACGCAGTTCACCTTTTAGCTAGTTATAATATCAGGGCACCATAAATCTCGCGGTTAGTATGGCATAAACCTACTTCTATGGCGTTCCCCGTAACATTGTTTGCATCGCGTGCCTCAGTTCCGATCGCATAAATTTCTATGCAAGCTCTTTTTATTCCACCACCGCGCTCTTTCCTTATTTACAACAACTAATCTCGATACCGCGGGTCTCCTCGATGCTTCTGTGGTCCTGGTAAGCTAATTAATATAAAATTCAATACACAATGTTTTTATTATGCTACTTTTTGATCTCTGAACATAAAATTGAAGAAGACCACCGATACCACCACATAAGTACCACCGACAGAGCCACTATAACCCTCCCCTTTCCCATAAATGTATAAAGCAAATAAGGTTACAAGAGAGTTCAATATATAGTTCAACACATAAGAGAATTCAATATGGCAAGTCATAAAAAAAAACAATAACTGATAATCATATAGGACGCAAAGCAGACAGCATACTTTTCCCGCGATATCTATCAAATCTAGATATAAATAAACAAAATTTCATACTTTATTTTACATAAGATTGTTAAAAAAAATATAGCTTATTTTAGAGTTTACGGAGGTGGAATCATATGAATACTGCACAAGAGTCCCAACTGCTCCCAACCGTCTCTCGTCTCCCAACCGTCACAGTGAGACCATGGCATTTGGGCTATATGGGATGGGATTAAAGGTAGTGGGGAAGAGATGGGGAAGAGGAAGAAGGGAAGTACCCGGCTATTCAGATCTGACCACCAAAAAATTGAATATAGCCATTTCAAACATCGTTTAAATTCTGAATGGTGGTCTTACATCAGGGAGAAACTGAGAGTATTTCCCACTCCGGAACGTGTCGCAAATAAACCTTATATTATTTTAAATGATTTAATTGTGGAATAACATTAATCATTAAAATAAAATTTACTTGTGCACGCAAGGATTTGACCCGCGACCGTCGGATTGCTTGTCGAGAGCTTGACTCCATGCAGAAACGGGCGGTCCTCTTGATAGAATCCCCCATCTTAAAAAGCTGATTGTAATCTTTAGAGGACAGGCATCAGGCAGTTATGGTGTATTGTTATACCGGTATTACAATGGAAGATGCTTCGAGGAACTAGCGTCATTGATCCCATCGGCACCGGTGCATAATAGGGAAACGCCCGTCCAACATTTACACGGTTGACATTTGTCACACGAGAATGGGTCGTTTTCACGACTCGTTGTTGATAAGAGTAATTATATCCGTATAAAAATCAATTCTTTCAAGAAAGGCATACGAGTAGAATATTTGATCGGTAATTCAATCCAATACAATATACTGCAATTACCTGACTAGCTAATTTACAGCATGAGCTATAGAGTTATGAAACACAAACATGACAAGCCAAGACAGTTTGTAAGTACATATAACGTAAGTACAATATAATTTCAAGTGTTCTAAATAAAAGTGAGTTGCAAATCTGACGAAGCCGGGAAGAAGTAACTAGTAACCACCGGTTAATAGCGCATTAACATGTTCATAAATTAAAGTTTTAACTAGGGGTTTAAGGTTTAACCGAAACTTTAAGCGCAGTTGAACCTCGTTAGTTAACCTCGGTAGTCGAGAGGTGCAGCTGAAAAATGTGCACCAGACTGGAATGATAAGGTATTAGAGTGTACCTGCAATAAACTCTATATACAGTGGTAATGAGGAAACTAATTGGCGCACCTCCCCCTCTCGTCTCCGCACCCCTCCACCACTTAACTTACAATCCTCCGACTAACCCCAAATAATAATTACATAAATATAGACGGAAGTGTGGATTTTTGTCGCTAATAATGTCAAAATGTGTTTTATATTTAGGGACAATTGCTGTTCTAATGTTTTTAAAATATGTATTTAGATCTATTTGAATTTCGATTTTATTTCTTGAGTGAATGTATGAATGTAGTGTAAATTAAACGGCTTTCCGACTTCCGATGTGGCTGTAACTCGGCAGATAGATTTGTCGTCGATGACAATGCAATCTATTAACTTTTGGTTGCAATCACGCAAACACACATGGACATATACGCATTTCTCTGAAGTTGGACGACATTACAGCACTTAATAAACTCAATAAATGTCGGTCTTATCCAATCGAGATTTGGCTCGGTTGGTTGAGTGACGACGAGGAAGGTTCAAGAAGTAAAATGATCAGAACATAGCGAATCAGTACCTAGGTACCTAGATTGCATGACAGATATAATGGCTAAATACATAATACTCAGAAGTAGCGGAAGTATTTAATTGCTTAGAACTCAGAATGCAATTACAAGTAGGCTCTATTAGCAGCTAATATCTGGAATCATTCATTGCTAATGCAAGCTAAATTGACTTCACTATGAGTAAATACATCTTTTATTACCTTCCTGTTACCTACCCAAGTAAAAATAATTAATGCTTTTATCATTCCGACGCCTTTCTTTACCTACAACAATTTTTATTTATGACAGCTGTTGATATAAAGTCTCGGCAATAAAAAGCGCACTCCAGTTCATAATATAGTATTAGACATTTACTTACAAAGTTCTTTTTAACATGACTAGCAATTTTTTGTAACGCTACGCGAATTATTAATTAATATTAATTATTAAACACAGATCGGGCCCTCGTGGTTCAAGACTTCTTTAGGACCTAAAAACTTCTTAGTTCATTGGCTGAATTGTGGCAGGAAGATTAAGGAATCACATCGTATTTATAAAAATTGTAAAAACTAATACATTGAAAACAAACAAAAAACCAAACTATCAAGTGGACATGACCGACTGGGTGAGAAATCTTACCATACGATGATTGATTTCTAAAACCATTACCAGGGGGTCAGCTAAGTGCCGAACCAGCCAATTATACACTTTATGTCGCAGAGTGCAACGATAGGTAGTTATTGATTTCAAATAGCAATAGAGAAAATCATTTATAGATTTGCATTTATTGAACAAATTGTACATCCAATGCAATGTGACGACGAAAAAACTGTCTAAAGATGCGAAGCTAGCAGTCCACAATGGAGTGCTGGTACCAACCCTGATGTATGGCAGTGAGGCACGGTACTGGCAGATTAAGGATGAATGGCGTATGTGTGGTAAAACCATGGTATGCTTGCATGCAATGCAAGTAAGCGTAAGGAGTAAGATTAAGAAAGGGTTCCTAAAGATTGTTTGGGCATTTATAGCGAATAATCGAAGAAAGGAGTGTAAGGAGACAATATGACGCAAATTTTCATGGTCAAAGAAGTCGGGGACGCCTCTGGAAGACATGGAAGATCGAGTGAATCAGATACATCAGTCGGGGCATGTCAAGAGTCAGAATAATAGAAGGGTATGTATGAGACGATGAAAGTGCATGAGGAAATGAGTGTGTGACAAGACCGTGTTGTTTTGTGGTCTGTCCTCTCTGCCTACCCCTCAGGAAACGGCATGATGGTTAGTTAGTTAGTTATGTAACGACGAATACACACATTTTACCCTTTGGATAGTGAGATAAAATATGTTTCATTTATGAAATAGTTGGCTAACCTTAAATAATTGAGTTTAATTTCGGTGTCAGCATTTAGAATTCAGAATATTTGAGTTCCCTTGGTTTAATCAAGGAGACATCTTTATTTATTACCCAGGGGTCACTTCCGGTGTTAATCGGATGTGGAAGGAGAGAACGGAGGGGAGAAACAGGGGAAGGGGGAAATATAATTAGTTTCAGGATGAAAATCGACGGTGGGGATTTGCCGGAAAATATCAAAAAGCAAAAAGCCTTTATCGTTTTAAATTTTAAGCTGAAATTGAGAGGGTGTTCAATGATACGGCGTTATCAAAGTTAAGGCAAAATAAGATGGAAAAATACGCCGGAGATGCTAAGAAAAAGCAGGCATGAAGAAGACAAATTAATAATGGAAGTAAAAAGTATAATATGTTGCCGATGGAAATATTTGCATTTGGTAATGAACACTTGGGAAGAAATCGGAAAAATACATACAAGTAAAACACGGATGAACGAGATAAACGATCGTCCACGAAAATATTAGGTATTTTAGCATCATCTACAGAATGTGTAACCAGAGGGTAGAGTGCAGTTTACAATTTGGTAGGTTGATTTTGGTCGAAGATGGGTACTGCTTTCCAGGAATTGGATAACCAATACCTCTGAACAGTCTTAGTCTGGTGACTTGGCTGGAGTACCTGGGTTCATGTGCTTTGTCCATGCTTTGGAGGCGAATGCTTCTGCCCACCGGCTGCGTGAAAGAGAGACCCTTTAAACTACCCAGCCAGACTCTATCGCCTTGCTTTGCGTGGATTTATACGTCATTTCTGGACCCACTGATCCCCAGATTATACTAGATCCTACCCACCTCTTCCACATTTTTCCTTACCAGAACTTCATCTCCTTACATCTCTTAAAAAGAACCTCCGCACATCATTACCAAAGATAACGTAGGTACTGAGGGAAATTGTAAGTGTGGAATATAGTAAAAACACGGGGGACAGTCCAGAAAATGGGTTTGAGCAGTACAAGCAAGCAGAAATTTAATGTCTTCTTCAATTCAAAATTAACAGGTTTCTTTGTTTTAACCACGTTTCTCTATACATATAAAAATCAATCTCTGTTTCCCTTGGTCACGCCATAACTTCAGAACGACTTTACCTATTTCATTAATCTTTTTTAAAGTTTTCTAATGCTTTGTAGAAGGTTCTCACGGAAAAAAAATTAAGAAAATTGGATAATTTCAGAAAACTTAACGACTATTTTAACTTCGCACGTTTGACAGTTGCGCATTTGATGAATCTGAATTTAGCAGACAGCTGTTTATTTTTGTAACAAAAGAATTGTCTACGGATTTTTTAAATTATAGATATTTTAAATAGGTACCTGTGTTAGGTAACAAATTAGATTGATTGTCATTATAATATTCGAAAATGAATATTTGTAATACATGAAAAATTAAAATAAATAAAAAAATTGTCATAGGTGGCAAGCGAGCTGTTTGAAAACTGAATGTACTGGGATTGAATATATGGAACGCGGGAGGCGGGTTGGCAAGAAGGGGAGGTGGAGAGGGGAGAAAGTAGGCGGGGAAGGTGAAAGGGGAACGCGGGAGGGGAAGGGTATGCGGGAGGGGAACGGGGACGCACGGGAAAGGACATGCAGGAAGAAACAATTTATTTCTTTGAATACGGCATTGTAACGTATGCCGGGAACCAGCTAGTTGTTTATAAAAAAACCGACATGTTTCGTGAGCGATAGGTTTATTTAAAACCAAAGAAATAAATAATTAAATGTCTCAGCAGTCCTAAAATATGGAATCACAAATTATTAGGCATCCGTAGAATATGCACTCAGCGACTTGTGAACCATTTTATCTTCGTTCGTAAACATAGCGTGCATTAGCTTCATTATAACAAAAGGAGGGCCTTTTTATATCGCTAATCCATAAAAAATAACCCAGTTTAGAAAACATATTACGTTCTCACACGGGTTTGTATCAGGGGGCCATAATCCGCAGGAGGTAAACCGCGATTATCTTGTCAAGGTAAAAATGGATATCAATATTCATTAAAGCAGGAGATATGAATCGCATTATGCCACCGTTGTCTAGGCGACGCGATGGCCATAAATCTGTTGGGTGGGGCCTACCTCTGTAACCTCTAGCTACCTCCAGGAACTAGGGTGCCACAGGGTTGCTTCGTACAAGCGATAAGGACGGGATCCTTGTAAATTGGCATTTTAAAATTTATGTAAAACACTCTTCTGGTGTCATGTGACCCTGGTATTTGGATTAAGGGAAACTGGATTTTATCAAAGTTTTTTTTTATGATTTTGACAGGAAAGTAGACAAATAACTTGAATATGAGATATAAACAATATTACCGACACTCAATCGACAATTTGAAACAGAAAAATACAGTCACTTTTAAGAATTGAATCCAGGATCTTAGCATGGGCTGCCACTGAGCCAATGGGACACTATATTCAGTCATAATTAACTAAGAACTAACAACATTGTATTCATTTTGTTAAAGCACATTTTGTTGGTTGCTATCTTTTTGCACGATTGCAAGATTCATCTCGGACTGAATGCTATCTAGATAGTGTCTTGAATAAATTTATCCATTTTCATGTAATGTGCGACATCTATTGAATATGAGTTGAGGAGTTTAGCATAAACATAAGACAAATTAGATCATTCTATCCAGAACAATAATTGAATGATGCACAAATGTTAAGGTTTAATTCGATCACAACAGGGAGAGAAATAAGGATTACATTACATAACTATTTTTTTAAACTAGTTTTTGCCTCTGTGTCCCACAAAATACTGATCCGAAAACTTCATGCTCTGGGAATCAGAGCAAATATGTTGAGCTGGCTAAGTAGTTACGTATCAGGTAGAACTTTATTTGTAAAAATTAAATCTTTTATATCCAAACCATTTTCCGCCAATAGTGGCGTACCGCAAGGTAGTCATCTTGGCCCAATTTTATTTCTTGTTTTTATAAACGACATAATCAACTGCTTTAAAGACGTCAAAGTATTGCTTTTCGCTGATGACATTAAATTATATAAAGAAATAACAATCCTTAATCACTGTGAAATTCTTCAATCCAATATAGACATGCTAAAAATTTGGTGCTTGCAAAAAAATCTATATTTAAATGTAGAAAAATGCAAAACTTTGACCTTTTCCCGAAAAAAAAACATCACTGTTTTTCGACTATTCAATAAATAAAATAAATTTTGAAAGAGTATCGGAAATGCGGAATCTTGGCATAATAATGGATGAGAAACTAGACTTCACGGTTCACATTCAACAAACTGCAAATAAGGGTATGAAAACATGAGGATTTGTATTAAGAACAATTAAAAACTTTGAATCGTTACAAATCATTAAACTATTGTACTCATCCCTTGTTAGAAGCCTAATAGAATATAACTCCATAGTCTGGTCGCCTTTCTACAAAATTCATATTCATACTATTGAAAGAATTCAAAGAAAATTTCTACGTTTTGTAAATTTTAAACTTAACATACCTTTAAAGCACATAAATTAACCGTCACTAATGAATACTTTAAATATTCCAACATTAGAAAACAGACGAAAAATAAACGACCTAACCATTTTATTAAAATTATTAAACTCTAAATTCAACAGTTGTGAACTCCTGCAATTAATAAATCTACATGTACCTACACGAACAACTAGAAAAACATTGACATTTTATATACGTACATCTCATTCGAACTATGATTTACATTCTCCAATTCAACGTTTACATAGTCTTGGTAACAAATACTTAAGAGGAAACCGGGTGGTGTTTTTTCCATACAAACGTATTCCTCATTTCCCTCTCTGAATTTTGACACTAGAGAAAATATTTTTTTTACATAATATGAATATTGACCGCAAGCGTGTCGGTACGTTTTGATTTTTTTGATAAGTTACTTTTTATAGGAGTTATAACCCTTCAAAAATTGTTAAAATTGCCTTTTTTTAACGCCATCAACAAACGTTCAGTATACAAATTAGACGATGTATTTTTAAAAAAAGCAAAAGGTACAGACATAGAATGTTTTCTTCCAATACATTTGGTAAAAAAAATCTTGGAAATTGGTTCAGTTTTGGAGTAGAAAAATGAGGACTACAAAACCTCGATTTTGACAATTTTATTTGGGTATTATCAGGCTGAGGTGCATGTGTCCCTTTCTCTCAGTATTCGGGGGTGAGGGGGGGCGGAGAGGGTTTTGTTGAATACGTATACAGTCAACGAAGTGATGTGACATTCTCAATAATTATATCGATACACTAGTCCACTAGTGTTGTCATGTCCCGAGTTATCGATGTTTTTTTAAAATTATTTTTCTGTTTGGTGACTTATTTTGAGTGTGCCAATACTTACCGAGCTTATTTACTAAAGTTATTGTGACAAATTTAATTTGTTTACGTCAAATAAATTAATGGAAAAAAATTGAAAAAAAAACACCTGTTACAGACAGACCCCGAGATGATTCCGTTCCGTATTGCCGAGTTGGATATGGAACACAAAAATTAATTAAAATATTTTTTGATAACTTTTGAAGGTTGTACTCAACATAATATTATCCCTTTATAGGACACTTTTTTTAAGATACAACTACCGAACCAAAAAAAAACTTTTATATTTGACTAAATATATTGTTCTAGATTTTTTTTTCAAAAAAATTATATTTTACAAGAAAATGTGTGATGGTAAGTACATACACCACTGATCGTTTGATGGAATGCTGGTACAGCGTATGTTCAGTGGTACATGCATCTACCACATGTTGTTGAATCGATTATGTTATTATAATATCATATTATACAAATGAATATTGAAATCTATGTATAAGAGGCACCATATTGTTTATTGTGCTACATATTAGGTACATACACATAACTAGTTTAGTTTTTATTTAACTTTTTTAATACGTTATATTATTACAGAAAAATGCACTTTTGGGAATACCTCCTACATCACTTGACATTTTCAATCTTCTTCAATGATCTAATATTTTTTGTTTTTAAACGCTTTATTGTAAAAAAATTACTGTTTAACATCTACACAATGAAATTAAAACAATTTATGGTCCAGACCTTTCCCTCGCCGGTAAATTTCTTGGTATGCGACCGTCAATTATTTCTGGTAAAAGGCATTGGTGGTAGAAATTTTCTAACAGTGGAACGATTTTTTGCCAGATTTCATCGTCCCTCTCAATTTTTTCATACAGCAAACCTTTTGGACTCCACACAACAAAATAACAATAATTACGACGAGTAATATGTAACTGGCCTTGTACTTGGTAGAAGTAATTATGATTCCGTTTTAATGTTAAAGAATGGTCTTCCAATTTACAGTAATCAATTATCTTTTGTGCAATTCCCTCTTCTGGTGACATATTTGCTATACTATAAGGGCATTTAATTTCAATTATAGAATCCTCACCGATAAGGCCATCCGGACTTGCCGCTAAAAAGTTTTTGGTTTTATCGATAAATAGCCCACAAGCGGATACCTGATTTTTTTGAAAATTGCTCTATTGCTAGGCTTTCATTTTCTTTTCCATAATTTGTGGCCATAGTTCCTTTGAATTGTGAGTACAGTAAAGAGTTTAGTACTCCCGTAACTGAAGTTTTTTGCCGAAGCTTATATATTTTTCCAAAGTTAGACGCCGTTATCCGCTTACGTCTTTCAATTGCCCACAGATTGTTATTGCTTTGGCCTACCGTATTCCGTTCGAGCTCTTCCTTATTGGTTGAAGATAATTCTTTGAGAAATTCCTTTTTTTTCGTTTCAAATATTTCAGGTGGCATATCTGGTTCTAATTCCAATTGACCATAATTTTCATCGGGCCCTGTAACTTTTTTTCTTTTTTCTGTCGTATTTTCATTATACTTTAGTTTTTTTTTTCGACACATTTGTTTATTCTCCTTCGAACGTCGTTTTCTCTCTATAAAGTGCTTCGTGTATTTGCCGGGACTGTGGCCTTGGATTTTCTTTTGTATTCTTGAATGGGTTGCCAATTCACTATTCCACGAAGTTACTGCTCCAAAACATCTTGCTTGGTAAGATCCTCTTGTAGTAAAATTTACCCTTTTTCCACCTATAAATTTGGCGATAACGTTGTTGAATTGCTCCACAGTGTTATTTGTCACGTCAATAATAAGACTTTCTGCATTTGCTATTAGAGACAATAAGAATTGTTGGATATCAGTCCATATTCCACAATCTCGAAGATCGCTTACTAAATTTGGATCATCAGTATACTTCTCCGGCTTGCAATAGTACGATGCACAATTTTTATGATCACCAAACACATGATTTGCGGTATTTTTTATGTCCATTTTCAAATTTTTTATTTTATCACTTTGTACTGTGTTTTCTTGCTCTTTCCTGTAATTTATTGCTCCAACTACAGCTCTTCTCATGCGTAAAACGTTTGCTTCAACCTTTTTCCTTATATGAACTGGTACAAAGCCTTTAGCGTTGTTGGTTTTTTTTCCAAGTGCTTTCATTTTGTTGCAAAAATTGCGGAGTAAGTGATTTTTGCACTCTATTTTTTGTACTATAAGGTTAGGACCATATGGCATTTGTTGCATTATTTTTTTCATGATGCTGGAGTCGCCATCACCAACTAGTTTGTTAAATTTCAATCCATGCATTTCCATGCTTCTCGAGAACCCTTCTGCTATAATGTGGGCTTCCATGGCATTAGCACTGTCACGCCAGTTTATGAAGCACCTGTGCTCAGAAGCAACTATGTGTAGTTTAGTAGCTCTAGCACATATGCAGCAGTATGAGTTTCGCACTCCCAGAAATAAAACCTTTTTAGTTCGTAGTCCAACTATGCACCCTGCGCCAGATGAGGAGCTAAATCCACTTTTGTACGACCTCTTTGCCCAGGAGCCATCTGCAACCACCGTTACCAAAGGATAGCCACCCTCGTCTACGTCACCGTTTAAAATGGCTAGCCTTTTTTCTTCTTCACCAGCTGCGATCATTTCTTCTAAGGCACATTCTTCAATTGTTGGCGCTAAACATTGTTCTATGTTCGTGTAAGTCTTACAATCCATATTTGGCATATTTAAAACCCCACAAATTTCATTCCATTGTGAATACCCATTTCCTGTACACATCACTCCTTCGACGACAGCAGTATTTATAGACATTTTCCGTTTCGGGTCTTCGGAGTGAATGTATTCTATTTTCTTGCACATTTTGCACTCGAAAACATACTGGCTTAGAAGACCATTTCGTCGTTCCTTCATAAATTTTAAATCGGAAAATGTGCAGTTGGTGTGTTCGTGCTTTATATTTGATATCTCCGAAAACAAATATTTTATATCCACAATTCTGCGACCTTCGAAATTATCGGTTTCATCAATATGGTCTGGTTCTATCACCAAATCATCAAGCGTTGTTGATGATGATGAACTTGCGTTTTCATCTATATTTGGAGCAAATGATTCATCCATGGAAGTTTCATGCATTAGTGAAGATGTAGTTAAGTTTCCAAAAGTAGTATCGATGACATCCATATCCCTGTAAATGCAAATGATTTATTTATTTAAATTTGTCCATCCCATTTTCCCGTTATACATGCTACATAATACACGGCTCTCATAGCATAAATCTTTAGGTTTTTCTCGTAAGTCGCTCACGTAAGAGAGTTATGGCAAAATTATCAATGTAAACGATACCCATTGGTAATTTTGCCATAACTCTCTTATGTGAGCAACTTACGGGAAAAAAAACTTTACGTACGTAAAGGTAACCTTAGGAAGGTTCAGTAGTAAGAGTAACAGGAAAGCGATATTTCGACTTACCTAGATGTCGAACGTGGTGCAACATGAATCTGTCGTTTGATACTAATAATCGGTTTTTTTCGTCTAGCAGATAAAAACAAACGCGCTTTGTTTCCATTTCTTTTACCCATTATTTATCTGTAAGAAAAAATTTTTTGAGTTGAAGGTAGGTAATATAGTAGTCGATTTTATGTAACTCAATTTCTAAATACACATATCTTATGCTACGTATATATTTGCGAATAGTGGCGTGCACAGAATTTGAAAAATGAAATTTCGGAAAAAAAATAATTTTCAGCTTCGACAACATCATTAATGTCGTATTTTCAATCTTAGGATTCTAGCCCACTGAAAAATCAGTGCACGCCACTCTTTGCGGACAGAGACGCGAGCCGAACCACGAATTATGGTAAAGGTACGAAGCAACCGCAAGCGGCGCAGCGTTTCGGGCAGTTTGCTTTTGCTTCGTTCCTTTCCCATAATCCGTTGTTCGGCTGGCGTGTGTATACGCAGCCTAAGACGTAGAATAATATTTATTATAGGTTACTAGATATGTTAACAAATGTACCGACTTGCACTAATGCACTTTATGCATACAGTCAAAACTGATGAATTTACGTTATTCAGGGAGAGCCAAAAAACAACAACATTTTTAGCGATATTTATGTTTAATTAAAAAAGGAAATTGTGTTGTAATATTGAGTTTTTATGAATGAATAGTTTATGTTTATAATAATAGTTTATGAATAATTTATGAATAGTTTAGTAGGTATCTACTCACCATATGTCCTATATGTGTAAATCGTGAGAAATGACCAAACAGATTTCAATATTCAAGGGGGTTTCAGGGTCAAAATTCGAAGGTCTGTATTCGACGTAGAATAGTTTCCAGTAAAAAGGCTAGTCAAAAACAGTAGAGTGATGCAGCCAGCGAAAAATAAAAACACTATACAATCACAAAGTACGTGATGTACCTACTGCGCCTATGCTGCCGTTTTATAAAAAAAGATGGTATGAATCTCCCGATATTACTAAACCAAAACAGCGTGCATCTTACTTTACTAATAGTAACAAGATGAATGAACTATGAGCGCAGAAGATATCTATTATATAGGAATACGCACGCTCAAGTCGCGACGCGTATTGACTTATCTGTTGCAGCAGGCAGCAACCTGTATACACGCACCCACAAGTCTCATTGACTTGTGCGTGTGCAGAAGATGAGCTCGGAGCAGGCAGTCACATGTATTTGTAGTAAGTAATAATAATAATAAAGTTAAGTACAATACAATATTAAATAATGTAGACCTCGCTATTTTATTACGAATATGTACCTAGGCACCTACTTAATTTTTGGAATAAATGAATAACAGTAAATGAAATAATAAGAACGCGAAGTCGCTGGCGGGCGCGGCGCGGCGATTCGTGCTTCCAACACCTGCAGCCAATACACCGATAACGCTTTTGCTGTCCCCGCTGAGATGAACGAAATAGAAATAATTTTTACAAATACCTATCGTTAAAATTTCTCGGCGCTCCTGCGCGCTCTTAAACAACATGGATGTATTTGACAATAATTTGAACTTAACAAACTTCAAACGCCATATGTGCCAACTATTCATTTCTACCTATCCCATAAACTAATGTGAACAACTATTTTAACCTTACCTACTTTATCTTAACTCATATATTTTATGGACTATATTTTGTTTCTTATATTTTATGTTACCTGTATTTTGTTAACGCTTATATTTTATGTAACCTAAATTTTGTTTTAAACATATATTATGTTACTTGTATTTTGTAAATACTGTAATTAAAAAAAAATGTACTGCATTCTATGTAAAAGCCCTATGGGCGTTTAAATAAAAAATAAAAAAAAATTAAATATCAGTGAGTAGATCTTTCAGAACACTTTACATTTTTTTTAAATTTCTTTAATAACAGTATTTAATTTATTTTTCAGAAAAAATCCCCTTAAAATGTACGTCGGAAAACACACTTTTCTTTTCCTAGAAATATTTCGACGACGCAGATCGAAAGAGAAAAAAAACGTAAAAAATGACATTTAATTGTATTTTTGGGTTTACTGTCCTTTGTACGAGTAGTATTTCAAATTTCCGCTAGGGAATTATTGTTTAGGATGATGGCGTTTGTCCATTGATATTTAAAAAAAACCTAGTTTTATTGGAATGATGGGGTTTCTTGCAACGACGCTAGTTGTTATTTTATTATTTTTATTTTATTTTATTTATTATGGAAAATCAACAGATATTTTACACTTATAATAATAACATTAATAATATACATAAAATCCAATGACAGATTTTCACATAATTAAAATTATAATTAAAAAGTAAAACAAAAAAAGTAAGGGTCCTGTACCCATAAGAACTTAACAAAAATATAACCTTGAAAATTATTTAAAAAAAAAAAGATATAAAAACACAATATAAACTGTAATAATCTGCTTACAAAATTTCAAACATGAAGTAGGAGTTGTTACAATGATAGGTCACAATGACCTTGGCAAAGATTGTTATACGCGGAATAAATAATAAAAATAGATGAGATATTACTCCAAAGATAGGTTTCAGAACCCTGTACACACTGTTCAAGGATTTGAAAAGAACAAATTCAAAATAATAAAGTGAAGAGATCTACAACGCATTAATTATGGTATTACACAAGGAACAGGTCTTGCAACGATATTATAACTGAATTACGTGTATTTCATTAATAAATACGAGGAAAAGGATGTGGGATGACCGTTTCAAGAATCGGAAAGCTGACAAAACGTCAATAATGAGTTTATTATTATTTTCTTAGAATGTGTACACAGATGAGATGCATATTCAATATCCATCAATTCTAAGTAATGATAATGGAGAGTAAATTGTCACAGAAACAACACGGATCATCACGTAAGAAACACTTTGACTCATAAACGTGTTTAATCTACTTTGCATGTCTTGAGTGGGAGGAATACTTACAACGGACACCACGAGATTTTGTCTCTTCATAGTGAAAAAAAAAAATAGTTAAAGGTTTGCCTAGAATATTTTACAAAGATTAAAGAACCCACGTACTATCCAATTATTAATAATTATCCTAAGAAAACGAACTATCCCTGGTTATGAATCAATAACTTGAAAATATTCGAATGCTCCCTATCATCAACATTAAAACAAAAAGACGCAATTTGTTGTTAGATTAATGTTAATGATATTAGCTTGTCGATTGTTGAAACCGAGACATCTGACTGTGAACCCGATGCTTTGGACTACTCCGCTACGAACATATTTTTTCGTGTCTCCCATCCTTTAATTTATTTATTTATTAATTTACGGACAACAGTCCATTAAAAACCTAATAATAACACGAATAAAAAAAAAAAACAGAGATGACAGTGAAGGGAGAGCACATAAAAATTAATAGCAATGACAATATAAAATATAAAAAGTACATATAGAGACACTACAAGTCAAAGCATGAAGAAGCATTTAAATATTGCGTAACGACTGCCGAAAGTCATTTAGTTTTACACCAAAAAAATGCTTTGACTTGCGTTGACAAGTCTCGACATTCTGGATAAGGGAGAATGGTATCCGTAATTAGTAGAATGTTGATTGAGGAACAGCAATTCATTATTTCGAAGCCTACGGGAAGGGATGTTAAACTGGATGAGTTGTAACAATGCAGGTGTATCTGTAATACTGTTGATAATTTTAAATATGCAAATTAGATCACAGTCCTTTCTACGTTTTTCTAAAGAAGGCATGTTTAAAATGTGTTCAATTTCATCATATGAGTACTTGCCTCTTTCAAGACCCAACCTCCAAGCAATTCCTCTTAGGAAACGATGTTGTACGGATTCGATGTGACAAATGTGGACAGCGTAGAAAGGAGACCAAATGACAATAGCATATTCAAGGTGAGGGCGAACCAGCGAACAGTAAAGAGTTTTAAGTGTACTTATATGTTTGAAGTCAGAGGTAATTCTATGAATGAAGCCGAGTAGTTTAAGTGATTTATTTATGATATTATTTATGTGATCACGGAAAGAAAGTTTGCAGTCTAGAGTGACCCCAAGGTCCTTGATAGATGTGACAGTAGATAGACAAGCACTATTTAGTTTATAATCAAACTGAATAGGTTTTTTGGTTCTATAAAAGGACAAAATTTTGCATTTATCAACATTAAGTTCCATGCAGTTAATTTTGCACCAATCGTTAAATGAATCAATATCAAGTTGAAATAGTAAACAGTGAAGGTGGGATTTAATAATCTTAAGAATCTTATTATTATAATTTATTTGAATACTGGCTCCAGACGGGAGCAGCTGGGACTATTCACATTTAAAAAAAATAGGTACATAAGTTTTTAGTTATAAAATACAATTTCTTTGGATCAATTTATCTTATAGCGCATTCTCATAAAAATTACGATATTTAATATATTTGTTGTTTGAATATTTGAATCTGCCCGTTGTTATCAGCCCCGTGAAAAATAAAATTGAAAGATTTAAAAAAATTGCCTCAATTGCCTTTCAAAAGACGATCAGAAGTGCACATAGAGTAATTAATTAATTAAATAATTTTGGTACCCACTTTACTAAATCGTTCCGACAATTAGTTACAATTTTGAAAATCAAACCAAATCCCAGATCTAAAGATCATTCATTGAACCGAGTTGCATAGAGACACACACTCCACCGAAATTATTATTTTTAACAAAAAATATGATATTTAACTTTGTTGTTTCAATATGTCCGTTATTATTGTAATATTCGTACTCATCCATACCAGAAACAACATCCCACCCACTACGGATGAAAACCAAGAGCAATATTTAGCCGATGATTATTTTATTGTTTATTGTCGGCTCCTAAGAAACGTGCTGTGTATGGTTTATAGTGCTTATCGAACCCCCTTCACCGAGAGCTAATAAATAAAGGATGATGCATCAGAGGTCTGCAGTACCACAGTGCAATTAACTCTGGACATATTCATATAATATCTAAGTATCGATACTGCTAAGATGATTCGTGTTCAAATGCACGTACGACATGATTTCATTTATATTTTTGGGTAAAATGATTTTAGAGTGATTCTAATTCACTTTAAAAGCTGTGCAATTAAAAGTAAGTATTTGAGATTTTATAGAAATACATAAAAAAGTGTTCAAGTTAGCAATAAATTAAAACGTTAAAAATAAGAATTAATGTATTGTGAGGTCAACTTGGAGGCGCTCTAGCCCATTGCAAACACATTTTGAATACCCTTAGAAATTCAGATCATAGTGCTAGACATTTCACATATAAAATTTAAAGGATCCAGTGAATTTGGGAGGCGGATATGAAATCGCCGCCCCGGGAACCATTGATTGGATAACCAACACCTCTGCCGTAGGTCACCCCAAGTGGTTCGCTACGTTTTGTGATTTAGCAGGGGTGCCCGGGTTCACGGGGTGAGGTTTGTCTAGGTCTTGGCGGCACATGCGTTTACCCAGCTACTGCATGGCGGGCAGGATCGGGAGAGATTGCGTGAGGGAGACCTAGTGTAGGCATCTCTAGCTGGTCTCTC
Source organism: Limnephilus rhombicus (assembly GCA_929108145.2). Taxonomy (NCBI): domain Eukaryota; kingdom Metazoa; phylum Arthropoda; class Insecta; order Trichoptera; family Limnephilidae; genus Limnephilus; species Limnephilus rhombicus. Next base: position 50,980,223 of record OV815280.1, on the reverse strand, counting down.
TCGACCCATCGCCTTGTACCGCAGTGAGAGGGATGGATTTATATGTCCGTCACTCGTTACACATGGACGCCCAGATTTCTAACTTTTTCCTTCCCAGAACTTTCTCTCCTTCCTTTTTTAAAAAGATCCTCCACACAGCATCCCCAAAGATGAAGTAGGCCGCGAGGGAAACTGTTTTCCTCAGGGCGTCCTGCGTGGAGCAACAAATGCGATAACGCCGCCTTGTGGGCGTTTGAGACTTTCAGGGGGGCAGTAGAAGACCCAGAGAAAATTAGGGGGCGTTGAGATGGCACAGTGGGAGGGGGGGGGGGGGGGGGGGGGGGGGGGGCAGGTAAAAAAAAAAATAATATAAAGCAGGTCTAATATTCGTTCATTTTTGTTATTGTATTTATTGTAATCATTTTTATCACGTGTGTGAAAATTCACACTTTTCAGTAGTTCAGGTAGGAGTGGATGAAAATTGGACTGAAAGATTCAAATACATTCAGAAAATATTATTTTTTTATTAAATAATATAATCATCTTACGTGTATTATTATTATTAGGAATTGACATTATGTCATGAATACCTACAAGAAGGAAGGAGGTAGCAAGCCGGTATTTAAAATATAAAAGAATTGCTTTTTTTACATTAACTCCACACAGGAGGCCCTGAGGAAAATAATTTTCCTCAGGGCCTATGTCATCTGGGATACTGTGTGGAGGGTCTTTTTGAGGAGAGGAAGAAATGAACATTGGTCTTGAAGAGACCCATGTTGTAGGAAGGAGGAAACACAGAGGCCGGCAAATCATTCCACAGCCGAGCTGTTGAACACAAGAACGAGTCGAAGAAACGACCCGTTCTCATGTGACAAATGTCAACCGTGTACAAATGTTGGGCACGCTTTTGGCGTGTTTCTCGACTATGCACCGGTGCCGAAGGGATCAATGATGCTAGTTCCTCGGAGCATCTTCCATTGTAATACCGGTAGAACAAGGATAGCATTCCCACCCGACGCCTGTGCTCTAAAGATTGCAATCCGTCTGTTAAGATGGGAGAATCTATCAAACGGACCGCCCGTTTCTGCACAGAGTCGAGGGTATTTTTCAGGTATTTTGGAGCTCCAGACCAGAGGTGCTAAACAAAAAGGTAAAATAAATAATTTAATATATTTTAATCGAATTATTGATTTCGTTACAACATCCCCTCCCCCCCCCCACCGGAAGTAAAAAAATGAGTGGATCTAGTAAAAAAATATTCCCAAAGTGGGCGGTGGGCAAAATAAGGTTGAGAACCTATGTTCTAGACGGTCTACTGTGGACTGTTGGGTTAGGTTAGGTTGTATATCACATTATAGAGACGGCGCTTGTAATAGCACCTAGCACCAGGGATAGGTTCTAGGTACTACCGTATAACTAAAGCGCGGTGGCTAGACAGGTAGTGCTACCGGCTAGGACTGTGGCTACTGCTAGTAGGTGTCTTTAATTACAGGTGGTATACGGCTCCGTGGTCTGTGCCTCCTTGTATCACTTTGTATTGTGTAATCATTCTATAATGCGGGACTTCCCAAACACTACACATGTTATTTTTTTTTAAATTAAGCAAATTTTATTTATTTTTTTTATTACTGTATAAAAATTTGTATAAATACAATTGGAATTTTTTACCCGCTAAGATACTGCTAGTAGATTGACAGCAGGAGATTAGTTCCACAGATTAGTTACAACACTCCAAAAACAATGCTTTGCGCCGTTAAATAATAATAATAATATTTGGCTAATTTATTTATTTTTTTGTTTTTTTTTTTTTACATGAGCTCCACACAGGAGGCCCTGAGGAAAATAATTTCCCTCAGGGCCTATGTCATCTTTGAGGATGCTGTGTGGAGGGTTTTTTTTAAGGAAAGGAAGGAAGGAGAGGCGAGTTCTGGGAAGGAAAGGGGTTTAAGGGGTGGGTAGGAATCTGGGGTTCAGTATGTCCTGGTCATCCGCCTCCAAGACATAGACAAACCTCACCCCATGAACCCGGGCACCCCTGCTAAATCACCAAACGTAGCGAACCACTTGGGGTGACCTAATGCAGAGGTGTTGGTTATCCAATAAAGGTTCCCGGGGCGGCGGTACCCATTCCCGCCTCCCAAATTATTTTTTCGTTTTCGCGAAAAATCACCTCAAGGGCGCTGTACAAATAAATACATAAAATAATAATATTACTAAATAATGTTAAAGTTAAGATAGATGGTTAAAATTTTGAAAATAATCTATAAGGGGACGGGATAAACCAAATATTAAAGTTATACAGGTCTATGAAATTATATGAAACTGAATAAACGCGAAAATTGTTCAGAGACAGCAAATACGGAATTACTATACGGGGGAGAATGCGTCGTAAAAGACGCACTTATATTCCTAGAAATATTTCGACGACGCAGATCAAAAGAGAAAATTAACAGAAAAATGACGTTTAACTAATTTTTGGATTTATTGTCCTTTACAGCATTTCAAATTTCCGCTATCGATGTATGCCTTTGAAGAAAGAATGATTTTCACAGTTGAAGAAGACGTGGTCAAGAGTCTCCTCCACAACGGACTGGTAGAATGAACTGCCTAGGACTCGAATTTTAAATAAATGTGCTGCAATAGAGCAGTGACCAATTCTCATTCTCAAAATGCAGGAAATAAATCTTTTGGATTTTTTTGCCATGGAAACAACGTTTACATGGAATATGATTTAAAATTTCCGGCATAGAAAAATCAGGTTTTCGTATCTGTCTAATTTTCTTCCCAGAAAAGAGAAATGTTGGATTTAAGAACAGAGAAAATGTCAGAGATAGAAATTCTAAAATCTAAAGGAATAGAACCATAGATTTTTCCAAAATTAGCGAGAGAATCGACTTTCTCGTTACCATCAATTCCTAGATGGCCAAACCAATAATGTCTCAAACTTTGATTCGTTTAGAGAATTGAGGATGTTTTTAATATTACAAATAGGTCTTCTGAACAACGAACTATAATTGAGGAAATATTTAATACTGCACATAGAGAGTCAGTGCACAGTAAGACAAAACGAATATTGAGAATATTGGATTTGAAATAAAGCTTGTTCAATTGCGAAGCTGCCTCGGAGGCATTCTGAAGTAAATATGGAAATCTCTTTAGGCAAATCAAAAGAGAGATTTAAATTGAATTCAGCAAAATTTACCGACGCACCACAATCTATGTGATCGAATTTGGAAGCATCTGTATATGTGAAGATAAACCCAGGAAACTGGAAAGATAATGTTTTTAAAATGTTCCTCATCTTGTTAAAAATATACTACTTTTGGATAAAGGACACAGATACCAAGGACCAAATCGAATAATATTATTCCGGTCGTAATTAAAACAAAAAAAATAATCTTCCAAACACAAATAAAAACTGGATCAAGACAACGGGCAGAGATTTCATAAAAAAGAAAACAATCCGGAAAATAAAGAATAACATACATATACAAGAACTTCAAACACAACACAATTGACAGAAGCAACACAGAAAGATCTTTATTTATTTTTGAATTGGAGGAGAGAGAGGAGGGAGTGAGAGAGAGAATGAGTCACAGAAAAGGTGTAAAGATATACGGGCAAAAGGTGGATATTTATTTATTTATTTATTTATTTATTTCAAAACATACGGCACAACATGTGCCATTTACATAATTATATTTATATATATTATAATACAATAACATAAGAAAGTGACATATAAATGTAAAGTTAAATATAAAAACAAAGGGTAAAAGAAAGGAGTTAAGGTAATGAGTAGTAAATAGAATTATGATGTATAAAATGAAAGTATAAAGTAAAAGTGTAAACTATAAAATATAAAGTATAATGTAAAAGTAAAAAGTTAAGATAAAAAGTTGAAAGGCAGGAAATAATATAAACTATAAGTTACCTTTGTAAATAATATAAAGTACAAAAGTTATAAATATAAAAAAAGTATGACAAGTAAACAGTAAGAAATGCTCTTAGGAGCCAAATATTGAAGATAACCAAAATTTAAAAAAAAAAATATATAATAAATAAAAGGAAGGTATTACGGAGTATACAAAGCGATATGAAAAATAGGTACCTATGATATGTTTCTAAGCCATAGGTATTAGAGTGCATACTGGTAGGACATAATATTATGGTTACATGATTATACTTATTATTTATTATGTAGTACTAGCAGATAAATTTTGTCTAATGCATCTTTTGTATGATGACAGACTTTCGGAATGATCGATATGAGCAAATTCATTACCTAAAGTGTGTAAACGATGTATTATTGAATTTTGTTCTGCATTACTGAGAGTGTTGTTGCAATAATAAGGTGTTTTGAGTCGAGTTGTTCTACTAGGTACATGATAATTTATTAACGATACCAATTCAGGGGAGTCAAACCAGTTATTGTTTATTTTAAATAAAAAAATAAGATCATTGAGTATTCTTCTATCTTTTAACGATAAGAGTCGCATTTTTTGTAATAGAGAATCATAGTTTATGTCATCCGCGGGAATTCCTAATTTGAAATTAATTGCTCGGAGAAATTTGCGTTGGATTTTTTCAATGGAGTTTGCGTGGCTTTTGTAGAGAGGGTTCCATATGGGGGAATTATATTCCAAATGACTCCTAACCAGAGTTGTATATAGTAATTTAAATGTATGAATGTTTTTGAAATCTTTACATAGTCTTAGAATGAAACCCAGCATTTTCATAGCTTTATTAGTAATGATATCAATGTGGTTGATAAATAGTAGTTTAGTGTCGAAGGTTATTCCGAGGTCCCTTATTACAGGTACTGACATTAAAATGTGATTGTTAAGTGAATAACTGTATTTGATGGGGTTTTTTATTCTAAAGAAACTCATGATTTGACATTTTTTAATGTTGAGTGTAAGTTTGTTAATGGTACACCATTCTGCGAATTTTACAAAATTGGATTGAAGGGACAAGCAGTCGTATATATTTTTAATGATTTTATAAATTTTCATGTCATCAGCAAATAATAATATGTTAACATCAGAGAATATGGAGGTGACATCGTTTATAAATAGTATAAAAAATATTGGACCAAGGTGCGAACCCTGAGGCACACCACTAGTTGCTTCAAATTCGTAAGACAAGTGTTCTTTAATAGAGACAGTTAGTACACGTTTTGATAAATAATTCCTAATCCAGCATAATAATTTACCACTTATTCCTAGTTTAGACAATTTATTTATAAGAATTTTAATGCAAACCTTATCAAAGGCTTTACTAAAATCCGTATAAATTGAGTCAACTTGTTCTCTATTAGCAAGAGCACCTGAGATAAAATTTTCGTACAGTGTAAGGTTAGTTAAAGTAGATCGTCCAGAGATAAAACCATGTTGAAACGATGAGATATTAAATTTTATGCAAGAACATATTTTTCGAAGAATTAACTTTTCAAAAATTTTTGGTATCGACGATTGTATGCATATTGGTCTGTAATTTTCAACTAAAGACTTGTCTCCGCTTTTAAATATTGGAGTGAGAAAGCTATTTTTCCATATTTGCGGGAACTTGCCTGATAAAAGTGATTGATTAAATAGTAGGTACAGTGGGTAAGAGACACTAGCCCCGCAGTTTTTAAGAAATACGGGGGGAATTTTATCTGGCCCTGAGCAAGATTTAGGTTCCAGTCGTTTGATACATACTGCAATTTCTTTAATCTCAATATGTACCTGAGATAGTTGTAAATTTATATCTGACTCGAAATTTGGAATGTCATCATCAGGGATATCGGTTTCATACACATCCTTAAAAAAGTCTGCAAACAAATTAACAATTTCATTGATTTTACAGGAAGTTTTCAGTTTGTAGTGCATAGTTTCAGGTATGCCAAGGTTATTATTATTTTGGGATTTACAATAGTTAAAAAAATGTTTTACATTGTTAACAATCGAAAATTCAACATTCTTAATATAATTATTATAACAAATGTTTGATAATTTATTACAATCTTTTCGAAACTTGCTGAAAATTGTAAAATCAGAAAGACTTTTTGTTTCTTTGTATATTTTATGGGCTTTTTTCTTCTCAATTACTAAGTTGATGAGGTCCTTGCTAAACCAGTTAGGGAAATTTGAAGATAATTTATAACTAATCGGAACAAATTTTTCTATGGCTTTATATAGGTGATCATAAAAGACTTTAATATTTTCATCAAGGTTTCCTCCTTCTAATATAGACCAGTCAGTGTTATGTAGATAATCGCATATTGCGACATAATTGGCTTTATTAAAGTTGAGAAATTGAGTCTGGTTTTTAATTTGGCATTTTATAGGGTTACATAGTATAGTAATGTCTAGAGGTGGGTGATGAGAATCAGGGGTAAGAACTGAGTCGAGTGACTTACCAACCGCAGTTGCCATGTCGGTACAAAGAACAAGATCTAGTAATCTATTATTGTCATTTTTTACATTGTTTAATTGAACTAGGTTAAGGAAATCGCAAAATTCAACTATTTCTTTTTCTGTTTCAGATAAGCTTGCGTTTTGTGATACTGTAGAATTGTCACGGGTGCCCCAATTAATTTTTGGTAAATTGTAGTCACCGATGATAGTGATTTTACTGTTTGGAAATTTGTACGACAGTTGTTCAATATCCTCAAAATGACTCTTGTATACACTTATATCCGATGAAGGTGGAATATAAACACTGCCTATGATATTTTTTTGATTTTTACCGTTTAGTAAGATGTAAACTTGCTCCACATTACAATTTTTGGTTTTCAGAAGTTTTGAAGGATGTGCCTTGTTGACAGCTATCATGACACCACCGCCTCTAGATTTAGAGCTGGTATGTTGACTTCTGTCAGACCGGTAAATATGATGGTGGGGTAGACCAAGCTCAGCAGAGTTAATTGATGGTTCCAGCCAGGTTTCCGTTAGAATGAGAATATCATGTTGCAGTGTCGGGGCATGTATTTTGAATTCCTTAAGTTTAGTTTTCATGCCTCTGACATTTTGATAATAGCACTTCAATTTGTTTTGGTTGTGTCGTTTTTTGGAATAGTTGTAACAATAGTTGGTTTGGAGTTTATGTACTTTATAGTAAGGTTTGGTTCACCATTCTCTTGACGGTACAATAATTGCTTTCTCAGCTCCACCAATTGGTTACGTTGGAGGATAGTTAAGTCATTACTGGCCTTGATGCCGTCTTTAAATTTTATGCTATTACGTAGGAGAGTTCTCGGTGCGATATTGTCAGAAAATTCCACTTTAATTGGACGATTTTTGTTAGCAATTTTTTTGGCACCCAGTCGGAATATTTTGACGTCGATTAGATTTAATGACGGGTCAATGGTTTTTATAGCCGAAGAAATTTTCTCTCTATCTTCAGTAATGATGACAGCCTTTTCATCTGACAAGCTCTCAGGAACGTTATACAATATGACGTTTTTGGATCTGATTGCCCTCTCTTCCATCTCGGTAACAATATCACACATATTTATGTCCTTCGGATTAGTCCCGATTGGCGTCATGAGTTGCGTATTATTTTTCATTGAATTCAATTCGCCTTGCATTACTCCAAAATCAACTACCAATTCACCAATGGTAGCCATTAGTTCGGTAGTTTTTGGTATTATTTTTACGATATTTTCTTTCGAAAATTTATTGTTTGGATCATGAACAATTGAGATCAATCCACTGATTATGGCATTTACTTTGGTAATGTACTGTGAAGCTTTGTCACTTAGAGCCATTTTTAAAAAAAAAAAAATTTTTTTTTTTTTACTTCGATTAAAACAGTTGTATACCCCTGGATTTTTGGTACGGCGTGTAAGTACTGTCGCCGGCTGCGGTGTAGGTGCGGGCGCGGGGGGGGGGCTTATAAGAACTGTCACTTGATTGCACTAATCGTTCTTTTATACACTTTAAATGCACTATATACTGTTCTTATGATTCGTATACTTTAAGCCAGTTTTAATTTAATATAATTTAGTGAAACACTTTGATTTTAATACTTTTTGCGATTGCTTAAGATGATTTTATTGGGATAAAAATAATGCGTGTACACTCTTCGTATTGTTATTGTTGTATGATAAGGTTTGCTGACGATATTGCTTTGGTTGCTGAAAGCGAAGAAGAACTGCAAGAGGCCTTAACAACCATGCAAAGCATTCTTCAAAACAATTACAACTTGAAGATAAATAAAGGCAAAACAAGGCTGCTGACTGTAGGCCGAACGCAACATCAGATGAGAGTAGAGATGTCAGGAGTTCCACTAAAGAACACCAAGGAGTTTGTCTACCTCGGGAGCAAAATAACATGGGACGGTCGGTCTAAGAGCGAGGTCGACAGCCGTATACACCAGGCTAGGCTTGCATTCAATAAAAGGTCGAAAATAATAGAATCGAATAATATAGACCTGAAACTGAGAATATTCCTCATCAAGACCTATGTATGGAGTATCTTGATGTACGGCTGCGAAACATGGTGCCTATCCGAAAGAGATAAACGGAGACTAGAGGCTTTTGAGATGTGGTCCTATAGAAGACTACTAGGAATTTCCTGGAGAGACCACATCACAAATGAGGAGGTTCTCCAAAGAATCGAAGGAGGAAGGCACCTGCTCAGGACCTTGTCCGAAAGGCGCGCAAGATGTATCGGCCATGCAATAAGACAAGAACGCCTCTTGCATGCCAAAATGGAGGGTATGACCGAGGGGACAAACGCTAGGGGACGCCCACGCCGAGAGTACCTGGAGGACCTGCTGGTGGACGTGCGCTGCTTATCATATGCAGACTTCAAAAGAGCCGCACAAGACAGGGAAGAGTGGAAGAAACGAATAGATGAAACTGCTGCAAACCAATCCCAGGATTGAAACCAGAGAGAGAGATATTGGAGGTATAAATCACCGTAAAAGAATAATGAAAGTAAAAATAATAGAAGTAAAACAATAATTATTGAAATATGTAGACCTCAGTCAGGTATAATAACTGGTAAGCAGTGGCGGATCACTTTGGTCGGCATGACTTTTGGATGAAAAAAGTTTTTTTTTTGAAAATCGATTTTTCGCATGAAAAATTTCAGGAAAATTCAGTTTGGCCGTGTGCCACACGGATTTCCTGAAAATCTTCATAAAAACCGAATTTCTAATAACCTCTTTTTTAAATATTAGCACTCTAGCACACCCAACAGTCACGAGCCGCCACTGCTAGTGAGGTCTCCGAAACCAACCAAATTAAATAATTTATCGCTCTTTTTGAAATTATCTAAAGAAAAAAGTTCATTCCCATGTTAGGTAATTTCCAGAGGTAGGCGGCAATCGTAGAAAACAGTAAAAATTCTCAAATCTGAACTTTAGCGTCATGATGTATTTCTAGATTTTCTTTCAAATTTCACGATGGTTCAAACTTTTTGAACTGAAATATCTTATTGAGAAATGCACCAGAGAAAAACTGAACTGATTTCATGACCAGAGCTAACCATTTGAGAGTTTTTTTTTTAATGTTTCCTGCATAAAAACTGCCTCATTTTCGCAGTGTTTTTACCAAAAAATATAAACAGTCAGATAAACATGGTGTCCGAAAACTAATGTGGAATCACAGACGCAGAGAAACAGAAAAAAAACGAGTGTGCTTTAGACCACACGACTGAAGTATAACTACAAGACAAACCTCGCCCAATGAACCCAGGTATCCCTGCTAAGATACCAAACGTAGCGAACGGGGTGACCTATGACCTAGGGGTGACATATAACATTGGGGTAAAATATGACCATGGGGTGACCTACGACCTTGGGGTGACCTACGACCTTGGGGTGACCTACAACCTTGGGGTGACCTACGACCTTGGGGAGACCTACGACCTTGGGATGACCTACGATCTTGGGGTGACCTACGACATTGGCTGACCTACGACCTTGAGGTGACCTAAGACCTTGGGGTGACCTACGATCCTGGGGTGACCTACGACCTTGGGGTGACCATCCTTATCCTTATCCTTATCACTCCTCAAGTCAAGCGTGCGTAAAGGCCCGACCGTTCGCCTAGCAATCGATCACCGTTCGCATCGATTACCGTTTTCATGACATTTTTCGTAACAATCACCACTTTTCGTAACGCATCCACCAGCTAACCCCCAAGTCGAGCGTGCGTAAAGGAGTTTTACTTCAAAAATAATTTTTACGATCATTTAGAATCTAAACGATATTTAGATTTAAAACCGCTGGTCTGCGCTGCATTATTTGGTCGAAGCGTTGAAGCATTTAAAATACAATTAAAAGCTTGTAGTAAATAACCTATTAGAGACCGATTTTTTTTCAATTTTAACCTTAAATAACCAACTTCAGACTTGATTTACTCGAAAACGAAAGCTGAAATTAATCGAATCATACCACAAAATCGACTCCAAATATAATGTAGATTCATAAGTTTCCTAGTTGTACAACTAGGTTCCGGACTCCATGTGTAATAAATCTATTTAACAGTTAATAATAGGTTCAATTCGTCATATAGGTAAGGTATTATTATTTGTTATATATTTTTTAATTGTTGACGAGTAGGAATTTTTGTTTGTAATGGATGTATGATAGGGGGACCCCGTGATCTTATTGCCCTGTGGTCAGAGAGCTAACACACATACAAACAGACCACTGGACACGGTCCTAATGTGTCCCGTCACATGATATACGTGAGAGGCTGATGGGGTTGTGCATGTTTGTATGTTTCAATGTTTGTTATTGTATTTGCAAAGGGGGTGGCTGAAATCCGGGCAAACCATTAACACGAGGGATTGTGTTATTCATAATATTAGTTGATGGATAAATTATCATGAATATTCGTACCCTCCGTCTTTTAAAAGTAAACACCGTTCGTAAATTAATTACGGGAAACGACTGAAGTGGTAAGCAGAGAGGATTGAAAGTCACACAACTCTATCCTGGGATACGTATTTTACTTTTGTCATATTAAAACACTGCCCCTATCGATTCTTGATCTGTTGACCCTGTTCCTCATTGCTGAGGCTCTTAACCCCTACTCCAATTTCCATGGTGGACAAGGCTCCTCCACTCCACGCGGTTCTGCGCTGCGTGGAGAGCCAAGGACCCTAACGTACCGAACGCCAGTGATAATTGGTCACTCCAGCGCATTGGTGACCTTCCTCTGTTCCTTCTGCCTTCCACTTTGCCATTGGCTATAAGTTTCTTCAAATTGGAGTCCTCAGTTTGGGAAGCAACCCATCCAAAGTATTTTAAAATACGTTGTAGAAAGATAGTTGATAGTCTATTGAGGATGCCTAACTTTTCCAGAATGGACATATTTGTGTGGCTGTCACTTTTCTGTGAATACTGAACATTTTTCTCCAAAACCACAATTCTTTCGCTTGACATAATATCTCCACTCAAATATTTTATTCACTTTATTGAGTCATATCGTCATAGTACGTCCGCGAGTTTATCCAACCAGTGAAGATTACTGTAGATGGTTTGAAAGGGAGAAATATGTGAATACAAAAAAAAAACGATTGTTAAATCATTTGATAAAATACGACATATTTAAAAAAGAGCAAAAAATATCAACATCTGAAGCAGCATTTAAAAAATCACTGCGATTTTTATCAAACTAGGTTTAGCATGATAAGTTTTAAGATTTTCACAGCCAAAAGCATTTTCGTTATTTGTTTTTGGGGTGTTATGCCGTGTTGCGCTACCTCCTTCTTTAGCCAACGTTTCGGACATCGTTGCAGTGTCCGTCATCAGGGCAGATCCGGCAGATCAGCGCCTCTCAAATGTAATTTAAAACACATCTACCGGATCTGCCCTGATGATGGACACTGCAACGATGTCCGAAACGTTGGCTAAAGAAGGAGGTAGCGCAACACGGCATAAAACCCCAAAAACAAATAACGAAAATAGGTTTAGCATGTTAAATAATAGTATCAGGAGCGTTTTTTTTAAATATTATACTTTGCGATTTTTTCTTTCGAGGGAATTTCATGTAATTCTTTTTTCAACTCGGCATCTGAGTAGAGATTATCTTCAAAAATAATCCATACGAATATTTTTTAAGAGCTCCAAAAGTTCTCAAGGGAAGTGTATTATATGTTGGTAGAAATTCGGAATGTTTATTAAACCGTAATTCTTCCTGACAACATTGATAATATCGAAGTCTGGAAATATCAGAAGTATCAGAAGTCCGATTGCGGTCCTCGTGTTGTTTTTTTAAATAAGCTGCTGGGTGGAGGGTTTTTAAGGGAAGGAAACAGGTGTGAGGGGTGGGTAGGAATCTGGGGGTCAATGTGTCCAGGAGTGACGGACGTATGAATCTACCCTCCCACTGCGGAGCAAGGCGATAGATCGAGAGAGTGCGGTTGGAAAGGTCAAAAGTTTTCCCTCAACCAGTCTCTCAGTAGGTGGGCAAACGCATCCGCCGTCAAGACTTAGACTTACCTCACCCCAAGAACCAGAACAACCCCGCTAAGTCATCAAACGTAGCGAACTAATTGGGGCGATCCATGGCAGGGGTGTTGGCATTCCAATAAATAGTACTCATATGCGCCTCTCAAATTGAAATGGACGAACGAACTAACAGCGCCAGCACTAGAAGATTAATAACCATTTCTGTATAAAATTTCAGAGAAACACGAACATCAGATATACAGACATTCATAAAAAGCAAGAGATTAGATTGATAATGTATCTCCATATAATATATAATTACACCCTTTTACAGACTTTCTCCCACTCATTGGCACGACGCTCAATGCATTATTTCTTTGCAGCAGAGCCTTATAATTTATTCCGGAAAGGTTAATGCGGCCCGGGGCGGCCAGCCACGGGTACAGAGGTATAGGACAGGTAGAAGGTACCGTAGAACCGTAGGCTGCGTATTATTCTTAGAATCGGCTCTTACGGATGACCGGACTCACCCGGAGATAACCAATCATTACTCATCCTCATTCTCCGCAAGGTAAAACATTCGGGGGAAAAGAAAGCCTGGAAAGCTAAGTGCTAATATTTTAAGGCTTTTATGGAACACTAATTAACTTGGTGTTTAAAACAATAGATTGGAAATGGCGTTGCGCAAAATTTCAATTTAAAAAGGGATAAAATGATGTAAAATGAGTTTATAACGAATGAAAGATTGAAATAAAAACAAAAAATAACACAACCATGACATTTTATGTTGCATTTTTAAACCAAGCATTTAAATACTGCACTAACGTTTAAAAAAGAAGTTTTATAAAAATATGTTTTGCATTACTAATTGAGGCAATCAAGAATAAAAACAAATGCATAAACTGGGGTAAAATTTAAAAAGTTAGTTAAGTAAATAGGTTCTTAATTTGGGCAAAACTAAGTAATTCATGCGTATTTAAATTGAAACGATACTTCGCAAATGTCAAATCCGTGGTACACAACTTCAAACGTACGATTACATTAAATGAATAAATAATCGTATATTTCGTATTTTAAACTAGTTGAAATCGGCGACAGATGACATAGACCATGGTAAAAGCAATTGCAAGCCATGGGAAATAGACAATCACACAAATTTGACAATTGATTCCGTATTCATGACAGATTGATACAGGAGATGGTGGAAATAACAATATTGTATTTTCCAAGAATGTGATCTAGGAGAACTTTTTTTCTACGCAATAGTGAGGAGGCTGATGGAGGTGGGGCAGGGGAGATTGAACACCCCCTAAACCCTCCCACAGGGGCATGTTTTTTTAAATATGTGGATTGCTGATTTGCCCGTTCAAGAGGTTGGTATATCATATACGATCTCACACCAGGGCGCTTATGAAAATATCAACAACCCCGCAATATTCAGAATTTCAAAAAGCATTATTGTTATTTAAGTCAATTGAATAGGTTTGCGATGTGAAGAGAGAAAACGGGTGGATTTTGTGGTTTTACAGTCTTTTGGCCAGAGTTCAAAGAAAAAACACTAACTTTTCTAGTACATAACCATATTTTCACTCCATATTTGGGCACCCCACGCATATATTAAATTTGGCAAAATTTTTGGCAGTCATACAAGAAAAAGTTGAAGATAATATATCATTTTTCAGTGATCATAAGATCATAAATCACGTGGACGATTTAAAATTTCTAAAGAAGAATTCTTAAACCTGAGAGCAATCATTGTATTCCTGTAGTAGTGCCGTAGCAAAATGTATATATAATTTGATTATATTTATTAATTTTTATTTTTAACTTAATGAATAAAACCTCAAATTGTAATATTTAATTAAATTAAGACAATATTAGCAAAACTCAATCGAAAATCCTGAAAAAAAAAATCAGAAGCTGGGTTCGAGTCCCAGACGTGACCGTATTTTTTCTAATTAAATATTAATATTTATTTAAAGCACAAAATCTGCAACACTATAATTTTGAATTAGGTTATTTTTAACCTTAAACATTTCCCAAAATGGACATGACTTAATCCTACTGATTTTGGGCAGCCTGAACGGGATGGTACGGTATCACATTAGTTCATCACAAAAGGTACATGAAATACGCAAGGTATCACGAAAGATATAACCTTATGTGTATCAGGAAATATATGTTTACCTATCACGTAGGTCGTAGGGTATCACGAAAATTATGCATAGTAAATAAAGCTTCACGAAACGTATGTGTAGATATTGTACAGACCCTATTTCCTTTCATTTTGTTTTAATTGGAAAATTATTTAACCTTAAAGAAATAATGTTAAAATGCTTAGTATTTTGAATATATATACGCATTTATGTACGTCCTACGTCTGCTTCGACACAGGCATACCCTTAAGACAGGCATTGAAAAAGTGCTTTAAATCAAACATTATACAGATAAGTGATACATAAGGTATCAAGAAAGTCTCTAATCTGAAAGAAATCTGGCCTTTACACTATTACACTAACAATATTAAAAATATCAAATTATTTCATTGACAGCCCACATACCCCCTGGAATGCTGCAAATTTTGTGAAGATCAAAAATTGATTTAGCACAGCGTTTCTTAACCTTTTTCAGCCACGGACCCCTAGGGAACAAACACAATTTTCAAGGACCCTCTTAATTAAAAAAAATCATAGTGTTCAATTCATACGCGGTAGAAGTCAAACCTTCAGAAAACTAAAGTAGACAAAAGTGAGGAGGTGACGAAGCACCGCACAAAGATTACACTGTCTCTTTTTAAGTATGTGTTAGTTTTCATCGAGTTTCAAATCACAACGGTGCTAAAGAAGTTTTCATTTCAAAAACCATCAATAAACCTCGGACCATTTATTTTAGTACTACAGATATAAAATAAAAACTTTTTATTAAAAAAATACGTTAATAATTAACGTACAGTAACACCAAGGTTGGTGTTGCTTTTTTGCAACTAAATTAGTGATATTCGGGTTGATGTTACTACTAAATTGTAATCTCAAATCGGATTACGATTACACTTGTTATCTGTTTCTGTGTTTGTTTTTAGTATATACAAGAGCAGAGAATGCCTTTTTACAAAGGTATGTGGTTGAGAAATGCAGTAAATGTTTCAGTGCTTTTTCTTCTTTACATTCACCCAAATACTTATAAAGTTACGTTTCAAAGCTGAATCACAAGATATTTCTATTAATTGGTTTTCCTGTGCCGTTGTCAAGCAAGTAATATCAGTAAAATCTGTGTTGAAAAGGTCTAATATCCAATTTTTTTTTCGGGCACTGGAAAATCATCCCGAAATGAAGACGCGTAGCAATTATGAGAGGTGGCATTTATTTATTATGTTAAATGGTCCAGAGATGAGACTGCGGACCCCCAGGTGTCCGCGGAACACAGGTTAAGAAACACCGATTTAGCAAACTGTGCTAAATTTCGTTATGCAAACTCGCTGTTCAAAAGTTGTTGATGTTTCCAAAATCAAACCGCAAACAGACTATATACATATTTTGGAAGTTTAAAAAAAACAACAACAAAAAAATCACAATAAACTTGGACTATCAAAGGGTTAAACCAATCCATTTTCTCAAACAAATAAGAATAATTATTATTGTTACCAAGAGAATACAGAATTCCAAATTTGTTGTATTTCTTGGCTGCTTTACCAGCATTAACATTCAATCACTCAGAGTCCTCCATTTCCCTTCGACCTACTTTCCCTTCACTTTTCTTTCTCTTTACCCTATTTACAGGGAAAACAATTCATTCTATAAGGCAGCTCGGTTACCTTCCGCATAAATCTAAATTCTTTACTAACGGGTACTTATTCACTCTTAAAAGGCGAATATTCAACGCGAAGAGCCAATATTTCATGATTTTACTGCGCTACTAACAATGTTGATTACATATTGACGATATTTAAGCATCAAAAGGATAATTTATTTGAAAGATTTAATTGGGTAGTGTGCTGAAAAATACTTGGATATAACTAGCGTATACCCGCGATTTATATTGGAAGTCAGATTTTATTGCGATGCAAAGCGGAGAATCAAACCGTATGTGGATTGGAATAATTCAAAGATTTTAAAGATTAACCCGTTTAATCACATAACACCCAAATTGTCCCAAAACATCACAATGCCGTTATAAATAACAGGAGACCCAAATTATCCCGGAGCATTATTAAAAGTTAGATATCTCTTTTCCTGTAATGCAAACATTTGTGATTTCTTTTATATTAGAAAGCGAAAGAAATAATGCTTCTTATTGCCTTAGGAATATACGAGCAATGTTGTTCAAATATTTTACAAACTGATCATCTTACAAAAAGATAAATATATTTGTACCCCCAACCAAAACAAAAAAGTTTAACATTAAATTTTAAAATAAAATTGTGTGATTGTGATAAAAGATAAAGAGCGAGTTTTATTACTAATTTTCTTAAGAAAAGGAATCTGTATTTAAAATTTTAAGTTTCTTTTATTTTACGTACTTTTGCGGGGAATCCGCAGGCATGTATTTTTTAAGCCAATTTACATTTTCAATACAAAAATTTAAATATTTAGAAAGAAAATTATTAACTTCTAATATACACATCGGAAAGATAATTTTATCTAGATTTTAGAACAATTTATTTTTTTAAAGGTATAAAAATTAACCAATATAAAGATAAATTTACAATATATGGGAAGAATCGGGAATTTTGCGCACCAACCTTGACTGGAAAAAAGTTAATGGACATTATTTTCTTATCTTGACATTTTGAAGATTAATTTGAAATCGAAACATAAAACCAAAAAAAAAAATACTTACCTTTATTCGATTTGATGAATGTTAACCACCATTCTGTCACAATTTTAGTTTCTAGGTAGGTAGGTACTCACCTGAAAAAAAGGAAAGAAAAGTATTAATATTTAGCAAGAAAAAAATTGAAGCAACTAAAATATCCACTCGTCATGTCATTTTGATATTTATTAAAAAACAGTAGACAATAAAAATTCGGTAAACACTGAATACTAAAATGTGAAAAATTCGTGGAAAACTGCATGGAACAAACATAATTCAGAAGAACGTAGACATTTTTAAAATTATACCGAAGACCAACAAAATTGACGGATATTGCCATCTAGCGACAAAGCTTTAAACTAACACAACTTCAAGCAAGATCCCCGTTCATAATCTCTAAGAAAACCCACGCTTGAAAAATAGTCAATATACTGCATCAACAATCGGTGGTTAGATAAATTAATTTTAATTAAAGTGCAATGGACTGTATATGTACATATATAATTGAATTTAGTTGATAATACTAAGAATTGAGCTTTCGAGTACATGTTTAGCACAGTTTTAATAGTAAATAAATTGATAAATATAAAAAAAAACATGTAAGTGCCTACAAATTATTTTAGACAACTTTATTTTAACTGATTCTGAAATACCCTTTTTTCATTAGATAAGAACCTAAATCCTTTTTAAGAATACGAGATAAAATATAATATGTATTGCATAGGTTAAGTAAGTCTAAAGTCATGGTGTTTGAAAGAGAGAGTATGAAAACAGTATGCAACATAGTTGTGAATGATGAATACTTGGAGCAGGTGGATGAGTTTGTGTATCTGGGTAGTATGTTTACGAGAGATGGGAAGGCTGATAGAGATATTGAAAGAAGGGTGAATGCCGGTAACTCCATTAATGGTGGATTGAATGCCGTTGGCGCTAATAAAAAACTGTCAAAAGAAGCGAAGCTAGCAGTCCACAATGGAGTCCTGGTACCTACCCTGATGCATGGCAGTGAGGCATGGAACTGGCAGAGGAAGGATGAAAGTAAACTGAATGCTGTTGAAATGAGATCCCTGAGACGTATGTGTGGTAAAACAACGTATGATCGTGTGAGAAATGTGGATATCCACAAAGAATGTAAGGCTGATGTAAGCATAATGAGTAAGATTAAGAAAGGGACCTTCAGATGGTTTGGGCATGTAGAGCGAATGAACGAAGAAAGTAGTGTAAGAAGAATATACGACGCGAATGTAAATGGTAGAAGAAGTCGGGGACGCCCGAAGAAGAGGTGGCACGATCAAGTGAATCAGATACTTGAGTCGGGCCATGTCAAAAGTCAGAATAATAAAGAAAATGTATGAGACGATGTATGAATGTGAGTGAGGCAGAGTGTGTGCCAAGACCGAGTTGTTTGGAGGTCCGTCCTCTCTGCCTACCCCTGCGGGGAATCGTCGGGATGGTTAGTTAGTTAGTTAGTTGTAGGTATTATAACGAATGCGTAATATCCTATGCAGGAAGAGAAAGGAGCAAATCGGGTAATACGACATTACGCCGTGCTTCCCTTCATGCAACTGACAAGACTTAGTAGAGCAGTATATTTTAATGTTTCCTAGGTATAATTGCATTTCGTATGTTTGCTAACTCAGTAAGTAACATGCTAGTAGAAATTCAGTAAGATTTTATCAGATTGTATGGATAGGATACAAATAAACTAAGAATGATATACATTTCCTCTGAACACCGACATAATAATTGTAACAACAATTTAACGTAATTAAGGCAATTTTCATCTACATTGAGCGCTTTTATTTTAACCATGAAGATTCAAGATTACGGTACCGCGACAGCATACAAAAGCATAAAACTTACGTTCTTTATCCTAATAACACTTTCAAAAGGTGGGATACACAATTTACGTAGGTCTGTTTCCTCCAAAGGAAAAAAATCATTATCTTGCATCTCTCTCACACACCGCACCGTGAGGTCTCCGTAGACGCTTGCAATACTATTAGCGGTGACAATAATTTTGAAAGTATGGAATATAATTATTATAAGCAATAATTATCAGCCTGAAACACTCATCAACATTGAAAAATCTTCCGAGAAAAGATACTTGCCGCCAACGGGAAACACTAGTATATTTTGAATTATTTGGCGGGTATTTGATAAGTCCCCATAGCTCAGTGGTCAAGAGCAGCTGACCGGCAATCAGAAGGACACGGGTTCAAGTCCCGTTGGCGGCAAGTATCTTTTCTCGGAAGATTTTTCAATGTTGATGAGTGTTTCAGGCTGATAATTATTGCTTATAATAATTGTTACCCTTTGTGCTATGCATAAAAATCTTGTCTAAACGTTAGTTTATAAATTAAAAATAATAAGTATGGAATATAGTTACAAGGATAATACTAAAATGTAAGTGAATTCCAAAAATTCAAAAACGTCAAACGTCAGTGCGCTGGTTTTTCTTTGGTTCTTTAACATATTTATAATGCTGCAGCTGATTCTTAAAAAAATAACAGTCAAAAATGAGACAAACGGTGAACTTCTGTCTGCACCCCCCCAAAGGAAACATACAATTAGTATCAGAAAATGAAACGCAATTCACGTAGTCGAGCCGTATTAAGATATTTCTGTTTCCTCCAAAGGAAAAAAGTAGTAGGTACTTTGGAGGAAACAGTCACACGTATATTGTGCGTCTCATCTTTTGTCTCATAATTATTTAATGTGTAAGAAGAGCTGCAGCATTATTAGATTACGTTTTACGTCATCACGATACGGTAATCGTGAATTGTCACGGTAATAATAAAAGCCATTTCATTCTGAGTTGTCCCATATGAAGCATTACGGAAATGGCTGTAAAACTTAGATTAAATTTTGGACCAAACACGGAAGCATGAACAATCTCTGGTCTGTTTTAGATTTGAGGGGTAGTTGCTGCAGGGAGTGGTAGCAGAAGGGGTGGGGGAAGCTGACAGGAGCACGCGTTACTGTGATTAATCATTACCGAATACCCCAGTATTAGTGCACTCGTAGATGTGGAGGTACTTACTACACGTATACTGTCGGTAACTAACCATCGTACCCTTAATTCTAGGAAATAGATAGAGAGAATCACAAATTATATTCTGATAAAACACCGGGACACTGTCACACACAGACAGGTAAACCTATTTAGGTGAGAATGAAGATTTTTAAATATTTAATTTTTATTACAAAAACTCTATTTTAATAACTTCTGAAGGTTATTCCCATAAATGTATTATATGAGATTAATAAAAATTACATTTAAATAAGAGGTCTCAGTAGCCGAATTAATAAGGTTTTGTAAGACGAGAGGTTCTGGGTTCGAGTCCCAGTTGCGACAGTTATCTTTTTATTTTTGTGTGTCATGTTCTTTTCCATGTATTCGTTTAGATTATTAACTTCTTCTTCAATGATATAGAAACAATTAATTTAATGGTTCTGTTTGGTTGGTAGGTAGGAATCGATTTTTTTCGGGTTCAAAAGTTGTGCATTTCAATGAAAAAATATTGAAAAAAAATCGTACGTTGGATCTTTTACATTTACAGCCTTACTAAAAAAACCACAGCATGCCAGAAAACCCGTGTTGTTGCAGCAACACGAATAAAACAAAAATACACTAAAACAGGAAATATTACTAATAAGGTTTGATCTTAAAATGTATTTTAAATCCGGCAACAATGCATATTTAAGTACTAAATTGTTTGTTTTCCTTCATAACCGCTAGGTGGCGCGGCGCCTGCGCATTCGTTGTTCGCGCTCGAAAACGACGCTGGAAGCGCGAAATGATTTCTGTGTGTGCGAAATAATTTTTGTGTGTGCAATATTACTTATGTGATGGTTAATTTCTATTAATATGAATAATTTACTCTTATATTTATATCATTGATATATTTACGGTGTTTTTGTGGTTTTTCATAAGTTTTAGTCAAGTTATAAAACAATAATCGTACTTTGAAAATTGAAGTGTCAAAAACTATTTTATATGATACATGAGAATTCAAATTTACATTTAAAGGTTTTATTTTACGATAATTTTATGAAAGTGGTGTTTTTTTAATAATAATATCTAATACATGTGTTCCTAAATGCATCAAAGAAATTAACGTCTTTAGAGATGCAAGAAATCTGATATAAAAGACGGTATAATTTTTAGGTTAGTTTTTTAGCAATAAAAAAAACTTTGAAATTTTTTATTATTTTTTTATTGTATGCACGAGGAAAAAGTGAGGTGATAGTTTCCTTCCAAATTTATTACATAAAAGGACAGTGTTTTTGAAATTTTTTTTTTTAATTTCTCTACATTTTAGTCAAAAAAATTTTGGTAAGAAATTTTTTTTCATTTATTTCCGAGTTTGAATCTTAAAATATGTCAGTTTTTGAAATCTAAACTGTATTTCAAATATACAAATCTAAAAGGTAATTTTATCCAGTTTTCATAAATGGTATTTGTTTATACGACACCTTCAAAAATAAGAAATATATAGAGCATTTAAAATACTTTGGAAAAATTTCAAATTTCGTTCGTACATCAATCGTTAAAACAGAGATAAACTACCCTCTCAGGCCGTGTAAACCACGTGTATTTCTTTCAATGAACAATTTTTTAATTAGTAATGTTTTCACATCCGTGGCCGTTTGTCAATTGAATAAAATTTTCACTGGGTTTTTTAGTAAGGCTTTAATGTTTTAACTTTCACGAAAAATTACTGTTTTACTGGCCTAACAAAATTCCACTTCATTACACACCATTATACTCGTAGTCAGTAGCGTAGCAAGGGGGGGGGGGGGGGGCTTTGTCACCGTTCGTGTATTCGACCCAAACGTCCTACAGGTGTCTTTATCCGGTACTATTACCAATGACATCTATTGAGACCTTAAAACCACATATACTATCGATATCTGTTGAGAGACATTGATACTATAAACACATCCCATAAACTACAATTAGCATACAAATACACAACCCCCTTTTTAGACTCTTTAGAAAAATCGACCTTTTCAACCCTCCTGGATGGGCGATACCAGCTTGCTTCCAAATCACCTTCATTTCATGGAAATTTTCCAAACTTGCTGTAAAATTTTATTCAGTACTTACCTGCATATAAAATTCTATTTAAAATCTAAGTATCTACATTACTTATTAGATTATGCTGCCAATTTTCGCAGGACCCACAGATTCTAATTCAATTCAACTTGCCATATTTCATATTTAAAACATCCCCACGAAAGGATATGAAATGAAAACGAATCAATTAAGGAAGAAGGAGTACAAAGGGTCTGGGAAAATAATATCCTAATTTGCAGGAAATCCCATAAATTGGGGTATTTTTCCGCTAAGAGGCATAACGGCACTTGTTCCCTCGGATCACGGACAATATATTTCGCCCTTAACGGGACCGGGTAATGAAAAAACCCGACTCCCGCTTCGGCAACTCTTTGCTAGTCCGTATTTATATCTTTATTCCTACACGTTATAAAAAAAATGGTTTTTTAACAATTTTTTAGAAAAAAATAATAAACTAACTAACAATTATGCCGTTTCCCCGCAAGAGTAGGCAGAGAGGACGGAACGCCAAATAACTTGGTCTTGGCATATACTTTTTGCCTCACTCACATTCATACATGGTCTCATACATACTCTTCTAATATTCCGACTTTTGTGCCATGTCTTCCCCGGGCGTCCCCGACTTCTTCTACCATTCAAATTTGCATCATAAAGTCGTCTTCCATTACATTTTTTCTACAAATATATTTATATAAGACTAGCTAGTATCCGGCATGCGTACCGCTCAAAGAAAGATTTTCCCCCTCCGCGAACCTCCTCTCCTTCGTTCCCCTTTACACCTCCCCCTCCAGCTTTCCCTTCCCGCCGCTAAACTATATGGAATACACACATTTTTTTTAAATAACTCGCGGGCTACCTATTGTATATTTTTTATACGAGTTTCATAACGTCAGAGCTCACCATTATCTATAGAAACCTTCGTGGGCGTGAGCACAACGAATCACCAAAGTTTCATCGCAATCGAACGAATGGTACAAGAACGCATACGGGACAAACAAAGAAACATAAATTTTTATATTTAAAGATAACCAACACCTACGTCATAGGTACATGGGTACCCGAAGTGTTTCGCTGTTTGGTCACTTAACAGGGGTGACACGGTATGGGAGGTAACGGTTGACGGAGATTTTTTGACCTCTCCAGCAGAACTCTTTCGGAACATCGCCTTGCACCGCTGTGGGAGAGATGGATTCACACGTCATTCAATCCTGGAGACCCCCAGATTCCTACCCACTCCTAATACTTTTTCCTTCCCAGAACTTCATCTCCCTCCTTTCCTACTTTCCTCAAAAGATCCTCAACGCGTGGGAAAAAGATAAAATTAATAAATCTATACGAAAAATGAAACAGAACACGACACAAAAAAGATATAGGTCCCAACTGGGGATCAAACCCAGGAGCTCTGTCTTACTGGGAAATAATAATAATAATAAATTTGGACAACTTATATAGCGCTGTTTTTGCGAAAAATCGCCTCAAGAGCGCTGTACAAATTAGCATGGATTTTACATTAGAATTTACTTAACTTAGGAGGCTCGATAACAACTCGTCTTGCAGCTATCAAGCGCATGGATTATTGGAATTCTAGCCCCCCATAAATTAAATTAAATATCTTTTTATACACGTATTTCAATTTACTTAACTATGTAGGGGGCTAGATAACCACTCGTCTTGCAGCTATCAAGCGCATGGATTGTTGGAATTCTAGCCCCCCAATAAATCAAATAAAATATCTTTTTATACGAACGTATTTTAATTTACTTAACTGTGTAGGAGGCTAGATAACAACTCGTCTTGCAGCTATCAAGCGCATGGATTATTGGAATTCTTGCCCCGCAATAATACATCTACCTTATGTATTTAGTAATCTACTTAACATTCTAAGTCTAGCTTAATCTAACTTAATCTAACTTAATCTACTTAATCTACTTAATCTAACCTAACCTAACTTAATCTTACTCACACATACTCAAAACCTATATTTAATAAATCTGCAGTCCATAACAACAATTGCAAAGAAACCATAAAAATAACATGTAATCAACGCTAACGAAAATATACTCGTAATATACTGTAATAATTATCACCGTGAACTGTTTATTATTATTGATTGTTGTTTTAAACACTATTTCTTAGGTATTTTAATTTGCATTTATCACTTCATACGTACGGCACTGGTAGGAACCGAAGGGCGCGGGATCAGTCCGATGCCTTCCTAGTCCATGTGCTTAGGGGCGGGGGGCAGGCTCGGGCGGTTAGCAGCGGGGGCAGCTAGGGATGTAGAGATAGCAGAGGTCATCAGTTTGTTCTTTTCTCTGGTGCGTTTCTTAGAAGGCCGCTTCGGTGGCCCACACACCGAACGGGTCATATGGTCCACAGTCGTAAATACAGCTACGTAGCGGCGAGCAGCGGGGTTGCAGTAAAGGTGCGGGTGCGCAGGGGTACGGCTATGACACCCAACGACCGAACAAATGACCACATCTGGTAAATGTTCGCTACCCATCCTGGGTTTTAAACACTTCGCATCTAATGAATCACGATAACAATCTGCACATATTCTTAAAAATCGTTATACGTCCACACTGCTTATGATAAAATTATTTTGAGTTCACATATGTAATGTACACAGAGTAATAAACATTATTTGACACTTTTAAGGTCTCAAAATGTTAATTATCCCTCTTATTTAATAAGGGATAACGAGACCGGCCAGAATGCGTCAAGCTGCTCCGAGCGCCTGACGCATTCAGCGAAATGCATTCAGGAAAGCACTTTAACCACTAATCTATTGAGACCTGATTATTTCGTCATTTTTGTCGATCTCATGTACCATAATTTAATAATACTGTTTTTCAATTTGGGAGGCGCGTATGGGTACCCCCACACCATTTATTGAATAGAGTTGTTCCGTGAGTTCAACAGTACGGCTGTGAAACGAATTGCCGGCCTCTGTGTTTCCTCCCTCCTACAACATAATAAACACGGGTCTCTTCCAGCACCAGGTTCTTTCTCTCCCTCCTTTCCACAAAAAGACCCTTCATATATGACTTAGGCCCTGGGGGAAATTATTTTCCTCAGGCCCCCCTGCGTGGAGCTAATATAAATATGATATGATGAACAAGCTTTGAAAAACGTCAACCACACACACCACACCGATATTCACAGAACAGGGGTGGGTAAGGCGTGTAATTAACCCTTTGTTAAATACCAATAAATATGCAAGCAGGTAAAAAGGGTGACGTCAGGGAAGGGTAGGGAGGGGGAAGGACAGTATTGTCCACCCCTGCTAACCTTTGCACTTTTATCGTCAAATTAATTGTTTGTAAAAAGCAGTCACACGTGTTATGTTATCATGTTAGGTACTGTACTAACCTACTAGGTATAGATAAATCGAAAGGTTTTTGGTTTGTTTAAAAATCACGAAATGCATACATACAACGAGGCGTAAAATTCCTGAAATGTTTAACATGTTGACATATTCAACACACCATTCACCAAATATAAGCAAGTCATTGCCCAATTTATATTGAAAAGAAGAATACATATTACATACAACAATACAACCTTTACATAGTCTTGGTAACAAATACTTATACAATATGGATGTTTTGATAACAATTTTTAACTTGGCAAACTTTAAACGCCGTTATGTGCCAACTATTTCAACTTGTTTCATTAACTATTGTGAACACCAATTTTATGCACTTTTATTAATATTATTGTTGATATGGAGGATATAAGAAAATTATCTAATACTAGCTGGGTTACCCGGCTTCGCTCGGGACAACATTCGAGATAGTTCTGGAATACTTTGCGTCTTGTATTTTATGTAACCTTTATTTTATTTTCTATATTTTATGATATCTGTATTTTGTCAACTCTTTATTTTGTTTGTAATAAAAAAATGTACTGCGTTAATAATAATAATAATAATAATATTTGGCTAATTTATATAGCGCCGTTTTCACGAAAAATCACCTCAAGGGCGCTGTACAAATAAATACATAAAATAATAAAATTACTGGCTTACAACTAAGATTTACAATTATTACTAGTGACTTACATCTAAGACTTATAGCTAGTGGCTTATGACTAAGACATATAAACGCTTACCTAAACTGAACTCAATGACATACATGTTTACAATCATGACTTAAAGTTAGAGATTTACAACTAACATATAAGTATTTACATTTAAAAATACTTCTACACATCTTATACATGTTATACTTTCGCCAGAATCATCCACAGCGCCAGAAGAAGAAGGAAGTTTTTACATAATATTACTTTTTAAGGACATGGACGCAAAAATTATCGGATTTACGAAAACGTATGAATATCTTAAATAAATTATTGAAATTAATCGCCAATCTTTACCGTATTAAGATGATTCACCGCACAACATTAAACAGATTGAGGTGTTAGATTATCACTGACAGTCTATTGGTAGGTAGATCAATAGAATTTTGACTTTTTCATGAGTAGTTGTAGGGAATAGCAAATAAAATAGTATATATTCGTGGATATAAACAATTATTAGAGTATAAATAAACAGAAATAAAAAAAAATAAATAAAAATTACGAAGTTTAAATCAAGTTAAATCAAATGAGGAATTTATGGAAATGAGTATTTGAAAAAGTGAGTTTTTAGTTTGGATCTAAATTCCGCTGTGTTGGTTATGCATCGCAATTCCATGGGAAGTTTATTCCAAGCCTCAGGGCCGGATACTCCAAATGCACGATCACCAAAATTAGTGTTCGGATTTCGCTTGGGTTCTTTCAACCTTCCAATTGCAGACGATGTCGCTGATCTAAGAGATGACTGCCTTGGACCTATATTTTCCGGAATGCATAGTTCAGAGATATAGGGTGGAGCCATTTCATTGATAGCTTTAAACACCATCCAGCATAACTTATACTGGATCCTTTCAGGGCACTTCAACCAGTGAAGATTTCGGAGGTGTTCCGAAATGTGCGAAAACTTGGGTACCCCAGTGATTAGTCGTGCTGCGGCATTGAACACTGATTGTAATTTATCAGTTTGACATTTAGGAAGACTTGCATAGATACCATTGCAGTAATCAAGACGTGATACGTAAAACGTGATGCGTTATATGTAAAAGCCCTTTGGGCGTTTTAATAAATAAATAAATTACCACATATAGATAATCAAACCGTAATCAACCCGTAAAAAAACTAAAACCAAAACATCCAAAATGGATTATTATTATTGCACTAATTAGTATCATAAACGTGATAGTGTGTTTTTCGTTTGCTTGTTAGTCCTTCGTCCAAGTCGCAACGGAGCGACCGATCGACGTGATTTTTTGTATACGGATAGTTGGAGGACTGGGAGTGACAGATTACTTTACAGGCCGGAAAAACATTTCATTGTGGTGGGAAAATTCTTTGGACAGCCACGCCAGTGAAGCCGCGGTAAAGGCTAATGGGAAATAAACACATCTGCCAGTACTGCCCTGTACCATGGACACTACAACGCTGTCCGAAACGTTGGCTAAAGAAGGAGGTAGAGCAACACGGCATAACCCCCCAAAACAAATAACGAATAATTTTTGAAGTATAAATTTTTTTAATGCGAACATAAAAAAAGTTTTATACATGGTTTGTACCTCACTTTTTGGCGTTTCGCAAAAAAATAATTTTAAATAAATACAATTCCATTTTTTATTGTTTTTGCGGCCGGAAACTTTGTGTTCACAAAAGTTTTTGTACATTTTATTTATTTATTTATTTATTTTCGGGAAATCGACAGTTACATTTATACAGTGTGTAATGTTTGTAGAGTCAAAATAAAACCAATTATGGATTTCCTCCTTGTGATTTTACCTCTGATTAAACAGCATAATAAAAAATTAGAAATAATAAAATTTATAATAAAGGAGTATGAGACCAAAAAAATTATAAAACAAAAGATTAAGTATATAAAACAAAAATTTACATAAAACATAAAAAAAATTTCAATACATTGGTAACTGTAAGAAGCCGGGTTGTACACATAAATCAAATCATAATAGAATTATAAGTATAAACGATAGAAACATAAGAAACATAGACACATAACATATTCATGAAACATCAAAGAAATACTCTTTTATGTACCCCTTATATTTGGAATTGAAAATGTCCACCTTGGATAATACGCTATTTTGTAACTATTGCGTGGTCTGTTCAGACAAGAATTCTGTTTACAGTTTGTCTTGCATTGATCCACCCTGAACAGGACAGAAGAGCGTGTTGTGCGCGCAGGTACGTTAAATTGAATTTTATTTAGCAAGTCTGGGCAGCGAATATTATTGTTATTATTATTTTAATTTTTCTGTGATTAATTTTCAGATTTGAATATGAAGCATAGTGTTTTTCTTTCTAACACCGTTCAGATCATATTTCTCGCTACGACAGTAAGGGAGAAACAACGATTTCCATAGACCTCTAAGACTGTTCCCAAAAGCGAACAAATAAAGGGTTAATTGATAAAGCGGTTCAAACTATCTAAATCTATCTATAGAAGTAAATTTAACAAACGATGATCACCAATTTGTACATTTAATTTTCGTCCAGTTTAAACTGAATTATCCGTGGTGACACTTGCTTGGTTTCAAAAGTGTCATCCCTCTCTAGAAGTAGAATAATTGATTAGAGAGATCGGACCACTTTGAGTGGAAAAGCCCCCTCCCTCCCACAGCGGGTGAGGAGAAGCTTATTTATACTGGGGAGAGGGGTGCAGAGGCGACAGGGTGCAGTGTGAAGTGTCAGGGGGAGAGGGGTGGTACAGGAAGCGGGAGCTTTCCAAGTGGTTTATTCTACTGGTGACTTAAAAAACCCATTTAAATCGAAACAGGATTAAAAAATATATATATTAACTGAATTGTTAAAAAAAGCATGCTACTTATGAAGGATATCTTAATAACGGAGGCATAATAAAGGTAACAATGTAATAATAACGGAAACCTAATAGACGCAACAATGGTTTGAATCACGGTTTTCTTAGAAGAGGGTTTGAAGACGTTATATGATAAAAATCATTAAAACTCAATGTTCTCTTAAGCCTCAATAGAGTGAAATTTGAATTCTTGAAAAAATTGTAATTCAGGACCACGAGAGACGACACAGCAAGAAAACCAGGGGTCCTAGCATGGTCGATCGATATAGGTTTTATCGAAAATGTCGGTAACTTGTCATCGCTCCCGAGCGCGACTGCAGGTCGCTAAAGAGCAAACAATAATTCACAACGACTAAGGGTTCCTAATTTATTTGACGTGAACTGTTATTTCTTCGTTAGTGGCCTGCAGGCGTGCTCGGGAGCGATTTCAAGTTACCGACATTTTCGATAAAACCTATATCGATCGACCATGCTAGGGGGGCTGGTATGCATTTCACTACAAAATTTAGAATTCGCACACATAATACTAAAAGCTAGGGTTCGAAAATATCTAAACTAATAATAATAATTGGATTCCTTTTACAGGAGTATATCTCAGGTTACTTATCGATTTAGGAAAAATCCGTGCTTTCTGAGAGGTTTATATAAAAATAGTCAGTATTTTTTAAATTTATTTAAGGAACATAAACAGTCTTAATAACCCAATACTGAAGAGAGTGACAAAAAACGAACCAATTATCAATGTTCACAGATATGTTTTAGAAATACAAAACTATATATGTAATGAATGTAAACTAAAATATGTATAAAAATCAGAACTAAGTTCTAATAAAAATGGAAGTGAAACAAAAATAATAAACCTATTGTTACATTGAGCATTATACAAAACTATATTTATGATTGTAACTATCCCAAGATTGGGAAATAGGTATTGGGGTGGGGAAGGGAAGGGGAGGAGAAGGATAAGGGGATTTTGCCGAGCAAATAAAATGAAAATGATAGGTACAATTAATTTAATCATCACGAATTTGTGTTATTCGCACCTTTTGATTCGAATTGGTGTTGCATCTATCAATATAGAATAGAGTTTTATGTCTATTCGTATTATTCAGTTTAATATTATTTTCAATAATAAAGGTACCATAACTTTTACGAGTGATACGATATTTAAATAATTGAAGAAATAAAGCCTTAACTTTTCTCTTAGCGTCTCACATTTCCACATTACATATTCAGAAAGCGACATACATAGAAGCAAAGTATATATTCTTAACCGCGAAAGAAAAGTTAATGTGTGCACCTGTCGACAGATGGCACCATCCTCCATTTCCTCTTATTCCTCGTCCTCTTTCCCACCTTCCGCTTTACTCCGGAATAATGAGGGAATTCGCATACAAACTTCAGCATTTCAAACGGTAAAGGGGGAGGGAGGTGGGGACAACAGTGTTTGAGGGAAAAGCAAGTGTGGAATATGTGAGGAACTTACTGTGGCATAAAGAACAATAAGAATAACTTAAAGTTAGGTACTTCCTTAACATTTGTCTTCAGAAAATATTTAAGAAAAGATGTTTGTATCAAAACACTTGTTTCAGCACCTTTAAGTAATCTAAAAAAATACTTTAAATTTTTGATAGACGGTAGAACCTAAATTCTATAATACAATTCCGTGGGTCCATACAAACGCAGATCTTTCCACTTATCCACAAATTTATTCGTTCTTCAGAGCTAATCTCACTAATCTCAACCTTTAAGTCTGCAAAATTGTAAATATGCAAATATCTGTTTCCGTTTGTTTTATAAAGCCTCGTGTAATCTACTTACGTTAAAAACTTAAGACGGGTTGTTTCACAGATTCATCAAATTTTTAATATTCAAGTTCTGTTATTATCCAAGATCTGTGAAATAACCGACCTATGATGAAATAATAACATAACTCGATTAGAACATTCACCGTACATGAATTTTACCTACAAATTTTGATGAATTGTTCAAAAATTGTGAAACAAGCCGTCCCTAGTAATTCCAAAGGTAAATGAAATATTTATACCTATTCATATTTTAACTAGCTTTGGAAGACCCAACAAATGAATATGATCTATACTTATGAGTTCCGATTAAGAAAATTAAAGGTTAATTAAAATTGAGTAATTACGCACTACCTACACAGGAACACGATTTGAAATGCACCCCATGCACCGACAATCAAAATTAGTTTGCATAATTATATTTAAACAAAAATCAGATTGTTTAAGAAGCAATGTGCTTAAAAACTAATCACCATTGCCCTCTGTAGGGTAAAAAATCAAAGGTATTAGGTTCGGAGCTTGACTAAAACCTACTGCTACTATAATTTGCTATAATATGATTAAGCGGTTCTCTCTCAGTGTTATTGTAAGCTATTTGTAAACACACTGACAGTTGGTTTGTTGTGTTTTTTAGCCCGCTGTTTGATAAATACAATAAGATTTCTAGAATCCTTCTTATTTCTAAATTACAAATGGGACAAGCAGTTTCTTCAGAAAAGCAGGGGGGTCCGATCCGGTGTTTATCTGGATAGAAATAAAAAATATAAAATCATCGTGTTAACGTATTATTGTAAAATAAACTCAGAATACTTGTCTAAACGGAGTGTCTTTTTACTGAATGTGACCTGACCCTTTTATATACATATATAATATAAGCTACTGTAACAAAATCTGGTCGGCATTTGGTGTAATAAAAGTGGCATAAGACTAAGTAATTGTTTTATTTCAATTATGCAATCATCAAAGTAAAATCAGTACAATACTTTTACATTCCAAACTGATACACTCCACTGTCACAGAGCATGGTCCCACCTATAACACATTTCCCTGTTCTCTATACTCTACGGGGGCACGCCAAGCTTGGAAAACACTTTATCTTGCTTGGTCCCACATTTTCCTGCACATTCTCCAGCCGTAATCACGTTTCGAGAATGGCTGCCGAGCCCGCTAATAAAATCCAACTGCGTAATAGACTTGTCTACTGCTGCCCGATGGAGAAAAAATAAACGGATTTTACGGGCTGATGTACTAGCCAATTTAAGGCAAAGCTTAAGGTATAAGATGCATGGTTGTGTATAAATCAAATAAGCATTAACACTATACTTACAAGTTTATTATAACAAAAAGAGTGTACGCCTAATTTCATTATGCCAGAACTAACTATTGTATATTTCTATACTTCTACCATCGCAGGCATGCACACATCAAATGCCCAAAGTTTCATCGCAATTGGATGAACGGTTTAGCAACGCGTAATTTTATGATGCCAGAGCTCACTATTGTAAACAGAAACCATCGCGGGCATGCGCACATCAAATCTTGAAAGTTTCATCGCAATTGGATGAATGGTTTAGCAACGCATAGCGGACATACATACATACACACAAACCCAGAAACAAACATATTTTGATTTTTATATATTTAGATAGATAGATTACATCAGTACCAAAATATTCGTATAGGAACAGTTGGAGTGAACGCGTAGCCATATACGAGCTGTCACTGCGTCGGCAATTCGGAACAGATTGGTTCGTCTTATTTCGTTCGCCACCAGCTGTCGGGGACTAGGTGAAAATATTGTGAGATCTCTATTGGGGTGAGAGGAGCCAATAGGAATGATTCCGCGAGTCAAAATAGCTGCGTCGTTCGCTGCCACGGTACATAAAAAATGCTCTGGATAAATTGAAGTTTTCCTACTGTTTCTGTTGAATAGAATTAAAATAAAATTGTGAATTACTTTATAAGAAATTAACTACAACATGAACTATTAAACACGTATTTTAACACTACTTTGAACTGATGTTGCGCTACCTCCTTCTTTAGCCAATGTTTCACGCAGAATTACAGTGTCCATCATCAGGGCAGATGTGTTATTACGCCGTGTTGCACTGCCTCCTTTTTTAGCCAACATTACAGAGTCCATCATCAGGGCAGATATGTAATCCATATTTGATGCCTGTTATCCGCATCATCCAGATTTGTAACCTGCATCATGTAATACACATCTGCCCTGATGATTGGCATTTTAATGCTGTCCGAAACATTGACTAAAGAAGGATGTAGCGGTATACGGCATAATAAAAATACCAAAAATAAATCACGAAAAAAGCATTTGGTTAGAAATTTCGAACTAATACGTAGGCAATTTACTCATGTTTATTTCCAAGAGCCTCTTCTGTAATAAGTATAAAGTGACATCTTTATTCTGTTTGTTTTAATTTCCTGTTTATTATTGTAGCTACGAGGGAAGCAAAATACGAATAAAATATAAACAATGGATGACGGTACATTCGGAAACCTATCGACTCACCGGCGTGTCAGAAACTGCCCCTAATTCTCATTCTCAATGATTCAGGGGATGAAATAAGAAAGGCGCAGTGCTTTAAGAGAAGGGAGGCTCTACACTCTACACCCCTAGGTTAGGAAAGGTAGGCTCTACGCTCCATATCAGACTGGCCTACCCTGCGACGGGCATCTTGGAGGCTGTATAAAGCGACGTTTTCAATTTACATAATCGCCTTAAGTAAATTAGCTAGGGGCCCAGCGTAAAAAGGTTGAGATGGATAGGGGTGGTGCAGTTAAGAACGGGAATGGACCGAGATAGAAGCTGTTTTTGCGTGCATTGGAATAATAGACATCTTGGAATGGCTAGGATTATATAATCCAGAAGGAGAGGACAATATCTCTCTTATTGTCTTTACTTTATTCAAGGTGATTGTTTTAAAGAAATATTTATGAATTGAAAAAATAACGAGTTTAGCGAAAAATATTTAATAAAAACTAAGATTAGGCAATTACTTCTATTGTACTAAATTTAATTATTTTATTTTTTATTTTTAACTTTATGAGTAAAACCTCAAATTGTAATATTTAAATAAATGAAGACAATATAAGCGAAACTCAATCGAAAATCTGGAAACAGAAAAATCAGAAAAAACATATTGACACTTCTGGGACTCGAACCCAGGACCTCTTGCTTTCCGGGCAAACGCGCTAACCACTGCGCCACGGTGTCGATATGAAATTTGTGGTTAGCGCGTTTGCCTGGAAAGCAAGAGGTCCTGGGTTCGAGTCCCAGAAGTGTCAATATGTTTCCAGATTTTCGATTGAGTTTCGCTTATATTGTCTTCATTTATTTAAATTTAATTAAATAATTAATTAATCTTTCTTACGACAGCTGTAAACTTTATTACGTAAAGCTAACATTATTTTTTTATTATGTTTACATCAACCCAAACAGGAGGAAAATAACTTCCCTCAGGGCCTTTGTCATATTTGAGGATCATTTAAAGGAACGGAAGGAGAGGAAGTTCTGGGAAGGAAAAAGTATGAGGACTGGATAGGAATCAAGGGGTCAATGTGTCCAGGAGTGACGGATCTATGAATCCATTTCTCCCGCAGCGGTATAAGACGATGGGTCGAGAGACCAGTTGGAGAGGTCAAGGAGACTCCCCAAACTGCCCCCTCCCGATCCGGCCCGCTAAGCAGCTGGGGGGCAGGCGCACCGCCGCCATGACCTAAACTCACCTCACCCGATGAGCCTGGGCACTCCTGCTAAGCCATTAAACGTATCCAATAAATGATTCCCGGAGAGGCAGTAGGTACCCAAGATCTGCGTCACAACATTTTCAAGCTTTTTCATGTATTTTATATTTTCAAGGAATAGGTAGGAATCTCCAAGGTAACGCAACTATTTTCATAATATTGAGCTTCGGAGCCTTGAAATATCATATCTTTGGACAAGCCTCGCAAATTATGAAATTGTAATGTGTTGCTTTTTTATTTATTTTACTTTTAGTCAAGTACATGAAATTATCAAGACAGTCGTGCCTTTTTGAATTGTATTAATATCTTAATCAAAATTTAAATGAAAATAGCATTTATCAGTGCATTATTCAAAATAAATTTATTTCATAAAAACCATCCTATAAGTTATAAGTAACCAAATCATCAGGTTTTGATCACACAGAGATCCATCGGTTGAATTCCACCATCGACCCTGAGTGAGGGTGGATGAACCGTTTATGAGCTGGCCTAACTCCGCGCGACTCCGCTCCGTGATCGGAAAGCCAATCCGGGTGCAGCCAACCTCCTTTAAAACCCCCACAGTGGGTAAGCAGGAATGCCCATTATTCTATCTAGAATGATTTGGATTAAATAAAAAAACGAATTTTTTTGGTAGTAATATTAGTAGATTTTTACGGGAGTTCGAACAATTTATTTGGTATACCACATTGTAAATCTTAATTTATGAAAAATTCATTTTCAACTGATGCGAAAATTGCACTCATTTCGAATGTTTTTGTTTTAACTGTTCTTAAAATATCAACAGCCTTACTAAAAAACCCAGTGAAAATTTTATTCAATTGACAGACGGCCGCGGATGTCAAAACATTACTAATTAAAAATTTGTTCTTTGAAAGAAATACACATGGTTTCCACGGCCTGAGAGGGTAGTTTATCTCTGTTTTAACCATTGATGTCCGAACGATATTTGCAATTTTTCCACAGTATTTTGAATGTTCTATATATTTCTTATTTTTGAAGGTGTCGTAAAAACAAATACCATTTATACATAAAATTACCTTTTAGATTTGTGTATTTAAAATACACTTTAGCTTTCAAAAACTGCCATATTTTAAGATTCAAACTCGGAAAAAAATTTCCTCCCACAACATTTTTTACCAAAATGTAGAGAAATTTAAATAAAATCAGAATTTAAAAAAACACAGTCCTTTTATGTAATAAATTTGGAAGGAAACTATCACCTCACTTTTTCATCGTGTATACAATAAAAAAATAATAAAAAATTTCAAAGTTTTTTTTATTGCCAAAAAAATAACTTAGAAATAATACCGAAATTTAAAACAGATTTCTTGCATCTCTAAAGACGTTAATTTTTTTGATACGTTTACGAACACATGTATTAGATTTTAATATTATAAAAAATTATCACTTTTAAGAAATTCTCTTAAAATAAAGATCTTAAAATGAAAATTTTATCTTTTAAGTAATCTATAAAAAACAATATTCTGACAGTTCAAATTTGAAAGTACGGCGTTTGTACAATAACTTGATTAAACTGATGTAAACCACACAAATAACATGGTAAATATATCAATTATGTGAACAGAAGAGTAAATTCGTCATTACAATAGAAATTATTAAGTAAAATCACAAAATTTTCGATATCCCGCCATAAAACACACCGAGCTGTTTTGTCATCGCGGGCTGTCGCGGGCCGAAGAACTAATGCATAGGCGCGCCAATAATGCCCCTTGCGGAGAAAAATTAAAACAACATTGTTTCCTAGTAAATTAAAACCATATACAACGTTGTCACATCTTCAATGCGTTTTAACAGCGTGACCACGTAAGAAACGTTATTGGTAATAAAACGTGTTTTAGTGTATACGAGGTTTATTTATGTTATTGCAGTAAGGCTGCAAATGTTTATTTTCCTTTTTATTTTTTGTAATGTAGAGTTTATGTAGGTTCGCAGAAAATGCGTCTACGCATATTCTACGGACTTTGATGTTTATTTTTATTTATTTACTTTAGATAGATACAAAAGAAAGTACAAAATACATATTAGGAAGCTGTGCCTGTCCAACTAGGAAAGTTTCCCGTACCAGGACAGACAAATTTACAGGTTTAGTTCATATTATACATACATAATTACATAACAAAAAAAAATAGAAAAAGAACCTGGTAGCATAAAGTATATTCGGATTTGCCGAATTAACCTGATAACATATAATATATTCAGATTTACAGTGTATGAGATAAGTAGGTAATTTTATCTTTTGTAGAGTAATAAATATCTGATGTAGAGTAATAAACTGTTAAATTTGAAACTTTATAGGATTATCTGGTGTTTATTTCACAATGTGATTTTAAAAATGTACAGGGTGTTAAGGGATGTACTTGACTTACTTTAACCAGTGATTCCTGTCATTATTGGAGTAAAAAATGTAAATTAAATGATGGTGACATTTTTAGATCCTTTTTAAAAATAAATTCTTCAAATTCGTCGAAATAAAACTTTTACTTATCATAATTGGTTAGTCAAGTAATCGTTCGACCCTTCAACCCGACCCTAACTGTCCAATACCTACTATAAGTGAAAAAAAATATCACCGGACACCAAAATTTCATTTATATTTTTTACTACAGACAATACACAAAACCTTAGTGGACTAAATGAAGAGAAAATTAAACCAATGAATTTGTGATTTTTTTAAATAAGTTTGGTCTACGAATAGTTATCGTCAATGGATTTACAATTATTTTATCAAACTGAGCAATAATCGTCCCACACACCGACACACCTTCAAGTATACTCATACGAATGTGCGGTTCAAGCATCCTTGAAGGTGTATGGCGGGCCTTAGCAGGACCTTAAAGTTTTATATATAATTTGTAATTTAATATTACAAAAAAAAATAGAAATAACCATTATAAAAAAACCTTGTAACTTTGGAAAGCACCTTTATTTTGAGATTCCAGGAAGGTATTGAGGAACACTGACTAGGGTCGGAAGATTGGGGTGGTCGAATCCCCGCAGCCTTCTTCCTGTTTAATTTGCAAATTTACGCCACCGCCGCGCCGCCGAGTAACCGGATATCCGGCGCAGTATCGGCGTATTGGTAGCTACCTACTCCCCATTGTTGTGGAAATATTTGGAGGTGCTTGCGGCGGAATTTAAAAAAAAATGCCAAGTTAAGATAGATACTACAACTTGCTTCGAGTTTGGTTCAAACGTTCTTAAAAATATTTTTTTAAAAAGAAAATTGTGACCTGACAGTTGATCCACTGACAGTTGGCCCCCTAAATTATAATTATTAAAAGATTATAATTTTTTGTGCATTATTTACCGATTTCAAACCTAAAATCGACAAAAATACCTAATCAGAAGATACTACAATTTGCTTCGAGTTTGGTTCAAACGTTCTTAAAAATATTTTTTTTAAAAGAAAATTGTGACCTGACAGTTGATCCACTGACAGTTGGCCCCCTAAATTATAATTATTAAAAGATTATAATTTTTTGTGCATTATTTACCAATTTCAAACCTAAAATCGACATAAATACCTAATCAGAAGTTGATATAAAACGAATTTATTTACAATGCCAATTTTTTGTACTGATAGGTACGCTTGTACATACAGTATATTATAGACAAGTGGTTTTATCCATGATGCATTCGAATGAATATATGTTTTATACTTCTGTTATTCGGCGGTATATATATCCTCTGTGCACACCCCTTTAAGGACACTTACTTATATTTTACGTAATTTGGCATACCGTATTTTCCCCAAACTGACTGCATATTGTATAGAAGTAGTAAATGGATATTTTAAAACTATTGATGGAAATGCCGATGAGGAAATTAGTTACATTTTACCAGAAAACGCACTAAAATTTCATGATGCCTGCACAGTTTTCGCTTTTTAAACAAACAAATTTCGTGCTTTGTAGTTAGATCGCACTATAAAGCATATTTAAAAATCTCACTAAATAGTATTTTAAAGGTAGTTGCTCAGTTATCATAAAGATTATTAGCTTTTACAAAAAACAACATTCAAAAGAACGCTTTATAAGCGATATGGAATTCAACCTCCAAAATGTGTTATCCTTTCCTTCTGTTGTATCAAGTTGATGATTGGGTGTCACCAACAGGATATTCAGGTTGTATTCCTATTGTATCACTAATATATTATACAATACGCATTGTATTACTAATAAAAAGCCACATCCTTGAAGCCTCCGTTAATGGATTAGACTGTTTCTCTTCTGTGTGGAATGTTTTTATTTCTATAATATCTTTTACTAGATATCTACTCAAAAGTAAGCCAACATTGTTCCATAAACTATAACTATCATTTCTTGTTCTTTCATTAGTGTTAACATATTTTTTCGATATTTCGAGCAGAATAAACATTTCATCTAACACTATTGTGATTTTTTTGTGTGTTTACCACACAAGAGACCCATTTGCTCCTCATTGTCTGGAGCCAGTGGGCCTATGACATCATCAATTGGGGTAGATATATTGTGAGCATGAAAAGAGTGGGGAGAGAAAGGAGGTGGGATAGATGAAAGTTGGAGTGCATATAGATATTTAAATCTGGCCATTAAACCCGATTAAAGCCATTT
The DNA here is from genome assembly GCA_929108145.2 of Limnephilus rhombicus. Taxonomy (NCBI): domain Eukaryota; kingdom Metazoa; phylum Arthropoda; class Insecta; order Trichoptera; family Limnephilidae; genus Limnephilus; species Limnephilus rhombicus. The sequence continues at coordinate 50,940,872 of OV815280.1, read as the reverse complement.
CCAGCAACGTTTCGCTTCTGAATGGTGCTCTTTCACAAGGATGATACTGAGAGTTTCTACCACTAAGGACTGTAATAGCATTCAACCTAATGCCTACAATACACGACATCTTTTTTCAGCCCGATTCCAATTAGAGACCGAAGTCAAAATTTTTCGCTTCACGCGATCGCTATTTTATTCTCTTTTTTCATATCTAAGATTTCAGTTGGCATCACAGCAAACAGCATGGTTCATGACGTGTTGATTGCAGTGATGACAATTAAAATCGTAGATATGAAAATAGCGATCGCATAAAGCGAAAAATGTTGACTTTGGTCACTAATTGGAATCGGGCTGAAAAACGATGTAAAATTCAGGGTTCATTGTGTCAATTATCTGGAGTTTATATTTCAATAAGGATTTCTGAATAAAGAAGAAAGAAGACAAGAAATGAAACCTCAATTCACATTAAGCCGCCACTACCCCAATTTCTTACATATCTCCTTTAAACACGTTAAGTTTTAAAGCTCTTAAAAAAATATATGTTATTCTTGAAGATAATATATAGACATTCCCCGCGCCGAAACGCAAATCATATTTATTCCCTTAATAGAAAAAAATCGCAAAGCATGCTACAAAAATGATTATAAACACGTTTGTTTCAATTATTTTACAAGTTATATGTATGAAAAAAATCACAGTGTATCTTTAAATGCTATTTTAGACAATCCCCAAGAGATTTTTGCTGTATTTTAAACGAGTCGTGTTTTATTAAACATTTTCACAATTTACGCATCGATTTTGTCGCTTTAAATACTAGCGCGCCCCTCTAACTTTCGTAATTTCATATCTCTCCATCTTCTTCTTTATGAGCCCGGTTGCGGCGCCTTAACAGAAGCAGATTACTTGGAATCTGCTGTTATTCAACATAAATCTCCGGATTTATTTGCCTACCAACAAGGTAGGTAAATAGATCAGGTACCGAAATCTGCCAGTTACCAATAACTGGACAGCTGCCCAGTAATGGAACGGTGACGAAGAATAATAATTATTCAATTTCATTGGAATAACTCTATAATAAATTTGCAGGTTACAGGAACCCATCGATGAATTAGTTGACGATAATATTGTTAATTCTGAAGAATTTTAAATACGAAATCGACAAAAATTGCGTCAAATAAACAGGGAGTTAAGGCGCTGCGCTAACCCGGCAAGACAAGAGATTATTATGGTTTCGATTCCCAGATGCAAACCTTTATCTTTTAAAGTGAAAACTTCTTTAGCATCGTTGTGATTTGAAACACGATGAAACGAAAAAAAGCGACACTCAAAAGAGACAAACACAAACAACTATAGGATTTAGCCTGCGAGAGAATGAGATAGTATAATCGGTCTCCTCGTTTGTTTGTTTTCATTTTTTTTATTATTCATCTTTATTAATTTTTGACTTACAATTTGTTTTATTCAATGCCTGCCTCACTAGGAGAACCCGTGTTGAGAGCAGGCGCTTAGCATGAGTAGTTTATAATAATAACAAATACAAAATACAAATAATAACACAATATTACAAGTAAAATTTAATCATCAACGAACACAATATTACAAGTAATAGTTAATCATCAATGCACCGTTGAAAAAATAAATACTTATAAGTTAGTTTTGAAAAAATCTTTGATATTGGATCTGTTTTGGCTGATAATCTAGGACTTGGTGTCAGATTTATATTTAAGATACATTGTGTTTTGTCTAATTGCTAGTGGAAGTGTATTATATAGTTTTGTTGCAAAGTATCTAAAATTTCTTTGGCCGAAGGTTGTAGCAAAAGGGATAAGTAGGAGATTATGCCCTTTGGTTCTAGTATCTCGATCAGTTTGGACATTTTCGTTCTGTATTTGTGCGGTGTTTCGTAGCCTTCCCACTATTGACTACTTTAGTTTTTTGAAAATTTCACTTCTACCGCTTGTGAATTGCACACTCTGTTTTTTATTTGTCTGTGTGTTGTTCTGCTCAGATTTATTAGTACCATCATAATCTTTATCATAGGCGTATGAGTGGTAAAACTACGATCGTGTGAGAAATGTGGAGATCCGCAAAAAATGCAAGGCTGATGTAACCGTAATGAGTAAGATTAAGAAAGGGACGTTCGCTTCGAAAATGTGAATAGTAGAAGAAGACGGAGACGCATGAGGAAGAGATGGCACGATCAAATGAAACAGATACTTGAGACAGGACATGTCGAGAATCAGAATAACGAAATAGTGTGTATAAGACGATGTATGAATGTGAATGAGACAGACAAGGAGTGTGTGCCAAGACCGAGTTGTTTCTCTCTGCCTACCCCTGCGGAAAAACGGCGTTTATTCATTTTGTTGTTGTTTTTTATTACCTTTTCTTAGATTTGCTATTATTATGTTAATTTATTTCTATTTGTTTTTTTACATGACTTCCACACAGGAGGCCCTGAGGAAAATTATTTCCCTCAGGGCCTATGTCATCTTTGCCGATGCTGATTTGAGGGTTTTTTAATGGAAAGAAAGGAGAGGAGAGTTCTAGGAAGGAAAAGGTTTTAAGGGGTGGGTAGGAATCTGGGGTTCAGTGTATCCTGTTCATCCGCCTCCTCACATTATAACCTATGGCAGAGGTGTTGGTTATCCAATAAAGGTTCCCGGGGCGGCAGTATCTATTCCCGCCTCCCAAATAATATGTTACCAACAATACGGGCATTCGTCTAGTTCGGTGGGTCCACTTTTTAATTTATAAGTAAAAAGAAGGAGGTTTTTAAAAAGTTTAAAAAACAACAACGAAAATGTAATGAAAAAACTCGAAGTCCTGGTAATATCGCTTGGAGGAATTTAAGAAACAAACTTTGCTCTTTCAGCTTTAAAATTCCAAGAAAACTAGTGAAAATTAGCATCCGAGTTCATCTGTTCTGCAGCCACTAGCCAGGTAGAAATAATGAAATCTCGTCTCGGAGTCTGTTCCACACTGCTACACAACAAACTCGTTTAGATTACCTCCAGCAGATTACCGACGGTGGGAGATTAGAACTGGATAGCCGGGCGTGACGCTCACCTTCCTTCTAGTCAGAGAAAAGGGACAAGATGGCAGAGATATGGGAAAGGTACGAGATTTAACCAATTGCAAACTAAATGAATGTAGAATAACCCATCCTCTTAATACATGTTTTATATTATCAAACATATAAAATCTCGCAGAGTTATTATAATAATTATTATATTAAGAACTGTGCAAAATAATTGTGATTAAAAATTATTGTGTACCGATTTTTTGTCATTTCAGAGGACTTTAGTTAAATTGCTCTAAAATGAGTCTAGTTTTTGAACTGTTAATTCCATTGTATAAAAATTCGAAATTTAAACACTTTGGTACTTTCTTCCATTTATTCATTTTCACCAGGGTACCTAACATGGTCGATCGATATAGGTTTTATCGAAAATATCGGTAACTTGTCATCTTTTCCGAGCACGACTGCAGCCCGCTAACTAACAAATAACTGTTCACTTCCAATAAATTAGGAACCTTTAGTCGCTGTGAACTGTTGTTTGTTCGTTAGCGGCCTGCAGACGTGCTCAGGAGCGATGACAAGTTACCGACATTTTCGATAAAACCTATATCGATCGACCATGCTAGATACCCAGGACCGGTTTCACCCTATTACAGAAATTTTCAGACTGGTAGTTAAAATTCTTATGCTAAGGTATTATAAGTTATTTTGTTAATAAATATATAGATATATAATTTTAATAAGGTTATAATTACCTGTATGTACTCTAAATTAACAAAATAAATTATAATACCTTAAAATTAAGAAAATAGAAACATTCATTATATAGAGACAATGTTGTGTACCCCTGTGTATACATAAATACCGTAGCATAAGAATTTCAACTACTAGTCTGAAAATGTCCGTAATAGGATGAAACCGGTCCTGGAGAAAATAAATAAGTGGAAGAAAGTATAAAAAAGTGTTTTAATTTCAAATTCTAAATTGCTATATATTTGAGTACGGTTGGTTCCTATAATCATTTATTCGGTATCTACCTTTGCCTAACCATCACTAAGTGTTGTAAACTGTTTTCAATATGGAAAAGATTGCAAAAAAGATGGTGCAAGTTTGAGTGCTATTGTCTTTTGGTCCAAGAAAAAGGAAGGAGGACTATCGTGAAAGCAGGTTGTTGTTTTTTTTTGTAAAGAAAAATATATGTTTTTCTCTCGTATTTATGGTTTATTGTTAATTAACTCGAGTTCTCGTGCTTTGTATTATTATTGGACTGTCGTTAACAATATAAAAAAAAATAAACAAGGTGATTGTGTTTGTGCGTCCGAACTACTTCGCAGATGCTACCTTGGTAAGTGATTTGGTTATCCTTTTCCTTCCATTCCTTGTTTATGTCCTACATTTTTTTTACCCAATCCCATCAACACCATTTTGATCTTTTTTTTGCTTCAGAATCCATTTTTCTGAAGATCTGAAGATGCATAATTCGTTTGTATGCAACACCGCACGAGAGTTCCACGGCATTGGGACAGTGGAATACGGCAACACCATTAGGGAAATGTTGAGAGACTGACGAAAGTTAAGAAGGGGAAGGAAAAATGAATGACGAAGGCAAGGTGGTTATTCAGATTGATCACTAAAGAAAACTAAAGTAATGTATCTATTCTTGAAGGTATCATCTCAACGGGGTGATTCTAAGAGAAGCATCAACTCGGAAAAGGAAGTAAAAAGACCATACATTAACTAATAAACAAATAAATTATATTGACGATGCCGGGTTTCAAAAGTGCGATGACTAGTTCCGAGAAAAAGAGTTTATCGATCTGCCCGTACGTGTCATCTATTATAAAAGATAGCTTAAGGTAGAGGAAGCAGGTGCCTGTTTATTAAGATCTAGTTTTATTATTGGTTCTTACATGGCTATTGAACGTAAGAGTGGTAGTGTACCAAAACCTTGTGGAACGCCGCTATTCATTGAAAAGATTCTTATATTCTGCTGAAAGAGATAAGATAGAAAAACTACTATAATTAGCGAGATGAGTTATAAGGGGTGGGTGCGCAGGGTTCAAAAGTCGCCAAAGGGTGGGAAACTAATGGTCGGGGAGAGGAGGAAAAATGGGAGGTACACGGTAAGATGAAACAAAAAGTGAGGAAGGTAAAGGCGGCCGGGGTAGACTAATTAAATTACCGCGGCAGACGGGCTAAAAGGAAAAATAACACTTTCACAAACGCGATTAGATTTTCCTCGTTAATTATCATTAAGGTATGATGTTCGGTTGATTATAAAATAATATTTTTCAATTTGCCCGAGATACTCATCCCGTAGAAGGCAAAGATTTTTTTTTAAATAGCAGCATATAACATCCTTTAAACTTTGCCTTTGACCGTTTTTTAGTAGTGTAAATAGGGTTGTGTAAACAGATATTGTAAATGAATAGACAGGAGGATAACACCCAGGGTATGTTTTGTTGATTCAGCTTCCGTTCCATTATAATTAGAAACTAATAAGTGGAAGAACTAATATTTTTATTTATTTAACAGAATAAAACGGAATAAATAATAAGCTAAATAAATAATAACAGAAAAAGAGAGGTACGTATAAATAAAGAAGCCGAAATGAATGGGAATGAATTCTCAAGAACCCTTGAACCAAAAAGAAATGCAGGGATCGTAATCCAGAAGGCTGCAGTTCAAAGGCTGTAGAGCTATACATGCTAGAAGGAAAAAAGGAAATAAATAGCGAAATTTTTGTGTCAAAAAAATTTGTGCGCGCACATGTGATGTTAGAATATTAATTATTTATGTTACGGTACTTATCGATTTTCTGGGCGGATACTAATGATTATTCAAAAATATATCAATTTGGGAGACGGGTAAAGATACCGCCATTCATTGAAAAACCAACACCTTTGACATAGGTCACTCCAAGTGGTTCTTCTCAGGGGTACCCGGTTTCATAGGGTGAAGTTCGTTCAGATCTTAGCGGCGGATGCGTCTGCCCACCAACTGCATGGCGGGCCGAATCAAGTGAGGCCGATTAAGAGAAACCATTGATTTTAGCACTCCAGCCGAAATCTCTCCCATTTCCTTGCACCGCAGTGCGAGCGATGAATTCATACACCCGTCATTCCGAGATACAATGACCCCACAGTACCACCCACCCCTCATACTTTTTTCTTTCCCAGGACTTTTTCACTAAAAATGCCCTTCACATAACATCTCCAAGGATGACATAGACCCTGAGAAACTATTTTTCTCAGGGCCTCCTTGTGTGGAGATAACGTAAAAAAATATGTACATGTGTCACAAACATATTTAAAAAACAAACAAAAAAATACTGAGCCTCGTTACATAAACCGTAGTACTACATAGTGAGACCTTCGTGTAAAAAAAAAACAAAAACACAATTTTTCATTTTGTTTGCTACAACTGGTTTCAAGAATAAAAGCCCAAGTACCCGCCGAACTTGCGCCGACACCGAAATGAGATGAGATTTTCCAGTTTTCCCTGAGTTTTTCCGTCTATTCTTCAGTGTAATCTTTCATACTCCAATCCCACTGACGGATAGCCTTTGGAATGTTTTTCTTTCTAATTGAACAACTTTAATAATCCGTCCGTTTCCCCTTTCAGAGCCCTTTCGCCTGTATAATCTCCTGTTTCTGCCCTTACGGCCGTTCAAGGGCGGTAAGAACGCCATTGTGGGTTCATTTGGGCGCGTTAGAAATGTTCCAACAATTTTTTGTACTCCCGCAATGTACTGGGTGAAAGAATTTTTTGTTATTATGATAATAAGATGGAAGGGGAAGTTTTAATTTGGGGGAAAATTATGCGTCTGGTTTTTTTCAGTCATTTTGGTAAGGTTGTGTTTGTTTGTAAGGGGTTGTGTTTATTTCTTTCAGCGAGGAAAAGTTTTGACTGATGAAGATATTTAAAAAAAAGATGACTGATTTGTTTTCTATAGAGTAAGTTGAGCAGTAATTCGTTAAATCGTTTTGTTTTGATAGGCAAAATATCCTGAAGTCTTAATAGTGAACAAATTATATCATTTGTATTCATTGAATAAAATTGAACGATAATAAATATATGTATACTGTTCAATGTTTGCTGATGACACTGCTTTGTTGTTTGAATGTAATGAAGACGTTGATGAATTTAATAAACATATTAACGAGACTTGTCAATCAATAGCAAATTGGCTGTTATCACAAAATCTGTCACTGAACACTAACAAAACTCAAGTTTTACAATTTTGTCCAGTGCAAGCTACACCTATAAACATAAATGTAAACTTCAATAATAATATTATCGAACCTTCCCAAACTTGTTCACTGCTGGGAATACAACTAGATGCAAATATAAACTGGAAAGAACATGTATCCAAAATAGTAGCCAAAATAAGTAGCTTTTCTCTTGTTCTAGGTACACTGAGAAATATATTAAACATCGAATCGGTAATGGCCGCATACTATGGTTATGTATATTCAATAATAAAATACGGCATTATCTTTTGGGGAAACTCAGTAAACGCCAAAGATGTTTTTATCATCAAAAAAAGATGTATAAGAAAAATGACAAACTCTGCTAATCGGGATTCATGTAGACCTATATTTAAAAATTTGAAAATTCTTACAGTCACCGACATATATATAATGGAGTTATGCATGTTAGTGCGATCATCTCCAGAAAAGTTTCCACAAAAAAACTCTACACATAAACACGCTACAAGTTTACAGAAAATTTGTTAATACCAAAAGCAAACAAAACAATTTTCCAAAAAGGACCCTTTTACATGGCCATTAAAGTATACAACAACCTTCCACATGATATTAAACAAATACAAGATACACTCAGATTTAAGTCATCACTAAAAACATTCCTTCTTAGTGAATACCTCACATAGGTACAACTGTTTTTAAATTTATCTTTATATAATAAATTAAAACAAATTCACTTTGTATTACACCACTTTTATATTTATATTTCATTTGTGTTCATATCTGTATAACATTTTAGGTTAACTGGAAGAAATAGGATATATGTACCTATAAGTTATACCTTTTGTACTAAATGTAAATTTTGTACAATAAATGATTTTGATTTTGATTTTGATTATATTAAACTTCGCGAAAGGAAATTATAGGTAGGGGAGACCTAGGAGAGTTGTGACAGACGAGAGTTGTGACAGAGGAGAGTTGTGACAAAGAGGATATCTCCCTACCTATAATAGTTAGCGATATTGTAACAACTCTCGTTTGTCGCTTTAGAGACGCGCTACTTCACTTAGTACCCGGCGCGCCGGCGGCGCACGAGAAGAGGTTGCGTAATGACGACGCCTGCGTGCAAAAAAATGCGAAAAGTAAATTTTTCTTCAAAATTTTGATTGAATTTATATCATGTCTTATAACATGTGCGTTGTTGTGTTATTTTTACTTAAATTGAATGGTTATTTAAGTCTCAAAGCGTTGCATTGATATTTTGTGTTTGCATCGTGTTAAGAAAATATGAATCATTATTCGGACCAAGTCGTAATTTTGGTTCATGGGGTGAGGTTTGTCTAGGTCTTGGAGGTGGATGACTAGGACGGACTGAACCCCAGATTCCTACCCACCAGTTGTGACAGCCTGTCACAACTCTCCTTTGGACTTCATTTTTCTACTGGGTTATTTCGACACTTTTAAAAATTAATTTAACTTTTAAAATTAAGGTCAAATCTTGCAAGTACAGTCTACAATAAAAGCTTGTCTCAAAAAATTCATTTTCGATAAAAAAATATTTGGACTTATGGTGTGATATTGCATGGTGGATGACTACTTTTTTGTTTCAGAATGCCTAATAACTACACAAGAAAGACTGATAAAGGCTCTGCTAGTGTCTAAATACTCAAATAGTCTAAATACAAAGCTGTCACAACTTACCTTGGTACCTGTCACAACTTACCTCGGTGATAGGGGAGTTGTGACAGAGGTAGTAGTTTTTCTTTTTGTTGATTTTCTCAGAAACCGTAATATTTTAAGTAATTTTGATGATTGTTTTGGAAAGGGAAGGAATGGTGCTACATATATTCACATAAGTCATAACTGTGGAATGATTCTTGAGCGAGATATGTCCCCTAAATTAAAAATTGTCAGAACTCTCCTAGGTCGCCCCTACTTATCCTACATATTCGCATTGGTAAACATGTAAATACCACCAAATGATTGTTTAATCAACGTGAACACACAAGTGTCTTTGGATTAATAACTTAGTTGATATAAATTAGGTTATTTTTAGGGGAGATCTCATTCACTTTTTTCCGAAAGCGAGGACTTCTATCAGAACGCGCCAACCAACAGAGCGATGCTGCACGGAACATCGATCTTTTCAACGACACTTATATACTTATTTAGCAACTGTCACACATGTCACAACATGAACTTTTTATACTTATATGTACCTTAAATTTGTAATTTTCTCCGTAACTAATTGGCATATTAACCGTTTTATATAGATCACGAAAAAGTTAATAACAGAATAGATTTTGCATCGATGGGTGACACATATAACACGACGTGACCGGAGCGATTAAAAAAAACAAATTTTGGGACAGTCAAGTTCGTACTATGACATCCCGGGTACTCAGAGAGACAGGAAGATAAACCATTGTATTAGGAAGTCTCGCTCTCTCAATCTTAGCTCTCAGTTAGTCAATACGTATGACGGTATGACGTATTGACTAACGAATATAATATAACTAACTATATACGTGGATGACCAGGATAAACTGACCCCAGATTCCTACCCATCCCTTAAACCTTTTTTCTTCCCAGAACTCTCCTCTCCTTCCTTTTCTTAAAAAACCCCCACACAGCATCCCCAAAAACTACTTAGGCGCTGAGGGAAATCCTTATTATCCTCAATCTGATCTCGGTTTTAACAATAAATGTACTTAACCTTAAAAGTAGGCGCACCATTTAACCCCCCAGGCCTCGACCATATTCTGTCAGTTGGTTCCACATTGCATTAAAATTCATATAAATGGAATATTTGTGAACGTATCTGAAAAATAAAAAAATGTTTTTGAAAGGTGATATTCAAAAACTTGATTATTGAAAATAAAAATGAATGTAATTTTAAAAATATAAAAAAAATAAATCCAAACATAAAAATGGCTCACCTAAGGTTTTTTCTAAATAAAATTAGTGATAACGAAAAAAATAAAAACACACACATATTTTATTGGGCAAAAAATGTATTATAAAATTTATCGTCAACTCACTTTTTTGTAAAAATAAGTAATAAAAAAATCCCAAAATTTCATAATTTTTTTCAAATTGCAGTCGGAAATTTAATTTCATAAAGGATTTTGAGGTTAACTTATAGATTTAAATATAAAGCATGGCGTTTTCTCTTTCTAACACCGTTTATACCATATTTCTAACCATGATCGTAAGAGAGACAACGATTTCTATGAGACCTACGTGAGTTGTTCCGAAAACCGAACAAATAAGGACTAAAAGTATGCGTATCATTTAATCTCTATTCCTGTAATACAGGTATAACGGGGGCGCAGCCTATACAGGATTTAAATCAGCCGGGATAATAATAACAGAAAAATCATTTGGAAAATGTAGGTATCATTTCGTAAGAAAGGTCCAAGGAACCAAAGCGCGGTACAACTTTACCGGTGACTGGCACAAGTGGTTGGTCGTAGGTACAAGTCCAGATTGGCGATATTAAAATGTGCCATGTGTGCTGAAAGGTCTGCTGCGGAATTTTCGTCCACAAAAGGAATAGGGAAATTTTCCTTTACGGAAACTATTGGAGGCTGCTCGAGCGTATCGGCCCAGAGCTGGGATTAGGGATGCGAAAAACCTTTTTTTTACATTAGCTCCACACAGGAGGTCCAGAGGAAAATAATTCCCCTCAATTTGGAGATGCTGTATGGAGGGTCTTTTTAGAAAAGGAAGGAGAGGAAGTTCTGAGAGGAAGTTCTGGGAAGTTCTGAAATTATAAAATGGCGGCAGATCACGATGTGGCTAGGCGCATCATGATCCGCCTGGTTTTACGATTGGCCGCCGACATCAATAAATTTTATTTCTAAAATACTTAACGTAAAAATTTTATATGCTTCTTTTTTAATGTGAATATCGCACAAGAGTCCAACTGCTCCCAACCACCAGGATTCAGAGAGACTATGACATCGCCAATTGGGGTTTGTTGTGAAGTTGAAGATAAGTGGAAGGGGGAAGGAGATGAGGAAGAGAAACATTGGGAAGTGACAGGCTATTCAGATGTAGTAAAAAAACACGGCTAAAACCATTTCAAGCAACTATTCTGAATGGCAATCAATTCTGAATGGTGGTCTTACACCATGACGATTCTGAGAGTATCTTCCACACTTGGAACGTTCGGCAAATATAGCCTATATTATTTTTAATTACTAAATTGCGAAATCATATATCAATCAAATAAAATTTACTTGCGCACGCCGGGATTTGAACCCGCGATCCACGGAGACCGTCACAAGTAATACCTATCAATGTATCTAGTGGGAAGCTCCCATTTACCAATGCACGCCAAAACGATATATTTGTTGGATTCGAACCAATAACCCTCCTCTCCACAAATCAAATGTGAAGACCATTACGCTACGTAGACCGCCCGAATTATTAATCTCAATAATATGATTGTTTAGTTCTGAATCAGCTTATGAATTGAAACCCATTTTTCCAAAGTCCTTGCATTGTTATTTTCTCTCTTTGTCCCTCTCCTTCCTTGAAAGGCCCTACTTACTTACTACAAGAAGAGGAACGTGATGCATACCTGCTGGGTACACATACACAAATTGCACAAAAATCGAAAATTACCCACATTTAATTCAGTTGAAAAATCGCCTCGCTCTCGAAATTCTCGCTTTAACAATCGTAAAATACTAACTAATGCAAAAGTGACGGTAAACAGTAACCACCCTTCGTGCTATCATCGCGATCGTGGAAGACCAGCCACCACCAAGATTGGACCATCACAGCATATGGACCCAGCAAAGGTAGAGGCTTTCTCCTTTCCAATTGCCACTTCTTGTGATTTGACTTTAAAAAACGCCGTCAACTGTCTTGCATCAAACAAAAATAGATTACAGTCCACCCCCTTCTCGTGTCACGATATTGTTCGTTGACAATGATATTTTACTGTTTCAGAGAAATTAATGCAGCCCCGAGTTTCTAGCTGTAAACAGATTTTCGGCAACCCTATCGTATGGGCAGTCCCGGTCACAGACTATAGGGGGAAATCTACGTGGGCATTCATAAATAAAACAAAGGGAGGGAGGAGGGAGTTTAACCCGGAGGTTCTTTGCATACGGAGGAGACCTGGAACGGGAATACGGGATACGGCCGATACGGGGTGGACTTGCCGAATCCTATTTGCCATGCCTTGTTTTAAACCGGTCAAAGAGATTTCCGGGGAAAAAAGATGCCGATTTTGAAAATAGAATTTTACGAAACAGACTACATGATGTTTACAGTAATACCTCCATATTTATAGTTGTTATATTAATAGACTTTTAAAATTTGATTCCCATTAATTACTGTAGGATTTGTGAATCTGAAAGTATTTATAAAATATTTGCGTAAGGACAAATACTGTCAATTTTCTTAAAAATTAACTAAATTCAGTTTGGGAGGCGGGAATGGGTACCGCCGCCCCAGAAATCTTTATTGGATAACCAATACCTCTGCCATAGGTCTCCCCAAGTGGTTCGCTACGTTTGGTGATTTAGCAGGGGTGCCCGGGTTCATGAGGTGAGGTTTGTCTAGGTCTTGGAGGCGGATGACCAGGACATACTGAACCCCAGATTCCTACCCACCCCTTAAACCTTTTTCCTTCCCAGAACTCTCCTCTCTTTCATTTCCTTAAAAAAAATCCTCCACACAGCATCCCCAAAGATGACATAGGCCCTGAGGGAAATTATTTTCCTCAAGGCCTCCTGTGTGGAGCTCATGTAAAAATATATATATATATATTATTAAAAAATTCGTAAAATAATATTTTTTTGTTGTTGAAATATTAGAGAGACGATTAGAATTTTTTACTTTTGGCAAATCTAGTTATATATATTTTAGTAAATAAGTAATGCTTTCTTGACAGTGGAAAAACCCTTTAAAATCCACGAAATTTGACATTACTTGTCGAGATTAATTCTAAGAAATTTAAACGCAAGAAATAAGTATTTTAAACAGAACATAATTCTTATAATAAACATAGTTTATTGTGTATTATACTTTAAATTCTTCACTCAATTAAATACATCAATTTTTGATTTGATTTCATTGAATCAGATTTCAAGCAGGACTAACATACAGACAACCAAAATTAGTATATTGATAATAATTTGATTAGGAACTAAATAAATAAATAAAACACTACTTTTCTTATAATTCAGAGTCGCAGGATTGGTTGCTGGCAACCGTTTTAACCGTCTTTGGTGACCAGATTTGATTGCCATGTAGGTACTTCCACAACTTCTTACACAACTCCTTCCTAACCCAACTCCTCAATTTCTTCTTCTCCGAACTCCCTCGAAACATTACATTTAATTTTTTTTTAAATTATTTATTAACCAAGAATAACATTACAATATACACAATATACCTACATATACATATATATAAATTTTTTTGGTATATACCACCTCACTAGGCTGAGTCTGTTCTGAGGTGGCAGGAATTTAATTTAATTTTGATATCTTAATCTTGGAAGATAAAAAATATAATTTTAATTTAAATAGATAAATGGAATAAAAGAAAAAAATATAAAGAAATGAAAAAAAAGATATGAGATAAATAGATGAAAATAGTTAAGGAGGAAAGAGAAAAAATACAGGCGTTGAGTGTGTTGTTTGATCAAGTTATCTGCACGCAGTATGCAATACCCTTGTTTACTACCCACGTATGAATTTTGCGTTTTAGATTTTTTGTCACTAGAATATCTTTTATATCTTTTTCAATTAAATTAAAACATTTTGGAGCCAAATTGTGATAATGTCTTTGTCCAAATGTAGTATTTGTCTTCGGAGTCATGTGTTGATGTCTATGTCTTGTGTCGTAATTGTGTTGTGCAGTATGATGGTTTAGTTTGTCTTTTTGGTAATGTATAGATATAATTTTGATGTACAGTTGGTGTATGTTCAATACAGCAAAGTCTCTCAAAAACTGTGTTGTCGAGAATCTAAAAGGTTTTTTAGTAATAACTTTAATTAAGGCCTTTTGCGCTTTGACGATTGTTACTATTATTATGTTAAACAATTTATTTAAATTCAAATTTTTTATACCTACCTTTAATAGAATTAATACGGTTTGTACTAATACTTAAACGTTTTGTTGTTGTTCATTTTTTATTACAATAATTTTTTTATTTTTTTTATTGTAATATAAAAAAATATGAGTTAAGTACATACATTTTTTACAAAATATTATAAAGGTCGTTTTTGGTCAGGTATACCTTTATCAGAAAAGAGGAGATCTTGTGCTTGGTAAGGGAGCCGCGATTCTTAGGTTGAAAGTTATAATATTTTTTGTATAAAATATTAACCTTTTACTGAAAGCATTTTTTTGAAAAAATGTTTAATTTTATTTATTTGTTCTGATACTTTATATTTTTACACTTTTTTACCGTTTATGCTTGTAACTTTTTACACCAACCATTATATTTTTTTAAATACTTTTTGTGCTTACACTTTTTATATTTATATTATAATTTATACTTTTTTTCACTTTATACTTGTGTCAACGGAACCTACATGTTGTGCCACATGTATTAAATAAACTTAATTTGGGGATGCTCGAATGCTAAAGTTGGACAGTTGGGACTCTTAAACAGTATTCTCATAAAAAGCGATATTTGAGTCCAGACTTAAACATTTTATTCCTTTGCCACGCAACAGTTCAATGATGACACGGTAATCGAGTATTTTATGAATTCATACGACCGGGTTTTATTAGATTCGGCTGTATTACGTGCAGCATTTTAACAGCGACGTTTCCCATAAAATTAGTTTAAAAACATAACGAAGGCCATCATTTTGACGACCCCTTCGATAAGGGTGTGCAGCTATTCGGTAGATTTATTTAGTCACACTAAGGCTCGACAATCCGTTAAACAGTACGCGCTGCCTTCACCGGAGTCTCTCAAACTTTTCACGTTTTACTAGTCATGGTGAAACCGGCAAATCGTTCAACAAACGAACTGTTGAACTCAAGAACAAATCGTACAATCAGCATATTTTTCTGTCGTTTTTGAGTCTGAAGTGTAAATTGCACGAAGTGTGTAAACAGCGAACTGTGTAAACAGCCTCAGTTAATTTATTTTTGCACTCAATTTCATTATTTGTTTTTTGATAATCGTATTGTGTATTGGAAATATGTACTTGATAGAGCATCATTCCCGCGATGCCGAATTCGATATTACGAGAAAACTCTACATTTTTACTCATTTTTAACTACTCATTTTTTCTACAGCTAAATTAATCTGGAATAGTGAAATAGAAATAACTTCTTATAATCTTATAACATGTTACGGTAAAGTATCAAAAACTTCATTGATTGTTTTGTAACGGAAATGAATAATAACTTTTGTTAGCAATCAATGAACCTTCTGTAGATTTCAAACACTTTGGTTTTTTTAGCCGAGTCATTTATTTTCACAACAAACTTTAGACAATTGTAATTGAATCAACAACACTTCGTAAAATTTCTGAATTTGAAAGATACCACCCGATCCCCACACCTGATCGTCTAACAAGATATTTTTACAAAAGCAAGAATTATGAGAGAGAAAGATTTACTAAGGGCAGTCTTTTTATATGAAACGGCGAAAGGCTACACTAATACAATGAACAATCTCCAGTCGGTATGTAGGCGTAATATTGGTACTTGGAGGCCTCTAGCGGCAGAGCTGAACATTGGGATGTCAATGGGTAATTAAACTAATTAAGTACGATAAACAGACAACAGATGTCTCTAATTTCATTATTAATTTATGTTGACAAAAGAAAAACACAATACATTTCTGAACTCTAGTGGTATAACAAAATAGTAGTAAAATTGTCAGTTTTGTTTTATTAAAGAAAATATGGTTTAGAATACCTATAGAAATTTACAACCACAACCCAATAACTGGCATGGTCAAATTGACTCCCAGATTCACTAACCGCTCCGAATGGGGAGAAGATTTGACAAAAATACGACCACTATTTTACAAAATCTGCTGCCTTACTGTATTTATTGCTTTGACTTTTCAAAGCTTTTGGTAGATGACACCACTAGGACCTTTTTTACAATTTACACAGTGATGAAGCATATTGTAATGTGGAGGTCTGTTGCTCATTTACCTTATTTCCTCATTTATTTCAGGAGATGCCATATCGTCACACTGGCTCATCGCCACAAGTCGGTTTCTCATTGCTGAGGATCGTGACCAATACTCCAAGGTGGACAAAGCTCCTCCACTCCTGGCGGTTCAGCGCTGCGTGGAGAGCCAAGGACACCCTAGTACCGGACGCCAGCGATACTTCGTCACTCCCAGTCTTTTAGTGACCTTCCTCTTTTCCAGTGACTATGAGTTTCTCCAAGTTGGAATAGTCAGTTTGGCGAGCAACGTTTCCACATGTTCATATGTTTCAACGCATCAAATTATTAGTTTAACATAACAATTGGTAAAAAGGGTATATACAGGCTTTAGGGGTCCAGAAGAGGAAGGTCATTTAAAAAAAAGATATTATCCTTCAGATTATATACGATAACATTAATTTCATGCGGGTACTTGTACCTCACGAGTTTGAGAGTCAAATTAAGTACGTTATTTAATATGAATATTATTTCATGCGACGTACAAAATCAGTCTATATTTATCAAACCATCTCTTTCAGACGCATAATTTCATCACGCTATCTCCCTCACGGCAATGATCCAAACTGTCTTCAGAATCCGAAAACATTTTTATTAGGCGACATAGTGCCATTTCGTTTTTTGTATGGCGCGCAAAGAGACAGAAACATGTTATTGGGACATTTCGTAAATTGACTTAGCCAATCAAAGTGCCTGTAAAAGAAATCTTTCCATTTAAGACGGTTAGATGGTCACTACTTGCCGCTGCCGGCTATCTCGCGGTGGATTTCAAATATATTAGAATAATACCAGTTTTTTTTTGATTTGCATAATATTGTGTTTTACTATCATCTCACAATCTTGGGAGGTCTTTGTACAATTGACCTGAGGGAAGGACCGCCACCCGGTACAGGTACAGCGCGAGCCAAAGTTTGGCGATATCCGTTTCTAGGGCAAATAGGGCGAGAGTGGGCCTTTATTAAAAGGATAAGTTTCTCATGGGTACGTTTTATGAGACGTGCTTTCCCGGTGATTTATTTAACTAACGTAAAGGGCCCGCCTGTTATTACCCGAGGGTCGCTACTCGCTACCAACCCGCGCCAGCCACCTCTGCCACCGGCCTTCTAGAGCACTCGCCCAAATGCTAGGGCTGGTAGGGTTAGGGATAAACGCGCTTTCACCAATGAAAACTGAGCGAACGCTATGCCAAACGGTAGACAATCGCTCAAAGGCAACGGAAATAGATAATTGTAAAAATTGTAAATATAAAACTTGATGAGTATTTGGAGCAGGTGTATGAGTTTGTGTACTTGGGAAGTATGTTTACGAGAGATGGGAAGGCTGATAAAGATATCGAAAGAAGGGTAAATGCAGGCAACTCTATTAATGGAGGACTGAACACCGTTGGCACCAACAAAAAAATATCCAAAGAAGCGAAGTTAGCCGTCGATAATGGAGTGCTGGTACCTACCCTGATGTATGGCGAGAGGCATGGAACTGGCAGAGGTAAAACCATGTACGACCGTGTGAGACATGCGTAGATCCGCAAAGAATGTAAGGCTGATGTAAGCATAATGAGTAAGATTAAGAAAGGGACCCTCAGATGGTTTGGGCATGTAGAGCGAATGAAAGAGGAAAAAAGTGTAAGAAGATTTTATGACGCAAATGAGAATGGTATAAGAAGTCGGGGCGCCCGAGGAAGATATGGCACGATCAAGTGAATCAGGTCAGTGGTTGAGTGGGCATAGCGCTTGGATCCCATCCGGGCGTCGTGTGTTCAATTCCTCGGCTGGCTAAGTCCTCCATCACAACACAAGCAACATTTTCGGCTTTCTGTGGTGGTAGTAGGAGATTTTCAAACATTGTTGGGTTATTCGTAACCCGGGAATGTTTGTCTTTCTTTTTTTTTAAAAAAAAAGAAAGGTACTTGAGTCGGGCCATGTCAAAAGTCAGAATAATAAAAGAGTATGTATATGAGACAAAGAGTGTGAGCCAAGACCGAGTTGTTTGGCGGTCCGTCCTCTTTGCCTACCCCTGCGGAGAAACGGCATGATGGTAAGTTAGTAAGTTAGTTAGTTGTGTAAAATATAAAACAAAAAAGGGTGCATTTTTTGAACTGTGTAACTCAAAGGGTACAAAAGTGTTGATTTAGGTTGTATCACAGAATTTGAACAATTCGTCAAATTTCAAAGTGAAAATTCAAAATCCGTGAAAGTTCTATTCAAGATCTATTATTATTTCAACATGAGCCGATTGCTTCCCAGTACTTGGATACTTCCCAGTACAGTAATAACAGAACTTTATAATAACTATCTTTTAATTAAAATTTGATAAATTATTCAAATTCTATGAAACAGCGAAGACAATTTTAGTTCAGTTTTCTAAATGAATAATAACATTTTTAATACATTTTTTTGTACTTAACTTTAAATAAGGACAAAATGTAATGTAACGCAGTGGTAGAATTTATGAGATTAGTATGAATTGGATTACCATATATTTAAAAAAAAATTAAATTCAATATTTTCTTTGATTTTTGTGAATACATATAATAAATTTAAGAACATGTGAATTTTACGTTTAAAATTACTGACTAATTAAGAGACATAAATTTGTATGGGTCATGTTTCAACAATGTGTTTAAAATCACCCATATGGCAAATTAGACAAGATGCTCTAGTTTTTGTAAGATTTAAAAAAAAAATTCTCTATCTTATGAAGTAGCAGCAAAGCTGGTATGTAATAATAAAAAATATTCTTACATTTAAATGGAACTTATTTCCGAGACTGGTTTCTGTAAGGGCTGAAATGCTGGATTGTAGAAAAGTGTAGTTGCTTACCTGAAACAAAGAAATAACTCAATATGAATTTCATACAATTGTTTTAGCTCTCAAAAGCAATATTAATTAAATTCATGAAAACAATTCACAACAGACAACCTTGAAAATGTATACAGGGTGTTAAGGGACGTACTTGACTTACTTTAACCAGTGATTCCTGACATTATTTGGAGTAAAAAATGGAAATGAAATTTTGGTCTCCGGTGACTTTTTTTGACGATTTTTTTTTTCCAAAAACTTTTTCTTCAAAATCAAACAAAAAAATTTTCTTCCGCATGTCGCCAATGGTCATTCAACCGGGTGTCCGACAAACCCCTTACCCCGCCTCCAACTGTTCAACAACTACCATTTTTTTATGTTTTTGTAGAAAAAAAAAACATCAAAAATGTCACCGGAGACCAAAATTTCATTTACGTTTTTTACTCCAAATAACGTCAGGAGTCACTAGTTAAAGTAAGTCAAGTACGTCCCTTAATACCCTGTATATAAGAAGAAGCTGTAGCACATTAAATAGATTTTGCCCAAATATCGATGTGTTTATCACGAACCTTGCTAAATTCACAGCATTCATAAAAAAATAACACTGGATCGAATTCCACGTGTTTAACTAAAATTAATATTTCATTGATTTCTTTATTTTTTCTTTTCTTTTTAGTTCATCACAATTCCTCTTTCGGTTTTAGAAGTTTGAATTTGAATAAAATCACTTCCTGAAAGATATTCATTAAAATTCAAATGCAAAAACCTTGGAAAAATTTCATTAAACACTTTTTGTAGATTTAAGTAAGATGATGCACTTTATCAGAATTGTTTATTTTAGGTATAGGTATAGTTGTGTATTTTTGTATTATGGTCCTAAATTTAAATTTGTCGTTATTTTATTGGTCAATGACATAAATATCCTTATCACTGTCATATTTGAATTTATAAAGACTGTGTTTACAACGCTAATAAATAAAATAAAACAGCAAATAAAGTAATAAAAATTATTTCACAAATTAAATAGCTAATTTATGAGTTAATGTTCAACGTGCAGTACCAGATGTCCAGAGTAGTCCTGGGTCGATCGATCGTTTTACACGACCCGGGTCGCTCACGACACACTGGCGTCACGAGCGGGTCGCGAAGACCCGCTCTTTTCGCGACGCAAAATATATGAAACTCAATTACGCTTCACCCAGCTACTGTCTACTACCTGAGTCGAGAGAGCGGGTGGCGAAACCCGGGTGTTGTGAAACCGTTCGCTCTCTCATACATCTATCTGTTGTCGCTCGCCTCGCCACATCCGCACCCGAAACCCAGGTTGCAGTAGTAGAGCGGTTGCGAGAACCGGGTGCTGACGAAAAAATGACCCGCTCGCTCTTTGGTGGTCCGTGAGCTGGTTTCAAAGAGCGGTTTATTCACGACCGACCCAGGACTAGTCCAGAGGTAATGGTTAAAATATATAGATTATATACTGCATAGTCAATTTAACTCGGGTAACATTATGTTATCTTATTTGAAAAACATCGAAAAAATAAATTATAATACTGATAGAACATACCTAAAACCAAAATAAAAAGGATAAAAAAATGTAGTGAGTTCTTGACTATTTATGACAGATTAATATTTTGATAAATAAATGGACAATTCAGAGCACTTCGTCAGAAAAGACGCGTCGTTTCGAACTGGAGTTACTTTGACCTATAAATTCCAGACAGAAAAATCAAAGCGGTCATTGCGTCACTATTCGTTCATTGTAGTGCATTATTAATTCCAGTTATTAAGATTACTTGAAATGTGTTGGGAAATTTCCAAATAAAATCAAGATTCGTTGAGATTACAAGTTACTTTATATATCGTAATGATTACGAATATTTAGCTGGACTAGACGTCCTTTCTATAGGAGGCTCTAAGACTCTAAGATATTCTGCGACTGCGGATTGCGAGTCCAGCCGTCTACCATATGTTTAGGCTATTATCGTAACCGTTAGTATATTAGACACGAACGACGATTGATGATACTACACTTATAAAATACTACTTAACTGACATCTATCGAGGTTCCGCAAAACTAGGTATAACAAAAACTATACTGATGACATCTGTTGAAGGATGTTGAAACTACATGACTAACCTATCTTCTTCTTCTTCTTCCTTGCACTGTCCCAATCATTACCTACAGGTAGGCTGTTGGGGTCGGCTCTTCTCAGGTTTTATCTTCTTCGGTCCTGGATATCGCTTTCATCCAGGCCGTTTCGCGGTAATATTTTAGAGCACTAAGTCAACCAGGAGTTTTTTGGTCTTCCTCTGGATGACTGTCGATGAAGCTCCATGGACATTGCATGCTTCTCTGTGTGGTCTGGTGGTCTCTGTCTTACGTGCCCATCTGCCGTTCCTCCAGCTTACTGTTTATGTCCGTGACACCCAGGCTACCACGAATGCGTGAACTTTAAATCCTACACGACTAACCTACTATAATACCTAAATGACTAACCTATACACCACAGTAATATAAATCTTGTATTGTAAAAAATATGTATTGTATTAACTATTCCATTGGATTGCTTCAAGTCGAGGGCTCATCCAGTAAAAACTAAACCTATGATCCATCGACACAATCCCATCCATTATCTGTGTGTTGAATCTCCCCAGGCTCTGTGGGCTAACCGTCCGAGCACGGAGGCGGTCACAGACGCATTATTATCGGCAGGTTCGAGTCCCAGGGCCGAGGGTTCGGTCCCGGTCCGCCCGACTGCTGACCTGCCCGCGGGCGCCCGGACGAGGGGGGCGCTGGAGTCGATGAACCGAACATATGAGATTTAAGACGTGGTGTTGTGTACAGTGGCGAAATGAACAGCGCCAATTTAAACAACACATCGAGTGGGCAATAAAGAAAATTGGACTAGAACAGTGGTTTGACATACTTTATGAGAAAACAGGTCTGGTTAAAATTACACTAAGTCACATCGGCCAATTACATTGTCCAAAAGGTAAGAATATAATATTCTGTTACAAATGTACACTATAAAAGACGCCTGTTTTTTTGTTAGGGATTCGTAGGCATAACTTGATGATATTATAGATGCTTTCTCAAATCGAAAAAATTCGCTAAACATGAATTTGACGACCGGCATAGTCCAGCGGTAAGGCTCTTGACACTCCGAAGGTCGCGGGATCGAATCCCGGCGTGGCAAATAAATTTTATTAGATTAATTTGTGTTATTTCACAATTTATTCATTTAAAATAATATAAAGTATATTTGCTGCACGTTACAGAGTAGAAGATACTCTCAGTATCGCCCTGGTGTAAGACCACCATTCAGAATTGAAACGTTGCTTGAAATGGCTTTAGCCGTATTTGGTGACCAGATCTGAATAGCCAGGTACTTTCCCACCTTCCTCTTCCCCACCTCCTTCCCCTCCCCACTACCTTCAGCCTCACAACATACCACAATTGGGGATACCATTGTCCTACTGGCTCCAGACGGGAGCAGTTGGGACTCTTGTGCGGTATTCATGTAAAAAAAAATATATATATATATATAAGAAAAGCATTCAAGAGCTTCATCGTAATATACTGGAAATAATGTACACAGAGTTTCTCAGAACATTCCTGAAAGACTTTAAACCCGCTAGCTATTCCTGATCATATTTGAAATTAAAAAATCAACCCGTAAAATACATTTTTTTTTCACTATAATACCTACACCTATTCTCTCATCTTTTTCTTGGATTTACTGAGGTTTGAACCTTTCTACCCAATGATCGGAATCAACCAAGCTACCAACTAGGCCAGACCGGCTCAAGTACTGAAGAAAACCTTAGGGCCTCCTGTGTGGATAAAATAAATAAAAAGGCTCGTAGCTCATGGCCATTATTAAAAATCGTAACCAGTAATAAAAGTAATAAAACGTAACAGTTCCCTGTCCAAATTTTCCCAGTTAAAATTTTCCTTACCAAAATGTCCCCGGTCAAAACGTTCCCTTGCAAAATGTTCCTAGCTAATACTCGCAGTCGGTTAAGTTGGGTTAGAATACGCTGAGTTTGCTGACTGAGTATGCCAATATAATGACATTTTAACTGTTTCTAATTGGCAACATTATGGTAAAGAACATTATTACTGGAAACATTTTGAACTGGAACATTTTAAACAGGGTTTTTTTAGTTTTTGGAAACATTTTGACAAGAACATTATTACCTAGAACAATCAAAATCGAATGTAAAAGTAACAGAAAAAGGACGCAATTGCACTGGAATGATCCTGATCACGTATTACAATAATCTACAACCAAAGCAAGCATCCGTCCGAATGGCGTGGCTTTGCTATGAAGGTATGACCAAAGAAAAAATATTTTCAAATCTGGGTAGAGTTTAAGGAAACATAAATAAAAACTAAAAATCCATCAATTAAATTAGACACAATTTCTACTGAAAAACGTAGTACAATATTCTCAAATGTATGTATATAATTTCGCACACAAACCTTCCAAAGTTATTTGCGTGGGCAGAGCTTAATACGGAATTGAGCGAAGCCGAGGCGCGACGCCCTACAATATAATCCTCGCTGCACCAATAAGGTCTTGCAATTAAATTGGCATGCGCTTTACGATGCACTTTCGACATTTTAACTGCAATTGCGTTTCTGGAACTCTTCCCTCTGTCGACGATTCTCAATATTTGCTGTTTGCTCGCAATCTGCCGGCCGCAATGTTGCATATCGAGGATTTTCTGTTTGTACGCCAAATAAAAATCTATAGTACCTACATAACCAAACTTACCAACGTCGGTTGTACGTGGTGTGAATTAGTAATTCCTGCGTGAAATATGGCTCAATGAGCTCAAATTTGTTTTGAATTTAAGTGACATTTTCAAAATTGGAACTGATTGTGTGAAGAACAATTCAGACAAAAGATACATGCAAAAAATAATTTAATTGTCGTTTTCAATTTTTATGAATTTTTATTTTAGTAATTTGAACACTTAAGTTTACAAAATTTCTAATTAATTATAATATTTCATATTGCAAACTAAATTTTATGTAGTTTTATGTAGCTCCTACAATACATCTAGAACTTTCCAATTGGCGTGGACTTTAAAGTTTCTGGTAGCGTGTTGTATAACTTCATCTCCTTGTACAGTAAACCGTAAACTGTTCTGCGTATTCGCCTTGTCCTTTTTTTGATGCCTGATTTCCTTGCACGTCCTTGTGTTATGTCTGTGAATGTCCTTGTTGAACATAATTTTATTTGAGAAGTGATTTGGTAAAATGTTATTTAATATTTTATGTATAGGTAAATATCATCGTATTCAAGGTCAGTATCTGTTTCACGGTTAGCCAATTCAGTTTCTTTAACATTTTGTTTACTTTTGAAAATCTATTTTGCCGAAGTATTATTCTCATTGCCCTGTTTCGGAGAATTTGAAACTTATTTTGTTCTCGTTCGTTACAGGAAAAGGATAGTTGAGCAATAGTTAAAATATGGAGCAATAGTAGATTTGTAGATAGGGATTGCAGCAAAATGGAATTATAATATCCCGTGATTTTTCCCGGGTCTGAGCTAGTAATGTAAGAGGAAGCCACAAGACAAGTATTCTTAGTGTGCCTTATAACGCCACGATTACAGGTAAAAGGCATAAAAATCGTTTGGCAAATGGTGTCCAGAGGTCACGATTTCAATCGCAAAAGTGGTGTTTTATTTATTTCGTAAATAATTTTATACCAAAGAAAAAAAGTTATTCAACTGAAACTGTCACAGATAATATTAGCCATAAAATTATATAAAATGAAACAATGCAACTTTGTATAAACCACTTATAAAATGTGCAAATCCGACCGGTTTCGGAACAAACGTTCCTTCGTCAGGGAAAGCTTATACAAACTTATAAAGCTTATTGTATAAGCTTTCCCTGACGAAGGAACGTTTGTTCCGAAACCGGTCGGATTTGCACATTTTATAAGTGGTTTATACAAAGTTGCATTGTTTCATTTTATTATAATGGATAACCACAAAGTAATAGCTACATTCAAAAATATAAAATTATATTCTTAACAACTTGTTTCTTACGTGCGTTAATACATTTCTATACTTTCTTTTAGTAGTTTACGCTTATATTTTTTATAAAGTAATTAATAAGTTAATTTTAATTCCACTCAAAGGAAACGTTAGGTGGTAAAAGCTTCATTTTATACAGAACATTTATTTTTTGTATCTATTATGTTATCCAATTCGTAGTAAAGATTAATCGGATTTAGCGTTGATTTTCACAGCGAAATTTTGTGATAAATTGGTTGCACTTTTTCGTCTAGAATTTCAATGTCAAGGAAACTATTGTAGTAGAACGCCATTAAATTAATCGAGTATTTTTTTATACTTTTGAATGTAGCTACAACTTTGTGGTTATCCATTATAGAACTTCTTCTTCAATGGCGCTGCAGCCCATTTCGAGCCTTGGCCTCCTTCAAAATAAGCCTCCACCGCCCTCTATCCTCGGTCGTCGTCTCCCAATCTGCAACATGGAGTAATCCTCTTGCATCCTTCCTGACACCCATTATAGATAAATTAAACAATGTTACTTTGTTTGAACCACTTGTATATTTGTTTAAAGCCGACCGGTTTCGGAACGACCGTTCCTTCCTCGTAAACCGATTTGACAATTACAAAATAGTGGGTGGGAACAATGTATTATTACTAAGGATTGCGGTAGGGGTGGAGGCGTTGCTAGGGATTAATGAAGAGTGGGTGGGTAGGGGGACATATCCACGATTGGGCTGTAAGATAATATTTTTTGTTTGTTGATAAGAGGTTCATTATTTTTAATAGAATTTTTTTATTATTTCCAAGGCTTCTAAGTTATCTAAGCGTTTTCCTTTATGGTTAATATGAAGAATATTTATCCCCTTTTTTATTAGTTTTTTTAAAGTCCATTCTTTATGCCTATAAAAACTGCTTTAAAGTTCAACATCTCCTACTTACGAACCCCATTTCGGTTATGGTTTTATTGCACAATACGGAAAATTAAATTTTCTAGAAAATTATCGTGAAATATTTAAATATTTGTGTCTGACCTTCGAAAAAAAAACACGCCTTTTGTCGATGTTTTTCGTGAATAAATCAAAGCAGGTGGCTGCTGTAAAACAGGAATTTAAACACTATCGCCGTCAACATAAGGAATGTTATTGTTAGCGGCCTTATCCCGAATTATATACGACGTGGTGTATAACTCAACAACTAAAAATACGGTGATATTCTAGGATTATTATTATTTACTATGCATTTCCAATTCCAAGAGTTAAAATTTGTTAATCTCACCATTGTTTGGGGATTGCATTTAAACTAAATTTAAAACTTCGGAATGAAACCGCCAATTATGTTCTCACGAGCGTATTTTGTATTTTGAACACCAATGGAGTATTTTTAACGATACAAGGAATAATAAGCACACACAAAATATTTTGCGAACACGTGTTCTGCAAAATTAAATCACTTGGGTCAGGACCCAGAGGTCACGGCTTCGAAACTAAAATACAGCAATTATATTATTTGCAACCCTTTCCAGGTAATCAAAGTTAAATTTGGTGAGAGATCACCATTTAATATCTAAACATTAATCTTTTTTTACCACATCTGAAAAGCCTGATCATCCTCTCACTCATCAAGCCTTCATCCTCTCCCCACACTCGCCCTATCTTAGTAAATTCTCTAAATTGAGGATGCTGTAGAGCACAATAAGTGATATTTCACCCCAAGTGCGTTTTATTCTAACTTTACCAATAAAAAAACTGTTTTAAGGTCAGCGCAACTATTTTGAGCTCGCTGTGTCCTTTCCATCGTTTTGATGGCCTCCGAGATCGAGGGGCAAGGCTCTCGACTAGCAATCAAATCTCGCCGTGCGAAAATAAATTTTATTTGAATAATTTGTGCAATTATTACACAATTTTATTAATTTAAAACAATATATAACATACATATTTGCGGCACGTTTCAGGGTAGAAGATACTCTCAGTATCACCCTGGTGTAAGACCACCATTCATAGAAATGACTTCAGCTATATTTGGTGACCACATCTGAATAGTCAGTTACTTCTCCACATTCTTCACCCCAATCTCCCTCCCCTCCCCGCTACCTTTAGCTTCGCAATCAATGGGGATGCCATAGTCTCACTGACTCCAGACGAGAGCAGTTGGGACTCTTGTGAGGTATTCACAAGTTAGGACTAGATTTTTTTAGTGTAACCGGTTAAAACATATCAATGACAAAAGAGAACACGATAAAATAATAGGTTAGGTTTGGTTAGCACAGTTTACGTTGGAGGTTAGGATAGGTATTTTTGGTTTGTTTCTTGACTTACCTTCACCTAACCTTACCCGGAACCAATTTTAGATATTTTAGAGAAAATAAGTAAAAATAGTCATCTACAAAAAAACAGTGAATCTAGTCGAGTTTTCGAAGCACAAAAGGATGAAACTAGCTTTAAAACAATTAATAAAAATGACGATAAAAAAATACAATAGAGGGCGATTTATGTTCGAACATTCCGCCCACTGTAGTCTGGCTGTATTATTTTAGGAGACTCTATTATTACATATACCAGCATATATTATCCCAGAATATAATATGGTAATGTTACCACATACTAATTAAATCAATATTCGAATTCCCGGTATTATATGGGCGTTAACAATCATACTAATTTGGGTTTTTGTGATGTGAAATGAAATATTCCTAAGTAAAATTATTCAAGTTCAATAAACGTTCTATGTACAAAATTGGAACTGATTGGGGAGTAGAGATTGTAGGTCATAATTTATTTTATTTTAATAAATTACTTGAAAATTCTATATTTGATTTTTCAAGTTTACTGCCGGAGGACTCGAAAGGAAAATTTCTGACGTCTCACTAATTTTTCAAAAAAAAAAAAATTATAATGAAAATTGATAATATTGCTTTTTTTACATTAGCTCTACAAGATGTCATAGACCCTGAGGGAAAAAAAACCTCAGGGCTTATAACATCTTTGGGGGTGCTGTGTGGAGGGTAATTTTACGGGAAGGAAGGAGAGGAAGTTCTGGGGTGGAAAAAGGTATGAGCGGTGGGTAGAAATCTGGGAGTCAATGTGTCCAGGAGTGACGGAAATTTGAATCCATCCCTTCGACTGCAATGCAAGGCAATGGGTCGAAAATCTGGCTGGAGAGGTAAAAAAACATTCCTCAACCAGTCCTCTCGATCTGACCCGCCACGCAACAGGTGGGCAGAAGCATCCGCCACCAAGAACCATACAAACCTCAACCTACGAATCCGGGCATCCCTGCAAAGTCACCAAATGTAGCGAACCACTCGGAGACGGCAGAGGCGTTGGTTATCCAATAAATGGATCCAGGGCGTCGGTACGCATATCCGCCTTCCAAAATGAAATCACTGTTCTTCTCTTAATCTACTTGTAAAATCATACAGCTGAAATAAACTCACTTACTGGGACCTAAATCTAAAATACAGGAGTGTAAAAGTGCAAAAATTGTAGTTTTGTGATTAGTGTGACATGTCACAATGTTTTATTTCTTAGTTTCATACAACACATACTAGTGCTTTTCGATTTAGATGAACATTTTTTTAAATTTAAGCATAATGTGTAGCGTATGCTCATAATTCCAGTGTGATTTTGTGAAAAAAAATTACAGTCTCAAAATAAAAACATATCTATTTAGTGTAGTATGCAGCGAAAGTTGCATATTCCCTATACAGCAAGGAACTTGCATCGATTTTATCTATTTGTCTGTTGAAAATGATTTGTTCTCGGTGAACATAGAAAGTACAGTTCGGTTCAGACCACTTGCCGATTTCTAGGAAAGGGTAAAGTCTGCAGTCTGGCTTGGATAATATATCATGACCTCTTCCGCCGTACCTTCTGCCTACACGGGACCGGGGTTAGGGGGTCCAGAAGGGAAGATGAGGGACGGGAGGCTGTGGAGAAGTGGGGGAGGGAAGCAGAATTAATTGTCCAAAAAAACTCAGCAGAAGTCTCAGAGTGGGATCTCTGCAGTCGACAGGAATTTTAGTTTTAGATTAATGACTCTAGTTTTGAACTGTGAAAAAATAATGTTTTATGCACGATTACACAGAGGAGTTATGGTTCATATTTCGTATGAATACGATTTTTTGAACGTTCATTTAATAGGGTATTCTTAAATAAATCAATAATACTGCTTCGAAATACATGCGGAACACAATGTGGAATGAAAACCGAATCCCGCTGCCCTACAACGTGAGCTGTTATGGTTAAAATAACACAAAACTATTTCTTTAAGTTATTTAAGATGAGTCGATCTTGGCGGCAAGTTAATGTCACTGCTTCTGCAGACGAATCGGTCTGGATACACGAGGAATGCATTTTATTTTAACTAAAATACGTTCCAACACGAAAAGTCAAAATCATACAAATCGAAAAATGCTGCCAAATATTTGTAAATGATGTAGCAATATTTTAATGTTAGGCATTCATTTTCTTTTTTAAAATGAAAAACATACACGAGATAAATATTTACACCTCTGGTCTGAAGTCCCAAAATACTTGAAACAACCGTGGATCTGTGCAGAATTGGCGGCCCATTTGATCAATGATCAATGCATTTCAATGGAATATGCTCCGAGGAACTACCGTGAACGCCAAACGCGCGCCCGACATTTGTACCTACATGGTTGACATTTGTCACATGAGTTCAACGGCTTGGCTGTGGAACAATTTGCCGGCAACCGTTTTCATCCCTCATTCAAAATGGGGTTTTTTAAGACTCATGTCCACTGTCCACTCCTTCATCTCATCAGAAAGACCCTCTGAAGAGCATCGTCAAAGGCGATGAATAATATAGACCGTGAGGGAAATTATTTTCCTCAAGGCCTCCCATGTTTCAATTTGGGAGGCGGGTAAGGGTACCACCGCCCCAAGAACCATTTATTGGATAACCAACCCCGTAGTCACCCCGAATAGTTTGCTACGTTTGGTTACTTACCAGGGGTACCCGGATTTATGGGGTGAGGTTTGGCTGGGTCTGTACAGACAGGTTGAAGGAGATCTTCTGATCTCTCTATCAGAACTCTTTCGGAACTTCGCCTTGCACCGCAGCGGGAGTGGGTTTCATACGTCCGTCACTCCTTAACTCGTACTCACCCTCATTCTTTCCCTTTTCCTTCCCAAAACTCTCTTTCCTTTCCTAGAAAGACCCTACCCACAGCATTGGCAAAAATGACATAGGCCCTGAGGGAAGTTAATGTAAAAAGGTGGGGTTAATGTAAATAAAATGATATTAATAGAAACCCATAAAAATTCGAAGATAAAAAATTAAACTGATATTTCTGGTGACTGTTCGTTTTTCATAGCCCAAAATTCTAGAGATATAAGATGAAAACAGAAGAACAGATAACCAGCAGACAGATATAGATGGATAGACACAGATAGAGACAGAGAAAGAGGGAGGGAGGGAGTTGAATCCAGAATCCTACGCAGTTCCGGACTGTAATAAATCACAGTCGACCAGACAAAATAATCTCCTTGAAAAGTTTCCAAGAAGACGGAGATAAGAGCTACATCTCTGTCAAACTAACCCCTTTTGGGGGCTGGGGAATCATTACAAAAGCTCTAATGATACTGGTATACTTTTTTCAATTCTATTTGTAGATTTGTTTTCTATTGCGTTGTAACTTTAAAATAATTTTGCTGGGATCTAGATTTTTCAGTTCAAAATGTTTATTATCTAAACGCAGATCCGAGAAAAATCACGGGATATTATAATTGTAGGATTCGTGATGCTGAAAGTATTTACTTAAAAAAAAAACAGAGTGGGCAATTCCCATTTATAGAAGTAAAATTAACTTAATATTGAATTTTCCTTTAATTAAATACGTTAAAGTTTAAATTTGACAATTTTTATGTGAAATACTAAGTCTTCTGCTAAGGGATTCGTTGTATTCGACTAAATTATAAGCGTTCAAAAAGAGGAAGAAGATGACTGAAGATGGTTTGAAAGGAAGATATGTAATAGAATATGTTTAATATAATGATAGAGGGAGCGTGCTGATATTAAAAAAAAATCAGAGTGAAATTCACACACGGTAGAAGAGAAACCTTCAGAAAACTAAAGCAGACAAGAGTGGAGAGGCTAAAAAGCACCACACAAAGAGGAGACCGATTATACTATCTCATTCTCTCGTAGGCTAAATCCTATAGATGTATGTGTTTGTCTCGTTTTAGTGTCGCTATTTTTCGTTTCATCGAGTTTCTAATCACAACGATGCTGAAGAAAATTTTTACTTCAAAAATATTTTCATTAGGATCTTTGCTTTCAAAAACAAACAATGGTAATTTTAAAGACGATCAGAAATTAGTCTATCGAATGAACACGGTTAGTAAACTTGAAAAATTATGACATCGGTCAAAAATTTTAACAAAAGGAATACTTATTTCAAATATTTATTTATTTATTTATTTGTTTGTTTGTTTACGCCTTGATGGCTTTTACATATAAAATAAATTGTACAGGAGCATTATAACAAGTATGCCGTATCATAAGTATATAGTACGTACATAAAATGAGCTAGAAAGATATAAGTAGGCCTAACATAAGTAGGTATCAGTATTCGAGTAATTGTTTACAAAGGAGTTCAACCAGCGGATTCGTATTTGGGCTCACGCTACATTAGATTCAATAATTATTGTCACAATATCACACAAAATGTGATTCCAAATATACTCGAAGCATACCAGTATTGCAGTGGTGTAAAACATTTTTAACGATTAATGTAAAAGCAGGTAATTTTCTTGTAATTAATTATTTTTTGTATATTTTTTTAAAATTATTATTTTTTTTGCTATCATAAATGTAGGGACGTATGTTTGTTATTATTTTGAAAAAGAAAAAAATATATAAGGTACACAGTAATTACATATATAAATAAGTAAGTAGGTACAATGAATGTAGTTATCATGAATGTAGTTACAAAGCAGTGGGTATTAAGTTTGTTACTGTTAACAATGTGATACATTTAAGGATTTTTACGTTAGTTTGTTATTATCAGGAAAAAAATAAAATAAAAGGTACACAGCAATTACATATATGTATAAAGAAGTAAGTAGGTACTATGAAAGTAGTTACAGAGCAACGGGTATTAAATTTGTTACTGTTAACAATCTGTATCATTTAAGGATTTTTGCATCAGCATACAAATACGCTTTTTGAAGGAAGCGATGTTTTTATAAAAAAATATATCGACAGAGCAAGTTTCATTCCCCAGACGATGCAATCTCTGAAGACAAGAGTTAAACATAAAATTAGTGCGAGAAGGAACTACGTTAAATAGAGCATGGAGTCTGGTATTGTAATTGTTAGGTACTTGATAATTTATCATGTTCACAAGTTCAGGGCTATCCAAATATCCATTGATAATTTTAAATAACAATAAAACATCACAGATTTTTCTTCGCTGTGACAATTCGGGTAATTTAAGCAATTGCATTAAATAATATTAATTTTAATTTTCTATTGGAATTTTTAATTTGTAATTTATATGCCTTAAAAATTTATGTTGTACTCTTTCAATTTTGTGCGAATGTACATTGTATAATGGCGACCAGAGAGAGGAATTATACTCAAGAATGCTTCTGACTAATGTTATGTATAGGGTTTTGAGTGTATTAGTATGCATTAGATCTTTGGACGATATTAACACAAAACCGAGACATTTAAGTGCTTTATTCGTGAATGCATCAATGTGGGGGACGAATGTCATCTTGTTATCAAAAACGACACCCAGATCCTTTATTAATGTTACTGTAGAAAGATTCACATTGTTAATGTGATATTGAAAGAGTATTGGATTTTTATTTCGAGAAAAACTTATAGATTGACATTTGTTAATGTTTAGAAATAAATCATTTATGTTACACCAATTATATAATGGATCCAAGTTGTTTTGCAATACAAGACAGTCCATTAAATTTCTTATAATAGTGTAAATTTTCAAGTCATCAGCAAACAATAGGAAATGGATACCTTCAAATATTGTAACAATGTCATTGATAAATAGCAAAAAGAGAATAGGACCTAGATGAGAACCTTGAGGCACCCCACTTGAAGCTTCACTTTCGTTTGACATATGGTTACATAGTTTAACTTATAGTTGTCTAGATGTTAAATAGGTCTCAAACCATTTTAGTAGATTTCCTTTTATCCCATATACTTTTAGTATGTATAATAAGATTTTTTGGGAAACTTTGACGAATGCTTTGCAAATATAGAATTATTACGAGCGTTCCAGTTGATTAGTCAAACATCTCCAAATACTAAGTTTTGAAATAATAAGAAAAGCAATATTCGAATGCTTATAATAATTCAAATATTATTTACTTGTGTCTGTGTTTTACATATTAAATATGCCATAAAATAACATCGGGAGGCATAACGATCCGGTACATTACAAAGACATTTTGAAATATACTAATAGTGACCCAGAAACATCAACATGTGGTTTAATTCACTACAAGTTTTTCAGCATTATAATTATTTGGTGGTGTTTATGGGTAATCTGAGTATTGTTCAGATAGAACCACAGTAGTTCGGTGAGCCAGTCTCGGGGGTTCGGCGGAGGTCGACACACCCCCGACTCATAATAAATATTCATTATTATGTTTTTGTTTTTGTGTGAAAATCATGTTTTGTTCTTTGTTCCTAATGGGTTTGTTCATTTTGTGCACCTACGCATACATATATGTCATATGTACTACTATAACCGGGATTAAATTTGGGAGGCGGGAATGGGTACCGCCGCCCCGGGAACCTTTATTGGATAACCAACACCTCTGCCATAGGTCACCCCAAGTGGTTCGCTACGTTTGGTGATTTAGCAGGGGTGCGCGGGTTTATGGGATGAGGTGTGTTTAGGTGTGATGACTAGGACACACTGAACCCCAGATTCCTACCCACCCCTTAAACCCTTTTCCTTCCCAGAACCCTCCTCTCCTTCCTTTCCCTGAAAAACCCTCCACACAGCATCCCCTAAGATGACATAGGCCCTCAGGGAAATTATTTTCCTCAGGCCCTCCTGTGTGGAACTCATGTAAAAAAAAAAATCACCAATCTGAAACAAGTCCAAGTTGTACAAAACGCAATTGTAAAATTATTAGTCGTCCCTAATATTGAATGCAAGAATGAAGAATGCAAGGCTGATGTAAGCGTGATGAGTAAGATTAAGAAAGGGGCGCTCTGATGGTTTGGGCATGTAGAGCGAATATATGACGCAAATGTGAATGGAAGAAGAAATCGGGGACGCCCGAGGAAGACATGGCACGACCAAGTGAATCAGATACTTGAGTCGGGCCATGTGAAGAGTCGGAATAATAGAAGAGCATGTATGAGACGATGTATGAATGTGAACGAGCAAAGGAGTGTGTGCCAAGATCGAGTTGTTTGGTGGTCCGTCTTCTCTGCCTACCCCTGCGGGGAAACGGCATGATGGTTAGTTAGTTAGTTAGACATAATACACCGTTGCTGTTTCAGAGTGCCAAAATTTTACCTGTTAAGGCAATACTATGGCACAACATTATAATTCAGCATATATTTACCCCGCAGCATAAAGAGAAATTAGAACATAAATACAGCACTAGATTCACGCGCAACGACGGGTTAATAGTTCCGAAATTTAACAATAAGTACGGACAGTGTAACATATCTATTTCGTGAGCAGGTACTGCGCAAAGTAGGTTCTGTTTATTGTCTATGCATTATTTTTTTTCTTCTGTTTTTAACTTTGTTGGTTGGCCATACTGGAAGGAGACTGGAAACGTGATTCGAGGAATCATGGCGGAAGACATCAGGTAGTTTTTTTGGGCGGGAGGAGTTATTTCGGGGTGATTAAGGATTGATATGTGAGATACTAGTGCTATGTAGCCTAGAAAGAGTATTTTTATACGTTATGTGAGTGTGTGACGACTCAAATGGCATTGAAGCCTTTTTATTTTGTTTAATCCCTCGTCGGATGCCATGTGATAGTTTTATCCACGTGCCGAAGTGAATTTAGACCGTAATGAACGGGTGATGTATTGCGCGCAAGGATTCCTTTGCTGTTCCTTTGGCCGGTGAGATTTCCTCACGCCGCCTGATGGGTGAGGATCTGCTGTGCTGGTTTTGTTGGGTGGATTCCCTTTAAATGAAGCAGCTCTTAGACTCTGGTTGGATTCGCCGATATTACTTTGCTGTTCCTTTGGCCGGTGAGATTTCCTCACGCCGCCTGATGGGTGAGGATCTGCTGTGCCTGTTTTGTTGGGAGGTCTCCCTTTAACCAAGCGGCCCCATGACGTGCTGGACGGTGTTTTGGGGATTGCTGTTGAGGATTGGAGGAGAATCACGGCGACAGGACGTAGGCGGTATTAATAACTAACCGTAATTTTGTTAACTCTCTCTCTTCAAATCTATTGATAGATGCAAAAGGTATTTATGTTTTTCGTTAAGTTTTCTTTGGTACTATTTTCCCTTGCAAAGTTTCTTTTAATTTTCACTAGTAAAATAAGCGTCTCATTTATATGCACGACCTCAAATCCTTATCTCCACTATCCTGAGATGGATATTCTACTTGCTCTGAGAAGACAGCAGCTGTCGGATGACAAAGGTATGCAACAGAGAACATTATTACAACAGAGAACGTTTGAATACATCATACCGAAGATATTTAATTTATTACCTGACACTATAAAGCAATGTAATTCTATGAATAAGGTTAAATATATGGTGAAAAATTGGCTATCGGAAAAAAATATTTATATTGACATAGATACGTATGAAAAAATGTTGAATCTGTAGATATAAGATGTAAATTTTAAATATGTATATGTGTCACTATCCGTAATTCAAATTTAATTTTGCCTTAGCATTACATTATGGTTTTCTGATATTTTCTGCTAGAACAGGGATAGATATTTAATCCTTTTATGAAGGTCAGCTTTTGCCTTAACCGCTTTTGCAATATGCTAGCAGCTAAACTGCATTTGACTCGATAAAATGATATATTCGAATCATAAAAAATACTCCTAAGCACACTTAAATTTTTTTTTCCACTTGTTAAGGAAAAATATTTCTTAATTATTATTTCACTTATTGTCCTCTTCTCGTGCATACATACTTATTTTTTCTGTGAAATGTGTTTTGCCATTGTGGAAACATCATCTGCAAATTATTGATATTTGTAAAATATAATGTCATTATTACCTCATTTATCTGGAGGATAGCATCATTTTATTTTATTTTCATTGTGAAAATATAATAAAGCTTTCAACTTTTTTTGTAAAATGTGGGAGAAGAAAATCATTGTTTAACCCTTTCCACTCTAAGTATTCTTTTGTGTTTATTACACCAGCGCTTTACCTAAAGCGATATTGCGTTTTTTTAAATTTTTAGTTATTTTTTGTAAATAAAATTGATATCGGTTTATATACCGCTAATATTTTTTTTGGTTGTAATCACTATAATATAAATAGCCAAAAGTTTAAATACTTTTAAAAACTAATTCTTTAAAACTGTTTGGCACCACTGTGTACTAGTGCCTATATCTACATGTTTATGTACTCAGAGCCCAGTGCCACCAGAAAATCACTGTAACAGTAATAATTTACTCTAGTGACCAGTGTAATTCGCCGGACTCGAAACATAAATTTATTCCAAAATTTATTTGTACAAAAATTGGTTTGAAATAATGTACCTACCAATATAAGCACGTACACACAGATCTTCATTATAATCGTTATCATTTCTTATTTACATTCTCTATAAAGTACTTACTTCGACTTTATATATTTTATAATTATATCATTTTTATATTCTTTCATGTATTGCCTTCTATGTTCTATACTTTTCATATTATTTTTATATTCTACTATATTCTTTCATACTCTTTTATACTCTATAGTAATTTATTGTTTCCATACTCTTTAGTCATTTACATTCTTTTATATTCATTTGTATTATTTAAATTTCTTTAATATTATTTTATATAATATGTATATTTATATATTTTTATTTTATTTTTTTTATATTTTCGCACATTTCTTTATGTTGCATCTGTTAATATACTGTACATGAAAATCGACTACCACAACACAGGCATGTGCCTAGTATGGTGGTCAAAAAATCCCTAATTCATGTAACGAACAATTCAAAGAATAAAGAAACTTAAAAAAAACTAAAATATAAGCACCTGTTGACAAGCCAATTCAATTGGCCTAGCAGGACTTGTTTGTCGATTATATGTATTATCTATTCTTACAATAGGAGAATTTGTGTGCATAGTATCAATTAGTGAAAAATTTCAACCTATACTAATGAATGTATATCCGCAAACTGTAAGCTTCACCCGCCATAACACAGGGTCACCCCTAGCATGGAATGTGAAATATCACAAAAAACAATATGTACTTTCGATAATTCATGTATTAAATAAATAAATAAATAAAATAACAATAAAAAAAAATAAAAAAATGTATTGAATTTAAAAAAATCATATTTTATTTTTCCAATTAAGAAGGGTTTGGTGAATGAGTTTATGAAACTGGTGGGGATCAGTACTTCCAACAAGGTTAAGAACCACTGCGATAGAAGGTACACTTATACACATAACTGCATACTCAACTCAAATTTCGATTTTTCGGGGATGTGTCTAATCAACTGGATTAATTAATTAATTGAAATACAATAATTTTGGCAACTACTTTATCGAGTCAATTTTGAAAATGACACTTAAATTCAAAGCAAATAAAAGTTCTATAGTTCAATTAACCGGAGTAAAAAAAAATCAAAACGTTGGTTAGATAAATAAACAAATATCGCATGGGGTCCTTGGTTAAGAAAGAGATATATACAGGTCACTCGCATGTTAGTTGGGCTGACGACTCAAAGAAAATATTTAAACACTGTAGATATCTGCCCTGATGATGGACACTGTAATGTCTGTAATGCCGTCCGAAACGTTTAATAAAGAAGGACAATACCCCAAAAATAAATCACGATACTTCAAGTTAGGTTAAATAAAATAAAAGCAAATGTTCAAGTGGAATTGACGTTGATTGGTTGAAAAAGCGCAACAAACCTTTTTCAGAGACAAAGTTTTTTCATTCACGGCAGAATCGAGAGTGACAAGTGCTACTTTACACGCGATGAGACATTTCAAGTGATTTTAAATTAAAGTGGGAATTCCGCAGGATAATTGATTAAGTGAAGACTTGGGATTAATTCCTCTTAATCCATTAGCGAGGGAAAGCGCGACGCTGGCGCTGTAGGCTGTAGGTGGCATGTTTACCTAGAAAAACTCTTTCCGTATTTTTCATGCAATGGGTTTGCCGATTTCTTTGAAATGGGTTGGAGTAGCCCCAAATCAAACAAACAATGTTTTCCCTCCATCTCTCTCAGTACCACAACTCTCTACGGTACCAGACAGCTAGAATTAAGATATTTTTTGTCGGAATAATATTATTATTTTGTGGAAAATCTCATCACTCACGAATAAGCAAGCATTGGTTTCATAAATAAAATTTAAAAAAATGTTGAAAACATCCGAAAAATTGTGGTTACTTTAAAGAGAAAAGCACAAAAAATGCGAATAAAATTAGATTATTAGGATGAAAAATTTATAATGATTTTAATTGAATACCAGCCTAAGTAATTATTATTAATTTGACTATACATCTTTATGTACGAGGGCTGTCCGTAAAATAAGATCTCCAAGGTGCTGCGGTCGCAAGGAACAATTTTACGCGAGATCCGGAAAAACCGGCATGTAGCCTGGTTTCCCTACGCCAAATACCCACAAAGCTGCACTCTCTGCGATACTTGATCTCGGCGTGGCAGCCGTTCGCGATGTAGATTCCGCTCGCCGCACCCGCCAGGTGTGAATTAAGCTCTATAATTAGATTTTTTGTGCGAAGAGCAAAACCCCGGTAGAAATTCATTCTCAGCTATTTCAAGTGTACGGAAAACAGTGTAAGAGTGCGAAAACGTGCGCAAATGGTGCAGAGAATTTAAAAGCGTGCCGGACGGCCATCGGTTTCAGATGAAAAAAATGCCAAAGTGGAAAAAACAATGATTTCAAATCGACGGGTGACGGTTCGGGTACTCTGTGATATGTTCCCTTATGTCAGTAAGACCACTGTTGACAAGATTTTGACAAAAAAAATTGGGAGACCACAAAGTCTGCCCAAGGTGGGTCCCAAAATGCTCACCAAGGATCACAAAGAACAACGGGTTGAAGCAGCCCGCAGATTCCTTGAGTGCTACGACATCGATGGCGAAGAATTCTTGAACTCAATTGTGACTGGGGATGAGACCCGGATATACTACACGACCCCAGAGACAAAGGAATAATCCCAGTGGCATCATTCAGATTTGCCGATGCAAAGTTTAAAAACGAACTCAAACCTGGCGCGCTGCACCCGCCGGGTGGAAGCTACATCGCGAATGGTTGCCACGCCGAGACTAAGCGTCACAGAGGGTACAACGTGGTGGGGATTTGACAAGGGGAAACCAGGCTACACGCCAGTGTTGCAGGATTGCGCGCAAAATCATTCCTCGCGACCGCAGCGCCCTGGAGACCTTATTCTACGGGCAGCCCTAGTAATAAAACGCCACTTGGATATGGCCAAATTTATCTCACCAGGGGGGGAGGGGTCTAGATTGGAAGAAAAACAGCTCACGTAATTAATGTATGTCCCCTAACCGATACTCCTGTACACCTTCAAAACACCAAGTAAATTAACGAATTCTCTTCGATATTTTTAACTAATACTATTGCACACCTTAAAAAAATCAACTGCGATTCAAACTATTCCGAATGAAAGTAATTCGCCGACAGTCGGGCGGACACCATAGCATATCTCTTGTATTTGAATATCTTTGGATATAATTCATGTTCGCTATCAGGACCATTAGATGAATGGTAGATACTCTCAGTATCGCTCTGGTGTACGACCGTAATTGGACATATTTAAAAAAATTATTGCGTGATTTGTACAAATTTCAAAGAAAATTCTACATGAATCCTTCAACTCTTTACGCCACTTCAGACACGTGAACACGCCCTGAACTCAAATCTATCGTTTTATATTATAAATATGTTTTTTAATGCGAGTTCTAACCGCCTCCAACCGCCTGGAGCAAATGAGGCTATGGCATCCAGTATTGGGGTTTATTGTGAGGCTGAAGGCAGTGCGGAGAGGAAGCAGATGGGAAAAGGAAGATGGGAAAGTACCTGGCTATTTATTGAGATCGGGTCACCAAACAAAGCCATTTCAAGCAAGATTTCAATTCTGAATGGTGGTCTTACACCAGGGCGATACTGAGGGTGACTTCCACTCTAAAACGCGCCGCAAATACCTTGTATTTTTTTAAATGATTAAATTGTGAGATAACACAATTCGATCAAACAAAATTTACTTGCTCACGCCGGGATTTTAACCGGCGACCTTTAAATTGCTAGTCGAGAGTTATTTTGTCCAACGCACGTTCATTTAATGTTTCTAATGGGTCAGTTGTTTTACAGTACTTTCACAGAACTTAAATTAACAATGAATGAATTTGATGGAGTGTTCAAATACTGTGAAACAAACCGTCCTCAGTCTCATATAAAAATTTATCAGAGTTTTTTTGGGTATCGCTGAAGAATTATTCGTTATGTACGATAAATTTATCGCTTTTTAAACAATCAGACGAACTAAAACTTGATTGATATAGATATTAATAAAAATGGATTTCCACAACATAAATAACGATCATTAATATCACAAAACATTATTATGAATAATTCATTTATATTTTCACTAGATTTAAACCAGTTTTTCTTGCCAAAATGTGTCTATTCGACCCAAAAGCTATAAGATAGATGGGATATTTTATTAGCCTTGTATCCAGCTGTAAAAATACACGTTTTTTTCACCAAAGACGGGGGCAGGGGGCAGCCTTGGTGGGAAAATAATATTAAAAGTAGATTTAGTTTTTGGCAAGCATTCACTTTGTCGAAAGTACCGCACTGCGTTGTGCTGGATATCGATGTATTCAGAGATCGTGGCAAGCTTTTCTCTTTACCTTACTCAGTAAGGCTTACTGTCTGTTGTTTGTAATTTAAAAACAAATCAATTAATATAATGGTAACTAACTAACTAACTAACTGTCTTTCACGCCGTTTTCCGCAGGGGTAGGCAGAGAGGACGGACCGCCAAACAACTCGGTCTTGGCACACAATCTTTGCCTCACTCACATTCATCACACATACTCTTCTATTATTCTGACTTTTGTTGACATGGCCCGTCTCAAGTATCTGATTCACTTGATCGTGTCTTCCTCGGGCGTCCCCGGCTTCTTCTACCATTCACATGTGCGTCATACATTCTTTTTACACTACTTTCTTCGTTTATTCGCTCTACGTGCCCAAACCATCTGAGGGTCCCTTTCTTAATCTTACTCATTATGCTTACATCAGCCTTACATTATTTGCGGATATCCACATTTCTAACACGATCATACATGGTTTTACAACCATATAATGGTAACGTATCGTATAAAGTGTCGTTCAGACATCGAATGTAACCGCGAGCAGGTATCTGTTGAACCGCGAGCGCTGATGTTTCGTGCCCACGACGCACAGTGGGCTGAAAATCGCCTTTCATAGACATAGAGACTTGAATTTTCAAGGGTCTTTTTTTCGGTAGAAATGGATTTTGCTGATCATTACTATGCTATAAAATTCGTATGAAGCAATTGCGTGTACAAATGAAGGAGTTATAATTTTTTTAAGCAAAATTTGTATGGCAATGACATTAAAAATGAGGATATCTATGGAATCATAAGGTTGGCCATTCCATCCTTACAGACAGATTCACTACTATTTATTTGTATTTTTTTAACATACATCGTATTGTGGCGCAACGTGCGATTTTTTTTTTAAAATCTTCTAAGTTGAAAAAAAAACTTTTTTATGTTGATGATTCATTTTAATGGTTAAATGTATTATCATCCTCTTCTACAATATTTATCATGATTACTGATTAATAATCAATGTTGAAGCACCCCTTTCCGTACATTACTTCGACCAGAACTGTCAAATATGCCAATGATGCCAATATGGCGGAGTAACTCTAGAGTATCTATCGGTTTTCGGAAAGTAAGTACAAAAGTTAAAAGTAACGTACAACAAGCAGTCAAATTGATTGAAAAACGTATTTTGGTAAAATTTAACTATAGTAACGGCCTTTTGTTTAACTTTTACTTTTAAAGTTAAAAACAACACAACTTTGAAGATTTAAAAAAAAAATCGCACGTTGCGCCACAATACGAAGTATGTCAAAAAAATACAAATAAATAGTAGTAAATCTGTGTGTAAGGATGGAATGGCCAACCTTATGATTCCAGAGATATCCTCATTTTTAATGTCAGTGCCATACAACTTTTTCTTAAAAAAATTATACTCCTTCATGTGTACACGCAATTGCTATGAAATTTTATAGGATAGTAATGATCAGCAGAATCCATTTCTAGCAAAAAAAGACCCCTGAAAATTCAAGTTTCTATGTCTATGAAAGGCGATTTTCAGCCCACTGTGCGACGTTCACACGACGCAGATCAAGAGCGGTTATGGCGTAAGATGCGCATCGTCTATGGTTGATGTGCGCATAAAGCGTTTAGGTATGAACGGTCTGAAGGGATTGTATGGAGAGCGATATTTGGCGTGCTATGATCTTTTATATTTATATGCTCAATCTGAACAGGCCTTTAGTCTGTGATTTAGTTCCTATATTATTTTTGTTGTCTATGAGCTCTTCGGGTCACATAGCCTCGTTGCCGAGCTATGCCGAAGGTAAATGTGTAATCATTATAGCTAAGGAGCTCCACAGACAAAACCTAGCTTGCAGCAGGGAAAGTCTTTCGTCCTTCGAAGTGTTATTAAAAAATAATGGTACGTCAATAAACAGTCGCTTTGTTTTTAAGAACTTAAGTCTTTCACTATGCATCCTATAGTACTGGAGAATTCTGGTTCCAGTTCATTTAGTTCGTAAAGAACCTTGCAATCATTGATAAAAAAGCAGCCAATCAAAAAATGCGTTAAGAAAATGACGATAGTGTTGGTAGTTCTTAGTGGAAGTATGATGCAGTTAAATTTGAACGAAGGGGATAGGATCGAATTAGCTCAGTGGTTAGAGCAGAGCTCGGGCAAGCCTAAGGTCCTGAGTTGAATTCCTAGATGCGATCGTGTCTTTTTCTGGTTTTTCTGTTTCTAATTTTCGTTTGAAAGTCGCTAATATTGTCTTCAATGATGAAATATGATGTTTCACTTATGGGAGTATATGCAATATGCATGTATGGATTGTGTATAAATCA
Organism: Limnephilus rhombicus; assembly: GCA_929108145.2. Classification (NCBI taxonomy): domain Eukaryota; kingdom Metazoa; phylum Arthropoda; class Insecta; order Trichoptera; family Limnephilidae; genus Limnephilus; species Limnephilus rhombicus. The sequence continues at coordinate 50,897,293 of OV815280.1, read as the reverse complement.
AAAAAGCATTTAACACTGTACTTACAAGTTTATTAAAACAATTTATATCCGAACCATAATTTAATATTTATAAAATTTTCTTATATTCGTAAATTTTTAAGCGGTATCAAGATTCACATACCTAGACTCCCTGATAAAAAAACGACAATGATAGCACAGAGGAGATCCAGAAGCGCATTGCGAACGCAAATCGTTGTTATTTCCGCCTACAAAACCAAATAAAATCCAGATTGCTGTCCAGAAACACCAAGATATTAGTGTACAAAACACTTAGCAGACCAGTACTCACATACGAAGCTAAGACTTGGGTACTAACTAAGAGGATTGAGCAAGCTCTGAACGTTTTTGAAAGGAAAATTTTGAGGCGTGTATCTTCGGACCGGTTTTAGAAAATAGATTTTGACGCAGACATTACAACAATGAGCTATATACTGTGTTTAAGGATCTAAACGTGACAAAATTTATAAAACTGGGAAGACTTCGGTGGCTGGGTCATGTGGAGAGAATGACCGAGCATCAAGCACTACAGTCCCTGCTGAACACAAGACCGATAGGGCGAAGGAGCCTGGGAAGACCAAGATTAAGATGGAGCGGCAACGTCCTCAAAGATATATCTACCATGGAGCTTCTAAACTGGAGAGTGCTGGCACAAAATCGAGATGAGTGGAGGAAGACTTTTGAGGAGGCCAAGACCCACCAGAGGTTGTAGAGCCAAGAGTGATGATGATGATGTTGAAAATATTCGTATATGAAAAGTGCGAGCGAAAAAGTAGCGAATTTCAAAGCTGTTATGTCTTCGGTAGTCTGGAACAGAATGGTTCCTCTTAATTTGTCCCGGCCGACGGTGACTAGTTAGTGGAAATGTTGAAGGATCGCTATTGGCGTGTAAGGAACCAATAGGAATGCCTCCACGATTCAAAATAGCTGCATCGTTCGCTACCACACACTGATTAAGTTATTCCAATTATTCAAATAAAATAAAAAAAATACTTGCGGAAGCCAGGATTTTGTAGTCAAGGATTGCAACCAAATAACCACGGAGGCCATCACATCATATAGAAATTTTAGATCATGTTGGGTCTTTATATGGGTAAAATTTCTTCAATCAAAATTCTTCAAAGGAGCTTTTATGGATGAGTATCAATAAGACGGAAGTCATTGAAATCGGAGCGTATTAGAAAGGAAAATTGGATTTGCATGGAAATATTATGAAAGTGGGAGGATATTGGATTTTACGATGATCCTTTGTGATGCCATCGAACCCGCGAAACGCAATGAAATCGGAAAAGCGTGCGACTGACGTACGACGCATGATTTTGTCACATGTGAAAATAACGTTTAAAATAATCACATTATGTATATGTGTTAAGTTGATGCACCACGTCATGTAAAATTCATGATCAGGTCGGTAACAATAACACTCCTTATGTAGACGGCGTTTAGGTTTAAATTACCAGCTGTCTATTTAGATTTATTCCCTAAAAAAATGTCGCCAAAAATCGTGAATTATTTTATTTTGCGAAGCTTAGGCACAAATATTAAAATGTTTCTAAGGAACTAAATTTGCTATATTACACAACTAGCAGACCCGGCCACATGTTGCTGTGGCTAACCAACGCCATCTGTTAAATCAAATCCACTCCACGCCGCCCGCTGCCCCTGCCGCTTGGCTAGATATATTACGTATTTCAACCAATATACACAAAACCTTGACAAATTATATATCTAAAAACCTTCATCATGAATCACTCTATAAATTGGTGAAAACCACATGAAAATCCGTTGCGTAGTTTAAAAGATCTAAGCGCACATATAGCGTAAGCGACTTTACTTTATAAGTACTTAGTAAAAATAAAGATGAAGGACATTAAAGATAAAACTTTATCTGAAAATGGGGTTCGGTACGGTACAAAAAATTAACGAAAGAGATATCGAGGGAAAGAACTTCTTATTAGAACTTCGATATTTTCAGTGTGGTGTGATCGTAGAGATCACCCGAGCAGAGGGAAAATAGACCCTTTGCCCTGGTGACCGGACAACTCAGAATGAAACCAACTCAGAAGCACCTCAGAAAGGTCATTAAGAGTGATGATAAAAAAATGGTTAAATAGGTTAAGTTAGGTTAGGGTTAAAATTATATTTTCATAGCTTTTAATGACCTTTCTGAGGTGTTTCTGAGTTGGTTTCATTCTGAGTTGGCATGGAACCCTTTGCGTTAGTTGTGTATTGGCGCTGGAACTGGGAGATACGTGCGTACCTACTGTTTAGTGTTGTAAAGAAATGACGGTAGAGATCGAGGGAAATTAGACCTTCATCTCTGTCAATGTGGTGTGATCATGGAGATCACCAAAGCAAAGGGAAAATAGACCCTTTGGATTATTTGTATATAAGAAGAAGAAGAAGACGTGTTTTCCTGTAACTTCCATCCTGCAGTGTTCTCGTACCACGATGGTAAGAAACAGGCGTGATACTTTATTTTTTTCCAGACTTACAAAAAGACTTTTTAAAAAAATACTCGATTATTTTCAAGGCCAAGATGATTCTAATTTTCAGTTTTTAATTGATGCATCAATAATATTTGCAAGCGATCAAATTTTCAAACCAAAAACATACGATTTTGTATGATTTTGGAATCACTATAGAGGTGTGTTATGGACATGCTCGGGTTCCCGAAATAAGCGAAATCTTACCTTACTTCCGGTGAAACTGATCAAACATTTTCAATTTTAGGGAATGATTAATCTTTAGGAAAAATGAATTTAAAGAAAAAGAAAGCTTAAGCATAATTTAATTCAATCTCTGCAGACATTTTCAAACTACCTTTCAAAGGCGAAACAGCTGCCAAACTTGTAAGGAATGATAAGACGAAGCCCTACAAGTAGCGCAAAAATTGTATTTTTGGTTTGAAAATTTTATCGCTAAGAAATATTTTAGATGCCATAATTAAATACTGCGAGTAGAACACATCTTGGTTTTTAGAACACATAGAGCTTGTTTATAATGTTCAAAATCTCCTATTTACATACCCCTCTCCGGTTATGTTTTTATTGTATAATGTCGCAAATTAAGTTGTTTAGAAAATTATCTTTAAAAAAATTCAATATTTGTACCTGAACTTAAAAAAAAATTGACGAAAAATAAAATAAAACCCAATTTTTAGCGATGTTTTTTCTTGCACAAACCAACGTAGGCGGCTATCGCCATTTCCTTCAGGAGTGTTGTTAGCACCCGACTCCAATGCTACACGACTCGGTGATCGCCTTAAATAATAAAAAAATAAAACAATTCGAAAAGTATCATACATCAAGGACAATATTATTTATTAATTTATAAGACTTTATTTAAAACTACAATTTTATTCCATAACCACCCCAAGGTCTGAAAGGCCTGCCAAAACAATAATAAAAAATATAGAATACCGGTGTCTCGTGCCAAATGAAATGTGCGATACTCGTAAATAATCACTTCATAAAGTAATAATAAAACCGATCAGCCGTGTTTTTTTTAAGAAAATAAAAATGTACCTAATCGTACCGAGGTCCATTAACTAAAAGGAAAAAAAAGATATGAAATATTGTTTGATTTCTGCGAAGAAAAGCGATTGAACTTTAACTCAGACGATTTTCGAAGAAAGGGGTAGTATCAGTGTCGTAGAAATTTATCCGATATTTAGTAAAGATGGATAAGTTTCAAAAAGAATAAGACTGTGAGACGTTCGTAAAGACTTTTCGAGATGAGAGTAAATTGGAAAACTACCTCTTCACTCTTATCGAGCAGATGTTGACTTGGTTTAATATTTGTTATGAAGTTTGGTTGTGTGAGTCCTTTGCTAGTATGTACATTGTACAACCATCACACTAATACTTCCCTAAGATAATAGATAACCTCGCGACCTTTGACGAAAAACAAGGACTTCTCCGATAAGGAATTGACCGGCGACGCCAGTGAGTCTACCAGATTCTGTGGCACTAGCTGTCTAGACTCTAGAGCAGTTTTCTCTTTATATTAATTATCTTTTCATTTTTGGAGACGGGTATGGGTACCACCGCCCCAGGTAGCATTTATTGGATAACTAACACCTCTCGCCATAGGTCACCCCCAGTGGTTCGCTACGTTTGCTGATTTAGCAGGGGTAACCGGGTGAATGAGATGAGGTTTGTCCTGGTCTGGGCGGCCGATGCGACTGCCCACCTGCTGCGTGGTGGGCAGGCTTAAGCGAGACAGGTTGTTATCCTCTCCAGCCAGAATATCTCGACTGCACCGCATTCCGTCATTCCTGGAGTCTGGACATACTGACCCCCAGATTTCAACCCACTCCTCATATTTCCTTCCAAAAACTTCATCTCCTTCCTTTCCTTAAAAAACCCTCCACACACCAACCCCTAAGATGTATGGAGCTCACGTAAAAAAAGGTTTGCCTCGGGTCCGGGAATTCTTCGCTACGTCGCTGGACGTGATTCACTCCACTGAAGTTTAACAGATATTAATGGATTTCATATTTTCGCCTGGTAATGTTTTTGCGGTTTCCTATTATTTTTCTCCATCGCCGCCAGTAAAATGATAAAAATAAATCAACTTCACGCCGAACTACGAACAAAATATTTCTTTATACTTTGTACAGATTAAATATTATCGATTTGTTCTTTTGGGCTTTACAAAAGAAAAGTGTTGTAATTTTCCAAAGTTGTGAAACACAACTTTAAACAATTGCTCAGTGTCAGGTTCTAAAGACTCTGATAAAACAAAACTGGTAGTTTTATATGACCCTTTTTCCCAATCTAGGGAGTTAATCAGACATGTGGATATATTAATTACATACTTTGTTATATTATATTATCGAACTCATTTGTCCTCTCCGTGATAGTTTACTGAAGTATCTGACATTATTTGTTTAAACCTGAAATGTTCCATGGTATTAGTATAAAGGGGATTGGTATATTTATGGTATAAAGTATTTCGTCTTCGGAAATTGAATTCTTTTAAGCAGAAATTCTGACGATAATGTAATTGGTCAAAATGGAATCGTTTTGTATATTAATTTTAGTGCGGTGCAAGTCGGTAGTATGTATTTTTGTTTAAAATCAACTTCGCTATATATTCAACACATAATTTTCACATATATTAAAAACTCACCATTATTATTATTTGTTATATACGTATATACATATAAAACTGATTTTTTTTCTCTTTATTGTATAATGCTATACTTTTTACTTACCAGCTTTATTTCTATGTACCGTGTGTAAAAACTATTTATGTTTTCTTTGTATTCTAAACACACTTGTATGCACTAAAACATAAAAATGTAAATGTATGTAAAAGCCCATAAGGGCGTTAATGATTAATAAATAAATATCCATTGAAAATTGGAGAAATATTCATTAAATTATGTCGTGTTGCAACAATACGTGAGTTGCTGGTACCTTGTATGAAAGGTTATGTTTCTAGGCGGGTTGAGGGAGTTATGGGGTGTGTGTGTGTGTGGTATGTAGTTTAGTCACTAATTTGCAATTTCCTGGGGGTGCGCCTAATGGCGGCGTTTGCAGCCAACGGGTTAAGGGCGAATCCAGACTAATAAATTTGTAAAAAGGTTGCGAGGAAAACCTGGATAATAAATACAAGAGAAAGGTGTGTTATGGATTATTTACCAATGTTTAACTACTAACGACGGCTATAATGCCGCTCTTTTAAGGTATAGGAAACACATTTACAAGACTCCTTTCTACCAAGCTTAAATAGAAAAAGGCGATAGAATTTAAAAAAATTTAGACACATCTTAATATAAAATAAACCTCTTTTCAAATAACACAGAATATATCAAAACTTTAACGATTAATTTTTGACCAAATCTTGTTATTTAAAATTCTGAATAATGGCCTGGACTCGCCGGAGCATACAAATTTAATAAAAAAAAATCGTATTCCGCCAAGATCAATATGAAAATACAATTTATTTCATTTGCCCAATTGTAGAAACAACATTATATAAAAAAAATTCCTATTCCCCATATATGTGCGCAATATAACGCAAAATTTTACAGACATTTTAAGCAAATAACCCTCAGAAATATCGAATAGAAGTCGTCGTGTACCATCGTAGTGTGTAATAAATACAAGAGTATTGAATGTTTCGAGAGCATCTCTTATCCTTATCCTAAATTCCTCTTCCTCTTCCCTAAATTACCTAAAATTAATTTAAGACACAATAAAACTCCATCTCCAAGAAAATTAGCATTATCAAGAGACTTTTTCGGCTTCATTTCATTTGTTTATCTTTGAATTCTATGAAAAAGCTGTTTGTTACTTACAAATATATAGATAAAATAAATAACGCATTTGTGTGATGTTTTGGAATTAGGCTCTTAGAGTGAATATTTTCACAAAATGGAATCAAGTCATGTAAACTTAACTGAAAAAAAATAGAGGAAGAAGAGGGTTTTATAGTGAACTTTTCTTTTTAAAAGCTGTAAACTCTGAGATTTAATGCTCCGCAACGAGGCTCGAAAAGAAGAAGATAGAGAGATACGAAATTACAAATGTTAAGAGGAGAGCGCTAACATTTACAGCGACAATCGATGCGAAAATTTCGAAAATGTTTAATAAAACACGACTCGTTCAAAATAGAGCAAAAATATCGCGGGCATGGTCTTAAACAGCATTTAAAGAAACACTGTGAATTTTTTCATACATATAACTTGTAAAATAACTGAAACAAACGTGTTTATAATAATTTTTGGAGCATACTTTGCCCCTACCTAAGTGTGTATAAATACCGTAACATAGGAATATCAACTACCAGTCTGAAAATGTCCGTAATGGGATGAAACCGGTCCTAGTGAAATATAAATAAGTGGAAGAAAGTACAAAAGTGTTTTAATTTCAAATTCTTCGCATACTTTGCGATTTTTTTTTATCGAGGGAATTTTATATAATTTGCGTTTCGGCGCGGGCAATGTCTAGATATTATCTTCAAGAATAACTTATATTTTTTTAAGAGCTTTAAAACTTAACGTGTTTAATGGAGATACGTAAGAAATCGGTAGAAATTCGGGTTGCGGGCCCTTAAAGCACAGACCTTTTCATAAAGCATAAATTGGGCTGTAAAATTGGCATCAAGTCGGTTTGATAATAATAATAATTTGATAACTTCTATGGTGCCGTTTATTTTGAAAAATCCTCTCATTATCCTACTTTTTATCCAATTATGTATTATATACCTTATCTTAATATATAAAACAAAGTCGGGTTAGTTACACTATTTATAACTGGAGAACGGCTGGGCTGATTTTGATGATCTTTGATTTGTTGGATTTGTCTCCGCCCCGGATAGGATAATAACTATTAAAACATCACAAAAATTAACGAAATAAATAGTTATAAAGAAAATTATTTTCCCCATACATTTTGTACGGAACGAATTCTCCTATTTTGAAAGAACTGCAGCAATATTGTGAGGGGTATAATATTGAACAGTGCATGAATTCCAAACATTCAAAAACGTCAAATGTCAATGCGTTGATTGTTGTGCATTTGTTTTTAATCATATAATGCTGCCCTTCTTTCTTACACACTCAATGTCAATAGTCGAAAATGAGACAAATGGTGAACGTATGTCTGCACACCTCCAAAGGAAAAATACAATAATTATAATATATCTCTGAAATGAAACGCATTTTTTTACATAAGCTCCACACAGAAGGCCCTGAGGAAAATAATTTCTCTCAGGACCTAGGAATGGGGAGGATAGAAAGTTCTGGGAAGGAAAAAGGTATGAGGGGTGGGTAGGAATCTGGGGGTCAGTGTGTCCGGGAGTGACGGACGTATGAATCCATCCCTCCAACTGTGGTGCAAGGCAATGGGTCGAGAGAGTCCGGCTGGAAAGGTCAAAAGGGCTCCCTCAACCAGTCTCTCTCGATCCGGCCCGCCACGCAGCAGGTGGGCAGACGCATCAACTGCCAAGACCCGGACATAAGTCACCTCATGAACCCGGGCACCCCTGCTAAATCACCAAACGTAGCGAACCACTTGGGGTGATCTATGGCAGAGGTGTTGGTTATACAATAAATGGTTCCCGGGGCGGCGGCACCCGTATCCGCCTCCCGAATTCCCGTAAGTAATTGTAAAAGTAAGAAAATCACAAAAATATAAATCCGTGCACAACGCCCTCTCTGATAATGACAAAAACAAAACACGGACAGTTGCGCATTGATAATTGCTTCATTGCGTAATTTTTAACTTAATAAAAAAAACTGAATTTAATTCAACAGCTATTGATTCTGAGGCGGTACGAAGTTCGTCGGGTCAGCTAGTTCTATATAATTACGTATTTACAAAATGCCCAAAGTTTAAAAATTCTAACTAGGTTTAAAAACGAAATTATTAAGAGTTTAAAAAAAAAATAACCAGTGTTATTTGCAATATCGCGAACCGTGAAAGGTTTCTGACTTTTTGTACTTTCGATGCATTTGCGCACTAGTGCATGCAAATATATAAAAATATATTTCAATATCTTTGAGTGCATGTTTAATTAACATTTTCCATAAGTGACTTTCGGTAAGGATTAATCGGCTAGCCTAGCTATTAGCTATGCAATTTGGTTGTTTATTTCTACCATTTATGGACATGATTGTCTGAAAAGACAATCTGAGCTTCTGTCTGTGTGTATTGACCCGACCTACTGCCTACTGCCCTATCGAGAGCCTCTATCGATAAAAAATATGCGTTATTAAAAAAAATAGATAACGAACGACCAACCGCCGGATAAAAAAAATGTGCAAAAGTCTTAAAAAAATAAACAAGGAACTATCGACCGCCTCATAAAAAATTATGCAACGAACCATCGACCGCCTCATTAAAAAAATATGAGTAAATCATAAAAAAATCAAACAAAGAACCATCAACTGCCTCATTAAAAATATGCTTAGGTCATAAAAAATCAGACAAAACGAACCATCGACCGCGTCATTAAAAACTATGCTCTTCTTCTTCCTTGCGCTGTCCCAACTCATTGCCTAGGTAGGCTGTTAGGGTCAGCTCTTCTCGTTCTCAGGTTGTAATTTCTTCTGTTCTGAGTGTCGCCTTCGTTCAGGCCGTTTCTCTGAAGAATTTTGGAGCATTGAGTCATCCAGGAGTTCTTCGGTCTTCCTCTGGATGACTGTCGATGAAGCTCCAAAGACATTGCCGGCTTCACTGTGTGGTCTGATGGTCTTCGTGTTATGTGCCCATACCATCTCAACTGTCGTTCCTCCAGCTTACTATTTATGTCTGTGCCACCCAGGCTACCACGAATGCGTGAACTTTTGATCTTATATTTTAGTGATACTCCTGTCGACCATCTAAGCATTCGCATTTCTGCTGTTTCGAGTTGCCTAGATTAGGAGTTGTAGGTACATAGTCCAGCATTCGGAGCCATACACTATTGCGGGTCTTACAATAGTCTGGTATATCTTTCCTTTAAGTGTTATAGGCATTTTGGAGTCACACAATATTCCTGTTACGGATCTGAATTTAATCCATCCCATACCTATTCTATGGATGACATCCGCTGCACATCCTCCGTCTCTGTGGATTAGTGAGCCCAGATACTTAAATGAATCACAGTTGGCTAATGTTACTCCATCCAGTTACATCGAAGGAGTCACATCATTTGTGTCTTCAAATGGCAAATACAAATATTCAGTCTTCTTCCTGCTAATTTTTAAGCCATTATCCTCCGAGATCTTTCTCCACCTTTTCAGGCTATTCTGTAAGTCACAATGATTATCTGCTATCAGTACTACATCATCTGCAAAAAGCGTAGTCTTGAGAATACTGTTCATTTCTTGACTTGTTAGATAATTCATGACCATTATGAATAGCAGTGGGCTGAGGACAGATCCTTGGTGCACCGCCACTTTAATTGGAAATTTTGGTGATGTCCCTGATGTGCATCTTATTTGGGTTTCAACGTTTGTATACATATCTTGTATGGAGAGCACATATCCTTCTGGTACATTGTGGGCTCTCAATGCCGCCCATATCAGGCTTCGGGTACCCTGTAAAATGCTTTTTCCAAGTCTATAAATACCATGTGCAAGTCTTTTTTTGCATCTCGATGTTTTTCAACTATTATTCTGACTGTTTGAATAGCATCTATTGTTGATTTTCCCGACACAAACCCGCAAAAGTATATGCGAAAGTCATAAAAAATAAAACAACGAACTATCGGCCGCCCCATTAAAAAAAATAAAAGTAAGTCATAAAAAATCAGACAACGGGTATCGATCGCCTCACAAAAAATGGGACAACGAACTATCGACCGCCTCATTAAAGAAATATAGGTGTGAGATCTAACGGCACTTTTCTAGAATTTATGCAGGTAGGAAAGATGGCATGAAAGAACGTGTGTTATTCAAATGTGTCTGCAATGTCTGTATGACACCGGGGTTGCCAATAAGAAAAACATAATGTCGTATTTTGTGCAAAAAAACCGTAAAACTTAAAAAGAAACAGCAGCTTGTTTCTTCTAACCCCTTCTTCCCCTATAAACACTGCTAATGGGAACGAATGCTGTTCCGCCGTAGTATTCACGGATAATCGGTAATAAGCATTAAAGGGGGAAGGCGGGGCGTGTCGACGCACCGGCCAATTGGCCAGGTGGAAATTAAGACAGGGGTTGCTCTAGTAAAGGGGTGAAATGTGCTTACAACATACCCATAAGCAAGTAGCTGGGAACAGATTGTGCATATCTGAATAAAGGCATAAAATGTTTTCATGTTGTAAACACATTTTTCAGGCTTTGTGATACCTACTCTTAAAACACTTCCTCATCAGAATTCATTTTCGTAATATATCAAATTGTCTACCAGCAGGTAAAAATTCACTTTCGCGGGAAAATTACATTATGAAAACTTCAATAGTTCTATTTGAATATTATAGATGGCAGCACCTGAAGCGAGTGTGTACGACAGACGCTAGCGTATTAAGATAATAAATGTTAATATTACTTTAAATGTCTGTGGGCTCTTCGGCTCGCGTGGTCTCCTTTTTGAGTTGTGCCGAAGATAGATGTGCAGACATTATAATTCTAGAGATCTGCAGACAAAACTTAGCTTTCAGCCTGAAGGGACGTTAGTCCTCCGAAGTATAATTATAAATATCGATACCTTAATAAACAGCCACTGTGATTTAAATAACCCAACACTCTTTCAATAAGCATCCTGCAGTATTTTAAGAATACTGGTTCCAGTACTTATAAATTACGAATGTCTCTGGAGAGAACATTGGATACACTACAATTCCTAATAGTTTAAGTATCTAAAATAATAAAAATTAAAAATATTAGCAATTAAAATAATAACAATTTAGTACATACAGTATACAGTTTAATTTATTTTGCATACGGTAATCAATATAATATGTATATTACAAAGAAAGTTTACTACAATGTGCGTGCCGCTAAAACTCAGAAACGAGTCCCGGTACGATCAAGGGATGTGGTAGCCCTCTATCCCCCATCCATGATGAAGGTTCCCATTTTTACCGGAAGGGCGTGATTTTGAACATATAACGGCTGGAAGTTTCGCCCTCTAGAAAATTATAGAACAGTCCAGAACATTCGAGAGTTTTCTAGAGCATTCCACAACATTCCAGAACATCCCGGAACATTCTGGAATGTTCGGGAAGAGTCTGGAACATTCGGAAACATCCCGGAACATCCCAGATTATTGTGGAATATTCCAGAACACTCTCGAATTTCGTGGAACGTTACGGAACATTGTGGACCATTTGAAGCCTTGTTTATATGGGTGGGGCTACGCATTGGTAGGAGTATATAAAGCAAGTTCCGTCGTAGGTTTGAACGTCAGTTCAATCTCATATCAACTCCCTGTGCGAAGCCGGGTACCCGAGCTAGTATAAAATAGAGGCTCATTTCTCTTAAACGATGCACGTAACGGAAAGAGAGGTTACTCCCACTGAATATAAATTCCCTAGAAGTGTAATCTTTACAGATTTGAAAAAAAAACTTATGCAGCCAGTTAACAAGACCATTCGACTCCTAATTAATTAATTTGATCAATTGTTCAAGAAAGAATTTCGATATTTCAAAACGTTTGATCAACTCCAGCAGAAATAAAGAAAAATGGAGCTTACTTTGGACACGCAGACACGCCATACTTCTATCGGTTAATCTCTTCAGTGATCTATCCAACCGAGTGTGATGAGAGGACCCTAGAAATTCCGAACAACCACTCATTCACACCTTCCTTCACAGTGCAAGCATCACGCCTTTGGAAGAGCCCTCGAACGCCACCTTCAAGTTAAAATAAAATTAAAGAGAGGTACTCTCTGTTCTCATTCACTTCTCCTATTATATTTTCCTCCTTTTATATATTCTTTTACCCCTTTATACATGGTTTTAACGCTTACGTTTTTACATTACACGAACTTTAGATCTACTAAATTGGAAATTTGGTCGTATACGCGACCTACAACATTGTATAAATGTAAGAAAATTCTTATTAGGAAGCTTTTGTAAAGATCATTTCATAAAAATTCTCCACTTGTAAAGAGTCCTAATTTCACTAGTATTTCAAAATAAATATCATTTCTACTTTTGTCACTAACCAATATTTATTATAAAATAATGTGTACAAAAGTGTGCGTCCTGCTAAAACTCAGAATCGAGTCCTGGTATGATTGAGGGAGTTATATGGTGAAGTAGCCCTCTATCCCCCATCTACGAAGAAGGTTCCCGTTTTTAACTGAAGGGCGTGCTTTTGAAGATATAAGGGCTGGAAGCTTCGCCCTCTAGAAATTTCTAGAACAGTCCAAAACATTCGAGAGTATTTGAGAGAATTCCACAACTTTCCAGAACATTTCGGAACATTCTGGAATGTTCGGGAATAGGGAAACGGGAACATCATTGTGGAACATTCCAGAACACTCTCGAATGTTGTGGAATGTTCTGGAGCATTTTGGATCATTCGAATCGTTTTTTGTATGGGTGGGGCTACCCATTGGTAGGGGTATATAAAGCAAGATCCGTCGTAGGTTTGAAGTTCGAACATCAGATTAATCTCATATCAACTCCCTGAGCGAAGCTAGTCTTCTTATAAATGTAATATCAAAAATGATTGGGGTAGCAAATATAAAATCATGCAATGTCCAGTGTTTTAAGTATAGTGTTCTAATTAAAGTGTGTTTATCGGAATTGAACTGCCAGGTAAGTATGTTTTCTCGATCCTAAAAGACAGGACCTTGTTTTGCATTTGAAATGCGTTACTTTGTAACTTGTTCCTTGTTTAGGACTTGTGCTATCCTGATTTATGACTATCTCTGAAGATTATTAAACGAGCACGAATCGCAGAACAACTTTCAATTGTCTGCGTCATTTATAATGTACGTTATTTTTTTACTTGGCTTCTTCCCGGTTCCGGAGGATGTGTCGCTAGTTTGAAAATTGGAATTCCGACACATAAAACAATTTCCCGGTAGTGCGCGGCGTGATACAATTTATTACACTGGCAATACTGACAGTGGGGAGATTGTGATTGGTTTGATTTTTCACCCTTAACATTATGTGTGCCATCGTATGTTGTGATAAATGTTGTTATTTCAGTGTAATAAAAAAAAGTTACTTTCATTGTTTAAACAACATTATTTATGCACTAATTCTGGACAAATCAGTTACACTTTTGAAAATGGAAATTAAAATAACTTTCTGTTAAAACATTATATACTTTAAAGCTTGTTTCAATTCTTAAAAAAATCTGTTCCAATTTTGATTATGACTTAAAATCGAAGCAAATTTGAGTACATTGAACCAAATTTCACGCCGGAACGCACATCAACATTCAAAGTTTCAATCAATTATTTTTTGATTTCCGAGAAAGAAATCTGAGAAGTTGTGTGGTATTTTCAGTCTTCAAATTTTGTTCAGTTCGTGCAGAAATGTGATAATAATAATAATAATTGGATAATTTGTAGAGCGCCATTTTTGTGAAAAAACACCTCAAGGGCGCGGTACAATTCATTATGAAATCGAAGGCTCCATTTAATTTTATTCTTTGCATATAGATATATTCAAATCCAACGCTGTTGATATTAATTTTATAAGAACATTAGTGCCAAAAGTAGAGATGATATCTGTTTTAAAAGACTAGAGAATTTAGGACTCTTTAGAATTGGATTCTTTACAAAAGCTTTCAAATAAGAATTTATTACATTTTTACACCATTAGTTGTTTACAATGTCACGAGCAGTGCAAGTGAAGGTGAAAGGTTTTTATTACAAGCAATAATTGTCAGCCTGAAACACTCATTTACATTGAAAAATCTTCCGAGAAAAGATACTTGCCGCCAACGGGACTTGAACCCGTGTCCTTCCGATTGCCGGTCGAATGCTCTGACCACTGAGCTATGGGGGCTTATCAAATACCCGCCAAATAATTCAATATATACTAGTGTTTCATTCAACAATTACTGCTTGTTATATTTTTTCCACCTGAAAACAACCAACTTTATTTTTGCGAGAAAGACATTGTTAGTGTTAAATCCCTCGCTAGGTGGCGTCTTTTCTCGGCTATCTTTCCTCGGAAGATTTTTCAATGTAAATGAGTGTTTCAGGCTGACAATTATTGCTTGTAATAATTGTTACCCTTTGTGCTATGCATAAAAATCTTGTCTAAACGTTAGTTTATAAATTAAAAAATAATAATTAATATTTAACAAGTTTAAGTATTTCCCTCGACGCCACCTAGCGAGGGATTTAACACTAACAATGTCTTCCTCGCAAAAATAAAGTTGGTTGTTTTCAGGTGGAAAAAATATAACAAGCAGTAATTGTTGAATGAAACACTAGTATATATTAAATTATTTGGAGGGTATTTGATAAGCCCCCATAGCTCAGTGGTCAGAGCATTCGACCGGCAATCGGAAGGACACGGGTTCAAGTCCCGTTGGCGGCAAGTATCTTTTCTCGGAAGATTTTTCAATGTAAATGAGTGTTTCAGGCTGACAATTATTGCTTGTAATAATTGTTACCCTTTGTGCTATGCATAAAAATCTTGTCTAAACGTTAGTTTATAAATTAAAAAATAATAATGAAAGGTTTTTGATTTTATGGATACGACTGTCTGAAAAGTTGAGTTTAAAGTTAAAATTCCGCCGAGTTTCTGATCATTCTTAAATCATGTTGCTGTCCATTCCAGGCTTTAGGTCCTGACACTCCGAAAGCCATGATATTGATTATGGGCAGGTATTTAATAAAATTTCAAATATTTCTGCATTATTAATTCAAAAATGCGAATTTTTGACTTGGCATAGTCTAAGACTAGGGGTGCGATGTATTCAGCATTCAAACACTCTTATCAACAACTCTACTCTTCCAAAACGAAAGGCTATCCTTTTTCCGTTCGACCTTTAGCCTTACTTTAGTCTTCCATTAGCCAAATTGCTTCACCCCATCACCTTCAGCCCGACTAGAGCAACCCTTCCCAAGCTTAGCTTATACATTATACCCCCGGGCAAATTCATTAGCCTGAAACACCAAACAGGCCATCCCGTGTTCTTGAACACCTTGCATCAATCACGGAAGCTCATCGTTTGGCTGTTTCGTGTTCTAAAACACCTTGCACCGCACACGAAAACGAAATTATCAATATTTTTTGTAATTCGTGGAGAATTTTTAGTCTAGAATTTATTATTCAAAATAAATTTAAACCCTCCTTTAGATGAGGAAGCTTTTAGCGCCATGCAACTTTCGTTAAACTTGGTTTGTATGGAATCTGACAAGAGTGCGCACATGGGATTTGTGGGCCAGCGATTTTGACATAGTATTAAGAGGAACGGCTGCCCAACCAAACTAAATACTCGTAATAACAACTTTAATCGAAGGGTTTAGCAAACATCTGTACGGATATGAGCGACTTTATTTATTTGTGTATTAATTTGATGATATTATATTGCCTGTTAAAGAATTTTATTTTTCATGATTTTAGAGGCAAATTTGGCATTTTTTGAGTTATATATAATATATTAACAGGATATTAACTGTGAATCTGTACATATGTGAAACACCTGATTGTATAAATCGTACATATTTAAAATGAAAACTCTTCCTCCATCCACAAGCAAATGCTTTTAATGGAGGAAAAGTAACATTGTAACATGTTCCATTTTTTAAGATAAGTACTAAAATAAATAAAAAAAATAAAATTATATATAATATTTAAATAAATAGTCTTGCCCCACCTACCGTCTTAATAAAATGATATATAAAATTAAAAAAATAAAACATTTAAATAAAAGCTTTTTTGGGCAGATATTTTAATTTATGTACGACAAATTTGTGTTCCAATTCAAATCGGTCGTTTGTAACTTAAATATACCTGCCAATTTTAATGTATTTTTGTATTTTTTTTTTATATTACATCATATTTTTATAGTAAATGGATTTAAAAAAAAAATAATTATCATTAACTAACAAATAATAAAATAACATAGATTACGAGCTCCTTATATAATTCTTTTGTTTGCAATTTTTTTATTTTCTTTTTCTTTTACTGTTTGTCTTGTTTACTCATTTCGAATACACTTTTTCTTGTACGTTCGATGCTTAGTTAGATTATAGAACTTAGCACTCGACTGTATCAAATATTATAATTATGTAAATGGAATTTGTGAATCTTAACTTTATTTAATCACCATATGAATCAGCAGCCAACTCTCCCATTTACCGCATACTTCAAAGATTCAACTCATTTCAAAAAACCACAAATACCGATATATTTTTTGATTCCCTCCCTCTATTTAAGAAAAACATTTCTAGCACAGTGAATTCGCACACATAACACACACATCCACACACATCCGCACCCTCACACGCGCATACACACACACCCCTCTCCTTCAAAAATTTACCAACTTAATTTAGGTAAAATGTATAACTTTTTACATAAAAACCTAAGTTTATAACAGCGACATGTCATTGGTACAAATTATTGTGTTAAATTCTATAACTTTGGAACTATTTTCTACTATGTAATTATGTACTGTTTGTTTCTGCAAAATAAAATAAATAAAATATACCTATCTACCTAATATGAACGAAACCTATTATTTATTAACCAAGATATTACAATATATACATAATTCAATATACATTTTTTTGGTATATACCATCTCACTAGGCTGAGCTTGTTTCGAGGTACTGTCAATTTGACTGTCCTAGAACGTCAATTTGAAACCTGTCAATTTGACTGTCCTAGAACGGGAAACCTTCCTAGTTGGACAATCAAAGTTTCCTTATATGCAGTGTTAATTTAACAATTTGGGAGGCGGTAATGGGTACCGCCGCCCCGGGAAGCTTTACTGGATAATCAACACCTCTGCCATAGGTCACCCCAAGTGGTTCGCTACGTTTGGTGATTTAGCAGGGGTGCCCGGGTTCATGGGGTGAGGTTTGTCCAGATCTTGGAGGCGGATGACCAGGACACACTGAACCCCAGATTCCTACCCACCCCTTAAACCCTTTTCCTTCCCAGAACTCTCCTCTCCCTCCTTTCCTTAAAAAAACCCTCCACACAGCATCCTCAAAGACGACATAGGCCCTGAGAGAAATTATTTTCCTCAGGGCCTCCTGTGTGGAGCTCATGTAAAAAAAAAATGTATTTTTAGAACAAATAAATAAATAAATTACCAAATTTGCCTTATGGAACAAAATTCTTTAATGGCCTTTATTTTATAATTTAAAAAATGGATATATTTATAAGATAGCACAAGTCCGTACTAGATATTAATATAGCTTATATTTTGATTTAAAAAATATTATTAGATTTGGTTATTTTCGCCTCAAATCCAAATTTAAAAGGCTGCACAGCTGTTAACCTTAATAGGGTATTATTACCAGAGAAAAACAGAAATATGTCATTTTTAAATCAGATTTTGACGTATTGACTCTTTACCACAAAAAAAAAATATAAACGGATTTCGAAAGATTGTTCTTTTATCTAGCATTCGTATATTTTCAATTTTGTGAAAAAATGTTTATTTTTAGTATAATAAGGTTATACCATAGGTCGTTGGCAGATTTGTTAAATTTTCAAAAAAGATTTTGTATTATACCACACCCATTTCAAATCATATAATTATGCAGTAAAATAAATCAATGCATTATCTGGGTATCGCATGTTTTAGAACTTCAATTTTAGTTTAAATAAAATCATCAAAAAATATATACGTACATGTGTTTCTTGACGAAAATTGGTCCGTTTGTGTATTTATTTGCGCACTTACAAAGTAATATATTTCAGATTTTTTTAAGATTCTTATTTAACTTAGACATTATTGAAAAATGATAAATACTTATAATCAAAAAATAATTATAAAAAGTACATTGTTTTAATAGTTTTATCATCGCGCCTTTCAGCATTTTTGGATGTAGGTATAAATTAAAGCAAATTTGGAATGAAATAAAATCGATATTGAGTTATAATTTTAAAAAGGTGGTACGGAGAATAATTAATCTTTCTCATTGTAACCGCTCTGCACGATCGTAAGAACAACATTCGACGAAATGTGGATTTTCGGCCGCTGGGCCCGCAACCCGAATTTCTGCCGATTTCTTACATATCTCCCTTAAACACGTTCAGCCTTACTAAAAAAAAACCACAGCGCGACCGATTAACTGTGTTATTGTAATAACATAAGTAAAGCTCGTATACACTAAAAGACGTTTTATTACCAATAACGTTTCTTACGTAGTCACGCTGTTAAAACGCATTGAAGATGTGACAACGTTGTATATGGTTTTAATTTACTAGGAAACAATGTTGTTTTAATTTTTCTCTGCAAGGGGCATTATTGGCGCGCTTATGCATTAGTTCGTCGGCCCGCAAACAGCCCGTGATGACAAAACAGCTCGGTGTGTGTTTATGGCGGGATATCGAAAATTTTGTGATTTTACTTAATAATTTCTATTGTAGTGACGAATTTACTCTTCTGTTCACATAATTGATATATTTACCATGTTATTTGTGTGGTTTACATCAGTTTAATCAAGTTTTTGTACAAACGCCGTACTTTCAAAGTTGAACTGTCAGAATATTGCTTTTTATAGGTTACTTGAAAGGTAAAATTTTCATTTTAAAATCTTTATTTTAAGAGAATTTATTAAAAGTGATAATTTTTTATAATATTAAAATCTAATACATGTGTTCGTAAACGTATCAAAAAAATTAACGTCTTTAGAGATGCCAGAAATCTGTTTTAAATTTCGGTATTATTTCCAAGTTATTTTTTTTGCAATAAAAAAAAACTTTGAAATTTTTTATTATTTTTTTATTGTATGCACGATGAAAAAGTGAGGTGACAGTTTCCTTTCAAATTTATT
This sequence comes from Limnephilus rhombicus, assembly GCA_929108145.2. Lineage (NCBI taxonomy): Eukaryota > Metazoa > Arthropoda > Insecta > Trichoptera > Limnephilidae > Limnephilus > Limnephilus rhombicus. The sequence goes on along the minus strand of OV815280.1, from coordinate 50,877,923 downwards.
ACACAAAATGGCTGTGTTTTTAAAATTTTGATTTTATTTAAATTTCTCTACATTTTGGTCAAAAATGTTGTGGGAGGAAATTTTTTTCCATTTTTTTCCGAGTTTGAATCTTAAAATACGGCAGTTTTTGAAAGCTAAAGTGTATTTCAAATACTCAAATCTAAAAGGTAATTTTATCTAGTTTTCATAAATGGTATTTGTTTTTACGACACCTTCAAAAATAAGAAATATATAGAACATTCAAAATACTATGGAAAAATGACAAATATCGTTCGGACATCAATGGTTAAAACAGAGATAACTACCCCCTCAGGCCGTGGAAACCATGTGTATTTCTTTCAAAGAACAAATTTTTAATTAGTAATGTTTTCACTTCCGCGGCCGTTTGTCAATTGAATAAAATTTTCACTGGGTTTTTTAGTAAGGCTGGTTAAGTTTTAAAGCTCTTAAAAAAATATACGTTATTCTTGAAGATAATATCTAGACATTGCCCGCGCCGAAACGCAAATTATATAAAATTCCCTCGATAGAAAAAAATCGCAAAGCATGCTCCAAAAATTATTATAAACACGTTTGTTTCAGTTATTTTACAAGTTATATGTATGAAAAAAAGCACAGCGTTTCTTTAAATACTGTTTAAGATAATGCCCGCGAGATTTTTGCTCTATTTTAAAGGAGTCGTGTTTCATTAAATATTTTCGCAATTTTCGCATCGATTTTGTCGCTGTAAATGTTAGCGCTCTCCTCTAACATTTGTAATTGCGTATCTCTCCATCTTTTTCTTTTCTAGCCCGGTTGCAGAGTAAATAAAAGAATCAGATTTTTTTTTATTTCCGAGCAAACTGAGGTTTTTTTATGTCGAGGAAATTTTATATAATTACTTTTCAGCTCAAATAATATTTATATTTTTAGGAGCTTAACGTGTACGTTGGTAGAAAATCAGAATGCGGGGTATTAAGGGGTAGACAGAGCAGGCAGCGAATGATTGTAAATGCTCTAAAAGAAATCCATATTAAATTATTAATTATACAAAAATTTAATGTAAGAAAATTATTTGAAGGAAGTTTAAAACTCACTCCCCTCAGCCTTACAGTATAACCCAATTGAGGCTGCCACAGCCCCACTAGCGACCTGGAGGAAACGCAGTATTATTCCAAGAGATGTCTCTAGTGCATAGGTTCGCTCCTCCAGTTTAGAACCGAGGTAAAATTGAAGAAATATTTTACAAATTTGTACAAATTCTTCAAATATATTATATTATTATTCCCATTTGAAAAATGACCATTTTGAAATGCTTGACTGCTCGAAAATCCACAATAAAAAGTAAGCTTGGTCAGCAGAAAAGTCAAACTTTGAGTTTTTGGCAGAATGTACCCATGCCATAAAAGTCTCGACGCCGAACATTTTACTTCCGTCCAAACTAAGCTTTAGAGAAACTTTAAAATATGAAGCAATCTAAAGGTAATCTTCCAGCATTAATACGCTGTCTGCCGGATTCTCTGAGGGATCGAACCGACCAAACTAAAAGATCGCATGTTTTATGGTTTGCATTTGCAAATTGCTGAAATAGACTCGATTATTTTTAACATTGAACGGAGTAGCTCGGGTAAAATACGCCAAACTTTAAAAGTGACTACATTTAGATACCTACCTATTCTAAAACAATAAAAAAATTAAAAAACCAAACTAATTTTTAATAATATCGCCATCTTCACAATAAAAACAATTTGGCTGTAGACCAGAAACTCTTATAATTAGTTCTCAAAATATCTACGTCGCGCGTCGGTAGAATTATTAGCTCCCATCGGTTCTGAACTGGAGAGGCGAACCTAAAAAAATCCAAAGACTATTCACTTTCAGATGTATATTAATACTTTTCTCCAATCTTATGAAAAACATCCACAATACTTTTATTTTCTTACATTGAAAAAAAAAGACAATCTCGATACAAAATTAATCGTATTAACATTATAATATTACTAGCTTTTGCCCCCGGCTTCGCTCGCATAGTATTAGGGGAGTATCCACAGCGCCTCCTCCACCTTCCCTATCCCCACTCCAATTCCCCCTCTCTTCCTCTCCCCCGCCCCCTCTCACCCCACCCCCCCCCAACACAAATCCCCCCTCACCCCTCACTCTCCCCAACCACCTCCACCCTCCCCATCCCCCCCTCCTCCCCTTCCGCCCTGCCCCCACATCCTATTTCCCCCTCACCACCCCTCCATACCCGTTACATTAATTTTTCAAACAGCTCGCGTGCCATCTATTGCAATTTTTGTATAAAAATTTCACAATGCCAGAGCTCTAAGCTATAGCTTATAGCCTATTCTGATGTATGAGCTATATTATTGTAAAGTTTCATTTAAATCCATTCAGTAGTTTTCGCGTGAAAGAGTAACAAACATACATCCATACAAACTTTCGCCTTTATAATATTAGTAGGATAGGATAGGATAGTAGGATTAATAGGCGTTACTTAACGAGTCATAAAACAGTTAATTTTCACAATATTGCCTATTTAAATCCAATGTCTCAAATTTATAGATTATATTATATTATGCCATATTATGTGTCATCTTTATGTATAAACAGTCTCGTAAATTAAAAAAAAATGTGATAATTTTATTGGCTGTAAGCTAATATGACGTCATGGCAAATAGAAGGATTTGAACAAAAAATTATGCCAGCCTGAAACACTCATTTACATTGAAAAATCTTCCGAGAAAAGATACTTGACGCAAACGGGACTTGAACCCGTGTCCTTCTGATTGCCGGTCGGATGCTCTGACCACTGAGCTATGGCGGCTTATCAAATACCCGCCAAATAATTCAATATATACTAGTGTTTCATTCAACAATTACTGCTTATTATATTTTTTCCACCTGAAAACAACCAACTTTATTTTTGCGAGAGAGACATTGTTAGTGTTAAATCCCTCGCTAGATGGCGTCGAGACAAATTATGTCTGCATTTATAGGGGAAATACTTAAACTTGTCAAACATTAATTATTATTTTTTAATTTATAAACTAACGTTTAGACAAGATTTTTATGCATAGCACAAAGGGTAACAATTTTTATAGAGGCTGACAATTATTGCGTATACAAATTGTTACCCTTTGTGCTATGCATAAAAATCTTGTCTAAACGTTAGTTTATAAATTAAAAAATAATAAAAAATTATGCAATTGCTTTATTATTATTTTTCTTTCTTTGTTTCTTCTCTTTCTCTGTGCTGTATACTTCACTAGTAGCATCTCCACCCAGTAACAACTACACCATGATCTGAGTTTTAACATCTTTGCACATCCTAATGGCAATTTCATTAATGTAATAAATGCTTCAAACAACAAATAAATATCCAAAATCTTTTTAAGCTCAAAACAAGAAAAATCGTGAGATATGAAAATAACCAAATAATAATATATTTTTAATTATCATTTAATACTGATTCTAGCGAAGAGGGGTGTTAAGGAAGAATAAAAAATAAGGTATTTAGCGTAATTAAATCACCTGGAGGTATTTCACCTCTGGAGGAGGGCGGGGCACATTGGCAATTAGACTAATGGATCCCTGAACACGAAGGTGAGCTGCCCTCACCTGGAGAATGGGCAGGACTCACAATGGACTCCTGTTGTTCCTTGTGTTTCCTCTGTCTTCTGTTTATGATTCGCATAATTAGCAGTACTGTGATTCAAACAGAAATATCACACCTATTCGTAAAATCGATCGGACTTTATGTTCCTGTTAAATGTTAGCAATGAAGACTTTGGAATGTTCTTCAACATACAGACATTAACTTGCCGAAGAAATATAGCGTGTTCTTTAATGTTTTTATTGGTGACCGACCGAATGTTCGGTTTCGGGGTCCGTAAGTTTCGGCAAAAAAATTTAGTTTCGGTTTCGGTAGAAAATCTGCCGAACCTTCGGCGCACCGAAACTCTGCGTTCGTGAATTATCGCGCGTCGTTCGGCTGACTTCGGGTGAGTTCGTGGCTCGTGTGTAATGTTGTATTGACAAATTTTTGTTCCAAGAAGTAGTTAACTTGTTAATTGTTAATTTTCATAAATTTGTTTGTTTTATAGCAGTAATGTCCAAGAAAATAATAATCATTTTTTCAAATATGTACTTCAATTATTTTATTTTATTTCATTTAACACGTGTAATAAGAATGTTGTGATTATAAACGCGATTAAAATTAAAAATACTCTATTTATCAGGCCCTTCCTTTATAACGTATGTGTTGATTATTGACAAATTTTTATTTCAAGAAGTTGTTAACATGTTTTGTTAATTCAATTTTATTTTGTTTGTTTTATAATTTTTTTTCACATAAGTCAATTATTGTTTTATTTTATTTTTTATTTCATTTAATACGTGTTAAGTGTCTGTATACGTGTAAAAAATAAGCCAAATTTCAGTAGAACCATAGATTTTTATCATGTCTAAAAAAGTTTCGGTTTCGGTTTCGGCCGAAACTGAGACAGGTACCGAAGATTCGGTTTCGGTTTTGGTTTCGGCAGAAATTCCTGTTTCGGTTGGAATCTAATTTTTATAACATAGTTTATAGACCGGATCAAAACCCATAATTGCCCATTATCAAATCGCTACAGCAGACAGTCAATATTCATCTCCCCTTTGAAAGAACAACTCTAAACAGAATTCCTTTATTCACAGATCCATAAATAACTTTAATTATTATCACACAGACATTTTTAACTCGATTACGGGATACAAAACAAAATTCGTACTCCTTACTCAAACTAGATTACCCAATATTAATTTAATAATAATATAATAATAATAATATTTTGCTAATTTATATAGCGCTGTTTTTGTGAAAAATCACCTCAAGGGCGATTTCCATCTACTCCTGTCCTTTTTCCCTTTATCCTAATCCTATATTCCATCCAACGATCCAACTCGCCCTCAAAATATTTATTAAATGAAAAATTCACTTATCAGCCGTGGAAAGTTAATAATTGGCATAAATTACTATTTTTTAATACTTAATTGTTTTTGAGTTTAATTCGTAGAACTCCAATTCATTAGTGAAATAATGTTATTATTAAGTTCAGCGTGCATATTAGTTTGTTATTATTGTGACAGCTGTTTTGGTGCTCAAGACCATTTTCAAACTGTGGTTAGGCCACACTGAGATGACTTGACACTGAGGCGGAATTACATTTGTCTGTCGTGTCGTGTCGTGATCTGCGAATATAAAAAACCGCTCTGACGCGTCACGACACGGCACGACAAACAAATGTAATTCCGCCTTATTCGTATGGTTCTATTTAAATTTCAATTTTCATGGTACCTAAAATGATTTATTGCCGGTTAAACCGATTTACCGAGAAAACAATTGTAACAGGATATGTTAGGTATGGTTCTATTTTTTTATTATGTCAATTTTAATCGTGATTTTTGCATTATTGTAATATTACTAAAACTAAAAAAAAACTATTTTTAAAGTTTTCAAATCACTTGTTCACTCCTCTAAAAGGTCAAGCTAATGTATTCTTGTACTCGTATTTATGTATTTTTAGTTTTATTTAAAGTTCTAAGTTTCCGTTGAACTCAAGAACGAGTCATAGAAACGACCCGTTCTCATGTGACTAATGTCAACCGTGTATAAATGTTGGGCGCGTGTTTGGCGTGTTTCGATTGGTGATGTGCTGTACCTGTTTCTCTGGGAACTCCTGTATTAAGAGTAGGCGCAGTTTAAAACATAAGCAGTTTATAACAACAATACAAATAAAAACACAACGTTTTTTTATTCATACAAGTACAACATATTAGAAAATTACAAGTTATATTGCATTACTTATTTTTTTGTAAAAATACCGTTAATACGTTTAAAACGATACACGAAAAACCTTATAACTTCAAGGAATACGTCGAATTTGTCATCCACCGAATTCAGATGGGACGTCGCTTTTTCCCATGGGCGAAATATGCAGATGTGAACGACTCGCTCGACAAAACAATTCGTGGCGACTTCCCCGAGTGTGAGACTACGGATAAAATAGGTTGATCTGCCCCAGAATCTCACTGAAAATCAAAAGAAATTAATGTAGCAAGCGTTTTTATTAATTGCACTGACAAGAATTTCCCTGCGTTTTGGACATTACTGTAATGAACACTACACCAGAAACAGTTTCTCCAGGGAGTTCTTATGAAGGATTGTTTCACAGAATTTGAACAATTCGTCAAATTTTAAATTTAATATTCAAGTTATTCAGGTAAGTTCACTCAAAACAAAGTGTTATTCTGTATTATTATCATGAGCGAGTTTTTGTTGTTTTGCTTCATATCTGTATCTCTTTGTTTCATAAAATAATAAATAATAATAATAGCCTTTATTCAGACAGTAAATTACATTACATTATTTATAACATTTATAACACATCGACTCCCTGTCTGTATGTCACTAGTTGACAAAGGCCTCCTCCAACTGTCGCCATTTCTCTCTATCATTAGCTACTCTTCTCCTTGTACCACCTGCTATGGCTTTGAAGTCGTCAACCCACCGTCTAAATGGTCTACCTCGTTTTCTCTTTTTGTCACTTGTGAACCAATTCATGACTAATTTTAACCATTTTTCACTTCCTCTGATTGTAGGACCTGACTACTTCCACTTTAGCTTTTTTATTGTTTTTGTCATCTTTTGGTCTTGTTTGTTTCTTAATAGTTTCGATTTTTATTCTATCGGACAGCCTTTTCCATAACATACTTCTTTCCATGGAGTTTTGGCAAGTTTCGAGTTTCCTATTGTGATTTTTTATGAGTGCCCAAGTTTGGCAACCATAAGTAAGTACAGGAAGTATGCAGGAATCAAAAAGTTTCCGTTTAATAGTTATCCTAGTTTCACTGATTTTCGTTATTTCTTTAAAACCCCAATATTGTTTCCAAGCATTTCCAATACGTCTGTCTATTTCTTTTGTGGTTAAATCTACAGGAGAAATTATTTGACCTAGGTATACATACTCATCCACAAATTCGATCAGATTGTTATCGATCCTGATAGGTTCTTGCTTCCTATTTTCATATATTGTTCCGTAAATTGTATATCTATAGGTGTCTGTTGAACTAAATTAATGCTTAATTTTAATACGATATCCTCAAATACACAAGAATAAGCTCCAACAAACAAATATTTTTCTTACCCCTAGAGCGATTATTTATTTTTTAATGATCTTATAAATTTTATTATTTCTAATTTTGTCACATTAGGATATTAGAGATAAAGTTGCAAGGAGGAAATCCATAATTGGTTTTACTTTGGCTGCAGCGCACATGTACAAACTGATAAAATAATGTAAATCGTTGATTTCCCGAAAATGAATAAATAAATATTTTCTGTGAAAGTCTAATTCAAGTTCTGTTATTATCGAAGTTGTGATGTATGTGTGTGGGTGTGACGGCATGAGAGCGAGACAGCGAGTATGGAGATGTATAAAAGGCATGTACGAGCTGTTGTGCGCTCTCTCCAGATTAATCTCTTCAACATTGGAGGGGACCCACCACTTTCCCAACGGCGTTATAAGGAAACATATGGTTTCCTCCTTCACCGCACACGTCAAGACTCTACTTTTTTTGAACGAAGCTACATTTATTTGAACGACTCTAGACCCTCCAATGTCCATGCATACGGGGTTAGTAAGCAGTATGCAAGTACTTACATTAATATTATACAAAAGATAAATAGAAGTAGCAGCCCGTGGAATAATTCTTCTGAAATAGGTAACATCAAAAAGAGATAATAGTGTTAGTAAAAGAAAAAGAAAAAGAAAAATAAAAATAAAAATAACGGCTATGACCAGTCGAAGAAACCTTCTGTGAATAAAATAAGTAATGAGGAAAAAACAGTTATATGATTATGTTATAATGTAAGTAATTACTATAGTAGCGGAAATAAAATAAAACATATTAAAAAAAAAGCCAGAGAAAGTATTCCATAGACCACCGGGCAGTCCCAATGAGAATGCGTATAGCTATCGGCCCAACCGCAGACGATGCTCGAAGTCTGCGTCCTTTAGCCGGTTCCCCGATTTTGCCTCGAAGAAATGTACTTGGGAGAGAAGGGGAAGTTTTTGAAGACCTTGAGGAAAGATGAGCGTCGGGTTACCGGAGGGGGGACGGAAGGACATCGAGACCGCACGGTTACGCCTCAGGCCAACGCATGTCGATGGGGGAGGCGCGGGCGGATCGCAGGAAGACCGCTCTGTTGTATGTTCGCCTGGCAATGTGCATGGACAGGGTCTATCCCACCCCCTTTCTATGGGGGAATGACGATACATAACATGCACAGTTCAGTTGCGCCACCAAAGAATGGAAACCAAAACTAATCAAGAAAAATAGAAAATAATAAGAGCATTTATACATGTAAAACGTAATTTCAGAATCAGTACAGAGTGATAATGTATCAAGCGATACTGTCATCACTACCATCGCTCACCAAGATGACCTATCGAGGTAAAAAAATAAATCATTGTTAGCAGAGACCAGAGAAGAAAAAAAAATAGTCAAACGTAATCAGTAATTTACAGGTCACATAAGTTATATTATAGATAGTTCAAAGCATATTCACTAAATAAAGAGTAATAGAGGAGGACCGAAGAAGACGGGAGCAATACGTGTAGCACCTGAAACAAAGATGAATTTAGTCTAGGTCGGCGACTCTAAGTACAGGCCATCTCTCTACCCAGGACTTGACAAACTTTTTCAAGCATTCGAAATTCTCTTTGTTCGACACAAGGTCAGCATTCCACGCTGGTCTTGTTATTCCGCGCAAACCATCCAACATTTCCTCTCGTGCTTCCTTCATCAACTCGCAGTGCCACAGAATGTGCTTGGCGTCTTGGTTAGTATCACCACATGCGCAGTTTGGGTGAGGAGAGAGGGTCAAGCTATGAAGCCGACCCCTGAACTCCCCATGCCCAGAAAGCATCTGCGTCATGTAGTGATCTAGTTTAATGTATGCCCCTTCCATTCTGAATTTAACTGAAGGAAAGAAGGAGAAAGTCCATCTGCCCTTCGTCGACCTATCCCATCGCTCTTGCCATACACTCAGCGTCCTCTCACGCATCGCTTTGAGCAAGCCAGGGAGGGCCACTACTCCTCCCGGTGTCAGCTCGACTCCCAGGTGGACAGCAGCCCTGCCTCTAATAAGTTCCTTTTTGGTCAATATTTCCCTAATTTCAAGGTCAATCGGCAGGACGCCGGCCAGAACCGGTAATGCATCTGAGGCCACAGTCCTATAAGCGCCCAAGAGCGCCAACAGAGGAGTCCGCTGACCCCGTTTAAGAGCCGAATTTATCAAGACGTTATCCAAGCGATGCTCCCACACAGAGGCAGCATATGAGACTTGCGACACATATACCCCTCTGTACAGCAGGCGAATCGCCGGAGAACGCAATCCCCACTCGGCAGTTGAGAGTCTTCTCAGTTCTCTTCAACAATAAACATTGTAACATTATCGTATGTTATTTACTACCTACAATAACCGCACTACAAGATATCACAGAAGTACTATGAAACAACCGGCCAATTATGAAATAATAAGAGAACTTTAATAGAAATTTCATAGACTTTGTATATTAACTAAGAAATTATATAAATTGTTAAAATCTGTGAATTGATCTATCCAACGAAATACCAAAATTTCAAAGGTTTCTTCTCTGTTGATTGTTTCTTAGCAATTACTCCTTACAAACAAGTAGACAAAAATGCCACGACAAGAATCCAGAAAGAAACAGGCCAATTGCTGAACGGGTAGATTTAGAGGATGAAATGCCATACCGTCTTGCCCTTGCATACAATACTTACTTTATCCACATTCATTCACAGACAGAACGTAAATAATTACACGGCTGTAATTTATAAATAGACGGTGACAAAGAAACTTGGCACTCATATTGCAAACACACCTACATCATTAGAAAAATTAACACATACTATTATTGCAAATATTCCTAGTCAGGTGTTATCTTTCATCAAGCAAGAAGACCATAGGTCATCATACTGTGATGGTAAATAAATAATAACATGATAAAGTCATACTTTTTCACAGTTTCCATTGTGAAGCAGACCGTACTGAAAGATAGGATCGCTTCACAACCGTCACGATAGGTTAGATTCCATTCGCAGTATAGCAGCGGGGGCAGAGGCGTGATTTAGCGTGCATTATGCCTGGATTAGCACACCATAAACCTTAAACCCCATGCATCATATTATATTCTTCTTTTAATAAGCTAATGGCTTCGATTAGGCTAATCGTGTGGCCCTTTGAACTCAACCCGCGAGGTTACTCCTGTTCCTAGAACGCTGTGCACACGAAGCTACACAAAAGAAATCGAATATTCATTAAGATTTTTAAAAAACATCTATTGGTATTTTCTGGAAATCTATATGCTAGCGTCTGAACGGTTGAAATTGAAATTTAAGAACCCGATTTCGAGTACATTTCTGACGCCTTATGTAAAACCATTTTCGTATCTGAAGTTTGTTACAAAGCTACTGTCGTGTCGCCGCCGCCCGCAGGGCCTAGCAGCATAAACCCGCGGAGCTAAGTAGATTAACAAGCTAACTAACTGCTGGTCTAAATTAATATTCACTTTTTATTGGAATAACTCTTGTCATAATAACTTCAGTTAGTTATAGGTGTACCATATAAAAAATCGTACATGTTTAAGTTTATCCAAGAATTTAGTTCTTTAGAACTTTGTGATCATTTAAAAAAGGTTGCAGCAAAAATATGTGAAAAATTAGTCGAAGATAATATTACATATTTGTAAAAAGCATTAACTTTGTGGCTCGCCTTAATTTACCTGAAACCGGTAGAGTGCTTATAAAATAAAAGTGGTCTACAACAAATTCATATGTGTTTCATTGAAGATAATATTTAAATAAATGAAGACAATATAAGCGAAACTCAATCGAAAATCTGGAAACAGAAAAATCAGAAAAACATATTGACACCTCTGGGACTCGAACCCAGGACCTGTCCCAGAGGTGTCAATATGTTTTTCTGCTTTTTCTGTTTCCAGATTTTCGATTGAGTTTCGCTTATATTGTCTTCATTTATTTAAATATTACAATTTGAGGTTTTACTCATAAAGATAAAATAAAAAAGAAGATAATATTGTTAATTCTGAATTTGGTATATAAGAGAAGAACAAAAATGAGTTAAAAATAAGAGTTAAAATTGTCCGAGTTGGTTAAGGCGTTTGGCGGTAGGACAAGAGATCTTAGGTTCGAGCCCCAGTCGCCCAATCTTTTTATTTTTTCATATTTTCGTTAGTATTATCTTATTTAACAATAATGCATTTCAGATTCTTTTGAGTAATTCCGTGTGAACAGGGTCTAAGTGTATATAAAAGTGGGGCCTAAGTGTATATCATGGCGTGGATATCACCATCAGAGTATGTTCAGACATAACTCCTCGTAAAATATAGTACGTTTTCACGCCTTTTCTTCAAGGGTACTCACCCTTGAAGTAGAGGCCAGCGTTTCATTAATAATTTATTCATACTTATTTATATCTATTGCCACGTGTTGTTGTTTTTATAATACTTAATATGATTGATGAACATCTGCAATAATCTACTTGATTACCCGTAGGTACATACACAAACACATATACACATAGGTACTAGGTACAAACAGATTCGCCCGTGTTGCATTTTTTAATATATATAACATCGAGTCTACTGTTTTAAGGGTTGTTTTATGTTCTTCTTTTGGTAGAAAATATGAACAACAAAAAAGGTGATTTTTATTTGACTTACCAGCCAAAATGAGTATTTATTTCATCATTCCACATATCGCATCGTAGGCAGTCTAAAAGAAGTTTAAAGCTTACCTGAAAACAAAGAAAAAGAATTCATTAGATTATGTGAAAAAATAGCAAAAAATAAGCTTTTAAAAATGGTAGGGTTACAGCAAAGTGGAAGATAATTAATTATTGTACCTGGCTATTTAAATCCTATCGTTAAAACAATAAAAGCCAAATACCGAGGTGATACAGATTTAGTACCTATTAGTACATCATCATCGACATTTTCATTCCTTAGAATTTTTGATTTAAAAAATCTTATTAAAATTCAGAAAAATTGCAGGGACTCCATGAGCTCACCAATTTCATAAAAATGAGATTCAAATAAATTTAGAATAAAATCGCCTTAATATCGATAGTCTCAACACAAAACTTCAGAAATATCGAACCGAAAGGCTTACAAATTAACGCATGAGTACATAATGTAGGCCATAGGTCACCTCAAGTGGTTCGCTACGTTTGGTGATTTAGCAGGGGTGCCCGGGTTCATGGGGAAGCGGATGACTAGGACACACTGAACCCCAGATTCCTACCCATCCCTTAAACCCTTTTCCTTCCCAGAACTCTCCTCTCTTTCCTTTCTTTAAAAAACCTTCCACACATCATCCCCAGAGATGACATAGGCCCTGAGGGAAATTATTTTCGTCAGGGCCTCCTGTGCGGAGCTAATGTAAAAAAACATTGTATCGAGAGCATCCTCTGTCCTTATCCTATTTTCCTCTTCCCTTTATTAGTTTTATGGAAAATAAAACTCCTATCACTAACTAACATTAGTATTATTTTTTTTTGGCTAAAACTTGCTTTACCTGTATTTTACACTGGTGTGATTTTTGACATTATTTGGAGTAAAAAATGTAAATGAAATTTTTGTCTCCGGTGAGTTTTTAAATTTTTTTTTTCTTCAAACCAAACAATTTTTTTTTCATCGACATGCCATCACTGGTCACTCAGCGAGGAACTGCCCGACACATAACCCCGACCCTATCTGTCTAACACCTACTGATTTTTTAATGTTTTGACTTGAAAAAAAAATCAAACGTATCACCAGAGACCAAAATTTTTATTACATTTTTTACATAAAATAATGTCAGAAATCACTGGTTAAAGTATGTGAAGTACCCCCGTAACACCCTGCAAACCCTGTTTATTTCTCACAAATAAATACATTTATGAGTAAGTACGTATGTAAGTTGTTTCAATAAATATAAAAACAGGTGGATTAAATTATTTGTTTTCATTTGCACATCAGCGCAGTTTCAAAGCACACATTTGTATTCAAAGCCTTGCCTGGTCCAGCACGTTGCTCTTCAAACCGAGTTAGGATTGTGCACCATTCAGCTGCGATCTCATTATCCCCTCTTCATCTCATCAAACCCAGGAAATAACGTAGACCCTATTCGAATAGACCTGCGCACTGAGTTATTAGTTCAAGTTGCAGTGCATTTTGACTGCTTTGATCGTCTGTGTCGGCAGTGCACCCGTGTGCCGGATGCAAAATATCCTTCCCAACGGAAGGCGCGAAGCCTGCGCGAGGAATGAATATCCGCCGGAAGCAGAACAGTGTACGGTGTTCAACGTACACGTTACGACATCTGTGGGGCGTTAGCGGTACCAAACGTGTTCTACGTGGAGATATTGGTCGGCTGGTGTGGCGACGTGCGAAAATTCATGTTAAAACGAACACAAAGGCTGCACAAATGTCAATCGCAGAAGTCGGTGCACTATGCAAAATGGACACAGTTGGCCACCATTATTTACCATTACCAGCTTTGTGCATTATTTACCAATTTCAAACCTAAAACCGACTTTAAAAATATCTTTAATAATAAGTTGGTATGGATATCAAACGAATTTATTTACAAAATCGATTTTTTTTACTTATACGCTGGTACATACAATATAGGGACGTACTTGACTTACTTTAACCAGTGATTCCTGACATTATTTGGAATAAAAAATGAAAAAGAAATTTTAGTCTCCAGTGACTTTATCAAAACCCTTTTTTATTTATTCTTTTCTTCAAAATCCAACATAAAAAGTCTTGCACTTGTCGGCACTGATCACTCAGCCGAATGAGCACCTAATACCTCACCTCGCTCCAATACCATTAGTTTTTAGTTTAAAAAAATACATCGAAAATGTCACCGGAGATAAAAGTTTCATTGACATTTTTACTCCAAATTTTAGCAGGAATCACTGGTTAAAGAAAGTCCAGTACGTCCCTTAACACCCTCTATGTGTTTGTATTAAAAAAATTAATATTTTTTATTCCACATGTCTTGTAAAGGGTCTTTCGTCTGCTTTCAAACAGTATTTTATTTTAAAACACGTTCAAAAACAACGAATTTATCTGGAATCAAATGTAAAACGAAAATATTTCCTGCGCAATCTGCATTTTGATTGTTCGCCTGAGAAACATTGCCAAATATAAAGGCTCTAGGGGTTAATTTATAATATTAGGAAATAAGCTGCAACTTCGGTAGCTTATCAGCAAACCCAGCACTGCTCGTTACATGAGAACCCAGCAGTATTATTTGGTTCAATTGTCATTTAATCCATAAAGAAGGCTATCTACCTCAGTGGATACCTTTAACTCGAAGAACGGAAGATGTATTCGAACATAAAACCGCCATAGGTACTCGTGCAGCTTAAGTCTGAACGAAAATATTCAATTCTTGAATAAGAAGGAACTCAACAAAGGATTTAATGCGGATCTCGCTGGGACCCGTTGTGATAAAAATTCACGAAAACGTCCCGCGGAGCAGCCAAGCGGTGCAAAGGGGTGGAACTGGGAGAGGAAAAGGGGAAGAGGGAGGGGGATTACACGGGGGAGGTCTGTCTGGGAGGATGTAGGATGGCGAGGATAAAAGATATAAGTACAATAGATCGGAATTTAGACAAAGCGGATGTGACTATCGGAGAAAATGCATCGCGTATGAACGTTCACGGGAACAACTAAGCCACATGCATAAAATTTTGCGAAGTTGGATCTCTTTATAGTACATGTAAAATATGTTATATTCTGTATAAAAAACGAAGATCATAGAAATGTTCATATTTGTTAGGAGGGAATAACTAGACAACCGGAAATATGTCATTTTTAAATCAAATTCATGACGTATCGACTCTTTTCGACAAAAAAAAATGCTTGTTCAAACACAGAAAACTTAATATTTTGTGACACCATTTTAATTCAAAATTAATAGATTACTTAGCTTTAGGCATGTTTATTAAATTGAATAAAACTAAGCGGTTAAACCTTTTTTATACATTAGCTCCACATAGGAGGCCCCTGAGTAAAATAATTCCCTTCGGGGCTTAAGTCATCTTTGGGGATGAAATAAGGGTCTTTTTAGGAAAGGAAGTTCTGGGAAGGAAAGGCGTATTAGGGGTAGGTAGGAATCTAGTGATCAGTGTGTCCAGGAGTGACGGAAGTATGAATCCATCCCTCCCACTGCGGTGCAAGGGGACGTTCCGACAGAGTACGGCTGGAGAAGTCAAGGGACTCCTTCAACCATTCTTTCCCGATCCGGCCTGCCAAGAAGCTGGTGGGCAGTTGCATGCGCCGCCAATACCCGGATAAACCTCACCCCCATGAACCCGGGGGCCTCTGCTAAGTCACCAAACGTAGCGAACCACTTTGGGTGACCTATGGGAATCTATTAAATTTGAAATACATATAAATTGATTTCGAAAGACTGTTATTTTATCTGGTGAGTATACGTTGTAAATTTTTAAAAGCATGTTTATTTGTATTATAATAAGGTTATAACCGTTGATCGTTGGCAGATTTGTTAAATTTTAAATTAAAATGTTATATTATACAACACATATTTTAAATCATATAATCATACAGTAATATAAATCAACAAATTATCTAGGAAAGCAATTTTGCAGAAGTTTATTTTTAGTTCAAATAAAAAATGAAAATAAAAAATCCGCGCACATGGTCTGCGACGAAAATACTGCTATTTGTCTATTTATTTACGATCTTACAAACAAAAATATTTCAGGTTTTTTTACTCGCTTATTTTGCTTAGACATTATTGAAAAATTATAAATACATATCTATGATAAAAAAATAATTAATTAATAAACAATGGAATGCCATAGTCTCCCTGGCTCCAGATTGGACCAATTGGTATTCACAAAAAAATAACACAGGAAGCCACGAGAAGGAACAGGGTCCATTTCACCTTTGGGGATGCTGTGTGGAGTCTTTATAAGGAAATACAGGAGTTGAACATCTGGGAAGGAAAGGGGTATAAAGGGTGGATACTAATCTGGAGGTAGTGTGTCCAGGACCGACATCCAGGTATGAATCCATCCCCCCGATACCACGCTTTTTATATTCTGGGTCTTGTTCTGTTTCATTTTTCACCAAGATTCATTATCATTATATTTTTCTTCAATGATTAAATATTAATCCATGTAACAAAACCGTCAAAAATTATTCTAATAAATTGAATAAATTAATGTAACTATTTTCAGCATTTACGAATCAAATAAAAAAAACTAGTCTAAAAAATAAAATCGAGTTGTCTTTCCAAAATCCTACGCTGTGAGATTTGAAGTCGATCCATTCGATTACCAGCCGAGCATCCCTCAGATCACGTATTTGAAGTCAGATATTTATCTGTGCATGACATAATTGTATATTTTCATTTCGGGCAATGTGATAAGACGAATTTCTTTTAGGCATTCAAACTAGTCAAATTACGTTTACCTTTTCGTCAAAGAACCACAATCAGTGTTGTACACAAAAATCCAACGCCTAAAGTAATTTTCTTGGTAAACGTGTGAAAGTCGACGAGAAATGCGAGTGATGTTAAAATGAACCGGTAGAAAATACAAGACTACAATCACGAGTAAAATGATGTTCCAGGAATGATTTGATAGAAAAAAAAACTTAAAGGAAATACAAAAATACTGTGCTTTATATCACCACGAATATACATTGTTTATAGATATTTAAAAAAAACGCTTGGCAAACGGAGTCAGAATGCAAAGCGATCGATTTATGAGCAAAAGTCTTTTTTTAAATTAATTATTTTGTGAATAATTTTATAAGAAATAGTAAAAATAAATCAACGAAATCTGTCACAAATAATCTAAACCATAAAAAAGTATTTTTTATAAATTGTTTCATATATCACCACACTTTAATTACTGTTCAAGTATTCTTTTTCTCTGCAATGAAGAGAAAATGAAAAAAAATGCAAATACTGCAAAATAAAGCAATGCGAATAATACTTAAGCGCAACATTACACACGGATACGAGACATGCTAAAAGAGATAAATATGTTGACGGTGAAGCAAACTGTGTATTTGAATGTACTTATTTTTTTTACATAAAATTAACATGGGGATGATGTCTAAGGAACTAAAAAGAAAAATACATTATAATAACGAAACACACGGACACGGGACAAGAAATTCAAAGAAAATTAGACTGGCGACGAGAAAAAAAATCAAGCGCCCAGAAATCTCTGATGTACCAGGCCGTCCAACTGTATAACAACATCCCGAATGAAATTACCGAGATAGAAAATATAAATAAGTTTAAAAAAGAATTGTCTACCTCAATTATTAATGTCTTTATTTATGTGTAATATTTAAAGAATGATTATGTTTGCCAACCAATGTAAATGTTTATATCTTTATAAAATATTAGCACACACAAATATGTGAGCTAACTTAAGATTAATAAATAAAATAAAATAAATGAATAAACGCGTTCTCGATTTTCTAATTTAAAAAAAAATATTATTTCAGCGGTCCGTTTGATTGATTCTCACATCTCAACAACCGGATTGCAATCTTTAAAACTCAGACGTCCGTCTGGTGGAAATACTGTTCTTGTTCTACCGGTATTTCAATGGAAGATGCCCCGAGGAAGTAGCGTCGTTCGGCACCGGTCCACATTTGGGAAGCGCGCAAAATGTGCACCCAACAATTGAACACGGTTGAAATTTGTCACGAGAATGGATCGCTTCTTGCTGCAGAACGATTTGCCGGCCTCTGAGTTTCCTCCCTCCTACAACATGGGTTTCATAAAAAAAAATCCCAACAGCATTACTTTCTGAATTCTTCACACAATCAGTTCCAATATTGAGAATAAATGCAAAGCAAATTTGAGTTCTTTGAACCAGACTTCACGCAGGAATAGTATTTTTTATTTTTAAAAATGATAAAATACCTACAATTTTTTTCAAATTTTAATATATATTATACTAGCAGACACGGCCCGGCTGTGGCTAACGAAACGCAATGCCATTACCCAACCTTTATAAAATCCACACCACCGGCTTGCCAGCTATTATTTGAATTTCTCGGCTTTTCTCTAATATAATAAGCATGTATTATAGATATAAACCTTCCTCTTGAATCAACTATATTATTATTATTATTTTTTATTTATGTAATAATATAGTTAGCGATCACCACTAATTATACAATACTTGCAATGCAACACTGGATATTTGAAAAGGGAAAATCAAATACCTACTTACTCTAGGACATCTATTTTCCAATTTCTTCCGTAGAACGAATTTCAAAAGTGACTATAGTACGGCCCGCCAGCCGTTTTAAATCGCACAAAATATGTTTTCTTTGAATTTCTCAACTTTTCTCTAATATAATTTACATTTATTACACATATAAATATTCCTCTTCAATCACTCTATCTATTGGTGAAAACCGTATGAAAATCCGTTGCGTAGTTTAAAAGATTAAGCGCACATACATTTTGAGCGACTTCATTTTATACTACGTAATGATGATGATATAGTTAGCGATCGCCACTAATTATACAATACTTGCAATGCAACACTGGATATTTGAAAAGGGAAAATCAAATACCTACTTACTCTAGGACATCTATTTTCCAATTTCTTCCGTAGAACGAATTTCAAAAGTGACTATAGTACGGCCCGCCAGCCGTTTTAAATCGCACCAAAATATGTTTTCTTTGAATTTCTCGACTTTTCTCTAATATAATTTACATTTATTACACATATAAATATTCCTCTTCAATCACTCTATCTATTGAAGAAAACCGTATGAAAATCCGTTGCGTAGTTTAAAAGATTAAGCGCACATACATTTTGAGCGACTTCATTTTATACTATGTAATGATTTATTGTAATGAATTTGTATAATACCAAAACAGTTGTCCGGAAATTTAAAATTTGAAACATAGGATTTCCAGAAATCCGGCTGGATGACAGCACTGTCAATAACAGATGACGAGACATTTCAGTCAGTCATATAATATGTGCTTTAATCTGAAAAGATGCGGTGGAAAAAAGAAAAAGCTCTCCTTGATTTGGTAGCATATACGAGTAACGGGAGCTTTTCAAGTCGCTGTTTGCTTTGATCTTTGATGTGCCCAAAAGCCCAGTGTATCAACATTCTTCCTTTCGTTACAGAAGGTTTTTCTCTTCAACCAACTCGCAAATTCAAATTGCGGTTTACAAAAATAAATCTGGGAATTATGTCGCACTTCACTTTTTCACTCACTCGTCTTTACTTTGATACGGTGAATACATTTCACGAATTCTGCTTTGTATTCTAACAAAGATTTTCTATAGAAATATAAGGATATTACTGATAAAACAAAGGGAAAGAAATAAACCTAATAACCGAAGCGGGATGAAAAAATTAATATATAAAAGCTTAGCTTTTTACGTTAGCTTTTTATGATCATGAATAAAAAATAAATTTTAATTTTTCAACTGAGAATTACTTATTTTGAATAATGTAAAACAAATCAAATTAAATATATTTTTATGTATTAGCTCCACCCAGGAGGCTCTTGAGGAAAATAATTCCTCTCGGGGCCCATGTCATTTTTGCCCCAGTTTTTAAATACATCTATTTGAATTTCGATTTGGTTTTCGAGAATGAATGCATGAATGAAGTGAAATATTGGAATTGTTAAGTAAATTAATCCACTTAAAAATAAAAAAAATAAAAATAAATTTGGACAACTTATATAGCGCTGTTTTTGTGTAAAATCGCCTCAAGAGCGCTGTACAAATTAGCATGGATTTTACATTAGAATTTACTAACTTAGGAGGCTAGATAACAACTCGTCTTGCAGCTATCAAGCGCATGGATTATTGGAATTCTAACCCCCGATAAATAAAATAATATATATATATATATATATATATACATCCCGCTATCATTTCTGCGTCCTTTCATCAGATCGACATTACTGCGTCTACCTGAAGGACTTGATTTTACATAGTTCTAACTAAAGTATATACTATCTTTTCAGTGTTTGATTGTAGTTAGGTATTTAAATTTTTGAAAAACATTAATTTAAAAATATACAAAACGATAAAAACGCCCTTTAGCGTTCCACCAATCTGAACTCCTTTCATATTCAATGCAGAGAGGCATCCTGCGTATATTTACTTTAATTTGGTCCACAATGAAGCGTCCAATTATATATTCATTTTCATGTTGACGACAAACCGACGTCTTGCGACGTTGCCACTTATTTGTTCAAATTTTTGGTATTTATAGAATATGAAGGCGACAATATGTCTGGCCCATACGTCGCGGACTCTAATCAACCCGGCGCGGCGGCAATGCCCACGTAAAATTTATTAAATTGGTATGAGATTTTTTGAGACTTATCATTCAGAATTAAAACGTTGCTTGAAGTGTGATTTGTTATTTTTAGTGACTAGATCTATATTGCTGGGATCTTCCTTTGCTTCCTCTTTTCTCCATTTTGATTTCGCATCAGACAGTGATTACCATATTTTGGCTATATCAGTGGACTCCTGTATGGTTTTCTCATCAAACAGTTTTTTCATGTTAATTTTAAAGAATGAACTCTAGATATAAGTGCTTAATTATTACTACAACACGATTATCAGTAGAAATATTATGTGACCTATTAATTATAAAGAAGCCGCAGACTTCGCAAAGAGTCAAATTGGGAGGCGGTATGGGTACCGCTGCCCCGGGAACCATTTATTGGATAACCAACACCTCTGCCATAGGTCACCCCAAGTGGTTCGCTACGTTTGGTGAATTAGCGAGGGTGCCCTATAATGTGTAATGCTCATGTGGTGAGGTTTGTCTGGGTCTTGGCAACGGATGCGTCTGCCCACCAGCTACATAGAAGGCCGGTTCGGGAGAGAATGGTTGAGGGAGTCCCTTTGATTTTCCAGCCGTATTCTCTCGAAACATCGCTTTGCACCGCAGTGGGAGGGATGGATTCATACCCGTCACTCCTATTATGTCCGTCACTCCTGGACATACTGATCCCCAGATTCCTACCCACCGCTAGTATCCTTTTCCTTCCCAGAACTTCCTCTCCTTCTTCACCTAAAAAGTCCCTCCCAACAGCATCCCCAAAAATGACATAGGCCCTGAGAGGAATTATGTTAATAATTAATGAAAAATTAAATTAGAATTATAATTAGTTAAATATATATAGCGTCCCACCGAAACAGACCTTTCCACCGAAACCGAATCTTCGGTGTCTGTCTCAGTTTCGGCCGAAACCGAAACTTTTTTAGAATTGTTAAAAATCGATTGAATACTGTTATTTGGCTTATTTTTTTATAAATTTGGTTTGTTTTATAGAAGTAATTCTTTTTTCACATACTTAAATTATTGTTTTTATTTATTTATTTAATTTAACACGTGTTAACTGTCGGAATAAGTGTACAAAATAAGCCAAATAACAGTAAACAACCGATTTTTAACATGTCTAAAAAAGTTTCGGTTTCTAAAACCGAAACTGATGCCAAAACTAGATTTTTTTGCCAAAACTTGCCGAAACCGAAACCGAACCTTCGGTCGGTCACTAATTATTTATATTTTTTTTATTATTTTGAATAATATTATAGACCGGTCAGTGGTTGAGTGGGCATCGCGTTTGGGTCCCACCCAGGCGTTTCGTGTTTGATTCCTCGGTTGACTAAGTCCTCCGTCGTGACTCAAGCAACATTTTCGGCTTACTGTGGTGGTAGTGGGAGATTTTCAAATATTGTCGGGTTATTCGTTAACCCGGAAATGTTTATCTTTCTTTACAAAAAAAATTAATGCTTATCATGATTGACGATGCATTTTCGGTCACGGGAGAAACAATTTTAGGGGTTTTAGTGGCTTAGGTTTTTAACAACTAAATTATATGATAAATCCTTTAAAGGAAAGGGGAAAATAGAAAAGCGAAAGCATAAAACTGTCTAAACAAATAATATAATATGACTTCGGATAATAAGTAAATATTATGTAATAATAAATGACACTGTCCTTTGCAGAGAGGACCGCCAAAGAACTCGATCTTGGCACACACTCCTTGCCTCAATCACGTTAACTTTTAAAGCTCTCTAAAAAATATATATTATTCTTGAATATAATATCTAGACATTCCCCGTGCTGAAAAAAAAAAAAAAAAATTCCCTCCATGGAAAAAAATCAGAAAATATGCTCCAAAAATTATTATAAACACATTGTTTTCAGTTATTTTACAAATTATATGTATGAAAAAATTCACAGTGTTTTTTTTAAATGCTGTTTAAGACAACCCCCATGACATTTTTGCTCTATTTTAAACGAGTCGTGTTTTATTAAACATTTTCACAATTTTTGCATCGACTTCGTCGCTTTAAATAAAAGCGCGCTCCTCTAGCACTCGTAATTTCATATCTCTCCATCTTCTTCTTTTTGAGCCCGGTTGCGGCTCCTTACGTGCTAACTTTTGAGTGTCTGATTGTAGCCAGTCTATTTATGCCAGTTCTGAAGAATGAATTCTAAACATAAGAGGATTGAAAAAAAAATTGTCCAATGATATCAGATAATAATTAAAAGGGTTAATATTACTTCAACATTTTATCGGATGTACCATCAAGAGTTGTACGGTGTACACTTAGTGTACTGGTTCATGAACTTGACCTAATAATGAAAATTTTGTTTGTATTATATATATTATAAACAAATACATCACATCCAAACACTTGAAATGTGGTTCCTAGAACTCTATAATGGATTAGGAGGCCCGTTACGTAACAAGGGATTCATTCATTAATTTTGTCTTCTGGAATATTGCCGATTACTCTAATGAACGGTTCATGCCATTAAAAAGATAACGTTTTTAATCTACATTTTTGACAGCAGTGCAATATCTCTCAACGACAGCGGATACCTACTTATCGAGGACATCAATCGCACCTACTGTGAAATTCATCGTGTTCTACATTGCCGGTATCCGTGGTCGAGGTGTAAGGCTCTCGAATTGCAATCAGGAGGACACGGGTTCAAATCTCAAAGTCTTTCAAATCTACCTTCAATCCCGCAGCATGAATAGGTACCCCAATTGGGGATGCCATAGACTCACTGGCTCCATTGGATGAATGGTGGTCTTACACCAGAACGAACTGAAATTATCATCTTCTCTAGAAGAAGTCACAAATATAGCTACTAATACAATAACATATTTTAATTAATAAATTTTTGTAATAATATACGTATTAAATCAAATAAAATTTTATGAGCTCACGCCGGGATTTGAACCCGAAACCTCCGGATTGCTAATAGAGAGCTTTGCCCTCGACCGCGGAGGTCGTTATTTCCTGTCTTTAGGTTTTCTTGCACGTCTAAATTAAATGGAACCGGGTCTTTTCCCTATCATTACACACTTCACGTTAAAAAAATGTACCAATATTTTTAGTTGATTAAAATCGCCAATAGCCAATTCTAGTAGTTTTTCTCGATTAGTCTCTGAAGTTCACCTGAACGTTTTCGTTTAAGTAGGAGAACTTTGAAAAATACAATTTCTATCATTAGAAATATGCCAGAATACAGCATCACGTGCCTTGATTTTTAAATGTTAATCTAGCAATGAATTTCAACACGTTTTTCGAGTAAGAAGAAAAGTAACGTGTCACATAGCACTCTCCTTAGGGTGAATTGCCATAAACAAAAAAAAAGAAAAGTAACAGTTTTCAAATTACTTGCAGCTTTGGCAGATTGGGTAATTATTACTACAACACCATTATCGGTAGAAATATTACGTCTTTTGCGAATCTTATAACAAAATTATAATTAATTCAATTTGGGAGGCGGGTGTGGGAACAGCCGCCGCAGGAACCTTTTATAGGATAACAAACACCTCTGCCACAGGTCATCCCAAGTGGTTAACTACGTTTGGTGACTAAGCAGGGGTGCCCGGGTTAATGGGGTGAGGTTTGTCCGGATCTTG
Source organism: Limnephilus rhombicus (assembly GCA_929108145.2). NCBI lineage: Eukaryota > Metazoa > Arthropoda > Insecta > Trichoptera > Limnephilidae > Limnephilus > Limnephilus rhombicus. Next base: position 50,853,857 of record OV815280.1, on the reverse strand, counting down.
TTAGCGGATGCGTCTGCCCACCAGCTGCATGGCAGGCCAAGTCGGGAGAGATCGGTTGAGAGAGCGTCTTTGACTGTCACTCCTAGACACATTGACCCCTAGATTCCTACCCAACCCCAATACCATTTTCCTTCCCAGAACTTCCTCTCCTTCTTTTTCTAAGAAGGCCTCTGTGTTTCCTCCTTCCTACAACATGGGTCTCTTCAAGACCAATGTTCATTCCTTCCTCTCCTCAAAAAGACCCTCCACACAGCATTCCAGATGACATAGACCCTGAGGGAAATTATTTTCCTCAGGGCCTCCTGTATGGAGTTAATGTAAAAAAAGACCCTCCACACAGCATCCCCAAAGATGACATAGGTCCTGAGGGGAATTATTTTCCTCCCAGGGCCTCCTGTGTTGTGCTAATGTAAAATTATATGTTAAATCTCTCAAAAGGAAAATCGAAAGCATAAAACTGTGTAAACAAATAAAATAACATGCCTTTAATAATAAATAAATATTATCTCACAAAAACTAACCAACCCGCTGTTTCCTCGCAGGGGTTCGCAGAGACGACCGCCAAACAACTCGGTCTGTGCATATGTCATAGTCAAAGGTCTGTATGCAGTCTCTTCGCGGAATGACTGGTATATCGGGCTAACCCCGAAATAAATTCCAATGTCGGCCTTTGATTAAAGTATTTTTAGCCAAACCTAGAAGTTCCTAACTTTTTCACTTTTTCGTCAAACATCGAAATTTCATTAAATTGAGTTTTGACGTTTGCCTGACCAAATTAGTTTCTCCTAGGTTTGACGAAAATTCCTTAGTCAGTGGCCGAAAAACTTCATTTGTTTGGGCTTTGACTAAAACTTCAAGTCAGACCTGAGGATTGACTAGTCAAATCTAGGAGCGCCGGAGCTTCGAGAATTGACTATATCATACACACTCCTTGCCTCATTCACATCCATACATCGCTCTTTCATTCTGTCTTTCGACATTACTCGAGAATTCGGTTTACTCAATCATGCCATGTCTTTCTCGGGCATCCCCGAATTTTTCTACCATTCAAGTTCACGTCATATGTACATATAATCTCCTTACAACCTATCTTTAGATCATTGGCTCTACATGCCCAAACCATCTAAGATTCCTATTATTATCTCATTACACTCATCAGTCTTGCATTCTCTGTGAATCTCCAAATATTTCACATATATTTTTTACTGTCAAATCAGTCATAAATTGAAGAAAAAATTGTTTTATTTATTCTAGTTATTTGTAGTAAGTTTTCAAATTACTAATTTATTAAGAACATTGATTTTATCTTGTTTAATAATAATAGAGTGGCTTGGCACACGATTAAGCATTGTAGGAATTTATAATCATAGATAAGAAAATATCTAATATTTGTTTAAAAATAGTAATATAAAAAAATTAAGTTGCTGATATATTTGCCGTACAATAATAATATAATCAAAAGCTAAATTTGAATGAAATCATTTCTTTTGTTATCCTGATTGCAATGTGCGATGTTTTTACTGTGAATGATCTGTATCAGAAGAAACGCTATTAAAAAGCGATGTTGCCAAATGTAGGAGTTGCGATACGCGAGTCAATAAAAGCCAATAAAAACGTATATTATGCTAAAAATATACGCTGGTCTACAACAGCGCCACGGCTCGCCGCTCGGTGACAAAACACTGAACTAAATTAGCATATTTCAGTTGATTTAGGTACCAAAACTGCGTCTGGCTTATTTTCGTTTTTGGACTGTATGAGGGTAGAGGAGTGGGGAAAACTTGAAATTACATGTGTTCGATCCTGCGTCCGTATACCGGACGCAGAATGACGGTCGGACGCAGGATTGAATGAAAGTGGACCATTAGAAGACGCAGCAATGATAGCGGGATGTATATATATATATATATATATATATATATATATATATATATTTTTTTTTTTTTTTTTTTTTCATATGTACGTATATCAAGATTATCGGAATATACATTTACTTAACTTATGTAGGAGGCTAGATAACCACTCGTCTTTCAGCTATCAAGCGCATGGATTGTTGGAATTCCAGCCCCCCAATAAATTAAATAAAATGTCTTTTTATATGTACGTATTTTAATTTACTTAACTATGTAGGAGGCTAGATAACACTTCCACTTCCCGACATCCGATCGAGACGCGAATCGGCAGATAGACTCGTTGAAACTGACAATGCATCAAATTTTTCAATGGTGGCAATAAAGCAGTTAATACCCGAAATAAATGTCGGTTCTGTTCAATTGAGATTTGGCTCGGTTGTTATCGTTGCTAAGTCCAGTCCCTGGGAAGGAACGTTTAGTTTCAAAAGACACTTCAAAATAATATGTATTATAGTAAAAAAGTTGTTTTTTTGGGTTGATTTTTTTTAAAGATGTTTTAAAGAATTATTAATATTTTCGGTAAAAACCGATTTACTTAGAAAATCAATTGTGTGATGCACCCATCTTTATAATTTGTTTTCCTCCTTTAATGATAATAATCTTCACTGTTTTATAATGACGTGATTAGATAATATTCAAACCAATTGTTATACCAGCTAATAATGAATGTTAAATGAAATGGCTTTAACTAAGTTTAGTGTCAAGATGTGAATAGCCTAGGTATTTTACAACCTTCTTCTACCCTCATGTGTGTCCCCTCTCCAACTCCTTCAGCCTCACAACATACCTCAATAAGGAACTCCAGTGAAAAATATTATGGCTTTAAAAAAATATGTTCATACAGACCGATAAAAGCTGATTCTGAATAAATAAGTTTTATTTCATAATATTAAACGTAGAGTTCTTAAAAAATTATTAAAAAGTGCATTTTTTAACGTCTCGTTAAAATACACTGTTAAGTTGGTACGAGTGAATGTTTAGTGCTGACGTCACGCGTCACCAGTTATTGTATCACATTGTATTGAAATCAATTGAAATGTAGGTATGGCACAAGCCATCAGTATTAACAACATTTCATGTTATTCTTTATTTCGTACTGTTTATAGAGATTTAGTTATTGTGTTTATTGAAACAATATTTAAGCCTAAATAATTCAGTATCAAACATAGAGGTATCTCTATTAGTTTATCTCTATTATTTAAAATATTGAAAAACTACTGCACAAAAAAATAGTAGTGATTCTTCTAGGGAGAATACTTCGAACAACGGTATTCAAAATGGCGGCAGTTGATCAGCTGATTGCCCGGTCCTATACAAATTTTTCAGGAGTGATGACGTCACACGATTTACCATATTTCCGGTTGCTTTTTGGGGGGTCTTGAAAAATTAAAACTTTGACAATTATTTTAACTATTAAAACTAACTCTAAAAATAGAAATAAAAATGCAGTTATTTAAGTTAGAAGGTCATTATTTATAAAAAACAAAAATAAAAAAATTGGACTGGAATTCTCTATTGAGCATACCATAATCACACTGGATCTGAATATCTGGGAGCACTCGGGCAGAAAGAGGCATGAACAGACATTTATTATTCAATAATGTCACTAACAGGTAATTAATTATCTTCGATAATCAGGCTGTAAATGTTTATATTGTGCTAGTCGAGATGAGAATGCATAGATAAAGTCGATGAATAGACTGTTATGTCGCTGCTAAAGTCGAGCTTCCGTTGTAAAGTTGGCAGCCGTGGCTGGTCACGATCGCTGATTCGTCCATTCATAACGAGTCCATTCATTGGTCGGCGGCCTTCAACGTCCTTGCCTGTGATTGGACGAAGATCACATAACGGGAATATTTTATTTTATTTTATTCATTATTATAGGTAGATACCCTTTATTGCATTAAACCAATAGACGAAATTAATCAGAATATTTATGAAAGTTGAATGTAATGAACACAAGCTCGACAACTCGAGCTCAGAGCAGAGATTTCTTGGCTCCAAATAGATTTGGCGAAAATCATCCATTTTGATTTGAAAATTTGATCGCTTAGAAATGTTTCAAATGATCAGTCTTCGAAATGATTGAGCGTTTTTTTTTATAAGCCCAGAAAAAATTAAGTATCAGATCTATAAAAAACGTTTTAAAGTTCAAAATTTCCTACGCACCCCTTTTCGGTTAGAGTTTTATCGTTTAACGTGGCAAGTAGGTACTTAAGAAAGTGATCGTAAAATATTTGTGCTTTAGACCACACGACCGAAGTAAAACTTATTTAGCTCTATCTATATTATAGGAAGAGAGAAAGAAAATGTGCGCGCGCACTGCTCTCTCTTGCTCCTACAGTGTGATACAGACAATAGGCCTGCACTGATATTGGCTATGAGAGAAAGAAAGAAAGTAAATGTATGTCCGCACCTCTCTCTCTTGCCCCTACAGTAATATACGAAACGTAACTCTCTTTCTTTGTATCTTCACTAACTTATATCTCGTAACGCTCTCGTCACGCATTCACCAGCTTACTCCCCAAGTCAAGCGTACGCAAAGAAGTTTTACTTCAATAAAACAGTTTTGTGCAATATTTTTTCTTGTTTAATCAAAACAGGGGGTTACTGTCAAGAGGGAATTTAAACCTTATCGCCATCTACTAAGGAGTATTATTGTTAACGGGCCGATTCCACATTGTTACACGAAGTGGTAAATCGCCTTCCATTTCCTAACACCTTCAAACTCACAACATACCTACAAAAATGTCATCTTTTTATAAATTTTAAATTAAATATCCCACTAGAAGACTTAAAATATGATTTCTTATTAAATATTCTAAAAATACATATCTACATTAGAAGGCAGAAGTAGAATAAACGATTTAATCATTTTATTCAAAATACTTAACTCTAAATTCGACTGTTGCAAACTCCTGTTGAAACTCATAAACTTACGAATACCTACAGTATAATAATAATAATAATAATAATAATAAGCCTTTTTATTCTGGACTTCTGTTAGGTATGTATTAGACATGATCTTATTTGTTATAGTATATCCCGAAGCTCAGTTTGCCTCTTGGCATAGGCCTCCTCTAACATTTTCCATTGGGACCTGTCACGCGCTACTCTTCTCCATTGATGTCCAGCAGTGAGTTTTAGGTCATCTTCCCATCTCATGTGTTGACGTCCTCTACTTCTCTTGCCATCTCTGGGATACCAGTCAGTGACATTTTTGCACCATTTCTCTTGTGGATCGCGTATCATGTGTCCTGTCCATCTCCACTTTTGTTGGTCTATTCGGGTAACTACATCGGCAACTTTAGTTTTCTCCCTTATTGTGCTACCTCTCACTCTGTCCTGTTTCCTTGTTCCTGTCAAACTTCTCTCCATGTACCCACAGTAACAACACGACAAAATACACTATTCTACTGCAGCATTCATAAGCATAACTACATTGTCCACTCTTCGATACAACTATTTCACACTATGGGAAATCAGTACTTAGGTAATGTTGACAAGTAAATGGTAGAATAGACAGTCCTGATCTAACTCAGCTCATTGAATTTCATATTCCCACGAGAACCACTCGTTCTAAAATCCTTTTTAAATGTAACAATAATCGGACTGAGTATACGAAACACTCACTTTTACCTAGGTTGCATGAAGTTACTAATAGATATGCAGATGTGATAGATCTATTTAACTGCACGGAACATAGGTACAAGACGGCTATGCTATCATATTTTTTAATCACTATTAATTTTATTTGCATTATAGATTTTTGCATGTAAATGTATCTCTGGTGTCACTTCCCAATGTATCGTCACAATTAACTGTTATACATACCCTGTTTTACCATTACTAATATTTTGAATATGAATTTGTGAAATGTAATTAATGTTTATGGCATACTAATGCCGTTTGTATTAAATAAATAAATATCTAATTTCAATTTGGCGAGTTTTTTGGATCTCGTAAAATATTTATTTCGCTATTACACTATTCCTAAACACATCTTCCATTTTTGTAAACCCATCAAACCTATTGCAAACCTATCAAATCGCCGTATTTTTCAGATTTTGCTTCTTGTATTTTTATGACTCGTGTTTTATGACATTTATTATGTAATTTAAATTTTATTTTAATTATTTCTTTCCATGTTTCAAAATTATCTGTCATATTACAATTTTATTACCAATCATGTAAAAGCCCCCTGGGCGTTAAATAAATAAATAAGACAAAAATCGCGTAAATAACTAACCTGTAAAAACGTACAAAAAAAAAATTAAGCTACCGGATCTGCCGGATCTGCCCTGATGATGGACACTGCAACGATGTCCGAAACGTTGGCTAAAGAAGGAGGTAGCGCAACACGGCATAACACCCCAAAAACAAATAACGAAAATAACGAAAAAATTAAGCGTTTGTGAAGGTCATTTCATGAACATTCTCCAGCCCTAAAGAGTCCTAAATTCTCCAGTATTTTAAAATAAATATCAACTATACTTTTGCCACTAATCTCCAATAGTCCTAAATTCTCCAGTATTTTAAAATAAATAAATAACAGTGATGAGGGTATCAAATAATGTAAAATCATGCAATGTCCAGTGTGTTAACTGTAATGTCCTCCGCGTGCAAAGCCGTATCTTCTCCAACAGGGGCGTGCACTTCATATAGGCACATAAGCACTGCCTAACCTACCGTAATTGTAAAACATAAGCATGTAAATAGTATTAAATTATTGCTAAAAATAAACACACACTTTCAAAAATAAGTGCAAAAAAACTGAGCAACCGAAACTAGAAACTGTAACTAGGAACTACACGCGCGCCCTCCGACTGCCTCACTAAAATTCAGGAATTATTTCTGCTTAGAGCTAACTTCATACAAGATAATAATATCAATGTTTACGAAAGGCACATAGCTTAGAATAGAAATGTCGTTTTGAATTTACTTCCATGAGGTTTTTTTGTTAGTATTGGGCATTGCTTTCTGGAACAAAATTAGCAAATAGCAATCAGTGACGACAGTGGCATCGGTTGTTTCTACATATTTCTATCAACTAGTTGTCTTTCATAAATCCAGAATTGGCTTGTGATAATATGCATAAATGAAGCGATTATTTGGATATTTGATGTGGCTTAGATAATCCAAACCTACATCATCTGCAGCCAGCAGCAATCAAACTTAGCGAAAACTTGTACGAAGGGAGTTAGTTATCTGTGTTAAGTTTTTTTTATTTATTTGAATCAATTCGGCGGTTTTCCTACTGCCTACCCTGATCAAAAACTTTGTGCACGCCACTGTTCTCCAAGCATAAACTTTCTAATTAAAGTGTGTTTATTGGAAGTGACCTGCCTGGTAAGTATGTTTCTGTATCCATTTGTAAATAGTAAAATTAGTTAGAACCTAAGCTTTCCTAATAAATTGTACAGCGCCCTTGAGGTGATTTCTCACAAAAACGGCGCTTTATAAATTATCCAATTTTTATTATTATTATTATAAAAAGCAAAAACAAAAATTGTCTAAATTATTAGCACAAAATTAACACTGATAAATTAAACTCTACGCGGAAATAAAAATAATTAAAAAAGTTTCGCTGATTTATGTGTGCTTTTAAAAAACCTTAAAACAGCGAGTGTAAATCATTAGTGGGAAGGTACCTAGTTAATTTGCATTTTCAAGGCGCGTACAAGGTGAATAAAACATTACTTTGTCGAGATTAATTTCTAACAAAACGGAACAGAAACGATTGTAAACACGGCGCAACAACCTTCGCTAGATTTATCGTCATTGTGAAGTACTAAACGGAATAAAACACCATCGCACGATTTCGTAGGAATAGAATAAACTAGAGAACAGTTTTAGCTACAAAAGTAGGCAACTTTAGAAGTAATTTATATACGGTTCCATGCCAACTCAAAAAAAATTCAACCAACACCTCTTTGAAAAGTCATTAAAGGCTACAAAAATTGAAAAATAGCCCATAACCTAACCTAACGTAACATATTTAACCATTTTTTTTTAAATATATTTTTTCCTTAAAATTAATAAAATACTTAGTTTTTACCACTTTTATTGTTTACAAAAACCAACATGTTTCGTGAGCAACGCTCACTTCTTCAGGGTTTTTATTGATACTAATTATAAATAATAGACATAGACAATGGTGTCAATTGAAAAAGAATGGACATAGAAAATGGTATCAATGGAAATATGAGAGAGGGTAGAGGAGAGAGGGGCAATGGGGGAAAATTTACAAAGGGAACAGATTTAATATTGGGTCATTTAAGAACAATTTTTGGTTATTAATAATTTTTCGCCCTTGAGGTGATTTTTCACAAAAACGGCGCTCCATAAATTATCCAATTATTCTTATTATTATTCAAATTCGCATTAGATAACACTCTTTCGGATTTCTAAAATTTCTAGTTTATCCAACTGAATGCCATTGACTACAATGCATTAATTCTATTCCACTATAGAAGTCAAAGGTGTGACTGGTTTCCACCAAATGGTTGGCAAACTCCGAGAAACTGTTATTGTTTACATATTTCATATGTTCTTTAATCCTTATTTCGAAGTTATATTTTTTTCATCACTCTTAATGACTTTTCAAAAGAGGTTCTGAGTTGATTTCATTCTGAGTTATCCGGTCACCCTTATATACAATATGCAGTCGGTTTAACTAATTAATTAGCTACATAATTGTCCCCGAAGGGGTGTGCACAGAGAATGCACCGTCTAATAACAAAAGTATAAAACATATTTTCATTCCAATGCATCAAGGTATCATGTACATGTCTGCGTACTGTGTATATCAGCGTATAAGTACAAAAAATCGACACTGTAAATAAATTTGTTTATCCATACCAACTTACTATTGAAGAAATACCGTAAGAAATATACAGTAATATCGGAAAAAAAAGTGGATCTACTGATTGAAATCACAAATTGGAATGAAATACTAAACATAACGGAACCTAACTTAATATATGAAGAAATTAAATCTAAATTTAAATATATTTACGAAAAAAGTAGCATAACTAAATCAAATACAAATAAACATCGTAATAACCAAAAAGATTGGATAAATTATAACCTCATTGAAAATATACAACTACGAGACACACTATGGAGAAAATGGAAAAACACCCCTAACAATAAATTATATGAAATCGAATACAAGAAATACAGAAATAAACTGAATAAAAAAATATTAAACACAAAAAAAATATATTATAATAATAAATTTAATCATTGCTTTAAAGACATTAAAAAAACATGGAATGAAGTAAATCAAATATTGGGAAGGAAAAATAAATCCGATTGTGACGAAATCATATCTAAATATTTCTTAAATTCTCAAGCGGCGGATGTGACGGTAGAAAACTTTGCAAATTTCTTTGACGAGGGCGTAAATCAGTTATTACACGAATGCAACGTTCGAGCGTCCGAGTGGAATCAAGAACATTTGCAACATTCAATGTACCTACCAAGAGCTAATGCGAAACAAACTGAATGCATTATCGGACGAATGAAAAACTCCAAGACACCGGGCGTGGATTTAATTCGCATGTATGATCTAAAAAAACACGTAAAATTACTTAGTCCTATGATTACCCACCTAATAAACAGAATTATTGACACAAGCATCATTCCAGCTGAACTAAAATGCAGCATCATAAGGCCCATTTATAAAAATGGAGATCACACCGTAATAAATAATTATAGGCCTATTTCATTGTTACCGGCATTAGAAAAAATATTAGAAAAATATATATCTATAAATTTGGATAAATATTTAAATAAATTGAGCATTATTGATGAATGTCAGTATGGCTTCCAAAAAAAAAAAAGCTGTGATAAACTTCTCGAAAAATTTTCTAATTATATAAATTCACAGCTTAACTCTAGAAAACATGTACTGGTATTATTCATTGATTTCTCAAAAGCTTTCGATACACTCAGCCACACACAATTAATCAAGGTACTTGAAATCATAGGAATCCGTGGTAAACTGCTATCATTTTTCAAAAACTATTTAACAAATAGAAAAATGTACGTTAAGATTTTGAAAGAAATGAGTAATTTTAGATTTATAAAATCAGGAGTACCGCAAGGGTCAATTTTAGGCCCTAAATTATACATTATATATGTCATTGCCTTGTCTAAACTGTTTAAAATAGCCCGTAGATTCATTTTTGCAGATGATACTGCACTAGTTGTATCAAATGAAAACCCGGAAATAGCAATTAATGAATTGCAAAGAGACTTTAACGAGCTACTCAAATGGTCTCATGATGTAGGACTAATTATTAATGTCAAAAAAACTAAATGTATGTATATAAGATCACCGAGCCTGAAAATGTGGAATTTACCTAAAATAATTGCACACAATTTTGAATGTATACATAAAAAAATTGATAACATTTGCTACTGTGAAAGAATTGATTTTACAAATGAATATACTTACCTTGGCATAATCGTAGATAATAACTTTAAATGGGATAAACAAGTGATTAAAATTTGTAACCAGCTCCGATGTTTGGCAAGTAATTTTTATAAATTAAAATTTGTGTTGCCTCGATGCACTCTCAAACTTATATATCATTCTATGGTCGAATCCATACTTAGATATGGAATTCGAACTTGGGGACACTCGAGCAAAATTAATATTAAATACATTCAAAATTTACAAACTGCTATAATTAAAAAAATTGTTAAACCTAGCATTTACAATCAAAGAAACAACCTAAAATTATTGTATGGGTTTGAGGGCCTACTTCCAATTAAAGGGCTTCTCTGGTACATTATAATTATGGATAATTCGGGAGAAAGCACGTATAAAAATTTATTGGTGCATAATCACACAACAAGATTTACTGAAAACAAAGGCCTAAAAATACCACGAATATCAAATAAGTATGGTAGCAGAACGCTCGAATATATGATACCCTTGATTTACAACATGTTAAATCAAAACATTAATTTAAAAAATAATGAGGAACCCTGCCATAAACTCACAAAAAAGTGGTTAATAAATGAACAACATATTTATCTATCTTAAATCTTATATTAAGTATTAATATTGTAACCTAGGCTAATCTGTGTTATGTAATAATATTAAATGGTAGAACCTACAGACAAGCTGATCTGTCACAGCTTTGTGGGACTACCCATATCTTATATTGTATCACATGTTATTATATTCAATTAAATAAAAAAAAAAAAAAAAAAAGGTATTTTTGAAATCGATTTTAGGTTTTAAATTAGAAAATAATGCAAAAAAAATTATAATCTTAAATATAAAAATGAATCGCTAAATGTGTTGCTAAGCGCAAATCTCGAGAGCAGCTGAACCGATTCCGCCAATTCTTTTTTTAGAATATTCCTTGAAGTACGAGGATGGTTCTTACGGAGAGAAAAATTAAGAAAATTGCGCAGAAAATTGGATAATTTCAGAAAACCTAACGACTATCGCACGTTTGACAGTTCGCGTGTTTGAGAATGACATTTTGCAAAATGTTAAATCAGGATTCTATTTTTGAAAATCTTTAAGTTGATAAATTTATTTAAAGTAGGTACTCCCCTAATAGTTTGAATATACATGAAAAATGGAAATTTGAATAAAAATTGTAAATGGTGGCACGCGGGCAGTTTAAAAATTGAATGTACTGGGATTGAATATATGGAACGCGGGAGGAGGGTTGGCGGGATGAGGGAGCGGGAAAGGGAAGAGGGAAGGCGGGGAAGGTGGAAGGGGAACTCGGGAGGGGGGTTCGCGGGACGGGGGAAAGGGGGGGGGGAACTGGAGTGGGGAGAGGGAAGGTGAAGGTGACGGAGTGGAAACGCGAGAAGGGAAGAGGACGTAGGAGAAGAAGGGAGGCGGAAGGGGAACGGGAACGGAACGAATGGGAAAGGACACTCAGGAAGAAACAATTTCTTTATTAAATGGCATAGCAACGCATGCCGGGACCAGCTAGTTTTATAATAAATATCATTTCGGGGGGCCAACTGCCGGGGGATCAACTATCGGGTCGTAAAAATACAGTATATTTGCAGCAGGTTTCAGAGTGGTAGAAACTTTCTATGTATTTTCAACATTTCTAAATCACTAGGGCGATATAGAAATGTTGCTTGAAATAACTTTGTCCGTGTTTATTAACCAGATCTATAACATACCAAAATGGTAGTCATAATCACACTGAGCCTAGACGGATAGGAGCAGTTGGGACTCTTGCGTACGGAACTCCACTAAAAAAATCATTTAAAAAAACTCAGCCTATCGTGCAGTAACTCACAAGTCAAACATTCGCATTTACGAAAGATTAAAAATCACGCGTTGGTTTATTATTAAGGTAATATTATTGTTTATTTTTTAGCGAAAGGCCCACCTGTAGTTTTGTATCTCTTTGTATAGCAACAAGAAATAAAACAGTTGCAAAAAGGCAATAAATTAGCCTGTGACATTAATACACTGAGGTAAAGAATGAATCGTGGAAATGATGAGGCATAATATTACATAATGGAGGCTACCTCTCACTTTTCTCAGAACAAAACACTTCGTTTTACCAGCATCTCGAGATTCTAGTGAATTATGACATCACTATAGCGCCGTTATTTCGTCAAATATGCCAAATGTCAGTGGCGTAGCGAGTGCCTTGGCATTGGGCAGCCGCTTGTGGGCTGGGCCTTTCAAGGGTCATGAGCAGGAGATATTTGGGATTTCCACAAAGCACACAAACAATAACATGACTTTTTCATTGAACATATTGTGAACTTTGCAAGATTAAATAATGTTAATGTCATCTTTGGGAATGCTGTGTGGGGAGACTTTTTAAGGAAATGAAGAAGAGTTCTGAGAAGAAAAACGTATGAGCGGTGGGTAGGAACCTACATCACATTTGAAGTCGATTTTGAAGTAAGTTTAACTTTTTTGTTTTGACCATTCGTTTTCCAGTAAATCGGGTCCAATGTTAGAGTTTTTAAAATCAAATTTCAAACCGTTTTTAAAAGATAAAACTATTTTAGATTAAATAAACAGATTTAGACTAACAGCAAAAAAGCTTACCGTTTTAATAACTGTCTTTTAAAATGCTTAGAAGCATAAAACCGGCTCCACTATCCTTTATAGTTTCTTAACACTAGTTTCTGAAAAAAAAAAGAAAGAAAAAAAAAAACAAAACAAAAAAACAATTTCTTTTTTGGGTGATGGATTTCACAGATTCCCACTTAACGCCACCAGTTTCCCGATACCATGTATAATAATACATTTCTTTTCATTTTCATATAGCACATATTTATAATATTATAAACTTGCAAGGGGGAGAGGTATTGTAGGCGCACCACTAAAATATAATTCGTTAATGATCTGCATTCAAAAATTCATCTACAAGCAATATAAAGATACATTCAACTAAGTTTAAATGGTCTGAATTCGATATTAGCTAAAACATATTCCGAATAGGCAGTAAAAGCGAAAACATTGTCAGAAAACAATATTTAAAATGTCTTCATCCATAAAACAGATTGAAATCATTTTTCTTCTAAAAACATTTTGTTCGCCGTCACACACAATTTGCAGGATATTAAATAAGGTATTTCCCGGAAGTGCTGTGTATGAAAAGCTCCCTGAAAGGAGTTACGAAGTAGCTCCTTTAAAATACTGCATTGAAGAATTTCCTATAGAACTGTTAACGTCAGACTGCACAAAGTTGCATTGTGAAAACCTTTGCAGTTTTCAGGGGACTCCAATCTTTTGTTAAGCAAAGCCTTTCAGAACGTCCAGGAAAACTTTCAAAACCTTACGAAAATGAAAGGAAACTAGATTCAACCTGCTTATGTATTTATTTGAAATGTTTCATAGTCGGTCAAATACTTTGATATTCCGTTGTAGACGGTGACCCGACAGTTGGTCCCCCAAAATTATAATTATTGGTTTTCGTGCATTTTTTACAAATTTTAAATCTAAAATCTATATCAAAAATATTTTAAACTAGCTGGTTCCCGGCATGTCTTGCTATGCCAGTTAATAAAGAGATTTTTCTCCCTGCGTGTCCTTTCCCATTCGTCCCGTTTCCCTTCCGTCTCCCTTCCCCCGTCCCGCGAAACCCCCTCCCGGGTTCCCCTCCCCCTCTCAGGTTCCCCTCCCCCTCCCGGGTTCTTATCCCCCCCTTCCTATCCGAGTTTCCCTCCCCCTCCCGCATTCCATACATTCAGTCCCGGTACATTCAGTTTTCAAACAGCTCGCGTGCCACCTATTGCAATTTGTTATACAAATTTCATAATGCCAGAGCTCACCAGTAGTTTTCTACAAACATTGTCCTGACAATAACGAATACAAAAAAAAGAATTATCCAATTTGATGCAGCCCTTCGGAAGTTATGCGCATACATACATTTCGGCGATTCATTTTCATTTATATACTTAGATAGATAGATAATAAATTGATATGGATATAAAACGAATTTACAATGTCGATTTTTTGCACGTATATGTTGGTATATATATATATATATTTTATTTAGTGACAATATAAAAAAAAAAACAAAATAAGTAAAAATACAAAGTAAAGTGGTTTGTTCACAGTCCTCCTCACTAGGTATTCCTGTTCCGAGGCGGGCTGTATGTAGTTGAACGTGTGTTAATCTTTATTTCCTCACCTTCTAGTTTGTTAGTTTGTTGATTTTCGCAAAATAAACAATAAATAAATAAAAAAAGTATTTATAAAAAAAAAATGAAACAATGCAACTTTGTATAAACCACTTATAAAATGTGCAAATCCGACCGGTTTCGGAACAAACGTTCCTTCGGGAAAGCTTATACTTTCCCTGACGAAGGAACGTTTGTTCCGAAACCGGTCGGATTTGCACATTTTATAAGTGGTTTATACAAAGTTGCATTGTTTCATTTTATTATAATGGATAACCACAAAGTAATAGCTACATTAAAAAAAAAAAAAAATAAATAAATAAAATAAAAAGTATTTATGTTTGTTGTCCGTAAGTTGTGTTGGGTTACTTCATAATTTTAATGATTTCCACATCTTAATGTTTACTTAGCCATAATTTGATGTCTTTTTTAAACTTTTGTATCGCCATAGTGTTTTTAATTTCAATTGGAAGGGCATTATATAATTTTGTAGCATGGGGATGATGGTTTTTCTGGCCAAAAGATGTATTTAATTTCGGGATGCTCAGTAGTTTTGAGGAATTTGTCCTTGTAGTGTACATAGATGTGATGGTCATCAAGGACTCATATTTTTCTTTAAATTTGAGTAGTGCATTTTTAGTATAGTTTAATAATGCAGAACACATTCAAGTTTTTAAAAATTTCTTTTGATGGATTTTTTGTGGGTACTTTATAATTTTAGGATTATTTTTATTATTGTTTTAATTAGCTGCGTCATGCGGATGTTTGAGGCAGATCCCTATCCTACAATACCATATTCTATGCGTGATTGGCAAAGAGCATATTGTAAAGCCATTTATGTGGGAGTCCAAATTCCAAAGAAGGGTGACCGCTCCAACCCGGCCAACTACCGCCCCATAGCGATCACATCAGTTCTGTCTAAGGTGATGGAACGTGTGATCAACGACAAACTGCTCACATACCTCGAGAAGAACAAAATTATTAACGACCGTCAATACGGATTCCGGAGGAACCGCTCGTGCGGTGATCTTCTCGCGTATGTGACGCATGTTTGCGGGCGATGCCTGGAACGTTTCGGTGAGACCCAAACGGTTGCACTGGACATCTCCAAGGCCTTTGACCGGGTTTGCCACCGAGGAGTTGTCAACAAACTGCATTCTTACGGACTTCGTGTACGTGGATTGCCGACTTCTTGAGGTAGAGATCGATTCAGACGGTAGTCGATGGTTTCACCTCTTCCTCACACTCGATAAATGCTGGCGTCCCGCAGGAATCGGTTCTGTCTCCGACTTTGTTTTTGTTGCACATCAACGACCTTTTGTCATGTGCACCAATTCATTGTTATGCGGATGACAGTACAGTTCATGATAGCTTTTTGTTTGACAAGCCCCCAAAGGGCTCACAAACTCCAACAGCTCTCAGGGCTTTGAAGCAAAGAATGGACGGTTACCTCGAGAGTGTTTTCTCTTGGGGTAAAAATAATCTCGTTGAATTTAATGTTTCAAACACCCAATCCTGTCAGACTACGTCTAAAAGGGATCGAAATGAAAATCTAGTCTCTTTCAACGGAAGCAATCTTCCGAACAGGCCCTCCATTGATATGCTTGGTGTAACCCTAAGTGACCAGCTCAGGTATGGGGGCTCCATCGAAGCCAGAGTAAAGTTAGCCTCCCAGAAACTGGGCGTACTGTATAGGGCCCGCAGATACTTTAATAGTGCACAACTGCTAATGCTGTACAAATCGCAAGTGCGCCCCAAGGTTGAATTTGGCAGCCACCTCTGGTCTGGAGCTCCAAAATACCTGAAAAATACCCTCGACTCTGTGCAGAAACGGGCGGTCCGTTTGATAGATTCTCCCATCTTAACAGACGGATTGCAATCTTTAGAGCACAGGGGTCGGGTGGGAATGCTATCCTTGTTCTACCGGTATTACAATGGAAGATGCTCCGAGGAACTAGTATCATTGATCCCTTCGGCACCGGTGCATAGTCGGGAAACACGCCAAACGCGTGCCCAACATTTTACACGGTTGAAATTTGTCACATGAGAACGGGTCGTTTCTTCGACTCGTTCTTGTGTTCAACAGCTCGGCTGTGGAATGATTTGCCGGCCTCTGTGTTTCCTCCTTCGTACAACATGGGTCTCTTCAAGACCAATGTTCATTCCTTGCTCTCCTCAAAAAGACCCTCCACACAGCATCCCAGATGACATAGGCCCTGAGGGAAATTATTTTCCTCAGGGCCTCCTGTGTGGAGTTAATGTAAAAAAAAAAGAAAAAAGTCCCATCAAAGATTTTTTAGTTTTAAGTTTTTTCCTTGACAATCATGTAATTTGAGAGCATAATCCTCAGCTGGTTGTCCTCTGGCCGTTATAGAAAAAGTGCATACAATATATAGATAAGTAGTTTTATCATTAATGTATTTTTAAATGAAAATATATTTCACACTTTTTTTATTCGGCGGTACATCCTCCGCACACCCTCTTCAGGGACACTTCGTTATATTTTGTGTAAGTAGGTATATCTACCATATTTTTCCTAAACCGACTGCATATTGTATATAAGTATGCCGGGAGGCAACTGTCGGGGGTTCAAATGTCGCGAAACCGTTTTAGACACTATTCATTTGATTTGGTTTTACGCCCAGCTGGGTTTTTACAGAACAGACGTAATAAGCTATGGAAAATCATACAAAAAGTTTTTAAAGCATGAAGTACCTAATGTATAACTGATAAACTAAATATTATGAAACAATATTAGGTAGTAAAACATATAAGAGTAACATAAAATAAAATAGAAACTAAAATAATGCTACCAAACAGATCGATAAAGTACATCACCCACGCCAGAAGCCTTTACACATTTATAGTTAATTATTTTTATAATATATTTGAAAATGGGTTCAGAAAAAGCATAGATTATTATCAGATTATTATTACTATCAAATTTTCCTGTAACTCGGATTATTCATCTTTTTCAAAATTGAAACTGATTGTAATAAAGCAATAAATCGAAACAGTACCCAGGTAGGTATCGGAAATATAATATTAATTTACGATTTGTATAAATTTCTGTAGTACTTTTTTAGTCCTTAAAGTTCCTACTTGCAGTAATATAATATTTTTAATTCTAGAAAAAAATATTTCATCATTTTATATAATTCTATCTTGTGAAGTTAAGTCGTTTTTCGTGATTTTTATAGGAATGTAGGCTTTTCACTTTCAAGAAAGTGTTAATTATTAACTAACCAGATAGATATACTAGCAACATGTAATATCCACAATAATTTTTCAAGGAACTGCGCTAGTAACTATATTTAAAAGTTTGTGAATGCTATACTTTTAAATGTGGGTTCCTTTGGAATGTGAGTACCTTGAACGGTTCGCAACTTAGAATCAACTCGATTCAACACCTCCATGAAAAGTCATTAAAAGCTACGAAAAAAAATTTAAATTAGCCCAAAACCTAACCAAACGTAATTAACCAATTTCTTTCATCACTTTTAATGACGTTTCGAAGGAGGTGTTGAGCTGAACTCATTCTGAATTATCTGTTCACTTATTTTAACATGTCGCAACCTAACATCAAACAGTAAAAAAAACAAAAGTCATTTTGTAATGGTTTAAAAAAAACATAAGTAATTTTTAAATCCCAACCTATGCAAACCTACGTAACTCGAAAAATAATTAATTTTCAGCTACGTCATATAATTTTTTGATGTGATTTATTTCAAATCTATCGTTTCAGCAATCTACACAACCTTCGTGCAAATTATGAACATATATTTTTATTTTATTTTTAAAAGAAAGACAAACATTCCCGGGTTACGAATAACCCAACAATGTTTGAAAATCTCCTACTACCACCACAGAAAGCCGAAAATGTTGCTTGTGTTGTGATGGAGGACCTAGCCAGCCGAGGAATCGAACACGCGGGGCTCGGGTGGGACCCAAGCGCTATGCCCACTCAACCACTGACCGGACAAATACATACAATATACATACATTCTAGCTGACCCAGCAAATGCTGTTCTGCCATATAAATTATTTGTAGTGAATATTTTGGTTGTTAAATAAAAAATAACGAATGTATTTTAAGTGTGCGGGGATGGGATCTATGACAGAAAAAGGAATGGAGCGTTGTAGACGATCACCGCCGACAAAAACAAAAAAAAACACCAAATAAAGTAAGAAAATGAAATAAAGAAAATCAACATGAATTTCGAAGAGCAATTGAGTGTACGATATTTTTTGTCAGTCCGTATTTAGCCAACACAAATAAGCTCGATGGTTTGCCAACGCGAGAACATAATGTCGAATGAAATATCAAAATGACGCGAGGCTTCTCGTGAACGTCTTGCGCATGTGTGGATGAAAGTTCTATGAGGCGGACGTAGCGCCATCTGACATTCAACAACATAAATAATTTCGTTCTGTTTGAAATAAAATTGGGAGGGTCGGTGTAGAAAAGTTAAAATTTGGGGTTATAGGTGTTTTGATGTCAAATAAAAAAAATACATTTTTTTTTTTGTCAAAATTTAGTTTTTTTTTCTGGATAGGAAGGGACACCCTAATCGCGTAGCGGTATGAAATACACTTTAAAACCTATTGTCCTACTAAAACCTCTCAAATATACATTAAAAAAATTCATAAAAATCGGTCTAACCGTTTCGGAGGAGTGCGACCACAAACACCGTGACACGAGATTTTTACATATAAGAAGATATATCAAAATCAAAATAGAAATCTACTAAAGTTTCGGATGAGATTGGCGATCCATGTCTTGCGGCCCGCAAAGCTGAGACCATTAAAGATATGGAGATAAGCAGAACCAACCTACTTGGTATGTCCCAGTGTTGCCAGTTGCCTGAAGTCTTATTGTGTACTTTCAATGTTTAATGTTGCCGACAACAGATGACGTTGTATTTCAGTTTGTAGATTCTAACGTCTACAGATGCAGTTGTTAGTAACTTTACCTGGAGGTATCGGCTACTCATTGAAGGCAGATGTGTTCGGGACAATGCAATTGGTAAAAGAATTAAATAACAACGGATATCGACAAATGTTAATTTTCCTTATGTTCAACAAAAGTTAAGATAACCTGTAAATGATATATGCTACAAAACCATAATGTCTTTGTTTGTCCTTTATTATTTCCTATACCATTCATCCAATTGCGATGAAACTTTGATGATTTGTTGTGCGCACACCCGCGAAGGTTTCTATATTGGTGAGCTCTGGCGTTAGATAGTTATGGAATAGATAGTTAGATAGTTATGGAATTTGTATATAAATTTTACAATAGGTGCGCTAGTTGTTCGAAAAATGTGTATATTTTCAGTTTAGGCAGGGAGAGGAGCTTTAACTCTCCCGCAGCCATCTGGGCCAAAGGTAGACCCCAAAATCACTATCCTTCTTAAATCTGCTTAAATACATGAAATATGTTTTTAGTATTTTAGGTATTCCTGCCCAAAGGATTAATACATAATGTGCCGTTTAAAAAAAAGTGAAAAAATCATTGATAGCAGGAAAAAATATTTTGTCAAATATAGGTTATATTCCCTGCCCAATAAATGGAAAAAAGTGACTTCTATGGTTTAAAATTTAATGTCCAAAAAAATTAAAAAAATTACACGGGGTCATCAGCCGACCCCCATGGTTACGGATGTCATGTTTGGCATCTTGGCCTGTCAAGAGTTAAGCTGATATTGTAATTGCATAAGATGGATTTCATTTTAATGAACGCAGTTCTTGCTGCTTCAATTCTGCACCTAACCTCTACATCTGGGTCAAGAGTCTCCGTGAGAATACTGCCGAGGTATCTAAATCTTTTCACCTTTTGTCTTGGCTGCGAAATGAAAGAAACAACCAGTCTTCTTTTCTAATATCAAACAAAAATCTTTTAGTAATAAAACAGTTCTTTTTTAAACAACAACTAACTAACTAACCATCACGCC
The DNA here is from genome assembly GCA_929108145.2 of Limnephilus rhombicus. Lineage (NCBI taxonomy): Eukaryota > Metazoa > Arthropoda > Insecta > Trichoptera > Limnephilidae > Limnephilus > Limnephilus rhombicus. Next base: position 50,833,348 of record OV815280.1, on the reverse strand, counting down.
ATTTCCCCGCAGGGGTAGGCAGAGAGGACGGACCGCCAAACAACTCGGTATTGGCACACACTCTTTGCCTCACTCACATTCATACATCGTCTCGTACATACTCTTCTATTATTCTGACTTTTGACATGGCCCGTCTCAAGTATCTGATTTACTTGATCGTGCCATGTCTTCCTCGGGCGTCCCCGACTCCTTCTACCATTCACATTTGCATCATATATTCTTTTAACACTACTTTCTTCGTTCATTCGCAAAAATTAAACTTATTATCTATGTTGGGTTGACTATTAAATTGAGATATTATTATCAATTAAATAAAACTATATCTACTCAGTAGATCCATTAGATATTACAGATTACTTAACAAAATATACTAATTAGTCAGACTATTAGAAATTACAGATGAATTGACAAAATATACCAATCAAATGAAAGATTTGTTCAGTTCAAATCACAAGCCATTATTACGAATTATTTTGAAAATAGATCCTTAAAAAGCACAAAATGTCTAAAGAATTGTCTGCTAAACGGCTTCTTATTTTGTTGGCCAGATAACCAGCCGCTGAAAAGGCCCTTTCGGATTCAACACTAGTTGGAACCACAGATCTCAGGCTACCTCAGGCACCGAACGAAACCGACAGATCGCAATTCCGTCCGTGTCAGTCCGCGCTTCGAATAAGACATTTTTATGCTCGAGTGCAATCTCGCTAAACTCGCGAGATCTCGCCCTTTTTTCGTCCGAGATCAATCTCGCTAAAAAAGGCCGAGATATCGCGAGAACGAGATCTCGCGAGATCGAGATTGCATTCCCTATTCAAAACCTCTCCTTCTCAACAAATTTAATTTAAGTATTATTTAAGAAAAGTATCATCTATCGTAGCTCGTGTCTAATTTACGAACGATCACGATGATAGCCGAAGGAATCGGGCAGACGCTATCAATCTCACGGCCCACAGCGGCAGAATAACTCAGAACTTTCTAGAGTAAGGACGTCAGGTCAAACGTTAGGAAAACGTAAATGATGGAACTTGAAACACATTTCAAGTAGTCTTAATTATTATTGGAAGAAACAGAGACTTTACTAATATATAACTAATTAATGCAACAACTCATAATTTTATCATATTATTGTTCGACATGTATTAAGTTTTTACAAGCCGTGCGTTCAATAAATAAAAAAAACTTCAGGCGATAAAATCAATATAATTTTGAATATTTGAAGAACCAAAATCTTGAAACTGGGACTGCTCTGCAGAGCGAGACAAGTAACAAGAATGAAAGACAGCCGACCACCAAAAATTACGTTACAAGAAAACATTAAGACATCAAAAAGTTAATAATTTCAAAAGATTTGAACAAGAACCTTCTCCCATTAATTCTTGCAAAAATGAAAAAAATGATTAGTAAAAGTTTGGAAGGGGAGCGCGGTGGGAGATATTCAATTACAGTTGTTGTCTACCGAGTACATTTTGCAAAATGGATTAAAACTTCAAAACAAGAAAATAATAACAGCTGAAATCGCAGAACTTAATTCCGCGCACGATTCTTCCTACCAACCACGTCTTAATAATCCAACAACAAGAATTCGAAGAAAGAAATAACTTCATAGACCCTGTATATTACGAAAGAAAGAAAATACATTGTGAAAAAAGATATCAAGGCGCCATACTTCATTCTTCTTTGCGTGCCGTATCAGGTCCCCCCGAAGTTGGCGATCACTTTTGAGAATGTCTCTCTGTCTTGCGCTGCCCGGAATAGCTCCTCCACACTTCTAATGCCGGTCCACTCTCGTATATTACGCAGCCAAGACATTTGTCTCCTACCAGGCCCTCGGCGACCCTCTATCTATCATACACGTTGTATCATACCCCTCCATACTTCATACACGTTGTAAAAAAGACTCGTTACAATTTTTTAGAAAGGTCCAAAGATTTTTAAAAGGAAAGATAGATAATTCTACTTTGAGTTCAGTTTTTATACGAGTAATTCACCATAGACGATAAGTAATCCTGTAAAAAGAATTAGACTTAATAATTAAGGGAACGTACCCATACTGCGTACCCATACTTTTTGCAATTTTTTACCCCTCTCCCCCCCGGTGACCACGTGCAGTATATTCCAAGATCCCCCTCCCCCTACAGTTTTCACGTAGTAAATCATAAATATGGTTTTGAACCATTTCTTGCTAACAAAATTTGAAAAAAAAATTATTTGGCTTACTTGCTGCGTGACGGCAAGAGTGCATGCGTACCTATAATTACAAGTGGAAAAAATATTAAAAAGTGAGTGGAAAAATATAAAAAGATTGACTACGTGATAAAAACATAAACCCCCCCTCCCATTGTGACCAAGGGTGGTATTTTGAAAATCCCCCCCCCCCCTAAACGGGTCACGTAATATTGGTACGTTCCCTAAACCTAAACAATCTAAATATGGAAAATTATTTTAAAATTCAGCGAAAGAAATGGTCCCAAGACTAAATTACACAGGTGCACGTTACACACAGACGAAATTACAAATGTAGATTTTTTTAAATATGAATACAGCACAAGAGTCCCAACTGCTCCCGTCTGGAGTCAGTGAGACTACAGCATCCCCAAATTGGTGTATGTTGTGAGGCTGAAGGTAGTGGGGAGGGGAAGGAGATGGGAAGAGAAGGAAGGTGGGGAAGTACCTGGCTATTCATATCTTGTCACCAAACAAGCCATTTCAAGCAACGTTTCAAATCTGAATGGTGGTCTTACAGGAGAGCAATACTGAGAGTATCTTCCACTCTGGAACGTGCCGTAAATTATGATAATATTATATTTTTAATTAATTAATTGCGAAATAACACGAATTAACCAAATAAAATTTATTTGTGTGTTCCGGGATTCGACCCCGCGACCTTCGGATTGCGAATCAAGAGACCTCGACCACGCACACGTACTGTATAAAATAATAGTTAGGTTAGGTCAGTTTTTTTTATAAATTAAAATTCTAAACGCAAATGATTTTAGATTTTCACGGCCTATTATCGTATTTATTACTACGTATTATCGTTATTTATTTTTGGGGTGTTATGCCGTGATGCTAGAATTTAGGTTAACTAAAGGGGTAAGCGCAACACGACGTATTACCCCTAAAATAATAATGCTTAGGTGGATTTCCCTTTTTAGGCCTTTTTACAAAATTCGCATTAAAACCGGCCACCCAGTAAAGGTGCGCGACATTGAAAGGCAAAGCTACTCTTGGTTCAGTTGTAACAGGGCAATACTTGGTTGAGTTGCAATCTCGGTTTATGTAGTTACATATATGTAGGTAACTTCTCTACATTGTCCCTGACTGCCGGACAGGCTCGTCTATTCTGGGAGGCCATTCTTTATTCAAAGCGGGTATGGATGATCTATGGTGAAGGCTGGATAAAGAAGTCTAGCGTCTGGCGGAACGTCAATTAAATTCTAGCATTTTGCTAGGAAAATACTATAATTCGATGGAAATGGGCCGGTTAATTGTCTACATGAATAAAAATTTACAGAAATTCTGCAAATTCTTCCGCACGGATTTGCTACATTTTTTGTTGGAACTCTTAATTATATATATAAAAAGAGGTCGGATATATTGGCTGATAAAATAACCAGTGGCGGTTCTTCCTTCAGATCAAAAACTTGGATCAAATCAAAGATAAAATTTTTGGTCAAAAACCTCCCAAAATTATAAGATGACAGTATACAACTCAAAACCACTGAAATAATTCAAATGTATTTGAAATGTACCGCGAGATAGCAGGCAGCGGCAAGTAGTGACATCTAAACTCTTAGAGCCGGCGCACACCTCAGATTTTTTCATCCGATTGTGATCCGACAAAAATCGATTCAAAACCCGATTGGTTATAATACCGGGGCCACGCGCATTGTCGGGCCGGATTGGACGGCCGGCGCGGAGTAATGAAAATAGGGCACGCGTTTCCACGCCGGCGCCGTCTAATAGAATTTTGTCTGATCCGATTTTTGTCTGATGTGTGCGGTTTGCCTTCAATGGAAGCTTTCTTTCCCACGCACTATGATTGGCTGGGTCAATTTATCAAATGTACCGATATCATGTCTTCTGTCTCTTTACACAATAAACGAGATGGCAGTATGTCGCCTAGTAAAAATGTTTTCGGATTCTGAAGACAGTTTGGGTCATTGTCGCGAGTGAGAAAGCATGATGCTTATTATGCGTCTGAAAGATATGGTTCGATAAACGTAGGTTGATTTGGCATATTGTACGCTTGTCGCATGTAATAATTTACTATATTACATGTAATTTAACTCTCAAAATCGTGAAGTACCTACAAATGAATACTATCGTATTTAATTTGATATCGTGCGATAATATAATTTTTTCCTATATAACATTCCACTTCTGGACTCCTAGAGCCGCCTCTGAAAAAAATGCAGATCTGTTTTATTCTTTGTAGGCATATTTTCCCGGTTATCTTGTCATCAACAATCTTACACAGGTTCAAACCTTTTTACGGTCTTGGAAAAAGTAATATGTAATAATATTGTCGTCCTGCAGAAAAGTCCTAAGTCCTGGTTTGAAGCCTTAACGGGGTGACAGAATAAAAAAACACACCTCGGTAAGGGAGCGTGGCGGGATATGAATTAGGGCCGTGCATGTACACCGCGTCACGCGCGATGCCAAGTACGTGGTATCTTTCGATTATATAAATTTAGAGTAACAAAAACTAACCTTATTTAACATTCAAATCATCTGGGATGCTATGTGTACAAAAAAAGTTATAAAAATTTAAATTACAGGTGCTTTTATGTATCTTCAATAAATCGTGTAAAACAGTGGAACGTTAAAAAATATTCATTCCGTATTTATAACTGCACGGAGCATACGGTCACAAATAGGTAATATAAATACATATATTTTATTTGCACGAGTCCCAACTGTTTCCAACCCTATGGAGAGCTATTGGAACTATGACATCTCAGATGGGTACGTTGAGAGGTTAAAGGGGAAATAAGAATTCCCTTAATTTCGCAAAAATTGCAGGATGCATGCAGTATGTTGTATTTGACACGATTCGTGAATTAAAAAAAGTTTGCTTCAACTTAACACCACATGCATCGTGCATATTCTGTCAGAAGGTAAGAAAATTTCCGCTTCGCAATAAAATCTAAGCATGAAACTATTCTGAACGTAACTGAAAAATAAAAACTGCTTTTGAAAGCTGATAAAATACGCTTCCCAATGCTATTGTTAGAAATAAACATATATTTTTGAAATACTAAAATTTTGAAAGCACTTTTTACCTTACCTTACGTATCTAAATAAAATTACTGAAATCGAAAAAAAGAAAAACACGCTTATTTTATTAGACAAATGTATTGTAAACGTTATCATCTCACTTTTTTAAAGTTTCATGAAAAAAATAATTAATAAAAGATTGATTGAATTTAATTAATAAATAATTAATCAAATTGTTCTTGAATTTCGGTAGAAAACTTTGGTTTCGTAGAAGAATACCTACATTCTATTTTTTGTTGTTGTCAACTTCTAAATTCGATTAAAAAGCGTTGCGTTTTTCTTTCTAACACCGTTTAGATAATATTTCTCACTATGACAGTAAGGGAGATACAACAACTTCTATGAGACCAATGTTCCCAAAATGTGACCAATGTGTATATATGGATAAATATGTATATATATGTATATGTGTGTGCATGTATGTAAATGTATGTATGTATGTGTACATGAATGCATATACATGTACCCGTCTCAGAACAGACATCGTCTAGTGTGGCAGGTTACATACCTGTTTGTATATGATAATGTTATATTAATAAATGCACGAGCTGCCGACAATTAAAAAACAGGGAAAAAATTAGCCTGAGAGTTTAAACACATCCTCCATTTTCCTTTTCGTCATGGGTATTGTCACGTAGCGATAGTGGGTAATAAGTATACGGAATTCAAAAGTGCAACATCCTGTTCTGTTCCTAGATGCATTCAGCTTTTTATACAACTACAGCGGAATGCATTACCATTATAACTATTATACATTATTAATGGCCTGGCCGAGGATGTGGAGACTTCACTTAGGACTAAGGACTTTTATAGACGTCTGGAGAAATAACTATAATGAATGCTGCATCAGTTATTATTTATTTACACACGATATTATGGCACATGTATAAACCAAGCTTTACGAAATGAAGAAAATCAGCACTTGGGAATTTTCTGCGGCAAGGAGCCAAGAGCTGAAATGTTTAAAAATGTAATTTATTCCAATCGTGGTTTTGTGTTTACTTTCAAGAACTTAACTTGAAGTTTACAAATACAAGACATAGCTTTTCGGAATCAGATGTAGATGGTAGTTTTCCTCTTATTCTGAACGTCAAGTGTAAAAATTTCGGTTCCACAACAACTCAACAAAGAAGCATTTCAACAACCCCTTTGAAAAGTAATTAAAAGTTATGAAAAAATAAATAAAAATAGCGCATAACCTAACCTAAAGTAAGCTATTTAACCAATTTAAACATATATATTTCACCACAAAAGTGGTGTTGAAGTTGCATGACTCTTGAGTTGTCGGATACAGTTTATGAATAATCTGAGTATTGTACCAGATAGAGGGTGCACTTTTACATATAATTGCATACTCACCATAGATTAAAAAAAATCGTAGATGTCTTACCAATTAAATGGAAGTTCTATGTATTAGACAAGAAACTAATAGTTCGATATTTTTTTTTACAATAAAATAAATAAGAAAAAAAAATCATCGAAAAAGGAGTAGGTAAGAAACTGCCACAAATCAATAAAAATATTATTTTAAGAAGTCATTACGATGTCTAATAGACAAAGTAAATAACTTCGGAATATTATTTAAATCCTGGTTTTGTGTTTAATTTGTACAACTTTACTTGACGTCCCGGCCTTGCCCGGGCTTTGTACAGAGTTTTTCGAAATGGCCAATATATATACAATAATTTTTCTCTTATTCTGAACGCCAATTGTGTAAAACTTCATAAAAAAGTATCAAAATTCTTCTCTAATAGAGATAGTTTTCAAAATCTCAATGTATCTAGTGACCTTCCCTTTTTTTGAAGGTTAAGTGTGCAAAATGTTATCAATCTCGGAATAAAACTGTAGATTTCTCTAAAAAACAAAGCTAATCCACTACAGACATTCTTCTTTACATTATAAATAGAAAGATTCAAATTAAAAAAATATATATACTGCGTAAGAGTACCAAATGTCCGAAGCCATTAGATCTGTCGCATACCCAATGTCGTATGTTGTGAGGCTAAAGTAGTTGGAAGGTACAGGTAAAGAGATAAGAAAAAAAAAAATACCTGGCTAAACAGATCTGGTCACCAAACCCAACTAAAGCCTTTACTACCAACGTTTTTATTCGGAATGGTGGTGGCGATACTGAGAGTATCTATAGTACATCAGAAGCCACCCGCGATCATGGCAATCGCCATTTTGAATATTGAATCCAGAGTTCTGCGAATGGAATAACAATTAATTGAACATTAAGTGAGTTCTCAACTATAACATTTAAGCGGGACAACTTTGATCCGGCCGGGGTAACTTTGACCCGAAGGTCGTTTTCGAGTTTCGGATGCAAACTGCCTGCAAAATCATTCGAGCGCCAAATTGGGTCCATCCAACCCTAACTTACCCCGGCCACCTCGAGACCGGGACTAGAGTGTCTCTATTACCAATTAAAAGTTGGCTTAGGTAACTACCCACTTATTATTATTATTATTATATCAATTTATATTAAAATTAACAAGGGTTATTATACACGATTTTAACATTGAAAAAAAGATAAATAGGTAAAAGTTTTTTAAGTCATGATAATTTTCGTTTTTTTGTAATAAAAATATATGTACGAAACACAATTATAAAAAAAACATAAAAACCACCCGTACAAAAAAACAAAACTCCGACAGTGAACACAAGTTTTAGACAAATACCCCATAAATACCAGGCAATAAAAGCTTTCAACAATCTTTCACTTAAAAAACTCAACAATTTTTCGGTTTCACAAAAAACGATGAAAATAAAAAAAAATCAGATAAAAAATTAAAAGATGGATAAGAACAAAAAAGCAAAATTAAAAAAAAATTTCACAGCACAAAAGAATTAAAAAAATACACGTAATACATAATTTTTATTTTATTTTTAAAATTTTATTTTATGTTTTTATTCCAGCAGGACTGGGAGGGTAGTACAATCCCAGTCTGCGATATTACATAAACAACTATAAACTATAAAATAAAAAATAAATGTTTACATATTAGAAAGGTACCTAATTAAAACATAAAATGAAAACAAAATTCATCACACAAATAACAAAAAATAAGCATAAAATAAAAATAAATTATAATTTAACATAATAATACCACAAACGCACATCATTATACACAATTTTTCACAATTAATTATTTAAAAATAATATACAGTATGTTTGCGGCACGTTCAAGAGTGGAAAATACTCTCAGTATCGCCCTAGTGTAAAACCACCATTCAGAATTGAAACGTTGCAACATTATTACGTATTCAAAAAAAAAATACTGCCAATATGCATTTTGTCAAGTTTGTCTTTACACATTGAACTAATAGAGAGATCTGTTAAGATTTCAATGAAATTTTTACGTATATACGTTAGTGCGAAAATGACAATAAAAATAAGAGCGGGCAATCCACTAACTACGGGCAGTCAAAATCTAGTTTACCCTACCTCACTTTGGTATAAAAACTCCGGTCCACCTCTATCTGCTCTGATGTAATAAATAATGCACTCAGATCCGTGTTTCATGTTCTCCATTCGTTCCTATTTCAAAAATCACTGTCCAAAAAACACAGGAAACAGTGGGAGGTAATGCCATTATTTAAAAAAAATAACAATACTGAAAAGCCTCCTACATCGACCAATGGGTAGAGCGGGGAGAGAGGGGACACGGGGCTAAATGAGTCCCGCGTACTTTTATCCGCGGATGTGCGTATTTACGCTTAATGAAAAAAATATGCTTGGTAATTTGTTTCGCGAAGCTGCGAGGTCGCCAATGACGATAAAATTTAATAGGTTATGTTAATTTCAAAATTTTGAATTCAAAAACGGCTTAATTTTTCGGAAAAAAAATTGCTTATTTTTAACAGTAAGGAAAATTGATAGTATCTCATGTAAAGTGTGAACAAAGTATGTAGAAACATGGGAAGATTTATTGGATGAGTCCAAAGTTATGGTTTATTTGAATTTTTATGTGAATACCATACAAGATCCCAACTGCTCCCGTCCGCCTGGAACCAGTGAGACTATGGCAACTCCAGTTGGGGTATATTGTAAGGCTGAAAGTGGTGGGGAGAGAGGAGATTGAGAAGAGGGAGGTGGGGGAGTGCCTGGCTATTCAGAACTGGTCACCAAACACGGCTAAAGCTGCAAGCAAAAGACTTCAAGCAATATTTCAATTCTGAATAGTGGTCTTATACCAGGGCGATACTGAGAGCATCTTCCATTTTGAAACGTGCCGTAAATATATTACACATTATTTGAAATTACTAAATTGTGAAATAACACTAATTATTTAAATAAAATTTAATTATGCACGCCGAGGTTTGAACCCGCGACCCTGTATGTTTGACGCCATCACGGAGACCGTCAAACACACAGGAAGCCCTAAAGAAAATAATTTCCTTGATTCATTTTTGAGGATGCTGTGTGGTTGGTCTTTTTAAAGAGAGGAAGGAGTGAACATGGGGCTTGAAGAGGCCCTTGTTGTAAAGTGGCGGCTCGCAACTTTTGGGTGTGCTAGAGTGCTGATATTACAAAAAAATGCATTATTGATGTTGTAGTACCAGAAAAAAAAATTTTTTTCTTGAAAATTAGTTTTTTGTATGAAAAATTTCAGGAAGTTTCAGTTTGGCCGTGGCCGCACGGATTTCCTGAAAAATCTTCATACAAAAAACGATTTTTGAAAAAAAATAAATTTTTTTTTCACCTATGACAACGACCATAATGCCATATTTTTAGTAATAGCACCCTAGCACACCCAAAAGTCACGAGCCGCCACTTTGTAAGAGGGAAGAAACACAGATGCCTTGATTGATCTGGATTGGTCTTCCAGAGTAATTTCTTAACCCTTCAGATATATTTGTGCCTCGCAATACACAGTACATCGATAGCCTTTTTATACCCTTTATGGCACAAAAGTAGTTTAATCTCATTTTGTATATTACGGTTATTTAAGCAGTATTCGAAAGAGATAACACACTGTGTATTTGAATTTAAAAATTACAATAGAAAATTATTACAGGATGTGTAATATATTCCAAAAAGTCATCGACGCTACTGCGATATATTTTTGTCAAAGTTTGTGAATTTATGACAATAGTCATTATAATGCGTTTGTGTAATTAAATATGTTTAGTTTTTCGCAAAAGTTGTATTTTTACAATTTACGAGAACGAAAGCAATCATAAAGCGACTTAAATTCCCCCATTAAAAAAAAAAATTAAAAATTGCGTAATATCCGTTTGTAATCTTAAAATCTTAAAAAGTCTTTCATCTGCTTTCAAAAAACAATATATTATTTGGTATACGTTCAAAAACAGCGAATCTACTTGAAATTGAATATCAACCTGAAATATTTTTAAATAAATCAAAAATCTGCCAGGTTGGCGACAAAATACACGAAGGGTTGATACACATTTCAAAATCTTGTTGAATTCTCTACAGTTGTTACATAATCAGAGGGGTAGCGAGGGGCAATTCCCCGGAGTTGATTAAAATTTCCCGCAATGGTCGGCTGCCCCAGTTACCCCGGTTGCCTGCTACGCCTTCGCTTTGAGGAGCTTTCAGTTATGAATGTTGTTTTCCTAACACAAACTTTAATACCACAAATCATCATGGGCGGTTGTTTTCTTTGGGAACTTTATGACCTGGGTCAAATAAATTGCTAAATAAGTAAATAATATCTGTAACACGTTTACTGAATTAACATGAAATATATTTATGTAAATAATGCCTTTGAGATTCAAAAATTGATTTATTTTTGACAATTTGGGAAGCGGGTGTAGGTACCGCCGCTCCAGGAATCATTTATTGGATAATCAACAGCTCTGCTACAGTTAATCCCAAGTGGTTCGCTACATTTTGTGACTTACCAGGGGTGCCCGGGTTCATGGGAATGAGGTTTGTCCGGGTCTTGAAGGCGAATGTGTTTGCCCACCAGATACATGGCAGGCCGGACCGGGAGAGAGTGGTGTTTGGCTTCTCCAGCCGTACTCTCTCGGAACATCTCGGAGGGATTTATTCGTTCGTCACTCCTGGACACACTGACCCCCAGATTCCTACCCACCCCTCGTACACTTTTCCTTCCAAGAACCTCTTCTCCTTCCTTTCCTAAAAATACCCTCCACACAGCATTCCCAAAGATGACTGATGGTGGAATTATTTTCCTCAGGGACTCCTGTGGAAAGTTAATGTAAAAAATGAGGTTAAGCTAAACAAAATTTCCCATACTTAGAAATTTGAATTTTAAAACTAATTAGTAGGTAAATGGGAGAGGGAGAGAATTATAGGATAAGGGCAGGGGATGCTCCCGATCCATTCCATACTCATAAGCCTTGGTTTCGTGTCATGTATGTTTTAAAAACGTTTTTGAATAATTTTTGATAGCCCATTAGAAATATGTTCCACTATTGCAAACATCGGCATCGGTAAAACCGATCGCACTTAGAAATAATTATCAATTTACACACAACCTAACTTAAGCAAAATAAAAAATAACAATATAATCCTGTCAAATCTAACTTACGTACGAGTAATTATTAACATTCCAATATTTATTTTCCTACTTTTGTAAAGTTATACTCTTTATAGGATTAACCCACACTACCTACTACCTTTCTTTTTGACAAAGAGTGTAAAAATTTATTTAACCTAATAATTCATATTACCTTGTTCTTACGCATTTTTGTACATCGAAAAAGCACCAGTAATCAAACTTTACATAGATACATAAATAAATAAAAATGAAATTGAACGGTGAAAACCAGAAACATTATAACTACATTAGGTTGAACTATATTATAGACATACCAACCGATACAAAAATATACAATTCAACCGCAACATTCTAAAACCAACAAAAAATCACTATCGATTCGCAGATGCACTCGTGTCAAACATCTGCCATGAATGCAGCCTGCACTATACCTAAACAGTGTCAATACATCATAATCAGTTGGTTCGGCTTCGTATTGCCACCTGCCTTCTCTTTATTATTTGAGGTTAGGATCATCAATATGTAATTTAGCGTGGCAGGAAGTCAGCAGAAACCGGTGGTAGAAGCACTAGGAGTGCAGCAATATTTGCAAGGTACACCTGTTTGTTTTTAGGTCGAAGTTTGCATCCTGTGTGCTTGCTTTGGTAGGTTCGGGTAGAGGTCAGCAAAGTACTTTAATAAAATAGCAATGTAAACTATGCAAGGGTAAAGTGCAATACCTAGTCTAAAGTTTGTCAAAAGATATGCAAGGATACATTATTTATACTTATACGAATTCTAATAAAGCTTTTAAAGGCCCTTTTAATGCAAGACTTATATTTGAATTTCAGGTCAAAATTCTTAACCAAACTGGACATAATTTTTTTTTTATCAAAATGCATAGGAAATATCTAGTACAGATTATTCACTACTTATTTATTTATTTATTTTATTTTAGGGAAATCAACAGTTTACAATTTGAATAATTTATACATGTTTAATTTACCTTACTGAGAAACCAATTATAGATTTCCTCACTATACTATTACATTGTGTATCTAGAAATTAATAATTAACTTAAACTGAAATCTTACAACAACTAAAAGATATTACATTAAAAGATATTACATATAACAGGAGCTAGGTAGACATAATATATGTCATTAGTCATTACATAATATATCATTATATTTATGCATTTTTGTACTCATTTAATAATTTTAATACACTTTCAATAGAATTTTTATATTTACTTTCGTTACAATTAAAGATATCTATATCAGAGAAAATGTTATTATATGTTGAACACAGTCTTATCAGGCAAGCATTTTGGTTAGAATTTGTATTACAGTGTTTCTCTTTAAAAATATTACACGAACGTGTGTGCCGTGTAGGTACTTTAAAATCTATTCTGTTCAATAATTCAGGACAGTCAGTTATATTATTTACGATTTTATATAGCAACATCACATCAGAGAATTGTCTGCGTACACTCAATGCATCAATTTTGAAAAATATTGTTGCATCAAGATAATTATTAAATCGATTGTGCGATTTGTAAGAAAGGTATTTTATGATTTTGTTCTGAATCGATTCTATTTTGTTTACATGTACTGCATAAAATGGAGACCACACAGTTGACGCAAAACTTCATTTATTCGTGTTATAAATGATAAAACATAGATATTTAAATACTTGTAAATCAATTAGATAATTATTCAAAAAATAACTTTGCACTATTGACTATCCATATAAAAAAAGCATATTGATGTGCGAAAATTCAAATAACAAACGACCGATTTACGTTAAAAAAATTTTCGTGTATAATTTTAAGCTAGATAGATAAGGTGAGATTATTTTTTAATAAGTATATTAACTCACCAAAAAATGCCAAAGTTGCCTCTAGAATCACGCAAAATTTAATTCTTTAATGACCAATATATCATAATTCAAGACTAAAATAAATAAATTATTTCATATCCAAACTAGATATTCGCTATGTCTTTCGATTGAAAAAATTATTATTCAGTTTGATTGGGTAGAAGGTCGGGCAGCCGTTCCTCCTAATGAATAAAAAGCTTCCGGTATTTTTTAGAAATACAATAATGGGTACTTACTTGACAACTTAATACATAACATTTAAAAGTTTAGACATTTATTCACAGTGACAACTGCTGACAGCAAAATGGCAACTGTTGTGGCAACACTATTGGCAACACTCTACAAAGATAAGATCAATTATTGTTTCCAGGTAAAAATATTAATGTACAAAATATACATTTATATAACCAGTAGTTAAAAATGTATTCATACTCGAACCTCTCGTCAAGTTTTTTTTTTTAATTTTCCCATATTAAATAAATCAAAACCAAAATTTCCATTAAAATCATAAAGTTTATAGGTAGGTACTTAAATACGTACTTACTGAATATCCCCAAAAATATGAACTAAATAACTAATCGATTCTCGCAGGGATAGGCAGAGAGGATGGACCGCCGAACAAATCAGTCTTGGCACACATTCTTTATACCATTCACACACATATATCGTCTCATACATACTATTCTATTATTCTGACTCTTGTATTATGACATGGTCCGACTCAAGTATCTGATTCACTTGATGGTGCCATGTCTTCCTCGGGCGCCCCCGACTTCTCCTACCATTTACAATCAGCCTTGCATTCTTTGCGGATCTCCACATACCTCATACGATCATACATGGTTTTACCAGAAATACGCCTCAGGGATCTCATTTCAACAGCATACAGTCTACTTTCACCCTTACTCTGCCAGTTCCATGCCTCCCTGCCATACATCAGGGTAGGTACAAGCGCTCCATTGAGGGCTACTAGATTTACATCTTTAGACAGTTTTTTGTTAGCGCCAACGACTTTCGGAACAAGATTATGAAACATATGTTTTAAGGAAAATTTATTATTTGTATTAAAATTTATTTTTCATATTAACCTAAAGGAAAGCGCTTAGATGTCTTGTAAATAAAAAAAAACCCTTAAAAATAATGAATCTATTATCAACAAACAAAAAATATTATCTTACAGCCCAATCATGGATATGTTTCCACCCACTCTTCATTAATCCCTAGCAACGCCTCCAGCCCTACCACAATCCTTAGTAATAATACATTTTTCCCACACATTATTTTGTAATTATTTTTATTTTATTTTTATTTTTATTTTGCAGAAACAAACAGTACATTATTACATAATGGAAAATAATTACAAAGTTATAGAATTAATACAATAATTGGTACCAATGACATGTCGCTGTTATGTACTTATATTTTTGTGAGATAAATAATACAATATACCTAAATTAAGTTAGTAACTTATTAAAGGAGAGGGGTGTGTGAGAGTGTTTGTATGTGTGTAAATGCGCATGTGATTGTCAAATAAGTATACGAGGCAGGAACGGTCGGCTTTAAATAAATATACAAGTGTTTCAAACAAAGTAACATTAAGTATTTCATTTATCTTTATTATTTCAAATGAAGAATTACATGGTTTGTCCGAGAAAACGTCACTATGTTGAAAAAAATGCGATTAAGAAAGTCCAAGACCAAACAAACGCGATGATTTCAAAATTGAAAAATGAATCTTTACTGAAACATTAAAACGGCCCCCCATCTTGAACCGGAAAAGGGATGTACAAACTAACTTACAGATAGTATAATCATCAATCATCAATAGAACATTTTCTACGAAGTGGAGACCAACAAACAACTATAAAACTTGTTCGCCCATCAAATTTTATGTAACGTTTTCTGTACAAAGGAACATTACTGTTTGTTGCTTGAATGACACAAATCCGGATATTTGATTGGATTTTTATTGACGACGCAACAAAGTTTTATGTGGGTTCCCGTGGATTCAGAAAACACTGACCTGTTCAAACGTATTGTGTTGTGAAAGCAGTTAAATAAAGATATTAAATTACGGAAACCGAAAAACAAAAAAGTTTTGTGTACGCAATTACATGGTGGAAGACAGCAAACATATCTATAAACTAACAGGAATATTTCTTTTTAAGTCCTGTTTTACTATCCTTGATCTACCCGTGCGTTTTTCATTTCGTCTTTCTGCAAATTTGTTTGGTACGTTGCGTTTCCGTTTAAAGATGGCAGCAGTTTTAACCAGTCGTTTGCCGCAGTAGCCGACAGGCATACAGGTAACTATTCTGGGAAAATGTTTATCGTAGATTATAACATACTACTTTTATAAAATATATATATATAGAAAAACACAATTTTGAAAAACAAAACAATAAGTTTATTAGAAAAAAGATTCAGCTGACGCATGGCGAAAATCTTACGTCAGCGCAGGGTGGCTTTTTTTAATGTGAATACCGCACAAGAGTTCCAACTGTTCCCAACAGTCTGGAGCCAGTGAGACTATGGCATCCCCAATTAGGTTATTTTTTTTTACATTAGCTCCACACAAAAGACCCTGAGGAAAACAATTTCCCTCGGGCCCATGTAATCTTTGAGGATGCTGTGTGGAGGGTTTTTTTACGAAAAGGAAGATATGAGGGGTGGGTAGGAATCTGGGAGTCAGTGTGCCCAGGAGTGACGGACATATGAATATATTACTTCCACTGCCGTACTAGGCGATGGGTCGAGAGAGTCGGGCTGGGGAAGTGAAAAGGTCTCCCTTAACCAGTCACACCGATCCGGCCCGCCACGCTGGGTGTGCAAACCACCAAGACCAATATTGACAAACCTCACCCATGTGGTATGTTGTGAGGCTGAAGGTATTGGGGAGGGGAAGTAGACGGGGACGGAAAGGTGGGGAAGTACCTGGCAATTCAAATCTAGTCACCGGCTAAAGCCATTTCAAGCAACGTTTCAATTCTAATGTCTTATACCAGAGCGACTTCCACTTTGGAAAGTGACGCAAATATATCTTGTATTATTTTTAAATGATTAAATTGTGAAATAACAAAAAAATTGTCAAATAAAATTTACTTGCCACGCCGTGATTTTAACCCGTGACCTCCGGTTCGCTAGTCAAGAGCCTCAACCCTCGACTACGGAGGGCGTCAAAATGATTGAATGGTTCAGTTAGTATTGATGTGATGTGGTGATCGATTTTCTAATCGTAGCTATTTAGGTACCTGTGTCATCCTTACACTTAGATATCTTATAACTTCAGGGGACATTATGGTTTTTATTTGTTAAATGAGAAAATTAGAAACGTACGTTTTTGGGTGCAAGGTCCACTAACTGTTCACAGAATTATTAATTATTTATGGTTTTCAATAACATATGGCGAGAAAGAGATATTTACTAACCATAAAGGGACATACGTAATTATACGTGGCAACGAATCAAATTATGTGCCTCAGGCGATTTGTTTTCAAACTGCTGACGTTTCTATGAAGGCAATTTGATGAAAACGCTTGCATAGGTATTTAATTAACGGATGTATTGTGAGAGTTTTTATTATTTCTTCAATAAAATTATTGTTTGGTGACTTAGCATATTGTATGTGAAAGCGATACTTGTCATTTTTGATACGAACTGACAGCTCTGTAAATAGTATGCGCCGCAGGCGAAATATATTTGTGTTTTTTGGCCTCTTTGAACGCGTTTTAATCAAATGGGAAAAGATTCATTTTTTAAATATGAAAAAAAAATGTTATGCTAAAATGTTGAGAGAAAGAATTATATGCCACGGGCTGTTTAATTATAACATTTAAATCGCGGATTCTCGGCCTCAGGTAATTAATACCAGAGTTTGAGAAAAAAAGAGCATAAAGATAACAAAATTTTATTTTTGGAATATCATAATGAGTAAAACCACAAATAATAATATTTAATCATTGAAGATAATTCAGAAAAAGATAGGCCGTATCTAGAATTTTAACCCCGGACCTAACCGAAGAGATAATTCGACCCTATCCCCTTCGGTGATTTTTTTTTTTTTACATTAACTCCAAACAGGAGGCCCTGAGGAAAACAATTTCCCTCAGGGCCTCTGTCATCTGGGATGCTGTGTGGAGGGTCTTTTTGAGGAGAGGAAGGAATGAACATTGGACTTGAAGAGACCCATGTTGTAGGAAGGAGGAAACACAGAGGCCGGCAAATCATTCCACAGCCGATCTGTTGAATACAAGAACGAGTCGAAGAAACGACCCGTTCTCATGTGACAAATGTCAACCGTGTACACGCGTTTCCCGACTATGCACTGGTGCCGAAGGGATCAATGATGATAGTTCCTCGGAGCATCTTCCATTCTAATACCGGTAGAACAAGGATAGCATTCCCACCCGACGCGACGCCTGTGCTCTAAAGATTGCAATCCGTCTGTTAAGATGGGAGAATCTATTAAACGGACTATATTATATAAATGTATCATACTTCGACTGATCAGCATTATCTTCATTTTCTAACGCCTTTTTTGTTGGCTGCAATCTTTGTGCACGATTGCAATACTCTTCCCGAACTAAATGCAACCTATATAGTGTCTTGGATAAATACTTTTCTGCAAGTTTAAGATAAATATATATATATATATATATTTTTTTTTTAATTTTTGGAATAAATTAATGAGTAAACTCTCAAATTGTTATATTTAATAACGGAAGACTATTTTAGCGACCCAAAAAGAACCCATAATAATACAGAATCGATAAACGCGTACAAACATGTTAACAAACAAGAAAATAGAAATAACTTCGTAAAAGGCTAGAACCTACTGAGCAACATCAAGACTAAAACAAATTGCAACTATCCGCTCATCTGTCAACAATAAAGACTTACCAAGGTTAATTGCGTGTGAGTTTGTGTACAAATGACAGGTTATTATTTACATACTTACATCCTACAAGGTAAATTACAATATGAAATCTACAGTCATTCAAAAGTCGGATTGTATAAAACATAATAAGACATAAAAGTGGAACGAATATTAACGGTAGAAGATAAAATTCAGAACAAAGAAGGGCATTTGTTTTTACAGGTTGCATTGTTCAGGCGAAAATATAATAGCATATACGAGTAATATATGATTAAAGATGACATATTTAGAAAATAATTAAAATCATATAGGTGATATAGAAACGTTGATTCAAACAGACAAAAGCAAAGAATTTAAAAAAAAGTTATTATTGAGACATCCGCGATAGTATTTAAAGATAGAGATGCGCGACATGAATCGATATTATGCTGTATCGATACGTAGCAATGCGATATATCGATATTTTGTATCGATACACGACCATACAATACGCATCGATATATCGTATCTCCAGGTAAAAAAATATCGAACCCATGTACATCTGCTTAAAATTATGATTTGATTGAACCTGTAATATTATATATTTTTGAATGTAGCTATTACTTTGTGGTTATCCACTATAGAAAAATGAAACAATTCAACTATGTATAAACCACTTATATAATGCGTAAATCTACATTAATAACTAGCAACGGCTCCACCCCTATCATAATAAAACATTGTTCGAAACTGTGAAATTAGTATAAGCTTTCCCTGACGAAGGAACGTTTCTTCTGAAACCGGTCGGATTTACGCATTATATAAGTGGTTTATACAAAGTTGAATTGTTTCATTTTTCTGTAATATTATAGTTTCATCTACACAACAAAGCAATACAATTTGGAAGTTCCACAAACAGATGGTTTCTGAATCTTCAAAAAATGTACCTAGAGAAGGCATGGATGACATTTAAAACTGTATCTCAGAGAACCACTTATGGACAGAAATGAAAATCCAATATTGTATTGGAACAGAAGTCTAAGTATTTGGCCTAATCTCAATACTTTGGTACTTCGATATTTATCAGTGGTTGCGACTTCAGTGCCATCTGAACGCTTGTTTTCACTAGCCGGAAACACACTTATAGATAGACGCCACCGCTTAAATCCGCAACGCCTGTCTAGACTCTTGTTTTTACGTATCCTTACCGCCTCTCAATGGCAATTGTAAAATATTGTAATAGGTATAACTTCCATTTTTAGAAAAAAAGTTTTTTTTTTTTTACTGTTCGAACTAATACTTTTACTTTATTTTAATCTTTTTAAAAAATGGATAAATATCGTATGTATCGATACAAGACGTTGCGATATATCGCTGAATCGATACGATTGTTTGCGATACGTATCGGTACGCTGTATCGATACAAACGATTATTTTGGACATCTTTATTTAAAGATCTTAAGATAAAAAAAATTTTTTAAGGGGCGATACTTCCAATAAAAGTCAAAGAAAATGTAGATGCAAGACCGTATAATAAGACTTAATAAGGTCAGGTTTGTCTGGGTCTTGGCGGCAGATGCCTGCCCACCTCTGCGTGGCTGGCGGGCCGGATCGGGAGGGACTGGTTGAGCGAATCCTAACCTAGACACTTCCAGCCGGACTCTGTTCCCATTGCCCTACACCGCAATGGGAGGAATGGATTCATACGTTCGTCATTCCTGGACACATTGATTCCCAGATTTTTAACCACCCATCATACTTTTTTCCTTCCTCAATTATTCCTCTCATTACTTTCCGTAAAAAGACTCTCCGTGCACATCCCCAAAGATGACATAGGTACATACCTGTATGGATTTAAATGTAAAATATAAAAAAATAGTCACAAGAATGAAATTTAAAAAAACAAATGTTTTTATAGAAACACGATTTGAAGATCTTAAAATGTTAAAGCGCCCAGAGATTTTCTAACGAAAATGGCGCTATAGAAATCATCCAAACATAATTATTAATAACGAAAAATCTATTGAAGAAGAGAGATTTCCAATAAAAGTCAACGATAAACAATTTTCGTTATTTGTTTTTGGGGTGTTATGCCGTATTGCGTTACCTCCTTCTTTAGCCAACATTTCGGACAGCATTGCAGTGTCCATCATCAGGGCAGATCACAAATAACGAAAATACTTTTGGCAGTGAAAATTTAAAAACGTATCTAACGATAATGCAAATTGAAGACTTTGTAAAAATAATTTTTTAGAAAATCCATGTTTCCACATTTTCCAGATGTTTGGTCACTGAGTACACCAAAAATAATGATTTAACATTTTACTTTTACGATCCATTGTACTTGCGTCCTTTAGATGAGCTATAAAAGAAAGAAAGACGAAGTATATTTTTTACTTTGACTTTTGGTCTTTAAAATTTGATCCCAAAGTTTTACGGGGGTTGCATTGTTAAAATAAGGAAAAATAAATCTTTGTTACCCCATTAAAGAAATGTGACGTTTGATAATCATTTTGTTCCTGTTATTTGTTTGGAATTTTACGAGACGATGAAGGCGTCCGTTTTGTAATAAATAATATTTGTTGAGAGACTATACTTTAAAATCAAAAATAAAATTATATTACGAGTACACAAAGCACTCTTTTTAGGGTGAATTGCCTATTTAAAAAAGAAGTTATTTTTGCTTTTCTTTGAACCTTGCAAAAATTCTATTCATTTTTAGTAACTTTTCATAAACTTTGGCACAGGTCGGCTGTGCAACGATTTACTAACTGGATTTTACTGCCTGCGTGTTCGAATCCCGACTGGCAAAAATAAATTTTATTTGACTGTTTTGCGTTATTTTAAACACAATACAATGTATTCTTTTAAAATAATATATAGTATATTAGCGGAACGTTTCGAGTGTAATATACTAACAGTGTTGCCTTGGTGTAAGACTACCATTCAGAATTTTGTTTGAAATGGTTTTAGTGGTGTTTGGTGACCAGATCTGAATAGCCAGGTCCTTACCCACCTTCCTCTTCCCCCATATCCCAATTGGGGATGACATAGTCTCACTGGCTACAAAGGGATTAGTTAGATTAATTAGATTCACATAAAAAAATAAAAATAAAAATAACTTCTGTCCTACATTATCTCAAACTCAGGATCACACCATTCTTTTGGTAAAAAAAGAACACACTCAGAATTCCCAAAGAGGAGATAATAATATATAAACATAGAATAAAGAAGAACACAATAAAATGTCTTAACCACTCAGGTTATTTGCTATAATGCAAGATTATTTGCCAACGAACTGTCAGATTTATAAAAAAATTGTGCTATTTGCGCTCCGCAATTAAAGAGCTCTATTAATGAAATATTTCTGAACGCAGCCGAATACTAAAAACTATTTTCATCAGGTTATGAAATAAGCTTTCAAATTGCATTATTACAAATGTATATTAATTTTGTAAATATTAAAATTTAGAATGCAAAAATAAAAAATTAATTTAAATGACTCGCGTGATGTTTTTATGTGAAAACGGTATTAAAATCACAAATTATGTAAAAAAAACACTTATTCTATCGTATAAATGTAAAATAAACAATTTTGTTAACTCAGTTTTTTTCCAATTCATACAAGAATATTTAATAAAAAATTAACAATATCAAACGGCGCGTAGGCGATTTGGAGGGTGAAAACTGTTTCTAAAAAATAAGTCTTTTATATGTTTATTTATTTTTATTTATTTAATTATTTAATTATTTTCATATTACATTTGGTTATAAAATGACGTATTGCCCATCTCACTAGGTGTGAAACGCCTGTGTTGAGATGGCAATTTACAGAGTGGTTATCTAAGATTGTGTAGTAATATTATGAAAATGGCAGGTTAATATAATTTTTTTTTCTTTAAATATACAATTCAAGTATGTTACATATATATATATAAAGAAGATTGCAGTAGGTACATGGTTACATATATACACACAGTAGGTATAAAGGTAAGTCTGTTATTAAATACTTGTGATGGATATGTTTATTGGAGGTATTTCTATAGACAACTTTGAACAGAGATGTGAAGCTTAATTCTATATCAAATCTTTTCCTTTTTGGTTTTAGGATTGTCATTAGAACAATAGCATAACAATTTATGTGGGAACACACGCGTTAGCTTGAAAACAAACTTATTGTGTAATAGTTTTAAAATTATTATTTAGTGTAACACTGCGTAAAAGAATAAGTACAACACTAGACTTATAGTTATAAATGAAAGACTTGTGGCAACAATTAAATTATATTATTAAAAAAAAAAAAACAGAACACAAGACTCTAACAAAATAATATTTAAATACTTCAGGGTCGTGTTTAGTCCTTAGAAAAAGAAACTTAATAGTTAAAAAATCTAATAAATGAATTGATAGCTTGTCGTGATTTAAAAATGATCTCAAGATGTTAAAATTACTATAAGGGCGCCAGTTCAATAGAATAAAATATTAAATGCTAACTAACTAACTAACTAACCATCACGCCGTTTCCCCGCAGGGCTAGGCAGAGAGGACGGACCGCCAAACAACTCGGTCTTGGCACACACTCTTTGCCTCACTCACATTCATACATCGTCTCATACATTCTCTTCTATTATTCTGACTTTTGACATGACCCGACTCAAGTATCTGATTCACTTGATCGTGCCATGTCTTCCTCGGGCGTCCCCGACTTCTTCTACCATTCACATTCGCGTCGTATATTCTTCTTACACTACTTCCTTCGTTTATTCGCTCTACATGCCCAAACCATCTGAGGATCCCTTTCTTAATCTTACTCATTATGCTTACATCAGCCTTACATTCTTTGCGGATATCCACATTTCTCACACGATCATACATTGTTTTACCACACATACGTCTCAGGGATCTCATTTCAACAGCATTCAGTTTACTTTCATCCTTCCTCTGCCAGTTCCATGCCTCACTGCCATACATCAGGGTAGGTACCAGGACTCCATTGTGGACTGCTAGCTTCGTTTTTTTTGACAGTTTTTTATTAGCGCCAACGGCATTCAGTCCACCATTAATGGAGTTACCGGCATTCACCCTTCTTTCAATATCTCTTTCAGCCTTCCCATCTCTCGTAAACATACTACCCAGATACACAAACTCATCCACCTGCTCCAAATATTCATCATTCACAACTATGTTGCATACTGTTTTCGTACTCTCCCTTTCAAACACCATGACTTTAGACTTACTTACATTCATCATTAGCTCATTCTTCATACATACTTCGTTCATCCTAGATACGAGAGACTGTAGATCTTCCATAGTGTTAGAAATCAGCACCGCATCATCAGCATACAACAGGCAACATACTTTCAGATTACTCAATTTCGCGCCCAATCCCACCTCTTTCAATTCTTGCATACAATTATCCATGTATAGATTGAATAACCATGGTGACATTACGCAGCCTTGCTTGACACCTTTTGTGATGTCAAACCACCCCGTAAAACCACCGTTTACCCTAACACACGCAACGCTTCCCTCGTACAGAGACGCAATTGCCTGTATGAGATTTGTATTCACTCCATACTTGGACAAAACCTTCCATAGCTTTTTCCTGTGGACTCGGTCGTATGTTTATTAAATATTAAATGCTAAATCAATAAACTCAAAACTAACAGAAGTTATAGCTCACAGGTAATTACGATTTCACCGAAGTATGTGCCTTCCCACTTCCCACGTTGAGACAAACTCCCGGATCTTCCGGCTGCTAGCTTGGAACTGTTGAAGAAAAATTCTCTTGTTCCTAGTATGTTTTGGGCAACAAACAAAAATCTGGATTCGTCTTGCTCGTAGAATAATTTCAATTACGAATTCAAATTTCAAATTGAATTGATACGTAGGGACCTACTTATTGGGTGATTATTAATGGGTGCTTACTTCATCGAGTGAATATTTGGCCAGTATAAATCTAAACTGTTACAATTGTACTTGACTGCTATTGTTATATTATCGTGTGAACACGCTTACGAGTCGGAGAGGTTTTAAGCACGCGTTTCGTGATGCAAATATTTGGCCAATCGGGCCTTAAATTTACAAAACGAAACTCTGTTTACGAACTTCAAATGGGATGGAGATCTACGATGTGAGTGAAACAGAGCGCGTGCTACATGTGCCAAAGAAAATATTTGTTTCCAATCAAATGTGTATGAAAGGAACTTCTAGTTTTCTTCTTTATTATAGGATAAAAAGTATATAATTTAACCCACGGATCGCGAAAGCATTTTGATACTAAAAGTCTGATCCTTTTATCACAAAGCAAAGTTCCTACTTCAGCAAGGACCAAGCGGGATCAGATCTTTCGACAAAAAATAGCGGTAATATAACTGCAGCAGATGATATCACGTGTGTGGGGCACGTGCCATAAAGGTATAAAGGGCAGTGTGCAGATGTTTCTCCACGTGGCCGCCAGGTGTGTGGTGCAGGTAGCTGCCTGGGGTGAAAAGATACCTACCCTACCTGATCTGCCGGCTCTTATGTAAGAATAATGAAGTGATTGCCCGGACAGCCTAGGCATTTGCTCGGGGACAGATCCCCGAAGAGTCACGAGGAGGAGAATTCTTCATTTTCACCGTTGACCGAATAATAATAATATTTGGATGATTTATATAGCGCCGTTGTAGTGAAAAATCACCTCAAAGGCGCTGTACAAACTTATAATACATTTCTAAAATCTAGAAAAACTATAAGCTAGACAAACAATTAAAAACAACTTATGGCTAAAAATTGCATCCACCGGTTCATTGATCACCGATACGAAAATATATGTAGAACAATGTTTTGACCAATGAACGCAATTCTGCCTAAAAATGAATGAATACAGGACCATACTTACCTGGGAGGTCGCTTGAAATGTAAACTGTAAATTAACACTATCTATTTAAAGATATCAGATGACATAATTGAGAACACATGTTATTTAATCCTGAAAAATATTTTAATATTGATATGTAATATATTCTTTCGAGTGTATTTTGGAAAGTAAAAGCAACATTTAATGGTGGTTGGTGCAGTAGTACCTATAAGGATTTGATCTTTCTAAATATGATTCGTCAAGAGACAGATTGATGTATTGTTACTATTTTAGATCAGAAGAAAATGTTTTTAAACTTTGAGCTTTCTCCTGACGTGATTTTATCCGATGTGGAGGCAAGCAACAAAAATTAGCAATTGAAAAAATAGAAGAAGTTACGTATTAGATTGCTTCGCTTTAAAAGTATAACTCGTTGAAATTGTAATTAATTTTTTTTTAATAACTACAGTAAAAAATGGTTTTAAAACCGTCGTTGGGGACAAATTTCACAAAAAATGGCACTATGGAAATAGATTGTCTATTATTTGAACCCATTCGAATTTGACGGGGTTCTTGCCGATTTTAGAGGCATGCCCCGGTGACAGGAAATGGTCGCTACGCCACTGCTGTAATGTAACATAAAAAAGCGCCAAAAAGCTGCCGAATCTTGGTTTTTTAATGAGTTTCTTTATTTCCATAGTTTGAAAAAAAATCTACAGTTTACCGGATGCAATGTGCGGTAGGAAATAAGAGAGAAGTAATTTCAAACCGATCTTTTATTCCTTTCAATCGTGGAAAAGACTGAGAAAAATTGCAGATAGAAAAAGTTTGCTTGCATCTTTCATGACGCCAGAGCTCACTGTTAGAGAGTTTATGGTATTTCAGCAAAAACATTGGCTAATTCGTAGTTAAGTTCATAAACTATTAACAACATTGCATTAAAATAGTTAAAAGTTCAGTTTCAGTTCAATTCAGTAATATAAATAACATCGAACTCAAATTAACCCCACCGAATTTTCGCCAATATTCGCTTATGATGTCTCAAACGAAATGACATTTTATGAAAACTTTGTGTTATTACCGCTTCACAATTAAAGCTCTATAAATGAAACATTTCTGAACGTAGCCGAATAGTAAACACTGTTTTAGAAAGGGTACAAAATAAGCTTTCGAATTATTATATTACAAATAAATATTAACATTTGTAAATATTAAAATTTAGAATGCAAACATTAAAAAAAATGGAAAAATGACTCACGTGATGTTTTTTATTTGAAAACGGTACTAAAATCTCAGCTTATGTAAACAAAAATACTTATTCTATTGTATAAATGTATAATAAACACTGTTGTAACCTCACTTTTTGATCATTTCATATAAAAATATTTAATAAAAATTAACAATGTCGAGCGCGGTCGAGCCGCGCCGGTAGGAAATTTGGTGGGATAAATTACGTGTCAGACTGCGCGAATGACAGAATATTCTTGTTATGTATTTATATGAACAACTTGAATAGGGGTGTACAGCTTGATCTACTAGCGACCTTTTACTTTTTGTTTTAGGGATGTCACTAAAAGAATGACGGAGTTAGAACGATTTCTATGGAGACACACGCGTTGACGTATAAACACGCTTATTGTACTTGACTGCTATCGTATTTTTAACGCATATATCTGATTACGTTGCTGAACTCAAATTACTACCCTTTAAAAGCCAGTGAGCTAGATACGAGTAGTTTAAAATAGCGGTTAGCACGGGAAACATTTTTATTTCATAGGTATATCTCACTAAAACATCTTTCTCTCTGTGACCCGACATTTGATCCTGATAGTTGCTCTCCGAAATTAAAATAGTTTAAAATGAATTAATTCCAAAAATACCTCTAATAATTTATTTACAGTGTCGACTTTTTGTACTTATACGCTGGTATGTAAATATATAAAGCACACCCTTCGGGGACACTTAGTTGTATTTTGGGTAAGTAGGTTCACTGTATTTTCCTTAAATCAAATCCATATTGATTATAAGAATGCCGGGGGGCCAACTCTCGGAGTCAGCTGACATGGAATCCTCTTTCTCGTATAGATGTCAACATTTTATCTAGTCCCCAACATACTGTTATCTTTACATAGTATAAAATGAAGTCGCTTCCGCTGTATGTGCGCTTAGATCTTTTAAACTACGCAGCGGATATTCATGCGGTTTGCACCAATATATAGAGCGATTCTAGAGGAAGGTTTATATGTATAATACGTGCGTATTATAGTGCAGAAAAGTCGAGAAATTCAAAGATATAATTCAGGCAGGGGGCAACTGGCAAGTGGGCGGTGTGAATTTGATATGTACGCAAATTAACAGATGGCGTTGGTTATAAAGGTTGGATAAGCCACAGCAACGTGTGGCCGGGTCTGCTAGTAAAAATATAATTTCGGTCAGAATAGTATAAGTGTCCATTTTTAAATAATAATATTAATTAATTTTATCTAACAGAGAATTAACGATATCCTACAAATAATAAGAATGGCGATTTAAAGAGTACGGCATTAAATTCCCGAGGGAGTTTGAATGTTGGAGAGCCAAGGTGTAATTTTCAAAATTTTCCAAAAAATGAAAAACAATTTTTCTATCTATTTTTGTTACACTGCTCCAAACGTTCTGATATTGGACCAATGGCATTATTCATAGAATCTTGAGATGCTGACGGAAGTGTTAAAGAGGAAAGTTAAAGGTAATGGTTTTGGCTATTCTTGTCGGGTTATCAACAAGGCAACAACGCAAGCAAGATTTAAAGTCTAATGGGCGTTTTACGAGTACAAGAGGGTTTTTTTACTTCAGTTTTCATAAGGTTTACCGTTTCTTTTCGGGAAATTATTTTCCTTGGAGTCTCCTGTGTGGAATTTATTTATTGCTTCTTCACAATTTAACTACATTTTTACAAAGACGTTGTATAAATAGACTCGCCATAGTCTCACATGCTCGCAAAATAATGTGGCAAGTAAGCAACACTCTTTTGTTTTCAGCGGTTTTCAGTAATTTCTTAATTCAAAAGTTATTCATTTATTAAAAAGTTATGCTACTTTCACACTGAAGCCAAACTTCCAACTCGAACTTCCAACGCATGAACTACCCTTCTACACAATCGTCCGAATGTTTGAAGTTGGAAGTTGACCTCAGTGTGATCGTACCATAAGACAATTTAAAGAATATGTGTTTTTTCTCAAATGACGTACAAAATTGTCGGACGGGGAACATGAAAATTAATTGTATTGCTTATATTAATCGATAATAATAAGTAATTTGTGTGTACATATAAATTAAATGTTATTTCTTCACTTTTACTAATGTTTGCCGTGTAATGGAAACATTTTCTTATCATACGGAGGGCATTTTGGCGCTTTTTAAATGCAATTTTCCCACTGGTAAGACATGACCTTACTTGACGAGTGACAGTTTAGTACTAAAGTACTAGATATCGAGATCGGTACAATTGTCTTGTTCTTGTCTTCCCACTTTGAGATTTCTACCCCGCGTCTAAAGTATGTAACGTCTTTGTATTTTTAGCATGTAATTATTAACCCCACTAGGATTCCACGGTATCGGGGTTAATAATTTCATAATTTATTAAAAGTAACACACATATATTATAAAGAGAGTACACGAGTTAGCTTAAATACAGCATAATATAGTTTTCATTCCATTGAAGTGTCATTTAGGTGTAGTTATTTTTTAACCTCTCTTAGACATGGTCGACAATTTTATAAAGTGCAAAATTATATAAGTATCGAAAGCCAATATTGTTACAATTTTTCTCACGGAATGGGCCTCTACTAAGCTGTAGGAACTAATGTATTATAACGTAAATATGTAGAGTATCATCTTTAATATTTAAACTGGTATTTTCCTAACCGGTTATTATGGGTAAATTTAAATTATTCGTAAACTTATCGTTTATAGATGGCGCTAATTTAATTATCTTAGGAAAAAACACCTTTTGCCAGTTATTAAGATGAATTAATTTGTAGAACTCCATTTAATTTAAATTAAATCATATTTAATAATTTAATAAAAAAATTTGTCCGTACAAAAACTCAATTCTTTCAAGAAAGGCGTATAAATACGATATTGGATTGAATCACAGATAGTGATTCAATTAAATCTAGAAATTATTGTGTTTTTATTCAAATTGGTGCACCGTATGCAAGGTCGCAAACAAACAATTCATTTCAATATTTTGAAGCTGTCACGGCCGATACCGCGACACGAAAACGTGACTGTAAATCCTTTTTTGATGATGAATAAAGACCAATAATTGTGTTTTGAAATTTGATCGTAGGAAATAGGATATGAGAGGAAGTCTCTTACCTTTGACGGCCTTTTGTGGCGTTTTAGGATCGATCCTGGGTTCCCAATATCTCGGCACAACACCAGGTTTCAATACACGACACTTTGGTTTGATAAAAAATGAAATTTTGCTAATATTTGCGATATTTCAACGAGCAAGTTGTGACCCATGTCACCACGAAATACCAACTGCCCAAGTAGGTAATGTAAACTTGGGCGACAATATTGTTCAATTTTTCCACATGTAGGTATTCCTGAATTCTTTTCCTGGTAGAGACTTTGAGGAAAGGAGGAAAAGAAAGGAAAACATGATTGATGAAGGACTTGGGGAATATGGATTAAGTTTTTTTTTAAAGACTGTTTCAGAACCAAACAGAAGCATAACTAGCAAAATTTGTTTTTCCTAAAATAATTAAATGAGCGCCATCTATAAACGAGCACTTTAAGAATAATTATAAATTTACAATCAATATAAAAATGAAATAAATTATTTTTTTCAGAAAAATTTTAGAGATATACAATCTTTAATGTCAATTTCACCCGAGGTAAGGAAAAAATTAGCTTACTTCAGAAAAACGGACACGCTCACAACATATTACTATCGGTTTATCCCCTACTGTCCCAGACTGGTGAATAAAAAAAAATAAAATAAAAACTGCGTATATTTTTACTTAGATCTGTCTGCCTTCCAGTGCGATTTCGATGAAAATTTTTCGTCGTTGGTAGCAGTCTGGCAAGAAAAATGGCTATTTAATTGCACCCAATAATTCAAAAATAGAACGCCCGGCCCGTCCCCGTGATTAGTGGAAAAAATTACACGTTCCAAATATGAATTTGAAACGGGATGCGGAAGAGCTGTTTCGCGCCCAAATTCGGCGAGGTCGGACCGTTTAAGGCTCTGCTGCCGTATAAATAAAATGGAAGGTTGTTAAATTGTTATCTAATAGGAAATTGATGGAAATAAATCAACATTTTGGCATTAATGTTAAGGATATTGTTATTAGAAGCATTAAGAGGCAAGCCT
Organism: Limnephilus rhombicus; assembly: GCA_929108145.2. Classification (NCBI taxonomy): domain Eukaryota; kingdom Metazoa; phylum Arthropoda; class Insecta; order Trichoptera; family Limnephilidae; genus Limnephilus; species Limnephilus rhombicus. The sequence goes on along the minus strand of OV815280.1, from coordinate 50,802,653 downwards.
TAAAATGATCAGATTTACTAATAGTATGTACATGTATGTAAACCTTTCAAAGTTTCTCAATCAATTTTAACCCTTCATAATGTATTTATAATTAGAAGTAAACTTGAATACGGAAGCAATATTTGGAATCCACATCAATGCAAATATAAAAACATTGCAGAAGCGATTAAAAAAATGCTAAGACTGTTATCTTTCAAATGTGGTCTTCATGACCATCTTTAATCATTCGACGTACGTCTTAAATATACTGTACTTCACTGTACTTCAAGATTAATACAATTAAAAAAAACTAAGGGACGAAAAATAAAACCAATAATTTCTTTGTAAATATGCTGAATTATATATATGTAGTAAACTGACGATGAGATGACGCGACGTATGAATATGAACGAGGCAAGGAGTGTGTGCCAAGACTTGGTTGTTTGGCGGTCCGTCCTCTGGTTAGTTAGTTAGTTAGTAAACTGACAATTTTATGAACGAAAACACGATTTATGCAGATATTACAAGAAATGTCACACCATTTATTATACAACGCTTCTAAGTAGAAAATAAACACGTTACAGATTTTTTGATATTACTCAGTACCAACTCGGATCTAAAATTGTACAATCTTTATACAATGTTTTTTTTTTTTACAGTGAATACCGCACAAGAATCTCAACTGCTGCCGTCTGGAGCCAGTGAGACTATGGCATCCCCAATTGGGGTATGTTGTGAGGCTGAAGGTAGTGGAGAGGGGAAGGAGGTGGGGAAGAGGAAGGTTGGGGAGTACCTGGCTATTCAGATCTGGTGACCAAACACGGCTAAAGCCATTTTCAAGCAACGTTTCAATTCTGAATGGTGGTCTTACACCAGGGCGATACTGATAGTATCTTCCGCTCTGGAACATGCCGCAAACATACTTTATGTTATTTTTAAATGAATTAATTGTTAAATAACACAAATTAATCAAATAAAATTTATTTGCGCATGCCGGGTTCGAACCCGCGACCTCCGGATTGTAAGTCAAGAGTCTTACCCACTGGACTACGGTAAATATGCTGAATTATACATATGTGCAACTAACACACCGTTTAACGATTTGGAAGTGATGTTTTGTTAGTAAGGCTGTAAGCGTTTGGTTTACATTTCAAAATATAATGCGTAACCACAAAGTAATTGTTTCTTATGAAATAAAAATTATTATTTAGATTATTTTAATATTTTGAGCTAGAATTCCCCCACAAAACATAAGAGCCTTGTGTTGTTATGCTGATAAAAGGCTGCTTTTAAATTTTTTTATAACACTGTGTAACTTGTAAAAAATGTTTATTGTAAAAAATGTTTATTGTAAAAAATACAATTATAACATTTAAAAAAAACTTACCTGAGCGTATGGCTGTGTAAGTATGTGTTATGTAAGTTCAACACTAGGGCAACTTTTCCATGCTGTAAAATGTTGATTGAGCTTACCTGAAAAAAGAGAAAAAAATAATTAATACACATGAATCTGAAATAACAATTATTGACTTCAAAAGAAAAAAAAACAATATTAGTGCATCCAACATCGATAAATGTGTACAATGAACTGCACGAGTACAAGAAACATCAAATTGGAATTCAATCTATATTTGAATTGAATCACGTGCATTCTTATCCATAGATAAATAGACAGTACATAATATTCATAATTGGATTCCGTTATTGGTTCAATTATGTCATTCAAACTCACGGGTTTACTGAACGGCACATTGGCTATTGACTCACAACTCCATACCTACTCTACTGGCTGATTAATATTTTTTTTATAGACGCTTATCAAGCAAAAATATTAGGAAATTAACTAGAATTTTGAGTTGAATATGCAACATATTAAAATTTAATTAAATCGATGAAGAGAAAAAATACTGTATTGCGTAAAGTAATAGCGCATTTGTATATATTTCTGAAAATTATTGTTATATTGTAAATGTGGTCTATAGGGTTATGTATGTTGTTTAAATTTCCTTCCAGAGATGTCGTTTTATGTAGTTTTGAGGTGCCTCAACAGATGTCAGTTAAGTAGTATATTTTAATAGAATGGCAACTGTCGTCGTTTGTGTCTAATACCCGAACGCTTACGGAAATAGCCGATGATATACGATCGATAGGTGGGCCCCTTATTGACCATTTCCCCAGGTCCAGATACCATAACGCATATTTTAGAACGGACGTTAAGTCCATTTAGTATTAATTGTAAATAAGACGATAATAAACAAGACTCATCTAAACGAACCAAAATATTATTGAAACTCCCGATCATCAGATTTATGTAAATCAGAAGCGACCACACTAATTATTTTAAATAAACTAATTGTGAAATTGAACCCGCAACCTCCGGTTTTCTAGTATACTTACCTCTCGACCACTGAGGCCGTCTACTAAGAGTATCTATCATTTTGAAAGTGAATATTTAATAACATTATTTTTAAATTCAACTTTTTTATGGCCGACATTTACTCCGAATAAAGTATCATCAGAAAGTATATATGTAAATTGGCATTACGAAAAATATCTCACCCGAATTTGCACGAGGCGTAATGAGCAATATATAAGTCTCCCTCGTTACCCGAGAACTGTCACATAATAATCATCAACCGAAACTTTATGACCCGTCTTCATAACGACCAAAATTCAGACAAATTTATAACCCCTCACAAAAAAGTTCCAATCACCCCTACAATAAATTCGGAAAGTTACAAGTCTCAAAAATAAGGGAAATGCCATTTTTACTCGGTGGCACCAGGAACTGATGGATGAAGATCGACCAATGACGCAAAAGGCCAGAATTAGTGACAATAATTTTTACATACGACTGGTGTGGGGGGTCGTAATGTTTTAGCAGATACTGTTTCTTCACCCCGGGGGGGGGGGGGGGGTGTGTGACCTACAAACTGATAGAGATACTCTAAACTTAACCCCTCAGGCCTCGACCATTTTTAAAAGAGGTTCAAAATATTTCCGCTTAACAATAAAATCAAAATAAACGGAATAATTCTGAACGTATTCAAAAACTAAAAACTGTCTTTGAAATGCGATAAAATACGCTTTCAAATTACATCATAATATATAATTTTTTTAATATAAAATTTTTGCGAGCAAACATAAAACTTTTAAAAATGGCTCAAGTTACGTTTTTTATAACTAAAATTACTGATAACGAAAAAAAAAACAAACAAATTTTATAAGACAAATGATATTGTCACCTCATTTTTTTTCATTCCATTTAAAAATAATTAATAAAAAAAAATAAAAACTTGATTTTTTTTTTTTAATTTTATCCGAATCTTTGGTTTTTCAAAGGTATTTTTGTTGTTGTCAACGTTTATTATACTTGAAAATAAAGCCTGGTGTTTACTCTTTCTAACACCGTTTATATCATATTTCTCACTATGATAGTAAGGGAGACACAACAATTTCTATGAGACCTGTATGAGTTGTTCCGAAAACCGGACAAATAGACTTGATAGGTTAAAGAAAAACAAAGTTATGGAGGAAATGACAGTGGATTGCAGATGAAAAAGAAAATTAACTCAAACTCTGTAGGTAGAGTCTGTCAAATAAGAGTAGAAAATATAAAAAATTGAACTACAAAATTTGTAGACTGGCAACACCAATTTAAATGTCAAATTTTATTTTAAATTGCAATGTCACTGAATGTATAGAACACAGTAAACCACATTTAAAAAAACATTTTTTGTTCATGACAAATTTGATTAAAAGGTGTTTTATAAAGCGATTTGCTTTCATTCAATTTAACATAAAGAATCACTAACGGTGAGTTTAGTTACACTACTTTTAGATCTGAATGAGTTAAATATATATTCAGATCTAAAATTAGAGACACGATCTAAAGCCCGGGCAACGCTAGGTACTTAAGCTAGTATTATAAATGTGAGCAATCTCTAAACTGTGCTTTATATTTTATTACATTATCGTTTTTCTTCATTATGTTAACACAAAATTGCGAAGGTATAATAATAATATTCCTTTACGCAATTCTAATTTTGAGATCGGTGGGTAGCTATATTATAATGAATTTATTTTTTCACTTTTACGCCTTTTTAATTTTTTATAAAAATGTAGGTTACACAGCTTTACATCAACACCATGAGTTATATGTTTAGTATTGCCATTTGAACTACAGTGGCGCCCTCATATATTTTCTACTCAAATTTGACAGACTGTAGAATTTCACAGCTTTTCGAACATGGGCTCGCCTTCTTTCATCTGTGATACATTGATTTTACTGAATGGGCGCTATCGTGGCCATAGTTTTTTTTTACATTAGCTCCACACAGGACGCCATAAGGGAAAAAATCCCTCAAGCCATGAAGTCTATGGGGTTGCTGTGTGGAGAGTCTTTTTAGCGAAAGGAAGGAGAGTAAGTCCCGGGAAAGAAAAAGTTATGAGGGGTGGGTAGGAATCTGTGGGTCAATATGTCCACGAGGACGGACAGATCCAGTGGCGGACGTATGAATACATCCCTCCCATTGCGGTGCAAAGCGATGGGTCAAGAAGGTTCGGCTGGAGAGGTCGAGGTTAGGTCTTCCTCTGCCAAGACCTAGACAAACCTCAAACCACGAACCTGAGCACCCCTGCAAAGTCACCAAACGTAGCGAACCACTTGGGGTGGCCTATGGCAGAGGTGTTGGTTATCCAATAAATGGTTCCCGGGGCGGCGTTACCCATACTCACCTTGGAATGTTTTACCCATACCAATTATTGTCACTGATTCCTTCGGCACAGAGGTATACAATCATTTGTATACAATCGACATTTCTCACATGAGAACGGGTCATTTGTTCTTGACGCGTTCTTGAGATCAACAGCTCGGCTGTGGAACGATTTTCCGGCCTCTGTGTTTCCTCTCCACTACAACACGGGCCTCTTAAACACCCAGGTTCACTCCTTCAATTCCAGAAAAAGACCCTCCACACAGCATCCCCAAAGATGAGTTAGGCCCACCCTACATAGCATCCCCATGATTATTCATCATGGTTAATGTAAGACGAGTTAAGTTGCTGTATAGTTGATATAATGATAAGATAGCATTTGAACAGTTTATGAAGAAAAACGTTTTGTTTTTACTTTTCATCTAAAATCTTATCCAATAAACGTAACAATTTAAAAAAAGATTATTTTTAAAAAAACTTCAGTATTTGGATGTTCTGAAAACGTCTACGGTATCGTAAAAGACAGATAATTTACTGCTCAAAAATATGCTTACGTATTACTTTGATAAATGCTATAAAATAAATTCGAACAGGTATTTTGCGCAAATTCAAAACGTTACCAATCGTCGCCGTAAAATATAACGAGAAATACGAAATTCCGTCACACTCACAATGGCGTTGTTAGGAAACGGAAGCGGCCGCCGACTTTCCCGCCCTTCTCGCCGGAAGTGTTAACGATACGGAACGCGACGCCGTATTACCAATTATTATCTTTATGACGCCGACGCCCGGGGAAAAAACGACGCTATAGTCACATCCGAACATAGGACTTGGGACTCTCCGCTCTCTAGAGGTGTTTTCTTGGCGGCGAAACAATTTGTAATAGTGACGCTCGCGTAATAAATTACGAATTAGGAATATTATATTACGCCAACTTTGGTTTAAGCGTAACTTTTGTTAATATTTTGTTAACATTAATTATAATTTGAAAATAGGCTTGAACAGGATTCTTCCAGGATATTTGAGTCCGTGAAGTTTCCTAAGATACTCTGAAATATGGTACTCGTAACATTTAGATAAGGCAATGAGTTGTACAGCAGTGTTTTAGACTGATAGTGAAATAAGTGAAAGAGTTTTTTTAGGGTTTTTCAATGCAGGTCAATGAGGCGCTCACGATAAATTGGAGAATGCTGTAAGGTGATATGAAATGCGGTTTTGCTCGGAGGAGAATACTGAGAATGATCTCACTATGTAGATTTAGTTGCTAATTAGTCGAGGCGAAAAGAAAATTTACAAAAAATTATAAAGTTTTCTGCTGCCTTGGGGGTTGCAAAAATAATTATTAGTTTATATCTATACAGGATGTCAGGAATCACTGGTTTTAACCAAAATTTCATTTACATTTTTTACTCCAAATATGCTCAGGAATCGCTGGTTAAAATCCCTCGGGTACGTCATGTTACATCCTGTATATGTAAAATCAATATATGTTTCTATGTAAGTAAGTTCTCCATGCATTGCTATATTAAGCATAGGAAATGTTTGAAATTTTCAAAATACCTTCTTTCCACCCACACGAAGGTTTATGGATTATTAAAACCACATGACAATACATCTGAAAAGTTTTTGTAATCATTACAATAACTCTTACGATACTGTAAAAAATGTCACAATTTGACAATGACATTTTGCAAACCATCGATTGTTAAATCAAAATTCAATTTTCGAGTTAAATTAATGTATTTAATCGAAATACTCACCTACGGTACTAACCAAAATAGAATACTTTGAATTTAATCAAAAATTATATTTATTTTAAATATGTAAGTATAATAATAATAATAATTTTATTTTAGTAATTTGTACATTTAAGTTTACAAATTTCTAATTGATAATAATATTTCATATTCACTATATTTTTTCAAGTTTTATGTAGCTCCTACAATACATCTTGAACTTTGCAATTGGTGTGGACTTTAAAGTTTCTGGTAGTGTGTTATACAACTTCATTCCCTTGTACAGTAGACTGTTCTGCGTATTCGCTTTGTCCTTTTTTTGTAGCCTAATTTCCTTGCACGTCCTTGTATTATATCTGTGAATGTCTTTATTGTATAAAATTTTATTTGAGAAGTATTTTGGTAACGTGTTGTTCAATATTTTGTGAATAAATACCATCGTGTTCAAGGTCAGCATCTGTTTCACGGTCAACCAATTTAGTTCCTTTAACATTTTAATAATTTTTGAAAATCTGTTTCGTCGAAGAATTATTCTCATTGCCCTGTTTTGGAGAATTTGTAACTTATTTTGTTCTCTTTCGTTACATAGGAAAAGTATACTTGAGCAGTAGTTGAAGTGTGGAGCAATAATTGAATTGTATATGGTGATTGCTGTTTTTCTAGAAATTTTTGGCCGAATTCTTCCAAAAAAAGATATCTTTTTGCCAATTTTCTTTTGGGTATCTATGTTAGGTACCAAATTTGATTGATTATTCTTATAATACACAAAAACTAATATTTGCAACATATGAAAGATGAAAATTCGTAAAAAAAAATTGCAATAGGTGGCACGCGAGCTGTTTAAAAATCTGAATGTACCGGGATGGAATATATTGAACGCGGGAGAGGTGAGGGGATCGCGGGAGAGGGGGTTCGCGGGAAAGGGGAGAGTGACGGCGGGAAAGATGGAGGGGAACGCGTGAGTGGAAGGGGACATGGGAGAGGAAGGGGAGGCAGAAGGGGACGAATGGGAAAAGACACGCAGGGAGAAACAATTTCTTTATAAGTGGCATTGCAACGCATGCCGGGAACTCGCTAGTAGATCTTACATAAATGGCTTGATAACTGATGTAAGCAACAATGATATATTAATAAATTAAACAACATAAAGCAACGTTCTCTTAATTTTGATTAATTAATTGACAATATACAGGGTAATAAATACCACTCTAATAAAAATAAAAATTAAAATATCCGTATATTTAAAACACCTATTGACACATCACCAGGTTCCGAACTCGGGCCTCGGGGCAAAAAGCCAAAGATCTTATCACTCTGTCAGGGAGGTCGTCCAAGAAACGTGTTGGATTATCATGTGAATCAAGTACAGGGCACGCTACGAGAATAACAGGTATTTCTAAAATGTCAAATAGGGATAGGTCGAAAGCATTATTTCTTGTAAAAGAGAATTTCAATGTTGACAATGCGGATGAAATGCTTTTGATGCACTGTGTGCGAAAAATCACGTTTTTAGTCACAATCTCATTCTTATTATTTAACAAGTTAAGTTCCCGGCATTGCCCGGGCTTTAGGCAGAATTTGATTTTAAGGGGTGGGAAAATAAGAAGTGGGGTTTTCTGAAAACTCACGTAGGTATACAGTGAACTTCCTGTTGTCTTGAAGGTCAAGTGTGCAAAATTTTATCAATCTTAGAATACAACAGCAGATTTGTGTAAAAAAACAAACTCACACTTCACAACGGGACGCTCGTTTTTATACATAATAATAATAATAATATTTGGATGATTTATATAGCGCCGTTTTTGTGAAAAATCACCTCAAGGGCGCTGTACAAACTTATAATACATTTCTAAAATCTAAAAAACTACAAGCTAGGCAAACAATTATAAATAACTTATGGCTAAAAATTGCATACATCGGTTCATTGATCACCGATACGAAAATATGTGTACAATATTTTGACCAATGAACGCGATGCTGCCCAAAATTTAATGAAAACAGGACCATACTTACCTGGGAGGTCGCTCGAAATTAACACTGTATATTGTCCATTTAAAGAAATTTAGATAGAGTTCGCACGCAGAGGACATTCTACCTACTTCTTTTTCTTTGTGTGCCCTATCAGGTCCCCCCGACGTTGGCGATCACTTTTGAAAATGTCTCTGTCTTGTGCTGCCCGGAATAACTCCTCCACACTTCTAATACCGGTCCACTCTCGTATATTTCGCAGCCTAGACATTTGCCTCCTACCAGGCCCTCGGCGACCCTCTATCTTGCCTTTCAATATTAAATGGAGCAAGTGATACTTCTCCCCTCGAAGTATATGACCAAGATATGAAATTTTCCTGATTTTAATTAATGTAAGCAGTTCTCTATCTGCTCTAGCCCGCCTGAGAATTTCTGTGTTGGTGATCATGTCGGTCCATGGGACCTTGAGCATTCTCCGGTGAAGCCACATTTCAAAAGCCTCTAACCTGTTGATGGTATTATACCTACGTTTTATTTTATTTATTTGCGTTAAAAAAATACATTTTTGTTATATTAGTTTTTATACATATTAAATTAAGTATGACGGAAATTTTAACATGGGTTAATAAAATAACGACATTTAAAATTAAAGAAATAAGATATAAAAGGAATTAGAATTACAATTATAAGTCCATTCATTTCTGATTAAGTGGCTAGAAATTCAAGCTAGGTTTGCAATTAAAAATTGATAAACACTGATTTTATTTAAATCAAACTATCGAAAGCAAACAGGAAGAAAAGATTATGATAAAAATACCAAAGAAATACAAAGTTTTCGATGATTTAATTTGAACGAATATTTTAAAGATTAGCTATTTTCAAACACTTTACCAAAAATAAACAAGGGAATAAAAAGTTTTCTTTCTTTTTACATAAGCTCCACACAGGAGGCCCTTAGGAAAATAATTACCCTCAGGGCTTATGTCATGTTTGGGGATGCTGTGTGGACTGTCTTTTTAGGAAAGAAAGGATAGGTAGTTCTTGGAAGGAAAAAGGTATGAAGGGTGGATAGGTTTCAATGGGGCCTAGGAGTGACGAGCAAATGAATCCGACCCTCCCACTGCGTACAAGGCGATGTTCCGAGAGAGCTCTGCTGGAGAGGTCAAAAAATCTCCCTCAACCAGTCTCCCCCGATCTGGCTTGCCACGCACTTGGCGGCAACAGACACATCCACCGCCAAGACTTGAAAAAATATCACCCCATTTTGGGCAATATAGTGTATTGTTTAAATTTTTTATCCAGGTCTGACAGCCACAGACCTTGCCCACGTCTCTAAACTAGATGTGTGTTTAAATATATGCGGAGGTGTTCAAATAATAACTCTTGATATGACAGCTTTGTGGGTCTACTCAAATTTTTTATACAAAATGTATTCTGTTATTAAATAAATAAAAAAATAAAAATAAATAAACGCGAGTCACAATGTATTTACAACGGAAACTTTATGTTACAATAAAATTGTACAAGTTTAATATTATTCTTGCTTAGAGGTAAAGCAGGTAGAGAGGGCGAACACTAGAACCGGAATGAATTTACAAATGAAAGTTGCGTTGGAACGCACCTAGCTGGAAAGTGGTGAACGGTGATACCACAGTGCAAAAATGATATTTTATGGCTGTTCGCTGCGCCGCTGTACCATATACCAGGGCAAACCCTCGGCAAACCCTGCGAAGTTCTAAACGTAGAGAACCACTTGGGGTGACACCTTTTGGCAGAGGTGTTGCTTAACCAATAAATGGTTCCTGGGGAGCGGTACCTACACCCACCTCCCAAAATAAAATAAAAATTATAAAATGATACAAGGTACCTGAGAAAACAAAAACGTTTCGCATTGTTTAGATAACTCGCTTTGTTTAAAATATTATCCAACCGCCACAAAATGCACTTTCAAACCAATACAACCAATTAGCCCACTTACGCAAAAGATAACATAATTTATTATATTGGTTATGTTAATTTGTACACTAATTACGTAATAAAAATGTAATAATAAAATGATCTAAATGTAGTAGCATCCGAATAGAAAGAAGTGCGATAAGACCGAATTCGCAATCGAAACTGTTATATTAAAACTGGTCCAACCCAAGGCGCTGTGTCTTGATCGATTTGTCACTGAGATGTAATTGAGACATCGAGATTTGTGTCAATCAAAACGATTCCGTTTATTGCCACGTGGCAGCACATTCCAATCTAACGTTTCTGATTGGACGGGTTGATTTTCAATTTCGGAATGTTTATTTTTTAAAAGGGTGTGATGAAATTTCGATTAAGATTTTTAGACTCAAAGTTTTTAAGTGCTTTTATTTACAGGTAGTATAAAACACGATTTCATTTTTGAAGTAAAAACTTCTTCAGCACCGTTGTGATTTGAAACTCGGTGAAACGAAAAATAGCGAAACTAAAAAGAGACAAATACTAAATCGTAAAAAGGATTTAGCCTGCGAGAGTATGAGACAGACTAATCGGTCTCCTCTTTGTGCGGTGCTTCGTAGCCTATCGGTCTCCTCCTTGTCGAAGCCTCCCCACTTTTCTACTTTAGTTTATTGAAGATTTAACTTCCACCGCATGTGAACTGCACACTCAGATTTTTTTATTAAATAAATTGTGTTTCATTAATAAAGTTTCATTTTTATTAAATAATAGCCTACATGGTTGAGGGGAAAGGCTCTCGACAGCGTTCCAGAGAACGTTAAACTCCCTGCGTGCGCAATTAAATTTTATTTGATTGATATGTGTTTTCACACTTTAATAATTTAAAATAATACATATTTGCGGCACGTTTCAGAGTGGAAGATACTTTAAGTATCGCCCAGGTGTAAGACCACCATTCATAATTGAAAAGTTGCTTTAAATGGCTTGGTGACCAGATCTCAAAAGCCAGGTACTTTCCACTTACCTCCTCACCATCTCCTTCCTTTGCCCACTACTTTAAGCCTCAGAACACACCCCAATTTAGTAAATAATACTTAAATTTAGAGCAAATCCAATGTCTAGAGTTCATTGAAATGGAGTTTTAATTTATTTATTACACGCCCTGTTGGGCTTTTACATTCTAGTTCATATGTTGAGCACCACCGTTATTTTAAATACTTTAAAAGAAAATATAATACAACGAAAAAAATGTAACAACAAAAGCATATAATAAAGTAAAAGGGTAGTAAATGTCGGCAAGATCTTTTGGGAATATGGTTACATACAGACACACAACCGAAATTAGTATTTTTGATACACGTTCAAACAATACTGCTGATGGGCTAACTGTTTGTCAGAGAAGTAACCTTTATAATAAAGAAACGACAACATAACAGATCTTGACAATTTCCCAGGGAACAACCGAGTACAAAAACACTATTATTGTATTCAACAGAAGAAACCTCGCAAATTGACCATACGGGACAAACCCGTAACTCTTCAAATAGCAATGCATTTTTTTTATCTTAATAGAAACATCCGTTACCTCTGCACTCAGCAAGCGTATGCACCAAGAACTATGCAGTTATAAGTTGTATGCAACGGAAGGTATGGCAGAAGAATGCACTGATGGCATTGCACCATTCCAAGTGTTGTAACGCGTCCCAATGAAGAAAACATCGCGCAGAATTTAATGATAATGATGTCAAAGCTTGAATAAATTAATCGCGTTTTACTAAGGCATCGGCATTACCGTATTTGTGGAGATTACCTAACTTGGATGATAAGGAATTTAAACATTGCTTATGAAGAGTGAGATATTGTATATGCTTTATTTAAACATTGCTTATGAAGAGTGAGATATTGTATATGCTTTATTTAAACATTGCTTATGAAGAGTGAGATATTGTATATGCTTTATTTAAACATTGCTTATGAAGAGTGAGATATTGTATATGCTTTATTTAAACATTGCTTATGAAGAGTGAGATATTGTATATGCTTTATTTAAACATTGCTTATGAAGAGTGAGATATTGTATATGCTTTATTTAAACATTGCTTATGAAGAGTGAGATATTGTATATGCTTTATTTAAACATTGCTTATGAAGAGTGAGATATTGTATATGCTTTATTTAAACATTGCTTATGAAGAGTGAGATATTGTATATGCTTTATTTAAACATTGCTTATGAAGAGTGAGATATTGTATATGCTTTATTTAAACATTGCTTATGAAGAGTGAGATATTGTATATGCTTTATTTAAACATTGCTTATGAAGAGTGAGATATTGTATATGCTTTATTTAAACATTGCTTATGAAGAGTGAGATATTGTATATGCTTTATTTAAACATTGCTTATGAAGAGTGAGATATTGTATATGCTTTATTTTTTTTAAGTGAAACTTCTATAGCGCCGTTATTGAATGAAATTCGGAAGAAACGGAAATGAGTCACAAATTTATTATTTGGCGGGTTCTAATATACTGCGGTAAATTCAGCGCGGGTTTCGATAGCGCAGTGGGCAATAGGGTGAGGTCACGACTGTATGGAAAATATTTTTTTCTTATTTTGATCTGCCTAATAGTGATAAAAAGATGTTAAATGAAGATATAAAATCACGTATTTTTTAATAATATTTGGATATCATCTTCTTCCTCCGGATTGACTTTGAAATTTCATATAAAAGAGAAAAAGTCATCCTTGTTAAATCTTTAAAAAATGTTTGATAAACCATTAAAAATGAACTATTTTTCAATAAAACACGAAATAGAGAAAATATTTTGATTTATTTAATAATAAAAAAAAAATAATATAATTCAAATTATCTCAAGGCAGTGTATTCAAATACCAGTAAAATCCTTCTTACCCTCAAATTTCAGCATTATTTTGCGAGAATCAATCTTGGGACTTTTTATAAATGATTTCATATATATATAATACTACATTTGCTATGGAAAATAACAAAAATTATGGTTTAAAGGAGTTATAGTAACTTTTATATACACTAGAAATAACCCCTTAAAATGAAAATTTTCAAAACTTTGAAGTGAATTCGGAGGAAAAAGATCGTATCGAAAATTATTTTAATTATCATTTTCGAAATTGAAACTAATGTGTCAAGAATTCAGACAAAGTTCAGCGATAAAGTACTTAGGTATAAATTAGCACAATTTCGTGATATTTTTTTTAATTGTTCGTATCTATTTTGGGCAATTATCCTTGCCGTGATAAATCTTTATATAAACTTTCAAATATGCAATTAATTTAAGACTGTGCTAGTCTTTAAAGATTTAAAAAAAAAAACATTTAACAAACTTAATATAATATTCTTGTTACTGAAGTACAGGCCCACTTATGTAGGTATTCAAATTGCTTCCCATTTAATTCAAAGCATTAAGTATTAATATTTAATATACAGTTTTCAATATTGGCCCTCATCACATAATGTAAATTTGCCTGGAAATTATATTTTAGTATCCGGAAAACTGCCTGGAAATGGGTACAAAGCCATTTCACGTTGCTGAAAATTATAATTCCCGACTTCCCCTTACCAGATCTCAAATAATAGAGCCTTCTAACCAATACTTCATTACAGCGTTGGTTTGTGAGACTTCTCGTCTTGAAACCTGATATAGGCTACGAATGTAGAAATTGTAGAAACTATTGATACCACATTTTTTTGTTGTTTTTTAAATTAACTCCATACAGGAGGCCCCGAAGAAAATAATTTCCTTCAAGACTTATGTCATCTGAGATGCTCTGTGGAGGGTCTTTTTGAGGTGAAGAAGGAATCAACATTGGTCTTGAAGAGACCCATGTTGTAGGAAGGAGGAAACACAGAGGCCGGCAAATCGTTCCACAGCCGAGCTTTTGAACCCAACTATGTACACGATTGACATTTGTTACATGAGAACGAGTCGAAGAAGCGACCCGTTCTCATGTGATGAATGTCAACCGTGTACATATGCTGGGCACGCGTTTGGCTTGTTTCCCGACTACGCACCAGTGCCATAGAGATCAATGACACTAGTTCCTCGGAGCATCTTCCATTGGAATACCGGTAGAACAAGGATAGCATCCCACCCGACGCCTGTGCTCTAAAGATTGCAATCCGTCTGTTAAGAGGATATTACCAGAGAAAACAAGATATATGTCATTTTTAAATCAGATTTTAGACGTATTGACTGTTTTCCACAAAAAATTATAAATGGATTTCGAAAGATTGTTCTTTTATCTAGCATTCTCATGTTTTAAATTTTGAGGAAAAATATTTATTTTTAGTATAATAAGATTATATAGAGTTACACCATAGGTCGTTGGCAGATTTGTTAAATTTTCAAAAAAGATTTTGTATTATACCACACCCATTTCATTCAGTAAAATAAATCAATATATTATCTGGGTATCGCATGTTTTACAATTTTAATTTTAGTTTAAATAAAATCATTAAAAAATATATACGTACATGTGTTTCCTGACGAAAATTGGTCCGTTTGTGTATTTATTTGCACACTTACAAACTAATATATTTCACATTTTTTAACGTTCTTATTTAACTTAGACATTATTGAAAAATGATAAATACTTATAATAAAAAATAATTACAAAAAGTACATTATTTTAATAGTTTTATCATCACGCCTTTCAGCATTTTTTAATGTTCCATAGTTCCTTTTTTGCAGTATCAGATAATCGGAAATCGAAGAGATAATCTATAAATTTTACGTTGTCACTACAAAACTGACAATTGCTAAACACATTTAACTCAGTTAAACAGACCTTTTTGGATATTTAATTTTGACAGCTCTAATATCTACAAAAATATGTTTTTCGATGAATTGGCGATTCGATGAATTGATTATTCGATGAATTGATTTTCGATGAATTGATTTTCGATGAATTTGTTTTTGATGAATTGATTTTCGATGAACTCGTCGGTTACCTTATTTTTACATAAACTGACAAAAATGTGAGGTGAGAATATTTTTTATGAATCGTTTGTCTAATAAAATGGGTGAAGCATTTTAAATCTCTTTTTACATATACTTTCTAAATATTTATATTTAAAAAAAATGTTTTTATACCGAATTCCTAGGAAAATACTGAGTGCGATTCCGGAGGGTAGACGTCCAGTGGGCCGCCCCAGACACAGTTGGACGAGACAACTCCAGAAACTGTGTGAGGAAACGATGGGACTGCCATGGACGGAGGCCGAACAATCAGCGCAAGAATAGGAATGAATGGAGGCGCCTTATCGATGCAGTGGGTCCCCCCCCCCCCCCGACCCGAATAGGACAAGGGGAAGAAGATGATGATGATGTTTATTGATTATAGGTATGTTTATTATTATTTATTACAACATTCAGAATTGAAACGTTGCTTCAAATGGCATTAGACGTGTTTGGTGAACAGATCTGAATAGCCAGGAACTTGCCCCCCTTCTATTTCCCCATTTACTTTCCTTCCCCACTACCTTCAGGCTCACAACATATCCCAATTTGGGATGCCTTAGGCTGACTGGTTCCAGGCGGTTGGGAGCAGTTAGGACTCTTGTGCGGTATTCACATAAAAAAAGATAAAATATTTCAGTCAGTTATTATTATATAGCCTTGGAACCTTTCGTGCCTTTTGATTTCATTCGTCCGAAGAACTCACAGGTATTATTATTAGTGACCGACCGAAGGTTCGGTTTCGGTTTCTGCAAGTATCGGCAAAAAAATCTAGTTTCGGCATCAGTTTCAAACTCTGCAAAAGATCTCAACAAATGGCAAATTTTGTCTTAAGAATGTTGTGATTGTAAACATAATTTAAATTAAAATACTCAATTAATGAGGTCCTTCCTTTATAATGCACATAAGTGTCGATTATTGACAAATTTTTGTTCCAAGCAGTAGTTAACATGTTTGTTAATTTTTAGTAATATTTAAAAAAAAAAAGGTTTTTTCACATACTTCAATTATTGCTTTTTTATTTCATTTAACACATGTTAACTGTTTGTATAAGTGTAAAAAATAAGCAAAACTTCAGTAAACAATAGATTTTTAACATGTCTAAAAAAATTCGGTTTCGGTTTCGGCCGAAACTGAGACAGCTACCGAAGATTCGGTTTCGGTAGAAAATCCACTAATTATTATGTCTGGATACATTATTGTTACTTATGTCTGGATATAACAACATTCACCAGGCGTGAAGTGACATTATTTTCCCACCGATTCGTCAGTGAAGTCGTGAGGGATAGTTCACGCTGAGTATCGACTCCTCTGTTGTCCCATCTGAACAAGATGGAGTACAAGAAATGGCCTGTTCCGCCGTGAGCCACGCTTCATCTCCCGGACAACTTCACGCTGAGTAACACGCAGGAATCTTCATCAGATCTAGCCGACAACAGCAATCAGCATCTCTCATCTCAGAACTGTTTAAAGTCCAACTAGTCTTGTCTTCAACAGTTTGGATTTGTGACAATTTGTTCTCTCAAAATGAGTGTGGACAGAACATCAATTACGACCATCACCTACATATCTATTTTATATTCCTTTTAAAATCCGAAAATACAACCTTATTATTTGAGTTCAGTTCAGAAAAATTTCGTTAAAATGCAACTGTGTTTTACACATTTCCTAAAAACTAGTAGTTCTGTAAAAACTACCTTCCTCACAAAATAAAATATGTTACCAATTTTCTCTTAAATTATAATATTTGTAAGAAGGTTCTTAAATACCCATCTTCATAATCATATACCATAGATATGTTACAAAATATTTTTTTTTAAATTTGAATTTGTTTTTTTTTTCACAGGAGGCCTTGAGAAAAATAATTTCCCTCAGGGCCTATATCATCTTCGGAGATGCTGTGAGGAGTGTCTTTCAGGGGAAAGGATGGAGAGAAGGTTCCGGAAATGAAAAGGGTTATAAGCGGTGGCTAGGAATCTGGGGCTCAGTAAGTCCAGGAGTGTTGGATGTAATACACTTCAATTTGTGTTTTTTATTTCCTCATCTTTTTCAAAGATTTTTTTCTATCAACTTCATGTTTTCTTTAATCATCTATGTTTTTCTGTATGTAACGTGAATTTCATGCGGTGACTTCACTGGTACATGCAAGGATGTAACACGTAAATATCTTAATAAAATATGTATCGTTAGTTTCCCCAATAAATTAAATAAAAATAATAAATAAACAACAGATAAAAATACATTCAAATATATCAAAGTTAAGCTTTAATGAGAACATTTTAAAATGAAAATAAGATCATTATGATTTTGAGTGGGTACACGTCACATTTCTCGAAACCAAAAAGTACGTACCTAAAATTTAACATGGAAAATAACCGCATATGTCTTCTTTGATTTAAGATCAGTTAACAGTAAACATGTAAATATCTAATCACAATAAATCTTTAATACCATTTCACACAAAGGTTATAGATAATATAGAACCACAGAATGGTATATATTATCGCATCTGGGAACAATGTCAAGATTTACGGCAGAGGTCGTGAGAAAGATGCACATTATTAAAATACAATAAAATGTGCTGTCTCAACTCAAATAATAAAAAGAAGAAAAAGTTGAAATGATGAAAGGAGAAGAGAAGTTTACAACCGACATAAAACATAACTTGAAATATTGCAGATGAACCCATGGCTAATACACAATGATTATAAATCGAAGAAAATAACAATGGGATTCGAGTACCAGGTTTGCTGGTATGATTGAAATATACAAAAGTAATACATTTTCCCTAAGACCCTTCCCACAGTCTCCACAAAGATGATATAGAACATGCGGACACTATTTTTTTCTAAAACATCACTCGTAATAAATAAAATATGCGTTTACGCACAGACTTAACTTCCAGGAGACAGTGGGACTATGGCATCCCCCATTTAAAGTATGTTTATTTATTTTTTCAGGTTCTCCATAAAACAGTTGTACACCAAATTATTACGGAGAAGATTACAAAATTTAAGAGAAAAAAAAGTCCAAGGGGCAGTTTCACTATGTTGAGACGTATGTCAAAAGATAGTTACTGAACTCTCTATGGGTAACATTGAAGGTGTCAATGCTGAATGCAGAATCGTTAAGTAGTTGAATTGCTCTGTTTAATGGGGCATTCTGAAAGGAAGAAGTTCTCGCTTTCGGAGCATAAAAAATTGGGTGGGATCTCCCACGAGTATACGCGTTAGGGACATATAGGTTAATCTCCTTCAACATAGGTGGATTCAGTACAGTACCGGAGATCAGCTTAAAAAAATGTTTCCCAAAAATATTTTTCGGCGGGCTTCTAAGGTATTAAGATCGAGCATTCCTGTTAAGAACAACGATGGATACAGGAATGGGTGGTATGTATATTCCCTCATATACAGGTAACGCATAAACCTTTTTTGTACTGTTTCTATTTCTAGGATATGGTTTTGTTCAGAGGGGGCCCAAATAATGGAGCTGTATTCCAGGATGCTGCGGACAAGTGCTTCATATGTTCTTCGTATTGCAATTCCATTAGTATGATCTCGCATTACAAAGAACAAATCCGAGCATTTTGTTGGCGTGAGGTTGAAGGTAGCAGAAATCAGAAGAAGATGGAAAAAGGAAAAGTACTACTAAAAACGGTTGGAATGTAAAATCATCCACGCGTAAAAAAATAAATTTACTTTGTTTCCTTTGACTAATCGCGGTATTTTTTTATTAAGAATCCCTTTCTATTATTTTCATTGCATTGTTACTACATTTTTAATAATCTTACTTGGTCTATCTATATAGTTTTATGTTCTATTTTAACTGCTAACCTAATACACATCATACACAATAACACTTAATCTAAAACGTACAAACACCTCAGCACAGGTTCTCCTAGTGAGGTGTTCACTAAACTTTATTACTTAAACATTTACATTCAATAATATATTAAAATAATTCAAAAGTTTTTTCCATTTAATTTATTTTAACCGGTTTCAGCCAGTTCAGACCAATTTCAGACTGGTACAATTATTTCTTAAACTGTATGTACATAACATTTGGGGGAGGAGGGTTAACATGGGAGGTATAAAATGATTTTATAAAATTATATAGATTTCCCATCTTCGGTGTTTCACAACTGAATTTTTAGTTTCTTGGTTATTACTAGTAAGCGTAATTACTTCTGTTTTATAGATTAATTAAACATTTATTTATTCCCCAAATAAATATTAATGGGACGTCCGATTGTTCGATTGCATGTTCGATTCCTGGATTCCTGGGCTGGCTAAGTCGTCCATCACGACATAAGCAACATTTTCGGCTTACTGTGGTGGTAGTAGAAGATTTTCAAACAATGTTCGGTTATTCGTAACCTGAGAATGTCATGTGGTTCTTTATTAAGAAAATAAATAAAATAACATCGAGGTAATTACGCCGGTAATAACCGAATAATTAGAAATTCAGTTGCGAAACAGACATAACAACGAAAATGGGAAAATCGATATAATTTTAATAAAATCTATGTATACCACCCCTGTTAACACCCTCCCCCGTATATTATGCGCATACAACATAGATTAAGAAATAATTGTATCAGTCTGAGAATGGCTGAAAATAATTTAAGTAGAAAAAAGTTTAATATTGCTTTGACATATTGTTATAATCGAATTCCACCACGAATTGTCGGAATCAAAAATAGAAATCATTTACATATAGTTGCTCATTATTTTACACTTATGTTTGATTTTGAGAATATTTTTGTATTACTTGAACATATAATAATATATTTATTTACGTTATTATTAAATCAGCAAATTGCGGATAACAGTAAGCGTCCATCTGCGGTGGTGAATGCATATTATAATTCCAGGTTGATACTTGAAAGAGACAAAGTACAACTCTAAGAACAAGCATGCATCACGCATCAGCAGTCCTTGTAAAATGTCTCCAGCAAAGAGAAAAGAACCAGTTAAGGCAAATAGGCAAAAGTAACAAAGCGTGATGAGTCCAAAGGCAAGAACCGTGAAGGTCGAACCACAACCGTGACAGCTCTAGCCGATTCCCACTAACCATTCTACTTACTACTAACTAGCACGTGTTTACTTTGTCACGAATCCTAGAGTGATTTTCAGAAGTCCATTTCCATTTAATAATTAAATGAGAAAAGTTTACCTAAAGGCGAAGCTTAAGGGGAGCTGCTGCGCGGCCTTTTTCATACAAAACCCAAAATTGGATTTGAGGCTAAAATATTTGACCAAATTGAATAATCCTTTATCGATTAAAAAAATAGCAAATATCTAGTAAAGATGTGGGTTTCTTATTTACTCATATTTGTGTTTTACTTTATGAAATACAGGTCATTAAAGGATCCAATGTCATGATTTTAGAGGCGACTTTGATATTTTTTTGTGAGTTTATGGTAATTATTAAGAAATGGTACTGCGCACTGTGTTAATATAATGAAAAATGAAATGTGAAGAAGGTGGTTTTTGGGTCGAAATTTTAAATTTATTTACGACATTGTCAATCCAGTTCCAAAGTAAATCATCGAAGAAAAAGATAACACTAACAAAGTAAATCGGTCGTTTGTATTCTAAATTTAAGCCCTTTATAATGCTGTTTTCAAAAAAGTATATTTTAAAAAATATATAATTATTAACTCATAAATAATTGCCAAACTTACCTCTAAAATCGTGAAAAATCGTTTTCCTTAATGGCTAAGATTGTGTTCAGGAAAGCGATTAAGTACCTACCAATCCATAACACAATTTTTAACAGAAAGTCAATTTATTTATCGGAGGTCGCATTAGAAACATATTTAAAAAATATTATCGAAGTACCTATGCGAAACATAATTAAATATAATCCTAACCTGACTTTTCGTCTGCAAATTAATAAGCCCTTATTGCCGAGGGGGTGGTGCGAAAGCTTGATTGATCATCCCAGCAACCCCCAGAGAGTAACTTCTCCTAATCCAAACATTTGCATACTATGATGAATTTCACAAACTCTTCTCATTTCCTGTGGAGACCGTCACACATACTCTGTGTGGCGTACCGCAAGGTTCACACTTGAGACCTGCGCTAGAATCATAAATTTTATGAAACAGTACGTAGAGAGTACATCACCTCTGTCAAACTTTTGCCGACGTATGACTTGCAGAATTAACATTTTAGTCGAGATGAATAGACACTTTTATCCGGAGGTAAAGAATACCTTCTGGAGACAGAACAAACAAAACAGGCAGATGATAGAATCAGCATATCAAAGCGGCTAAATTAATACCGTTATCAAACTTTTAATTGTTTTTTTAAGGACTCTTTTGGCACAGCTTGGAGCCATTGTTATTTTTTTTACAAACAATAGCCAAGACAAAAAGGTGGAATCTCATTAATTAATTTTAATTGTAAAAATGTACGCACTTTAGCACCCAACCTTGTGTTCGAGATCGAAATCAAATATTATTTCCACTACAACATGAAGACTGACAATAATTGATAAAGGCAGGTTTTACTTCTGGTCTTTGCTCGGGATTGTTATTCCACGTATTCGTTTAAATTCTGAAGCAAAAAAAAAACATTTTGTTTTATTTCTATTGTGCCGTCAGTGATTTCAATATTTTTAAATCTCAAGCAAATGAAAACGTGGAATAAACCATAATGGCGTCTTGTCTTATATTATAACATTATGACAGTTAAAAAGGTAAGTTCCGAAGCTCGTGATTGAAATGATTCCAAATAATTTCAAACGTAAAACAATAACACTAGAACCTCACAGACGTCAAAGATCATCTTTCGAAAGCTTTTAGCCAGTTGTATTTTTCTTTTTATAACCAACTTTTGCTATCGTGACAGAAAACATGGTGACAACATTTTGAAACTGTTTTTGGTCAAAGAAATACATCAGGACCCAGGAGTCTTTCCACCCTAAATATATATACGAGTAGGTTTGAACAGGAGAAGAAATGTTTTGAATTTGAAAATCAAGCGAAACGTAATTAAGTACCTAGCAATTTCAATTAATTATTTGTTTGACAAGTAAAAGAAAGCAGTATCTCTCTTATCATTCACTTCGTTCAGTCTCCTGCCACACGCTGCCTGCGGCTTTCTTTTCATCGAGGCGGCGGGCGGCGCGCTGGCTGATGGATGGCGGAAGACGGAAGAAAGCGATCCCCGTTATTCATCATCACCGCGAAAGAAAAAAGATCATTAAACGCGCCCAGATGATTAATTAATTCCTGCACCACAATCATTATACTCCAGCGAGTATTTCCACCAATGCACTTGCTCATTTACTCTGCGAGAATGGCTACGGGATTTTCAACTTTCGATGATGGAAAATGGTTATAACTGGGTAAACATGAGAAGAGATACTTTCCGAAGAATCCTGTCATTAAAGCAATACTGAATACTTATACACACCAAGCATTCTTTGTTCTTGACAAAAATTCTTTAACCGTATAACTTGAAGGTGTAAATAACTCCACACATAAAGCGAGGGTATTTTTGAGAAGAGTAAGGAGGGAAATTAAATCTAGAAGAGTTATCGTAGGAGGGAAAAAACACAAAATACATACCTCATGTCAATCCTCTGGCGTGCTATTGTGCATCGTAAAACCTATTACTAATGGTTCAAAAATGGACAAATGAATGTTGGGTTTCTCTGGAATGAAACAATAATAGTACGCTCGTAGTTCTTTGGAGCATATTTCATTCAAACATTAGTAGAATAAAAACACACTCTCACCTGATGTCCATATTCTAAAGAATCGGTTCATTAAAATGGGTCTAGATAAGTTAACCGAATTGCAATTTTTCGAAATCAATTTTTCGAATTCAATTGTTCGAAATGCAATTTTTCAAACATCAATTATTTTTCGAATATCAATTGTCCGAAACACTAGTTTTCGAATTGATGTAAGAATGTATACAGTATGTACAAGAGTATTTTATTATAGGATGGATAATATCAACTAACCTAACCTAACTTAACCTAACCTAACCTAACCTAGCCTAGCCTAACCTAACCTAACCTAACCTAACCTAACCTAACCTAACCTAACCTAACCTAACCTAACCTAACCTAACCTAACCTAACCTAACCTAACCTAACCTAACCTAACCTAACCTAACCTAACCCAACCAAACCTAACCTAAACTAACCTAACCTAGCCTAACCTAACCTAGCCTAACCTAAGAGTATCTCGTTAGTCATAAGCAAGTGAAATATATATTTTAAAAGTTGATTAACAAATTCGAAAAATATGTCTTTTGGCCAAGTGATCCGGAACATCTGCCGGATCTGCCCTGAAGATGGACACTGCAACGCTGTCCGAAACGTTGGCTAAAGAAGTAGGTAGCGCAACACGGCACAAATCAGGGAAATTTAATAATTCGTAATTGCAAAAAAAAACACTTCTTAGCAGTCTTTATTTTCACCGAGTTACCTATATTATAAAGCACAAGTTTGACAGAGGGAGTATTCTCTCATCGTACTGTTGCATAAAATAAACAATTCTAGCACAGGTCTCAAGTGTGAACCTTGCAATACTCCGTACAATGTATGATAAACTCAAAATCTTTCACCTTCACATTCAATACCCGCGACACCGGAAAAAACTAACCTGTAAAAACGTACAGAAAAAAAAAAAAAATGTAAGCGTTTGTGAAGGTCGTCATTTCATGAACATTCTCCAGCCCCAAAGAGTCCTAAATTCTCCAGTATTTTAAAATAAATATCAAATATACTTTTGCCACTAATCTCCAATAGTCCTAAATTCTCCAGTATTTTAAAATAAATACCAACTCTACTTTTGCCACTAATCTATTCATCAATGTATTACTAACAGTGATGAGGGTAGCAAATAATATAAAATCATGCAATGTCCAGTGTGTTAATTGTAATGTCCTCCACGTGCGAAGCCGTATCTTCTCCAAGCATAAACTTTCTAATTAAAATGTGTCTATTGGAAGTGACCTACCAGGTAAGTATGTTTCTGTATCCATTTGTAAATAGTAAAATTAGTTAGAACCTAAGCTTTTCTAATAAATTGTACAGCGCCCTTGAGGTGATTTTTCACAAAAACGGCGCTTTATAAATTATCCAATTATTATTATTATTATTAATGTATGTGTGTAAATAAGAAAATTTATCGAACAAAAGTTTTTACAATAGACATATAATATAATTATTGGTAATTGTTAAAAAATATATTCACAACTGTCGTTAAGGTCTTAAGGGTATTTTGCCTTAACATATCCTATTAATAAGTCGAGTGTTCAACATGGGAATGCAAAAGTAAACAGCAATCACATGAATCACTCCAACAGACAGCCCAAGTGTTTGACTACTCCTCGTACAGGTAACCAGTAACCACTCGCGGTAATTCTGTTTATTTTGCATGCATGTAAACACGATGATGGGTTACTGCAGTATTTACAGGAGGTCATGTGGAGAGGTCGCACATTCAGCTGAAATGTAGGTTCATGGCTTCGTAATGACTGTTACATTCACCTTTCTTCTTATACTGACTAATGAACACTTTGTTTACATGGAAATAGTTGTAAGCGATAACTTAACCTGAAAGATTCCGTTGTAGCTTATATAAGATTTGATGAATGTCTCTAATAGGATACAGTTAGTTTAGTCGGAGTTCTATAATAACTAGTCAATATTATGTAGATCTTCACTGGAATCTTCTTCATTTTGCCATGCTGGAAACAACTTCAAGAATAACGTTTATACATTACATCATGGTAGAATTAAAAATAATAAATGACTTCTCAATATACAATTTTTTAGAAAAATATTTTTTTTTTTCAATACGAACATTTTTTTCTCCATACAAACAATTCGACTGTTTGAGTAAAACCTACCTTAAATAATTTGAATATAATAAAAAATAAAAATAAAATAATAATAAAAAATTAACCTTTTTTACTTCTTTAGCTTTGCTAAGTATAAAATGAAGTCGCTCACGATGTATGTGCGCTTAGATCTTTTAAACTACATAACGGATTTTCATGCGGTTTTCACTAATAGATAGTGATTCATGAGGAAGGTTTTTAGGTATATATTTTTAGGTTTTGTGTAAATTGGTTGAAATACATAATATAGCCGGCCAAGCGGTGGTGGGCAGCGGGCAGCGGGCACCATGATGTGGATTTGATTTAACGGATGGCGTTGGTTATAAAGGTTTCGTTAGCCACAGCAACGTGTGCCGGGTCTACTAGCTTAATATAATTTAGAACCACCGCACGAATTCTATATTATCCCCGGACAATTTGTATTATGATAAGACCAAAAACAGTGATTTTTCATTTGATATAGCTATGTAAGCGTAATGAGTAAGATTAAGAAAGGAACGCTCCGATGGTTTGGGCATTTAGGACGAATGAATGATGAAAGGAGTGTAAGGAGAATATATATGTAGGGCGAATGAATAATGAAAGGAGTGTAAGGAGAATATATGACGCAAATGTGAATGGTAGAAGAAGTCGGAGATGCCCGAGAAAGACATGGCACGACCGAGTGAATCAGATACTTGAGTCGGGCCATGTCAAGAGTCAGAATAACAGAAGAACATGCATGAGACGACGTATTAATGTGAACGAGGCACGGAGTGTGTGCCAAGACCGAGTTGTTTGGCGGTCCGTCCTCTCTGCCTATCCCTGAGGCGAAACGGCGTAATGGTTAGTTAGTGATTTGAAACTAGATGAACCGAAAAATAGCGACATTAAAAAGAGACAAACACATACATCTACAGGATTTAGCCTGCTAGAGAATGACTAATCGTTCTCCTCTTTGTGAGGTGCTTCGTAGCCTATCAGTCTCCTCTTTGTGCTTGCTTTGTAGCCTCCCCACTATTGCTAACTCTGTTTTTTTTTGCTATAGGTACAATTGAAAGTTTCAAACTGATCTCCCGATGAATGAAGTTTTTCACTCATTACAATTTGACCTAACCACAATAATTGTTGTGGTAAGATGGCCGCTCAATTAGCGATCGTGTAAGAAGATGTGAGTTCTTTTATCTATGAATTATATTAACACTTTCGAATAGTGTTCATTTTGTTTTAATAATTATATATCGCATTAATATCATTGTTTTTAAGACGCATGTTCACACAGTAACATTCTGAAATAATACCATTGACAAGTGCTGAGCAGAGTGATTGCTTATATCGAATCTCCTCGTGGTGAAAAGATTTAATACTGCTTCGAAATAATTGGATTTAACGACTTTCAAAGGTGGTTTGGGCGTGTGCATTATTCACGGTCTGGTCAAACAGAGGATGCCGAACGAAGGAAGTAATAAAGCCAATTTATGTTGCGAAAGTGGATGGAAGAATAAGTGGGAGACGACCACGGAAGTGCTTTAGCAGGTTTCACGTCAGGACCTGACAAATAAGAAAATCCTATAATGACTTGCAGGAAAGAGGATGGAGAGAGAGTTGAACTGTGATGTATGTGTTTGTACCAATGATACGGGTGATATGGGTGTATAATTGTTCAACATGTGCACTATAGTAGTCTTTAGTAAAGAAACTTATTTGGAATATTTTATTTATTTAATTATTTTATTTGTTATAAAATACATTCAGTATAAGGAAGCTTTGACTGTCCAACTAGGAAGGTCTTCCGTTCTAGGAGAGAGTTTCTAGTTAGCCGAGTTTCAAACCAAATAAAATATCTCTACATATTATAAATTAAAGTCTTCCGCCGCGTCTGTCTGTTCGCTATAAACTCAAAAACTACTTAACTGATTTTCATGCGGGTTCACCAATAGATAGAGTGGTTAAGGTTTAGGCATATAATTTGTTAAGGTTTTGTGTAAATTGGTTGAAATATATAACATACAAAGGAGAATGTCTGCATGTGGTGGACGAGCGGGCTGGTAAGCGGGCGGTCTGGATTTGATTAATATGCAAATTAACAGATGGAGGTGTGAGTTAATTTATCGTCGTTATAAAGGTTGGGTAACCATCCAGTAGATGGCTTTGTGTTTCGTTAGCCACAGCAACGCGTGGCCGGGTCAGCTAGTTTAAATTATTACGATTGAGCGCACGGAAATTAACTTGTGCGGTACGCACGAAACAAACATAAACTAATATCCAAAAATACGTAAAATATAGCTTAAAAATTAAATGTCGAGATTATACAGCCATCTTTTTTACATCTGAATACTGCACGAGAGTCCTAACTGCTCCCAAACCTCTGCAGCTAGTGAGACTGAAGGTAGTGTTACATATGAATACTGCACGAGAGTCCTAACTGCTCCCAAACGTCTGCAGCTAGTGAGACTGAAGGTAGTGTTACATCTGAATACTGCACGAGAGTCCTAACTGCTCCCAAACGTCTGCAGCTAGTGAGACTGAAGGTAGTTTTACATCTGAATACTGCACGAGAGTCCTAACTGCTCCCAAACGTCTGCAGCTAGTGAGACTGAAGGTAGTGTTACATCTGAATACTGCACGAGAGTCCTAACTGCGCCCAAACGTCTGCAGCTAGTGAGACTGAAGGTAGTGTTACATCTGAATACTGCACGAGAGTCCTAACTGCTCCCAAACGTCTGCAGCTAGTGAGACTGAAGGTAGTGAGGTGGAGAAGGAGATGGGGATAGAGGACGGGGGAAGTACCTACCTATTCAGATATGGTCACGAAACACCTCTAAAGTCTGTTCAGGCAAGGTTTGCATTCTGAAACGTTTCTGGTCTTACACAGTGCGATACTGAAAGTATCTTCCACTCTGGTGCCGCAAATATACTATGCACTATTTTAATGGATGAATAACACAAATTAATCAAATAAACGTTTCTTTCCGCACACCGGGATATGATCCCGCGACCTCCGGATTGCTAGTCAAAAATCCATTTTGCAGTCAAAGCTGCTAATCATTTCTATTATTGAACAACGATATTAATTTTATTCTAGGAATTCTAACTTTGATTTTGTTACAAAACAAGGAAACAAATGCCAAAAACTTCAAACATATTTAACATTTCAGTTTAGTTCAATGCAACAATTCTGTAATAGAAAACATGCTAATTCAATAAGAATCGTTAGTCATTATTGATAAACTACGAAATGTTAGTATAACAAAACGCCTGAGTGTTTCAGTAAGAAGTACTCATAATTTCATTGCTGTAACAAAGTTAAATATTTTGAGGGTGCTGTAAAATACTGTTGCAAAATTGCAACGAAGCAAGCAACACTTGGACTTCATTTTAGTTGGAACGGATGTTTGAAAATGCAAATTGTTATTTCGCAATCTTTGCAACACGTTGAAGTGAATAATTATTATATTATTAATGATGAACAAACGCCTAAAATAAAACGGTAGAAAAGTAAGATTATGAATTTAGGTGGATATCATATTTTTAGGTGAACATAACGGTTTAGCACCATAATATATACTTCTTTTAAAATATTTTTGTTTCGAATTAATTATAAACCATCATCAAACAGTATAAATAGCCTAGCGTCTGACGAATCCGACTAAGAATACAACTCTAACGCCGCGCCATACGCAAAACCGTTTTCATACGTGGAGTTTGTTTTCAAATCTACTTTTGTAATAGAACCGAAAGCGATGCCAAAAGATGACGCCACTTACGTTAACAGCTAGCGTGAGGAGCATCGCCTGGCAGACGTAAGTAGGTACTATTGGATTTGTAATTTCATAAATCTCTCCGGATATAGAGAGATTTACGATAATACGATTATTATTGTAACTGGCAGTTGTGAATAATAAAACCACGCGTCTATTTATTATATATGACGTCATGGCCTATCGCGGTTACTTTGTCCCGGTGACTAGCTGTCACTGGATCCCAGTGGATCCGAGGAACCGGATATTTTTGGAACCAGTTCCTATCGGATTCATAAAATGGTCGTCAACACTCAAACTGAGCGAAGCAAACCAAAAGCCGCCCGCAGGGCTTACGGGTTTTGAACTGCTAGTTTTACCTCAAAATGGGTTGAAATGTATCATAGATGGCATTCTAACGTATGAGTTCATAAATTTAAAAATTCAATTTTTTTTTCACATGACTTTTAAATAACCCGCGATTCATCGTGAATTTGGCTTCCATCGCATCGTATATTAACACGCCCCAGGGAAGCCACGGATCTACGACTTTTTCAAATCGGGGCAGAAACTTGATAGTGGCGTTCCTCTCGATGAGAGGCGCTCCCTCTCGTGAGGTGAGTGATAGTCGCTTCGCTTGACGTTCGACCGCTTGGGTTTGTTCGGATCAGCTCGTGTAGCACATAGTTCTACATGCGAAGGGGATTCCCCTGGCATGTGCACTATGCACGCTTTCAAAATCGACTTAGGATATGTTCCTATAATCAACTTAGGATGTTTTCAAAAACCAACTGGGCGTTTTAAAATCAAATGTGTAAGCGAAAGAACAACGTGCGCTGGATGCTAGGCGCTTTGTGATTCAAGTTTTTTTTTTGTAAATTACGTTTTTGGTGCCCCCTAAAACTGCCCCCCCACCCTAGATCCGGGGCTGCTGCAGGCGTATACACTTAAAAAGACAAAAACAATAGTTAACAATATTATTTGTAAGTAAAATTTTTAACATAACAAAAAAAATTGCCGTAAAAGCATTGCAAAGACATGAATCATTTTAAAAAGCAGTAAGAACAAGTTAGTAATGTCGTATGAGAAAACATACTACATCTACATAGAGTGAAGATATCTGTCGTAGGGTAATCACATGAAATTGTTAGGTTTCAATGCCTGATTTGAATATAAGTGGCGTGAGATGCATCACATTATGTACATGTATACTGTATACCTTGTTTTTTTTACTAGGATTCCGTTTCAAACACATCAAAGTGGCCTGTATCATGAATATATCATCTCAAAGTGACCAGGCATAATATTAAAATTATTACGGTTATTTGGGTCAAGTTTGGTATTTACAAAAGACCTAACTGTGGTCGCCTCAGACAAAAAAAAACTGCATTTCAGCGGTGGTCATGAAAGTGCTAAATCACCAGGAGATTAAATAGACCACTCACTCCATAGGTATATATCGCACTAGATAAGAACTGTAAAGGTAATGAAATGACTGAAAATGAACAATAGATATATTTTTATTTCATACTACCTACGAGTATGTGATAAATATAGCAATTTCTTATTAATTTTATTACACCATTACCGTAAGTCTAGTTGAAACAGGGAAGAGTCCAATCTATATACAAGATGTAACAGTATGTACCAGAGCATGTGTAAAGTGAAGCATCCTGTGTATACAAATAAATGTTTCTTTGTTTGTCCCTCGTTATTTCCTAAACCATTCATCCGATTGCGATGGAATTTTGATAAGTTGTTGTGCGCACGCCCAGAAAGGTTTTATTATTAATGAAATTATTGCTTATATAATGGTTATAAAATTTCTATAAAATATTACAATTGGTGGTGCGCCAGTTGTTTAAAAAAATGTATGTATTTCGTATAGTTCAGTGGCAGGGAGGGAAGGAGGTAGAAGGAGCTGAATCCGGGTGAGGAGGAGTGAGACGAAGGAGGTGCGGGGTTCGTAGGAGTGGGGACAAGGGAAAGGGTGGTGCGATCTCACTCACCTTCTTACCATACTAAGATCTCTTCCAAGCTAAATTTTAGTTCTCTGAATTTTGTTACCTTATGTCGCGTTATCATTATACAAAATATCAACAAAAGCGTTATTCAATAACTTGCCTCTTAGATTAGCGCAGCGGTAGTATTAGAGCCTACCATTGACGTATGATTGGTCGAAGGAGCCTACGCTAAAGATAAGATGATGATGAAGAAAGACCTAAAAAATATGATGAAGGAAAGAGAAAGCTTTGGGAGCAATACATATAGCGCGGTTATCCGTGTGTATTGTAACGGATTGCATTAAGTAAAATCATTAGTTCTTGCAAACTTACAGCTGTTAAACACGACATGGCAACAAATATGGAAAAATCCATGTAATTTGAATAAAATCCTTGAATATCATCCCTGTTAATCCCCTCCCCCAAATTTTATGTATTTAAGAAATATTTGTATCAGTCTTAACCCGTCTGCTTGGTTCAATATATTCGCATCTCACAATCCGGAAGCCTCAGTTTCGTGCATAAATTCTGAAACCGTCACTTTGGATCGAGATTGTAAAATATCTATGCAAGATAGCTTGCATATTTCGAAGACAATACGAAGCATTATTTCGTTCTCTTTCTGGTTAAAAGAAAAATACATATGTTTGCATGAGAGGAAGAGAGATATATAGCTTTTAAAATGTAAGGTCGCTCGGGACGTTTTTGAACTCATGAAAGTATAACGCGATTACATGTTTTGAGATATATATTTATTCCTAAACAAGCAGACGGGTTAAAAGGCTAAACCGGTTAAGGTCAGAAATAAATTAAGTGGAAAAAAGTTTAAAATTGTTTTAATATATATTTACGCACCAGATTTAAATGTCCGGGTTTAATTTTCCCCACAGGAAAAACTATTATAGCAAACTTATTGGTGGCACCATTTTAATTCAAAATTAATAAAATATTAGTTTTAACCACTTTTATTGCTTAAAAAACATGTCACGTAAGCAATGCTTACTTTATCAGGGTTTACTTAAAACTAAATCCTGATATAATTAAAACCTAATGTAGTAAGCATTGCTCACGAAACATGTTTTTTTAAACAATAAAAGTGGGTGAAACTAAGTATTTTATTAATTTTGAAAATTATTGGTAAAGACACTCTAGTGTATTTTATGTATATCTATTGTTATCAATGAAAGAACATCACGAAGATTGGAATAATTAAACGGCACATTGACGAAAAAGATAATCAATTTATTTTCAAAATTGAGACTTTAGCCGTGGGGTATTCATTACTAGCTATAATCAGATTTTCAATTACATTTTTTGCCGAGAATCTTCAATAGATACATCAAATACACATACCTTATTGGCTTTTTAGACATATTTTATATGATGAACATCGTGAGAGCAATTTTCAAAAGTTAATTTAAAAATGAATGTGTGGTACGTAGAACAGATTCTATAATAAATTTAATCATCTTTGGTAGGGGAGTGAGAGTAAATAATCAAACATACTAATTTTAATTGTCTGTGACGTGCTTTAGTTATTACTCTGTGTGAATTCTAGTTCGGTGAACTCATATTTTATTTTTGAACATAAGGTCACCCCAAGTGGTTCGCTACGTTTGGTGATAAGCGTGAGGGTGAGTTTTGTCCGGATCTTTTCAGAAATTGCACCTACCCACCAATTACGTGGCGGGCCGGATCGGGACTGGTAGAATGAGACCTTTTGATCTTTCCAGTGGGACTCTCACAGAACAACGCCGTGCACCGCATTTGGGAGCGTTGGATTCATACGTCTGCTACTCCTGGACACACTGACCTCCAGATTCCTATCCACTCGTTATAATAATAATATTGGTATGATTTGTATATCGCAGTTTTTGTGAAAAATTAACTCAAGGGCGATGTACAAACTATTTAACTACATATTTCTAAAATCTTAGGTACTTCCAATAACAAACTACACCAACAATTATAACAACTTATGGCTAAAAACTGATACAAAAATATGTTTACTACGATTTGACCAAAGAACACGATGCTGCATAAAAATGAACATAACTGTTTTATTCATACTCTTTGTAGACAGAAAATATATTCAGGATCATAATTACCTGGGAGGTCGCTCGAGAAAAACTGTTTACTTAAAGAAATTATATCTTTTTCATTCCCAGAACTTCTTTTTCTAAAAGACCCTCCACATAACATCTCCAAAGATAATATTTTGAGGGAAATTATTTTCCTCAGGGCCTGCTGTGTGGAGCTAATGTAAAAAAGGTGAGTTTTTTAAAATCACAAAACCCAGACTGCCAAAGTGGCAGCCTCCATATTATGAAATATTTACGACGAAGAAGATGTGATATTATCGTAACACCTTTACGAGTGTTTACAATGTGTCCAATATGAATGTCTCAGCAAGTGGACCTAAAAATGTACGATGTTACCTAGCCGTGATTACCAGATGTCCGATCGGACTTAGACGCCTCTCCCGCACAACTACAGTAATTCTAGTATTCCTATAAATTATTAGTCGCTTCCGACTATAAAACTGCATTTACTGCGTTTTGATGTCGAATAACTTTAAGTTGGATCAGACTCTAAAAGTTTCGGTCATTATTTGCCTTTTACGAGCCAAAAGGTAAAGCTGAAATAACAACGCTTTCAGTGATGCAACTTTACGTGTTGGAGCTTTAAAGCTCATAATATATCATGGATGCGGGTTGGTTCACTTCATAAATGATGATTAGATTTATTACAACTTCTACGTTTTAAATATTTGCTAACCAACGGTTAGTATACTCTAGTACTCTAGTCCCAGAGAGATATCGTACGTGACGTCGCCGTTCTTGTGTCTTCTGACTTTTTCGTTTTTAATAATAATAATTGGATAATTTATAAAGCGCCGTTTTTGAGAAAAATCACCTCAAATGCGCTGTACAATTTATTAGGAAAGCTTAGGTTCTAACTAATTTTACTATTTACAAATGGATACAGAAACATACTTACCTGGCAGGTCACTTCCAATAAACACACTTTAATTAGAGAGTTTATGCTTGGAGAAGATACGGCTTTGCACGCGGAGGACATTACAGTTAACACACTGGACATTGCATGATTTTACATTATTTGCTACCCTCATCACTGTTATTTATTTATTTTAAAATACTGGAGAATTTAGGACTATTAAAGATTAGTGGCATAAGTATAGTTGATATTTATTTTAAAATACTGGAGAATTTAGGACTTTTAAAGATTAGTGGCATAAGTATAGTTGATATTTATTTTAAAATACTGGAGAATTTAGGACTCTTTAGGGCTGGAGAATGTTCATGAAATGACCTTCACAAACGCTTACATTTTTTTTTTTTGTACGTTTTTACAGGTTAGTTATTTACGGTGTCGCGGGTATTGGATGTCAAGGTGAAAGATTTTGAGTTTATGGATACGACCGTCTGAAAAGGTGAGTTTTAAGTCTAGCTCTAAATTCCGCCGAGTCTGTGATCATTCTTAAGTCATGTGGCAGTCCATTCCAGGCTTTAGGTTCTGACACTCCGAAAGCGCGCTCACCGAACTTAGTATCTGGTGTGCGCTTTGGTTCCTTTAACCTTCCGGTAGCTGATGACGTTGCTGACCTTAGGGTTGACTGTCGAGAATTGGAATTTTCTGGAATACACAATTCCGATAAGTAAGCCGGAGCCATTCCGTTAAGGGACTTAAATACCATCGAGCAGAGCTTAAACTGGATACTTTCAGGACATTTAAGCCAGTGAAGATTTTTGGGAAGCTTTGAAATATGGGAATATTTTAAACATGACGCATGACGTCGATGACGTCCGTACAAGCTCTTCTCGGGATTAGTTTAAATCAGCGGATAAGTTTTTAGAAACAATATTACATTTTGTCGTTTTGTGGCCATTTGCGAAACTGTCTAAAGCTGTTTTTTTTTTACATTAACTCCACACTAAGGAGGCCCTGAATGTACCATTTTTCTTGGGACCTATGTCTTCTACGGGGATGCTGTGTGGAGGGTCTTTTTTACATGATTAAGCAGTGAACAATGTTTATTTTCACAAATATTTTTTTCCTCAGGGCCTACGTCGTTTTTGGGATGCTGTGTGGAGGACCCTTTTTGAGGAGATAAAATAGGTCTTGAGCCATGTTGTATGAGGGAGGAAACACAGAAGCCGACAAATCGTTCCACAGCTGAGCTATTGAACTAAAGAATGAGATTTTGAAACGGTCCGTTCTCTTGAGACAAATCATGCACAAATTACACGTTTAGATATAGTGACACATGATGTAATTGTAATGAGAAATTATAAATAATTATGATATAATAATCTGAACTCAATGCACTATCAATTGTTTATTGACCTACAAAAAAATTACGATAAAAAATGTCTGGATAAATTGTGGTCAAAGAAAGTAGTAAGGTTATCGAATTTTTGACCTTTTAAGAGGAAACCACACGAAAAAAAATGTATGTATTGTATTAAAAATGTTTGTATGACTTATATCGCCACGAATATAGAGTAAATAAATATCGCTTGGCAAACATAGTCTAAAGGTCGCGATTTCAAACACAAAAGTGATTTTTATTTATTTTGCGAATAATTTTATCAAAAAAAGAAAATTAACGAAAACTTTTTCGTTATTTGTTTTTGGGGTGTTATGCCGTGTTGCGCTACCTCCTTCTTTAGCCAACGTTTCGGACATCGTTGCAGTGTCCATCTGATGTCCCTGATGATGGACACTGCAACGATGTCCGAAACGTTGGCTAAAGAAGGAGGTAGCGCAACACGGCATAACACCCCAAAAACAAATAACGAAAATGCTTTTGGCCGTGAAAATCTTAAAACTTATCTTAACGAAAACTGTCACAGATAATTTTAGCCATAAAATTGTATTTTTAAAAAGTTTATAAATTATGTTTTCATACATTTCTAATGCAAAAATATTTTTTTTAGTAGTTCACGCTTGTATTTTTTATAAAGTAATTAATAAAAAACTGTCAAAAAAAGCGAAGCTAGCAGTCCACAATGGAGTCCTGGTACCTACCCTGATGTATGGCAGTGAGGCATGGAACTGGCAGAGGAAGGATGAAAGTAAACTGAATGCTGTTGAAATGAGATCCCTGAGACGTATGTGTGGTAAAACCATGTATGATCGTGTTAGAAATGTGGATATCCGCAAAGAATGTAAGGCTGATGTAAGTATAATGAGCAAAATTAAGAAAGGGACCCTCAGATGGCTTGGGCACGTAGAGCGAATGAGCGAAGAAAGTAGTGTAAAAAGAATATATGATGCAAATGTGAATGGTAGAAGAAGTCGGGGACGCCCGAGGAAGACATGGCACAATCAAGTGAATCAGATACTTGAGACGGGCCATGTCAAAAGTCAGAATAATAGAAGAGTATGTATGAGACGATGTATGAATGTGAGTGAGGCAAAGAGTGTGTGCCAAGACCGAGTTGTTTGGCGGTCCGTCCTCTCTGCCTACTCCTGCGGAAACGGCGTGATGGTTAGTTAGTTAGTTAAGTAATTAATAATAATATTTTAATTCTACTCGACGGAAACGTCAGGAAAAGCTTCTATTTTTCCAAACACATATTGTGTATTTATATTCTAAACCTATTCATAGTAAAGATTAATCTAAAACAGTGTTAAATAACACGAGTCAACGAATGCTGTGAGGCAAAGAATTTAGGTGTGGTTTTGTTTAATTTAATTAACAGTTCCTTTTTTATATCTATCTATAAGTTTAGAATCAAAGAACATCAATGTACTCATCTATAAAATACTTCCGAAGAAGTAGTTTAATTGTAGCTATTGATAAAACTACATTCACCCCACGAAGGACTTATTTAGTGGCTTCGAAGTGCTTAATATAAAATCCTTGTATGTCAAATACATATCCTCCTATTTTAAATTGAAATTTATAAATAAATATATTTTTGAATCAAACTATAGTACAAGATATTCCAAACAATCCAACTTTATTATTCCAGTAACAAAAACCTCAATGGCCCAGTCACAGTTTAACTTCCTTGCTCCGAAATTTTTTAATAATTTACCAATTGAAATAAAGATAGTAGACCAATATCATACTTTCAGGAAGGCGATAAGGGACTTTTTGATGAGTGAATGTGACAGCGCCAGTGGCCTGTTTCTCGTTCTCAGACAGAACAACTGTCTGTATATATGTGTGCTAATTTGTATGTACACGTAAATGTATGTATGTGCGTATGTATGTGTGTCATGATACATATATGTATGTCAGGGTGTATGTATGTGTACATGTATTTGCACATGTATGCACGCATGCACACATATAAAACTATCAATAAGAATTATGTTTTTGAATATGATCTTATAATCTTATGCATAACTTTTCTCTTTTCTTTTCTATTTCCTAGTTTTCTTAAAAAAAATTAATTCTTATTATAAACTTTCTACTATAATAATTTTTCCAATTTTCAACATGTTTATATATTAAATCCATTTGTTCACACTAGACACCACAAAGTAACTATATTCCACCATGAAACAGGCAGCCGCCTAATATGGTGATGTAATGTATCATATATATGAAAATGTTTTAATATGTTACCATCACGGACATATGAATATATCTGGACCTGCCCTAAGTGATAAAAACGTAATATTTCCCCCTCCCCATGGAACCGGCTATAAGCTCCGCCTTGGCGCCAGCTCGCTCCATGGGGAGGGGAGAGAATCTAAAATATGTGACGTCATCATTCTTGTAGTGACCAGCGCGAAAGTAACGTCTATACGTTTTACGAAATATCACGCCAAAAACGGCAGCTTGCGCTATACATTATAGGTATATATTATATAGACATAGCGAATGTTGGCGGTTCTCCAGTATTCTCGTCGCTGGTTACAGGGGTAAGTAAATTATGAAACATTTGTAATAGTGTTTTAACTAAACACGGCAACAAAATATTGCTATTTGTATTGGGGCGAGTCTTTTTGCGGCGAGCATTTGGCCTTAGCAAATATGTTATTATCGTGGCAAGCAATTCGCGCTCCCATGTAAAAAGGTCTATTCATTCAAAGCAGATTTTGCTTTTAAGAACTAAATGGTGATATTGTAATGCGAGATGCCTATTTACTGTCAGATTGATTGTATAACGAATCACAGTCATCTTTCCCCTCTTCCCCCTTCATAGTTTGGTTTTACCCCCTCGTCTGTATCTTCTGGTCTATTGAATTCTGATGTCTATGGTTACCATGTAATTTATAAATAAATAAAAAATAAAATAAGAAGGTTATTCAGGTTGCCTTTGAGTACAAAAATGTAAAAACAATTATACATGAACCTATGTATAATTTTGTCACAAGAGAACGGGACGTTTCTACGAATTGAGTTTTCTCCCTTTTACAAATATCGGTCTTTTCAATACACATGTTCACTCCTCCTTTCCTCAAAAAGACCCTCCACGTAGCAACACCAAAGATGATATAGGCCCTCATGGAAAATTATTTTCTTACGGGCCTTTTGTGTGGAGCCAATATATATATATATATTTTTTAAATTGGCATTATATGGATGGTGATAAACAGTTAGGGGGAGATTCCGGTTCTGCGGATAAGGAATTGTCCTTAACCTTAAATTTCTTAACGACTTTCCTATGCTCTCTGATGACAGCAAAAAAGTGAAAGGACAATTCCTTATCCCTAAGTACAACCGAAATCGCTCCTCTGTGTATCAGTGTAGGTACTCAATTTAGACATCTATTCTGTTGTAACATCAATGGAGCGTAATGTGACCCCTACCCGACCAGGAATAAGGGATGGAGATGATGATGATGATAATTTGTCCAGTAAATGCACATATTATTATGTAACGCATGCGCAGTGAGCACAATGACTCCACCGAAGGATAGCTCTGGCGCGACTATACCACAAATTGATGGTTCACAAGCGAGAACTGACAGACGGAACAAAAGCGACAAATTTGTGCAGCGGTTGAAGGAAATGCAGGCGAATGGTGATAAAGGTTGAAAAATAATAAAATATGGTGTTTATTAATTTAATTGTGGGGATTTTTTCGATAAGAGGTCACTAAAAATGAAATTGTCATCGGATGGCAGAGTCGACGAGAATCAGATAAACTAGGCGCAAATGACGTCATTGGAAATACACAAAAAACAAAAAATATGTAATTTGTTTATTATGCTTTGCTAAAACAAAATAAAATATCAAAAGGGTGAAGGGAGGGCTATCATCAAAGCCGGACCTATGGAGAATAGTAAAAACTGCTTTCTGAAAAGGTTTTTTTTATCATAAAACCATAAAATTTATCATATTTTAATATTATTTTTTCCAAAGAAAAACCCAGATTGTATCTAAAATCTCGAAATTTACAATTTCTACTGGTAGAAGTGTCAATTTGTTTAAAATGCGATATAAAATCAACATTTTTGCGACACAATCAATGCCCAGTTTGGCTGTCATAAGAATTGGATATCATTATTTATTTTTATTAAAGAAAGAAACATTTCCGGGTTATAAATAACCTGACAAACTTTAAACACACAAGGTGGAAAATGTTGCTAGTGTCATGATGGAGGACTTTGCCAGTCGAGAAATTGAACACGCGACGACTCCCACTGGGTGGGACCCAAACGCGGGTTCCAACTCAGCCAATGACCGGTAGATTAGGTATATTTTATATTATGCTATTGTTATAATATTTTGTTAAACTTACAAAATAATAATAATAATTTATCTTAAATATACTAATGTAAAACGTGGCGTTCAAAGGCATGAATAAATGAATAAATAAATAATGTACTTGAAAGACAAAAATTAACTAGCGCAGACTAGTTTACCAAATGTAGCGAACGGGGTGACCTATGACCTGGGGGTGACACATGACATTGGGGTGAAATATGACCATACGGGGTGACCTACGACCTTGGGGTGACCTACGACCTTGGGGTGACCAACGACATTGGAGTGACCTACTACCTTGGGGTGACCTACGACCTTGGGGTGACCTACGACCTTGGGGTGAAATACGATCTTGGGGTGACCTACAACCTTGGGGTGACCATCCTTATTCTTATCTTTATCCTTATCATTATCCTTTTCATTATCCTTATCCTTATCTTTATCCTTATCACTCCCCAAGTCAAAGGCCCGACCGTTCGCCTAGCAATCGATTACCGTTCGCATGACATTTTTCGTAACAATCACCACTTTTCGTAACGCATTCACCAGCTTACCCCCCCCCCCCCCCCCCCCCCAAGTCGAGCGTGCGTAAAGAAGTTTTACTTCAAAAATTCTTGTAAAAAAACCTATATTACAGGTAGGTACTACCTACTTCTGAATTCTTCACGCAAATTGAAAGCAAATTTGAATTCATTGAACCAGATTTCAATCAGAACAGAATAAAAGATTCTCTGGGTTTTTAATAGTGTCAAAGCAAAATAATAAATTAATGAAAAAAAAAATCGGAATTTAATTAACCAAAACAAAAATTAATAATTCTTGGTTCACATTGCTATTCCTCTAAACCTAAACCCTTCAGTGGTAGTGTGACATATCAACGGAGTATTTAAACGAAGTGACAATGGCGGTCGCCAGGTCGCACGGTCCCCGCAATCCCCGCTTCGAACGAACTTCATGCATAATGCAACGCTTCAATGGTAGTCTAGTTTTGTACCCAATGGATGCATTTGAATATCGGTTCAAGTCAAGGTTAGGTCACCTAACAAACAAGCAGCTCAACACCGATTTGTCAGCTGACAGAATGCTGTATGGACGATGTTAATCATGGAATCGCCAGACTGACATTTGACAGAATAATAATTCATTTAAAAGCAGTTCAGACATTGTTAGTATTATGCTTAACATTTTTGACAACGTGGAATTTAACACAGCAAACATTGTCTTGTGTAGATTATAGAGTTTTTCGTATTCTTTCTAAAAATACCATGACTTTGAAATTGTTATTCAACTTTAAAACACCATTCTTATATAATTCGCTCATCTGAGATGAGAGATTTTTTACAATGTTAATAATCAGCATACAACAGGCAACTTATCGTGATATCATTAATTTACGCGCCAAATTTGGGAATATATCTGGGTAACGCCGCCCCAGGAACCACTTATTGTATAACCACCAATATCTTCCATAGGTCACCCCAAGTGGTTCGCTACGTGGTTCGTGGGGTTTGTCCGGGTCTTGGCGGTGGATGCGTCTGCCCACCAGCTGCACGGCAGGCCGGATCGGGAGAGAATGGTTGAGGGAGTCCCTTTGACTTCCCATTGCACCGCAGTGGGAGGGATGGATTCATACGTCCGTCACTCCTGGACACACTGACCCCCAGATTACTACTCACCCCTAATATCCTTTTCCTTCCCAGAACTTCCTGTCCTTCCTTTCCTAAAAAGACCCTCCACACAAATCCCCAAAGATGACACAGGCCCTCAGAGGAACTATTTTCCTCAGGGCCTACTGTGTGGAGCTAATGTAAAATAACCCGCATATATATAATATGTATAACCCTAGCATGGCGGATGAAACACCACAAAAAAACTAAGCAATGTACAATATTCTTTTAATAAATAAATAATAAATAAAATAAGTTGATTTATCAAGTTATCGTAAATATTACAATGAATACTAAACTGGACAGTAGGCTCTAAGTAGTTTTGCCGCTTCCGCTGGCGGACTGGAGTAGCCCGCCCAATCTGCCGATGCCTTCGTCAATCATCGTTACCATTCGTACCTGAGACACGAAAGACGATAGATGGTACTCCTCTGACATTATACTGAACTGCCGTCTTTTTTTACATTAACTCCACACAGGAGGCCCTGAGGTCTGTCGGGATATAGCATTACTTACTATGTTATCGATATCTATTGAAGGAAGCTGAATTTACATGGATTATCAATACACTACAGTTTCTAAACCAAAGAACCAAGAATGATTCTGATGTACTGTTTCGTCAATCGTCACAACCGTTCGTACCTAAGACACGAACTACGATAGATGGTATCACACTCAACTGCCATATGTTGGGATATAGCAAACTACCTATCGACATCTATTGAAGGAAGCTGAAACTACGTGGATAATCAATATACTAAAGTTTCCAAACCAAAGTACCAAAAACGAGGATTCTGATGTAGGTACTCCTAGATGCCAAGAAATGTCTCTAAAATATTTTTTGAAATCGTTAAGCCGCCGACAGACGCGATGTTTCGCGGACGACAAGAGCGAGCGCGCTATTGCCGTCAATGGGGTAAGTCAATGGTTCTCGAACGATGCAAAGCGGCATAGCGACGCAGTGACGCTTGAGGGGTTTAAGTGGAGTGCTATGGATAGACGATACGGGCGTAGCACGTAGCCGGTGTGACTTTGAAACCCCCGATTTGCAAAATGGAGTTGGTGAGGCGGAATGAAATGACGGGGGGAGGAAAAAGAGGATCAAGAAGTACTAACCTGACTGATCTAGAAAAGGAAAATATGATTATGATTAAACAAAAAACAGCAAAATAAAAAGTACTAACAAACCTATCGTTAAACATATTGAAAAAATTTAGAAACCGCTTTGAAGCTTAGAGGGGCGATTCTGGTTCTACTTAAAGATAAGGAATTGTCCTTAACTTTAAAATTAACGAATTTTTTACTGTCATCTGAGAAAATTGGAATCACAGTTAATGGAAAAGTCGTTAATTTTAAGGTTAAGGACATTTCTGCTATCAGCCACTAAAAATAGAATCGCAGTTAACGTAAAAAAATTCATTAAAAAATTTAAGGTTATCGACATCCGCAAGAACTGAAGTCGCAGTTTAGGTGAAAAAGAAGTTAATTATTTTTAAAAGAACAGGAATCTTCCCCCTTTATCCATTAAACTACCAATACCTACAGCTTTTAATTCACTAGGTTATCAACAACAGATATAGTAACACCCTAGTGAGAGAAGATAAATCAAAATTGAAACGATGCACTTTAGCCATATTGACCATGACCAGATTCTCTTTTTACTTTCCATATACTTTCCCAGTAATCTTTCTCCTTCACAAATTCTCAAATTTTGTCCAATGGCTTCTGATACTTGGATCTTTACGTGGACAGCAATTACCAGATTCTCTCTACCTTTCCACACACTTTCCCAGTAACATTTCTCCTTCACAAATTTTCAAATTTTATCCAATGACACCTGGAACTTTATATGGACAATAATGAACAGATTCTCTCTACCTTTCCACACACTTTCCCAGTAATCTTTCTCCTTCATAAATTGTCAAATTTTGTCCAATGACTCTAAATACCTGGAACTTTACGTGGACAATACGTTTGAAAGAAAACAATACCATTAATGCAGACCTTTGATCTTTTCATTGTTCCTTCTTCAACGCTCATAATTTGTCCCAGTACGCGTGCCACAGTTTACACCCCTCGCCAGTGAACTTTGACATTCAACGGTTGGGTAAGGTTAGCTTTTAACCC
This sequence comes from Limnephilus rhombicus, assembly GCA_929108145.2. Taxonomy (NCBI): domain Eukaryota; kingdom Metazoa; phylum Arthropoda; class Insecta; order Trichoptera; family Limnephilidae; genus Limnephilus; species Limnephilus rhombicus. Next base: position 50,759,249 of record OV815280.1, on the reverse strand, counting down.
TTACGTAGTAAGTTACGTACGTACTGCGTACCCCGTACATCGGGGTAGGACCTCCCTTTCCGCTACGTGCGAGACCGGAGGGACAGGAGAGGGATGGAGGGATAGCAGGCAGGAGGCAGTCTGAACCGCCGACCGGGACGCGGGATGTGAAATTAGGCTTCGCGGAGTCAACGACCCTCGATCTTTATTTAATGGCTTGGGGAGGTATAGAGGGGGTTGCTAGTGGAGACAAGGATGAAAAACTCACAGCTGAATCGAGTGAAGGGAAGTCTAAAATATAAGTGACAGTGAGGACGTGCGAATATGTCATATAAAATAATTGAATCGATAGAGATAAACGGAAGCTTATGCCCGCTTGAGTTGAGCATACGGCTCAAACGCATTCGATGTGATCAACGCGCCCAAGTAAAATTCGGTTTAAATTTTGACATTTAGTTGCGCGAATTAACGTCCGTCTCTTGGGAGGGGTTGTATCGTAGAATTTAAGTTGATATACAAGCCATACGAAAGTCCTAATCGTGTTTAGTTATTATTACATCAGGGGCCCGTTGTTTCACGTACTTGAACTTAATAGGACTTTCACAGAACTTGAAAATCTTTGAAATTCGATGAATCGTTAAAATTCTGTGAAGTAGCCTTGAATTTTTTTTAATTTTGACGTGTTTAAAATCACAACAATATTGGTTTACGCAAGCCAGAATTCACTTAATTATTCATTTGAAGTCACTCAAATAACTTCACTCTTTTTAGGGTGAATTGACTGTATCAAAAAAAATTTTTTTTTAGGACTATGAAGGGTAATTTTACGTTCGTTCAGCTTTGATTAATGAGGGCGGTCGTTCAAGTTTAAAATAACTATGCCCACATCGTTTAAAATTTCTTTCCATATTTAATTTTTTTTAAATGTTGCATAAAATATTTGGTTTACAATTAAGTAGGTAGGTATTTAGATACCAAATCTGATGATTTCAGTGAAAATAACAAAAAAATATGAGAAAATTTAAAATACACTCTTTTGGACCCGAGGTTCATTATTCACGTAACGAATAGATTAGAAATCTTCTATATTATATACGTCAAAACACACAGTCTACTCTTTGACCTTAAGTACTGTTGAAGCGATCCAACTATCCCATGCCCAATGAATAATCATTAATAAATCCATTAACTAATTTAAGTGTAAGTACAGTGTTCAACCCTCTCTACCCTCTGACCGTGACATCATGTTCACATCCGAACATCCCAATTATCCTTCCTGCCACGTCTTCCTACCCAGTGTGCTAGCCCGAGTACCCATCAACGGTTTCCAGTATCTTTTACGTGGAACATTCAATGTGGGGACATCCACCGCACACAAATCACCGCGGGGTAAAATGAAATAATTTTGTACAGATAATAATTTAGTATTAAAAACAGTTCTGTTAGGTTAGGTTAGATTAACTTGAAACTTGTAAAGTAATACAAAACGTTACCATTAAAATATTTTATTTTATCTATTATAGCGCGATGAATGTTCCGCAGTGAATCGTAGGCGGTGAATGTACCTAGAATACCAACCTACAGATAGATATCGCGGAGAACCACGGAATCCGACCCTCGAGAACCTTGCGAAGGTATTCCTCAAGGGAGGAGGGTTGGACCATTGTTATAAAAGGTTGTGAATGGGACAGCTGAGGGTTCGTGGAAAGGAATGCAGAAAATGAGAATTGCGATCACATGTTTTTTTTTGCTTATCTGTTGTTCAAAGTGTAAAGAATTCAATTTCCAGCACTCTGGTTTTGGTTATGTTAACGAAAACGTACTGCATTCGTTATAAAGTCTACATAGTTCAACATCATTTATATGAAAAGTAAAAACGAAGTAATATCACATACCTTTTTCATTGAAAGAATTGTTCACCGCGTAAAAGTAATTTCTCGAAGCTATATGGAAAATCAGCTTACCTGGAAGAAAGAAATAAAAGATTATAACTTTATTCTTATGTTAGCAGTAATCTTACATTATTTCTACGTTTTGTAAATTTTAAACTTAACATCCCTTTAGAGCACATAAATTATCCGTCGTTAATGAATACTTTAAATATTCCAACATTAGAAAACCGACGAAAAATAAACGACCTAACTTTTTTATTAAAATTATTAAACTCTAAATTCGACAGTTGTGAACTCCTGCAATTAATAAATCTACATGTACCTACACGAACAACTAGACAAACATTGACATTTTATATACGTACATCTCATTCGAACTATGATTTACATTCTCCAATACAACGTTTGCATAGTCTTGGTAACAAATACTTAAACAATCTGGATGTATTTGACAATAATTTGAACTTAGCAAACTTCAAACGCCATATGTGCCAACTATTTATTTCTACCTATCCCGTAAACTAATGAGAACAACAATTTTAAAAATTACCTACTTTATGTCAACTACTATATTTTATGGACTATATTTTGTTTCTTATATTTTATGTTACCTGTATTTTGTTAACGCTTATATTTTATGTAACCTAAATTTTTTATTTTATTTTTTTTTAACCCTTATATTTTATGTAACCTATATTTTGTTTTTAACAAATATAATGTTACTTGTATTGTGTATTGTATTTTGTAAACCCATTCTTTTCACTGTAATTAAAAAAATGTACTGCATTCTATGTAAAAGCCCTATGGGCGTTTAAATAAATAAATAAATAATAAAATAAATTAATTAATAACTAGCAGAGATTTCACCACACTCAGGGATTCAAAATCTACTCCTTTACCGCATACATTTTTGTACTCACTGATCAGAAATCCTACGTAGAATGCTAGCTTTAGAGTGATTAAAATAAAAATGAATAAAATAATATTTTGTCAATGGAAACATAAAAGACATCATCAACAAAGGCTTTGATATACTTGGACCCAAACCATCACTGAATGAAACAAATTCACGAACCTTAGAAGGAACTCCGTACCTAGATTAAATTTGATTTGAATACATAAAGACGATATTTACTGGCCAACTGGGAACAGATAGATTGTTTAATGAATAGAAGATAACAGAAAAATGTATTAAACAGCTTATACAAAATGATCTAAAAATTTGATATATTTATAAAAGTACTAGCTTTACTAGCCGGCTTCATCCGAGATTTAAACAGATCTCTGATTGAACAATTAGAAAACACGTAACAAGCTACATGTTGTCTTCAAATTATTGAACCAAAATGGCAAGATTTGGTTGCATTTATTTCAAAATTAACAAAAAAAAATTGTAAGAATAATGCCATATCAATGCTTATCTTCAAGTGTTGATCCCTAACTACATATCTGACAACTTCGGTTCCAGGGGAGATAATAGTCGACCATAATATCTACTGAGTACATGTACCTGCCTATCCCTAAAATTAGGCAGCCGGAAATAAGTACACAAATGTATAAATGTATTGTTTAAAAAATTTACAGAATTTTAACAATTATTAGATTGAAATTACCATTGGGATGGTCGTAGATATTAACACTTCAATTAAAAATGTTCGCAGCATGCGTAAATCATGTGCCATGACGTCATATTATGGTGAATAAAATTAGCACATGTTTTCTTTGTACCAGTAGAATAATTTTAAATACATTCTTGCTTGTATTGTTTGCATTGTATTGTATCATAGGAATACTGAGAGAAGGGCTCACAGGCATACTTAGTTTGGGGGCCCCTTTCGAAAGTCAAAGACGTACAGGAAAAGAAAACACTAAATAATGTGTCCATCATTTTATTTTATTCATGTTTTTTTTTTTTTTTTAGATGAGCTCCACACAGGAGGCCTTGAGGAAAATAATTTCCCTCAGGGCCTATGTCATCTTTGAGGATGCTGTGTGGAGGGTTTTTTTTTAAGGAAAGGAAGGAGAGGAGAGTTCTGGGAAGGGAAAGGGTTTAAGGGGTGGGTAGGAATCTGGGGTTCAGTATGTCCTGGTCATCCGCCTCCAAGACCTAGACAAACCTCACCCCATGAACCCGGGCACCCCTGCTAAATCACCAAACGTAGCGAAGCACTTGGGGTGACCTATGGCAGAGGTGTTGGTTATCCAATAAAGGTTCCCGGGGAACCATTTCCATCCATTCCCGCCTCCCAAATTGGGAGGCGGGAATGAGAATGTACGAGTATTCATCAATTGCTATGTACGTAATCTAATTGTGATTTGGAGATTTATGATCATGTAAAAGTACTCATTACACAATTATGTTTTAAAATATTATTTCACATTTGAAAATGTTAAATAAAAAAAATATTTTACCTAATACCAAGTACGAGTAGATACCCGTGAAACTATAACAACCCCAATTGGAGTAAATAACGAGAGCGCAGAGAGTGGTAAATGCGTTATGATTCTTATTAAAGCACTGAAAAGGGAGGTACTCGAAGAGATTTAATGATTAAAAATAATCCAAATCTTTTGATTCCCAATCCAGTCATTCGCTTTTCAAAATCGGAAATCTTTAGACAAAACTTTGACAGACAAATTGACAGAAAAACACGAGAGGAAAAAAAAACGGGTACGCACTCTCGGGACCCCCTCATTTGTATACCCAAACAGCTTGTTATCATTCCCTCCCTTAACTTCAGGCACCGCAAGGGGTGAGTTGAACAAGCGGGAAGAGGGAGGAATTCTTGTATCGAACTACGTAGATTTTCAAAGTTGAAGATTTTATGACGTCTTTTATTTGAACCGTAAAAAAAGTTCTTCAGAGTTCCTTACTTTTCCTCGCGTTTTTTCACAACGTACGATGGATACAAGTTGTTCTATTTAATTTAGAAACTGAAGTGACTCGAAGGGAAATTGCCGCAATGGGGTTTTTTCACATAGAATCAACGAATACCGTTAAAAGTATGTGAAGATTTAAATTTAAATGTTAATTTAATTTTATGATTCGGATCCTTGTAGGTAGATACTAAAAATGGGTAATTTTAATATTATCATTCATAATTGTTGATTTGAAAAACTGCACATTCCGAAATGGTTCCAACTGGCTACGCCGTAATTATGACAAAGAAACCGCCACTGACTGGTAAGACCGCTCGTCACCAACGTGGCCCGGCATGACGTCAACGACGCCAAATTCACGAATAAAAATGAACATGCGTGGTGTTGCAAAACTGCGGCTCCACTCTATTAATGCTGTTTAAGGTGCTGCAGAGCCAAGCCAAGCCTATGCCACACACTCGAAGGACCAGTCCCTAAACTACGTCAACCGCTGTGTTTATACGGGACGATTAAGTTTGTTTTTTTTTTTTTTTTTAATATTTTTTATTCCAGTTAAAAGAAAATTACATTTTCACTCATTTAACTAGAAATAATTATACAAATTAAAATAAAGTAAATATTTGAATACAGCGCTATTCAACATCATTATTTTGTTTATCAAGAATAAATATTAATAATTTTTTTTTAAATTTACCCAGCTTCTTTTCGTTTTTGTCTTTTGTGAGGCAATTATATAAGTTGCCTCCCTCGTAACCAATGGATTGTTTACCATAGTTAGTGTGGATGGTGTTTAAATGTATGTTATCGTGTTGTCTCGTAAAGTGTTTGTGTACTTGGGACGTTTTAATGAATTCTGTGTTTGCGTTCGCCAAACCTGATGCAACAGTATTGTGGTTCGAATGGTTCGAATCTGGGCTTCTGGAACATAAGATAAGCCCAGATTGGAGTATAGGAAACAAGGACTCACTCGTCGCAGTTGGGACTACACGTCTCCAGGTTCTGGATGCTCACAATCAATCCACAATCTTCAATTCACAATTCTTTAAAAGGATGTGTTGAAGTTCACAATAATATAAATTGGAATAGGAATTCGCAATATTTCTTCCGCAGTCGTTGTTATGTTATAGATAGTCCGCAGTGTCTCAGATATTATTTTACACTGATAGCTAGCTTACTTCAATGAACAAGTCATCTTTTAAAGTTATGTATTTTTTTCGCAACAATTGCATCGATGGGAAAATTAGGTAGGTGAGATAATTGCAGGATTTTATTGAAAATTTGCTCTCCACAAAGTTTTTGCGAATGCATACCTACCAATCACATACTTATTCCGTGAACATGCCGTTTTGGCGGCAAATCGAAAATGACACATTTGAAATCGTTGTAGACAATTTATTCGTCAACATAAAAATACCTTCAAGTATCGTAAATTTAATCCAAATTTTTTCGTGAATAAAAAAAATGAAAATACCCTATTATTGGTGTTGGATTTTTTTCCAGAAATACAAGTTTCTTACCTTTACCTGAAGATTGTTGACCAGATGTGTGTGTTAAAAATGTGTCATGTTATGTTCAAATAAAAAGTTTTAATTGGCCCGATCCTTAATTACCTACAACGACATGTTACTTCGACATAACTAAGAGACTATTACGCCTTTTCTCCGCAGAAGTGGGCAGAGAGGATTGAACATCACACAAATCTGTCTTGACACACTCTTTGCTTCATTCAAATTCATAAGCCGTCTCATACATACTTAACTATTATTCTAAATCTGGATATGACCCGATTCAAGCATTTGATTCACTTGATCGTACCATGCCTTTCTCGACGTCCTAGAATTATTATAATTATTTTTTTAATGTGAATTCTCTACTAGTCTCAACTGCTCCAGTGTGACTATTCCCAATTGGGGTATGTTGCAGGGCTCCACTTGAAGGTAGTGAGGAAGGGAGGGAGATGGGATGCCATTTCAAGCAACCAACGTTTCAATTCTGAATGGTGACACCAGGGAGATACTAAGAGATTCTTGAACTCTGGAACGTGCCGCAAATACACTATATTTTAAATTTTTTTATTTATTTATTTATCTATAATAAAATATATTTACAATGGTTTTATTTGTATGCCTGTCTCACTAGGGTATACCTGTGTCGAGACAGGGTTATTAATTGACAAATTAATTAATTGTGAAATAGGACAAATTAATCAAATAAAATTTAGCGCCGGGATTTGAACCCGCGACTTTCTGATTGCTGGTCGAGAGCTTTACCAATCGCTTTGGCGTCATATTATTAATGTCTTCTTAAATTTATATTATCTTACACTCTTCTATATTCTTTTCAGAACACATAATTGACGTATTAAAAAACCTTTTATAGTGAAATAAAGTCATGAAAAAACTAGGTATACTAGGTTAGGTTAGGTTTTAGAGGTGACCGGACTACACAAAAGTCAGTAAATATGATGGAAAAAATTGGTTAAATAGATTACGTTAGGGTTTTGGGCTCTTTTTCGATTGTTTTTTTTTTTTACTTTTAATGAATTTTCGAGGTGTTGCGAATGAAATGAAGAGGTGTTGAGTTGACTTGATTCTGAGTTGGCATGGAACCGATTTTAGGCTAGTTATTTTCATTAATTTAATCACTTCATATCACTTTTCAAAGGTGTTATAATTTGTCATGGAACCATTAGCGCCTCCCACACGCACACTTCGGAGCGACCGAGTCCCGCACCACTTCAGGCCGCCGCGCATAAAAGTCTCACTGTGAATTGCGCTGTAAACATATCGGTCTTTACTTTTCTGCGCGGCGGCCTGAAGTGACGCGGGACTCGGTCGCTCCGAAGTGTGCGTGTGGGCGAGGCTATCATTTCAACCATTTTTTCTACGCGGTACAATTTTAATTTAAAAAAAAACGAGTGTGCTTTCGACCACACGACTGAAGTAAAACTTCACTAACATATAAAAGAACATTGACATTGACATCGGGGTGACATATAACCATGGGGTGACCTAAGATCCTGGGGTGACCTACGACCGTGGGGTGACCTACGGCCTTGGGGTGACTTACGACCTTGGGGTGACCTACGACCTTGGGGTGACCTACGACCTTGGAGTGACCATCCTTATCCTTATCCTTATCAGTCCCCAAGTGAAGCGTGCGTATAGGCCCGACCGTTCGCCTTGACATCGATCACCGTTAGCATCGATTACCGTTCGCATCACACTTTTCGTAACATCACACTTTTCGTCACACATCACCACTTTTCGTAACGCATTCACCAGCTTACTCTCTAAGTCGAGCGTGCGTAAAGCGTCGATGACACAGGGCTAGTTTACAAGCTATACTATCTGGGAAATTCACTATCTGTTAGTAAACTCGCCCAGTGTCATCGTGTCACTTGCTAACTAGCAGCAACTAGCAGATTGTTGACAATCTACGAAAAAAAGTTGAAAGGTCGTCAACTTTACTCGCCTACACGCTTGCTCCGCTTGCTCGTGATTGGTTTATTTATGTTTCCAACATGGCTTCCGATAAACAGCTGTTTTCGACTGTCAAACATTGAAGAATTAGTTCAAGCAGTCGTCGTTATTCTTGTTACTGGCGCTATCAGCGGCCTCAGTTTCCTACGCTTCTGAGCGAGTGGACAGTTTTGTGTGTCATCATGACAATCTCACTCGCCGATTTACCCGCTTTTAGATAGTAGCTTGTAACTCGCCGTGTGTCGTCGAGGCATAAAGAAGTTTCACTTCAAAAATACATGTGTACGTCCCCAACCTTCGTCTAACTCCTCGGACAAATAGCGCAATGGTCAGTTATAGTGTCAACAATAATATTATGTCGACATATTATAACATTTAAACTACATAAAGATCCCCTCGTTTCAAGCTGTACGCGTCTCCTCTCCTTTCATAAGTTTCCTCTAATATCTAGTATGCGTCTCCACACAATGCAAGACTAATGCGTGCTGCTTCACAAAGAAGAACGTGCATTAGAAGGCATTAGAAGAATTTGTATCTCAGTCGTAAATCATACAAAACGTTACGGGCCGCTATGAAAAGGCAACTCTGAATAGAGAAAACTTAAAATCTTGTTTGACTTCATTGAATTTTCAAGCATGTTACGTTTATTGTAAAAGTAACGCAATTCTACGTCGTATTATATTGAAAGAGACGACAGTGCATCACGCTCTAGTAAAGTGATATCTATTAGTAGAAAGATTTAAAAATACTTGAATACTCTTCCAGTTTACATTTAGAAATTTACAAAGAAAAAGTTTTTATTAATTTTTGGGGATCGCTGGCAACGGTTAATATGCACTTTTAAAAAAAAAAACCTTTTGATTCACCTTAATTACATTAAAAGGCAACTATTTGCATTGGGGGAAGTGGAAAATATTTCATTCTAAATTTCAAATTAAAATTAAAATTAGCTTTCGTCTTGTGAGATTGTACGCCAGAATCACAAACCATGTTACACAAACCTAGCGTAGCCGCTAAACTACTTGAAAACTGGGATGTTTTTCTTGCCTTGACGCGAGTAGGCGTTATAAAGGGGCACTTTCTTTTGTATCACAAACCATGTTACACAAAAATATTTTCCACTTCCCCCAATGCAAATAGTTGTCTTTTAATGTAATTAATGTGAATCAAAAGATTTTTTCAAAAAAAAGTGCGTATTAACCGTTGCCAGCGATCCCCAAAATTTACCAAGTTTTTTTACTACACATACTTCTTTTTGAAATAAAACTTCTTAGTAAGCTGGTGAATGCGTGACGAGAGGGTTACGAAAAGTGTGATCGGGCAAGACGAACGTTCGGGCCTTTTCGCACGCTCGATTTGGGGAGTAAGCTGGTGAATGCGTGACGAGAGCGTTATGAAAAGTGTGATCGGGTGAGGCGAACGGTCGAGCGAGGCGAACGGAAGTTGAGAGGGAGATATAAGTTAGTGAAGTTTTACTTTAGTCGTGTGGTCTAAAGCACACTCGTTTTCTTAAAGTGAAAACTTCTTTAGCACCGTTGTGATTTGAAACTAGATGAAACGAAAAATAAACACAATAAAAAGAGACAAACACATACATCGATAGGATTTAGCCCGCGAGAGAAAGAGATAGTATAATCGGTCTCCTCTTTGTGTGGTGCTTTGTAGCCTATCGGTATCCTCTTTGTGTGGTTCTTCGTAGGCTCTCCACTCTTATCTACTTTAGTTTTCTGAAGGTTTAACTTTTACCGCGTGTGATTTGTTTTTTTTTGTTTGAGAATTCCTCCTCCCCAGGGATTGAAAGGTGAGCACCGCTAATGGCGCTTACACCTGAGTCAAATCCCAATTGGATAGGATCGAGATTTATTTCGTATTTTGACTGCTGTAATTTTTTTTAAACAATGTGATCCAATTTCAGAGAAACGTGTGTATATTCGCATGTGTATGCGTGATTGCCACCAGAAGTTGATGGAATGTTTTTTTTATGGATTATGAGTTTATCTGCCGAGTTTCAGTATGTTGGGAAGTGGGTTAGTTTCCAATTCCAAGATTACATTTCATTCATTCAAGAACACGAAATCAAAATTCAAAATTATTTAAAAATACTCCAAAACACACATTTTCTAAGACGCTCGAAACACAGCTTGCTCTATAAAATTCCAATTATAAAAGGAGTCTGGAAACTCGTAGATCAAGCAGGAAACTGGTGAATGTGTATCGCATTTGGAGTCAATTTTGTGCAAAAACTTTTTTTTTTATTTGAGCTTCTGTTTTAGAATAAATCGAGTCTAAAGTTGGATTTTTTTGGTCAAATTTGAAAAAAAAATCGATTGCTAGGTGGTCAACATCAGTAGGTCTGGCATTATGAAAATTGCACAGATTCCCTTCCTATCCCTTTGTCTATTTTACTATTTGAGTTTGCAAAGCGTTTTAATAATATACTAAATGAGTTTACTGAAAAGCCAATTAATTAAAATGAAAAAAAAAAAACTTAACGAAGTTTCAAAACAAAAGAAATCTCTTTGTTTTAATAAGTTAGTTAAACTCAAATATTCAGGTTGGTTATTATTTTTAATTTATAAACTAATGTTTAAGACAAGATTTTTATGCATAGCACAAAGGGTAACAATTATTATAAGCAATAATTGTCAGCCTGAAACACTCATTTTACATTAATAAATCTTCCGAGAAATAATCAGTAATTGTTGAATGAAACACCAGTATATATTGAATTATTTGGCGGGTATTAGATAAGCCGCCATAGCTCAGTGGTCAGAGCATCCGACCGGCAATCAGAAGGACACGGGTTCAAGTCCCGTTGGCGGCAAGTATCTTTTCTCGGAAGATTTTTCAATGTAAAATGAGTGTTTCAGGCTGACAATTATTGCTTATAATAATTCAGGTTGGTATTTCTAAAGTTCCGAATCGTTTCATTCTTACACAATAAATCAAGCATAACTAAATAATTGAGCGCAGCTGTAAAAACATTTAACAAATTTCTTGATGTAATAAAGTTGGGTACTGAAAAAAGAAAAACACTTTTAAGTAATTGGAAAACTGAGCTTTTGAAGTTACAACCTTGCTTTATTCTGAATAATGTTAGACATACACATTTTGTTCATACTTCCTAGGTATTAATAAATTCTACAAATGGTGGCCAAAAAATTCCGATTGCAATGATGTTGGCCTTCTGAAATAGTTTATTCGTGTGTAAATAATTATTATGATTCCTGAATTAACTTTTAATAGTTCTCGACCTAATACGGATTCTAAACAAAATTCCTTTATTTATGGTGCGTCCCCCATTTGAACATCTATTAGTGTCAGCTTGACCTGTTTAAACTCAACACCTCTCACACTAAAATCTAATGGGCGAACACAGCAGTTTATCCAAGCAGTTATTCTCTCTAAATATGTACATAATTTAAGTTGACTGGTTCTATGTACCTCTCTCCCCCAACCCGTCACACCAAATACGAAGTATTGTAAATTATTAAAAAATATATAATCATAATAAACAGAAAATCTTCAATATGTATTTTTCTAGGTATGACAAAGTTACTATCAGGGCAGATGGATGCAAGATACCAAGATTGTGGAAATCCAAAAAACCCCCAGTAGACCAAGCTGAATAGTTCTTGGTATCCGGTACTTGACGACTAAACCAAAAACTTTACATGCTGCATATACATTTGAAAAACGAGATCCGAACCGAGACGAAAGGAACGAAACAACCGGGAACGTGTTGTAAACACACATTACAACACAATCTACACGATGGATTCAGTAACGTTCTCAGAAACATTGGCTGAAGGTGAAACTTGAAACCCCGCCAATTTCACCATTTTACAGGCATCTTCAGATTGAAACAAATTAAAAAAATAGTTTGATTCCTGAAATTGGTTTATTATTCATAATATTATTCACAAAATGTTGAACTCCTTGTAGTTACTAGTCATACTCATCGGTAAGAGTGAGAGACCATCATTTACAATCGAAAAGTTGCATGAAATAGCTTTAGCCGCGTTTCATAACCAGATATTATTCATATTATAGACTCACAATATATCTTAAATAAGGGATACCGTTATACTACTAGTTTTGAAAGGATAACACATAAAAAAATAATAAAACTGCTTTTTTAACGCAGTTCAAAGACAATATATGAGAGCATACTACAACTCTATCGGAAATTAGATTGCGTCAACGCGAATAATTGATCCAACATTTCCTACACTTAAATGCCATCGATTATCAAATCGTTGTCTCCGAGTGATTGACCTCAACAGATCGATCGACTCAGCATCAATAGCTGTACCACGGATCGCGGTCTCATCAAAACGGTATTGCCGATACCTAATATGGAAGCCTGCGCAGAACTGGCCAGCAAAAACTAGTCCGTCATCGACCAGAAGACTTGTCGACAATGTGAGGAGATTCTTGAACTTGAAAAATGATACAATGAGACAGCGCTTGACAAAATTGATACAAAAGACATTTTGAAGATGGAATTGCCTGATGGGATAAAAAGATGTTGCAACGCCCGTTATTTTTTGTGCAGGTAAAATTAATTTTCTTTTTAGTTTATTGGTTTTTTTAAAGAGGAAAAAGATAGGTAACGGTAAAAACAAATAAGAGAAGTAAAACAAAATAATAATGATAATGGATAATTGATAATTTGTAGAGCACCATTGTTGTGAAAAATCACCTCAAGGGCACTGTAAAACACTTTTACAACATTCATAAATAGGTTTTTTTAATTAAATTAACTCCATACAGAAAATAATTCCCCTCAGGGCCCATTTCATCTTTGGGGATGCTGTGTTTTTTTTTTAATTAGCTCCACACAGGAGGCACCGAGGAAAACAATTTCCCTGGGGGCCTATGTCATCTTTGAGGATGCTGTGTGGAGGGTTTTTAAGGGAAATGAAGGAGAAGAAGGTATGGGAAGGAAAAAGGTATGAGGGGTGGGTAGGAATCTGGGGGTCAGTGTGGTCAAGAGTGACGGACGTATGAATCTATTCCTCACACTGCGATGCAAGGCGAAGGGTCGGGAGAATCCGGCTGGAGAGGTCAAAAGGCCTACTTCAATCAGTCTCCTCCGATCCAGCCCGCCACGCAGTGGTTGGGCAAACGTATCCGCCACCAAGACCTAGACAAACCTCGTCCCATGTGTGGAGGGTATTTTTAGGAAAGGAAGGAGAGTAAGTTCTGGGAAGGAAAAGGGTATTAGGGGTGGGTAGGAATCTGGGTGTCAGTGTGTCTAGGAGTGACGGACGTATGAATCCATCCCTCCCACTGCGGTGCAAGCTGATGTTCCCAGAGTGTACAGCTGGAGAAGTAAAAGGGAATCCCTCAACCATTCTCTCCCAATCCGGCCTGACGTGGGTAGACGCATCCCCCGCCAAGACCTAGACAAACCCGGGCACCCCTGTTAAGTCACCATACGTGGCGAACAACTTGAGGTGACCTATGGCAGAGATGATTCCGTACCCGCTTCCCAAATTGTATATAGATAATTGTAGGTAGACAACTATAAAGGTTGTAACAGCACGTACCCGAAGAATTGTAACCAGCGATTCCTGAGAGATTTAGAGTAAAAAATGTCGATGTAATTTTGCTGTCCGATGATTTTTTTTTCAATTAGATTGTTTTCGTTTAATTTTATAAAATTTTGCATGTTTGAAGCGCGCGTGAAGTTGAAAGGTTGTTTTTATTAAATTTCCTTGAATTCAGAAATAAATAAGGAAGAAAGAAAGAATAATATTATGCTGGAAGAGGTAAAAGTTATTATTTGGTGTGGCATTCTTTCACAGAAGCCATATCTGTCACCGGAGACGTTGGTTGACAGGACCAAGAACTGTCAGATAAAAATATATATTCGACTCGTAAATAACAATGAATCGACTGGGGACAGGTGCCGTTCCATAGCAATGGTGTGGTCAATCGACCACGTGTTGAAAATTCATTTTATTCAATGTTTTTTTCATGAACATCTCGCGCCATTTTCTTTGTAGAAACGTCCTCCTTTTCTCTCTTGAAAATAAAGAGAATGAGTGAGAAAATAATTAAAAATATTAATAACTCCGTTTCAAAAAACTCTAGAACTTGAATTTGATTTTGCTATTTGGGAGGCGGGTATGGGTACCGCCGCTTAGGGAACCATTTATTGGATAACCAACACCTCTGCCAAAGGTCACCCCACGTGGTTCGCTATGTTTGGTGACTAAGCAGAGGTGCACGGGTTCATAGGGTGAGGTTTGTCCAGGCCTTGGCGGCCGATGAGCCTGCCCTTGGTGGGTAGTATCGAGAGAGACTGATTGAAGAAAGTATTTTACCCTCTCCAGTCAGAATCTCTGGACCCATCACCTTGCACCGCAGTTGGAGGTATGCATTCGTACTTCCGTCGCTCCTGGACACACTGACCCCAGATTCCTACCCAACCCTCATACCTATTTCCTTTTCAGAACTTCCTCTCCTTCCTTTCCTTAAAAAACCCTCCACACGGCATCCGCTAAGACGACATTGGCTCTGAGGGAAATTATTTTCCTGAGGGCCTCCTGTGTGGAGCTAATGTAAAAAAAATTACAAAATTGGAGCTGATATTGCAAGCAATCAAATTTAGACAAGCGATAAAGCCTGTAAAATATAAATATATTTTTACTAAAATTTCGCAATATTTTATGTTTACTAACGATGTTTATTTAAAGGGTAATTTTCAGAACGTCTCTAAAATTGACAATGTTTGTTCTTTACTAGCTTCACAAATACCACAATACATATAATATCCCGTATCCCGTGATATTTCACGTTTCAGCACTTCTGTCCTGGCCGCCAACACAGGCTGTTGATTCTTCTCAGCTGAACAAAACTAACCTTCCAACGGTGATGCCCCTGGGAAGACTCACTAGGTTAATTATCGCAGAAAATGTTGATATTTTCCACATTTCCTACAACGCATTGAAGCGTGCAGTGTTATTTAAGGTTTATCTGTGTGAATCTACAAGTAAATTTTTTTGTCCCACATGAAAATGTATTTATTATGCTATATATTATATTATGAAATTATCGCTTTTGAAAATAATGAACTACACTACTTTTTATACTGTTTTTGCAAATAAATATACGTTTCGAAGTAGGATACTACCGAACAGTGAGTCCCGGTGATATAAATTTAAAAAGATTTTCTGTATAGAATTTCAAGGCAAAATTTACTTTTTTCAGCTTATGGCTAATTTTACGTCATGAGCTACGGAGTTTTAAAATATAAAATTAACAGTAAAAAAATAAAACAAAACGTTATATTTTTAAAATGTACAATGCCAAAATGTTTAGATTTTTATCGTGTTATATATTTGTGGTACAAATATGTAACTTTAGAATAAAATACTTTTATGAAAAAAAAAATCGTTATAAATATAAAATTATGAACTACGTAAACACACTAATGCAGTGGTTCTTAACCTGGGTTCGATCGAACCCCAGGGGTTCGGTGAGTCAGTCTCGTGGGTTCGGCGGAGGTCAAGACACACCCCCGACTCATATGATTCGGATCGTTTTCCAATCAAGAAGGGTTCGGTGAATGCGCATATGAAACTGGTGGAGGTCAGTACCTCCAACAAGGTTAAGAACCATTGCACTAATTATTCAATTTAACCGTAATTTAAAGTGAGGCTATAGAAAACATAATGTAAACTAGTACCTAACCATTTTTTTTTTAAATATATGAAATACTTTTTTCTGAGTCATTTCGGTGCTATTAAAAACATTTTTGAAACTTCTGCATGGTTCCGTGTCAACTCAGAATCAACTTAACTCAACACTTCCTTGCAAAGTCATTAAAAACTAAGAAAAAGCTATACAAAAACAGCTCATAACCTAATCCAACGTAACCTATTTAGCCAATTTTTTCTTCAGAGGTGTTGAGTTGATTTTATTCTGAGTTGTCCGTTCACTTTCTGCATATTGGTTACCCAACACAAACCAAAACCTACCTTATTAAGGGATTATTTAAAACCGTCTTATTGATAGCGTATATTATTAGTAAATAAATAAATTCTCGTATAGTCAGAAAACTCGACCAACTTATCCGACATATAGCCACCATTTGGTCCCAAGACAAATCACCAATCAGAGGCATGCCGACTCCCTTTAGAGAAATAATTTATTTATTTATTTATAATTTCTCACCATACATGTGTTCTTATTTTTTTTTACATACAAAAATATTAACCTCAGCAGCCTGTATTGAGGTTAAATTCATAAATTTGAGTGATGCATTTACACACAAATCACTAAAATACAAAAAAATCACTAAAATACAAAACACTACATCCAAAACACTAAAATATTATATGCGGAAAGTAAGAAATAACAATATTATATTGGTGACCAGATGGGTAATTTGTAACAATATAGACCATAAAACAAATCCTTAATTACTATACCCACCAAGAAACAAAGGTAGTTCAAAACAACTAGGGTGACACTCCGGTTTTGACAAATGGAACTCAAATAATATCTAGTTATTTAAAAAAAATATATATATACCTATTTATTTAAAAAACAAATATTTAAAATATAAAAAAAAAACAAATCATTAAAAGTGATGAAAAAATAGCACGTAACCTAACTTATTTAACCAAGTTTTTTTTCCTTCACTTTTAAAGACTTTTCACACGAATGATGAATTTGCACATTGTTAAGTTGTCCGGTCACCTTACTATTCATTGGTTCGAGTAACGTATTTTAAACACATAAATCGTTAACTGAAAATAAACATTGTCCTGTGAATGGTGAAATACTTCTTTAGCTTAATTTCTTAGCGTTGTTCAGTAAAATATAAGAAACAAAAAACTTAAAGGAAATAATAAAACCGGCTAGTAAAACTTGAATAATATTCACAGCTGATTTCTATTCTTTTTTATAGTAAGCATAATATTTTTCAAGTGATATCTTCTTGAATGACGTCTGCCAAGTGTGAAGTGTTGCCAGAGCAAACACCATGACGAATATTATGCAAATTGGGTAGGCAGGGACCTACCCGGGAAGTGACGGATACGGGGGGGAGGTAGCAGTAGCTACTAGTCACCGACCAACCTACCTGGCAACCCTACCCATCATACCGAGGGCGTGCTTAGGCATACGTAGTAGGTACAGGGTAGTGTGCACAGTGTGATTTGCCAGCGGCTAGATATGCTATCTGTTAGATACGTAGCGAGTGCGAATGGCAGCCGGTTGCTAGGAAAATAACAAGATGCGGTAGGGAAAAAAAAGTGTTGCAATTAGGAACTAGAGTGAAAATATTATGGTTTAAGAAGACATAATACTCTGAAATGAAGTAGGAATCTTAAAACTACGTAAGGTGGCATACATTAATTACGTGGGCAATTTTTCTTCCAATCTAGACCCCCCCCCCCCTTGGTGGGATAAATTTGGGCCACTTTTCAAGTGACGTGAGATTTTGCTGAATCCCCCCCCCCCCCTTTTTAGCTCACGTAATTAATGTATGCCCCTTTGAAGAAGTCCCTAATCCGGATATGTTGAAGCTACTTAAGGGCCTAAATCTTGTTCATTAAGGTTTCGTAGTGAGCATTCAAAAATAAGAAGAAGATGATTTGAAAGGGATGTATATATATCTAAATATTAATGTTATAGGGAGCGCGCTTGCATTAAAAATGATTATAATTAATATGCCTAAGCCAAAGTATGTAAATAAGCACGGCTTATTTTAGAAATAGCAAAAATTCTAGATAAATGTCTTTAGAAACAGTACGAATTTTTTCAAAGAACATAAATATTTAATAACAGAACCAGATGCATTTTTAATAATTTTCGGAACAAACTTTGCGATTTTTTTCTATTTTTTTTACATTAGCTCCATACAGGAGGCCTTTAGGAAAATATTTTCCCTCAGGGCCTATGTCGAGTTCGGGGGTGCTGTGTAGAGGGTATTTTTAAGGAATGGAAGATCTGGATAGGAAAAAGGTATAAGGAATGAGTAGGAATCTGGAGGTCACTGTGTTCAGAAGTGATGGACGTATAAATCCATTTCTTCAACTGCGATGCAACGCGATGGGTCGAGAGATTCCGGCTGGAGAGATCAAAATGCCTGCCTCAACCAGGCGCGGCTGGCCCAAACGTTCAATAGTGCGCCGAACCGCCAACAAAATTGAACATTTTACAGCTCAGCGTGTTCCTGTTGTAATGTTGAAAATAACAACTAATTACGTATTTAAATGCATGAATTTTGCCAGAGATAATAATTATTGCAGCCGACTGGAGTTCTTTTCCCGCGCGCTAAGAACTAGGAACCTACGTACATACCATTCGGCGCGTTTCGGTCAAACGCCCCGTTTGGGAATTCTCATTTTGTATGGTGCTCCTACAAACATGTCCAGACCGTCAGAAAAACGAAATGTACCAAAAATCTGCTTCTGGCGACGCGGCGCACGGCGCTACGAAGTGCGTCGAAAACATCCGACGTATTCCGAAGCGCTCCAGCAAAATAGGTTTGAACGGGATAGTAATATTTAGCTTGCAAAATTCAACCACAAGTCAACGGTTGTTATGTTGGTTGTTATGTTTGGGATTTAGGGAACCTATTTGACAACGACATTAGTTTTTCAGTTAAAAATGACTTTTTATGTGTGTGCGTTTTAAATGCGCTACACCGGGTACTGGGAAGAAGCTTGAAGTTTATTTATTTGATTATTAAGGACCGAAGAAATTAATTTATTTATTCTCTATAAATATGGTAGCTACGGTAGCTAGCTGTGTGACCTACCAACAATTAAATTACATTATACGTGTTTGATTTATTGATAGGTGAACCACCAAACATTTTAGGCACCTGGCCTCAACCAGTCCCTCTCGATCCGGCCAGCCACGCAGTGGGTGGGCAGACACATCTGCCGCCAAAACCCGGACAAATCTCACCCCTTGAACACATTATTAAGTTATTATAAAATCATACGTTATTTCTTAAGATAATACATTTGCTGAACCGAATCTGTAATTTTGTTCTGTAATGAAAATAAAATCATAGTTTTTCTTCAAATGCTATTTAAGACCTTTGCCTAAAGATATTTGCTCTATTTTAAGCCAGTCGCGTTTTATTAAATGAGTCGTATAATTTCAATACCCGATATGTGCGATTTTTTGACAAAATGATCTGAGTATGACATCTTGTTCACATTTTTGCGAGGAACAGTCTAAAATAGAGTTTCAAAACTTCCCTTATCATGACCAAAAACCATGATAAAACAAAACCCGCTATATCATTCAAGAAGTTACTAAAACCCGCTATAAGTTATCAAAACCCGCCATAAGTTATCAAAACCCGCTATATCGGAATTCAACCAATCACGAGCAGTTATTTTGCCAGGATGGTAGGTGTAGAAACACGCCCCTCAGGTCAGTTGAGTTTCAAAAGTCTCTATATTCCATATAAATCACGAAGTGAGTATTATTTTATTTATCCAAATTACTTAAATATTTCTAGACATACATTGAAAAATGAACACTTTTCGAATGTATATTACTCCAATTCATTATGTAAAAAAATAAAATGAATTTAATTATTTACGCTACAGATGTGACAGTTTTTGCGGTTTTATCCGAATCAGTGAAAGTTGATATAGTGGGTATAGAAATTGAACGACTCAAATATTCTCGCAATTTTCGCTTAATTAATATCGGTTTTTAATATTAGTGCCCTCTCTCTAACGTTTGTATTTACGTAACTTCCGATTAACTCTATCATCGACTGCATTAAATTACAGGAAGATCTTTATAGACTTAATGACTACTGTATAAATATTCATCTCAACATGAACACTTCTAAATGTTGATTACCTTCACTAGAAATAAAATTAAATTTGACCATAACTATCTTATAGCCAGCCAATCACTCAAAAGGGTTACTCAAATTCGTGATCTAGTTGTTCTACTTGATAGTAAACTTACATTCGAGGCACATATTAACATGATTGTGAAGAAAGCCCTTAGAATGTTAGAATTCTTATTCCGTATTGGAAAAGAGAACATTCAAACACTTAAAATATTGTATTTTTCATATGTTCGCAGTCATCTTGAATTTGCTTTTCAGATATGGAATCCTCAATATCAAATTTATATTAAACGCATTGAAGCCATCCAAAGAAAATTTGTCTATCATTTAAATTTAAGGTTTAATAACGGTTATCGTGACATAAACAGCTCGCTGGACCTTTATGGACTTAAATCATTAAAAATTAGAAGAGACTCTGCAGATATAATATATCTTCATAAAATTATCAATGGTGTTATTGATTGTTCGCCCCTTTTGGCTGAGATTAATTTTAGAGTCCCAGGTGTTAGAACCAGAGAAAAACACTTTTTCATCTTCAAAAATGTTCTACTAATCTCAGACAAAATGCTTTTATATTCAGAGCATGCAATGTATTTGATAAGAATTTTAATAATATAGACATATTCTCATGTAATTCAAGTTCCCTTAAAAAGTATGTCATAGATAACAATTTGTCATAGATAATTATTTGACCGTGTTGCAAATTATTATGTTATTGCTGTGAATTTACATGCTTGTCATTTGACTTACTATTATTGTGTTCACTCTGGGTTGTAGGTATGTACCTACATATTATTATTATTGCTGTTGTGGAGTGAGAATAGATTTCTGACTCTGATTACTTTATGTTTTGAAATTTAGTAAGCAGATTATTAGTTTATATTGTGTTTTTATATCTTTTTTTTCAATTTTCAAGGATATAATTTTGTTAACTTCTTACGAGTACAGGACCCTTACTTTTTTTTTTACTTTTTAATTATAATTTTAATTACTCATGTGAAAATATGTTATTGGATACCTATTATGTGTATTATTAATGTTATTATTATAAGTGTAAAATATCTGTTGATTTTCCTTAATAAATAAAATAAAATAAAATAAAGTAACACCCTTTCAAACCACATTTTTCTTTTTCTTGAACGCTTCTTACGGACGCTTTATTTTCACAACTCCCACTCATACTTTGGTATTTTGAGGTTTCATGGATTTTTATTTCAGTCTTCTTTCATCCTTCCTAACTCTGTCAGTTCCACGCCTCACCGCCTAACGTACATAGAATTGCCTACATTCGTTCTTACGTCAATAGCCTTACCAGTCCCCCCGCCTCTCGTTAACATACGTCCTAAATACACAAACTCATCCACTTGCAATAATATACGGCAAATAAAATAGATCGTTTAGTCAGTCGTTGCTTCAGAAGCCTGGGAAGATACAAATACCATAAACGACTGCAACACGAAACTTCATCCCTGGATCAACGTTAAAATGTTATTAATTTAGTCGTGACACCGTGTGCGGGACCTGTCGCGATTCCTAGTTTCTAGCCGCTCGTGATGTATTTTATATTCCGGTATGGAGGGCCAGGGGCGGTGATATCAAAGTTCCAAACCAAACATTATTGTTGGTTATGATCTGTGTTCACGTCTTGGATTGGTTTCAATAGTGTTACCGCGACAACTCGAAAAGTGGCATTTCAACACCCCTTTGAAAGGTCATTAAAAGTTATGAAAAAAATAATAATAACTTAACCAAACATTACCTATTTAACCATTTTCATAAATTAAATGAAAACAAATCACTTCGTAAAACACCACTATTTAATCAAAATTATCTACATGTTTCGAAACAGACCGTTTCTTCGTCAGGATAAGATTAATATTAATTATGAGGGTATAACCAGAGAAAACCAGAAATATGTCATTTTTAAATCAGATTTTAGACATATTGACTCTTTTCCACAAAAAATTATAAATTGATTTCGAAAGATTGTTCTTTTTTCTAGTAAACCCATGTTTTAAATTATGAAAAAAAAAATATTTTAAGTATAATAAGGTTACGCCATAGGTCGTTGGCAGATTTGTTAAATTTTCAGAAAAGATTTTGTATTATGCAACACCCATTTCAAATCATATAATCGTGCAGTAAAATAAATCAATACATTATCTGGTAAACGCATGTTTCAGAATTTTAATTTTAGTTTAAATAAAATCATTAAAAAATATATACGTACATGTGTTCTTGACGAAAATTGGTCTGTTTATGTATTTATTTGCGCACTTACTAACTAATATATTTCACATTTTTTTACATTCTTATTTTGCTTAGACATTATTGAAAAATGATAAATACTTATGATCAAAAAATAATTACAAAAAGTACATAATTTTAATAGTTTTTTCATCACGCCTTTCAGCATTTTTGGATGTAGGTATAAATTAAAGCAAATTTGGAATGAAATAAAATCAATATTGAGTTATAATTTTAAAAAGATGGTACGGAGAATAATTAATCATTCTCATTGGAACCGCCATGTACCATCATAAGAATATCTTTCGACGAAATGTGGATTTTCGGCCGCTGGCTGGTTAAACGCCCTTAAGATTAACATGTTAAACTTATTCTGACGAATAAACTTTTGGTTTCGAAACATGTATATAATTTTGATTAAAAGAATTGTGTGTTACAAAGTGATTTGTTTACATTTAATACATAATGAATAAAGCTAAATAAAGTGTACGTATCGTACTCATAGTTAGTAACTAGTTAATGACATCAACTCGTTGCATTTTATTGTCCCCATGTTTTTCAATTAATGAAAAAAGCATTTATTTTGAGTATCAACTTTTATTCAACAATCTTGATCATCTTGCATATTATTACAGGTATTTTTGCATTAATAACCTAAACAAATAATATAAAACAAGAAGCCATATTTTCCAAATGTCAAATGCATGAACAGCAAAAAATTAAATCAAATTAATAAAAAACTGAATACACTGAACAAATATTATGATACTTCTTTTACATTAGCTCCCGTAGAAAACCAATTTCCCTTGAGGCCTATGTCATCGTTGGGGATGCTGTGCGGGGAGTTTCTGAAGTAAAGGAAGAAGATGATGTAGGAATCTGGGGGTCAGTGGGTCCAGAAGTAACGAACGTATGAATCCACCCCACTGCGGTGCAAGGTGATGAACCGAGAGAGTCCAGTTGGAGAGGTCAAAGAGAGGCCTCCCTCAACCAGTCTCTCCCGATCCGGCCTGCCACGCAGTAGGTGAGCAGACGCATCTGTCGCCAAGACTTAAATCAGCCTCACCCCAGTATAAAGCAGTCACCAAACGTAGCGAACCACTTATGGTGATCTATGGCAAGGATAAACCACACACAGCTATGGATTTAATTATGGACTTACGTGGTTTATCCTTTAGGGCAAAGAAATGGTTCCTGGGCGGCGGTAACCGTACCCGCCTCCCAAATTGGAAAATCCATTTAACTTAATCAAACTCTAACCAACAATAACCTAATAGAGTAGTTTAACTATAACCATGTAATGAAATTGCAAATAAATTAATTTGGATAGGTTATACAAACATTATTCCATTAATGGGTGTCTTAATTAATGAAATAATGAATGGACAAAGTCTACAAATAATAGACAGTAAATAGTGTATTTAGCGTGTAATTACAATTGTAAAGGCCCGTGCACATGCACGATTAGCAATCCCAAAGGTGAATGCACAAAAGCCTTGACCTATCACGATACTTGTGCGAAAACTCTTCGATATATTTATGTATGTTAGAATCAAACGCTTCAATTCTGATTGTAATTCTAATGCACAAGATTCAATACAATATCAAGATTGAATTTTAATCATTCTTTGCTGTCATCGGTCAGGATCGATTATAATATAGCTACTCTGATAGTTGAAAGTAATGCTGTCCTTCATTCAACTATTAATTAATTTATTGACCCGTTTAATCACGGGAAACCAAATATGTCGCAGCTCACACAGGTCTCACATATATCGTTGTATCTCCCTTAATGCCATGGTCAACAAAATGATACAAACGGTGTTAGAAATAGAAAACTCCACGCTTTATATTCAAATCTAGAGTTTATTCATATAAAAATTAAAATGTGCACCTCTATGAACCAAAGTTTCTGATAGAAATTTGAAAAGAATGTAAAATTCTTTTAGAATTTTTTATTCATTATTTTTTTATGAAACGACAAAAATGAAAGGTGATAATAACGTTTATAACACACTTGCCTAGTAAAATATGTGCGAGTTTTTCTTCTTGTCGTTATTACTGATAGAAAAACGTAAGGTGAGCCATTTTTAAAACTTTTTTATGTTTGTATTAAAATTTTTAATTTTTCAAAAATTATATTTTCATATCTAGTAATAACATTTGTAAACGTATTTCATCAAATTTCAAAAACCGTTTTCAGTTTTCGGAAATATACAAAAATATTCCATTTATTTGGATTTTATTGCAAAGCGGAAATATTTGCTGACACAGTAGCCCGATTACTGAGAGGTTAAGCAAGTGCTGGAACCTACCCTGATGTATGGCAGTGAAGCATGAAACTGGCTAAGGAAGGATGAAAGTAGACAGAATGCAGAAGAAATGAGACCCCTGATGCGTATGTGTGTAAAACCACGTGTGATCGTCAAAGAAATGTAGAGATCCGCAAAGAATGCAAAGGCTGATATAAGATTAAGAAAGAGACGCTTAGATGGTTTGGGCATGTAGAGCAAATGAACGAAGAAAGGAGTGTAATGAGAACATATGACGCGAATTAGAATGGCAAAAGAATGGAGAAAAACATGCCACGATCAAGTGAAACAGAAGAGTCGGGCCATGTCAAGGGTCAGAATAACAGACGAGTGTGTACGAGACGATGAATGATTATGAATGAGGCGTGGAGTTGTTTAGCGGTCGTCCTATCTGTTAGTTAGTCAACATATAATTTTATTTACATACAACAGCGGGTAGTGAGTGGCCTGTCTTAGGCTTGTTGAAAAAGTATCGATATATCGATGTATCGATATTTTTAATTCAATATATCGATATTTTTAGCCGATATATTTTGATCCGATATATCGATACAAAATATCCAATATCGAAAATTGTATCAAAAACGATATTTTTTTAAAATTTAACTATAGTCACTAGAATCCATAACCGTATAGAAATGAACTCGTGACATCTGGCGGTTGAAATTTTAACTATTAATAGCTTACAAATCTATTGCCTTTGCATTAGTATTTGTGATCACTAATACTATCTCATATGTGTAGGTAGATACATAGAAATGCAAGCTATTTTTCGCCATTTTTTTCTAAGTCACTTCTATGTGTTAATAATAATAATAATAATAATTGGACAATTTATAAAGCGCCGTTTTTGTGAAAAATCACCTCAAGGGCGCTGTACAATTTATTAGGAATGCTTAGGTTCTAACTAATTTTACTATTTACAAATGGATACAGAAACATACTTAGAGAACGTACCCATACTACGTGACACGTTTAGGGGGGGGGGGGGTCTTCAAAATGTCACGCTCCATGCAAATGAGCGGCGGGTTGCTTAGGGTTTTGACCACCGGGGGGGGGGGGGGGGTTAAAAATTGCAAAAAGTTGGTCACGTAGTATGGGTACGTTCCCTTACCTTATTAGAAAGTTTATGCTTGGAGAAGATACGGCTTTGCACGCGGAGGACATTACAGTTAACACGCTGGACATTGCATGATTTTACATAATTTGCTACCCTCATCACTGTATTTATGAATAGATTAGTGGCAAAAGTAGAGTTGGTATTTATTTTTAAATACTGGAGAATTTAGGACTATTGGAGACTGTTGGTTCCCAATTGATTATTGACTATACCTTGTTCCAAACACGAAGTCCTTTTTGACAGATTAATATGCCAATAGAATGTTACTGAGACGCATACGAACTTTATATGCGTCTCAGTTTACATACAAGTTAGAAGACAGCTTTTTAGTTTTGATATTTTTGTAATTATTACCTAATAAAAATACCTTCATTTTTATCGAGATTTTTGTTCATTAAAATAATGCACATTGTACATAAAAATTACTATTGATAATATTGAGCCGAATACACTATTATTTTAAAAACGCAAAATCTTTTGAAAATTTGACCGATATATCGATACATCGATATTTTTTCCTCGATATATCGACGTCGATATTGATATTTTAATAAATATCGATACATCGATATATCGATTTTTTTTTCACTTTCGACATCCCTAGCCTGTCTCATAGAAGGATAGAAGATTCAATCTGATATTTAAAAAAAGAGAAAAGGTTTCGCATCTATATAATAAATAAATAAATAATATAAAATACCCTTAAAGTTTAACCTCACGACTTGCGCTACGTTCAACAGTCAATGACGCTATCGATTTGCTATAAACTATGGGGTGGTGTTTGTAGGGTTGTTGGCAGTGTGGTGTGGGGGGGAGGTGGGTGGCTGTATGACGGAGTAGGTGCCGTTAAGATAAACACGCCGAACACACAGGTTACCGGGAGTCTGTGCGATGTAGGTTTATTTGCGAAAAGGGAGGCATATTTGCGTAAATATGGTTAGCCTTCACCCCGCAAGGGCGGAATGCAAAAGCGCGCGTCAACTGCTGCGGAATTTCCAAATAAAAATACTAGACATGTATAATAATATTTATTATTGTATACACGCCCATGGGGCTTTTATATTGTTAGTGCGAAGAATGTATGTTTTAAATATAGAATAAGAAAGTAGTCAAATATAAAATAGAACAAAACTAAATACAGCAAATAGCTACGTATAAAATATATACTTATTGTTGAACGAATGGTCCCCCGCCCGAAGCTGGTCGACAGTGAACCAAAGAAAAAAAAACACAATTTTGTTCTTAAAGCTTTTTATTTAAAAAAAAAGAACTGCTAGCCTATACATTTAGGTTTTTAGAGATTTAAATAAGACATCGCGTGTATTTAGCAAGTCTCAATATATGTAACTACTTTTAACGTAGCACTGTAAAACGTAGCTGAAAATGAAGTATGTATTTCAAAATAAAAGGCATAAAGCACGTATTCTGCAAAAACTTTACAAAATCAATTTTGAGATAGGTACACACAGGCAAATTGTGTATATGTATATGTGCATGTCGATAGCATCAGATAGCATCAAATGTTTATTATCGAACTAGTTTGGAAACACGCCAGCAGTCCTCTCTTACCCCGCAAATTCCCTAAGATACCTACTGGGTGCGTAGCGACCATGAAAGTAGTACCGACATTTATTAATTTTGTTGAAATTTACACACGCCATTCAATTCGACAGTGTTCTTCTCGTGTTTATTTTTTGTTTCATTCTTCAGATTCCTAAAATTTTTTTTTTAAATTATCTCTACACAGGAGGCCCTGGGAAAAAAACCATCAGGCCCTATGTCATTTTTGGAGATGGCTTTATTAGGGTAAGGAAGGAGAGAAAGTTCTAGAAAGGAAAAAAAGGTATGAGGGGTGGATAGGAATCTGGGGGTGATCAGTAGTAACGGACGTATGAAACCATCCCTTCTACTGCGGTTCAAAGCGATGGATGGTTCGAGAGTCTGGCTGGAGAGGTCGAAATGTCTCCCTCGACCAGTCTCTCAGCCATGAACCCGGGCACCTCTGCTAAATCACCAAAAGCAGCGAACCACTTGGGGTAACCTGTGGCGGATGTGCCTCATCCAATAAATGGTTCCTGGGGCATCGGTACCCATACCCGCCTATCAAATATAGAGTTAAATAAAAAATATATCATAAAATAAAATTATTTTTGATTCATCCAGTATCACTGCACAAGCAAGGGTTTCTTTAAAGTGATTTACTTGTACCTAAATAAAAAACCAATAAAGGTGTAATAAATAACAAATATTCTTAAATAAGTGGACGACTGACCTTTGACTTTGAAGTACGGAAATAAAGTCGGAAGCATGATATGACCTGATCTTATTTTTATCCTTAAATATTCCACTTCTCCCGAAATGGTTTTGCAGGGTGTTTTCGTAATCCGCCCCACAATAAAGTGTTGGCAGGGTATTTCACGCCTTCACGGTTCGTCATAATAACGAATGACGATGTACGTAACGAATAACGAATTTCGCAGCCTCCGTAATAACGAATTCCGTAAGCCAGTAATGAGGCGAGAACCTCTAGGTATAAGGTATTCTATTGAGGTCTATATTCAATTTGAGAACAGAAGGAAGGAACCTATTTGGAGGCCATTCTGAGAGGTTTACGAGGATGCGTAAGTGCCTACCTTGCATAATGTATGGAAAACATTTTTTGTATCGGAATTTACAAAAGTGAAAATAAATATAGGTATTGGCACTTCAAGCAAATGCTAAAAATATGTATCGTGAAATGAAGTTTCCAAAATCGACGCTCAGTAAAAGTAAATGTTATAAATAAGCTTTTATGTACTCTCTATTCACAGAGAAGAAATTGCTTAAAAAGATAGCACAATGCTGATAGAAAACGCTTTGCAAACTTGGAGGAATATTTTTTCAAAGAAAGACAAATATTCACAGTTGAGAGCAGAATTTAAATACGGATGAATGAAGAAAAATTCGAAGCCGCAGAATAATTAATAGGTGTGACGATAGTTGATGTCAATCATCAGAAGTACTTCTTTTGGATGTCTGTGCGTCCTGTGTAACTCAGGGGCAATAACTCAAGTGTCATTTTCAAAATTTAAACTAATTGGGTAAATAATTCAGACAAGCGATAAAGTACCTACCTATATTTAATATAATATTTTGAACAAAAAACATTTTGGTCAGATAAGTTTTAAGATTTTCACGGCCAAAAGCATTTTCGTTATTTGTTTTTGGGGTGTTCTACCGGATCTGCCGGATCTGCCCTGATGATGGACACTGCAACGCATAACACCCCAAAAACAAATAACGAAAAAACATTTTTGTCATTTTTTAAATTGGAGCTGATTTGTAAAAGAATCAGAATATTAGAATTTTTGGAAAAACGTAATGAGTATAACCTCAAATTGTAATATTAAATCATTGAAGACAATATTAGCGACTCTCAAAACGAAAATTTGAAACAGAAAAAGATACGGACGCATCTAGAAATAAGCCTAGAAAATTGAGGAAAATTTTTTTGTTTCAAATTTTCGTTTTGAGAGCCGCTAATATTGCCGCTATTACATCTTGAGGTTTTACTCAAAAAGCTTAAAATTAAAAAATCATCCTAGATTTGCAGAAAAGTCAAGAGAGGTCGTAAGTTAAAATAAAAATGGATACATTTTTCCGAGACACTATCTAGATTGCATTTAGTTCAAGAAGAATCTTGTAATCACACGTAAAAGATACCAGCCAATGAAAACATGCGTTAAGAAAATGAAGAAAATGTTGGTAGTTCTTAGTCGAACGAGATACAGTTGAATATGACCGATGGAGATAGGGTCGAATTAGCTCAGCGGATAGAACAGAGCCCCCCTTTCCGATTTTTCTGTTTAAAATTTTCGTTTGAGAGTCGCTAATATTGTTTCCAAAGTATAAAAAAAAACGAGCGTTCTTAAGACCACACGACTGAAGAAAAACTTCACTAACTTATAAAAGAACATATGACATTGACATTGGGGTGACATATGACATTGGGGTGACATATGACCATGGGGTGACCTATGACCCTGGAGTAACCTACGACCGTAGGATGATCTACGACCTTGGGGTGACCTAGGACCTTGGGGTGACCCACGACTTTGGGGTGACCTACGACCTTGGGGTGACCTACAACCTTGAGGTGACCATCCTTATCCTTATCCTTATCTTTATCTTTATCCTTATCCTTATCACTCCCCAAGTAAAGCGTGCGTAAAGGCCCGACCGTTCGCCTCGCCATCGATCACCGTTCGCATCGATTACCGTTCGCATCACACTTTTCGGAACATCACACTTAACGTAACATCACACTTTTCGTAACACATCACCACTTTTCGTAACGCATTCACCAGCTTACCCCCCCAAGTCGAGCGTGCGTAAAGCAGTTTTACTTCAAAAAGTAAGGTAACTTACTTCCCGAAACACACCTAATTTTCTATATTTAAAGGTGCAAGTATATTCTCCCCTTCCAATTCCATAAAGGAACTCATTTGATGCTAATGAACTCACAAATTCCGTCACATTAAAGAGCTATTTTCAGACACCACCCAGAATATTTATGTTTTGGAAGTGGAATCAATCATAAAATATAATATCTAACTTAAAATATACCGAGTACTAACACGATATTAGATTATTATTTCTAATGGCTTTATAACAACGTTACTATCAAATCATGAAATATAATTATTATGTTCTCCGTCGGTAACTCTGAAAATAATAAACAAAGATAAAACAGTTTTCCGTAAATAGAGGCGCCAATCAACTGTCAAATAAATTGTAACACTGGCGTTTGATTGTTGTTGTTCATACTGTGGGAATAAGAATTTTACATTTTTAATTAAATTAACTTCATAATAGCGATGCTGTGAAGCAACTATTCTCACATTTTTTATTTAAATAATAAACGAATAAGACGTAATTATTATTGTATATAGCCACTAGCCACATGGCACCATGAGTTTTGAGATATCAGCAATTGAGGTTACGAATTCCTTTATAAAATTGATTTTCAATTAATTGTTTTAGAATATTTTGTAGTACGTCACAGGGATTTGGATTGTCTCCAACTCGAGACATATTAAATAAATGGCTTTTGCATTATTTCTTTTTGTTATATTATTTTTTTAAATTTTGATTTGCTATTTTAAATTAATACGGTAATGATTAAAAAATTCAATATTGTATTTTATACTGCGGAAAGTCTTATAACTTCGTATGATTTTATTATTTTAGTAATAAACTAAATACCAAAATTTAAAAAAATACAATACTGCATCAAAAATATACATCTTCGTTGAGGCACTACCACATTACTCGTATATCATTATAATAATAAAACGATGCAGTTAATATCTTAAAATATTTTAATAAAGTAACTCAATTACAACATTTTTTAAATTTTATTTATGTTACTGTATTAAAGTAATAAATAATAAAAAAATGATGCATAAAACTGTATTAACTAAAAAACTGTCATTTTTGACTTAGCACACTAAGTACTCATGTTGCGATATTATTTGTAACATTAACACTAGAGAACACGCGTGGGCTACATATGTAGCCCTGGGTATTATTTTTGTTCATAATTTCGTGAAATCACGTGATTTAACTTCGAGTCTCTAGCTAAGCTCCGATTGGTTTTTGCTCGACGCATTCAGTGTGGCGTGAGCGATCGACGCTGGCGCACGTGCGAAAAATAACGATTTAAAGTTGTTGGGCTACGTATGTAGCCCATGCGTGCACTGGCGGAACACAAAGAAAGCTTGCTCGAAATGCTACAGGCGTATATTTAATGATCACCAAATTTTAATTTGACCTTATGTAATGATCACCAAATTTTAATTTGTCGTTCGAGGAATGAAAATTTAATTTTTTTTTTAAATCTAAGAATTGAACCAAAAGTTGGTTGATCTCAAATAAGTAAAAATTATGTGATTTTTTGACAAGTCTGAAGTTTTGTTAATATTTTAAGTTTAAGAGAGAGAAATTTTTTATTTTTTTTATTTCAGTTTACTTAATAAATGTCATTCATAATAATAAATGTGTTTTATATAAAAATTAAACGATTATCTTTCAGTATATTTCAATTTAAAATGGGCTACAAATGAAGCCCACGCGGGCAATAATGAATGGTTTAGGGGCGCGTGTACCGTAGTGTTAAACGAAATCTCCCGTAATTAGCTTATATGTGTTAGAAGAACTCCTCAATTATATTTCAATTCTATTTCTTTTTGTGTGGATACCGCACAAGAGTCCCAACTGCTCCCGACTGTCCGGAGTCAGTGTTGTGATGCTAAAATAAAGGGGGAAGGAAAGCTATCTAACTAAATTTTGCAGATCTTATTTGTCACGGCTAAAGCCATTTCCAGCAACCCCAGCGTTTCGATTCTGAATGGTGGTCTTTAACCAGGGCCATAATGAGAGTGTCTAACAATCCGAGAGCTGATAAGTTTTGATGAAAAGGGTAGCAATCTGGTTCCAGAACGATGCATCTCTAGGGAGATCATTAGAATATTCGGCCCCTTAAAATGAACGATTAAATATTGAACACATTTTAAAAACTAATTTTAGTGGGGTGACAACTTCCCAAAACCTTTAATGGAGTCCCTTATAAAAAATAGATTTAACAAGAATTTTCTAATTACAAGTTACGGAACATCTAAAATCATATTAAGAATAACACCAGATACTTCGAATAAAAATTAATCATTTTATATGCAAGAGATAGACGAAGATTCATAGCTAATAAAACATCAAGAGTATAAAAGAAAACAAAATGCATGTTAGCATTTCTCCATAGAAGACATTAACTGAATTTTACGATGCTCCTAACAAATTCTCAACATCCACAAAGCTTTTCCTGTCAAAAGCATTTTAAATTTTCCAAAGGGGGTCTCCAAATAGACAGATATAAATAATGCCTTCTAGAGACAAGACACAGGCATTGGTAGACGAGTTAGTGTGGTGTTTGGTGTTTAACTCTCCATGTAGTCAGAAAAGGGGTTGTTAATGCTAAACGAAAAAGATTTAATGCAACAGTTAAGATACAGTGTTGGGATATTTAAATTAATACTATAAATTTCACAATTTCAGACGATTTCTTCATGAATAGTTTGTTTTATTGTGTAATGAATATTCGGTATCCTCGATTTAATATAGTAATGAATCTAACGTATCGATAGATAAGACAACTGATTTGCCAAATGTGCACGGCTTTCATGATTAAAATCGGTGTACATGTTTGACTGCTAAAAAAACGTTGTCTAAGGACGAGTTGTTTTGCAGAATTTTAACCAATCATTGAGTTTCAAAGTTAAATTTCAAATTCTGTGGAAGTTTCATTCAAGTTCTGATATTATTTCAGTTCTGTGAAACAACTGACCTTTGATGTAATAATAACAGAACTTGATTAGAACTTTTACAGAATTTTTTATCTTTTAAATTTGATAAATTGATTAAATTCTGTGAAACAGCCCATCCTAAGAATCTCTACTCGTCTTTGTAGTGTATTGCGCGAACGATATTTTCCTTGAAGATCAACATATCCATTCCCATTACAATTTTCTCATTATAGTGCTGAAGACAATCAATGTTTCTAGGATTTTAAAACTAATCAACTTATTATGATAAACTAAGTACTTACCCAAATAGTAAGTAGATATTTAAAGCTATGTTATACAATAGAACTTTTTTACTCTTCAAATTCGAAGCAAGCTCCTCGCGCGGCGCTGTCTGGTTTGAGCTCCGAATAGTATAAAAAGCGGGAAAATCGCGCGCCAATGTGTCTGCGAGAAAAAAAAGATGGCAGACAGTGTTGCCACGCGACAGAGATTCATTCCCCCCATAAGTTATAATATTCTTCCCGGGGAAAGAGCGCCTGCCCACTGGCAAGACTTACGGCAGGGAAGCTGGGTGGCGTTTAAAATCTTAAAATAGACAAATGCTGCCACGTAGGTCCCGTAGGGAGAGGCAGATATGATTGAAAATGTAGAGTTTAAGGTTCTCAATGCTTATATTTACTTATTTCAGGGAAAATGGTATTTACTTTTTTTAGGTACCTAGTACAAATGTTAAAATAGAAAATAAAGCGGTAATGGAGGTTAATCGTTACGAAAATGTCTATCTTTAGTCTTCGTTTCATTGAAGGCACTAGATAAAAACCGCTTCAGGAGTTAGTTAACAAACCAAAGAGGTACATATTAATATGAATTATTATTTTTTTTACATTAACTCTACACAGGAAGACCTAAGGAAAATAATTTCATTTATGACCTATGTCATCTTTGGGATGCCTTGTGGAGGGTCTTTTTGAGGAGAAGAAGAAGTGAACTATGTCGTAGGAGGGAGGCAACACAGAGACCGGCAAATTGTTGCACAACCGAGCAGTGCAGCCTTTATTAAAATAGTTTGTGGTGTAATGGAAAGCGTAATCCAAGAGTTTGATAGAGTTTCGATTCGGCCGAGCCGTGGCAATTTTATTTAAAAATTTTCAATTTTAATAAATCAAATTTTTCTCTTAAGACGGTTTGTTTCACAGAATTTGAACTAACCATCAAATTTCAAACTTGATTTTCACTGCGAGGCTATGTTAGGCTGCGTTCAAGTTCTGTTATTATTTCAGTTCTGTCAACAAACTTGCCCACAATAAACTTGACAATAAAACTTAAATTATGGAAATAAATGGAAAATTAATTTTGAAATTAGATAAATGGCTTCAGTTTTATTGGAAAAATACAGATTTATTAAAAAAATATTATCCTGTGGTAACTAACATCACGCCGTTTCCCCGCAGGGGTAGGCAGAGAGGACAGACCGCCAAACAACTCGATCTTGGCACACACTCCTTCCTCGTTCACGTTTATACATCATACATCGTCTCATACATGCTCTACTATTTTTTCGACTCTTCACATGGCCCGACTCAAGTATCTGATTCGCTTGGTCGTGCCATGTCTTCCTCGGGAGTCCCCGACTTCTTCTACCATTCACATTTATGACATATATTCTCCTTACACTCCTTTCCTCGTTCATTCCTTTCTTAATCTTACTCATTACGCTTACATCAGCCTTGCGTTCTTCGCGGATCTCCACATTTCTCACACGATCGTACATGGTTTTACCAAACATACGCCTCAGGGATCTAATTTATACAGCATTCAGTCTACTTTCATCCTTCCTCTGCCAGTTCCATGCCTCGCTGCCACACATCAGGGTAGGTACCAGCACTTCATTATGGACGGCTAACTTCGCTTCTTTGGACAGTTTTTTGCTGGCGCCAACGGCGTTCAGTCCTCCATTAATAGAGTTGCCAGCATTTACCCTTCCTTTGATATCTCTATCAGCCTTTTTTTATGTCATGTATGTTATCGAGGCTTCTGACTCACACAATGTTGTCATTTTTGCCTCATCTGTTTTTAAATTATAATATTATCATCTCCTTCTCATCCTTATCACCTCCTTCTCAGCCTTCTCATCTCTCTTACGAGAGATAGTTTTTATGTATTCTGCTAATATAATAAAGCAGATGTACTATTGAGTGAGGTAAATTTTGCTACGATGTATTAATAATTGTAGCTTTTGTACGTATCAATATTTAAAACCGATCTGAACAAACAGTAACAGTGTGGTCGATGTAAAAAAGTTATTCAGTACAAAGAAATCATTCTACTGTTATAACCATTAAACACGTCTCAGTACGTTTCACGGAAAAAGTTGCATTTATGCGATACACGAGTGCATAAAAAAGATACGTGGAAATCAGATCAACATTGTTTTTTATTGAATTTCACCCCAGAAGCAACTTTATAGGAGTGCAACTATGATCGCAATTTTATAGTTGTAAGGTAAACTCAATAGAAACTAGACAAAAGAAGTGTGTCAATATTATTGTGGTGTACTGCTTGCAGTACGCGTATATCCTATAATAATACATAGTGCAGTATATTATACTCGTAGTAACCAGTAACCATGTTCAAGTGCACCAACTGTACTGCACTGACAATGTGAAAGCGAGTCAAAGCGTCTGGTTTAGCTGCAATAATAATTTAAACACATCTGTTTGATGAATTAATTAAAATCACACATACTACTATAATAAAAGATGAATAAAAATAAATTTAATATTTTAAAATACACTAAATAATCTTCTTCGTTTGAACTCTATCTAGTACGTGGATTTGCTTTGGTTTTCAAAACTGGAGATCATTGTGGGAACAATTCAGAGAAGCGATACAAAGTAGGTGGGATTTTATTTTATTTCAATTTATTAATAATTCTAAATTTGAAATTTGTATTTCTTATATTTTAATTTATGACAGATGTCATAATTTTTTAAGTTTACTAACGGCGTTCATTCGAAAGGCTAATTTCTGATCTTATCTAAAATTGACAATGTGAAATGCACAAGTGTCCCAAGTGATTCCGTCTGGGGCCAGTGAGACCGTGGCTATCCCAATTGGGGCATGTTGTGAGGTTGAAGATAGTGGGGAAGGGAAGGAGATGGGGAAGAGAATGATAGGGTAGCTGGCTATTCAGATCTGGCCACCAAACACGGTTAAAGCCATTTCAAGCAACGTTTCATTTCTGAATGGTGGTCTTGCACCAAGGCGATACTAAGAGTAACTCCCAATCTATAACGGGCCGCAAATATACTATATACTATTTTTAATTAAATAATTGTGAAATAATACTAATTAAGCAAATAAGATTTGCACCCGCGACCTTCGGATTGCTAGTCGAGAGCCTTACCCCTCGACCACGGAGGCCGTCAAATGTGGTAGTCAGTATAATCTAAAATCTAAATCATCCACTTATTAGTTATTCTTGCAGTTTCAGCTTTTTTCACTAGATGTCCATAGCTTAGTTTGTAATACGAAGTTCTGCGATATCCCAACAGATGACTGCCAAGATGGATATCACAAGAGTACCACCTACAGCCGCTAGTGTCTTAGGTACGAACACGGACATATGAATATATCTGGACCTGCCCTAAGTGATAAAAACGTATTATTTTCCCCTCCCCATGGAGCCAGCTGAAGCTCCTCCTTGGAGCCAGCTCGCTCCATAGGGAGGGGAGAGAGCCTCGCTTGAATCTAAAATATGTGACGTCATCATTCTTGTCCTGAACAGCGCGGAAGTAACATCCATACATTTTTCGAAATAACACGCCAAAAACGGTAGCTTGTGCTATACATTTTATCCACATATATATGGACATAGCGAATGTGGGCGGTTCTCCAGTGTGCTCGTCGCTGGTTACAGGGGTAAATAAATTATGAAACATTTGTAAAGTGTCTTAACTAAACACGGCAACAAAATATTGCTATGTGAATTGGGGCGAATCTTTTCGGGGCGAGCATTCGGCCTTAGCAAATATGTTATTAACGTGGCAAGCAATTCGCGCTCCCATGTAAAAAGGTCTATTCATTCAAAGCAGATTTTGCTTTTAAGAACTAAATGGTGATATTATAATGCGAGATGCCTGTATACTGTCAGATTGATTTTTTAACGAATCACAGTCATTTTTCCTCTCTTCGCCCCCCATAGTTTGGTTTTACCCCTCATCTGTATGTTCTGGTCTATGAATTCTGATGTCTATGGGTACGAAAGATTAGTATGATGGCTGAAGGCTTCATTGAGATTGGGCGGGCTCCGTCCGCTCGCCGTAGCAACAGAACTACTTAGAGTCTAGCCCATCATCCTTATCAAGGATGTGCATTCAGTTGAATATTCATGATAACTAAATAAGCCAACAAGGAAACCTTCCAACCTTTAACTTAATAGGAAGATACCCAACATATCTCAAGTTGTCTAACTATTGGAAGTCAATAGACAACACATTATATGTAAATTATGCTTCAAAGCGAACTAAATCCATTGTGCAAAGTATCAAGCGTTCTGGCCGAGTTCCCGGCAACGACTCGCCGCCGATGGTTCGCGAAGAGTGAAGAGGTAATGGAAAAACCGACACTCCGACAGCCTCTCCCGCGAGAGGTCCGGCGTTTCATGTTTACGGCCCGCGAAACCCGTCAGAGTTCTTTGAGCTGTCCCAAGACATTGTACGCGAGGCGGTTAACTGTCGTATTTGATGACTGCAGATCAGTGATTTGACCGCACAGATCACGAGGGCTGCCAGACACGGTTTGGGAGATAAATTACAATCGAAAAACACGATTTAATTATCTTAAATACAAATGTTTAGGTAAAGCAGAGAATCGTGCATTAAACAATGCAGGATCATTCATTTGAAAAGATTTAATTTAATAATGTTATTATGCAAGGATTTTAGTTTTTTATTATTGTGACAGCTGTTTCGGCCTACAACCTGCAATGTTACAATATAACAATTACAATGTCATTTTCATCCTGTGGTTAGATCACTTTGAGATGACTTATTTATATGATTCTAAAATTCAATTTTATAAGTGCCCAAAATGATTTTTTACCTCTTACACCGATTTACTGATAAAATAATTGTGACAATAGATTATCTATTTTGAAAATTGAAGGGCTGTCCAGAGAGAATGTAACGCCGAATAATAAAAGTAAAAAAAACATGTCAGGTCACCAAATACCACTCCCATTTTGAAAAAAAAATCCCGAACCAAAAGACATTGATGTACGCAGCAATTAAAATTTTTGGCGAATTACCAAAGAAAATTAAATTAGAAGAAATATACACAAATTAAAATTATGAGAATACGTCATTAATACGCATGTACCAGAAAAAAATTAATCAGCGATTACTGAGCATATTTGCAGTAAAAAATGTAGATGACATTTTGCTGTCTGATGATATTTATTTTTAAATAAAAACAAATATTTTCCATCAAAATTACAACTACGTTTTTTTACTTCAATATGGTATCGCTGGTTAAACCCCTGGTATCGCTGGTAGGTGTGGTTACAACCCGTAGAAAGGGGTTTTTAAAATATATACATATGTACATGTATGTATATAACCTTTTATTTATTAAAAAACCATAAATAAAAAAGCAATTAAAGCTAGTATCAAACATATTTGGATTATTTCGTATATTTATTGAAATGCTAATGTCTCATAATATAAACTTTAGCAATAATGTTGTTATCTGCGCACCAACTCTTGTTAAACTTTCAAATTTACTTCCCTTGGTCTTACTTTAATATTATCTTTTGCTTCTTGTTTCATAGAACAATTAATATTCATATTAACATAAACAGCACATCTCTAAGTTCGGCTGCTTATATTATTAGTAATTACTTCTGCGATAACAATTAAAAGTTATAAAATATTACAGTTTATTAAATTTGTTTATTAAGACTGCGTAACTGCGTATGTCTATAGTACATTTCATACAAGTTACAGGTATATTAAATTAAATTATTAAATGATTATAGTACCTATTACTCATCCATAGAATATCAGTAGGTAATTTCCCCTGAGATGTGAACGGTTCATAAAACTTAACTAATAAATGTATGAGTAATAGTAATAAAAATGAAAAAAGTCTGCGGAGCATGGACATATGAATATATCTGGACCTGCCCTAAGCGATAAAAACGTATTATTTCCCCCTCCCCATGGAGCCGGCTATAGCTCCGCCTTAAAAAATGTGACGTCATCATTCTTGTCCTGACCAGCGCGCTGGTCACATCGCACATTTTATGAACAAAAGTGAGAGCTTGTGCTATACATTATACCCTAATATATGTGAACGTAGCGAATGTGGGCGTTTCTCCAGTGAGCTCGTCGATGGTTACAGGGATAAGTAAATTATGAAACATTTGTAAAAGTGTCTCAACTAAACACGGCAACAAAATATTCCCGTGTGAAAAAGATGTATATATGATAATAACGTGGCGGGCAATTCACGCTCCCATGTAAAAAGGTCTATTCGTTTAAAAGCAGTTTTGCTTTTAAAAACTAAATGGTGATATTATAATGCGAGATGCCTAGATACTGTCAGATTGATTTTTTAACGAATCAGTCATCTTCCCCTCTTCACCCTCCATAGTTTGGTTTTACCCCTCATCTGTATCTTCTGGTCTATTAAATTTGGATGTCTATGGTGCGGAGAGAAAAAGAGAAATATTGAAATCAAGAATTATACGTTCACGAATTGTATGACTGTTAATAAAAGTTAAATGAAAAATTGAGTTTGAGTAGTTTTAAAATAATTTGTTTCTATCACGCTAAGAAATTTAATAAATTAGTTTTGTATATTAGCAAGAAATCACGAAAAAGTGTGGTAATTTTTCGTAGTGGATATAAGTCGTGATTGCGCTAGTAATTGGCGATTTATTTGCTGCATTAGTGTTGGTGGCTTCTATATGAAAAATTGTGCCTGGTAAGCCTGATTGGAAATTTTAAACCAATGGCGGATAGCAATTCGGGACTGTCTATTTATACAGAAATAACGGTTCCAAGGCAACTCCTCAGAATCAAGTCAACTCAACACCTCTATGAAAAGTCATTAAAAGCCATGAAAAAAAATAATTTAAAAATAGCCCATTACTCTAACCCAACATAACCTATTTAACCAATTTCTTTTCATCACTTTTAATGACTTTTCAAAGGAGTTTCTGAGTAGTCCGGTCATTGTCTGCCTCCCTTACAATTATGGTTAGAAATATGATCCTAACGGTGTTACGAAGAGAAAATACCACGCTTTATATTCAAATCTAAACGTTTACCACAAAATAATTTAAATGTACACCTTCATGAAACCAAAATTAATAGGTTAACTAGTGATTTTTTTTATGAAACTTAACTTTACTACCACATAATAATTGTTTTTTATATAATTTTTTTTCGAATTATTAAATTTTAAAGCGTATTTCATCAACTTTAAAAAAATGTTTATGTAATAGTTTCGAATGCGTTCTGAAATATTCCATTTATTTGGATTTTATTGCGAATCGGAAATATTTTGACCTACGACAATACATGCGCGAGGCCTGAGGGGATAAACGTTAAAGTCCTTATTTATAAACCATAAAACACAGAGCACGGATAATTAGTAACATTAAAATAGTTTATTTCTTTACAGGTTTTGTAAGGATTTAATAAGTGTGGTATTTCACAGCCAGTCACTAGGGTCAGGAAGAAGTAGCACCTTTCGTATTATTCTGTTGTTCACAGACACCGAATGACGAGTCTTTGAACTTTGAGGAAGTGAGACGGAGGTGGGAAATACTTGCCTTTATTCAACAACTGTGGAACTTAGAACCTTTGCTCTGAAGAGATAAAATAAATAATAGTAATATACAAATCACTCAACAGTCGGCAATGGTCAAGTATTGTAAAAGAAAATCTGTAAAGCATGGATTTCGAAATATAAATTTTTTCGCAAGAAAAACCTATTAATGAAACGAGTACTGAAAGACGATGGACCGCCATACAACTTTGTCTTGTCACACATTCCATGCTTCAGTTACATATGTAAGCCTCATTTATTTTTGGAGGCCCCAAGGAAAACAATTCCCCTCAGGGCGTATATCATCTTTGGGGATGCTGTGTGGAGGGTCTTTTTAGGAAAAGGAGCAGAGCACATTTTGGGAAGGAAAGGGGTATGGGGAGTGGGTAGGAATCTGAGGGTCAGTGTGTCCAAGATTGACGGACGTCTGAATCCATTACTCCTACTGCGGTGCAGGGCGATGTTTCGAGAGAGTACGGCTGGAGAAGTCAAATGGACTACCTCAACTATGCAGCTGGTGGGCAGACGCATCCGCCACCAAGACCTGGATAAACCTCGCCCCATGAACCCGGGAACCAGCTGGAGTGACGTATGGCAGAGATGTTGGTTATCCAATAGATGTCCCGGCCTCCCAAATTGTATACATAGGTAGGAAGTCTTTGAACTTATGGGATGATGCAGCTCAATTATTTGATAATTTTTAATTACAATTATTTTTAATCAAAGAAAATTTATATGTGCCGTCAATTCATTTAATTCGATTAAAAAAACAGTAGATACCCTTACCGCATTTTCCGTTGTTAGTATTAAGGTCAAGTAGCTGATTGTACGTAGAAAACAAAGTGAAAGCTTACCTGGAAAGAAAGAAACATATAATTAATTACATTTCAATAAGCTTTGAAAATTATACATATTAATACACTATTAACCCATGTAAACGCAAAAGTCGTAACGTTATAACGATTTTGGTCATACCTTCAAATTAATAATTAATTCAAAATGAACTCCTTAGGCCTCAGGGTTAGAGGGTCAAAATATTTCCGCTTTAGAATAAAATTCAAATAAATAGAAAATTTCTGAAGGTATCCTAAAACTAAAAACTTTTATAGAAAGGTGATAAAATACGTTTTAAAATTTTACAAATCGAAAAAAATATAATTTCTGAAATATTTTAACGTTTGCATGCAAGCATAAAAGTTTTAAAAATGGCTCACCTTACGTTTTTTCTAACTAAAATTACTGATAATAAAAACAGGTAAATATTTTACTAGACAAATATATTGTAAACATTATTGTGACCTCCTTTTTGTCGTTCCATGTAAAAATAATTAATAAAAAATTCCCATATTCATTTTTTTCACATTGCGATCCGAAATTTTGCTTTCATAAAGGTGTACCTTTTACTTATTTTGAGGTTAACTTTTAGATTTTAATATAAGGCGTGGTGTTTTCTCTTTCTAATAACGTTTATATCACATTTGTCACTACGATAGTAAGGGAGATACAACGATTTCTATGAGACATATACGAAAAACACTTCGCTCCGCTTTGATTATTTAACAAAGCAAAAAATTTACGTGATTCATAAGAAAACTTACTTAATAATAATAATATTTGGCTAATTTATATAGCGCCGTCTTTGTGAAAAATCACCTCAAGGGCGCTGCACAAATAAGCATTAAAAGGAATTAATATTACTGGCTTACAACTAAGATTTACAATTATAACTAGTGACTTACATCTAGACACTTATTTTACTTCATCAAGGTTTACTTAAAACTAATTTCAACAATAGACTTAAAGGTGTCAATGGATGGGCAATGATCTAATTAGAATAAATCCTATTAAAAACTTTGAGATATTAATTATTTATTCAATGGAATACTTGGAGCAGGTGGATGAGTTTGTGTATCTGGGTAGTATGTTTACGAGAGAAGGGAAGGCTGATAGAGATATTGAAAGAAGGGTGAATGCCGGTAACTCCATTAATGGTGGACTGAATGCCGTTCGCGCTAACAAACAACTGTCAAAAGAAGCGAAGCTAGCAGGCCACAATGGAGTCCTGGTACCTACCCTGATGTATGGCAGTGAGGCATGGAACTGGCAGAAGAAGGATGAAAGTAAACTGAATGCTGTTGAAATGAGATCCCAGAGACGTATGTGTGGTAAAACAATGTATGATGGTGTGAGAAATGTGGATATCCGCAAAGAATGTAAGGCTGATGTAAGCATAATGAGTAAGATTAAGAAAGGGACCCTCAGATGGTTTGGGCATGTAGAGCGAATGAACGAAGAAAGTAGTATAAGAAGAATATACGACGCGAATGTGAATGGTAGAAGTCGGGGACGCCCAAGGAAGACATGGCACGATCAAGTGAATCAGATACTTGAGTCGGGCCATGTCAAAAGTCAGAATAATAGAAGAGAATGTTGTATGAGATGATGTATGAATGAGAGTGAGGCAAAGAGTGTGTGCCAAGACTGAGTTGTTTGGCGGTCCGTCCTCTCTGCCTACCCCTGCAGAGTAATAGTTAGTTAGTTATTCAACGGAAAGTCGACAATTTTTGAGAAAATGGATGATTTGATGTTTTGCGGTTTATTATATCCGTATGTCTCTTTGCAAAAATATTAAATTCAAATTTATTATCATAATTGATATTTAAGTCTAAATAATTTATGTTAGTAAAGCCAAAAAGTCTCCTGTGTTAAAGTTGCTTGGAGACGGAGCTACATCTTATTATCTAAGTATATATTTTTATCGTATGCATATGCTAGATAATTAGCATGTAAAAAAATTGTGATTATCTTATATATGTACACATTAAATAATCATGGCCCCAAATGAGAACCTTGAGGTACGCCAACGGAAACGGGAAAGAAGCTGTTAATTTTCAAGAGAGAGATGCAACAGCAAATTAACACAGAGTTATGAGGACCCCGCGATCGAGCGGTTAAGATAGTTTACATGCGGTCGTTCTCGATTGTATCCTTGAATACTGAAAATCTTTATCTCATAAAATTAAAGAAAGATGTTATAAAATTGAATTGAATTTTGCAGGAGTCCATTGAATGGTATGCAGTCCAAGATAGCGAGGAAACATGTCGCCGGGTGAATCGAGGTTACTCCTTATCTCCATATGAATACCCGTCTCGCCAAATGACCCGTATGGATTGAATATTAAATTTTTAGTCGATATTTCTTTATCTGCCTTTCGTACGTAAAATGAACGAAATATCGTCCGTGCAATGCCAATTTACCATTTAATTTTGGTAGGATTGTGGAAACAAGAGAAAACAGTCATTTAGAATCGTACAATGTCACAATATTGGGCCGAAAATTCGCTTCTCTAATATTTCGTTAACCCAAACACAACATATATTAACTGTGGTGTATAGGATTATGCATGTAGTTTTAATATCCTGATGTCTCTAGTATAGGCAGATATATATAGTTTTGAGGTGTATCAACAGCTGATAATTAACAATTTGGGAGGCGGGCAACCAAAACCTCTGCCATAGGTTACTCCAAGTGGTTAGCTACAATAAGTGACTTAATAAAGGTGCCAGGGTTTATAGGGTGAGGTTTGTCCGGGTCTTGGCAGTGGATGCGTCTGCCCACCAGCTGCCTGGCAGGCTGGATCGGAAGAGAATGGTTGGGGGAGTCCCTTCGACCTATACAGCCGTACCCTCTCGGAAAATCGCCATGCACCGCAGTGGGAGGGATAGATTTATACGTCCGTCACTCCTGGTCATACTGATCCTCAGATTCATAACCACCCCTCATACTCTTTTCCTTCCCAGAACTTCCTTTCCTTCTTTCTCGAAAAAGACCCACCACACAGCATAGATGATATAGGCCCTGAGGGAATTATTTTCCTTAGGGCCTCTGTATAGAGCTAATGTAAAAAAATAGGGAGAGTGTCGACTATCGTCGTTCGTGTCTAATGCACGAACGCTTAT
This sequence comes from Limnephilus rhombicus, assembly GCA_929108145.2. NCBI lineage: Eukaryota > Metazoa > Arthropoda > Insecta > Trichoptera > Limnephilidae > Limnephilus > Limnephilus rhombicus. The sequence goes on along the minus strand of OV815280.1, from coordinate 50,714,356 downwards.
GGAATTAGTCGAAGATAGAAGATAGACAGCGGGGCTCCGGCAGTGTTGGTTTCCCTAGCTTCAAAATAACGTAGTCTGGCCCAGTTATATATAATAATAATAATATATCTTTATTGAACAAAAAAAAATTAAGATTTATAACTACAAACACAAAAAGGATATCATAAGTACAGTAAAAGTATTCATTGTCATTGTAATCCTTACGATAACTTAAACGAAGCAACGTATTATCTCAAAATCGAAACTTGTAATTCAAGTGGTCACTAGGATTGGAGCATATCACATTTAAAAAAAATTAATTATAGTACGTGACTTTACATAGGTTGTCAGGCATATTGTTGACGTGTACAATGAGCACGGATATATCATTTTATTGCTTTTACAAAAATTACGAAGTGTAGATGTGAAAAAATTGGCCATTCAGCAGTCCTTTGTCCCCGGAGGACATAAAACATACAACGGCGAAAAACACTAAATGTGAAATGAAACTTACTCTAGCTGGATCGTAACACTAACTATTTACGATGGCAGAGTGATTGCGAGAGAAAGGAAAGGACGTAAAGAGGATTGGGTACCAATATGGACGAATTTAACATTGACGTTGTTTAACACGACGTAAATGTTGGGCATGACTTGTGAAAATACGTGAAAAATCATCAAACAACGTTTGAAAACGGCGCAACGACAAGTAACAAAAAAGGAATTTAAGATGATACAAAGAATTCATAATGACGTTTTGAAATGTGATTACTCCTTCCGTACGTAATTTCTATACAAGTAAATAAAGTCTTAATTCCATTTCTATCATTTAAACAGCCAATAAAATTTAAATTTAAATATTTCTTTATGCCCATACATCCTAGCATTTCGTATAAAATCTCGGAAAGAATACCTACTTTTGAAATAATATTTTGTGCATTTATTTTGTGCTATCGTTTATTTTATTTACCGAATAACATTATTTGTACAATAAACTATCAATGAAAATAACATTACTTGTGTTTATTGGATGAATTGACAGATTTTTTAATGTTTTTGTGACCGACCATCGACTGACTTTGGCAGTTCAATTCGCGGTAAAATCTGACATTCATATTCCATAGATAATTCATCTTAAAATATTCTGGTGCTGCCAGGTGAATGAAACTTTTAGCGGTATCAAAAATACTGTTGGCGCAAGCGATTCTGATCTTGTTCTTGTTACAGTTTTATTATTATAAGGGTCAAAATCGCATTTAAAAATAAATATTTTTTTAAATCTTTTGTTGATCTCACCGGTGAGCAAGCGGCCTAGGAGAAACCCATTGAAGGCCTTCAAAAGCCACGCCTATTTAAAAAAAATCGCGCAAAATTACCTTCCTGACTTTTGCTTAAATATCCACATAAAAACGAAAATGAATTGATGTTTTTATTTCTACACAAAATTAAATAGACATCCTACGCGAAAAAATACATTTCGAAGGTGATTGGTAATAAATAAATACCTTTATATGCATTTGAAAAAAGAACAAAAATGCCAAAAGGCCGACTTTTCGGTTTTGACAGCGTTTGCAAGTCACAGATAATTCCAACACAGTGTAGTGTGGCCACATGAATGAAATCTTTGAAGCCACCAAGAGAGATATTGGCTCAAGCGATTTTGACCTTGTCTTTCATACAGTTTCTTTATTCATAAGGGTTAAAATGGCATATAATTTTTTTATTTATTATTCCGTGGCCACCGGGTGGCAAACGGCCGAGGAAAGAAAACAATTTAAGTTCTAAAGCTCTTCAAAAAAAATATATATATATGTTATTCTTAAAGATGATATCTATTCGCAAAGTACCTAAAACGTTTTTTCTGTTATTTTACAAGTTATACGCGTATGTAAGAAAAAATCACAGTATTTCTTTAAATGATATTTTAGATATTCACCACAAGATTTTTGCTCTATTTTAAACGGATGGTGTTTTATTAAAAAAACAGTTTTTCAATTTTCGCTTAAATATGTAATATTAGCGCGCTCGCTCTATCATTCCTATTTCCGTATCTCTCCTTCTTCTTTTTGAGCGGGTACTACCGGGCCTTAAAAGATAAGGATAAGGATGTTAAATGTTATATTTTCTTCTTTAATATATTGTGTTAGACAACTCCTTAATCAGAATTTGAATAGTTTTTAAGTTTTAGTTAATTTATGCTATATTATATTAGATCTGAATGATTATTAGATATGGGTGACATTATATAGAATGATCCTAATATAACGGAAGTAAGGAAAGTAAAGTAAGTTAATTAATAAAGTAAGGAAACTTATTTATTCCCCACTTTTTATTATGTTGCCGTAAACAATATTTAAATAGATACGCTTTAAGATTTTCACGGCCAAAAGTATTTTCGTTATTATTTTCTCAGTAAATCGGTTAATAAAACATTTTAGGCTTCATTAAAATTCAATTTAAATAAAATCAAATATGTATGGGGTCGTCCATTAATCACGTGATGTTTTTAACAAATTTTTAACCCCCCCCCCCCCCCGTGGTGATATGTGGTGAGGTTTTAGACTAACCCCCCCCCCCAAATCACGTGTATTTTTTTAGTACAAAATATTTTGAAATTTTCAGAATATTATCACGAAAAATAAATACACGTGATATCTCATTACACCCCCCCCCCCGGTGATATTAAGATGACCTTGAAAGGCCGAAATAGCTGTAACAATAATTAAAATAACCAAAACACTTAAATAATTTAATAATAACATTTTAAATTTGATTTACTAATTTGGTTTAAAAAAATTATTACGGGACGTGATTTTTAACTTTCTATATATTCTCTCTGAATACATTTCAGACATGAACATGTCGGGCGTCCAGTCCAGTTGATTAGTCAGACATCTCCAAGTTTTGAGATAATGAGGAAAGCAATATTCAAATGCTCACCATAAATCAAATATTATTTACAAGCGTAACGCTTATTAAATATGCTATATAAAGTAATAACGGTCCTGTACATCAGTGTGACCTTTTGAAATATCTTACTAGTGACCCAGAAAACGTCAAAATTTTGTTAAATTCACTGCAAGTTTTTCTGCATTATAATTGATTTGGTCGTGTTTATAAGTAATCTGAGTATTGTACCAGATAGAGGGAACACTTTTACATATAACTGCAAACTCAACTCAAATTTCGATTTTATTTCGGAGATGTCTGACTAATCAACTGGACGATCTATGTGGTAAGTGTAATAAATGGTAATCAATCTAAAAAGAAAAGCTATCCAAGTTATATTAATAATTCATACAAAAGATGCGTTAGACTTAATTTGTTTGCTAGTACCACGTAGATATAATACATCATATAAACATAATATGCCTACCAATACTTCACTCTAAAACTATTAATGCACTAGAAATCATAGGTACTTGTAAAATTTATCATATCGGTTAACATAATCCAAGATTTGTTACTTTTTATATTTTATATTTAAATCGTTGTAGGTACCTTGAGATAGGTATATTTAATTTGTATATTTTACATTTTATTGTTTTATTTCTCTCTTTTAATTTTAATTTTTACTTTTACCTAATAATTTATAGTTTGTACTTAATACTTTATATTTTATACTATTCACTTAATAATTTACTTATATTCATTATAGTTTTTATACACTACTTATTACCTTACTTCTCATCTTTTTTCTTAAATTAAATTTTACTAACATTTATACTGTTATTCTTCATGTTGTTGTACTATTATAAGTATGTCAATTATGTTAATGGCACGTGTTGTGCCGTATATGAGTAAATAAATAAATAAATAAATAATACTGAACTTACACCCTTTTGCCTTTCCAACAGCGTTTTGCTTTACGAGAATAATATCACCTGTGTCAACACGAGATTTTAATATAACGCGTAATATTTTAAGGTACCTGCGTATGTGTGTTTGTTTGCTTTTACAGAATCTGTTCAGAACGGCTCATTGACTACGCATGGACTCAATACGTTCCACATTTAACAGATTATTCTTAGTCACGCATTTCAATATTTCTCAAATACTATAATACTTCAGAAGTGATGCAGTGAGGTTATGTTGATTTTAAAGATTTTCGTAATCACCGACTACCTCCACGATTATCTATAGATACGATTATAAAAAAAAATTACAGGTAATAAATTATAGTATCATGGTGTGATCTTTCTGCAGATAAATCATCTTACAATATTCATATAATTATCTTAGTTCAAGGTGTATCATTCAAGTTTATTTTTCAAACTCGAGGAGGTTGTATATCCAGCAATTTCAAAGTTGAAGTATATATGGTTTATCCATTATTTAGACTTATTTTATAAATATTAACTTTTAAATATTTCAAATTTGCAATTCATCAAATTTTTTTCTAATGCTTCTTACGTTTGTTTTTGTGCAATATATTGAAACAATTATTATTTAACATTGATATCTTGACATTGATGATCACTTGATTCCGAGTTTAGTACAGTGTCAGTCATTTTTATTTTATATTTGTTGTTACGGTGTACCTTTTTATTTATGCAATATTTCATCATTTAGATGTCTAATGTAACGTTATATATTAATGTACTTCTTCCCTTATTTAAAGCGATGGAATCTGAAACTATACATTATTTCGACATCCATAAAAAAAGTGCAAATTTGAATCTCTTTATCCATTTTTGTATTTAAAAAAATGACTTTGGTTCAGTTTAAAAAAAAATTCTATGTTTATTATGATTGTAATTTATTTTTTTTATTTTTTACATAAACTCCACACAGGAGGCCCTGAGGAAAATGATTTCCCTCAGGGCCTATGTCATCTGGGATGCTGTGTGGAGGGTCTTTTTGAAGAGAGGAAGGAATGAACATTGGTCTTGAAGAGACCCATGTTGCCCATGTTGTAGGAAGGGGGAAACACAGAGGCCGGCAAATCATTCCACAGCCGAGCTGTTGAACACAAGAACGAGTCGAAGAAACGACCCGTTCTCACGTGACAAATGTCAACCGTGTACATATCTTGGGCACGCATTTGGCGTGTTTCCCGACTATGCACCGGTGCCGAAGGAATCAATGATGCTAGTTTCTCGGAGCATCTTCCATTGTAATACCGGTAGAACACGGATAGCATTCTCACCCGACGCCTGTGCTCTAAAGATTGCAATCCGTCTGTTAAGATGGGAGAATCTATCACACGGACCTCCCGTTTCTGCACAGAGTCGAGGGTATTTTTCAGGTAGTTTGGAGCTCCAGACCAGAGGTGGCTGCTAAATTAAACCGTGGGGCGCACTTGTGATTTGTACAGGGTGAGCAGTTGTGTACTATTAAAGTATCTGCGGGCCCTGTACAGTACGCCCAGTTTCTGGGAGGCTAACTTTACTCTGGCTTCGATGGAGCCCCCATACCTAAGCTGGGCATATCAATGGAGGGCCTGTTCGGAAGATTGCTTCCGTTGAAAGAGACTAGATTTTTGATAGTATTCAAGTCGAGTTTTTGTTTTGAATTTTCTTTGTGACGTTATCTATTGATTTTTTTAATAAGAAGTCTTATTTGGTTACCAAATGATCGATGTGGTAAAGAAATCTATTTTAATTTTTTTTAATATGTATGCATTAATATGTCGCCCTTTTGGTGCAAACGTTCAAACTAAACGGTTCTACTTAATACCTCACAGATTTCCTGATCGATGTTTTTATTATTAGCATACGCGTCAGAAAGTTGACGGGAAGAGCGGCAGAATCAATCTGCGTCAATCCCAGTAACAAATAACGCGTCATTTTATGAGATTTTCGCGTCAGATTGTCGCGTGACATTTTTTACGCAACAATGACGCGCGTCGCCTGTTTTTGACACATTTTTAAAATGGTATTATTAATCTGTGGCATTCACGTTGTCTGTGTAGTTAGGTACCTACCTGCTGTTGGTGAAACAGAACGAATGTGTGGTAAAGAAAATAAATTTTCATAAATTTGTATTTTTAGGTGTTTATGAAATTTTACCTTAATGGCGTTTTTCGAAGTTAGAAAATAGCTTGGTGCTTGCAGGGGGGATTATTCTAGGTCAATTATTCATTATCCCCTCACGCTAATTTTTTAACTGATAAAGGTCTCATAGAAATCGTTGTCTCTTCTTCTTACGCATGCAAATCTTGCATGCCACGCCAAATTTGCTCCCTCAATATACTGCAATATAGATGCAGGCTCTAATGCACATCTTCTTGACTTACGTGGTGGCGTCTTCTTGAGTGCGTCTTCATGCAACAATTTTTCCTATTGTCGCAACAATCTCTTCCGTACTATCCCTTTTAGATCAATTTCGTCTTCAGGTTCTTTGCCAGTTGTGGAGTCGGCTACTAACGGCTGCGCCAGTTGTAATGTCCGTCTGAGCAGTTGTGGTGTCGAGCCAAATCAGATGCGGACTTACATGTGTGTAGACGAAGTATTATGGTGGGTAGTACTCAAATGAAGAGAGTAACGGTATTGTGTACAGGTATTTATTATGGAGCTGCCTTACGCAAAAGAGGGCGAATCTAGCACGCATCGCCTTATATAGATTCGCGCAAGCATGCTATCTCGCTTGCACTCATACAATTCACACAGACTTACTTTTTATTATAATATAAATAGTGTTAAAAAGAACAAAAAAAACACCATGCTTTATATCAACATCTAAAAGTTAACACAAAAGGAGTAAAATGTACATCTTTATGAAACCAAAGTTTCGGATAGCAATTTGGAAAAAAAATTATGAAAAGAAATTTTTTAATTAATTATTTTTACATGGAACGACCAAAAAATGGGGCCTCAGTAACGTTTATTATACATTTGTCTAATAAAACACAACGTGTTGATTATACACGCAAAACTGTGAATTAATCCGAAAAACTGGAATTACTCTTTATTTTACAAAATTTCCATGTACTTGAGCATTAATTTTGTGCCATGAAATAATTTTTATTACCTATAGTTTATTATTTTATTGCTCTATAATATTTGTATTTTCTACCTGTTCCATTTTGCTTTGCTAGAATCACAAGCAAAGTGGCGTTTGTCCACTGTGTGGTGTATAATTCACATATTTTTCCTTGGATTTAGGTACTGATTTTTAAAGCAATTTGAACAATTTTAGATAACTAAATGTTTGTTATTAAATTTTATGAAAATTACGAAACTGAAGCCACACTTTAATATAACACATTAATTACGGGTACCACTTAATAAATGCACGAAACTGAGATGATGTATTATTTTACCCTCGAACTTCTTTTAAAATGGGTACATAACTGTTCTTGGTATCGCCCTGGCGAAATAACAACATTGATTAAATCGATATGTTGCTTGAAATGGCTTTAATCGTGTAAAACGTAAGATAGCTTCAACGGAAGCAATCTTCCGAATAGGACCTCCATCGATATGCTTGGTGTTACTCCAAGTGACCAGCTCAGGTACGGGGGCTCCATCGAAACCAGAATTAAGTTAGCCTCTCAGAAACTGGGCGTACTGTACAGGGCCCGCAGATACTTTAATAGTACACAACTGCTAACCATGTACAAATCGCAAGTGCGCCCCACGGTTGAATTTGGCAGCCACCTCTGGTCTGGAGCTCCAAAATACCTAAAAAAAAACCCTTGACTCTATGCAGAAATGGGCGGTCCGTTTGATAGATTCTCCCATCTTAATAGACGGACTGCAATCTTTAGAGCACAGGCGTCAGGTGGGAAAGCTGTCCTTGTTCTACCGGTATTACAATGGTAGATGCTCCGAGGAACTAGCGTCATTGATCCCCTCGGCACCGGTGCATAGTCGGGAAACACGCCAAACACGCGCCCAACATTTGTACACGGTTGACATTAGTCACATGAAAACGGGTCGTTTCTATGACTCGTTCTTGAGTTCAACGGCTCGGCTGTGGAACGATTTGCCGGCCTCTGTGTTTCCTCCCTCCTACAACATAGGTCTCTTCAAGACCCGTGTTCACTCCTTCCTTTCCTCAAAAAGACCCTCCACACAGCATCTTCAAAGATGACATAGGCCATAAGGGAAGTTATTTTCCTCTGGGCCTCCTGTGTGGAGTTAATGTAAAAAAAATAAAAATAACGAGAGCATCAGGTCTTTCCTCTTCCCCTTTATCGTCTCCTCCCCCCCACTTCATTCAGCGTCGCAACATACTGCAATTGGTGATTGATGAGTGATGACATATTCCTACTAGCTCCGGACAGTTTTGTGCGGTATTCAATTAAATAATATATCAATTGGCCAGTTGATTATTCAGACATCTCCGAAAAATGAAAGAATTGAGTTGAGTGTGCAGTTATATTTAAAAGTGTACACTCTGTCTATTACAGCACCCAGATGATTCGATAACAGAAAAACTTTTGCTGAATTAAACAAAATCTTGATGTTTTATGGGTTACATTTGAGGACCGGCGTGGTCGAGCGGTAAGGCTATTGACTCGCAATCCGAAGGTCGCGGGATCGAATCCCGGCGTGGCAAATAAATTTTATTTGATTAATTTGTGTTATGTCACAATTAATTCATTTAAAATAAAATATATTATATTTGCGGCACTTTCCAGAGTGGTAGATACTCTCAGCATCGCCCTGGTGTAAGACCACCGTTCAGAATTGAAACGTTGCTTGAAACGGCTTTAGCCGTGATTGGTGACCAGATCTAAATGGCCAGGTACTTCCCCACCTTCCTCTTCCACATCTCGTTCCCCTCTCCACTACCTTCAGCCTCACAACATACCCCAATTGGAGATGCCATAGTCGCACGACTCTTGCGCGGTTTTCACATAAAAAAAGATATTTCAAAATGTCACACTATTGTGTTATTTTAGAGCATAATTAATATGTAAAACAAATAATAATAATATTTCATTTATGGTGAACATTCGAATTTTGTTTTCCTCATTATCTATCAAAACTTAATATTTGGATGTGTCTGAGTAATGCAATTGACGATTGTTATGGAGAGTCGTTTAATTCAGTACTAATTTGGTATTGGAAGCTGTTTCAACCTTTTTGGACCCTCCGCGCCTGATTTTCGAATTAGTAACGCCATTAACCAAAAAATACTGGTTTTATCAAATGACACAGTGCTTCAATTTATTTTGAAATCCGATACTTGGTTTCACAAATCAATGTTCTAATTTCATTCCGGACACATAACTCAATAACGCCGTTAAACAGTAGGCGTTCTACCACCTTGCCACTGTGATTTCCCAACGTGTACACAAAAGCTTATTTGAGACATATCAATTTCGTTTTTTGATATGCGATAGTCGGATCATGATTTGCATGTCAAAATAGATCATTGTGTATATAAATGTATATGTACAGTGTACAGTGAGCGGTCAACGTGGGGAAATCTCGCGGCTACCTGAACTTGTCTCGGTTAGAAAAAATGTAATGATACGTTGAAAAAACGGTTGAAAAACAAACATCACGTAAGACAGGGTTTGACAACTTCCTATTAAAATAATATTTAACATTAATAATATTTTACAAGCTTGAAAGAATCGTCGTAACAAATCTTTTTTTTCTCTGGGAGGGTGGTGCAAACCCACGAGTTTCATATAAAACTTGGAACATAATCAAAGGAGAATTAAAAATTTTGTACAACATTATTTACTAATTATATATTTTTTTGGTGTACTTGATGTTCGTAAAAAATACATAAAAGTGGTTATTATTAATTGATCGCATATATTATATTACAAGAAGTCACACCAGAAAGGATATCATGGTCCGAAGGTGCAATACGGCAAAGTATCGAAAGACGTGTGCATATCTGGGACCGAAATTATATAATATAATCTTCCCCAGAATTTTCGTTATTTGTTTTTGGGGTGTTATGCCGTGTTGCGCTACCTCCTTCTTTAGCCAACGTTTCGGACACCGTTTCAGTGTCCATCATCAGGGCAGATCCGGTAGATGTGTAATTTTTTAGTCGTGAAGTGTGTGCTTATTTACTTCGAAGCGATACCGTGTCGCCAGCTCCACTAACTTTCACCAGTACAAAATAATCGTGACAAGCAGTGGCGTCATCGCCGCGGAACGGAATAGAAAGTTCACTAAATGATAAACCTGATGATGGACACTGCAACGATGTCCGAAACGTTGGCTAAAGAAGGAGGTAGCGCAATAACACCCCAAAAACAAATAACGAAAAAAAACCACAAGGTGGTCGTGAATTCAGAGACAAAAAAATGAATTGGGTTTTAAATGAAATTTTGTAATACTCGACATTTAGACGCTTAGAATGGTTTGAAAGTTTAAAAAATATGATGATTTTACATTAAATTTCTCCAATGACTAAATAAAATACCATGAGAGAGAACTTGACATACAAAAAAAAATCTGTCCAAACGATTTTACAGAAATGGTAAACAAGACGTAACCAATATTTATTACTTATCATATAAACTGATTACTAACCATAGAAACCATTTGAATGTAACGCCATTTTGTACAACCGTTTGGACAGATTGTTCGATATGTATTTCGGGCGGTGTGTCAAGTCGTTCTCTTGGATATTTTGTTCAGTCACTGCATTTGCCACACGCTTGAAAAGTTTTTGAACAGTTAAAAATCAATACAAAATTTCCAGAGTGCGTTGTAAAATAATAATTGTCCGAGTGCACTTTAAAATTGAAAATTGGAGAGCACTTTAAAATTTCCGAACATAATTCCGTAAAAGTTTTTAAAATGCCATTCAGCGCTCGCCACTAAATGGTTGGTCCGCCCGCGCCGTGCTTCGGAAATATCCCGCGCAGTTTCAAACGTTTGAAAATGGAATATGTGATTGACAAGGCGGGAAATTGAATATCCGAGCAGACTTTTGTGTATTCAAATTCACTTCTAGTTTCTGGTGTTACATTACATAGATATTTGTCGACTTTGCTTTTTTGTCTATGTTTTTCGGTGTTAATATTCAAGCGTCATATTTTTAACGCAGGCACGAAATGTTTGCTTTAGAGGTTGATCCGTATTTTCTCAATAAGTGTGCAATTATTTTTTTGGTTGTACATGTATGGATTTTCCTTTGTCTTTTCTACGTTTTGTAATGGAATTACTTGAACACAGTATGTACTTACACAGATGCACTACTTGTATACATCATTTTTATTTTTCTTTTTTAAAAAGAAAGACAAACATTCCCGGGTTACGAATAACCCAACAATGTTTGAAAATCTCCTACTACCACCACAGAAAGCCGAAAATGTTGCTTGTGTTGTGATGGAGGACTTCGCCAGCCGAGGAATCGAACACGGGACGCCCGGGTGGGACCCAAACGCGATGCCCACTCAACCACTGATCGGTCTAAACTTGTTGTTCCACTACAGTAGGAGAAATGACCGTGAAATTATATGTACTTACGAGTATATACGGGATGTTAAGGGACGTACTTGACTTACTTTGACCAGTGGTTCCTATCGTTATTTGGTGTAAAAAAAGATTTAAAAAAATTTGGTCCACAGTGACTTTTTTATATCTTTTTGTTAAAAATTTAAATCAAACAAACAAAAATTCTACGACATATCATCGCTGTTCACTCAGCCGAGTAACTGCCCAATTCCTCATCCCGATCCTAACTGTCTAATATTAACTGATTTTTTATGTTTTTAGATGAACAACACATCAAAAATGTCACCGGTGACCAAAAATACATTTTTTAATAGTTTAATAAATCTGTTTTTTTTTTTTTTAATGTGCTTACGGTAAAACAACACACAAATCAGCAGTAACAACGAGTAACTCGTTGATATATCGTAACTCGTACATAGATCATTGCCCGATGGCACTGACTTTTTTCATTTTCGTTTCCGAAACTGTTTCTCGATGACGTTTTTCTTATGTACTTATATCTACATATGAACCAAAACAAAAGAAAAAAATAAAACTGTTATCGTTGTTTGGGTTAACTCTAACGGGGTATTTTCACAAACTATGAATACCTACCATTAAAAATTTGTATAATTTTAATAGTTTCATTCATAATTATTGGTATAAAAACCGCACATTCCGAAACTATTTCAACTGACTACAACTTCAATACGACATAGAAAACGCCACTGGCTATTACTAACTTTGCCCGGCGTGACGTCAATGCCGCCGAATTCACTGATAAAAACGAACATGTCGTTTTGGCGGCAAATCGAAAATGGCACAATGGCGTCATCATAAAAATTAAATAAAAATACCTTGATAACTATTGCCATAGTATTTTCGACAATAAAAAAAACAGTGAAAATTGTACGACTTTTATCAAGCGTTGTGTACCTTTTTATTAAGAAGCATTTTGTGTTTTGATGCAGTGTTTTGATTTGCCATAACAAATAACATGTCATTTCAAAATCAGGTCTTCGACATTAATGGTCAAGTTTAATTACAGCTTACAGCTGTAATTTTTGACATGACTTCCTTTTCAGTAGAATATATCAGTGTCAATTTTACCAAATCTAGATAGTATACCACTGCATACTCACGTCCTCTGGTACAGCTCCCCGCATGGCCATGCAGAGAAGGGGGTCACACCGCAACATTCATCTCGCCGCGGTCGCAGCTTCTCATACGGGGCCGGATCTTCCCGTGTATGGGACGCCCCTTAGCTGCACAGTGGTTCTACTGTACTTAATTCGATTTCCGATTTGGACATTGAGATGGAAAAATAATGGTAATTTCGAACGTGAGGAGAATAGAGATTTGAAGCAATATTGAATTTTATCGTCTCGTAGTGTTATTCGATAGAGTTCCCATGGGAGTACGTTTTAAAGATGAACTTACAATTTTATTTCTTTGTATTGACAATAATTATTATTGAAAAATATGTAGTATTGAAAAATTAACATTTATTTGTAATAAAAAAACGGCTTTTTATAATCCAAAAATTGAATATGCGTTACACAGGATGTTAAACATGGTTAAGTGAATAAGGTGGTTAGAGATAGGAGTTTAATTTTGTTTTAAAACTAATAAAGCATCAGGTGGGAATACTGTCATTGTTCTACCGGTATTTCTGTGGACGATGCTCCGAGGATCTGACGTCATTGATCCCTTCGGCACCAGTTGACAGTCGGGAAACACGCCAAACATTTGTACGCGGTTGACATTTGTCAGATGAAAACGACTCGTCTCTTCAAAACCAGTGTTCAATGTGTGAAAGTGAATAAAGCGACCACTATGAGAAAAGAATTATTGTGTGGAGTTTCATCTTTTCTACCCCTCTCGAAAAAGTATGAAAGTCAATTTTTGAATAGTCACTTTTTAATTGTTGTTCAAATTATTTGGCATCTTTTTTCTTTTAAAGTATGTACTTGGGCAATAAAAAAAATATTTGTGGGTTATATGTCAAAAATGTACTACGGGCACTACGTGTTAATATTAAGGGAAACAGCTTTGTAGCCCTTTTCATACAAAACTTAAATTTGGATTAGAGGCCAAAATAATTAAACCAACCTGAAAAATTGATTTTTTTAATCAAAAGGAATGGCAAATATCTAGTACGGACGTCGGACATGCTACTTTATTTATTTGTTTTTTAAATTATAAAATGTAGGTAATTAAAAAATCAATTTTTCCATCCAATTTTCCAATCGAAATTTAAGTTTTGTATGAAAAAGGTCGCGCGGCCATTCCTCTTCAAAATAAGCTGCCCCCTCAGTTCATAATGTCAAATTAAAATGGAGTTCTACAAAATAAACTTGATAACAATAATAAAAAAAAATGTCAAAGTCAACTCGTATATTTTGTCACTTATAAATAATATACTATTAAAGCTACCTACTAATAAAATAGCTTATCGATTATGACAAATTCTCAAATACTTGCTCTAATCTAAACAAGGTAACAACTTTGAATAGTAGACAAGTTATAAATTATATTAAATAACATTACACACGTTTTATAATTTTGATAAAAAGCCGGTTTTAAATTTGCCGAATATGAAATACGTTGATATTTATGAACACAGCACTTATCAGCATTCCGATATAATTTTTTTAATATTTATTTATTTAGCTCGTAAGCTCGCTGAGTAAATATTGGGCTAGTGATTATTATTATTGATAATACCGTGCTTTACTGGTTTTTTGGATTCGATGAATGTAGATAACATATTTGTAAGAAAGAGTTTTTTTTTCTGTAAAATGACAACTACTTTCGGAGGCAGTTGTGGGTAACACCGCCCTTTTTTATTTTTATTTTCAGTACGTAAGGCTGGCAAGATGCCCAAATATTTACATGCTTTCTTTTTTTATGTGAATACCTCACAAGAGTCCCAGCTGCTCCCGTCTGGAGCCAGTGAGACTACGGCATCCCCAATTGGAGTATTTTGTTGGGCTGAAGATAGTGGGGAGTGGAAGGAGATGGCGAAGAGGAAGGTGGGGAAGTATTTGGCTATTCATTTCAAGCAATGTTTGAATTCTGAATGGTGATCTTACACCAGGACGATACTGAGAGTATCTTTCCCCCTGGAACGTGCCGCGAATGTACTATATAAATTTAAATTTAATTACTTGTGAAATAACACAAAATAATCAAATAAAATTTCTATTTTTTATTAGAAAAACTCTCTTTCATAACTTTTGAAGGTTATTCCCATTTATTTATTTATTTATTTATTTATTTATTTATTTATTTAAACGCCCATTGGGCTTTTACATACATTGTTATTAGTATTATTACATTAACTATATGGCATATAAAAGTTTAAGTACATATATGAATAAAATAATTATTATATGTGTAGTACCTACATAAATGTTTTACAAATAATATAGAATACCATTATGGAGAACAGTTTTTTTTTTGTACTTACAAACAAAAATAACGGGATTGAAATTAATCAGCATTAGTAGGGACTTAAGCATAATCGAAATATAAATTAAATTACAATATTAATTTGTAAAGTTACATATATATATTAAAGTTTAAAAGTCTAAAAGAAAAGAGTGAAATAAATAGAAGCTAAAAAGGGTTTTTCACTATGGAATGGTGAAGTCATACATTTCAGCAAAGTGTTTATGTAGATTTCGTTTAAGCACTGCTACGGAATCTCTAAATATATCAACGACATTACCAAATTTATTACCAAAATTTTGTATTCGATTTAGGGATATGTGCGCTTGATAATTTGTTTTGAAATTGTCACAGAAAAACGTGGAATTTTGTCTCGTATTTTTGGAAGGTACAAATAATTTTATTGTGGCCAGAATTTCAGGGCTGTCGATTCTATAATTAATAATTTTATTTAGTAGAACAAGGTCGGAGATAATTCGCCTATCTGACAGCGTAATCAAATTTAGTTGGTGCATCAGCTGGATATAATTTATATTTTGGATTGGAATATTTAGTTTAAAGTTAATAAATCGTAGAAATTTGTGTTGTACCCTTTCAATATTGTTGGAATGTATTTTATAAAAGGGGGACCAAATAGGCGAATTATACTCTACTTGACTTCTTACTAAAGATGTGTACAGTGTTTTCAAACATTCTAATGACTTGAAGTCGCATGCGGTTCTACATATAAAACCAAGCATTTACGAAATAATATCATTGAAGAAGAAGATAACAACAATAATCTAAATGAAAATATGAAAGAGAACAAAAATTATGTTGTTATCTTCTTTTTCAATAAAATAAAATTTATTTGCACCCGCCGGGATTCGATCCCGCAACCTTCAGAATGTGAGTCAAGAGCCTTACCCCTCGACCACGGCGGCCGGAATCATTTATTGGCTAACCAACACCTCTGCCTTAGTTCACCCCAAGCGGTTCTCTGCGTTTGGTGACTTAGCAGGGTTTTCCGGGTTCATGAAGTGGGGTTGCTCCTCAACCTGCGTGTCTGGCCGGATCGGGAGAGACAGGTTGAGGGAAACCTTTTGAACCCTCCAGCCGCACTCTCTCGACCCATCGACTTGCACCGCAGTGGGAGGGATGGATTCAAACGTCCGTCACTCGTGGTCACACTGACTCCTCCCCTTACCAAGGCCTCCTGTGTAGAGATAAAGTTTAACAAATTTTTTGTCATTTAATGTTACTCATTAAAAACCCCCCTAAAATATAATATCGTTAATAATCCTACTAATATTATAAAGGCGAAAGTTTGTATGGATGTATGTTTGTTACTCTTTCACGCGAAAACTACTTAATGGATTTTAATGAAACTTTCCAATAATATAGCTCATACATCAGAATAGGCCATAGGCTACCGCTTAGAGCTCTGGCATTATGAAATGTATATACAAAAATTGCAATAGGTGGCACGCGAGCTGTTTGAAAAATGAATGTAACGGGTATGGAAGGGGTGTGAGGGGGGATAGGATGTGGGGGAGGGGAGAGTGGTGAGAGGGGGTGGGGGAGAGGAGGAGGGGGGGGGATTGGAGTGGGGATAGGAAAGGTGGATGAGGCGCTGTGGGTACCCCCCTAATACTATGCACACGAAGCCGGGGGCAAAAGCTAGTACAATATAATTTTATTAGTGTACTGCTGCATCGGCTCCCGCCTAAGTTATTATTTAAATAAATTTAAGATTATGTTTCCGAGTTCCTACCTATTTACTATTTACATCCTCTGATAGGTAAAGGACCTCCGAAATAGTGTGCTGGCCTTAGGCAAAACACATACTATTTTCCCAGAACAGTTTTTATTTATCGGAACACATCAACAATACATAGTTTTAAAATTCCATTTGCAAAAGCTTCAAAACTGGTCACAAGAAATATTTAAGAGTTTCTGAATAGAGAACTCCAGTCCATTTTTTTTTTAATGAATAATGACTTAAATAACTGTATATATTTTTTTGTTTTTTTAGCGTTTGTTTTAATAGTTAAAATAATTTTCAAAGTTTTAATTTTTCAAGATCCCCCGAAAAACACCGCACGTGTTATGAATCGTGTGACGTCATCACTCCTGAAAAGTTTTTCAACAGGTGTTCATTTTGTATGATAGTTATACGGAAAAAAAGTATGGTACTATTCGATAAGTTAAAACATTATTTAGGTGGAATTATTTATTTATTATATTATATTTATTATGTTATTATATCTTTCAATATTATTACGGGAGAGTGGTATATAAATTGTTGGAAATTATTATTTTTTTAGCTTTTAAAATCAATACTATCTCAAACGAAGCACCACCTGCACACTGCAAAAATTAAAGGCAAATAAACAAAAAATTTAACAAAACAAAAAACGAATTTTAAAAAAATGCACTTAAAAGTAAAAAAATAATTTCGTATTCTTCTGCAACTTAATAATCAACTTACTTTTTCTACTCATCAATATGTAGGTACGATTGTTATTTTTGGAGTCAGTGTCAGTTAAGGTAGGTTTGTAACTACATTCATAGTTTTAGGTGAGAAGTGCTTGTGTCGCACGCGCGGCTTGACGAGGCGAGAGCGGGGCCGCGCCGCGGCGGGAAGGGAGCTGTCTAATGAACACGCCGGCTAGGTACCTTGGCTGACACCGACTCCAAAAATAACAATCGTACCTACATATTGATGAGTAGAAAAAGTAAGTTGATTTTTAAGTTGTAGAAGAGTACGAAATTATTTTTTTACTTTTTGTGCATTTTTTAAGTCGTTTTTTGTTTTGTTAAAATTTGTTTATTTTTTGATTTTTAGTGAATCTGAAGTACACTAACTAATTTATCTGAATAAGGGTAGATCTACTAAACATGCTACTCATATGAGACAGACATTACTTGACCATAACGACATTACGGTAGGTGACTCAAAGGTCCGGAAAGCCCATAAAAGATTCGGCCGAGTATCGTTAATTTGCTCCTAATAATTGAAGAGTTCGATCCCATAATCAAAACCTAACCAAACTTTCATCAAACTACCTTTGAAGTACATCCTTTCCAATAGAATCATCGAAATCGGTTGGCGTGATATTGAGTTATTCGTCTATTTTTCACGCACATACTTAGTGCAAATTTAAGACTTATATGGTTTTCTCATGGATGCCATTGTCAGAACTGGACCAAATTGAAATGGGACTCAAAGGTACGGATAGCCTATAAAAGATTTGGCCCAGTATCGTTAATTTGCTCCTAAGAATTGAAGAGTTCCGTTACTTTGTCATGGATCCCATGATCAGAACCTAACCAAACTCTCATTAAACTACGCTTGAAGTACATTCTTTCCAATAAAAAAAGAATCGTCGAAATCGGTTGGCGTGATATTGAGTTATGCGTCCATTTATCACGCACATACTTAATGCAAATTTAAGACTTATATGGTTTTCTCATGGATGCCATTGACAGAACTGAAACAAATTGAAATGGGACTTGGGAAATGGGAAAATTATTTTTATATTTATTTTCAAAATTATTTTTTACTTTCAAAATTATTTTCATATATTTATTTTTCAATACAATATTATATTTTTTCACTACAAAATTACTTTAATTTTGATGTTTGAAATTAAAAATGACTTCTTTTGTTTAAATCTTGACGAAAAAATTTCGTGATTTTCAAGGTTATGCGCTTTTTAGATAACATGCAATTATCAAACCTACAATTATAATGTCCAGTGATTTTTCAAAAGTCTTTATTCAATCTAATCATGGCGACCCAATTATCCCATTTCTAAACTAAAACCAAAAACCACAATAGGTAGGTACTGCAATCTTTTAAACCAATTTAAACTTTTATTTCACTGCAAGGTTTCTTTCTGAGACGCAGACATCTTTTTCTCTCTCATTTCACTGTCGCTTAAACTTTAGAGATCCAACTTTTTTAGTTTGGTGACATTTAAGTTTGAGTTTGTAAAGTTTCCTCTTTGAGTCTGTCGAAATTTGGATTCGTGTTCTTTTGCTGACACGAACTTTGTCTTTGTCGCGACCACTGAAGACACAAACCTATAGATGTGCGTTGTCGGCGTATCTGTTTGCCCGATGTAAGCTCAATTTATCCTCGCTTCTGCTTTTTTAATGTTAGTAGGTGCCGCATACGAATCCCAACTGCTCTTAAATATCTGGAACTAGTGATATTAAGGCATCCGCAATTGTGGTATATTGTGTGCTGAAGGAAATGGGGAGGGGAAGGAGATGGGAAAGACGAAGCTGGCTATTCAGATCTTGTCGCCAAACACGATCGAAGTAATTTCAAGCAATGTTTAAATTGAATTGACGGCGTTTTCAAATTTAAAAAAAAAAAAAACATTTTTTTTAATAGACAAGTCTTTGTCTTATTTGAGTGTGTGAATCCCGCACAAAAGTCCCAACTGCTTTCGGCTGTCCGGAGCTTGTATGATTACGGAATCACAAATGGAGGTTTGTTGTAAAGCTGAAAGGAGTGAGGGAGAGAAAGGTTGCGAAGTGCCTGGCTATTTAGATCTAGTCACCAAACTCATCTGACGTCATTTTAAATAAGCGTTTCCATTATTAATGGTGAAATTTCACCAGGGCGGTATGTAAGTTCTGATAGAATTGTCCAATCTCAAAGATGCTGCAAGTATGCTGTGTATATATATTATTATTATTTTATATCCGTGACCTCTTGATTTGTAATCGAAGATATTAACCGCCTGACACCGGAGGTCGCATTTTTGAACAGGTAATCAATTTCATTAATCTCTTTGGTGCCTAAGAGTCGAAACGTCATGTAAGTATATTTGCGACGTTAGTTTGCATTCAAATCCGTTAGAGTGCCATTCTTGATATTACGTGTTCGGTGGTCACGAGCGAGTGGTATGATGTTCAGAACAATAGGAATAGTTACAAGAGTTACAAGCAGAATTTTGTAATTTTGGACATGAAGTAAGTTCTAAAAACAAAAATTATACAGTGGAGTGAAGTGAGATCTACCAAATAACATCTTATTGTCAGAATACAGAATATAAATATTACAAGTTCTTATGTATGCCTCTAATATTCAATTAGTTTTTTTAAATGTATGCTTTTATAACTTCTTGTCGTATTTATTTACCTGTATTTTTACTTACAAAGAAAATGCATTATTTAAAATAGTTGACGTAATCTTAGTATTGTGTGTATTGGTGCTTAGTATACTACGCTTTCAACATTGATGTCTTTGTCAAACATTACTAAGGGCCACTTGTTTCACCGAACTTAAATAATTCATCAAAATTTACATTCATTCCTACAATTTTAAAGTAAGTATTTAAGTTTTGTTGAAGTTCTATTAATATTATAGCTTTTATAATAACAGAACTTGTGAATTTGGGGAAATGATGAAGTTCTGTGAAACAGCTGGTCTTAAGAATCAGCCTTTTGGTGGGAAGTCGAAAAACTATTTGGAAGTATGCTATATGCAAGCAATGTATCTGTACTGTGTTTCGTTCAACTCTGGTTGCAATACCTATACCTACTAACATTCTTCGAAAAGTTTTAAGAACATTTTTTTGTATTGAACGAACGTTTTAAAAAATAGTTTAATTTTAATGTATTGGCTGTTTCAATGCTCCGTAGTTCATGATGGAATTAAGACCTAAAAATAATTGCGTATACCTTTGTGGAAATTGCATACTGAAAATCGACCACATTTCAAAAAGCCAGAGCTCACCGTTCAAGAGTTGTTTTTTCTAGTTTCGAACAAACGTATTTTTTGCCTCATATTTTTATTGGTAATAAATCAATCGATTTATCAAAATGCCGATTATTGATACCGGTAGATACGAGTACTTGCCTATTTTTTTATCGACGTTTAAGCTTTATAGCCCCTATGTTATCGATTGAATAACGACATTAATCATCTGACTTGTGCATAACACATAAAATTACCATCACCGCATTATTGACAGCCGTTAACTCTAGCTATTTATCGTTTATTAATATTTTAATGTTCATTGTCAGTGCGTTTAAATTTAAAATGCATTTTAAAACCTATCTGTCTAGTTAAAATTGCGTTATATTTGAACTTTGGGTTAGTCTTGTCCTTAGAAGTCCAAATCAAAAAGTGACATAACAATTTAATTAGCATTTCTTAAAAATTACAACTCATGTTTATTTTAAAAAATTATAGGTCATATCAATTGCAGGAAAGATTCCATTGCAAGTTTTAATGGGGTTGCCTTAATTCCATCGCCATTATTTTTTGCCTACACTGATTCAATTATTAAATCAATCTGAAATTCATTGTTATAACTTATAAAAACTTTATAATAAACAATTTTATTTTTATATCATTTTTTTCTTTTCATTTGTTTTAACACAAGAGTTCCTTTAATATCAAATTAAAGTAAAATAATTTATTTATTTACAGAGCTGTTAAAACAGTATGACTCGAAAGTACGCCAAACAATATTTATTTTCAATCGACTAACATAGTTTTGAAAGGTTACCATTTCACTGAAAATATCAAGAATAACAGTAAATATTGGTGTTGATGTTAATAATATTTGGATGATTTATATAGCCCCGTTTTTGTGAAAAATCACCTCAAGGGCGCTGTACAAACTTAAATAATACATTTTATAATACATTTCTAAAATCTAAAAAACTACAAGCTAGGCAAACAATTATTAACAACTTATGGCTAAAAATTGCATACATCGGTTCATTGATCACCGATATGAAAATATGTGTACAATATTTTGACCAATGAACGCGATGCTGCCTAAAATTTAATGAAAACAGGACCATACTTACCTGGGAGTTCGCTTGAAATTAACACTGTATATTGTCCATTTAAAGAAATTTAGATAGAGTTCGCACGCAGAGGACATTATTGTGAACACATGTTATTTAATCCTGAAAAATATTTTAATATTAATATGTAATGTATTCTTTGACGAGTGTATTTTGGAAAGTAAAAGAAACACGTAAAGGTGGGTGGTGCAGTAGTACCTATAAGGATTTGATCTTTCTAAATGTGATTCGTCAAGAGACAGATTGATGTGTAAGGAATCGAGTAATTTTAATTCAGTAAGAAAAGTGTGATTAAGATATATCATAAACAATACAAGTATGATACTCTCAAATAGGTATATTTAAATTACGGGTATGAGAGCCCAAAAAGGAAGGTTTTTAGTTTGGACCTAGGTGTTGATGTTAATCATTCTATAAAAAAAAATTATAAGACAAAAATTGTCTCCAATTTTCTTTATTTCATAAACTCGCTTACATAATAATATTTTTTAAATAAACGTTTTGTTCGTAAACTTGGTTACGAAAAGTTGTGTCAGTTTACTTTTCTAGGAAATGTATTGCTGACAATAATTTTCTTTCATCTATTATTTCGTGGATTCTCATATTGATGAGTTTTTTCTCTTTCAGTTTATCAACTTTTAGTGAAAATTACCATTTTGTAGATAATTAATGATAAATGATACATTATTTTTTTTTCATTAGCTCAACACAGGAGGTCTTGAGGAAAATAATTCCCTCCTTTGGGGACGCTGTGTGGGAGCCTTTTTAAGAAAGGAAGGAGGGGAAGTTCTGGGAAGTAAAAAGGTATCGTAGGTGGGGTGGATTATCAGGGACTCAGGAGTGGCTGACGTATGAATCTCCCCCTCCCACTGCGGTGCGAAGCGATGTTCCGAGAGAGTCCTGCCGGAGAGGTCAAACAGTTGGTGGGCAGACGCATCCGCCGCCAAGATTTAGACAAACTTCACCCTGTGAACCCGAGCACCCTTGCTAAGTCAATAAACGTAGTGAATCACTTGGGGTGACCTATGGGAGGTATTGGTAATCCAATAAATGGTTTCCGGGGTGGCCCATAACCCATAACCCATATCTGCCTCCCAAATTTCGTACATCATTTAAATTAAATATTGATGGTACAATTTTAACTTTTTTATGTAGTTACCGTTTCAAAGTGATTTATATGATGAATTAAAATATTGTAAACTTTTAATGTATTTCAATTTTGTTTTTAAGTTATGTATAAATAATACTTGCATTGTTTTTCATGTGTTTGCTTCTGTAAAAATTCAAATGTGATTACCTACTGCAGACACATTAGTCTAGAGATATTTATATATGTATTTTAATTTATGATATATTATTCACAAAATGTTTTATAAATATCCTGTTTGTGTCTCAAATAATAAATAAATAAATAAATAAATAAATAAATAAATAAATAAATAAATAAATAAATAAATAAATAAATAAATAAATAAATAAATAAATAAATAAATAAATAAATAAATAAATAAATAAATAAATAAATAAATAAATAAATAAATAAATAAATAAATAAATAAATAAATAAATAAATAAATAAATAAATAAATAAATAAATAAATAAATAAATAAATAAATAAATAAATAAATAAATAAATAAATAAATAAATAAATAAATAAATAAATAAATAAATACATAAATACATAAATAAACAAATAAATAAATAAATAAATAAACAAATAAACAAATAAACAAATAAATAAATAAATAAATAAATATATAAATAAATAAATAAATTAATAAATAAATAAATAAATTAATAAATTAATAAATAAATAAATTAATTAATAAATAAATAAATAAAATTTAAAAAAACACTTTATTAACGTTTCTTAGAGAATTTTGTACTTTTAATAATAATTGACGCATTATTGATGCATTCTTTTTTTAGTTTTTCGTTTCGTATGGAATTTAAAATTGGGATAATTTTGCACATATGCTAGTGTCATTATTATTTTAAATAAATCCACACTAAATTGTTTATTTTTTGTCGATTAGTTTGTTATCATGTTTTATGGAATTTAATGTTATGGTAAACTTAAAAGAATTCATTATTTACTCTCTCATAGATAGCTCGAGTTTAATATTTCAGTAAAAAATACTTTCTACAAGTTATGGTTTAAAATATCAAGATGAATTAATTGTTTACGCCCTTACATACGAAATATGGATATGAATAAATTGTTTTGTCCATAAACAAACCCGCATCGGTGACTCGATCCATTATTGTATTTGTTAGCCTTTCTTGAAAGATTTGAGTTTGTTTATGGACACAACCACGTATTCATATTCTTATTGAATTTTACGCAAACAATTAATTCATCTTGATATTTAAGGTTAAACGTCACGTACGTTATTATCTACGCATTCACAGATGGCGACAATTAAATTATTTTAGGTTTTTAATACTTTTTGCACGTTACGCTTTAAAACATTAAGGTAAATTTATTGTTTGCGTCCGTACATATTTAACATGAATATAAATAAATATTATTGCCCATAAACAAACTCAAATCTTTCAAGAGAGGCTGAAAAAATCAATTTTGTATCGGTGACTCAATCCAATATTGTATTTTTCAGCCTTTCTTGAAAGATTTGGGTTTGTTTACGGA
The DNA here is from genome assembly GCA_929108145.2 of Limnephilus rhombicus. Taxonomy (NCBI): domain Eukaryota; kingdom Metazoa; phylum Arthropoda; class Insecta; order Trichoptera; family Limnephilidae; genus Limnephilus; species Limnephilus rhombicus. The sequence continues at coordinate 50,690,093 of OV815280.1, read as the reverse complement.
TAAAAGTATTTATTTGTATTCGTATTAAATATGTACGGGCGCAAACAATTAATTCACCGCAATATTTAAAGCAAAACGTGAAAAAAGTATTAAAAACCTAAAATAATTTAATTGGCGCCATCTGTGAATGCGTAGATTATAACGTGCGTGACGTTTAAACTTAAAGAATAACTTGCGAAAAGAATTTCAACCTAAAATAACAAAACTAGTGCCATCTATAATTAAAAAGCATATTAAACCCTGGTTGCAATACCTACACCTAGGAATCGGCTGCGTCAATTTTTAACACCATTTTTTCTACTGGTCTATTTAAAAAGGAAAAAAATTGTGCCCAGAAAACACAGCAAATGAGTTTTGAAAATTTCTATGATCATTCCATAACCAGCGATGAATTGCAAGGAATACAATATTAAAATACACGAAAACATTATCTACAAGTAGGTTTATTACTTTCCTGGTACTAAACCTAGTTACAGAATATACTAGATGAGCCCTGCACTAATAGGTAAGCATTCAAAATCAATTAAGGCAGAATCACTTAGACCCGTTACTGGACTTAAGAGGAAGTCATAAGCCAAAAATGTATGTATTCTTAAGCCCCCGCTTTCCATATTTCTACTTGCACACTTTCAGTTTTTAAGTTCTTTTTAATATATGTTATTGTTTAAGATAATATCTACAAATTTGTAATTATATGAAAATCCATCGATAGAAAAAAAAATCGCAAAGTATGCTCAGAAAATTATTAAAAACACATTTTGTTGTTACAGGTACGAAAAAATCACAGTAAATGCAACTTAAGTGCCCGCAACCCGGATTTCTACCGATTTATTACATATTTCCCTTAAACACGGTAAGTTTTAAAGCTCTTAAAAAAATATATGTTATTCTTGAAGATAATATCTAGACTTTGCCAGCGCCGAAACGCAAATTAAATAAAATTCCCTCGATAGAAAAAAATCGCAAAGTATGCTCCAAAAATTATTATAAACACGTTTGTTTCAGTTATTTTACTAGTTATATGTATGAAAAAATTCACAGTGTTTCTTTAAATGCTGTTTAAGATAATACCCGCGAGATTTTTGCTCTATTTTAAACGAGTCGTGTTTTATTAAACATTTTCGCAATTTTCGCATCGATTTAGTCGCTGTAAATGCTACCGCTCTCCTCTGACATTCGTTATTTCGTATCTTTCCATCTTCTTCTTTTCGACCCCGGTTGCAGGGCCTTAAGCATTTGTCGTTAGATTTTTGCTGTATTTTAAACGAGTCGTGTTTCATTCAATATTTTCGCTTGTAAAATCTCCCTCTAACACTTGTATTGACATATATCTTCTTTTCTTATTCCTTTTGAACACCTACTTACCAGGCCTTTATAAGTCAGGTACGCCTCATAAGCCATACATATATTTTTTTTTTTTTTAAAAGAAAGACAAACATTCCCGGGTTACGAATAACGTTATATTATCGTGAATAATATATGTCTGATAATGTTATATTATCGTGAGAAACAAGCTTCTGGGTCCAAGTGGTTGTGTGCCTTATTTCGCCAGTAATGAGCCTTATATCGTCATTAATATAGGTAAAAGATAAAATAAATAAAAAACTAGTGTGCTTTAACTAGTGTGTGTCTCTTGCTCCTACAGTGTGATACAGACAATAGGCCTGCACTGTGTCTTAGATGTACGAAACGTAACTAGCTATGAGAGAAATAGAGAAAAAAATGTGTGCTCGCACCTCTCTCTTGCCCCTACAGTAATATACGAAATGTAACTCTCTCTCTTTCTATCTTCACTAACTTATATCTCTACCGTTCGCCTCGCTTTTCGTAACGCTCTCGTCACGCATTCACCAGCTTACTCCCCAAGTCAAGTGTGCGTAAAGAAGTTTTACTTCAAAAATAGCTAGGCAAACGGAATTTAGAGGTCACGATTTCAAAGGCAAAAGTGGTTTTTATATATGTTGTTAATAATTTTACAAGATTTTTTCACATATATATAAAAGCGCTATACAAACCATCCAAATATTACTACTATTATAAGACAGCCTATCTAGTGTCTTAACCAAAGCTTGCTAGTAAAATTGTTAATGATACGTCAAAAATACGTGTAACTGTAACAGCATGATGTAATAGTTAAAATTACGTTGTACGTAATAGTTAAGACTGGTTATTTTTTGGTAATCATCATCTTATATAATTGTACATGTTGTACTACAAGATTGCGTTATTCAAGCGCCGTTGTTGGACCATGTAAAAATGTATGTAGCATTTGAATTAGGGTATCATAAAGATAATATTGGATTATGTATTCATAGTCAAATGGGCGAAGTTTTGGTAATGTTTAGAGCAGTTTAGATAACAGTAAAGATTAACAAGGGGAGTTATGTTTGTTAAATCATTGCTAACACAACAATAGATGTTATGTGACGTAAAAGTTAAAATGTGTGATTCATTTAATAAAAAAAATCTTAAAATAACCTTATTATTTATTTTTTGTTATAACTTAGTAAAGACGTTGTGCAGTTGATTCAATGCGAAAATAATAATTGCATAATTTGTAGAGCTATGTATTAGTGAAAAATCATCTCAGGGGTGCTGTATAGTTTATTATGAGTTCGTAGGCTCTTTCTAATTTTATCATTTACAAATACTTATATACAAAAAGATTTTTCCCTAGCACCCAGTCCTATGCTTAGTTATAGTTATTCAGCAATACTTTTTTTATACTTAAGTTAGTTTATACTACATTCGTATACAAGGGCACAAGGGGCGGACGGGCAAAATAATCAACAATTACTGTTAGAAATAAACTTGAAGTATCATACTTCAAGTATATTTCTACAAGTTCAAGTATGTATCTATAGGAAGGTTTATGAAAGTGTCAAAACAATCAAAAAATTAAATTAATGTTTAATAAAGACAGTTTTAGCTTCTAACTATGTACTGTGATGGAATCTCCACAGTACACAAAAATACCCTAAATCCGCTACTGTTCGTATATAAACCAATATACACATTTTATAAAATTATATCTTTACTAGCTGAACCGACAAACGTTATTCTGCCATATAAATTATTTCTAGTGAAAATTTGGTCGTTTGGTGTACGACATTTTTAGTCAGTCCGTCTTTAGCCAATACAAATAAGCTCGACGGTTGCCCACGCGACGATATAATGCCGAATGATATATCAAAATGACGCGACGCTTCATGTGAATGTCTTGCGCATGTGTGGATGAAAGTTCTTTGAGGCGGACGGAGCGCCATTTGCCATTCAACAACATAAATAATTTCGTTCTGTTTGAAATACGAAAGACGGTTAAATTTGTTCGTACAAAAATACAAAAATCGCGATTAAAAATGAGAGGGTGGGGGTAGGAGAGTTAAAATTTGGGGTTATGGGTATTTTTTGATGCCAAATAATAAAAAAATAAAAATAAAATTGTAAAAAAATTGATTTTTTTTCTGTATAGGGACACCCTTATAACCTAGCGATATGAAATATAGTAATTATTATTTTTTTTTAATTTATAAACTAACGTTTAGACAAGATTTTTATGCATAGCACAAAGGGTAACAATTATTACAAGCAATAATTGTCAGCTTGAAACACTCATTTACATTGAAAAATCTTCCGAGAAAAGATACTTGCCGCCAACGGGACTTGAACCCGTGTCCTTCCGATTGCCGGTCGAATGCTCTGACCACTGAGCTATGGGGGCTTATCAAATACCCGCCAAATAATTCAATATATACTAGTGTTTCATTCAACAATTACTGCTTGTTATATTTTTTCCACCTGAAAACAACCAACTTTATTTTTGCGAGGAAGACATTGTTAGTGTTAAATCCCTCGCTAGGTGGCGTCGAGACAAATTATGTCTGCATTTATTGGGGAAATACTTAAACTTGTTAAATATTAATTATTATTTTTTTAATTTATAAACTAACGTTTAGACAAGATTTTTATGCATAGCACAAAGGGTAAGGACACGGGTTCAAGTCCCGTTGGCGGCAAGTATCTTTTCTCGGAAGATTTTTCAATGTAAATGAGTGTTTCAGGCTGACAATTATTGCTTGTAATAATTGAAATATACTGTAAAACCTATTCTCATACCTACCAAGTATACATAAAAAATTCATAAAAATCAGTCAAGCCGTTTAGGAGGAGTGCAACCACAAACACCGTGAAACGAGATTTTTATATATTTTTATTATAGTAAGCATAACATCCCCTTTTCAAAACATTCATTCTTCCTTCATTTCTTTTAGGCATATTGCATCATACATTCATAGTCCTCTGTACATCAGGCAGTTCAGTGACTGATTTTATCATAATATGTGGCAATTCAAATCTATTTATTTCTGGTTTCATAATTATGTATATCTAAGTAACCACCCCCCGTATTCCCCTTACTTGGCGTCTTCAATTATCATCTTTTAACTCTCCTGGAGACATTATGGAAGAAAATAAATTTTCAATCGACGAGCAGGTGCAGAAGTTCTGAAGTAAGAGAAGGAGCTGGCGGGAGAATTCTTCGAGGAGGGCATAAAGAAACTTGTGCCACGGCTCACCACATGTATTGAACGGGATGGAGATTATTTGGAAAAATAGTCACCAAGTGTATCAATAATATCCTGTATTTTTTTTTTAAATACACTTTTTCAAAAAAAAAAACATTCAGTACAATTACTTTCTGAACATGCCTCGTATTTTGGAATTTAATAACTTTATGCACAAAAATTAAAACATTAAATAGCAGTCTCTCTTTTATTTGAACCCAATTTAGCTCCTCTCATTTGATTAACCTTGGCATATGGCAACCCTGTTCTATATAACTAGCATGATCAAATTTCCTTCGTTGGCCAAATACACAATTCTGCACATCTTCTCTTAAGAAAATTAGTATTGCCATCCCCATTAATACTTCTTCTACAACATAAACAAAGCCATATATTTTAAAAATTTCAAAACAGTACCTACACAAAATTTATATCTCAACTTTCAGTATATACAATATTTCACGAAGTTTTGCCGAGTCCACGTGTAGGCGGCACAAGCTAGTGCCAGTACAGTCGTAAAAATGACAGAGTTGATTCAAACCCACAAACTGTAATCTAGTTCCCCATTCGCCACATGCTTCCCCCCCAGCCGACATCACACAACGCACCGGGATCCACGTAGGCTGTATTTTTCAAACTGGGCTTATCGTGCCTTCACCCTCATCTCCGGCCGACCCCACCCCCATCCCTTATCTTCTCCTAGCCGCTGGGCCCAGCGCTTGATTTGATTTTAATCTTTCAAATTCCTCCCGACTTTTCCCTTTTCATTCTGAGCCAGATCCAGGCTCTAGCGGAATACTCAGAATACTACAGAAGAACGTAACATTTTATTTTCTAAAATTAACCACTTATTGTCAAAGAAAGCTAGACTAGAAATCCACAATGGGGTTCAGTGATGCAAGTTTTCATTCAGATCAAATTTATTCATCAAGGCTGAATTTTTATTTTTATTTTTGGTAACTTAATAGGTTTGGAATTACCAATTTGGGAGACAGGTATGGGTACCACCGCCTCGATAACCATTTATTGGATAAACAAAACCTTTGCCATGGGTCACTCTAAGTGGTTCGATACGTTTAATGACTTAGGAGTGGTGCCCGGGCTCAAGGGGTGAGGTTTGTCTAGGTCTTGGCGGCGGATGCGTCTGCCTACTCACTGCGTGGCAGGCCGGATCAGAGGGACTGATTGAGAGAGACTATTTGGTCTATCCTGCAGGATTCTTTCGACCAATCGCCTTGCACCGCAGTGGGATGGATTCATACGTTCGTTACTCCTGGGAACCCCAGATTCCTAGTCACATCTCACACCTTTTCTTATTCCCAGAACGTCCTCTCCTACCTTACCTTTTTAAAAGATCCTCCACACAGAATCCCCAAAGATGACATAGTCCCTGAAGGAAATTATATTTTCCAGGGCCTCCTGTGTTTTTTTTTTACATGAGCTCCACACAGGAGACCCTGAGGAAAATAATTTTCCTCAGGGCCTGTGTCATCTTTGGGGATGCTGTGTGTGTAGGGGTTTTTTAAGGAAAGGAAGGAGAGGAGAGTTCTGGGAAGGAAAATGGTTTAAGGGGTGGTAGGAATCTGAACCCGGGCACCCCTGCTAAATCACCAAACGTAGCGAACCACTTGGGGTGACCTATGTCAGAGGCGTTGGTTATCCAATAAAGGTTCCCAGGGCGGCGGTACCCATACCCTCCTCCCAAATTGTGTGGAGCTATTGTAAAAAAAAATTGTAAAAATCTCAAATTGTAATATTTAATCACTAACTAACTAACTAACTAACCATCACGCCGTTACCCCGCAGGGGTAGGCAGAGAGGACGGACCGCCAAACAACTCGGTCTTGGCACACACTCTTTGCCTCACTCACATTCATACATCGTCTCATACATACTCTTCTATTATTCTGACTTTTGACATGGCCCGTCTCAAGTATCTGATTCACTTGATCGTGCCGGGCGTCCCCGACTTCTTCTACCATTCACATTTGCATCATATATTCTTTTTACACTACTTTCTTCGCTCATTCGCTCTACGTGCCCAAACCATCTTTAGGGTCCCTTTCTTAATTTTGCTCAATATTTAATCACGGATGATAATATTAGCTACTCTCAAATGAAAATTTGAAAACCAGAAGAAGATTCGGTCGCATCTTGGAATTGAACATACAACCTCAGCCTTACCGGGGGTTTTTTCTAGAGCATAATAAATACCACAATTTGAGGTTTTACTGATTAAGTTATTCTAAACATAAAAGAAAAATCGGTAGATGTCGCACATTAAAATAAAAATGGATACACCCAAGACACCATCTAGATTGCATTTAGTTCGTGTAGAATTTTTGGCATTGCAAGATGCCAAATTCTACCATGAGAACTTTTTTGATCACGTACCACCGTTTACAATCCCCTTTCCAATTCGACAAATCATTTTTTGGTCCCTAAAGCCCGGATAAAAAATGGGAGATACGTAAAACTTTTAATAATTGGAGAGCGACTAATTCCCAAACTTTGATTAAAAACTTCCGATGGAATTGGTAGAAATTGATGGACGCTTAATAAAGAGATTTGATTGAATATTTTTATGGAAAATTATTAAATATTTTATAAAAAATTTGGAAGGATTACCTAAATCTAATCTATTTGTGAAATTGGTAATGATATTTATCGTTATTTTAGGATTAACGATTTTTTAAATCACAAGATGCATTAATATCTTAACTATAAAGCAGAAAATTTGTTTGTTTGTCTATTTCATTCTTACGTAGACGAAAAAATTCAAATGTGCAGTTCGCACGCGGTAGAAGTGAAACATTCAGAAAAGTAAAGTAGAACGCTACGAAGCACTGTACATAGACGAGGCCGATTATTTTATCTCATTCTCTCGCAGGCTAAATCCTGTAGATGTATGTGTTTGTTTCTTTAAAATATCACTTTTTCGTTTCATCAAGTTTCAAATCTCAACGGTTTTAAAGGAGTTTTCACTTTAAAAGTTTAAACACACAGGCGAAACCGGGTGGTAAAGAATAAGATATCAACATGCACCCATTAAATTTATTTACTAACAAAAACTAACCCATGAAAAATCACATGGTCTGAATTCTCGACAAATCAGTTCCAATTTTGAAAGCGGTATTTTTTTAAAATTTTTTGTAAGAAAAATTTATTACAGGTAAAATATACCTTATTGCTTTTCTGAATTCTCCAAACAAAAAGTTCCAATTATAAGAATGATGACACTTAAATTCAAAGCAAATCCGAGTTCTAGACTTCATTGAACCAGATTTACAGACACAAAACCGCATCTGTAACGCCATTTTCTAAGGGTTATCCAACTTTAAAAAAGTGAAAAAGAGTTACGTAAATAATAACAAACTGCAACGGGAATCGAACACGCAACCGTTCGACACCTCTCCCGAATCATTAATAATAATCATTAAATATTTTAACAATCTAAAACATTTCAAAGGTGGAGTATGTTTTACTCGCTAGGAAATAATTAATCATATCATACATTAATTACATTTTTTTTTGCATTCGGCAAAAATATTTTCCTATGTCGGCTTATTATGTTGGGATTCAATTACTGGAGATAATATATTTGACTTGAGCATAATGTTAACACGGTAAATTTTCATCCGTCTAATCACCGGCCGAAGACAGCATAGAAATGTACCTATTAGCAGATTCGTGAAAAATCACGGGGTATTATAATTGTAGGATTGATAATGTTAGTTAAAGAGCGCAGATCGTTGAAAAATCATGAGATCCGACTTAACTTTTAACCCTAAGAAATTTAAACAATAGAAATACACAATTCAAATGTAGAAAATAGTTTTCTGGTAAAAAAATATAATAATATGATAGGTAAGTAGGTATTTTTAACACTAGTCTGAATTCTTGACAGATCAGTGTGGATAGTACCTGAGCATTCTTTCCAAGTGTTTACTGAAGCATGTAAATTTTATTAATCATTTAATAATTAATTGCAATAACTTTAAAATAAAAACAATAATAGGTCCACTCTGGATGATTACTATACCCAGTCTAGTTTTCTTTAATTACAATAAAACTGCATAAACATGTTGAGTTAATAAATAAGCGCTCCAGTAAACAATTGAAGATAATTTTTATTCGTTTTTAAAAAATTAAAAACAATTCTTGTTTATACATTTAAGTATCGCTCTTATCTATCTCATTTAAGTATTTATCTTCTTTCTATCGTCTATCAACTGGGGGGGAAGTATGTGGATAGTACCTAAGCACAGCAGTCAACAGCCACAAAAACATTATTATAGGATGGCAACACTGACATTCTAGTGTCTTCCACCGGCCGCTGTCAGAAAGGAAAAATTCTAAAATTCATTCTTGGTTATTTGTTGGTTCGGGCTGCTGTGCGCGGGGATTACTATCCTCATAGTTCACCCTCCGATTAAAATTTATTGTCGTATAATATAATTTATAATTTTAAATATACCGGAGTCAGATAAAAATAAAATTCAACTTATTATTTAAAAGAACCCGAAACATTTACAAATAACGTGGAGGATTGGTGTGTAAGTATTGATCCCCCACATTCGTTATATCAGCTTGAATTTCGAAAATGACAACTAAATTCAAAACTAATACGAGACACACAACCCAAATATCGCGTTTTACATGATCCTGTCGCGACGTGTAGGAGAGTGTTCAGTGACGACTCGTGAATGAAAATTTATTTTATGTTTTTAAAACAAAAACTATCATCGGACAGTAAAATCACATATACTTTTTGTACACCAAATATGCTCAGGAATCACTGATTAAAATCAGGTACGGGCTGTTACACCCTGTGTTATAAATTGTATTTTTAAAAAAATTGCAAAACATTTTCGTTTTTCCTGATATTAGAAGACATTTGAAGTGCATTATGTAAGAGAAAAATTCTGCAATTTCACAACGGCAGAATTATAACCTACATCTGCAGATGATTAAAAAAGGAGCTTACCAAATAAATGAAGAACACCAATTTTCAAAGAATCAAGCCTTGATTTCAAAGATATGTTGCTTACCTGAAAAAAGAGAAAAATCAGAGTTAATTATACGTTTTTTTATTCATAAAATTCATTACACCACGAGTACACTAATAAAAATATTAATTAAAACTTAATAACATCAAGCGAGCTGCATAAATCAAGATCCGATCACATCTATTGAGATTTTCGTTTGAGTTTCGCTAATATTGTATTCATTAATTAAAATTTATTTTAACATTTTTTTAAGTATTTTCATTAATTAAATTATTTTGTTTACTGAAGAGATAAAGCTTTTTTTTAAATAACTATCGCTTTGAATTCAGCAGCTTTTTGTCATTAAATGTTTTTTGAAGCACATTTATACCTACACAAAAAAATTGTTAGAAAAGCGACGGGTATTAAATATCCCAAAGTTCCACAGTGTCAAAATAAACTAATTATGTGGTCAAATATTATACTGTCGGGACCGGTAATGGTCAACGCTAATAGGCATATCAGGTGATATCAAAATAACCTTGTTGTTAAGAGTTAAATAAAATTATATTTACACTTACAAAAAAACACGTAACTCAAACGATAATGTTACGTGAAAACAACCGGAGGTCGACAAAGAACAAATTATTATTCGCAAATTAAATGTTTGTATTGACCCTGTAAGAAAAAAGCAATTTGTAATGGATGTAAACAATATGTTTTATTATTGTTATATCTAAATAGGAAATGTTTACTAATGTGAATTTTGTACGTTTATGGTGGTATGAGGTTATACATTATCCGCCGTGAAGAATTGGTACACGAATGTAAAAGTAATTACCATTTATGGAACTAGTATCTACTAGTAATCATTTTGGCTAAGTTAACATATTGTATTTTTTTAATTATTTTTGCAATTAGATACAAGGTCCATTTTTCACGGTGATTGCAAACCTCTAAAGGGCTAGCAATAGAAAAATGTTAACAGATTACCAATGTTTTTTTTTCTTTCACTGCACAATCATTACATAGTATAAAATGAAGTCGCTCAAAATGTATGTGCGCGTTAATCTTTTAAACTACGCAACGGATTTTCATACGGTTTTCACCAATAGATAGAGTGATTGAAGAGGAATGTTTATATGTATAATACATGTAAATTATATTAGAGAAATGCCGAGAAATTTAAAGAAAACATATTTTTGTGTGATTTAAAACGGCTGGCGGGCCGTACTATAGTCAATTTTGAAATTCGTTCTACGGAAGAAATTGGAAAATAGATGTCCTAGAGTAAGTACGTATTTGATTTGAATTATTTTATTTGATGAAGTCGCTCAAAATGTATGTGCGCATAGATCTTTTAAACTACGCAACGGATATTCATGCGGTTTTTTTTTTTTTTTTTACATTAACCTGCGGAAAATAATTTCCCTCAGGGCCTATGTCATCTGGGATGCTGTGTGGAGGGTCTTTTTGAGGAGAGGAAGGAATGAACATTGGTCTTGAAGAGACCCATGTTGTAGGAAGGAGGAAACACAGAGGGCGGCAAATCATTCCACAGCCGAGCTGTTGAACATAAGAACGAGTCGAAGAAACGACCCGTTCTCATGTGACAAATGTCAACTGTGTACAAATGTTGGGCACGCGTTTGGCGTGTTTCCCGACTATGCACCGGTGCCGAAGGGATCAATGATGCTAGTTCCTCGGAGCATCTTCCATTGTAATACCGGTAGAACAAGGATAGCATTCCCACCCGACGCCTGTGCTCTAAAGATTGCAATCCGTCTGTTAAGATGGGAGAATCTATCAAACGGACCGCCCGTTTCTGCACAGAGTCGAGGGTATTTTTCAGGTATTTTGGAGCTCCAGACCAGAGGTGGCTGCCAAATTCAACCGTGGGGCGCACTTGCGATTTGTACAGGGTTAGCAGTTGTGTACTTTTAAAGTATCTGCGGGCCCTGTACAGTACGCCCAGTTTTCACCAATATATAGAGTGATTCAAGAGGAAGCGGGCAGCGGGCAGCTGGCAAACGGGTGGTGTGGATTTTATAAAGGTTGGGTAATGGCGTTGTGTTTCGTTAGCCACAGCAACGTGTGTCCGGGTCTGCTAGTTAGGTATATTATTATAAAGCTGTACTGTTAAACCGTAACCGAAAAAGGATTCTTAAGTAGGAGATTTTTAACTTTAAAGCAGTTTTTATAGGCCTGATACTTTTTCTGGGCTTATTTAAAAATACTAATAAAAAATACTCGATTATTTCGAAAGCAAATGTGAGTTCTACGAGAACTCGCATTTTTAATTAGCATTTAAAATTTGTGTAAGCGATCTTATTTTCAAACCAAAATCACATCAATAAATTTGGGAGGCCGGTATGGGTACCACTGCCCCGGGAAATTTATTGGCTGACCAACCCCCCTGCCATAAGTCACCCCAAGTGGTTTACGTTTGGTGACTTAATCGGTGCTCGAGCTCGAGCATGGAGTGAGGTTTGTCTAGATCTTGGCGGCGGTTGCGTCTGCCCACGTATTACATGGCGTGCCGGATCGGGAGAGATTGGTTGAGGGAGATCTTTTGACCTCTCTAGCCGGACTCTCCGGGAACATCGCCGTGGGAGGAAAGAATTCATATGGCCGTCACTCCTGGACACGCTGACACCCAGATCCCTACCCACCCTTCATACCATTTTCCTTCCCAGAACATCCCCACCATCCTTTTCCTAAAAAATCCCCCTTACAACGTCCTCAAAGATAACACAGGACCGAAGGGAAATTGTTTTTCTTAAGGTCTCGTTTAGTAGTGCGTCACCTGAAAACTCTGGTAACAACAGAATACCCTTGGATTATTCAAATTTAATAAAAACATGAAATGGTTATCATACTACGGGTTTACATCACTATTATTTTGTCTTGTACAAGCTGAGGTCATAAAGCTATATGTCATTAAAAAGTGATTAACGCGAACTAAGAGTTCGTGATAGGAGGTATCTAACCAGTAATTAAAGTGCTTGTAAGTAAACAGATATACGAGGGGAAATCATCTCAATCGGAAAGTCCGTGACACTAAAACTAAAACATATAACATTATATAACAAATATTATAAATCCCACACTATTAAAGAGGAAACCGGGTGGCGTTATGTCTACGCAAACGTTTTCCCCAATTTCCTGGTTTTGATACTAGTGCAAATAATTTTTAACATAATAAAGATATAGATCACTAGCGTACTTGTACGTTTTGCTTTTTATAAAAAAAATACTTTTTATAGTAGTTAGGACCCCCAACAAATCTTTAAAATGTTTTGGTTTGAACGCCGTCAACTGACATTCAATATACAGATATAATAATAGATAATGTATTATTAAAAAAAGCAAAACTTACATAAATAACATATTTTCTTCTAATACAGTTGGTAAAAAAAACTTCGAAATTGGACCAGTTTTGGAGGAGGAAAATGGGGAATAAAATCGCTGACGATTTTCACAGAAGAAAAAGTGAGTTTTTTTTACTTACAAAATTTCCATTTTATTAAATTGTAGGTATTTATTTATGTGGATTTTTTAATTGAATTTATAAGACGTATCACAACACTCAAACGTTGTTTACAAAAACACATACGGTGCGGTCGTACATACGGTCTCAAAACTAACTCTACGACCAAAAAATAACTTTTAATTTACGAAATTAAGATAAATAATGTTCTCACATAACGTATACTGAATATGAACTCTCTCTTCGCTGAAGTAATCATTCACACGCTAGCTAGGCCCTGCAGTCGGCTTTTAGTTCGGCTTCGCCCAGTTTGAGTGTAGGTAACCATTTTATAAATCCGATTCCGATAAGAACTGGTTCCAAAAATAGCCAGTTCCTCGGATCCACTGTGATCCAGTGACAGCTAGTCACCGAATTAAAGTAACCGTGACAGGCAATGACGCCATATGTGATCTCTCCATATCCGGAAAGATACTTAAATTCTATTAATCCGTAGTGCTTATACCTAGGGAAGAAACGTCCACAAGCGAGCTGCTGACGTAAGTGGTGTCATCTTGTTACGAATTCTTGAATTCAAAACCGAATTACAACGGTAGTTTTGTTTGAAATTCCACGTACACAGATGTTATTTGTGGCGCAACGCATACGGCGTGGCGGCAACATGCACTCAAAACTGGGTTCTGAAATTCAACCACGCAGACTATATAGGGTAGATAATAATAACGTTCGATACTTCCACTGCACTCATCATTGACATTTGCCAAATTTAAGGTTTTTTTTTAAGTTTGTGACTATTCCTAAGATTTAAATGATTTCTTTCCACCTACCCATTCATTTCCCTCCCCTTCCACACCTGAAAATCATAATTTGGCGAAAAATTAACATAAAACAATTTGCCTGCGGCGCTTACTTCCTTATCCCTTGTAGCGTACTTGGGAGCGTACATTGTGGAAAGAAAACAATAAATAAGCCGAAGTAGACTACATTTTCGCTTGGTGCATTATTGATCGAATTTTTATACTAAACCTGGAATCAAAATATCAACTGCTATGTAAAACTGATGACAGTTGTAGTTACACAACATACCTGGATCGAAGTAAACAAATTAAACGTTGAAAATCCGGTTAACTTAAAAGCATTTTCCGTTTTTCCATCAGTTCAAAGACCCATCTAATAATCACAGCGTGCAAAGAAAACGTTTTATTACATTATTACACAAACACACGCTCAGGTAAGCCTGCACGGACTGCAGGCCATACGGCGGGCAAACAATGGATGGGCGTGGATCCGTTGGGTTAATTAATTTGTCCCAGGGGTGCCGCCAGCGCAGGGAGCGTCCAGGTACTAATAGTATAGTCGTAATGATGGATGAAAAATGTTTACGTGTGGGTAGTTAATACGCTCGGGACTGAGACGTGGAGCGTGTATACACGTTATGCGGCGCTCATTGGGTTAATAAAGGAACTATTAATGGATTGGGTATGGAGAGTTATTTAATAAATATGTTATAGGAAAAGTTTATGAATTGATCAAGAGTTTAATGATTTCATTTGCAATAGGAATTTAACGATGGATTTATTTTTATTTTTGATAATGTACACAATACAGAGAGGATTAAAAAAGTAAAAATAAAAAGAATTAATACCAACCGTCCAATAACGCTTTTCTATAATATGTAAAAAATAAGACGTAAACAGCCAACATAAAAACGTCATTATATTATTAGTAAAATCAAAGGAATAACTGAAAAACTCACAAGCCAAAAATTCACATATTTCTTTAAAAATCTAAGAAATGTAGTATATAAAAATTATTTGAAAGGGGTTTATTAAGCGTTATGTCATTCTCGAATTAAATATGGAATTAAAGGATGGGGTTCTACTACACATAAATAAATACACAACCTGAATACAATTCAAAAAGGAATTAAAAAGACCATACTGAAAGTACCTGTTAGAACGCCTTCTATTAAAATTTTCAATAGCTTTGATGTACCAAATGTACAACGAATATATGCCAAAAATATATTATTGAAGCTATTCAAAAATACTGAATTCTCTACTAGACCGCGTATCCATCACACTAGATCGAATAAAAATGACATAAAAAACATTCCAAGTCATAAACCACATTCGGACAAAGAAACTACACTTCTTCCCCACGACATAAAACTAATAAAATAATTTAATGAGTACAAATCAAGAATAAAAACATGGCTGAAAGAGATCAACGCCCTAATGAAGACACTAAAACGACACAGAAGACAAATAAACTATAATTAAACAATTTTAGTCCGCCTCGGCACAGGAACCCCTAGTGAGGAGGACTAAGAAATACTATATCTTTACCTAATATAAATATAACCATTATGTTTTGTATACTGATAGAATTAATTTATATAGTCGCTTAGATAAAAAAATAAAAACTTATGGCTAATAGAACACCTGCATCCACCTGTTCGTCGATCACCAATACAAAACTATATGTACGATGTATCTGACCAATGAACGCGAAATTGTGTTAAAATACTCACATATTATTATTTATTTAGATTTTCTACAGGCAGAAAATATACATGGCCGTTCAAATATTACGTAACGCACTTGGGGGGGAGGGGGGTCTTGTAAAACGTTACGGGGGGGGGGGGGGGTTCGAACAACGCGTTACGTAACATGTTTTTCTTTATTAAACTAGGGAATTAAAATCTTCCAAGTTGGCAATCCTTTTCGTTCTCGAAATCTCTTGTTTTATTTATTACCGCAAACGCGATTAAAACAAGAAAAAAGGTATTTAAGCAACTTTCCAGTACTTTGCGCAACTTAATTGTGACTTTCAGGTAATTTTCTTTCGTATGGTGGGGGGTCAGAGGGGGACATCTAGGTCTGCGAGCCAGTCTAGGGCCTCAGGCGTTGCCCTGTGGACCTCATAAATCCCGCCGGGGAATGAATGGAGCGGGCATTCGTTGACCACATGTTCGGTGGTCTGCACCGCACCGCATTCACACGTCGCCGACTCTTTAAGGCCCCATCTATGCATCATATGAGCACAACGGCTATGGGAGCACCTTATCCTATTGATGGCAGTCCAGAGTTTGCGAGGCAATGAGAACCCAGGCTGTCTCTCAGTGGGGTCTTGCACGAGATGGGCGTTTTTGACGTTGGCTGATTGCCACTCAAGCTTCCACCTATCTTCTGGGGTTAGAGGTGTTCGAAGGAGTCTTTCTCCTTCCGTCCAGAAGGGTTTTCGAGACTTTAAGCGGCATGCCGGGTGAGAAACGACATCATCGTGCAAGGGTATTTCGCTTTTTTGCAGCGCCTTCTTGTATTCCCTCAGTGTTGCAATCTCTCGCCTGATATTTGGCGGGGTTATATTTGCAAGTACGGGGAGCCAAGGAAGAGGAGTCGATTTTAAGGTTCCGCTGATGGTTCGCATTGTGGCATTAAGCTGAACGTCAACCATGGAAGTGTGGGCGCTTCTGGCCCATACTGGAGCACAGTATTCAGCTGCTGAGAAAACCAGGGCAATGGATGCCGTTCTGAGCGTGTTGGCGTCGCATCCCCAGCTAGTACCAGCCAGCTTATTGACTAAGTTTAGTCTTGTCCTGGTTTTTTTGCCCACTGTTTCCATGTGTTTCCGGTAATTCAAGCTCCTGTCCAAAGTTACTCCAAGATAGCGGGGATGGGGGTCATGGTAAATATTTTTTCCATCAAACTGAACACAGAGTAATAACACTTTCAGGTAATAATTGTCACTCACTTGGGCGTTACGTAACGTTTAGGGGGGGGGGGGGGGTGATACGGAAAAACGTTACGGCGCGTTACGTGGGGGGGAAGGGGGTCAAAAATCTTCAAAAATTGCGTTACGTAATACTTGAACGCCCCCTGACCTACCTTATTTACCTTGGAAGCAATGGAGATTAACAATGTTTATCGTGTATTATAGAAATTTAGGTACAGTTGCACGCAGATGACAAAATTGGGAACACATGTTATTGGAAATGCTGTTATATTATAATAATAAGCTATTTAATCAATGGTTTTGGGAAAGAAAAAGCAATTTTTTATGATGGGCGGTACGATAGTACAAGGATTTGATAAGAATATTCTTCTTCCTAAACGTAATTCATCCCTCGGTAATAGACCGATTGAGGTGAAAGGCTTCGGATGATGTCAATCCAATAAGAAAAGTATGCAAATATATTCGGCACATTCCCACAAAGGGTTGGAAGAAGGTTAAGTTGGTGCTTTGGAAAGGAACATGGAAAGTTTCGGGATTTGTACTATATCGTATCGTTTCGTATCCTAAATGTGACTCGTTCCACGGTAAGAGACAGATTGAAGTGTAAAGCTTCGAATGACGTTAATCCATTATGAAAATTGTGAAAATATAGGCAAATTCCCACAAAAGGTTGGGAGAATGTTAAGTTGGTCCTTTGTAAGAGAATATTGAAAGTTTCGGAATTTGTACGATATCGTATCGTATCCTAAATGTGAACTTTCCATGGTAATAGACAGATTGAGGTGTAAGGCTTCGGATGATGTTAATCCAATAAAAAAGTGTTAAAATATAGTCAGCGCTTTCCCACAAGATGTTGGGAGAAGGCTAAGTTGGTTCTTGTAAAGGAATACGAAAAGTTTCGGTGTTTTTTAGAAATCAGTGATGAATATTTTTAACCCTCGACGCAAGAAGCGGTGTTATAAGTTTGACGTGTCTCTGTGTCTGTCTGTCTGTCTGACTTTGGCATCGTAGCTCGTAAACAATTGGACCGATAATGATGCGGTTGTTTTTATTTGAAAGCTGACGTGATCGAAATGGTTCTTAGCTACAATTCATGAAAATCTGTTTCAAGGTCATCAGCTCTTTTTTGTGTCGGAGGTTAGATACTTAAAATTTTGAAATTGATTGTGGTCACTTGTTTTCCACCATTTCGTTTCACACAAGCACATTTCCCGTTTAGATGCTCTATAATTCCACCAGCTCCGGGCTTTAAGTCACATAAAAAGTTTAGGAATCAAAATAACGGTTCATAAAAACTTCGTATGAGCATAGAGAATAGGAACATTTGATATTAAAGAGAGTTTGTGTATAGTTTTATGTTAATCCGAAAGTCGTACACGAGTTTTAAGCGAACGAAACAACTTTAACACAATGTAATGCAAATTAAACAAACTACTTTTTACCGCAGGGGCAACATTTAACGTGCGTTATATTAAACCTAATAATTTAATTGAATTATCGTTAGTTGTTGGCACGTAATACTGCGATAAACTTAATTTAAGGTTACTCGTGAACAGGCAGCTTCAGTAAGAAATGAACTTGGTTAAACCGAAAAAATATTTAATGAAATTATTTCTCTATTGTGTGTTGAGTGGATTTGTGGACCGATGCCATCGAAGTAGTGTATTCATTCTTTATTTTATCTTCAGTATTCTTACTAAAGCTGCGAAGAACACGTAAATGTTCCAATCGCCACAACATGGGGATGTGCTCAGTCCGGTAGGCGTAAATTTCAAATACATATATGTAATCGTCCATCATAACACGGGCATGTGCCAAGCATGGTGGTCAAAAAATCCACAAATTATGTAACCATCAAAGCAATGGCCAATGACTAAAGAAAAATTAAAAAAGAAAAATAAAAATGAACTCAGTATTCTATGAACGACATTTAGGAAAAATCTTTTCAAGGCCATATAATTCCATCACACCATTGTAGAGAGAAATATAATAAATGACTGGTATAGCGAAGTCCCGTTTTTAACATTTTTCCATGTTATCCATGGAGATGAACAATTTTAAAACAACATCAAAACATGAAGATGAAAAATTATTTAAAAAAATTGAAGTAACACTACTACAACCTAGAGTAAACAAAGATGTTGAAATCAACAAATATGAAGATGAGGAGGAACAAAAATAGTAAAAAAATGTGAAGATGAAGAAATCATAAAATATGAAGTAACACAACCTACAGTCAACAAACGTAAATACATGGATTTTTTTTTATTTCGGCCTGTTTAGAGATATTTAAATTTAAAAAACCAAGCACATTCATAATATTATATTTGATACGTGGTTTTATTTGTCTTCCGAAGGTTTTACCAAATCTTTTGACAGTCCCTTTGTCCCAGAAAAAACAATATATTTCACAGTGACCAGACAATTCAACAATATGCAACTTCATCACTCCTTTAAAAAGTGATGAAAAAAAAATTGGTTAAATAAGTTACATTAGGTTAGGTTAAGGGAGGTTTAAAAAAATCATAACTTGACTTTTCAATGGAGTGTTGAAATGCCACTTTACTTAGTTGTCATGGAACCGTATTTCATGTATGTAATTTTACAAATAGAGTTAAGCAAACGAACAAAAAAAAACAGTAATTTGGTGATAAGCTAAAAATAAAGTTGCCTGTACCTTCTATTCGTATGAAATGATTCGGAAAAGTATAATTACCACGTAAATTGCAGGGTTTATTGCAGTTTTGCAAATAATGCGACGTTTTTATTGTTACTACATGCGCCATTGTAACCTGGGACGACAAAATATATATATTTTAACGACATAAACTGCAATGTCATACCAATATAAGTCATATAGATATTGCGTCGTTCTACAATAAAATTCAGGATTAAATTTTCAATGCTTCACCTTTTCCCGTCACTTTTTCATCATCATCATCATTATAAATAAAAAAGTATAATAATTTTAATTTTCGCCACATTATAAAAAAAATGTTAAAATTTGTATAAATATAATTCAATCCAACTGGACGTGAAAAATCATATACATCGATCGTCCAGTTATTTAGTCAGAATTAGAGTTGAGTATGCAGTTTGGGAGGCGGGTCTGGGTAACGCCGCCCCGGGAACCATTTATTGGATAAGCAACACCTCTCCCATAGGTCAGCCCAAGCGGTTCGCTACGTTTGGTGATTTAGCAGGGGTGCCCGGGTTCATGGGGTGAGGTGTTTCCGGGTTTTGGCGGCGGATGCGCCTGCCCGCCAGCTGCATGACAGGCCAGATCGGGAGAAAATGAAAATAGATGAGGGAGTCCCATTGATTTCTCCAGCCGTACTCTTTTTGAACATCCCCTTCACTCTTGGAAACAGTGACCCTCAGATTCCTACGCAACCCTAATACCCTTTTCCTTCACAGAACTTCCTCTTCTTCCATTCCTAAAAAGACCCTCCACATAGCATCCCCAAAGATGACATAGGCCCTGAGGGGGGCCTCCTGTGTAGAGCTAACTGGGACAACACTCGGATTACTCAAAAACACTACCAAATCAATTATAATGCACAACAAGTTGTAGTGAATTAAACAGTTAGTTATGCCTCCCGGTTGTTTTTCTTCTTATCTCAAAACTTAGTATTTGGAGATGTCAGACTAATCAACTGGACGATCGACGTATGAATATGGTTCTTCGAAGTTCATCTGAACAAAACAAAATTATAATTTTGGTAACACAATAATTTTTTTAATGTGTGGTAGGTACTGTAGGTAGTAAGTCCTGTAAAATAGGCTTTACGTTGTTTAGGTAAGGTAAGTTTCCGAGGCCCGCCTGCTCGGTCGCCTCCAAGAAACAAATAACGATGTTCAGGGTTAGGTTGGGTTTGATCTGAAGCCGAGTTGCTATTGATGCTGTACGATGACAGCTGCCACATTAATCTGCTCTGCAGATACAGATCGCGAGATGAATGTGACGTATGCCATGATCCTGACTTATTTATTTCCCATGCAGTGATATCATAGTATATTAGTGAGCAAGTTTTTAAACAAGCATTTTTTTAAATATATTTATTTATGTATTATTATTATTTTTTATTTATTTATGTATTATTATTTATTTTTTATTATAGGAGTTCAATCTCGACAGTAGATAATTAAAAAAAGCGTTAAATCAACGGATTTAAAAAAAATATTGGGCTGACAAAAAGAGGAGCAGTTAACAGTTATGAGCATTTAGCAGTTATCGTAATAGTTAGCAGTTCACAATGGAGATATGGTATCTTCCCTGATGTATGGTGGTAAAGTGGTTATCTAGCCCCCTACATAGTTAAGTAAATTAAAATACGTACATATAAAAAGATATTTTATTTGATAATGGTTATAATTCCAATGTAATTGAAATTTTTTTTAATAAAAAATACAAGAATAATTTCCTTAGATCATACATCTACCCTGTACAAAAGGATAAAGAAGAGAAAAAATGGAGGAAAATGATGTATTTTAGTAATAAAATTTCTAATTCAATAAAAAATAATGTAGCTAATGAAATTATTCCTGTATTTTATGCAAACAATAGACTTAAAAATTACATAGTACATAATAAAGGTAGAGATTCAAAAATGAAAAAATCCGGAATTTATAAATTGAAATGTAACGATTGTGATTTCTTTTATATAGGTAAAACTTCGAGAAACTTTGAAATAAGGATTAAAGAGCATATGAAAGCTTTATATAATAATAGTTTCTCGGAGTTTGCCAACCATTTAATAGAAACCAGTCATACCTTTAATTTTAACAGTGGAATAGAATTAATACATTGTAATATCAATGGCATTCAGTTGGATAAATTAGAAATTTTAGAGATTAGAAAGAGTGTTAATGCAAATTTAAGTATTATTAATAATCAAATATTTTTTTTAAATGACCCATTATTAAATCTATTCCCCTTTTAAATTTTTAATTGTTATATATTGCCCCTTTGTCTCCTATACATTATTTTCTTTTAAATTTTATTATTGTTTATGTCTATTATTTTTCTCTATTACCTATGTATGTCTATTTTTAAAATTAGTTCTGTCAAAACCCTGAAGAAGTCAGCTTTGCTGACGAAACATGTCGGTTTTTGTAAATTATTAAGTGGTTAATACAAAGTTATCTATTAATTTGATATTTTATTTAATTTATCGGGGGGCTAGAATTCCAATAATCCATGCGCTTGATAGCTGCAAGATGAGTTGTATCTAGCCTCCTAAGTTAAGTAAATTCTAATGTAAAATATGCTAATTTGTACAGCGCTCTTGAGGCGATTTTTCGCAAAAACAGCACTATATAAGTTGTCCAAATTTATTATTATTAAAGTATGGTGCATGGTCGGGAAACACGCCAAACGCGCGGCCGACATTTGTCCATGTTTGACGTATGTCACATGAGAACGACTCCTTTTTGAGTTAGAGAGCTCGGCTGTGCCTCCCTTATACAACACGAGACCCATGTTCACTCCTTCCTCTCCACAAAAAGACCCTCCAAACAGCATTCGCAAAGATGATATAAGCCCTGAAGGAAATTATTTCATTATCCCAGAGTCTCCTATGTGGAGTTATTGAAAAAGAAAACTGACAGATGAAGGATGAAAGTAGACTGAATGCTGTAGTAATGAGATCTCTAATGCGTCTGTGTGGTAATGTGCGATCGTGTGCGAAATGTGGAGATTCGCAAATAATTCAATGTAGAAGTAAGCGTACCTAATGGGTAAGCCTAAGAAAGGAAAGCTTAGATAGTTTGGACATGTAGAGCGAATGAACGAAGAAAGGAGTGTAAGGAGAACATATGACGCGAATGTGAATGGTAAAAGTAGTCGGAGACGCCCGACAAAATATGGCACGATGAAGTGAACCAAATACTTGAATCGGGTCATGTCAAGAGTCAGAACAACAGAAGGGTGTGTATTAGACATGTGAATAAATTCATTATTTTTTAAACGGTTCACAATATCGAACATAACACTTAAAACTTCACAAATCACATTAAACTTTATTTCCTTCTGAATGTTCCGGTATGAAGTATGTATATAAATATAGATATATACACTAGACTAGAAAGTAAAATAATAACCATAATAATAAGCACTCTATTTTCACCTTCACGCTGCCATATTATTTGTATATTTTTTTATAGACCACTCCCCGTAAAACTGTCGTACACAGTTGAGAGAAAATTAGATATAAAACGAAACACGACAAGATACATCAAAGTATAATATACAAATAGCGAGTTCCCGGCATGCTTTGCAATGCCACTTAAAGCTCTGCAACCGGGCCCGAAAAGAAGAAGATGGAGAGATACGAAATTACGAATGTTAGAGGGGAGCGGTAACATTTAAAGCGACAAAATCGATGCGAAAATTGCGAAAATGTTTAATTAAAAACGAGTCGTTTAAAATAGAGCAAAAATCTCGCGGGCATAATCTTAAACAGCATTTAAAGAAACACTGTGAATTTTTTGATACATATAACTTGTAAAATAACTGAAACAAAGGTGTTAATAATAATTTTTGGGGCATACTTTGCGATATTTTTCTATCGAGGGAATTTTATATAATTTGCGTTTCGGCACGGGCAAAGTCTAGATATTATCTTCAGGAATAACATATATTTTTTTAAGAGCATTAAAAATTACCGTGTTTAAGGGAAATATGTAATAAATCGGTACAAATTTATTAATAAATTAATAAATTGGGCCCTTAATAAATTGTTACTCCCTGCGTGTCCTTTCCCATTCGTCCCGTTCCCATTCCCCTTCCGCCTCCCCCTCCCCCCCATATCCCCTTCCCCTCACGCGTTCTCCCTCCAGCTTCCACGCATTCCCTCTCCCCTCTCCCCTCTCCCCTCTCCCCTCTCCCCTCTCCCCTCTCCCCTCTCCCCTCTCCCCTCTCCCCTCTCCCCTCTCCCCTCTCCCCTCTCCCCTCTCCCCTCTCCCCTCTCCCCTCTCCCCTCTCCCCTCTCCCCTCTCCCCTCTCCCCTCTCCCCTCTCCCTCTCCACCGTCCCGCGAACCCCACTCCCTCGTTCCCCTCCCCTCTCCCGCGTTCCATATATTCAGTCCCGGTACATTCAGTTTTCAAAAAGTTCGCGTGCACCTATTGCAAATTTTTTATACAAATTTTCATTTTTCAAAAATTACAAACATTCATTTTTGAATTAGTATCAACGTTGATATAAAAATAAACAGCCACACACACTAAATAAATACATATATGAAACTAAACTTACAGTTACAAATTGATGCTGTTAATATTAAGGAAATTAGCCAAGACTTTATAAACGCGTTTGTCCACAGAAGATAACAGGCATGTAATGTTATAGGGGGGCCGTATTGGTACCCGAATTGATTAGGTCATGAATGAAATGATTCTTGATTAGATTCAATATATTCGATTTTGTTTAGTATCATAGGTGAGGACTTCAATTAAATTCATTCATTTAAAAAGTTTATTCGAAAATTGAATTTTGATTGAACAATCGATGGTTTGCAAAATGTCATTCTCAAAATATGACATTTTTGACAGTTTCATAAGAGTTTTCGTAACGATTAAAAAACTTTTCAGATGTATCATCATGTGTTGTAAATAATCCAGAAAACTTCGCGAAGGTGGAAAGAAGATATTTTAAAAGTTTCAAACATTTCCTATGTTTAAACGCAATTAAATTAATCCTATGCAATACGTAAACAACGAACAAACAAGCAAGCAGACATGCATTATATATTATATTATGCATATTTGAAAGTCACAAATTTAATACGTACACTGTGCACGCATGAACATAAAATAGTGCATTGAACATTATTGAACAAGTCTCGCGTGAATGATGGACATCAATTGCATTGTAGGGAGATCATTGATCCAGCGATGCATCATCTATTACATCGCTGGGACATGTGATCGGATCGGCTCTCTTTTGTTCAATAACCAATACCCACCAGCCTAATACTAATAATGTCGCAAGAATGTAGGTATCGGCATAGTGCACATATGTGGCCAGACTGGAACACTTTGTTAGAACAAGATGTGATGCATTTGTTGATTCTTTTGGGATTTAAATTCTATGGTAGATATTATTGGTTTATAATATAACTAGCAGACCCGGCCACACGTTGCTATGGCTAACGAAACACAATGCCATCTACTGCTACGCCATTACTCAACCTTTATAACCAACACCATACAATAATTTGCATACATATCAAATCAACACCTTGCCAGCCCGCTCCCTTTATATGTCATATATTTCAACCAATTTACACAAAACCTTGACAAATTATATACCTAAGCCTTCTTCATGAATCACTCTATCTATTGGTGAAAACCGCATGAAAGTCCGTTTTAAAGTTTAAAAGATCTAAGCGTACAGACAGGTGAGCGACTTTGTTTGTACTATGTAAAGAGGACTTATTTGAGTGCATCCCCGTTAACTGAATTTTTTTGTAAAAAGGTGTAAGGTTTACTCGTTATTTAAGAGGGAATAGCCAGACACATCCGGAAATATGCCATTTTTAAATCAAATTCTAGACGTACGTAGAAAGGGCAGGAATAAGGACATCACATTGACGGCCGGCGTAGTTCAGTGACAAGGCTCTTGACTCACACTCCGAAGGTCGCGGGATCGAATCCCGGCGTGGCGAATAAATTTTATTTGATTAATTTGTGTTATTTCACAATTTATTAATTAAAAATAATATATAGTATATTTGCCGCACGTTCCAGAGTGGAAGATACTCTCAGTATCGCCCTGGTGTAAGACCACCATTCAGAATTGAAACGTTGCTTGAAATGGCGTTAGCCGTGTTTAGTAACCAGATTTGAATAGCCAGGTACTTCCCCACCTTCATCTTCCCTATCTCCTTCCCCTCCCCACTACCTTTAGCCTCACAACATACCCTAATTGGGGATTCCATAGTCCCACTGGCTCCAGACGGGAGCAGTTGGGACTCTTGTGCGGTATTCATATAAAAATAAATAAAAAACATTCTCCGCAAGACAGTATATGAAAAACTAAGAAGAGTCAAGACGTGGCGAGAAGAGATAAGAACAGACAAGAAAATTTAAAAAGAGCCAAGAAGAACCAAGAAGATGCAAGAATAACAAAGGCGAGGGAACAATGGACGAGAATTCGCAAGAATATGCAATAAGAACAAAGACAAATTAAGAAGAGTCAAGGTGAGTTGAGGCGAGTTAATAAGAGTTAATAAGAGACAAGCAGAGAAAAGAAAAGCAAAAAAAAAACAAGAAGAGAAAAGAAGAGCCAAGAAGAAACAAGAACCAAGAAAAAACAAGAAGAAGCGAGAAGAGTCAAGAAGAGACAAGAAGAATCAAAAGACAAGAAGAACAAAGAGACAAGAAGAACCAAGAGACAAGAAGAAGCAATAAGAAGCGAGAAGAGTCAAGAAGAGACAAGAAGAATCAAAAGACAAGAAGAACAAAGAGACAAGAAGAACAAAGAGACAAGAAGAACAAAGAGACAAGAAGAACCAAGAGAAAAGAAGAAGCGAGAACAGTCAAAAAGAGACACGACGATCCAAGAAGAATCGAGAAGAGTAAAACAGAAGGAGGACATAAAGAAGAAAATTATTTAAAATAAAACAATAACTTTGTAAACACAACTTTTATTTTTTATATATTTTATGCCGACGGTTGTAGATAAAAAAATAAAAGTGGTGTTTACAAAGTTATTGTTTTATTTTAAATTATAATGTCAAATCACAAGGTATCTACTTCAAATGAACAAAAAGAAAATTATTAGTTATTTCATTGACCCCTTAATGGAGGAAGGTATTATAAGAGTATTCGTGTACTGGAGGAATCTATGTATTTCTCGAATTCTCTTTAAGCCGTTTTCCAAGAACTGCAACATAAGAATGGTAGATTGAATAAATGGCAGTTTTCGAAAAATTAAGATAAGTTTGGACGACACATCTACGGACAATTAATTCAGTTTGTTTAAAGTCAATGTTATCTAGTAAATTGATGGCGCATTGAAACTGAGTACAGGTTTCAAAGTAAACTAACTGGTTGTCTAAATGACTTCCAACAAATCACTCTGATAAGTCAAAAATCATTATTAAATGGAAAATAAACAACTTCTGTATGGGCACGCGGCACACGTGGACATATTTTGTTTCTGATCTATAGATGAAACGTTAATTCTGCATTTCGAAACACCAGTTAACCGTGCTGTAAACTAAAAATCTATTCAAAATAATATGACAGTACTCGTGAAGTAAGCCGTTACATGAATTTTAAAATAAAATTAAAGTTACTATTTCCCATTAATATTGCCGTATTGCCAGCTTAATCCCTAAGAGTTGGTACTACAGTTTAATTTAAAATGGTTTTCTGCGTTTAGTTTTGGTGTAGCCGTCAATATACCAAGAACTAATGAGTTTAGCTCCATCGCCTTTATTACTATTAATGGAATTTTTGTGAATTCCAAATTCCTCCGTAATTAGGCGTGCTCTGTGCGTTTCGGGTCTTCCCATGGTATGTATGTGTTTGCAACAGTTGTTGCAAACACATACCTAAAATATATTTTTATATATAGTGGTCGTGGGGTAAGGCTATTGACTCACAATCCGAAGGTCACGGGATCGAATCCCAGCGTGCGCCATTAAATTTTATTTGATTAAATTGTGTTATTTCACAATTAATTCATTTAAAAATAATATATACGTAGTGCGTTTGCGGCACGTTCCAGAGTGGTACTCTCAGAATCGCCCTGGTATAGGACCGCCATTTAGAATTGAAACGTTGCTTGAAATGACTTTAGCCGTGTTTGCTGACCAGATCTGAATAGCCAGGTACATCCCCACCTTCCTCTTCCCCGTCTTCTTCCCCTCCCCGCTACCTGGAGCCTCACAACATACCCCAATTGGGTATGCCATAGCCTCACTGACTCCAGACGGGAGCAGCTTGTGAGATATACAAATAAAAATAAAGTATATTAAAAAAAAAAAAAATGTATGCAAATGTTTGGGCCCGTCATGCCAGCCTTATAGACTTAAATAATAAATAATTAAAATAATAAATTAACAAATGAACACGTAAAAATGTTCAGTTTACTCATACTCAGTTTAAAAGACAAAAAATACAATTGTAAAAAAAAATAATTGTATTCTCGTAGAAAGTTTGATTTGCAAAGAGTTTTCCAGTGGGAGTTAAAATTAGTTTTTTTGTAAATTAAGAAAAACGAACGATTCGCTATTTTTTCAATTAAACATTATTATTTTACGGATTTAAAAAAAAATAAATTATGAAAAATAGAAAGGTTAAAATTTTTCAATCGTCACACCTCAATTTTTATCTTCAATTCAGAGGTTCCTATGCATCAACTAATCAAATATACTAACTCACGCCAAACAGGAATGTTTAACTTTCGATTTATGATACCCTCGTCCCATCCATCAATCCCGGGGTAACAGGGGCTCAGAATCGATAGGAGGTTATGGATTAGCCGGCATTAGCCACGGTGTATCTATCTGTACACTGTGGGCTCACTGCGTAAGGCGGGAGAGCGGACTCTCCGGTGGGCGGGGGCGGCAGAACGGTAGCGAGACTGGGCGGCTAATGGGCCCATACAGATTTATTGGCCAGATAAAAGACGGATGACCAGGTAAGTGAGAGTGTCAAGTAGCGTGAAAGTAACATGGAAAATGGAAATAAAATGGAAAACAGGTGTGAAAGTAATTTTTTGAGGAATTTTTAGAAATTGTATAACTTTCGTAGAGTACATGACAGGGGCCATTTGTACCAGTACCTTTCTATTACGTTAACTCCACACAGTTTCATGTTTAGTGTAGGGTCTTTTTGAGGAGAGAAAGAAGCAAACATGGGTCACGAAAAGACCCACGTTGAAGGAGAAGAAAACACAGAGGCCGGCAAATCGTTCCACAGTCGAGCAGTTGAACTCAAAAACGAGTCGTACAAGCGGTCCGTTCTCATGTGACAAATGTCAACCGTGCACATATGTTGGATGCGCATTTGGCATGTATCCTTCTGTGCACCGGTGCCGAAGGAATCAATGCCACAATAGCATCTTCCATTGTAATACCGGTAGAACAAGGACAGCATACCCAATACAATCCGCTTATTAAGATAGGGAAATCTATCAAATGGACAGCTCGTTTCCGCATAGAGTCAAGGGTTTTTTTTAGATATTTTGGAGCTCCAGATCAGAGGTGGGTGCCAAATTTAGTCAGCAGGTGTGTACTATTTTAGTATCTGCGTGTCCTGTACAATACGCCCAGCTTCTGGTAGGCTAACTTAACTCTGGCCTCGATGGAGCCCCCACCCTACCCCCCCCCCCCCCATTCTTTCTATCCCCAATCGGAGAATGTTTTGATATGAAAGCTACTGCACTTCTCAACTTTCCGTTGTCCCCCTTTGTACTTTCTTCATTCTTTAATTTTCACAGTATGCTTCAAATTGGAGATGCGGCACGGCCCCAGGCAGTCGGGACTCTTTTCAAATATTAATTCAAAACATACCCAGCTATGGCTTAGAACAGTAAAAAGCTTAAAGATCTTCTTCACAAGCCTTCTGGCGCCAAGCTTTGGACAAAACCCTCCAAACCAAAAACAAAACCTCCTTCAAACATCTCAACTTTTTTTCCATCTTACCATCTTTTTTTCATCTTACCATCTTTTTTTCATCTTACCATCTTTTTTTCATCTTACCATCTTTTTTTCATCTTACCATCTTTTTTTCATCTTACCCCACAGTTCTTTTTAGGTTTTCAGTCCATTTCAGCGTCAGCGACCTCTGTTTCTTTTTCACAACTAACGACGCCGTATGGTGATGGTGACATAAATGTCGGCTACTAAGAAATACAAAAAGATATCGCCACAATTTTAAAAGGCAAGATATGAAAACGCTTTGGTGATAAAAATAAAAGATACAAGAAAGCTCAGTTACCACGCTTCGAATCTAAACTTAAGTCCGGAGAAATCCCTTCGAATCCCGGCATCGGTTATGTCGAGCGGGTAGGAGCACTATCCACGGACATATGAATATACATGGACCTGCCCTAAGTGATAAAAAAGTATTATTTCCCCCTCCACATGGCGCCGGCTGGAGCTCCTCCTTGGAACCGGCTCGCTCCATGGGGAGGGGATAGAGCCTCGCTTGAATCTAAAATGTGTGACGTCATCATTCTTGCCGTGAACAGCTAGAAGGTAACATCCATACATTTAACGAAATACAACGCCAAAACGGTAGCGTATTCTATACAATATATCTACATATCAATGTGCACATAGCGAATGTGGGCGGTTCTCCAGTGTGCTCGTCGCTGGTTACAGGGGTAAGTATGAAACATTTGTAATAGTGTTTTAACTAAACACGGCAACAAAATATTGCTATGTGTATTGGGGCGAGCATTTGGCCTTAGCAAATATGTTATTATCGTGGCAAGCAATTCGCGCTCCCATGTAAAAAGGTTTATTCATTCAAAGCAGATTTTGCTTTTAAGAACTAAATGGTGATATTGTAATGCGAGATGCCTATTTACTGTCAGATTGATTGTATAACGAATCACAGTCATCTTTCCCCTCTTCGCCCT
Organism: Limnephilus rhombicus; assembly: GCA_929108145.2. Lineage (NCBI taxonomy): Eukaryota > Metazoa > Arthropoda > Insecta > Trichoptera > Limnephilidae > Limnephilus > Limnephilus rhombicus. The sequence goes on along the minus strand of OV815280.1, from coordinate 50,659,716 downwards.
CCATAGTTTGGTTTTACCCCCTCGTCTGTATCTTCTGGTCTATTGAATTCTGATGTCTATGGCAATAGCAGTAAGCAGTGAGCACGCTCGGTCAACTGCGGTAATTACTATGGAAGGAGTATTTGTTTTTATTTCCAACAATCAGGACACCCGGTTCCCGTCACCCGGAAAATAAACACAACATAATAACAGGGTTTTACTGTGTTGATCTTTCAGAAGCTTTGTACCGTCTGTATAAGAAGGTGTTTTTTTACAACTGACTTTAAAAATTACCAGAAAAAGGCAGCTTGTCTGCCAACAGTTAAGGTGAAATAGATGTGACAATTCCCATAAAATCTATTTTTCAGCCGCATTTGAAAACTACAGATAACATTTTATTTATTTTAGTACCGAAAAATAATACTAATAATGACATTACCGCGAACCAAAATTTCACTGTTCTATCACTAATAACAACCAAGTAATTAAATTAACAAAAGTAATTATTTTATGCAAACACCGCCAGCTAAAATGCACTAATCTCTATTAGAAGGAGACAAACCTATGTGAGAGCCATTGGTTTCACGTGCACGCTTTCAACCCATTCCTACGGCGTTAAAGTGGTCAGTATATTTGTAGTAAAAATGCCAATTTGCGTGGCTTGATTTGTTATTCCGATAGAATGTTCGTTTTGCTTTTTTATAAATGTTCCAGTATTACTTGGGGCAAAGAACATTTGCACTGAGATCAGTTTTAAAAAAATGCATTAATAATAAAAATGTTTTATTCCAAGATGTGGGGAGGATAGTGCAATCCCACACGTCACATACAGTATACACATTTACACAACATGTTTAGTAAAGAATCAAATACATAGAATAGGAAAAAAACAAAAATAGTAATAAAAATAAAATAAATAATCAATTATTGTGTAGGCTGTGGTCTGGGGTGAGCTCGGGCCCAGCGCTCGCTCAGGAGTGGCACTTGGTGCTGGAAGGCTGAGGTCAAGGCACTTAAGGCCAATAGATTCCGACAACACAGCATTAAATAAAAGTAGTTATGGACTTACTTCTTGGGGACATTCTTGTAAAACTAATATAAATTATATCCAAACATTGCAAAACTCCCTGACAAAATTATTAATCCCTAAGTACACTAATGAACACAGAAGTGACACTAATTAATATATAAGTCTTTAAATGTTTTACCTGTCAGAGGATTATTGTTTTATAATATTATAAGTCAACATGTTATGTTGTCCGATTCCTTGTACAGGGAAAGAGTTTTCCATAAACATAATACAAGATTCACTCAAAATGAAGGATTGGTGGTTCCGAAATGTACCAATAAATACGGTGAAAGGACCCTTAACTATATTGTACCCAAAATATTCAATAAACTACCAATGACAATCAAAAATAATAACGTTTTTAATGGTAAAGTCAAATATAAACTAAGGAAATGGCTATTAGATAGGGATGATTTATATTGATGCCATACCGAAGTCCTTGTATTCTTTATTGAAACTCACATTGAAGGAATTGGTAAATTCATTACAATTTTTGTAATACCTAATGTATATGAAACTTTTAATTTACTTGTGATTATATTTCATTTGTTCATACTAAATCCATCTGTACTTTTTTATTATATCATAACATACTATTTTGTTATCATATCATATCATACTAACCATTTGTACTTTTTATTATTTAAGGCTTCTAGTGCTACTTACATGTATATACTATTTCGGTAATTTAAATAATCTATTTAATTGATATTTAGCATCAAAATTATAAAATTATATGTATACAATGTTTGAAAATGTACCAATGTTGTCATTATGTACCTGCTGACAAACTACATAAGTAGTTTAGCGGGTTTAAATGTAAAAAAAAAAAAAAAAAATAGTTATTGCAAAGGCTTAGTGTACCTTATACCCCTACGAATACAGGTAATTACGAAGGATTATACCTACTAATTAGTACCATTATTTTAATTCCACTCAAGCGAAACGATAGGAAAAGCTTCAATTTATGCAAAGTATATTTTTCGGCATTCATACTGTAAATAGATTCGCCTTGTTAAAATACAAGTTGCAGTAAAAACATAGACATCCAAATTTAATAGACGAGAACATACAGATGAGGGGAAAATCAACTACGGCGGTACGAAGAGGGAGAAGATGACTGTGATTCGTTAAAAAATCAATCTGACAGTATACAGGCATCTCGCATTATAGTATCACCATTTAGTTCTTAAAAGTAAAATCTGCTTTTGAATGAATAGACCTTTTTACGTGGGAGCGCGAATTGCTCGCCACGTTATTAACATATTTGCGAAGTCCAAATACGGCAAAGTAAAGTTCGCATCCTTTCACATACGAATATTTTGTTGCCGTATTTAGTTAAGACACTTTTACAAATGTTTCATAATTTACTTACCCCCTGTAACGATCGACATATTTTAGGGTGTAATATATAGCACAAGCTAGCATTTTCGCCGTGTTATTTCGTAAAATGTACGATGCGAGCTCGACGCCGGTCTGGACAAGAATGATGACGTCACATCTTTTAGATTCAGGCGAGGCTCTCGCAAGCCCAGCCGGTTTCAAGGAACCGGTATGGGGAGGGGGGAAATAATACGCTTTTATCACTTGGGGTAGGTCTATATATATTCAAATATACTAAATTTAAAAACTTATTTTTCGTGAATGTTAAAATTAAATATTTATATAACTTGACACGGGTAAATTTGCAGGCAGCCATGCAACCAACAACGAAGAAGCTATAAAGACGATGGATATTAAAATTTGTATCCACAAAATCGTGACTAGCGACACCAAAGATTGCAAAGTTACCCATGTCAAGCTAAACAACAGTTATAGAGAGGCAGGCGAACATTAGCATGCTAGTATTTAATTACTAATTAGTGACTAATTATCTACTTTCTCAGTAACTCTTCATTAAACCGTGACCTTCTTGTTAAACAATCACAGCCTTAAACAAAAAATACATAATATCGCACCGCGAGTACTTTAGTGTATGAAGATGAAGCCATAGTAAATAATGCAAAATCATAAAAAATCATATGTTTTTGTTTTGAAAATTTGACCGCTTAGAAGTATTATAGATGCTTTAATTAAATACTGGGTGTAGAACATACCTTGGCCCTTAAAAATATCGGTCATTTTTTTAATAAGTCTTTTAATAAGCCTATAAAAAAATAAAGCATAACGTCTAAAAAACACACTTTCAAGTCCAAACTTTTCTATTTATAAACCCCTTTTCGGATATGGTTTTATTGTATAATGTGGCAAATTCAGTTTATTTTATAATAATCGCAAAAAAAAGTTGATATTTACACCCGATCTTCCCAAAATAAAATAAAATATGCATTTTCGCGTTGTTATTTTACAATACGGCCGCTAGCCGACGAATTCGGTTTTTCAAAGTTAACCCTATGGCGTCCACCGAAGAACTACTGTCCACGCCACAGTTGCCATACCTCAGTCACGCCCCGAACGGAGCGAAAGATGGACGCGTGCCTCCGCGTCTCTTGATTTCGTGAAATCAATTTTAAATTTCCGTTTTATTACAATAAACAATGCGTAAAAAGGGAGTTAATGTTTTTTACAGGTTTTTACGAAATCAACCTGTAAAAATTTTTTCTTAAATACCTTTTCCAACGTTTCCAAAAGCTTTTTCTTAAGTATTTTCAAACTCGAGATGATGTATGAATGTGAGTGAGGCAAATGGAAGGATGATGTATGGATGAGACGATGTATGAATGTGAGTGAGGCAAAGAGTGTGTGCCAAGACCGAGTTGTTTGGCGGGCCGTCCTCTCTGCCTACCCCTGCGGGGAAACGGCGTAATGGTTAGTTAGTTAGTTAGTTAGTTCAAACTCCTCCCATAAAAGGGCGTGAATTCCGATTTCGATTTTTTCCTGAACTATTGGATCGCCTTAAGTCAAAAAGATTTGTTTTGAGTTATCAGCATTTGAAGTTAAATTGATTATCAATTAATTACTTTATGATTTTTTGTATGTCAGAGGGATTTGGGTTATTTCACACTCGAAAGTATGTATTAAATAAATGGTTTTTAAATTATTTATTTTGGTTTTTGAATTAATGGCCCGCTACCCGAATTACTACCGATTTCTTACATATCTCCCTTAAACACGTTAAGTTTTAAAGCTCTTAAAAAATATATGTTATTCTTGAAGATAATATCTAGACATTTCCCGCGCCGAAACGCAAATTATATAAAATTCCCTCGATAGAAAAAATCGCAAAGTATGCTCCAAAAATTATTATAAACAAGTTTGTTTCAGTTATTTTAGAAGTTAAATGTATGAAAAAAATCACAGTGTTTCTTTAAATGCTGTTTAAGACAATGCCCGCGAAATTTTTGCTCCATTTTAAACGAGTCGTGTTTTATTAAACATGTTCGCAATTTTCGCATCGATTTTGTCGCTGTAAATGTTAGCGCTCTTCTCTAACATTCGTAATTTCGTATCCCTCCATCTTCTTCTTTTCGGGCCCGGTTTAAGAACCTCAATACACTGTAGTATTAAAACATTTTTTTTTAATTCGAGATGCCATAAATAAAACAAAAAATGCTGCATAAAACTGAATTATTAACTAAAAAAAACTATGTTTTTTGACTTAGTACTCTAAAGTACTCATGGTGCGAAATATAACATTTAAATGCGTTTTCAAGTAATAAGTTCCTGGTTTATACAGATGCCGTTACTGATAAACTTGGTATTCGTGAACAACTACACTTCTAATAATATTGTACGAAGTGAACACATAATACGTATGACAGTAAGTAGTGCAATGTTGAATGCTGCCATTTGATCCAAATATGGTACGGTGCTCAGTACTTATTGAATACGCGACACATTAAATTTATACGATTTATTCATTTATCTCGAGTGGCCTACATGTATTGGAGTTGTATCGACAAACGGAATCGCAATTTATTGTAAATATCGATGACAATATTGCTGTGGAAAATCGATATATTCAATTTATAATAAAGGATACAAAATATGACTGGCCTTGGCACAATTTCGCAATCCTTACTTAGAGTTACAGAACAACATAACAGTGACAAAACAAGTGAACGTTTTTGAAGTGATTGTTAGGTTAGGTTTAGAGGTACGAGTAAGTTTTGAAAAGTGTTCTGACTTGTCACTGTTTTGAATTGCTTCAGAACCCTTACTTAGTTATGTCAAAATCGATAAATTTATAGCCTGAACCTATCCACGGGACTAGGAGTGGAAGATACTCTCAGTATTGCCCTTGAGAAACACCAACATTAATGTTGCTTGAAATGGCTGCAGTCATGTTAATAAGTAACCAGATCTGTATATCCAGGTATCTACTTCCTAATGCCCCATCTACTTCACTCTCCCAAATGCGGATCCCACAGGGCACTTTTATAATTCCCTTTTATAATGCACGGCAATGGCACAAAAAGGCAAAAAACGTACGTTCTTTGTGCTGCAGTTCTTTCATACACATTAAATAATAGTGAGACAAGGGATGTGACAATTGATGCACGCATGTCTGCTTCCTACAGGGGAAAAAACTATCATTTTCTTACATCTCCTTCACTCGTATTAAGGCGGTACACAACCCTAATAATTTTTGTTTGCTCAAAACTCACATTTTAATCATTTCCTGCGAATTCGTAAGTATAATAACTTTTTTATTTCCATGCCGCACAAGGAATGCTAGTTATTTATATTTTAGATTAATAAAAACAGTACCTTACCATTATTATATTTTACTTACAACGATTTTAAAACTTTACAACCCGTTTTTCAACTATAAAGTTAGCGGTAAGCACCAGATTTTATTTTTCTAGACGATGAATTAATAACTTCGGGAGGACAACATGGAGACACATTTTAAATATTTGTAACACGTTCTTCAGAATTAATTAAAATGAACGCGGCAGAAAGATCGAATCTCCAGGCCTGCTAGGGCGAATTCTACCATACGTTCGTCCAATACGCCGTGCCGCGGCGGATATTTGTTTACACGCTTTCTTCACTTGTGTATGTCGTTAAGATTCCCACATTATTTTTCTTCTTCTTTTCTTTGATACAGCAAATTTGACAGTAGGTCTGTCCAATACACGGGACGCGAGTCGCGAGTCGCAATTTGTATACACGGCTTCTTTACTTACGTCTTTAAGATTATGAATATATTTTAGGGTAGGTATATTGTCGTCTTAAAGCCGACAGCCGCCGCCGTGTCGTTGCCGTGAGAATTATAAAAGCAGTCGTAGTCCCATTAGCTCCGGGCAACTGAGACTATTTTGTGGTATTGACATATAAAAAGAAGAATCTATTATATTAACTCTAATCCATCTATTCTAATCCAATCTCTGATAGCGAGACACTAGCGGGAGAAACGCGACATACTCGGTCACAGTTGATGTCGACAAACTGAGAACGAGTCGTTTATCTGATTCGTTCTTTTGTAAAAATGGAACGCGTGCATAGTGTTCACGAGCAGCCAGTGTTCATCTCCAGTCACTTGTTATTAACCTCGTCGAAAATCGCACTAAAAATATCTGATTACAGTATTTTTCTCCATTCCTTCATACAAAGCTTTCCTTGACTCGTCTCACATCACCAATAGGAAGAAGACATCCCGACTATAGACGGGTGTCTTTGCGAGGTGTCGCATAAAAGATAAACTTACGTTTTAAACATTAAAAATAATACTGACGATGTCAAAGTTCGATTGTAAAAAAAATATAAATAAAATTTTCAAAATTTTAAGCAATCCCCGACACTAAAAACAGCTGATGAACTCGAGGAGCCTGAAAATATTTTCATGAATTGTAGCTAAGAACCATCTCGATCACGTCAGCTTTCAAACAAAAAAAAACCGCATCACAATCGGTCCATTTTTTAGGAGCTACGATGCCACAGATAGACACATACAGAAAGTCAAACTTATAACACCATTTCTTGCGTCGCGTCAGGGGTTAAAAAAAGATACTATATAACATTGGTCAGAATTTTTAATACACGGTGTGCCTCTCAGACGCTACTTTTAAGGCAAAATTAAGAAGGCACTTTCTGTTACCAGCAGCTTAAAGCCCACTTCTACCCCCTTAAGGTCTCTTCTTACCTTTCTTACCCCGTTGGGTTTTTTTTAAACATTAATATCAAGCGGGTGAAAGCTACCTACATTAAATATCCACCCAACTTAACTCTATCAACCCACCGTTCTGAGAAATTGCCACCGGGAAAAAACACCACATTTAATGTGAACTAAAATGTGTTATAAAAAAATAAGATAAATAATCGAAAAGGTTCGGAATTTATCCAAATAAGCAATGTTAATAACCTTCCAAAAGTCTACCTGCCTTTTTTTCCTCGTCTCCTTAAAAAATCTTAACAGATAGTCCCATATATCTGAAAATTTTTACAGCCCACAATGTCTGAAAATGTGTAAATAATAACAGCGTTTGTTCGCGTTTATAACTTCTTGTTTAATCTACGTACATAACTAAGAAATATCACCTTATACCTTACATAAATCCGCTTTCAAATTTTATAGTTCAAAATAAATATATAATTTATTTTTTAATGGAAACATGAAAAAGTTAAATGGCTCATCTTACGTTTTTTTCTAAATAAACTCACAGATAACGAAAAAAAATACACACAAATATTTTATAGGCAAAATAATTCCCAAAGTTTAATTTTTTTTTAAATTGCGCTCGGAAACGTTAGTTTTATAAAAGTGTACATTTTAATTCGTTTGTAGTTAACGTTAAAATTTTATAAAGCGTGGTTTTTCCTCTTTCTAACACCGTTTAGATCGTATTTCTAACCACGATAGTAGCAAGGGAGACAACGATTTCTTCGAGACCTATACGAGATGTTCCGAAAACCGAACAATTTGCGTGAGTGGTTAACAACGCCTTTGGTGAATATTTCTAACAAGGCTAACACTTCACAAAATTCTCGCAATACTAGAACAAGACATGCTCATCAACTACAAATACCAAAAACAAACACATCCTTTGGACAAAAACACTACAGATACCAGGCTATAAAACTATACAATTTTCTTCCTACACAATATAAAACAACTAACATTATTGAATACAAAAAAAACATAAGAAACTGGCTACAATCTTTTTAACTTTAAATTTATAAATTTTGTCGAATCGAAGTCGATTTTATATTTTGATTTTTATTGTTTCTCTTTTTATATTAGCTATTAACACTCTTTTGTTTTACTATTCACAATTTATAATTTATAACTGAAATATGTCCTCTACAGCACAGGTGAACTCCTAGTGTGGAGGACAATATATTATACCTTTGTAATGTAAATGTACTAAGAATAAATAAATAAATAAATTATGATATTTTATATTATTATTATTCAAAAAAAGTTGATTACATCTGCTTCCCTGTATGCATTTGACTGAAACAAAACAGGCACTTCCCAACCTTCCCCTTTCCCATCTCATTTTCTTCTCCATTTCCTACACCCTCAAAACATACCCCAATTAGAGATAAATAGTCAACGCCTCCAGATAGAATTCCTCTTAAATGTTGTTTACTATTTAAACGAAATAAAAACACACCAGTTAAAACATATTATTCTTAAGTGCGGTAAGAAATATAAAGAAAAGATTTAAAGTAGGCTTTAACGGCGGTGAGAGAGTAAGAGAGGGCGTAAACCGATTTGCCTAAGGGTCCCAAGACAGCCTCTACGCTGAATATTTAACCCTAAATGCGGCCCAAATACCTCCTCCTGAGGTCTACACAGGCCTGGATCTACGACTTTTTCAAAACGGTGCAGAAAGCGAGCGTTTGAGGGGGAGGGAGGCTCAACTGTCACGGAATCAATGATTCGACTAAAAATATATTAAATTATATAATTGAAGAAGAAGATAACAATAATAATCTAAACTAAAATATGAAAGAGAAAAAGACACCGAAAAACAGAAAAAAGACAATGATCGCAACCAGGACTCGAATCCAGACCTCTCGTCTAACCGGGGCGGCTATTGCCACCTTCCGTCAAACCGTCATAATTGTCAATCTCATATTTAAAATTTTAGAATTAACAATATTATCTTCAACTAATTATTTTTACATATTATGGGCAACTACCCTTTTTATTGGAAACAATCATTCTTAGAATTGGTTTGTGTCCTGGGTAGCGTCTCGGATAAATGTATCCGAATTTATTCGTATGAAACTATTGACTTTTTATAAAAGTCTAAATGAATATTCAATCACGACCATTGTCTTTTTTTATAATAATAATAATAATTGGCTAATTTATATAGCGCCGTTTTCGTGGAAAATCACCTCAAGGGCGCTGTACAAATAATATATAAAAGAATTAATATTACTGGCTTAAAACTAAGATTTACAATTACAACTAGTGACTTACATCTAAGACTTATAGCTACTTATATTACTGGCTTACAACTAAGATTTACAATTATAACTAGTGACTTACATCTAAGACTTATAGCTAGTGACTTATGACTAAGACATAGATTCTAACCTAAAACTGGTGACTTATTAACACACATATTTACAATTAAGATTAGCGCAGAAAAAGTAGGAAGTTTTTACATAATATTACAATTCGAGAATACGGGTGCAAAAAGTATAATGAAGGTTTACTGGATTTACGGGAAGGTATAGATATTTTAAATAAATTAATAAATTTAATAGTCAATCTTTACTGCATTAAGGTGATTCATCGCTCACCAGTAAACAGATTGAGTTATCACAATTAACAGATTACATTAAACAGATTGAGTTAAATTAAAATTAAATATTATATTATATTGAAAATTGCAAAGTTTATATAGAATGATGAATTTATGGAAAGGAGTATCGGAAAAAGTGAGTTTTCAGTTTGGATCTAAATTCCGCTGAGTTGGTAATGCATCTCAATTCCATAGGAAGTTTATTCCAAGCTTCGGGGCCGGATACTGCGAATATACTGCTATACTGCTATGTCTTGTTCTCTTTCATATTTTCGTTTAGATTATTATTGTCATCTTCTTCTTCAATGCTATATTACATTAATGGAAATAACCTTCAAAAGTTATAAAAGAGAGTTTTTCTTATAAAAAATTACATATTAAATTATTTGTTACAACTTTTTATTTTGTTTAACAAGTTAAAAAAGCAATTCTTTTGCATTTCATCATTTCATGTACTGGAATGTATTGGATTCTCTTAGTTCAATTCAAGTACTGGAATGTATTGGATTTTCTTAGTTCAATTCATGTACTGGAATGTATTGGATTCTCTTAGTTCAATTCATGTACTGGAATGTATTGGATTCTCTTAGTTCAATTCATGTACTGGAATGTATTGGATTCTCTTAGTTCAATTCATGTACTGGAATGTATTGGATTCTCTTAGTTCAATTCATGTACTGGAATGTATTGGATTCTCTTAGTTCAATTCATGTACTGGAATGTATTGGATTCTCTTAGTTCAATTCATGTACTGGAATGTATTGGATTCTCTTAGTTCAATTCATGTACTGGAATGTATTGGATTCTCTTAGTTCAATTCATGTACTGGAATGTATTGGATTCTCTTAGTTCAATTCATGTACTGGAATGTATTGGATTCTCTTAGTTCAATTCATGTACTGGAATGTATTGGATTCTCTTAGTTCAATTCATGTACTGGAATGTATTGGATTCTCTTAGTTCAATTCATGTACTGGAATGTATTGGATTCTCTTAGTTCAATTCATGTACTGGAATGTATTGGATTCTCTTAGTTCAATTCATGTACTGGAATGTATTGGATTCTCTTAGTTCAATTCATGTACTGGAATGTATTGGATTCTCTTAGTTCAATTCATGTACTGGAATGTATTGGATTCTCTTAGTTCAATTCATGTACTGGAATGTATTGGATTCTCTTAGTTCAATTTTCACCAACTTCCCGAACTACCGAAATAGGTATATGAATTTTCGCACGCGTGATAAAAATAATTACCATAGATACACTAACAAAAATTAACCAATATTAATGTTTGCTTCTTTTTTTTAATATTAACTCCACACAGGAGGCTTTGAGGAAAATACTTTCCCTCAGGGCCTATGTCATCTGGGATGCTGTGTGGAGGGTCTTTTTGAGAAGAGGAAGGAATGAACATTGGTCTTGAAGAGACCTATGTTGTAGGAAAGAGGAAACACAGAGGCCGGCAAATCATTCCACAGCCGAGCTGTTGAACACAAGAACGAGTCGAAGAAACGACCCGTTCCCATGCGACAAATGTCAACCGTGTACAAATGTTGGCGTTTGGCGTGTTTCCCGACTACGCACCGGTGCCGAAGGGATCAATGATGCTAGTTCCTCGGAGCATCTTCCATTGTAATACCGGTAGAACAAGGATAGCATTCCCACCCGACGCCTGTGCTCTAAAGATTGCAATCCGTCTGTTAAGATATCAAACGGACCGCCCGTTTCTGCACAGAGTCGAGGATATTTTTCAGGTATTTTGGATATCCAGACCAGAGGTGGCTGCCAAATTCAACCGTGGGGCGCACTTGCGATTTGTACAGGGTTAGCAGTTGTGCACTATTAAAGTATCTGCGGGCCCTAACTTTACTCTGGCTTCGATGGAGCCCCCATACCTAAGCTGGTCATTTAGGGTTACACCAAGCATATCAATGGAGGGCCTGTTCGGAAGATTGCTTCCGTTGAAAGAGATTAGATTTTCATTTCGATCCCTTTTAGACGTAATCAGACAAGATTGGGTCTTTGAAACATTAAATTCAACGAGATTATTTTTACCCCAAGAGAAAACACTCTCGAGGTAACCGTCAATTCTTTGCTTCAAAGCCCTACGAGCTGTTGGAGTTTGTGAGCCCTTTGGGGGCTTGTCAAACAAAAAGCTATCATGAACTGTACTGTCATCCGCATAACAGTGAATTGGTGCACATGACAAAAGGTCGTTGATGTGCAACAAAAACAAAGTCGGAGACAGAACCGATCCCTGCGGGACGCCAGCATTTATCGAGTGTGAGGAAGAGGTGAAACCATCGACTTTGCTTTATAAGTACGTTATTAGCATGTTTTTTTTTACTTTTTAGAACTTTTTACCTGCCCACGCCTTCATTGTGCCATCTCAACGCCTCCTAATTTTCTCTGGGTGTTCTACTGTCCCCCTGAAAGTATTAAAAACCCACAGGGGGGCGTTATCGCCCAAGTTGAGAACCTGTGACGTACACAATACATGCGTTCATCGACATAGGATGTGTACAAAAACCAACTTCTTCTTTGTGTGCCCTATCAGGTCCCCCGACGTTGGCGATCACTCTTGAAAATGTCCCTCCGTCTTGCGTTGCCCGGAATAGCTCCTCCACACTTTTAATGCCGGTCCAATCTCGTACATTTCGCAGCCAAGATATTTGTCTCCTACCAGGTCCTCGGCGACCCTCTATCTTGCCTTTCAATATTAAATGGAGCAAGTGATACTTCTCCCCTCGAAGTATATGACCCAGATATGAAATTTTTCTGATTGTTATTAATCTACGCAGTTCTGTATCTGCTCTAGCCCGCCTGAGAACTTAAAAAAACCAACTGGGCGTTTTAAAATCAAATGATTAATCGATAGAACAACATGCACTGGATGCCAGGCGCTTTGTGAATCAAGTTTTTATTTCAAACAAACAAATAAATTACGATTTTGGCGCCCCCTAAAAGTGCCGCCCGGGACAATCGCCCCGGTTGCCCCCCTCCCCTAGATCCCGCTCTGGGTCTACAGAGCTACGAGCTAGGTCTACGGGCGACGAATCCTATTAGGGGTGGTAACGCAGGTATAGCAGGGAGAAAACGACCACCCCCTGAAATGTTAATGCTACAAGATGCATTATTCGGTTACTTTGTTATTTCGTTATTTCGCTGAAAGGGAAGGTGACATAACACTGCAGGACGTTTTGAAAGTGCTTGCGGTTTGAGTGACGGTGAAAGGGGTGTTTTTCATTTTATAGTGGTTAGCCTGTCCTAAGATATTTTTCAGAACCGAAATGGTATACAACAATTTAATTCATACTTCGAAATAAAATAACGTTACACAATAGAACATGTAAATTGTGTTCGGAAAACCCTTCCTTGACCAGGATAAAGTAAACAAAGTTTGGGTTTTTGAAGTGAAAACTTCTTTAGCACCGTTGTGATTTGAAACTCGATGAAACGGAAACGGCGACACTAAAAGGAGGCAAACGCATACTTCTATAGGGTTTAGCCCACGATGGAAATAAATAGCAATAAAATATTTATATAATTCTCCGGTCCAATATAGTACGATAAATCCACAGTCCCACGCAAGTCTCCTTTGGTGTGGTGGTAAAAAGCGCCCGACAAACTTCTGCAGACATTTAGCAAGGATCGAATCCTAAGAAATCCAAAAAAAAATTGTAAAATCAATATCCAATCCTCAAACCACTCCAAAATGAACAGGCTAAAGAAAACCCAAAAGAAAACCGATTTAGCGAATCCGAAGAAGAAAATATAAATAATAATAAGACGACAAAATGTATAGGAATCGGACAGCATACCCTCCACACAGCATTCCAGATAACATAGGCCCTGAGGGAAATTATATTTTAGCCTCCTGTGTGGAGTTAATGTAAAAAAGGTTCACTGGAATTCGAGTGCGGTGCTTCGTAGCCTATCGGTCTCCTCTTTGTGCGGTGTTTTGCAGCCTCCTCACTCCTGTCTCCTTTCGTTTTCTGAAGGTTTCACTTCTACCGCATGTGAATTATATATACACTTTGATTTTTTTTTTAAATTATAACAGAACTAAATCCAATTTTTTAACAAGATCAACACAAAAATATATAACATATTTTTAATGGTATAACACACACTTCATGAATATTGCTAAATTAACAAAAATAAGAGGCGTTTATTAAATTATTAGCTGAGCACTTTAATTAATAATTAAATACTGATAACTTTTATTTATTTTTGCTTAATTTTATAACCAACGAAGCGTAATCAGTAATCATAATGTAATCATTCCCACAAAAAAATGCTGCGATTTATGGTTTTTTTTTTATTTTTATTTTTTTTATTGTACGACAGACAGGTGAGTCCAATTACGGTACAATTTTAATTTTCTTATAACTAACAATACATGTATATAGTTTTTTTTAAACATGGTACGGTGATATCGAACACATCTATATCCGCTGGTAGGGCATTAAGCAATGCCATACCTCTTGTCTTGCTGTGTTGAGCCATGACATCTGTCCGACCCTGCGGTATGTGGAATAGGGCGTGGCTACGAGTTCGACAGTATTTGGCAGGAGCGAATAAGCCACAGCATGACAGGAGATATGGAGAATCAATAAGGTTTTTTATTAACTTTAATTCGAATACCATGAGTCCGGCATTACGCCTGGTCTCTAGGCTTTGATAATTTGTCTCCTTTAGCAGTTCCACGTGATGCATGAATTTCGGATATATTCCGTAAGATCGCATGTAAACATACCTTAGGAATTTTTTTTGAATTTGTTCAATCATATTTATGTATTTAAGTTGATATGGTATCCAGACAGTACTAGCGTACTCCAGCTTGCTTCTGACCACTCCGTTGAACATGGCGGTCATTGCTTCTACGTTACTGAATTGTTTGCAAGTTCTAATTACAAAACCAAGCATTTTGGAGCAAGCCGAAGTAAGCTGCACTATATGATTTGAAAATGTTAGCCTGGGATCAAAGGTCACCCCAAGATCCTTGATGATATTTACGCGTGTTAGTATTTCTCCATTCATTCTATACGGGTATAATAACGGATTTTGTGAACGACTATAAGTCATAACGACGCATTTTTTTAATATTGAAATTAAGTTTATTTTCTAAGGACCATTTCATGATTGAATCGAGGTCTGCCTGCAGTTTGGAATAATCGTCATCTGATTCGATTTCCATCATCAGTTTCATGTCATCCGCGAATAGGAGACATGAGCTATGACGTATGCAGTCCTGAATGTCATCTATTAGAATAAGGAATAACATGGGACCTAGATTCGATCCTTGAGGAATTCCTGACAGAGCTACGAACTCATGGGAGTCGTATCCATTTACATTTACATACTGGCTTCTATCTTTTAAATATGACGCAAAAATTTGATGTTTGACGTTTGATCTCGTTTGAAAACCAAACTCACTCTACATATATGAAAAAAGTTGCCGCTTGGGATTTTATTTAATTAACAAAGTGTTTATTTAATATATCTTTCATCTTTCAGTATTCGAGTTTAAGTAGGTTGCTAAAAAAGAATTTATTTAAATCGACCAGAGTGAAGGCTCTAATATCACGTTTTATAAATGAATTCTCAATTTGGTAGGAGGCTATAGGTTTGTAACGATGTGTACGTTCGGTTGGAATGGGCTGTTGAACTCGGGTTCTTCGCAGGAAGCGGATCCTACTCAAACTCTTTTTTCAAATCGACTACTCCCAGAGAATCCGGTCGACGACTCGGACCTAAACCCGGAACCCGGAGCCGGACACGAAACTGGAACTCAAATGCCTCCGAGATCGTACGGGATATTGTCCGGGTTCTCTGAGGGTTCGGTTCCGAGGTCCGGCTCCGGCCGAACCCGTGCGTCCCGGTAGCCGTAAAAGCTCAGTCCGCACCCAAGAACTCGGACCCGAGACCTGCTCCTAAAACTCGAGTACCTACTTTTAAAAGGAAGCACGTCCCGGAGGCCTCTGGCGAAATGCAGAACTCACCCATTTATTTGATAGCCAACACCCCTGCCATAGGTCACCCCAAGTGGTTCTTTGCGTTTTAGAAGGGGTGCCCTGGTTCATGGGGTGAGGTTTGTCCAGATCTTGACGGCGGATACGTCTGCCCACCAACTTCGTGGCAGCCCGGTTCGAGTTGAGGGTGATCCTTTGATCTCTCCAGCAGGACTCGCCTTACACCATGATGGGAGGGATATGTTCGTCCGTCATTTCTCGACACACTGACACCCAGATTCCCATCCACCCCTCATACCTTTAAAAAGACCCTTCACACAGCATCTAAAATGATGACATCGGCCCTGAGGGATTTTTTCCTCAGGGCCTCCTTAGTGGAGCTAATGAAAAAAAAACAATATTTGAGCAAAGTTCTTAAATTAAATTAAAAATAAATTTATTTAAACGTACCAAAATGAAGGCTCTAATATCACGTTTTATAAAAAAACTAAATTGAATGTAAGAAATACAAATTATCACCTGCAGCACTTAATGTCTCAATACCTTTTCTGTGTAGTGGATATCTAGAAATTCAGCCTACGGCGCTTTCCTGAATTGATGAATTGTACAAATTTTGGGATAGGGTTTTACAAGTTTGCCACAGGGCCTGGGATTGATTAATACGCCACTGGTTTTAACCATTAATTAATTATTTCTCGGTAAATAAAATAATCGTTAATCATGCATTTGGCACACGGTGAGAGCAGGTTCGCGTCTCGACGGCTAATTGCATTATTTTATTGATGATCGAAACTCATACGGCTTGAAAAGCGTGAGACAAATCACCATGGGCGTGATGATTATGCAAATCAAAGAATTAACCGCAATTATTATTCATTGATACGAACAACTGCAGGGAAGCAAACCTTTTAGGGTTGGAAAGTATCAATAATTTATTGATGTTTCTGCTGTACTCAACTTTTTCAATTTGGGAGGCCGGTTTGGACACGGCCGCCCATTGGATAACTAATACTTCTGCCATAGGTCATCCCAAGTGGTTTGCTACGTTTGTTGACTTAGCAGGGAAGCCCGAGTTCATGTGAGGTTTGTCCGGGTCTTGGCGGCGGATGCGTGTGCCCACCTACTGCGTGGCGAGCCTGATCGAAAGAGAATGGTTAAGGAAGGCATTTTGATCTCTCTAGCCGGACTCTCTCGACCTTGCGTCGCAATTGGAGGATTTACACGTCTGTCGTCTCTGGACACACTTACCTCGGATTCCTAGCTTTTCCTTCTCAGCTGGATTCTCACTAACCATCACTTTTCATCGCAGTTGGAGGATTTACACGTCTGCCATTACTGGACACACTGACCTCCAGATTTGTACCCATCCCTCATACATTTTTTTGTCTCAGAACTTCGTCTAATTTCTTTCCATAAAAAGACCCTTCTGAAAAATGCTGGTTTTCCAGGCATATTTCAATAATTTCATAATTAACCCAAAATATGCTTTTTGTACAAATTTGTAAAATGAAAACTCAAATAGGTTACCTATGTTGATTGTTCAATTTGGGAATGGGTACCGCTGCTCCGGAAACAATTTTGTTTGGTCCGGTTGCTACGTTTGGTGACTTAAGAAGGGTGCCCGGGTTCATGGGGTGAGGTTTGTCTAGGTCTTGGTGAATGACACCATGAACCCACCCATTTTACCTTCAAAAACTTAATTTCCTTAAAGATACTCTCCGTACAACATCCCCTAATATGACATAAGTCCTGAGGGAATTTAGTTTTATCAGGGACTCCTGTGTAGAACTAATGTTAAAAAAAGAAAATTTAAGCGTTGCGTTAATACTATAGAGTTTCTCGTAACCAGCAGTCGACAATTCCTGATCAATCCGTTCATAACAGTTACAGCATCAGAACTTTACGGTGTTTCAGACAATCTCCTCGATAAGATCATATCTGGTAATTAAGCACATTTTCACTTGCACGGATATTAATCTGGCGCCATTACCCATTACTCAAAACGGCCAATCAGTGTATCCAGCTATCAAGCTGACATACGGGATGGATGATTGATCTATTGGAATTGCATCAAAGCTTGTTTGGTTTGTTAAGTATTAGTTAGTTTATTCTGTGTACGACAGTTCCTATCGCAAATAGCTATAAATTGTATAATACATGTTACAGTCATTAGAGTGTATAATTCAACATTGTAATTTTTTTTGCCAAAGGGTTAAAATATTTCCGCTGTGCAATAAAATCTAAATAAATGGAATATTTTTTAACATATCCGAAAACTAAAAACTGTTTTTGAAAGGTGATAAAATACGCTTTCAAATTTTATAATTCTAAATAAACATATTATTTTTGAGGAACAAAAATTTTGCATGCACACATAAAAAATGTTTTAAAAGTGACTCACCTTACGTTTTTTTAACTAAAATTACTGATAAAACGATAAAAATAATAATACATGATACATATTTTATTAGAAAAATGTATTTTAAACAAATGAAACAATTTAACTTTATATTTTTGAATGTAGCTATTACTTTGTGGTTATCCATTATAATAAAATGAAACAATGCAACTTTGTATAAACCACTTAGAAAATGTGCAAATCCGACCGGTTTCGGAACAAACGTTCCTTCGTCAGGGAATGCTTATACTAATTTGACAGTTTAGAACAATGTTTTATTAGGGTAGGGGTGGAGCCGTTGTTATTTAATAATGTAGATTGGGTGGGTAGGTATTAGTGTAGAGTGGGTGGGTAGGGGAACAAATCCATGATTGGGCTATATGACAATATTTTTTGTTTGTTGATAATAGATTCATTATTTTTAAGGGATTTTTTAATTTCCAAAGCTTCTAAGTTATCTAAACGTTTTCCTTTATGATTAATATGAAGAATATTTATCCCTGTGTTTTTTTCAAAACTATGGTTATTTTCAATGATATGGTTAGCGAACTCAGAAAAATTATTATTATTAAGACACCTTAAATGTTCTTTGATTCTGATTTCAAAATTACGAGTTGTTTTTCCAATATAAAATGAGGGACAATCATTGCATTTGAGTTTATATATTCCGGAATTAGTCAATTTATGGTCTTTATCTTTAGTATTTCTCAAAAAATTACCGATATTATTTCTTGTATAAAACGCTGGTTTAATATTAAAGTATTAAAAAATAGTTTGAAAAAAACACAGGGATAAATATTCTTCATATTAATCATAAAGGAAAACGTTTAGATAACTTAGAAGCTTTGGAAATTAAAAAATCCCTTAAAAATAATGAATCTATTATCAACAAACAAAAAATATTGTCATATAGCCCAATCATGGATTTGTTCCCCTACCCACCCACTCTACACTAATACCTACCCACCCAATCTACATTATTAAATAACAACGGCTCCACCCCTACCCTAATAAAACATTGTTCTAAACTGTCAAATTAGTATAAGCATTCCCTGACGAAGGAACGTTTGTTCCGAAACCGGTCGGATTTGCACATTTTCTAAGTGGTTTATACAAAGTTGCATTGTTTCATTTTATTTCAATTTAACTTTGTTTAAACCACTTATATAATGAGTAAATCCGACCGGTTTCGGAACAGCCGTTCCTTCTTCAGGGAAAGCGTATACTAATTTACTTATTATATAAGTGGTTCAAACAAAGTTAAATTGTTTCATTTATCTATAATGGATAACCACAAAGTTATAGCTACATTCAAAAGTATGTATTTTAAACGTTAATGTCATCTCTCTTTTTTGTCGATCCTTCTAAATAAAAAATTCCCATAGTTTCGTAATTTTTTTCACATTGCGAACCGAAACTTCGGTTTTATAAAGGTGTTTTCATTTGACTTCTTTTGCGAATTACGACAAATAGAAAAATCAGTAAAAACATACATCTAGGAAATGATTTTATTATGTTACTAGAACTGACCGTAACTTTTCTGATTTTTCTATTTCAAAATATCGTTTGAGAGTCGCTAATATCTTGAGTGATTAAATATCTATCTTTCTATTTATATAAAGAATGGTGTCCGACATAATCGGGGGGGGCGGCGTAGATTTGATTTGTAAAGAAATGTACAGTTTTATTCCAAAACAAGAGGAACGTCAATGGCACATTAGATTTCTAAAAACACGGAGTAAAGGCCGGGCAACGCCGTGGACATCAGTTAGGGAACGTACCCATACTACGTGACCCGTTCAGGGTGGGGGGGGGGGGAGTCTTCAAAATACCACGCTTGGTCACAATGAGCGGCGGGGGGCATAGGTTTTTTAGTCACCGGGGATGGGGGAGGGGTTAAAAATTGCAAAAAGTGGGTCACGTAGTATGGGTACGTTCCCTTACTATAAAATAAACAGATTAAGAGAGAGAAAACACTAAGCTTTCTATTTGCATTTAAAAGTTTACAACAGACGCTCCCGTGTATAAATTGAAATAATTCAATAAAACGGTAAACCGCCACACAGATCACCCTGTCAAGGTTTGCCAATTATTTTTTTAATATAAAACGAAAAGAGTACAGTTGAAATATCCTATACAAAACATTCGTCGTAAAAGTCTTTTTTTCGTATAATGTGGTAAATAAAGTTCAGAAGAAAAAAAAACGGTAAGTAATTTTAAAAACATTAGTTATATCTGTGTAAATTTTTATTTATTCCTAATTGCATATAATGTCTAGCTTATAGTAGGAGCGACGACGACATTAAACCTGTAATGATAGGTCTCCCAAAAATCATACACAAAAATCGTTAGGTCATTCATAATCGTTAGGGTACACAAAATGGCAACTTTCAAACGCTGCTGCCGCCATCTTGTCCACTTTTTGGAAACGGCAGCACTGGTTTTTCTTTCACAAAATTTGATGATCTTTCAGATAAGCTTGTGTTTTTGAGGAGACCGATGAGTACAGATACCTACCTCGAACGAGGTGTCTCTTATTTCTCGGCAGCAACTGAGACGGCCCATCAGGGGGACGGGCAGCACTGCTTTTTCGTATAGTCCTACCCCTCCCCTGTCTCGAGGAACAATCAGAATTTGGGAGACTTATGATTACAGAAGTCTTGAAAAATATTTTTTTTCAAAAATTGACATGGCAGCACAGGCATTTTGTGTACCCCTTTGAATGACCTAACAATTTTTGTGTGTGATTTTTGGGAGACCTATCATTACAGGTTTAATGTCGCCGGCTCTTAGGCTATTGTAACAATACGAAGATGCTTAGTTTAGAACCTGAACTTTTGGAAGAAGAACCACTTGTTTTTGCCACTCTTGTACCTCTCCTCGAACTGGACGCGGGTGTCATTATTAATCTGAAAAGAGTACAAAAGAATATATCAACTGCATTCAAAAACAGTATTTCATTTTTCCAAAATAAGCCAATCTATTTAAAATTGAATGTCAAGCGGAAATATTTGATTTTCATTATTGCCTACTAATCTAGAGGGGCTAAAAAGGGGTTGAGTTTGTATCCCAACGTCCACAGTTTTTAGGAAGAAAAAAACGTAAAAAAAAAATTGTCAACGTCAAAATAAAAACACAAATGGCGGCACCTACACAATCAATATACTTTTATAATTCATTATTACAAATTGTCGATAAACGAGATTATATTTACATTACGTGTAATAACAATAAAAAAAATTCTACATGCAATGTCGTTGGATCACAAGTTATGAAATGGTGTGTAAACATTTAATACGAAAGTTTGTAATTAATTTTAAATGTACCTATTTATTAGTCACCGCAAAACGTTTTGACGAAAGATTGTATGTATTTTATGGTTAACATTGTGAGCATTTCTCAATCTGAATGTTTTTAGTGACAGCCGAGTCAGAGGTCGTGATGGCGGTGACAGAGATGGTGAAAATATTTACCACGTAGGTAGGTAATGAACAATTACAAACAATTTGAATCAGTGATTTCCAATCATGGGCTTTAGGTGATATTTATCGCTTCATTGATTCATTTCCGAGTAATCTCGCAGATCAGAAAGTTTGAAAGAATTACAGTCCTGGATGTATTATGCATAAATTGGGTAAGTTAAGGGGGCGATTTGTAATGTTTTCATCCCACGAAAAAACATTCCCCAACAAAATATCTACTAAAACCTAACCAAACCTAATAAAAAAATGGGACAAAAATAATACAGACATGATGTAAATATGATAAATTGTTGTCCAAAAATAGTAAAAGGGAACTGTTCGCGCATTTTTTATATGGGATTGATTGGGTATTGCATTCGCAGACTTGGTGGGTAGATATGTCAAAATCCTGAATTTATCCCACCTACCTAATCTTTCCTTCCTAAATGTCACCATAAAAATTGTTGCAAGAAAGTACAAAATAACATCTCAGACAGGGCGCATGTATCGTAACCTCTTGCTGTAAGAATATTGCGATGTTTAAATTAAACATTGAGAAGTGTACACCAAAACTGGAGATCAGCGAGGCACCATCTGGAACGGTGAGTCCTATTTTCCTTATTCCAATCTGGGCTTATCTAATTTTCCAAAAGCACAGATCTGAACTATCGACTGACTATCCATCAGGTTTGCGAGTGTATGCTATTTAATCGTCCCATATAACTTAGCGATTACGTAGTTTCGGGACTGGTCCTTTGAGGGTTGCATAGGCTTTGCTCTGCAGCAAAAGAACAACGCCAATTTACAGTGGAGTCGCAGTTTCGCGACACCAGGGACAAAGATAATACAGACATCCTGTAAAGACAATAAATTATTGTTCAAAATAGTTATAAGAAAGAGTTCAGCACAGTGGAGGTACATTTTGTCCTTGGGATATTACGTCGAAGGATATTTTATCGGAGGATATTTTGTCGGGGATATTTTGTCGGCGGAAACCTAGTTACAAAATATAGCTTAAGTAATTTTAAGAAACTTAATACATATTCTAAATGTTGGTAGAGGGAACCAGGGTGATATTATTAATTTGATAACCGTGGGTCACCACAAGTGATTGGCCGGGTTTGGTGCTTAGGAGCTTAGTTGATTCGTGGGGTTGATGTTTATCCAGATTTTGTTGGCGGATGCATCTTGGAAGAGGCCGGTTGTGGGAAACTTTTTGACTTCTCTAGCCAGTTTCTCCCGAGTCGCCTGGCAACGCGGTAGGGTGGATGGATTCATATGTCCGTCACTCCTGGGACTCACTGACCCCCATACATTCATACCCACCCCTCACCCACATTTTTTCGATTTTTCACTGAGCCATTCGGGCTGTCTAGATTGATATGCGTAGTTTGATACCCATGGCGACTACTTTCTGTTTTCAACTCCTATCACTGAGTCACTTTGGTCGCCTCAGACGTGTGAGTTTATGTAGCTTTTTTAAAAATACACCTAACAAGGTAACAATACAGTTCCCCAATTATTCCACAATGCAGGCATGGAAGTTTCTGAAGTTCACAAGAAAAAAACATCGGTAAGAGAATTTAAAAACATTGGCTTTGACTGTATACATTTTCTTTATTTTTAATAGCATATAATTTCTAGCTTATAACAATACGAAGATGCTTAGATTAGAACATGAGACTATTAGAACTATTAGAAGACCAGCTTGTTTTTGCAGGTCTTGTAAACGAGGTGGCACATAAAAACAAACCCCAATAATTGAAGATATCATAGTCCCGCAGGCCACAGGTATCACAGAATGTTGAGGTTTGGTTTGCCATCAAAAAAGCCAAACACACAAAAGTAAAAGAAGAATATATATACATATACATAATAAACCCATCTATGAAATAACAATATCCTATTGCTAAATCATGTAACATGTAGGTACTCATAATCCAGTAATAGATTGATGAAGTAGTGACGGCAGTTATTGAATTCATTATAGCTACAAGTTGTTTTGACGTAATGAGGCAATAAGCGTCATGTCGGACAACTGAACAATATTTTGTCCGGACAGTGTTGTTAGTATAGTACCTACCCGCTTCGCCCGCGGGTGTTTTCCGGTCCAAAGCATCGAGATGCCCCAAATGAATAATATGACAATATCAATAAAGAATTCATCTCGATGTATGTAATCACTGTATTATAAATATAAACATTACGATTTCATGTGCATCACTTTATTTACATAAGCAAGCAAGCCAGTTTCGGCACGAGCGTATTTTCGCCAGGGCAAGTGTGTACATGTAATATAAACTAGTAGTTATGTGAAAAGTAAACCTGGCAAAAGTGTATGCTTCTAATTAGATTATTTAATAAATAACAGCTAAATATTTGTTCATATGAAGCGGATACTTTGTGATGTGACATTATTAATTTAAAATAAAACAATAACTTTGTAAACACCACTTTTATTTTTATACTTTATGCCGACCGGGTTTCGCTACAACCGTAGCTTCATCAGGGCAGTATAATACTCTACTAATAAGGTCTACTAATAAGGTTAGTAGAGTATTATACTGCCCTGATGAAGCTACGGTTATAGCGAAACCCGGTCGGCATAAAGTATAAAAATAAAAGTGGTGTTTACAAAGTTATTGTTTTATTTTAAATTAAAAAGCTAAATATTTCTTGAAATCATAAAATTTCTAAATAGGCACTTAAATACCTACACATCTTTATTACATACTATAAAATGAAGTCGCTCCCGCAGTCTGCGCTCTTAGATCTTTTAAACTACGCAACGGATTCATGAGAAGGTTTTAAGATATATGATTTGTCAAGGTTTTGCGTATATTGGTCGAAATATATAAATTGAGGGAGAGGGCTGGCAAGCGGGCAGCGGGCAGCGGGCTGGCATGCGGGCGGTGTGGATTTGATTTAACGGATGGCGTTGGTTATAAAGGTTGGGCAATGGCGTGGCGTTGTGCTACACAGCACAGCTAGCGACAGCAACGTGAGGCTGGGTCTGCTGGTGTTAATTATAAACCATATTCTTTTATTTCAATTACGAAATTATGCAATTTGTTCAAATAAATGTCATTAGCTTATTGACGAGGACTGATAGGAATTTCTGATACAATGCAATTATTTTCAGCCCGAAGCATCATTATTTCACTCATGAGCTACGGAGCTTCGAAATAACAAATTCGTACTTTAAAAAAACTAGATGCAAATTTTTAATTCCATTATTATTTTTCATTTGTTAATTGTTAATTAATAAATCTATTTATACAAAGAAGAGTGTCTCTAGCCGACGTCGTGGATTTGATTTATATACAAATCTAGTTTTATTCAGAGACTGATGAAATTCTGGACACTTGATGTTCAAAACAAGAAAAAAGGTCACAATCTACAAGAGTTCGAAAAACCACCCACACTTCCACCCACATTTTCCCGCCTGTTAATGTAGAATTTAGTTATTTCTTGATGAAATTTAGCACACTTGACATTCAAAATAAGAGGAAAAATATATATTTTTTGAATTAGGCAATTCACCCTAAGAAGAGTGCTTTGTAAGGAAAAATATTGTTTACAAATCTTAAAAATCTGCGTAAAGCCCGGGCACCGCCGGGACCTAAAGAAAGTGTTGTAATCTAGATCTAATCTTCTTTCTAATTTGGGAGCCGGGAATGGATACCGCCGCCCTAGGAGCCATTTCTTGGATAACTAAATCCACTGCAACAGGTCACTGTAAGTGGTTCGTTACTTTTGGTGATTTAGCAGGAGTGCACGGGTTCATGGGTGAGGTTTGCGCGGGTCTCGAAGGAAGCATCTGCCCACCAGCCGGATCGAGAGATAAATCTTTTTACCTCTCCAGCAGGACGACCGGTGTGGTCTAGAGGCAAGGCTATTGACTCGCAATCCGAAGGTCGCGGGATCGAATCCCGGCGAGGAAAAAAAAAATCGATTAATTTGTGTTATTAAGAATTCATTTAAAATAATAGATAGTATATTTGCTGCACGTTCCAGAGAGGAAGATACTCTCAGCATCGCCCTGGTGGAGGACCACCATTCAGAATTGAAACGTTACTTGAAATGGCTTTAGCCGTGTTTGGTAACCAGATCTGAATAGCCAGGTACTTCCCCACCTCCCTCTTCGCCATTTCCTTCCCCTGCCCACTATCTTGATGCTGTAGTCTCACTGGCTCCAGAAGGGAGCAGCTGAGACTCTTGTGAGATATTCACATAAAAAAGAAGGCTCTCAAAACATTACTCTGCACCGCAGAGGGAGGGATGGATGTACGTCCGTCACTCCTGGAGACATTGAACCCAAATTCCTACCCACCCCTCATACCCTTTTCCTTCCCAGAACTTCCACTCCTGTCTTTCATCAAAAGATCATCCACACAGCATCCCCCAAAGACGACATAGGCTCCACACAGGAGACCCCGAGGAAAATAATTCTAATAATTCCTATGTGGAGCTAATGTATTTTTTTTTTGCCTGAGTGCTACATTAATTGCAACATTAATCTGATTACAGTTGCTGGCATGTCGAGATGGTATAACTTTAATCTCGCAAAGTTTGAAAGCTGACTTCGGTCGTGGGCTTTCAGCGCTGGCATTATTGAGTTGAGCTTATCAAAACAAAGTATTCTTGATGCACAACACGCTGAGCATTAAATTTGATGGCAGTGAAGCAAAACTCTGTGAAGTGTGTTCCCGGTGAAGCGAACGAACTATGGGAAATTCTCAGCATCACAAGTAATGTACCATCGGAAAATACAAAATATATGAGGCGTGCTTTTCGTCAGAGGTTCGTAACACTTGGAGAGAGAATCCGTATTGCAATTTTTTGTTATGAGACACTTAAAACTTGGGAAAAAGCTCCAACGTGACTTTTGGTTGAAGGAATCAAAGCGCTACCAGTTATTTGGTTTCTATTTTGAGGTCGTGCTTTCAGAGTGTCAGACTTTAAAAGGGTATAACCAGACATAACCGTAAATATCATTGCCATTTTTAAACCGTATTCTACACGTATCAGCTTTTTTCTACAAATATATATATATATTGATTTCGAAAGATTGTTATCTTATTTAGTAAATTGTTTTACGTTTATTTTTATTTTAATAAGGTTATACCATTGGTCGTTGGCAAATTTGTTAAACATTAAACGAAATGATGTATTCTTCAACACACATTTCAAATCATATAAATCATACAGTAAAATAAATCAATAAATTATCTAGGAAAGCTACTATTCAGAATTTTAATTTTTGTTCAAATAAAAACATTGAAAAAAAAATCAGAATTGGTACCTACGGGTTTTGTGACGAAATTATTTCAGTTTGTCTATTTATTTACGATCTTATAATCTAATATATAGACGTTTTTACACACTTATTTTGGTTTTAGATATTATCAAAAAATTATAAATACTTATGATCAAAAAATTACTACAAAAAGTATATAGTGTTAAAAATTTTGTCTTCACGCGTTTGAGCATTTTTGTTGTTAAATTGAATGTAGGTATACGTTAAAGCAATTTTTGAATGAAATCAAATCGATGTTGAGTTATAAGTTAAAAATGCTGGTACGGGGAATAATCAATCTTTCTCATCGGAACCGCCCTGAACAGCTGCAATGGGTACGATCGCAAGACCATCTTTCGACAAAATTTGAATTCTCGGCCGCTGGTTAATGGGCACTTTGGAAAATATAACTGCATATTTATATAAATGATAAGGTATAAAATATTTAATAGAATATCAAATTATTTTTACGGTAAAATTATTAACGGATAAGTATGTAATTAATATTAAATGCCTACCCCATCCTGCATGTGCGAATTTTATTACCGTAGTTTGCTTGTTTTTATAACTGGCAAAACCATAAAATTGTTCACCGATTCGAAAGAAACTTACGTTCGCGAAGTGTCCATAGAAATATGATTAAAAATATTCGACATTCTTTTTTATTCTAACTTTCGTTTTCATACAAGACATGAGAGAAGGAATTATTATGAACGGCTTTTAGGACCCGGATCGTTGATGATGTGTACGATCTCTTTCTGGGACTCGTTCAAGCGCATAGCTTAGCTTTAGTATGCTTTTAGCTTAGCGGCATAGCGAACCCAAGTGATTGAACTTCTCAACTTTTGACGCCATGGAACCGGCAACTAATGAGAAAGTAAATGGTGCGAACATTTCAGATATTGAATATGTACGCTATGCTAAATTCATAATTGAAATTAAATTCTAAAAATAATTGTTTGCGTACATCGCATGACGACATTGAAAAATGAACATTGTTTTTAATAGTAGCGTAGAATAATAACATCATGCTTGCTAATGGAAGCGAGAAATAATTAAATTTT
Organism: Limnephilus rhombicus; assembly: GCA_929108145.2. NCBI lineage: Eukaryota > Metazoa > Arthropoda > Insecta > Trichoptera > Limnephilidae > Limnephilus > Limnephilus rhombicus. The sequence continues at coordinate 50,631,762 of OV815280.1, read as the reverse complement.
ATATGTAGGACTTTTCATTATAAGATAAATTAATTTAGTTAGTATTTAACTATTAAATTCTATGACGGAGTACAAACTGGATACAGAAATGATCTAACTATCAAAATGACGAAGCAACTAACAAAAGAAAATCGAGTTTTGTATAATTTATACACTTGGCAAGATTGCCTCTATTTTATTTTGTCATTTTACATATCGACGGTCCTGATCAAAAAATATGGTGCTGTTTTGATAGTTTGCATTTCATTTCTTTGAATTAAGCCAATAATTTAATTTGGGAGGCGGGAATGGGTACCGCCGCCCCGGAACCTTTAATGGGTAACCAATACCTTTGCCATACGTCACCCCAAGTGGTTCGCTATGTTTGGTGATTTAGCAGGGGTGCCCGGGTTCATGGGGTGAGGTTTGTCTAGGTCTTGGAGGCGGTTGACCAGGACATAGTGAACCCCAGATTCCTACCCACCCTTTAAACCCTTTTCCTTCCCAGAACTCACCTTCCTTTCCTTAAAAAAAAACCTCCACACAGCATCCCCAAAGATGACGTAGGCCCGGAGGGAAATTACTTTCCTCAGGGCCTCCTGTGTGGAGCTCATGTAAAAAAAAAATAAGTCAACACATCGATTTTCAATTTTTAGCAGATCCGACATTGTTCTTCGGGGCCGTCGATATCATTGTCTTTGGTCATATTTGTCTACACTCTACACCGTCATCTTACACGTAGATTTTTTGTTGATGTTTTTAAAGATAATACAGCACAAGAATCCCAATTGCTAAAAACCGACTGGAGCCAGTGATACTATGGCATAATTTGGGTATGTTGTTTGGCTGAAGGGAAAGGGAAAGAAAAGGAGGTGTTAAAAAAGTGACGTTTACAAGTGCCTGGCTATTCAGATCTGGTCATCAAACGCGGCTAAAACCATCCACGTGATCTTTCATAAGGGCAATACTTAGTAGGTGCTGGAATATGCGGTAAATATATTATGGCATTGTTTTATCTAAAAATATATGAAACAACAGAATCCTCGATCGCAAAAGCTGACTCCTCTGAATGCGTAGCTGAGGATTTTAACCACTCGGCCACGGAGGTCATAATAAACCGTGTAAACACTGTCAGACTAAGAAGTAACTTGCTAGTTAAAACATATGCGGAAAACTCGGCCCTCGATAATCAAAGTTCTATCCCACGCGTTGGCGTCGCTTCGGTTCCTCACAGAGGTTCCAGATGAAAAAAGTTAATAGTGCAGCACACAGGACACTAACAAAGCTAGATGGCCTGACGGAACACCTGCCCTGAATATTGCAGAGATGTGCTGCAGAAATAGCTAGGTCTCTTCCAGACACTTCACTCCTTCCTCTCCCCATAAAGACTGTCCATATTATAAAAGACGACATAGGCCCTGAGGTACATTATTTTCCTTAGGGCTTTCTGTTTGGAGTTAATGCAAAAAAGAACAAATTTTTTAAAACACAATCTGTGAGGTAGAGGTTTAATTTATTTCGTGTAATTTATGAATACAACTTAGTAGGTATCTTATGGTAGTATTTAAGACCATTGACCAAGTCCTCTATTGGGCAAGATGCTGTGACGTGACTTTTACCTTTTCTACTTACTGTCCTAACAAAACTTACATGGCATCCCAACCCACACATGTACAACTAATCTACGGGTATTACTACATTACCTGAGGTAGCTTTTAACTAACCGTTTAGTAAACTCGTGGGTTCAAAATAATGCCTATTAAACGAGATTACAAAATTGGAGTAGGTAACGCCACACCATTTCGTCTTGGCATAGGTACACTCTTCGTCCATATTCATACATCGTCAAATACATTAAGAAAATGAAGATAATGTTGGTATATTAGATTTAAATCACTAGTTATAATTGTAAATCTTAGTCGTAAGCCAGTAATATAAATTCTTTTAAATACTTATTTGTACAGCGCCCTTGAGGTGATTGTTCACAAAAACGGCGCTGCATAAATTAGCCAAATATTATTATTTTATTTATCATTGAAGAAGAAGATAATATAAATAAATCTAAACCAATTATGAAAAAGAACGAGACGCAGACAAATATAAAGGTAAGGGTCACAACTGGTTAATCAAACCTAGGATCTCTAGTCTTACCGGAACAGAACTCTCTTTGCCACTGGGACCTACTTATTTTAAGTCATTTTTGTCGATCTCACGTTTCAAATTCAGAATACTCAGTATTATCTTCAATTATTTTTTCACGTTTAAAAAGGCAGCAGCCAAAAATATGATCCGCCACATCTGCATATCTATGACTAACTTCATGCAATCTTGTTACAAGCGAGTGTTTGTAACGCTCAGTCGTGGTATTGTTACATTTAAACAGGATTTTGGAACGTGTAGCTGCTCTCATAGGCATATGAAATTTATGAGATTAATTAAATCAGGGCTATTTATATTACCGTTTAACATAAATATTAGTGACCGACCGAAGGTTCGTTTCGGCAAATTGCGGCAAAAAAATCTGGTTTCGGCAAAGAATCTGCCAAACCTTCGGCCTCGCCGAAACTCTGCGTTCGTGAATTAACGCGCGTCGTTCGGCTGACTTCGGGTAAGTTCGTGGCTTATGTGTCACTCGCCATCATCAGCTGAGATCGCCGGCCGGTCCGGCGTGATTGGTCGTAGTAGTTAAGGGGGTGTTCAAGTATTACCTAACGCATTTTTTGAAGATTTTTGACCCCCCCTCCCCCCATGTAACGCCCCGTAAAGTTTTTCCGTATCACCTCCCCCCCCCCTAAACGTTACGTATCGCCCAAGTGACAATTTTTACCTGAAAGTCACAATTAAGTTGCGCAAATTACTGGAAAATCGCTAAAATACACCCTTTTTCTTGTTTTAATCGCGTTTGCGGTAATAAATAAAACAAGAGATTTCGAGAACGAAAAGGGTTGCCAAATTGGAAGATTTTAATTGCCTTGTTTTTTTTTATCTAAACAAAGAAAAACATGTTGCGTAATGCGTTGTTCGACCCCCCCCCCCCCCCCGTAACACACAGTAACGTTTCACAAGACCCCCCTCCCCCCCCCCCAAGTGCGTTAGGTAATACTTGAACGGCCCCTAACATGTTTGGTAATTTTTGTTTGTTTTATAGCAGTAATATAATTTTTAATTTTTTTTTCACATACTTCAATTAGTGTTTTTAATTTAATTTAACATGTGTTAACGGTCTGTATAAGTGTAAAAAAAGCTAAATAACAGTAAACAATAGATTTTTAACATGTTTAAAAAAGTTTCAGTATCGGCCGAAATTGAGAGATATCTCGAAGATTCGATTTCGGTTTCGGTAGAAAATCCTGTTGCGGTCGGACACTAATAAGTATTAATTCGTATATAATTCTTCAAACTGAGGGCTTTAGTAAATTCAATTCTTTTATCAAATAAGTATAGTTAATACTTTCAATGGGAAAGACCGAGTTTAAAATTAGTAGTTGATTGAATGTGAAATTGATTACCGAAAGGGTTTTAGCTATAATGGTCTTTCAGCTATTAGCGACAGTATGGACAGAGATGATGAAAGACGTGTTAGTAATGCCCTCAATACCTCCTGTAAACCTCATACAAATTACTAACTACTCTCGATAATTTGAAAGTAAACTATGCAAGACCACGCTTTGGCTGATCACCATTGTTCACTTTCGACTGGAGATTAGAATTTACACGATAATGATAATGTGCGCGCGTGCGAGTGCGCATTAGTTTAAAGCTAAGAATGGGGTCAGGTCAATCCTAACGACTTCTGTAATCCAGGTAGCTGGTAGAGGTAGCCAGTTTCTCTAAGGAGATGCAAAGTTCATACAACGCTTTAGAAAATGGGTGGTCGGAGAGAAATAACCATTATGTTGAAATTGCGAGATGAGAGAGTAGCAGACAGCAATTGTATGAAAATCTAAGGATTGGAAGAGTATAAATTTTATTCTGTAACCAAGCATCTAATTGTTATGCAGATTTCTAAGCGCATACCTACCGATTAGTTCTTCGATCTCATTCGAACACTTTCTCATTCTCGCAACGCTTCGTCTCTTACTAATTATTAGGGATAGGGTGCTATTGTTTAGTTTTTTAACCCCGCCGCTCAGGCTTACAAATATACAAATGTGATCCCTGGAAGATGACCGATAAAAGGTCAAGTTTTGGTGCTAGAGAGCAAGTTGCTTTCTGGTGCTTATCTTGCTATTTACTTCAAGTCTGGCAGGACTGCACCAAGAGACGCTTTGTAAAATGTCTGTTTCGGAGATCAGCCAACCCGGAGAGAAAATACTCGTTGAAACCTTTTTGGTAAAACGAATGGTTAAGGGAACAATTACTAATTTCCTTTGAGAGGACCGTTACTTTATGGGTTCACTGATATCAGTGAACCGAAATAGTGTCATATTTGCAAAATAATTGTACCCAAAATAAAGACGAATTGTGTTGTTCACCGTTAAAATTGTGCATTTATTTAGCCATCCCGTTATACTTTGAGTATAATTAACGAAGGCCTCCACAGTGCAAAACTTAAAACAGTGTTCTTCTTCACATGGGCATTGGATATGGGCCTCCCTCATTTTTTCCAGTTTTGCCTGCAGTTGATTCTTGAGTATTTCGAATTGAAAATTGTATAAGTTTGATGAATCAATTGCATTTAAATACACTATCTGACAGGAGAATTATTTCAGACCCGATGTTTTTTTTTTACATTAACTCCACACAGGAGGCCTTGAGGAAAATAATTTCCCTCAGGGCCTGTGTCATCTGAGATGCTGTGTGGAGGGTCTTTTTGAGGAGAGGAAAGAATGAACATTGGTCTTGAAGAGACCTAAGTTGTAGGAAGGAGGAAACACAGAGGCTGGCAAATCATTCCACAGCCGAGCTGTTGAACATAAGAACGAGTCGAAGAAACGACCCGTTCTCATGTGACAAATGTCAACCGTGTACAAATGTTGGGCACGCGTTTGGCGTGTTTCCCGACTATGCACCGGTGCCGAAGGGATCAATGATGCTAGTTCCTCGGAGCATCTTCCATTGTAATACCGGTAGAACAAGGATAGGATAGCATTCCCACCCGACGCCTGTGCTCTAAAGATTGCAATCCGTCTGTTAAGATGGGAGAATCTATCAAACGGACCGCCTGTTTCTGCACAGAGCCTCCATACCTGAGCTGGTCACTTAGGGTTACACCAAGCATATCAATGGAGGGCCTGTTCGGAAGATTACTTCCGTTGAAAGAGAGTAGATTTTCATTTCGATCCCTTTTAGACGTAATCAGACAAGATTGGGTCTTTGAAACATTAAATTCAACGAGATTATTTTTACCCCAAGAGAAAATACTCTCGAGGTAACCGTCCATTCTTTGCTTCAAAGCCCTACGAGCTGTTGGAGTTTGTGAGCCCTTTGGGGGCTTGTCAAACAAAAAGCTATCATGAACTGTACTGTCATCCGCATAACAGTGAATTGGTGCACATGACAAAAGGTCGTTGATGTGCAACAAAAACAAAGTCGGAGACAGAACCGAACCCTGCGGGACGCCAGCATTTATCGAGTGTGAGGAAGAGGTGAAACCATCGACTACCGTCTGAATCGACCTCTCCCTCGATTGTGTTACATAGAGTAATTAATAACTTAATTGACAGCCTTGCCATCGTCACATTAAATCCTAAGTAGGTAGTAGACTAGGAACACAAGACAAAATGTAATATTTTTCTACAACACATACACAACCAATAATCAAGCACATTCACCAACAAATGGGATAACCATCTGGGCAGCAAGTTTGGGGTAGTCTAATTGAACATTTACTGAGTCCATTACATGAGAAATAAGTGCAATATATTATCCTACTATTAGGATTCGGAAATTACTAATTTTAAAATATTATTTTTGTGTCTATTTTATTTTATGTAGGTAACTGTTAGATGTTTAAATAATACTTAATTCATATTTAGTTTAATGTTTTTACATTATTGCATATGTTAAAAACTTTTTGTATAATTTTCCTCAATCATGTAATTTTCTTCAATCTGAGTGATTGAGTTTACTTGATATTTGTTCGGGAATATCCCACAAAGATCTAGGTTCATTGAGATTACAAGTTACTTTATTTACGTTATCGTGAAGTTTACAATGAATATTTAACTACACCAGACGTCCGTGATAAAGGAAGCACTAAGTTATTCTGAAGCTGGGGAACCAAACACTGTGGGAGCCCAGCTGTCTATCATGTATAATCGTCTATTTCCGTAACCGTTCACGCATTAGATGCGAACGACAATAGTCGATACTCTTCTAAGGTAATAAATAATAATAAGAAAACTAACTATACTAACGACATCTCATAAAGGATGTTGAAACTACGTGTTATCTTTTCAGCATAACTCGAATCTAAATGGGAGTAGATCCGCCGCATGCTGTAAGAAACAACATTGATCCTTGACTGCTGGTCAGGCGTCCTACCCACCAGACTATCGGATATCCACATTTCATAAAATTTCAGTAAACCACTTACCTCACTTCCAGTTGTGAATATTTAGGTCAGGCAGTTATTTGTAAGCGGGGTAAGAAGAAAGAACTTACCTGAAAAGAAAGACAAAAAAGGATTAAAGATATTTCTATCAGGGCAATCATCGAAAATATTGTAGAACAATTAATTATATTATATTGATTTACCATTCACACAATATGTAAATTCCGTAGGTGTAACCTTTAAATTAAACTGTTCTACCACAAGACACAATATAGTTTCATCTACAATTTAAACCAGTGGTTCCCAAAGTGGGCGACATTGCTCCCTGGGGGGCGGTGACGGCCTTAGCATAAAAGAGGGGCGGTTAAGGGCCGCAAGGGGGCCATGAAGGCCATAGGCACTAAATAAACTTGGTCACCTAATATTATTCTATATTTTTAACATGAATATAAATTAGTTATGCATCTTTGCAAGAGTAGTACGTAAGAACCGTTAATTATATCTATATGTTATTTATTATTATTTTAATTTTTATTATTTTTTATTAACCAATACACATAATATACAATTAAACAAAATATATATAATACTAGTGGTAACAATACCTCCCTAATTGATAAATTCTCGATATGTATGTATGATATGTATATGTTTAAAGCGATTACCGCACAAGAGTTGCAACTCGAGAGGGTACTGTCGCCCCAGTAACCACTGGATAAGCAAGACCTCTGCTGCAGGTCACCCCAAGTGATAAGCTACGTTTCGTTACTTCGCAGGAGTGCCGGGTTCGCGGAGTGAGTTTGTTCGCGCCTTGAAGGCAGTGGGAGGGATGAATTCATATGTCACTTCTGAACGATACGCTGACCCCAAAATTCCTACCCAATCCTCGTACCTTTTCCTTCCCAAAACTCTCTCACCTTCTTTTACTTAAAAAAAACCCTGGTACATTGAAAAAGACATGATAATGTTTTGTTTAAAGCAAGTGGGACTACAGCAACCCAAATTTTGGGATATTGTAAAGCTGAAAGAAGTGATGAGGAGCAGTAGATGAGAAAGAGGAAGGTTGCAAGTGTCTGGCTATTCAGATTTAGTCACTAAACTCGACTAGATGATACCATTTCAACAAGGTTATTTTTCCGAATGGCAGTCTTTCCCATGAGCGAAACTGGAGGGGTACTGAAAAAAATATACTCAAAAAGGGAGCGGTGAGCCAAATAACTTTGGGAACCATTGGTCTAAACCTAACCAACGCCCGTTGTAACAGATAGAGCCGACTAATTGATATCGTTCCGTTCATTTGAATAGATAACCAACCTCCTATAAACTAGTTTAGTTTCTCTGGGAGAAGTGGCCCATTCTCAGACCTGCCAGCGTTATTTATTTATGCATAATATAGAATATAGAATCAATATTCAATGCAGATGATTGCAGAATATGTGGAGGCTTCAGGATGTTGATTCTGTGCTCCGTTTTTAACTGGATCAAATACATAAATACGTCTTTTCAGACAAGAAAATAAAACTCATATTTTATATTAAAACTACTTGACTTCGATCGAGTTTCTCATTAGTAACTTCCTACATACCATATCGAGGGAATGGCTCTGAACCCAAAGGCTGCCAGTTCAAAATAGGCGAGAGGTTTTTCCATTATATGATTTACCAATATTAGCCTAAATCGCTATTGACTTTAGGCTAACATTGTTTGGCTGAGGATTGAACCATCTTACCCAGAAACTGGGGTCAATCACGCTCCCAATCAAGCAAAATTAAGTGTAATGTAATGTCAACGAATGTCAGAGAAATGCTTTTAAGTCCACAGTTTATTGCCACCGAAAGAAAGCAATGTCATCGACAGCTAGTCTGTCTGTCGAGTTCAGAATTGAAATCTTAAATATTAGAAAGAGTGTAAAGATGAGTTTAAATATTATCAATAATCAAAAAATCTTTTTAAATGACCATTTGTTAAATTTCTTCCCTTAGTAAATTATGCCCTCCCTCTTTCTACTCCCGCCCATTCATTGAAATCTTTAAGTCTATTGTTGTAATTAGTTTTAAGTAAACCCTGATGAAATAAAAATCGCTTACGAAACATGTTTTTTAAACAACGAAATTGGTTAAAACTAAGTAGGTATTTATTAATTTGTAATTAAAATGGTGCCACAAGTAAGTTTGCTGTGTTTGAAGAAAATAATGTCAATGTGCAGGTAGGTTAGTTGCACCCACCCACAACCGAGCAACAAGCCAATAGTAGAATAAGTCATCACTACGGTGTAAGATTAAACCAACGAAGGTAATCATAAAATGATTCAAGTGAAAACGGGCTAAGTCTAAAGGTTCGCCCCAACAACCGCCACAATCTATCCGCTCTGTTTACACTAAATTCTTTCAGTGGGTCGTTAGAGAAAATAGCGTAAAAGCTTGTTGCTTCACCTATCCAACATCAAACATTCATATTTCAGGAACGCTGGAGAGAATTGTGCAACAGATTTTAAATTTAATAACAGATAGATTTTGATTATGAGTGGGGCAATTTATATAATTGCCTTCCAGACGACATTAAAAATAAAAAAAGTATGTGTAGATTTAAAAAAATATATTTTAATTTTAGTTCATAATAAACAAACAAAGAAGGTGAATATTTTATTTTTAACTTTATAAGTAAAAAAACCTCGAATAGTAATATTTAATTAAATGAAGACAATATTAGCGAAACTCGATCGAAAATCTTATTGCATTGTAATATAATGTATCTAGTAAAATAAAATGTATGCAGGTAGTTCAGATTTCTAGATAAATGTGTGAAATGTAATTTAATTTTTTTCTAGAATAAAAAACCAAAAAAAAACTATACAGAACTATTGATTAATCTACCACAAACGAAGATAGAATTGAATACAAGTCAAATGGCTGCGGTTTCTTGCCTTAACTTTGTATGTTATTGTGTAATGTTATAACAATTTAAATTTAAAGGTGAAGTTATAAAGTGTAAATATAATAATTAATTTCTATGGTGAATTTCTAATCCAAATTTAATTAAACAATTAATATCTTGTGACCCTATAATTGATCCCTGGACATTTGGGCCCCCAAAATTATAATTGATTTAAAATTATTATTTTTTTTGCTAGATTTTATCAGTTTCAAACCTAAAAATTACATCAAAATTACCTTTCATAATAAGTTGGTGGATATCAAAAGAATTTATTTACTGTTTCGATTTTTTGTAGATTCTTATTTTTTTAACATTAACTCCACACAGGAGACCCCGAGGAAAATAATTACCCCCAGGGCCAATGTCATCTTTGAAGATGCTGTGTGGAGGGTCTTTTTGAGGAAAGGAAGGAGTGAAGGTCTTGGCGTGTTTCCCGACTTGCACCGGTGCCGAGGGGATCAATGACGCTAGTTCCTCGGAGCATCTTGCATTATAATACCGGTAAAACAAGGACAGAATTCTGACGCCTGTACTCTAAAGATTGCAATCTGTTAAGATGGGAGAATCTATCAAACGGACCATCCGTTTCTGCACAGAGTCAAGGATATTTTTTAGGTATTTTGGAGCTTCAGACCAGAATGTATATGGACAAGTAGTTTGAAGCATTTGAATGAAAATGTGTTATGTACTTTTGTTATTCGGCGGTTTATCCTCTCTGCACACCCCTTCGGGGACACTTATATGATAGTTATATTAAGTGTAAGTGGGTATACCGTATTTTCCCTAAACTGACTGCATATTGTATATAAGTATGCGGGGGGGTTAACAGTCGTGGGATAAACTGTCATGGAACCAGATGAGAAGTAGGTACGAATTTTACAATGCATGATAAATGATAACAAACAAATAAATATTATGCACGGCTCAAGACAACAGAACCACAAAAAATCCTTTACAAACAAAGACAACATTCAAGAGGCTTTTTGCCTCTGACTCACCAGGGAAACATAAAAGCTCATAAACATTATTCGAAAGTTAACAATACGCAATCATAATAACTTGGCGATATATGGACAACAGGTTGGGTAGCAACCAGCAACCAGCAACCATCGATACAGCAATACAAAGTTGCAACAACGATGCACAAAAGATAAATACATAGTAACAGGAAGAGTATGTGGGAAGATTACAGCTGAAACTGAGAAAATAACGTTTATGGGCATCAGACCATGGCAGGATTATAAGAAACGATGTTCGAAAGCAGTGGCATTAACTTTACTGCGGACAGTAAAAGACAGATTATAAAATCCAATATGGAATTAGGCTGAATTAAAAAGTGATTTTAATTAGATGCTTTGATTCGAACACAGATTAAAACGGCTTGAATAAGTGCAGTGACCTATTAAAATTATTTTTCTTACCCCCCCCCCCAGGCCTCTGGCTTATTTTGTCGGAAGGTAAACATTTTTCCGCTTTGCAATGAAATTCAAATAAATGGAATATTTCTGAACGCATCCATAAAGTAAAATCCGTTTTTGAAAGGTGATGAAATATGTTTTCAAATTTTATACCTAATTCGAAATCTTACTAATATTATAAAACGCGAAAATTTGTATGGATTTATGTGTGTTTGTTACTCTTTCACGCTAAACCTACTCAATTAATATAGCTCATACATCAGAATAACACATAGGCTATAATGTATAAAGCGACGCGGGAGGGGAATGGGGACGCACGGGAAAGGTGATTCAGGGAGAAATAATATATTTCTTTGAATATGGCACTGCAACGCATTCCGGGAACCAGCTAGTATGTATATAATTTTTTAAATATATAAATTTTGCCCGGAAAGCAAGAGGTCCTGGGTTCGAGTCCCAGAGGTGTCAATATGTTTTTCTGATTTTTCTGTTTCCAGATTTTCGATTGAGTTTCGCTTATATTGTCTTCATTTATTTAAATATTAATTTTTCCTACAAACATAAAAAAAAATTTAAAATGGCTCACCTTACGTTATTCAAAATAAAATTGCTGATAACGTAAAAAAATTAAAACATCTACACATGTCATTAGAAAAATGTATTATATACCTTATTTTCACAATACTTTTTTGTCGTTGAATGTAAAAATAATGAACAAAAAATTCCCGGAGTTAGATAAGTTTTAACATTTTCACGGCCAAAAGCATTTTCGTTATTTGTTTTTGGGGTGTTATGCCGTGTTGCGCTACCTCCTTCTTTAGCCAACGTTTCGGACATCGTTGCAGTGTCCATCATCAGGGCAGATCCGGCAGATCCGGTAGATGTGTAATTTTTAGTCGTGAAGTGTGTGCTAACACTGATATGGCAATGGCAGATATGATAATGGCAGATCCGGTAGATGTATAATTTTTAGTCGTGAAGTGTGTGCTAACACACACTTCACGACTAAAAATTACACATCTACCGGATCTGCCGGATCTGCCGGATCTGCCCTGATGATGGACACTGCAACGATGTCCGAAACGTTGGCTAAAGAAGGAGGTAGCGCAACACGGCATAACACCCCAAAAACAAATAACGAAAAATTCCCGGAGTTACGTCATTTTTTTTTTCAATTGCGACCTGAAACTTTGTTTCATAAAGGTGTACATTTTACTTATTTTGTGGATAGCTTTTAAATTTGAATATAAAGAGTGGTGTTTTCTCTCTCTAACACAGCTTAGATCGTATTTCTCACTATGATAGTAAGGGAGTCACAACGATTTCTAGGAGAGTTAAACCCGAAAACCGAACAAATTAGCATGAGGAACAGCTGCTTTCATGTAAAAGTTAAATTTGGATTTGAGGCCAAAATACCCTACTTAGATCATATATTAGAAATTAGTATGTTTGATTATTTGGTAAAGCAAAAATAGCACGAATGACGAGGATATCCTATAAACAACCTTTTACTAGGGCCACGATTCCGAGGCAGGTACCCACTCAAGGCAGTTTGTTTCCGGCAAAGTTTGGTTATGATTATGATCCGATGAGAGTGAGGTGCTTCAATATCAGTAGGGAGTAGGGAGGGAAGGTGTCTCAGAGATAGAGGCTTCTTTACAAAAATACCCGCAGCTAACTGGCTGCGTTAAAAGCTTTCGGTTATTATTTCCTGGGACAGCGGTGGGCAAGCTTTTTGCCAAGTACAAACTCAAAATTAATGAGAAACGAGGGAAATTCGAACTAGTCAATTATCGATGATGTACTTCGACCAAGTAGGTACCAATATAACAACATCTTTACTAAATGGTTTCGCCCATGATTTGGATTCTTAGATGAAAAGCTGCGTTTTTGTGGATTTGTCCCTGGAAAGCCATAGAAAATCCGAAGACGTCGGTACTATTTTTACAAAACATAGCCACCTCAAAAAACAACCTCAAAAACAGACAAAACCACACATTAAGCCTCACAAAACACATTTATTCACCGTGCTTCACACATTTTAAACACTTAATACAGCGAATTCGACTTATTCAACCCAGCACCTCACAACTTCAAATCTAAAATCAATATATATCTAAATAAATGAAGACAATATAAGCGAAACTCAATCGAAAATCTGGAAACAGAAAAATCAGAAAAACATATTGACACCTCTGGGACTCGAACCCAGGACCTCTTGCTGGGTTCGAGTCCCAGAGGTGTCAATATGTTTTTCTGATTTTTCTGTTTCCAGATTTTCGATTGAGTTTCGCTTATATTGTCTTCATTTATTTAAATATTACAATTTGAGGTTTTACTCATAAAGTTAAAAATTAAAAATAAAATATCAATATATATCATTTATCAATAAGCTCCACATAGGAGAGGGAAAATATCCCTCTGGGCCTATGTCATCTTTGGATATGCTCTGCGAAGGGTTTTGGGTCTCACCCAGGCGTCACGTGTCCGTTCCCTCGACTGGCTACGTCCTCCATCACGACACGAACAACATTTTCCGCTTATTGTGTTGGTAGTAGGAGATTTTAAAATATGGTCAGTTATTCGGAACCCGCAAATGTATTTCTTTCTTTTAAGAATAAAAAAAATGTGGACAAAACGCCTCCCGTTTTATCTTAATAATAAAATAATGTTTTCAACAAAGATTTTGGTGAGTTTTAACTAACCTCCAACATCCATCACATAACTTTCATATTACAAAATACCTCCTAATGTGGGTTATTAGTTCATGTACAATCTACCTGCACACAATATTAATAAAATAAAGTAATCAAAAAACAGTTGTTATATTGCATTCAAGACCGACACTATCGACCATGACTTTCACTCAATAATTAATCATATTCGTTAAAAAATATCTGAAATGCTTGATTGATGGGTTGGTAGTAGCAAAATATTTTAGGCTACAACATATAATATATATATATAACAATACATCTGCATTACAGTACATCTACCTTACACTCAACATAATAAAAGTTCAAAATGGTGACCGGCCAACTCAGAATGAAACCAACTCAAAACCACCTCAGAAAGGTCATTAAGAGTGCTGATAAAAAAATTGTTTTTTTCAACTTTTCGACCGAGATTTGAGCTTTTGGCCACTGATTAAAACTGTTATATTCAAATGTTTAAAGGAATAGAATAATACCTATAATCATATGCAAATACAAATGCTAATGTATGAATAGACAGTACCTAAATCTTGACAATTTTACTCGATTCTACTTGCTAACAAACAAGTCACCTTTTTTACATATTTTTATTTTTTTTAAATAAAATGTTTTCTTTTATTATAACATTTTATAACATTCTATACAAAGAGTACTTCATTTTTTTGTTGTAACACACATTAAATAATTGTATCCTATACCTGAACCTGTATACTGGTTTTTATTATAAATACATCATACGTTTTATGTCAGGTCTTATATAAACCTGGTATATTATTTAACTATTACACGAGTGCATATTTCTTTTCAATATTATCTCATCGTACTTCTAATAACAACTGTATCACTTCGGCGATACTATTTTTGTTTACTCAAGCATTCTTATTTTGTTCTTAATATAATTACTGATACCCTCCTGTGTACCACTGTATACATAAGTATTATATAATCTCATGTATCACCTTAATGTTAAATGGCGTTTTATGGCTTTTAAATAAATAAATAAATACCACCCGACAACATCAAACGTATCAACGTGTGCCGTTTGGCTACCTCTGCAGAAAGCCCAAAGCTGGTTTGTCATTATTTTTACGAGCGTTTTCACTTACACAAGCTCGGTCTGAAGTATTATTTGTTCTGTTGAAGGACAAGCGCTATGGGGAATCTTCGACTACCAGAGAACTAGAGTGACGAAAGAATAGAAAGGAGCAATACTTGAGACTCGTCTGTTTATGGATAAACTTTTGATTAACGAGGTGTTAGGCGTTGATGGTTATGGGGTGGAAAAATAACCGATTCGAAGCGTTTAAAATTCTTCGTGTTTATGGTTCTGAAGACGGATTTAAAATTTTAATATCCCCATAAACTGAGGTAAGTTTTATGATATAAAAGAAGAGTAAAAGTTGATTTAATTTACTAAAAACATTTTGAAGACTTGAAAATCCTCCCACAACACCTACCGTTTGCAAATTCAATTCATTCAAAGGCGATTTGGTAGCACTTTCTCAAATATAGCCGTTAGCGGCCACCCTGTCGATGTTCCTCGTGATCAGTCAACCGGAAAAGCTCTTCAAAACATTCCTAACCACCGAGGAATGTTCTTTAGCCACAAAGCTATGCATTTCCTTCACCCCTTCGGATTTCCACTTAATAATAATAATAATAATATTTGGATGATTTATATAGCGCCGTTTTTGTGAAAAATCACCTTAAGGGCGCTGTACAAACTTATAATACATTTCTAAAATCTAAAAAATTACAAGCTAGGCAAACAATTATAAACAACTTATGGCTAAAAATTGCATACATCGGTTCATTGATCACCGATACGAAAATATGTGTACAATATGTTGACCAATGAACGCGATGCTGCCTAAAATTTAATGAAAACAGGACCATACTTACCTGGGAGGTCGCTTGAAATTAACTCTGTATATTATTTTTTTTTTTTTTACATAAGGTTAACAAAAAATAAAAAAAATTGCCTTTCCTCACCATAAAGAGACAATGCTCTTGTATTTGGTGAGGGAGTTCTAGCTCAATTAGTAAATTAATGATCGTGTAAGTTAGTAATAACGGCTATTGTAAATAATAAGAAGGTTAAAAATCTTGTATAATTTAAAAATAACAATCTTGAAGAGTTTAAAAAAATCATAATCAGAAAAATTTTAAAATGCAATCTATCTGCTAAAAATTTAGTAAAAGCAATAAATACTTGGGCAATACCTTTATTAACGTACTCATTTGGCATAATTAAATGGTCCAATACAGATTTAGATAGTTTAGAACGATTAATTAGAACTACGTTAACAAAGTTTAATTGCCATCATCCAAATTCAGCTATAGAACGAATAAATTTACCTAGAAATTTAGGAGGTAGAGGTGTAGTCAAAATAACATCTTTGAAACACAATCAGGTAGAAATATTTAGAAATTTTTTCTATAGGAAAGCTAATAGCTCAGAAATGCACAAAATAATTTGCAAGGCAGATAGAAACATTACACCTTTAAATTTATATGACGAGAATGCCAACATTCTTATAAATACTAACCAGGAATTATTAGATTCCTGGTCAAATAAAATTATTCATGCAAAACACTTCAATTATCTCAACCAAACGTATGTTGACAAACTTTCGTCAAACAAATGGTTGAGTATTGGAGAGTTGAGCGCAGAAATAGAAGGATTTATGCTTGCCATTCAAGATAGAGTCATTAATACTAAAAATTATAGGAAGCATATAATCAAAGATATAAATCAAATTGATGATTTATGTAGAAAATGTTTGGCTTTTCCGGAAACTATAGAACATATTATATCGGGATGTTCTATATTAGCGCCGTCCGAGTATACATTTAGGCACAATCAGGTTTTAAAAATAATCCACCAAAGTTTGGTTTTTAAACATAACTTGATTGACTGCCGTAATATAGTACCATATTATGAATATGAACCAAATTCATTTTTAGAAAATGAATTTTATAAAATATATTATGATAAAACTATACTTACAGACAGAACAATTAGTCATAATAGACCTGATATAGTTTTACATGACAAAATTAAAAAAATAACTTATATCATTGATGTAGCTATTCCAAATTCCTGTAATATTCAAAAAACTGTTTCTGAAAAAATTAGAAAATACACAGATTTAGGAAATGAGATTAAAAGAATTTGGCATTCTCGGACTATAAAAATATTACCATTTGTTATTTCGGCTACTGGCATTATCCTAGGTCTCTGATTCAAAATTTAGGCGTATTAGATTTGTCAAAGAATTTATATATAAAAATGCAAAAATCGGTAATTTTAAATACATGTAGGATTACAAAAGATTTTTAAAATATTTATATTGAGGGATCAGTAGGATTTATAGGTTCAATTAGGAATTCCACAGAGCCGAACCCTCTGATATGAAAATATCTGGAGTCGGTGAATTATTTTCCCATCTGGTCTCTGGTAGGTTGACATGTTGTTCTTGTATTGTTTTGTAATTATAATACATACAGTGCAATTGCATAACGTGGATTGACCAGATGATCATTTGGGAAGTGTGTGAAAGGGTTTAGTTTTTCCTGAGGGGAAAATTAAACCCGGACATTTAAATCTGGTGCGTAAATAAATTAAAAAATCATTATAAATGGAAGAATCGTGTAAGTTAGTAACAAAAATTATTGTAATAAGTAAGTAAAGGATACGTAAGAAAGAACGCAAGATTTATACAATAGTAGACTAAGAGATTTAGAAACTAAGAAATGAAAGAAAAAAGAAGGAATAAATGATTTATAAAATAGCAGACTTTAAGATACAAAGTAAACATATTTGGGACTTTTATAGCAGTTTCAGGTAATTTTTTTAATTTGGGCTTAAATTCCTGCATATTTTCGATGGTTTTTAATTTTAATGGGAGGTTGTTATAATAGATTATGCCCAGATAAAGATAGGAATTTTGGATGTGCTTAGTATTAAATTTAGGAATACTATACTTATTATTTTACTTATACTTCTCCTTTCTGGACAATTTTGTTCAGCAGGAACAAAATTGCTGCTCTGCAACATGTACATGAGAACGTGAGATATGCCGTATTCTTTTCAAGAGCTTCTCCCTTTGAGCTCACCTTAAGGCTCTCATTCCCTTAATTTAAATATACCAACGTCTTCTGTGTGCAAACCAAAGATTCAATATCTTTGATGCAAACTGTATCTAAATATCTTTAATAAACAATAAACAGTGTTAATCTCTAGTGACCTCCCAGATAAGTACTGTCCTGTATATTTTCCGCGTGTACAGAATATAAATAAAACAATATATATGTACATTTTAACACAGCATCACGTTCATTGGCCAAATGCATTGTACATTTCCACTGTATATTTTTTCTGCCTGTACAGAGTGTAAGTAAAACAAGTATCTACATTTTTACGTAGCATCGCGTTCGTTGGTCAAATCATTGTACATATAGTTTCGTATCCGTGATCGATGAACTGGTGGATGCAACTTTTAGCCATAAGTTGTTATAATGGTTTGTCTTATTTGTAGTTAAGATTGTACAAATATATTACAGTGTTTTGTACAGTGCCCCTGAGGTGATTTTTCCCAAAGACGGCTCTGTATAATTCATCCAAATATTATTATTATTTAGATTTAAATTAGTGATCGACGAACCGGAGGACGTATTCTATTAGCCATAAGTTTTTGTAATACTTTCTCTAGTCTGTAGAAATATAGTATAAATTTGTGCAACTGCTCTTGAGGTGGTTTTTCACAAAAACAGTGCTATAAAAATCATTCAAATAATATTATTCTCATCTTCCTATACACTAAAAGCTCTCCTGATCAACTTATTAAATAATAATCAAAACTCTCGGACGAATCTGTCATTGAGCTCTCAATTTGCACTACAAAACGGTTTTGATATACGACTTTGTATTGTACGTAAACGTAGGTAATATAACGCCGGTAATCCAAGCATTTCAACCTCCTAACGAAAGCTGCAAGCCTGGTGTGTGTACGGTCTACCGTTCAAGCTGAAAGGGGATTAACGAATGACACGCGACCGTACAAAATAATAATACGCATTATGTGCTGACCTACCAATTCACGCTTATTGATTGACACGGCCAACGAGACCAACGACCACTCGACACGCCTAGTGTCAAATTCAATTGACAAATCTGTTTACCCGAACGTATCAGGTGTCGGATCGTTCTAAGTGTCAGTCAAATTAAAGGTTGAAATGTAATTAAGTTTCTTCAGATTAGGAAGTGCTGTGACAGAAATGTTTTACAAAATAAAGACAGTCAAGTGGAATTTCAAGCTTCCGTAAAAAGATTTACAATCCAGATAATTAAACACCTAGTGGTAAATACCACCAAGGCTGGACGTAGGTAGGTATCTACCGCAGGAAGTTTATGTCATATTTGGGGAGGCCGTGTAGGGTACCTGGAAAAGGCCTGGTCTTGAAGGAGGACAAAAATGTTACCATATTAGGTACATGTTAAAAAGCGTTAATTATAGTAGTGATATTTATGGCTACCCTACGAGAAATTGCGACGATTTTAGGCTTTATTTTAAGCTTTAGGATTAAAATCATCGGGATCACAAAATAACATTTATATTCCAATTTCGGAGGCGCGTATGGATACAGCCGCCACGGTAACCGTTTATTGAATAACCAACACCTTTGCCGTAAGTCATCTTAAGATCGTCTAACAAGCCAGCGGCCGAAAATCCACATTTCGTCGAAAGTTGTTCTTACGATCGTGCAGGTTACAGTGAGAAAGATTAATTATTCTCCGTACCAGCTTTTTAAAATTATAACTCAATATCGATTTTATTTTTTTCCAAATTTGCTTAAATTTATACCTAGATCCAAAAATGCTGAAAGGCGTGATGATAAAACTATTAAAATAAAGTACTTTTTGTAATTATTTTTTGATGATAAGTATTTATCATTTTTCAATAATGTCTAAGTTAAGTAAGGATGCTAAAAAAATCCGAAATATATTCGTTTGTAAGTGCGCAAATAAATACACAAACGGACTAATTTTCGTCAAGAAACATATGTACGTGCATATTTTTTAATGATTTTATTTAAACTAAAAAAAAATCAAAACATGCGATACCTAGATAATGCATTGATTTATTTTATTGCATGATTTGAAATGGGTGTGGTATAATACAAAATCTTTTTTGAAAATTTAACAAATCTGCTAACGACCTATGGTATATATAACCTTATTATACTAAAAATAAACATTTTTTTCTCAAAATTAAAAACATGCGAATGCTAGATAAAAGAACAATCTTTCGAAATCCATTTATAATTTTTTTGTGGAAAAGAGTCAATACGTCTAAAATCTGATTTCAAAATGACATATTTCTGGTTTTCTCTGGTAATACCCTCTTAAGTAGTTCGCTACGTTTGGTGAGGAATGCCCTGGTTTGTGGGATGAGGTTTGTCCTAGCGGATGCGTCTTGTGAGAGGCCGGTTGAGGGAATCTTTTTTAAGTCTACGGACCATCTCAAGTCGCCTTGCATCACAATGGGAAGCATAGAAGCATAGATTCATATTAAAAAAACTTCCTCTCCTCCCTCTACATGGCATAGGCCCCGAGGGAAATTATTTCCTCAGGGCCCCCTGTGAGGAGCTAATGTAAAAAAATATAATATTATATTTTTAGAAACACTATGTTTTAAATAAATTGAATAAAATATACTTAAAAAAAGACAAGTGGTCATATTCTTCCACGATTGAGAATGAGAACGACCTTTACTCGCTCAGCAAGTTAGGTTTTTAGGAAGATATGCAAAAACTTTATATCAGCCGCCTTACAGTACTTTACACTAGATATTACAAAAAACATAAATAGTTTATTTAGTATGAACTTAAACCTTTTCCGAGGTGCAAAAAAATTTGGTTAGCAGTGATGACGTTTTTTACCTTGAGAAATAAAGTGTTTTCATTTTATGTTAAATAAAAGAGGAATATTATCACCGTTTGAAAAACGCCAGAACAGGCAAAACTTTTTAAGGCCATATGCATACTTAAGGGCCCGCAACTCGGATTTGTACCGGTTTATTACATATTTCCCTTAAACACGATAAGTTTTAAAGCTCTTAAAAAAATATATGTTATTCTTGAAGATAATATCTAGACTTTGCCCGCGCCGAAACGCAAATTATATAAAATTCCCTCGATAGAAAAAAATCGCAAAGTATGCTCCAAAAATTATTATTAACACGTTTGTTTCAGTTATTTTACAAGTTATATGTATGAAAAATTCACACTGTTTCTTTAAATGCTGTTAAAGATAATGCCCGCGAGATTTTTGCTCTATTTTAAACGAGTCGTGTTTTATTAAACATTTTAGCAATTTTTGCATCGATTTTGTCGCTACAATTTTTTTTTTTTTACAGTGAATACCGCACAAGAATCTCAACTGCTCCCGTCTGGAGCCAGTGAGACTATGGCATCCCCAATTGGGGTATGTTGTGAGGCTGAAGGTAGTGTGGAGGGGAAAGAGGTGGGGAAGAGGAAGGTTGAAAAGTACCTGGCTATTCAGATCTGGTCACTAAACACGGCTAAAGCCATTTTCAACCAACGTTTCAATTCTGAATTGTTAGCGTTCTCCTCTAACATTCGTAATTTCGTATCTCTCCATCTTCTTCTTTTCGGGCCCGGTTGCAGAGCCTTAGGGCTCTGTAGTAAACGTTCAAAAGGAGGAAGAAAATAATTTGAAAGGGAGATATGTTAATACGAATGTTAGAGGGAGCGCGTTATCATTAAAAAAGATAATAATTAAGTGAAAATTGTGAAAATATTAAATAAAACATGGCTCGTTTAAAAAAGAGAAAAAAATCTTTTGACATATGCCTAAGTTGCATTAAAAGATTTACTGTGATTTTTTGCATACTTTAAATATGTTAAAAATGTGTTTTTGATAATTTTCGAAGCAATCTTTGAAATTTTTTATATCGAAGGAATTTCTTATATTTTCCTTTTCGGCTTTACAATGACTATATATAAGCCTAATTTTTTTTTATTCACAAAAATGTATTTGATTTACCCCCATAAATAAACAGGGCTGGTGTTATTATATTGGTTAAATTTTTTTTTATCTAGTTCAAATTTTCGGTATAATTTTTAAGCTGAGTTTTAAATTTTTTTATGTTACTGTTCATGTTTCTGATTTTTTCAGGTAGTGAATTAAAAAATTTAACTCCGAGATATTTGTGATTTAACTGTCCTATTGTTTTTTTACATTTTGGAGTAGGAAGTATTGATGTTTGTCTAAGATTTCTGTTATTTTTAAAGGGTGCAACTTTATTTTGATCATTATCTTTATAAATGTGTAATGTTGCATGATAAAAGTATAAGGCACGTAATTTTCTGACATTGATTCTTGATTTTTCTGTTTGAATAACAGTTCTGATGAATTATTAATTTTTAATATTTAAATTATTTAATAATATTTTTATTATTTAATATTAGTTTTTGTGATATGTAAATTGTTTGTGTTTGATTTGTACATGTACCGCCCCATCCTATAATGCCATATATATAGGTAAATGAATCCCTGTTTCCCTCGGTCACGTCACAACTTCAGAACGACTTTATCTATTTCATTCATCTTTTTTTAATACTTTGTAGAAGGTACATACTGAAAGAAAAATTAAGAAAATTGCATAATTTCAGAAAATTTAACCACTATTTTAACTTCGCATGTTTGACAGTTCGCGCGCGTTTGATGAGTGTGAATTTAGCAGGCAGCTGTTTTTTTGTGACTAAAGAATTGTCTATGGATGTTTTAAATTATGGATATTTTAAATAGTTAGGTACCAAATTAGATTGATTGTTCTTATAATACACAAAAATTAATATTTGTAATAAGTATATGCAAAATGAATATCGTAATAAAAAAATTGTAATTGGTGGCACGCGAGCTGTTTGAAAACTGAATGTACTGGGACTGAATATATGGAACGTGGGAGGGGGGTTGGCGGGACGGGGAGCGAGAGAGGAGAGAGGGTAGGCGGGGAAGGTGGAAGGGGAACGCGGTAGGGGAAGGGGATGCGGAAGAGGAACGGGGACGCACGGGAAAGGTCATGCAGGGAGAAACAATTTATTTCTTTGAATATGGCATTGCAACGCATGCCGGGAACCAGCTAGTAATGTATAGATATTATCTTAATAACGTATATTTTTTGGGAACTTAAAGTGTTCAAGAGTCTGGAAAAAAATACTTTCAAGTGCAAAATCTTCTATTAATGAACCTCTTTTCGGATAAAGTTGTATTTTATAATGTGGTAAATTAAGTTCTTTAAAAAAATATTAGAAAATGATTTGATTTGATTTGAAAGGCATTTTAATATTTCTGCCAGAATTTCACAAAATAAAACGAAACACTGCAATATCGCGCTGTTTTTTTCGGCATGAATTAAAATGGGCGGCGTTCAACGAATTTAGAATTGAGAATTAAACCTTATGGCGTCCGCATAGAGACTATGTCAGTTAACGCCCCATTACTGTAGCGAAAGGACGTCCCTGGACTCCACGCCAATTGGTTCCGTGAAATCGATTTTAAATTTCCTTGTTATTACAATAAACAACGCGTAAGAAAGGAGTAAATGTTTTTTACATGCCTTTACGAAATCAACCTGTAAAAAACAACTCTCAAATACCTTCTCCAACCTTTCCAAAAGCGTCTTCTCAAGTCTTGTCATGTATTTTTAAATCCCGCCCAAAAAGAGGCGGGGATTCCGATTCCGAATTTTTCAAGGACCGGTGGATCACCTTAAGGTAATAAGTTCGCGAAATTTAAAGTAGGCAGGTACTAAAATAAAATGATTCATTCCCTCTTTCAAAATACTAAAAGGCATTCCCATTAAACAACTTAAACGCAAAACAAACATCACATCAATACATAATAACCATACCTACAAATGCCACAATCATAGAGACATTGAGAATATCGGATACAAAATACACTACTATTATATTCTAAATTGTTAATTGAATACGTTCTAATGCCCCGGTTCCTTTGCAGTTTCTAATACGCAATTTGCATTGTGGTTTCAATGCGCGATTCCTTCTTCTCGAGAATCTCAAGTGGCATACGGCCACGGCCTTACAGTAAATAGATTTATCATGCTGCCACTTGCGATACCAATAATAAACTAAATAATAATTGTGGGCACGTAGTGAGCACTCGGATTGGGTGTTTATCATCTGAAATGTAAATATAACGAAGCAATCATTGGGGCGTTATTGGAAGCTTTCTAGAATTCACGTGTTGGAGTGGAATTTTTGTAATTGCGCTTTAGTAAAATGAGCATTTGCTGAAAACAGAATAATAAATAAACAAATTACACAAAGAAGGACACAAAACCCAGACTATTGATCGAGGGTTAAAGCTCTCCAAAGGTCGCGGGTTCAAATCTCGGCGTGCGCAAATAAATTTTATTTTATTAATTTGTTTTATTTCACAATTAATTAACTAATGTTTTATTTCACAATAAAAAAAATAATAGGTATATCTATTTATTTATATAGAAACAAACAGTACATTAGTTAGAATTTAGGCAATTTACAGATATTAAGTATTATTTCATGTTGGGTACCTATTATATGTTTCTTTGTAGTGTCTTATTTGTGGTATGTATATTTAGTCATTACCGGATGTGTGTATGTGTGAGTATGTGTGTAGGTGTGAGAAGTGGTGATCTGTGAAGGGAAATGTATGCGCATTGAACTGTTTATATTATTGATATGATGCTCTTTTTTAAATTTGGGCAGTGGATCGGAGAAAATGTCGATGTTGGATTTTAGGCAAATATTCTTGAACGTATGAAGAGCACGGTTAATTGGCGAATTGGTTTTGTAGTTAAGAGTGTAAAATAGTGCTGTATGGGCGTGTGCAGTGTTCAGTACAGTCGATTTTATGGTTTAGAATTCTGTGTATAAATATTATTAAATCAGCGATTGCTCGCCTTTGTTATTGTTGAATTTGAAGGAAAGATATTTTATAAATTTGTTTTGAATGTGTTCTGTGCTATCGATGTACAGTTTATACTGCGGGTTCCAAATTGGCGATGTATATTCCAGTGTACTTCTGACTAATGTAAAATATAACATTACTACTGTACGCGGGTTACTGAATACTTTGCGTATACAAGAACAAAACCAAGCATTTTATACGACCTATCGACGGTGGAGTCGATATGCTTATTCGTAGCCGATGGAAGACATTCTTAAATTGTGAATGGTTTAAGACTCCCATTCATACTTGAAACGTTGCCTGAAATGGCTTTAGTGGTGTTTGGTGACTAGATCTGAATAGCCAGGTGCTTCCCCACTTTCCTTTTCTCCCATTTCCTCCCCCCCCCCCTCTACCTTCAGTCTCACAATATACCCCAATTGGGGATGCCATAATCTCACTGCTAAGAGCAGCCAAATTTGTACAGTAAAAAAATGTAAATATTATAACTAACTAACGAACCATCACGCCGTTTACCCGCAGGGGTAGGCAGAGAGAACGTACCGCCAAACAACTCGGTCTTAGCACACACTCTTTGCCTCATTCAAATTCATACATCGTCTTATATATACTCTTCTATTATTCTGACTCTTGACATGGCCCGTCTCAAGTATCTGATTCACTTGTGCGTGCCATGTCTTCGTAGGGCGTCCTCGACTTCTTCTAACATTCACATATGTATCATATCTTCTTCTTACACTACTTTCTTCGTTCATTCGCTTTACTTGCCCGTGGGGGGATTAATATTACTATATAAATTTTAAAAATAATAATTTCGCATTGTAAAACAAAACTTAACCATTTTAATTAGGTTATTTCAATAAGCACACGAAGCATGAACATTGGCAGCTTTGCACTCCTTTGATTCCGAATTCCGGTGCATTCAATTTGCAATCAATGCATTATGAATTGAAATGTATGGGGTAAATGACAGCGCCATTATTTAACCATTAGCAGTCGGAAGACAGCCATCGGTTATCTGTTCGCTAAGCAGCTAATTTGATAGACGACACGGCTGACGGAGGTCGCGGGTACCAACACTTGTCAATAGGCAATAATGAAAAATGGATAGTGAGCGATCCACAAGGAAAACCGGATATTAGCTGTCAGTTTGTCGATGTGGCCGCGATGACAAGTTATTAATATTGAAACTGACAAGCTTTAAGTTCACGTATTGATTAGTGAAATGGATATAGGCATGTTTGAAGAGGAAAAAGAAATGCCCAAAAACAAAATAATATAAACATTTTTTTATCGTGATTTATTTTTGGGGTATAATGCCGTCTTGCGCTTCCTTCTTCTTCTGTCAACGTTTCGGTGCAACTTGTGCATCGGTTGTTTTTTTGCTCCTAATATGTTTAGGAATTGACGGCTAAAGTCTGTCTGGTACGTTTTTTACATTAACTCCATACAGGAAGCCCTGAGGACCATAATTTCCCTCAGGGCCTATATCATCTGGGATGCTGTGTGGAGGGTCTTTTTGAGGAGAGGAAGGAATGAACATTGGTCTTGAAGAGACCCATGTTGAAGGAAGGAGGAAACACAGAGGCCGGCAAATCATTCCACAGCCGAGCTGTTGAACACAAGAACGAGTCGAAGAAACGACCCGTTCTCATGTGACAAATGTCAACTGTGTACAAATGTTGGGCACGCGTTTGGCGTGTTTCCCGACTATGCACCGGTGCCGAAGGGGTCAATGACGCTAGTTCCTCGGAGCATCTTCCACTGTAATACCGGTAGAACAAGGATAGCATTCCCACCCGACGCCTGTGCTCTAAAGATTGCAATTCGTCTGTTAAGATGGGAGAATCTTTTAAACGGACCGCCCGTTTCTGCACAGAGTCGAGGGTATTTTTCAGGTATTTTGGAGCTCCAGACCAGAGGTGGCTGCCAAATTCAACTGTGGGGCGCACTTGTGATTTGTACAGGGTTAGCAGTTGTGTACTAATTACGTGCAGATACATTTTGTATAACCTAATTACTAAATGCACAGTTATATATCTACTTTCCAAGGATTTTAATTGAACTTGGGAAGGATTTCTCTATACATAAATATATATTTCTATAAGTTTTAATATAACACAACACTAAAACACCGTAGCAAAACGTTTAGTGCCATTGGTATAGCCAAGTACTGGGTCCGAGTCGAATACCTTCCGAGTTTCAAGGTTTATTTCTTCACACCGCGTTAGTCACTGCCCTTTGCGAGGATATTACTGTCTGCACTCTTAACGACCTAAAGTTCATTCATCAAATTAACGGGTACTGAAAGAGGAAGCACTTCTGTGATCATTAACTCTGCAATCTACAAGAAATGCATTTATGGTAATCTATCTGTAAAGCCTTATACTCACGCCCGTTAATGTTCGACGGTTTGGCTCATACGCTGACTTGGAACTATGCTCGTTGTTGCGTCCACACGCTCGAGCAGCTCAAAACGAGACGCCGCTCAGTCGGCTTAGATGGTCAAATGTCAAATCTTTAGTATGCCATAAACACTCTTCTTCGCGATATAAGTTAATAAAATTTTAAATACAACCACGAGAATAACTCAGAACATTAATTTTTATTCTCCAATTGCCGGGGCCTCAACACGGGTAAGCCACCCAGTGAGGCCAACATAATTAAATTACATTATAAAATGTAAACTAATGTCTTCTTCTAACACAGCAAACTTATTTTGTGGCACCATTTTGATTGTATCAATAAAAAAACCCTGAAGAAGTGAGCGTTGCTCACGAAACATGTTGGTTTTGTAAACAATAAAAGTGGTAAAAACAAAATGGACAACAAGCGCATTGGCCTCAAGACGGGCGACTAACACGTTGATGCGTTGTCTACACGTTGAGACATGCTCGACCGAATTTCTGTCAAAAAAATTATTAAGGTTTCCTCCTTGCTGAGGATTGTGACCCCTATTCCAATTTTCATGGTGGATAGGGCCCTTGCACGACTCGCGGAGAGCTGCGGACACCGACGCATCGGACGCCAGTGAAGGTCGCCAATGTCACTCCAGCGCATTGGCGACCTTCCTCTGCTTCTTCTGCCCTCAACTATACCAGTGACTATGAGTTTCTAAAGGTTGGAGTCCTCTAGTTAAAAACATATTGTAGACTGTATACTGTATATACTGTACACTATTGAACGCACATTAATTTTGGATGCCTAGCTCTTCCAAAATGGACACTGGTTGTCAATGAGTTACATAAAAATCGTTACTCCGAGCACTAATCAAAAAACGGATCATCAGCAGAAACAGTAGGTACACAACGCGACCAGCCACGAGTTTTCTCCAAGTTGGAATTCTCAGTTTGACGAGCAACGAGTCACTTTAAATCTTTTTTGGGTAAATATGCACACCTCACGGATAATACGGAACTTTCGCGTTGTCGAAGTTTGATGCACGGATAATACGGAATATTCCTTTTTTAACTAATAGACAATCAAATATGACGTTCTGGAAGTACCAATTTCATAAAATAAATTCTCGTCAAAATAAAAACAAAAAAGTACCTACGTACTTCGATAACAAATGGCATTCTAAAAATCCCGTCGGTGTCCGCAGGAACCAGCTAGTATACTGGTCGAAAAATCCCCAACTTTTGTAAAAAAAGATTTTTTCAATGAATAAATAAACTTTAAAAAAAAATATTGGACTGAGGTTCAAACTACGAAAGCTGCATGTCACCATGATTTTAAAAAACATCCCAGGTTTTGAATGGTTTGTTTGGCAAAGCAGGGTTTGTCTAGAGTCTAGGGGGTTTGTGAAATTATTCTGATACATTTCTTTCCATGTTCTGCTGTTATTTCTTATTTTTTTTTTTTTTTTTTATTTATTTAAAAAGAAAGACAAACCTTCCCGGGTTACGAATAACCCAATAATGTTTGAAAATCTCCTACTACCACCACATAAAGCCGAAAATGTTGCTTGTGTTGTGATGGAGGACTTAGCCAGCCGAGGAATTGAACACGCGATGCCCGGACGGGATCCTAGCGCTATGCCCACTCAACCACTGACCGGTCGGACAAATACAGGTAAACACAGATACAAACTTGTCAAAAATGCATTCACTTTGTTTTATATGGCACTAATATTTTTTTCTATGATTGGTAGCATTGATTGATTGTCTACGAAATGTTAAATAAAACGGTAAATTTAAAATGGCGTTACCGCGTAATTGAATTAATTTAAACAAAATTAAAATGTTAAATGCATATTTTTTGCATGTTTTTTTGTCTCCCCCGACATAAATACTCATTTTTCGTAAAAAATAAAGCTAAATCTAACTGTTTTAATAAAAAAATACTCTGTATTAACGAGTAAGCGATTCAATGCATAAATAATATTTTTTGCATTGAGCCTGAGGCTCGATATCAAACAAAAAGTCATCGAGCAAAACGGTACAGACATGTTCGAATGAGCGTAAAACCATAAAAAATGAACGGTCGTGGATAAATAACGTTATGAGTTGTTTTCTAATATACATTATTATAAGAATTAACAGATTATTTCAGCAAAAAGATTAGCTGAGATGACGATAAGATCATTCTGTTATTGATATGGTTTGATGCAATTGGATACAGACCTTCGATAGCCAGTTAAACGAGATGCGCCATGTAATCCCAATAATCGAGATAAGTTTAATATCGCCCTCGAGCAGTAATACCGGCCCTGAATCGATAATGATGCCGATGACCTGAATAACTAGGTACCCCACATACTACCCTATTCTGACATGTCAAAAATGTTAGTTTACTTTAACTGAGGCCTGACAAATAAAATTGTCTTAGGTATCCTTCTAGAAACAAATAAAATACGCAAAATACGTTTGCTTGCCTGAGACAAATGCGCCTACCAAACATCGATAACATTAATAACTAAAAATAATATACACGGTGTTATAGGACTTATTTAACCGGTGATCCCGATAGTCCTATTTCATATTAAAAAACAATGAAGCAATATCTAATTTGCCCATTAACTCATATAATAAATACAAGCCTTATAAAAGGT
Source organism: Limnephilus rhombicus (assembly GCA_929108145.2). NCBI lineage: Eukaryota > Metazoa > Arthropoda > Insecta > Trichoptera > Limnephilidae > Limnephilus > Limnephilus rhombicus. The sequence continues at coordinate 50,602,166 of OV815280.1, read as the reverse complement.
GTATTTCCAAATAATTACAAAAGAACAATAATAACACCGATATATAAAGCAGACTGCCCAAAAGACCCACAAAATTACCGCCCTATATCCCTTTTATCTAATATATCAAAAATATTCGAAAAAATTGTAAAAAACCAAATCTGGGCCTTCTTAGAACAACATCACATTATAAATTCTAAACAGTATGGTTTCAAAAAAAACACCAGCACCCATGATGCCATTGCGAAAATAACAAACTATATATATACCGCCCTAGACTCAAATGAAAAATGCATTGGAATATTTATTGACCTTAAAAAAGCATTTGATAGTATATCTCATACTAACTTAATAAAAAAAATCAAATCAATTGGAATAAATGGACTGGTACTATCCTGGATTATAAGCTTTTTGGAAAATAGACCACAACAAGTAAAATTATTAAATGAACTAAGTGATTCCGAAAGTAGTAACTTCTCAATACCACAAGTTCTAGGACCACTTTTGTTCATATTATATGTAAATGATATATTTGAAGTTGCTAAATACGGGGAAATTATCTTATATGCAGATGACACAGTGCTTCTTCTAAAAGCAAACACATGGTTAGAACTGAATGAAAAGGCTAACATAGACATGAATGAATTAAAAACATGGTTTGACAATAACTTCTAACATTAAACTCTAAAAAAACACATTACATACCATTTTTCATAAAAAAACCAAACACGCCGTATGAAATAAACATAAGGATCCATTCTGCACCACACACTCAACAACACCACTGTAACTTATTGTGTACTAATATTGAAATGAAAACTTTAACCAAATATCTAGGAATCACTATTGACCAATGTCTAAAATGGATACCGCATATAACCATTCTTAAAAACAGAGTAAGAAAATTGACATATATTTTTAGCTGTTTGAGACACATTCTAAGTAAAGAACTACTGAGAATGACGTACTTCGCATTCTGTCAATCCATAATCCAATATGGTATAATAGGATGGGGTGGCGCCTATAAAACTCACACACAATCTCTTTATATTGCGCAAAAACTAATAATTAAAATAATATTAAAAAATTCATTTCTTTATTCATCTGAACTAATATTCAAAGAATTTAAAGTCAGAAAATTAAATACACTCTTCTTGTATCATTCAACCTTACAAGTTTACAAAGAGGATATCCTAAACAAATCCATACCTTTCAAAAACACAGTAAATCTCAGGCAAAAATACATGTTACCAATTCCCATTTGTAAAAAAACTTTGGGTCAACAAAACTATAAATACTTAGGAACAAATTTCTTTAATAAATTACCAGAAAATATAAGATCCCTTAAGGACAGTTTCAAAAATTTCAAAACACAGTTAAAAAAATATACTGAAAACCTTAACTAAAAAAAAAAAATTATAATTAAAAAAATATATACATATACACACATATGTTTCTCTTATTCTTAATATAAACTAAATTTAAAAAAAAATCAAAATAAACTAACAAATAATACTTCCTCCCGTACACACAAGCATTTGCTTATTATGGGAGAACATTTTTAAAAAATATGTATATCTGTATTTAATAATTGTATTAAGTTTTTTTTGTATATACTTTCATTATATATATTTATCTATTGTATTTACTGTACCAAAAAAAAAAAAAAATTTTTCAAAAAAAAAAAAAAGATTATTTGGAGTAAAAAACGTGAATGAAATTTAGGACCACAGCGACTTTAATAGATTTATTTACATTTTTTTTTCTTCAAAACCAAAAAAAAAACATTTCATCAATGGTCACTCAGCCGAGTAACCGCCCAACCCTTCATCCAGATCCTAACTGTCCAATTCCTACTGATTTTTTTTATATTTTAATAATAATAATAATTCTTAAAACATTTATTTCTTTTTTTTCATAAGTTTTTATTCCAGTAAAAAAGAAAATAACATTTTCACTTACTTAACTAGAATATTGAATTATGTACTTTTTACATTATATTACATAGTTTTTACATTACACAGATTTTACATTTCATAACCTTAGATTACATTAGATTGCAATACTAACATTTACATGATATTATATTACCATACGATATTATTCACTATCACTACTTTGTTTTTTGTGAATAAACATGAACAATTTTTTTTTGAATTTGCACACACTTTTTTCGTTTTTGATATCATCTGGAAGGCAATTATATAAATTGCCCCCCTCGTAGTTAATTGATTGTTTACACGTATGGTGTTTAAACGTATGTTATCGTGTTGTCGTGTAAAATGTTTGTGTACTTGGGACGTTTTAATGAATTCTGTGTTTGTATGTATGAGTTTATTATTTATTTTGTATATAAGGACACATATATTGTACTCGTATAGTTTTCTCAATGCTAGCAGTTTTGTTTCCAAATATAATTTTTTTGTGGATGTTTTGGATTCGTAGTGAAATAGTTTTTTGATTATCTTATTTTGAATTACCTGTAATTCATTGATGTATGTTTCATACGCATTTCCCCAGATTTCAATCAGGTAATTTAGGTGTGAGTGTACGAGACTATAGTATAAACTTTTTTTAAATCTAATTGGTAATAGATATGATAACCGGCTAAAAACGCTAATTAAGGGTGTGATTTTATCTTTTACATTTTGAATGTGTTGTTTAAAAGTTAAATGCTTATCGATGCACAGCCCAAGATATTTTTCCTGACTCAGGATTTGCAAATCGTTATTTTCAATTTTTAATGGTACATGTGGAGGAATTATTTTACGGTTTGAACTTAAAATCATATATCCTGTTTTTTTTATATTCATTGTTAGGATATTTGATTGGAACTGGAACAGGCACTGCTGAAAAAGAACTGCATTCCGAGAGAAATCCTGATTGCATAGCTGAGCAGTAACCTAATTATCAATAGAATCAATTTTATAAAAAAAGATACATAAATTTCTTAATAGACCTTTACAAATTTATGTATCTTTTTTTATAACATTGACTCAGAAATTTATTTAATTTTTTACAAATTTATCTATCTTTTTTTATAACATTGATTCAGAAATTTATTTAATTTTTTACAAATTTATGTATCTTTTTTAAAACATTGATTCATTTATTCATTAGCTGAGCAGTAACCTATTTGTCAATAGAATCAATATTATAAAAAAGATACATAAATTTCTCAATAGGCCTTTACAAATTTATGTATCTTTTTTTTATAACATTGATTCTATTGACAACTAGGTTACTGCTCAGCTAATGAATAAATGAATCAATGTTATAAAAAGAGATGCATAAATTTGTAAAGGTCTATTAAGAAATTTATGTACCTTTTTTTATAAAATTGATTCTATTGATAATTAGGTTGCAATCAGGATTTCTCTCGGAAAGCAGTTGTTTTTCAGCAGTGCCTCTAATATAATTAAAGATGAAAAAAAACTTCATAAAGTAGCAGGAGACCAAAATGATGATATGATTCGGAACCACTGGAACGATTTCGGTCGAAAAATCGACCACTTTTATTTTTCTGCGATTGATATCGGTCGAAAAATCGACCGATTTTTCTACCATTCGTAAAATATTTATTATAATTATTTAAAACCTTTCCATGGCCAGCTATTTGTTTTATCGAATAGCTGATAAAATATTCTTTATGTCTATGACCTTATCGGTTGTCTTTGAAGTGTTATTTAATAAGATTTCGCGGTTTTCTAAGGCGTCCTGTCAAACAACAAAATAAAACTTTTGACTATTTCGACGAATTATGGTCTCTACCTAAAATGCCGTAAGTAATTCATTTATTGGGTTTTTAACGCATAATTATATATCTGTGTTATCATGATTGAATTATCTATCTTTGAAATGCGTTTTTAATTCGTTTGTTCGTAATATATTGTTTTGATGGATGTTTTTGTGTAAAAATGCGTCGACTGAAGACGTCATCTGTTTTTGATTTACAATAATTTCATAAATACTGCACTCGCGCATTTGAAATATAGTTATTCAATCAGAGTGATTCATAACAAAGAGATAAATATAAGTTTTATTTGAATTGGTTCATTATTAATACAGATATTTGCTGTCCAATTATTTAATGTCATATGTCAAAAAGTCTGACTTTTTTTAGATGTAAAATGGTGTAAAGCCTTCGTCGCACAATAAAAATTTGGTTATTTAGTTGTATAATCAATTAATTTGTTTACTTTTACCAAATTTGTGCAGAAACAGCTATCGGGAGAGGGAGCACTCCACGACCCAGGTTTAAATAATTATTTTAAAAATTTTTATTACTGCAACATTTAACAAAATTTAAACATTTAAGTACTTAATTACAGTAATTGTTTTCAATTTAAAATATATAGAGTGGTGCTGACTGCAAGAGGTGGCAGAGGAAGAGGGAGAGGTGGGGTACGAGCTGCAGATGGAGTACCAGCTGGTGCCGGACTACCTGCACGTGGACGTGAGAGTCAACGCAGAGCTGCAATTGCAGCCTCGTCTGGAGTGTTAGTATTTTTTAATGTTTTTTATGAAAGTACTTTGCTGTGGCCGTTGAATTCATCATATATTTGTATTTATTTAAACGGTGACCCTGCTTTGCTACTGGTGCGAGAGGATCGCGTCAAGGCCCTAAAGGCTGTTAGAGCCCTGCCTGCTTCCTTCCGGCTACAGTGAGTTCCACTGTTACAGTGAGAGTTGGTAAGATCAGCGCTCTGTCCATTTGGCACATTCAGTGCATATTGTACAGAGTTCTAATTTTATTCTTTATTTACATACTGCACTTACTATTTCACACGTGAATGAGAACAATTCATATGATTTATGTATATGTTTTCAGAATTACTTCTCCGGAGAGAATAACGTGTCCCTTTTCACAAGGGACACCTTCACCATTGCCAAGACCCGTTCCACCACCGTGGATGTCCACTCCCGCACAGACCCAATCAATGGCTCCCAATGCACCAATTACGCCAATCCAGGCAGCATCTCCGGAGCCGTTAGCTGGGACATCGCGGAGTGGGGAACTCCAGTGTGGGGAACTCTTCTCTCCGGAAGCCGGCTACCACAGCGAGCTGTGGGTGGACGTGCCGTTCTACCAAGAATTGTCGGCGTTTGGGAACGGTGAGTTTATTTTTTGAAATGTCATACCAGGGGCTCAAAATAAAATCAATTATCTATATTTTATATTGATGTCCCTAGCACAGTTTCACTGTTGGTATATTGGCAGGAGATAAGCATAGTACTTAAAAATTCCACATAACAAACATACAAAATGTACTGTAATCCAAAAAGATATGATGTACCTACATTCTATGCAAGTAAATATGTAGTTACTAACGTAAAAAGTCTGAAATTTGAGTTTGTTTTGGCTAATTTTTTTTCGATAGTAAGAACTTCGCACAGCATTGTGAATACCGACATCATAGTTTCACACATGACAATGCATAATATATTTGTACTTGAGTTAATGTCCTGAAACGTTAAGTGCCTCCATACATGACGCTACTTACAAGCTACTCGATCCTCGTGAGCGTATCATATGCGCCGATCGTAAGTACCCCCCGTACGATTTTGCTGGTAGCACCGTGTACGGGGCGCTATGCGACGTCTGTCGGTATCAAATCAGTTTCACGCAACCGGCGCGGCGGTGCTGAACGCACGCGACGCGTTGCATCATTTGTGTCTGATACTTTTCGTTTGACGTTTGACAGAAATGGCATCGGAACATGAAAGTAATGTTAGATTTGTTCTGGAAGTAGAAAAAATGCATGTTTATGTAACGATACTTTACCAGAATACATAAGAAAGGATTTAGTGGAGATGGCATGGATTGATGTTGGGAAAAAGTCATATGACATCGTGTAAACTCCACGGCTGCACGTAAAAAATGATCAAGTTCAGTATATTCCGGATAGCGCCATGTACGGAAACCAGCATTAAAGAGTGGTATATATGCAGAGTACTTGTGGTTTCGTCACAATCATATAGTTTGTAAGTATCTCCATGAACGGAGGGCCTTACATTTCAAAACATTGGCATTAAACAGGGATTCTATCTTTTTTTTCTGTAACGGGTATTGTAGAATGAGAAATGAGACATGCCGAACTCCTTTGCGAGGGTTACATGAGATTCACCGGCTTCGAAACGGTGTAATACAGCACTTTTTTCATCAATTGAAAAAACACTTTCGCTTCACGGGACTCATTGTGTCGAGCTTCCTAGTCAAAAGCGAGGCTGTATTGGTAGTTGGGTTTTGTAACCGGACAAATTATCATTAAAATAGGTCGCTTTAAGTAGTTGGTCACTTTAAACAGATATGTTTTCCTACTAAAAGCTATGAAACCTTACTAGAGTTTCCATTATCGTCGCTTAAAACGGTAGACCGTTAAATGCAAAGTCATTATATCCGAATTCTACTGTAAATTTGTGTTTTCTATTATTTCAGAGTCAGACATGGGCAGAACCGACAACGTGGACGAGGCAGCTCTCTATCAAGAAGAGTCGGTACTTGGAAACCGTGAGTTATAAAACTAACTAACTTACCTGCACGCCATTTCCCTGCAGGGGTAGGCAGAGAGGATGGACCGCCATGCAACTCGTTCTTGGCACACACACTCTTTTCTTCATTCCATACCTACCTGACTGTGCTATTCTGACTCCTGACATTGCCCGCCTCAAGTATTTGATTAACTTTTTATTTTATTATTTATATGAATACCTCACAAGAGCCTCAGCTGGAGCCAGTGAGACTATGGCATCCCCAATCGGGGTATGTTGTGAGGCTGAAGTTAGCGGGGAGGGGAAGGAGGTGTGGAAGAGGGAGGTGGGAAAGTACCTGGCTATTCAGAACTGGTCACCAAACACGGTAAAGCCATTTGAAGCAACTTTTCAATTCTGAATGGTGTCTTACATCAGGGCGATACTGAGGGTATCTTCCACTCTGGAACGTGCCGCAAATAGACTATATATTATTTTAAATGAATTTTGTGTGAAAATAACACTAATTATTCAAATCAAATTTATTTGCCCATGCCGGGATTCGATCCCGCGACCATCGTATTGCGAGTCAAAAGCCGTACCAGAGGCAGTGGGTAATCGTAATATAGACACGTTAAATTAATTTGGGTTTTCTGTTGTTTCAGAAATGGATATGGACAGAATGAGCGACGTCGACCACAAAGAGAGCGATGAGGATACCTTCTACATGCCACCAATACCTTATCATAATATTATCAACGTTTCACCTAACTCCGCTATGGCCATAGACTTTAGTAGACAAGACCAGGTAGATAGTGAGGCAATGCATGCGATTCTGCCGCCTGAAGGTTACTCTTTCGATTGGTCCAAAGATATCTCACGTTTTACTGGGATAAGGGAGACATTCACAGGCACGCCAGGACCAACTTTCAATACCGACGAAATGGGCAAACTTGTGAATGCCTTTCTTAAAATCTTTGATGCAGATGTCATTGAACTGATCACGAGAGAGACCAACAAGTATGCAGATCAATGGATTGCGAAAAAACAATTTAAGCGCCATGCGCGTACCAATAAATGGGTTCCCACAAATAAAGAGGAAATGTATGTATTCTTGGCAATTTTAATGTATCAAGGTATTAGTCCCCTTCCTGTTGAAAAAGACTACTTCTATTAAAAAAAAACTCACCGCCATGCCTTATTTCAGCCGAGCCATGGATTATAATCGTTTTCTTCCAATTAAAAAATTCCTTCACTTCACCAACAATAAAAGTCTTTCTTCTGGTGTACCGTTATCTGTGCGAAGATTACAAAAGATTCAGCCCGTCTTGGACCATCTCTCAAATAAGTTTGAGACTTTATACCTGCCCGAGCAAGACATCTCACTGGATGAATCCTTACTCTGCTATAAAGGCCGTTAGGGATTCGTCCAGGTGATCAAAACCAAAGCGGCCAGCGCGGGTATAAAGTCTTATGCTACGTCCAGACTGAAGCCAACCTTCCAACTCCGAACTTAGTTCGGAGTTGGAAGGTTGGCCCATCGTGTGGTCGCTGCGGCCAACCCTCCAACCCCGAATTCCGTACTCCAAAATGGCGGACATGAAACAGCTGTAGCTACGCTGTATCTTTTTCAGTTGCCTACAATTATTACGTACGTATAATCATATAATTATATACACGACATGTTTTCAAACAATTGTTATACCACTCTCCGTAATAATATAGTCATTTTAATAGTACGCGGCACGGTGTGGACAGCTGCGGCAGGCTGGTTCGTGTGAGTTGGCCGTCGGGATCGCCTCGAAGGCGATCCCGGGCCAACGCGAACTCCAACCTTCCAACTCGAACTTCCAACGTACGAACACCCCTCCACACGATCGTCCAAACGTTTGAAGTTGGCCGCAGTGTGGGCTTACCATTACGAGCTTTGTGAGTCCAAGACTGGCTATCTTTGGAAATTCCAAATTTATACGGGAAAGACCATTTCCAGACAGGCTGAATCGACAAATCCAGACCAGGAAGACATGACGGAAGACATAACGGAAGACATAACGGAAGATATGACGGACGACACGACACTGATACTGAGTCTCACTCTACATCGAGGCACAATGACATTATGTATTGATTTTCTTAAATTATGAATAAACCAATATAAATTGAATACATTTTTATTATGATAAAGTGTGTAAACAATGTTTAAATCAATATACTGCTCTTTCATTGTAACTATTGTGTTTCCTCCGTCCTACAACATGAGTCTCTTCAAGACCAATGTTCATTCCTTCCTCTCCTCAAAAAGACCCTCCACACAGCATCCCAGATGACATAGGCCCTGAGGGAAATTATTTTCCTCAGGGCCTCCTGTGTGGAGTTAATGTAAAAAAAAAAAAACTAAAACTGTGATATTAATTTAATTGATTTAAAAGAATATTAGGGCTTAATAATTAAATAAATCAATTATGGGTTCCATCAATTATTTTCCCCTCCACCATTTTTTTTCGATACCTTTGCTTTTAGATATAAAATTATCACAATGATATTGTTTGCCATTCGACGCTCATACAAAGGTTTGATATATATACAATTTTATCATCATCATCATTTTACATATTCTGATTTACCCTATGTAGATTGAACTTAAGGTAGCTGTCAGAAGTGATTTTTCGTCAAATATTGGTGGATTTCATCAACTTGCAAAGTATCCCTCTGAAATATTGGCAATGTGTATATCTATGATATATATTTCATTTTAAGCCTTATTTCCTTGTTTTGCACGTTATATAAAAACATGGTTACAAATCTCCAGTTCTAATTTACAATTATTGAAAAAGTATCACCATGATTTTGACATCGTGAAATAGGCTCTCTGTATAATTCATCAAATGAATCAAATAAAGCCAACACGGCAACTATCCTTATAAATAATTGTAGGCAGTTAATGTATCTTCCTAATGTAATACCAGTTTTTGTGGTAAATTCATTAAATATTATAATACAGTGATTTCAATTTTGCACGTCACGCACTCAAATTTTACAAAATCATTTTCCGACCAAACTTTTGAAGAGATCATAAACATCCAAAAAATTATTTTTCTATTATATTCTTGCATCTGTGGTTATCAAACAGGCCATAGAGAACATAAAAACGTAGAAAATATTCAATAAAGATATTTAAAACTGCTACTGGCGGCAATTTCAAATCACAAAAACACAAATTTCGCGCATTTATAAAGTTTAAGATTTTTTAATAATTTATCTATGAATTCTAAAAATATAGGATAATTAGTAAAATATAGGTGAATTCATTGGCTGTAAAGCACTACAATCAGTTTTATGTCTTCATGTTAAAATTCGGAGGTATGATTTTTTTAATGTTGGCGGAAAATATTCAAAATCGTCGCCAAAAAACCGCGAGCAATCGGAGAAAAAAGATTTTTGACGCGCGATCGTTCGAGTGGTTGTGACCGAAGGGGAGAGGGTAGAATTAGCATAGTGGTTAAAACAGACCCCCCGGGTAGGCAAAGTTCCTGGGTTCAATTCCTAGATGGGAACGTATCTCTTTCTGATTTTTCTGTTTCAATTTTTCGTTTGGAAGTCCCCAATATTTCTCTTCAATGATTAAATAATGCAATTTGAGGTTTTACAAAATTCCAAAACTAATAAAACACGAACAAAATATTAATAATAATGCTACAAAACTGTGTGTAGTTGAATTAGCACAGTGGTTAAAACAGCCCCCCCCCGGGTAGGCTAAGGTCCTGGGTTCAATTAGATAACTAGATGGGAACGTATCTTTTTCTGTTTAAAATTTTCGTTTGGAAATCGCTTATTTAGTCTTCAATGATTAAATAATACAATTTGAGGTTTTACTCATTAAAGTTATTCTAAAACATATAATGTATTCATATTAAAATGCTACAAAACTGTGTATAGTCTCCAACGCATATACATATTTGCAACATTACAGCAATAATTCCACATGTACTGCAATTTGCACCACGTAATAATTGATTTGGCGGCCTTCGCCGACCCGCAATAAAAAGCTGTTAAAAGTCAAGACGAGCGTGATGTCACCCCGACGCGCTACGGGCGATTACGTTATTTCTATTTCTGAGTCGATACTTCGGACCAACGAGGAGAGGAAACCGCATTGATTATGTGGTTTAAGAGGAATGTCTACGGGGCCTTTTTCATACATAACTTAAAACTAAAAAAACATTTTGTTTAAACAAAAGGTAGGTATAGCAATTATCTAGTACAGATATGTAAGACATCTCCAAATACTAAGTTTTGAGATAATGAGGATGTCCCGTGTGTGCTATAACAGCACTATCTTCGTTAATTTTGTTCTTCTGTCATTGTTTTGTAAATACTGTATATTCTTTTATTATTTTCTCAATATTATAAGGAGCACTGTAGGATTATTTTTAAATTTATTATAGTTAAGCGCACTTGAAGTGAAATGTCACAAAACTGCGCTATATAAATGTAATTTTATTATTATTATTAGGAGAGCAATATTCGAATGCTCACCATAAATCAAATATTATTTACACATGCCTATGTTTTACATCATCATCATTAATCATCACATAGTATAAAATGAAGTCGCTCAAAATGTATGTGCGCGTTCATCCGGTTTTCACCAATAGATGGAGTGATTGAAGAGGAATGTTTATATGTATAATACATGTAAATTATATTAGAGAAAAGCCGAGAAATTTAAAGAAAACATATTTTTGTGCGATTTAAAACGGCTGGCGGGCCGTTCTATAGTCACTTTTGAAATTCGTTCTAGGGAAGAAATTGGAAAATAGATGTCCTAGAGTAAGTAGGTATTTGATTTTCCCTTTTCAAATATCCAGTCTTGCATTGCAAGCATTGTATAATCAGTGGCGAGTTAATTAGTTTATTATAGTGGAGAAAAGCCGATAAATTCAAATATTCAATTCAGGCAGCGGGCAGCGGGCAGCTGGCAAGCGGGTGGTGTGGATTTTATAAAGGTTGGGTAATGACGTTGTGTTTCGTTAGCCACAGCAACGTGTGGCCGGGTCTGCTAGTTTAAAATAAAAAAATAAAAAAAGATTTTCGATTTTTCTTCCCAAAAACGCCTTTTCAGGATGTTTTATTTTATTTTCAGTATTAACACAGTAGGCAAGATAAGGTTATTTTTTAATAATTACAATCAATTTAAAAATGTCAAAGTTTCCTTGAAAATCATGCAAAATTGATTTATTTAATAAGCTATATTTTACAAATTTTACAAATTTGAAATATAAATAAATAAAGCAGCACATATCCGTAGATAATAGATATTTGCTATACCTTTTGATTAAGAAAATATTTTTTGTTTGGTTAAGTATTTTGCACTCCAATCAAAAATCAAGTTTTGTATGAAAAAGGTCGCGAAGCCGAACCTCTTACGTGTTGTGTTTATTCTGTTTTATCGATGCCTAGAGCAGCCGGATGTAAGTTATCTGGAAAAAATGGTAAGTGAATGACCTATCATAACTTGTGACTTATGACACGGTGTAGAGGGTTCATGTAAATATTGCAAAAATAATGAAAATATTAATATTATGTAGAGACTGTTATTATTATTGTAAATTGGTCTTGAAGAGATTTTTCGCAAAAACGCGTTATAGGTATGTATAAATTACTAACTGGTTTACCCGGCTTCGCTCAGGACAACATTCGAGAGAATGTTCCACAATGATGTTCCTGATTCCCTATTCCCGAAAATTCTACGACATACTCCGCCACTCTTTCCAGAACTTTCTAGAGCTCTATCGAACCTTCTAGAACTTTCCGGAAGACTGTTCTAGAAATTTCAAGAGGGCGAAAATTCCAGCCCTTATATCTTCAAAAGCGCGCCGTTTAGGTAAAAACGGGAACCTTCATCCTGGAGGGGGGATAGAGATCTACCACATATTTATTTATTTCTATTCGCAAACATACACTTAACAGATTATTACATTGGTTTAAGTACATAAATAATAAGTTTCAGTATAATTAAGAATATGAAAAATGTTATTGATCCGTAACTGTACGTAAATTGGTTAAAAGTAGTGTTTTGTGAACACCTCACTAGGCGAACCTGTGCTGAGGTGTTGGTGATATTGATATTGTTACTCGTTTCTGAGTTTTTGCGAGGCGCACGGTTTTTTGGGCTTTCTTTTATAATACATGTTGATTATCAAACATTTAAACGTAAATTCAAAATAAGAAATAACACTAGCGCAGACCCGTGAAAAAACCATGGGATATTATAATTGTAAGATTTATATCAGGATCACAGCATTTCAAAAACAAATATTGTCAATTTTCTTTTTAATGTGAATACATTTTCGTTGACAAAAAAGAGAGAAGACGATCAGAAATTAACATTTCGAATGAAAACCGTGAATGAACCTGAAAAATCACGAAATCTGTCAAAAATTTTAAAAAAGTAAATACACATTCCAAATATTAAATTATTAATTAATTATTTCAGTTAGTTCATCGAATGCAAAAATTTCATGCAGCAATAATTAACGTACATTATCCCTATTGTTCCTTAGTCCCTGTAAGTTAGTATGGATATCAAACGAATTTATTTACAGAATCGACTTTTTTGTACTTACACGCTGATGTATTCAGTAACTAAACTAACTAACTAAACATCACACCGTTTCCCCGCAGGGGTAGGCAGAGAGGACGGACCGCCAAACAACTAGATCCACACTCCGTGCTTCGTTCATATTCAAACAACGTCTCATACATGCTCTTCTATTATTCTCACTCCTGATTCACTTGGTCGTGCCATGTCTTTCTTGGGCGTCCTCGACTTCTTCTACCATTCACATTTGAGTCAAATATTCTCATTACATTCCTTTCCTAGTTCATTCGCTCTAAATGCTCAAACCATCGGAGCGTCCCTTTATTAATCTTACAAATCTTCTTATTCAGTAAAAATTAATTTTATTTTTGAAGCATTTGAATAAAAATATGTTTTATGCTTTTGTTATTTGGCGGAATATCTTCTCTCAACATCCCTTCGGGGACACTTAGTTATATTTTGTGTAAGTAGGTATACAGTGTTTTTTCTAAACCGACTGCGTATTGTGTATACCTACGTATGCCGGGGGAGCAACTGTTATTAGAATGTATAAAATATACGTACATATTGTATTACAATATAAATAATGTAACAATGTGTCAAATTGCATACAATAATAACACGATCATTAATCAACAACATGGCAAATAAGTAATATAATGATCTATTGTTGATTGATGGGCTGGTGGTTGCAATTTGTTACTTGGAAGTCATTATGTTGTTCAATGGGTTATAAAATTATAATAGTAGGTATAAGATTATGTTCGTGTAAGACTTGTATAATCAAATTATTGCAAATAGCGACCAAGAGGTAATTTTTTTAAACACAAATGCTGTTAAAAAAATTCAATCATTATAATAGTCGTAACTGCACGTATAACGCTAAAGTTCTAATTTATTTTTTATTTAACATCCACAGTGAGGAACATAATTCCCCTCCCCCCCCCCTGTCATCTTTGGGGATACCGTGTGGAGGGTCTTTTTGTGGAAAGAAAGGAGTGAAACTGGGTCTTGAAGATACCCATGTTAAGAAAACAGAGACCGGCAAATCATTCCACAGTGATCTGTTTTTGTTTCAGTAATAACCATTTAACGGTGAGCTGGAAATTTATACATTTCATTCTGCACATTCTAAGCCAATGCAAATATTTTAATCTCGCAAACTAATTTCTATCGCGAGCTAAAAAGCTGTGAAAAAAATATTTATTTGTCAAAAAGTATAAGAAGATAAAACATGTAAATAATTTTAAGTATTTTAACCTAACCGATAAGAAAAAATGGCGTCGATACCAGAGAGAAAAGACAGTAAATAATAAAAATTGTTCATATCTAATTAACTAACCTAATTATATCTAATTAACTAACTACCTAATTAACTAACCATCACGCCGTTTCTGCAGAGGTAGGCAGAGAGAACGGCAAACAATTATTATTATTTTTATTGTTGATACATTATTTTACAAAATTTCAGTAAAGTTGGCCTCACTGGGTTGTTTACCCGTGCTGAGGCCCCCATTTTATAATATAATAATTTATACATAATACAGTTTGAAAACAAAAGAAATACACAATATTGGCGACGAAAATATTAAAAGAAAATCGGCGTATATTATGATTTATGTGTTTGTGAGTATTACGCGTTTTATATTGGTTTTGTGTGTTGCGTGTTTATGTTTTAAACTTTTATGTTATAAAATTTTGGTAATATTGTCTTTTTTGTTCTTTAATCCATTTTTTTATTTTGTGTATGAAATTATTTTTGTTTTCCTCAATTTTTGTTTCAAGTGAAAGACTGTTGAATGCTTTTATAGCATGGTATTTATGCGGTCTTGGCACGCACTCCTTGCCTCATTCACTTTCATACATTGTCACATATACTATTATATTATTCTGACTCTTAACACGTCCTGATTCAAGCATATGATTCACTTGATAGTGCCATGTCTTCCTCGGGCGTCCCAGACTTCTTCTACCATTCACATTTGCGTCATATTTTCTCCTTACACTATGTTTTCGTTCATTCGCTCTACACGCCCAAACCATCTAAGAGTGTCTTTCAATCTGTTCATATTTATCTAACAATACATCGTTTTCTTATTCTGTTCATATTCATATAATAATAAATCCTCTTCCCTTTCGCCTTTAAAAAAAAATTTGTATTCATTGCTTTGATGGTTACATAATTTGTGGATTTTTCGACCACCATGCTAGGCACATGTCCGGTTATGGTTATTCTGTTCATTTTCGTCTAACAATACCCCCCTTTCTTATTCTGTTCATATTCATCTTATAATAACTCCCTTTCTTATTCTGTTCATATTCATCTAACAATACCTCATTTCTTATTCTGTTCGTATTCATCTAACTCTCACATCATTTCATCTAACTATTCATATTCATCTAACTCTCATTTAACCTCTTATTCTTATTTGTTCATATTCATATTCATCTAACGATACCTACAAAGTAGGTAGGTACCAACAAACTTATTAAGTTTTTTTATTTAAATAATACGGTTGTCGCCAATACTTTTCAATATTGCATCCCACACTCAAATTCCAAGTTATCACACTCTGTGTCAAAAAGAAGCAACCTCAATACGAAACGCAAGGAGAAATTCAAAATAACGATCCTGCTCAAATCATTTATAGTTACGGTAACCGGCCATAAGGCGGCGGCCGCTTGTAACTTCCACTACCTACATACTTGGTCTCGGTACTGCAAGACTGTAATACTATGTACGCTCGTAAAGTCGCCGGGTCTTACCACTCTGCCACTAGTGGCTGGGGATGAAATAGCAACGGAGGATAGAATGTAGGTAAATAGGGAAAAACGTTCAATAAAAAAAAATAAAACAATTTTACCATTAAGTGGCGTACTGAGATTTTACTATGAAGAAGTGGTGAAGAGATTGTTGTACTGAGATTTTACTGTGAAGAAATGGCGTACTGAGATTTTACTATGAAGAAGTGACGTACTGAGATG
This sequence comes from Limnephilus rhombicus, assembly GCA_929108145.2. Classification (NCBI taxonomy): domain Eukaryota; kingdom Metazoa; phylum Arthropoda; class Insecta; order Trichoptera; family Limnephilidae; genus Limnephilus; species Limnephilus rhombicus. Next base: position 50,586,130 of record OV815280.1, on the reverse strand, counting down.
TAACTATGGAGAAGTGATGTAATGAGATTTTAATATGAAGAATTCGCTTAAGAACCTAGATGCTACTATGAAGAAGTGGCGCAGGTATTGAGACTTTTCCATGAAATTGCGTACTGAGATTTTATTATGAAGAATTGGTGTACTTAGAATGTGCTATGAAAAGCTGGCTTACCGAGATTTTACTATAAACAAGTGGAGAAGGTAATGAGATTTTACTATGGAGAAGTTGCGCACTGAGATTTTATTATGAAGAATTGACCTACTGAGATATTACTATGAAGAAGTGCCGTAGGTACTGAGATTTTACTATGAAGAATTTGCGTACTGAGATTTTATGATGAAGAAGTGACTCACTGAGCTTTTACTACGAAGAGGTGGCATACGTAGATTCTATTATGAAGAAGTGGTGACAGATTTTGCTATGAAGTGGTGGCTTACTGAGATATTACTACGAAGAAGTGGCGTAGGTACTGAGATTTTACTACAAAGAAGTTGCGTACTGAGATTTTATGATGAACAGGTGACGTAATTTTACTATGAAAAGTGGCGTTCTGAAATTTTGTTATGAAGAGGTGGCGTACTGATATTTTACCATGAAAAAGTGACGTACTGAGATTATCCTATGAAGAGGTGGCGTACTGAGATTTTACTAAGATTTTCCTGCAATTTTTTTAAACATACTTTAGTATAAATTTTTTTACAACACAATCTTTTGTTTTACAAAATATGTTTAAAAACCAAATTCGTAATATCGAACTTTAAGCACACAGATTTTCAAGATGGCCGTCGATCTTCATACATAATTCTTGCATGTTCTTCTTCTTCTTCTTCCTTGCGCTGTCCCAACTCATTGCCTAGGTAGGCTCTTCTCGTTCTCAGGTTGTAATATCTTCTGTTCTAGGTATCGCCTTCACCGGGCCGTTTCTCTGAAGAATTTTGGAACATTGAGTCATCCAGGAGTTCTTCGGTCTTCCTCTGGATGACTGTCGGTGAAGCTCCATAGACATTGCCTGCCTCACTGTGTGGTCTGATGGTCTCCGTCTTATGTATCCATACCATCTCAACTGTCGTTCTTCCAGCTTACTATTTATGTCTGTGACACCCAGGCTACCACGAATGCGTGAACTTTTGATCATATCTTTTAGTGATACTCCTGCCGACCATCTAAGCATTCGCATTTCTGCTGTTTCAAGTTGCCTAGTGTAGGAGTCGTACATAGTCCAGCATTCGGAGCCATACATTATTGCGGGTCTTACAATGTGAGGTATATCTTCCTTTCAGTTTTATAGTGATTTTGAAGTCACACAATATTCCTTTACGGATCTAAATTTAATCCATCCCACACCTATTCTATGGATGACATCCGCTGCACATCCTCCGTCTCTGTGGATAAGTGAGCTCAGATACTTAAATGAATCACAGTTGGCTAATGTTACTCCATCCAGTTGCATCGGAGTTGCATATTTGTATTTACCATTTGTGTCTTCAAATGGTAAATACAAATATTCAGTCTTTTTCCTGCTAATTTTTAGGCCATTATCTTCCAGGATCTTTCTCCACCTTTCCAGGCTATTCTGTAAGTCACAATGATTATCTGCTATCAGTACTACATCATCTGCAAAAAGCATAGTCTTGAGAATACTGTTTATTTCTTGGCTTGTTAGATAATTCATGACCATTATGAATAGCAGTGGGCTGAGGACAGATCCTTGGTGTACCCCCACTTTAATTGGAAATTTTGGTGATGTCCCTGATGTGCTTCTCACTTGAGTTTCAACGTTTGTATACATATCTTGTATGGAGAGCACATATCCTTCTGGTACATTGTGGGCTCTCAATGCCGCCCATATCAGGCTTCGGGAAACCCTGTCAAATGCTTTTTCCAAGTCTATAAATACCATGTGCAAATTTTTTTTTGCATCTCGATGTTTTTCAACTATTATTCTGACTGTTTGAATAGCATCTATTGTTGATTTTCCCGACACAAAACCGCATTGATCGTCGTGTATTTTTACAATATTCCTTATTCATGTGTTGATAATTCTCTCATATATTTTCATGGTGTGAGACATAAGCTTTATCCCTCTATAATTGTCGCACTTCCTAGAGTCTCCTTTAGTTTTGTAAAATGGAAGAAGGTAACTCTGCCTAAAGTTTTCTGGCATTGGTTCTCCATTCAGTACTTTATTGTACAGAGTGCACAGCCATTTATGTCCATAATAATTTCTACATAATTTATACATAATTTCTTGCATGGTGGGTATTTATAAATTTACTTAAGTTATAATAAAAAAATTAATAATGTTATCCAAACACGAAAATTCAGAAACACAATCATACATTTAAAAAAAATGCAATTCAGTGAAGATGACCATCTGACAAAAAAATGTGCTGGTTTTGTAAAAGATTGATTTTTTCCTGTTCCACCTGGCCGCTAAAATTTAACGAAGTCATCAATTCCACGAAACCATCAATTCCTTCATTGATCTTTTGCTGTGAATTCGCAATCCAGGAAACCTGTTCCTTGTTGACAAATGTTCATCGTTTTAAGATTTCCTTTCAACGTATTAAAAAGTGCAAAGATCGTGGACATTTAGCCATCCATCGTCAGTTTTGTTTCATTATCGGTGGTGCGCATCAATAAATGTGCCCATATTAAATGATTATTTTAATAAATCTTTGTTCGGTTTTGCAAAAACTAATGAAATAATGCAAATTTCTGACAAAGAGCAAATAATATTCGTAAGAATTGTCGCTCAATGTTTTTTTTTTTTACAGTGAATACCGCACAAGAATCTCAACTGCTCCCGTCTGGAGCCAGTGAGACTATGGCATCCCCAATTGGGGTATGTTGTGAGGCTGAAGGTAGTGGGGAGGGGAAGGAGGTAGGGAAGAGGAAGGTTGGGAAGTACCTGGCTATTCAGATCTGGTCACCAAACACGGCTAAAGCCATTTTCAAGCAACGTTTCAATTCTGAATGGTGGTCTTACACCAGGGCGATACTGATAGTATCTTCCACTCTGGAACATGCCGCAAATATACTATATATTATTTTAAATGAATTAATTGTGAAATAACACAAATTAATCAAATAAAATTTATTTGCGCATGCCGGGTTCGAACCCGCGACCTCCGGATTGTGAGTCAAGAGTCTTACCCACTGGACTACGGAGGTCGTCAATGTGACGGGAATTGACTGCTTCCGATTAGCCGAATAGTTGAATGCTTCTCTCATGATCAACAAATGTACTCACAAATATGTCAAAATATCAGGATTAGTGCATGAAAAACAACATCAAAACAGTATTGAAGGAAAAGTAACTGAGAACAAGTTGTAAAAAGTCATGGGCCAAAGTTTGGGATAAAAGAGTTCAGAAACTTACAAGGACATTATAACTTTTTTCCACACGCTGTACTCTCGATGAGGTTTTTGGGCGTGGCCTGTACAGATAATATGCTGTAGTGTCACACGAAAACTATAATCTTCCCCTCGCGTTTTTTACGAGAACCTTGATATCTGACGCCGCGTGACCATGGCAGCTCCCTAATTCATCTGACACATTCTCCTGTCGTATTTCGTATAGCAGATCATCTAGCCGACGCCCACATGAGATTGTATTGCGAGCAATGTGGTGATAACGGGCCACGCCCAAATATCGCTTTAAAAGTATAGCGTCATCGTGTGTAACTACCGTTGTAGAGACAGGCGTAATAAAAATAATATCGACTGGTTAATGTGGTTTGGTAAAACCTTTCAAGCTACAAAATGAAAATTTTACAGAAGATTTACAAATTCGTAAAACCAATACGCTCCTAAAGTATGAAAGTGGTTATTAAATTTGTTTTTCAAAAATTTGATGCAAAATAAAAATAAGATAGTTCGCTATTTTTCATGGTTTATTTTGGTGCCCGGGTTCCTAGGGTGATCTTGCCGACGGATGCATCTGCCCTTCAACTGTATGGCAGGAAGGATTGGGAAAGACTGGTCGAGGGAGATCTTTCGACCTTTCGAGGCCGACTCTCTTGGAACACCGCATTGCACCGCAGTGGGAGGGGTGATTGGACAACTCAGAATGAAATCAATTCAGAATCTCCCTTGAAAAGTCATTAAAAGGGATGAAAAAAAATTGCGTTAGGTTAGGGTTGTGGGCTATTTTAAAATTATTTTTTTCATAGCTTCTAATGACTTTTTCAAAGAGGTGATGAGTTGACTTGATTCTGAGTTGGCATGGAACCAGTCGGAGGGATAGATTCATACGTCCGTCACTCCTGGACACACTGACCCCAGATTCCTACTCACCCCTCATATCTTTTACCATCCTAGAACTTCCTCTCCCACCTTCCCCTAAAAAGACCCTCCACACAATATACCCAAAGATGATTTAGGACCTGAGGAAATGTTTTTGTGCTTAATCGCTGCTATAGGTGCGAATTTTCACATAGAAACCTTAAAAAACAATTTCGATACACCGTAGATTAAAAAAACTCACAAATTGATCCTCCGGCAGCATCCAACAGACTTATGCTACCATCTTCCATGTACCCGCCAGAGAAGGCAGTGCATTCTGACAGGCGCCGAGTGTTCCTGCCGGGGCATATATGGACATGCAGCGGCAGATGACGGCGAACAGGAGGTGAGTTACTACCGAACCTCGTAACGGGAATGGACACGCGGACTACGGATGGAGCGAACATCAGAGACTTACCTGAAACAGACAGAATAATCATATATATTAAAATGTGCCACATGGAAAATCAATAGCATTTGCGGAATAAGTATTGTTTAGCTTATTTTAAATAATAATAATAATTTTATCGAGTTCGCAAACCATATCATTGAAAATAACCATAATAAATATTCTTTATATTACTTAACCATAAAGGAATACGCTTAGATAACTTATAACTGGGCGTACTGTACAGGGCCCGCAGACACTTTAATAGTACACAACTGCTAACCCTGTACAAATCACAAGTGCGCCCCACGGTTGAATTTGGCAGCCACCTCTAGTCTGGAGCTCCAAAATACCTAAAAAAAAAACAGAACGGGCGGTCCGTTTGATAGATTCTCCCATCTTAACAGACGGACTGCAATCTTTAGAGCATAGGCGTGAGGTGGGAATGATGTCCTTGTTCTACCGGTATTACAATGGAATATGCTCTGAGGAACTAGCGTCATTGATCCCCTCGGCACCGGTGCATAGTCGGGAAACACGCCAAACACGCGCCCAACATTTGTACACGGTTGACATTAGTCACATGAGAACGCGTCGTTTCTGACTCGTTCTTGAGTTCAACGGCTCGGCTGTAGAACGATTTACCGGCATCTGTGTTTCCTCCCTCTTACAAAATGGGTCTCTTCAAGACCCATGTTCACTCCTTCCTTTCCTCAAAAAGACCGTCCACACAGCATCTCAGATGACACAGGCCCTGAGGGAAATTATTTTCCTCAGGGCCTCCTGTGTGGAGTAAATGTAAAAAAAGAAGCCTCGGAAATAAAAGAAATCTCTTAAAAATAAAGAGTCCATCATCAATAAACAAAAAATATTATCTTATAGCCCAATCTTGGATATGTTCTCATTCAATGTCGGTTTCTTTTCCCCCACCCACTCTTCATTAATCCCTAGATTAAATTAACGCCCCCACCCCTACCACAACACTTAGTAATAATAGAGGAAGGAACGGTCGTTCCGAAACCGGTCGGCGTTAATCTTTAACTTTACTAAGTATAAAATGAAGTCGCTTACGCTGTATGTGCGCTTAGATCTTTTAAACTACGCAACGGATTTTCAACCAATAGATAGAGTGATTCATGAGGAAGGTTATAAGATATATAAATTGTCAAGTTTTTGTGTAAATTGGTTGAAATTTGAAATACATAACATCTGGCCAAGCGGCCAGCGTGGTTTGGATTTGATTTAACAGATGGCGTTGCTTATAAAGGTTTTATTAGCCACAGTAACGTGTGGCCGGGTCTGCTAGTAAAATATATAATTGGATCTAACAAAGATATATTGTTTGATTTATTTTAAATAGTTTTGCCAAAAAATACTCTTATAATAACTTTTTGCATTAGCTCCACACAGGAGCCCTTGAGGAAAATGATTTTCAAAAGTACTTTCCAATAATGACTCTTATCGCAATCAGCATCCAAGACAGGAAAAACTCATGTATTATCTAACAATTAATTCATTAAAAATAATATATAGTATATTTGCGGCATGTTCCAGAGTGGAAGATACTATCAGTATCGCCCTGGTGTAAGACCACCATTCAAAATTGAAACGTTGCTTGAAAATGGCTTTAGCCGTGTTTGGTGACCAGATCTGAATAGCCAGGTACTTCCCAACCTTCCTCTTCCCCACCTCCTTCCCCTCCTCACTACCTTCAGCCTCACAACATGCCCCAATTGGGGATGCTATAGTCTCACTGGCTCCAGACGGGAGCAGTTGAGATTCTTGTTCGGCATTCACTGTAAAAAAAAAAAAAAAAGCTAACAAAACCAAATAAAACATTTCTGTCGCATCGTGGTTGACACTTTAACGTCACCAAGAACTACGATAAGGGCACCAGCCGGTTCCTGCTTCACAAACGCATAATTAAGTTTACACGACAGTCGGCAATGTAAGAGAAATATTATTTCAATACATCCGCCATTAGGTTCGCCTTCCGCCTTACACGGCAGGCCAAATGCAAAATGGCAACATTCAAGAACGAGCCGGAACCCGAGCTAGTTGCGGTGACAGTCGCGGCCGGCAAATATTAAAATGACTATCGGACTAATATGGAAATTTGAATATAAATATAAAATTGACAATGCTGCGTATGACATTGATTGGATAGGTTTCTATCAAATTTCATGATTGTTATTCTGCAACAATAATTCCGGAACTGACTACCACATATATGCACCTATTTCCAGTGGCGGCCCCTGCCTTGGTGCATTTGTGCAATGCACTGCCAACGTCAAAAGTGTAAATTCGTACAAAAATCAAAAGTGTAAATTTGTAACATTCATTCACGAAGAATTCCCCCAATTCGTTATAATATCCTTACCAATTAACTTTCGTATTAGATTCCGTACTAAACTCGCATCGGCGCATACGAAAAAGCAATGCGTGCATCTTCCGTTGTGCCGAGCCGTGACGTCTCATGAACTGATATTTCTACTGGGATAGTCTACAGAGGCTGGAACCGTGAAATGGGCAAGACATAAGGGAAGATATATGACACGCTCGTGCACTAGCGGCGCACATGCGCAGAAGCATTCTGGTTTATGACAAAACCTTTAACATGCGTTATATGTTACCGAACGTTGGGAATGACTTAGTTAGGAATAAGGAATTTTCAACTAATTGACAAGGTTATGTATTAGCTCTACCATCGCACCGGGGCGGCGAAATCAAAACATTTGGCAGATCACTGATCACTATTGACACATTTTTAATGAGTCCCAGAGGTGTCAATATGTTTTTCTGATTTTTCTGTTTCCAGATTTTCGATTGAGTTTCGCTTATATTGTCTTCATTTATTTAAATATTACAATTTGAGGTTTTACTCATAAAGTTAAAATAAAACATTTTTAATGGTTTTCGCTAGTTTTGCTCTGTAAAAAACTTATTTAAAAATGAGTGGTAATGAAAACATTGCGATTAACGTCGATTTTTTCAAAAGCAACCGAATTTCATTTGAGAATAAATTGTTTTTGAAAAATAATGGCTCTCCAAAACCTTTGCTAAATATAATACAAGTAAGGTTAAGGGAAAAAAACTATGAATAGAGTTTTTAAAACAAAGTATTAAATATTCGAAAGCATCTTGGCTTTGTGAATGTGATCGCTTGAACACATTTTTTTTCGTGGTTGATGATAAATTGTGAAGTGAAAGTTGAGTAAACGATAGCCTTTATTTTACTGAAAAGTTAATGAACATTCATACTCCCAGTACATATACATAACGTAATGCAATTTAGTTTGTTGGATCAAGTTGATAGGTATACGATTACAACTTGATGTTGGTTTTCGCGAATCTGTGAATCAATTAAATATATTTTCCCGTAATAATGTTACCATTTTTTGTGAAATGCATTGCCGGCAAATTTTGTCACGGGCCGCCTCTGCCTATTTCTAACTTTCATACACTCAGAAATAAATTCACCTCAAATATCTATATGTTTAATATTTACAAAATCAAAGAGTGCAGATCACACGCGGTACAAGTGAAACCTTCAGAAAACTAAAGCAGACAAAAGTGGGGAGGCTACGAAGCACCGCACAAAAAGGAAACCGATTCTTCTATTTCATTCTCTCGCAGGCTAAATCTTAAGATGTACGTGTTTGTTTCTTTTTAGTGTCGCTACTTTTCGTTTCAACGGTGCTAACGAAGTTTTCACTTCAAAAATTAATGAAATAACTTTTGAAGTTTTATACATCAATAGAATATATCATTGGAGACATTAATAAATAATCTAATAGAAAAATAAAAAGGTAAAGGTCGCAACTGGGACTCGAACCCAGGATCTCTTGTTTTAACCAACTCGGCCATTGGACCTATATTTTTTTGTCATTTATGTTGATCTCATATTTCAAATCCTATCTTCAACTAATTTTCCCGGCATTTAACCTTCTTTCAACATCCGCTTTCCCATCAGCCTTCCCACCTCTCGTTAACATACTTCCCAAATACATAAACTCATCCACCTGCTCCAAGTAATCATCATCCACAACTATGTTGCACACTCTTTTCTAACTCTCTTTTTTTCAAACACCATGACTGAATCTTGTAGATCAGCCACACTGTTAAAAATAAGCACCGCATCATCAGCATACGACGGGCAAAATACGTTTAGATTACTCAATTTCGCGCCCAATCCCACTCTCTTTATATTATATTCACTTAAATGCGCTTTTACAACACTTATCTAATATGTTAATTTCTTTAAGACTTTGTTGTTATCTACACACTCTTTCGTTGTCTCTGTACCATACACTAACTAACTAAACATCACGCCGTTTCTCCGCAGGGGTAGGCACAGTGGACGGACCGCCAAACATCCCGGTCTTGGCACACATTCCTTGCCTCGTTTACATTCATACAACGTCTCATACATTCTCATCTATTATTCTGACCCGACTCAAGGATCTGATTCACTTGGTAGTGCCATGTCTTTCTTGGGCGTCCTCGACTTCTTCTACCATTCACATTTGCGTCATATATTCTCCTTACACTCCTTTCCTCGTTCATTCAATCTACATGCCCAAACCATCGGAGCGTTCCTTTCTTGATCTTACTCATTACGCTTACATCAATCAGCCTTGCATTCTTTGCGAATTTCCACATTTCTCACACGATCATACATGGTTTTATACACATACACTAAATTATGTAAAATATAATTGTCATGTATACACTAAATCATGTAAAATATAATTGTCATGTAAACGCCCACTAAGGCGTTGTAAAATTAATAAAAATAGAATTGTATGGGGAATTGTAAAAGAACGATTATTTTTATTTGTACGGTTTGCTGCAAACTTTAAGATAGTGATTGAAAATCACTTGCTAATTCTGAAATTTTCTCGATTGCATACAACAGTTTGCAAGTTGGGTTTTTATTTTATTTTAGAAAAAACACAGCACTTACAAGAGGGTGACTTGAATAACAATGTTCTATTTGAATATTGTTGTTGAAAAATAAAGTGGAACACATTCCTATCGCCTAACATCATTTTGAATTTTGGGAAGGCCGTGATCCAACAGGCGGCTGCATGCAATTACTATTGTGTGGTCATCGTATGAAAAACAACTCAAATGTAATACTGCAATCGTTGGTTTTTTACCTACTAAATTAATCAGGCACTAACTATACACAAATCACGACTAATACTGTTTACTAATCAGAAGAATAAAATTAATAACGACCGTCAATACGGATTCCGGCAGAACCGCTCGTGCGGTGATCTTCTCGCGAATGTGACGCATGTTTGGGGGCGGAACGTTTCGGTGAGACCAAAGATATTGAAATATACTTATATTTCAATATCTTCATGGGTCTCTTCAAGACCAATGTTCATTCCTTCCTCTCCTCAAAAAGACCCTCCTCACAGCATCCCAGAAGAAATAGGTTGTGAGGGAAATTATTTTCCTCAGGGCCTCCTGTGCGGAGTTAATGTAAAAAAAAAAACATTAAGATATGGTAAAAGTATGGCAGACGACGCATTGATGTATATAGCAGGAGAATATTATCAACTCATAATGAATCATTTAAAGGAAGACCTACATAAAATATCAATATGGCTGAAGAAAAATAAACTAAAATTGAATGTAAACAAAAATAACATTGGAAAACGAGTAACGCAAACAAAAAAGACATATTGGTGAAGTTTTGAAAGAAGTATTTGAAATTAAATATTTGGGAGTAATAATTGACTCTAAATTGACTTTCGCTCAAAATACAAAACCAATTATTTCAAAAATTGACAAAAAAAATTCGCTGTTCGAAAATCCATTGAAGACATTTGGAGAATTACCAGAAGAAATAAAATTGGAAGAGAGCATAAAGGCATTTAAAATTAAATTGCGAATATATGTGATTGATTTGGTATAGATGTGTTATTTTAAGTGTATGTATATATAAGGATTGTATTAGGACATAGATAACTATTTACCTATTTAAAATACCGCAATAAAACAACTTTGGGGTTTCACAAATCGCAAAATAAAGAATTTAGTTTTATTTTTGGAATTCCCTGATATTATAATTTTTTTTTAAATTCCATGACATTTCCAGGTTCGGTAAAATTCCCTGATAATTCCAGGTTTTCCAGGTCTTGTGGCCACCCTGTTACTATACCCATTCTATCTTCTAAAAAAATAGTCACGTACATTGCGGTAATTGAAAAGTTATTTAGACGGGTACAGTATTAATTCTTATTAACTTAAATACGTTATTTACCCCAAGCATTTCATGCACATTATTATAATCTTTCACACCATCTCTACGTATTATAAATTAAAGTCCTCCGCGGCATCTGTCTGTCTCTTTGCAATAAACTCAAAGACGGCGGTGGTTATAAAGGTTGGATAACCATCCAGTAGATGACGTTGTGTTTTATTAGCCACAGCAACGCGTGGCCGGGTCAGCAAGTTACAGTATAAATATTACTTCTGTAAGTGTAGACTGTAGACAAACAATAAAACGACTTATTAAACCCGATTCTTTTGAAAATTGAATCGGACTGTTCGATTCCGTTCGAGTAGTTCAAAGATTCGTTAAAAAACTCGAATATAACTACCGTATCGCGGACAGTGATTGATAAATAAATAATAAAGGCAGCATCCGACATCAGATCAGGTACAAGTGACGCACGAGCGGCGGAACGTGTGGGATAAACGTCAATTATGTACCAGCACGAAACGATAGATGCCAAAACAATCAATAACCCGAAGCGAACCGACATTGTAATGTGTTGAACGGTCGTGCGAAAATAAGGATAAAATCCAACACCATTACTTTCCAAGTACGTGGACCTTTGAGTTGACTGTTACCAAAGACCAACAAGTGATACCTAAGGGGCACTTTTTTGGTGTGTCAATCACATATTTTATTCAATCCCTTCCTCATAATATATCCAATACTAGCAGTTTCCCGGCATGCGTTACAATGCACACTAATAAAGAAATTGTTTCTCCATGCGTGTCTTTTCACATTCGTTCCGTTTCCCTTCCTCCTTCCCTTCCTCTCCCATGTTCCCTTCCCCTCCCGCGTTCCTCCTCCATCTACCCGGCCTTCCCTCTCCCGCGAACCCCCCTCCTGCGATCCCCACCCCTCTCCCACTTCAATATCGTTATTATTGATTAATATATATTCAGTCCCGGTATATTCATATTAACAAACTGCTCGCGTGCCACCTATTGCAATTCTTTTTTTTAAATTTTCATTTATTACAAACATTCAATTTTGCATATTATAAGAACAATCAATCAAATTTGGTACCTAACATAGATACCTACTTATTTAAAATAATAATTTTTTATTAGAATCAAAGTATTCGATTTTGGTTAGTACCATAGGTGAGTACTTCGATTAAATTCATAATTTTCGTTTCGAAATTTGAATTTTGATTTAACAATCATTGTTTTGCAAAATTTCATTCTCAAATTGTGACTTTTTTGACAGTTTCGTAAGAGTTTTTGTGGTGATTAAAAAACTTTTCAGATGTATTGTCATGTGGTTGTAATAATCCAGAAACTTTCGCGGAGGTTTAAAGAAGGTATTTGAATATTTCAAACTTTTCCAATGCTTTATAAGTAATACATAGACATCTCATTAACTCATTTACATACTCATATATTTATACACTAGCTTTTTCCCGCGGCTTCGCTCGCATGGCATTAAGGGATTTCCACTCAGCCTCCTCAACATTCCCTCTCCCCACTCCACTCCCCCCATCAATCACCCTCCCCCTCCACCCACCCCTCCCCCCTCTCAACTCCCCCCCATCAACCTCCTTCCCCCCACCCCCTACCCCTTCCCACAACCTCCTCCATCCTTCCCTTTCCCCTTCCTTCCCTCCCCCTCCCCCTCCCCTTCCCCCCACCCCACTCCCTCCACTCACCTCTCGCATTCCACACATTCATTCCCGATACATTCAGTTTTCAAACTGCTCGCATGCCACCTGTTATAATTTCTTATACAAAATTCATAATGCCAGAACTCAACGGTAGTTTTATACAAAAAAAAAACGAACAAAAAAAGAATTATCCAATGATTCATTTTTATAGATAGTTATTAAGTACGAATTATTATTCTTCTGTTTATATTCTACCAAAAAATCCAGTACGGCAGTTTTATACTTAAAAATGCGATACCTGTCTATCCAATCAAAACAATAATTGTTGTGTGACATTATGTCAAAATTTGAGAATGACATTTTGCAAAACAAAGATTCTTAAATAAAAATTCTATTTTAGAAAATATTTAAGCGAATTTATTTGAAGTACCTACTTCCCTAATAATTTGAATCGATTAAAAAATTATAGATATCTTACTAATCGTGCCACCTATTGCAATTTTTTCATACAAATTTCGTAATGCCAGAGCTCTGAGCTATAGCCTATATGTTCATATTATTGTAAAGTAGGAATTAGTATTTTATATATATTTGAATTTTAACATCAAAGGGATGTTCATAGTAACCAAATAAAAAAAAAAAAAACATCGTTTCCAAGGCGACAATTGGCGTTTGCAATAAATCGATTTTGTCGGCGACAGAAAACGTATGATAAATAATTTCATAACGCCAGAGACTATTCATAACGCCAGAGCTTACCAATATATATAGCCTATAGATCTCGCAAATAATGTAGCTTTCTATTAGTGAAAGAATTTTTAAAATCTATTCAGTAGTTTTTGCGTGAAAGAGTAACAAACATACATCCATACAAACTTTCACCTTTATATTATTAGTAGTATATACACACCCAGCAAGCATATTTTGATTTTTGTGTATATAGACTAGTAACATTAGGACGGTTCGATCACTAGCTGTAGTTGGTAAATTTAGTCTTGAAAAAAACGAAGGAAAAATGGTGGGGATGATAATGCAGGAATCTACTAATATGGCTCTATTGCTTATAGGTAAATGGTTTTAATGGTAAAACAGGAATCTACTAATATTGAAAATTAAATGGAACAGCTGAGACATCTCTTGACAAAATAAACAACGAGATTGGGCCGACATTTTATTAAATTTGATTTTTTTACATTAACTCCACACAGGAGACCCGAAAGAAAAAAAAATCCTCAAGGCCTATGTCTTTGTGCATGCTTTATTAAAAGTAAGGAAGGAAAGGACGTTCTGGGAAGGAAAAAAGTATAAGGAGTGGGGAAGTACCTGACAATTCACGTTTGGTCACCAAACACGGCTTGCGAATATATGCAAAGTTTCGATTCTGAATAGTGGCCTTTAAATACCGATACTATTCTCTAAAATTTTGCTGTGCCGCAAAAATACTATATTTTATTTTTAATGAAAAAAATCTTAATATATAAAACAAAGATTTGTTGGATTTGTCACCGCCCCGAATAGCAGATTAGCTATTAAAACATCGGAAAATTCACGAAAAAAAAATTACGAGAAAAGAAAAGGAAAGAAAATTCTTTCCCCATACATTGTATGGAACGAATTCTCAACTTTTGAAAGAGCTGCAATATTGTGATAAGTAGGTATAATATTGAATAGTGAGTGAATTCCAAAAATACAAAACCTTTAAATAAGACGATGTATGAATGTGAGTGAGGCAAAGAGTGTGTGCCAAGACCGAGTTGTTTGGCGGTCCGTCCTCTCTGCCTACCCCTGCGGGGAAACGGCGTGATGGTTAGTTAGTTAGTTAAATGTCAATGCGCTGTGTTTTGCTTTTGTTCTTAAATAAATAAAGCTGCCCTCTTTCTTACACACTAAATGTCAACGGTTGAAAATGAGACAAACATTGAACGAATGTCCAAACCCCTACAAAGCATAAAACCAATAATTATAATAAATCTCCCTAATAAAGAAAATGAAACGCCATCCCAGTAAGTAAGTGGAAAAGTAAGAAAATCCCAAAAAATATAAATCCGTACACAACGCCATCCATCTCTGATACTGACAAAAACAAAACACGGAGAGTTGCGTATCGATAATTGTTTCATTGTGTAATTTTTAACATAATAAAACAATTAAAGTTAATTCAGCTAATATGTTAACACAACAATTATTGATTCTATCAATAATTGTTGTGTTTATCGGTACGAAGTTCGCCAGGTCAGCTGGTGTGAAATAAAACAAACTCATCAAATAAAATTTACTTGCCCACGCCGGCCTGACCTCCTGCTTCGTAGCCAATTAATTTGTTTCATATTCTGCAACTGTAGTTCGTTTTACTGCATAGAATACAATAATATATCAGATTTCAAGTGATCTCATAGTACAAAGGAAACGATAACGATTGTATGCATGTATTTATTTCTAATTCTGATCACGCTTGCAAAAGATTACGAACTGTTCATTTTCACATAAACAATTCGGTAGGCGATAAAATTGCCGTAAAATAATATTTAACTATTATCTTTTCTGAGAAATGTTTCTAACAATAACCGCATAATCCCATTAAATTTATATTGTTGTGACTCTGGTGTGAATTATATAAAACCATGATGGACTTTGCTATTTCTACACTTGCTGTTTGAGGTTGGATTCAAATGCATTTACAATCACGCATGCTGCGGTCTTGTGACAACGAAAGCAAGTTGACGCAAAACCTTTAGTTATTTAGTTTAAATAAATATGATAAAATATATATTTTTTTAAATACGTATATTTTCTAGGGTTCCATGCCAACTTAGAACCACCTCAGAAAGGCCATTAAAAGCTATGAAAAAATAATTTAAAAATAGCCGGTAACCCTAACTTAATTTAACCTATTTAACAGATTTTTTAAATATATTTTTTATCATCATTCTTAACGACCTGTCTGAGGTGGTTCTGAGTTGGTTTCATTCTGAGTTGGCCGGTCTATAAGCCTTTCTAATGTGATACACACTACACAGTGCACGGGAGTTCCAACTGTTAGGAGTGGCATGTAACACTTCGGGAGACGCCGAGAGGCTGAAGGATACGGGGGAAGGAGAAGCACAAGATGAAGATTGGGTAGAAACCAAGCTATTTAACAAAACTAATAAGCTAACATTACTGCTGATGGCTTATAAGTTTATAAATGGTTTTATAACAATTCCAGATATTCTGGCTAAAATGGGATTCTATGTCCCGGATAATTTCACGCGAAGCCGCCAACGCAGGTTTTTGATCCTTCCCAGGTGCAGAACTAACTTACCAATGGTGATGCCCCTGGAAGACTCGCTAGGTTAATTAACTGCCTTGCAGGAAATGTGGATATTTTCTACATGTCCTACAACGATTTTAGGCGAGAAATATCACTAATGCTTTAACAGTGTGTATCTGGGTGGATTGGTTTGTAATTTTTTTAACCGCTTTTGAAATGTATTGTTTTTTATACTGTTTTTGCAAATAAATAATCAGATCTGTTATGTAAACATATCTAAAGACATTTCAAGAAACATATGTATCTAATCTTCGACGTTTTTTCACTAAGGCGATCATGAAAGACAAAACTTATCATGTCATAAAATATTCTCTCTTGACATTTAATTTCAAATAGATTCGCTGTTGAACGCATCCCAAACTCACATTTAGCAAACCTTTGTTCTTTTTTTAAATCTGTGCACGTTATAATATGTGTATCTGACCATAATAGGAAAGGAGACACAACGAGTTTTATGGCGTGCATTTGGTGAAAGATATAGCACTATGAGTGTTTGTAAATTTCTTGTCAGGATATTTTTAGGGAGGGGAAGGGGTGAACCTATCTATTGAAATAGCCCATTATTGCACGAGGGAGGAAACCAAACAACAAGCAGATTGCCATAAGAAGCTCTTGAGGGATGAATGACGCTTGTTTATTAGAAGAACTTGGGAGGTGGTATGGGTACCGCCACCCCGGAACCATTTATTGGGTAACTAACATCCCTGCCATAAGTCACTCCATGTGGTTCGCTATGTTTGGTGACTTAGCAAGGGTGCCCAGGTTCATGGGGTGAGGTTTGTCAAGGCGACGAATAGTTTGCTCACCTACTGCGTGTCGCGCCGGGAGAGATAAGTTGAGGGAGACGTAACCTAGACCTCACTAGCCAGACTCTCTTGACCTATTGCCGTGCACCGCAGTATGTCATTCCTGGACACACACCCCCAGATTTCATATCCATTTCCTTCTAAGAACTTCCTCTCCTTCCTTCCACTAAAAAAAACATGTGCACGGCACAGAGACTGATTGTTTTCCTCAGGGCCTCCTGTGTGGAGCTAACATAAAAGTAATGCACTTAGGTACCCATCATTGAAATTTCAGTCAAATATGTACAGTTTTATCCGACCATCATCGACGGCCGGCGTAGTCCAGCGGTAAGGCTCTTGACTCGCACACCGAAGGTCGCGGGATCGAATTCCGGCGTGGCAAATAAATTTTATATGATGAATTTGTGTTATTTCACAATTTATTCATTTAAAATAATATAAAGTATATTTGCGGCACGTTCCAGAGTGAAAGATACTCTCAGTATCGCCCTGGTGTAAGACCACCATTCAGAATTGAAACGTTGCTTGAAATGGCATTAGCCGTGTTTGGTGACCAGATCTGAATAGCCAGGTTATTCCCCACCTTACTCTTCCCTATATCCTTCCCCTCCCCACTACCTTCAGCCTCATAACATACCCCAATTAGGGATGCCATAGTCTCACTGGCTTCAGACGGGAGCAGTTGGCACTCTTGTGCGATATTCATATTAAAAAAAAACTATGTTCGGTTTGTAACTAACTAACTAACTCACCATCACGCCATTTCCCCGCAAGGGTAGGCAGAGAGGAAGAACCGCCAAACAACTCGGTCTTGACACACACTCCTTGCCTCGTTCACATTCATACATCGTCTCTTACGTGCTCTTCTATTATTCTGACTCTTGACATGGCCCGACTCAAATATCTGATTCACTTGGTTGTGCCATGTCTTTCTCGGGCGTCCCCGACTTCTTCTACCATTCACATTTGTGTCAAATATTCTCTTTACACTCCTTTCTTGTTCATTCGCTCTACATGCCCAAACCATCGGAGCGTTCCTTTCTTAATCTTACTCATTATGCTTACATCAGCCTTGCATTCTTTGCGGATCTCCATGTTTCTCACACGATCATACATGGTTTTACCACACATACGCCTAAGGGATCTCACTTCTACAGCATTCAGTCTGTAAAATGTAGTGTCTTCGACGTTTTTAAATCAACTTCATACCGGCTATATCCACATTAAGTTTATTTATTTATTTATTGATACAAAATTATACATTTCATAGTACAATCCAGTAAATTTGGCCTCATTGGGTGGCTTACCCGTGCTGAGGCCCCCATTTTATAATATAAGAATTTATACATAATACATTTTGAAAAAAAAATAATGTTGGTGACGACAAAACACTTAAAATTAAGATAAATTTAAACTAAAAATAAAGATTAAAAATTACGCAAATGCAGTTGATACGATACGATACGATACCATTGTACCACCCCAGCCAGGAGCACTCCTGTTCCGGTGAGACCGGTAGACCAGGGGGCACTGTTTGTTAGGACTGAAACACATGCTCGGGGGATGGGAAGGAAATAAAAATTACGCAAATAAAGATAATGCATTAAAATTCACCCACCCCACAAATTTGTTTTAAATCAATCTCTTCCTGGACCAAACTACTGTGAGAATTTTCTTCCCAAATGCATCAGAAACACGTGATGAAGAAACGCCACAAACATAAACAAACCATCACAAGTTCTCATAAAAAAGCTCTAAAAACCGGATTTGAAAAAACCAAGGCAAAAACCTACATCCGTCGCATCGTATCATTTGAGTGAATGCATCTGAGAGCGCGTATCCGACTCGAGATGTTAATTGAATTATTTGTATACAGTTGCATCCGTCTGCGTCTCGACTTCGGGAATCTCCGGAAATGGTCTGCAGCCTTCGGCAATCATCGGAACTTTACATGGTCCACCGCTAACACTCTCAAACCTCGGCGCTTTGAAGATTGAATGAAGTAAGTTAAATTGTATTGTGACTGATGAAAAGAATGCACGTCCGTGAGTAGAGGTAGGCGTAATGAATAAGAATAAGAAAGGGACAATTAGTTAGTTACGAATAACGTGACAATATTTGAATATCTATATTGCCCCGGTATAGGACCACCATTCAGAATTGCAACGTTGCTCGAAATGGCTTTAGACATATTTGGTGAACAGCCTAAATTTCCTCTTCGTCATCTCCTTCCCCTCCCCACCACATTCAGCCTAAAAACTTATCCCAATAGTTTCACTGGCTCTAGACGGTTGGAAGCAGTTGGGACTCTTGTGCGGTATTTACACAAAAAAAACTACTACCATCAATAGTCTCAGTATCTTCCTGATGTATTGCTTGAAATGGCTTTAGTCGTATTCAGCGACCAGATCTGAATACTGTCAGGAATGTCATATACTTCCCAACCTTCCTCTCCTCCATCCGCATTAAAAAGCTAACACAGATCTATGGTTGGATATAAATTATGTGTATGCATGTAGCGTTTTTTAAAGCACAGTAAGAATTTGTTAGATAAAATGAAATAGAATAAAAATGTCCTTCACTGAGGAAATATCATTATCTAACTATATTATTTGTAACCTATGAAGAAACCCCGACTACTTAATTATAACCAGATATTAAAAAAAAATTAAAATGAGGAATACAATTCGTCCAAACAAACGCCACTATCTCAGTGACAATAGGCCACTTGCATTGAATTCATAACGACTTGGAAAAAATCGTGTGGATAGATCTTTTTATTAAGATTGCGAAAATGTTAGTAAAATTTTTTAGAAATGTACAGTTTTATTTTTATTTTTAAATAAATAAATCCATTATTTGGGCTCGTGACGTCACTACATAAAAATGTCCCTTCTCCGAAAATGTTCCTATTAATTTTGTAAAATTCCACACTGATTTATTTTTTTAATATGGCATCACTTTGATTTCAGGCGAATTTTTTAATTCGTTCACTAGATTTATTGTTTGTTCTCTGCGAACTTTTCATTTGGTTCGACTTTTTGACAGATGTTCTGAAGAGAACCCCGTACAATTTAGAAGTCGGTACGTGTTTTAGAGGTATAATGGTTATGGTGCTGATTTTAACAAAATCAAATTTTATAATATTCTTATTATAATTATAATTTACAAGTACAAGTATATTACATTGGATTTAGTTATATATACGTTGTACATTATTATGATTTATAATCAATAAGATGGATGAAGGAAAAAAATATTTATGAGATGTAATATTTTTGGTATGCCTCGTTATTGACCTTCGCCATTTGTGAGGAAAACCTTCTTTTTTTTAAATGATTTTCGGCTACGTAATTATCGTTTTTTCGCACCTATAAAATTATGTCCCGTCTTTCCGGTTTATAAAAAATGGTTTGATTTTTCGGATTGAAATTTTCAAAAAATCCCCAGGGTTTCAAAAATACGAAAAAAAAAATGGAATGTCTTAGAATATTTGTCTAAACCGGAAATTTTTTTAAAAAAATGTGATGCAAGTGGCCTATTATTTTTTCAAACATTCTTAACTAATTACATTATAAAAAAATGTTCTCCTTGTGTAATGTGCTCTCTATACATAGTAGGGTAGATTACCAATTAACTCTAGATGAATTCTGGAATACAGAATTCAAAAAACCTGTAAACCATAACTACCCCACTAGGCATAGAGAAGCAGAAATGTTTATTATTAATAAATCTACAAATGTATACGGTGATAGAACAAAAAGGCATAAAATTCCGGAAATATTTAATGCATTGCCTGAAAATATTAAAAACGAGACATCATATTCAAAAATCAAAACTAAAGTTAGATCATTCTACTTCAATAGAACATGAAAACTAAAATATTGTATAAAAATACCTAAATCTATGAAAAACAAATAATATTGTGAACGAATAGGTACCTACATCTTTTAACTACTGTTCAAAATAAAATTTATGTTATAATAAGCATTACAATAATTAGTTAAGTATTTTAATATTAAGTATTATATTATTAAATAATTACTAGATATGTATTAAGCACCAAAATATCAAACATTTTATATGTTGTAAGTAAATAAATAGGAAAAATGAGAGATTTTTTACAATCAAACTGATTGATCAGTTTTGTAAGATTTAAGTAAGAGAAATTATTGTACAATTAATAACTAAATAAACATATTTAAAAAAAAAATATATATTTTGACGACCTCCGTAGTCCAGTGGGTAAGACTCTTGACTCACAATCCGGAGGTCGCGGGTTCGAACCCGGCATGCGCAAATAAATTTTATTTGATTAATTTGTGTTATTTCACAATTAATTCATTTAAAATAATATACAGTATATTTGCGGCATGTTCCAGAGTGGAAGATACTATCAGTATCGCACTGGTGTAAGACCACCATTCCGAATTGAAACGTTGCTTGAAAATGGCTTTAGCCGTGTTTAGTGACCAGATCTGAATAGCCAGGTACTTCCCAACGTTCCTCTACCCCACCTCCTTCCCCTCCCCATTACCTTCAGCCTCACAACATCCCCCAACTGGGGATGCCATAGTCTCACTGGCTCCAGACGGGAGCAGTTGAGATACTCGTGCGGTATTCACTGTTAAAAAAAAAAAAGATCTTTCAAAAGATGAGGAGAATCGTTCCATACAAAATGTATAAGGAAAATAATTTTCTTCGTAATTTTTGTTTTCGGGAATTTTTTCCATGTTTTAATAGCTATTCCGCTATTGGGGTGAAGACAAATCCAATAAATCAAAGATCATAAAATTCGGTCTAGCCGTTCTTGAGTTATAAATGGTGAAACTAACCCGACTTTGTTTATACAGATAATTGATTATTAAGATGATATTATTATGTACACAGTGGTGAGACGACCTCCGTAGTAAATTACACTTTACTTAGGATCCGAAGAACGAGAGCTCAGTCTGTTCAGATACATTTGAAATAAAATCATACTGAAAGACAAACCACTAATAGCACATAAACAATAAAAAAAAATATGTTCGTATTCGATTACACCGAGAAGACGCTTCATGGAAGTAAATTTAATGTTTTTATTGTGACATTTTTAGAGTGAAAAAACGATGAAATAAGGGTCAGGAGATAATGATTTGACATGTAGAGTGCATAAAGTAAAAAAAAACGGACCAGATGGATTATAATTCGTGGGAAGTTACACACATGTTTGCTATTGGAGCAGCGATTTAAATGCTGAGGACAAATGGAATCATTCCAATTATTTTTTGAATTTGGAATAAATTAATGATTCCACAGTTATAAAGCTGCGATCACAAGTTGAGAAAAAATAATTGCTATCATAAAGTAAAACGCTTGCTTAGACATTTGTAAGAAAAACTGTGTTGAAGGTTGTTAAACAATATTACAAAACAATAAAATAAATCCCGAATTCTGCAAGAATGGAAAAACGGGTATGAAAAGATTAGTGAACCGACAATTATAATAATTATAAAATTGTACTTTTGTGTATTTTTTACCAATTTCAAAAGTCGAATTAACGTTGTCTAACAAATTTATTTACAGTGTCAATTTTTTGTATTTATACGCTGCTAGAAGAGAAGTAGTTTTATATATGGTTTTTTTATATGTTGCTGTGGCTAACGAAACACAACGCCATTACTCAACCTTTATAAAATCCACACCACCCGCTTGCCAGCTGCCCGCTGCCCGCTGCCTGAATTGAATTGTTGAATTTCTCGGCTCTTATCTGCTATAATGAGCACGTATTATACATATTTATTTATTTTATATATTTATTTATTTAAACGCCCATAGGGCTTTTACATAGAATGCAGTACATTTTTTAATTACAGTGAAAAGAATGGGTTTACAAAATACAATACACAATACAAGTAACATAATATTTGTTAAAAACAAAATATAGGTTACATAAAATATAAGCGTTAACAAAATACAGGTAACATAAAATATAAGAAACAAAATATAGTCCATAAAATATAGTAGTTGACATAAAGCAGGTAATTTTTAAAATTGTTGTTCTCATTAGTTTATGGGATAGGTATAAATAAATAGTTGGCACATATGGCGTTTGAAGTTTGCTAAGTTCAAATTATTGTCAAATACATCCAGATTGTTTAAGTATTTGTTACCAAGACTATGCAAACGTTGTATTGGAGAATGTAAATCATAGTTCGAACATATAAACACTCCTCTTCAATCACTCTATCTATTGGTGAAAACCGCAAGAAAATCCGACGCGTAGTTTAAAAGATTAACGCGCACATACATTTTGAGCACTTCATTTTATACTATGTAATGATGATAATGATGATGATAAAAAAAATACCTACATGTCTAGGACATCTATTTTCCAATTTCTTCCGTAGAACGAATTTCAAAACTGACTATAGTCCGGCCCGCCAGCCGTTTTAAATCGCACAAAAATGTGTTTTCTTTGAATTTATCGGCTTTTCTCTAATATAATTTACATGTATTACACATATAAACATTACTCTTCAATCACTCTATCTATTGGTGAAACCCGCATGAAAATCCGTTGCGGAGTTTAAAAGATTAACACGCACATACATTTTGAGCGACTTCATTTTATACTATGTAATGATGTTTTATATTTTTGTTCTTCGGCGGTACATCCTCTTTGCGTACCCTTTCCATGATACTGAGTTATATTTTGTGTAAGTAGGTGTACCACAATTCGCCTAAACCGACTGCATATTGTATATAAGTATGCTGGTGGGCTAACTGTCGGGGGATCAACTGTCATGAAATCATAAAGATTACGCTAAATTTGACTGAACGTTTTTTGCACTAATTGACAGATATATTTAAGGTAATAATATTTCATAGTATAGCTGTTCTATTTGATAGTTATTTTTACAGTTTGACACAACTTCGAAAGGCAAAATATCTATCACGCATGAATCTACTACGTATGTATTTTACTTCATTTTATTTGGGAGACCAAAAGTTTAAAATAATAACTGAGCATAATAGTAATTGAGTCACAATAATTGCACCATTTACAGGTTTCCACAAAGGTATTGCGCGGCAGAGCTTTTAAATCGATAGAAAATGATTGATAGAATTACCTATTAATTATCTATTGTTTTCTACGCAGTTTTTGATAATTTATTTTTTATTGACAAGGCTCTGGGTAGGTATCTAGGTACCTGCAAATATTTTAATTTATTTTATTTAAATTGATGAAAATCAAGCATAACAACATGGCCATCACAATTTGATCAAAAGTCTAAATGGGCCGAGAATCGACTAAGGCCATCAAATGTCAAGAATTTGAAATGGCGCAGAAAGTTGACTTGAAGTCAATCAAATGTGATTTAAATGAAACTTTATTAAAAAATTCAATAAAGATGTTTCCGGCGAACAATAAAATAAAGTTTCACGGCATTTTGAAAAAAAAAACGGTCGGCGTAATCGATGGTAACAAAGAGCGAGTCAAATTACAGAAAAAAAAAACTTTTAAAACATAACAGTTTTTTTATAACGACCTTTGTGAAAACCTTCAAAACAAGATGGCGATGACGAAATGGCGGCAAAACAAATAAACAAATGACAGCCGCTGAAATTCAAACGTGGAACGATTGTAATACGAGTTTAATTGAGCGGTTCTTGGAAAAGATTGAAGTTAGTAGGTATGACCCGATAAATCTTAGAAAATAAAATAATAACAATATTTTGCGATGTTTGTAGACATCTTGGGTTTGAAAGATAAAAAAGAACACAGATGGCTTTTAAAAAAATGGCACATCTGCTCGAATGAGGAACGCTGTTCTTTGTTTAAAATTAAACACCAAATGTCAAATATTTTTATTATGTAGATAAGTACCTAAAATGACTGACGATAATCTAAAAAAATATTCAGAGAAAACGAAAAAAAATATGGTTTGGGCATGTAGAGCGAATAAACGAGGAATGGAGTGTAGGGAGAATATATTACAATATGTAAATATATAATATGCAAATGTGATTAGTAGAAAAAGTCGGGGTCGTCTGAGGAAGATATGGCACGACCAAGTGAATCAGATACTTGAGTCGGGCCATGTCAAGAGTTAGCATAATAGGAGAGTACGTATGACACGATGTATGAATGTGAAAGAGGCAAGGAGTGTGTGCCAAGACCGAGTTGTTTGGTGGTCTCCTCTCTACGGAGAAACCGCGTGATGGTTTGTTAGTTACGAAAAAAAACGCCTTTTTTACATTAATTCCACACTGGAGGCTCTGAGGAAAATAATTTCCCTCGGGGAATATCATCTTTGGGAATGCTGTGTGGATGGTATTTTTGTGCAAAAGGGGAAATGAGCCTGGGTCTTGAAGATAACCTTATAGAAGGAGGGAAGAAACACAGAGGTGAGGTTTTGAACAAAAGAACGAGACGTAAAATTTAGCATGTAGCATTTGTGAAAAAAATCATCATGGTTACGGGCATATCAGACGAATTTTAAAAACCTTTTTCTCAGGCTCTATATCTACAGCATTGAACCAAATTTTGGATTCTTACTAAAAACGACTCATTCTCATGTGACAAATCTCAACTGCATATAAATGTAGAGCGCGCGTTTGGCCTGTTTCCCGATTGCACCGGTGCCGAAGTTCCTCGGAGCATCTTCCATTGAAATATCAATAGAACAAGGACGGCATTCCCACCCGACTCATGTGCTCTAAATATTTCAATCCGTTTGTTGTGATATAAGAATCTATCAAATGTCTTATATGTCAAGCTGTTGAAAGAATACAAATCAAATTCTTACGTTTTATAAATTTTAAAATGGGTATTCCAGCAAATATGTTGAACTACAACACTATTTTAAATGATATGAATATGCTCAAATTGCCAGAC
Organism: Limnephilus rhombicus; assembly: GCA_929108145.2. Classification (NCBI taxonomy): domain Eukaryota; kingdom Metazoa; phylum Arthropoda; class Insecta; order Trichoptera; family Limnephilidae; genus Limnephilus; species Limnephilus rhombicus. The sequence continues at coordinate 50,560,559 of OV815280.1, read as the reverse complement.
AAAAGAATTTTCATTGACTTGATATTTCTATACAAAATTCTAAACGATTTAGTTGATAATCCGATATTGCTTAAATTGATAAGCTTCCGGATTCCACTACGTAATAGAAGAGGTCAGGATTTATTTCAATGCAGAAATTCTGGGACCAACTACCATATGTATTCCTCTTTGCCCAGAATAACAACGAAGGGAAACAATTATACCAAGACAGTGGACATCTACAATAAATCTTTAAAGAAATATAAAGTGTTGTTACGGAGGCAGTTCAGTTAAGTACAATAACCATTGTATATTTCTTACTATTCATATGTAAAGGCTCAGAAAAAGGGCGTTAATTAATAAATAAATAAATTATCCATTTGATACAAAATAACTTACAAAGAAGAGACGTCATTTTTAATTTTATTATTTCAGCTTGCCCATACAGTGAAAAGCACGATGTTATTTGATCAAAGCTCTACTGAGCTTTTTTGTCAACGAATACGACGGACTTAAACACGGTTTTGACGGATTCAAATTTCGAATGGAATGGAACGGAATCCGTGAAAACTTCTTTTATTTGAATTTAAATGCGGAACACAAAAGTTCCCAAACAATGGCCTTTCATTTAAAAAACCGTCCCACGGCGACCGCGCACAACGATATAAATGAAAACAGAGATTTAAAACCACAGATCAATTTTTTTTTTTTCACTGTGAGGGAATAATTCTTCGAGATGCTGTGTGGAAGGCTTTTTCGACGAAAGGCAGGAGTTAAGCTGGATTTTAAGAGATCAAGCAGGAAAATCATTCCACAGCCGAGTTGTTAATAAAGAACGAGTCGTAGAAGCGACCCGTTCTCGAGAGGAGAAAGTCAACCTATACAGATGTTGGGCGTGCGTTTGTCCTGTTGTATACCGATTGTATCATTTACCATGCTGAAAGAAACAATGCTGGTTTCTCGGAGCATCTTTCATTGAAATATCGGTAGAACTAGGACAACCTTGCCACATGGTGTTTGTGCTCCCAACATTGCAATTTTACTGTTAAGATAGGGGAATCTTTTGAACGGACCGCCCATTTCCGCCCTGAGTAAACGAATTTACCTTACAGGCTGTGTCGTCTTTGGGGATGCTGTGTTCTGGGAAGGAAAAGGGCATGAAGGGTGGGATGAAATCTGAGGGTCAGTGTGGGTCAGGAGTGAAGGACGTATGAATCCATCCCTCCCACTGCAGTGCAAGACGAGCAATGGGTCGAGAGAATCTGGTTGGACACGTCAAAGGATCTCCCCAACGAGAGTGTGGCTGGAGAGGTGAAAGGGTCTCAACCGATCCATCCCTCCACGCGGTTGGTGATCAGACGCTTCCTTCGCCAAGATCTGAACAAACCCCAACCCATGAACCCGGGTACTCCTGCTAAGTCACTAAACGTAAAAAACCACCCAATTCGCCTACCAAATTAGTGAAAATTTAGTGTGTGTATGTCTAGTATTTTGGGGCTCCAGACTAAAGGTGACTACCAAATTCATTCCTGTGGTGAAATTGCGAGTTAATTAATTAGCGAATCGCTAGTAGTTGTGCACTATTTAAATATTTAATATGTTACAAAATCAATTAAAAAAATTTAAATGCTTGAAATTCTCGCAATAATCATACAATCCAAAAAAGTAATTCAATCAACCATAGCATTAACTGCCCTGAATACTACGTTCAGATTTGGCCACCACTACCTGACTATATTAACAATGGGATACCGCCACGCGCCGCCATTGTTCACACATACGCTGCCTCTACCGGCACTACCCCTCTGTCCCCCCACCTGCCAATACAACCACACAACCGCGAACACAACGGGCAAATTCAAACCAAAGGGGTGCGCGGAATATAGGACGTACGGGGTAAGGCATTATTAAAATTTAAAGTTTAAAGAATGAGCTTTTATGAAGAACGAGATTTTTGTACTTAGATAACTTAGGTAGGTGGGAGTCTTTTCTTAACATTATCTCTACGCAGGAGGCTCCGAGGAATTAAAATTCCCTCAGGGCCTATGTCATCTTTGGAGATGCTGTGTGGAGGATCTTTATATGGAAAGGAAGTAAGTAATATCTTTGAGGATGCTGTATGGAGGGTATTTTTAGAGAAAGAAAGGAGAGTTCTGAGAAAGAAAAAGATATGATAGAAGGATAGGAATCTGAGGGTCAATGCGTTCAGGAGTGATGAACGTTTGAATCCGTCCCTCCTACTGCGGTGAAAAGCGATGGGCCGAAAGAGTCCCACTGGAGAGATCAAAAGTTCTCTCCCGATCAACCAGTCTCTACTGTTTCGGCCCACCAATAGGAGGTAAAAGTATCCGGCACCAAGGCCTAGATAAACCCCGCCCCATGAACTCGGGTGCCCCTGCTAAGTCACAAAATGTAGAAAACACTAGGTTAAAACCAGCACCCTTGCCATTGGGATGACCTACGGCAGGGGTGCTATAAACGGTTCCCATACACACTATTAAAAATAATATCATAAACTTGATTGAAAATATTAATAAAGATACTCTCAGTATCCCCCTGGTTCTCACCAGGTTGAACACTATTCTGAACATTATTGGTAACTATCAAAGATTTATAATATCTTTGGTAACTATCAACTGAAAGTTTAGAACTGATGTGAGATTTCCTTAGAAAGATTATCGTCATAATAATATTTATGTAATTAATTCCTTGATATAAGTATTTTATTCTGTTCTTATAATAATATAACTTAACAGGAAATACATTACTCGGTAATAAAAAAAAATCATTGAATTACATCAATGCGACTTCCTCGTATCAACACCTCATTGTATTGATTACAAATTATAATTATTCTGTAGAATTATTGCAAGTCACCACGAAGGTATTGAAAAAAAATCTAATGACAAGTACAATTTCTTGATAGGTAGTAGCAACGAGGAACACGCATTCTGTTAAGAAAACACATAAAACAAGCCTAGTAAATCAGGCAGTGGATAATGATATCAAACATCAAATGAGATCTAACATCAAACACGAACTGTGTTGATTACTTCAGGATTGTTTTGGATTTATAGAGAAATCGAGTCAAAGCGTAGTGTGAAAGAGTGTAATCATAGAATAAATACTTACACGAAAAGTGCCTTGTGGGCTTGTTTTGTGATCCAAATATTTGCCCAATTTAGGCCTGTATTTTCATACAAAACTATTTTTTTTCAAAATTCAAATGGGATGGAGATCTACTATTTCAGGTGGTTGTAGACGGTATGCTGGGCGGTTTGGCTAATTGGAACATTTGTTCTCAAATAAATGTGCATGGAAGCCACTTTTACGGCCGTTGTTCTCAACTTTCAATCGATGAATCTGAGTCTTCCATCAGCTAAGTGATTGATCTGTTTAGTAACTCTCGATTCGCCTGTTGGTCGGAGAGTTGCGTTGGGAAGAGCGTATTTGCGCATTTGAGGAGTGTTGAACCAAAATTTCGGCTCAACAGTTGAACAATAGGATTGGGAACATCGGCCGTTAGTGTTAAATTATTTATTCTAAGAGTTTAATGAAGAATACAAAGAAAGTGATGATTATATGGTTAAGACAATAGACATTTGAATATATATAGACCTGCCGTAAGTGATAAAAGCGTATTATTTCCCCCTCCCCATACCGGTTCCATGGAACCGGCTGGGCTTACGAGAGCCTCGCTTGAATCTATAAAATGTGACGTCATCATTCTTGTCCGGACCAGCGCCGAGCTCTCATCTCTTTTTTTACGAAATAACTTGGTAAAAATGGTAGCTTGTGCTATACATTATATCCTAAAATATGTCGATCATAACGAATGTGGGCGGTTCTCCAGTGTGCTCGTCGCTGGTTAAAGGGGTAAGTAAATTATGAAATATTTGTAAAAGTGTCTTAACTAAATACGGCAACAAAATATTCGTCTGTGAAAAGTGGCTAACTTTAATTTGCCGTATTTGGACTTCGCAAATATGTTAATAACGTGGCGAACGATTCGCGCTCCCATGTAAAAAGGTCTGTTCATTTATTTATTTATTTATTTATTTATTTATTATTAGTTTCAATAGCAAGGTTTTTACATGTATGTATAATGTATAGTATAAATATAGATATTATTATATAAGTATTATATTAGTATTATATTATAGTATATTATATAAGTATTCAAAAGCAGATTTTGATTTTAAGAACTAAATGGTGATATTATAATGCGAGATGCCTATATACTGTCAGATTGATTTTTTAACGAATCACGGTCATTTTTCCCCTCTTTGTCCCCCATAGTTTGGTTTTACCCCTCATCTGTATCTTCTCGTCTATTAAATTTGGATGTCTATGGGAAAGACTCAAGACTCCTCATTAAGCGAAAAATGGTGATGTTGATGAGGAAATTTTGAGGAAAAAGAGGGGAAAATAAGAAGATGGGTTGTGCTCCTAAAGCTAAGCAAGTTCTTAAATAATGTAACCTAAAGAGATTGAAATGGGAGTGGAAAATACTCGCAATATCGCCCTCGACCACACCCGCCCCCCGCCCCACACCCTTCAGTCTTATATTCCTCACAAGGGAAGCTATGGCTCCACTGACTCTGGCCATTCGAAACTCTTGAAAAAACAACTTGAAACAATTTACTGACTTAGCCTCTTGTGGCTTGGTCTTTCACAATAAGAAGTGAAGCGTATATATAAAAAAACTTCGATTAAGAAAGTAATTATATAAAATAATGAGAAAACATAATTAATTAAAAAGCCTACATAATTAATAAAGAGCGTACCTACTTAAAACCAAAAATCATTATCGTTTATTCCAGGATCGCAGAAAGTTCGGGTTAGAAATTCCTTTCCCGACAGATTCGCTGAATGGAATTCTCGAGCTTTATCCCCGGGGAAGATTTATGTACCAGGGAAGCAGAACAGAGAAGAGATCTCCACACATTCAAGGGATACTTGGTTACTGATATAAGGATACATTGTTTGGACTTTGCAAGGGAAACGGTAGGTGTAATCCGAACTGTTTATCCAGTATTTATGGAGGTGAAATAATCTAACAGAAGAAGTTAAAAAGAATTTCTTGATCGAAACAATGAATGTTTGATTTTATCCAAATTGATTGATGGCGAAAAATATTATAATATAAAAAAAAAACTTATAAACAATAAAAAAAATCTAATTACAGATTTTAACATAAACATAAAATTATAACAAAAAACTAAGGGTCCAGTACCTGTGGGCTAAATTGTAAATTATTTACAAAAAATACAAAAGTTGTAAATATTAAATAAGAAATATAATCTATCCATATATATAAATCTAAAAATGTTTCTATGTATGTATGTATGTAAGTCCGCTATGCGTTGCTAAACCATTCATCCGATTGCGAAGAAACTTTGGGGATTTGATGTGTGCATGCCCGCGATGGTTTCTGTATACAATAGTGAGCTCTGGCATGATGAAATTATGCATGGCTAAACCGTTCATCCGATTGCGATGAACCTTGGGGGTTTTGATGTGAGCACGTCAACGAAGGTTTCTGTATACCTATATATATATATACTGGTAAGCTCTGACATTATGTAATTTGTATAAAAAAATTGCAATAGGTGGCACGCGAGCAGTTTGAAAACTGAATGTACAGGGACTAAATGTGTGGAATGCGGGAGGCGGGAGGGGAAATCGGGAGGGGGTTCGTGGGACTTGGGAAGCGGGAGACGCTAGTGGAGAGAGGGAAAGCGGAGAAGGCAGAGTGGGAACGCGTGGGGGGAAGGGGATGCGGAAGAAGAATGGGACAAAGGGAAAGGACACGCAGGGAGAAACAATATCTTTATTAAGTGGCATAGCAACGCATGCCGGTAACTAGAAACCCAGAAGCTAGCATATTTTGATTTTTATATACATATATAGATTTCACCCTAAAACCATGTGAGCGAAGCCGCGGGTAAAAGCTAGAAAGATATAAAAACGTAAATAAATGACAATATATTTTAAAGTAACATATAAACTACGTGACAAATTACAAAACATATTATGGGGCTGTCGTATTAATAATTTATGCCTAAATCACATAAGTTATGCGGACGACATGATTCTCCCAGCTCCGTCGATCAAGGGATTGAGAACATTATTAAAAATCTGTGAAGAATACGCAAATGACCACAACATGATGTACAACCCCAAGAAGACGGAACTAATCGCATTCCACCATGGAAAAAATCCCGAGAAAATGCTCCCTGTAAAACTTAATGAGGAAAATATAAACGCATCTAAGAATGTAAAATACTTGGGACACATTATTACTGAAGACCTCTCGGATGACGGTGATATTGAACGACAGCGGAGAAGTATCAGTATACTGTCTAATATGATTGCCCGAAGATTCTTCAAATGCAGTAACAATGTAAAAAAAACATTGTTAAATGCATTTTGCACTAACCTATATACATGTGAAACATGGTGTCACTACCGTACCAGCTCAATAGAACGACTGCGGATCCAATATAATGATGCTTGCAGAATTATATTTGGATACAGAAGGTACAGCTGCGCATCTTCAATGTTTACGGAGCTAGGACTACACGGATTCGCCGGTCTGATGAGACACCGGGTCACTGGAGCCAGGATGCGGCTAATGGCTTCCGATAACAAAGTGGTGATCGCAGCCTTCCAGCACCAAGCGCCACTCCTGAGCGAGCGCTGGGCCCTAGCTCACTCCAGACCACGTCCTACATTATAATTGATTATTTATTTTATTTCTATTATCGCTTTTGTCTTTTATATTTGTTTGTTCTATTTACTTTTTTTTACTTTATCTGTTGTGAAATATGTACAACTTTATGGGACGTGTGGGATTGCACTATCCTCCCCACATCCTGGAATAAACATTATTATTATTATTATATTGAAAAATTCATCGTCACCTCACTAACAACAAATACCTAGAATTAAACTAAACATATATTATGCTTATAATCTATTTGTAAAAAGTAAAATTAGATAGAACCTAAGAATTTTGAATAAATTGTACAACGCCCTTGAGGTGATTTTTCACAAAAACGGCGCTCTACAACTCATCAATTATAATAAATTAATGGCATTTAACTCGACATGATGCATAGCAACAACATGATAACTTGCAACATGATGTTTCAAATCATTCAATGTTAGCTAAATTATTTTGATCAAATGTTTTCCGCTTATTTCTCCCTCTTATGTTGACGCAGAGATGACGGCGCGTTTTGCCGCGAAATCCTTGTTAAGAGTCGGAAGAAAATTTGCGAATCGAATGTCGTATATTATATTAGGCTTATATTTATGAAAGCAGTTTTCATAACTAATAAAAAGTATTTCGTGGTTTTAGGTAGGTAATTAATCCATTTAACCCACGACAGGCGTTTACATTGACAAGCCATGAAGATCACAGAAATTTGACAGCCGATAACGCACGACGGACGCTTTCCGATATCCAACGGATTTTTCCGCTTAGTTTAAATTGTCTCCTAGCGCTGTCTTAACGCAAAAGACAACATAACAATTACAGAATCACCCTTCATATGGTCATCATATGTTCATGTGTGGCCATCATCTCATCAAACGAAAAATCCAGGTCAGAGAGATGAATATGCTATGGTGTGGTACCCCACAAGCCACAAGCAATACAAGCACGCCTCGGAGACAAGGGTAATGAGAACAAGAACGGGCCAGTAAATTAACACACAAGCCTCTTGTGTCTTGTACTAGGTACACTGTTTTTATTTGCGAACGCAGACAGGGAGCTGAGACGATATGCTGTATTCTCGAGGGGAGTATGTACTGATTATATTATGACTAACCGTATGATGCAAAATGAACCCGCATTCTGATAATATGATTCGGGTGCCAGGCAATTTTTGACACCGTAAATAATAATAATAATATAAAGGTCTTTATTCCAGAATGTACGGAAGTAAGTGCAATCTCACACACATATACGAGCGATATGCTGAAATAGGCCAAGCTACTTTTTTTAACTGCGCGTGTGGCACCGCTTTAAAATAAAGGGAAAAGAAATAAAAGAGAGTAGTATCATAAGGTAATAAATGTACATACAATGTAAATAAGAAAAATAAAAAAAAATAATAATAAATAAAAAATACTAAAATCATTTATTGGTTGCTTATTGGTTCATCAGATCGAGAATTATGGGAGCCAAACAACACAACCGCCCTGACCCGATGTTCGACATTGTAACACTATCCGAAACGTTAGCTAAACTAGGTAGTGATAAAGACATAACACCCCAAAAATAAATAACGAAAATGACTCCACTCCGTCAAACTTACAAAAACGTCTGTCAAGTCAAGTCAGGATTAGGATTTTTTTAATGTGATTATACACAAGAGTCCCGAATGAAGGAATTGAGGAACAGAGATGGAAAAGAGGTAGGTACCGCCACACCGGGAACCATTTATTGGATAACCAACGCTCCAGCCATAGGTCACCCCATTCGGTACATTTGGTGACTTAGCAGGGCTGCCCGGATTCATGGGATGATGTTTGTCTAGGTCTTGGCGGTGGATACATTTGCCCACCTACTGCGTTGCTGGCTGGATCGGGAGAGACATTTTGTTCTCTCCAGCCGGACTCTCTCTTTCGACCCATCGCCTTCCACCGCACTGGGAGGAATGGATTTATACGTCCGTCATTCCTGGACCCCAGATTTCTACCCACCCCTCAAACTTTTTCCTTCCCAGAAATTTCTCTCATTCCTTTCCCTCTAAAACAGGGTTTCCCAACCAGTGGTTCGCGGACCACTGGTGGTCCGCAAGAGGCTAGAAGATGGTCCGCCGGGCAATAAACGCGCCAGCGCGCGGGCGGTCCCTGGTCGAGAAGTCTGAATAAAAAAAATCGGGCCAATATTCAGTTTATCATTATAATACCTCATTATTCCGCGAAACGGAATACCATAATGGTCAGCGGCCATTATGGTAATCCGTTTCGCCCCACCCATCCTACCCCCTCCGTTGTGGTAAATATTCTGCTAGAACCCGTCCCACCCTATCCCATTACGCCCCTGCCGTTGTGCCATCCGTCCTGGGTGCCACCCATGCTAGGCTATGCCACTGACATAAAAAAATTGTCCGTCCTGGGGGGGGGGCACCCGGGGCGCCGGCCCCTCCTCGCCTACGCCACTGCTTGTGGTCCCTGTCGAAAAAATAAACGTACAAGTGGTCCCGGGTCAGAAAAGGGTTGGGAACCACTGCTCTAAAAAGACCCTCCACACAGCATCCCCAATGATGTCTTACACACCAAGGGAATTTGTTTTCCTCAGAGCATCATGTGGGGTGCTAATTAAAAAAAAATTGAATCCTTGGGTTCCTTGGAACCAAATATTTAAAAAAAAAAGTGAGAAAAATTGCTTTCGGGTACAAAAATTAAAAAGGCGCGCCGCTTTGCAACCATTATCACAACTTTTCTACATAATATCTTTGTAATGAAGAGTTTAGCAAGTATATTGACGAAGTTATTTACGACTGTTTGAAAATAAATTTCGACACTCATCGAGTTATCAAACTTCCGATGTGCCTTAAAAATACGTCGCGGCAACACGTGCGTAATAAAATAAAGTGAAAACCTACCCACCTAGTTTGAAAATACCATAAAACAGTGTTTTTTTTCTTCTACACTTCGTGCCGAGCAGAATACGCCATAAGAGGAAAGCGGGTGAGTTTAACGAACATTTTACGATCAAACGCATCGCATATCCTCATTTCTAACGCTCCAAAAATTCCAACAAGTCGAGACACCTCGCAAAAAAGTCTAACCAAACCTACTGAAAATTTTATTGATGTGAATATTTTTGATAATTTATTTTTGTGAGGTGTTTCGGTATTGTTTCCTTCGTTAGTCAGTTGTGTTTCATATTTTACGTGTGTCGAAATGCCAGAAGGATATTCTCGAGGCGTAAAGAAGTTGGTGTTCATTTTGGAAATATTTTACAGAGAATTTGACGTTTTAAGTTACTATAAAACACAGCGAAAATGCTTTAAATCTGAGTAAGAGCGACAAATTTCCCTCAACGCGTTTTAGCGAGAATTCTAAAGAGAGAGTGATGTATTTTTAAGCCAAAAATAAAGAGAAAAGAAAAAAATGGCATAGAAGTTATGAGTTATGGTGGATCTTTTATTTTATAAGATGAAACAAGAGTCCAAATGTTCGGAGTTGGGACAAAGGATTTCCAAATTGGAGATTTTTGTGAGGATTCTGTAGCCTTTTAAATGTCTCGACCCCCTTAAAGGCCAAAAAAATAAAATCGAAACCCCCTCACTACATATGTTAACATTTATCAAAGTTTTACATTACTAATGTGAACAAAATTTTATGAATGTGAAAGGCTCATAATCAATTAATTGAAATATCAGCTGACAAAACTTACAAATAGAATTTTTCCAAGGTCTGCGAAAGTTCTGCATCCCCCTTTCCCGGCTTGGCTTTTATTCCTTTGCTAATATTATGTACAAACGCGAAAGTTTGCATGGATATACGTGTGTTTGCTACTCTTTTACGCAAAAACTACTGCATGGATTTTAATGAAACTTTACAATAATATAGCTCATACATCAGAATAACATATAGTTTATAATTCATAAAGCTAGCTAGGAGGGGGCGCGGGAGGGGAACGGGGACGCACGGGAAAGGTGATTCAGGGAGAAATAATGTATTTCTTTGAATTTGGTATTGCAACGCATGCCGGGAGCCAGCTAGTTAAAAAATATATATTTTGTAACTATATATTTATTATTTTTTACATTTTTATATGATACATGTAAGGTATTATTTAACCGTATATATATATATACGGTTAAATAATATATTTGAACCGAAGCCTTGAACCGGCAATTTACGGGCCCAGAGCCAAGGTTTACACACCTCTGCCACGGAGGTTGTCGAATTTAGGTTCTGAAACTGATAACGTTCCCAGATTGGTAGATTCTCTTAGTATCGCCCTGGCGAAAGACCTCATACAAAGTAAACATAAAGATGAGGTAATCGTAAAAATTATGAAGTAGCACAAACACAACAACCTACAGTCAACACGAGAGGTCTCCTATAATGAAGACGATGAAATCAACAAATGCAGTCAACAAACATGAAGATGAGGAAATCAACAAACATGAAGATGGGGAAAACTTATAACGGAAATCCCTGGTAAGGAGAACTGTGAATATACATTATTATACGAGTATTAGTTTTTTAGTTATTAATAAAAACCTTGCTAGAAATGACTTATGTTATTTTTAGCAATCAGATCTGAACTGACAAGTACTTTAAACCTCACATCTTCACAATCTCCTTTCCTTTCCCACCCCTTCATCCGCAAACCAAAATTTAAAATGGGTTAAAAAACCTCTAAAAACATCGAATCCAAGGGCTGCCGAGACATGTTACACAATATTATTCGGTGGAATATTCAAAAACAAATAGTACAACAGTTAACTTCAAAACCAAACAATGCCCGAGATATTCAAAAGCTCGAAGCTTTGATGTGTAATTTATATCTGTTTGGAGACAATGCAAACATTCCCCACCGAATATCTTCTATCTGGTCCACTGCCGGGAGGGAAAACTCTCGGATGCCGCGCGGTGTTTATCTAGAGATGAGATTTACGAGAGATGAGATGACGGGTGCGCGAGATACACGCGGGACGCTGTATTGTTCTTTTTAGGTTGATTATGTTCGTAAATACGCACTTGCGTAATTTTACGTAGCTTTGTTTAGTAAACTAACTGATTACCGTTCACGCCGTTTCATCCGCAGGAGCAGACAAAGGGGAAGAAATGCCACAATTATCCCGCAACTCTGTTTCGAGACGCAAAAACACATTCTTCTGTTTTTCTGTCTCTTATGAAATGAAAAGCAAATTTTGCGAATTATTAAATATGTAGACAGAGGCCAAGAGGAACGTCGTCTTTCTCTAACTGTTTTACTATAAATCTTGCCCAAGGATATATAGTTTGAGTTGGGTAGGTACCTACTTAACTAATCTTGTATTTATCAAATTTTGACTATTCAAAGAAGAACCGCTTCACAAGTCACTTTATTTAGTAATTTTTTTACTTTTTAATTTTTTTTCTATTCCATTTGTTTCTTGTCTTAAAATTTACTGTACTATATTCACAGATTATCCTATAAATACGTAGGTAGATCGCGCAATCCCACACCACCCATACGTGGAACATTACGCACATCCCGGAATAAAACATTATTTATTTATAGAAAAAAATATATATATATACATATATAATTTTTTTATCATTATCAACAGAAACCACGATCATGCGAACTCTGGTGGAATAAAAAAATATTTCCAACACGTCCACCATCTTGAACCGGAACCGGAACGTAAGAAACAAATGAAATGCCAAACTGGTCAAGTCAAACAGGACTTCGCTCCGCTTAGTTAATAATTATAAAATAAAAAAGCCTTCCCTTCGAAAAAGGATCCAAGACAAAGTTTAAATTTTGTATAGTCCTAAACATTTTGACATGACATGTAAAATGAACTCACGTTAAAAATTACAATCATTGATACAACACGAGTTAAACTATACTTTTATCACGCAACATTACAAATTTATAAAGATAATATTCAAAATAAAATTGTACCCTTAAAAAATTATAGAAATCTTAGACAAACATCAATACTTCCTATTCCAAAATGTAAAAAAACAATAGGACAGTTAAATCATAAATATCTCGGAGTTAAATTTTTTAATTCACTACCTGAAAAAATCAGAAACACGAACAGTAACATAAAAAAATTTAAAACTCAGCTTAAACATTATACTGAAAATTTTAACTGAATAAAAAATAATAAATTGAACCAATATAATAACACCCCCCATACACACAAGCCCTGCTTATTTATGGGGGTACATCAAATACATGCATTATGTAATTAATTATTGTAAAAAATTTATTATATTTTATGTATCTTTTTGCAAAAAAAAAAAAAAAAAATAAAATAAAAAAATAAAATTTAAAATTTAAAAAATCTTGCAATAATTTATTCTCTCAACGCATCAATAAAAAGAACAAATTCCGCAAAAGTCCGTTTTCTTGCCAAATGCGCATTAGCATTCTGCATTGATAGCTCCCATTATCCGTATTTTATGCATCAATCAAGTCACGCAATGAATGCAACAATTATTATGGTAATGCCATCCTCGCCATCTCCAGATGTATTTCTTTGAAAAAACTTGACTGTTTATGAGCGGTTTAATTAGTTACTATTTATATATTTTTTCCTTACTTTGATCAAAGTAGCGCCACTAGAATAATTGATTGATGAATGAATTTCATTACAATTAATTAATTATGAATGCAAAATGAAGGTATTCTACTTAGCATCAATGGCTTCCTTCATTGGACTTTGAATTGAGAATGAAATCGAATATGATTTTATTTATTATGTTTTAACAGAGTTCTGAATGAAACAACCCAAAACTACGGGAAAAAAATATCCGTAAATCTCTGTGCACTAATATAACGTGTGAATAAAGTCGTACAAGCAAGTTTAGTCCCTACATTTCCAAAATAAAAACGTTAAAGAACAGTGACTACCGGAATTCTGTTACTTATTTAAAGTTATTAGAAAGTATTCGATAATTAAAATTATAAATAATAATAATAATATTTGGATAATTTGTATAGCGCCGTTTTTGTGAAAAATCACCTCAAGGGCACAATAGGAGGCAAGGCTCTCGACTAGCGATCCGGAGGTCGCGGGTTCAAATCCCGGCGTGCGCAAGTAAATTTTATTTGATTGATTTGTGTTTTCACAATTTAATTATTTAAAAACAATATAAGGTATATTTGCGACACCTTCCAGAGTGAAAGATACAGTACCGCCTTGATATAAAACAACCATTTAGAATTGAAATGGCTTTAGCCGTGTTTGGTGACTAGATCTGTACAGCCACGTTCTTGTTTTTGACCAGTTTTGGTTGTAGGTACCCAAGTTTCAACAGCTCTGATGAAGAAAATGCTCAAGCGAACCCTAGGCCGAGATTATAATATTAATAAATAGTGGCCTTAAAAGAAAGTTATTGCATTTCATTTATTATTCACACCGTACAGAATTTGACAAATAATGTATATATACATTTAATCGTCACGATTATGATATTCTTTGAAAGGTTTAGAAACATTTCGTCATTAAAATATTTAGACATGCTAATGAATTTAAAACATGTCTTTAATTAATCAAAATGTTTCGTCAATACATCAACGATGTTGCGGTCCGCTCCCCTCCCCAGCACGCCTAGTAACCCCACCGAGTAAAAGCCACGAGGTCTAAAGCAATTTAATGGTGCTTCTGAACCTCATGGAATAACCGAGGGACCAGTATGGTACCCTGCGGTACCCCGCATCAAACACCGATAATGCGGGAGAGGTATCAATTTCACGAAAGGCGCTAGAAGCCATTAGACACTCGCTTCTCTCCTCTTCTCCAGTGACCTCCTATCACGCATTCCCCCTGGTAAATAAATTAAACAAATAAGAAAGAATGTCGAGGATTTCGGGAGTATCAAACAAGAAGGAGAGAGACCTGGCGTTATAAAACAACACTAATTAGTTAGGAATCTCGATCTACGGATCTGTTGTGATTGGTGGGGGGACACTAAATCAGGACCGAATACAAGCTGCGAGGGAAGAGAATGAACTATTACGGAAGTAGAAGAAGGCAGATCTCTGGAGTACCTACATTATAATAAAATGTGTAATAGAATATAATTAAAGGGCCGTCGAACTCTGGAAGAATCGATGCAAAGGGCGTTGTTACACTGTTTGGTTCCTTAATGATATCCGGTGATAAATACAAGATTTAATGAACCTCAGATGCATAAACCCGGTTTTATTACGTTAAGGATCTAAGTAAGTCATTATGATTCCCGATTATACATTCCTAATTAAATTTTAAACCATTATTTTCCTTCAGGATTCAGTTATAATATGTGAAAAAATTGCGATTGTTTCTTTCCTCCTAAAATTCAAGAAAATAATCTTCCAGTTTGTGCATTCACGCATTTGGCTTGAATTACCTAAACCATGCAATAAAAACAATATCTACATTGATTTGACAACAATAAAATTAGGTCATTAATAATTTTAATTACTTGTAAGGTATTACCCGAACAATATTGAAGTAAGCTACAAACCTAAGGTAATTAAGCCAACTGGGAATAACCGAAATAATTAGAAATTCAACAGTCAATGACGATTTAGTAACAAATGTAATAAAACCCATATAATTGAATAAAATCCTTTTAGAACACCCCTCTCCCCACCCCTATATGTCATGTATATAAACCGTAGGTTAAGAATAATTTTTAACAGTCTGAAGATGGCTTTAACAAGCTGAAACCGGTTAGGGGCCATTCATTTATTACGTAAGACGAATTTTGCTAGTTTTAGACCCCCTCCCCCTATTATAAGAAAAAATAAGAATAGGCCGACCCCCTCCCCCCCCTTTTTAATATTTATTACGTAAGAATCTAAAGGAAAAAATGAATACACGTTTGGTTTGTTTTCATGTTTATTTTTCAAAGTAACATTTTTTAGAAATGTTTATTTGTACTTACAAAGGTACTAATAATATTAACTTTGCGCATTTTTGTGATCTTACGTAAGAACTATCGAGACTCCCTCCCACCCCATTGTAAGAAAAAATAAGACATGGTCGACCCTGACCCCGACATGGTAAATCGTCTTACGTAATAAATGAATGGCCCCTTACGATCAAATGAATTAAAGTAGAAATAAGTTTCATATTTGATTTATTATAATATCTATATTAAAAACTATACAATTTTAACATTTCTGTTTTAAGTTTATGAAACCATCAAACCAAAGTTTATTCATCATAATATAGTTTCATACACTCTCTTAACTATTTCTTCATTTATTTACTTATTTATGTTTAAGTTTGATGGACGTCCCAAAAATAATTTTACAGCTGTGGTAAGGAGCATTGGTAGAATTGATAAATAAACGTGGTTTAAAGGTTGGAAGTGGTTAGGAATCACACACTTTTGGTTTTAATTCTCAAATATCCTGTTGAGCTATTTATTTATCACGGTCTATCTAAATTTGCCTTCCCCCTTACAACATTTCATTTCCTCTCAAAAAGAATCGTTGATGATTGATACTTTGAATTAATTGAAATTAGCTGAGGTAGTTAACATATTTATAGTTGTCGTGGTTTTCTACAGTAAAAGAAATAGAAGAGGCTTACAGTCCGGTACAAGTTAAATTTAAACTCTGGTCCGCTATTGACAAGTTAAATTTTTCAAAAAAGTTAACTATCACAATATGTTTGAGATGGCAAAATTTCAAAACTTCTTAGAATTTGGCCGGGAGTGCAGACCCTTTCTAATAATAATAATAGTAATATTATTATTCAAATTTTTGTTACAAAAACTCTAAAAATTTGATAATATAGTTTTATTTATTAATTGATTAACGCCATTTTTCGGAGCTTTTACATGAGTGAAAAGAAGTATACAGTATTTATTGCACATAACTGAACTGCCTCAGTAACAATATTTTATATTTGTTTATAGATAAATTGAAGATGCCCACTGACTTAGTATAATTGTTCTCCTCATTCTGGGCAAAGAGGAATACATATGGTAGTTAGTCTCAGAATTTCTACTATTTGGTAATGTGAGCCGAACTAAGCTTGCGTAAGAATTAACATTTCCTTTTTTTATTGAAAGAATAGATAATACATTTTTCCGATAGCCAATTTTTCACCATATATTTTAAACCTTATTCATAGAATTACATTGTTTTATAGTGTCAGGTAATAAATTAAATATCTTCGGTATAATGTATTCAAACGTTCTCTGTCCGTACTTATTGTTAAATTTCGGAACTATTAACCCGTCGTTGCGCGTGAATCTAGTGCTGTATTTATGTTCTAATTTATCTTTATGCTGCGGGGTAAATATATGCTGAATTATAATTTTGTGCGATAGAATCGCCTTAACAGGTAAAATTTTGGCACTCTGAAACAGTAACGGTGTATTGTATCTCTGTTTGAAAATATTAGAGACGACTAATAAGTTTACAATTGCGTTTTGTACAACTTGGACTTGTTTCAGATTGGTTATGGTAGTATTTCCCCATATTGTTAATCCATATCTTATAATAGATTCTGCCAGTGACTTTTTGCTTGTTTGTTATATTTTTTGTTCATGTAAGCTCACATTTCTAAAGCCGCTAACCTTACTTTTTAAAATATTAACCCAAAACATGAGGCCCTAAGGAAAATAATTTCCCTCAGGGCGTAGATCATCTTTGGAGGTGGATTGGATATGAATCAGGAGTGACGGACGCATGAATCCATCCCTCCAGCTACGGTGCAAGGCGATGAGTCGAAAGAGACCGCTGGACAGATCAAAGGCAAAACCGACTTCTCCAAATCAGGCCCACCGCGCAGCAGGTGGGCAGGCATATCCGCAGCCAAGACCTAGAACATCTCACCCGATAAACCCGGGAACCCTTGCTAAGTCATCAAAAGTAGCGAATCACTTGGGGGTGACCAATGGCAGAAGTGTTAGTTATCCAATAAATTGTTCCCGGAGCGGCGGTACCCATACCCCGCTTGCAAAATTGAAAGTCGTAGATTTAAACATTTAGGCCTAAACTACACGAGCGGTTCTCCCGCCGCGGGAAACCGCTCGAGAAAGCTGGCGGCACATATCAAACTACACGGGTGGCGGTTTTCCGCCAAGCTACACGAGGGGTTCTACCGCCGCGGGAAACCGCCCGATCCTTTACGCGCACGACCGATCAACAACATTCTCTCGCGCGAAATGATGCAATCGCGGGAAACCGCCCGTGTAGTTTGAACTTGGCGGTTTCCCGCGGCGGGAGACCAGCTACATGTGGCGGGCGAATTTCTCCCGCCTGTGAACCGCGAGCTCCCGCGGCGGGAGAACCGCTCGTGAAGTTTGCGCCATACAACGCTCATAGTAAATTGTGTCTGCTGCGGTTTCCCGCGGCGGGAGAACCGCTCGTGTAGTTTGCGCCTAATAGTTAGATTAATTAGAGCAGCAAATTCACAACCAAAGTACCTACTTAGATACTCAAACATTTTAATTCTGACGAAACTCTAAGATTATTTGAATACCAGCTTGACCCAATTAATTTTTGAAATTCGGACAGATACAATACAGCATCCTTCATTGTTCAAATAAAACGAAATTACAGACATAAAAAAGGGATTGGATAAAAGTTTATTGGAGGCATTAGCCGTGTAAACTGTAGATACGCCATAGAAGAGGGAGGCGGGGGAGCTTTTCAAAGAGAAATCGATTTTGTTTTGAAGAACAAAAAGTCGTTCTTTTTGGCTTAAGTCAGCCCCGGAGCGATTACTGACAGTTTGGATCGAAGACTAGGTATAACAGAATTACACAATTTGTTACAGACGGAGGCTGCGTTTGTGCTTCTGTAGAATCTCGCATTGTATAATGTATTGGAGGGGGACTCGAGTGATTGGAGGCGAGATGAAATGTTTGGAGTTGTGTGACTTGGAGATTAAGTATTTGAAAAGCGAGGAAGATGGAAGATTGAAAATTGATGAAGATTTTGAACTGCGAAATTGGAACGAAGTGAGATGAATATAGATTGATATAAACGGACTATTTTATGAGTTTTTCCAATGAGTCAAACAGTGAGAATAAATTATTATTTATTTGTTTTGCTGAGAAATTCTTGCACATTTTTTTAAATTCATTATTTTTTTTTGTTGGCTCGCCAACAGAATTCATCACATATAGTTATTTATTACATTAGTTTACAATTTGAATATGGTTAGAGTGACAATTTCAATTAAAGGTGAGCACACATATATGAACACACTAACGTGTATATGTACACACATACGTATACATATGTATGTGCACACCCTGCACATTTATACACATATAGATCATCTCACGAATACGTTGACAGTTTACCTGGTTTTGTATATTCTGGTCATGACCTGTAAGTTACTTGGTCTGTCCAGGGAATTCTCAGTATGTTGAATTGCCAACCTAATACTTGTTAAGTTACCTGTATATAATAAATGGTACGAGGAGTCTTTACCTCCAAGGAAATAATCATGAGCCATACGAGTGCAAAAGATTGTAAATTTATTCAGTTAAATCTTCAAAAATTATATTAGTAGTTCTTTGAAAAGCAGATCTAAGTGTGTTTCTAAATTTATCATATTTTAACATCTTAGACCTTGGCGTATTTTGTCAGAAGGTAAAAATGTTTCCGCTTCGCAATAAAATTTAAATAAATAGATTATTTCTGAACTAAAAACTGATTGTGAAAGGAGATGACATAGGCTTTTAATTTTATTACGCTGTCCGGTGATATTTTTTTATCAATTAAAAACAAACAAACAAAATTATACGATCACACTACTCAAAAAATATTTTTCCATCACACGTCGCAACTGAGAAGTCGGATATATCCTACCGGGTCGCGTAATAAGCACTCCGTCTTGTTCCAGCAGCACTGTAACACGTGTGATCCCGTCGCGACGCGTAGGAGTGTGATCATATAATTTATTATAAAAAAAAATGAAACAATGCAACTTTGTATAAACCACTTATAAAATGTGCAAATCCGACCGGTTTCGGAACAAACGTTCCTTCGTCAGGGAAAGCTTATACTAATTTGACAGTTTAGAACAATGTTTTATTAGGGTAGGGGTGGAGCCGTTGTTAGTTAATAATGTAGATTGGGTGGGTAGGTATTAGTGTAGAGTGGGTGGGTAGGGGAACAAATCCATGATTGGGCTATATGACAATATTTTTTGTTTGTTGATAATAGATTCATTATTTTTAAGGGATTTTTTAATTTCCAAAGCTTCTAAGTTATCTAAACGTTTTCCTTTATGATTAATATGAAGAATATTTATCCCTGTGTTTTTTTCAAAACTATGGTTATTTTCAATGATATGGTTAGCGAACTCAGAAAAATTATTATTATTAAGACACCTTAAATGTTCTTTGATTCTGATTTCAAAATTACGAGTTGTTTTTCCAATATAAATGCTCCACCCCTACCCTAATAAAACATTGTTCTAAACTGTGAAATTAGTATAAGCTTTCCCTGACGAAGGAACGTTTGTTCCGAAACCGGTCGGATTTGCACATTTTATAAGTGTTTTATACAAAGTTGCATTGTTTCATTTTATTATAATGGATAACCACAAAGTAATAGCTACATTCAAAAATATATAATTTTTTTTTTTTTAATAATAAAAAATATCATCAGACAGCAAAATGACCATGATTCAACCATTTTTTGATTCGTAATTTTGCATAATAGCGTAATTTGATCCTGCAATTTTTAATATGACCAAATAACGGTGAATTTACGATGCAGTGAACGCTCGATTAACTCTGAAGTAGTGATCGCGGATCGGCTGCAGTAGGTACCTACCTAATGTGCATTTTGAACGAGTAAAGCGTCACCCCCATGTCATCGCACGCGACTGGGCACAACCATTGATGTGAATTACACAAGGTGAGCACACAAATAGGATACAGGTACACGGATCTGGTGTTCGGTTAATTTGAAAAAGGGGGGTTTAATTTCCTGATTTTTTTTCTGTGAACTTTCGTGGCGTTTTCGACACCAAACATCAATAACCGTTGAGTCATGTTCTGCCACATATGCCACCAAATAATAGGTCGACATAAAACATTATCTATCAAAATGTTCAAAACGTTATTACTATCTTTAATTGCTTATACAGGCTGTCCCAAATTAACGCAAGATTTGAATTACATAGAAAACACAGTTTTTAGTCTTTAGATTGTTATTTTTTTTATTAAATCATAAAGTATATAGGACAGGGTTATTTATGGAATAATCCATCGGGCAAATGGCCTCGACGATTTTGCTGGCACATACACACTCTTTTGTCGAAATTTTCCATGACTATTCTGCATAAATGTGGCTGAATTTCGTTGACGCAGCGTTTAATTTATTGTTTTATTTGTTGTGGGCTTGTTGGCATACTTGTAGACCTTTGACTTCAAATAATCCCATAAAAAGAAATCTAACGGTGTTAAAACACACGATCTAGGGGGGCAATTATGATCACCGAACGGCAGAGTACAAGACCAGAACATGTCTGATGCAGTAATCGATTTGTTTCACTTGCTGTACGGCATTTGGCACAGTCTTGTTGAAACCACATATTGGCCACAATTAACATCATCCAATTTCGGCAGAAAGATCTGTAATTTTTTTAGACAATATTTTTATTTTAACTTTCATTATATTTGAGATATTTTTCAATAATGAAAATACGTTGTTGTATCGTGTAACGCTCCATTTTAACTAATCCCAAACTCTCAGCTGTCAAATTTGTTTTAATTCAGGGTTGCCAACAATTTACTACCCAAATGGCTGCAAATTCAAATCTTGCGTTAATTTTGGGACATGGTATGTCCGTTTGTAATATTAAAATCTGAAATAGCCTATCATCTTTTTAAAAAAAAAATTAATTAAAAAAAAAAATCCAGTTTGATAATGCCCTCAGACAATCAATGCCTTTGATAGTGTCAGTATGATAATGCCTTCAGAATATCAATAAAAAAAATCTTTCATCTGGTTTCAAAAACAGCAAGTATATTAGCATATATAAGCATGCAATATAAGCATATTTATTCTCTAATCTGGCAGATTTTGTAACTATACGAGATTCTATATTGTTGTTAAAAACAGTAAATCCGTGTTTAAACTCCCCTACGCAACTAGGATGTATTTTTACATTTGTAGGCATAATGTCTTGTTTCCCTGTCCCTCAGACCTCGGGCACAATGTGATACGAAATAAGCTTTCAAATTTTATTGTTAAAAAAACACATTATTTTTGTTTTTTTTTTTAATGCAAACATTAAATTACTACCAACTCCTCTCTTTCTTTAGGTCACCAAGTGGTTCGCTACTGGTGACTTAGCAGGTGTGCAAGTGTTCACGGTGTGAGGTTTGTCCGGATCTTGGCGGCGGATGAGTCTGCCCACCAACTGCGTGGTAGTCTGGATCCGGAGAAACTGGTTGAGCGAGATCTTTTGACCTCTCCAGCAGGACTCTCTCGGAACATCGCCTAGCACTGCAGTAGGAGGGATTGATCCGTCACCCCTGGACACACGAACCCCCAGATTCCTACCCACCCCTCAGACCCTTTTCCTTCTCAGAACTTTCTTTACCCCCTTTTCCTAAAAAAACCGCATCCCCAAAGATGAAACAGACGTAGTGGGGAAAAATTCACAGAGTTCAACTTTGGTTTCGTAGAGGTTCACATCTTAATTTTTCTGTGGTTATTTTTTTTTTTTTTACATTAGCTCCACACAGGAGGCACCGAGGAAAACAATTTCCCTAGGGGCCTATGTCATCTTTGAGGATGCTGTGTGGAGGGTTTTTTAAGAGAAAGGAAGGAGAAGTAGATATGGGAAGGAAAATGGTATGAGGGGTGGATAGGAATCCGGAGGTCAGTGTGGCCAGGAGTGACGGACGTATGAATCTATTCCTCACACTGCGGTGCGAGGCGAAGGGTCGGGAGAATCCGGCTGGAGAGGTCAAAATGCCTCCCTCAATCAGTCGCCTCTGATCCAGCTCGCCACGCAGTGGTTGGGTAAACGTATCCGCCACCAAGGCCTAGACAAACCTCAAACAAACCTGGTTAACTTCTAGATTTGAATATAAAGCGTGGTGATTTCTCTTTCTAACACCGTTTAGATCAGACTTTTCTGCACGACAATGAGGGAGTACATCGATTTATATTAGACCTATGTGTGCTGTTGCCAAACCGAACTAATTAGCTAGAGGGGAAAAATTGACAGATTTAAAAAATCTTTTAAATGTAGACACTGCAGAACGATTACGAATTGTGGTCTTTCGCTGGGAGTATGTAATTAACGGTTCCATGCCAACTCAGAATTAAGTCAACTCACCACTCTGAAAAGTCAATAAAAGCTATGACTAAAATAATTTTAAAATAGCCCATAACCCTAACCTAACGTAACCTATTTAACCAATTTTTAGTAATTTTTTTCCATTACTTTAAATGATTTTTTAAAGGAGGTTCTATCATTCGAGTTGTCCGGTCACCGTTGTGGATAAACCATTTAATATCAAAATAATGATATAGGTGAGCGGGAAGCCAACCGTGATATTATTTAGGCTACCACAAAGGCCACCGTATGTTTGCATATTATTTATGCAGCGGGTTGGCGCGTTGAGGGGATATGAGGTAGGAGGTAGGTGGCGAGGATAGTCTGGCAGAAGTGTTTGCATAACATAATGAGACAAGTTATTGGCAGAACGCAGCAGTTTCCGGACGAGAGGGTTAACACTAATGGGTTGTCATCGGCAATGCGTCTGCACTCGCTTTAAATGGGCGCCAGTACATAACAACACAATATATTATATTTTGGGTAATTTTGAGTCCCAACTTCTCTCGTCTGCGGTACGTGGTGAGGCTGAAGGTAGTGTGGAGGGGAAGGAGATGGGAATAGGAAGTTGGGGAAGTACATGGCTTTTCAGATTTGGTCACCAAAACACGGCTAAAGCCGTTTTAAGAAACGTTTCAAATCTAAAAGGTGGCCTTACACCATGGCGATACTGATGTTACCTTCCACTCTAGAACGTTGTGCAAATATACTGTATACTATTTTAAATTAATAAATTGCGAAATAACACAAATCGTTCAAAATAAAATTTACTAGCGAACGCCGGGATTCGAATCCGCTGCCTTGAAGAGCCTTACCATACAATACATAAACCGAATATTTTTTTGTCATACGGCACAATAATCTTAAATGATCGTGGCGGTTGGACTATGACATCCTGATTTTTTGGGTAATTTGAAAGGGATGAAGAAAATGGGGATGTGTAAGGAGAAAAGGGTAAAGAAATAACAACACTAATCTTGTCAATGTGTTTTATCAACTGAATTATAAAGCCGCGACTTCTGGATCCATGTGTGAGCAGAACCACGGAGGTTTCGTAAGTAATAGGTGCAGCAAAATATACGCACGTAAGTAAAAACGTACCTACCCAAGTGGAACGTTTGAGTGGCCCATTTCGGCCCGAAAAATCATTTATGTAATCAAAAGGTATTTTAAATATCTAGAAAACGTTTCTCTTAAACTTAAAAAGTAAAAGATTCCTATGAATTTAATCCTTCCAAAGAAATGGGATACTAGAAGTTTCAGGTTTTCCACTCCCCTTTTCTCATTAGAAAGAAACCCAAATAGCATCCCCGAAATCAGTTCTTGGTTATAATGTTACTGGTAACAATATTCCCTATCAAAATGTTCTTAACAAATAAATGTCCCCGGTTAAAATGCTCCCGGTCAAAATGTTCCTAGTAATAAAGTTCCTTGGCAAAATGTTCGCAATTAGAAACACGTAACATGTCATTATATTGGCACTCAATGTAAGCCTAAGCATATTAGCAGACTCACACGTCATAACCTAACCTAACCTGATGACTATTGACTATGAACATTTTGACAGGGGACGTTTTGACTGGGGACATTTTAGTAGAGAACATTTTAACTGGGGACATTCTACTGGGAACATTTTCACGGGAATATTATTTATTACCAGGAACATTATACCAGCCACGCCCAAAATCAGATGCCTCGTGCGTGGAGTTCAAATAAGAATACAATTTTTTAAGTCTCCCACCTAAACCACGTATTCGAATTGAAATCCTTGTTCTTAACTTTATTGAATGAATAGAATGAAGTACCTACCTACGTTGAGTAACTAAAAGCCTTATTAGTAAGTAGGTACCTAAGTATTTTTTTTGCAAATACTAATTAACTGTATGGTTAATACAATGCCTCTATACAACGATACCCTTCAAAAGCAGACTAAACAAGCTTCGGGCATACATTCGTACCGCAGCTCACTCTAATACAGGGGTGGGGAAATTGCGGCTCCAGAGGAAATTTAATGCGACCGCAATAAAAATAACATTCAGAAA
Organism: Limnephilus rhombicus; assembly: GCA_929108145.2. Classification (NCBI taxonomy): domain Eukaryota; kingdom Metazoa; phylum Arthropoda; class Insecta; order Trichoptera; family Limnephilidae; genus Limnephilus; species Limnephilus rhombicus. Next base: position 50,535,520 of record OV815280.1, on the reverse strand, counting down.
ATTAGAAAGGTTTTCTTCACGTTGTGTCAAATACATATTTAAGTTAGTTAATAGTTAATTTTTGTTCATTTGGACATTCTATCCATTTAGATATTTATCCATTTGGACATTTTATCTATTTAGATATTTATCCATTTGGACTATGCCCAATGAGACAGGAGTATCACTAAAAGATAAGATCAAAAGTTCACGCATTCGTGGTAGCCTGGGTGTCACAGACATAAATAGTAAGCTGGAAGAACGACAGTTGAGATGGTATGGACACATAAGACTGAGACCATCAGACCACACAGTGAGGCAGGCAATGTCTATGGAGCTTCACCGACAGTCATCCAGAGGAAGACCGAAGAACTCCTGGATGACTCAATGTTTCAAAATTCTTCAGAGAAACGGCCTGGATGAAGGCGATACCCAGAACAGAAGATATTACAACCTGAGAACGAGAAGAGCCGACCCCAACAGCCTACCTAGGCAATGAGTTGGGACAGCGCAAGGAAGAAGAAGAAGGACTATGCCCAATGAGACAAATAGCAATTTTCCTACGTTTTTGGAATTATTTTAAGTTTGTGGATTCTGGATTCCTACGCAAAATCACTCTCAAGTTAAAACCAGTATTGTGTTCTGGACCTAACTTGATTAGAGTTGTTAACCATTCTCGCGTTCCGAATGTAATAATAAATTTCTAATTACGGACTCATTTGACATCATATTAATTACAAATATTAATAAATTAACAAATAAATACTCGCAACAGATAAAAAAAACTCTGCTAACTTTTCTAATCTATAGCTACTATTTATGGGTCCGTATACCTAGTGAATAGTATCTTTTAAATAAATAAATCGTCTTTAATAAATCGAAAATATACGTTACCGTACGGATAATTTATGAGAAGGATGGTGAAATAGGTACTTATACAACAACATAAAGGTTAAATTTATATTATTATGTAAGAATATCCCCCACCCCACCTTTAATCATATTTGTTTTTCTGTATACATATAATAAGAATTTAATGCGAATCTGCATACAACAATGTAACATGTATTTATTTTAATAAAATATGAATAACTTGTTTTTTTACAATAAGATTAAACATCCAAATGGCCACCGAAAGGAATAAAAGTTCCCCACCCCTGCTCTGATCGATCAGGTATTACAGGACACGCGACATAACTTGAGTGTACCCCACGTGTACACTATCCCTGTGAAGAGAACGTGTAGTGACGTACCATTCTGCAATGACTATGTTAAAGGTAATTGGCCAAGACTATTAATAGATAAGCGCTCACCCGTGAAAATCACGGGATATTATAGTATTTTAGTAAATCAAGTTAGTTATTAAATAACGCTTTCTTGAAAATGGGTAAAAGTGCAGACTCCTGAATCGCGAAATGAATGACTTTACTTGTAAAATTAATTATGACTTTACTTGTAAAATAATGACTTTACTTGTAAAGTAGATTCTCACGGCCAAAAGTATTAAAGTGATTTATTTTTGGGGTATCGTGCCGTGTTGCGCTACCTTCTCCTATAGCTAAAGTTTCGGACAGCATTTCAGTATCCATCGTCAACACGGTATCGCATATACATACATAATCAAACTCCATCACAAATGTCGATTATACATCTACCCCAATGATGAACACTGTAGTGCTAACCGAAACATTGGCTAAAGGAGGAGGTAGCTAGCGCAACACGGTATAATACCCCACAAATAAATCATTATAATACCAATACCTATTTAAAGTTTGTCTAAGAGCAGCTTGTAAAACAATGCCATTAAATATAAATGGCATATTGTTTGGTAGATAAATGATTCTAGATCTCCATTTTTAATTCTGTTTCTGGAGCAAAAGACTTACCAGGAATTGAGTTGGCAAGGCAGATTGTGAGTTCCATTGGCATTAGTATAATACTGAAATGTGTACTAATATTGAAATGAAAACTTCAACCAAATATCTAGGTATCACTATTGACCAAAGTCTAAAATGGATACCGAATATAACCTTTCTTAAGGCTCTGCAACCGGGCCCGAAAAGAAGAAGATGGAGAGATACGAAATTACGAATGTTAGAGGAGAGCGCTAACATTTACAGCGACAGAATCGGTGCGAAAATTGCGAAAATGTTTAATAAAACACGACTCGTTTAAAATAGAGCAAAAATCTCGCGGGCATTATCTTAAACAGCATTTACAGAAACACTGTGAATTTTTTCATACATATAACTTGTAAAATAACTGAAACAAACGTGTTAATAATAATTTTTGGAGCATACTTTGCGATTTTCTTCTATCGAGGGAATTTTATATAATTTGCGTTTCCGCGCGGGCAAAGTCTAGATATTATCTTTAAGAACATATATATTTTTTAAGAGCTTTAAAACTTACCGTGTTTAAGGGAAATATGTATAAATCGGTACAAATCCGGGTTGCGGGCCCTTAAAAACACAGAATTGACCTATATTTTTAGCTGTTTGAGACACATTCTAAATAAAGAACTACTGAGAATGACGTACTTCGCTTTCTGTCAATCCATAATCCAATATGGTATAATAGGATGGGGTGGCGCCTATAAAACTCACACACAATCTCTTTACATTGCGCAAAAACTAATAATTAAAATAATATTAAAAAAATCATTTTTATATCCATCTGAACTCATATTTAAAGAATTTAAAGTCAGAAAATTAAATACTCTCTTCCTGTATCACTTAACCTTACAAGTTTACAAAGAGGATATCCTAAACAAAACCATCCCATTCAAAAACACAGCAAATTTCAGGCAAAAATACACGCTACCAATTACCATTTGTAAAAAAACTTTGGGTCAACAAAACTACAAATACTTGGGAACAAATTTCTTTAATAAATTACCAGAAAATATAAGATCACCTAAAGACAGTGTTATGTTCGCACATAAGACAAAACAGTTAAAGAAGCGTCGCCTCTCCCACAGGTTGACAATCAAGTGTTCCTGTCGATGGATTCGCAAATTATCGTAATGGCGCGACCATCTCCATACAATACCGGAGAAAGAAAGCTATAAAAGGGCTAACGCACTTAAATTCGCTCTCTTTCCTTCCGCCTAGCTCATACTAGTAACATCGTGTACCTAGTTCTCGCCCGAGGCGATAGTCTCGCGGGCACCCCGTTTGGGTAACCTGAGACAATGGCGTTGGTACAATAAGTGACTGTGATCCTGGAGCAGCATGTCCATCTTTGCCCTGGTTGAATGCTGGCCCGCGATGTCCAGCGACTGATTCCTGTCTCCGGCTAAGGACTCTGCCCGGCAGGCATGAGCTTAGCCGGCCCCTTCCACCGCACAATCCCTCAAGAGGACCAAGGTAGTCTCCTAATTATAACTGTAGATATTCGAGCCATTAACTTCCAGTTTAGTATCATTTCAAGTACCTATCTTCCGTTCTAAAAGCTATCATTTAGGTCTTAAATCGTAATGTCCTATTGTACAAATTGAACCCCTTTATTGTAATAAATATGCTATGTAAAACCGACTTTCAATTACATTCATTCATCTTGTCAAGAGTGCACGAACCTAACCCTGAGACGAGTCCATGTGAGATGTGAGAGGTACGTAGTAAGGCGTTCGAGCCGCTCACCGTACAGACTGTATTCACAATCATACATTACACTGGCGCTTGAACACTTTACAAGAAATGAATAATGTTATTGAAAAATGAATATATATTTCTTTATAATATGCTAGAAAATTGTGGTTGTATTGTGTTTTAAAAAGATAAATGTAAAATGTCTTAATAAGTTCGTTTAAATTAAGCCAAACATATTCAAAATATAGTTATTCAGTTGACGCGGGAACAATGTACAGATTCTAGGGCGAGTCCATTGTTGATTTGAAATAGTGATGCAAATAAACCATAAATCGGGTTAAATACTAATTCAAAACAGTTATTTGTGTAATTTTGATAAAATTAACGAGAACAATTCTATTACAACATAATTAAATACGGTTATTTGAATAAAATAGTTCCAAAATACAGCGGCGTAATTGAATTGGACCCGTCCAAGTCAGAATATTTCGGTAGAAGCACGAAAGAAATAACTCGTAAATTTGCCGCGAAAACAATATAAAAGAAGTTTTAAATTTCAATACATTTTAAAATGCATATTTCGTTGTGAAAATATTAATAACTCTTCTTGTTATTTCAAAACTAATTAATAGGTAATTAACTAAATATAATTCCTAGTGTTGAAAGTGAATTTAGTTATCCCGCGCCAAAAACGAAATCGTCATGTAGGTATTCAAATTGGCAAACGGTCAGCAAGTCGAAACAGAACGAAGACGCGTGCAAGCGGTAGCAATAGAATTGTATAGATTGGTCACCGTAAATAATAAAGTCCATAAGAATTGAGCCCACGGAATAAAAACAAAAAAAGAAATAAAAGACAAATGAATACATTTTATTAAGAAATACAAAAGATTTAAAATAAAATAAATTTCAAATGAAAAAAATTATTATATTGTTTCAAACAATGCATTAGAAACTACCGTTAAATTATTTTAAAAAGAATTGCACGAAAAAATAAGAAAAACATAATTTATATTCTGTAATAATAAATTGAAAGCAAAATAAATAGGAAATGAATAATAATAATCCTTGTAAATTACAAAGAATAACAAAAAATTAAATGTTAAACTGTTTAGAAAGAGAAATGTTCTATATGCGTTAAAATTAATAGGAGGTCCTCTCTAGTAATAGCCACGGAATTCCTTCCGTGTTCGAACACGCGTGATACTCGTGATAGGTACTTTACGGGCTAGTCCAAGTTTTGCATTTTTTCGAAGCGCGTCGCGTGCACAGAACACAAAATCCAATGAATATTAAAGTGTGAGGTAAAATTTGTCGGGAATAATTTTTGAATTCTTATTAGATTAAAACGAAACATTGTTAAATGAATTTTTACATTATCAAGGAAGTGAAATAGTTTTAAATGCTTGAGTTAATTACGGAATGAAAATTTTATAAATTTTTTTTTTTTTTACTCTTTCCTGGTAGCATGTCTAGTATTGTTGGATAATAATAGATCTAGAGAATTGAAAATGCTTAAGAGGATAGTACACATTGAGATTTAAAAAGAAAATATGCAGTTCATGAATAATATGGTTTCAAATTCGAGTGAAAATTGGAAATAAATTAAAATAGTGACTTGTATAAAATCGTGTATATGATAAAAGTTAATAACTTGACGGTATCACCTGACTAACGTATCTTGGAATTTAGATGTAGTCCAAAAAAAAAAAAATACAGTCTAACAAGCATACCTACGGCAAGTTATATAAAATCATGATCCTTTAACAGCGACTTTTTTACATAGAGATCTATTAGACTATGGAAGGCAGATGCGACCCATAATTTAACCTCTGTGTGATTAAGTATGCTCGCGCAGTCGTATATCTCTGGAATCCAAACTCTGTTGTGGAGACGATTTTAATCTCAGAAACCGCTTAGCCCGGACAAGGAAGATTGCGAACGTAAAAACCCCTCCCTAATACAAGTTAAAGAGAAAAACATATATAAACATATGTATATTTCCAAAATATTGCTTGACGTTATTATTTAGAAACTAATTTTCCTATAAAAATAAAATAATAGTGGAAAAAAAGTTAAGAACAGATTTCAACTAGTAAGATCATGTGGTAGAGAAAAAAAAATCAAATCAAACTGGTTTTTTAGTTGCAATGTTTTTTTTGGTGGAATAAATCAGAAACCACAAAGAAAATTGTAGTTGAAATACCCAAGTTGTAAAATCATTATCATTTTGAAGGCTAATCTTATATATCATGAAAAAAAATAGTGATGGTAAGTAAGGCGGATGCGAAATTTACTGTCACAATTCAATATATAAGACAAGCCCGGGTGTAATTAATTGAAAAGTAATCTGAGATTGTACATCAATCAAGTGCCGTAATAGACCCCAAAACAAGTTGAACAATATTGCAAAACACATATATGAAAATATATATGTATTCCCACGAATTTTTATTTTAAAAAGAGGAAAAAGTTGAAAACAGAATAGTTGAAAGATTTTAAATAATGAAAAGTAAATAAATACTAGAGAATTTAAATTTAACGGAAGTAATAAAAAGTAATAGGAAAAGGTTAAAATTTTAATTAATTACAAATTAAAAGTTAAAATTCGTTCATGAGACATAGAAAGTAGAGAAAAGTTTGAGAAATAACGAATGCACGCGCGTTATGCATAACAGCAGACATAAGTACCTACGCAGTAACAGATGGCCCGGCTAGGAAAGAAATTTTGTATATGAGAGAATACGGTACCTATGTAAAGCGTTGTAGAAAACGGCAAAAATTCAGAAAAGGTATAATTTGTATTGAGAATTTTTTTGTAGAAAAATAATTAAATTCTTGTATAGTTAGTTCCTTTTGGCTCTCTTAGTGATTCTAATATTAATTATTTGAGAGTTAAGAATGTTGATTTAATCTGAGATCAGAGTAGCTAACTGAAATCGGGTTGAAAAAAAACAGGAGAGAGTGCAATTGAACAGCTATTACGAAATAAACAGATTTCGGTCAGGAAAATATTTTTTTTTGGAGTTTTGGAAGTTTAAAATAAACATTTTTCATATGAAAATAATAAAGAATTAAATTAAAATGATACGTTTCTCATTCGTATAATAATAAAAAATAAAGATCATACCTGGTTTGAAGAAAAAAAGGGAAGTAGGAATACTTGACTAATGTGGTTTGCTATTAAAAAAGGCGGGAAGGAAAGAAAAACAAAAATTTTGTATATAAAGGTAACCATTTTTGTATGAGATTATTATAAATAAACTATACTATAAATGTTATGTATATTATTGTATATAAAGGTAACCATTTTTGTATGAGATTATTATAAATAAACTATACTATAAATGTTATGTATATTATTGTATATAAAGGTAACCATTTTTGTATGAGATTATTATAAATAAACTATACTATAAATGTTATGTATATTATTGTATATAAAGGTAACCATTTTTGTATGAGATTATTATAAATAAACTATACTATAAATGTTATGTATATTATTGTATATAAAGGTAACCATTTTTGTATGAGATTATTATAAATAAACTATACTATAAATGTTATGTATATAATTGTAAATAAAGGTAACCCATTTTGTGTAAATATTTATGTATATAAATTTTCGGTGTTGTTTATAGAATAGGTATATCTCTCTTTAAATTTCTTTTTCAATAAAAGTTGTGACAAATAATACAATACGTCGAAAAGTAAACAAGAAATCGAACAAATAAGTACGAAAATAAATTTTCAAATAAAGTCAGATTGTAAAAAATAAATTGAATTTGAAAAAAGGTAGAGAGATTCTGCATAGTTATAACAATTGTCCTGAGCTAGTATTGAAAAATAAAATGTTGAATAATTCAGTTAAAAAATAAAACTAAGTCTCTTGTAACGATGCGGAAGTAAAAAGGCCTTCGTTAATAAAAGCTGTTTAACACAAAACGGAATATGTTTTACATATTAAATAAATAAAAGTAATAAAAATAAATGTTTTTAATATTTTGTCAAATAGATAAACAATTTAGCAAGAACGAAATAAAGAAAGAATAAATCACGAGCATCCGTAAAGATTAATTGGTGACATTCGTAGAGATTTTTTAGTGTCCATTTTAAAAAAAATAGAAAAGTAGTACACGAATTTAAAACAAAAAAGATAATCATTTCTTACTTAAGTTTAAATGAAAGGGATTTTTAATGAATAAAGTTTTATTCTTCTTGACTTGTGTTACAAAAAAGACAACGTGGATCGTTGTTCGGAAATTATATTGTGCTTTGCGCAGATATTGAGTTCTAAGTGAGCTCAAGAAATGTAATACGGGTACGGGTACCAGCGTATACATTTCTAGTTTCAAAACGTTATAGGAAAGTCTTCCTTAGAATTAAGACAAGTGGGGTTGCCAAGAGAGTAATCTTGGGCAATAAAAAAAAAAAAGAGAAAATTTGTAATACAAGAAGAGATACGAAATTTTTTTTAACACTTCCAAGTGAGTTTTGAGTAATAGTCGAATAATGAAATTTAAATACTTAGTTTGGGTCTAACTAGTTATTCGCCGCCCGTAGTTGGTCGCCCAAAGTTAGAAAGGAACAGAAACATGTATTTACATATTTTAAATAAAACAAAGTTAACATTGTAAGGAAACAACGTAAAGAAAACAAAACATAGATATTGAAAAGGGAATATTACATTGAGATGTATTGTGAGGTCAAAAGGTCCGTGACGTCACAATAGAAGGAGTATTAATTGGACTTAATGTTGTATTATATTGAAATTGAAGCAAAAAAATTATGTCAAGTTATGAGAATAAGTTTAAAATTCCTGTCAAATAATCTTTAATAAGGAAGTTATACTAATTAAAAGGAATTTGGAATAAAAAATTAAGAAACAGAAAGAAAAGAAGTTCTTGCTAGCAAATTCAATTATAATATAGCGTTCAAATGTATATAATTGTATATATCTTTTTGTTGTTAATTTAAATGTTTTTATCTCTCTGATTTGCTTTCAAACAAATAAAGTCGTTCAGTTAACTAACTAATATTTGATTTGGAAAATAAAAGTTTTTTAATATTTTGATTGATTGAAGTTTAATAATAAATTTCTGTATAACCTGTGGAGTTATCCTGGGGTTAGTGTTGGAACATGTAAGTGTTTTTGAATCGGGTATGTACCCACCCTAATTGGGAATACAGAGAGGTAAAATAAACTTTGGTTGTTTAGAGTATTTGAAAGAATAAAACATAAACAGGTTCGAAAAATTGAGATTTGTATTAAAATCTAAGTTCATGGAAATTTTGTAATGAAGAGAAAGTGAATTGGTATTAGTGTTCAAATCTTAATAAAATTACTGGAAATAATTGAGTTTGGTAATAAAAAGTTGAATTTAATTAAAAACATAATCAAGATTTTTTTTTTAAAAGAAAATAAATTTTAAAATAAAAAAAATTGAAGTTTCGTTAGCAAATTCAGTAATGATTAAAAATTGAAATGTATATAAATTGTTAGCTTGTAAGATTGAAATGTTATAACATGAAAACACGCGAATTGGATACTTCGGTATTTAAGCGACGAAAGTCAACGTGTAATTCACCGTATATCGGTGTTGTTGTAAAAAAAAGTCTGTGTTATTGAAATTTAAAGCGTATTCGGTTGGAGATGAAGTTAAACAACTTAGAGAGAATATATATTATATTGAAAACTATCATAGATCTTAATTTTCTAGTGATGTTCTGTTTTTTTTGGTTATTTGTTTTATATATGTGTCTGTTAAGCGCAATCATTGAAAAGGATTACTATGTGTTCGAAGGCGTTTTCATTTGATTTGGTCAGTAAGACAGGGTCATTGTTTTTTAACATGACGTGAGGAAGGTGTGTGTCACCTTATTGTTTACGCCGAGCACAATCATTGGAAAGGGAGTTTCCTGTGGATTGGTTAGTGAGGCAAGATCATTGTTCTTTAACATGATAGTGTATGCATACAAGGGATTGGATCTCTATAAAAATGATAGGATTTAAAGTATAGCCTTAGAATTATACCTACGTTACAGGATTTAATATATGCCTTATAATTATATTATAAACATGATAGGATCCGTATAGCCTCATAATTATACCCATTGTAAACTATGAAAACAGAACTGAAGATGGCTTAAGAGAAATTCATCAATAAAGTAATAGGGAATAAATCGCAAGTTACAATAACACAGCAAATTTAAAAAATACTACTCTAGTTGGTGCATGTATTGTATTGTAACCTTTTAGTTTAGGTTGTAAAATGCGAATATGTATCAATTTCGATTGATTACATGACATTAAGTCGGCATTAAATGTCCATTTAATGGGCGAGAGAAAAAAAAATGTAAATAAAAAGTGTAAATATTCAAGAGGTTCATGTCTTGTATTGTCCTCTACACAAGGTGTAAAATGCGAATATGTATCAATTTCGATTGATTACATGACGTTTAGTCAGCATAAATTTTTGAAATTTTTTTTATTATTTTTATTATTTTTATTAAACATTACATAATGAATATAACTGATAAATGATTGGTATTGACATAAAAATTTATGTAAAATGCGAAGGAATTGACCTCGGTTGTTCAGAAAAAAATGAAATCGCATTAAAATATCCATTGAATGGATAAGAAAATAAAATAATGAATATAACTGACGATTGGTATTGGCATAAAAATTTATGTAAAATGCGAAGGAATTGACCTCGGTTGTTCAGAAAAAAATGAAATCGCATTAAAATATCCATTGAATGGATAAGATAAAAGAATAATGTATATAATTGGAACAGGATTCATTTCAGCAAAGTTTTTTTAAAATTATTGCGAGGAAGAAGGTGATGATTTGCTGCTACAGCAAATAATTTAACAGTTTATGTTAAAAAATTTGGAAGATCAGCGTGTTTTGTATCGCGAGAGTAGCGTGTTTTGTATCGCAAAGGAGAAAAGGGAAAGGTACAAGTTCTTTTGCAATAGGGTTGTTTAGCTTGGCTCACAGGTAGATAAATTCGTTCTTGGCTCAGTAGGTAGGGAGTGTTAAATTAGTTGTGATAATGACAACTCTATGTCTTATAACCTACAGCACATCCAGAAATGTCTGCAAGAAACGAGAAAATATCTTCAGGGTACAAGGAACAATTTTTCAATAGAACTTAAATGGAAACTTACGATGACACAAATTAGAATGGATACTTCTTCAAGAAATCAATATGAATACTTTTGCACCATAAATAAAATTACTTCTTCAAAGAATTAAAGGAACACTCTTCAACAGTCCTGCAAATTCAATAATGCTGCGTTTACAACATACCACATTTTTGGTAAATGCCCAAGTCAAGCCAGAATAGACCTGACAATCTTCTTACATTATATTGGACAGAGAAGGCAGTGTTATGTTCGCACATAAGACAAAACAGTTAAAGAAGCGTCGCCTCTCCCACAGGTTGACAATCAAGTGTTCCTGTCGATGGATTCGCAAATTATCGTAATGGCGCGACCATCTCCATACAATACCGGAGAAAGAAAGCTATAAAAGGGCTAACGCACTTAAATTCGCTCTCTTTCCTTCCGCCTAGCTCATACTAGTAACATCGTGTACCTAGTTCTCGCCCGAGGCGATAGTCTCGCGGGCACCCCGTTTGGGTAACCTGAGACAATGGCGTTGGTACAATAAGTGACTGTGATCCTGGAGCAGCATGTCCATCTTTGCCCTGGTTGAATGCTGGCCCGCGATGTCCAGCGACTGATTCCTGTCTCCGGCTAAGGACTCTGCCCGGCAGGCATGAGCTTAGCCGGCCCCTTCCACCGCACAATCCCTCAAGAGGACCAAGGTAGTCTCCTAATTATAACTGTAGATATTCGAGCCATTAACTTCCAGTTTAGTATCATTTCAAGTACCTATCTTCCGTTCTAAAAGCTATCATTTAGGTCTTAAATCGTAATGTCCTATTGTACAAATTGAACCCCTTTATTGTAATAAATATGCTATGTAAAACCGACTTTCAATTACATTCATTCATCTTGTCAAGAGTGCACGAACCTAACCCTGAGACGAGTCCATGTGAGATGTGAGAGGTACGTAGTAAGGCGTTCGAGCCGCTCACCGTACAGACTGTATTCACAATCATACATTACAACAGTTTCAAAAATTTCAAAACACAATTAAAAAAATATACCGAATACCTTAACTAAATATAACTGATATATTAACTAATATATATATATATATATATATAAGTATATATATATATATATATATACTTATATATATATATATATATATACTTATATATATATATATATAGGGTTATAACAGGACGTACCCGAGGGATTTTAACCAGCGATTCCTGAGCATATTTTTAGTAAAAAATGTTAACGAAATTTTTGTCTCCGGTGACTTTTTTTAAGACATTTTTTTTATTTAAAAAAAAAAAATTCTTCAAATTCAAACAAAAAAAAATTCTTCCGCTTGTTATCATTGTTCACTCAGCCGAGTAACCGACCAACCCCTCACCCCGGCTCTAACTGTCCAACATCTACCATTTTTTAATGTGTTTGTAGAAAAAATAAATAAAAAAATCATCAAAAATATCACCGGAGACCAAAATTTCGTTTACATTTTTTACTGCAAATAATGTCAGGAATCAATGGTTAAAATCACTCGGGTACGTCCTGTTATACCCTGTATATACATATGTTTCTCTTATTCTTAATATAAACTAAATTTCAAAAAAAACAAAAACAAAAAATCAAAATAACCAAACAAATAATACTTCCTCCCGTACACACAAGCATTTGCTAATTATGGGAACATATTTAAAAAAAATATGTATATTTGTATTAATAATAATTGTATTAAGTTTTTTATATACTTTCATTATATTTATGTATCTATTGTATGTATTGTACCAAAAAAATAATTTTCAATAAAAAAAATAAAAAAAAAACTAGTTGTTAAAAACCCGCTCCGCAGGTTTTTCTGCTAGGCCCTGCGGGCGGCTTTTGGTTCGGCTTCGCCCAGTTAGTGTTGGTGTCCATTTTATAGATCCAATACGAACTGATTCCAAAAACAGCCCGTTCCTCGGATCCACTGTAGCTAGTCACCGGGACAAAGTAACCGAGACAGAGCAATGACGTCATATGTAATATATAGCTACTTGATACAACATGTATTACCGTCAATCTTTTGATATCCGGAGAAATACCACATATTCACAAATTCGTAGCAGTTATACCTAGGCGGGAGACGTTCCCGTCCGACCTGTTGACGGAAGTAGCGACATCTGGTGTCTAATTTTTGAATTCGAAACCGAATTACAACCGTAGTTTTGTGTGAAATTGATGTTATTTGTGGCGCGGCACGTATGGCGTGGCGTCCGACATGCACTCGTACCGGGGTTAACCACGCAAACGCTACGGTATTAATAACGTTCGATGCGCGGGAATGCACTCCGAACGCATCAAACGCAATTATTGGTTGTAGCGTCTCTCAAGATGAAAAAAGGTAAATCAATTGACAAAAAATACTGCAACGTAGTTCTAAAAGGCAGTTTTTAATATAGGTAGGTACCTCATGCTAAGAAGTAATCTATATATCTTCTTTATCTAAACAAACTATAAAGAATAATGTCTGTGGCGCGTGGCTTGGTTTGTTTTTTTATAATAAATATACAAATTTATTCTAAGATTGATTAAATTTTACACAAATGACTTTCAAAACGAGATTAATGTGACTGTCTACATGAGATTTCGAAAAACCAGCTCATCTCCGTTTCTACCTCTTAAAGCAGAAGTATACTCTACACTTGACGTTCAAAATAAGAGGAAAATTACTGTCTACATCTGATTTTTAAAAAATCGGGGACTCCAGTTAGAATTAAATAAAGAAGAGTGTCCCGGGTTGCGTGGCTATGTTTTTTTTACAAAAATCTATTGAAATTGATGAAATTTTGCACACTTGAAAACAAGAGAAAGATCACTGTCCTTATGAGATTTCAAAAAACCACCCGGCATCCCCGTTTCCCACTCCTTAAAGCAAAATTTTCATATTAATTCTTAACGAAATTCTGTACACTTCAAAATAAAAGGAACATTACTGTCTGCAGAAAAATTCTGCCGGGCAACGCCGGGTACTTCAGCTAGTGTGCAATATTTCCCCCATTTCCTACTTACCGCACCTACAAAGACTGCAGGGTAATTAAGTTATTAGATATTATCAAGTGACAAAGTAATAAGCCTTCTAGCTTTCGACTAACTGCGCCATATAGTTCGTAGAAATTTTGCCTATGGTGCACTGCAACGTGAAGTTTGCAAGTACTTTTTTTAAGAAATTAAACACTCCCGGGTTACGAATAACCTGAGAATGTATGAATTTCTCCTTCTACCATTATTATAAGCTGAAAATGATGTGTGTACGATGGTGGAGGACTTAATTAGCAAAGGGTTGAACCCGTGAAATTCTCGCCTACGGCCCTGCGTACATGGAAATACATACAAGCTACATGACTGGAACGCAACCACAAGTAGCACACCGATAGGCAACTTTTTAATGTTGGTTTCCGTACAAAGAACTTGATCATTTTTTCATGTGCAATCATGGAATTAATACGATGTCAAGCGACTTTAGCAACGAAGACAATATTTTTCTTCATTAAAAGCATAAAAAACGATCTAACAGCAGATTTTGGGTTCACCCACAGAACGAATTAAACAAACATTGGGCATTCATCACCGCCAAGGAACTATAAGATAATGATGTCAAATTGACTTTTTTTCCAATCGCAACCCAACGCTTTCACCGCTAAATCCTTTTTTACGTATTTCGGTAAATTTTAGTTACAAAACATAAATATTTTACCACCTTCAGAACAAATATATCATTAAAATCATGTTCGGAAGTCAATTCTGTCAAACGAGCAGTAGATGCGAATGCAACTCGCGTTGCGCGCGTAACATTAGCAAAATAGTATGGCGGATACTCACGGATACTCACGAGGATTAACTTGGCGTATATGCAACGCGCACCAAACTCGAGTCGCTTGAAAGTATCTCCGTGTACGAATGGAGTACTAAATAGTCACTTTACAAAAGCAAGCCTTTTCTTATAGTTTTGGGAAATAAAATGAAATTGGCAATTCTTGACCGGTTTTAAGCACCATGTTAACAATATAATCTGAATGCACTAAACATGATTACCGGGTCATTTCAATAAAACAATACAAATAAAATAACAATCATTTATCGGCAGTGCGGTCATTCCGGTACGAATGTATTGTTTTCCTAGATTAGTATATTCGATTTCATTATATTACTAGGTTACTGAAATGATTGATAATAAAGTACAAATTTATTTTTAATTTTTAACTTTATGCGTAAAATCTCAAATTATAATATTGGAGCCAATATCTTTTTCTGATTCTTCTGCCTCCAGATTTTCGATTGAGTTTCGCTAATATTGTCTTCATTTAATTAAAAAAGTACACAATTGTTCAAATTAATAATAAAATCCCTTCTTCAATAATAAACGGTAAAACTGCTTTGTGGCATAATTTTAAATAAATAATAAGCAATTGTGAAAACAGTGGTTTAACTGAAGTATTTCATTATTATTTAATCACTGAATAAAAAGTTAAAAATATTAATACACGTAAACGAAACATGAAACAGAACAAGACATAGAAAATAAAAAGGTAACTGTCGCAACTGGGGATAGAAATCAGGACCTCTGTTTAGAAGGGACAATGCTCTAACCACCGGGCTATTGAGAATCCGATTATTTTTCGTCATTTTTATCACTAGTTAAAATCCTTTTGGTACTTGCTGTTACTACCTATTTTCTGATTAAATAAAAACGAATCGCCGAAATTTATGTACGCGCATAACTTCCGAACGACTGCACCAAATTGTATATTTTTTTTGTGATCGTCATTTTCAGGACAAGGTTTGTATAAAACTACTGGTGAGCTCTTGCATTATGAAATTTGTATAAAAAAATGCAATAAGTGGCACGCAAGCTGTTTGAAAACTGAATTTATGGAATTCGGGAGTGGGGAGGGGGGAGGGGAAGAAGGGAGGTGTAGAAGGGGGGGAGAGGGAGGGGGAGGGAAGGATGGGGGGGACGGGGAACACGGGAGGGGGGTTCGTGGGATTGGGGAAGGGTGGAGTGGAGTAGGGAGAAGGAAGGTGGAGGAGGTGGAGTGGGAACGCGAGAGGGGAAGGGGACGCGGGAGAGATAGGGGAGGCGGGAGGGAAACTTGACGAATGGGAAAGGACACGCAGGGAGAAACCATTTCTTTATTAAATGGCATAGCAACGCATGCCGAGTACCAGCTAGTATTCATATAAAGTAATACGAAAAACTTACCAATTGTTTAATTAACCAGGTACGAAGTTATTCATATGTAGTCTTAAAAAACCCAATAAGGATGAGGAGATTATAGTTGTTGCTTACCTGAAAAAAAGAAAAAAAAATGTTTAGATAAAATTTGTATCACAAAAGGCACACAGGAGTTAAATATAACCTGAACAACAATTCTATTCGAGAGGCGGATGCGGGTACCGTCGCCTCGGGAACTATTTATTGGGTAATCAATACCTCTGTTATATGTCACCCCAAGTGGTTCGCTACTTAGCAGGGATGCTCGGGTTCATCGGGTGAGGTTTATCTTGGTCTTGGCGACGGATGCGTCTGCCTTTTGCGTGGCACGCCGGATTGAGAGAGATTGGTTTAGGAAGACCTTTTGACCTCTCCAGCCTGACCCATCCCTTCGGATCGCAGTTGGAGGGATGGATTCATACGTCCGTCACCCCTGGATACACTGACCCTCAGATTCCTACCCACCCCTCATATTTTTTCTTTTTCAGAACTTTCTCTCTTCCCTTTCCTTAAAATGAACTACCACACAGCATCCCCTAAGATACGTACGATAATTGCGCCTCATAAAAACGATCAACTGTCAGATACAAACGAAATGGCAACTTTAAAGGTGATCTTAGAACCTTGAAAAATAAATGGAAGCTCTAAGAACTTGGTGTTGGAACTATACCATACAACTGTATACGGAAATACAACAAAAATGGCTTTAAAAAATTATTTTGGTTTTGGAAATAAACAAAAGAAATTTTGCATTTCAAGGTTAATTTTTTAAACAAATGTCAATTAGAACCTTGTTCAATCGAGGTGACGATGTTTTATAGAAGTTTTCTATTTTAAGAAATCAATTATATATTTCATGTTTGAATTTAATCAGTGTTCCTAATTGTCTAAAGCGTATCTGATAATGTATTGTATAATTTGATGCTATATACTATATTTTATTGGGTATAAACTATACAACGTCTAAATATTAAGGCGATCCAATAGTCCAGGAAAAGGTCGAAATCGGAAATCACGCCCCTTTATGGGAGGAGTTAAAAAATACTTGAGAAAAATACTTGGAGGAGTTAAAAAAAAGTTGGAAAAGGTATTGATTTTTTTTACAGGTTGATTTCGTAAAGACCTGTAAAAAACATTAACTCCATTTTTACGCATTGTTTATTGTAATAAAACGGAAATTTAAAATTGATTTCACGAAACCAGAGCCGCAGAGCCTGTTCCCCGCTACGGCCGGGGGCGGACTGACTGAAAATGGGTGTGGCGAGTCAGTAGGTCTTCGGTGGACGGTATAAGGTTTACTTTGAAAAACCAAATTCGTCGACTAGCGGCCGTATTGTAAAATAACAACGCGAAAATGCTTATTTTATTTTACTTTGAGTTCGGGGAGAAATATCAATTTTTGCGATTATTATAAAATAAACTGAATTTGTCACAATATACAATAAAACCATATCCGAAAAGGCGTTTATAAATAGGAGAGTTTGGACTTGAAAGTGTTTTTATAGGCTTATTAAAAGACTTATAAAAAAATTGACCGACATTTTTAAGGGTCAAGGTATGTTCTACACGCAGTATTGAATTAAATAATCTATAATACTTCTAAGCGATCCAATTTTCAATTATTTAGAATAATTTACAATATTATTTTTTAGTATGGCTTCATCTTAATTGGTTTAACTGAACAATGTCTACCAAAAAAAGACAACAAGAAAAATAACATAAAAGCGCCCCGACTCCGTTAAGCACCCCATAGCATAGCCTCATTATAATAGTGCAGCCAGCGATGTTGCAGGCTGCAGTTCCGCGGGCAACTGCATACTGCACACCAAACTGCATATGCAGCTATGGGCAGCTAAAGTTGCACAATTCCGAGCAGATGCATCACCATTTGATACCTACACGTATAGGATGGTATATTTCTATACATTGTGTATATGTATGTATGTATGTGTATATGTAAAAATAATATTATGCATTATTGGATTGGGGAGTCATTTGGGCTCGGTGTTGGCACACGACCCTTGCTTCATTCAAATTCATACATCGTCTCATACATACCCTTCTGTTATTCTGACTCTTAACCCGTCAGGCTAATTTGTTCGCTTTTCGGAACATTCACATATGTCTCATAGAAATCGTTTTGTCTATTAAATAGTGAGAAATACGATCTAAACGATGTGAGAAAGGGTAAACACCACGCTTTTTGTTTTTAGATTTTCACGGTCAAAAGTATTTTCGTTACTTGTTCTTGGGGTGTTACGCCGTGTTGAGCTACTTCCTACTTTAGCCAACGTTTCGGACAGCGTTACAGTGTCAATCATCATCATCACACATCTGCCCCGATGATGGACACTGTAACGCTGTCCGAAACGTTGGCATAACACCCCAAAAACAAACAACGAAAAAAACCACGCTTTATTCAAATATAAAAATTAACCGCAAAATAAGTTAATTGTACATCTTTATGAATGCAAAGATTCGGACGCAATTTGAAAAAAAAAATTGATTAGTAACCTTATGAATTTTTATTCATTATTTTTACATGTAACGACAAAAAGTGAAGTGGCAATACAGTTTATATTTCATTTGTCTTTATTTTATGGTACCGCCGCCCCGGGAATCATTTATTGGATAAGCATCAATACCTCTGCCTAAGTGGTTTGCTACGTTTGGTGCCACACCCCTTAGCAGGGGTGCCCGGGTTCATGGGGTGAGGTTTGTCGATGTAAATATGTTTAGAGAAGATAAATACTCTAATCAAATCCTTGTACTATTGTACCCCACATCATAAAATCTTGCTTAAAGATCATATTATTAAAACACGTACAAGGATTAAATCATACTAAATTATTTGAGCCCATTTAATTCATCTGCCTACCCCTCTTCGGTCCTGTGCATGTCGACAATGCATTTGAATGCACGTACACAATCGAGTGAGTTGTAAATCTGTTGAACTCCAGAATGGCCCAGCCTATAATAGTCTGCGGGATCTGCCTGCACATCGGTTAGACCAGTGTAGTACCTACCCAGTTCCCGATCTGCTGTCTGCTGGTACTAGTGCAGTACAGTGTGCGGATGTGTACACACACGCTAACACTAGGGGCCATGTGATATCGATCACGCAGGCTGGAGTTTATGGTCAAACGTGTGGATTAACTTGGCGACTGGCAACTAGTGAGGGGTCGAAAACCAATGTTCGCTTTTATCAATCAAACTTGGTGATAATTCAGTTTAACATTAATAAATAACTAGCAGGCTTTTGCTGCTAAGCCCTGCGGACGGCTTTTGGTTCGGCTTCGCCCAGTTTGAGAGTTAGTGATCATTTTATAAATCCGATAGGAACTGGTTCCAAAAATAACCAGTTCCTCGGATCCACTAGGATCCAGTGACAGCTAGTCACCGGGACAAAGTAACCGCGACAGTCAAGGACATTATTAGTATTATTATTTACAAATGCCAGTAACAATAATAATCATATTATCGCCAATATCTCTATATCCGGAGATTCACGAAATTACAAATCCAATAGTACTTAGGCCTGCCTGTGAACGTAAGTGGCGCCATCTTTTGGCATTGCTTAAATTCGGTTTTATTACAAAATTAGATTTGTATACAAACTCCGTGTACAAAAACGGCTTTGCGTAAGGCGCGGCATCAGAGTTGTATTCTTATTTGGATTCTTAAATTTCAACCCTACAGTCGCTAGGTTATTAATACTGTTTGATGATTTATAATCTGTCACGGTGTCACCTATGGACTAGATCTAGAAGATCAAGCCTTCTTTTCCATAAAATAAATTATAAGCTGATAACGGAGACAAAATCATATTTTTATGGTTTTGGGAAGCGGGTACAATTTATTCGATAACCAACACCTCCGCCATAGGTCAAGTGGTTCGCTACGTTTTTTATGACCTAGCAGAGATGCCCGGGTTCATGGCGTGAGGTTTGTCCGGGTTTCGGCGGCGGATGCCTCTGCCCACGAACCGCGTGGCAGGTCGGATCGAGAGAAACTGGTTGAGGGAGACCTTTTGATCTCTCCAGCAGGGCTCTCTCGGAACATTACCTTGCATCGCAGCGGGAGGGATGAATTCATGCGTTTGTCACTCCTGAACATAATGACCCCAGATTCCTATGTGGAAATAATGTTAAAAAAATATATCATGTGCACAGTTCACACGTGGTCGAAGTAAAATCTTCAGAAAACTAAAGTAGACAAGAGTGGGGAGGCTACGAAGCATCGCACAAAGAGGATACCGATTATTCTATCTCGTTATCTCGCAGGCTAAATCCTATAGATGTATATGTTCGTCTATTTTTAGTGTTGCTATTTTTCGTTTTTTTCTAAAATCGTGCTAAAAAAGTATTCAATTCAAAAAGGTCTCGGACGCCTGCACTAGGCCGTAGGTTCTGGGGGCATGGGATCAAAATAAAGCAACAAAACACGACGAGTGAGAGTTATACCTAGAAACAGTTTACCTACCAGCTCTAGCTTACAGCTTTTGTTCAGCTAGAACTCTACTAGCACAGTAAACTAAAGACTACCAGGGCTTCGACTGAACTTTAGATGGCGCATTTATGGTGTTGATACGGCTTGTAAAGGCGAATATAAACACAGAGGAAGAGAACATGTTAATACAATGTGCCAGGGAAGAACCACATCTTACAGGAACAACTTCTGACATAAAAGAGCATAGTAGCCTATTAACTATCAATTTGTGTATAAATATATTTATATTGGTGTATTTGGTCTTAATTAAGAGGGTATTACCAGAGAAAACCAGAAATATGTCAATTTTAAATTAGATTTTAGACGTTTTGACTCTTTTCCGCAAAAAATTATAAATGGATTTGATTATAAATTTTGAGAATTTTTTTTATTTATTTTTAGTATAATAAGGTTATACCATAGGTCGTTGGCAGATTTGTTAAATTTAAAAAAAAGATTTTGTATTATACCACACCCATTTCAAATCATATAATCATGCAGTAAAATAAGTCAATACATTATCTGGGTATCGCATGTTTTAGAATTTTAATTTCAGTTTAAATAAAATCATTAAAAAATATATACGTACATGTGTTTCTTGACGAAAATTGGTCCGTTTGTGTATTTATTTGCGCACTTACAAATTAATATATTTCAGATTTTTTTAACATTCTTATTTAACTTAGACATTATTTAAAAATTATAAATTCTTATAAAGAAAAAATATTTACCAAAAGTACATTATTTTAATAGTTTTATCATCACGCCTTTCAGCATTTTTGGATGTAGGTATAAATTAAAGCAAATTTGGAATGAAATAAAATCGATTTTGAGTTATAATTTTAAAAAGCTGGTACGGAGAATAATTAATATTTCTTATTGTAACCGCCCTGCATGATCGTAAGAAAAACTTTCGACGAAATGTGGATTTTCGGCCGCTGGCAGGTTAAACGCTCTTAAAATGAGACAATCTGTTTCCGCGTGTTGTTCTGAAGCAGTAAGAACTCAGGAATGTTTTTATCATATCAAAAGGAGATATAAAATATCCTAATATAAGAACATGCTGTTCGAAGATAGTTGATTTCTCGACAGTTGACCCCCGGCATACTTAAATACAATATACAGTCGGTTTGGGGAAAATACTGTATACCTATCAAATGCATCAAGGAAAACACTTCTTGTTTATATACTGTACTTACCAACTTAGAACTACGAAAAATGGACCCTGTAAATAATTTCGATTGATAACCATATCTACTTATTATTATTAAAGGTATTTTTAAAGTTGATTTTAGGTTTGAAGTTGGTAAATAATGCAAAAAAATTATAATTTTATAAAAAATATAGTTTCGGGGGATACTAATGGGTCACCAAAATATGCAAGGTGTCAAATTGTTATTTGTTTAATAAGAAAGAGTGTTGAAACACTCGTCAACAAAAAAATTAAAGCTGAAAACAAGTTTTTTCTGAAGTACCTACTTGGCAAAAACTCTCGAAATTTTGCACAGCTAAATATTTTTTTTGACCAACACAAATATATTCAGCTGAAAACTATTCAGCTAAAACAAATATGCACAATTTTTCTCACAACGTCATCTCAATTATGAGCCATGGAGATTTGACATATCTATTTAGTAGCCAAAAATAAGGCAATGCGCCTCTACCATTTTCAATAGATCAATGAATAAAAATGAGTGCTGCAACTTTACTTGGTTTCATTCTGAGTTGGCATGGAACCCTAGTAAAGTTCCAGCACTCATTTTTATTCATTGATCTATTGAAAATGGTAGTTAAGGCGCATTGCCTTATTTTTTGGCTACTAAATAGATATGTCAAATCTCCATGGCTCATAATTGAGATGACGTTGTGAGAAAAATTATGCATATTACATGACACCCCATTGAAATAAACATTATGGGGTTCCATGCCAACTCAGAATGAAACCAACTAAGAAACACCCCAGAAAGGTCATTAAAAGCGATGAAAAAATAATTTTTAAATAGCCGGTAACCCTAACCTAACTTAACCTATTTAACCATTTTTTTTTTATATTGTTTTATCATCACTCTTAATGACCTTTCTGAGGTGCTTCTGAGTTGGTTTCATTCTGAGTTGTCTGGTCACCCTTTACTAGATACGTATTATTAATGAAAATGAAATCAAAGTTATTTATCGTAAGTTTATGCATGAGAAAGTTTTACCTAATTAGTAAAATAAGCATAAAATATGGCTTCCTTGTTCAATTATTTCCATGCAAAAAACTGCTTCCTTGGCTGGCTGATAAACAAGCTAAAATATCCAACACAAATCCACTAAATTACGTGTTTTTTAATGCGAATCGGAAATCATTAAGTACCCAACAGTCGTGGGATTTGCACAGATTGAGAATTGGGCGAAAAAAGTCGGTTGGGTTTGTAACTTGTAAGGTAGAAATAATATCGAATTTCCTATTTGAAACCCCTAATAAGTGTTGGGATTAGGGAATTTTATCAAATAATTGCATATATCAATAATAACAACTTAACGATGCAATCAAAATTGGCCACGTCAATGTTTGCTTTTCGGCAACCTTAGAGGGCTCACCAAATCATTTTAGAATAAGTACCAGTTTGTAGTTCATTGAGAGCACATCATTTTTTTTAAAGAACTAACTAACTAACCATCACGTTCTTTACCGAGGGGGTAGGCAGAGAGGAAAGACTGCCAAACAACTCGATCTTGACACACTCTTTGCCTCATTCACATAAAAAAAATAAGTTTTTTTTTACATTTTGTGAAATGTTATTTAAAAAAAAAAAAACATGCTAATCTTGATTTCATTAGGGCCAGATTACATTTATTTGCGTACCCTAAAAAAATCAAGCCATAAAAGTAACGTTTTTTTACCATAATACATCTGCTTTCAATTTTCCCGGCCCAACTATTGCCAACCAGTGGCCAATTTCAGA
The DNA here is from genome assembly GCA_929108145.2 of Limnephilus rhombicus. Lineage (NCBI taxonomy): Eukaryota > Metazoa > Arthropoda > Insecta > Trichoptera > Limnephilidae > Limnephilus > Limnephilus rhombicus. The sequence goes on along the minus strand of OV815280.1, from coordinate 50,512,130 downwards.
GAAACGCGTGTATGTGCGCGAGTACCAAGAAAAGTTTATAAAATGCATTGTCATCGATATCGAGTCTTTCTGCCGATTTTCATCTCAATCTGATATCGGGAAGAGGAGTTATTTCCACTTCCAAGATTTGCACTCGTACATTACATACACAAAGAGAACAAAATCGAAATCCAAATAGATGTTTCTTTCGTTATTTGTTTTCGGGGTGTTACGCCGTGTTGCGCTACCTCCTTCTTTAGAAAACTTCCTTCTAAAGAAGGAGGTAGCGCAACACGGTATAACACCCCCAAAAAAAACTTGTTACTGCTGCCATCGATGCCAGCTTTCTATCACTATCCTGCACTCTTGGTCATTAATTTTTTTCTTGCAAAATTACTCAATATATTTGTTTATAGCGCAATACCTCCATAATCATATAGCACTATCATATTTCCTGCATATTCATTCATATTTTACACTAAGTAATCAATGTTTTATATATAATTTTGTTGCATCATACGTCCTAATTAATTTATCACTCCCGCAAATGTGGAATAAGTCGAATAACACTCTTACTCTAAAAAAATGACCTCATCATCTATATATGTTTATTACCAGAACTGTGGTGGTATTAAGACCAAAACTCAGGAGCTTCTTATTAATATTTCATCGAATAACTATGATGTTATAGTTCTAGTTGAAACGTGGCTTGTAGCAAGTGTAAACACGGCCGAATTCATAGATTCGCGTTACACGGTATTCCGACGAGATAGGAACCGTATAATTACCGGTAAGATGGACGGAGGTGGTGTGTTAGTGGCAGTGCGCAAGGAACTCGCAGCTTCCCGTCTCGACGATTGGGAAAAAAATCAAATTGAACAAATCTTTATATCAATTCCGTTAAGGTCTCTAAATCTCACCATATGTGCTGTATATATACCTCCTGTCTCGCCAATAATGCTTTATGATATTTTCTCCAAAAACCTGGAATCCGTCTTTTCATCAGAACCAAATAATACGTTTTGTGTTCTTGGAGATCTGAATCTACCTACTCTTACATGGACATTTTCCGAAGGCTGCAATCATGGTATTGCCTCCTCAAACACGGCTGCATCGCAAACTTTTCTTCAAACAATGGCATTGATGAGCTTATTTCAATATAATTGTATACCTAACCACAACGATAAATTCTTAGACCTCATATTTTACAGTCGCGAAACAAAAGTTACACATAGCGACGACCCTCTCCTTTCAGAGGACAGACACCATCCAGCCCTGGAATTTGAAATATCATCCGCGATTCAACCAAAAATTAAAAACAACAAAGAGCGTAGGCACAATTTCAGGAAAGCTGATTATACTCAAATTAATAATGACATTAATTGTATTGATTGGAAGTCTGAAATCGCGAATTTATCAGCAGAAGAAGCAGTAGACCGATTCTATGTAATAATAAACAATATAATTGATGAGTTTATTCCAGTATTGGCCAGACGAAATGACAAATTCCCCATATGGTTTACTCCCGAACTTATTAGCTTATCACGGAAAAAAGATAAAGTTTGGCTCAAATGGAAGACATATAAAGGTCTTTCTGACTATCGTAAATTTTCCTTCTTACGTGCTACATACAAAAAATTGGCTAGTGAATCTCGAAAGTTATTTTTTGAAAACATCGAAAGTTCATTGCAAAATAATATTAAATGCTTTTGGTCATACATATCCTCATTAAAATCATCTGATGGATATCCTGCTACTATGTCCTTCGAAGGGCGCAAATCTAATGATGCCCAAGAAATCTGTAATATGTTCTCTGAGTTCTTCAAGTCAACATTTGAACCCTCCTCTATCAATGACTCAATTAACATTGACCAACTTGAGGCCGTTCGGGACTCTGGACTTACGCACATTCACACCATTGAACTAACGGAACAAGAAGTGCAATCAAGTTTAAAGGCGTTAGATATAAACAAAGGTGCGGGTCACGATGGAATACCGGCATTTTTCCTCAGATCTGCTGCGTCGTCATTGTATGTTCCACTTACCATAATATTTAATAAATGCCTGAGTGACGGGGTTTTCCCTGATAGGTGGAAGTTGGCTTATATTATACCAGTCCATAAGGGTGACTCACGTCAAAAAGTCGAAAACTATAGGCCAATATCTATTCTCTCGGCGATCCCTAAACTCTTGGAAAGACTTGTCCATGATAATATATATCCCCAGCTTGCCGCCAAAATTACAGAACAACAACACGGGTTTGTAAAAGGCAAATCTACCATGAGTATTTTACTAATTTACTCAAATTTCTTATTCACTAGCATGGATCGAGGCCACCAGGTAGATGCAATATACTGCGATTTCAAAAAAGCTTTCGACAAGGTTGACCACCTTATTCTTATTAAAAAAATAATGTTCAACGGAATTAGGGGAAACTTATTACGTTGGTTTGTCTCATATTTGACAAAAAGACAGCAAGCTGTATCATTACGAGGACATACTTCTACGTGGGAACCAGTTACCTCTGGCGTACCACAGGGGTCAATCCTGGGTCCACTGTTATTTATACTTTTTATTAACACTGTTACTAAATGTTTCATGCATTGTTTATTACTTTTGTACGCCGATGATATAAAAATATTTGCCATTGTTAGGAATTTAAACGATTGTCTGCTCATCCAAAGCGACTTAGTAAGGTTCGAAGCATTTTGCAATGAAAACAAAATTTACCTAAGTTACAACAAATGTAAACAAATAAGCTTCACTAAAAATCACAACGCTATTATACACAATTATTGTATTGGTAACTATTTACTCGAGCGCGTTTACTGTATAAAAGATCTAGGCGTACTTTTTGATTCTAAACTCCATTTCGATGCGCACATTGAGAACATTGTGAATAAAGCTTACCGCATGCTAGGATTTGTCATCAGAAACAGCCGCGAATTTCGAAAACCTGAAACTTATCTTCTACTTTACTACACGCTGGTCCGTTCTCAACTTGAATACTGCACCTCCATATGGACACCACTTTACGGTGTCTATAAAGTCAACATTGAAAGTATTCAAAAGAAATTTCTGCAATACCTCAATTACAGAATGAGCGCACCTAAACGGGGGTACATAAATATGCTCTCGAATTATAACGTCACCACTCTAACTAACCGGCGAACATACCTTGACCTCATGACGCTTTATAAAATCTGCAATAACTTTATCGACTGTCCTGACCTACTGAAACTAATAAACTTCAAAATACCACCCAGAGTAACAAGGCTTAACGACTTATTCCACATTAGCCGGACGCGTACAAATGCTGGTGTCAGGGATCCAATCAGAAGAATGTGCGAATCGTTTAATCAAAATCAAAACATCAAGGATTCCGACTTATTTTTTGATACACGCAGTACTTTTAGTAGAAAATTGAAGGCCGTTTTCCTACAAAGTACAATACCTTAGACATTGCTTGGTTTATAATTTTAACTACCTTTCTTTTTTTAAATTTCTGTATGACATTATTTTTTATCTATATATATATTTGGTCTTACCATCAAAATTTTTCCAAAAACAATTTGTAAACTTTTATAAGGATATTGCGCATTCTTTTTTCATCTCTCTGTAAAATAATATTTACTTATGTATATACATACGTCTTTTCCGTATTTAACGGTAAAAATATTTGTATATGTTTTCATCTGCTGTCAATGTTAATTCGTGAGAAATAGTTTGGATGCAGGCGAATTCTCTATTAATTGTTTTGTATATTCTTGTCAATTGACGTCTGTATCTGTATTTTCTCCTTAATAAAAAAAAAAAAAAAAAAAAAAAAAAAACAAATAACGAAAATGCTTTTGGCCGTGAAAATCTTAAAACATACCCAAATAGATGTATTTAAAAATTAAAATAGAGTTAATTTTGCACTTTCCACGGAGAAGATACGACTTCGTAATCACTCTCACATTAATTAATTTGATGCGCGATATATTTATGCAGCAATCTTTTTCATTTGGTCTCTGTTTAAAAAGTGTTCGTTGCGTAAATACTCGTCAATCGAAAACCATAAGTAAACACAAACACGGCGAAAGAGTTAAACAAACTCTACTTTAGGTTCGATTAGGCTAGTACCTACTATGTAATAATTTATTCATATTTGTGAGATGAGTTATATCATTATTTACATAGACTTATATATCTGGCAACTATACAAAAGTAACCCCTCAAACCGGTCCTGCACATTGTGCATGAGCATTATATGCAATATGCACTGAACGCAGCCCTAGAAACTTGTATGGGAACCAGTTTTTTCAGTAGATCTTCTATGGCGTCTATCCCCCTCATAGGATAAACACCATGTGCTAAATATAAAATAATAACTGGGAAGTGCAGCTGGAATTCGGACGATGATGGTTTGACAGATGAAATAGCTACCGTTTCCTATTTTTTTCGTTTCCGCCGAAGATCTATCTACTCAAAAACGACAGCTTCCTGCTTTCAAGCTAAACCAAAATTTGATGGATATTGATTTTACAGAGCTAAAAACTAACATAAAGTAAACTTTTGGCTTTGCAGTACAGTCAGAGAGGATATCACAGCTATCAACATACTACTTGTAAATAATTCATTTGCATGAATTTCAGAATTTGATCCACAAGTCCAAGAAGCATTATATATTTTTGATTCGGAGGGGGTCTTCGTTGCTCATGTAAGCACTCAGATATGGTCTTTGTGTTATTTCTGTGTTCCCCTTCATTCCTTTGTACTACCCATATATTGTAACCCACTATATTTAATACAGTTCATCAGGGTTTCCATTAAGTGTTTGTCAAATTGAATTCCACAACTAATTTAAAAGATATGAATATGCCAGGGTTTTCATTAAGTGTTTGTCAAATTGAACTACACAACTATTTTAAATGATATGAATATGCATAAATTGTCGGACAGAAGGAATTTCACTGACTTGATATTTCAGAATTGTTTACATTGATAAGCTTTTGGATTCCACTAAGTAATACTAGACGTTGGGATTTATTTCAGTGCAGAAATTCTGAGACTTACTACCATAATATATATTCTTCATTGCACAGAATACTGATGGAGTGAAATAATTATTCCGAGCCGGTGCACATGGTACCACTAAGCAAATACAAAAGATTGTTATTGAAGCAGTTCAGTTTCGTAAAATACTTTAGAAATTTTACTATCCCCATGTAAAAGCCTTTAAAAATTGAGTTAATAAATAAAATCATTCACACCCAGAACATTTCAAATGCTAGCATTGATTATCGATTTTTTTTTTTTTTACATTAACTCCACACAGGAGGCCCTGAGGAAAATAATTTCCCTCGGGGCCTATGTCATCTGGGATGCTGTGTGGAGGGTCTTTTTGAGGAGAGGAAGGAATGAACATTGGTCTTGAAGAGACTCATGTTGTAGGAAGGAGGAAACACAGAGGCCGGCAAATCATTCTACAGCCGAGCTGTTGAACACAAGAACGAGTCGAAGAAACGACCCGTTCTCATGTGACAAATGTCAACCGTGTACAAATGTTGGGCACGCGTTTGGCGTGTTTCCCGACTATGCACCGGTGCCGAAGGGATCAATGATGCTAGTTCCTCGGAGCATCTTCCATTGTAATACCGGTAGAACAAGGATAGCATTCCCACCCGACGCCTGAGCTCTAAAGATTGCAATCCGTCTGTTAAGATGGGAGAATCTATCAAACGGACCGCCCGTTTCTGCACAGAGTCGAGGGTATTTTTCAGGTATTTTGGAGCTCCAGACCAGAGATGGCTGCCAAATTCAACCGTGGGGCGTACTTGTGATTTGTACAAGGTTAGCAGTTGTGTACTATTAAAGTATCTGCGGGCCCTGTACAGTACGCCCAGCTTTTGGGAGGCTAACTTTACTCTGGCTTCGATGGAGCCCCCATACCTGAGCTGGTCACTTAGGGTTACACCAAGCATATCAATGGAGGGCCTGTTCGGAAGATTGCTTCCGTTAAAAGAGACTAGATTCTCATGTCGATCCCTTTTAGACGTAATCAGACAAGATTGGGTCTTTGAAACATTAAATTCAACGAGATTATTTTATCATTAAATTCAACGAGATTATCGAAGGAACAAGGTACCACAAGGTCCACGAGATACATTGTTTAAAATACAGTTTAATGTTATTGCCTGAAGAGCTGGAAGATGCAATCCGTTTGCCTAAAGTTATAAGTTAAAATATATTTTTCACAAAAAAACGGCCCTTTACAAATCATCCCAATATTATTATTATTCATATCCAGAACAATAACATGATTGTAAACTAATACATACTTACAAATTCAGCACCAATAAGTACAATTTTATCTTATTACTCTCAGAGGAGTACCACAAGGATCCCATTCAGACCCATAATTGAATATTTAATTAAATAAGACCTTCGCTGTGTGCAAAGACATCAAACAATGACAATTTATTGTTATGGCATAAGTCACTCAAACCAATGACATTGTTTGTCAAGCTGTTTTTATAATTATGGCAAAGATAGCGCGATGATAATTTTAACGTGCATATTATGTTAATACCAAGAATAATTAATCAACATGGACGTGTTTTTGCGAGATGAAGCCAATGAATCCTTCTATGTATGACATGTAATGGTAGCCGAGGTAAGTAATTCGGTACACGAATGACGCAGTTGCATAATCTTATTAGCTATTAGATGACTATATTTAAATGGTACCTACATTATGTACATTGACTGTGAAAAGACAGAACGGACTAACGAATAGTTACAAATTGTTACAGGAGTAAAAATACCGTTTTTTTTTTATTTATTTTTATTATAGATAAACAAATCGTTACGGGAAAGCAATACTGTCGTCACAGCATTTTTTTACAATTATATTTCATGTGATTACCGCACAAGAGACCGAACTTCTCTTAACGATTTTAAACGGTCTAGAGCCAGTGAGCTAAGAGCTTGCTGAGGAGGGTGCTAATAATTTTATTTTGAGGATTTTTTTTTATTCAATATTTCAGGCGGTTCGGATTTAATCTCTATATGTACCTGGTGGATTGTATATCATTATAAGCCAGTCGATATTAAACATACCACATGCTGACACACTACTTTTTGCAGAATTTTTGATTGATTCTTACTTTTGGAGTTGTTTAATGCAAATAAATTTTATTTGATTAATTTGATATTTGCAGAGAAGTAATTTCATTGACAAAATTAATATAATAAATATTAAAAATGTAGTTGACCAGCTCAGTTGTCCCAAAGAGCTTACTGCTGCACCAAACCGACTGAAATTTTAAGAGAGGATTGAAAATTCTAAGCTCTAGAGTCAGCACCCCCAATAATTGGGGTATTTTGTGAGGATGAAGGAAATGGGGATGGAAATGAGATGAGAAAGAGGAAGGTGGGTAAGTATTGCTATCAGAGGTGGTCACCAACCACTACTAAGGCCAATTAAATGTAAAACTAACAAAAAAAGTAAGTTATGAAAGATGCATGTGACATAAAAAGGGTTTTTCATACGTGGCAGGTATAGGCATACACACAATGTACGAGATTATTTATAAAAAAATGTTATTATTATAGGTGAATCAATATTTGAGAAATGTTTTTTAAGTCACTCAGTGTCGAAAGGTATTTTCCTTTTAGTCCAGTCAAGGAAGGAGGTGTAGAGTGCGTAAGCAAGGACCTAAGCGATTCCTTCAGAAACTTGTTTTGGGGTGCTAGGGTGTGAACATACTAAAAGTCCTGACGTCTAGGTGGTGAGCCAGGGGGGGTTGGGGGGGGGGGGAGCTCCCAATTTTCGGGTTTCCGCTTGTCGCATGTCGCAGAGGAAAATTTTCTAAGCTCATAAATTATCTACCTTTATTCTATATGTAATTTTCTAAATCCCAGCCGTTTTTGAGTTACACGCTCCAGAAATGTAGATATTTTCGAAAAAAAAATCATTTTACCTTACATTTTTCATCAAACATTCCTTCATATCGTCTAAAATATTCATCACACATAGAAATTTATTTGAAAGAAGTTGTAAAGAATTTAATTTCCTTTTAGAATTTATATACATATGCACATAAATCTCCAACGAATAAATATTTACAGCTATTTAAAGTTTTTTCGTAAAATTTCGTCGTTTTCAGAAAAAGCTGTTTTAATCTTACCTATTACTTTCACACCGACGCACGCGCAATGACGATTATTGGACGCTCTAATCGCTTTTAGTCAGGCGTCTGGTCAGACATGACCATTGAAACCACATTGATGCGATCGTTCAAAAGCCGAGGATGCATAACATAAGGCAGAGGTGTTTCGCACAATGTAGTCAGCAAGTGGTTTGAGCGCAACTCACGAAGAGTTTTGTGGAATCTTCTTCACGTCAAGTGAACAGCACTAAAATATATAACAATTTAATAAGCAATAATAATAATAAGAACGTAGTATTTATATAGCGCAGTTTTGTGATATTTCACTTCAAGTGCGCTTAATTATAATAAACTTAACATTAATCCTATAGTGTTCCTCACGAGTCCTTACAAAATACAAAATTGATTAAATTATGTGAAACAAAGAATATACAGTATATACAAAGCAATTCCTAAAGAACAATATTAACAAAAATAATTCATTAAAACTAAATTATAATAAAGCAAATATAGCAAAGCAATAATTATCAGCCTGAAACACTCATCTGCATTGAAAAAAATCTTCCGAGAAAAGATACATGCCGCCAACGCGACAAAATATATCGCACATAGATGGGTTGTTTCATTCTGCCTTTTCACAGTCCATAATATTATTATGTATTCAAATTCAAAGCCGAGATATTAGCATATGACACGTAGACGACTGATATAAGCATCAAAATGCAAAATCAATATGGTTATACTAAAATCAAGTACACATTCATAAAAACAGGCAGATAAAAACTATGGAAGAAAAATACGAACAAAAGAGCTAAGGTTCATTCAAGACATTTTCTACGAACCTTGTAAAAGAGTATGAAAACATTTAAAAAAAATGAAGGCAAAATTGTACTTTAGCTCTCACAACTTTCACCGGATCGATAAGGATTTAAGATAAATTAACATAAAATTCGGCCATCACGTTATTCGGGTAGTTAAGTATTTAAAAAATGGATTCTTTAAAAATTCAATAGCGTAATCGGTTAAACAAGGACTGAAGTTAGAACCATTTCGCGGAAGTTACCGCACTTTAAACCCGCTTTCATAGAAAATAAAAATTAAATACACCAGGAAAATTGCATAGTAAACACGAATGTCTTGAGTTACGAAATTATTTAATGTTGGCTTTAACACTGTGTTTTTTTTATTCTATTTAAAAAATATTTATCTGCTACATTTTGCTTCACGATATCCCCAATGCGGTATTTACTTTTAAAAATAATTAACAAAAAATAATGTTAAATGGAATAATGTTAAATGAAATAATGTCCCCATAAATGAATATATGGTTCTCCGAGATAACGAGGGAGAGTTACAAGTTACAAGCAGGGTTGCCAAAGCATATGTTCTAAAATATACCCACTATACTAGTTATACAAATTCCCCACAAGTTCCTTTACCTCGAAAACTATTGAAATAACTTCTTTTTTTTCTAATCATTTTCAGATTTTCTCTTTCATTCAGGCTTTAAAAACAGCAAATAGTTTGAACATTTGCTGCCAAAGAAAATGAAATTATTGTGCATTCTCACAATTATTGTAAATAAGTTTTTCATCAAGAAATGCACCGATTCCCCTATTTTCCACACAAAAAGGTTCTCCAGCAAAATGCCCAATTCTTGGAAAATCTTAGAAATTTCCCGAAATTTGGGCAATTCCCTTCGAATAGGCAACCCTGGTCACAGGCATAAATGATAATATCAATATTGTAAGCTGTACAAAATGGGGTGCGGCACAAATTCGACGCATTCTAGATATAGAAACATTCATGATACTAGAATAAAAATATAATAAAAATTTACCCGAACTATTTTTATTATTAGTTACTTTATTTTTTACTGTTGTTAGTCAGTGGTGTCTGTCAAACTCAACTGTATATAGCTCACAATAGCCAAAATATCTTGAAAACAGCGATATAATTTGTAAACTACCAGCGTTTCGTTACGAATTAATATTATTCCTGTCTTTGCTACAAATAAATAATTATTCTAATATAAAAGTTACCTATATTATTGATTGGACGCTTTCTATCAGAATACAGCCATTAAGTGTGTACATAATATGAAACAGAATATTCCAGAAGGACCATGAAAACCACTGCTCCCCTTTTACATAGAATATTTTCGTGAGAGATGATACAAGTGTTTCAAGATAGGGAGGACAGTGACAGTGGAAGGAAGCTGAACAGAAGGGAGAGGGGAAAAAAGGGAAGAGTATAATAATAATTGAGAGTGTGACAGATGCGGTAGACCAAAATACCAGAGATCTGAGGAATTTGTTTAGTCGAGGGGAGCAGCGTCAATACTTTGTGTAATGTAATGACGCCATGCTTCGCCACTTACGTATTTTAACCACTTGGTTTTTATATGCTTTTTGGTAGGTACCTGAAAGTGGTGGTTATTTTGAGTTCTAAATTACCCTGCTTCCTCATTTTAACCCTCGTCCTTCTGATACTCGAAATAACCACTTTTAATAACTGCACAGTGTGCATTATGTCATGTGCAGTGTGTACCCACGACAATAAAATAATCAGGTGCCATACACCCAATGGTGTAATAATCAACGGAATTAAGTTGGTTAATCAGTATTTTTTTTTCATATATCATGTTTGAGTTATAAACTAACTAACTAACCATCACGCCGTTTCTCCGCAAGGGTAGGCAGAGGACGGACCGCCAAACATCCCGGTCTTGGCTCACATTCCTTACCTCGTTTACATTCATACAACGTCTCATACATTCTCTTCTATTATTCTGACTCTTGACATGGCCCGACTCAAGTATCTGATTCACTTGGTCGTGCCATGTCTTTCTTGGGCGTCCTCGACTTCTTCTACCATTCACATTTGCGTCATATATTCTCCTTACACTCCTTTCCTCGTTCATTCGCTCTACATGCCCAAACCATCGGAGCGTTCCTTTTTTGATCTTACTCATTACGCTTACATCAGCCTTGCATTCTTTGCGAATTTCCACATTTCTCACATGATCATACATGGTTTTACCACACATACGCCTCAGGGATCTCATTTCTACAGCGTTCAGTCCACTTTCATCCTTCCTCTGCCAGTTCCATGCCTCACTGCCATACATCAGGGTAGGTACCAGTACTCCATTACGGACGGCTAGTTTCGCGTCTTTGGACAGTTTTTTGTTGGTGCCAACGGCGTTCAGTCCTCCATTAATAGAGTTACCTGCATTCACCCTTCTTTCAATATCTCTATCAGCCTTCCCTTCTCTCGTAAGAGTTATAATGATTTTGGAATTATACATAATTACAAATCAGCACCAATAACAATATTTTCATTTTATTACTCGTAGAGGAACACCACAAGGATCCCATTCAGACCCATAATTGAACATTAAATTAAATAAGACGTTCGCTATGTGCAAAGACGTCAAACAATGACAATTTATTGTGAAAATTATCCCACGAGCGCATTACAAAACTAAAATAGCAATTAATTGTTTTTTTGAGATTATTTCGTAGAACTCCATTTTAGATGTGTCGGAATATCTCTGCTTACCGCTCAGAGATATAAAGGTCGCGAAACTCATTTAAATTAATATATTTCATATAGTTAGATTTATTAACACAAGTTCAAAGTACTATAAAGGCAAATTTTAACGCAAGCGAATTTATGTTATTTTTACTAGCGGGGAAGAAAGTCAGCGACAGAATGAACTGGAACGTTACGTCAATTCCGAGCTTATTTCTGTCATCTGCGCATTTCGACTGCGCAGGCAGTGTTGTCAGTCTAAAAATGATATCAGGGCACAAAAATAATATTCGCGGTGCCTACACCATTTTAATTTGTTTTTTTTTTTTTTAATTAATATAAATTAAATTTAAAAAGCTACATAATTACCTATTTATATATTTTTTAATTAATACAAATTAAATTAAAAAAGCTACATAATTACCTATTTATATATATTTTTATTCTTCTTCTTTCGTATGGTGGGGGGTCAGAGGGGGACATCTAGGTCTGCGAGCCAGTCTAGGGCCTCAGGCGTTGCCCTGTGGACCTCATCAATCCCGCCGGGGAATGAATGGAGCGGGCATTCGTTGACCACATGTTCGGTGGTCTGCACCGCACCGCATTCACACGTCGCCGACTCTTTAAGGCCCCATCTATGCATCATATGAGCACAACGGCTATGGGAGCACCTTATCCTATTGATGGCAGTCCAGAGTTTGCGAGGAAATGAGAACCCAGGCTGTCTCTCAGTGGGGTCTTGCACGAGATGGGCGTTTTTGACGTTGGCTGATTGCCACTCAAGCTTCCACCTATCTTCTGGGGTGAGAGGTGTTCGAAGGAGTCTTTCTCCTTCCGTCCAGAAGGGTTTTCGAGACTTTAAGCGGCATGCCGGGTGAGAAACGACATCATCGTGCAAGGGTATTTCGCTTTTTTGCAGCGCCTTCTTGTATTCCCTCAGTGTTGCAATCTCTCGCCTGATATTTGGCGGGGTTATATTTGCAAGTACGGGGAGCCAGGGAAGAGGAGTCGATTTTAAGGTTCCGCTGATGGTTCGCATTGTGGCATTAAGCTGAACGTCGACCATGGAAGTGTGGGCGCTTCTGGCCCATACTGGAGCACAGTATTCAGCTGCTGAGAAAACCAGGGCAATGGATGCCGTTCTGAGCGTGTTGGCGTCGCATCCCCAGCTAGTACCAGCCAGCTTATTGACTAAGTTTAGTCTTGTCCTGGTTTTTTTGCCCACTGTTTCCATGTGTTTCCGGTAATTCAGGCTCCTGTCCAAAGTTACTCCAAGATAGCGGGAATGGTGGTCATGGTAAATATTTTTTCCATCAAACTGAACACAGAGTTTTGCGTTTGCCTGTGAATTACTGAGATGGAAAGCTGTCACACCTGTTTTCGACCCATTCGGCTTTAGTCGCCAATTGAGGAAAAATTCTTCCATAGCCTTGAGGTCAGAATTAAGGATCTCTTCTGCTGCATTGAGGGTTTTGGCTTGGACTGTGATGGCGAAGTCATCTGCGTAAGCAAATTTTCTGCCTTCAGTGTGAGGAAGATCTCGTGTATAGATGTTGAAGAGCGATGGGGCCAGCACTGAGCCTTGGGCAAGGCCATTATTCAGGTGCATTTTTTTGCTTTTTAGCCCTCCTAGAAAAACCCTGAAAGTACGGCCAGTTAGTAGTTGCTCAATAAGTCGTACTGTGTTGCCATCCTCTATGGTGTCGTAGAGCTTGACAAGGAGGCCTTTGTGCCACACCGTGTCGTAAGCCGCAGAGAGATCAATGAACGCTGCCGCAGTCTTAAGCCGTTTCTGGAATCCAGATTCGATGTGTGTTGTCAGAGCTAGCACCTGGTCACAGCAGTTACGGCCTGGTCTGAAGCCAGCTTGCTCTTGTGGAACCACTTTCTCCAGAATTGGGGTAAGTCTGCGGAGCACCACTCGCTCTAGGAGTTTGTACATGATACTTAAAAGCGAGATGGGCCGATAGCTGTTTGGATCTTCTGTTGGCTTGTTGGGTTTGAGGATCGCAATAAATTTAGTTTTTTTCCAGATATTTGGAATTACTCCAGTTTTAAAAATTTCAGTAAACAGTTTTGCGATCCATAACTTTGTCCGTGGCCCAGCATGTTTCAGAAAGTCTGGAAGAACTCCGTCGCATCCAGCTGCTTTCCCAGTTTTGTTGAAGTGAGGGCGATGTCTACATCATCAGCTGTAACGGCGACCACATCGTTAGGGTTCACCGGCCATTTTAGCCGCGCCGCTTTCAGGGATTTTTTGATCTGGTGGCTTATATTAGACCTTGTTGTCGTTTTTGAACTGCGGAGTAGTTGGTGAGCAACAGCATTTGGGGACACTTTGGGGGTTGTCTTAATTGGCTGATTTGCAGCTCCGAGTCGCCTGAGTGTTTGCCACGCTTTTCTGCTCGAGTGTTCGAAACTCATTTCTTCCATTAGTTCGTTCCACCTGTTCATGCGCCCGTCATCCAGAGACTGGAGAAGATCAGAAGCAGTGTCTGGGTCGTTGTTCCTCTCGTATTCAGTTAGAAGGCGTTTGCTTTCTGAGCTCCATGTTGGGATATACACTTTTCTGTAACCTCTAGGGATGAATTTCTTCGCAGCTACAAACAAAAGGTTCGAAAATCGGTCGTAGAAATTCGGCTTTGATGGTATGTTATCCACAACCCTGTCAACATATTCCGAAAACTCTCGCCATTTTGCCCGTCTTAAATTCCACCGTGGCATCGGGTTACTGGAGATTAATGGAATCTGTATACCTATGTTTAGCATGACTGGCCTGTGTTGACTATGTGGGAAATTATTCAGTACAGTTCTCGAGGCCCTCATAGGTTTTCCGTCCGGCGCTTTAGAGACAAAACACAAGTCGGGCGTGTATTCACGACGCCAACGCGCAGAAAAGAATGTCCCCTTTTGTTTAGCATCGTAAATAAGTTGGCAATCCTGTGCTGATGCCCAATCGGTGATTTGTTCACCAGCTTTATCGGTCGTCGAGTAGCCCCATAGGAAGTGGTGGCTGTTGAAATCTCCCACGTACACCGCCGGGTGATTGTGTGGAGGGAGTGCTGGTGTCTGCCATACTTCATTTGGAGGTTTGTAGATGTTAAATATTGCTAGTTTTCCAACCTGAATACCGATTGCGTGAAATCCATCCGTGATTTTTCGGGTAATATTCTGCAGCTCCGGCCTAATGTAGGTCGCAAGGCCATGTTTTGGGTGTCCCCGCACTGCCACTAGGAGATATCCGGGGATATCCAAACGTGGTGAGTCGATTTCTGCGATATGGGTCTCCTGGAGAAGCAGGATATCAATGTTTTTGTCGTAGAGTGTTTTTACTAAAAAGTCCACCTTTGAGAGAGATGTTCCCTCAATATTCAGGGACAATATTTTCAATTGTTCCCCGATATTTAATGTTTCCCCTTGGCCGGGAGACCTTTCGGTCTTCGGCCCCTTACGTGGCGGCATAATTATTTGTAGTCGGAGGCCCTCTTAATATTTGGTTGCCGCCTCACTCACAGCACTCACTACCTTACACGCGCGGTAACAATATACGTGCCGGTAACATCACGTAACATTGGTCTCCCCCGACATAAATACTCACTTTTCGTAATAATAAAGCTAAATATAACTGTTTGGATAAAAAGTTTTCCGTATTAACGAGTAAGGGGGTAAATTTATAATCTCATTATTTATGCATTAAACCGCTTACTCGTTAATACGGAAAACTTTTTATCCAAACAGTTATATTTAGCTTTATTATTACGAAAAGTGAGTATTTATGTCGGGGAGACCAAAAAACATGCAAAAAGTATGCATTATTATTTTTTAATTTATAAACTAACGTTTAGACAAGATTTTTATGCATAGCACAAAGGGTAACAATTATTACAAGCAATAATTGTCAGCCTGAAATACTCATTTACATTGAAAAATCTTCGGAAGGACACGGGTTCAAGTCCCGTTGGCGGCAAGTATCTTTTCTCGGAATATTTTTCAATGTAAATGAGTGTTTCAGGCTGACAATTATTGCTTGTAATAATTCAAAAAGTATGCATTTAACATTTTAATTTTGTTAAAATTAATTCACTCGCACGGTAACGCCATGTTCATTCATCGTTTTTATTTTAACATTTCATCAATGCTGCCAATCATAGAAAAATATTTTTGCGTAAAACAAAGTGAATGCATCATTGACAAGTATTTGTAACAGTAGAACATGGAAAGAAATGTATTAAAATAATTACACAAACCCGCTAGACAAACCCTGCGTAGCCAAACAAACCATTCAAAACCTGGGATGTTTTTTAAAAGTATGATGAAAAGCGAGTTTATTTTAGAGAATTTATTTTATAAGATTGGTACTTCCGACAAATGTCATATTTGATCGTCTATTAGCTAAAAAAGGAACATTCCGTATTATCCGTGCATCAAACTTCGACAACACAAACGTTCCGTATTATCCGTGAGGTGGACTAACTGCATATTTACCATTTTTTTAATTAATACAAATTAAATTAAAAAGCTACATAATTACCTATTTATATATATTTTTAATTAATATACATTAAATTAAAAAAGCTACATAATTACCTATTTATATATTTTTTTAATTAATACAAATTAAATTAAAAAGCTACATAATTACCTATTTATATATATTTTTAATTAATACAAATTAAATTAAAAAGCTACATAATTACCTATTTATATATATTTTTAATTAATATAAATTAAATTAAAAAAGCTACATAATTACCTATTTATATATTTTTTTAATTAATACAAATTAAATTAAAAAAGCTACATAATTACCTATTTATATACTTTTTTAATTAATACAAATTAAATTAAAAAGCTACATAATTACCTATTTATATATATTTTTAATTAATACAAATTAAATTAAAAAGCTACATAATTACCTATTTATATATATTTTTAATTAATATAAATTAAATTTAAAAAGCTACATAATTACCTATTTATATACCTAACATAAAAATATTTTTAAGTTTATTATGAGCGTAACGGAAAATTAATATTTAGTGCTTATTTTTAAACAAATCACTACGGTGCAATCAGACTACAGAGAAACCTTTAAAATAAGTTTAAACATAATTTATCTTATAATATACCGCCTCCTAACTGAATGTGTACGTATCCTACAAAATTATTGATAGTACCTAAAATTTGAGAACAAACAAGTGACTTACAACTTATTACTAAAACTTGTCCTATAACAAACTGTTAATTAGTGTGACGGTAGACGACAGAAAGAGAGAGAATGATGAATGATGACCAAGACAATCACTTTTTTGTAGAAAACGTTAAAGATTAGAATAGATGCAAACAATAACCCTTCATACATCAGGTACAGCTATACATACAAGAACTTAGCCTTTCTTGAAAAAAATTAATCAACCACATAACATTTGACGGCGCTGACAACTTAAACAGTAACATATATAGATTCCAAAACGACGTCATAACAGCAGCAATAACTCTAAACTGAGCCTAATCCCCAGGGCGCATTATGGCCACATCCATCCTAATGCTGCAGCATAAAGAGAACAAGTGTGAAGTATTGTGAACGCGGCACTAGAGGAAATAATAGCTGAAGGAAGGCGGTGTTTGGAGACAAATAAAAAGTAACGGCGCGGATGAGTTAGGATTGCCGCCACAGCTGTTTGTCTTGTCTTGTTGCAACACCCTAAAACAACATTGTGTTTTTACACCTATTATGGTACCAACAATTTTTTCACGAATGTAATAAAATTATGATATTAATGGCTATGTTCTCGAATCAAAACAGAGCGGATTACTATGAAAGAAATAAAATTTAGGAGAACAAAATATTTGTGAAGTTTATGTATTTCCGTTTAACCAATATTATACGAGAGGTGGGAAGGCTGACAGAGATATTGAAAGAAGGGTAAATGCATGTAACTCCATTAATGGAGGACTGAATGCCGTTGCCGTTGGAATTGTTAATAAAAAATTGTCAAAAGAAGCGAAGCTAGCAGCCCACAATGGAGTGCTGGAATCTACCCTGGTGTATGGCAATGAGGCGTGGAACTGGCAGAGGAAGGGTGAAAGCAGACTGAATGGTGTTGAAACGAGCTACGTGAGGCGTATTTGTAAGAAAGGGACCCCTCAGATGGTTTGGGCACGTAGAGCGAATGATCTAAGAAAGTAGTGTAAGAAGAATATATGACACAAATGTGAATGGTAGAAGAAGTCGGGGACGCCCAAGGAAGACATGGCGATCGAGTGAATCAGATACTTGAGACGGGCCATGTCAAGTGTCAGAATAATAAAAGAGTATGTAAGAGACGATGTATGAATGTGAATGAGGCAAAGAGTGTGTTTGGCGGTCTGACCTCTCTGCGTACCCCTGCGGGGAAACAGCGTGATAGTTAATTAGTTAAAGTTAGTTAACCAATATTTTTGACTGCCTATAACTGTTCAGTTTCAACTCAAACACTTTCATTTCGTCTGTAAAAAGAATTTTTGTCCTGAAAAAGGAAGGATTCTTGAATCTGATCGACCAGAATACAAAGTAGTAAAACAAAGAAATTGTTTTAATGCAATTTAAATCTAACGGTATAATTTCATTACGTGACGCATCCCGTTTTACATGACCGGTGCGGAACTAAATGAACTAACCTTCCTGACAGGCATCAACTAACTCCCCCCTTCCCTTCCCACCGCCTCGTCCAATTCCAAACAAAGCATAAAGCCTCCCGGAGGTTCAGTGGGCCTGTTATCTCGAATGTGACCTTTCAATGAGACAGATAAGAGATACGGAACAGGAAAATATTTAGGTGAATGACGAATACAAACACACCATTCCGGTTATAATATCGCGTTCATTCATTACACGCTGGAAAAAAATTGTTTGCAGATATTATTTATGTGAATAGATTAGTGGCAAAAGTAGAGTTTGTATTTATTTTAAAATACTGGAGAATTTAGGACTATTGGAGATTAGTGGCAAAAATATAGATGATATTTATTTTAAAATACTGGAGAATTTATGACTCTTTAGGGCTGGAAAATGTTCATGAAATGACCTTCACAAACGCTTACATTTTTTTTTGTGTCGCGGGTATTGAATGTGAAGGTGAAAGATTTTGAGTTTATGGATACGACTGTCTGAAAAGGTGAGTTTTAAGTCTAGCTCTAGTCTTTCAAGAAAGGCTAAAAAATTCAATTTTGTATCGGTGACGGTTCAATTTTATATCCAATATTGTATTTTTCAGCCGTTCTTGAAAGATTTGGGTTTTTTTATGGACTAAACTATTTATTTATATTCATAATAAATTCGTACGGGCGCAAACAATTAATTCACCTCAATATTTTAAAGCAAAACGTGCAAAAAGTATTAAAAACCTAAAATAATTTATTATAACGTATGTGACGTTTAACATTAATAACGTGAGCAGTTTTTCTTCCAATCTAGACCCCCCCCCCCCTTGGTGAGATAAATTTGGGCCACTTCTTATATTCTTTTCAAGTAACATGAGATTTTGCTGGACTTTTACGCTCACGTAATTAATGTATGCCCCCTTTGGCTTTAAATTAAACAAGCAAGGGGCTCCAGTTACGTCGCGAGAATTCATAGAAAATATTAGAAATAAATGTATTTTTCACGATCAAGTGAATCAGATACTTGAGTCGGGCCATATCAAAAGTCAGAATAATAGAAGAGAATGTATGAGACGATGTATGAATGTGAGTGAGGCAAAAAGTGTGTGCCAAAACCGAGTTGTTTGGCGGTCCGTCCTCTCTGCCTACCCCTGCGGGAAACGGTGTGATGGTTAGTTAGTTATGTATTTTTATTTCATTTACATATTTTCGACATCAATTTTAGAACATAAACAAGCAAACAAGGCCCAGAGCATATAGAATATTAAATTAATTTCTCTCATAATGTTATTTGTGTTTATGCTGGTTATAATTTCCAGTTCCTCCGGGTCTGTCGCGGAATAATCAGTTAAACAAACAAAACCAAAACAAAACACTTCAGTCAAAACAAAAGCTTTTACACTCTCCACCAATGGGAGGGCGTGACCGTGAAAACCATTTCTCCGAACCAATCTTAGTTGTTCAGCAAACAAAAAGTCGCTATATTGTCACCAGAACACGCTACACGCTAAAACAACCCTTAATAACATCACCCCAAATACGTTTTTCGCGTATTCAAATTAAGAATCTTGAGCCTTTTTGGAAATGGGCACGCCAAAGATTAGTTTTGTGTTTCGAACTGAGAAAATAAACGTGTTTGGTTTACGTTGTGACTTTGTTTGTTATTTTTGCACACCACGACACAAAGAGGTTAAACTATGTGTTTAGTGACAAGAAGCGAACTCTTTTTACTTGTTCATATCGATGATTCAACTTTATACCAGAAGATGTGTATGCTGTCTTCTTACTTAATTCAAGTAGTGAAAAAAACCCGTTGGAGTTTGGTATTACATATAGAGTCTAAAACTATTGGATCGATTGCGCTGAAAATTTCAAAGTTTGTTCTTATTAGTGCCAGGAGTGTTTAGAGAGTGGTTTGAATGGTAAAAGTCGAGGATGCCTGAGGAAAACTTATTTCAGAACTATTTATTTCAGCATTGTTTCAGCACTGGAATGAGATACGTAGACGAATTTAGAGGAAATCGGGCGGCGTTTTGCCCACACAAACGTATTCCCCAATTTCATCCCTGGGTTTTGACTTTTTAATATAATATAGATATTGACCCCTACTAGCGTGCTGGTATCGGAGTTACGACTTAAGACCCTCCGACAATCGTCAAAATTGCCTGGTTTGAACGCCATCAACAGACGTGTACAAACTAGTTAAGGTATTTAAAAAAAATCAAAACGTAAAGACATAGAGTATTTGCTTCAAATACACTTACTAAAAAAATCTTTAAAATCGATCTAGTTTTGGAGGAGAAAAATGGAAAAATTCAAAACCTCGATTGATGATTTTATTTAGACATTATCAGCGTGAGATGCAGAAGTCCTTTCCGCTTAGTATTTGGGAGAGTAAGACCGAGAGTGATATAGGCTTGTTGAAAAAGTATCGATATTTTTAATTCAATATATCGATATTTTTAGTCGATATATTTTGATCCGATATATCGATACAAAATATCCAATATCGAAAATTGTAAAGTCACTAGAATCCAAAACCGTATAGGAACGAATGGAAAAAAGTAACTGTATTGGGTCATGACTCATGACATCTGGCGGTTGAAATTTTTAACTATTAATAGCTTACAAATCTATTGTCTTTGCATTAGTATTTGTGATCACCAATACTATATCATGTGTGTAGGTACATACAAAGAAATGTATGCTATTTTTCGCCATTTTTTTCTAAGCCACTCCTATGTGTTGGTTCCCAATTGTCTATGATTATTGACTATACCTTGTTCCAAACACGAAGTCCTTTTTGACAAATTAATACGCCAATAGAATGTTACTGAGACGCATACAAACTTTGTATGCGTATCAGTTTTCATATAAAAAGTTAGAAGACAGCTTTTTAGTTTTTGATATTTTTGTAATTATTTCGTAATAAAAATGAATAGTGATAAAAATACCTTAATTTTTATTGAGATTTTTGTACATTAAAAAATGCAAATTGTGTACAAAAATTACTATTGATAATATTGAGCTGAATACCTACACTATTATTTTTAAAACGCCAAATCTCTTGAAAATTTGACCGATATATCGATATTTTTTCGTCGATATATCGACGTCGATATTGATATTTTAATAAATATCGATACATCGATATATCGATATTTTTTTTCACTTTCGACATCCCTAGAGTGATAGCAACTGTTTGGTAAAATACCAGTAATACAAATGCCTCGGCGACCGGGTTTCCTTTTAAAGGCGATAAAACAAAGTTATTTTAACTGTAGCAATGTGTATTTCATGACACTACATGAAGTGAATGGTAGAAAAAGACAGGGATGCCCAAGGAAGACATTAATCAAATTATCATTTGTGGTAGTTAAATGTAGTTAAATGATAATCACAGAAAAAGGTTTATAAGGAGAATGTACATATAAAGTGAAAGTGAATGGTAAAAGAAGTCGAGGGCGCCGGAGGAAAACATGACGCGATCAAGTGAAACAAATGCTTAAAAAATCAAACATTTTCAATTCTTTAAGATACTTTTTCACATTAAAATTGCACCATTTTTTCAGGTACACTATTATAGAATTCACAACCTCAAAAATTTACTCCATAGCATTCATAGCCCCGAACTACGCCGGGCACACGTCAGCAATACAAGTTCAGTTATTATAAAAGTGACAGTCACTTAGTGAGTAGGCACTTTGTAAAAATATTCCTTTAAAAAACTAAATTTGTAATACTGCATTTTGAATTAATGAAATAAATTTCTGACTCTTGGCCGAGTTGGTTAATGAATCGTTGCATCAGATATCTTATGCCTACACAAAGTATTGCAGGGAAATAAATTTGGCAAACCGAAGTTACATAAAAAGTGTTGGTTCTTCGTGTTTAGTGTCTTTACGCCCAGCTGTGAAACAGTGTCGGGATTTAGCAACAGTGTGGCCCATTATGACAGTTGGTATTGATTTATTGTTAGGAAAAGTAATAATTCAAAAACGATAATATCGTGTAGTTAGGAACTGATAATAATATTTCGATTTATGGTAAGAACGGAAATTAGTGATGAAACTAGGCTGGTTAGGATAGTTTACGATACAAGGGAAACTGTTGATGAAATTAGGTTAGTTGACTGAGCCTGGCGAAGTCCTATTTTATCTAGACCGTTTTGCATTTCGTCTAAAAGAAAATTTGTTTTTAGGTTCCGTTTCAAGGTGGAGGCCGTTTTAAGTGGTTCAGTAAAGACGTGTTCATTTGGACTTTTTTAATAATAATAATTGGATAATTTATAAAGCGCCGTTTTTGTGAAAAATCACCTCAATTGCGCTGTACAATTTATTAGGAATGCTTAGGTTCTAACTAATTTTACTATTTACAAATGGATACAGAAACATACTTACCTGGATACTTTCTTGGCATTTTATAAATATTACGGTACCTACCTGCCTGACGAAAGTTTGAAAATGGAATAGTTGTCATTTAAATGTTAAGTTTTTAAGGAAAAAAATATATAATTCTTTATTTGAAAATTTAAAAAAAATGTTTTATAATTGAGTAGGTAGGTATTACCGTGATTTATTTTGGAGTATTATGCCGTGTTACCCTACCTCCTTCTTTGGCCAACGTTTCGGACAGCATTACAGTATTTTGTTATATTACACGTCTGACCTGATGATTGATACTAATGTTTTCCGAAACTAAAGAAGGAGGTAGCGCAATACGGCATAACACCCCAAAATTAAATCACGATGATACGCTTGGTCGTGAAAATCTGAAATCATATCCAAGCAGGTAGATATTCAAGTACCTACCCAAAGATATTCAAATACAGAATAGATATGCTATGATGTCCGCGCAACTGTCGCCGGACTACGGTCTAATTAGCATAGTTTTCATACAAAAAGAATTTGTTCATTTTGTTGATTTTTTGAAAATATGCATTAATATTGGTTAACAATATATTTTGAATAAGGAAAGAATTCGTTCATTTAGTTTAACGTTCGTTTGGTTTATTCGTTAATTATTTGTTCTTTTAGTTTATTTGTTAATTGGTAAACAATATCGGCGACACCCGGAAGCGCAGACCCACATAGTAAAAACAGCAGATAGCACATCTACTTATATTTGAATATCTTTGTACCTACCTAACTTTTTTGTATGTTTATATATTGTATAAAGTATGTTTACATTAGGTTTATCGATGCCTATCTCACTAGGATATACCTGTGTCGAATTAAACTACTTACAAAATTTTATGATTTCAATTTAAATTTAGGTTTTGTTTAATTAAATAATAGAGAAATAGAAACATTCTCTTTTGGTCGCTACTGCTCGTAGAACTACTAGGTATGTGTATAGTAAATTAGTGACCCTATATTTTGCACATTGGAATCATTTTGACAATAATCGTTACCGTATTATGTAATTCCGAAACATGAAAATAAACAAAAAATGGTTTTCTAAGTAACAACAAATTTCTTTTAAAAAAATCATGCAATTTATTAAAAAAATTATATTTTCGAAATTAAAAACCTTTCACAAACAGACATTGGTGTAACTTGTTTATCTTACAAACCTTTTGTTACTGGGCTTATTTAGAACAGACAAGTGCCAAGCATTTGTTGTTTAAAAAAATAATCTGTAAACATTTAAAACAATTTGATTTATCTCAAAGTTACCAAAACCATCAAAGGTTCTACTTTATCGTATAAGCCTAGCAATTCAACGACAGCTTTAAATAGCTAAGAATGAATCATCGTAGCCTAGATGAACCATAGACTAAAGTTCCATTTAACCTTAAAAATCACTTAGACGTTTGATGTTTGTATTATTGTCTATGACTGTGTCTAATGGATCCGCGTGATATCACCAGCTTTATGGCGTTGGGCTGTCAGAGAGCCGATAAAGAAGGTGGGATTTTACCTTTTAGTGATTTAGGCTGAAAGAGTTGTAACAATAAACCGGTTCTAAGATCTGAGAGTGCATTATCTATGCTTTGGGCACCACACGGCGAAGAAGTCATTTCCTGTTCAGGTTTTATGAAGCAGTGGCGTGCGATACATTTTTTTTGTTCGTATGAAGCAGATACTTTGTGATGTGAGATTATAATATAAAATAAAACCGTACAACCGTAGCTTCTTCAAAGCAGTATAAAGACAGTATTATACTAGAGTAGTATACTTCCCTGAAGAAGCTACGGTTGTAGCGAAACCCAATCGGCATAAAGTATAAAAATAAAAATGGTGTTTACAAAGTTATTGTTTTTTTATTTATTTATTTTTAATTTAAATATGAATAACGCACAAAAATCCCAACTGCGCAACGTTTCAATTCTGAATGATGGTCTTACAACAGGGTGATACTGAGAGTGTCTTCCACTCTGGTACGTGCCGCAAATATACTATATGCATTACTTTTTAAATTAATTGATTGTGGAATAACACAAATTAATCAACTAAAATTTATTTGCGCTTGACATCGAAATAAATAAAAATAACATCGAAAAAAAATAGAAAAATTAAAGTATACTGCCAAAACGAAATCCAAGTGTTAATAATTGACTTAGCGTAGCGAAGGCCGTAATTTTGTTTGTACATTACGTTTCCGGCTTCAATTCCACTTATTATTGGCTAACCAAGCTTTTCAATATTATGCTACCTACTTGTCTGAAGACATTAAAAAAATAATTGTCCTTGATGTCAAGTTTCTTTGGACAAATCCGTAAGTAATTCCGTAAGGTAGGTATTTAAGTAAAATGAACGAACACGCTCTAGAGTCCAAGCTGCCGAAATGAGGTACTTGAGAGGAGTGGCAGGGGTTACGAAATGGGATCATAAAAGAAACTCGACGATCCGAGATGATCTAAACATTGAACCACTGCTACTCTTCATAGAAAAATCGCAACTGAGGTGGCTTGGGCATGTACTAAGAATGTCTGATGACCGAATTCCGAGGAATATGCTGAGTGCGATTCCAGAGGGTAGACGTCCAATGGGCCGCCCCAGACACAGTTGGGCGAGGCAACTCCAGAAACTGTGTGAGGAGCGGATGGGGCTACCATGGACAGAGACCGAACAATCAGCACAAGACAGGGATGTACGGAGGAGCCTTGTCGATGCAATGGGTCCCCGACCCGAATATGATAAGGGGAAGAAGATGATAATTTTTTTTTTTTTTTTACAGTGAATACCGCACAAGAATCTCGACTGCTCCCGTCTGGAGCCAGTGAGACTATGGCATCCCCAATTGGGGTATGTTGTGAGGCTGAAGGTAGTGGGGAGGGGAAGGAGGTGGGGAAGAGGAAGGTTGGGAAGTACCTGGCTATTCAGATCTGGTCACCAAACACGGCTAAAGCCATTTTCAAGCAACGTTTCAATTCTGAATGGTGGTCTTACACCAGGGCGATACTGATAGTATCTTCCACTCTGGAACATGCCGCAAATATACTATATATTATTTTTAATGAATTAATTGTGAAATAACACAAATTAATCAAATAAAATTTATTTGCGCATGCCGGGTTCGAACCCCCGACCTCCGGATTGTGAGTCAAGAGTCTTACCCACTGGACTACGGAGGTCGTCCAGTGGGTAAGATGATGATGAGGTATAGGTGATGATGATGATGAGGTATTTAAGTACCAAATTACGAGTACTTTCCTACTGAAAGTAATGGTTTTGATATATTAAATAAGGGAATATTAGAAGCATAGGTACTTTTTTATACACGAGATTTTATACTGTTCACAAAACTATGAATTACAAGTACAGAAAAATAAGTTAAAACGGAGCTCCCCATAATCACCAATGTTCAGTTTTTTTTTAAATGAAATAAGTAAATAAAGTACACACATCGATATATTTTGTAGTTGTTTTTTTTTCAGACTAATATGAGTCATGAATATAAGAATACATTAACAGTAACCGCCCGCCACTGGCGGATGGGTATTTATTAAGGTAGGTGACGATTTGTTAACGATTAAGAAGCTAGAGGATTATAATCAGATCATTGTTAAGTGGTCAATGAAAGATTGAAGTGATGGTTCAAGATTAGAAGGATGCTCACGAGGAAGGAGTGGCTGGGATAATTGGTGGAAAGGAGGTGGTATCATATTATTATTAATATGGAAATCGTTGGCTATTAAAAGCACGCGTCTCTCCAAACGATGATAATGAACTAATTTGGAACACAATGCGAGGAGGTACGCATTATATTAAGTCTTATCAGAAACAGATCGGAAGAGTTTTAGGTATGTGAACCTTCGAAGAAGACAATAAAAAATAGTTTTATTTAGGTATAGTTAACGTGACCATTTATGTTTTCCCCCAAACCGGGATACCGAAAAAAGGGTAGATTCTTAATTATCGTAATAAATTTGGACAACTTATACAGTGCTGTTTTTGCAAAAAAATCGCCTCAAGAGCGCTGTACAAAGAGGCTAGATTACAAATTCATCTTGCAGCCACCAATAGCATCGACGATTGGAATTCTGGACCTTGTTAAAAATTTAAAGAGATTTGTTTTACAAATAACCGAAATAAAGCAATACGTTACAGTAAAAATGTTTATTAGCACGGATTTTACGAGTGAATTTACTTTACTTTGTAGGAGGCTAGATGCTAGATCATAAGCCGTCTTGCAGTTACCAAGCGCTTGGATTATTGGAATTCTAGCCCCTTAATAAATTAAATATAATATCTTATAAACTTATTCATTTTAGGAGCCTCACATTTTCATACAAAACAATTGAAAAGATAGTAATGTGTTTTTTTCGTGTCATATTACGGTTAGCTACTTCATACATCCATGTTATCAAGATTACCGGTAAGTTTCAGTAGGTGCATAAAGCTTTCTTTTCGAAAACGGGACATTTTGGCGTCCTGAAGTTGTGTTCGGGGATACCTGGACACGCTGTCTGAAAACGGGACTATCCCGGTGAAAACGAGACGTCTGGTCACATTAGGTATAGTCGAACTGATTCAACTTTTGTCACGACCCAAGAGGGGGTGGAGGTGCGACTGATGAAGGAACGAACGGTGGTTCCAAAACCGGTCCAACAATACTCTAAATAAAGTGGTGTTTGCTAAATGAAATTCTTTCAAATTTTGTATTTTTTGGTGATTAACTGTGTAACAATTTGGTAACATTTTGTTTTGAAGAGTTGTATTTGCAATGTGCATTTTTTACTTAAATTTATTTACAATAAAATTATACAAGTAATTAAATGATTCGATATTATTGGATTAGGGTAGTGGGAGTGGTGATTTGAGTGAACGGTGAACGATAAACATGGTGATATTCAGCTATAATTTAGTTATCTAAATTAATTTTTGTACCATTTTTTATTTGCTTATTTCTAAGGTTTCTAAGGCGTAATTCTTTAATTTTTATATTGAAAAACCACATAGTACTTTAACTGAATATAACAGAAAAAATCTATGCTTAATTTCCACTTTTCCTGAGTTTAGTTCTAAAGAAAAAGGACAACTAATATGAAAAGATCCCATCCGACCACGTTTAAGTCTACAAGTCCTTTCACCTTAACACTTTATGGATAGTTTGCGACGGTTAACAGAAGCGGTATTCGTATACTGGCCCCAGTGTTGCCAGATGCATGGTTTTTACCATGTTTTTATGAGTCATTTACCGTATTTATAAATCCAAAAACCATGTCGAACAAGATGTTGTTTTTTTACCGGTCATCAAAAATATGTACGTAATTTTAAGTGAGGAATGTAGCTTTTGAACTTAAGTACGGGTCTCGTTATCTAATTATTATTATTTGACGGCCTCCGTGGTCGAGAGGCAATGCCATCGGCTAGCGATCCGGAGGTCGCGGGTTCAAATCACAGGTGCCTAAAAACTTTTTTATTGATTTGATTTTGAGTTTGGTGACTACATCTGAATTCCCTACCTTCCTCTTCCTTATCTCCGTCCCCTCTCCACGTGCCTTCATCTCACAACCAACCCCAATTAGGAATTCGGTAATCTCACTGACTCCAGACGGGAGCAGTTGGGATTCTTGTGAGGTATTCACATAAAAAAATCTTTGTCATGTATATTATATAATTATTATATAAAATGACATGTATATTATATAATTATGTAACTTAAATTATGTACCTATCTATACTAACTACTGTAAAATACAGAAAAAAATTATTAGAGTTCAAAAAATTTAGGAATATTAATATTATTATATATATTTAATTTAAAATGGAATTTAACAAATTAAATTGGTAACAGTAAAAATATAAAAACTGTTTTTATTTGTGTGGTATTTTTTTGTTCAAATGCATTATTTTTTTCCTATTATTCAAGGGAAAATTATAAACTCATTGATTTTTAAATAGCATTATAGAATAGATACGTTGTTTTCTTATTTAATCTCTCTGCATAAATTCTTACGAAAAACATGATTTTTTATCCTTCAAAACATGGTAATTTACCCCTTAAACGTGATTTTTAATTTTATTTTTGAGATATGGCATCACTGATACCGGCCCACAGTCCAACAATACACAGTGTCGGAAGTGGGACGTGAAGGGATGTGGGGTGTGGGGTGATCAAATATTCAGCTCAACGTTAGCTTTATTGGTCCCCGATGATCGACTTCCGCAATGAGCAGACGAAATAAAAGAAATGGGGTGTTGGGAGGCCTGTCGACTTCAATAAGGGACGATAAATCGAACTACAATAACTACACAACAAGTCAAAATATGCCAAACAAAAAGAAAATGGACTTTGACACATTGCGTCACTTCATTGGGATAAAGTTCTAACTGACATTTTTTTTTTCAAAAGTGACACTTGAATGCAAAACTATTATTTTTTGTCATTTCTAGAACCAAAATAATTTTCAGGGCCATCTGTGTTGTATTTCCATGTTTGACGAAGTTCTATCCAAGTTTTTAAAGTTTCCGTTTATTTTACAAGGTTCTAAAATAACTTTGTACCTTTCGCAATTGCAATTTTGTTCATATCTGACAATAAGGAACTCCAGTGAAAAATATTATGGCTTTAAAAAAATATGTTCATGCAGACCAATGAACGCTAATTTTGAATATATAAGTTTTATTTCATAATATTAAATGAAGAGTTCTTAAAAAATTATTAAAAAGTGCATTTTTAAACCTCTCGTCAAAACACACTGTAAAGTTGGCATTACTGAATGGTTAGTGTTGGCGTCACGCGTCACCAGTCATTGTATTGAAACTTTGATTATGTAGGTATGACAAAAGCCATCAATAACATTTCATGTTATTCGTTATTTCATACTGTTTATAGAGATTTAGTTGTTGTGTTTATTGAAACAATATTTAAGCCTAAATAATTCAGTATCAAAAATAGAGGTATCTCTATTAGTTTAAATCTATTATTTAAAATATTGAAAAACTTTAAACTGTACGAAAAAATCGTATAAATATACTATATGCTACATAGGTGAAAATTTGGCCGTGAAGTAGAATCAAAATGGCCGCAATCGATCAGCTGTTATCGTTTGCCTATACTTTTGTGGGTGATTCTTCGTTTTTGATGATATTGATTTTAAAAGCTAAAAAAATAATAATTTCAAATTTTTTTTTACCACTCTCCCGTAATAATATTCAACAATATAATAAATATAATATACTAATAATAATATAAATATAACATTCTTATAAATACTAACCAGGAATTATTAAATTCCTGGTCAAATAAAATTATTCATGCAAAACACTTCAATTATCTCAACCAAACGTATGTTGACAAACTTTCGTCAAACAAATGGTTGAGTATTGGAGAGTTGGGCGCAGAAATAGAAGGATTTATGCTTGCCATTCAAGATAGAGTCATTAATACTAAAAATTATAGGAAGCATATAATCAAAGATATAAATCAAATTGATGATTTATGTAGAAAATGTTTGGCTTTTCCGGAAACTATAGAACATATTATATCGGGATGTTCTATATTAGCGCCGTCCGAGTACACATTTAGGCACAATCAGGTTTTAAAAATAATCCACCAAAGTTTGGTAATTAAACAAAACTTGATTGATTGCCGTAATATAGTACCATATTATGAATATAAACCAAATTAAAAAAAAAAAAAAAATATATTATGATAAAACTATACTAACAGACAGAACAATTAATCATAATAGACCTGATATAGTTTTACATGACAAATTTGAAAAAATAACTTATATCGGATGTAGCTATTCCAAATTCCTGTAATATTCAAAAAACTGTTTCTGAAAAAATTAGAAAATACACAGATTTAGGAAATGAGATTAAAAGAATTTGGCATTCTCGGACTATAAAAATATTACCATTTGTTATTTCGGCTACAGGCATTATACCTAGGTCTCTGATTCAAAATTTAGGCGTATTAGATTTGTCAAAGAATTTATATATAAAAATGCAAAAATTGGTAATTTTAAATACATGTAGGATTACAAAAGATTTTTTTAAATATTTATATTGAGGGATCAGTAGGATTTATAGGTTCAATTAGGAATTCCACAGAGCCGAACCCTCTGGAGTCTAAAATATCTGGAGTCGGTGAATTATTTTCCCATCTGGTCTCTGGTAAGTTGACATGTTGTTCTTGTATTGTTTTGTAATTATAATACTTATATAGTGCAATTGCATAACGTGGATTGACCAGATGATCATTTGTGTGAAAGGGTTTAGTTTTTCCTGTGGGGAAAATTAAACCCGGACATTTAAATCTTGTACACCCAAAAATATGAATAAATAATTCCACCTAAATAATGTTTTAACTTATCGAATAGTATCATCTTTCTTCCGTATAATTATCATTCAAAATGACAACACCTGTTGAAAGTAAATAAAACTATTTTAAAAATTAAAACTTTGAAAATTATTAAAACTAACTATAAAAATAAAAATAAATATGCAGTTATTTAAGTTTGAAGGTCTTTTTTCATAAAAAAATTTAAAAAAATTGGGCTGGAGTTCTCTATTGATCGTTCCCACGAGACCCAGCGTTTTCGTCACTTTAGTTGGGTAGGGTTCTAACTTCGCTTTATTACGTTCTGAGGAGTCAAAGCTTGCAAAGACGATTTTTCATAATCTATTTACCGATTTCTGATTTTGAGGTTGAATCTTGTGTGAAGTATTTTAGGTTTACATAGTTTAAAGGAAAATATTTAATTAGAAGTGGCTCTGTCTTGGAATGGCATTTAGGAAATGTAGTTCGAACCATACGCAAGGAATTATTCTACCATAGCTGGTTGCATATCGTTCTATTTGCACGTTTAGGTACGTTTTAAAATGGTATATATACATCCTATTTAAATTATTACTTTTAAAATATGTTAAATTAAAATTCAACATATTAAAACTTAAATTCATTATGTACGGATAATGATAAATCGTTTTTACAAACTTTGATACCGCATATCACAGAACATAGATAAAGTGAAGATAGAACCTTGTTCGACCAAAGTGACGAACTGCGCTAACCATTACACCACCAACCATTGTAAGAACGGCAGTATAAAATCATTATAGGTAATATTTTGAACTTAAAATAATAAGAATTATGTATTTTTAAATTTTAGAATGCAACGTACTTACAGCACGTCAATGAGACTATTGCATCCCTAATTTGGTAACGTTGTGAGGCTGAAGGGAGTAGGAAGGAGAAGTGGAAGAGAAAGGTTTGG
Source organism: Limnephilus rhombicus (assembly GCA_929108145.2). Lineage (NCBI taxonomy): Eukaryota > Metazoa > Arthropoda > Insecta > Trichoptera > Limnephilidae > Limnephilus > Limnephilus rhombicus. Next base: position 50,480,138 of record OV815280.1, on the reverse strand, counting down.
AAGTACCTGGCTATTCAGATCCGGTCACTAAACACAGTTAAAGCTGCAAAGTTAATTTTTGATTTTATTTGATTTTGCGCACATACCTAATGAGATAACGAAAATTATACAAAAAGTTTTAAAGCATGAAGTAATGTAAAACTATTGAGATGGTTGCCACACATAGCTATAAAAGATCATCGCATGCCCAATATCGCTCTCCATACAATCCCATACAGACCCGCCACACAGAGCAGATGATGTGCTCGAATCTCAAAGTTAATACGTCGTAATCTGCCGTAACCGCTGCCGAGGCGATATGCGAAAAGTTATGCGACCCCCTCTCCGCCGTAAACAGGAGAGGGGGTCATTTTAATAACAGAGCTGCCTAGCCTAAACGGGCGGATGACAGCTGTCAAACTGATAGATTCAGTACAAAGAAATGGCATTTCGTGGCAGCTCTCTAATTCATCTGACCCCCTCTCCTAAAAAAGGAAGAAATATTTGATATCGTCGTGTGACGGTACAACATATGAGCGCTCGCGGTTCAACAGATAAGTGCTCGCGCATTTAACGTTGTGTGTGGCTGATGCATAAACTAAACATGAAAATCTTAAATATAAAAAAAAAAACATTTAACTAAACTTGGAATATAATACAATGATAATAAAACGATCAAGGAAATGATCCATTAGACTTAAATAAAACAAGTTTATAAATTATCTAGTAAATTATAGTGCTATAATATGGAGGAAGTAGTTTAGGAAAAACATATAATTTAATTCAACTGCCACCTCTGGACTAGACCCCCACTTGAAAACCCATCAAAGAATGCATTTATACATTTCTATCGGTTTATATCATTGGATATACTTCGTCAAAGGTTTATATCTTTCGTGACTAGCCTTTCAAGCAGTTAATTGGGGTACGATTCTAGATCAGGGAAATTAAAAAAAATGTACATAGGGTTTTAAGGGACTTAATTGACTTACTTCAACCAATAAGTCATGACATTAACAGGAGCAAAAAGTGTAAATGAAATTTTGGTCGCCGATGACATTTTTTTTCAACTAAAAACCTTTAAAAAAATCACTTGTTATTGGAAGTTATGGGTAGGATGAGGGGTTGGGCGGTTACTCGATTGAGTGAACAGTGACGACATGTGGAAGAATTTTTTTTGGTTTGATTTGAAGAAAAAAAAATTGAAAAATAAGACATCAAAAAAGTCATCAGAGACAAATTTTATTATAATTTTTATTCCAAATAATGTCAGGAATCACTGTTTAAAGTAAGTCAAGTACGTTGTAGTAGTATTCGATACTTGTGTCGGGCCGTTTCAATAGTCTATATGCATGTATAATATATGTACGTATATGAGACGATGTATGAATGTGAGTGAGGCAAAGAGTGTGTGCCAAGACCGAGTTGTTTGGTGGTTCGTCCTCTCTGTCTGTTAGTTAGTTAGTTAACTTTTCTTTTGAAAAGCGCGCTAATTTTTACTAAAATGTGTATTTGTATTGGTTAGATATTTCGAATATGATATTCTGTGATTTATGGCTTAATTGTTGTGAATTTATTCGGCAGGTCCTTGCCCGAGGCGCGGAGTTACGAAAATAATAAAATCAAGGGCGTTTTTGGAAAGGATCTCTCAAGTGACTTGTGACTTGTGAAATACTGGCATACAGAGCTCCGGGCCAAAAAGGCCCCTTTCTCTTTCATCATGAAGTTATAATTAAAAATTATGTTTGTAGAAAAAAGTGGAAATTAGGTGTTTGTGAAAAAATTATTTGCAAGGGGGAGACATGGCTGCAATAGGGGGGTGGATTTGTTTGGGTTTTTTTACTTGGAGATCTCATTTACGTCGTATCGGGTGAGGCAGTTGATAGACGGGTTTACATGGGTGGGAATTCCCGCGTAGAAAGATTCCGCGAGACTTATGATGTGGTTTTTTAGTAACGGGACTTCTGAGTCCTTCTGGAGTTGGGACACTCTCAACCCCTTGGGAGCGCCCAGGGCTGTACGAATTACTTTATGGATCTCTCAAGTAATATTGTTATCGTTCGAAACTACCTTGAATTTATCGAAGTCCTGAATCGTTATATTATTATATCGATCGAACCTTGAAATACAACTAACTGATACGACAAAGTAATGATTAACATCTATAATGATGAACATCTATAATACATCTAAACATTAGGCGCAGGTAAACCCATGTATGATCGTGTGAGAAATTTGGAGATCAGCACAGAATGCAAGGCACAGATCAGCACAGAATAAGCGTAATGAGTACGATTAAGAAAGGATACCCTTAAAAAAAAAAAAAAAAAAAAAAAAATACAACCTTAAAATAATAATAGTAATAATAATATTTGGATGATTTATAAAGCGCCGTTTTGAGAAAAATCAGCTCAAGGGCGCTGTACAAACTTAAAATATATTTCGATTCCTCGGCTGGCTAAGTCCTCCATCACAACACAAGCAACATTTTCGGCTTTCTGTGGTGGCAGTAGGAGATTTTCAAACATTGTTGGGTTATTCGTAACCCGGGAATGTTTGTCTTTCTTTTTAAAATGAATAATGACATCACAAAGTAACAACCTTTTAGAAGAAGTTTTCTTCGAAAAATTAAATAAAAATGGTTTTGGTATGTAGAGCGAATGAAGGAAGAAAGAAGTATAAGAAGAATATATGGTGCAAATCTGAATGGTGGAAGAAGTTGGGGACACCCGAGGAAGACATGGCACGATCAAGTGATCAAGTCACGTCAAGAATTAGAATAATAGAATATATATGAGACGATATATGAATGTGAATGAGGATGAATGTGAATGTGAAAGAGTGTGTGCCAAGACCGAGTTGTTTGGCGGTCCGTACTCTCTGCCTACCCCTACGAGAAACGGCGTGATGGTTAGTTAGTTAGTTATCTGTCTGTCTGGAATGGAATGATGTTTATGTTATTAGATACTAATGCATTTACAGAAGAAGACGTATTTTCAGTTAAACCGAAAGGGTGAAAGAAAGCTTGAACAGTACACAAACAGAACAGTACAGAAAACATGTGCCACGGAGGCTGATGACCCCGGGTAACTTTAAAGTCAAAGCGGTGGCCGATGGGACGTGAGATAAAACATCTTCAATAATAAAAACGTCACATTAGGAAGAAGAAGGGAGAGGAAGGGGGGGGGGTGATTAAAGAAGGTTCGAGAAGGGTGAAGTGAAGAAGTCAGAAATAAAGAATGTACCAGCTCCCGAAGTTTACTTATAGAATTCGAAAAGTGACATTTTTTATGTGCCTTTTTCCAGAACGTAAAAATCTAAAACTACTTAGATTAAGTAGAATTAGTAAACCTTTAATCATTGTGGAGTGTTTTGAATCGAAAGGAAATAGAAAGTATTGATAGAAAAACATATATTATGTGAATGTTTTTCTTAGTTGAGATATGAGATAATACAGAATATTGTTTTAAATCTTCAATAATTCATTACATATTTCATCAAGGAGTAAGTTAGGTTGTATAAAATAAACTATTTATTTTATTTTTATTTATTTATAAATTACATGGCAACACATTAAAACATTTTCATATATATGATACATTAAATCACCATACTAGGCGGCTGCCTGTTTCATGGTGACCAATGGAATATATTTACTTTGTGGCGTCTAGTGTGAACAAATGGATTAAATATATAAACATGTTGAAAATTGGAAAAATTATAGTAGTAAGTTTATAATGAGAATAATTTTTTTTTTAAGGAAACTAGAAAATAAAAAAGAAAAGAGAAAATTTATGCACAAGATTATAAAATCATATTCAAAAACATAATTCTTATTTATAGTTTTATATGTGTGCATGCATGCATACATGTGCAAATACATGTACACATACGTACATCCTGACATACATGTATGTATCCATAGGTGTACACAAGCATGCGTATACATGACACACATGCATACATACATACGCACATACATGCATTTACGTATACATACAAATTAACAAACATATTGTTAGGAGCGGGCCCCCAAACATGTCCCAAGCTAGCTCTCAGGGGAGGCATGATTTACCCTCTATTCAGGTGGTGGGTCGCTCGAGGCTTCAGAAATTCCTTCGCATCTCAGTCGTCTGGCAGGATACTCCCCCTCTAGGAAACCCTCCTGCCGTAGCAGAATAATAACAGGATTGAGTTAACTAGTTTCATGTATTGCAAATTTAAAACACAGTGCATAGGTCATTACAGTACAATTCAACACAAGAAATACATACTACACAATCCTAGCTATCGTGTTTATAACCTCAAGATCCCTAAACGAAACTCTCTGAGTGATGGCTTTGCGCGGGAGTTTACAGTCTATCGTTAAAGGACACAATCAAATGAGGAAACAATTGTACAGCTTACATGATGTTGGGGGTCTTCGTCTTCCGGCTTCCAGGGGGACCTCCCGAGTTTAGGACAGAACCGAAGTTTACACAGGCATGGTGAAATATCAGCGCTAAACCCGTAGGTTATTGAATTAACATTGCAGGTTATATTTGAGTACAATTCGAGCGATAGTACGCCGGGCGCGAACAGTGGGAATCCACGCGCGGGCTTAACGTGTGCCCGAGGCGGCTCGCAATTCTCAACTGCTGGAAGGGATCGCGTGCGGGTGGGCGGATGGGATAGGAAGTAGGAAGCAGGGAACAGGGGGGGAGCAGGGTGTTGTGTAGTTTGCAGCGAATTAGGAGTTTGAATTCTTTGTCGTTTGGGCGTACCATAACACTTCCCCCCGCGCTTGGAAAAAAGCGACGTGGCAATGGAGCTGTAGGGAAAAAAAATCCTCTTATGCTTCCATCGGGGTTTTGAGAGATTCGTTGCTTGAGAGATTTCCTAGCTAGAACATACAGTTTTATGCTATAGTTTGGGTCACAATGTTTGTAGGGAATGGGTGGGGGTACATACAATGTTTGGAAAAGACAAATTTGGGAAAAGTACATGGTGTAAAACAACATACAAGGTTATGCAATTGAAAATAACAATACGCATGGTTATGCAATTGAAAGAATGACAGTACACATGGTTATGCAATTGAAAGAATGACAATACACATGGTTATGCAATTGAAAGAATGACAATACACATGGTTATGCAATTGAAAGAATGACAATACATTTGTACAAGAGAAGAGAAAAAAGTGTGTGATTCTAAGGTTTCATTGGTCTTGGAGCTAAGTTTGTGAAGCGTGGATTTGTTTGGTTTCGGAGAATTTCGAAGAAAAGGACGTGACTTCACGGATTCTAAGGATTACATTATCACTGTAATCAGACCCATTTGAGACAACGCTCAGGAGTACACTTGGGCCTTAGAAAACACTTGGTTTTGTCGAAGACGTCGAAGTTCACGAAGTGGAGACTGTGGTTGCTGTGCCGCGACTATGGTTACAGAGGTCATTGAAGAGAAGAATCCAGTATCTGCAGACATGCCAGTGCGAATCCTAAGTGTTATTATGGTAAACACGGATCGTATATAATGGTTATTGAAGCATAATGTAGCTCAAGATAACTTGTATTGGTGCGCATTCAGCGAATACTGGTGGGTCAAGGTAATGATGGTTTACACATGACGATATATGCGTCACTGCATGACAGAGCAAGAGACGACAAGGTTGGCATTGATAGCAAGAGTAAGAACAAACCTAAGAGCTAGCGTGCCCAAAAGGTAGTTTAGAGTGTCATAAAGTATAGTGGAACAACTCAGCTTGCTGTGGCACGACAAGACAACATACGTATGGGCGGTATGGTCTGTGCTTTCAGGAACAAATGCGTAGAAAATGGCAGCAGGAGAGACCTTGTAACCACAGCGCGTGCTGTCAGGAAGTGAAGCTCAGCTTGGCTGTTGGTGATGACATCCGCCTGGGCTTCTTTTTAAATCCGGGAGGAATTATTATTAGAGCAAAATTCTTGAAGTTTACCTGCCTAGGGACCAATGAAGAAAAGGTTTGGAGAGAAACAAAATGTGTCCAGATAATGAAATAACGAAATTTTAACCACCGACCCAGAGAGTGACGAAGAGAGATTCCTAACTAAATTGTGATTACATGAACATTTTCCTTTGCCAGGATGACTTGGCGTTTGCCTAGTGACAATATGTCTTGGTTAAAAAACAACCGGCCCTCTATGGCCTATGCTAACATGAGATGGTAACATTTTTGTAGAATTTCAAAGAACGAGACAAAGAATCGTGAACTAGTCACGGCAAAGGGAAACCAATTCATGAATAAAGGTTGTCAAAAGGAGACAGACGGTACGCCAAGTGCATATCGTACATATCCAACATTCATGAATGTGTTTCGTGGAATTGAGAAAAGAGAGAAAAAACTGGTGAGACATATGCAGAGATTGAGGGGGAAAACCTGTAGATAACCGGACAGTTACCTATTCGAACTCCAAGTGAGGGCGAGATATGGTCAACGACAGATTTTTCACTTCATAACATAAGTCTGAAACATGGGGAATGGGAGGAGGAGGGGAGAAGGGAGACGAGTTGCGAAACTTGCTAGAGACTGGACCAATTTCCGATTCAAACTCTATGTGAAAATGAAACATAATCAACCAGCAGATTTCCTGACTCTTTACATTTATCAAAAAGGATGAGGAGACATTTGAATACACATTATATCAAAGAGGCTAATCTTTCGCGTGTATTGGGCAAAAGATTAGGGGTCATTTTAAAAACTTCTACATGATTGTGAGAAAAGACAGACCCTTGCTCCAATTTCACAAACCTGGGGGTTTTCTTGTTCGTTCTCCAGACAACGAGTTAGGTGGTTTTTGTGCTCAATCGATTAACTCCCACAGCACTATGCCCCATAATTGACAGTGAAACTGAAAACTAGTCCTTTTGGGATAGTAGATATTCCTGGGCTTCTTTCCTTTTTGCAAAGAAGTAAAAAAACAGGAAGTCCACGGGCATTGGCGTTGAATGACAACAAAGGGTTGTGGACTACATTTCGTAGATCGCACACAAAGGGTTTGATATTATTTCGTTCGCACGACTCATGGTAAGTGTTTTAACGTCTCCACGTATAGTGTACAAAATATGTAAGTACATACAAGATATAACTCAATTATAGACAGAAGTCAAAGAGTTTATACAATGCATCCTAAAGAAGATAGCAAAGCCGATATTATGTCGTTCACACGAATCACGGTAAGTATTGTTATTACGTCTCCACGTCTCGTGTACAGAGTTTATACACAGTTATACATAAAAGCGGTACTCATGACAAATAAATGACACACGACCGGAACAGGTTATACGAAAAGGGTGGTACTCATGGCAAATGAATGGCACACGACCAAAATAGAACGTACAAAATGGTTCTCATGACAAATGAATGGCACACGACCAAAATAGAATGTACAAAATGGTTCTCATGACAAATGAATGGCACACGACCAAAATAGAATGTACAAAATGGTTCTCATGACAAATGAATGGCACACGACCAAAATAGAATGTACAAAATGGTTCTCATGACAAATATGTCACACGACCAGCTCAATAACATTTAGCTATGAGAAAAAAGTGATTATGACGAACTTCTCGTATCGCGGCAGGTATTTTAAGGATCCCTCCTATAATGGTGGATGTTCTAAGGATCTCTCCTATAATGTAACAGGGTTACGTTTAAATACAACACAATAAACGTTAACTATGCTTGTTTTAACACAGTTTATAAAGATTTGTTAGATTAACTAACTCCGTAGCCCAGGAGCGTACGATAGGATAACAAGGAGGTAAACAATTTAATGTCACTTCGTATGTTATAAAGGCGGGGTGATGACAGAGTACATTTCTGTTTACACCATGTGACAAACAAAGACAGACCTACATGGTTTTACATACTGTCTATTGCAGCAAACTTCAGTGGGGACAAATAAAAGGGACCAATTGTGGTTTTACATACCCTTTGTGCGGTTACAACATACCAGGTTATGTGCAATTTAGGTTGCAAATACTTGGTTAAATGGCGAAACAGGAGTTGAATGCCTATGTTTGTAAAACGATGATCAAACAAAACATTGATGATTTACGTTAAACTGCGGTTATTTATGTACGGAAATCAGGGCTGCCGTTAGGTTTTATTAACCTTTTCCGTAAGGGTTGAAGCATGTAATACAAGACATACATGTTGTGAAGAGGGACAAATCGAGGACTTCTTATAACAACAAAAGACCGAGTATTTGGTTTTACGTACTTTAGTTGAAACGAGTCCATGAGGATTTGTACAAGGATGGAAAGACCAATTTAAAGGCTTTTCCTTTATTTATATACATATGATTTCAAAATGGATGTGTCAAAATCCAATTTGTTAGCAAAGAGCTCGGGTAGGACGCCATCAATTTTTGACATTTGAGAAAAAATTGAAAACTACTATACACAAGGAATGTGATTATGTGAGTAACCACTTATCTTTACCATGATGGGTAAAATATGGAGCATGTTGAGATGGTTTACTAGTCCTGGGTCGTGATTTAACGCTTTGGAGTTTACCAAATCGATTTTAGAACGACGCTCCAGTATTTACAGAACATAAAAAGAAAAAAATGAAGAGATTCCTTCCGATATGATGAAAAAAAACAACAAACAAAAATGGTGAAAATTACAATATTGCATTACATGGCAAAGCGTGCCATGGCATGAACGTTGCGTAGTGTGAGGGGTTGAGAGGCAATGATTGGGTTCATGACTTCCCGAACACTGTCACTCGAGGGGTGTCTCTGCTCTAAAGTGATCAATTTTGGAACAGGTGAGAAAAAGAAAGAAAAAAAATAAAAAACGTGTGAGACAAAAATTACGGTGGTTGCCAATTCACGAACATGAACGGGGCAAACTACACCGTGGATTGTACATAAATTTACAAAAATGATTTTTTAACAATATTCGTTTTATCAACGAAAGGGTGGGCATGTAATTGACACTTTACACGCCAGCCATTGTAAGACTTGGTGTGCTTACAAAAAGGTTGTGGTGATACACACTGGATCATTTTAAGTTTGCTGAGATAGTGGGGGCAGTTTTACTTGACTCCTCACTTCCAGATTTTGCGATATCCTTAATATGGTAATTACCAATGTGTTTTCCAGAGCAGTCAGACAAGGAGTACACTAGATCTGATATCTTTCTTAGAACTTTGGCCTTCACGAAACGTGGTGCCAGCTTGGCAGAGAAATACATGGCTCCTTGGGAAAGTGTGTTGTTCTTTCTCCAAACTATGTCTCCTGTATTGAAGGTGACATGTTTCCTACGTAGGTTGTATCTGTCCGCACTCTTTTGATGAGCCAGGAGCAAAGCATCAGTGACTTCACTGTAGATGGCCGACAGTTCTTCCAGACGATGGGCATAGTCCGCGGTAGGGTTGCTTGTGGTGGCAATTGACGTAGGAAAGTTTGTGTTCCTATGTAGAGAACCATGAACAACTTGTTCCATACCGTGTTTTAAGAAGAAAGGTGTGTAACCAGTGGCCAGATTAACAGTGTTGTTCATTGCAGCCTGAATTTTATCTAGGTTTTTACACCAAGTACGTTGATCTTTATCAACTAGAATAGCCAGAGCTGTGTTGATTGTTTGGTTATAACGTTCGACGGTGTTATTTTGTGGAGTATACAAGGTATTATAGTAAATATCCTTGATTCCGTATTTGGCAAGAAAATCTTTGAATTCTTGGGCAATAAATTGTTTTCCGTTATCAACAATTACGGTTCTGGGTGTTCCGTAAGGTATAAAAATGTGTTTTTCCAGAAGTTTGATGATGGCGGACGCGTTGGCTCTTTTTAAAGGAAAGATCCAACAGAATTTAGTGAAAACATCCACTACACTAAGTATGTGCATGTGTCCGGCATAACTTCGGGGAAAGGGTCCGACGAGGTCCATTGACAATGATTGTAGGGGTCTGTCGGCACGTTTGGGATTACCCATTAGGCCGGCAGGTGCTGCCGTGCTATGTTTATAGGCTTTACAAGTTTCACATTTAGAGATGTAATTGCGAATTTGCTTGAAGAGACCAGGCCAGTAATACTTCAAGGAGATCTTTTTATACGTCTTGAAATTTCCTGGGTGTATGGAGTCGGGAGCACTATGATTGTCAATAATTATTTGTTCTCTACCTTCGAGGGGAACGACAAGTTTCCACGAGTAGTCTTCGAGGATGGATAGTGGTACCTTGCAATTACGGTATAGTTGTCCTTCTTTTATGATAAAATTAGGAAACTTTTGTTGGTTATTTTTACAACCTTCGAAGATTTTCAAGTACCATTCATCTTTTGTAGATGGAGGGGGGGCAATTGTGTCAACATTTAATGAAGCCAGTTCAATTCTTGAAAGGGCGTCGGGAACAATATTGTCCGCGCCTTTACGGTGAACAACATCAAAATTGTATTGAGACAAACGGGAGGACCAACGAGCGAGCCTACCGGAGGGATTACTTAAAGAGATCAACCATTTCAAACTACTATGGTCTGTAACTACAGTAAATTTGCTACCGTCTATGTAACCGCGGAAATGGTGAACAGAATCCAATACAGCCAATAACTCTTTCTCGGTAATTCCGTAGTTTTTCTCGTGTTTGTTTAATGTACGGGAAAAATACGCTACAGGGTGTTCGCCATCTGGGAATTCTTGAGTAAGGACTCCACCGATTCCTACATTGGAGGCATCCGTGTGGAGGGTAAAAGAGAGTGCAAAATCCGGGCAATTCAGAACGGGAGCTTTTTGAAGGGCATTTTTTAGAGTTGTAAACGCTTCTTCAGCTTCGACAGACCATCGGAAATTGCTGACACCTTTACGGATGCCGGTAATTTTATTTAAGGGGGCTGCGATAGTGGAAAAGTCTTTGATGAATCTCCTGTAGTAACCTGCAAGTCCAAGGAAACCTTTGACTTCCTTCGCGTTTTTGGGTCGGGGAAAATTTGCCATGGCTTCCACCTTAGCGGGGTCTGTTCTTAGACCTTTTTCGTCGATAATGAATCCCAAATAACGTAGACGGGACTTACAGAATTCAGACTTCTTCAAGTTGATGGTTAAACCAGCGAACTTGAGTTGTTGAAAAACTTTTTCCAGCATTAATAGGTGTTTTTCAAAGGTATCGCTGACGATGATGAGGTCGTCAAGGTAACAAAACAGGCTGTTATCGACTTCAGGACCGAAAAGTTTGTCCATCAGTCTTTGTAACTCGGCGGGGCTGTTTTTTAGACCAAAGGGTAATCTTTTAAAATGGAACATTCCCCTACCAGGTACAACGAAAGCAGTTTTTCGCACGATTCTGCGTCCAAGGGTATTTGCCAAAACGCTTTGCTGAGATCGACAGAAGAGATGAACTTGGCGTTACGCAGCTTGTCTAAGGTTGCGTGAACGTGAGGTAAGGGATACGCATCAGCTTCCGTGCAAGAGTTTAAACGTCTACTGTCGAGACAGAAACGTGCAGAGCCGTCTTTTTTAGAAACCAAAAGAGTTGGGTTGGTCCATGCACTTCTGCTGGGAACCACCACACCCATTTTTAACATTTCATCAAGTTCGTTTTCTAAAAGTTTAAGTTTTTGGGGGGCTAAGTTGTAATAACGTTGCTTGATGGGTGGGCCATTGGTTTTGATATGGTGTTCAACCAAATTTGTCAAACCTAATCCACATTTTTCGAAAGATATTGACTCGAATTTATTGACCATTTCTTTTAGTTGGAGAGCCTGGTCCGTGCTTAAATTTTCGTGAGGTATTATTGTGCGGATCTCACTAATTTGAGCAGCAGTGGAGGTTTTGTCAAGGGTATTAAATACTTGGGGAGCAACATTGAATGCCTTCCAGAAGTCAACGCCAAGGATGAAATTCTGGGATATAGAGGGCACTATTAGAAAATTGATTGTAACTATTTTATTGTTACAATTAATTGGCAGGGCAAGGGCACCGATGACCGGTTGAGAAACATTATCCGCAGTCGTCAGGTGTGTTGATTGGGGCGAAATTCTAAAATCACTGTTAACAAAAGGCAGGTGAGCATTGTTGCCAAGACAGCTGACAGATGCACCACTATCAAGTAATCCGGAAAAGGGCACATTGTTAACAGAGAAAAAAGCATAGGGTCTCCCATCTTTAGCTTGTTTGCAACAAACCGAAGAAACATTTAAGGTCTGGTTAAAATACTTAATGTGTGCTAACCAATCAGTCCATTCTTTAGACCTTGGTTCAGAATGGGTGCCTGAGAGGTTATTATTTAGTTTTTTGGCCTCTTCATGTAGAAATTTGGTGGGGGCTTGGAGAAATCCACCTGAGGTCTGACATCGCTTGGGTTTTGTAACCTTTCCATGTTGTGCCTTGATTTCTTGAAAATGTTGCGCAGTTCGTCGCTTGGAGGAGAGCGGTCCCTAGAGTGATGCCTCTTGAAAGTTCGGGGTTCCTTAGATTCCAGAAACCTTGCTTGCTTGAAACAAGTAGTGGCCAGATGGCCTACTTTTTTGCAAAAAGAGCACACTTTTTTGTTGTTGAATTCTGGTTTTAAACCAGACGAACGGCTTGGCACAACTACATTATTTGACACATTCTTTATGTTTTTCCTATCCTGGTACGATTCCAGAAGGAGACAGACTTCGTTTAGCTGGGCTAGGGATGCAATTTTCTGTGAGGTAATGATGTTCTCGTATTTGCTTAAAAGGCCATCAGTTATGACTGGTAATAGTTCAGCTTCCGAAACGGGATGTGAAAGCTTGATGTTAATGGATTCAGCCCTTTCTATGAATGTTGCTACAGGTTCATTTACTAGCTGTTTAATAGATAGTAAAGATAATTTGATCCGGTGCTGGGCTTCCGTTTTTCCGAAGCTCGAGATTAGGGCAGATCTGAGTTTATTCCAATCTTTGCATTTAGTTTTTTGAATGCGGTGCCAGGGTATCAATTCTGGGGAGATGAGTTCTATGAAGTTTTTTCGTAGAATCTCGAATGGGATATTTTTGATTGTAGCCGTTTCTTCAATACGGTCAATGAAATCCAGTACATCGGAGACGCCATTATATTTGATTTTCCACGAGGATAAATCGTAGGTTTTATCTTGTGTCAAGGTGGGTGCGATGTCCTGTTTTATCATTACTTGTGGCATAGGTTCTTCGTTAGGAACAAGATTATTCAAAACTTGCGTAGCCGAGCGTGAATTATTTTCGCTTGAGGGGGCGAGGTTTATTCTCTTAATGTACTTTTTGTTGAATAAAAGTGCATAAGCCTTTAATGTAGGTTTAGATTTGCTTGATGGCGAGAGTCCTCTATCCCTTAAAGCAGTTTGTAAGTGAGTTTTGGATAAGTTGTGCACGTTGGGAATGATGCCCAAATTGGATGATGCCATAGCTTGATTGTTTTCCATTGTGAGTTTCCCAGGTGGTGAAAAAAATTTGCCAGGGGTCTTCTTTAGCAAACGCAAAGTTAATTTTGTGAGGCACTTTTCACTTGGTAATCACTGGTTGGTATTTCTAAAATAGTTATAGAAAACTGTATTCCATACTACAATTTGGTATATATGACACCAGAATCTTTGTCAAAGGAAGGCACAAGAAAAAATTTTTGCGTGGAAAGACCTAAGTAGTAAAGGTTTTTGTGTTTCACTGACCACTTTGAGAAAACTTGTGAAATTCACAAGTATTTATTTTTTTTCCAAAAAATTTTGCCAGGACTGACCTTTAGAAAACGGGTTTTTTATTTTTCACAAACCACTTTTGAGAAAACTGTGAAATTCACAAGTATTTATTTATTTCCAAAAAAATTTTGCCAGGACTGACCTTTAGAAAACGGGTTTTTTATTTTTCACAAACCACTTTGCACTGAGAAAGGCACTAAAATTCACAAAAGGCACTCTTCTGGCAAATAAGGACAAACTTCCGGATGAAAATAACTGAATATGGGATTTGTTACGAAACCACATTAAAATTATTTTATTTTTTCATGGAACCAATCATTGGTTTTATTATTATTTCACTTTTTTTATGTAAGGAAAAAAAAAACACAATTCACTTTACACTTATGCTGAAAAAAAAATGCGGTACCTATAACGTAGAATGTGGAAAGAAAGTCATTATTTTGTCCATTTGGTGAAATATACGTGGTACTAATTTGACAGACACAACAAGTGGGCCGATCGGTATATTGTGCAAGAAAAAACGTGAGTGTGAGATTTTTTAATTAAAGAATCCACAAGGTAATTGGAATTCCAAAACCAAATTTACAATAGCGATCTCCATTGCTTCCGACCTTAGTGACAGAAGGGCGATTTTATTATTCAAAACACTGCATAGTGACAGGGAATTGTTCTGCCTGATTCAAACGGATTTTTGCCGTTGGAGTTTGGCGCGATAAACGCACTTTTGTGCTTCGATGCGCGTGGGTGCGCGCGCAACTCAGAGATTAGGTATGTATTTACCGCGTGAAACATCGGGCCGTTGATTTGGCGCGAATTACTGTTGCTCGTCCGCTGCTTTGTGAACAAAGGGGTCGGCGCGTGCGCAGTCAGATTCGCGGTTTAAATGCTGCCGTCTTTCTGGTTAATACAAAATGGCCATGTTTTCAACTTTGACGCAATTTTTTTATAATTGCAATCAAATCTGCGTTATGGACTTAACTTGCACATGGATTTCTGTGGTTTCCCACAGAATTCATTATTCACTGGGTATAAAACACCAAGACACAGTACAATCAATGTTTACAAACAGTTCCTATGCGGGGAAGATTTCGACAGGGAGCACTCCGTAAGGCGACTGAGACAATGGCAAAAATGAAAAAAAAATTCTGGGCCCCACTATGGACGCCAGTGTTAGGAGCGGGCCCCCAAACATGTCCCAAGCTAGCTCTCAGGGGAGGCATGATTTACCCTCTATTCAGGTGGTGGGTCGCTCGAGGCTTCAGAAATTCCTTCGCATCTCAGTCGTCTGGCAGGATACTCCCCCTCTAGGAAACCCTCCTGCCGTAGCAGAATAATAACAGGATTGAGTTAACTAGTTTCATGTATTGCAAATTTAAAACACAGTGCATAGGTCATTACAGTACAATTCAACACAAGAAATACATACTACACAATCCTAGCTATCGTGTTTATAACCTCAAGATCCCTAAACGAAACTCTCTGAGTGATGGCTTTGCGCGGGAGTTTACAGTCTATCGTTAAAGGACACAATCAAATGAGGAAACAATTGTACAGCTTACATGATGTTGGGGGTCTTCGTCTTCCGGCTTCCAGGGGGACCTCCCGAGTTTAGGACAGAACCGAAGTTTACACAGGCATGGTGAAATATCAGCGCTAAACCCGTAGGTTATTGAATTAACATTGCAGGTTATATTTGAGTACAATTCGAGCGATAGTACGCCGGGCGCGAACAGTGGGAATCCACGCGCGGGCTTAACGTGTGCCCGAGGCGGCTCGCAATTCTCAACTGCTGGAAGGGATCGCGTGCGGGTGGGCGGATGGGATAGGAAGTAGGAAGCAGGGAACAGGGGGGGAGCAGGGTGTTGTGTAGTTTGCGGCGAATTAGGAGTTTGAATTCTTTGTCGTTTGGGCGTACCATAACAATATATTTAGACAGTTGTTCTATCTGAGAACGAAAAACATGCCACCGGCACTGTGACGTTCACTCATCAAAAAGTCCCTAATCGCCTTCCTGAAAGTGTGATGTTGATCTACTGTCTTTATTTCAATGGGTAAATTATTAAAGATTTTCGGAGCAAGGAAGTTAAACTGTGACTGGGCCATTGAGGTTTTTGTTACTGGAATAATAGTTGGATTATTTGGAATATCTTGAACTATAGTTTGTTTCAAAAATAGAAAGGCAGAAGGTATTTGGTGTAAAAGACAAAATTTAACAAAATAAATAAATTATACTGTAATACCAGCTCTTGAAGGATCGGAGCTGGCAACACGGTATGGCATCTACATACATACAAAAGCACACATTTCAAGAAAATCGTCGATTACACATCTTATTATTATTTTTTTTTTTTTACATCAGCTCCACACAGGAGGCCCTGAGGAAAATAATTTCCCTCAGGGCCTATGTCGTCTTTGGGGATGCTGTGTGGAGGGTTTTTTAGGGAAAGGAAGGAGAGGATGGTTCTGGGAAGGAAAAGGGTTTAAGGGGTGGGTAGGAATCTGGGGTTCAGTGTGTCCTGGTCATCAGACCTGAACACACCTCATCCCATGAACCCGGGCACCCCTGCTTAATCACCAAACGTAGCGAACCACTTGGGGTGACCTATGGCAGAGGTGTTGGTTATCCAATAAAGTTTCCCGGGGCGGCGGTACCCATTCCCGCCTCCCAAATTGGAATCTGCCCTGATGATGGAAAGTGTAAAGCTGTCCGAAACGTTGGCTAAAGAAAGAGGTAACGCAACACCTCAAAAATAAATGAGGTTAAAAATAAATAGTGTTATTATCATCATGATCCATTTTTGAGTTAGTATGCCTTGTTGAGCGTCCTCCTTCTTTAACCAACGTTTCGGACAGCGTTAGAGTGCCCATTATCAGGGCAAATATGTAGATTGTTGTGAAGTGCGTTTATGTGTCTATGATAATAATAATTGGATAATTTGTAAAGTGCAGTTGTGAAAATGCTCTTGGGGCCAGTATTTCAGTAAGTAGATAAATTAATGTGGTTTTCGGCGTTTAATTTTGAAGTAGCCAGTTAAGCCGGCACTTAACTATATACCACGAATTATTAAGCCTAGCCCTGTCGTATCCGACGAGTATTAATGCGGTTTTTGTGGATTTAAATTGCCTCCGTAATTACGTTAATATTATCAACAGTTCACAGACAAAACAGTCAAATCACTTTTCTGAGGTTTACAAGGGCAATGCTCAGAGTATCTTCCATTCCGAAATGCTGTGGAAAACACGTTGATTGGTTTTTCTTCACACAATCCTGAATGAAAAAAACGTATTTTGGGCCACGTTTAACGCGCTGACCACTGCGCTATCGAGGCCGCCAATGTCCAGCTAATAAACTGGTTAACCAATTAATGTTAACAAAGGAGCCATTAAAATCACGGAAAGAGCAGGACAAGATCGAGGGAGATAACAAAAAACCTCCAAAAAGACGTTATATCTCCAAGTCGACAATAATTTATTATTTGACGACCGACGGCTTTTTTAATCGGCGCCTTTATTCGGTGAAGCAATAAGAATACCGTTGTAAGTCCTCTCCCGAAATGGCAACAAAAGATCGGACCGGGCATCGAACACAGAACCGTCAAATTGCTGCGTTTAGCACAATGACGTTAAAACTGTTATCTTAGTCTTGAAACCGAGAAGAATTTTATAGTGTTTTTAAAGTGCCATGCATTATCTGGTGAGATCAACAATGGACTATTAACAATGTAAAATTTTTATGCATAAATCATTTTATATAAGAACTTTAAAGTTCAAATACTAAAATATAAAAAAAAAACATTCCGAAAATTTGTTACTAAAAATGTGTACATAGTTTTTTTTTTACATTAGCACCACACAGGAGACCCTGAGGAAAATAATTCCCTTCAGGGCCTATATTATCTTAAGGGATGCTATGTGAAGGGTATTTTTAGGAACAAAAGAAGAGGAAGATCTGAGAAAGAAAAGAATATTAGGTTAGGGGTGTGTAGGAATCTGGGAGTCAGTGTGCCTAGGAGTGACGGACATATGAATCCACCCCTCCCGCTGCGGTGTATCCCCAAGCCAGCCTCTCACGATCCGGACCGCCACGCAGCTGGTGGGCGGATGCTTCCGCCGCCATGACCTGAATACACCTTATCTGATGAACCCCCGTGCACCCCTGTTATGTCACCAAAGGTAGCGAACCATTGGGCGATCCAATGTGTTGATTATTCAACAAATGGTTCCCGGGACGGTGGTGCCCGTACAAGCCTCCCAAATTGTTACTGGTGAGATTTGAGACGTTTCCGAAAATTGAAAATAGGTACTTATATATAAACTAAATCACCTTCTACGAAAAAATACTGATAGTAAAATATATATGTTTTTAAAACGTACCTACCCACTTTCTTAACGCAACAGAATTTTTTAGGTTTTAACCACAAAATAATAGATAATTTAAATCAGCAGTTAAGAATTTTGTCAATAATTATTATAGAATCAGAAATAATCACTAAACTAAACTAAGTAGGTATTTGTATCCCCTCCCCATCCTTATAATACGCCCCTGGCAAAACCTCGCGTACATCTTCTTCCCTTCCCTTACCTACGAGTATATAATCGACAGATAGGTAGTTGCTGTTCTAATATATACGTAGTTACCTATGACACGAGACAATACTTATATACTTTTTTTTTACAAATTAATCACATATTGTCGCAATTTAAATTTAAATTAGTTCATATTTTCACAAAATACATTGCTTCATTGGCAAAATCAAAGCGAACGCTGTAGACGCGTCAAACAAACAAAAAAACTCGAAATCCATGACAGATGGTTTGCAAACCTATTCAAGAGCTTTGTTTATTTGTATATGAGGGTACACTCGTGTATTTAAGTTTAAATGATTTTTTTGCAAATAAAATTATATTTAAAAAAGAAAACGTTTTTGAGAGAACGTCATTTGATACCTGTGAGATTGGGCACAGTTTGAGTGATGCTCCTCAAAAATCAATGAAAAAACCAGTTGTTTCACTGATCGATTCTCTCTGCAGGAATCTGGAATGGCTGTAAACCCGCTGGTTGTGTTGCTTGGTTAACAAAGAGTTCGGGGTTCGATCCCCAAACATTCCATTACTTTCAGACCCAAAATTGGACTGGTAATTGAAAAGTTGAAGTAGAAAAACGAGATGTACTTAGTATGTCAACGTAAAAGTTTCCGGAGAGATGTGATACTATTAATATATTTTAATATAACCAATTTTTTAATATATTTTTATCATCACATCAGTAAAACCAAAACCAAGTGTATTATTGCTGTATCCTTTATTTTGGGGACAAGGAACACTTGTCCTAAGGATGGGAAAGATCTTAAATTTCGTATTTATAAGTAATACACATATTTTAAACGAAGCAATGTTATTAAAATTTAAAATGTCAACAGAACAAGTAGTGCCGTTCCCATAACTCGCATTTTTTTTCAACTAACAACTTCGGGTAGTTTAAGTACCTAACTGCATTAGATCGCTATAATGTAAATTTATCCATTGGAATACGTAATACGTAATGTAGTTGCCCTAAAAATGAATGCTGTACTCTTTCAATTTTATGTGAATGTATGTTGTAATTTTGTGTGAATGTATGTAGAATGAAGGTGACCAGAGAGGAAAATTATATTCAAGAATGCTTCTGACTAGCGTTATGTACAAAGTTTTGAATGCATTAGGGCGAGGCTTAATGTGAAATAACTATTTTAGATAAATCTTTACTACGAATCGGTTAACGTTATGAATACTTGTATTAATGCTTTCGATAAAATAAAGCTTTTTTCATTGTTTTGCTTGAGTAGAATTTACATAAATTTATTAATTACTCTACTAAAATTATAAAAACAAACAACTAAAAACTGTTTTTTTTTTCATTGCATATATGTGAACATGGGTAAGAAACAAGTTGAAAAAAAAACTCTTGATTAAGTTCTTTCGATCTTATAAAATTTAGCGTCTCCAGACTACATATGCCAAGCGATTTTTATGTCTATTACCTACATTCGTGGCGATATAAGGCACACTAAGAATAAACACATTTTTGGCTTGTGGCTTCCTTTTTATGTACAAAAAGAACTTTGGACGTTTTTAATACAAAACTGATACATTTAACAATGTCCAGTAATTTTGTGAAGAGGGAGAAAGCGGGGGATGACGGACGAGGAAATTTTGCAAAGGTGCTGCTGAAAATAACTCCCACTCAGGATAAGCGCATAATATTGGCTTCAGAACTGCATTTTACGTATACGGGAGAACTTAAATAATAATATACGCTTTGTGGTCTAAACCGCAGCACCACACACCCGGGAGGAATGTGAGAAAGTACTCGGAATGCGACAATCTAAAGCGCTCATAGATAGTACAAACCATGAAAGTACTCATTACTATGGACATAAACTCGCTGAAGGGGCTTGTACGACTGTTAACAGGACGTTGCCACCTCAGGAGACACTTTCCCAACAGCTGCTGGGAGTGGAAAGCACCAATAGCTGTAGGAAAATATGCAGACATCTGTTGGTGGTTACGTGCCGACTTGATTGGAGATCCAAGCTTTGAAATCAGGAGCCAACACCGAACACCCAATGACAACCCTAGTAAACTTTAGGCTAAGCTGTTAGGTTAGGTGTTATACGAATGATAGAGGGAGCGCGCATAATTTAAAAATTCTTATAATTAATAGGCATAAGAGACTTAAGTGTGGAAATATTTATTAAAAACTGAGTAAAAACTCTTGAAAACTGAGTTATGCAGCATTTAAACAAAAACTGAGAATTTTGTCATGCCTTTAACATGTTAAATAACAAAATCAGAAGTGATTTTTATAATTTTCGTAGCTTACTTTGCGATTGTTTATAACAAAGGAATTTCGTATAATTACTTTTTCAACTCGGCATCTGAATATAAATTATTTTAAGAATAGTCTTCAAAAGAAGTATTTTATTAGTCGGGTCTTAGGGACTGGACTACCAACTCTCAATGGAATAGAATTCTCAACAGAAGTCGCTCCACTAATACTCGACATTTACTGTTTGGATTTTGGATTGTATTCGAGTGATTTCAAAAACCGTTGTACAGCTGCAGCCATAATATGCAACGCGCCGTTTTTGTGAAAAATCTCCTCACGGGCTCTGTAAAATTTGAATTCCAAAGGCTCTATCTCATGTAAAAACAGACACATAAAACCTGTTATTTCAGAAAAACACAGTTACATTACATTAGAAAGTTTGGAGAACATAATATGATTTTTCACGCACAGAGGACACTTTCATAAAAAAAAAATTACATATTGTATTTAACGGTTGCTATCTTAATCTCCATTACTACTTATATAACATTTATTAGAATATTAGTGGCAAAAGTAGAATTAATATTTTATTTTAAATATTTACTAGTACCTACTGGAGAATGTTTTAATAAAAGTAACTTAAAAATCTTACAAATTCTACTTAGGTTTAAATGCGAATATGTTGCGAGGATGAAGGCAATGATAAGGGGAACAAGAAGGTGGGGACGCAGCTGGATATTCAGATTTGGTCATTAAAGATGTTTAGAGTCATCACAGGCAACTTTTCGATTCTGAATGGTGATCTTTACCAGGGCGATTCTGAGAGTACATAATCATATCTACCACTACACTGGCATTCAATCTCTGATTACCTGACGCGACGTTTAATATTAACAGAAGCAGTATTACCAAAAAGCTTCTACCGTAATTATTACCGTACTAAAAAGGAAGAAGGTGATATTTGAACACGAGAAAAACAAGGCACAGAATTCGTTGATAAAAACCAAAAACGAACGACTGGCTTATAAGGAAAGAAGTCACAAAATGGTTGCCTCAGGAATGTTCAAACGGAAATGGTTGCACTTTGAGATAAAAAATGCGTGGGACGATATTTAAGTGTTTTTATACAAGACCTCGTTATAGAAACGGTGATGTAAAATCGATCGTGTTATGAGTTAATCAACTTTTCAATTAAATGTGGCAATATTGACGTGACAAGTGGGTGATTACAGAGAAATCAGAATAAATCATTAAATGCATAGCAAAAAAAAATTCAAACAATCCGTGAATCAAATCTTCGTATCAGACTGTACATACAAAATAATACGTTTCTGATCATTTTTTTATTTAAAAAAGTTGAATAATCCATACAAGATAAGCAATATTTTTTAAATATTGGCGAAAATAGCAATAAATTTTTATCAGGTTTTTTGTATTGGAAAGTCACAAAAATATCAACGTACCAAATGTAAACATATACCACTATATATAGGGTGTTAAGAGATGTACTTGACTTACTTTGATCAGTGATTCCTGACATTATTTAGAGTAAAAATTTTGGTCTTCCGTGAATTTTTCTTCAATTTTTTTTTCTTCAAAACCAACCAAACACCAGTCGAGTAACCGCCCGACCCTTCATCATGACTCTATTTGTCCAACACGGCCGGCATAGTCCAGCGGTAAGGCTCTTGACTAGCACTCCGAAGGTCGCGGGATTGAATCCCGGCGTGGTAAATAAATTTTATTTGATTAATTTGTGCTATTTCACAATTTATTCATTAAAAATAATATATAGTTCACGTTCCAGAGTTCTCAGTATCGCCCTGGTGTAAGACCACCATTCAGAATTGAAACATTGAAATGGCTTTAGCCGTGTTTGGTGACCAGATCTGTATAGCGAGGTAGGTACTTCCCCACCTTCCTCTTCCCTATCTCCTTCCCCTCCCCACTACCTTCAGCCTCACAATATACCCCAATTGGGGATGCCATAGTCCCACTGGCTCCAGACGGGAGCAGTTGGGACTCTTGTGCGGTATTCATGTCAAAAAAAAAAAAATGACTGATTTTTTTGGTGACCGGACAGCCTCCGACATTTAGCCCCCCGAAGATTTACAATAATTATTATAAAATTATAATAATATTAAATATAATTGAAGTTGCTTGGGGGGAGTCAAAATTGCAAAATACGTGACGTCAACGGGGGTCTCACGGACGGGGGGGGGGGGGGGTCAAAAATCATGAAATTCGTGTGACGTAATTTATGAATGGCCCCTTACCAATTTCAAACCTAAAATCGAACTTTAACAATAAGATATTTGTTGGTATGGTAGCGATGTTTTGTACTTGTACGCTGATATATACAGTATACAGACAAGCAGTTTTTTCCTTGAAAATTTTGAATGATGTTTTATACTTTCATTATTCGGTGGTATATCCTCTCTGCACACCTCTTCAGAATACTTAGTTATATTTTGTGTAAGTAGGTGTCTCGTATTTTCCCTAAAGCGACATATGGGGAGCAACTGTCGGGAGATCAACTGTCAAGGAACCTTTTTTTTTTATTTTAAATTTAAAAAAAAATTAAGTTACCGGAAACTAAAACTTCATTTACATTTTTTACTCCAATTAATGTTACGAATCATTTCAGTTAACATCTCGTACATTAATTTTATTAAATGAAAATTAAAATCTATTCGTTGTAGATACCTACTAAACGTATCTGTATTTACGTGGCGGAAAATTACATCTTGTATTGACCAGACTACCGCGTTTCTTGGCAAACGAATAATGGTGAAATCACGCAGTAATTATGTGCATACTAAAGCAGATTTGTAAATATAATCCTGACGTCTCCAAACGAACGACTCACTACGGATATTGTCTCGCATAAAAAAGGAGGATAGTCTGTGTTTACGGGTGAGAAATTTTATATAACATACGATTATTTATTTTATTTTTATTTATTTAATTTTTTATTCCAGCAAGACTGGGAGGGAAGTGCAATCCCAGTCTGCCATATTACACAAATAACTATAAAAGAAAGAACAAAAGAGTTTAAATATTAGGTAGGTACCTAATTAAAGCATAAAATGAAAACGAAATTCATCACACAAATAACAAAAAATAAGCATAAAATTAAAATAAATAATAAGTAGACAGAATTAAAAATAAAAAGATATTTTGGGATCGTCCATCATGGAGGTCGCCTCATCATCTGCATCCATCGCTCATTTAATGGGGAACTGAGCCACTCGGATGCAGCCACGACAATGATATTGGTTGAAGTCCGTATCCTGCTCCAGAAGCTGGCTAGTCGGTGGCGAAGTAAGGCTGGGAATGAGTGCACCCTCCCCTCGGTGAACATCGTGGAGGCACTGCAGAACCTCGGTAGTTGCATAAGTTGCCTGTATGCATTATTGTAGCACACCCTCAGTTTGTCCCATTGCGCTGCTGGGTATTGTGTCCACAGTTCTGACGTGTACAGGGCAGTACAGTATGTCTTGAATAGTAATTTTCTGACATCTTCGCTACAGTGGTAGAACCGCCTTGAGAGCATTCCGGCCCGTATATTAATTGCTCTTCTTTGTCGTTCCATATCTTCTATATCCTTCATGTCTTCGGTTAGGATATGTCCCAGATACTTAACCTGTGAGGCCACAAGCAGTTCAATTCCTTCTAGATATATTGGAGGAATATGTGATGGCTCCTTATTGTGTTTGAAAGCGACCATGACTGACTTTTTAGAATTGTACAACAGGTTATGAGAGTTTGCGTACTCTTCGCATATTTGCACAAGTCGTCTCATCGCTTTAATCGAAGGTGCAAGCAGCACCATGTCATCGGCGTAATTAATGTTGTTACTTCCTTGTCCGCAGATATGACAACCGATTCGTGTATCGTTCAACTCTTGTAAGAGGTCGTTAATGTACACATTAAATAGAGTTGGAGACATATTTCCCCCTTGCCTGACACCGCTCTTAAGGAATAAAGGTCTTGAAGAAGCTCCTGCCCATTGAATGTGATTTTCCTGTTGTCCGTACCAAATAGCCAGCATATTGACCACTGCTGCTGGAACATCTCGCTTTATTACGTATCTACCATACTAGCGCAGATCCGTGATAGAACACATTACTTAAAAATAAAAGTAAAAATATAATATAAAATGAAATGCTACGGCCGAGAATCGAACCCCAATCAACTGCTTGGAAAGCAACTATGCTGACCACTTAAACCGCTAAGTATGTTAAGAAAGGTGGAATAAATTAATTATACATAAAAAATATTTACTGAAAATAACAATTACGTATTTATGAAGTAAAACTTCTTTACGAATGCTCGACTTAAGGGGTAAGATGGTGAATGCGTTACGAAAAGTGGTGATTGTTATGAAAAATGTAATAAAATGTATAAGGATGAGGATGAGGATGAGGATGAGGATGAGGATGAGGATGAGGATAAGGATAAGGTGGGTAAGGATAAGAGGGAGAAATAAGTTAGTGAAGTTTTACTTCAGTCGTGTGGTCTAAGGCACATTCGTTTTTTTTTTTAATTTAAAAGTTTTACACAGCCGAAATTATATTGTTTACTAGCAACACCCCGCGAAAAATCACAGGATATTTATTATAACTCCGCTTTTGAAAAAGACATACATATTATACGTATATATTTATTAAAGAAGCATCAAATTTCTGCTTTAAAGGCGTGAACAGGGGGATGAGGTGGATTTTCGAAATGTAATGTAGACAGTGACCTTTCTCTTGTTTTGATGGTCAAGTGTGCAAAATTTCATCAATCTCGGAATAATGTAGATTTGTATGCAATCAAAACCACGCCGCCCGCCACAGGCACTCTTCTAAAACTAAATTTATTTTATTTATTTCGTACATAATATATAAGCATTTGATATTAGTGCTATATATATATTAGTGACGTATTGCCCATGTCACTAGGTGTGAAACGAAAATTGTAACGAAAAAATATCCACCCTAATTACGACAGGTAGTGGATGGAGGATTTCCCCAACTGAAGATTCTACCCTTACCTGTACCAGGAAAACAGCGATTAGCAAGTTGAAGTCTCCCGAGATTCCCTCGATACTTGGATAATACTTGGCCAAACTGAGGGAGAATAATATAATATATCCGTCAAATTCCCCACTTACAAAATCGATACTTTCCTAATTTGAATTTGAGAGAAATTATCCAAGTTTTCATCTCAGGGGACACGAGAGGGAAGGGCCGATGGGAGGGGAGAAGAGGAATAGATTAAAACAATGGCGATAAATAATAAAGGCAGCAAATTGTCTGTCAAAATTACTGTGTTTAGTAAAATAAGGGCCACGAAAAGAAGCGTGATATATGAAACTGGGATCAGAAAATGTATTAAAATACTCGATTTATCAATTGAGAATTCCATGGAATAATCTTAATATATAAAAATTAATGTTTCTTTGTTTGTACCTTATGCGGTACCTAAACCATTCATCCGATTGGTGATTTGCGTGCGCATGCCCGCGAAGGTTTCTACATAATTTCTGTCTCACTAGGAAATTCCTGTGTCGAGAGAGGCGTCGTGGGTTCATATGTAGTAGGTACATGTGTTCTAATTAAATTTAAAAAATCTTTTAACGCTATAAATGAGAATAATAATAAATCTTAACTAATACATCTACTCATATTATACCTCATTCAAATCAAATCAAAAATATTTATTGAACAAATAAAAAATACAAAAGGTGTAGCTTATGGGTAAACCCCATTTCTTCAAGCTAACCACATACATGTTAAAGTATAAAGTTTATACAAAAATAATATTATAACGTTTACAAATAAGAAAAATACAAATATACAATAGGTGTTTCATTTATGTGAGGTATAATGACATTTGTTTATAAGGAAGGTGTTTAGTGACGATTTGAATTTGTGTGTATCTTCTATTTGTTTAATGTTATGTGGAAGGTTGTTGTATGCTTTAACAGTCATGTAATATGGTTGTAGGGGCGTGTAAATAGCCCCAGACACGAGGGAATACTACCCTATGTAATTAATGAAAGATGAACTCTTCCCTATGTGACACAAAACAGATTATACAGCAATTCCAAAATCCTCAGTGAAAACAAAACAAAAACTCACTCTGAGAATGCAGCTCTCCACACGATGTCCAGCACAAACGACACTAGTTTCCTTCAAAATATTGATTTTGCCAAGGCGGTAGTGCACAATCTCAACAGGTGTTTATCACAGGAAGGTAGTTCACACGAAGAATATTAATTTGCAAATTAATAGTACGTGCCAAAATCTCACAACAATAATTTAATTATGGGTTAATTATTTGATTATGACTGACATCTATTGGCTTTAACCAACACTCACGTCGTAAGTAATTGCTTGCCCCACAGAGGTCAGAAAATGCCTGAATTCACTGAATTTCAATGTCACATAGGGAAATTCAATATAATACAACCACCATAGATGGCGCCCCCATGGTCCCATAGCATAAATTATTAATTTAAATGAGATTAATGCCCAAATGTATTTAAATATATTTTATGACACGTATCCAATGGTCCTTTGTGTAATATGTTATGTGGAAGGTTGTTGTATGCTTTAACGGTCATGTAATATAGTCCTTTTTGGAATATAATTTTTTTTGCTTTTGATATTATTAGGTTTTCTGTGAATCTTGTAGCATATTTATGTATTGAGTTTTTTCTGTGGGAACTTGACTGTAGAAGATCGCACTAACATGCATAACTCCATTATATATATGTCTGTGACTGTCAGAATTTTCAGATTTCATCTCATTACTGTTCGACGTGCACCAATTTAATGTTTGTTAAAGCCCTACGCGCGTTCAATAGATAAACAAAAGAAATAAAATAAGATTTCACTTTTAGAATCCCTCCTTACTGACGTTAAACATATTGATAACGGAGGCTATTTTGTTCAGCAATCTCTCCCTATCGACATAACCGTTAGTAAGTTGATCTAACAAGGCAGGAAGAAACAAACAATGCTAATGCTGTCTTTGATAGTCATCAGATACATATGTGTCCTCTAAACAACTCTACATTAATCTGAAGAAGTGGGATGCTGTATACGTGTATTTACCACGTATACCCCAACTTTCTGAGCTGAATGGATTGAAATTCAGCTTTTAGCTTTAGCCAGCCCGGTAAGAAGTTAGTTGGATGCTCTACAACAGGTAAAGTGTGCACTATCTCACGAAATATCAAAAACTTTGTTTGAACCCTATCAAACACGAGGAAGTAGGTACCCCACCTCACGAGGAATCCAAATAGTCGAGCCACTCTCCAGCCAGATACGTACCTGCTTGGGTAATTGGGTTGTTGTATAACGTATAACTAAGACCTAAGAACAAGCCAGCGCAAAGTTCATTCAAAGGGATTTGAAGTTGGTTATTCGCTATTGTACGGTGTTAAGTCCACTCTACAACTACTGATGTCGCGTGGATTGACACTGAACTCTACAACGGTGTCAAGGTAAGAAGACTTTCAGTAGACAAGGAGTAGTTTTATTAACAAGTATCCCGAACACAGAACATTCTCACTCTTGAGGGAGTGGTGTGTCATTCTTACATTGCCTCGAGATGGGAAATAGGAACCCCTTTGGCAAAATGTTAGAAACGCCTCCATTTCTGCCTATCTCCTGCTGTACCACTCCAATTTCTTATGTCCAAGGATACAGATATGACCTTCACAGCATCCAGACACCTAATAGATTTTAGATATCTAAATACAAATTCGTCTAAAAGACTTATTATAAAGAAGCCTCTTTGATGGTCGACAGTCTTCCATCCTTGCAACATTCTTGCGATATATCTTAAATCTCTCATCATCATTTTTTAAATAAAACGGAGACGGGTTGCATGGGCCACGGATCCATTGTGATATCTCACATTTTACGTAATTTCTTCGATGGTAACCCGGTCCCAACAATTAAAGTTTACCAGGGTTGTTATTGGATATTTAGCTATGTCTCCTGGTTCCACAATTTGTCTCCCCAAGTAGCTGCGTCTTGTTCTGATCGTAGCGGGACATTGACACCATTGGTGAAATGGAATTTTTTCATCCTCTTCACATTTCCTGCATCTATTGGTCTTTTCCACTATCAACAGCTACATGTTTCTCCCGAGGTGGTAGTGTCCACTTAGTAGTCCTACCAGTTGTCTCAGTGAGAAACATCGAAATTCTCAAACCGTCGAACTTTTGAAGCCTCGACAGTCGTAATACTTATACTTTGAATCAAAAGTTTCGAATTAATCTACCAACAATAAAATACGTCGATACTCCTGTACATCACAAAATTTTAACCGGAAACTCTTCCTACTAATATTATAAAGGCGAAAGTTTGTATGGATGTACGGATATATTTTTGTTACTCTTTCACGTAAAAAATACTGAATGGACTTTAAAAATTCTTTCACTAATAGAAAACTACATTATTTGCGAGTAATATAGGCTGTATATATTGGTAAGCTCTGGCGTTATGACATTATTTATTATACGTTTATTGTCCAGACGAAAAGCAAAGCATTGCTTGGTAACTGCAAGTAATTATTTGACGTGCGCTGTCAACTTATTTATTGTTTAGGTTCCTATGGAGATCCCTTTGAAAGTTAAAATTATACTAATCTATACTAATATTATAAATGCGAAACTGGGTGTGTTTGATTGTTACGCTTTAATAGGTGTAACGCGAGCTGTTTACCTTATAACTTGTAACGAACTTTACCTTACACCTGTCGTGTATTTAGTACAAATAATATTACGCGTGGTACATTCGTAAATTACACTTTTGCTTATCATCACAATTCAAGCTAATAATAGACCAGCAGCCAGCAATAAAATATCCATATTTGAACAGTAGGTATTTGCTAGAAACAACGTTTTGTGTACTTTGAGACGAGATGTGGCCAGAATACAAAATAGAAATAATGTTGAACTAAGAATAAACTACTATATTTTCATACTTCACGTCCATCTTTTTTATGAAGGTCGATGGCTGAGATCGTGATCAAACAATTATAAATATTGGTGACGTAACGATTACGATGCATCGTACCATCAGGAAAATGTGATTAATCTGATCTGGGAGATATTTACGTAATTAATTTAATACATAATCAAATAACACGTGTTTAACTTAATTATGTTACACCAATAGATTTGATATTCCTACCATTCTTACATGAAAACCGCACAAATCTGAACTTCCCGAAGTCAGTAGAACTATGACATTCCCAACTGGAGTATGTTGTGAGGCTAAATGAAGTGAATAATGGAAGTAGTTGGGCAAGACTAAGGTTAGGAACCCCTGGCTATAAGATCTAGTCGCCATACACGGCTAAAGCCATTTCAAACAAAGTTTCGGTTTTGAATGGTGGTCTTTCACAGGGGCGATTCTGAGAGTATCTACTACACCTACCTATTATATACTAATAGTTCTGTGAACAGTAGATCATGCGTCCAAAAAAGAACCATCATCATCACTCTTGGCTCTACAACCCCTGGTGGGTCTTGGCCTCCTCAAGAGTCTTCCTCCACTCATCTCGATTTTGTGCTAACTCTCTCCAGTTTAGAAGCTCCAAAAAAGAACATTTAATAATTGGATAATTTGTAGAGCGCCGTTTTTTGTGAAAATCATTTCAAGGGTTGAGTTCCTAGGCATTATCTATTTTTATTTAATGTTTTTTTTTCCAATTATTTCTGGATTTCACCATTCAAGGGTGTAGGTACTAGGCCATAATTTAAAATTACAGATTAAGGAAAGGTGAATTTAGAATTATATGGAAGATTTATTTAATGTTGGCAAGTTTAATGTGAAGAATAAATTTTAATTTTGCTTTTCAATATTCAATAATATTATTATTTAATTTATAAAAAACAGTTTACTTACTATAATATCGAAAAATATTAGATAATAAAGAATATTCCGTGAACCGTAGTCAAAGTTAGACAACTAGTCAAAGTAAGGCTTGCTTGAATAATAAAATGATGCAGCTGATTTTAGAAAACGAACACAGAAACAAATTTACAGACAGACGAAATGTAAAAAGGTGGAGTTAAAACAGAACTCCGACAATTATTTTAAATTAATTAAATGCATATACTCTGATCAGTAACTGCCGGTTATTGATTAAATAAACGCAATGGTCAAGGTTATAAATAATATAATCATCATATTGAAGAAATATGGCTCGTGGAGAAGTTCCTTGGCCCCCGACCCACAGGTCGCGGGTTCAAATCTCGACTCGTGCAAATGAAATTGAATATATCATATACATGGCTGATTTCACATAACTTTACTATTTTCATAAAAAAAAATTATTGGCAAAGCGTTCTAAAAGTATAGCCAGGTGACAATTTCGGAACTTCCACTTCTCCTAGCCAACTTTCTTCATTTTGCAAAACTATTCCATATCCCGCACCCAAAAACCAATTACACTAATACCAGCAAGAGATCGTATGCGACGTCATTAATATATTTTGCCGTTTTCGTTTTCAAACAAGAGGCGCGCAAAGGAAGAGGACGAACGTCGATGACATCCGCACGTGCTCTCACTGGAACTAGTTTACACACAACATTTAAGTAATTTTCAGAAGAACGATCAATACTAATATTTTCCATTTATCCTCAGGTCAGCTTACTAAATGCATACAAGAAAAAATATTCGGATTTATTTTTGGGGTTTTACACCGCGCTTCCTCTTTCTTGAACCAAAGTTTCGGCCAGCGTCACAATGTCCAGCATCAAGGCAAACGAGTCACAATAAGGAATACCCCAAAAATACATAACGGTAATACTTTTTGACGTGAAAATCTGAAAACATATTTGAAATAAAAAAAACATTAAATCAAAAGATTGATTAAGAAGTCCCCCTACCCTGCTGTGTTTTTATAAGATATTTTGGATATTTTTCTCGTTTCATTGTTGTTTTTCTTTGTTTATTTTTTTTATCTTTTATCATTTTGTTTACATTGTTTGATGACATATTTATTACATTTTTTATACTGTAGTTTATTTTTACATTATGTATTTATTTAATCTGCTTTCTTTTATGTTTTTTTCTCTCTCTCAATTTACCCTACTTTATTTTTTCTGCATTTATACTTTCGTGAAATATTTATTTATTGCAGAATCTTCACTTTTTATGCAACCCAGTAAGCATTTCATTTTAAATAAAATATGTGGTTTCATGACAAAAGAAAGTGGAATTTCAACACTGCTTTGAAAAGTCATTAACAGTGAAAAAACGGAGTGTGTAATTCGCCCGCGGTAGAAGTGAAACCTTCAGAAAACTTTTTTTTTCAGGGCCTATTTTATCTTTGAGGATGCTGTGTGGAGGGTTTTTTTAGGGGAAGGAAGGAAAGGAAATTCTGGGAAGGAAAAAGGTATGAGGGGTGTGAAGTAATCTAGGGGTCATTCCGAGAGAGTCCTGCTGGATAGGTCAAAAGATCTGCCACGCTGACCCGACCTCATGAATTAGGGCACCCCTGCTAAGTCACCAAACGTAGCGAACCACTTGGGGTGACCTACGGCAGAGGTGTTGGTTATCCAATAAATGGTTCCCGGGGCGGCGGTACCCATGCCCGCCTACCAAATTGTAAAAAAAAAGAGTAACTAAAGTAAACAAGAGTGGAAACGCTACGAAGAACGGCACCGAGAGGCGACCGAATATACTATCTCATTCTCTCGCAGACTAAATCCAATAGATTTGTCTATGTGGTATTTTTCGTTTCATCGAGTTTCAAATCACAACGGTACTAAAAAATTTTCACTTCTACAACCTAACCTGACGTAACCCATTTAACTTAGTTTTTGTTTTCTTCACTTTAATGACTTTTCAAAGGAGTGATAAAGTGCCACTTAGCCGAGTTGTCCGGTCAATATCATAATGTATAAGTAACTACGTATTTCCCAAATAAATTAAAATTATGAAAATTCCTCGAAAAAAGGATGCCACAGTTTCACTAGTTCCGAGTAGTTGGAACTGTTGTGCGGTATTACATAAAAAACACTAAATAAGTACTTAATATCGTGATGATAAAATCAAACGAAGATCAAAAAGAATCAAAAATGGTAACGCCATTCTAATCTTTGTTCACTATATGCATATTGATTAGGATCCATCACTGAACACTGAACAGACAATTCCTAGAAATGTAACGAATCCTACAGATTTGACAGAAACTGTCGTCGTCGATTTGCACATTAAGATATTTGGACTCCAAGCCCACAGATATTGGGTAACCAACACCTGTGCCATAGGTCACCCCAAGTGGTTCGCTACATTTGGTGACTTAGCAGGAGTGTCCGGATTCACGAGGTGAGATTTGTCCGGGTCTCGGCGGTGGATGCGTCTGCCCATCAACTGCGTGGCAGGCCGCATCGGGAGAGAACGGTTGAGGGAAACCTTTTCGCAGTGTGAGGGATGGATTCGTATGTCCGTCACACCCGGACACACTGAACCCCAGATTCCCATCAACACTTTTCAACCAAACCTTTTTCCTTCCCAGAACTTCCTCTCTTAAGAAGGCCCTCCACACATCATCCCCAAAGATGGCATAATAATGTAAAAAAAGACAGGCTAATTAAATTGATCAATAATAATAATTGTTCATGAAAAACTTTCAAAATTCGCAAACATTTGTATTTTGGTAGAAAGCAGTCACTTTGTGGTTTGAAATGTTAATTGAAATAAAACAATGTTTGTAACCACGATTTTTTTTTTTTTTTTTAATACCGACCGGTTTCGCTTAAGTTATTGTTTTATTTCAATGAAAATATTTGATCAATTTCACAGAAGTAGAGAAAAATTGAGCTCATTTCTAGCACACTTACATGCCCACACATATTTCTATCGGTCGATCTATTCAGTGGAGTCTAACATGCACCAATTTCGGAGAATTTTAATTATCCAATACGAACCGGATGAATAACATAAGAATATTGATTAGTTAGACAAGTGGTTTAAATTTCGGAAGTTCTTATGTTACCGAAACGTCACCGCATTAATATAATAAAGCAGCCGAAAACTTATGCTAAATCAAAACCTCCTAGATCACAAGAACAGATGTGATCAAAAAACTTTTGATTTTAACATCCTAGATCACAAGATCAGATGTGATCAGGGAGGTTTTGATTTCAACCTCTTAGATCACAAGCCTAGAACCTCGTAGATCACAAGATCAGATGTGATCTAAGAGGTTTTGATTTCAACCTCTTAGATCACAAGCCTAGAACCTTCTTTATTTTAGATCACAAGTCTAGAACTTCCTAGATCACAAGAACAGATGTGATCAAAAAACTTTTGATTTTAACATCCTAGATCACAAGATCAGATGTGATCAGGGAGGTTTTGATTTCAACCTCTTAGATCACAAGCCTAGAACCTCGTAGATCACAAGATCAGATGTGATCTAAGAGGTTTTGATTTCAACCTCTTAGATCACAAGCCTAGAACCTTCTTTATTTTAGATCACAAGTCTAGAACTTCCTAGATCACAAGAACAGATGTGATCAAAAAACTTTTGATTTTAACATCCTAGATCACAAGATCAGATGTGATCAGGGAGGTTTTGATTTCAACCTCTTAGATCACAAGCCTAGAACCTCGTAGATCACAAGATCAGATGTGATCAGAGAGGTTTCGATTTCAACCTCATAGATCACAAGCCTAGAACCTCCAAGATCACAAGCCTAGAACCTTCTATATTTTAGATCACAAGTCTAGAACTTCCTAGATCACAAGATCAGATGTGATCAGGGAGGTTTTAATTTCAACCTCTTAGATCACAAGCCTAGAACCTCCAAGATCACAAGCCTAGAACCTTCTATATTTTAGATCACAAGTCTAGAACTTCATAGATCACAAGATCAGATGTGATCTCAGAGGTTTTGATTTCAACCTCTTAGATCACAAACTTAAACTAACCTGCACTAACCTGAAGCTCCTAGATCACATCCTATAATCTTCTAGATCACAAGCCTAGAACTTCCTAGATAACAAAATCAGATGTTATCTAGGAGGTTTTGGCTAAATACGGTCGCAGATAAATGCGAAATAAATGTTGCTATCATAGAAAATAGAAGCAGAAAAAGGCATGAACCATTATTAGTAATGTAGATGTGATCTAGAAGGTTTTTGAATTTAACCTGCTAGATCACAAGCCTAGAACCTCCTAGTTCACAAAATCAGATGTTATCTAGGAGGTTTTGGCTAAATACGGTCCCAGATAAATGATGATAAATGTGAAATAAATGTTGCCATCATAGATAATAGAAACAGAAACAGGCATGAACCATTATTAGTATAAGTGTGGCCAATATCGCTAACTGTTGTCTCTTAATTTCCAGCAATAAGACAACATAAGATGTGTTGGTTATCTTTAAAATAAGATATATGTAGGGTCGAGTGATTACTAGTTGGTTTATTAAGTTATCGTAAATATTTAACACTAAGTTTACCTTGCCCGGTAAGGACGAACGTCCTTACCAGGCAAGGCTCTAAATAGTTCTGTTGCTGCGGCAAGCGGACTGTGGGAGTCCGCCCAATATCACCGATGCCTTCGGCTGCCATATCTGTTCTGAGAGGGTCCTGCTGGAGAGGTCAAAAGGTCCCGCCATCCGCCGCCAAGGTCCGGACAAACATCAGCCCATGAACCTGGACACCCCTGTTAAGTCACCAAACGTAGCGAACCACTAGCGGGTCACCTATGGCAGAAGTGTTGGTAATCCAAAAAATCGTTCCCGGGGCGGCGCGGTACCCGCACCGTCACCCGTAAATTGAGAATTGCTTTTCTTTTTCCGTACTGTACAATTACTATGTTTAATATTTTATTTTGCTTATTATTATTTCTGTTATTTCACCAGTAGCATCTCCACCTAATAACAATTAAATCTTTCTGTTGCAAGCTACGAACATTTTTAATTGGAGTATTAACATCTATCCGCATCCCAATGGCAATTTCATTTATGTTATAACTGTCAACACTCTGTAAATGTTTCTAACAATAAATAAATAAACAAGTATCTCCCATTATTTCTATTAACGATGGTCGCAAAAAATTAATAATAAAAACCTACAATATCAATGTTGGCATCTTCACTGTTCTCAAAACAATGGCCTGCGTTTGTAGCGGATCAGTTTTTTCATCCAGTCACAGCCTCGGCCGACCAAAGTCTCGTCGGAGGAAGAATCGGCCGGATACAGAGGAGAAAAAAAACGACCTTGTTGCGAGCGCAGCAAAAAAAATGAGGGTAGAATTACAATGCGTTACTGAATAGAACGCTTGTCTTTTAGATGTACAGACAATAATAGACGAACGGTATTTTTGTGATCGGGATATTTTGTAGGAGAGAAACTACCCATCAAAATAGAAATGTTGCCTGAAGAACATTAAAAAGAAACGAGGGCGGCGCGCGGCGTTTCGTCCATATAAAAGAATTTTCCTTGCGTACTAGTGCAAATATGTTATTAACCAATCTATATCTATCTATCTATCTTCTATCTTATATCTTCTATCTTCTATCTTTTATCTTCTATCTTCTATCTTATATCTTATATCTTCTATCTTCTATCTTCTATCTTCTATCTTCTATCTTCTATCTTCTATCTTCTATCTTCTATCTTCTATCTTCCATCTTCTATCTTATTCTTCTTCTTCTATATAAATAAAAATGAATTGCCCAAATGCATGTACGCGCATAACTGCCGAACAACTGCGTAAAATTGGATAATTCTTTCATTTTTGTGTTCGTTATCGTCAGAATAAGGTTTGTAATCTTGGGAGGGGGGTTTGCGGTACGGGGAAAGGGGGTGAGTGGAATGGGGAGAGGGAAGGTGGAGGAGACGGAGTGAGAACGCGAGAGGGAAGGGGACGCGGGAGAGGAAGGGGAGGCAGAAGGGGAACGGGACAAATGGGAAAGGACACGCAGGGAGAAACAATTTCTTTATTAAATAGCATAGCAAAGCATGCCGGGTACCAGCTAGTATATACTACATATAAAATAAAGTGTGCGTGCCGCCAAAACTCAGAAACGAGTTCCGATAAGATCAAGAGAGTTATATGGTGTGGTAGCCCTCTATTCCCCATGCATGAAGAAGGTTCCCGTTTTTACCTGAAGGAGTGCCGTTGAAGATACAAGGGCTGGAAGTTATGCCCTCTAGAACTTTCTAGAACAGTCCAGAACATTCTACAGTATTCAAGAGCATTCCAGAATATCCCGGAACATTCTGGAATGTTGTGGAATGTTCGGAAACAGCCTGGAACATCCCAGTTTTTTGCGGAACATTCCAGAACGTTCTCGAATGTTGTGGAATGTTCTGGAAAATTGTGGTCCATTAGAAGCATTTTTTGTATGGGTGGGGCTACCAATTAATGGGGTGTATAAAGGAAGATCCGTCATGAGTTCGAACGTCAGTACAATCTCATATCAACTCGCTGAGCGAAGTCTGCTACCCCAGCTAGTATAATATAATATAGATATCATATTTTCAATTTGGGAGGCGGGTATGGATACCGCGGCTCCGAGAACCATTTATTGGATAACCAACACCTCTGCCACAGGTCACCCCAAGTGGTTCGCTACGGTTTTTTGACTTGGCAAGAGTGCTCGGGTTCATGGGGGTGAGTTTTGTCCGGTTATTGGCGGCGGATGTGTCTGCCTACCAACTGAGTGGCAGGCCTGATCGAGAGAGACCTTTTGATCTCTCCAGCAGGACTCTTGAAACATCGCCTTGCACCGCAGTGGGAGAGTTGGATTCATACGTCCGTTACTCCTGGGCACACAGACTTCCAGATTCTGACCTACCCTTCGTACCTTTTTCCTTCCCAGAACTTACTCTCCTTTCCTTTCTTCTAGATCCTCCACACAAGACCCTCCCCAAATATGACATAAGCCCTGAGGGGAAATTATTTTCCTCAGGGCCTCCTGAGTGGAGGTATTGTTAATTTTTTTATTTATTTATTTATTTTTTTTTTATTTATTGAAACATTTATTATAATTACAATTTTGCAACTAAATATTTTTTTTTTACAGGTTTTTTTTACTACCCTTCCATTAAAAGCATTTGCTTGTGTATGTAAGGGGAGTGTACATAAATGCTATTAGTTATTAGTTAGGTATAAGTTAGTACTTAAATAATTAATTGTACATAAATATATGTGAGCTGCAGTATTTATTTGATGATGGTGTGTTTTTTTTTTTTTTTAAGAAAGAATGTTATGGAGAACTAAGATATTTGTAAGATTAGTTGACAGTAGTTCTTTTCTTAAGAACATCTTTAAAATGTCTCTTGACAGAGAGCAGCATTCGGGCCTTATCATTGATGCTTCTGATTTCCTCTGGTAGACGATTGAAAAAAGTTCTTCCCTGATAAGTATAATGATGCTGTGCAAAAGACGTATTTAGTTTTGGGCATAGAAAAACATGTTTAAGTCGAGTTCTGTTTTCATTTAAAAATGGATATTTATCTTTTTCTTTTATTATTTGAATTACTGAATTTTTAATATATAAATCTTTAAATGTGGGTACTTGAAATTCTTCAAACAGGCGTTCTGTTGGGTAGTCTAAGGATTTTTTTAATATAATTTTAATAATTGTTCTTTGTACAATTTCTATTGGAAGAAGGTTACATTTATACGCGGATCCCCAACTAATAATAGCGTATTGTAGAGTGGATTGAACTAAGGCATAGTAGATTAAATATAGATTTTTTATCGACAGAAAATTTC
Source organism: Limnephilus rhombicus (assembly GCA_929108145.2). Lineage (NCBI taxonomy): Eukaryota > Metazoa > Arthropoda > Insecta > Trichoptera > Limnephilidae > Limnephilus > Limnephilus rhombicus. The sequence continues at coordinate 50,441,933 of OV815280.1, read as the reverse complement.
TAATTCTTAAAAATATATATATTAATTTTCTGATTTTGTTTACTACTTGACATATTTGTTCCTTCCATTTCAGATTTTTATCGATAATTACGCCGAGATATTTAATTTTATTTGTTGTTTTTAATATTGTACAGTTTGATTTGCAATAATGTTGGCTGTGAATTTTAGTGTTATCGTGTATGACAATGTTAAAATTTTTGGGAGCGTCGTTTGGATGGATTGCAAATGGAATTACAAATGTCTTTTCACTATTTAGTGATAGTAAATTAGTGTCGAAAAAATTCTTAAGCGTATTGATGTCTTCTGTGGCCTGTAATTCTACATTTTCCCAAGTATTTTCACTTATTATTAAAACTGTATCGTCGGCATTATATATATCATTAATATATATCAAACACTGGCGTGTCCCTTCGTTTTGCTTTTTTGATAAATTACTTCCTACAGAAGTTAGGATAGGACCCCTAAAAATCCTTTAAATTACCCAGTTGTAAGGAATTGGTAAGGCGTTTGTCTCGTTAATACGAGTGGTTTTGGGTTCGAGTTCCAATTGCGACCGTTACCTTTTTATTTTATGTGGCTTGTTTTCTTACATATTTTGATATACTACCTGCCACAGGTCACCCAAAGTGGTTCGCTACGTTTGGTGACTTAGCGGGGGTGCCCGGGTTCATGGGATGAGGTTTGTCTAGGTCTTGGTGGCGGATACGTTTGCCCAACCACTGCGTGGCGGGCTGGATCGGAGGAGACTGATTGAGGGAGGCCTCTTGACCTCTCCAGCTGGATTCTCCCAACCCTTCGCCTTGCACCGCAGTGTGATGAATAGATTCATACGTCCGTCACTCCTGGCCACACTGACCCCCAGATTCCTACCCACCCCTCATACCTTTTTCCTTCCCATATCTTCTTCTCCTTCCTTTCCCTTAAAAAATCCTCCACACAGCATTCTAAAAGATGACATAGGCCCCTAGGGTTTTCCTCGGTGCCTCCTGTGTGGAGCTAATGTAAAAAAAAAACTAAACTAATAAATAATTTGTCACAGATTCAATCCATAACTAGGTAACATAACGTCGTAAATAACTTTACTGATATAATATGAGTAAACGTTTACTTAGGCTTTGTGTAACTGGTTTTTGTTTAATTGTTTCTTCTAAATGACTGTTTTGTAACTCAGCCTCGTAAACTGGCGGAACAGCTAACAAGTAACAGAAGTAGGTAGGTATCGGCGGCCAGTATAAAGAACCCAATGGTTTTCGTATGCAAATGAGGCATTTTGCCATCGGTTTGGCCAATTCCCCATCGAACACCGGACAGGTCCCCAGCTTTATGCAAGTTCATGGTTATTACGTCCAGATTAACCGGGTCAGATAACGCGGATAACCGAGCATATCCCATTTTAAATTTAAAAACACAGAATTTATTGAAAATACCTTTTTTAAATTTATAAACGTACAAAATTTACGTAATTGGCGCTGTAACCTTTGGTGAGCCTTGGTCGCTTCCAGTAAACGCCTCCACTGCTGCTAGGGTTTGCAATCCCCCAATCCCGCCATTTCAGCATCGCGGGATTTCAGCAATATTTGATCCCGCGGATTTGTGGAATTTTCATGTGCGGGTTTTGCGGGATTGACTCCCCAAGAGCGAGTCCGAAATGAATCCGAAATCTCATAGGTGTGTTATGAACATCAGCACATTCGAACCTTCCAGCGTATTCTTTAGATTCACCAAACATAGTAGTGGCGCCAGAGAGGTAGACCTGCAAACCTTGGGAATCAACTAGCTGCCTGAATGCACAGCACATAATATGAGATTTGTTAACACCAAATTTATACAAAACAGCATTTTGCAAAAATCAATAGATTTTTTCCGTGATTATCGTGTTTCAAGTTGCTATTAAAATAAGTTAATTACTGAAGGTGTTATATTAATAAACGGAACAGTTTCTTGTGTATATTGTGATTTTCATATTAAAACTAATATTTTTAATCTACGACATTATACTCTTTAGCCACACACGTTTTAATGAATCGACGAAATGGATATTCTTGGTAGATCGCTAGTGCAGTGATGTAATGAAACTTCTTTAGATCTAGGGAATAATGTACATAATGAAAAAGACCCACGTAAAATTTTTTGCACGTATCTGAGGGATTTTTCCCTCATTCGATCTGATTTAACTCCCAATAAGATAGACAATGAACCGCCAATGCTCACAACACTTCCTTGTCCTGCAGCTTTATTAAATACGTATAAGCCTTTTCAGTGGTCGGCCTTCTTCCATTTATTTTAAATGTCCTGCACAGCGAACCTGTCTGGTGATACCTTATAAACCTTGCTGCTAATAATAGCCTTTTCATAAAGCTAAATTTCTTGCTTAAAAAAACACAGCGAACCCGTAAAAGTATGAATTACCATTTTCATCTGTGTTCTAAAATATTACTTGTTCTAGTACCAATTTATTAAAATGTACACTATAATTAATAAGATGCGCGAGTTCCGGTTGAAAAATTATGCAGTATTATGTATGTATTCAGTGTATATATACAGGTACCAGGTTTACACGGCGAGTCTCAAATACATAATGACGAGCACTTCAAGAGAAGGCTTGCGCAATTCTCAATATTGCGCAAGACCGTGAATAATTTGTCAACGAATGCTCAAAAGAATACGCAAAGAGACTAATAATGTCTGCAAAGAATTTTAACATTACAGACTCGAGAAAGGCAAAAAGCGTAAAAACGAGAATAACCATAATAAATTACTTAACATATTTGGGAAAACGTTGGCCAATAATAACGGTGTGATAAACGTTTACGATGCATAAATTCACCAGATTAATATTTTGCTGTAGTCTTTTATTGACTTAATTAAAATAATTATTTACCGTTTCATTAGCGTTTAGTTTTGGGAATAATGTTCTTGGCGAGATCGTTAGCAAGGCAAATTAATTGCGCCGAAGGCAATTTGATAATCATGTTTGGAAGACTCGCAGTCTCAGCGGACGCACATCTCGGAATTGGTTAGGTTAGGTTATTTTTTCAGCGAGAATTACCTCATTGAAACCGTGTTCAACAACTGGTTTTTGTTTGCTGTACGAAGATTTTAACATTTTTGAAGATACAAATAAAGTGTTGCAATAAGTATTAGTCATGGGATACCTGGAATTTAATTTTGATTGGTAAATATTCATAGTAATACGCAGTCGCCAGTTTCAAGAATACTAAATACTTCTATGTGTATTCAATTTTATTGGAATAACTTCTAACTTTTGAAGATTGTGCCCATAGATGTGATGGCTTTTGTGGTCGAGGGGTAAGTCTCTCGACTTGCAATCCGAAGGTTGCGGGTTCAAATCCCGACGTGCGCAAATAAATTGTATTCATTAATAAAATGGTGCCACAAAGTGAATTTGCAAAATTTGAAGAAAAAATTTTATTTGATTAACTTCACAATTGAGAATTGTTTTCCCATAATCACCATTCAGAATTGAAACTTTGCTTGAAATGGCTTAAGCCGTGCTTGGTTACCAGATCTGCGTAGCCAGGTACTTTCCCACCTTCCTCTTCGTATTTCCTTCCCCTCCCCACTACCTTCACCCTCACAACATATTTCAATAATAGATGCCATAGTCTCACTGGCTCCAGACGGGAGCATATAAAATTTTAAAAAAAACTAATTTTAATCATTGAAGAAGCCAATACTAATAAACCTAAACGAAACATGAAACAGAACAAGACACATAAATTTAAAAAAACTGGGAATCGAACCCAGGATCTCTGTCTTACTGGCCAAATACCGGGGCAAAGCCTCAATAAAATTGAATATTCATATTAGACTTGTACAAAAAGATGGCAGCCAAAAATATGGGATTAAATAGTTGAAGATAATATTAATAATTCTGAATTGGAAATATGAGATCGGCAAAAATGGCGTAAAAAAATAGGTCCCAATAGCGGAGCGGATTGAGACCTAATTAAACCTGTGTCTTACGAGTATCTCTGTCCTAGTAAGGCAAATATCCTAGGTTCGATGCCCAGTTGCGACCGTTACCTTTTTTTTTTATTTTCTGTGTTTTGTTCTGCTTCGTGTGTCGTTTCTTCTCCAATGATTACTACTTTTATTTACATTCACTTTGCTAAGTTTGCAACAGAGTCATCAACTGTCAACAGATAAGGATTATCAAGGAATGTCGGAGCGTTCCTTCGCCATAATTTAAATAAATAACGTAAAATGGATGTATAAAAACATAAATAAAACTCGTCTGGAATCTGACGGAACATCGGAGATAAGTGGGAAATATGTTGAGATGATAACCCGGTTCATATTGAGAGGGGAACAGCTTCTACAAAGCGTCTTTTCCTAGTTGATAACGACGACTGTCGTGACAACAATTATAGAGAAATTTGATGACACTTTTTATGAGGTCATCAAAAGATACCAAGAGATGTTTTATAAGAAAGTAACCAGAAGGTGATTGTTAACGAACAATATCGTGACACGAGGGGGGATGGATGGACTGTAAATCTTTATTTGTTTGAGACAAGACAATTGAAGGCGTTTTTTAAAGTCAAATCACAGAAAATGGCAATTGGAAAGGAGAAACTATATATTATTATAAGCAATAATTATCAGCCTGAAACACTCATCCACATTGAAAAAATCTTCCGAGAAAAGATAGACACTGTTAGTGTTAAATCCCTCGCTAGGTGGTATTGGCGTCATGTATCTTTTCTCGAAAGATTTTTTCAATGTGGATGAGTGTTTCAGGCTGATAATTATTGCTTATAATAATTGTTACCCTTTGTGCTATGTATAAAAATCTTGTCTTAAACGTTAGTTTAAAAATTAAAAATAATAAGAAACTATCTACCTTTGCTGAGTTTATATGCTGTGGTGGTACAATCTTGGTTGTGGCTAATCTTCCACGATGAAAGCACAAAGGACCACCCTTTGTTTACCGTAACTTTTTGCATTAATAGTAACTTTTCGATTTTTGAGCGAGAATTTCAAGAGCGAGGTGTGAACGATTTCATGACGACTTTTTGTGGGTAATTTTCGATGTTGTGCAATAATACTGGGCATGTGTGCCAGTAGGTAGTCAACATCTTCTTATTCTTGTAGTAAATAAGTAGGGCCTTTCAAGGAAGGAGAGGCACAAAGGGAGAAAATAACAATGCCAGGAATTTGGGAAAATAGGGTTCAGTTCATAAGCTTTTTTCAGAACTAAACAGTGATTCTGAATCTCTTGTGTTAAATTTTGCGTTAAGTCGGCATTACGAGACAATTAAAATAAAAGGGTAAAATGGCGAAATCCGCCGGATATCGGAAAGCGCCCGTCGTGCGTTATTGGCTGTTAAATTTCTGTGATTTTCTATGGCTTTCAATGGCTTGTCCAGGCCTGCCGCTTGTTAAGATGAATATATACGTGAAATCCTATTTAGATACTATTTTGATTAATCTTTACGACGAATCGGCTTACAGTATGAACATAAAAAAATATGCTACGGATAAATCGAAGCTTTAACTAGCTTTTCTATGTATTGGAATTACAATAAAATTATTATTTAGGTAACAAAAAATATAAGCGTAAACCACCAAAAAAAAAAAGTTTTTTCATGACTTAACTATGAAGTAATACAAGAAACAATTTTTAAAAAATACCCCTTTATTGCTAAGAGACTATTTTTGAGGTTTTCTATGTCCTAACTTTTTTTCGTTCTTATAAAATTATGCACAAAATAAATAAAAACCACTTTTGCGCTTGCTAGCCTCGTGCAAAAAGTCGCTCGATTTTAAAATTTTGCAGACATGAGGTTCGAAATATTTCTAGCGTTTATATTCCTCTTAAATAGATTAATTACCTCCTTAAAAAACACGAATTACAATTCATTTAATTTTATTAATAGGCGTCATAGATGACTATCCGATTGTCGTATTATTTTAACGTTATGCGACGACATTCAATTCGCAAATTTTCCTGCGACTGTCATCTCTTAACGAGGATTAAGCGGCAAAACGGGCCATCATCTCTGGTCTTAGAGTAACTACTTTTAGGGCACGTGTCAGGGCATATTATGGGGGTAAATGGGACTGTTCGACGCTATACAAATATGAAAGACAGATTGCAATCTTGGGCACAAAAGATAACGCAGACCAATTGTTGCAACGAATCTAATGGGGAAAATTGAAGAATACAGTTCCGGGTTCTAAATTCGTCGAAATAATTTGAATTTGCGATTTCAAAAGATCGATCAAAGTGGACAGCGATGACTTTTAAACATGACAAATTAGAAGCGAACCAAATACGAAGAGATATAACTGTAAAGTCATACTGTTTTGAGATGAAGTCAGAATCACAGAGTTTCGAAGAACTCTCCCGTTGAACCATTCCTTAAAATTGCACAATGGAAATAAGCAAAGGGGTCTGTAGAATAATTATTGAATTCCTATAATTATTACCTAAACTAGTGCTTAGGTAAACATTTCTTTAAAAAAAAATTGAAACACGTGCATAATGAATTTAAAAAATTGGTATAAGAAATAAATTAGTTGACTGCACGCAGTTTTTAGCGTCCTGTTTTCACCAGATCGTTTTGCATTTCGTCTGTCTGAAAATTTGTTTTTACTTTCCGTTACCATTTTAATGGTTCAGTGAAAATTATTTTTTCAATTGTGAAATCTTCGTGTAAATATGGACTATCTTAGGCCTTGTGCGCACTAGCGGCTAGCCGCGTAGGCGGTCAACCGCGCGGCCAGCCGCATTTTCATTTTAGTATGAAATTTTTCGGCGGTTGGGTGCGTACGGATATGAGCGGTTGCATACTAAAATAAAAACGCGGCTGGCCGCGCGGTTGACCGCCTGCGAGGCTAGCCGCTAGTGCGCACATAGCCTAACTCATATTTTTTTCAATATACCTACCCGCGTGAAGAAAATTTGAAAAAAATGTGTGGTTCTCTATTTGAAATTAAAAATTATATCATGGTTTATAACTAGAAAGGTAGGTATTTAAGTACCTACTTACAGTCTCGCGATTTCAGAGAAATTTTTGGTTTTGATTTATTAAATAAGAGAAAATTAGAAACATTATTTTTTTTGACACGAGGTCTACTGTTTGCAGAACTATTAGTGATCTACATCTGTTTATGACATATTATAAGTGACAAAATGTGAGGTTACAGTATGCTCTCTGAACGACTACCGAACAGAATTCTGTTAAAAAAAGGTTCTGCGAAAATATTGAGGGAAGACGATACAACTTCAAGAAAAGAACCGATACGGAGGCCATGTGAGAAGGTACTTTACATTTACTCTATCAACAATACTGATATAGTACGCCTTATCGAAGAGATGATGGTGAGATAACTGTAGTTAATAAATAATAAAAATAATGGTGACATTGGCTCGTTAAAGAATAGTGTATTTTGGAAAGATAAAATATGATACAAGCGAAGGTACCTGCCAATACCAATTTGTTAACAGTAGTTGATAGATCCTTAAAACCGATCAGAGGTAAAAAGATTATCACTTTCTAAGCTTGACGGCCTTCGTGGTTGAGGGGTAAGGCTTTCGACTAGCAATTCGGAGGTCGCGTGTTCAAATACCGGCGTGCGCTAATAATTCTTATTTTATTAATTTTTGTTATTTCACAATTTATTCATTTAAAATAAAATAATATATTTGCGGCATGTTCCAGAGTGTAATATACTCTCAGTATCGCCCTGGTGTAAGACCACCATTCCCAATTGAAATATTGCTTGAAATGGCTTTAGCGGTGTTTGGTGACCAGATCTGAATAGCCAGGTACTTCCCCACCTTTCTCTTAATCACTCCTTCTTTCCCACCTCCTTCCCCTCCTCTCCACCATCAGCCTCACAATGTCCCCTAATTGGAGTTGCCATAGTCCCATTGGCTCCAGACGGGAGAAGTTGGGATTTTTGTGCGGTATTGGTATTTAAAAAAAAAAAAAAAAAATTCAAAGATAATGTGACAGCGTGAACTTAGGAGACACATTGAACATAACTAAATATACGAGGTATACTGTATTACTCCAGTGCTATCCAAAACAGAAGAGAACCTTTAGAAGTATCTATTAAATAAACCAAAAAATCTTGGAAACTACACAATTTTAGGAATTTATTACATTTTATTATTATTTAATTTACTCCATAAAGCATAGCCAGAGGTGGCATAGACCTTGAATGAAACCGAAATAGAGCCTCCTCTATGTTGGGGAAATGATGTTGCGAACTGAAAAAAGCTATGTTGATTTATAAATTATAAGCAGCAAAAGTTGTGCAAATTTCATGATTCCAGAGATCACAGATTGGTAGTTTATCGTGGGACCCTCAGACATACTTTCTGAATTACACATACGAAAAATATTCAAGTATTTCTTTGAGAGCTCTGCTTTGACAGCGATATGACCCTGTTTAATACCAAACAACGCCAATTCATCGCTTTTTTACGACAGTGCTAAAAAAACCCGACGCTGCGTTTTCTGCATGATTATTATCAATGGTGGCTCGTTTTAATAGCACTAAGTTAACCGGTAATATTATACGTTATACTATATATGCTATATAGGTAGAGAACTGTACAGAAAATCCCCAGAAGTATCTTGTTTGTCTTTTTGTGTTGGGGAGTGTGAGTGTGGAGGAAATAGTGAAATGCTGGGGTAGTTCAGCCAGTCGACGGCATCAGGAGTCACTTGATTCAGCTCAGATGTGCCTCAGTGACACTGGTGAAGGGAATATTATTCTATAATGAGCTCTGTTGTTTGCATTTATCATTTGTCCATAGTATATTTCAAGTGAAAAATTCAATTTCGTAATAAAAAAAAATACAATATAGGACCTAGTAGCGACTCCTGTGGTACGCCCGCAAAAATGTTGCTGCTATAACTGTCGAAAGTTTACTTCAATCAAACATTATAATATGATAATGTAGGCATCACTGGGTATTTTTCCCGTGTTGAAGCCCCCATTAAACAATTTTAAAAAATCAAACAAAAAGATAATATGAAATAATAAATTGAAATAAAATAATAAAGACGGTAATCCTATAAAATGCCTTTGAATTGTCAATAAATAATAAGATTAATGTTTTCTTTGATTAAAGTTATTACTAATTTCACTTCTATATATGAAAATGTTTGATCATTTTTACCCAAAGTAAGATAAAATTGGTCTTCCTTTGGAGAGACACTCCCACAACACATTTCTTTCACTTTACCTCTCCAGTAGAATAGAGTGCATAATGAATTACTTGGCCATGAAATGCGTGTTTTTTGTTGATCACCAATCTTATTGGCTAGTTTTTTTATTGTAATTCCAAGGTGTATACTATTATAAATTAATCATGAAACGGTAGATTTATCGATAAAAATGACTTTGACTAATTTTATAACGCTTTTTTAAATGTCAACCCAAGGGCACTTTACAATACTAGAAACAACGCTTAGTTAAAATTACATTTAAAGCCTTTTCAAACAGGCGATAATTTATAGGAATTGACATAAACAGATACCAATATCGGCGAGTTACGAATTTTTGCGAAAATCTATCATCAAACATAATAATTTCGACTACTGGACTACTTTCCCTACTGGAGTAGGGAATGCATTCTCGACTCGAGATATCGAAATTTTCGGGATCTCGTTAATTAAAAGAAAATATTATTTGAAAGAAAACAAAAACCTTTATTCTTTAATATTAGTTACTAAATAATTAACAGTTTTTTTAAATTAAAATAATAAAAAGAAAAAATATAGCTTAAGGAGATTAGAAAGTAATAACGGGTGATTTTGAAAGTAACTTCTTAAAAAAACAAATTGTATTAAGGGTGCTATCTGCTAAACGGCATCTAATGTCCGTTGCAATTTACCCAGCTGCTGAAAATGTCCTCTCCGACTCAACACTGGTTGGCAGCAGCGTGACTAAGCAATTATATGCAAACTGCAAAAATCTCCCCCTTGTTCCTCCACACTCAAATAGATCCATTTCTTTTTTCATGACTGACTCTACTTTATCTAAACTCGTGGATACTCTCAGAGTCTCTTCTAATTCCTCTTGAAGTGACGTATTAGTTTGTGACGTATTAGTCATAGAAAGAGGCAAGTCATCTTCGTTTTCTGTGTTTGCTACTGTGGTATCAGAACCAGAAGTTAAGTTTACGATGTAATCGTTTGATTGTATTTTTTTTTTCCGTACGAGATATTTGCTAGGCAATTGGAAAGTTTCATTGCCTTCCCATAGCTCCAAGCCCTTTTGATAATTATTCGGATTTTTCAAATGTAACAGTTGCATTTATGCGACGCTCGCCGCCAAATCCCGTCTATCTCGAACGGGATCTCGTCATATTATGCTTCGGGGTTGATCCCGAAAAATGTCACGAGATCTCGCGAGATCGAGATCCCGCGAGATCGGAATTGCATTTCCTAGTCTGGAGTCAGTGGGACTATGGCATGCCCAATTGGGGTAAGTTGTAAGGCTGAAGGTAGAGGGATGGAAAGGAGACCGGGGTGAGGAAGGTGGGGAAGTACCTGGCTATTCAGATCTGGTCACCAAACACGGCTAAAGCCATTTCAATCAACGTAGAATTCTTACACCAGGAAGATACTGAGAGTATCTTTCACTCTGGAACGTGCCGCAAATATACTATGCATTATTTTAAATGAATTAATTGTGAAATAACACAAATTTTATTTGCGCACGCCGGGATTCGATCGCGCAACCTTCCGACAGTAAGAGTCTCGCCCCTCGATCACGGAGGCTATCAAGTTCTTCTTTCGTATGGTGGGGGGTCAGAGGGGGACATCTAGGTCTGCGAGCCAGTCTAGGGCCTCAGGCGTTGCCCTGTGGACCTCATCAATCCCGCCGGGGAATGAATGGAGCGGGCATTCGTTGACCACATGTTCGGTGGTCTGCACCGCACCGCATTCACACGTCGCCGACTCTTTAAGGCCCCATCTATGCATCATGTGAGCACAACGGCTATGGGAGCACCTTATCCTATTTATGGCAGTCCAGAGTTTGCGAGGCAATGAGAACCCAGGCTGTCTCTCAGTGGGGTCTTGCACGAGATGGGCGTTTTTGACGTTGGCTGATTGCCACTCAAGCTTCCACCTATCTTCTGGGGTGAGAGGTGTTCGAAGGAGTCTGTCTCCTTCCGTCCAGAAGGGTTTTCGAGACTTTAAGCGGCATGCCGGGTGAAAAACGACATCATCGTGCAAGGGTATTTCGCTTTTTTGCAGCGCCTTCTTGTATTCCCTCAGTGTTGCAATCTCTCGCCTGATATTTGGCGGGGTTATATTTGCAAGTACGGGGAGCCAAGGAAGAGGAGTCGATTTTAAGGTTCCGCTGATGGTTCGCATTGTGGCATTAAGCTGAACGTCGACCATGGAAGTGTAGGCGCTTCTGGCCCATACTGGAGCACAGTATTCAGCTGCTGAGAAAACCAGGGCAATGGATGCCGTTCTGAGCGTGTTGGCGTCGCATCCCCAGCTAGTACCAGCCAGCTTATTGACTAAGTTTAGTCTTGTCCTGGTTTTTTTGCCCACTGTTTCCATGTGTTTCCGGTAATTCAGGCTCCTGTCCAAAGTTACTCCAAGACAGCGGGGATGGGGGTCGTGGTAAATATTTTTTATCTATCAAGTGAAAGTGTAACTATGGTTCAATGAACTAGGATTTGTTTTGAATTAAAGTGGAAGTTTAAAAATTGCATCCGGTGATTGTGTTCAGACAAGCGATAAAGTACCTATCTATAATTAATAATTAAATTAATTTTCGAGAATACTTTTTCTTGGTCATTCTGTTACATTTCAGTTTCATTCGGTCATTTTTTTGATGTGTTGTTTGCATTAAAATTAGCCAATTAACAAGAACAGAAGCCGAAATTCGGTTTTGGTTTCGGCTTTGTATAGTTTCGGTCGGTCACTATCCCCATACTTCAAAATTGTACTAGGTTAAGTGATCAGGAGCTTCTAGCACGGTGAAATGGATAACTTAACAACATCGGATCGATAGGCGTACTTCCGATGATTTTATATCGACGTTCCTAGCACGATTTAACTGTTGACAGCCGAACCGATATTGACAGGGAATAAATAAGAAATCGAAACACGCTGGCAAATCTGAAGATATTTTCTATATATTGACTAACCTAAATATGCGTTGGCAGTCCACAATTACTTTTCGACAATAAAGGAGTTAATTAGTTAATGAGGTCTTTATTCATATTTCCACCATTTTCGTTTCTCAAAGATCGAACGAAATAAATTGATTGTGTCTATTTAAGTCTACGGATCGTGTACATGACTTATTTCATTTCTAAGAGCTTCGTTAGTTCAACACCTTCATTAATAAGCCACAACGACATAATTTAAAAATATTTTTATAGTTAATTGAAACTTATCTGATACTATGGAGGCCGCGCTAAAAATTATCAATCATCGGTCGGGATATGTGTTAACAATAGTAGACCGTGCTCGCAAATACTGATTTGGTCAATAGCATTGATATAGGGTTATATCGATATAGCATTGATATAGGGTGATATAGGGTTATATCGATCGACCATACTTGACCACCAAAACTGAATAGAAAGGTAAGCGATGCTGAAATAAGGTCTCTTGATATGATTTCAATGCAACACAACGAAGAGATGAATAAATAACACAGTAATTGCTGATTTTCCAATGCACAAAGAACATAATAATTAAAACAAGTTTTTAAATACGCCTATAATTAAGTTGACATTGTTGAGTCGTGCGTGTTCTCCATCAATGGTAGTGAGTTTTCAAATTCTTTCACAACTGGAAAAATATCTTAAACAATGCACGTATTTACAAGAATTTTGCTATTGATGGATATCTTTGAATAGCAAACGACATTGATTTATGTTATACAATTATGTGCATACCTGTGCACATAATGTTATATTATGAGTAGGTACATTTATGTTGACAAATAGGTACATTGCATATTCACACTCTTAAAATCAAATATACGTATAACTATGGAGAGATGGGTTGTATTGTCTCGTTCTGTTACACGAGTAGTTCATAAGATAGAGGGAGAGGATATAACGAAGCTCTCAGAGGTAGACGTGTAATACCTACGTCATAAATACGTTATTTAAAAAAAAATAGTTAAGTACAGTAATTTATAATGTGTTCTACACTGAACAAAAAAAAATCATAGAAACGTGAACTATACCGATTTGCGATGACTAGTGATGTGCATTCCTTCGGGAATTATCTCCCGACCTAATACAAATTCCCCAAAGTCGGTAATTTATTTTTTAAAGAAGAAAATTATTCTGAATGAGGTTTTCTTTTTCCATGAAAATGTATTAAATTAAAGACAGTAAAATTAGTTTGAAAATGATGAAGTGAACTTGGATAAAACCTATACAATCGTGTCTCATGACGTCACACTAAATACAATTTAGCACAATTCATAAATCGAATAGCAGTGCTTCGTACTACAGCGCGAGTCATTGGATGTACTTTGTATATTTTGACGGCTTATATATTCAAAAGATGCTTAGATTTCTCGTAGACGCACAAATGTGACCATTCCTTAAAAGCTAGGCATTCACAATAGGCTTTCAACATATACACGTAAAACGTACCTTAAGGCGCCGTATCCGCGCTCAAAAAGAAGAAGATGGAGAGATTTATAATTACGAATGTTAGAGGAGCGCGCTAATATTTAAAGAGATAAAATCGAAGCAAAAATTGTGAAAATGTTTAATAAAACACGACTCGTTTAAAATAGAACAAAAGTCTTAGGGAAAGCGTCTTAAATATCATTAAAAGAAACATTGAGAATTTTTTCACAAATATAACTTTTAAAATAATAGAAACAAACGTGTTTTTAATAATTTTCGGAGCATACTTTGCGATTTTTTCTATCGAGGGCATTTCATATAATTTGCGTTTCGGCGCGGAACACGTCTAGATATTATCTTAAAAAATAACATATATTTTTTAATAAAATAAAATACTTTTTTGTTTAAAACCACGATATTTATTAATTTTTTAACCGACCGGTTTCGCTTAACTTAAGCATCTTCAGGGTACAAATTAATACTACAGTATTAATTTGTACCCTGAAGATATTACAGTATTAATTATATACAGTATTAATTTGTACCCTGAAGATGCTTAAGTTAAGCGAAACCGGTCGGTTAAAAAATTAATAAATATCGTGGTTTTAAACAAAAAAGTATTTTATTTTATTAAATATGTCAAACCACAAAGTGATTGCTTTCTACAATAATATATATTTTTTATATTTTTTTTTTTTACATGAGCTCCACACAGTAGGCCCTGAGGAAAATAATTTCCCTCAGGGCCTACGTCATTCTTGGGGTATGCTGTGTTGAGGGTTTTTTTGAGGAAAGGAAGGAGAGGAGAGTTCTGGGAAGGAAAAGGGTTCAAGGGGTGGGTATGAATCTGGGGTTCAGTGTGTCCTGGTCATCCGCCTCCAATACCTAGACAAACCTCACCCCATGAACCCGGGTACCCCTGCTAAATCACCAAACGTAGCGAACCACTTGGGGTGACCTATGGCAGAGGTGTTGGTTATCCAATAAAGGTTCCCGGGGCGGCGGTACCCAATCCCGCCTCCCAAATTTAATTTCATCATACATATTAAGGGTTAAAAACTTCAAATGTTTAAGGGAGATATGTAAGAAATCGGTAGAAATTTGGGTAGCGGCGGCTTCAGATACTTTGAAGACGTTGCTCGTCAAACTGAGGGCTCCAACTTGGAAAAAATTTTAGTCATTGGCAACGTGGAAGGCAGAATAGAGAGAGAGGATGGTCACCAATGCGCTGGAGTGACCAAATATTTCTGGCGTTCGATACTAGGTAGTCCGAAGCTCTCCGCGCAGCGCAGGACTGCAAGGAGTGGAAGAGCCTTGTCCACCATGGAAATTGGAGTAGGGATCACGATCCTCAGCATTGAGGAAAAGACTTGAGAAGAATATCTTCGGTATTTTCCAAAACAGTTTGTCTTCAACATGCTCCCATTAATATGATATATTCGTAAATAACACGTAATGATAGATACACACCAATCTCAGATGATGATAATTCTCGCAATATTCCCCATTTTTAGAATATTCCACAAAATAAATTCCCGAGAATTTACACATCACTACTGTTGACGCCAATAAATTTAAAATCAATGAAATTATTTATCTGCGAGAAATAAATTCGATATGTGAAAATGAGCCGATATCGAAATTAACTCGAACCAAAACCTCGTTTCCAATTATTACCATTAAACTGGAAAATATTTGAGTGATTTTTTATACGAAATGAATATAAAAGGACTCTAAGTACCTTTTAAAGATCATTAGAGATTATAATGATAACATTATATTTTAAAAACAGATGAGACAAAAAATGACAACATTATGTGAGTCAGAACGTCAGAAGCCTCGATAATATACATGACATTAAAAAAATTATTAACATATTAAGTTCCCAATTCCTGCATACATTTAATACACATTTGAAAGTAAATTTAATCATAAATCATATAAATATATAACCTTCAATGAATAACAGTTTTACAGTAATTCTCTATGGACAGGAGCTATATGACCAAAAATAAGCAAAATAATTATCTTGATAGACGAATAATAGTTTAATGACATGGTCATTAAAGTGTTTATGTAGAATTAATTTTTGACAAGTTGATTGTGATTTATTAAACGAGATTATATCATACATTACCTACATAATTAGTGATTAGATTATAGAATATGTATACATAATAAAATTAGTATTACCCGTGAAAAATCACGCAATGTAAACTTGACTTCCCAAGATGAAAATTGAGAAATTTTGTTTCTACAGAATCAAAAAATAAACTTGTAAAAAAGTAGGTTTATACTGTCATTCGTCTTTTTTCAAATGTTTTTTAAAACTTATTTATGGTTATGGTTTGACTGAGCATTGAACCTTCTTACCTTGGAACCGAAGTCAACCACGTTACAAACTAGGTCAAATCCTAAGATAAGGATAAGATCGACATTTATTTCGCATATTAACTGCTGTGATCATCGAATTTCAGAGAAATGCCTGTATGTCCGCTTGCATATGCGTGATTGCCACCAAAAGTTGACAGAATGCATTTCCATCGACAGCGAGTCTATCTACCGAGTTTCAGCTGGTTCGGATGTCGGGAAGTGGGTTAATTTCGTGGGCTAATCAAGAAAACAAAAGTGAAATTCAAATGTAGTTAGTTATATTTGAAAATATGACACATTTCAAATAAGTATGTAATATAGATATTATCTGTAATCAAAACAAGCGTCTGGCAAGCGCAGAACCGTGTAAAATCACGGGATAGTCTGAATCAGTTAATATTTTCGTTAGTTGTTTTGGGGGTGTTATGCCGTGTTGCGCTACCTCCTTCTTTAGAAAATGTTTCGAATGCTAAAGAAGGAGGTAGCGCAACACGGCATAACAACCCAAAAACAACTAACGAAAATACTTAAAGCCGTGAAAATTTAAAAAACGTATCTAACCAATCAGTCAATAATTTGAAAACGACACAAATAAAATATTGTATTATACAATTTCTGAATTCTTCACACAATCAATTCCAATTTTCAAAATGACACACTAAAAAAAAACAGATTTCACGCAGGACAAACGCGAATTTTTTCGCAAACAAGAATTTTTAAAATATATGCGTTAGGAAATTAAAATGTGTAATTAATTTTCTCTCAGCATTGTATTATTAGTGTGTTTTATTTATACGGATCTGCTAATGAAATTCGATCCGTATCTAACGCCTCTAATACTCGTATATTATTACGTGCTTTGCTATTTTTATTTATCGATGCATCAGTGTTCGGTTATTTCTATATGAATCTGATTAGAATTATCTTCGAACAATATTATTGTTAATAATACCAACATTATACATGTATATATATGTTATATGAAAATAATTTAATAGCAATGGGAAGAGATTGATAGTTATTGTTTTATTAGATTTTTTCTATCTCTACATATTATAAATTAAAGTCCTCCGCCATGTCTGTCAGACTGTCTGTTCACGATAAACTCAAAAACTACTAAACGGATTTTCATGCGGTTTTCACTAATAGATAGAGTGATTCATGAGGAAGGTTTAGATGTATAATTTGTCAAGGTTTTGTGTAAATTGATTGAAATATGCAACGTACTGTGGTCGACGAGCGGACTGGCAGCGTGCGGTGTGGATTTGAATTGTATGGAAATCTACAGTTTTATGCCGAGGTTGATGAAATTTTGCACATGTGATCTTCAACACATGAGGAAGGTGACTGTCATTTGATTTCTAAAACTCTGTGTAAAGCCCGGGCATCGCCGGGGACTTCAGCTAGTAAATTATATTGATGTATGTAGAGAGCGATTATTTTATGGTTTGAAATTTTGTACACGGTTGACATTTGTCACATGAGAACGGGTCGTTTCTATGACTCGTTCTTCGTCTTAACCTGTTTCTTCAAGACCCATCTTTATTTCTTCCTTTCCTCAAAGAGACCCTCCACACAACATCTTCAAATATGACATGCCTCCTGTGTGGAGTTAATGTAAAAAAACGTGATTAATTTATGGGGCATAATGCCGTATTGCGCTACCTCCTTGATTAGCCAACGAAGGTTACAGCGTCGATCATCAGGGCAGATGTTTAATATGATGATGGACACCGTAACGCTGTCCGAAACGTTGACTAAATAAGGAGGCAGCGCAACACGGCATAATACCTCAAAAATAACTCACGATTGTGAAGTTGTGAAAATTTCAAATCACATCCGTTCACTACCAATTTACAGGTAGGTATATACCGGATTCGCTTGTTTCTAAGCTTCCCGGGGGCAGTTTAATATTTTCAATAATTATTGCACACCGGCTTTTTTACAAAGTGACTTATTTAATAAAAATAGATCACTTATTTTGTGTAAAACCGAAAGTTTTAATTAATTTGTTTACCGAACGGTTTCGCTTTTTTAACATTAACTCCACACAGGAGGCCCTGAATAAAATAATTTCCCTCACCTATGTCATCTGAGATGCTGTATGGAGGGTTTTTGCTCAAGCATCATCAGTGTACAAATTAATACTAAACCAGATTTAACATTAATTTGTAGGTACACTGATGAATGCCTGAGTAAAGGTTTCGAATTAATAGTGCTCGGGCAAAGCGAAACCGGTCGGTAAATAAATTAATTGAGACTCATGGTTTTACATAAAAAAAGTGTTTTTATTTTTATTACATATGTCAAACCACATAGTGATTGCTTTATACAATAATAATAAATAATTTGTTATTATAATATTTTGTAAAATAAGGAAAAAAAACTTGTGTGTTACTTAATCCTCAGCCGACCAAGGGGAGACTGCCTGCATTTGCACCAAACGCCCGAAAATATCACAACGTTACCCTCACAAAATAATAATAGGGGAGGGTATTAACCCCCCTTTACAACACGTTTACGCGTGCTAAAAGACTGGCCGACAATAAAAAAGATGTCCTACGAAACTTGTTACAATAATTAGTTTAAATTGAATAGCTTACCACTTATTCTCCTCATGGTCCTTAATCCCCGGTCTTAACAGCGAAGCAATCGGAACCAGACACAGTTTGACAACTCCTAACCAATGTAATCACAACACTCGACACCACAAAACATAAGATTCAATGACAACAAATGCCCATAAATCCGTCAAAACTTTCACAACAACCACTGTTTTACTATCAAAACAAGCCCAGGACATCCGCCGATCGATCGGCGATCACATAAAAATGCGAAAACCCCGGCGTTATGAGCATTTCGTAAAAACACGCATCGGGTAAAGTCGCGGCACAGAAATCACGCGGACATGTTTAGCGTGGCGCTAACTTTAGAAGACTGGAGTAGTTAGTTCGGCGCGCGGCCGTCAGGTTGTGATTTCAGTGTCTGCCGGGAGATGGCGGTAGTGGGGAGATTAGCTGCGCAGGCGCGGGCACGTGCGTCGATAAACTGTCAAAAATTTTGGCGGGAGGTTTGTATTTGAGATAAAATATTTTTAGCACATACTAGCGCAGACCCGTGAATAATCATGGGACATTATAATTCCAATTTTAAATAAAACAGTAATTTTCTGTTAAATTATTGGATAATCCATAAAATGTTGTCAAATAGATGGGTTTATAATTTATCGCTGTCTGAATCCTTTACACAGTCATTTCCAATTTTAAAAATGGCACTTGAATTCGAAGAAAATTTTACGCTCATCACAGACATTCGAAATTAGCATTTTTGATTATGTTATTTGTTTTTTTTTCGATAATTAATTCCGGACGTTTTTAAATAATTAATCATTACGTTTAACTACTTTATTAAGTTTTTGAATAGTTTTATTAGCGCAAACTTAACATTATTAATATGAACGAAGAAAGTAGTGTAAGAAGAATATACGACGCGAATGTGAATGGTAGAAGAAGTCGGGGACGCCCGAGGAAGACATGGCACGATCAAGTGAATCAGATACCTACTTGAGTCGGGCCATGTCAAAAGTCAGAATAATAGAAGAGAATGTATGAGACGATGTATGAATGTGAGTGAGGCAAAAAGTGTGTGCCAAGACCGAGTTGTTTGGCGGTCCGTCCTCTCTGCCTACCCCTGCGGGGAAACGGCGTGATGATTAGTTAGTTATGTCGGGAAATTTTTGTAATACAACAAAATGGCGTTACCTACCAATTACCTATCTAACTACCTTGACGACGACCTCCGTGGTCGAGGGGTAAGGCTCTTGACTCGCAATCCCGAAGGTCGCGGGATCTTTATAAATTTAATTTGATTAATTTGTGTTCACAATTAATTCATTTGAAGTAATATATAGTATATTTGCGGCACGTTACAGAGTGGAAGGTCTTCTCAGTATCGCATGCTGTAAGACCACCATTCAGAATTGAAACGTTACTATAAAGGTTTTAACCGTGTTTGGTAACCAGAAATAAATAAATCTAAAATATATAATATAAAATTATAATATAATATATCTAAATAGCCAGGTACTTCCCACCTTCCTCTCGCCATCTCCTCCCCCCCCCCCTCTACTGTCAGCCTCACAACATACCCTAATAGGAAATGACATAGTATCATTGGCTGCAGAGGGGAAAAACTGGTACTCTTGTGAGGTATTCAAACACGAAAAAAAAAACTTTCAACCGGTAACAGTGAAAAGAAACAATAAATAAAAAAAATAATTAAATTTTCTCGTCATTCCCTTCATTACAGTGAAAGATGCTCTTAATTTAGCCTCGGTGAAACGACCGCCATTCAGAATTGTAACGTTACGTGTTGCTTGAAATGGCTTTAGCCGTGTTCGGTGTCCAGAAACGAATATCCAAGTACTTCCCCGCCCACTTTTCTCCTCCCCTTTTCCTACATCTTCCCGTTACCCTCGCTCTCACAACATACCGTAAAAATTTTAGGATACCGTAATCCCCATTAGCTCCAGACGGTTGGAAGCAGTTAAAACTCTTGAAATAATTCCCCATGATAACGGTAAAACCGGCATTAAAAAATTATCTTTTTCAGTTTTATTCGAAAATTTAAAAATACAAGTGCAAAAAAAGTAATATATCATTGAAGAAGAAGATAACAATAGTTATCTAAACGAAAATATGAAAGAGAACAAGGCAAAGAAAAAAAGACAATGGTCGCAACTGGGATTCGAACCCAGACCTCTCGTCTAACCGGGACGTGCTCGTTAAGAGAGTTTTTCGTATAAAAAATTGAATATTCATTTAGACATTTACAAAAAGTCAGTAGTTCCATGTGAATAAATTCGGATACATTTATCCGAGACGCTATCCAGGATACAAACCAATTCTTAGAATTTTCGTTATATGTTTTTGGGGTGTTATGCCGTGTTGCAGTGTCCATCATCAGGGCAGATCCGGCAGATCCGGTAGATGTGCACAAATAACGAAAATGCTTTTGGCCGTAAAAATCTTAAAACAATTCTTAGAATGATTGTTTCCAATAAAAATGGTAGTTGCCCATAATATGGGAAAATAATTAGTTGAAGATAATATTGTTAATTCTAAAATTTGAAATATGAGATTGACAATTATGACGGTTTGACAGAAGGTGGAAATAGGGAAATTGGTTAACGCGCACGTCCCGGTTAGATGAGCGGTCTGGGTTCGTGTCCCAGCCTTTTTGTCTTTTTTTTCTGTTTTTCTGTGTCTTGTTCTCTATCATTTTTTGGTGTATGTTATTATTGTTATCTTCTTCTTCAATGATATTGTATTACATTGATGAGAATAACCTTCAAAAGTTATAAAAGAGAGTTTTTCTTATAAAAAATTCAAAAAAGGATATTATTTTATACTTAGGTAATTTCTAAATTTCTAAGTTTGTAAATATCATGGGAAAAATCTATATGAAAAACTAAAAATAAATAATATACAGGGTGTTGAGGGACGAACTTGAATTACTTTAACCAGTGGTTCCTGACATCATTTGGAGTAAAAAATGTAGTTAAACCAAATTTTGGATTTTTAAAAATGTTTCTTTTTCTTCGAAACCGGGCAATATTTTTTCTTTCACATGTCTACACTCCAACCCAATCTGTCACACATTTTTTTGACCAAACAATGTCAGGAATCACTGGTTAAAGCGCCGTATCCACGCTCGAAAAAAATAAAATGGAGATATATGAATTTACGAATGTTGGAGAGAGTGCGCTAATATTTAAATCGGTAAAATTGAAGCGAAAATCGTGAAAATGTTTAATAAAACACAACTCGCTTAAAATAGAGCAAAAATCTCTCGGAGCCGTCTAAAACAGCATTTAAAGAAACACTGTGATTTTTTCATTCACATAACAGAAACAGACAAGCAAATAATAATTTTCGGAGCATACTTTGCGATTTTTTTCTACGTGAGAATTTCATATGATTTGCGTATCGGCGTGGGGAATGTAGAGATATTATCTTCAAAAATAACATGTATTTTTTAAAGAGCTTAAAAACTTCAAATGTTGGGGGATATGTAAGAAATCTATAGAAGTTCGGGTAGAGGCGGCGGCTTAAAGTACATTAATAACAATTAGTAACACCCTGAATACAATTCCGCCCTGATGAAAAATATGGTTCTATTTGGTTCTAGTCATCTGGTGGTGGTCGTAAATATGGTATTATTTTATTCCTGAAATAGTGCTTAAAAAATTATATTTGTTTCTATCGGATTGCAAAATTTTTACCGGTTTATATTCCCGGTTCCACTTTTTCCGGTTTCTACGTTAATTAACTATTTCGTCCGAAGAATCTGTTCACATGAAAAAAAGATTTCCACAATATTTTCCTCAGCGTAGGGGCACGTAAACGCACTCCGGTCCGCAACGTCTTGCGTGTCGTGTGCTGTGCCGTGTGCGGTGCCGTGTGCCGTGTGCCGTGTGCCGTGCTGTGTGCTGTGCCGTGTGGTGGGACCGTGGGACTGCCGGTAGTGCCGTACCCGCGCCGCACCGCACCTCCTATCGGGTTCACAAGTTCATGCTGTTTCCAACCAGCATGTTTCGAGCGTAGAGCAGGTCTGGTAAATCACAGACAGATCGAGGGCCGCATAAAAAAAATAATATATATGTATATATATATACACATTTTTTTTTGCTAAAATGTATTGACTTTATATAAGTACGACTCGTACGCTTTTATTTTTTCATTCTTTCTACTTTAATCTGTTTTATTGATTTTGTAACATACAAAATAACACTGTGAGTTAAGCTTACTTTTTTATGTTATAATTTCTTTTGTGTACTATTTCAAGCATAGATACACCATATGGAATCATAGTATTCATAAATTCCCTAGAATCATAAATTCCCTAAATGGTTCGATTCTGAACTAAATAACCTAACATATGATAAAAAAAATTGCCCACAAACGTTATGAAATAAATAGAACGCTAGATAATTATATCGCATTCTCTGTTTTGCGTAAATATTGTACCAGGAAATCGAAAGTATGTTTTAAAAAATACACCAACAATGTTGAAAATTCTATTTGAACAAATATTAATAAATTTTGGAATTACGCTAACTCCTTTCGGAAAAATAACTCTAACTTTCCTGCTAAAATGTTTTACGGGAAAAAATCGGGTCATGACAAAATCGATATTGTAAATTTATTTGCAGATTTCTTTAAGAGTGTATACGTTAATGACAACATTTTATCTGATAAACCCCAATTTACCGAAAGATCACTCAACTTGCATAACATCCATGAGGAAATAAATGATGTCGTGACTTTTATCAAACAGCTTCCCTCAATATTACTTAAAAACTGTGTTCATGTTCTAGCTCTTAATTACTATAATTTTCAATTTATCTTTATCTACATGTTGTTTTCCTGAAATTTGGAAAAGTAGCTTTATAACACCTATTTTTAAAAAAGGTGATAGAAGTCAAATTGAAAATTATAGACCCATATGTATTATGTCAACACTACCTAAACTTTTTGAAAAGATTATATTAAGTAAAATCATGCATCAAATTAAACCGCTTATATCAATATTTCAACATGGTTTCATGCCAGGCAGATCTACGTCATCTAACTTATTCCTTTACGAAAAATTTATTTCTAATGCACTTTCCAAGGGTCATCAAGTTGACACTATTTATACTGATTTTAGCAAAGCCTTTGATACTGTTTCTCATCGCATTTTAATGGAAAAATTAGAACACTTTGGAATAAGCGGCAACTTTCTCGAATGGCTTAGAAGCTACTTATCAAATAGGAAACTATCTGTAAAAATTAACTCCACAACCCGTACACTTTTATGCCTTAAGTGGGGTCCCCCAAGGTTCCCACTTAGGACCAATTCTTTTCCTACTATTTATTAACGACATTTCATTAATTTTCGATAATATTCACTTTCTTCTATTTGCCGTCGATCTAAAAATGTTTAAATCGATTGAAAATTCTTCTGATTGTTTAACTCTACAAATGAACTTAAATAAACTTTATGAATGGTGCATCGCAAACAAATTATATCTTAATATCAACAAATGCCAAACGATCAGTTTTCATAGATCTAAAACCCCTTTACTATTCGACTATACAATTAACAATGCCACTCTTAAAAGAGTTTTTGAATTCAACGACCTTGGCGTTATCTTTGACTCCAAATTACGCTTCTTGAATCACATTATTAACATTACCAGTAAGGGATTACAAATGCTTGGATTTATCCTCAGAATCGCTAAAGACTTTAATAACATAAAAACCATAAAATTACTATACACGTCTTTGGTTAGAAGTCAGGTTGAATACAATTCAAGCATTTGGTGTGCTCATTTCAACTCTCATTGTTTACAAATTGAAAAAATTCAAAATAAATTTTTACGTTTTATTAATTTCAAAATTGGTGTTCCTATTATTGAAATCAATTATGTCAATTTACGCAGTAAAATTAACTTATCGAACTTATCTGAAAGGCGAAAAATATTTGATCTCCTTTTATTGTATAAAATTGTTCATTCAAGGTTGGACGCTATAAACTTGTTATCCTTACATACACCTCCAAAATATACTAGACGAAATATTTTATTCTACAACAATAACTTCGCTACGAATTCTGTGATGGAAAGAATGCACAGTTTGGGCAATGAACTAACTGATGTCGCTGACATTTTAAATTTAAATTTCGATTCATTTAAAGCCAAATTAATCCACCACTTTTTAGATGTAAATAATGAATGAGAAATCATTTTATTTTATTTCAATTTTCTTTTGTTTATTGTTTTTTTATTGTTCTTATTTCAAAAGCATACAACGAGTAATTAAGTAAAAATTAATGTGTTTTGATTATTTTTAATGTTTTTGTTGCTCGTAGGTATATGTACATACGAGTTCTCTAAAGTCATCCAGGTGGAATTAGCATTACATGTATTCCTATTATTTTACATTGAGTTTATGCTTTATTTGTATATTTTGTAATCTTTTTTATTTTGTGTTATACTGTTGTTATAAATGAAATTTGTATTTTATATGTAAAAGCCCAATAGGGCGTCAATAAATAAATAAATAAAATAGTATTGATATTTTGCTAATTTGCATAAAATTTTATTATGAATTCTTTTCTTACAATTTCTGCAACTACATTTATCTTTTTAAACCTAATTAGTGTAATCAATTTGTAAATTTTTCATGTAAAACCTCATTAAGGCCTAAATAAATTTGTACACGGTTGACATTTTCACAGTTGACGTTCTCGAATTCAGCAGCTCGGCTGTGGAACAATTTGCCGACCGCTATGTTTCCTTCCTCCTCTCATCAAGACCCAGGTTCACTCCTTACTTTCCAAAAAAAGACCCCCCACTACAGCATTCTCAAAGATTGCATAGGCCCTGAGAAGAACTATTTTTCTCCCGGGCTTCCTGTGTAAATACATCGTTCGTTTGTTATACAATCTCCGAATTGCGTTCATTACACTATTATATTACACGCGAGAAATCGAAACTCCAATGCTGCCGCATTTCGTCCGCAGGCCGTATTTTGAACCGGCCTGATCCAGAAACCCCTACCGACAATCTATCTACAATATCTACATAGTAAAGTGAATATTTGGTGGGGCGATATTGACTAGATTTCGTAGGTGCTTCGCCCTAGCTATGCGAAGTGCGAGGCGAGGAGGTCTGGAGTTTACGATGCGGTTATTGCGGGTATAGGTGCTGTGCTGATACAAAGTAACCTGATATTTTTATTACCAAACTACCAACCATTGAGAAAGAAAATCTAAGGCTGTTTTCGATTGAGTTTTGACATATAATTATTATTGACAAGTTAATACATAATACAAATATTAATATTGCGTATGAAAGGTACGACCTTCATGGTAGCGCGGTTAAGATCCTCGATTACGAATCCAGAGATAGCGGTTTCAAATACCTAGCAGGGTGCGTAAGTAAGTTTGACTTAATGAAAATTGTGATATTTCTAAGGAAACTAGTAGCAAAATTGAGAACTGGTGAATTTACATCACAATTTCAATTTGGGGTACGGGTACCGCCGCCCGGGGAACCATTTATCGGATATCCAACACTTCTGCCTTGGGTTACCCAAAGCATTTTGCTACGTTTGGTGACTAAGCAGGGGTTCTCGGATTCATGGGTGAGGTCTTGGTGTCGGATGCACTTGCTCACGTACTGCGTGGCAGGCCGGATCTGGAGGAACTGGTTGAGAGAGACCATTTGACCTCTCCAGTAGGACTCTCTCGACCCATCGCTTTGCACCGCAGTTGGAGGGATGAATTCATATATCCGTCACTCCTGGACACACTGATCCCCAGACCCACCCCTCATACCTTCTTCCTTCCCAGAATGTATTTTAATTAAAAAGACCCTCCACACAGCATCCCGAAAGATGATATAATCCCTGAGGGAAATTATTTTCCTCGTTTTTTTTCAAAATTAGCCTGAAGAATTCCAATTTTGAACTCGATTTATTTGAAAACGAAAAGTTAAGGCACCTTAGGGAACGTACCCATACTACTTGACCCGTTTAGGGGGGGGGATCTCCAAAATACCACGCTTGGTCACAATGGGGGGCGGGAGGTTAGGTTTTTATCACGTAGTCAACCTAGAAATCTTTTTATATTTTTTCCACTAACTTTTTAATATGTGTTCTACTTTTAATTATAGGTATGCATGCACTCTTGACGTCAAGCAGCAAGCGCGCCATATTAAAAAAAAATATATAAGCCAAATATATTTTTTTTTACTTTTTGTTAGCAAGAAATGGTTGAAAACCATATTTATAATTTACTACGTGAAAACTGTAGGAGTGGGGGTCTTGGAATATACTACACGTGGTCACCGAGGGGGGAGGGGGGAGTTAAAAATTGCAAAAACTAGGTCACGTAGTGTGGGTACGTTCCCTTATCACAAAATCGAATCCAAATGTAATGTAGATTCCATAGTATCTGTTTGTACCACTAGTTTCCAGACATCATAATAGTATGTTTTCGACACGTTCCAGAGTGATATATACTCTCAGCATCCCCCTGCTGAAAAACCTTTATCTGAATCCGTGTGATGCATAAAATGTTAATCTTTACACTTATTTTTCTATACATAAATAAAATATTTAAAAAAAAAACATAGTTCTGTGAGTAGATTTGATTAGCCAGGTGGGAATTTCCCAAACTTCTCCTTCCCCATCTTCTTCCTTTTCCCATCCCTTCAGCCTCACAAAATACCCCAATAGGGGATGCAATAGTCCACTGGTTCCGGTCAGTTGGGGCTCTTATGCGATACGCGATAGTACCTACACATAACACGTCTTGGAAAAAAGGTCAGGAATGTCAAATGAAGACATTTACAAAAGTCATCACAATAAAGTCATAAAATTTATTTATCTCCATTTTATTTCATTAATTCGTCTCTTGTCTAGACCAGCCTGTATTTATCCAATTAAATGACCGATAATTACGCAATAATTAATTGAAGTGGTTTATCCTGTTCCCGAGTAACACTCAATAATAATTTAATGACCCCCAGAATGTCCGTTAATTGAAAAAGCAAAGTGATTCTTTTGTCAATGATGTCAGTCACGAGAACATAAATATTATCAGGTTAATTTTTAAAGGTGTCAAGCAAGGCTGCGTAATGTCACCATGGTTATTCAATCTATACATGGATAATTGTATGCAAGAATTGAAAGAGGTGGGATTGGGCGCGAAATTGAGTAATCTGAAAGTATGTTGCCTGTTGTATGCTGATGATGCGGTGCTGATTTCTAACACTATGGAAGATCTACAGTCTCTCGTATCTAGGATGAACGAAGTATGTATGAAGAATGAGCTAATGATGAATGTAATTAAGTCTAAAGTCATGGTGTTTGAAAGGGAGAGTACGAAAACAGTATGCAACATAGTTGTGAATGATGAATATTTGGAGCAGGTGGATGAGTTTGTGTATCTGGGTAGTATATTTACGAGAGATGGGAAGGCTGAAAGAGATATTGAAAGAAGGGTGAATGCCGGTAACTCCATTAATGGTGGACTGAATGCCGTTGGCGCTAATAAAAAACTGTCAAAAAAAGCGAAGCTAGCAGTCCACAATGGAGTCCTGGTACCTACCCTGATGTATGGCAGTGAGGCATGGAACTTTCAGAGAAAGGATGAAAGTAAACTGAATGCTGTTTAAATGAGATCCCTGAGACGTATGTGTGGTAAAACAATGTATGATCGTGTGAGAAATGTGGATATCCGCAAAGAATGTAAGGCTGATGTAAGCATAATGAATAAGATTAAGAAAGGGACCCTCAGATGGTTTGGGCATGTAGAGCGAATGAACGAAGGAAGTAGTCTAGGAAGAATATACGACGCGAATGTGAATGGTAGAAGAAGTCGGGGACGCCCGAGGAAGACATGGCACGATCAAGTGAATCAGATACTTGAGTCGGGTCATGTCAAAAGTCAGAATAATAGAAGAGAATGTATGAGACGATGTATGAATGTGAGTGAGGCAAAGAGTGTGTGCCAAGACCGAGTTGTTTGGCGGTCCGTCCTCTCTGCCTACCCCTGCGGGGAAACGGCGTGATGGTTAGTTAGTTTAGTTAGTTAGTTAGTTAATTTTTATGTAAATGCCGCACAAGAGTCCCGACTGTCCCAACCGTCTGGAGCCAGTGAGACTATGACATCCTCAATTTTTTACTTGAACTTTCCACAGAAAACACTGAGGAAAATTATTTTCATCAGGGCTATGTCATCTTTGGAATGCTGTATGAAGGATTCTTTTTAAGTAAAGGAAGGGTGGAAATTCTGGGAAGTACTAAGGTATGAAGGGTTTTTAGGAATCTGGGGATCATCGTGTGCAGGAGTGTCCGTACGAATCTATCCCTCTCACAGAGCCGACTCTGAGACAAACAGTGCTTGGCGCTAATGGAAAACCCTCAAGGGAGCTGTGTTAGGTTATTTTTTTGGCTTGACCCCTTGGCCTCTTGGCTCCTCGGCGTCTTGGCAAGTCGTCACCCGGAGCGGACTGCTCCAATTGCGCCTGCATAGGACCGGCTTGCCTTCCCACTGCGGTGCAAAGCGTTGGTTTGGGTGGAGCCTGAAGGTAGTGGGAGGGGAAGCACGAATGACGAAGGAGATGGGAAGAGGAAGGTGGGTAAGTACCTGAGTATTTAGATATGGTCACAAAACACTGCAAAAGCCATTTCAAGCAACGTTTTCTGAATGGTGGTCTTTCTACAGAGCGAAAACCAAAGTATCATCCACTTTGAAACGAGCCGCAGATACACTTTATTAATATTATTTTTAATTAATTGATTGTGAAACAACACAAATGAATTAAATACATTTTACTTGCATACGTCGGGATTTGAACCTGCGCCGTACGTATCAGTAGTACCTAAGTGGAGAGCCTTACCCCTCGACAACAGAAGCTGCCAAATATCAACGGTAATAACCTTTTTATAGGTAGGTAATAATAATAATATTTGCTAAAAAAACTACAAGCTAGACAAACAATTATGGCTAAAAATTGCATCCACCGGCTCATTGATTACTGATACGAAAATATATACATGTACAATGTTTTGACCAATGAACGCGATACTACCTAAAAATGAATGAATGAAGGTAAGTACTTATATTATACAAAATAAAAGTATAGTTATATTATACAAAAGTAATCATAATGAATGATTTGTAGGAACAAGACAATATTTTTAAGTACATCTATTTGAATTTAGATTTTATTTTCGTGAATTAATAAATGCAAATTTTGGAAGTGAAAATTAACCCACTTCCCTCATCCGGTGGAACTGAATCTCGGAAGATTTCATGAAACATTTTTTAATGTGAAAATGTCCAAACTGCTCCCAACCGCCTGGAGCCATTGAGACGATGGCATCCCCAAATGGGATATGTTGTGAGGCTATGTTGTGTTAAGTGGGGAAGAGGAAGGTGGGGAAGTAACTGTCTACGCCATCAAACTCGGCTAAAGCAAAATTCAAGCAACGTTTCAATTCTGAATGGTGGTCTTACACCAGGGCGATACTGAGAGTATCTTCAACTCCGAAGATACGGCAAATATAGGTACCTTATATTATTGTAAATGAAATAAAATTAGTAAAACACAAATCAATCAAACAAAATTTACTAGTACATGCCGGGATTTGATAGGATTTGACCTCCGGATCGCTACTCGAGAGCCATGCCCCTCGATCACGGAGGCCGTCAAATTTTGGTATGATCAATCAGTGATTTCATGACACATACAAAAGAAACCGAGCGCAGTTCACACGTGGCAGAAGTAAAACCTTCATCCACACAATATCAACCAATAGGAGCCTTAAAAAGTGAGCTCATAATCGAAGCGGCCAATGCGAACGTAGGTAGGTAGGTAAGGTAGGTAAGGTTTCATTCTATCTCATTCTCTCGCAGGCTAAATCCCATAGATGTATTTGTTTGTCTCTTTTTAGTGTCACTCTTTTCCGTTTCATCGTGTTCCAAATCACAACGGTGCTAAAGAAGTTTCACTTCAAAATTCAATGCACACCAAAGGTGAATGATAAAGTTTCTGTCGAAACCGGGTAGCAAAGAGCCCTATATGTGACTTTTCACAAATGTTTTAAATAATAGCGGTTAGAGTTGAAAATACTCGAGTGTTTTTAGGTAGGCCGTGGCTTATTTCCGTCTGTCGGATGTCATAACATAACATAAACACGTACCAACATCGCATCGATACTTTATACCTACATACCTAGTTTATGCCATCAGACCACATGGGGTGAAATATCGAAAGAAATGTTGTGTATTACGGGGATGGAAAATACTGTGGTACCTCGGTTAACGGAGAGAAGTCTCCGGAAAAAATTATTGGACAATCAAAAATGACACGAGAATTTTTTTTTACACTAACTTCACACATGAAAATAATTTCCTTAACGGCCCATGTCATTTTTGAAGATGACGGTGGAGGGTTTTTTTGAGGAGAGGAAGGAGTGAACATGCTAGGAGGGAGGAAACACAGAGGCTGGCAATTCGTTCAACAATTGAACTTAAGAACAAGTCTAGAACGCGTGCACCGGTTCTGAGAGCATCAATGGTGCTAATTCCTAGGAGCATATACCATTGTTATACCGCTAGAACAAGGACAGCATACCCACCTGATATCTGTGATCTAAAGATTACGATAAGTTTGTTTAGACGGGGGAATTTATCAAACGGACCGCCCGTTTCTGCAGAGTCAAGGGTTTTTCAGGTATTTTGGGGCTCCTGACCATGGGTGGCTGCCAAATTCAACGGTGGGGCGCACTTGCGATTTGTACAGGGTCAGCAGTTGTGTACTATTAAAGTATATGCGGTAAGGTGTGTCAATTATTTCAACTTTTAAATTCAGAAACGCCTTGGGGTCTCAAAAGTTGCGTCTTACAAAGAAAATTAGGACTACATTTAAATTTATTTAAAAAAAATGGTTATTAGCTCGCTAAATTGCATTGGAAAACAGAAAAAAAAAACCTAAAACATGTATTTTTTTAATTTGGTAATTTTTTTTTTAAATAATTTACATTTTAATAAAATTTCCGGCCATTTTAGCGAGCGAATAGTGGGAACCAATTTAATAAATTTTTACGTTTACGAATAGCCACAGCTAGTTTAATAAGGCATTTTTTTCTTTCTATGGAGAGCGACACAAATTAATATGCAGGCCCTGTACACTCTGTACAGCACGTCCAGCTTCCGAAAGGCTAACTTGACTCTGGCTTCGACGGAGACCCGGTGTTTGAGCTGATTGTTCAATGCTTGAATATAGGACGAAGACTTTTTTTTCAAAGATTTCTTTAGAATCAATCACTCATTTCTTTAGAATCGAACGAACGAATTAAAAATATGGCTAAATCCGTTGTCTAGGGCTAAAAAATTTTAATGTTTTCCAAGATTTCCCGGTTCCCCCACTAACAAAAATCTATGACAAAATTGCACTCCTACAATTACATAAAGATTTCTTTAATAAAAATACTATACCACAATTAAATATTAGTAAAAGAATCATATCTGTTGGAGGATTAACCGTACCATTAGTACGAACTACAACAGCACAACATCACTATACATTCAAGGGTTTAAAATTATTCAACAAATTACCCCTAGATATACGATCGGATGAAAACTACGACACATATAAAAAAAAATTAAATTGAAATACTCTAGTACCACCTCATAACTTTAATTATTGTTTAGAAATATGTTTTGCTTTATCAATCCTTTGAATCATTTATTAACTAACCAATAATTTTATGACATGTATCGTATTTTCTATAAAATTACTATTAGTTTTTGTAATAATATTTTTAATTTATATACTTAGATGTAAAAGTATTTAGTTGTCCTCTCCTAAACACAAGCAACTGCTTTATTAGGAGAGCGATTGAAATATTGTTGTTATATAATGTTGTAAAATTGTAATTATAATAAATGTTTCAGTGAATAATAATTAAAAAAAAAATTTTAAAAAAAAACAAGTTAATTTTTTTACAGTAACTTCGGATAAAACTGCGAAAATCTTGACAAAACACTACAATCATTTTGAGAGAAGGGTATAATTATCGCTTTCATTGGATTTTTCAAATTGGATAACCAACATCGCTGCCATAGGTCAACCCAAGAGATTTGCTACGTTTGATGACTTAGCAGGGGAGCCGGATTCATGATGTGAAGATTGTCCAGGTCTTGGCGTGGAAGTACAAATTGGCACCGCAGTGGGAGGGGGATGGATACACTGACCCCTAGATTACTTAACTCTCATACTTTTCCTAGACAGAACTTCCTCTCCTTCATTTCCTTAAAATACCCTCCACACAGCATCACCAAAGATGACATGCACTGAGCGCTGAGGGAAATTATTTTCATTAAGGCCTCCTGTTTGGAGCTAATGTTAAAAAATCAAATGTGATATAGTATACAAGAATACAAGACAAATCAAATGATGAGATTTATACTGCAAAATTTATCACTATTCAAAAATAAAAGTCAAAGTTGACATTGGTGTCATTTTAAAACTATAGTTTGATATTTTTACATACAATCACAGATTTTATATTAATACTAGCCATTTCCCGCGGCTTCGCTCGCATGGTATTAAGGGATTCCCATTCAGCCTCCTCCATCTTCCCTCTCCCCACTCCACTCCCCCCATCAACACCCGTCCCCCTCCACCCACCCCTCCCCCTCCACCCACCCCTCCCCTTCCACCTTCCCTCTCCCCACTCCACTCATCCATCAACTCCCTTCTCCCTCCCCCTTCTTCTCCACCCACCCCTCCTCCACAACATACCCTCCCCACTCCACCTCCCCCCCACCTTCCTCCACCCCTCCCCCTTCCCCTACCTGCCCTCGCCCGTCTCCCACCCCACTCCGCTTCCTCCACCTTCCCTCTCTCTACTCCAATCTCCCCATCAACCTACTCCACCTCTCCCTCCACCCACCCCTCCCCTCACCCCCCACCCCTCCACATTCCCTCTCCCCACACCACTCCCCCCATCAACCCCCTTCCTCCCACCCCCACATCGTACCCTTTCCCCTTCCTTCCCTCCTCCCTCTTCTCCCCCTAACCCGCTCCCCCCACCCTCCTCCCCTTCCCCTATACCCCTCCAATAACATCCTCCAACACACCCCCCCCCCCCTCCCCACTCCCCCTCTCACCTCTCACATTCCACACATTCATTCCCGATACATTCAGTTTTCAGACTGCTCGCGTGCCACCTATTATAATTTTTTATCCAAATTTCATAATGCCAGAACTCAACGGTAGTTTTATACAAAATAACGAACAAAAAAAAAAGAATTATCCAATTTGGTGCAGTCGTTTAGGTTTATGCACATACATACATTTCGGTGATTCATTTTTAGAGATAGTTATTAAGTACGACGCCAACAAAGCACTCTTTTTAGGGTGAATTGTAGTTTTTGTGCGAAAGAGTAACAAACATACATCCATACAAATTTTTACCTTTATGATATTGAGAAAACGTATGATAAATAATTTCATAACGCCAGAGATTATTCATAACACCAGAGCTTACCAATATATATTTATATATATTTATATTTATATAATACATGTTACATAATTGTGGCATTTACATAAAGTAGATATATTGAATCACCATACTAGGCGGCTGCCTGTTTCATGTATAGCCTATAGATCACGCAAATAATGTAGCTTTCTATTAGTGAAAGAATTTTTAAAGTCCAATCAGTAGTTTTTGTGTGAAAGAGTAACAAACATACGTCCATACAAATATTCACCTTTATAATATTATTAATTAATTAATTTTAATTAATTAATTAATTAATAGGATATGTTTTCGAACTAACCTAGAGAGTGATGATGATTTCGTGAAGTAATTTGATATTTTCAAATTAATTTGTCATGTGTCAATCGTAGAAGACAACTTCCGGACTTTTCAGTGATGACTTTCTGGCAACGTTAAAAGATTTATTTTTTCGCAAAGAAAACTTTTCTTTCACAGAAACTCTGGTAACCGAAGTATTACTGTAGAGGAAACATAACCTTTTACGGAATTGGTGGGGAAATTTCGGAAATGTGCAGGTGAATTTTCGCGTGATGTGCCATTTTCACAATATTATAAAACGATTTGAAAATAAGGTTTTTTTACTTTCATAATAATATTTGTAAAATTGTTACACTTTTCAAATTATACGCATCTCTGGCACGACCCCTGAGTTACTCTGGTCTGCAGTATGCTCTGATGTTAGTCAACTTTCGATTTGATAGGTCACCACAAGAGTAAGAACTTCCTTACTTTATTTTCACTCTTATTATAGGTCGATATTAACCTTAGCAGGACCATACGACACAGAAAAAAGGTTTGTTGTTAAAAAATACTATGTGGGAAAAAAACATTTCTGTGATTTTAATAACACTGCGTACTCGTATATTTCTTGTTTCGTAATTATGTAAATCTCTATTAAAAACAATTTCATTCTCAAAGTATTTTGGTATTTGGTTTTTCATAACTTTAAGCACAAAAATTAACACATTAGCAGTCCATTTTTATTGGAATCCAATTCAGCTCCTCTCTCATTTGATTAACCCTTGCCTATTTGCCTTTCCCCAGAATACATCTCATAGCTCTGTTCTGTTCTAGCTTATTCAAATTTCCTTTATTCGCCAAATTTAATATCGTAGAGCAGTAATCTAAATGTGGAGCAACTATCATACTAATTCTACTAAATCATTACATAGTATAAAATGAAGTCGCTCAAAATGTATGTGCGCATAGATCTTTTAAACTACGATTTTCATGCGGTTTTTACCAATAAATAGAGTGATTCAAGAGGAAGGTTGATATGTGTAATACATGCTTATTATAGTAGAGAAAAGCCGAGAAATCCAAATATTCAATTCAGGCAGCGGGCAGCGGGCAGCTGACAAGCGGGTGGTGTGGATTTTATAAAGGTTGGGTAATGGCTTTGTGTTTCGTTAGCCACAGCAACGTGTGGCTGGGTCTGCTAGTTAATATTATAAAGGCGAAAGTTTGCACGGATATATGTTTGTTACTCTTTCACGCAATAAATACTGATTGGACTTTAAAAATTCTTTCACGAATAGAAAGCTATATTATGTGCGAGTAATATAGGCTGTATATATTGGTAAGCTCTGGCGTTATGAATAAGCTGTGGCGTTGTGAAATTATTTATCATACGTTTTCTGTCCCTATCAAAATCGTTATTGCAAATGTCAGAAGAAAGGCAAAACAAACGGTTGCCGTGGAAACGATGTTGGCGTCGTAGTTAATATCAATCTATCTCTAAAAATGAATCGCCGAAATGTGTGTGGGCGCATAACTTCCGAACGATTGCACCAAATTGGATAATTCCTTTTTTTGTATAAAACTAACTGTGAGCTCTGGCATTACGAAATTTGTATAAAAAATTGCAATAGGTAGCAGTTTGAAAACTGAATGTACCACGAATTAATGAGGGTAGAGGGGGGAGTGGTGGTGAGTAGGGGGAGGGGGGGGTAGGGGGTAGTGGGAACCCCACAATACCACGCGAGCGACGCCGCGGAAAAAAGCTAGTATATTATAAAGGCGAAAGTTTGTATGGATGTATGTTTGTTACTCTTTCACGCAAAAACTACTGAATGGATTTTAAAAATTCTATCACTTATAGAAAGTTACATTATTTGCGAGATCTATAGGCTATATATATATTGGTAAGCTCTGGTGTTATGAAATTATTTATCATACATTTTCTGTCCCTAACAAAAGCGATTTATGGCAAACGTCAGAAAAAAGCAAACCGATTGTCGCCTTGGAAACGATGTTTTTTTAATTAGGCAATTCACCCAAAAAAGAGTGCTTAGTTGACGTCGCACTTAATAACTATCTCTAAAAATGAATCACCGAAATGTATGTATGCGCATAAACCCGAACGACTGCACCAAATTGGATAATTCTTTTTTTTTGTTCGTTATTTTGTATAAAACCACCGTTGAATGCTGACATTATGAAATTTGTATAAAAAAATATAATAGGTGGCACGCGAGTAGTTTGAAAATTGAATGTATCGGGAATGAATGTGTGGAATGCGAGAGGTGAAAGGGGTAGGAGTGAGGAGGGGGTGTCGGGAGGGTGTTGGTGGTGGGGGAAAGGGATGGGGGAAAAGGGTGGGGGGTGGGGGTTAGGGGAGGGAGAGGGGGGAGGGAAGGAAGGGGGAAGGGGAAGAATGGACGAGGGTGTGGGGAGGGGTAGGGGGTGGGGGGAAAGGGGTTGATGGGGTGAGTGGTGTGGGGAGAGGGAATGTGAGGAGTAGGGGGTGACGGGAGGGGTGGGTGGAGGGATAGAGGGAGGAGGTTGATGGGGGAGTGGAGTGGAGAGAGGGAAGGTGGAGGAGGCGGAGTGGGGTGGGAGAGGTGGGAGGGAAGGAAGGGGAAGGGGGGGGTGAAGGAAGGTGGGGGGAGGTGAAGTGGGGAGGGGTATGGGGTGGGGGAGGGGTCGGTGAAGAAGGAGGGGGAACGAGAGGGAAGGTGGAGGGGGGAGGTGTGGGGGGAGGGGTGGGTGGAGGGGGATAGGGGGAGTGGGGTTGAGGGGGGGAGTGGAGTGGGGGGTGGGGTGGTTAGAGGGGGGGGGGGAGGGGGGTTGATGGGGGGAGTGGAGTGGGGAGAGGGAAGCTGGAGGAGGCGGAATTTGAAACCCCTAATACCATGCGAGCGAAGCCGCGGGAAAAACTAGTAATTTTATAAACGAGCTCCGTGGTGTTTCTATTTAATTTATTTCTTAGTCTTCTAAGAAAATTGACCTTTTTTGATACCTTTTTTACCACGTATTCCAAATTTGATGTGAAAGTAAGTTTTGAATCTAGTATTACATCCAGGTATTTGATTTCATTTACCTTTTCAATTTTTTCATCACTAATGGTCAAATTTAACCCCGTGTTATGCGTTTTATTGCCTATTTCCATATATTTTGTTTTTATTTTGTTTTATGCTCAGTTTCAACTTGTTAATTTCAGCCATTTTGCTACATTTTGCAGGTCTTCGTTTATTTTGGTAATTGTATTTATGTAATCTTCACACGAAATATAGAGTAAGGTATCATCTGCAAATAGTCTAATTTTGCAATGTTTCATAGTTTTAATTATATTATTAATGTAAATTATGAATAGAATTGGACCTAATCCCGACCCTTGCGGAACACCAAGGTTGTTTTCTATCGGTTCTGATTGTGAACTTTTAACTTTTGTTACGTGTTTTCTTTCCTGGAGATGTTCTTTGAATATATTAGCTTTTTCCAATAGTTTTTTTTTTTCTCATCTATCATTTCAAATGCCCTTTTGAAATCTAAGAATGCTGCAATGGTGATTTTTTGTCCATTACTTTCTTCCCGCTTTATCGCCGCTTCGCAAGAGTTATTGTTCCAGATTCCCGACTGCTCGTCACTTTATAGATTTGTTTTTCCAAATACTCAAGGAGTTGTTTTTTATTAAAATTTCTAGTACCTGTTTTTTTTTAATTTTTTTAATTTGTATTTACAATATATAGTTCGTATTTATGTTCGTATATACAACATAATGAAAATGAGAAAAATTCACACAGCAGTAGTACCCATAGTAACCATTGTGATTTTTTTTTTCTAAAACAAGTACATTCAGTTAATTAATCTAAGTAATAAATGGGAGAATATTAGCATCAAATATGTTATCGTGTAGTACTTGTTCATCCGTAGCAATAATGTTGTGCTTAGTTGATTTTGGAAGTTTTTGGTTGTGGAATAGTTGATAAGTACTTCGCAACATCATTAAATTCAGTTTGAGTTCGTCCCTGCATTTATTTAATTCGCTCTAATTAATTTAATCTGACGTCACATCGGGACGCGAACCAACTGCACAAGCCCTCTAACCCAAGTTCAGTGATCAATGGCGTGCTCCGGGCCAGGGGGGAGAATCGATTGTGTGCATTGTACGCCAGTCTGGAAAAGGTTGCGGTTAAGTGATTGTGATTCAATGGTCACTTACCTCAGAGCAGACGATCCTCCAATTGAATGATTGCCCTCTTCAATGGAAAGGGTGCAGTTTCCTTCTATTGCGATGCCCAACAATTACACTTAATTACCCATTAATTCTGTTCCAATTCGACGCACACTATACCGAATTGTTTTATTGGTATGTTATTTACCGAACGATAGTATAAATTTTAGAACAATGATTAGTTAGGTTCCATTTTTAAATTCTACTCTATGACTTGTAACATTTTTGGCTATTTATTGAAGCTATGATTTTATATTCTATATTTAAATTGCGCGGTAGGTACCTACTTATTAATAGATATTATATGACGGTACTTATGTACCAACTGAAGAAACTCACTTATTTTTATGATAGAATATTTTTAAATTACGCGGTAGGTACCTACTTATTAATAGATATTATTTGGCGGTACCTACGTACAAATCGCAGAAAGTCGCTTATTTTAATGGTGGAATATTTTAAAATTACGCGGTATGTTCCAATCTACTTCAAGAAGATGAATTTTGGTACCTACTTAAGAAATTATTTTTTTATAACGATATTTTTAGGTTATTATTTGAAGTATCAATAGATAATTTTTTTACTAATTATTTTTACTTAGATGATGTCAAAATTGAATTTAATGAATTAGCACACCGAAGAATAGCACCAAAAACTTTTATGAAGCTATAACATTCTAATAAACGATTTATTTTTAGTAACTTGTCACTTATTTTGTCTTTTTCACAATAAAAATGAAAGTATTATTTTTGTTTGATAATTTAATGTTTATTATTAGCACTTATATTGTTTTAATAGTAGTATATTTTTAAGTATTGTGTAACTATTTCACAGAACTATAGCTATTGTGTAACTATTTCACAGAACAGCGGCCGGAAGAATACAAAGTCCACTTCCATTTTTCCAAAGGGAAGAATGTCCAACCCTCCTCCTCACATTCCGTCACGTTCTGCTCCAGAAACGTCAAAATATATCGTAAATTACACCGGCCTCCCCTACCCCAGAGCTCTCCCAACAGCTGCAACCCCGTTCTACCCTTCCGGGGGGGTGTTAATCACTATAATGTAGGCGCCGCACATTCATATTTTAGTATTTTACACGAAAAGAACCGAAAAAACACAAGAAACGGGCGATTTTTCGGCGAAACTCTCGTAACTAGCGCCGAAAGAGTGAACGATACCGCGCTATGCGTCTCAACATCCCTACCGGCTTTGAAACACAATTATCATCTGTCAAAACACAACAATCGTCCGCTATCCACACTGTAACACGCCACAAATCACGGAGATTAATGAAAACACACTCAACAGTTCAATAAACTTGACTATTGATTGAGAAATTGAAAGAAACGAGCGTTATTTACACAGAGAATCCTTAAAAACTCGGAGTTGGTGAAAACGTAACCGGCTACGGACACACCGGGAGTATTGAAGGCATATTTCATTTTCTTTACAGCGGGAAAGAGACCACTGCCAAAAGCTCGACGAACTTCTGTACTACGCGGAAAACCTTACAACCTCACACCCGAGTAGAAAAGGCACGCCAATTCCATAGACTCACAAACAGACGCACATAAAAAAGAATACCTTTAGCTTAGTGCGTGGAATTTAACTACATTTTTTTATTGGGGATGGTCGCCTAATTTTTCATGCGCATGCGTGTACAACTACTATTATTCGACGTAGTACTATATAATATTACATCAAAAAGATTTACGTGTGTGGGTTCTCTTGCTTGTGAAAATGAAGATCCTATATCCCATACAATTTATAATGCTCGTGAACCGTGCTGTAAGTTCGATGGATTGTGATATTCACGTTTGTATGGAAGGGAGTAGGCACCCTTGTAGGTATGGGAGAAGTATTGATGCAGTAGCGTACTAAGACGTTATGGATAAAGAGGTTTTACCAGGAATTTGTAATTTAATAAGGCGATTGTCTGGGAATAAGTAATGAAATTATGGATTCGTTTATAGAAAATAGCATTTCGGGAAAATCATCTTAATATATAAAACAAAGTCGGGTTAGTTACACCATTTATAACTCAAGAACGGCTGGACCAATTATTTTATCTCCACCCGAATAGCAGAATAGCTGTTAAAACATCGGAAAAATTCACGAAAAAAAAATTATGAAGAAATTTTTTTTCCTCACACATTTTGTTTGGAACGAAATATCATCTTTTGAAAAAGCTGCAGGAATATTATGATAAGTATAATATTGAGTAGTGAGTGAATTCTAAAAATTCAAAAATGTCAAATGTCAATGCGTTAATTGTTTTGCTTTTATTCTAAAACATATCATCCTGCCTCTCTTTCTTACACAATAAATGTCAACAGTCGAAAATGGGACAAACGGTGAACGTATGTCTGCACCCCTCCAAAATACAATAATTATAATAAATCTACCTCACACGTATAAAGAAAATGAAATGCAATTCCCGTAAATAAGTGGAAAAGTAAGAAAATCACAAAAAATATAATACATACACAACGCCATCTCCGATACTGACAAAAACAAAACACTGACGATAATTGCTTCATTGTGTAATTTTTAACTTAATAAAAAAAAAATTATTTAGCTAATAAGTTAACACAACAGTCGGGTCAGCTAGATAGTTATACAATCAGATAGCATAACCATCTAATCTGCGATTTATCAGATTATTTTTTAATTTTATATCGGCAAATAGCCTCTCCGTCCATAAAACACACAAATCACTTTTTTACACAAAATAATTACAAAATAAATACATGGGAATGGAAAAGGCTATTAAAAAAATAAACATAGGTAGGTATACTCGTATAGATACCTACCTACAATTTGTGTGCACTCTGCATGTGTATGTTTGAGTGTGAAATTGATTGATTATTAGTTAAATAAAGGTTAATTACATATTAATTAAAGAACAATTAACTTTTATTTAGTTTTTTTAAGAAAGACAAACATTCCCGGGTTACGAATAACCCAACAATGTTTGAAAATCTCCTACTACCTCCACATAAAGCCGAAAATGTTGCTTGTGTTGTGATGGAGGACTTAGCCAGCCGAGGAATCGAACACGCGACGCTCGGGTGAGACCCAAGCGCTATGCCCACTCAACCACTGACCGGTCATTTAGGTACATATTAATTTAATATTACTGAAAACGAATGATACATGTGTGAAATATGAATGAAATATTATTGAATAATTAATGAAATATTTATTGCGTATAATGTTTAGTGTGAAAACCGCACAAGAGTCCCAACTACACCAGTCTGGAGTCAGTTAGACTACGGCATCCCCAATTGGAGTATGTTGTGAAATTGAACGTAGCGGGGAGAGAAAGGAGATGAGGAATTGGAAGGTGGGGATGTAGAGAAGTACATGTTTCGTCAGATCTGGTCACCAAACACGGCTAAAGCCATTTCAAGCAACGTTTCAATTCAGAATTGTGGGGCAATCAGGGCGATACTGAGAGTATCTTCCACTCTGGAACGTGCCGCAAATATACGATATATTATTTTTAAATAATTAATTGTGATATGAAACAAATTAATCCCGTGACATGGCTTTGTTTTTTTTTCACTTTTTGATTATCATATTAAAAATGGTAGTTTTTTTTTAAACCTTTCGTTTTCATCAACGAGTCATAGTTTTGAAGCCGATCGGCAACCTAATAAAAAAATGTTGCGAGTGAAATATTGTTTTTTTTTTAATCTTAGTACCTATTGTGTATCTATTTATGAATATGTAACAAAAATTTTGGTTACCTATCTAGCAAATCTAAAACACTCTCAGGCCTCTGTGATTTCTTCCTACTACAGCACGCATAGATCGCTTAATGGTCATGTTCACTCCTTCCTCCCCACAAAATACCCTCCAAGCAGCACCCCTAAAGATGACTTATTTTCCTCAGGGCCTCTTGTGTGGAGTTAATGGAAAAATGAACTTT
The DNA here is from genome assembly GCA_929108145.2 of Limnephilus rhombicus. Taxonomy (NCBI): domain Eukaryota; kingdom Metazoa; phylum Arthropoda; class Insecta; order Trichoptera; family Limnephilidae; genus Limnephilus; species Limnephilus rhombicus. The sequence continues at coordinate 50,399,431 of OV815280.1, read as the reverse complement.
CTGGGCTAGACTTTTGAATTTAGAATTACTGGACTCACCAACTACTGGAAAATCATTTTAATGATATCCTTGCTTTTGTAGTCATCATAGAATAAATTAATAATAACACAAGAAGAGCCTTGTTGACGTTTTTCGTGATCCAATTATAATCCAGGCCCAATTTGGGCATATATTTTCAATTAAAACTGTGTTTCACCATGGTTATGAAATTAAATTTGACGGCCGGCGTAGTCCAGCGGTAAGGCTCTTGACTCGCACACCGAAGGTCGCGGGATTGAATCCCGGGGTGGGAAATAAATTTTATTTGAATAATTTGTATTATTTCACAATTTATTCATTTAAAATAATATATAGTATATTTGCGGCACGTTTCAGAGTGGAAGATACCCTCAGTATCGCCCTGGTGTAAGACCACCATTCAGAATTGAAACGTTGCTTGAAACGGCATCAGCTGTGTTTGGTGACCAGATCTGAATAGCCAGGTACTTCCCCACTTCCACTTCCCTATCTCCTTACCCTCCTGGGGGATGTCATAGTCTCACTGGCTTCAAACGGGAGCAGTTGGGACTCTCGGTATTTATATAGAAAAAATAATAAAATAAGAATATGTATATATTTATTTTTTTAAATGTAATGACGATACGCATTTTCAGGCAAGTGTAAGAGAGACAGACCGCGTGCTAAATGGTCTAGAATCGAAAGCTTCTAAATCAGTGGCACATTTTTTTCCATTCAAATTTATAGATAAAGGAATCTGAAAAATGAAAAAAGAGAAGTACATTGTCGAATTGAATTTTATTGAAGTTTATTCAAACAAGTTCAATAAACTTTTTCAAACTTCGATACTATCGGTGTGCACAAATACAATCAAACGTGTCTTCCATAAAATCATTTGCCAGTAACTCTGCTGTTTTGACCTTTATAAATAATTGGGTTACATTCCACTTCCTTCGGTCTATTTTGGTCACCAATAACAAGAGTCCTTTTCCTTCCCCCGCCCCAAGCCTTCGTCGTACGCCACTGCCCTTATGACGTGAGACGGGATAACACTGCTATTATATCTCAGGCTTTGGCGGGAAAGCCTCCCTCCACCCACTTGTCAGTCAGCCGGGGGTGGTAGCCCTAGTCAGGGGTAGGCTAAAGGACTGACTATACTACACTGAACAGAGATAATCCATAGAATCAAAAAATACACGGTCACTGGTCATCTCTATGAGATGTGTTCGCAGGTAAGATACAGTGTGCAGTCACTTCGGGGGGGGGGGGGGGGGGAGATTCTTCAAATAAATAGATGTCGTTAGTTTTTTTTTTGTAATAACTACACACTTGAGGGTGTGATGGCCAGAAAATATTATGCGCAAATGGAGATACAAATGTTTTTGCTGAAAAAAGTCAAGGGAGTGTTTTGTGTTGCTGAACCCAATTTTGTATCATCCGGCAAAATGAATGTTTTCCACATCGATTATGATGAAGTATTCTGTCTGGAGGCTATTAATATATCCATGCTCTTTTGGTCCCGAGCTATATTTCCTATCTTAATGAAATAAAGTCATTAAGTTAGTAAAACAATTTCCTTCGGGGCCTTTTTTCATCTTTGGGGATGCTGTGTGGAGGGTATTTTAGGGAAAGGAAGGAGAGGAAGTATTGGAAAGGAAAAAGATATGAAGGGTGGGTAGGAATCTGGGGGCTGATGTGTCCAGAAATGACGGACGTATAAATCCATTCCTCCCACCGCGATGCAAGGCGATGGATCAAGAGAGTCCGGCTGGAGAAATCAAAAGGTCTCCCTCAACCACTCTCATCCGATCCGGCCCGACATGCTATAAGTGGGCAAATGCATCCGCCGCCAAGATCAAAGAACAAACCTCACCCGTGAACCCGGACACCCCTGCTAAGTTGTCAAACGTAGCGAACCGCTTTGGGTGACCTATGGAAATGGTCTTTGTTGTCCAATAAATGGTTCCCGGGGCGGCGGTACACATACCAGCCTCCCAAATTATACAGTTAGTTAGTGTAGGTACTTTTCGTGTGTCTTAACAGAAGAGTTGTAATATATGAGAGAGATCTGGTCCAATACCCGAACAGTTAGGTTAGGTTAGGTTAAAATAGCTGATGATATCCGATCAACAGGTGGGCACCTTCAGAGACCATTTCCCCTGCCGCAAATTAACATAGAATATCCTTTAGAATGGACGTTAAGTTCTGTTAAATATTTATTGTAAATAAGACGATAATAAACAGGACTCATAATCTGACGAACCGAAGTATCACTGAAACTCTTGGTCATCCGAGTTGTATTGTTCACCAGAGAATTATTGTTGCTTTTATATTCAGAGCATGCAATGTATTTGATAAGAATTTTAATAATAGAGACATATTTTCATGTAAACTTGAAAAAGCATGTTATAGCTAACATTAAATAATTATTTGACCGTGTTGCAAGTTATTATGTTATTGCTGTGAATCCTTTCCATTTACATGCTTGTCATTTGACTTACTATTGTGTTCACTCCGAGTTGTAGGTATGTATTTACATATTATTATTATTGCTGTTGTAATAGATTTCTGACTCCGACTATTTTATATTTTGAAATTTAGTAAGCAGATTATTAGTTTATATTATAGTTTATATGGTGTTTTTAAATCTTTTTATTTACAATGTTTAACGATATATTTTTGTTAACTTCCTTCGGGTACAGGACCCTTATTTTTTTTTACTTTTTAATTATCATTTTAATTATTTGAAAATCTGTTATTGGATTTATGTGTATTATTAATGTTATTATTATAAGTGTAAATTATCGATTGATTTTCCCCAATAAATAAAATAAAATAAAATAAAATAAAACAATAACAAAAGATAATTGAATTAAATAATAATTTTAATTTTAATGAAGAACGATATTAATATTTCGAATTTGTCCAATTTAAGTGAAGTAGGTTGACTTCGGGCATATTGGCACGCCAGTAATACATTTCTATCGATTTATCCCTACAGTGGGTTAAGCAGAGGACTGACGAAACTACTATCGTTACTAGTAAACCTACAGGAAGAGAGGGTGCCCCTGAAATGACCGTTACATTATATTGTATATTACTGCAATTACATATTACATTACAGTGTGATGGTATGTTCTCGGTATGACGCTTGACGTTCAAAAAACGCTTTTGGATGGAAGGAGAGAATCTCCTCCGATTACCTCTCACCCCAGAAGATAGGTGGAAACTTGAGTGGCAATCGGCTAACGTGAGAAATGTCCATCTCATGCCCGACCACATTGAGAGACAGTCTTGGTTCTCATTGCCTCGTAACCACTGGTCCGCCATCAATAGGATAAGGTGCCCACATGATGCATAGATGCGGCCTGCATGAGTGTGAATGTCGGCAATGTATTAATGCGGTTCGGTGCAGACCACCCAACATATAAGTATGGTCAACGAATGCCCGCTCCATTCATTCCCTGGCGCGATTGATGAGGTCCAAAGGACGATGCCTGAGGTCCCAGACTGGCTCATTGACATAGATGTCAATGACTCTGTCTCTGACCTCCCACAATACCAAAGAAGAAGGTCTTCACACTACTATTTTTTTTAATCTATAGTTATATGTATATAAAAATCAAAGTATGTTCGCTTCTCTCTGTGTAGAGATAATATGCGTTGCTAAACCATTCATCCGATTGCGATGAAATTTTGGGGATTTGATGTGCTCATACCCGCGATGGTTTCTATTTACAATAGTGAGTTCATACGCTAGCATCATGAAATTATGCGTTGCTAACCGTTCATCCGATTTTTTTATTTTATTTTTTTTAATTTTTTTTTTTCTTTATTCATTTTGTTTGTTACAGGTTTGTTTTTACATGGTTTTTCGACTACCAAGCTAGGCAAATGCCCGTATTATGGTAGTCGAGATTCATAAGATGTTATATTAAGTATATAATATTAAGTATAATCATCCATATATGTAGATGAAAGTACAAACATATAGAATACATATTAATGAAAATATTCATACTAGTATTTGGTTCATGATCACATACAGGAAAGGAGTTGAATCTAGGTGAATCTTGTATAAATAAAAATAAAATAAAAGTAACAATTAATAATATTTTAAGGATAATAGAAATAAAAATAATAATAAATATATAAATCATCTACATATACAGATGAATGATAATCTTAGACCCCAATAAACAAAAACAAAAGCAGGTATTCCTAGGCAGCGTACGAAATGGACGAACGATGTCAAAAAATATGAAAAAAAAAGCATCAGCGTAATATAAAGTTTTGGTTCAAAATTAATTTAGGGATAAGCTTTTTTATTCAAGAAATATGAAAAAATAAGAACAGTTTTTAAGATGTGAGGTATTCTTTATAATATTTCCTTCCCTGAGTAAATAACCAGTTCTGTATATTAATGGCATACAGATCATCAGTTTTCGATGTCTTAATATCAATACTCAGTAATTTGAACATTTTAGGCACGATGTAAGAGAACTGTTGTTGGGCGAAAGCTGTTTTTGTTGGAGGTATTTTGCATTTTTGGTCTGATGAATAGCGGGTGTAAATATTTTGTTGAGTTTTGAGTGTTAAATCATTTTTCCTTATGTGTATGAGAATTGTCTTAATGTATAATTGTCTAATGTCTAGGATTGCGAATTTTTTAAAAAGTGGCTCTGATGCGTGAGATGGGTGACATTTTAATATAATCCTTAGTAGCAGCTTTTGAATTAAGATCATGGGATATATAATTGAAGCTGCACAGCCTCCCCATCCCACGATACCGTATGTGGCTATTGATTGAAAAAGTGCAAAATATATGCATCTCATTGTTTGAAGGTTCAGGATTGATCCGAGAGAGAGAAATATATAGCACAAATTGCGGAGTCTTTTTGTTGTGAAATTGACATGGTCCTCCCAACGCAGTTGGTCATCTATAACAATTCCCAGATATTTAATTTGATCGGATTTTTTTAAGTTGGTACATGAGCAATTATTGTGGGGAGGCGTAGGGGTAATATGGTTCTGTGAGCATGAGTGAATGATTAGGACAGTTTTGAGGAGGAGTGACTTTACGTATGGAGAAAAGTAAATATTTTGTTTTGTCGATATTAAGAGTCAGAAGGTTGTCATCTAACCAATGTTTTACTTTATTTAGGCCCTTAATTGCTTTTTAAATAGTTGAGTTCCAATTTTAAGCATCAAAGATGATTACCGTATCATCGGCAAAAGATATTATAGTTCCATAAATTTCCAAGCTACATAAACTGTTAATAAATATTAAAAAGAGAAGTGGGCATAATACACTGTCTTGAGGCACACCGTACGTGATTGGTAAACTTGTACTTCTGTATTCTTTAGCAGAATTTACAAGAGACGATTGCGACCTATTTTTCAGATAGTTCTCAGACCATTTGAGGGGAGTACCTTTTATTCCTCATGTATGAATGTGAGTGAGGCAAAGAGTGTGTGCCAAGACCGAGTTGTTTGACGGTCCGTCCTCTCTGCCTACCCCTGCGGGGAAACGGCGTGATGGTTAGTTAGTTAGTTTAGTTACCTTTTATTCCTACCTGAAGGAGTTTCTTCAAAAGTATGCGGTGAGAGACAGTATCAAAGGCTTTGGCTAGATCCAAGAAAACAGCGAGGGGCTTGCGGCCTTTATCAAGGTTATCAGAGACTACTTTTGTAAAAGTTGCAATTGCATCTGCGGCATTACGACCTTTGCGGAAGCCATATTGATTTCCTAACAGAATGTCATTGTCTTCAAGAAATTTGTATAGCCTTCGTTTTACCGTTTTTTCAATTATTTTTGATATCGGACTCAGCAAGGATATTGGTCTATAGTTATTTACTGAAGATCTGTCCCCTGATTTAGAGATAGGAATAATTGTTGAGTGTTTTAAAGAATTTGGGAAGAGGCCAGTTTGAAAGCTTAGATTTATGATATGTTTAAGGGGCTTGGTGATGATTGGTTTGAGGTAATTGATCAATTTAGTGGATATATTGTCGATTCCAGTTGAATGTGTGTTTTTGAGTGATGAAATAATTTCAGTGATTTCTTGTTCTGTGGTAGGAGTGAGATTAAATGGATCATAACTAAGATTATCGATCGATATATTATTTGCAAGGTTAAATTCTGAAATTCCGTTTTTATATAAAATATTATTTGCTAAGTCTGATCCGACTGTGGAAAAGAATTTATTAAAATGATTTGCGATTTTTTCTGGATGATTTGTTGTATCTAGTGTTTGGTCTGCAATGGTTATTTTATTTATAGGTGCGGTAGTTTTGTTGGTATAGCAAATCTCTTTGACAATATTCCACATTTGTTTATTGTCATTGGCAGCTTCCTTGATCTGTTTTCTATAGTATTCGTCTCTAGCACTACAGATTATTTTTTTACAAGCATTTCTGTATCGTTTGTAAAATAGGAGAGATTCGTGGTTATTGGGGTTGTTGTGAATACAGTGTAGAATGCCATTTGTTATCCAAGGCTTAAGTTTAATTTTGCAACTACTTTGCTTGTTGTTAGTGTTGCATGTGGAACTTTTTAAATGGTTATGTATAGTGTCGATAAGAAATTTGCACGCTATGTTTGGATCGGTGAATTTATAGAAATTTGACCAGTTTTCCTTGGAAACTAGTTTGAATAGCGTATCATAGCAGACTTTCTTCGTGGGTATTTTAGATGTAGGTAATTTTGTAATAACATGTGAAAGGGAGGTGATAGTAGCATAATGGTCTGTAACCGTGCATTGGTATACAAGAGATTCGGTATTCAATTTACATTTAGCAAAGATATGGTCAATGCAACTGGCGCATAATTCTGATACCCGAGTGGGGGCCGTAATTGCTGGAATAAAACCTTGTAGAGTTAGTATGTTCATGTACTCATTTGCTTGGGGATGCATCGTATTTATGATATTAATATTAAGGTCACCAATAATAAGTACATTTTCACGATCCCTCATACACGATAAGGATTGATTAAGTGAGTTTAAGAATGGTGTTATATTAGACTCACTCGGTGATCGGTATATAGATAATATCGTTACGCTATTTTCTATTTCGAGTTTAAGACAATTTGAATTTGTGATTGAGATTTCTTTAACAGAGTGTTGTATATGATTTTTGATGTATATGATTACGCCATCATTTTGAGATTTGTTATACTGTGTGTTGTAATGGTTATAGTATGGTTGCTGACGGTTTCACCTCTTCCTCGCATTCGATTGGCGTCCCACAGGGATCGGTTCTGTTACCGACTTTGTTTCTGTTGCACATCAATGACCTCTTGTCATGTGCACCGATTCATTGTTACGCGGATGACAGACAGTCCATGATAGCTTTTTGTTTGACAAGCCCCCAAAGGGCACACAAACTCCAATACAAAGAATGGACGGTTACCTCGAGAGTGTTTTCTCTTGGGGTAAGAATAACCTCGTCGAATTTAATGTTTCAAAGACCCAATCATGTTTGATAACGTCTAAAAGGGATCGAAATGAAAATCTAGTCTCCTTCAACGGAAGCAATCTTCCGAACAGGACGTCCATCGATATGCTTGGTGTAACTCTAAGTGACCAGCTCAGGTACGGGGGCTCCATCGAAACCGGAGTTAAGTTAGCCTCTCAGAAACTGGGCGTACTGTACAGGGCCCGCAGATACTTTAATAGTACACAACTGCTAACCCTGTACACGGTTGAATTTGGCAGCCACCTCTGGTCTGGAGCTCCAAAATACCTAAAAAAACCCTTTACTCTGTGCAGAAACGGGCGGTCCGTTTGATAGATTCTCTCATCTTAACAGACGGACTGCAATCTTTAGAGCACAGGCGTCAGGTGGGAATGCTGTCCCTGTTCTACCGGTGTTACAATGGAAGATGCTCCGAGGAACTAGCGTCATTGATCTCCTCGGCACCGGTGCATAGTCGGGAAGCACGCCAAACACGCGCCCAACATTTGTACACGGTTGACATTAGTCACATGAGAACGGGTCGTTTCTATGACTCGTTCTTGAGTTCAACGGCTCGGCTGTGGAACGATTTGCCGGCCTCTGTGTTTCCTCCCTCCTACGACATGGGTCTCTTCAAGACCCGTGTTCACTCCTTCCTTTCCTTAAAAAGACTCTCCACACAGCATCTTCAAATATAACATAGGCCCTGAGGGAAGTTATTTTCCTCAGGGCCTCCTGTGTGGAGTTAATATTAAAAAAAAAAGTATTTTATAGTTTTTGGAATAAAGTTATCTTTGATCCAGCATTCGGTCAGAATAAGTAAGTCAAATTCTGAATCAAGGTCTGTGAGTAGTATAAGGAGTTCATTGAAATTTTTATTAATTGATCTGATATTCATGGAGAATTATTTAAAGTTAGATTGATTTAAGATTTATCGGACTTCTTTAGCATTATTTGTTTCGGTACATGGAATCTGTGAGATGTTGTCTAATATATTTGTTATGTGTTCCATTTTTTTTAATTATTAAAGTATGAATTGAAGTATGATTGCGATGAAACTTTGGGGATTTGATGTGTGCATGCCCGCGATGGTTTCTATACCTATATAAAAACGAGCTCTGGCGTCATGAAAATGCGTTACTAAACCGTTCATCTGATTGCGAGGAAACTTTGGTGAGTCGTTGTGAGCACGCCCGCGAAGCTTTCTATATATACTGGTGAGCTCTGGCATTATGAAATTTGTATAAAACAATTGCACGGTGGCACGCGAGCTGTTAGAAAACTGTATGTACCGGGAGTGAATGTATGGAATGCGGGAGGGGGGAGGGGAACTCGGGAGGGGGGTTCCCGGGACGGGGGAAGCTTACTAATATTATAAACGCGAAAGTTTAATAGATATACATGTGTTTGTTACTCTTTCACGCAAAAACTACAGAATGGATTTTAATGAAACTTTACATCAAAATAACATATAGGCTATAATTTATAAAGCTAGCTAGGAAGGGGACGCGGGGGGGGGTACGGCTACGCTCCGGAAAGGTGATTCAGGGAGAAACAATGTATTTCTTTGAATATGGCATTGCAATGCCGGGAACCAGCTGGTAGGTAATAAAATAAAGTTTAAAACCCTAATATTTTCCGTTTGTCCCGAAGTTAATTTCCTGAAAGAACCATTTAAATAAAAATGTTAATTACGAATCAACTGTATTTTTGATTTTGGTAGGATAAATTTTTCGAGTCACAGAAAGTAAATTAAAGTGGTAAATGAAACGATAGTTCTCATCCAAATTCACTGCCGATATCATTAAAATATGTTTAATTAGTATAACCCATCGTTGAAATTTTATCTACAAAGGTGGTTCAATGAACAACCCCATTTTTCGGCACTCTTCAATATGCGATTACCTAGTCTAGAAGCAAGTAAGCAGGTACACCTTAGCAACCTTTCAGGAACCTCCCTCGAGGGAGGAAGTTCAAGGAATATAATGCCAAACGTGAATAATTCATACCCAATATACCGGCAGGGTTATTTAATATCTACTCCTATAATAAGGGGTAGGTAGCACAAGTTACGAACACCCCACCATAATCGTAAGTTTCATTTTGAAGTGAAAACTTCTTTATAATTTGATTTGAACCAATATCCAATCTTCCAACCACTCCAAAATAAACAGGTAAAAGAAAATGCAATAGAAAAAGACATCTGGCGGCTCCGAAAAAGAAAACACAAATACTAATAAGATGATTTAATGTACAGGAAAAGGTGCACTGGAATTTATTTTTTTACCCTTCACATTGATAAAAAAAGAGCTTCGTAACCTCCCCACTCTTGTCTACTTTAGTTTTCTGAAGGTTTCACTTCTACCGCGTGTGAATTACACACTCTGTTTTTTTTTTAAATGTGAATACCTCACAAGAATCAATGAGACTATTGCATCCCCAATTGGAGTATTTGGTGAGGCTGAAGGTAGTGGCGAGGTGAAGGAGATGGGAAGAGGAAAAAGAAGGTGAGGAAGCACCTGGCTATTCAGATCTGGTCATAAAACACGGCAAAAGCTATTTCAAGCAACGATTTAATTCTAAATGGTGGTCTTACACTAGGGCGAAGCTAACGTGCCGTTCACTGTCGTTCTGCGAATATAATTTACGTTATTTTTAATTGATTAATTTTTATTTTATGTTTATTTAGTTTTATGTTTATTTATAATTTTTAACTTTATGAGTAAAATCTCAAATTATAATATCAAATTAAATGAAGACAATATTAGCGAAACTCAATCGAAAATCTGGAGACAGAAAAATCAGAAAAAGATAGTGGCACCTCTGGGACTCGAACCCAGGACCCTGTGGTTCATGGTGCAACTTTAAGTAGATGTCGGGAAGTGAGTTAATTTCCACTGGGGGGCATATATTAATTACGTGAGCAATCTAGACCCCCCCCCCCCCTTCGTGAGATAAATTTGGGCCATTTCGTATATTCTTTTCAAGTAACGTGGGGTTTTGCTGGACCCCCCCCCCCCTCCCCCCACCAACCCCCTCTTTTGAGCAAACATAATTACATAACAAGAAAAATAAACAGAGTTAGATTGCCTCATAAAAAAAATAATAGAACTGCCTAACTAATGTATAGAGGACTAAAGATGCACGATGAAATGCCTGAAAGTATGAAGAATGAATGAATATAGTTAAATTACTCTAAAAATATTTAAATTTATCAAATGAAATGTTACATTGTGCTTATTAGTTTATATTCGAATAGTATAAACTAAGTCAATAAATAATTTTATAAAATGTAAAGAATCGAACATTTGGATGGAAACGCAGGCATTCTGGTCATAACATGGGGAGGGCAGCGGTGTATGTCCGAGTTTCGCCAAAACCACCGCATCGCGTGTCTCATAAACAACATGTGGTCCGATAATCAATTTTATTCTAACTAAATTGTAATTAATAACCCTTATGCACGTACAAGTACGTCACATATCGCAGCCGGGAGATTGTTTTATATGGAAGTCTGTGTGATTGAGCGGGTAAATGATTGCTTTACATTTTTACAGTATTTGCAATCATATGATATAACTAATAAGGCATTACATTTTTACAGTATTTGCAATCATATGATATAACTAATAAGGCTTTAAAGATTCTTGGCTTCCTAACTGATTTTAAGTCCATGGATTGCATGAAAACACTCTACATTTCATTAGTTAGATGTCAAGTAGAATATAATTCACCTATTTGGTCCCCTTTCTATAAAGTACACTCTAACAAAACAGAACGTGTTCAACACAAATTTCTTAGGTCCTTAAATTTCAAACTCAAAATTCCAATAGAAAACATTAATTATTTAAGTTTAATGAATCGACTAAATTTAATTACGCTGTCTGACAGAAGAATCATTTCAGACCTAATTTTATTGTACAGAGTTATGAACAACCTAATTGACAGCCCTGCCATCGTTTCTAGTATTAAACTCCATGTATCGACAAGGAATACTAGACAAAATATAACATTCTTTTGCAACACATACACAACCAACTATCAATCACACTCACTTACCAATAGGATGCATGATTTAGGCAACAAGTTTGGTGGTATTGTAGATGGTATAATATATTTAACGATTTGATGTGTTATTGTAATGTTTTATATTATATTTTGTTCTATGTTATTGTTAAATATTACATTGTTTAAAATATTTCACGGTTTTACGCAAGAATATACAAGTGTTTTTTTCTTTAAAAACTACTAATAAAACATTAGGTAAGAGAATTTTAACCGAACTTGTACATTATAACTTGCTTCTTCCACAAATCAAATTCATTGAACGCTAAGGACGGGTTGTTTTTTGCAGAATTTGAACAAATTATCAAATTTCACAGATAAAATTCAAGTTAATTAGTGAGAATTGGACTTTCACAGAACTTGAATATTAAATTTGAAATTATTAATTTATTTAAAGGGCTTCATTATCACGGTCACTACATAGCATAAAATGAAGTCGCTCAAAATGTATGTGCGCATAGATCTTTTAAACTACGCAACGGATTTTCATGCGGTTTTCACCAATAGATAGAGTGATTTAATAGGAAGGTTTATATGTATTATAAATGCATATTATAGTAGAGAAAAGTCGAGAAATTCAAATATTCAATTCAGGCAGCGGGCAGCTGGCAAGCGGGTGGTGTGGATTTTATAAAGGGTGGATAATGGCGTTGTGTTTTGTTAGCTACAGCAAAGTGTGGCCGGGTCTGCTAGTTTAAATATAATGGGGTATATGTTTTTTTAAACATTAAAATGAAAATAAAGAGTTGACCAAATACAGGTAACATAAAATACAAGAAACAAAATTTAGGTTACATGAAATATAGGAGTAAATACAAAGTAGATAATATAGAATGTAAGTTAAGTAAAAATAGATAATCTGCCAATGTACTCCAAATCAACAATAATATTAATAAAAACTAGCAGTTTATGCTGCTAGGCCCTGCTGGCGGCTTTTAATTCGGCTTCGCCCGGTTTGAGTGTTTGTGACCATTTTATAAATCCGATAGGAACTGGTTCCTAAAATAGCCAGTTCCTCGAATCTACTGTGATCCAGTGATAGCTAGTCACCGTCGGTGACTCACCGAGACAAAGTAACAGTGACAAAGTAACGGCGTCAAAGTAACCGAGACACGCAATCTTCGTCAAGTATTGCCGTCAATCTTCCAAATCCGGAAGGATACTTAAAATATATAAATCCGTAGCAGTTATACCTAGGGGGGAAACATTCAGCTGCTTACGGAAGTAGTGACGTCTTGTGTCGAATTCTTGAATTTGAAACCGAATTATAACAGTAGCTTTATGCGAAATTCCACGTACACAGATGTTATTTGAGGCGCGGCCGTTGAGCGTGGTGTCGGACATGCACTCGTGGCTGGGTTCTGAAATTGAACCACAAAGTTGCTAGCCTATTATGTTACCCGATGATGTTTAAATTTGGTGTTCACAATAGTTTATGAAATAGGTAGTGTTTAGTTCTGAAACAGCTTAAAAACTAAACCCATGTTCCAAAGTACTTTTTTTTAAAATTGTTTATTTGGCTTTCACCCATTAACGGTGATCTTGGCCATTTATTAAAGTAAGTTACATATTTTTTAAATTATTTACATTTCCAGTTTTTTTGTAAATTAGTTACATTATCAATTTTTTAAAATTAGTTACATTTTCATATTTTTTTTTAAATTAGTTACTATTTCAGTTTTTTACATGGAATAGATAAATTATATTAGCAAATACTTATAGACAATGGGCCAAGACAAATATTCATAAGATTATACAAGTTGTACTAACATACAGAGTTGGTATTAGTAGTAATTACAAAATTTTAGAGTAGGAAGATGTACAGGTTCCCAAAAATAGGAACCTATACAACTGTACACACAGAGTTGGCATTAATAATAATTACAAAATTGAAGAGTAGGAAGATGTACAGGTTCCCAAAAATAGTAACCTGTACATATTCCATACTTCCATTTTCATACAGAGTAACATACAGAGTAACACACATAGTTGGTATTAATGGTCATTACAAAATTGTAGAGTAGGAAGATGTACAGATTCCCAAAAAAAGGAACCTGTACAACTGTACATAATAACACAGCTAGAAACAAATGTATACGTATGGAAGAGAGAGAAATCTGATTGATGCTTAAATGTTGAGGCCATTTTTGTAAATAAATTTTGCTAACAAATAGTGAATTTCAGGAGAGTTGAGACTAAGAAGGCAGGGTACACTGGTAGGAAATTCAATTTTAAGTTTTAACAATTCAGGTATGAAGTTTGGAAATTGGTCATTGATAGGACACTCAAAAAAATTATGGTCTAAAGTATCCTCTGAACCACAATCACAATAAGGCGAATTGACTATGTGGAATCTGGCGAGATGGCTAAGACAACAAGTATGACCTAAACGCATTCGAATAATGGAAGAGATGTATTTTTTAGGCATGGAAGTGTATTTGTGAAACCAGGGCTTGACAGGAATAGAAGGTTGAATTAAAGAGTACTGGTGACCTTTTAACAGAGAGGATGATTTCCATTCAGAGGACCATTGGCGTTGTAAATTATTTTTTAAAATAGGAAAATAGTCTCTAACAGGAATAGGAATGCTATTTAATGGACCATGAACAGTGGATTCCTTAGCAATAGAATCAGCCATTTCATTTCCAACAATACCAAGGTGTCCTGGGATCCAGGCCAAGACCACTGACACGTGAGCCAGCGACAAGGAATGCAGGAGGTCTCTGATAGAGCAGGTAAGAGAGTCACTAATGGAATTGAGAGGGGATGCGCTTATTTTTTGTAATGAGCTAAGTGAGTCTGAAAGGATGAGGGCATTTCTAATGTTGAGAGATTTGACGAGATGTAAAGCTTCTATGATAGCTATGCATTCAGCAGAGAAAATGGAACATTCATTGGGAAGTCTGTGTGGGAAACACAATTTCCTGTGAGGAGCATAGACACTGGCCCCACAATGGGAGTCCGAACTGAGTTTGGAACCATCTGTGAAAATTTTTATATAATTTGGCCAGTTATTTTCAATAATTTTGTTGAATTCTGCATTATTGGATTGAACTGAGTTTTTAATATTTTTTTTACATATTCCTATAAATTGGTGCACCTTTGGATAGAAAGTAAGACTTTTATAGGGATAAGAGTATAAGGGGAGAGATTCATTGCGATAGGAGTTTGTGGAAACATCCAGGAAAGTGTTGAAGCAATTATAGAAAAGGGGAGGGGAATGTTTTTTCCAAAATGGATTCAAATTAACCTCATACTTTAACAATTGAAGTTTGGGAATCCCTTGCGGGAGACCTTTGAAAATGTGTCTAATGTGGGGAGGGGATTCAGACCCATCTACAAAAATAGTTCTCTGGGAGAGCAAATTGACAATGAATTTTACTAATTTGGGCGGAATACCGTAACTTTTCTTTCAGGATGGGAATATGAACATTGTCATATGCTCCACAGATGTCTAGAAATACTGCAATTCAATATTCATTTTTAGATAATGCTAATTTGATATCTGTAACAAGAGAGGAAAGGTTGTCAAGGGTACTTTTACCCTTTCTAAATCCAAACTGGGAAGGGGAAAGAATTTGATTTTTTTCTACGAACCAGTCCAATCTATTCTTAATCATTCTTTCAGATACTTTGCAAAGAGTAGAAGAGAGGGCGATAGGTCTGTAGCTCGAACCTATGCTTGGATCTTTGCCACTTTTGAAAATGGGAATGATATTTTGAATTTTCCAGTCTGGAGGAATAATGCCAGAATCCAGAAAGACATTGATGAGAGAGAGAAAGTAGGTAAGAGAATTATCATCAGAATGACGGATGAATATATTCAGGATTTCATCCTTGCCCGGAGCTGAGTCATTGAGGATTTCAATGGCTCTTTTTAACTCATCAAAGGAAAATGGAGCATCTAACCATGAAGAAGATTTTAAAGTGAAAGGCAAAGAAGGAAGTTCATCAAAATTAGGGACATAAGGGGGAGCTATTTTATTAACAAAGTCATCAATCCAAATAGCAGAATTACGAGATGGCTTAGGCAGGGAAAAGGAAGATCTAAACTTGCGAATCATGGACCAAACCTCCCCTGCTGGAGTAGGAGGGGATATATTGGTACAGAAATTACGCCAGCTGTTTTTTTTTTTGAAACGGAATGTGCGTTTAGCAACAGCTTGGGCATTCTTGGCTGAGATGTAATTATTCATAGTCATCTGTTGGCAGTATGTCTTATTGGCCGCTTTCCTCTCCTTCAACACTCTAAGGCATTCCTCATCCCACCAAGGGGGAGGACGAGCCTTTAGAATGGAATCAGTCCAAGATTTATAAGAGGAGGTGCAATTATCAGAAGAAGGGGAAGGCAGGGAGAGGGAAAGATCCTGGATAGAGTCTCTGAAACGGGACCAATCCGCTTTTTTGTAATAAATTTGGGCTTACTTTTAAAGTGATTGGTATCCAACCGTTGAGCCAAATTCAAAATAATGGGATAGTGGTCACTGCCGCAGGGATCTGAAGAAATTCGCCAGGAGATTAGAGGATAGATACTCGGGGAACAGAGGGATATGTCCACCGCACTAGGGTTCTGTCCAGGGTGACTAAACCTTGTCGAGGATCCGTCATTTAGGAGACATATGTTCAAGGAGTCCAAAAGTTCAATTAATTTGATACCTGAGGGATCCGAGGAAGAAGAACCCCAGAGTGGGGAGTGGGCATTGAAATCACCCAAAATGACCAAGGGAGAAGAAATTTTGCTAAGCATGTGAACCCACAGTGGAAGGTCAAATGGGGTAGAAGGAGGAATATAGAGAGATACAAATGTAATATTGGAGACAGTGGCTGCCACTAATTGGAAGGATGAATTTGGGGGTTTAATGGAAATAGGGGAGAAGGGGAGAGAGTTTTTGATGAAAAGGGCTGCACCACCCTTCCCATCAATGCGGTCGTCCCGCAGACATTGATAGCCACTCACCTTGAAGAGTTGAGATGGCTTGAACCAAGTCTCAGAGACGGCAGCAATCGATATGGAGTGTAAATGTAGAAGACGGACGAGGTCATCCTTATTGGAGGTGGCACTTCTACAATTCCACTGCAGAATTGCTGCTGTTGGGGCAGCCATTGGGAAGAAGAGAATACAAAGAGGAGAGTAAAGAGGCAGCGTTGGACGGTAGAGAATTATTATTGTTAATAACAGAGATAAGTAGCATGAGAAGAGTTTGAATAAAAGAAGAATTGTCATTAGAAGTATTGTTGTTTATGGAATTTGCATTTAGATCAGGATTGAAAGCACTGCTGTTAGTTGAATTTGAGTTAGAAAAGACGGGGTTTTGAGGAAAAAGAGAGCTGATGTTACCATTTGGGAACAAGAGCTGGGAGTTATAGCCAAATTGATCATATCCAGGGGTTTTAATTGGACGAGAAGCTTGTTTTGTCATTACAGTTTTCTTGTAAGACAAGTTTGAAGGAGCACTAATTTGGGGTTGAGAGGCAACTTCAGCAAAAGATTTTTTAGAAGGAGCTATTAATTTGGAGGCATAGAAGTATGAAACGCTATTGGAGGCCATATAACTTTTAATGTTTTTTTTGGCGAGAAAGTTCGGGGCAGGATGGATGAGTGGCTGTGTGCGAGCCTGAACAATTGACGCAAGTGGGGGAATTGGAAGGGGACAAGCATTGGTCTGCTAAATGATTTTCTGCGCATTTAAAGCAGCGGTGAGAGGAGCGGCATGATTGCTTAGAATGGCCAAACCGACAACAATTAAAGCATTGGATTGTTGGGTACGAATAAATTTCCACTGGGAGAGAGTTGTGAAATAAATAAACGTGAGAGGGAAGGGACTGTCCTTCAAATGTCAGAACTACAGTTTGAGAGGGTTTCCAAACTACAGACTCAGATGATCGATCTTTGAAATTAAGACGCCTAGTCTTAATAACTTTTCCCGAAGATGCTGGAATAATGAGTTCCGAGATAAGCTCTTCTTCAGATAGGTCTACAGGAATACCTCTAACGAGACCCAAGCGAGAGATATTGAAAGAAGGGATATAGGCTTTGAATTTTTTTGCAGAGAGGGAGTCGATGGAATTTATGAATTTATTGGCATTCAACGCGGATGTGAACTCAACACAAATGCGAAATCTGCCCTCTGATCGGATACCACCTGGGGAAATGCCAAGTGGTTTTTTTCCAATGAATTTACCAAATTCAAGGGGATGTAAAGAGTGGCCAGGAGAGTTGTTTTGAACATAAACTATGAAGGGAGCTTTTGCTGAAGTCGGATACAAAGAAAGAGGAGAAGCTACAGGAACTGAGACCTGCGAAGAATCAGTTTTTGGAAGGTCGCAAACTTTCCTCTTTTTTGGAGTAGAGGATGGAACTTGAAGGTCTGTTATTTCTACCTCACTACCAATGTCAAAATTTGAAGGGTCAGGGGGAGCGGGATCAGGGGGTTTCTTCCCCATGGCAAAGGCCATTGGGGCAAAAGGATATAAAACAAAAATAAAATAACACTTACTGGACTTGGTCAGCAATAAACGAACTCAAAAGAGGACAAAAAACTAAAAATAAAACTGACTAAATGCCAAAAATTCGATTTTTCGTATTAAAACGAAAAAAAACGCAACAGTGTTTTTCAACTGTCAAAATTCGAATCTCCAAAGTACTTAATTTATTTTCTTCCTTTGTCTTTTTTCTTTCCTTGAAAGTCCCTACTTATTAGAAGAAGAGTAAGGTGTGGCCTACCCCGCCCCAGGTGTGGCCTACGTGGAACACATCTACAATATTGCACAAAATCTAAAATTACCCACATCAAATCAGTTGAATATTCGCCGTGATATTGTTCACATCTCGCTCTCGATAATAATCGTAAAAAAAAATACTAATTAATTAATCCCAAAAGTGTCTGTAATTATAACCATCATTGTACCGTTATCGCGGAGAGCAGCCAGCATCAAGATCGGCCCAGAACAGAAAAGTTAGGTCGTTTATTTTTCGTCTGTATTTGTGATGATTTTTCTTGATTTTTGATAAATTATTCAAATTGTTCTAAACAACCAGTCCTAAGACTTCTGGGTTGTTTAGCAATTGCTGAAATAATACGGGAAGAATAATAAGAACTTCCTCAAATAGTCCTTATGGTTCAGTCAGTGGAACTTTGACATCCTCCATAAATTTAGATTTTTCTAAGGGAAAATATTACCCTCGGGGTCTAGCCATCTTTGGGAATGCTGTGCGGAATTAATTTGTCTTGTTTCACAATTAATTATTATATTATGGCATATTTGCGGCACGATCCAACGTGGAAGATACTCTCAGTATCACCCTTATGAAAGACCACTATTTAAATTTGAATATTTGCTCGAAATTGCTTTAGCCGTGTTTGGTGATCAGATCTGAATCCTTAATGTGTTGACTTATTAGTTTATCTCTATTATTGAAAATATTCAAAAACTACTATATTCTAAAACTACTGTATATTCTAAAACTACTGTATAAAAAAAATAGTAATGCTACTTCTAGGGAGAATACTTCGAACTCCGAATTTCAAAATGGCGCCAATCGAACAGCTGATTGCCCGATCTTTACAGTAGGGGAGCCCAAGAGGCTAAAAGAGTGCCCCAATAGGCTAAAAGAGTGCCCCAATAGGTCCACAATCCAATAGGTCCCCACAACGGGATTGAGTAAAACTCAAAATCCCCGCTTGGGCTCCCCTACTATTTTATCAGTTCGGAGCTTCAGTTTCCATTAATATTGGTTTCGATTCTTAAAAACCAAAAAAAAATTTCAAACAATTTTTATACCATTCTCCCGTAATAATATGGAAAAATATAATAACATAATAAATATAATACAATAAATAAATAATTCCACCTTAATAATGTTTAACTTATCGAATAGTTTCATACTTTCTTCCGTATAACTTTCATACAAAATGACAACACCTGTTGAAAATAAAAATAACTTTTCGGGAGTGATGACGTCACACGACTCACTACACATACGGTGGTTTTCGGGGATCTTGAAAAATTAAAACTTTGACAATTATTTTAACTATTAAAACTAACTCTAAAAATAAATATGCAGTTATTTAAGTTAGAAGGTCATTCATTATTCATTAAAAAAATAAATAAAAAATGGACTGGAGTTCCTTATTATTGGGGATGCCGCAGTCTCATTGACTTGGGCAGTTGTAATTGTAGTGCGGTAATTAAGTAAAAACGGCTAAAATAATAGTAATGGCGTATTTCGGAAGCTCGGTGATTTTCGGAAAAGTTCGGTCCCGATCGCAACTACCGCCAGGCGACATAATCGATATGTCTGCCTCGAATGTCTAATATGTGGAGATGTTTCTTATATCCGTGCTACTATCCCACTATATCTCTGCGTCTACTGTCTACTATGTTCTGCGTTCTACCCATCATGACTTTATGAATGCAATATATTTTTCATCTACACGGTAGCTAGAAGATCGTTGTCAAACCTGAAAACTCGAGAATCAACAATATGAGCTTACACGATGTGCGAAAACTAGTGGAGAAAGAGGGAATCTACATCACATAGATAACACAAAAAATCAAACTTAATTTTTTCAAACTTTGCATTTATTTATATTTATTTTTTCAGCTACTAAATGAAATCAATATTTCTGCGACACGTTTTTCTTGAAACTCGTTGTTCATCTGATCTTTAAAAAATACATTTTTTACATTAGACAACACATGGAGGCCCGCCCTTAGAAAAATAATTCCCCTCAGGACCCATGTTATCTCTGGGGATGCTGTGTGGAGGGTTTTTTTTAGGAAAGGAAGGAGAGGAAGTTCTGGGAAGGAAAAGAGTATAAGGGTAGGGTAGGAATCTGGAAATCAGTGTTTCCAGGAGTGACGGACGTACGAATCCATCCCTTCCACTGCGGTGCAAGCCCATGTTCTGAGAGAGTACGGCTGGAGAAGTTAAAGGGACTGCCTCAATTATTCTCTCCCGATACAGCTGGTGGGCAGACGCATCTGCCAAAAATACCCGGATTAACCTCACCCCACGTTCCCGGGCACTCCTGCTAAGTCACCAAACGTAGCGAACCACTTGGGGTGACCTACGACAGAGGTGTTGGTTATCCAATAAATGGTTCCCGGGGCAGCGGTACCCGTACCCGCCTCCCAAATTACAGTTTTGAAGTGAAAAAATGTCTAATTACAGTTCCTCGAAGTGTTGACATGTTTAAGTTTAAGATTTACCCATCGCTTAACAAGCCAAATGAAAAATTGCAAACGCCAACTGCAGTGAGTAAATTTGGTGACATTGTTGTTGTGATATCAAATTCCATGTTTCATCTAGTCTGCTTAAGACGCTCGATATAGTAGGTATACAGTATTTGCGAATTCCTCGAACTTCCTCGGCCTTCCTTGGATTCTTCTTCTATTCATTTCACGTTATACATGATATCCAGAAATTCATAGCACAAGCGGGGAAAAAACTTTTTTTCTATTTAATTATTTTCATATTTATTTTTAAAAATTTACCATTTCTTCGGCAACTAACGGGTTAAATTTTTTTTTTGATGTGAGTCTACGTTCGATGCATTTTAAACTACACTAAACAGCTGATATTAACCCATAGGTACCGATTTTTTTTTTAATTTGATGAAAAAATTCTAACTTTGAACTCGATTTACTCGAAAACGAAAGCTCAATGCAAATTTTTATACCACCAAAAATTATTTAAAAAAAATCATTTATACCACCAAAATGACTCAAAATTTGACGTTTCCAGTTTCCTGCTTGTACAAAGTGATTCCCGACACCGTGTATATTCTTCTGGCAGTCATTCCATCTGCTCCATAAGTCCTTAGCGTGTATTTGTCTCTTCCTTAAACTCGTTAATTACGAACCTATTAATGGTGTCCGGAAACTAGTGACAAAGTAGGGAAGCCGGTGAATTACACCACATTTGGGCTCAATTTTGTTGCTTAACGTTTGTTCACTTGAGATCTCGTTTACCAGTAGGTAAATCGAGTGAAAATTTCTCAAATTTAAAAAAAAAAACTTCGCCGAGGAATGATAATTTAAAAATAAGTTAAGAGTTATGCTCCTGACCCTAACAATAAAACAACGGGATGAGGGGAAGCAAGCCTTTTTACCTGTAAATTGTTAGAATAAAGTTAAAAGAAGTTGGATTTTTTTTACATTTTTGGTCGTGGAAATGCACGTCGGCAACACGGTATTACCAAAACCAACGGACCACCATTAAATTTTCTGGAAATCCAAAACCAAACCAATCAACTTTTTACAAACTCAATTCAACTGCATCGCTTATAATACCAAATATGAATTCATTCTATTCGCTATTGTGTGTGATGGGAGTAACTCGAGTTGCAGCTGATGTTACTGACTTGATAAGCAGATTGCCTTTAGAAATCGCATCTATTATCTTCAGAAAACTTGATGATAATTCCTTACTATCAGCATCCAAGGTTGATCCCGTGTGGTCTTCAGTCATCAAGGGAGATAAGGTTCTAAGGACCAGGCTTCGCAGATATGTGCGTTCGTCTAGGATCTGTGATCCTCTTAACCTTCGGCGTTTCAATGCTGAAGAGTATTATGCCAAGAAAATTTCCAAGTCAACTTTTGTTGTTGACTCTACCTTTTCTTTCAACGCCATGAAAACTTTTGGACCTGCGGCCAGTAGGCCTCTGAAACGTAAAACGGTTGATGATTGTTTCACCATAATTCAAAAGAAGAAATTGATAAGATTTTGAATTGTTTTTTTGTGGCTTGTATAATTTATATGTTTAACTGGTTAATAAAAACTACATGTAAATAATAAAACCTGTTTTTTTTCAATATTATATCACATTTATTATTTTTACTTTATTCAAATATCAACCAGCTTGGTGTCCGTTTACAAATTAGGTTGCGATTGTATTGATTTGCGATATAATACAAAGACAGAATATTGATTTTTTTCTTACAAATAAATATGCAAAATCGCTATCTTAATTGAAAACTGACACAAAGCTAATAGGAGATTGTTGTACACTGAGTGGTGTGATAAATGAAAATAATTCATATGTAGAAATTGATAAGATTTTATATATTGAATTATTTGGCGGGTATTTGATAAGCCGCCATAGCTCAGTGGTCAGAGCATTCGACCGGCAATCGGAAGGACACGGGTTCAAGTCCCGTTGGCGGCAAGTATCTTTTCTCGGAAGATTTTTCAATGTAAATGAGTGTTTCAAGCTGACAATTATTGCTTGTAATAATTGTTAGATTTTAAATTGTTTGTTGTCGCTTGCATAATACATATGTTAATAATAAAATACATGTAGGTAAATGACAAAACTTGTTAATTTTCACTATTATGTAAAACTTTTTACAATGTTTATAATTTTAACTTTTTTCAAATTTCAACATTAAAGCTGATTTATTTACAAATAATTGCCGGAATTTGTAAGTTTTTATTTAATTAACTCGCAAGGAATTTCAATTTATCAAACTGTCTCGACCGATATCGTGACACTTGAGTGTGGATTGTAAATCTATAAATTGTGAGCGGAATGGACAGTTGATTGTTTTTATATCGATCTCAGGACGAGATTCATCAAGCGAAGAGGTCATGGAACTATGATAATATATATATGCTTAGGAAGAGGCCCTTCCTTTCATGAAGTCATCTGCAGTTTCTCCAATGATGCTGGTGTTACAAAGTTGGGTCACTTTACCGTTAGTCACTTTTATGTGTTTTAGTTGGTGTCCGACCGAAACAGGACTTTCCACTGAAACCGAAACCGAAATCGAATCTTCGGTATATTTGAATCTTCGGCCGAAACCGGAACTTTTTTGGACATGTTGAAAATCTATTGTCTAACTAAACTTGGCTTATTTTTTACACTTATAGAGACAGTTAACATGCGTTAAATGAAATAAAAAAACTATAATTGAAGTATGTGAAAAAAATATTTCTTTTTTATATTATTGCTATAAAACAAACAAAAATTAATAAAACATGTTAACTTCTTCTTGGAACAAAAAATTGTCTATAATCAACACTTAGGTTATATAATTATAAAGGAAGAACCTCATTGATTCAGTTTTTCTTTAATTTTAATTTAATGTTGTCAAAGAGATTTGCTATACCAACAAAACTACCGCACCTATAAATAAAATAACCATTGCAGACCAAACACTAGATACAACAAATCACCCAGAAAAAATCGCAAATCACTTCAATAAATTCTTCTCCACAGTCGGATCAGACTTAGCAAATAATATTTTAGATAAAAACGAAATGTCAGAATTTATCCTTGCATATAATATATCGATCGAAAATCTTAGTTATGATCCATTTAATCTCACTCCTACCACAGAACAAGAAATCACTGAAATTATTTCATCACTCAAAAACACATATTCAACTGAAATCGACAATATATCCACTAAATTGATCAAACACCTCAAACCAATCATCACTAAGCCCCTTAAATATATCATAAATCTAAGCGTTCAAACTGGCCTCTTCCCAAATTCTTTAAAACACTCAACAATTATTCCTATCTATAAATCAGGGGACAGATCTTCAGCAAATAACTATGGACCAATATCCTTGCAGAGTCCGATATCAAAAATAATTGAAAAAAGGGTAAAACGAAGGCTATATAAATTTCTTGAAGACCATGACATTCTGTCAGGAAATCAATATGGCTTCCGCAAAGGTCGTAGTGCCGCAGATGCAATTGCAACTTTTACAAAAGTAGTAACGGATAACCTTGATAAAGGCTGCAAGCCATCATTAGGGCAAATGTGTAAATGTTATTGGTAAAATGTGTGCTTAAGTACTTCGAAGCAATACCGTGTTGCCTGCTCCACTCCACTGCGAGCTGGAATTACAGCATACTTGAAGATGGTTTTCTGCATTTAGCTTTGGTGTAGCCGTCAATTACCGGATACCAAGAACTATTGAGCTTAGCTCCGTCGTCTCTATTAATGTTGTACTAGACGTTTGTACATAAACTAAATATAATAGGGAGCTGGCCACAATGACACGCCAATGGAGTTTGGTACGCCAGTGGATTTTGGAATGCCACTGGTCTTTTAAATGAATTTACTACTTTGACAAAAAATGCTTCTAGGTATAATGGCAAAACTGATTTGAGTACTGGATTAAAATAAATATTTTTCACTTTGGAGACTGTGGGAGACTGGGGTTTTTAGGATTTTAGGTTACTGGGATACTGGGAGAGGTAAACTGAATCTAAGACTGATTAAAACACTTTTGAAAAGAGGTTTGAACTTGGATACTGTTGGTATCTTGAGTAGGTATTGTTTCTTCTTGGCTGATAGTTTTGAACTGACTTCCTACCGGTTTGACTTCTATTTTTATAGGACAAACTCAGGTCGGACTTTTGGGGGACAGAACCTCCTTAATTTTTCTAAGGTACTTGTTTTAGGTAATTTCCCTGGTCGCTACGATTGGAAGTCAGCTGTGTTAAAATTATGTGTGATAGTTTTTGCCAAGATTTTACCAACTCAGGATCCCAAAGCTTCACATCATTTTTATTGT
Organism: Limnephilus rhombicus; assembly: GCA_929108145.2. NCBI lineage: Eukaryota > Metazoa > Arthropoda > Insecta > Trichoptera > Limnephilidae > Limnephilus > Limnephilus rhombicus. Next base: position 50,374,374 of record OV815280.1, on the reverse strand, counting down.
GTTTACAAGAAAAGGTACAAGTATACATATGTGATATAAGGTACAATTTTAAACAGTAAATATTTTTCTTAAAGTGCAACAATCACTGATAGACGTCAGTTTTTGGGTTGTTTTTGTAGTACATACTCATTTTTAGGTGATGATGTTTATTTCTTGATCCAAATTATTCCCAATTTCTCGAAATTGAGCTCCAAATTTTTCGGAAGATGAATTCGCTGTCGTAAATATTTACGATTCAGATTTTTCCTTTGTTCAGAATTGACCAATAGTGGCTCGGCTGGTCGCATGGTGGGGGTGACGTAAATAGTCAGCCATTTCCTTGGCGTTGATCATTGCTGTCTGGAGTCCCTTGTGGAAGCATTAGGTGGTTATTCAGATGTGTTTTCCAGTCCAATGAGGCTGCTGCATGTATTCATTATCAATTTCATTTATGTTTTCAATTGATTAGTTAGTTAAAGGACATAATAGCGTTGTAGACAAGTCATTTGGAAGGGGCACCACATGCACATAATTCCGCTAGCCAATAGCAGCTCTCAGCACACGGATTCCTACGACACGTTCCATACAAATGTTAATAGGATTTTTATGAATTTCAATTGCCTCTGTAATTAGGCGTGCTTTATAAGTTTTGGGTCTTCCCAGGACTTCAGGAACAAATTCAAAGTAATGACCGGTTTCTAAATGCTAGGCGATTGCCGATTTGTCAGGGTGGCCAAGTTTACACGCTCGAAAGTGTTCCGATATCCTGCCGCTGTAACGCTGTCCGAAACGTTGGCTAAAGGAGGAGGTAGCCTAACACGGCATAACACTCCAAAAACAAACAACAAAAATACTTTTGGCCGTGAAAATCTAAAATCATATATGACAAAACTTGTTTATTTTCACTGTTATGTGAAAAATTTTATAATGGTTATTAATTTAACTTTTTTCAAACTTCAACATTAAAGCTGATTCATTTACAAATAATTGCCAGAATTTTTAAGTTTTTCTATAATCAACCGCAGAGTAATTTCAATTTATCACACTGTCTCGACCGATATCGTGACACTTGAGTGTGGACTGTAATTTATAAGTTGTGAGCCGAATGGACAGTTGATTGTTTTTATATCGATCACAGGACGAGATTTACCAAGGGAAGAGGTCATGGAACTATGATAATATCCATACTCTTAAGAAAAGGCCCTTCCTTCCATGAAGTCATCTGCTATTTCTCCAATGATGCTGGTGTTACAAAGTTGGGTCACTTTACCGTCACTTGTATGTGTTTTAGTTAGTGTCCGACCGAATCAGGACTTCCTACAAGAACCGAAACCGAAGAATGTTGAAAATCTATTGTCTTATGAAATTTGGCTTATTTTTCACACTTATATGGACAGTTAATATGCGTTAAATGAAATAAAAAACAATTATTGAAGTATGTGAAAAAAATATTAATTTTTATATTATTGCTTTAAAACAAACAAAAATTAATAAAACAAAGAACCAAAAATTGACAATAAATAATCAACACTTACATTTTAAGGGAATGACCTCATTAATTGAGTATTTTCATTTTGATTGTGTAATGTGACAATCGCGAGAAATAACACTTAAACTCACAACACAAACACGTAGGACCAGCCTGCGAACTCAGCTGATGATGGCGGGTGACACACGAGCCACGAAGTCAGCAGAACGACGCGCGATAATTCACGAACGCAGAGTTTCGATACGGCCGAAGGTTCGGCAGATTTTCTCCCGAAACTGATGCAGAAACTAGGTTTTTTTGCCGAAACTTGCCGAAACCGAAACTGAACCTTCGGGAGGTCACTAGTTTTAATATAGTATTTTCTGATACGAATTTCACGAGACCTCAATTGGTATAGATGCGAACCATTTCGCGACAATTTTCGACTCAATGATGTGGGTAATTCTTGATCAATAATATTTGCACTTTCCAAATAGGTAGAAATAATCATCTTCTTTATTTTTGTTTCTTATACTAGGTAGGGCCTTGGGAAATAAATAACAAAGAAAAGACATTGGGAAATGGGTTTCTGACTATCGTAACGGAAAATTATATTCAATTTTTTACCATATTTACTGTCTTCAAATTTTAAACATTACGCAGAATTAAAGTTTTTTCTAGTTAAATCGCTAGTAATTTTCATTTATCATACTGTGAAATCTCCTATCAGCTTTGTGTCAGTCAGTTTTCAATTTAGATAGCGATTGTATATATTTATTTGTAAGAAAAAAAACTATATTCAGTCTTTGTGTTATGGAAGATGTATTATCTCACAAATTAATACAATCGCTACCTAATTTGAAAACTGACACTAAACTTGTTGACATTTGAATAAAGTTATAATAAAATGTGATATGACAGTGAAAAAAAAGGAGTTTTGTTATTTACATGTATTTTTTTATTAACCCAGTTAAACATATATATATTATACAATTTACAACAAACTTCTTCTTTTGAATTGTGGTGAAACAATCATCAACCATTTTACGCTTCAGAGGCCTACAGGCCCTAGGTACAAAATATTTTCACGGCAAAAGGTAGTGCCAGCAACAAATGTTGACTTGGAAATATTCTTGGCAAAATGCTCTTCAGTATTGAAACGCCGAAGGTTAAGAGGATCACAGGTCCATGACGAACGCACATATCTGCGAAGTCTGGTTTGTAGAACATTATCTCCCTTGATGACTGAAGACCACACGGGATCTACCTTGGATGCTGATAGCAAGGAATTATCATCAAGTTTTCTGAAGATAATAGATGCGATTTCTAAAGGCAATCTGCTTATCAAGTCAGTAACATCAGCTGCAACTCGAGTTACTCCCATCACACACAATAGCGAATAGAATGAATCCATTTCTGGTATTATAAGCGATGCAGTTGAATTGAGTTTGTAAAAAGTTGATAGGTTTGGTTTTAGACTTCCAGGAAATTTGATGGTGGTCCGTTGGTTTCGGTAATACCGTTTCGCCGACACGCATTTTCAAGACCAAAACGTTTTCCTCTTCTTTTAGGTGTATTCTATCAATTGCAAGGTAAAACGGCTTGCTCCCTCTCGTCCCATTGTTTTATTATTTGAAGAACACCGCTTCTCGGCGAAGTTTTTCTTGCAACCAGAATTTTGAGAAATTATTCCAATTTCTTGGACCCACAGGGTAAAATAATATAAAAAAAAATAATAACTAATAACACCTACAAGCACTTTAGCACAAGAAACTTTGTTGGCTTGACGCATATACTTTTATTTATTTATTTTCTTAATGATTTCTGCCAGGGGATTATTGCCTTCCTGAAAACCAACTTCTGATAGGGGAGGGTCACCAAACAATGAAGTTAGATAAACGACGTATTTCTCCCTTGCAAACAGCAAATTATTATGAATATATTATTTTTTCTTGTATTTCTAGCACCCTGTAAGTCACCAACATTGACAATGTTGCCCTGTTATGTTGACTCCTCCCACCGTTCTCCCCCAAAATCACATCTTCCACATAATAAAATCTAATCATTTCTGTATTTGTAATTTTTAAGTTACTTTTAAGACTGCTAGTGAATGAATGACCGAATATGTCGAAACCGGTAGCGGATAAATATAAATTAAGCAACAAATATTATATATTTGTCTTTATGTTGTCGTATTATAACTTATTTTTGTAATGAAAAGTTATTATTTCATTTTATCCAAGTTTCCACTGGAATTTTCCATTGGCGTGATAATAATTTATCAAATTCAGCGTCTTGACATTTCCCATGCCTGGGGACGTGGACGGACTAGGAAATAGCGGTGTTAGCGGTACCTACTGGCAGTGTTCAGTATTGGCACCCCATGGTACGGGACTTTAGACTGGGACAGGGCAGGACTGTATTTAGGCGGAGGCTATCAAGGCTATAGCCCATGGGCCCGCACAATTATGTGAAGATATTAAAAATAGCTTCATCAGTATGAATTGTAGGAGCTCAACACTTAGCCACTAAGGGGGCATAATTTAATATAATTACGTGAGCAGTTTTTCTTCCAATCTAGACCCCCCTCTGGTGAGATAAATTTGGGCGACTTCGTATATTCTTTTCAAGTAACGTGAGATTTTGCTGAACCCCCCCCCCCCATTTCTATGCTATTTGTAAGTTAACCCCTCAGGCTAATTTGTTGGCTTTTGGGAACAACTCGTGTAGGCCTCATATAAATCATTGTGTCTCCCTTACTATCATGGTGAGAAGTAAAATATAAACGGTGTTTTAAGAAAAAATACCACGTCTTTTATTAAATCTATAAATTAACCGTAAAAAAATTAAGACGTACACCTTCGCGAAACAAAATTTTCGGACCGCAATTTGAAAAAAATGAAACTTTAGGTATTATGTAGGTACCTAAAAATTTTTAATTTGAGAGCGTATTATATCACCTATCAAAACTAGTGACAAAGTCGAGAAGCTGGTGAATTACACCACATTTGGACTCAATTTTGTTGCATAACTTTTATTCACTTGAATTGTCGTATTCCAGTAGGTAAATCGAGTGATAATTTCTCAAAATTCTGACGCAAGAAAAACTTTGCCGAGGAGTGATAATTTTAAAATAAGTTAAGAGTTGTGCTCCTGACTCTAACAATAAAACAACGGGATGAGGGGGAGCAAGCCTTTTTACCTGTAAATTGTTAGAATAAAGTTAAAAGAAATAGGATTTTTGTACATTTTTGGTCGTGGAAATACACGTCTTCAACACGGTATTACCAAAACCAACGGATCACCACCAAATTTTCTGGAAATCCAAAACCAAACCAATCAACTTTTACAAACTCAATTCAACTGCATCGCTTACAATACCAAATTATGATAAGCAATAATTGTCAGCCTGAAACACTCATTTACATTGAAAAATCTTCCGAGAAAAGATACTTGCCGCCAACGAGACTTGAACCCGTGTCCTTCTGATTGCCGGTCGGATGCTCTGACCACTGAGCTATGGGGGCTTATCAAATACCCGCCAAATAATTCAATATATACTAGTGTTTCATTCAACAATTACTGCTTGTTATATCTTTTCTCGGAAGATTTTTCAATGTAAATGAGTGTTTCAGGCTGACAATTATTGCTTATAATAATTGTTACCCTTTGTGCTATGCATAAAAATCTTGTCTAAACGTTAGTTTATAAATTAAAAAAAAATAATAATAATTAATATTTAACAAGTTTAAGTATTTCCCCAATAAATGCAGACATAATTTGTCTCGACGCCACCTAGCGAGGGATTTAACACTAACAATGTCTTTCTCGCAAAAATAAAGTTGGTTGTTTTCAGGTGGAAAAAAATATAACAAGCAGTAATTGTTGAATGAAACACTAGTATATATTGAATTATTTGGCGGGTATTTGATAAGCCCCCATAGCTCAGTGGTCAGAGCATCCAACCGGCAATCAGAAGGACACGGGTTCAAGTCCCGTTGGCGGCAAGTATCTTTTCTCGGAAGATTTTTCAATGTAAATGAGTGTTTCAGGCTGACAATTATTGCTTATAATAATTGTTACCCTTTGTGCTATGCATGAAAATCTTGTCTAAACGTTAGTTTATAAATTTAAAAAAAAATAATAATTAATATTTAACAAGTTTAAGTATTTCCCCAACAAATGCAGACATAATTTGTCTCGACGCCACCTAGCGAGGGATTTAACACTAACAATGTCTTTCTCGCAAAAATAAAGTTGGTTGTTTTCAGGTGGAAAAAAATATAACAAGCAGTAATTGTTGAATGAAACACTAGTATATATTGAATTATTTGGCGGGTATTTGATAAGCCCCCATAGCTCAGTGGTCAGAGCATCCGACCGGCAATCAGAAGGACACGGGTTCAAGTCCCTTTGGCGGCAAGTATCTTTTCTCGGAAGATTTTTCAATGTAAATGAGTGTTTCAAGCTGACAATTATTGCTTATAATAATTGTTACCCCTTGTGCTATGCATAAAAATCTTGTCTAAACGTTAGTTTATAAATTAAAAAAATAATAATAACCAAATTTCGAATTCATTCTATTCTCTATTGTGTGTGATGTGAGTAACTCGAGTTGCTATGTTACTGACTTGATAAGCAGATTGCCTTTAGAAATTGCATCTATTATCTTCAGAAAACTTGATGATAATTCCTTGCTATCTTGCTCCCTTGCGAGGGAGATAAGGTTCTAAGGACCAGACTTCGCAGATATGTGCGTTCGTCTAGGATCTGTGATCCTCTTAACCTTCGGCGTTTCAATGCTGAAGAGCATTTTGCGAAGAAAATTTCCAAGTCAACTTTTGTTGTTGACTCTACCTTTTATTTCAACGCCGTGAAATTTTTTGTACCTGCGGCCATTAGGCCTCTGAAGCGTAAAATGGTTGATGATTGTTTTACCACAATTCAAAAGAAGAAATTGATAAGATTTTAAATTGTTTTTTTGGCTTGTATAACATATATGTTTAACATGTTAACAAAAACTACATGTAAATAATAAAACTTGTTTTTTTACTACTATATCACATTTATTATTTTTACTTTATTCAAATGTGAAAAAGCTTGTGGTCAGTTTACAAATTAGGTTGCAATTGTATTTATTTGCGATAAAATACATTTTCTATAATACAAAGACAGAATATTGATTTTTTTCTTACAAATAAATATACAAAATCGCTATCTTAATTTAAAACTGACACAAAGCTAATAGGAGATTGTTGTACACTGTGTGATGTGATAAATGAAAATAATTCATATGTAGAAATTAATGTAAATTGTTTGTTGTCGCTTGTATAATACATATGTTAATAAAAAAATACATGTAGGTAAATTACAAAACTTGTTTATTTTCACTATTATTTGAAACTTTTTACAATGTTTATTAATTTAACTTTATTTAATTTTCAACAAAAAAGCTGATTTATTTACAAAAAATTGCCAGAATTTGTAAGTTTTTTTATAATTAACTGGCAATTAATTTCAATTTACCACACTGTCTCGACCGATATCGTGACCCTTGATTGTGGACTGTAAATCTATAAATTGTGAGCTGAATGGACAGTTGATTGTTTTTATATCGATCACAGAACGAGATTTACCAAGGGAAGAAGTCATGGAACTATGATAATATCCATACTCTTAGGAAGAGACCCTTTCTTTCATGAAGCCATCTGCTGGTTCTCCAATGATGCTGGTGTTACAAAGTTGGGTCACTTACGGTCGGATTTACTCAAGTATAAAAGTGGTTCAAACAAAATTGTTTCATTAATCTGTAATGGATAACCACAAAGTTAATGCTACATTCAAAAGTATTAAAAACAATAATTGAAGTATGTGAAAAAAATAATACTTTTTTATATCATTGCTATAAAACAAACAAAAATTAATAAAACATGTTAACTACTTCTTGAAACAAAAAATTGTCAATAATCAACACTTAGGTTATATTATTATAAAGGAAGAACCTCATTTTACAATCACAAATTACACGTGTTAAATGAAATAAAAAATAAATAAACACTACCCTATCGGTCCAAGAAATTTAAATAATTTCTCAAAATTCCGGTTGCAAGAAAAACTTCGCCGAGGAGTGGTGATCTTCAAATAATAAAATGGTTATTGTAGCTTCTGATTCAAACAATAAAACAATGGGACGAGAGGGAGCTAGCCTATTTACCTTGCAATTGATAGAATACACCTAAAAGAAGAGGAAAACGCATGAAAAATTTTGGTCATAAAAGGTGTGTCGGCGACACGGTATTACCGAAACCAACGGACCACCATCAAATTTTCTGGTAATCTAAAACCAATCCAATCAACTTTTTACAAACTCAATTCAACTGCAGCGCTTATAATACCAAATATGAATTCATTCTATTCGCTATTGTGTGTGATGGGAATAACTCGAGTTACAGCTGATGTTACTGATTTCATAAGCAGATTGCCTTTAGAAATCGCATCTATTATCTTCAGAAAACTTGATGATAATTCCTTGCTATCAGCATCCAAGACTGATCCCCTGTGGTCTTCAGTCATCAAGGGAGATAAGGTTCTAAGGACCAGACTTCACAGATATGTGCGTTCGTCTAGGATCTGTGATCCTCTTAACCTTCGGCGTTTCAATGCTGGAGAGCATTTTGCCAAGAAAACTTCCAAGTCAACTTTTGTTGTTGACTCTACCTTTTCTTTCAACGCCATGAAAACTTTTGGACCTGCGGCCAGTAGGCCCGTGAAACGTAAAATGGTTGATGATTGTTTCACCATAATTCAAAAGAAGAAATTGATAAGATTTTAAATTGTTTTTTTACTTGTTAACACCAGAAGCAACAATTAAGTAATATCAATGCTAGGTTTACTTAAGTTGAAGGTCCTCTCCATCGACTCGGAAAATTATGAAGTCTGCAGTACGTTGGCCATACATCCGCGTGCATTGTCTCTGGTCAGTCAGAATCTGCATACATGAAAATCTGCCGGGTGTTCCGATAAAACTGCCGTTAATAATTCGATCAAACTGTTGGAAAATATAAAAATAACAGGAAAAATGTAGCAAGTATATATATATATATATAATATATATATATATAATATATATATATATATATATATATATATATATATATATATATATATATATATATATTTATATTTATATTTAACTGGTTAATAAAAAATACATGTAAATATTGTTTTTTTTTCACTATTATTAATTTTACTTATTCAAATATCAACAAGCTTGGTGTCAGTTTACAAATTAGGTTGCGATTGTATTTATTTGCGATATAATACAAAGACAGAATATTGATTTTTTTGTTGCAAATATACAAAATCGCTATCTTAATTGAAAACTGACACAGAGCTAATAGGAGATGGTCGTACACTGAGTGATGTGATAAATGAAAATAATTCATATTTAGAAATTGATAAGATTTTGAATTGTTTGTTGTGGCTTGTATAATACATATTATGTTAATAAAAAATGCATGTTGGTAAATGACAAAACTTGTTAATTTTCACTATTATGCGAAACTTTTTACAATGTTTATAATTTTAACTTTTTTCAAATTTCAACATTAAAGCTGATTTATTTACAAATAATTGCCGGAATTTGTAAGTTTTTGTATAATTAACTGGCAAGTAATTTCAATTTATCACTCTGTCTCGACCGATATCGTGACACTTAAGTGTGGACTGTAAATCTATAAATTGTGAGCCGAATGGACAGTTGATTGTTTTTATATCGATCACAGGACGAGATTTATCAAGCGAAGAGGTCATGGAACTATGATAATATCCATACCTTCCTTCCATGAAGTCATCTGCTGTTTCTCCAATGATGCTGGTGTTACAAAGTTGGGTCACTTTATCGTCACTTGTATGTGTTTTGGTTAGTGTACGACCGAGACAGGACTTCGTACTGAAACCGAAACCGAAGAATGTTGAAAATCTAATGTCTTATGAAATTTGGCTTATTTTTTACAAGTATAGAGACAGTTAACATGCGTTAAATGAAATAAAAAACAATTATTGAAGTATGTGAAAAAAATATTACTTTTTTATTGCTATAAAATAAACAAAAATTTATAAAACATGTTAACTACTTCTTGGAACAAAAAATTGTCAATAAATAATCAACACTTACATTTTAAGGGAATGACCTCATTAATTGACTATTTTAATATTGATTATGTAATGTAACAATCGCGAGAAATAACACATAAACTCACAACACAAACACGTAGGACCGGCCGGCGAACTCAGTTGATGATGGCGGGTGACACACGAGCCACGAAGTCAGCAGAACGACGCGCGATAATTCACGAACGCAGAGTTTCGATACGGCCAAAGGTTCGGCAGATTTTCTCCCGAAACCGAAACTGATGCCGAAACTAGGTTTTTTTCCAAAACTTGCCGAAACCGAAACCGAACCTTCGTGCGGTCACTAGTTTGAATATAGTATTTTCTGATACGAATTTCACGAGAGCTCAATTGGTATAGATGCGAACCATTTCGCGACAATTTTCGACTCAATAATGTGGGTAATTCTTGATCAATAATATTTGCACTTTCCAAATAGGTAGAAATAATCATCTTCTTTATTTTTGTTTCTTATACTAGGTAGGGCCTTGTAGGAACCGTTATCTTTGTATTATGGAAGATGTATTATCTCACAAATTAAAACAATCGCTACCTAATTTGAAAACTGACACTAAACTTGTTGACATTTGAATAAAGTAATAATAATAAAATGTGATACGATAGTGAAAAAAAACGAATTTTGTTATTAACATGTATTTTTTTATTAACCCAGTTAAACATATATATATTATACAATCTACAACAAACAATTTAAAATCTTATCAATTTCTTCTTTTTAATTATGGTGAAACAATCATCAACCATTTTACGCTTCAGAAGCCTACAGGCCCCAGGTCCAAAAGTTTTCACGGCGTTGAAATGAAAGGTAGTGCCTGCAACAAATGTTGACTTGGAAATATTCTTGGCAAAATGCTCTTCAGTATTGAAACGCCGAAGGTTAAGAGGATCACATATCCTAGACGAACGCACATATCTGCGTAGTCTGGTTCGTAGAACCTTATCTCCCTTGATGACTGAAGACCACACAGGATCTACCTTGGATACTGATAGCAAGGAATTATCATCAAGTTTTCTGAAGATAATAGATGCGATTTCTAAAGGCAATCTGCTTATGAAATCAGTAACATCAGCTGTAACTCGAGTTACTCCCATCACACACAATAGCGAATAGAATGAATTCATATTTGGTATTATAAGCGCTGCAGTTGAATTGAGTTTGTAAAAAGTTGATTGGATTGGTTTTAGATTACCAGAAAATTTGATGGTGGTCCGTTGGTTTCGGTAATACCGTGTCGCCGACACACCTTTTATGACCAAAATTTTTCATGCGTTTTCTTCTTCTTTTAGGTGTATTCTATCAATTGCAAGGTAAATAGGCTAGCTCCCTCTCGTCCCATTGTTTTATTGTTTGAATCAGAAGCTACAATAACTTTTTTATTATTTGAAGATCACCGCTCTCGGCAAAGTTTTTCTTGCAACCAGAATTTTGAGAAATTATTCTAATTTCTTAAACCGACAGGGTAAAATAATATGATAAATAATAATAACTAATAACACCTCCAAGCACTTTAGCACAAGAAACTTTGTTGGCTTGACGCTACTTTAATAAATACTTTTATTTATTTATTTTCTTAACGATTTCTGCCAGGGGATTATTGCCTTCCTAAAAACCAACTTCTGATAGGGGGGGTCACCAATATAGGTAACAATGAAGTGAGATAAACGACGTATTTCTCCCTTGCAAACATCAAATTATTATGAATATATTCTTTTTTCTTGTATTTCTAGCACCCTGTAAGTCACCAACTTTGACAATGTTCCCCTGTTATGTTGACACCTCCCATCGTACTCCCCCAAAATCACATCTTCCCATATACATCAGAACTCAATAGACCAAAAGATACAGATGAGGGGTAAAACCAAACTATGGGGGGCGAAGAGAGGAATGTTGACTGATTCGTTAAAAAATCAATCTGACAGTATATAGGCATCTCGCATTATAATATCTCCATTTAGTTCTTAAAAGCAAAATCTGCTTTGAATGAATAGACCTTTTTACATGGGAGCGCGAATTGCTTGCCACGTTAATAACATATTTGCTAAGGCCAAATTCTCGCCCCGAAAAGATTCGCCTCAATTCACATAGCAATATTTTGTTGCCGTGTTTAGTTAAGACACTTTTACAAATGTTTCATAATTTACTTACCCCTGTAACCAGCAACGAGCACACCCGAGAACCGCCCACATTCGCTATGTCCATATAATATGTGGGTATGTGTAGCACAAGCTACCGTTTTTGGTGTGTTATTTCGTAAAATGTATGGATGTTAGATCCGCGCTGTTCAGGCCAAGAATGATGACGTCACATATTCTAGATTCAAGCGAGGCTCTTTCCCCTCCCGTGGAGCGAGCTGGCTCCAAGGAGGAGCTCCAGCTGGCTCCATGGGAGGGGGAAATAATAAGTTTTTATAACTTAGGGCAGGTCCAGATATATTCATATGTCCGTGCATCTTCCACATAATAAAATCTGATCATTTCTGTACTTGTAATTTTTAAGTTATTTTTAAGACTGCTATAGTCAAATAGAAACTAAGTGAACGTGCAAAGTCCTGAGTCAGTAAAAAAGTTTACAGGTAAAGCAACACGAGAAGGTTCACGACTTAAAATTAATTTTACTAAACAAAATGTTTTTATTATGTTCGGAACTGAATTTAAGTCTGAATAAGGATTGAATGAAAATGTGTATGTGTTTAAAAATACCTACAAAGTGTCCGGTAACTCATATTACATATATATTTTAGAATCAAGAAATTTCTTAGACAGTTTTTATCAGATGCTAATTAATAAACCGGTAACCAATTTATGAGACATTTAAATTTGAATAATATTTGATTTTTACCCCCCGCTGGGATTTTACAAATTTATTTATTAAAGACAAAAATACCTAAATGTGCACATCAACATAAAACAACATACTTTTTACAATACAAAGAACTTTTTACATCGATAAATTTTTATTTGTGATTAAATAATATTTATTTTACATTCCAATCACATAGGGTTCTTCGAGGAATGTCACAAACTTATTTTCAAACCAATTTTTGAAGACTTTGGAATTCATTTCAGAATGGTAATCTGTATTCGACCTAACCTTTTTCGTACGGAATATAAATTTACTCCCCGTGATAAAACCCGTTTTTGCTGAACCACAATGCAAAATGATCAGCCGGCTTCCTTTTCCAACTGGCACTTTTATACCCCCATTGCCCTCACTATTTTGCCACATGTGTGTAATCGAGTGATTTTGATTCTCCCTAGTCTCATCCAAATAGACTTTTTTTTTTACATGAGCTCCACACAGGAGGCCCTGAGGAAAATAATTTCCGTCAGGGCCTTTGTCATCTTTGGTGATGCTGTGTGGAGGGTTTTTTAACGAAAGGAAGGAGAGGAGAGTTCTGGGAAAGAAAAGGGTTTAAGGGGTGGGTAGGAATCTGGGGTTCAGTGTGTCCTAGTCATCCGCCTCCAAGACCTAGACAAACCTCACCCCATGAACCCGGGCACCCCTGCTAAATCACCAAACGTAGCGAACCACTTGGGGTGACCTGTGGCAGAGGTGTTGGTTATCCAATTAAGGTTCCCGGGGCGGCGGTACCCATTCCCGCCTCCCAAATTGCCGTCCGTCGCTAGTTCATTTTCATTTTGATTCATTTTTCTCAAAAAGTCTACATGCGCTGTAGCCATGTCTGATCTTCCCATTAAATACTTTCTTCCATCTTTGCGTATTTTTAATTTTAAACCAATGTCATGCAAAATACATCGCAATGACTCATGAGATAAAAATTATATATATATTTTATTCACCAGAACTTTGTTGGGATTTGTAAGAGTGGGATATTGTCCATTGTCATAAAAATCCATCACACTGCGACGCACAACATCCTTTTTAAAATCTTCCAATCCTGTTGAGGCCGCAAGCCTGCTGCCAATAAATGTACTTGCTTGAAGTTCAATGTTTTGATGTATTCTGGATTGTCACGGATTTTTTGGAAAAACTTGATAACATTATAAACTATCGTTTTTTTCACCTGCCTGCAATTCGTATCGTTGATATTAGATCACACAATATGTAATTACAATCACACCGATTAAATAAACGGAGTTAAAATGACATTAATCAAGTATAGGTATTAAATCGAAAATAAAGTAATGGACTGGTTTTTGATCTTATGAAGTCAATACAGTACTTATTACTGAATGTGGAGTCATTAATTGTGTGCTTTTATAGTAAGTAGCATGATATAAATGACAATGGAATTTCCAAAGGATTTAGTCGCCTAATTCACGGGAATAACCGCCAATGGAATTTCTAAATTTTGTTTCACAGCATGTAATTATTAGATATGATCTGAAATATTGTTTTTAGAATCCAGTTTAAAGTATTTTAGAAAATTGGAATATAAGAGGGACGTATAAATAATAAGAAATGAAAAATATAAAAATATTAATAATATAATGGTGGAGTGCCTTTCGAGTTTGGGTTTTTCGGTGTTTTGACTGTACGTTAATCCCCGTGTGAAATTTTGGGAGTGCATTTGGTATCTGTTCGACTATAGTGAATGAATGACCGGATATGTCGAAACCGGTAACGAATAAATATAAATTAAGCAACAAATAAAACTCTTCAAAACAAAATATTATTATTTGTCTTTATGTTGTCGTTTTATAACTTATTTTTGTAATGAAAAGTTATTATTTCATTTTCTCCAAGTTTCCACTGGAATTTTCTATTGGCGTGATAATAATTTATCAAATTCAGCGTCTTGACATTTCCCATGCCTGGGGACGTGGACGGACTAGGAAGTAGCGGTGTTAGCGATACCTACTGGCAGTGTTCAGTATTGGCACCCCGTGGTACGGGACTGTAGATAGGGATAGGGCAGGACTGTATTTAGGCGCAGGCTATCAAGGCTGCAGCCCATGGGCCCGCACAATTATGTGAAGATATCAAAAATAGCTTTATCAGTATGAATTGTAGGAGCTCAACACTTAGCCACTAAGGGGGCATAATTTAATATAATTAAGTGAGCAGTTTTTCTTCCAATCTAGACCCCCCCCCCCCTGGTGAGATAAATTTGGGCCACTTCGTATATTCTTTTCAAGTAACGTGAGATTTTGCTGGACCCCCCCCCCCATTGAGCTCACGTAATTAATGTATTCCCTTTAAGCTATTTGTAAGTTAACCCCTCACACTAATTTATTCGCTTTTGGGAACAACTCGTAGGCCTCATATAAATCATTGTGTCTCCCAATGGCGTGAGAAGTACAATATAAACGGTGTTATAAGAAAAGACCACGTCTTGTATTAAATCTATAAATTAACCGTAAAATAATTAAAATGTAGGTACACCTTCGTGAAACAAAAATTTCGGACCGCAATTTGAAAAAAATGAAACTTTAGGTATTATGTACTTAAAAATTTAAAATTTGAGAGCTTATTTTATCGTCTATCAAAATCAGTTTTTCAGAAATATTGCATTTATTTGGATTTTACTGCAAAGTGGAAATATTTTTATCTTCTGACAAAATATTCCCGAGACCTGAGGGCTTGACTTATATGACATGTAATTACTGCATTTTCCTATCAAAGCATCTATGAATTTTATTTCAAACTAGCGCAGCCCTGTGAAAATACCAGAAATGATTTATTTAAATATCTGGGTATTTATGAAGATTGTAACATAAAGTTGGACGCCAATTGTAACATAATGGTTCCTTGGGACCATTTTTTATATAGAGCATAAGAAACTCCCTCAGGATGGTGGGAAGGGAAAATACAGTTTTCCCTCCGATAAGGTTAGTTAGGCTAGGTGAATAAAAGAGATTATCTCACAGTAACAAATACTACTATATTTATGCCTTTTAAAATACAAGGGTGCCACTCAAGGGACCGGGATTCATAATCCCAAAAGAAACAAGAACCACACTAAGAATTTAGCTGGAAGAAAGTTAAATATAAAGTAAAGAGTATATTAATTCTAATATGACGCGAACGCATATTAACCAGCGACCACGTAGCGCGTGGAGGAAACGAGGTCCATCAGCATGCGGGATCTCCAGGTCAGCAACCGGGAGAGACCCCGAGGAAGGCCCCAGAAGATGGGAAGTTCTCACCAGGGAGCAGGATCCAGTGTACCGGTTGAGCGTACCGATATCCTCTCGATAGACCCCTAGTACCGCAACCTTCTTCCGGAGATGAGCGCCGGCGTACATCCGCCACAAATAAGTGTGGCCACGAACGCAGCTGGTTACCAAGCCTTGCTTACGCCAATTTATCGAATGCCCTGGCCGAGATTCTGCAGATTATTGACAATCAATTTTGAACGCGGCGGTGTGTTAGCCTTGAAAACATGGCGATCTCTCTGTCGCTCAGGACAATTCCAAATAACACCCGTTCCACACACACTTCCGACTTTCGGTTAGAATTAATGACATAATTTTTATGAAATAACAGTGACATTAAGACATAATGAACACACAAAACTTATAATTTAGGCGACCATTCGAATTCACGTCGGGCTCCCGTACGGCGGAAATTCAAAAAGTAACGCCATTTTATCAATACAGTTGCCAATCGAAAAAATCTAAAATACAGCGATTCAACAATTAAAGTCAGCGGCCAGGTGAAGGTTTATTAAGTCAGGAAAATAATTATTATTAAGTAATAATTATTATCGTGACAAGATATACTCTGAAGTTATAAACTATATACACTCCTATGTAACATCAACACAATTGACCATAGTTTACCTCGGAACAGGGATCCCTATTGAGGGGGATCTGGGAATAAATTACTAGAGGTACTATAATTGTATTTAAATACTCATTAATAAATAAAAAAAAATGGTGTAACAGCACGTACCCGAAGAATTTTAACCAGCGACGTTGAGCATATTTGGAGTACAAAAGTAGATGTAATTTGGTTGTCCGATGACATGAAATGAAAAAAAATAAATATATTTTTCAATCACAGTCACCACTGGTCACAATCCTACACGTCACCACGGGATCACGTGATTCTGGCCATTACACCACCAATTATTGTAATAACAGCGGCATAAATTTATTATATGTACCGAAAACAAGAATTAGATACTTATTTTTGGATTTTAAGAATATCATATAATCATCTCACATTTTTACAAATAAATTTTTTTTTTTGTAAGTTATGAGTTATGAATCTCAACTTTGTGTATGTGTGTGTTTTTTTTTAAATTTAGTTGATGTGAGCTCAATGTTAATAAGTTGTGTTAAATACGTTAATGATTTTCAATTAATTTCATTTTTATCTCGTCATTTCATAAAGTTCTAAAAAGTATGGAAATATTGTACAATTCTCTATAATTTAATAATAAACTTTAAATGTTTCTTTTTAGGTTTTTAGTTGGAAAATGCTCTGATATGTGATCTAAAGCAGGTTCATTTCAAAATCTAATTTTAAAAGTAAAACTTCTTTACGCACGCTCGACTTGGGCGATAAGCTGGTGAATGCGTTACGAAAAGTGGTGATTGTTACGAAAAATGTCATGCGAACGGAAATCGATGCGAACGGTGATCGATTGCTAGGCGAACGGTCGGGCCTTTGCGCACGCTTGTCTTGGGGAGTGATAAGGATAAGGATAAGGATGGTCACCCCAAGGTCGTAGGTCACCCCAAGGTCGTAGGTCACCCAAAGGTCGTAGGCCACCCCAAAGTCGTAGATCAACCCAAGGTCGTAGGTCACCCCGAGGTCGTAGGTCACCCCAAGGTCGTAGTTCACCCCAAGATTGTAGGTCACCCCAATGTCATGTCACCCCTAGGTCATAGGTCACCCCGTTCGCTACGTTTGGTAACTTAGCAGGGATACCTGGGTTCATTGGGCGAGGTGTGTCTTGTAGTTTTACTTCAGTCGTGTGGTCTTAAGCACACTCGTTTTTTTTTATTACTGAGGCGGACCCCCGATTTACCGGGGATAAGGCCCGCATCTAAATCCTAAATACGGCCCTGTGACAGCTGTCAGGGGATGGGGTACTCGCATGAAATTTCCAGAAAATAATAGCCTTATTCGCGCGCAGCGAATGTGACACGAATAATTACTATTATTCACATTCACATATCATTTTTAATATTGAAAATTGCCGCACAATAAAGACTATACAGCTATTGGGAGCTTTATAATTATTTGAGTGCGTGACAAAATTTAAAAGTTCAATAATTACTTACTTTAATTTTTTTATAAGAAAAACTCTCTTTTTATAACTTTTGAAGGTTATTCCCATCAATGTAATATATCGTTGAAGAAGAAGATAACAATAATACTCTAAACGAAAATGTGAAAGAGAACAAGCACAGAAACCACTCGAACCCAGACATCGTCTAACCAATTAAAATTAGTAATAATAGAATTAGTGGAAGATAGGTTCAGTTTGGCAATTAAGTGTAGAAAATAAATTATGGCGCTGCGATCGTTTTCTAGTTTTAAATGGCA
This sequence comes from Limnephilus rhombicus, assembly GCA_929108145.2. Lineage (NCBI taxonomy): Eukaryota > Metazoa > Arthropoda > Insecta > Trichoptera > Limnephilidae > Limnephilus > Limnephilus rhombicus. The sequence continues at coordinate 50,356,270 of OV815280.1, read as the reverse complement.
ACACCAAGATGGCTCATAAGACAATGAATGTATGTTTTAAAAAACACTTCTGCCAAAATGCATATTTCATAGCGTATTTGTATTTTCAAAAATGTTGCACAAAAAACTGTAATTTAATAGAAGTAAAATAAAACAAAACAAGTTTTAAGTGGGCGCTTATTTCGATATAAAAACGTAGGTACGTCTATTAATTCAACACCCGACATGTAATTATGGTCTTCGTCATCGTGTGATTCTTCTTCTTCCGTATCTTTATCTTCATCTAAACGCAGTTCATCGATATCATCATATATAGTACTGCCTCGTGCATAATATTCTGCCTCAATTTTCATCACGTGTTTGCAACAATTTTACCAATCAGCACTTATGCAATTACATATTTTATTATTATTATGCCCATTTTCCGTTTTCCCGGTGTTTCAAATTTTCCATCAAATTTTCCATTCCCCTTCCTTCTTACAGATTCAGATTTACCTGTAAAAAATCATTAAAATTATTATTTTAGAAGGTAGTTTTAAAAACACACACTAGATAATATTCACTTGGAAGGAAAGAAAGAGAAAACCAGAAAAAAGTAACCTTTTTACGAGTTTAAAGAAGTAGCATATTATAGTTTTTTTATTGAGTTATTCCCTTTTTCCTGTGGCCGCATATTAACTGTCAAATGGAAGTGTCAGATTGGATTTTTTTAACATAACCTCAAATCAGATTGTAATGGTTATTATCGCTCGAAAATTGACAAATGCATTCATTCAATGTGGAGTTAATGTAAAAAAAAAAACAAACAAAAAAGTTAGATTAGGGTTACCGGCTATTTTAAAATTATTTTTTCATAGCTTTTAATGACCTTTCTGAGGTGTTTCTGAGTTAGCATGGAACCGTTCTGAATTATTTTCATTCTTTTTACTTGTATTGTACTCAGAAAGATTATTTGCAAGAATGTTATTTTTTTCAATAAATTAGTTTTTTTTTTAATAATTTTTTTTCAATTAATATAGTTATCATAATAATATTTATATTTGGATGACTTACTTTCAAAGGGGAGGAACTATTTTAAAGAATCTCTGAAGTCTACAAATTAAGTTAATTTGCTTTATTATTATTATTATTATTTTTTAATTCAAATTCAAAAAATAACTTTTGATAATTATCATAAAAATATTTATATTTTTATGACTTATTTTCAACATCTCCACAAGAAGAGTCATTCTTTTATTTATCTACTTATCATGTATTTATGTACCTATTTTACTTAAGCGAAACATCAGCCTACAATAAGAATGGTTTATTTATATGTTTATTATTATATAAATATTATCTACTTAATTGACAAACCACTTAAAGAATTCGTTGTCATACAAAAACATTGTACCTAACTAAACTATATATTAACCAATAACAATTCTTACATTTATACAATTATATACATAAATCGACTACCATAATACGGGCATGTGCCTAGCGTGGTAGTCGAATCACCTGTAAAAACTGTATAAAAATTTATATGATGAATAAAGAAAAAAAAAAAAAAAAAAAATTTACTCATCTTTTCTTTAACTACGGATTTTAGTAATTGTTCATATTTAGGTAATCCATTATTGGTCTGAGGTCTTCGAAATTTTTAGCATTTATTATTTTGGGCACTGGTGTTATTATGGAAGTTTTCCATGACTGCGGAAAATTCCCTTTAACACAGATTAATTTATTAGTGCAACTAATCTGTCTCCGCTGGCAGTGCATCTTTAATTATGCCTATAGTAATTCCAGACGTTGACGATTTTTGCGTCATCGTATTAAAAAATTTCATTAAATACTCACTGTTACCTGAAAATATTATTATTCTCTCTTCTTTCCAATGATTGACAAGAAGTATCTGTGACTAATGAAATAATCTTATTTATGTTTTCGAAATAAAATAAAATTTGGCTATTTTAGTTTTATCATCTTCAACTCCATCGGGGAACCGAACTTCCTTAAGGTTTTTCCTCTGTTTGCGGCTTATAATTTCTTTAAATGTAGTACACATTTTTCTTGAATCACTTTGAGAGATTGAGAGGTAATAATTTTTTGCCTAAAATACGATTTTTTGGTATGTTTTATTTCTGTATCTATACATGTTTCTAAGTTTCTTACAGGTTTCCCACCTTTCTTCTGTAAATTGTATTTTACAGACTTTATAAGCTGTATCCCTTTGTTTTTTAGAAGATGTAGGGATTTCGTAGGTATGCCATTTATTTGTATATTTTAATATACTACTATATGGTTCCCGGCATGCGTTGCTATGCCATTTTCAAAGAAATAAATTGTTTCTCCCTGCATGTCCTTTCCGTGCATCCCCGTTCCCCTTCCGCATTCCCTTTCCACATTCCCCGCCTACTCCCTCCCCTCTTCCACTTCCCCGTCGGCCAATCCCCCTCCCGCGTTCCATATGTTCAGTCCCAGTACATTCAGTTTTCAAACATCTCGCATACTACCTATTACAATTTTTTTATTCAAATTATTTATTCAAATTTTCGCTTTTCATACAATACAAATATTCATTTTTGATTTGAGAAATATTCATTTCAAATTTGGTACCTAACATCTATAATTTAAAAAATCCATAGATAATTCTTTTTTTACAAAAAAAAAAATTCAAAAACACAATTCGATTTCGTCAAACGCGCAAACTTTCAAACGTGCGAAGTTGAAATAGTCATTTCAAATTTCAAGTTGAAATAGTAAAGCTATTTCAAGTTGAATTTGTTTCAGTAGTTGAATAGAAAAGCTATTTTAAGTTGAAATAGCTTTTCTGTCTAAATTTCGTTGGTTACCGCAGATCCACTTTTTGTTTTGTAATGCCATACACAATTTATCCTTATTATAGTTCTTTTTATTCCTATTATTATTATTATTTTAATAAGACATTAACATCTAACATCTTGTCAAAGGATCAAAAAACCTCCCTAACTGAGGCAATGTGTGAAATGTTGAACCATATTGAAGCCATGGTCCAAGAATACAAGGCACCAACTACCAAAGAAGGGGAGGGACTCGACAGATTGTATCAGTCATTATATAAAATTGATAAGAACATTGAAGATTTAAAATTAAATATTGAGTCTAAATCGTATGCTGAAATTACGAAGTATGGTAAATCTATTGAAGAACCAAGTAAATGTAAAAAACATGAACCTGTCATCATTATTAAGCCGAAAGATAAGGATAAAAAAAATATAGTAACTAAAGATGAAATAAAACAAAACATAGATCCTGTTAATTTTTGTGTTACTGGAATTAGAAATTTTAAACAAGGGGCAGTAATAGTGGAGTGCAAGAACGTAGCTGCAATACAAAAGATGGAGGAGCAAATAATTTCAAAGATAGGTGACAAATATGATGTAAAAATCCCTCAAGAAAAAAATCCATCTGTCAAAATTATAGGCTTAACCGAAAAATATTCTTTTGAAGAAATGGAAAGGAAAATTAAATGTCAAAATGAGTTTATTTTTGAACAGCACTCAAAAATAAAAGTAACATTTGTAAAAGAAACAAAAAATCTACGAAATCAAACAAGCTACACCATATATGCTGACGTTGACGGAAAGACATACCACAGGATGTTAAAAGAAGAAAAAAATAAATATTGGATGGGACAGATGCAGGGTTTTTGATAATTTAAATATCATGAGATGTTTTAAATGTAATGGGTTTAATCACAAGGCTATAGATTGCAGAAACCTAAAATCTTGTTCAAAATGCGCAAAACATCATGATGTTAAAGATTGCACCGATGAGGATATTCAGTGCATCAACTGTATAATGACTAGCAATAGATTAGGACTGAAACTAAATAGTGGTCACTCAGCCATGAGCAAGGAATGCCCAATTTATAAAAGAAAACTAGAAGCAAAAATGAGCAGAATCTCTTTTTTATAAAAAAAAGTTACGAGAAAGATGAAATTATGTACCTGAATATACAAAGCATCATGGCACATTACGAAGAGGTAAAAATACTTTTAGAGGAGAAGAAACCTTTTATGCTTATGATGAGTGAAACACATGTTACTGAAGATATTCAAGATAGTGAAATTAGATTTGAACATTATAATACCATCCGTTGCGACTCACATAGTCGACATACAGGAGGAGTGATGATTCTCTTAAGCAATAAAATTCCATTTGAAGTAATATCGAACAATCAATTTGAAAAACATTGTTGGATCTTAGCCATCACCATTAAATCAGGAACCAAGAAAGGTGTATATACTGTAATTTATAGATCACCAAACACAAGCAAGTGCGACTTTTTAACATATTTTCAAAGATGGTGCATGGAAAATTTACAAGATGAAAATATAAACGTTATAGCTGGAGATTTTAATATAAATGTTAAAGCAAATGCAGACATATACACAAAAAAACTGAAATCTATTATACAAGCTGCAGGGATGAAACAATTAGTCAAAGATTTTACACGAATTACAAATATCTCAAAAACGACGATTGATCTGGTAATCTCAAATAAATTCAACTTAAATATTAATGTACTAGATAATCCTAAAATTACCGACCATAACATCATTCAAATTCTAATAAATGACAGAGAAAAATGCAACTCCAGTAACGAAACACAAATAACAACATTTAAAAATTACAAAAAATACAATAAGTAAATTTTCATTCAATCCTTAGAGACTATTAATTGGAATGGAATAAATCAAATGGAATATAACCAAAAAGCTGACCAGATGATATTTAACTTAAAAAAATCTATTGATAAAGTTGTTCCAGAACAGAAGATACATAAAAGAAACAATAATAAATGGTACACAAGCGAACTACGTACAATGCAGCACGATAGAGATGCATTTTACAAAAGAGCATGCCTTACTAATAGTATTACGGATTGGGATAACTACAAAAAAGCGAGAAACAAATACTCCAAAGACATAAAAAGAACGCATAATAAGTACATAAAAAATAAAATAAACTCAGAAGAAGGGGATCCCAAAAAAATTTGGAAAAGCATAAAAGAATTACTGCATGGCGAAAACAAAGACGACATAAAAATTGTAAACTTTCCAAAAGAGATAAACGAAGAAAACATGGCTAATAACTTTAATAAATATTTTATTGAAAGTATCATTCAAATTAACAAATTAATACCCAACATTGCTGTTAATCCCACAAGTGATAATATCGACCCAAACAAAGAATCATTGGTCTTCAGAAAAATAAATGCAGAATATTTATTTAACATTTTAAACAAAATAAAATCAAAGAATAGTTCTGATGGATTAACTATTAGTAAAATAAGAGATGCTTTTCCAGTAATTGGATCTACTCTATTAAATATTATCAATGAGACGATTGAAGAAGGAAAATTTCCACAGTCATGGAAACTATCTACTATTATACCGGTTCCAAAGGTTAAAAATACCAGAAAATGGGAAGAATTTCGACCAATCAACACCTTACCAAAATATGAGCAGATTCTTGAAGTTATAATAAAAGAACAAATTTTGCAATATCTAGATAAACACGATATTTTATACCAAGAGCAATCAGGGTTCAGATCTAATAACTCATGTGAAACAGCATTAAACGTAATTGTCGAAGAATGGAAGGAAGGAATGAATAATAATAAATTTATCTTAGCAATATTTTTGGATTTTCAAAGGGCATTCGAAACTATAGATCGAGACATACTAATAAGAAAGCTTAAAGAAATTGGTTTCTCATCTGTAGCCATTAAATTAATACAAGAGTATTTGAGAGACAGAAAGCAGGTAACAAAAATAAATAATCAATTTTCAAAACCAATGGAAAATAAGTTAGGAGTACCACAGGGATCGGTCCTTGGACCTCTATTGTTCATACTCTATATTAATGACATGGTGAAAATATTTTCAAAATGCAAAGTACGACTATTTGCCGATGATACACTAATATACCTAATTGGAGATAACTATGAAGAACTAATACACATTTTAAATAATGAACTAAATGATGTATCAAGATGGTTAAAAATAAATAAGCTTAAATTAAATACAAAAAAAACAAAATGTATGGTGATTGGATACAAGAAGACATCCAGTGAAAGCAAAATTAAAATTGATGGTGAAATTATTGAAAATGTTACTGAAATGAAATACTTAGGAGTTATATTAGATTCGAAACTAAACTTCAATAGACATGTTGAATACACCCAAAAGAAAATTGACAAAAAGATATCTTTTTTTGGAAGAATTCGGCCAAAAATTTCTAGAAAAACAGCAATCACCATATACAATTCAATTATTGCTCCACACTTCAACTACTGCTCAAGTATACTTTTCCTATGTAACGAAAGAGAACAAAATAAGTTACAAATTCTCCAAAACAGGGCAATGAGAATAATTCTTCGACGAAACAGATTTTCAAAAATTATTAAAATGTTAAAGGAACTAAATTGGTTGACCGTGAAACAGATGCTGACCTTGAACACGATGGTATTTATTCACAAAATATTGAACAACACGTTACCAAAATACTTCTCAAATAAAATTTTATACAATAAAGACATTCACAGATATAACACAAGGACGTGCAAGGAAATTAGGCTACAAAAAAAGGACAAAGCGAATACGCAGAACAGTCTACTGTACAAGGGAATGAAGTTGTATAACACACTACCAGAAACTTTAAAGTCCACACCAATTGCAAAGTTCAAGATGTATTGTAGGAGCTACATAAAACTTGAAAAAATATAGTGAATATGAAATATTATTATCAATTAGAAATTTGTAAACTTAAATGTACAAATTACTAAAATAAAATTATTATTATTATTATTATTATTATTATATATTATACTTGGTGTTCCCTGAGGCTTCGGACTATTATATCTATTTTTGTAATAATTGTTTCGTAGATATTTTGACTTCTTCTGCAGTATTAACTTCCGCGTAAAAGTCATTTGAAATTACCAAATCAATCATGGTTTGAGAGTTTTTTCATATTCTTGTATAATTTTTGACAAGTTGCTTCCAACCTAGGCAATTTATGGTGATTTGTAATCTTGTGCTTTTTGCATTGAATATTAAAATCTCCACAGATGATTATCATGTCTCTTGTATTTATGCGCTTACGGTACCATTCTTCAAAAAAATCTAAGAGTTTTGTATCATTTTGTATCATAAATAGCTGCATAGGTTCCTAGCTTAAAATCCTTCAATAGCCAGTAGCATATTATTATCCAGGTATTATTTTTATCTAGTACCGCATTTGTTGTAACTTTGTAAGAGGTATTGTTTTGAATTAATGTGATAACTCCACCTGTATGGCTATATGCCTGCTAAATGAGTCGCATCTAATTGTCGAATAGTCCTGAAATGTTGTTTCATTTTGGTTAATTTCTTCGGTAATACAGGTTTCGCTCATCATCACCATGTGCAGTATGTATTCTTTTAGCATGTCTTCGACTTCTTCGATGTGTGCTAGTAAACTAGCTATGGATTTATCTGGGTCTAATGCCGCCCCCCTGAAAGTCTGAAACGCCCCCCAATTTTATCTTTGTCTTCTACGTGGAAGCCACGTCCGTACTCTCAACATTCCTGCCATTGTTATCAATGACCAAGGGCGGATTTAGGGGGGGGGGGGGCACGGGGGTACGTGCCTCCCCCAGAAAGAATTTTTTTGTACTGTGGAGATTCCATCACAGTACAAAAAACTGTCTCTATCAAACATTTTTTTGCCCGTCCGCGCCTTGTGCCCCCCCCCAGAAAAAAAACCTGGATCCGCCCTTGTCAATGACGATGCTTAGAGATCGAAGGCGATGGGTAGAGAGAGTCAGTCAGATATCAAAAGGTCTCCCTCAACCAGATCCGGCCCGCCATGCGGCAGGTGGGCAAACGCATCCGCCGCCAAGACAAACCTCACTCCATTGACCCGGAGATGCCTGCTAAATCACCAATCGTTTCGAACCTGGGGTGACCTATGGTAGAGGTGTTGGTTATATGTACCTACACATAGTAAAATATACCAGCATTTAAAATCCCGCTCAGCAGGTTTTTGCTGCTAGGCCCTGCGGGCGGCTTTTGGTTCGGCTTGAGTGTTGGTGACGATTTTATAAATCCGATAGGAACTGGTTCCAAAAATAGCCGGTTCCTCGGATCCAGTGACAGCTAGTCACCGAGACAAAGTAACCGCAACAGGCAAAGACGTCATATATAAATTTATAGATTCGTGGTAGAAATCACAACTTGATATTGTTATTCACAACTGCCAGTTACAATAATAATCATACCAAACCATCACCACTCCATACCCGTAGAGGTCGACAAAAGTACGAATCCAATAGTATCTTTTTTTTAGATGAGCTCAACACAGGAGGCCCTGAGGAAAATAATACAGACGCATGGCTATTAATAGCGTACGATGTTCTGTTTTATGGTGACTCTGTTTCAAAACTTTGACATTTTGCGATTGCTCGAAGTAAAATACAATGCATTAAAATATACCCTGTTTTCTGTTATTATTCCTGGCAAAGGTTTTTTTTCGTATTTGACCCCCGTAAACTAAAATATTATCTACTGCCGTAATACGAGTTAAGTGTCCTCCGGTGGTCAATATTTGTGGAGAGATTTCAAGTCAAAGAGAAGACCACTTTGTGATTTGATTTATTCAAGTTGAGAATGGAATAGAAACGGCGTAGCTTCGGACAACGGACGTGGCTGGAAAACTAATGGGAAATTATATTACTGTCCCGAGTCCCTTCAACGGGTAGGAACTAGGAACTGGGGTACCTACTTACTTGGACATTTTGGACAGTATAGTACCTACCTACCTAACAGAAACCTAACACGACCAAACGAATTCTGATTTTAAAAATTGTTGCCTGTGTTTTGGCTGAATTATTAAATTATTAGGGTCTTTTTATGGAAAGGAGGGAGAGGAAGTTATGGGAGGGAAAAGGAGGGGTGGGTAGGAATCTGGGGGTCAATGTAGGGGGTCTGTAATGTCTGGGGGTCAGTGATGGACGTGTGAATCCATCCCTCACGCTGCGGTGCAAAGCGATGGATTGAGAGATTTCGGCTGGAGAGAACTAAAGGTCTTCCTCAACCAGTCTCTCCCGATCCGGCCCACCATGCAATCGCGTTTGCCACAAAGACCTAAACAAACCTCGCCCAATGAACCCGGGCACCCCAAGTAAATCGCCAAACGTAGCGAACAGCTTGGGGCGATCTATGGCAGGAGTGTTGATTATCCAGTATATGGTTCCCGGGTCAGCGGTACCCGTACCCGCCTCTTAAATTCAGAACTGCCTGAAGAAAGTGCCCTGCTTGACAAATTACTTGCCATTGAAATAGTTACGTTTCTTTGGAAAAACATTGATTTTTTTTTTTTTTTTTCAATTATTTCTGGCTTTCACCCTTCAAGGGTGTTCTAGGCCATCATTTATAATAACAGAGAAAGGAAAGGTGAATTTATATATTAATTTTATTTAAATGTGCAAATTTCAGAATTTTATGAAAGATTGGAGTAGAGTTCAGACTTAGAAGAGATGAGATGTTGAATGGAGGAGAGGCAATTTTTGATAACGCTTGATAGAAGAGAGGATATTTATTTAGAGAGGGACAATCAAAAAATATGTGATCTAAAGTTCCCACATCTAGACCACAGAACGTACAATCTGGGGAGTCAAGCACATGAATTTTATAAAGGTGAGAAGGAACGGAACAATGTCCGATTCTCATACGAATAAGTAAGGAAATTTCTTTTTTGGAAAAATGGGGGAATTTTTGAAACCACGGTTTTGATGGGATAGTCCTTTGTATTGAGGCGTAACGGGCACCCTTGGATTGACTAACAATGTTCCAATACTCTGTCCAAACATTGCGGGATCTATCTTTGATGATGGAAAAAATATCAGACAGGGGAATATGGTTTACGAGGGTAACGGTAGGGTTAGACGCTCCTTGTTTTGCCAAGGAATCAGCAATATCGTTACCCACTATGCCAACATGTCCAGGAATCCAAATCAGAGTGACAGTTTTTCCAGAGCTTTGAATGGAGGTTATCAATACTCGAATAAGACATACAAAGTGATCATCAGGATGAAGAAGAGGACTGGTTTTAATTTTTTGGAGGGAACTGAGAGAGTCAGAGAGAACAAGAGAATGTTCAAAATTATTTTTTATTACATATTTGAGAGATTCAATAATCGCAATGCACTCTGCAGAAAATATTGAAAATTGTTTTGAAATTGAATAAAATATTCTTTCATTAGAATTATTGTGGTAAACGTTAATACCAATACCACAGTTAGGAGAGTCCGGAGATTTGGAGCCATCAGTAAATAAAAGAGAAGAGTTGGGCCATTTAGAAGAAATAATGTCATTGAACATATTATTGACAGTACGGGCTGGGAGATTGGAATGACTTTTAAGGATGCCGATCCCTTCTAAAATCGTTGGGGATAGGGTGACGTGACTATATTTTAATTTGTACAATCCTTTGTACAAATTAAAATAAATTTGAAGATCATTTTTGATAATTTGAAGCTCTGAGAGAGAGCGAAAATTTTTACAGATGGAAGGGAGAGGTTTAGTTCGAGCTCTGATTGTAGATGAATGTGAATGTGTTGAGTCGTTGAACAACGAGACTCTGGGAATAACCTGATGACTTTTAGAATTTAAACATTTAAGAACAAATTTGTCAGCAAATAGTTGACGCCTTAAATAAAGAGGAGGATCAGAACATTCTACTTGAAGGGAATTGATGGGCGACGATTGCATCGCGCCAGTTATTATTCGCAATGACTTAGATTGAATTTTGTCTAATTTACCGAGTGCATTTTTGGATGCAGTACTAAAAAGTGGGCAGGCATAGTCGAGATGGCTTCGAATAAGAGCATTGTAGAGCAACTTAATGCAGATAGGATGTGCACCCCACCAAACGCCAGTCAATGATCTGATAATATTTAAATTTTTTTCACATTTAGTAACTATATTATTAATGTGGGAAGACCATTTAAGTTTCCTATCAAATGTTACTCCCAAAAATTTAACTTCGGAAGCATTGGGGATTGGAGAGTTTTTAAATAAAATTTGAACAGGGGGGTTATTATGACGATTTGAGAAGGTGACACACTGACTCTTTTGTACTGAAAGTTCAAGACCATTTAAAGTGAGCCATGTGCAAAGGGCATCCATGGCTTCATTAAGATATTTGACGGCGGATGGAATGATTTTGGATGATAAGAAGAAAGCTATGTCATCTGCGAACTCAACAACTTTTACTTGAGGGGGAATGGTGACATGCATATCGTGTGTGTATATATTATTTATTTATTTATTTATTTATTTATTTATTTCAAAACATACGGCACAACATGTGCCATTTACATAATTATATTTATATATATTATAATACAATAACATAAGAAAGTGACATATAAATGTAAAGTTAAATATAAAAACAAAGGGTAAAAGAAAGGAGTTAAGGTAATGAGTAGTAAATAGAATTATGATGTATAAAATGGAAGTATAAAGTAAAAGTGTAAACTATAAAATATAAAGTATAATGTAAAAGTAAAAAGTTAAGATAAAAAGTTGAAAGGCAGGAAATAATATAAACTATAAGTTACCTTTGTAAATAATATAAAGTACAAGAGTTATAAATATAAAAAAAGTATGACAAGTAAACAGTAAGAAATGCTCTTAGGAGCCAAATATTGAAGATAACCAAAATTTAAAAAAAAATATATAATAAATAAAAGGAAGGTATTACGGAGTATACAAAGCGATATGAAAAATAGGTACCTATGATATGTTTCTAAGCCATAGGTATTAGAGTGCATACTGGTAGGACATAATATTATGGTTACATGATTATACTTATTATTTATTATGTAGTACTAGCAGATAAATTTTGTCTAATGCATCTTTTGTATGATGACAGACTTTCGGAATGATCGATATGAGCAAATTCATTACCTAAAGTGTGTAAACGATGTATTATTGAATTTTGTTCTGCATTACTGAGAGTGTTGTTGCAATAATAAGGTGTTTTGAGTCGAGTTGTTCTACTAGGTACATGATAATTTATTAACGATACCAATTCAGGGGAGTCAAACCAGTTATTGTTTATTTTAAATAAAAAAATAAGATCATTGAGTATTCTTCTATCTTTTAACGATAAGAGTCGCATTTTTTGTAATAGAGAATCATAGTTTATGTCATCCGCGGGAATTCCTAATTTGAAATTAATTGCTCGGAGAAATTTGCGTTGGATTTTTTCAATGGAGTTTGCGTGGCTTTTGTAGAGAGGGTTCCATATGGGGGAATTATATTCCAAATGACTCCTAACCAGAGTTGTATATAGTAATTTAAATGTATGAATGTTTTTGAAATCTTTACATAGTCTTAGAATGAAACCCAGCATTTTCATAGCTTTATTAGTAATGATATCAATGTGGTTGATAAATAGTAGTTTAGTGTCGAAGGTTATTCCGAGGTCCCTTATTACAGGTACTGACATTAAACTGTGATTGTTAAGTGAATAACTGTATTTGATGGGGTTTTTTATTCTAAAGAAACTCATGATTTGACATTTTTTAATGTTGAGTGTAAGTTTGTTAATGGTACACCATTCTGCGAATTTTACAAAATTGGATTGAAGGGACAAGCAGTCGTATATATTTTTAATGATTTTATAAATTTTCATGTCATCAGCAAATAATAATATGTTAACATCAGAGAATATGGAGGTGACATCGTTTATAAATAGTATAAAAAATATTGGACCAAGGTGCGAACCCTGAGGCACACCACTAGTTGCTTCAAATTCGTAAGACAAGTGTTCTTTAATAGAGACAGTTAGTACACGTTTTGATAAATAATTCCTAATCCAGCATAATAATTTACCACTTATTCCTAGTTTAGACAATTTATTTATAAGAATTTTAATGCAAACCTTATCAAAGGCTTTACTAAAATCCGTATAAATTGAGTCAACTTGTTCTCTATTAGCAAGAGCACCTGAGATAAAATTTTCGTACAGTGTAAGGTTAGTTAAAGTAGATCGTCCAGAGATAAAACCATGTTGAAACGATGAGATATTAAATTTTATGCAAGAACATATTTTTCGAAGAATTAACTTTTCAAAAATTTTTGGTATCGACGATTGTATGCATATTGGTCTGTAATTTTCAACTAAAGACTTGTCTCCGCTTTTAAATATTGGAGTGAGAAAGCTATTTTTCCATATTTGCGGGAACTTGCCTGATAAAAGTGATTGATTAAATAGTAGGTACAGTGGGTAAGAGACACTAGCCCCGCAGTTTTTAAGAAATACGGGGGGAATTTTATCTGGCCCTGAGCAAGATTTAGGTTCCAGTCGTTTGATACATACTGCAATTTCTTTAATCTCAATATGTACCTGAGATAGTTGTAAATTTATATCTGACTCGAAGTTTGGAATGTCATCATCAGGGATATCGGTTTCATACACATCCTTAAAAAAGTCTGCAAACAAATTAACAATTTCATTGATTTTACAGGAAGTTTTCAGTTTGTAGTGCATAGTTTCAGGTATGCCAAGGTTATTATTATTTTGGGATTTACAATAGTTAAAAAAATGTTTTACATTGTTAACAATCGAAAATTCAACATTCTTAATATAATTATTATAACAAATGTTTGATAATTTATTACAATCTTTTCGAAACTTGCTGAAAATTGTAAAATCAGAAAGACTTTTTGTTTCTTTGTATATTTTATGGGCTTTTTTCTTCTCAATTACTAAGTTAATGAGGTCCTTGCTAAACCAGTTAGGGAAATTTGAAGATAATTTATAACTAATCGGAACAAATTTTTCTATGGCTTTATATAGGTGATCATAAAAGACTTTAATATTTTCATCAAGGTTTCCTCCTTCTAATATAGACCAGTCAGTGTTATGTAGATAATCGCATATTGCGACATAATTGGCTTTATTAAAGTTGAGAAATTGAGTCTGGTTTTTAATTTGGCATTTTATAGGGTTACATAGTATAGTAATGTCTAGAGGTGGGTGATGAGAATCAGGGGTAAGAACTGAGTCGAGTGACTTACCAACCGCAGTTGCCATGTCGGTACAAAGAACAAGATCTAGTAATCTATTATTGTCATTTTTTACATTGTTTAATTGAACTAGGTTAAGGAAATCGCAAAATTCAACTATTTCTTTTTCTGTTTCAGATAAGCTTGCGTTTTGTGATACTGTAGAATTGTCACGGGTGCCCCAATTAATTTTTGGTAAATTGTAGTCACCGATGATAGTGATTTTACTGTTTGGAAATTTGTACGACAGTTGTTCAATATCCTCAAAATGACTCTTGTATACACTTATATCCGATGAAGGTGGAATATAAACACTGCCTATGATATTTTTTTGATTTTTACCGTTTAGTAAGATGTAAACTTGCTCCACATTACAATTTTTGGTTTTCAGAAGTTTTGAAGGATGTGCCTTGTTGACAGCTATCATGACACCACCGCCTCTAGATTTAGAGCTGGTATGTTGACTTCTGTCAGACCGGTAAATATGATGGTGGGGTAGACCAAGCTCAGCAGAGTTAATTGATGGTTCCAGCCAGGTTTCCGTTAGAATGAGAATATCATGTTGCAGTGTCGGGGCATGTATTTTGAATTCCTTAAGTTTAGTTTTCATGCCTCTGACATTTTGATAATAGCACTTCAATTTGTTTTGGTTGTGTCGTTTTTTGGAATAGTTGTAACAATAGTTGGTTTGGAGTTTATGTACTTTATAGTAAGGTTTGGTTCACCATTCTCTTGACGGTACAATAATTGCTTTCTCAGCTCCACCAATTGGTTACGTTGGAGGATAGTTAAGTCATTACTGGCCTTGATGCCGTCTTTAAATTTTATGCTATTACGTAGGAGAGTTCTCGGTGCGATATTGTCAGAAAATTCCACTTTAATTGGACGATTTTTGTTAGCAATTTTTTTGGCACCCAGTCGGAATATTTTGACGTCGATTAGATTTAATGACGGGTCAATGGTTTTTATAGCCGAAGAAATTTTCTCTCTATCTTCAGTAATGATGACAGCCTTTTCATCTGACAAGCTCTCAGGAACGTTATACAATATGACGTTTTTGGATCTGATTGCCCTCTCTTCCATCTCGGTAACAATATCACACATATTTATGTCCTTCGGATTAGTCCCGATTGGCGTCATGAGTTGCGTATTATTTTTCATTGAATTCAATTCGCCTTGCATTACTCCAAAATCAACTACCAATTCACCAATGGTAGCCATTAGTTCGGTAGTTTTTGGTATTATTTTTACGATATTTTCTTTCGAAAATTTATTGTTTGGATCATGAACAATTGAGATCAATCCACTGATTATGGCATTTACTTTGGTAATGTACTGTGAAGCTTTGTCACTTAGAGCCATTTTTAAAAAAAAAATTTTTTTTTTTTTTTTTTACTTCGATTAAAACAGTTGTATACCCCTGGATTTTTGGTACGGCGTGTAAGTACTGTCGCCGGCTGCGGTGTAGGTGCGGGCGCGGGGGGGGGGCTTATAAGAACTGTCACTTGATTGCACTAATCGTTCTTTTATACACTTTAAATGCACTATATACTGTTCTTATGATTCGTATACTTTAAGCCAGTTTTAATTTAATATAATTTAGTGAAACACTTTGATTTTAATACTTTTTGCGATTGCTTAAGATGATTTTATTGGGATAAAAATAATGCGTGTACACTCTTCGTATTGTTATTGTTGTAATGTTTATACAGTAAGGGGGATAATACATCGCCTTGGGGTAAACCCTTCCAAATTGACCTACTCTGAGGAGTAACATCTGGTAGCTCAATGAAAATTTTCCTATCGAGAAAAAGATTAATAATAGATTGGACAAACATGAGGGGTAAGCCAAGGCCTAAAAGTTTTTTTTTAAGAATTGGAATGGAAACATTGTCAAAGGCGCCTTCTATGTCTATAAAGACTGCAAGACATACTTCTTTGTTAGAAATGGATAAATTAATATCAGTGCTGATGATGGCAAGGTTATCTTGTGTAGATTTCTTTTTCCTAAATCCAAATTGGGATGGAGAGAGAAGATGATTACTCTCGACAAAAAATTCTAACCGGTTTTTAATTAATTTTTCATAAATTTTATTAAGGGTGGATGAAAGAGCAATTGGCCTATAGTTGGATCCAGAATTGGGTGATTTGTTTAATTTTAGAATTGGGATGATTATTTGAGAACTCCAGTCATCAGGTATTATGCCAGTCTGGAAGATTTTATTTAAGATGCTCAAAAAGTGATTTAGAACATTATCATTACTATTTTTGATAATGCTATAAGGTATACCATCTCTGCCTGGAGATGAGTCCTTGACTGTTGATAAACAATTTTTTAATTCAATTAAAGTGAATGGAGAGTCTAGCCAATGATCAGACATAGGAGTGTTGTGGATTGGAGTTATTTCATCTAAGTTAGGTACAGAAGGGGGGGCAATTTTGTCCAAGAACTCGTCTATCCATTTAGAATGAGAAGCTCGAGGAGATGTTGGACTGAAGGAGGATCGAAATCTTCGAATCATAGACCAAACTTCCGAAATTGGAGTGTTCGGAGATACTGAACTGCAGAAGTTGTACCACCCGGATCTTTTTTTTGACCTCAATACCCTTTTGGCATTGGCTTCGGCATTTTTGTATATGAGATAGTTCTCCATAGTCATATTGTGACGATAGGAAAGAGATTTAGCTTTCCGAATTCTCACTACTTTGGAACATTCCTCATCCCACCAGGGAGTCGGAGGGAGTTTTTTGAGAGATTTGGTTTTAGGGGGAGGAGTTGATTTATTGATTGCAGTTACGAGCATTGATTTGAAGTTATCGTAGTCATCTTTGACAAATAATGTATCGGTATAGGATAAATTTTGTATAAACTTATCCATATGTGAGTTAAATTCGTCCCATTTGGTGAGTTTTGTTTTAATCTTTGACGAAATATGGGACTTGTCTGAATGGAAAGAAGTTTGATAAGTGATGGTGATCGGGAAATGATCACTGGAGCAAGGGTCGGGGGACACCACCCACGAGGAGAGAGGTGCCAGATTAGTAGAGCATATGGAGAGATCCACTGCACTGGGGTTTGTGTTGGGGCGAGAGATTCTAGTAGGAGATCCGTCATTCAAAAGAAAAAGGTTGGATTCATCTAGGAAATCCATCACACTTCGACCGTCTCGATCACAGAAAGCAGAACCCCAGACGGGGGAATGGGCATTAAAATCACCCAATAAAAAGAAAGGAGGGCTTAGTTGACGGACAATTTGCAACCACGCTTGTTTATTGAAGTGCGATGTTGGGGGAAGATAGATAGAAACAAAGGAAGTGTCCTTTATTTTAGCTGCAACCATTTGAAAGTCAGCATTGGGGGGTTTGATATTATTTATTGGGAAAAACGGAAGGGATTTTTTAATAAAAAGGGCAGCACCACCGCCCGTACCTTCCGGGCGATCATCGCGGAGACAGGAGTACCCTCCCACATTAAAGTGGGTGGATGGAGTAAACCATGTCTCCGAGATAGCAGCCACAGAAACAAGGTTTGAATTTAATAGGTTAAGAAGGTTCGATTTGTTAGAAATAGCACTGCGGCTATTCCACTGAAGAATTCTGACATCTTGAAGAGCCATTTTGAATAAATGATTTTAATGTGGAAATAATAGAAGCAGCGTTGGACGGT
This sequence comes from Limnephilus rhombicus, assembly GCA_929108145.2. NCBI lineage: Eukaryota > Metazoa > Arthropoda > Insecta > Trichoptera > Limnephilidae > Limnephilus > Limnephilus rhombicus. The sequence continues at coordinate 50,338,537 of OV815280.1, read as the reverse complement.
AGATTAGTTTGAGAAGAAATTAGGTCAATTAGAAGCATAATAAGAGTTTGAATAAATGAAGAATTATCTTGGGAAAATTGTTCAGAAAGCTTTTGATGGTTTCTTGAGGATGAATTATAATTGTTTGCGCACCCATTTGTGGCATTTGAAAGAGGTGAACCATTGGGATTTAAGAGAAGTGAGTTGTGTTGTTGCTGATCGTATCCAGGAGCCGGTTTAGAGATAGGGTTTTTGTATGTGAATTTAGTTGAACGAGAAGATGTTGAGGAGGAGGCGAGTGGGTTGGATGAAGAGTTACTGGATAAAACCTCAGCAAATGATTTTTTGACAGGCGGGAATAGTTTAGAAGCCTGCAGAAAAGACAAGTTCTCAGAGGCCATAGAAATTTTTATATTTTTTTGGCGAGATTGTTCCGGACAAGAAGAGTTAATGGCGGAATGAGCACCTGAGCAGTTAAAACATTTAGGTGAAGAGAGAGAAGAACATTTGTCAGCCGTGTGGTTTTCTCCACATTTGAAACATCTGGGAGGGGATCTGCATGCAGCTTTGGTATGACCAAAACGACAGCAATTGTAACATTGAGTGGTGGGATAAGTATACATTTCAACTGGTAAGGAGTTGAAAAATAAATAAATATGGGAAGGAAGAGATTGTCCTTCAAATGTGATGACGACAGATTGGGAGGGCTTCCAGGAAACGATGCCCTCAGAAGAGTCCTTATAATTTAGCCTCCTGGCTTTTATGGGATTGCCGATATGTTGGGGGGTTGAAAGTGAAGACAGGATTTCTGGAATGGACAGATCGGTCGAGATACCTCTGACGAGGCCCATACGAGTGACATTGAAAGTTGGGATGTACGCCTTGAATTTAGAATTTGATGAAATAAATATGTTTTTGATAAAGTTGTTGGCGGCTGAACCTGAGAGGAATTCAACAGAGATTCGGAAGCGACCCTCAGCTTTTACACCTCCAGGCTTAATCGAAAGGTTCTTGCTATTTGATAGAAATTTACCAAATTCAAGAGGGTGGATAGTTTTACCTTGCTCAGTTTTTTGAGCGTACACAATGAACGGGCCACAGGAATGAGGAGAATAAAAGTTTGTAGGAGGAGGTTGAGGAAGAGCAGGTGAAGACTGAGAAGAAGAAGGAGAGTCATGTTTTATTGAGGAAGAGGGACTAAACTTCCTTTTTTTTGTGGTAGTCAGAATAACAGATTCACTGTCTGAAATTACTACATTTTCACCATCTGGGAGGTCAGGGGGAGGATCTGGGGGCTTTTTAGGGTGTCCAGGGGGGTCCTCCTCCATTGTTCACAAAATTACAAAAGAAAAAATGTATGGAAAGTGACAGAAATAAAAAAGGTTATAAATATCTGGAAATCAGCGACGAAAAGTGACTCCTGGAAGATCAGAGGGGAGAAGAATCCTCAAGGAACAACACACTACACTTTTATTGACCAGAAAACATAAAAATATTAGTTAAAATAATAAAAAAAGATTATTTTTTCCTAGGCGAAAACAAAATAACTGTGACAGCCAGATGTTCAAAATTAGAATCACATTGATTTATTATATAGTAGAAAAATTTTAAAATAAATTTTACCCGAGGTCTACTATTCAATCAACTATTTGTTGCAATGAAGTAATATTTAATAACGAATTAAAATGTTTGCGAAATTGTTTTTAAATCTACCAGTTACGGTAGGTACAAAACTAATTATTATTTTTTTACCATTTTTACATTAAATCCACACAGGAGGCCCTGAGGAAAATAATATCCCTCAGGGCCTATGTCATCTGGGATGCGGTGTGGTCTTTTCGAGGAGAGGAAGGAATGAACATTGGTCTTGAAGAGACCCATGTTGTAGGAAGGAGGAAACACAGAGGCCGGCAAATCATTCTACAGCCGAGCTGTTGAACACAAGAACAAGTCGAAGAAACGACCCGTTCTCGTGTGACAAATGACAACCGTGTACAAATGTTGGACACGCGTTTGGCGTGTTTCCCGACTATGCAGCGGTGCCAAAGGGATCAATGACGCTAGTTCCTCGCAGCATCTTCCATTGTAATACCGGTAGAACAAGGATAATATTCCCACCCGACGCCTGTGCTCTAAAGATTGCAATCCGTTTGTTAAGTTAGGAGAATTTGTTAAACGAACCACCCGTTTCTGCACAAAGTCGAGGGTATTTTTCAGGTATTTTGGGGCTCCAGACCAGAGGTGGCTGCCAAATTTAACCGAGGGGCGCACTTGTGTTTTGTACAGGGTTAGCAGTTGTGTAATATTAAAGTATCTGCGGGCCCTGTACAGTACGCCAGGTTTTTGGGAGGCTAACTTTACTCTGGTTTCGATGGAGCCCCCATACCTGAGCTGGTCACTTAGGGTTTTTTTTTATTTATTTATTTATCTATAATAAAATATATTTACAATGGTTTTATTTGTATGCCTGTCTCACTAGGGTATACCTGTGTCGAGACAGGCGTACAGGTATATAAATGAATATAGTAGTTACAAGGATATTTCAGGTAAAATACATATTATGAATAGAATTAGAACAGAAGGGTGATTGGAAGGGTGGTAAATCTTTTAAAGAGAGTTATTTTATAAATGTTGGAGATGGAGTAATGAAATAAATTCTGCCTAATCTATTTATAGGTTAAATTTGACAGGATTCCATTATTTTCATTTGTTTTATATGGGTTAGGTTGTATGTGAATAGTTATTTCTGTCTATGTGTGATTTATTTTACAGATATTTGTGATAGTGTGGCGTCCAATATTTATAATCCATTTTTTAATATCTTGTTTGAATTTTGTAAAGGAGTCACTTTGTCTGATCGTAGTTGGTAGTGTATTGTATAGTTTGCAAGCTATGTATTTAGAGTGTAAAGACACTCTAAAAACTTTTTTTACATATTTTTAAAACTTTTTTAAAAATTTTAAAAATTTTATTTTACTTTTTTTAAACACTCTAAAAACTTTTTTCAAAACCACCTTCGGGCAAAGGCCCGAAGGTGGTTTTGAAAAAAGGAGTTTGGAGAAGTTCGTTGTTTTTGGCTCGGGTATTGTGTATTGTTTGTGTAGCTTTGTATGGTGTTTTGTTGTTTTTGTGTAAATTAAGTAATATGGATCTTGAGTATAGTTGTTTTATGTCCATAACGTTGAAGGAATTGAAGATGGTATCAGTGCTGGTAGTAAGCGACATTTTAAGAATTATTTTTATGATTAGTTTTTGTGCTTTCATAATGGGATCAAGGGCATTGGAATATGCATTACCCCAGGCTAGAATTCCGTATTCGATGTGAGATTGGCACAATGAGTAATATACTGTTTTTAAAAGTTTTAGGTTAAGGAAATTGCGTGTTTGTTTAAAAAAATATATAGATTTTCCGATTTTGTTTGTAGTATTATGTATATGTTGCTTCCAATTCAGGTGTGTATCGAAGGTTACTCCTAAATATTTGATAATGTTTACTTGCTCTAGGCATGGGCAGTCACAGTTTCGGTTTAGAGATGAATTTTTACATTTGTGTATTCTTAATGTCGGGGCTGGGTTTGACTTTGGGATATTGGTGAGACTAGACAGTAAGTATTTGGTTTTCTGTACATTTAGAGTTAATATGTTCGAGTCAAGCCAATATTTTACCTGTTGAATTCCTTCCTCCGCTTTGGAATATGCGGTAAGCCAATCTTTTGCTTGGAAGAGTAGGACAGTGTCATCGGCGAAACTGACAATAGTGGCATCGATATCTAGGTTGCATAACTCGTTAATATATATTAGGAAGAGCGTTGGACCTATAACACTGCCTTGAGGGACCCCGTAACTAATGGGCAAATTCTGGCTCTTTGTGGTATTGAGTTTAACGCATTGGGATCTGTCAGATAAGAAGCTGGAGAGGAGGTCTAATTCTTTGTTCCTAATACCTATATTAAACATTTTGTGTTTTAGTTTGCTGTGTGAGATTGTATCAAATGCTTTACATAGGTCGAGAAATACCGATAGACATTTCAAGCCCTTATCCAGGTGGCCAGAAATATGGTCAGTGACCGTGGCTACAGCATCATTGGTGCTTTTATGTTTTCTGAATCCAAATTGCCGCGGCGATATTAAGTTATTGGTTTCCAGATATTCCATGAGACTATTATTGACGATCTTTTCGAATACTTTTGAGAGGGAATTTAGCAACGTAATAGGACGATAATTACTAATATCAAGTTTGGAGCCAGTTTTAAAAATAGGGATAATGAGACCTTGTTTTAGAATGGTGGGAAATAGCCCTTGGCGGATGCTAATATTAAGTAGATGCGTTAATGGTTGAAGTATACCAGGGGCAATTTTTTTAAGAACATTGTTAGATATTTCATCAATGCCGGTTGATGAAGAGTTTTTGAGCGAGTTTATTACTATAGAAACTTCTTTCTCTGTAATCGTTTTAAGAACAAAGCGGGTTGGGAAATCATCATTGTTTCAGTGTTCTGCAACATAATTTAGTGCACTACGTTTATTTATTAATAATCACTGCAAAATCAACCTAAATATTCAACATTACTATCAAAATTTGTAAATCAATTTGTTCAATAATCATTTGTGTGCAGTGTTCCCTACGTCTCGCTCTAACAAGTGACAGGATAAGGTAGTGACATATCTCTCCCTCGCACTTACTGAATAACACTTGTGAACGCTCCCACTACCAACTATTCCTAATTACCTGTAAATTGCGAGCAGGGTTGTCACTCATATTATTTTCTTAAAAAAAAAAAAAAATCTCACTTTCAAAATGAATAATAATGAAGCAATTGCTTTCTTAAACAAAGCTAAGGAGGAGATTAATAGCATCCACAATGCCATTGTTCCAAATTGATAGGGGTCCTTTTAAATAAAATAATTATCCTTGCAAAAAACTTCACTGTTTATTTCACTTGGACATGTTATAAATGTATTATAATACGGTGTCAATACACCGGGCCAAACACTGGCAGTTGTTTACTGTTAAAACTTGCGTTGGGAAGAAGCAATAATAATGGGATGCTAGCACTTTTATAACATAAAAACCTGCACACATTTAAAGAATCTACGATTATACATTTTGACATTCGAAAGCATCTACAAAAAAAATGGCTTCCTCCATAGTATGTACTTGGTAGTTAAAACAGGCTGCGAACACTCAGCGTCCAGCCAAGCCTCGCACCATTCGAAATATCAACGTCTGGGAGCTTGCTCAAGCAACCCATAGGTGCTGGTAGTATCTCAATTTTTAACATAGCTTCCGCCTCGGGGTTACTAAATCGCCCATACCGATTTAGGAACCCTTCAAGAAAACATAACAAAAACAGGGGAAGACAATCAAGGCAAAAGCAAAAAACACAAATCCTAACTCTAAATACCGTACAAATACTAACAAATAATTTTACCTATTATAAATTAGCAGCCAAAACTAAATGATCCTGCACTGCTTATTATACTATTATTTAAAAATGTACATTCACAAGTTGAATTTTAAGGTGATTAACCTAAACTAATTATATAAACTTAAATTAACCAAAAAAAAAATTTTTTTTACATATTTAAATAATAACTTAACACAAAATACTATTATAATAGAACACAACCCAACACAAAATAATATTATAATAAAACCCAACCCAACACAACACAATTGTCTTTTTTTTCAAGTCCATTGGTTAGGATCTTCTCCGGGTGCAGTCCACGATATAAGCACCACAGCGCGGGGTGCAATCAATCATCAATTTATAGGTTGTCATGTTGTTCCTGGGATTGGTATCTTTAAAGGGTCTTTTTTTAAATATTTTCACCCTAAAAAGTTTCATCATGGTCGTCCGGGGTGTCCGGACTGACGGAAGGGTCCGGGGCGTCCGTCACAGGTTCAGCTTCCGGGTCCAGAGGCATTAGACATATCTTTGTGATAGGCCTGACAAAGATTCCTTGAGGGGTTTTCAGGGTAACCACTCGCACTACACCATCCGCGCCGGGATGTGTAGATATAACTCGCGCCATTTTCCATAATGGTGGAGGTAAATTATCTTCCTTCAGAATAACCAGATCATCCTTTTGCAGTGCCCGTTGATTACTGGTTTGCCATTTCGTCCTTTTTTGTAGCTCCATCAAGTACTCTCGCTTCCATCTATACCAAAAGGATAACATTAGCGCATGGATTCTCTGATATTGGGTCAGCCTGTTGTCTGGTATGGCTCGGACATCTCTCTCCGGAATGATAGAGGATTTAGTGCCTATGAGGAAATGGTTTGGGGTGAGGGGTTGGTAATCGTGGATGTCATCAGACAAGGAAGTCAATGGACGGGAATTTAGACAGGCCTCAATCTGACAAATTAAGGTATACAAAAGTTCAAAGGTTAAAGCAGAATTACTAGTGACTCTATACAAATGAAACTTTGCTGACTTGACCGCAGCTTCCCACAGCCCTCCCTGACTAGGGGCTCGAGGGGTTATGAACCTCCACTCAATACCTCTGTTAGCTAAATAATTTTGAATCTTGTCGTTGTTCTCTCTCAAACTGGTATACAGCTCCTTGAGCCTATTACTGGCCCCCCGAAAGTTGCTAGCGTTATCGGAAAAGATCTTATCAGGTTCTCCCCTACGGGATATAAATCTCTTTAAACTGTTCAAAAAAGCATTGCTAGATAAATCCGAAACTAATTCCAAATGAACCGCCTTTGTGGAAAAACAAACAAAAATACATAAATACGATTTCACGAGTGGAGCTCTCCTCAGTGGCCCACTTTTGGTTGGAATCGGTCCAGCAAAATCGACTCCCGTGATAGCAAAAGGTCGGCTCGGTGTGATTCTTTCGCTCGGTAAGCTTCCCATGATCTGGTTACCAATACGAGGATTACACCTAAAACACACAATACACTTATGTAATATCTTTTTAACAGTATTTTTCCCAAAAATAGGCCAAAACCTTAATCTTATTTCAGCTAATAGCGCTTGAGGTCCTGCGTGTAAGTTTACATAATGATAGTGACGTATAATCAATTCGGTTAGCTTATGTTTAGCTGGCAATATAATTGGATGTCTTTGTTGGTACGATAGGTGTGTAGCTAAACTTAATCTACCGCCCACATATATAAGACCATCACATAAAAAGGGATGAAGAGATTTTAAGTTACTATTTTTGTTGACATTTCCCTGGTTTTTTAATGTCTTCAACTCCTTTTGAAAGGCATGTGCCTGAGCTGATTTCAGTAGACAATTCAAACTTGCTTCTAGTTCAGCTACACTTAAATTACCTGAAATTTTACTTTTAATATTTCTGCAGTTATTCACAAACCGCAGTACATATGCTGTAACCCTTTTCAATTTGATAAATGAGGAAAATTTTCCAAATATTTCCCATTCTTGAATATCAGTAGATAAAAGAATATTTTTACTCTTGAGCTCCGGAGGGTTTGAACAGGAAATGTTCGATATAGGCCAATCGTTGACTCCGTCGGTCAACCAATTTGGTCCATTCCACCATATTGTAGAATTTATCAGTTTATCCACAGTAGCTCCTCTGGAAAGTATATCCGCTGCATTGTCGGATGATGATACGTGTCTCCATTGATCTGGATCACTCAGTTCTTGTATTTCGGCTACTCGATTGGCCACGAAAGTGCTCCAACGAGTAGGTTGACCTTTCAGCCAACACAGCGCTATCGTAGAGTCACACCAATAATATGTGTTGATCTTCATTATATTTAATGCTTGTTTTATAGTTTTCATTAATTTTGCCAGTAGTACAGCACTACATAGCTCCAACTTAGGCAGTGAAATAGACTTCAATGGTGCTACCCTTGATTTGGATGTTATTAAGTGTGAATGCCACTTACCGCTGTGGTCCATTGACACCATATAGATACAGGCTCCGAAAGCCTTCTCAGACGAATCGCAAAAACCGTGTAGCTGTAGCTCTTTTGCTTGCTTGCAAATAATTTTTCTTGGTATTTTCAACACATTTAGCTGAATTAAATCTTGCAGGTAGGTCCTCCAGGGTGCTAATATTTCATTAGGTAACTGATCATCCCATGCTGCTTTGGACTGCCACAGCCTTTGCATTATCAATTTGGCTATGACTATTATCGGCCCTAGGAGTCCCAATGGATCGAAGGTTGATGCGATGCAAGACAATATCTCTCGTTTGCTCTCGGTTGGACCTGATGGCTTCATTATTACATAAGAAAAGTAATCAGATTCATTGTTCCATGTTAATCCTAATATTTTCTCAGTCTTTGGATTGTCAGTAATAATTTTGTCGGAATCGCCTGAATCGGCACACTTAGCTTGGCCCGACTCGGCTGACAATTCCAACGCATTGGACCTCCACTTCCTCAATGTCATCCCCGCAGATGACAAGATGCTGATTAATTCTTCTTTTAACTTTTTACAGGATTCCAGCTCATCTGCTCCCGTTAACAAGTCATCCATATAGAAGTCATTTTCTATGACCTGACTAGTTCTAGGAAAAATTAAATTATTATCCATACCAATTTGCTTTAAGCATCTTGTGGCTAAGAAGGAGGAAGGTGCCAGTCCATAAGTCACAGTCTTCAGACGATAATGCTTGAGCACATCCTGTGGCGACTCGCGCCATACTATCTTCTGTAGGTCCAGGTCATCTTCACACATGTTAATCTGGCGGTACATCTTCTCGATGTCGGCAGTCATGACTATTTGATGTTTCCTGAAATGCAATAGTTGGTTATATAGATCCTTTTGTATAACAGGTCCTGTCATCAAGGCTTCATTGAGGGAAATTCCATTTGAGGTTTTGGCGGAGCCGTCAAAAACGACTCTCACTTTAGTAGTAGTGCTGGATTCTTTCACTACAGCGTGATGCGGTAAAAAATAGGAGTCACGATCCCCTTTTGACTGGTCACACATCTCCATGTGTCCCAATTCTTCATATTCACGCATGAATTTTACATATTCTGTCTTTAACTCGGGATGTGACACAAATTTTCTTTCTATATTTTTAAATCTTTTTTCGGCAGTGAGCAATGAGTTTCCCAACTGATCAATGCATGCCCGACGCGGTAAACTTACTACATATCTACCGTCATCTTCTCTAGTATGAGTACTTACAAAACTGGCTTCGCAAGCCTTTTCTTCTTGAGTTTGAATTTTAGTGGAATTAATCTCTTCCAATTTCCAAAATTTTTCTATTTGATGACTCAACTTATTTATAGATAAACTGCAAAAATCTGATACAGGCCTTTGTTTGGGGTACACGTTGATAGGACCGGACACAATCCATCCCAGTTGCGTACGTTGAAGCGTTGGTCCTGACTCGAGTTTCAATCTATCGTTGTTTAGCATCTCCCAGAAGCTCTCCGCGCCCAACAGGATGTCGATGGGTGCAGCTATATTGAAGTTCGGGTCTGCCAGCTCCAGTCCTGGTGGTATTTTGAACTCTTTTTTCGCCATTGTCACTTGTGGTAAATTGGTTGTAATTTCCTGTAAAATCAGACATGATATTTCGCGTTTATAATCCGTATTAAGCGAAGTCATCTCCACTGAAATTCTCTTTTTTATGTGTGTGATATTATTATGGATCCCAGACACGGGTTTGTTTATCCATTCACATGGTAAATTTAATTTAATAGCAAATTCAGCTCTCATAAAATTACTCTGCGCACCAGAGTCAATCAGGGCGCGAGCTTTAAACATTTTATTGTTGGCCCCCACAATTCCTATGTAGGCGGTTGACAATAATATTATTTTTTCTGCCTTTTCCGATGCAGAAAAATTCGACACTATAACCTCGTTATTAGCGTCCATATTTGAGGTCTCCGGCGGAGGTACCTCCTTGTGTAATAGAGTATTGTGGCTATACTTGCCACAAATTTTGCAGGTTAGGTTTGTCTTGCAACTCTGTGCCTGATGACCCAACCTCAAACATTTAAAACACGCCCGGATTGATTTCGTAGCATCAATCCTATCCTGTAATTTTAATTTTAGAAATTTTTTGCAAAAATAAATTTGATGACCTTTATCATTACAATAAATGCAGTTGTTTGCCTTTATTGCCAAGAATACCGATGAATCTTTTTTGTTATTATTGTTGCCTATTTGAATTTTATGTAGGTTAGAAGATTTTTTCTCTGAAGCATTCATAAGCTCCAATACTTGTGCCCTAGCAGATAAACATTTTATGAATTCCTTTAATGTAGGTAATTCACCTTGCAATGTATATTGTTCCCAATTTCTCCGGGTAGCTATATCCAATTTATTTGAAATTATGTAAATAATCAAAGGATCCCAATGATCTACTTTAACTCCGATGTTTTGTAACGCTTTCAAATTGACATTAGTTTCATCAATTAAATACCTTAATGCTACAGGCTCTTCATGTTTCATATCCTTTAATTGAAATAGAGTTTGGATATGTTTATGTACGGTAGCCCTGAGATTCGCAAATCTGTCGTGCAACAATTCCCAAGCCGATAGGTAATTTAATTCCGAAACTTCTAGATTACTAATTATTTTCAATGCGTTCCCTTTCAGCGCAGATTGTAAGTAAAAGAATTTTTGGACGTTGCTCAAGGAACTGTTATTATGAACCAAAGTTTTAAAGGTTTCAACGAAATTTACCCAATCTTTTTGATTCCCATCGAATTCTCTCAATTGGAGAGTTGGGAGTTTGATGTCGACTCTACCCTCGTTAATTGAGTCCATCGCCCCTTTAGCAGTAGCAAGGACTGAAAAATATTGATTTTCAAACGTCTCGCGCTGAATAGAATTTTCCAGTTCCTCATCCGATAAAATTTCAATTTCGTCCTGTATAGATTCGAATTGATCTAACAATGGCTTTATTCGGTCGTACCTCAGTTTAATTTCAATCGCGGACAAGGAGTTTATAGAATCCGCGAAACGCGTCAATTTCCCCTTAATCACGCCTCTCTTGGCTATTAAAGATTTGATCTTATCCATTTTGTGTACAAATACCTTTTCGTAGCTTAATCCCTGATAAAATGTGTTCCGACAATGCGTATTTATTTATTTGAGAAGCTACCCGCCTGAAAGACAACAACGACAATATTCCTGGCAATTATTAATTGAGAACCTAATGTTCAATCATTAATTGAGAATCATGAATTGCATAAAATCTTTACGTGGGTAGTGATTTTATTTTTTACAATACAATATTTATGGGATTAATCTTGTTAAAAAACTACGAATGAGTTCTGTATGGATGTTAAAGAATGGGTATGGGTGGGAAGGCACTAAAAACTTATCTCATTTCCGATGTGAATCCAGTCTTCCTTTGTTCATCTTTGTGATTCCGGTAATTGTAATATTGGTCATCTGTATTAATTGGCAGCTGGTTCTTGTTTTTTTATATTATTGCAGTCCTCTGATTGCAATCCGGATCGTAAGGCCCATGTTCCAAATTGATAGGGGTCCTTTTAAATAAAATAATTATCCTTGCAAAAAACTTCACTATTTATTTCACTTGGACATGTTATAAATGTATTATAATACGGTGTCAATACACCGGGCCAAACACTGGCAGTTGTTTACTGTTAAAACTTGCGTTGGGAAGAAGCAATAATAATGGGATGCTAGCACTTTTATAACATAAAAACCTGCACACATTTAAAGAATCTACGATTATACATTTTGACATTCGAAAGCATCTACAAAAAAATGGCTTCCTCCATAGTATGTACTTGGTAGTTAAAACAGGCTGCGAACACTCAGCGTCCAGCCAAGCCTCGCACCATTCGAAATATCAACGTCTGGGAGCTTGCTCAAGCAACCCATAGGTGCTGGTAGTATCTCAATTTTTAACAGCCATTACCGATCCTGCTTTGAAAATAACCAAAGACCAAATGGCAAAAATACTTAGTAAACTTTCTAATCTCTCTGGAACTATGCAAGACCTAGGAGTAACTGTTGGAGTTCTTGAAGGAAAAGTTATGACATTCGAAAAAATCATCGAAAAGAAAGTATTACCACAGGAAACAACACCAATTTGTGACGTGCTCGCTGAGATAGAGGAACGCAAGACCCGCTCGAAGAACGTCATTTTACTCAACGTCCCCGAGTGTAATTCGAACTGTGAGCCACTTGTGAGCGTCTTGGAGGATGGAAAAAAGGTATTAGCAGCTATTAGTGAAATTAATAGCGAGTTCAATCTAGAAGATGTGAAAATTTACAGGCTTGGAAGTAAAATTCCAAACAAAACCAGGCCAATTAAATTAGAATTTGATGAAGTCAAACAGGCAAAACTTATACTCTTTAACAAAACTACTCTGTCCAATGGAATTATAATCAAACCTGACAGAACTCTACAACAAAGACAACATTTAACTGACCTCTGGAAGGAATTAGAAGAGAGGAAAGAAAAGGGTGAAGTCGATTTACGAATCAAACATTTCAATGGAATTCCCAAAATCATCAAAACTCAAGCAAAAAACTGAAAAACAAACAGAACAGATTTTCTAGACTTACAGGATATTATCAAAATGTACGGGGAATGCGTACGAAATTGCACCAACTTAAAACTAACTCCCCAATATTCTCACACGACATTCTGTTTTTAACTGAAACATGGTTAAATGCTGATATCAGCTCGTCAGAATTAGGCCTACATCACTATACTACATATCGTTCTGATCGAAATTCTATTACAAGCAAAAAGTCTAACGGAGGAGGTGTGATGCTGTGCGTATCCAAGAATATATCATCTACTAAATTACCGGTTAAACACAAAAGTGTTGAACAAATTTTTGTATTGCTCAATATACCCAATGGAAAAATTATTATCGGCTGTGTCTATATCCCACCTGCATCGGATTTGCAAACATATAAAAATCACAATGAGGACATAGAAGTACTCAAATTCAAATATCCTAAAGCAAAATTTATTATTGCCGGTGATTATAACCTTCCTAACTGGACCAGCCAAGATGACAATGGACCTGCTACAAACCAAGCCGAATTTCAGTGTGCTAAATGCAGTGAAATTCGTGATATGTCTTTATTCTTGGGACTAACTCAATCAAACAAGATTTTCAACTTTAACAATCGAATGTTGGATTTAGTGTTTTCAAGTGATTCGAAAATAGTAGTTGAGCTATCCGACGAATTATTATTACCGTTAGATCAACACCACCCACCATTGGACATTATCATAACAAATTTGCCTTTAACATCTTCAAAAAAAACAAGTGCCCCATCGTATAACTTTTCCAAAGCTGAATACCATCATATTACTGAGTACCTTATCCAAACAGATTGGTCCTTTTTAGATGAGGATCATCATATAAATGATCAATTAGAACACTTTTACACGATTTTAAATACCTCTATAGAACAATTTGTTCCCAGGGTTAGCTTCACATCATATAATTATCCGAAATGGTTTTCAAGGGAATTAACTAATTTAATTAATACAAAAAAAATGTATCCACAGAAAATATAAACATACCAGAAATCCTAACGATTATATAACATTTACTAAACTACGAAAACAATGTAAAGAATTATCAATAAAATGCTATAATAACTATGTTAACGTAATAGAAAATGAGGTACGTCGTCACTATGTGAAAAAATTCTGGAATTTTACTAAATCTCAGCGAAACGACAACTGTGGACATCCTAATAGCATGTATTTTAAAGGAAAATGTGCCGACAGTATCGAAGGTATAGTTAATCTCTTTGCTGACTCATTTAAAAGTGTTTACGACAAAGATATTCCCGTCAATGCAGTCTCCAGTGCTTCAGTGGAAGAGTCATTAAACCTAAGTCAATGTTTCATAAAATTAGAATCTATAGAAAGGGGCATAAATGCATTAGATAGTAATAAATCTGCTGGACCGGATGGTATTCCTCCCATATTTTTAATAACTTGCATTGATAGTTTGATATATCCCTTACACAAACTTTTTAACAAATCCTTAGCATCTGGCTGTTTTCCGGCTCTGTGGAAAAAGAGTTATTTAACGCCTATTCATAAAAAAGGTGACAAAAGCGATATATCAAACTATAGACCTATTTGTATTATGTCTGCTTTACCCAAACTTTTCGAGTCATTAGTATTAGATACCATTGTAAAACCTATCAACAATATTATTGTTCCTAACCAACATGGCTTTATCAGAGGTCGATCTACCTTAAGTAATTTAACTATCTATAATAATTACATATCCGAATCCCTTAGTCTGAAACAACAAGTGGATTCTATATACACCGATTTAAGTAAAGCATTTGATAAGGTTCGACATCACATTCTTATATCCAAACTCCGACTGTTAGGCATCAAAGGAAGTTTATTGACATGGATTATCAGTTACCTCAGTAATAGAGTGCTTAGTGTCAGGATTAATTTTATAGAATCCTATGTATTCGAGGCCACAAGTGGTGTCCCGCAAGGGTCCCACCTCGGCCCAATATTCTTCTTAATATTCATTAATGACATTGTAAACATATTTAAAGATGTACAAGTCCTACTTTTTGCAGATGATCTAAAATTGTTTAAATGAATACGAAATATATATGATTGCCTAATTTTACAAGCTAATTTAGATGAATTTTTTAAATGGTGCGAACAAAATATGTTATTTTTGAATATTGAGAAATGTCAAGTAATACGATTTTCCAGAACTCATTCTCATATTTTACATGAATATAATTTAAATAATGTTAAATTAACACCAGTATTACAAATTCGCGACTTGGGAGTTATATTCGATTCAAACTTAACATTCACAGCACATATAGATGATATAACTAATAAGGCTTTAAAGATTCTTGGCTTCCTTTGTAGAACCCTAACTGATTTTAAGTCCATGGATTGCATGAAAACACTCTACATTTCATTAGTTAGATGTCAAGTAGAATATAATTCACCTATTTGGTCCCCTTTCTATAAAGTACACTCTAACAAAATAGAACGTGTTCAACACAAATTTCTTAGGTACTTAAATTTCAAACTCAAAATTCCAATAGAAAACATTAATTATTTAAGTTTAATGAATCGACTAAATTTAATTACGCTGTCTGGCAGAAGAATTATTTCAGACCTAATTTTATTGTACAGAGTTATGAACAACCTAATTGACAGCCCTGCCATCGTTTCTAGTATTAAACTCCATGTACCGACAAGGAATACTAGACAAAATATAACATTCTTTTGCAACACATACACAACCAACTATCAATCACACTCACTTACCAATAGGATGCATGATTTAGGCAACAAGTTTGGTGGTATTGTAGATATATTCGCTGATTCCCTTTACATTCTAAAATGCAATTTAAACCAACACTTTGTAGAATCCTACAAATTATTGTAACGTGGGTATAATATATTTAACGATTTGATGTGTTATTGTAATGTTTTATATTATATTTTGTTCTATGGTATTGTTAAATATTACATTGTTTAAAATATTTCACAGTTTTAAGCAAGAATATACAAGTGGTTTTTTCTTTAAAAACTACTTGTATATTCTTAAAAGTTTTTTCACTTTTATAACGTTTGATATAAATTCTATGTATGTGTAATCCTCGTTATCTTAAATATTATTTTATAATCTATGTAAAAGCCCCTACGGGCGTATAAGAACAATAAATAAATAAATAAATAAATTGGTCGCATGGTCACTTGGACCAAGCGTATCGTTATTTATTTGGATTTTTTTTGCTAGTTCCGGACCTATGTTTGTAAAGTACTGGTTTATGTAATTGACAATTGTGTTGGGGTTCGATGTAAAGTCTACAGTGATATCTTTTATATTGAGAGAGTTTAAGGTGTCGGTGGCTTTATTTGAATTGATAGCTTCCTTGAGGACTTTCCATATTTTTTTTGGGTCATTGTTGCATTCGGAAATTTTTTTGTTGTAATATAGATTTTTGGCTTTCCTAATGACTTGTGTGCAGATATTACGGTATCTTTTGCAGAAATTATGGAGTGTGATATCATATGGGTTTGTGGCACATTTTTTGTGTATGGAATTGCGTTTCCGAATGCAGTTGATTATAGTATTACCCCAAGCATATCAATGGAGGGCCTGTTCGGAAGATTGCTACCGTTGAAACATGCTAGATTTTCATTTCGATCCCTTTTAGACGTAATCAGACAAGATTGGGTCTTTGAAACATTAAATTCAACGACATTATTTTTACCCCAAGAGAAAACACTCTCGAGGTAACCGTCCATTCTTTGCTTCAAAGCCCTCCGAGCCGTTGGAGTTTGTGAGCCCTTTGGGAGCTTGTCAAACAAAAAGCTATCATGGACTGTACACTCATCCGCGTAGCAATGAATTGGTGCACATGACAAAGGTTCGTTAATGTGCAACAAAAACAAAGTCGGAGACAGAACCGATCCCTGTGGGACGCCAGCATTTTACCATGTTGTGAATTAAACTTATTTTAATCAGTCGCAACACGCGTGTTTTATAAACCTACTTAAATCAGTAATTAATCAAAAGTTACAATGGGGGATTGGTTATATATGTACAATGATCTATTGAGTGAGTGGGTGCCTTATAGTATCTTAATTTTAGAGAATGTTTTGATGTTGAACGGAGCGTAAGAATTGAAGGAGTTGGGGCAGATAAAGGCTAATAATATTCCGAGTAATCGTCGGGTCAATACACGCAGCAAGTACAATTCAAATTTCAAAGATCTTACGATTGCGTATGGTAATATTCTAAAAAAATCTTGCAATTTTGATTGTCAGTAGATAAATTTGTGTTTTATCCAAGAAAAATATTAACTGAATAGTTACAAACATCCAAAGAGTTTGTCATACAAACTTTCAAACGTTACGGTTAAAATAAAATCATGTTTGAGAAAAATAATCTTCATGGAGAGATTTGATGAAACAACACACCCCAGAAATTTTGCAAAAGAAGAAAAGTTTGCAATAATATTCCTCGTCCATGCATATCTATGCCGAAGTCGGTAGTCTATGGAATGGTGTAAATTTTGACGTTTGACTCTCGCTGTGTTGATTCGTGTGATGGCTAGCAATGCGAAATTATTATCGTAAGTATTTCATTATTATATTTCCGTACTTATTTTTGTGCTGTAAATCAGTAATTTGTATTGTTTTATATGTTAGTGACTTCGATAGTTCACATTCACATTGTGAGGTGAATTAAAATGCATATTTTTTATTACGTGCCGTCAATATAAAGGTCTGCAATCATGTTAATTTGTTTTTCGTGTCCTTTACAGAGGAAAGCAATTATTAGAAAATGGGGCGAAGAAATCGGACAATTTTCTGCCGACGAAAGGGGCTAAATCTGTCATCCCGAGCGGATCTTGGCTCGAAAAAAAACAAATTGAAAGTGCTCTAGAGGGGAGGAAACGTGTTCTTGGGGACCAAAGGATCGAAAAACGGTAAGTTTTTGATGCACAGTATATTTTTTCAGTGTTTACAGATATGAATACACATATTTTACGTGCTGAAATAACAAAACATTGCTGAATGTCAACATAGCTGTACTAATCAAACCCCAGCAAAGGGACACATAATTACATTTGCTCATCGCTAGTTTTTTATGTACCTATTGTCATATGTTTCGTTGTTCCAAACTTACATTTTTGCCATGCATTCAAACTTTGGATATCCTCATTATAACATGGATTTACATATGTACATCTCAGGGATCTAATTTATTTTGCATTCAGTCTGCTTTAGCCTTCGCTCTGCCTATTCCATCTCTCGCAGATTTGATCAATAATAAAACACAGAAGTTTAGAGACATAATTTCTAAAATTAACTAAAAAGCTATTCTATTTATAAAACTGTTCACCCTTTTCCGAGAATCAGCCATTGTGTGTATCTTTTCTACAACTTTTTACTCCTTATGTGTATTATAAATGTGTTCATAAACTTCATTAACCCATTCATGACGAAGGTTCCATATGGAACTCAAAAAAGGATTGGCATTCATTTAGTCACATCATGCTGAAATGTTGAAATAGCAGTGCCAAATACAGTTTAATATAGTCTACAGGCATGTATGAACACGTTTGTCTTGGTTGCGTTCAGTTCGTTTGTGTGTGCCGACGTGGACAAACGTGTCTTTATTGAGTTAGAAAAAAAGTGCAATTTTTTCAAAATGTCAAAACAAGTGAAGTAAGTAATCCATTAAATTTATATAGTAGATTTGATTTTTTTCTCCAAAACTGAACATGTTTTGTAGAGAATGAAATTCTGTGCCTATTTACAAACATTTTGTTAGAAAAATAATCATTATTATATTAAAATGAGTACTGTGAATTAAAGGTTTTGATTTTTGGTTCCGTATGGATCTTTCGGCAGATCTCACTATACGTAAAATGTAATTTTTCAAAGATTTCATTGGACCATTCAAAAACTAGGGGCCTTTGGGAAAATTAGGAGTGCTGAGGCCACCTCTCTGGACTTTCTTCGCGGGGCCTGCAGGAGAAACTAGGAGGAGAAGCCATAGAGAGGAGAGCTGAGGTCAACTAAATGACCTCTCCTCTTGTGGGTCCTTCGGGGAACCAAGGGGAAGTGCACTCTTCAGGCGTGGGGCCTTCGGGGAGTGAAGTGGAGAGATCTCATGTGGGGCCTTCAGGAAACCACGTAGGAGTGAAGAGGAGAAATGAGGCCACCTCTGTGAGCTCTTCCCTGGTGGGGCCTTTAGGGAACCACGGAGGAGTGAATATGAAGTCCTCTTCCCTCCTGGGGTCCTCGGGGAACCAAGGTGGAGTGGACTCTTCCCTTGTAAGGCCTTTAAGGAACCAAAGGGAGGAGAACTCTCCGTTGTGGTGTCTTCGGGGAACTTAGGAGTGGAGAGATGAAGTTTTCTTCCCTCGTGGGTTCTTCAGGGAACCAAGGAACCTCCTTTTGAGCGGAACTGATAGAAGTTCTGTATTACCACATTGTTCGTCAATAGAAATAGTGGTGGGCCATTTTTACCTGGGTCATCGAAGTAACAATTCAGAATTGCTGGTTTCTGAAGCGCGAAGCCACCAGTAATTTTAAATTGGGACAATTGGGATTCCGTTAAGAGATATCATAGCATTATTGCGAGAGGTATGCTACCAAGAACCACTTCAAGGCACCCGACAAACTCACCAAAATAGTCAAACGGCAATTCAGTATGACACCTCCGTCCCGCATTATCCTGGGCCAATTCCAATTACGGAAACTAACAAGTATAGAAAAATATCTTGTTCATCTTGTGTAATGTTGGACTATGCGTGAAATGCTTCGAGGGTTACCTCAATAAATAAGTTTTACTTTCTGTACAATAAAGTTGAAAAATATACATTTCCGACTAGTTATTTTCCGAAAGTGCCATATGGAACTCGCCCTTCTCTAGCTTCCTGGGGGGTAAAGAAACCATTTTTTTTTTAATTCTGAGAAAAATATCCGTTTTCTACCTCCAAAACCAACCCCCCTGTGAAATTTCAGCACGAAATTCGAGAAAAAAATAGTTCGTCATGAATGGGTTAAACTCACCAGGGCTATATTGGAGGTATGTTCCATTTCTTCCTTTTATTTCATAACATTCTCCATTATCGAGGAAGGGTCATAGACATAGTCATCTCTGCTACGTGTAGTTGGAACTCCTGGTCATTGCATAAAAATACATTTGAAGAGATTTGTTGCGCTATTCCTACCATGGATAATGTTTAAAGATCTCAATCCCACTCAATTCAACCATATGTATTCCTCTATGGGGTCGTCCATTAATCATGTGAGGCTCGAAAGGGGGGGGGGTTGGAAAAAATCACGTAATATCACGTGGGGGGGGGGGGGGTAAAATGAGATATCACGTGTATTTATTTTTGTGATAATGGACTGAAAATTTCAAAATACTTTGTACAAAAAAAAATATATGTGATTTTGGGAGTGACCACACTTCACCAGGGGGGGGGGGGGGTTAAAAATTTGCTAAAAAACATCACGTGATTGATGGACGACCCCTTTGCCCAGAATACTAATGGAGGGAAATAATTATACCAAGTCAGTGGACATCTTCAATTTATCTTTAGACAAATACAAAATACTGTTACTGAGGCAGTTCAGTTACGTACAATAAATACTATACATTTCGTTACAAAATACAGTTGTAAATTTCATACTTAAGTAAAAGCCCCGTAAAAGGGCGTAAATAAATAAATAAATTGTATATGTTTTTGAAGGAACGCTGTAACGCAAGCAGAATGGATAGAGGAAGAGCAAAAGGCTCTGGTGATAGAACCGAAAGGAGGACAATGGCTGCACATGGGACAGACCATAAATTCAAAAATTTATCTGTTGCCCGAAGAAACTCTACACTTAATGGAGATTGTGAGTAATAAATAAATATTTTTTTAAAGCCTGACATCCTGTTTATTCACAATGTTACTTCACCGAAAAAAGATTTTTCTCTGTATGTATTTTAAAGGGTTCCATTAAAAAATAAATAAATGTCAGCGTAGGGAGTGTGGCGAACCCATCGCTCAGGGAGTGGAAACACAAACCTGCAATAGCCATCCCAAGCCAAGGTGTGAGCTACCGTGCTCAGGCTGAATGTCAGCGTAGGGAGTGTGGCGAACCCATCGCTCAGGGAGTGGAAACACAAACCTGCAATAGCCATCCCAAGCCAAGGTGTGAGCTACCGTGCTCAGGCGGAATGTCCTTTTTTTTTTTTTACATTAACTCCACACAGGAGGCCTTGAGGAAAATAATTTCCCTCAGGGCCTATGTCATCTGGGATGCTGTGTGGAGGGTCTTTTTGAGGAGAGGAAGGAATGAACATTGGTCTTAAAGAGACCTATGTTGTAGGAAGGAGGAAACACAGAGGCCGGCAAATCATTCCACAGCCGAGCTGTTGAACATAAGAACGAGTCGAAGAAACGACCCGTTCTCATGTGACAAATGTCAACCGTGTACAAATGTTGGGCACGCGTTTGGCGTGTTTCCCGACTGTGCACCGGTGCCGAAGGGATCAATGATGCTAGTTCCTCGGAGCATCTTCCATTGTAATACCGGTAGAACAAGGATAGCATTCCCACCCGACGCCTGTGCTCTAAAGATTGCAATCCGTCTGTTAAGATGGGAGAATCTATCAAACGGACCGCCCGTTTCTGCACAGAGTCGAGGGTATTTTTCAGGTATTTTGGAGCTCCAGACCAGAGGTGGCTGCCAAATTCAACCGTGGGGCGCACTTGCGATTTGTACAGGGTTAGCAGTTGTGCACTATTAAAGTATCTGCGGGCCCTATACAGTACGCCCAGTTTCTGGGAGGCTAACTTTACTCTGGCTTCGATGGAGCCCCCATACCTGAGCTGGTCACTTAGGGTTACACCAAGCATATCAATGGAGGGCCTGTTCGGAAGATTGCTTCCGTTGAAAGAGACTAGATTTTCATTTCGATCCCTTTTAGACGTAATCAAACAAGATTGGGTCTTTGAAACATTAAATTCAACGAGATTATTTTTACCCCAAGAGAAAACACTCTCAAGGTAACCGTCCATTTTTGCTTCAAAGCCCTACGAGCTGTTGGAGTTTGTGAGCCCTTTGGGGGCTTGTCAAACAAAAAGCTATCATGAACTGTACTGTCATCCGCATAACAGTGAATTGGTGCACATGACAAAAGGTCGTTGATGTGCAACAAAAACAAAGTCGGAGATAGATCCGATCCCTGCGGGACGCCAGCATTTATCGAGTGTGAGGAAGAGGTGAAACCATCGACTACCGTCTGAATCGACCTCTCCCTCAAGAAGTCGGCAATCCAAGTACACAAGGATGCGGAAAGTCTGTAAGAATGCAGTTTTTTGACAAGTCCTCGGTGCCAAACCCGGTCAAAGGCCTTGGAGATGTCCAGTGCAACCGTTTGGGTCTCACCGAAACGTTCCAGGCATCGCCCCCAAACATGCGTCACATACGCGAGCGGTTCCGCCGGAATCCGTATTGACGGTTGTTAATAATTTTGTTCTTCTCGAGGTATGTGAGCAGTTTGTATTTGATCACACGTTCCATCACCTTAGACAGAACTGATGTGATCGCTATGGGGCGGTAGTTGGCCGGGTTGGAGCGGTCTTCTTTGGAATAGGATGGATAACTGCTTTTTTCCAACCAGAGGGCACAGAGCCAGTCTTCAGTCCTAGGGAACAGCGTCACAAACGGTGCCTCCGAGAAACAAGGTCGCATCTCGGAGTATTTAGACCTCACTCCAGTACTCAGGGCTCTGCTGGAGTGGACCTTCTATTTCCCTGGTAACTCGTGGGACAAAAAAATTGGACCATTCGAAAACTAGGGGCCTTTTGGGAACCTAGGAGTGCTGAAGCCACCTCTGTGGAATTCCTTCCTGGGGCCGTAAGAGGAACCAAGAGGAGAAACCATGGAGAGGTGAGCTGAGGCCACCTCCATGAACTCTTCCCTTGTGGGGCCTTCAAGGAACCAAGGGGAAGGGCACCCTTCCAGCGCGGGGCCTTTGTGGAACCAAGGAGGAGTGAAGTGGAGAGATAATGTCCTCTTCCCATGTGGGGCCTTCGAGGAACCATGTAGGAGTGAAGAGGAGAAATGAGGCCATCTTGGTGAACTCTTCCTCTGTGGGATCTTTAAGGAACCAAGGAGGAGAGATGAAGTTCTCTTCCCTCCTGGGGCCCTCAGGGAACCAAGGTGGAGTGGACTCTTCCCTTGTGGGGCCTTTAAGGAACCAAGGGGAGGTGGACTCTCCGTTGTGGAGTCTTCGGGGAACTAAGGAGTGGAGAGGAGAGATGAAGCCCTCTTCTGTCGTGGGGCCTTCATGGAACCAAGGAGGAGGGAAGAGGGGAAATGAGACGAAGAGGGGAAATGAGACCTGGGAAGACACATTGTCGAACCAGAAGATATAGCTACATCTCCAATGACAATCCTAGTGAACTTTATAAAAGGGACTGGGTTACTGTCAAAGGAATGAGGTAAAATGGGAGATAGTACAATGGGTCTATGGCTTAAGTGCTCACGGGAACTATATATACGTAAACCGTCTCCGATTATTTGAAAAAAAAATAATAATAAATAATTATTTTTAAATACATCTATTTGAATTTCACTTTTGTTTTCTTAATTGAATGAATCTATGGATGAGGCGGAATCTTGGAAGTTAAAATGAACCCACTCTCCGATACCTGATCGAGCCGAAATATTGTTAATTTTGTTATATATAAATATAAATTCAGTAAATAGACTCGTTATCGATGACAATCCATTTTATCAACTTTTGTGGCAATCACTCAAAACGGGCGGATACATGCATTTTTCTATTGTGGCAATCACGCAAAACGGGCAGATACATGCATTTTTCTATTGTGGCAATCACGCAAAATGGGCGGATGGATACATGCATTTTTCTATTGTGGCAATCACCCAAAACGGGCGGACACATGCATTTTTCTATTGTGGCAATCACGCAAAACGGGCGGATACATGCTTTTTTCTATTGTGGCAATCACGCAAAATGGGCGGATACATTCATTTTTCTATTGTGGCAATCACGCAAAATGGGCGGATACATGCATTTTTCTATTGTGGCAATTACGCAAAACGGGCGGATACATGTATTTTTCTATTGTGGCAATTACGCAAATTGGGCGGATACATGCATTTTTCTATTATGGCAATCACCCAAAACGGGCGGATACATGCATTTTCCTATTATGGCAATCACGCAAAACGGACGGATACATGCATTTTTCTATTGTGGAATCACGCAAAATGGGCGGATACATGCATTTTTCTATTCTGGCAATCACGCAAAACAGGTGGATACATGCATTTTTCTATTCTAAGAATTTAAAGCTCTTTGTTGGAAATAAATGTTGGTTTTAAAAAGTGGAATTTGAGTTGGTTGGACACTAGGAAGGAAGGTTCAAACCTCAGTTGAACCAATCTAATTTTTTTTAAGAATTAAGAGGCATTTTAAAATAGGTTATATAGTAAGATTATTAGAAAAACTTTGTTTTTATATTTTTATGGGTTTTACGGGTTGATTTTTTATTGAGTACCTTCTATAAAAAAGTGATTTTGACAGGTTATTGGGGGAGACTAGGGAATGCAATCCCGCAAGACCATGTCAATCCAGGTATTTGCGGGACTGAACAATCTTAGTCCCGCTGGATCCAGGTATTTGCGGGATCCAGCAGGGTGGACTTAGATATCTAATCAATCGTATAATAAAGACCTAATACCTCGATCTACCAACCTTGTTTTTAGAGTTTTAAATTTATACCTAATCAAACAAGTTCTTTGGGACATTTTAAATAGTTTATATACCTTTAATTAGACATAGGTAAAGTTTAAGTCATAAATTGGCAAAGAATAAGATAAGACATAAATTTACATAATAACTTAAATTTAAATAATAACGTTCACACGATAAACAATATTCTTGTACAATAAGCATCATAAGCAGAGGCGGATTACATGTTGAGAACGCCCTAGGCAAGCATCTCATCGGCGCCCCTCTAGCGGCATTATATTATAAATTTTAACTATTACTTATACATATAATAACTAATGCTGCACCACGCGGCTTAACTCAGCGGTGTGGGAATTTTGGTTTAAAATGTGTAAATCTGGGTCTCCACATATTCTTTTTTACGTAAGTACCAAGTTTCATCACAATCAGTTCAGTAGTTTTTTTGCGTGAAGAAATAACATATACCTATACACACATATACAATACACATACTCACTTTTGCAGTTATAATATTAGCAGGGATAATTAATAAAACAATTTATAACCTAATATTTGATAAATAAAAAATTTAAGTTATCAATTAATTATTTATTTAAAAATTGGTATCTGCTAATCACATTCAATGACAATTTTAAAAAAAATTAAAAATTTCTGCGTCTACATTTTTTTTCTAGCAAAGTTGTTATCAAGATAGCAATAAGTTTTACGTTACCAATACTTAATGAAATTCATTAAGTATTGCTATCAAATTTAATGTCTTATCTATCGTGGTCGAGTGAAGATAATTTTTCACTCTCTTTAGACAGGAAAAACTCCGCTCACCACTGAAACTGCCGTCTGTACGCACATTCTTAAGGCTATGTCAATGTTTGCGTAAATTTTTCGAGTTCTTTATTTCTTAGAACGTGTAAAAAGTATTCAAATTGACCAAATTGCTTATAAACTGATAAAGGTTTTTTACCACTGGATGTAAATATGTGACTTTTTAGATATCCCTTTGTTGCACATGAATAATTGCAGTCGGGACACGAAAAATTATTTTTCCCACTGTGGATAAACAAGTGATGTACATATAAGACTTCCATTTGAAGAACATGAATAGTTGCAGTCAGGACACGAACAAGGTTTATCTCCACTGTGAATCAGCGAGTACATTCTGATGTCCCTTTTGAGAACATGAATAGTTGCAGTCGGGACACGAAAAAGGTTTTGGTCCACTGTGGGTTAAAGTAGGATTTTTTAGATGTCCCTTGTGATAACATGAATAGTGACAATCGGGACATGATTTTCCCCTCTGTGGGTAAATATGTGACGTTTTAGTTGTTCTTTTGTAGAACATGAATAGTTGCAGCCGGGACACCAAAAAGGTTTTTATCCTCTATGGAAAAACATGTGATTTCTCTTCGTAACAGAACATGAAAAAAGTTTTTCTCCACTGTGAATCGCGCTATGGATTTTTAAATCCCCCTTTCAAGAACTTGAATAACTGCATTCGGGACAAGAAAATTTTTTTTTTCCGCCGTGAGTAAACATGTGATTTTTTCGGTGCCTCTTTGTAGAACATGAATAGTCGCAGTAGAAATATGTAAAAGGTTTTATGACACTGTGTCAGCAAATGATTTCTAAGAAGTTCCCTTGTACAACATGAATAATTGCAGTCAGGACATAAAAAAAGGATTTTGTAATGTTGTTGAAAAAAAGGATCACTGTAAGTAAACATGTGAATTTTTAGACATCGTTTCGTAGTGCATGAATAGTCGCAGTCGGGGCATGAAAAAGGTTTTTCATCTCTGTGAATCAGCAAATGCCGTTTTAGTTATTTTTTTCGAGAAGAAGAATAGTGGCAGTCAGGATATGAAAAAGGTTTTTCTCCACTGTGGGTACATATGTGATTTAAGATTTCGATTCGAAGTACATGAATAGTTGCAGTCGGAACATGAAAAAGGTTTTTCTCCACTATGAGTCTGCAAGTGACTTCTCAGATATCCCTTTTGAGAAAACGAATAGTCTGCAGTCAGGACATGTAAAATGTTTTGTCTCCTCTGTGAATTATACTGTGGATTTTTAAATCAGTTTTAAAAAGGTTTTACTCCACTATCAGTCAGCTTGTGATATGTGTAAAGTGTTGTTCCACAGGAAAATTACATTCCTCAGGGCCTCCCCAATGGAGCTAATGTAAAAAAAAGAGTAGGTGTTGTAAAACCATGTAGGTATATCATAGGTAAGACTGTGTTAAATTGTGGAGATTCGGAAGGAATGCACGGCCGATAAAAATAATTATTATTTCTAAATTTTTTATAGCGCCGTTTAGTGATAAAATCACGTCAAATGCACTTGGTGGATGGAAATAAAGGGTACACTTATTTGGTGAGGGCATTAAAAAGAGATGATATGATGCGAAGTGAATTGTGGAAGAAGTCAGGGAAAGCCAAGGAAGTAATTGCATGATCAAGTGAATCAAATACTTAAATAAAGCTGGACCACGCCAAGAGACAAAATAACAGAATTGTACCGACAAATCATTTTAAAGAACGCACGTTTGAAAGTATCTCTTACCCGCAGAATTCCTCCGATACTGTGCACCGCAACGAAACCATGATACGATTTATGAAAGCGAATGAAGCAAGGAGTGTGTGTCGAGACAGAGTTGTTCTGTGATCTCTCCGATCATCACGGCATGGATGTAGTTTCGTAGTTATCCAAGATAATACTTAAATTCAATTTTTACAATTCAAAAGATTTTTTATATTGTGTGAGAAGATGCATACTTACTTACACAATTAATTTTATATTATTTTTTTTCTTCAAGAATCCTAGAGGCGCCCCTTCGTAACCTAGCGCCCCTAGGCACGTGCCTACTTTGCCTTAGGGATAATCCGCCACTGATCATAAGTTTTAACATTATTTTGGAAATAGTTTCGTAAAAAAGTTAAAGTATTGATTATGTCGTCTGATAAACGGCTTCTGAAATTGGACATTGGCGGCTGAAAAAGCTCGTTCAGCTTCCACGCTGGTTGGCACAATAGTCATTAGCACATTGTAAGTGAATTGAAGGTATGTGCCTTTTAATCCACCGGACTCGAAGTAATTCATTTCCTTCTTTATCAAAACCTCAAGGTTGCTCATATTGCCAGATCTACTCGTAGGTTGTTGGGCTGTTGATCTCGAACTCTTCATACTAATCAAAATAAGTTTGAGTTCGTCTTGAAGTGACATTGGTGATGCTTCTGCTGCTGCGCGTGTCTCCAGATTAGCGAGAGGAGTGTCGTCATCGTAAGGATCATCAGCGTCAGCAGGAGCAGTGGCTACTGCGTTGTTACCCTTGTCCGTGTACTCTAGCCTTTCGACTATAGTTTTGATTGCCTTGCGTATTACACTTTTTGAAGGTAGACTAAATGCGTCATCAACGTTAATAAATTGACTTCTGTCTTCTTCGTACTTATATGGATCATGTAAGCATAATAAAACCGCTGTCAAGTTAGTTCGCCGCTCTGAAATCCGTATGAACTACGCTTCTCTGTAATCCCGCCAGTCCAGCGGGATCCTGCAAAATTTTCGACCGAGATTAGTCCCGCAAAATGTCTGCGGGATCTCGGTATTTCGGGATCCCGGTATTTGCGGGTAATTGCATTCCCTAGGGGAGACAAACACGTAGAAAAAGATAAATTCGAAAATGCTTTCATATTATTTGTTATAAGCCATTCGTACACAGAGATACTTATAAGTGACTTTAGTTTTGCGCGCGTCGCTCGTGAAAATCCGCCATACTATTTTGCTAATGTTCATACATAATGCGACGCATCAACAACTTTGATGGCAATTGCACGCTACTGACAGTGCTGGTAGTACGCTACGCTAGTCACATAAGCATCTACTACTCGTTTGACAGTCTTGAGTATGATTTGAATGTCAAATTTGTTCTGGAGGTGGGAAAGTATTTAGGTTTATGTAACTATAATTTACCGGAATAAGTAAGAAAGGATTTAGCGGAGAAGATGTGGATTTAGGTTGGAAAAAAGTCAATTTGACATTATTCTCATGTAACTACATGAGAATAATGTCAAATTGACTTTTGACTTGCGATGAATGCCCTACAATTAATATTTATTTTTATCATTGTATATGGGTGTTCCCAAAATCTTCTTTTAGAAAGTTTTTATGCTTTTAATAAAAATAAAGAAGTACAATATTGTCTTCATCGCTTGATATTGTTTTAACTGCACAGCCACATGTGAAAAAATGATCAAGTTCAGTATAATTCGGGTAGCGACGTTTACAGAAACCATCTTTCAAGAGTAGCATATCAGTAATAATATAACATATATCATATAACTTGCAGTTGCGTCACAGTCATGTAGCTTATAAGTATCTCTGTTTACAATGGGCCTTACCCTCATTTCAATGATTAACTAATTTTTGTTTACTTTATCAACTGAAAGACGCTGAATGTACGCGATTAAACTAAATATTTATTTTCTTTTCACAGAATTGTTTGGAACTCAAATATGGTGGAGTTCCTGTCTCCATACAGCAAGCCTACACCTTACTAATCGGAAAATCTGTGTCTCTGGATGAATACAGAGTTTATTCCCTGCTTTCCAAGCAAGGCTACAAACTCATTCGTTTTGATAAAAACAAGGTCTACGCCGAAGACACCACAGATTACTACGATACAGCACCACATGTAGATAAGTCACAGGACAAAATTCAAAATCATTCAGATCAAGTGGTAAAGCCACTCATTGAAGAATCCCAACTGAATACTAGTTCAAATAATAACCTAGAAATGTTAAATGAGGCGGTGAAACTACATTGCACCGAGGAACCAGATGAAAAGAAAGAAGTTTCTTTAACTGAAACCAATGGTGAAACAGTCATATTGGATGCTGTTGTAGTAAAAGACATGGCAAGAATCAATGAAACAGACCCGATAAAGAGTAATCATGTTGAAAATAATGGTGATCAACATGCGGTGGAAGACGATAAGTGTTCAAATGTCACTAAAGATGTGATTGAAATAGTTAATGGTCAAAAAAATATGGAAATAAATGAAGATAAAGATGCAGTGAAAGGTAATAGTGAAACTGAAGATGTTATTGAAAAAGAGAAAAGTGTTGAAGTTGATCCAACACGTCTAACAAATAACCATTCATCAGAAGGTCTAGAAGTAAGTTCTGGAAATGACCCCTCGGAAGACATGAGCTTGGAGAATTCTAGTACTGATTCAAGTTCATTAGAAGACGATCCCAAAGTTACTAAAAGTGATGAAAATGGTCTCAATAATGACATGTGTCCGGGTGATACTAATCAAGGAATTACAGAATCTGATTCAAAAGATCTTGATAAATGTAATAGTTTAGAAAAAGACAATTCTGATAAGGATTCCTTGGAAGACATGTGTTTGGTTTATACGAGTGATGATTCAGATTCCTCAGAAGATCCCAAAGTCAGTAAAAAGGAAGATCTGATTAATAGTCCAGCTAAAAATGGTACTAAAGTAAATGATGATACTTTAGAAAAAGAAAAGACCACCTCAGAAGACATGTGCTTGGAGGATACTAGCAGTGAATCAGATTCAATAGAAAATAATGTGGAAAATAACAAATGTTTAGGTGATGCTAGTGATATTGGCAAAAAGCTAAATGTTGCAGAAATCAATGAAAGCCAAGCCAAAGAAAATGAAATTGATGTTGACAAAACCATCTTAGTAGACATGAATTTGGTGGGTACAAGCGATGAAGCAGATTCAATAGAAGAAACAGTGGATGATAGTACGTGTTCAAGTGATACTAATGAAGAATTACCGGTAGATGCTACTGGAATAGTGAAAAACGGAGCATGTTTAACAAAAGACTTCAAAGATACTGTAAAAAAAGGATTGTTAGATTATGGCTGTTTGATTAGTACAAATCAAGAAGTGGTGATCAATTCTGATAACACTGAGGAAGTTGTTGAAGAAGTCAATTCAACAAAGTTGAACGCCGAAAAGACTACAGAAGACATGTGCTTGGCCGAAACCAGCAGTGAGTCTGATTCAATAGAAACATCAGTAGAAGATAGCTTATGTTCAGGTGATACTAATGAAGAATTAGCAATTGCGTCGATTAAAATGGAGAAAAATGGAGGATGTTCAACAAAAGATACTGACAAAGAAAGATTGTTAGATAATGGGTGTTTGATTAGTACGAATCAAGAAGTGGTGATTAATTCTGATAACACCGAGGAAGTTGTTGAAGAAGTCATTTCAACAGAGTTGATGAAAAGAGATAGTTTTGAAAAAGAAATGAATGCTGAAAAGACTACAGAAGACATGTGCTTGGCCGAAACCAGCAGTGAGTCTGATTCAATAGAAACATCAGTAAAAGATAGCATATGTTCGGCTGATACTAATGAAGAATTAGCAGTAGACTCAATTGAAATGGAGAAAAGTGGAGGATGTTCAACAAAAGATACTGAGATAGAAAGGTTGTTAGATAATGGGTGTTCGAGTAGTACTAATCAAGAAGTTGTGCTCAATTCTGATAACATCAAAGATGATGTTGAAGATGTTAATTCAACAGAGTTAATGAAAAAAATTCATCTAGAAAAAGACATGAATGCTGAAAAGGCTACTGAAGACATGTGCTTGGCAGATACTAGCAGTGAATCTGATTCATTAGAAACATCAGTGGAAGATAATGTGTGCTCAGGTGACATAGATGTTGAAGAAGTCCATCAAACAGTTCTGGTTAGTGATTGTGTTTTAGAAAAAGATAAAATCACCACAGAAGATATGTGTTTAGAGAATTCTAGTGACGAATTAGAATCAATAGATGATCCCAAAGTCACTAAAGAAGAAAGGCCAATTAATGGAAAAAGTTCTGGTGATGCCGTGGATATTATTGACATTGAAAAACATGCAAGATTTGATATCGTGAATATGGATCATGAAAAAGAAAATATCCCCTCAGATGACGCATGTCCGCGAGATATTAGTTTTGAAACAGATTCAATAGAAGTTCATACAGAAGTCGAAACAGTCGTAGCAGAAGTTAATAATTTACAATCAAAAAAGCAGAATGTAGAAACAACCGAAGATAAAAAGAGTGATTCTTGCTGTATGGATATAGATAGCTCCAGTGATGATTGCATGGTGGTGGGTGATTCACCGGGAAATGTTGAAAATAGCAAAGGAGCCACAGATATTGAAAAGCCAAATGATACTGAAATAAACATTGATTCTAATTTGACCAATGATTCAGACGCTATGGAAATCGAATACTTGCCATCATTTTCATTCAAATTGAAAATATTAGATGCAATTCCTAACTGTTTTCACAAAACTATATTGTACCTGAAAGCTCCCGATCAGAAGTTTATCCCACCCGACATCAACTTGACAAAACGTAACTTTATAGTGATGCTCAACAAGTTGACTGACAAGAGCAACATGAACGATGGGGAGGCCAATCTGGGGAATTACTACGATGAATATCCTCATAATACGCGGGACCCCACGCTGAAGTGTATTACCAACTTTAGTCATGAGGAAGATGTCAGACAAACTAACAATTCGCAGAATAACAGAAACTTCAACTCTCATTACATGGGCCGCAATAACTTTGCTAACAATACATATTTTTGGAACCACATATTTCATCAACTGTCTTCCCGACAAGCCAACTTCTTCAACAATTTCCAGTTCCCTCACTTGAACGGAATGTTTGGAAGAGTGAATAACTTCTCAAATAACTTTGGACAGAGACCCTCCTTCTTTCCACAATTCAATAACAGGTCGCGCTTCACTTCCAATTTCTTTTTTCAACCATTCAATTTATTCTGTAACAGACCCAACCTGTTTCCGAACAGTGAACCCAGTCCTACATTTTCCAACTATAACAATTCTTGCAGTTCCGGCAGAGATAACACTTTCTCTCAAATGTTTAACAATCGCACAAACGCTCAAAGTGTCAGCAACCAACCGCATAGAAAACGCTGTAGGAATCAAAATAACCTTTCCCATAAAAGTATCACACCAAAAAGTTCAACACGAAAGAAAGAAAAAACTTGCGAAGCTTCAAAAAGCGATGCTCCGTCAAAGGAAACAATCCTAAGCCACATAAAAGCTCTTCTTTCTAGATATTCCATAATTAGCCCCAATGAACAATCTGAAGAATTGAGAAAAGCCTTGAAGTTAGCTGTAGACCAGTTTAATACGAATTTCAATGAGAACTATGTATTGGATTTTAAAACTCCGCAGTGTTTACTGAGAAGAATGTCTGTCAACAGCAACAGGTGTCATGAAGTGCCCTTATTTGATTTGACAAGCAACCAGCAGGAACCTGATAGAGTTTTGCAGGTCAGCTCTGACTCGGATTGTTGCCCTGTAAAAGTGTCCCGGCTTAACAATTGTTCTCCCGCCTCTGATTCCTGCGTGAAAAAGAAAGTTCGAAGAAAACTGAGAAGTAAGAGAAGCAAATCAGAGACAAAGTTAACACTTCAAGTTAACACGTCGCACAGCTCTTCAGATTCTGATATTGATTTTCACAGTTCATCGGAAGAAGAGAATGGACAGCTGAAAAGAAAGTCCAGATGTTTTGATAAACAAATTGCGAAAACAAGCACCGAAACTCAACCATCCCCTGGTAGAATAATTAAAAATAACATTGAAACATTCTCAAAATACAAACGGAAAGTGACGATTGATCACTCTAATGATAGCAGCATATTTGGTGGATGGTTTCCGAAGAAAGATTCTTGGAGTAGACCTGTTTACTCAGCATTGAAGCCCAGACATAGTCATATCCCTGCCGCAAACCTCAAGATAAGTTATGCCATCCTCAATAACATCCGGGAGTTGAGTTATGAGAAGGAGTATTCTTTGGAGAGTTGGGGACAGGCCAAGAAACTGTTTGAAAGAAGAAGTGATTCCGGTACTGTTTGTATAAGCGACGATGAATCCATGCCAAATGATCCCGCCAACGAGATCACCATTAAAATAGATAAGATTCACCCGCTGGTGAGACCCGAAGACTGCAAATCTGTTTCCACTGTTCTGGACAGGCTACAGATTATTAGTTCTATCAACGACGATCCTTATTTCGGAGCCGTAATAGACGAGAGTGAAAGATTGAAGATTTCTTACAACATGTATTCACCTAATTTCAAGAATTTTAGAAAGTCAGACCCTCCTCCCCCAGCATTCAGCATTGTTGTTATAAGGTAAGAATTTAATCTTTATTTATTATCATTTAATTGGGATATGTTTTATGATATTATCACAAGCAATTGTAGCAGCCACTTCTGGTCCGAAGCCCAAAAATACATGAAAAAAAACCCTTGACTCTGTGCAGAAACGGGCAGTCCGTTTGATAGTTTCTCCAATCTTAAAAGGATTGCAATCTTTAGACCACAGGCATCAGTAGGGAATGCTGTCCTTATTTTACCGGTATTTCTTTTGAAGATGCTTTGAGGAACTAGCGTCATTGATCCCTTCATCTCTGGTGCACGGTCCGACATGCGTAGATATTTGACATGTGAAAACGGGTCATTTCTATGACTCATTACTGAGTTGAACAGCTCGGCTTGGAATGATTTGCCGACCTCTCTGTTTCCTCCTTCCACAACGGGTATCTTTAAGACCCAGTTTCACCCTTTACTTTCTTCCACAAGACCATCCACACAGCATTCCCAAATACGTGTAGTTTAGTAAAAAAAAAACAATGTGTGCAGTTCACACGCGGTAGAAGTGAAACCTTCAGAAAACTAAACTTCGAGGGAATGAGACGATTGCAGAGTATCAAGAGTAGGATTTATTTATTTGATTGATTGGTTTATTTATTATAATATTATTACCATGTTTGAATATTACTTTACATTTCATTCTATGAAGCACTGCACAAAGAGGACCCCGATTAGTCTATCTTATTCTCTCGCAGACTAAATCCTACAGATGTATGTGCTTGTCCCTTTTTATTGTCACTTGTTTCCGTTTCATACAACAATCTTTTAACAAAGTTTTCAACAATCTTTTTTCTTCATTTGAAAAATATGGCATCTTGTTTTATTTTTGATAGTTGAATGGATATTCCAAAGCTCCTTTTTTTTCCAGTGATTCCTCGCCGATGCCGTGTCCTGCTGCCATGTCTCAAGTGGCTGAATCTCTACCACCTTGCGTACCGTTTCTTCTAGCCGTGGTCTCCTTTGATGCAGTTTCCTTCCTTCAGATGGAGCAC
Source organism: Limnephilus rhombicus (assembly GCA_929108145.2). Classification (NCBI taxonomy): domain Eukaryota; kingdom Metazoa; phylum Arthropoda; class Insecta; order Trichoptera; family Limnephilidae; genus Limnephilus; species Limnephilus rhombicus. Next base: position 50,304,141 of record OV815280.1, on the reverse strand, counting down.
ATTACCCTTCCCAATATGAAGAGGAACTGCCATACGTAGAACTCTTCTCAATTCACAATAATAACTACAATAGGCTGCCTTATATAATATGTATGTATTATTATTTAAAAGTATAAACTACTCCAGCGATAGCTACCCAAGTTTGGGTAGCTGTAGTTAAGTGATTTTTATAAATTAATTATTTTTTTATAAAATCTAAAAATATAAACCTAAAATTGGGAATCTACCGCTAAAGACGTTTTTTTTTTTAAATATGTTATTTAATATTGTTCGAGGGTTAATAATTATAACATATTAGAATTTCTATGCTTTTTTGTTACAATCGTTACGTTCCATATTCTTTATATTTTGCTATTTATTTTCACTCTTAATTTCATATCCTTGAGGTTTAAAGTATTTTTTTGTATACATTGTTTTTCACCAACTCAAACACTGGATTAATTTTTTTTTTTTTTTTTTTTAATTACCTTAACAATGGAGGTATAGATACATAAGTAGTAAAATTAAAAATTCTTATTTTTGACAATTTATTATGTATTTGTCATTTTAGATTTATCATGTAGAGAATTATTTGCATATATGGTGGAAAGGAGAGGTGGTTCACTAAGGATTTTCAAAGCCTTTCAAATGACAACATATACACCCATCATGTTTGTGTTGAAATTTGTTACCACTGAGGGTGTAATATAAATACAAAAATTGTAGTTAATTGCAAGGCAAAGAGTTGGCCGAGTATCTGAAACATCTTGTGACACCCTTTAAAAATATCCGAGTGTGAAAGCAGCCACATGAAGGTTTGCACTCACTCTAGTTGTTTGCGCGAGACTGTAAGACAGTTAGACCCTTTGTACACAGAGATGTTTACAAGCTACGTGACTGTGATGCAACACAAGTCGCCTACTGATATGCTACTCTTTAAAGCTGTTTTCCGTACAGGGCTGTTGCATCTGAAACTGTGTTCGATTACAGCCTCAAATGCAACTGCCAAAAATGGATTGTAAATGCGAAACGAAAATGAGATTGTTTGAAGCTGGATGATTATAATGTATTTGGTAAGACTATGGTTAACAAGAAAGTAGGAAAACCAATGCACTTACCAAATTAGAAGCCGAACATGTAACGACTATGTGAACCAGTTCCTTTAACCTTTCCTGGTCTGTAATGCGTAAATACTACACATTGCTTCTAATAACTTTTATATATCTATAAATATAATGAATTCTGGGTTCAGATTTTAGGTATTCCTCCGTTATACATTTACACACTGAATTAAAAAAATAATATTTTATATAATTAGCAAATTTAATTCAAAATCAGAGATATTTTGTTAAATATCGGGAATAAACCACAAATACAATCAACCGTGTGCCAGTGTGGACCGTGATACGCGAAGAGCGTGCGGGGGGAGATGACACGCTATGTGACGTCTCGCTCTACTTTGCTATACGGGAACACGAGAAACAGAGACCGCCGTGTTGTGTTTCGACCGTCGATACCTACGACCGCGTAGTACCTAACATACATAGCTGTATATATGTATTGGGTAGCAGCCCAGCGCCCAGCGCCTCAGTCGTTCGCGGGCAATCCTTTGAGATGGTCTCCTCGCCCGTTTTTTGAGCAACGGACGATGGTTTTTTCATGTTTTCAGCAATTAAATTACAATTATTATCACTTGTAACACAAATTACGAAAAACAAAAGCGATTAGCTATGAATGTTCATATATTTCTGACATAAAATCGATGATTTTAACACGTGAATTGAATACACAGCACCGGAGCGCGCATATTTTTTTAGCACAGTAAGGGAAAGGTTAAATGTCACAAGTCATCTCACAATGCACTGGTTTTTTATTTGTTCCCTGCTTTTTTCAGCAAGGTGACATTGGTTGGGAAAGGTAGGATGGATAAATGACATTCCGGTAGGAACTATGCATATTACCATTTCAAAACCAAACAACGGCGCTACCCCTATTATACTGAATTAACCATTTTTTCATGTGCAGCTATGGAGTTGATACAATGTCAAGTGACTGTAGTGATGAAGGCAATATTGTTTTTCTCTTTATCAACACTACAGTACATTATTTTTTAATTTATAAACTAACGTTTAGACAAGATTTTTATGCATAGCACAAAGGGTAACAATTATTACAAGCAATAATTGTCAGCCTGAGACACTCATTTACATTGAAAAATCTACATTGAAAGATTTTTCAATGTAAATGAGTGTCTCAGGCTGACAATTATTGCTTGTAATAATTGTTACTACAGTACACGCGCCTCTAAAACGCTCATGAGTGCTCGCGTGTGCTTCACTTGTAGCCCATTTTAAATTGAAATATACTGATAGATAATCGTTTAATTTTTAAATAAAACACATTTATTATTATAAATGACATTTATTAAGTAAACCGAAATAAAAAAATATCTTCTCTTTCTTAAATTTAAAATATTAACAAAACTTCAAACTTCTCAAAAAATCACATAATTTTTACTTATTTGAGATCAATCAACTTTTGGTTTAATTCTTACATTTTTTTTTAAAACTTTTTTTTAAATTTTCATTACACGAAGGACAAATTAAAATTTTGGTGATCATTACATATACGCCTGTAGCATTTCGAGAAGTTTTCCTTGGTTCCGCCAGTGCACGCATGGGCTACATACGTAGCCCAACAACTTTAAATTATTATTTTTCGCACGTGCGCTAGCCTCGATCACTCACGCCACACTGAATGCGTCGAGCTACAACTAATCGGAGATTAGCTAGAGATTCAAAGTTAAATCACACGATTTCACGAACTTATGAACAAAAACAATACCCTGGGCTACATATGTAGCCCACGTGTATACTATAGTGTTAAAAGCACAAAAACGATCTAAACGAAGATATTAATAGTTTTGGGGCATTTGTCGCTGCCAAGGAACTATTTAAATTTCTTATAGTTAAAGAAATATAAATATTTCGCTTTCTGACTAACTAACAATGATGTCTAAATTCAATCCACGCTTTCTCCATTAAATCCTTGCTTACAAATTCTGGTTAATTATAGTTATATGAAAATTAATATTTTTCTGCCTCCCCAACAAATTTATCATTCAAATGAACATAATTTATTTAATTAATTAAATAATGTCACTTAAAATTATGCCATTTCTGTCAAATGAGTAGCAGATGCGTATGCAACTAGCGTAGCGTGCTACAAGCATTGTCGTTGTATCTGTAATCAAAGCGTCGCATTGTGTATGAACACTAGCAAAATAGTATGGCGGATACTCTTGAGCAACATGTATGCTGTGCCCTCGAGTCGCTTGTAAGTATCTCCGTGTACGAATGGCCTTTATTATGATTTTATTTCCAAATATCTTCTTATTTAACAAAAAAATTCTCATCAATCTGACTTGAATAAATACTTTATTTTATATATTTGACTGAAAGTTTATAAAAGATAAACATAGTTTATATCATATGTTAAAAAATAATATGTTATAATAATTGCATATTATTGTAAACCTATTCAATAATCCATTCAATAATTGTACTTTCAATTCTGGCAACAAGTGTTTTTTTGTGGTTTATTTATGAATCTAGTCTAAAATAAATAAATCTGTTTGATAATCTTGGTTCACCGAGAACGAAAGTGAATAAGAATGAATAAAATCAATATATTAAAATATTTTGATTGCAATATGTAATGCATAACGTACATATTCCTGTTAGATTGTACAATGCTTTTAATTTGTTTTTTTAAAATGATTCCTTTTCACTGAACAAGGGTAGATTTTTTTCCATAGAAAATATGTGGTAACCCGACAGTTGATCCCCTGACAGTTGACCTTTCGAAATTATCGAACGTTATTAATACCGTAGCGTGGTTGAATTTCAGAACCTGGTTTTGATTGCATGTCTGATGCCACGCATTACACGCCGCGCCATAAATAACATCTGCGTACATGGATTTTCCGACAAAGCTACCATTGTAATTCGGTTTCTAATTGAAGAATTCGTCACAAGATGTCGCCACTTTCGTCAGCAAGCATAGGGATGTGTCCTTCCTAGATATAAGTTCTACGAATTTGTGAATCTGGAGTATCTCCCGGATTTCGAAAGATTGACGGTAATACTCAGTTGTATCAAGCGGTTGTATATTATATGATGTCATCGCCCAACCCGGTTACTTTATCGCGGTGACTAGCCATCACTGGTTGACACGTTGACAGTGGATACGAGGAACAGGGTAATTTTGGAATCAGTTCCTATTGGATTTATAAAATGATAAAAAGCGAAGCCGAACCAAAAGCCGCCCACAGGGCCTTGCAGTATGAACCTGCGGAGTGGGTTTTTAGCTGCCAGTAATTATAATTTTTCGTTGATTATATACCAATTTAACAATAAGTTGATATGAATATCAAACGAATTTATTTACAGTGTTGATTTTCTGTATTTTTATGCTGGTAAATTCAGTATATTGACAAGAAGTTTCTTCATGGATGTATTTTAATGAAAATATATTTTATACTTTTGTTCTTCGGCGGTACATCTTCTTGCACACCCCTTCGGGACACTTAGTTACATTTTGTTTAAGTAGGTATACCATATTTTCCCTAAACCACTGCATATTGTATATAAGTATGCCGGGGGGGCAACTGTCATGAAATCAATATGTAGAGTCTGAACAGGTCTCCGATGAATATTACAGTTGTTTTGATTTCTTATAACAATTTTCACATGATTTTTAAGGTAAGCTGAAAATGTAAAATAAGGATTGTGCAAGTGTAAAATAAAGTAAATAAAAATAATTTATTTAAACAATGTGTTTTATTTTTTCGAATTATGTTTAAATTCATTTCACACACAATATGTTGAATTATTCCTACCATTGGACATTCTCCACGGCAAGAAGCGCACAAATTTATTGCTGCAATACGGTGTTACATTTATCATAACAAGTAAATTGACTGAGCTTGAAAACAATAAATTCTTATTGATACGAAATACATGGTGTCCAGTAAGTCATAGTACAAGCGGAAATTTTGAAATACTACATAACATGAAACTGTAATGTAAAAATATAGATTATAACAATTTTTATTTTATTTTAGTTAAATATGAAGTGTAAGATATTTGTGTAAACAGCAAGTGCCAGTCAGACTTTAACCAGCGGTTCCTGAGCATATTTGGAGTAAAAAATGTCCATATCATTTTGCTCTCTGATAAATATATTTTTCTATCGCCCGTCACTACTGATCACACTGCCACATGTCGCAACGGATCACATGGTACGTGTTCTGTCCCATCTGTACGGTGCCGCTGGAACGAGATGGAGTGCGTATCACATAGTGTGCTAGGTTTGGGAGGCGGGAATGGGTACCGCCACCCTGGGAACCTTTATTGGATAACCAACACCTCTGGCATATGTCACCCCAAGTGGTTCGCTATGTTTGGTGATTTAGCAGGGGTGCCCGGGTTCACGGGGTGAGTTTTGTCTAGGTCTTGGAGGCGGATGACCAGGACACATTGTACCCCAGATTCCTACCCACTCCTCAAACCCTTTTCCTTCTCAGAACTCTCCTCTCCTTCCTTTCCTTAAAAAACCCTCCACACAGCATTCCCAAAGATGACATAGGCCCTGAGGGAAGTTATTTTCCTCAGGGCCTCCTGTGTGGGGCTCATGTAAAATTAAAAAAAGGCGAGGCGAAACAGGAGAAACCAATGGCAAGGTGTGATGGAAATGTGTACTAGCATAGCAAGGCATCCACAATAGGCTTTCAACTAAGTGTCCACAACATATTTTAAGATACTCTGGACTCGTTGCTCGCCAAACTGAGGACTCCAACTTGGAGAAACTCATAGTCACTGGCAAAGTGGAAGGCAGAACAAGCAGAGGAAGGTCACCAGTGCACTCGAGTGACTAAGTATCACTTGCATCTGGTATGTCAGTTTGGCTTTCCACATAGCACAGAACCACGAGTAGAGGAGGAGCCTTGCCTGCCATAGAAATTGGAGGTGTCAAGATCCACAGCCATGAGGAATCGACTGGTTTTAAAATTATTTAGAATGGTTAAAAAATTAAATTCATATTTTTTCAACAATCGATTGAGTAAAATATGTACAAAACTGTGTGATTTAAACAATGAATGCGGAAAAAGATGTATAGAGGAAGAATCGGTGCAATCTAGTTTTACGAGTTTTGTATGACATTAATTCGGGATTGGAGAAACGAGCGATAAATGCGAGAAAACGATCATTCGAGGAACGATCGTTTGAGATTTCTATTTCAATATTGAATTGAAAAAAATATTACCAGAGAGTAAAGGGATATCTAACTTTTTACTTCAAATATGCCTAGGTACTGCTGGTTTGCGAAAGTTATTAAAAAGAACATTATTTAAATAGCCTGGCCTCCAAAAGGTTAAGTATGCAGAGGTGTGTGCTGATACGCCCTGTACATGCTTATCTTATAAATTAGTGATTGATGATAATTTTTACAATACAACAAATCGTATTTTAACTTTACTGAAGTGTGTACATTTAATTTATTTTATTGAAGAAGACAATACTAATAAATCTAAACGAAACATGATAAAGAACAAGTTACAGAAAAATAAAAAGGCAACGGTCATAACTGGTAATAGAAACCAAGAGACGAGATCCTGGGTTTGATTCCCAGATACGACCGTTACCTTTTATTTTTATGTTTCCTTTAGTTTTATTGATATTATCTTCTTCTTCAATGATATATTACATTGATGGACATAACCTTCAAAAGTTATTTCAATAAAATTTTATATTTTTTATTTGTCTATAAAATCATTACATACGCATTACTAATTAAACGGCCGGTGTAGTGCAGCGGTAAGGCGCTTGACCAGCATTCCGAAGGTCGCGGGATCGAATCCCGGCGTGGCAAATAAATTTTATTTGATTAATTTGTGTATTTCACAATTTATTCATTTAAAATAATACATAGTATATTTGCGGCATGTTCCAGAGTGGAAGATACTCTCAGTATCGCCCTGGTGTAAGACCACCATTCAGAATTGAAACGTTGCTTGAAATGGCTTCTGCCGTGTTTGGTGACCAGATCTGAATAGCTAGGTAATTCCCCACCTTCCTCTTCCCTATCTCCTTCCCCTCCCCACTGCTTTCAGCCTCACAACATACCCCAATTGGGGATGCCATAGTCCCACTGGCTCCAAACGGGAGCAGTTGGGACTCTTGTGCGGTATTCATGTAAAAAAAAAAAAAATGTATTAAAATAATATAAAGTTGAATTTCCACAGGTTTTTTTGACATCGTATTTTAATATTAGATAAAGGTTAGGTTAGGTTTTATCACAAAAAGTAATTAACAATTAACTGAATTAGTAGATCAAAGCGCATAATACACAGAACAAGTTCGCTAATCAGACATTACTTTTTATTATGTACTTTAAGAGGTTTTGAGCTTTTTGCCGGATAATGATGAATTTGAGGAAGAGAAGACTGCTGACAAAATCATAATGGACTGACCAGATAAAATATTCAGCATCCACACCACAATCTCACTAATCTGGGCTGCTACTTTATTTACCTTTTGTATAATTTTAATGTAAGTACTTGCATACTGCTTACTAACCACGTATGCATGGACATTGGAGGGTCTAGAGTCGTTCAAATAAATGTAGCTTCATTAAAAAAAAAAAGTAGAGTCTTGACCTGTGCGGTGAAGGAGGAAACCATATGTTTCCTTATAACGTCGTTGGGAAAGTGGTGGGGTCCAAAAAATTTCACTAATCCGGCACTATTAAAAACCAGAGGGTGCCGGATTATTGGAATGTTCGGATTACTGGATTATAGAGAAAAAATCATAAAAAATAAAACAAAGCATTTCATTAAGAGAATATACACACTATTCACACTTCAAAACAACAGGTAAATATGTACGCACGTGCACATGAGATAAGTTTTGAGGTTAGACTGCTAGACGACGACGCGGCAATGGAGCGCATGGGCGTAGAGGGGCGAGGGAGGCGCGGGCGGAGGGTGCCCGAATATTGGACATATCGGTCTATTGAAGCGCCGGATTAGTGGATTGTACTGTACTGTCAAGCTTGTAGGAGAAACATAACGTGGTTGTTGACGCAATCATATACATCTCCCTTCCTCCACCCAACGTACTATCCATGTACCTGTCCCTATCTAACAGTGTGTGGCCAATTTACCTAAATGTGACATTTACAACAACGAGAGATGGGAAGGCTGATAGAGATATTGAAAGAAGGGTGAATGCAGGTAACTCTAATGGAGGACTGAACGCCGTTTGCACCAACAAAAAACTGTCCAAAGATGCGAAACTAGCCGTCTATAATGGAGTACTGGTACCTACCCTGGTGTATGGCAGTGGGGCATGGAACTGGCAGAGGAAGGATGAAAGTAGACTGAATGCTGTAGAAATGAGATCCCTGAGGCGTATGTGTGGTAAAACCATGTATGATCATGTGAGAAATGTGGAGATCCGCGAAGAATGCAAGGCTGATGTAAGCGTAATGAGTAAGATCAAGAAAGCAACGCTCCGATGGTTTGGGCATGTAGAGCGAATGAACGAGGTAAGGAGTGTAAGGAGAATATATGACGCAGATGTGAATAGTAGAAGAAGTCGGGGACGCCCGAGAAAAGCATGGCACAACCAAGTGAATCAGATACTCGAGTCGGGCCATGTCAAGAGTCAGAATAATAGAAGAGCATGTATGAGATGATGTATGAATGTGAACGAGGCAAGAAGTGTGTGCCAAGACCGGGTTGTTTGGCGGTCCGTCCTCTCTGCCTACCCCTCCGGGAAACGGCTTGATGGTTAGTTAGTGGGTTACAACAATACATAATGGTACAATCAGTCTTTTAAAGCCGCCCATGTAATGATCAACACCTTTGGTGTTCTCTAAGGCTACGTCTGCACAGACAGGCGGCTTGCTTAGCGCCTAGAGCCTAGCGATTCACCTAGAAAGTAGCTTAGTAAAATGAACATTCTAGAATTTTCGTGACCGGCCGCACTACGCACTTGGCGCCTAGCTGGTCCATAGCTAGTCGCTTAGCGTGTATCGAAGTAAACAATCGTGTTGGTTTTTTGTCATTAGGCGCGAGGCATTTTTGAAGAAAAAAATAGATGAAATATTAATTGCATCAGTTTTTAAAAGAGAACCTAGCCTGTGGAATCCAGCTAATGAACTCCATAAAAATCAAACTATAGGAAGAGGTAGCAATCGAAGTAGAAAAAGATGGTTTGTACTAAAAAGTGATTTATTTATGATGAGTTTTTTTTTTACATTGAGAAGTTAATTATGGTTATGAATTTTCGTTATTTGTTTTTTGAGGTGTTATGCCGATGTTTTTTGAGGTGTTATCTCCCCTGATGATGGACACTGTAACGCTGAACGAAACGTTGGCTAAAGAAGGAGATGGCGTAACACAGCATAACACCCCAAAAACAAATAACGAAAATACTTTTGGCCGTGAAAATCTAAAACGTAGGTAATATTTTGTTTTGTTTTGCATATTTATGCAGTATAAGTTCGCTAATTGGACATACATAATGAAAACTGGCCTAAAGTCTAATTAAAGAATTCGTTTAGCTGCTAAATGATCCTAAGTAGAAAATTTTATATCTGAACCTCTTAACGTCAGCGTATCCTATGTTTAAATTTTTTTATATTAGCTCCGCCAAGGAGGCTCTGAGGAAGATAATTCCCTTCAGGACCTATGTCATCTTTGGGGATGCTTGGAGTCTTTTTTAGAAGAGTAAGTTCTGGAAGGAAAAGGAGGGGTGGGTAAAAATTTGTTCCATCATCAGGGCAGATCCAGCAGATCCGGTAGATGTGTAATTGTTAGTGGTGAAATGTGTGCTTATTTACTTGGAAGCGATACCGTGTTGCCAGCTCCACTACATTCCGAGCTGGTATTACAGTATACTTCAGAATGGTTGTAGATTTCAATTTCTTCCGTAATCAGGCGTGCTACAATAAGAACTGATTCCAAAAAAACTGTTCCTCGAATCCACTATCGTTCAATGATCGCTAGTCACCGGTAAAAAGTAACCGAGATAGGCAATGGCGTAGGAACCGGTTCCAAAATCGACTGTCATTTAGTGGTCGCTTGTCACCGGTACAAAATAACCGTGACAGGCAGTGGCGTCATAGCCGCGGAAGGGAACTGCAAGTTCACTGAATCGTAGTATTTATACTAGCCCGGGGCACGTCCCTATGCGAGTTTCCGACGGAATTGGCGACATCTTTTGACAAATTCTAGTATTAGTAATCACACTGGTTAGAATATTATGGTTAAGGAGAATATAGTCAATATAAAGGAATAAACCAAAATGGTTTACCACGAGCTGGTATTATAGTATACTTAGACATGGCTTTTTGCAATTAGATTTTGTGTAGCCGTCAATTACCAGATACCAAGAGCTATTGAGCTTAGCTCCGTCGTCTATATTAACATTAATTGGATTTTTGTAGATTTAAATTGCCTTCGTAATCAGGCGTGCTCTACAAGTTTTGGGTCTTCCCAGGACCTCAGAAACAAATCCAAAGTAATGGCCGGTTTCAATTTAGTGCTCGGGGATTGCCGATTTATAAGTGTGGCCGAGTTTTCAAGCACGAAAGTGTTCTGCTATCCTTTTGGAGATTGTCCGCTCTGTCTGGTACATAAACCTTGTCACATACGGAACAGCTCAGTTTATACACTCCATCTGCTTCCAGAGGAAACTTAGTCTTTGCAGACCTCAGTAGGACTTGAATTTTAGTTGTGGTTCCGAAGACAGTCAAGTTTTCTAAACAACCTGGCAATTCTGTCTCACATTGTAAACGTAAGGCAGGAAAGCGCAGCCTTTTGACTCTTGTTCAACTCTGTCTTCGTTTGGTGTAGATTTGGCTCTTATGATTTGCCTTGTCTGCCTTGCCGGGTAACCGTTGCGCTCCAGTGCATCGGTCAGCTTTGTGCATTCTACTCCGATTTTTGTTTCTTCACATATTCTGGTTGCTTGGGTCACCAACGTATGGATAAGTCCTCTCTTCGCGCTGGGTGGTGATGCGAATCGGCATGTAGATACCGATTTATGTGCGTTGGTTTTCTATATACAGTGTGTCCTAGATTACCATCTTCTTTTCGCATCACCTCTACATATAGAAAAGGCAGAAGTTTATCATCGTTTTCCACCTCCATTGTGAACTTAATTTTACTGTGGAGTGAATTAAGATGATCCAGAAATTCGTTCAGTTTCTCTGTTCCATGAGGCCAGATGGCGAAGACATAATCGACATAACGCCACCATACCTCGGGAACAGCCGAAGCTGTGTCTAGTGCCACTTCTTCAAACTTCTCCATAAAAAAGTTGGCTAGTACTGGCGACAATGGACTGCTCATCGCAACTCCTTACACTTGTTCAAAAAGTTCATCCTGGAATGCAAAATATCCCGTTTTGAGGCAGTGTTCAAAAAGTTGGCAAATGTCTTCTCCATAGATCTCCCTGAGCATTGTCATGGAGTCTTCTAGAGGTACATTTGTGCAAAGGGACACTACGTCAAAACTGACTAGGATATATCCTTCCTCAGTTTTAACCTTTTTGAGCTTACTGATCAGATCTGTGGAATCTTTGATCCATGATTCAATTTTCCCAGTTTGCATTTCCAAGTAAATAAGCACACATTTCACCACTAAGAATTACACATCTACAGGATCTACCTTGATGATGGAAACTGCAACAATGTCCGAAACGTTGGCTAAAGAAGGAGGTAGCCGAACACGTCATAACACCCCAAAAACAAATAACGAAAAAAAAAAATTACCTCAATAGTAATAGTAATATCAACTACAGAATCATTATGTTAATTGCTTATAAATATGTGATTCAGTAATCTAACAATTGAGCACTACATAAATACAAAATATACTAATATTATATTGAGCAGTTCTTTTAACATCTCCAAATGTTCAAAATACTGTGGTAGGCCATCTTTTCAATATGGTAGGCGGTGTCGGTTTGCTTGGTACAAATTTCATGTGATTTATTTTAAATATTACCCAACAAAATACAGAATACAAATATATCAGGAACAAAAACAATTGTCAATATTTCTATTAATTGATTTAGGCTGCATATTCTTTAATTATTATATTATGTACTTAAAAACTCTTAATGATAATCAATATTAATTTTATCGTATTTTGCCAAGTACGATTTCGATATTCATACAATTTATTATAGAGCAAAATATTGTCCGAATTACAAATATTCAGGTAAATAAATAAAATATAACATTGCAAAATATAACATTGTATAATAAATAATATGGTAAGTTTGACTATGTACAGTAAATTAAAATAACATTTAACAAAAATTTGTACTAAAAATGAACGAGTGTAAATACATATACAACAGTAACAATCTATATATATATCTATATAATGTGAATTTGCCTTGTAAACAAAATGTCGTGCACAGTCTATATGTTAATGAATTTGTTCTTTTGACGATCCCAGCGATATGTGGTTCTCATTTCAAGTATTGTGATATGGTAACTTCACTCGTAGTTCTTGTTGTAACGTCACTGCTTTTAGAGGTGTTCCACTAAGTTAGTATGCAAGTTTAGGGTTAGTTTTTCCAATATGAAGGACAGCGCATTTTTCAACATTGAGTTTTAGAAGGCAACCCTTTGTCCATTGATGTACATATTTCATTTAAGTAGTTTTGCAGTTGGTCATGATGTATATGTGGGTCGGCAAATAATTCAGAATCATCTGCGAAGCAGCTGGAGTCTGATTTTAATCTGTGATGTACAAAATAAACAGAACTGGACCCAGAGCTGATCCTTGAGGGACACCACTCAATTCACTCAGTTGACAGTTGGTTGCCAATTCAAACTTTTAAATTTCTTTAAGTGAGGAAAGATTTGATCCATTTGAGAAGTTGTCCTCTTAAGTCTAGAAATTTAAGTTCAGATAGCAGTCTCTTGGTTGGAACAGTATAGAAAGGATTTCTCGAAGTCATAATATACTCAAATATATTATGTCATGTATACATATTTTTTTGCTAGACCATCGTATTTATTAATTGACGTGAGTGGTAACGACTTCGACCGGCTGCTCGCGGGAGCCTGGCCTCACTGACGAATTTTACAAAATGTCGGCTATGTGCCTGAGAATGAACCTCTACGCATATGTATGGTAGTAGTCGCAAAGTCGAATACTTGCATATCCCGGTCGAAGAAGGGCTTTACGATGCAGTCGTTTATGTCTTAGCGGTTATCTTTAACTCGCCGATAATTATTATTCAATTGACATTTTAGTTTAGAGCAATCTTAATTTTAATTCTCGACGCTTTTCTTCCGGACAACGCTGTTTAAACAGATCCGTTTAAAAATGGGACATATTATGTTAAAAATGTGAAAAAATTCAATATATTAAGATCTACAGAAGCTTTCATTCTGGGTAAAAAATGTCATTAATGTTTGTTTAAAACTTAAATACTAAATAAATTAATAAAACATATAAGTACTTAACTGAATGTTATAAATAAAGGGTAAGTTGTCTTCAATGGCTGACATAATTTAAAACTAGGAAAATTACATAATTTTTTACGAATTTTAACCAAAAGCCTCACACGTTATAAAATTCATACAATAGGTACATTTTTTTCATTTCTATCTTTAATCTTAATTAAAATTTCACATTAATCATTTAAGATTATTTGTCTAATGAGATGTTTAATTACTCCTTGTTTTATTAAAAGGGGATTGAATCTTATAAAAAGTAGTGGGTATAATATGCGGACGGTATTAAGCTAAGGTATACATGATGCAATATTTATAAAAATAATTAATGAACACAAATAAATAAGTATGCATAAGACATTGCAAAAAAAACAAATAAAGAATGAAGAAATTAACAAATTTAAAAAAAAAATCATTATATCTGATGATTTTGAATTTTCACTCCATTCTAATTGGCATTTTTTATAAAACATAATAAAAGAATCTACTTAATAATATAATGTAAATATTCATAATCTCACTCAAATAAAACAACTTTTTGTACTAAAACTTAACAAAACAGGCAGAGGTTCAACAATGATCGATGAACGAATGATGAATATAACGATGTATCGATGAATTTTTTTTCAGAAACCTGATTCGTTGGACACAATTTTTCGTAATTCTGAAATTGAAGCGAGATATTCTATTGATTGTTTGGTAGAAGAACCTATAGAATTCTACAAGCAGATTTGTGATGATTTATATATTATAATTTATACTTCAATCTACGATCGACCGATATTGACGACGTTTATTTGAATGAATCTTTGGTTTAAGGACCTGTAGAATTATGTATGTAATAATCATGTCACATAATTTGTATTATATAATATATGGTAAATCAAAGTTGATGGAATCATTGCAAAAGAATTCTATGTAGGTCATTTGTACATTTTTCTACGGCCAACCTAAGTTGTTACTAGATATTTGATAAAATATTTGGTTAGAAGGCATAAGAATTACATATGCAAGTAAGTTATCATGATGATTTGTTACATGTAATTTGTATATCTATCTATGGTAACCGGAATTGATGCTGGATATTAGATAAAATCTTTGGTTGAAAGACTAGAACAATAATTTGTAAAAGCAAGTTTGTAACACGTAATTTGTACATCTATCTACGGCCAACCGAAATTGATGCCGGTTATTTGATAGAATCTTTGGTTGAAGGGCCTGTAGAACTCTCTCAATCTCTCCACAGCTGCCGGGTTGATGTAGGGATGACTGCGCCCTTTGGTTTTGCCGAGGCAGTGAGGGAAGGAGCGGCCCTCGGATTTGAAGAGGCACGGGAAACCCTTGGTGGAGTTGAAGTAGAAGTGCTTCTCGGTTACAACGCGCTTAAGCCCGAGGAAATCCTAAAAAAGAAAATAAACCAGTGTCATTAAACGGTTCCATGCCAACTCTGAACCAAGTCAACTCAACACCTCTTTGAAAAGTCATTAAAAGCTATGGGAAAAATATAGTTAAAATAGCCCATAATCCTAACCTAACGTAATGACTTCTGAGTTGTCCGGTCACCCATTAAACATATTAATTTCGGTTAACGGTGTACGGGTGATTTTAAATATATTCCTGCAAAATGCGTAAGATTATTCAAGTTCAATGAACTTTTAATTTTTTTTAAATCAGAACTGACAAGTATAAATCACATCAGACATAATAATTCTTTATTTGAAATGCGCATACTTTAGCAGGCTGTTCATATAGTTATTTCATTCATACACACATATTCTTTGAATGATTATAACTTGTCTTGAATTTTAATAACATCATTGGACAGAAGTTTCAATTTTTAACATTCGAGAGCAAAATTTCTTCTTTTGAAAGGCACAGGAGGCAAATATTTTTTATATATACTTTAAGCTTCACAAATCCTACAAGTGATTTGACTATTATAACATAATCTGTCTTCTATAAATTAATGGGAAGATGCAAAATGTCACAGTTAAGAAATTGAACTAGAAAACTAGAAGACAGTAAAGGAATGACGGATATGTATATCAGAGAGAATTTGATTTTACATTATTATTTATTAGCAAGGTTTTGAGTTCCGAATTTCAGAAATTCAGAATTTGAGTACAACAATGTGATAACTAAAAACACTTTCTGATTTAGTTTTAAATCTGATTTATGAATTTAAAAATGAATGGTTTTATAAAAAATCCAACTATCTCTCGTTTTCAAGCTCTTTCAGAGATTTTGCTTGTTTTTTTCCATCTGTATTATTCCTCACGTAGACATAATAATAATAATATATTTTTATCAATTTCTTACACAATTACAAATTTTTTTTTTACATTACGTGTAAGAAATAACGCTATATAAATATGTATTTAAAAAAATAATGTTTACAAATATTTATACATAAAAGAAATTTAAAGAAATATAGCAAATTCAAAATAAAAATCTCAGGCAGTGGTGAAGATTTCGTCAGTGTGGAGAGACTCTTTCAAGAATCAAAAGAATTTCCCTTTTGAATCTCTCCTCCCCGACGCCAAATACATCAATCTTGGAGGAGATTTGGTTCAGGAGCAATATACTCCTCCCTACCGGTAGAACCATTGGCAGGTTAGTCCTACAGGCAGGAAGATGATGCTGTCTAAGATAGTCATCTGGAACATACAGACTCACGCGCTCCAAAATGGCTGAGTTCTCAATACAGCCTCGCAGCAGTCTGAATAAGTGGGTGGCATACCCCTCTCTTCTGAGCTGCAGGGAGTAAAATGGAGGGGACCCCACCACTTTCCCAACGGCGTTATAAGAAAACATATGGTTTCCTCCTTCACCGCACACGTCAAGAATCTATTTTATTGAATGAAGCTACATTTATTTGAACGACTCTAGACCCTCCAATGTCCATGCATACGGGGTTAGAAAGCAGTATGCAAGTACTTACATTAACATAATAAAAAAGAATAATAAATCTGGCAGCCCGTAGAATAATTCTTCTGAAATCTATAGAGAAAAATATATACAGATAAAGGTGTTAGTAAATAAAAATAAAAATAAGAGCTGCACCCGATTGAAACCTGAATAAGAGAAATAGCGAAAAAGTAACAGTGATAAGAGAATGCAAGTATTTACAATAATGACTGAGAGAAGATAAAATGCATAAAAATAAAATATACAGAGAAGGTATTCCACAAACCACCAGGCAGTCCCGATGACAATGTGCATGGCTATCGGCCCAACAGCAGACGAAACCCGGAGTCCGCGCCCTTTAGCCGACTCCCCGATTTTGCCACGAAGAAATATAAGTGGGAAAGAAGAAAGTTTTAGAAGACTCTGGGGAAAAAATGAGCGTCGGGTTGTCGGAGGGGGGGTGGAAGGACGTCGAGACCACGCGGCTGTTCCTCAGGCCTACGCATGTCATTGGGGGAGGCGCGGGAAGATCGCGGAAAAACCGCTCTAGTATGTTCGCCTGGCTGTACGCACGGACAGGGTCTATCCCACCTCCTTTTATGGGGTGACGACGATACATAATATGTAGAGTTCAGTTGCGCCACCAAAATATGGAACCAAAGCTAATATAGTAAGAAAATGATAAGAGAAATTTTTGTTATTAGTTTTTGGGATATTATGCCTTGTTGCGCTACCTCCTTCTTTAGCCAACGTTTTGGACAGCGTTACAGTGTCCATCATCAGGGCAGATGTGTAATAGTTAGGGGTGATGTTTAGTTCATTATCTACTTCATAGCGATACCGTGTCGCCAGCTCTACTCCTCTACGAGCTGACGCTATACTTCAACATGTTTTTTTGCGTTTAGCCTTGATGTAACCGTCAATTACCGGATACCAAGAACTATTGAGCTTAGCTTCGTCGTCTCTATTAATATTTATAGGATTTTTGTGAATTTCAATTGCCTCCGTAATCAGGCGTGCTCTATGAGTTTTGGGTACGCCTGATTACGGAGGCAATTGAAATTCACAAAAATCCTATAGACAACGGAGCTAAGCTCAATAGTTCTTGGTATCCGGTAATTGACGGTTACATCAAACGCAAAAAAACATGTTGAAGTATATTATAGCGCCAGCTCGTAGAGGAGTGGAGCTGGCGACACGGTATCGCTATTAAGTAGATAAGTACAAACATCACCCCTAACTATTACACATCTGCCCTGATGATGGACACTGTAACGCTGTCTGAAACGTTGGCTAAAGAAGGAGGTAGCACAATACGGCATAATGTCCCAAAAACTAATAACAAAAATACTTTTGGCCATGAAAAAGATAAGAGCAATTATATGTTAGAAACATAATTATTGTATGAGTACAGAGGTCGTAATATTGAAGAAGATAGAACATGGCCTGTTGAGGTAAAAGCATAAATCATTTTTAGCAGAAACATTAGGAGATAACCTATCATGGATGCTTGTAAACGGTGTGAAATTAGAGCTAAAAGAAAATAATTAAAACAAGAAAAGAAAATGTGTCAGTACATAACGTACCAAGTAATTTACGGGTCACAAAAGTAATATTATAAACAGTTCAAAGCGTTAGTGTATACACACTAGTGAAGAGTAATGGAGGATATACCAAGGGAGACAGGAGCAATACGTGTAGCACCTGAAACAAAGATGAATTTAGTCTAGATCGGCGACTCTAAGTACAGACCATCTCTCCACCCAGGACCTGACAAACTTTTTCAGGCACTCGAAATTCTCTTTATTCGAAACAAGGTCAGCGTTCCACGCTGGTCTTGTTGTTCCGCGCAAGCCATCCAACACTTCCTCTCGTGCTTCCTTCATCAACTCGCACTACCACAGAATGTGCCTGGCATCCTGGTTAGTATCACCACATGCACAGTTTGGATGGGGAGAAAGGGTCAAGCTATGTAGCCGACCCCTGAATTCCCCATGTCCGGAGAGCATCTGTGTCATGTAGTGATTCAGTTTAATGTGTGCCCCTTCCATTCTGAATTTAAATGAAGTGAAGAAGGAGAAAGTCCATCTGCCCTTCGTCGACCTTTCCCATCGCTCTTGCCATACACTCAAGAGTCCTTTCGCGCATCGCTTTGAGCAAGCCGAGGAGGGCCACGTCTCCTGTCAGCTGGTGTCAGCTCAACTCCAAGGTGGACAGCAGCCCTGCCTCTAATAAGTTCCTTTTTTGTCAATATTTCCCTAATTGCAAGGTCAATCGGCAAAACGCCAGCCAGAACCGGTAATGCATCTGAAGCTACAGTCCTATAAGCGCCCGAGAGTGCCAATAGGGAGTCCGCTGGCCTCGTTTAAGAGCCGAGTTTATCAAGACATTATCCAGGCGATGCTCCCACACGGAGGCAGCATACGAGACTTGCGTCACATATACCCCCTCGTACAACAGGCGAATCGCCGGAGAACGCAATCCCCACTTAGCTGTTGAGATTCTTCTCAGTTTCTGAAACAAGACCTGGGCCCTGTGGGAGACGTTCTTGATGTGGGCTAGGAACGAAGAAGATCTATCCATAATGACGCCTAAATACCTGGTATTTTCTGAAAATCGAATGGATGAGTCTCCCATTCTAATGAAGGGGTTCCTGCCTCGGCTGAGCATGCCCTTCATGAGGAGACCCACGGTCTTGTGGGGAACGAAGTTGAGTCTATTTCTCTTTCCACATTCAAGGATCACTTGTAAACCTTCTTCAGCCTTAGATTTCACTTCCCTACGTAGTCGACCGATGTGCAACCTTCAGGTAAGGGTAACCTGGGGGAGTCGTCGAACAAGATTTTCCACAGGTTGGGTCCGAGGACCGACCCCTGCGGACATCCCATGTCGACTGTTCGGGTGATTAAAACGTCCCCGTGCCCTATGATAACTGTCCAACCACTTAGATAGTCACTAATAATCTCAAACAGTTTACGCGGGCAGTTCCTGCTTTTCAGCTTGGTAAGTATCATCGGCCACCACGCGTGATCAAGGCACCCAAGATATCCAAGAAGATGCCTATAACGTATCTCTTTGGGCATACCCTCACCCATTCAAGCGCATGCTTAATGGCGTGCTCCGTGGATTTGCCCGGGACAAAGCCGAATTGAAGTTCGCTGGGCGGCGTCAGAGTGAGGCGTAGACGGTGCTTAATGACAATTTCCAATACTTTGCCTAGAATTGGCAATAAGGTTATAGGCCTATAGGCTCCTATGTCTGTTCTCGGCTTATCGTTCCCCTTTGGTATAATCCGGAGCATGCCCTTCTTCCATTCTGTAGGGAATTTTCCCCTACGTAAACAAGTCTCCAAAACTTGGTAGAACTCCTCTTTGGCGCACGTCCAGACATTCTTCGCAATTATACCATCCAATCTGTCGAATCCCGGTGCCTTTTTTTGACCCAAACCATTAATTATTACTTCAACCTCAGCTCGACTTAACGGTGGCACGCCCCCCTGGGCAGGTGGCAGCCGTAACAGATTTCTAATCTGTTTATGGTGGACACTTTCCACTACTACTGAGTCTAACGGAAGTGTCTCAAGAGTGGAGGTAACATCAACACTCTCAGCGTTCCCGAGCACCACGCTTGACAAATAACTGTCTCTCTTGGGCATGCTTGGTATGAACCTTCTACGGGTCAGAAGGTATGCGCTCATTGTAACACATTTCTTCAGACTGATTCGTGGAAGGTTCGAAAACTCAGCTATCATGGAGAGCGTTAGTTTCTATGTTATCTCCGTCATCAACAGCATAGACTGTTTTATCTCCCGGCTTGCAGAACTAACTTGCCAATGGTTATGCCAGTCGGGAGAGCTGTCTTGTTGTTAAATAGAATCACTTTGAATATCGATATGTTTAATATCAATGAAGCACAATTCAGACAACAAGCTTTGTTGTTGTTAGTATGATTGTGCTTCATTGAAATATAAATGACTTAAATCTATTTAAATTTTAAATCTCAATACTCTTTTAAAACGCATTGAAATTTTATTTTGTAATATTTAAAAATGAATAAATAATTGAATTGAATTGAATTGAGTCAGGGAGTAAGTACAATACTCATTAATCAGAAGAAAACATAATGTACATTAATGATATGTACATGATCCCCACCTGCACTCTGGCAATTTCGGCAGCCGGATCCACGATGAGGCGCTCCCCGCTGACGAGAAGCAGCTGTGACAGCGGGAAGCAGCGGAGCCAGCGCTGCAAGGGACGCACGTACACCCCCAGCCGCACAGGACCCCACACTGTGTCTACAGGGCCCAGTACAGAGCCGTTCACAAATGCCAGCTCTTCGAATTTGCGCATCGACGGCTTTTTGCTGAAACAGAGAAGAGATTGTTTTATATTTCAACGCCGATGTAGCTGTCCGCTATGGTACCTAGCAGCAATCTGGCAACCGCTAATAAATACATAATTCTAAAGACGTCAGCGAACACAAGAAAAACAGTGAAATTCATTTGTTTTCTTGTGTCCAGATCAGTAAACCTAAACTCTTTCCTCTTATGTACATCTAAATAAAAATTCAAAAACAAACAAACAAAATCAATTCACCATTCTAGTGTTCAATGTATTTGACCCCTCAGGCCTCGAGCATATTTTGTTAGATGGTCAGATTATTTTCGCTTTGCAATAAAATCCAAATAAATGGAACATTTTTTAATGAAAACTAAAAACTGTTTTTGAAAGGTGGATAAAATACGGTTTAAAATTTTATCATTAGAAATAATCAAATAATTATTTATTAAATATTAAAGTTTTGATTGCAAGCATTAAAAAGTTTTAAGAATGGCTCACCTTGCATTTTTTCCAACTAAAATTACTGATGACGAAAAAAAATAATAATGCACACATAGTTTATTAGTATTTTTCATAATTTTTTTTTCAAATTGCAGTCAGAATCTTTGCTTTCATAAAGGTGTACATTTTCATTATTTTGTGGTTAACTTTTAGATTTGAATATAAAGCATGTGTTTTCTCTTTCTAACACCGTTTAGATCATATTTCTCACCATGATAGTAAGGGAGACACAACAATTTCTACGAGACCTACATGAGTTGTTTCCGAAAGCAAACAAATTATTCGTTTAGGGGTTAATTAATAAGTATATTATAATCAGTTTCACAACAACCTAAAGTTCAGTAAATAATTTACAAAATATAATTATACCATTACTTTTAATCTTCGGTGAGTTGTTTAATTTACGATAATAATACAAATTATTCACAAATCTTTGAACTTTGATCATAATAATATTTAAGAAAACTATAAGGAATCGATATTAACACACTAAAAGCTTAAGATATTTACCTATACTGGCAGCCCGGGTTTTTATTTTCTTGGATCACATACGTTACGTACTTTTTCACGCACGTTACTCACCTCCTAGACAATGTCTATTCGGAGACGGATAACAACATCTTTTCTAGAAGTGATGAAGAAAATCGCATCAGAAGCAGAAATTAAAAGAAGGATTTGCATGACAAAAGATGCCATGAGCAAAATGCAACGGTATGGAGTACAGATGCATAACGAAGACCACCAAAATGAGACTCGTCCGGGCGCTGGTTTCCCCTGTAATATTTCTACACGGTGTGAAAAACGTGGACACTTATAGCCAGCGAAAGAACGAGGTTAGACGTCCTCGAAATGAGGTGCTGGAGAAAATTCTCAGGACACCATGGACAGCCAAATGCACAAATGTGTCCGTAGAAGAGATAGGCATCCACAATAGGCTTTCATATCCGTCTAACAAAATTGTTTACGACACTTTGGACATCTTGCTCGCCAAACTGAGGACTCCAATTTGAAGAAACTCATAGTTACTAGCAAAGCGGAAGGCAGAGAAAGAAGTGACCAAGTCTTAAAGAAAGAAAAAACCTTTTACTCCCCTACCTTAACAGGCGGTTTGCGTTCTTCAGAGCACAGGCGTCAGGTGTATATGCTGTCTTTGATTTACTGGTATGAAAGATACTCCGAGATCCTACCTTCGGCACCGGTGCACATTCGGGAAACATGCCAAACGAGCACCCAACATATGTACGTGGTTGACCTTTGACACATGAGAACGGGTCGTTTCTACGACTCGTTCAACAGCTCGGCTGTGGAATGATTTTCTGGCTTCTGTGTTTATGTTCACTCCTTCCTCTCCTCGAAAAGACCTTCCACTCGGCATCTCCAAAGATGACAAAGGCTTGAGGGGAATTATTTTCCTCAGGGCCTCCTGGGTAGAGTTGATGAAAAAAAAAAGTATCAATGGCGTCTGATACATCGGTGTCTGCAGCTCTCCACGCAGTACTGAACTTCGAGGAATGCAGTTCACGATCATCAGCAATAAGGAACCAACTTAAGGAGAAGCAAAATCTTCAGCATTTTGTACAACTACAAAAAATCACTTTAAGAAAAATTAGATTCCAAAGCAGGACACCAGCAGTGTTTCGTACCTGGCAGCCTGAGTGTAGTCGCTGATGGCCCTGGTGACGGGGTCCCGCACCACGATGAGCAGCTTCATGGAGGGGTTCATGTGCTGTACCCGCTTGGGCACCTCCTTGGTCACAAAGTAGCTGGGCGTCTTCTCCATGGTGACCTGCCCCTCCAGTGTGGGCGGCATGTGCTGTCTTCATTATATAACAAATAAACTAATTATAATATGTACGTATCGATCTTTAAAAACTTTAAATAAATTCAAAAATATGTTAATATCAATTGTCTGCAGAAAGTGAACAACCTTGGAATTTTGAACTTCTACTCCTGAATGTCTCTTAGTTGTTTATATGATATCCTGGCTATAATTTTTAAAAAAAATTATTTACCTGGTAACAACACAAAATTACACATGGTGTTATATATAAATTATGCAACCATGAAGGGGTACCTACATTCACAGGCAGTAAATTGTCTTTTGTGTTTTTATGCACTGCTATCACCAGTTTTGTCTATGGAGATGTCAGAGACAGGAACTCAAAAGGTCATTCTTTGCCAAGAACACGGAATGACCAGGAGCTCTCTCGCCTGTGTTTTTTGTCGACGAATCAATCAATCGTACGAGATGTGATTTTTTATAAAAC
This sequence comes from Limnephilus rhombicus, assembly GCA_929108145.2. Lineage (NCBI taxonomy): Eukaryota > Metazoa > Arthropoda > Insecta > Trichoptera > Limnephilidae > Limnephilus > Limnephilus rhombicus. The sequence continues at coordinate 50,280,596 of OV815280.1, read as the reverse complement.
GAGAGGAGGAATCTAATCCAGAGTAATCGGAATGCCGACGGGGCAATTTTCTGGCAGATTGTGATGATACAAAAAAAAACAAAATGTATGGTGATTGGATACAAGAAGACATCCAGTGAAAGCAAATTAAAAATTGATGGTAAAATTATTGAAAATGTTACTGAAATAAAATACTTAGGAGTTATATTAGATTCCAAACTAAACTTCAATAGACATGCTGAATACACCCAAAAGAAAATTGGCAAAAAGATGTCTTTTTTTAGAAGAATTCGGCCAAAAATTTCTAAAAAAACTGCAATCACCATATTATACAATTCAATTATTGCTCCACACTTCAACTACTGCTCAAGTATACTTTTCCTATGTAACGAAAGAGAACAAAATAAGTTACAAATTCTCCAAAACAGGGCAATGAGAATAATTCTTCGACAAAACAGATTTTCAAAAATAATTAAAATGTTAAAGGAACTAAATTGGTTGACCGTGAAACAGATGCTGACCTTGAACACGATGGTATTTATCCACAAAATATTGAACAACACGTTACCAAAATACTTCTCAAATAAAATTTTATACAATAAAGACATTCACAGATATAACACAAGGACGTGCAAGGAAATTAGGCTACAAAAAAAGGACAAAGCGAATACGCAGAACAGTCTACTGTACAAGGGAATGAAGTTGTATAACACACTACCAGAAACTTTAAAGTCCACACCAATTGGAAAGTTCAAGATGTATTATAGGAGCTACATAAAACTTGAAAAAATATAGTGAATATGAAATATTATAATCAATTAGAAATTTGTAAACTTAAATGTACAAAATTATTATTATTATTATTATCATTACAATCTCACCAACACAATAAAAAGGTTTTATTTTGAATTCTTTTCAATCCCACCTGAAATCTGGGATTGAAAAGAATAACCAACAAATCTTCTGCGGACAGACAACTTTTTCAATATAACAATGCACTAAACGCCTATACATTTCTTTTTGAAGTGAAAACTTCTTTAGCACTGTTGTGATTTGAAACTTGTTGAAACGAAAAAGCGATACTAAAAAGAGACAAACACATACATCCCCACTCTTGTCTACTTTAGTTTTCTGAAGATTTCACTTCTACCCCGTGTGAACTGCACACCTGTACGTTTTTCTTCTCACTTATTTATTTAATTTCATTCCTGTATTCTCATTTGGATAACTTTCCAACTTGAAATATACTTTACTCATTATATGCCTACCCTTATTTATTTACTGTGAATAATAATAATAACGTAGTATTTATATAGCGCAGTTTTGTGATGTTTCACTTCAAGTGCGCTTAATTATAATAAACTTAAAATTAACCTACAGTGTTCCTTACGAGTCCTTAAAAAATTAATTAAACAATGTGAAATAACGAATATACAAAAATATACAAAGCAATTCCTAAAGAACAATATTAACAACAATAGTGAGTGCTGTTTTGGCACAGGACAATATATAATGATAAACCATCACGGTGCCATTCAACAAGAATCATTTAAACTAAATTATATAGAACAGGAGGCAGTTAACATTTAGAAATAATACAAATTCAGAGTGCACATAAAACTATAGTAAGGAGGTAATCGAAACCAAACAATTACCAGAAACTTGAGGAACATGGCTTATTATAGTAGATTGAAAAGAAGTTAAAATTCATGAAAGGTATGATTTTTTAAATAAGTTTGTTTTTAAAGCTCTTTTGAATTCAGCCAAGTTCTGGATATTAGTAAGAGCTGAGGGAAGTTTGTTCCAAATGAGCGGGCCAGTTACACGAAAAGATCGATCATAGTAAACGGCTCGATTTGACCTAGAAAGTTCGATTAAACGATTAGTAACATCTCGATCTGCTGACCTTAGAGTAAGCTGCCTATCGCTTAAGTTTTGTCGGACACATAGTTCCGATATATAGGCTGGCGCCATTCCTGAACCTCATCTTCATCTAAAGTTACTTTCATATATTTAAATAGAATAAGTATGTATTTTTCTTAGGCATTCCAATATATATTGTATTACTTTGGGCTCTTTATTACTTATGCAATTCTATTTTCTCATGTTATAGTTTATGACTTTATGTTATATTAAGTAAGAGTCGAAAGGTGTTAATGTTACAAAAGAATTTCTATTTCCTCTAAAAAAAAAAAACAAAATGGAGCTTTGACCGTTTGAATTTCTGCGAAACAACTGGGCCCTAACCTACCACCCAGCCTATTTATTTAATAGAAAATCAGAGAAAAATACAGGAGAACAAGAAAATCAAAACATGATTTAAATGGGTTAAAGATTTCAGAGCAAAACGGGGACAAACATGAGATTAACATTGATGATAAACTTCTTGACATTACATTGAACTCAAAGATAAGCTTTCTACATTGTGATAAGGAAAATCGTCAATAAATGTATGCAGCTTTAAAAAAACATCAGACCAAGCTTATCAGCTTGCAGTTTTAATGAAAAATATTATGAATCAACATTTAGGTATCAAAAATCAAGTAAAATAAAAAAAAACATCAAAATTTGAAAAAATAACCAACTTGTAATAAATTTGTTGAAGAAAATATATACGTAAAAATTAAAAACAAGATGAATTACCTGTACCACTGGAAGCCTTTCTCATAATATCTATCAAAGAAATGCACTTCTGACCCGGCTGCCCTGACATCTGGGTGTAGTCTGAAAAAAGAAAATAATGATATTTAGGTTGTGTAGGAACTGCTCATAATTTAATTTTAAATACTGGCAATATTCATTTAGTCGCCACACTGGAATGTATGCACGTTGGACTGCGCTTCTGAACGAGAGAGCGGTTTGAAAATTAATCACCATTCTGTCTCTAGTGTTGTTTGAAATAGCATTGTACCTCTTACATACAAACCTCCATTTTTCAAGTCTTTCTGATACATCGCTTTTGTAAATTTGAGTGCTTAATTAAGGTGGTGCAAGTCATCACCCATGAAGAGGAAGATGACATAATTTTTGCAAATGGCGGCAAATGTCAGTTCTGCTTTATCATTTGTGAAGTACACAGATACAAAACACACGTCAACAAGACATGAATCAATATTTTAGATTTTTTTTTAAATAACGCTTTTCCAGGTCGCCTAATCTCTCATTTTGATCATTTGCACTGGCCGGCAAGATAGCCCGAATTAACCGTTCCAGAATGAGGTATTTCCACAAACGAGGGATTCTGTTGAAAATGTACAGAATATTTAAAGATCATTTTTCTGATTTTAATCATTCTAATAAAAATGTTTGCTTTATATGTTTTCATTCAATATAATTGATTTAAAAAACGATCTAAAACTGACAAAATCAAAATGGCCCATGGTTTGAAAATCGGAATGTGAAGTCACAAGCGTCGCTCAGCTGGGCCAGCATAAATTAACACTGTCAGTGAGCGTCCACGCTCATGACGTCACACGATAGCCCCGCCCCAAATTATCGTTTTGGCGGTAAATCAAAAATGGGAAACTTTGACTAGCTGTAGAAAATTTATTTGTCAACATAAAAATAAAATAAAAATGCTGTAATCATCGTAATTATTTGCTTAATTTTTTGAAGCAATAAAAAAAATGTTGAAATACCCCATTCTTTGTGTGGGGTTTCTTGAATGTCAACAAGCCTCAGCCCTCAAAGAGAATGCGAGAACCTAACGCCGGAAGTTCTGGAAAGAGTGATGGAAAATGCCATAAATCGGGCCCGTGATCATTCTGGTGGCGGCCACTTGGCCGATAACATTTTCTAGACTTAATGTAAAAAAATTAAGACATTAAATAAACACAATCCAAAAGCAGAAACAAAATTTTTCATTAAAAAAAAATTACAGCCAAAGAATATCGGGTGACAACTTTTGCGCCACCTTGTATAAGTTAATCTGAACATCAAATCTTTTTATTTTGAGATTAATTTCTCTTCTCACCTGATAAACTCCAGTAGCGCCCTGGTGCCCCCCTTCTTGACGCCGATGATGAGTGCGTCGGGTAACCTGCGACTGGGCCGCAGCCCCTGCTGGCGCAAGAAGCGGTACTTGGGTGCCCCGTCCAGCATCTCCAGGGGGCCCGTCGAGTCCAGCGGCACCACGCGCACCACCGTCTGGGGAGCCGCAGGCTGCACAGGCAGCGGTGGCGCAGTAGCCGCATAGTTGGCGATGAAGGCGTGTATCGGGTGCTGGGTGAGGTGAAACAAGAAGGATTTTATTTTAAGTAATAAACATCTAAAGTATTCCCAGGCAGGAGCATTCATAAAGCATTCGAAAGGAAAGTATATCATAACTTGCTTTTTATTCATAACTAGCTGACCCGACGAACTTCGTACCGCCTTAGAATCAATAACTGTTGAATTAAATAAAGTTTTTTTGTTGTTAAAAATTACACAATGAAGCAATTTTATGTTTTTGTCAGTATCCGAGATGGCGTTGTATATGGATTTATATTTTTTGTGGGTTTCTTACTTTTCCACTTACTTATGGGAATTTTTGAAAGGAAGCGGGTACGGGTGCCGCCACCCCAGGAACCATTTATTGGATAACCAACACCTCTGCCATAGGTCACCCCAAATGGTTCGCTACGTCTGGTGATTTAGCAGGGGTGCCTGGGTTCATGGGGTGTGACTTTTGTGCGAGTCTTGGCGGCGGATGCATCTGCCCACATGCTGCTTGGCGGGCCGGATCGAGATAGACTGGTTGAGGGAGGCCTTTTGACCTTTCCAGCCGGATTCTTTCGACCAATGGGTTGAAAGAGTCCGGCTGGAAAGGTCAAGGTAAAAGGTCAATTCCGGTCAAATCAATGGCCTTGCACCGCAGTTGGAGGAATGGATTCACTCCCGGATACACTGACCTCCAGATTCCTACCCACCCCTCATGCCTTTTTCCTTCCCAGAACTTCCTATCTTACCCTTCCTTAAAAAGACCCTCCACACAGCATCCCCTAAGATGACATAGGTCCTGAGTGGAGCTTACATAAAAAAATGTGTTTCATTTCAGAGTTTTATTATTATTGTATTTTTCCTTTGGAGGGGTGCAGAGACATACGTTCACCGTTTGTCTCATTTTCTACTATTGACATTTAGTGTGTAAGAAAGAGGGGCAGCATTATATGAGAACAAAAGCAAAACAATTAGCGAATTGACATTTGACGTTTTTGAATTTTTCCGAATTCACGCACAGTTAAAAATTATACCTATCACAATATTGCTGCAGTTCTATCAAAATGAATTCGTTCCATACAAAATGTATGAAAAAAATATTTTTCTTCATAACTTTCTTTTTCGTGAATTTTTGCGATGTTTTAATAGTTATTACGCCCATTTAATAGTTAATACGCCCAGTCATTGACAGTTGTTATTGTAGTAATAACCTTGCAGTTTATGAATTGTGTAGGTATATGCAAACAATAATGTTAACTAAAATAAAGTTTTTGCTGTATGGAAACCTACTTTACACATTTATAAAAAAACCATAGATAAAATTGCGAGAAACAATTAACAAAATTTCTGCCTCAATACAGGTTCACCTAGTGAGGCAGGCAATGCACAACTAAAAATACTGTATAACTATACTACTCCTGTGTAACCTTTCTTACATTACTTTCTGTTTGTTAATTTTTCTGTACTGATTGATGTAATCTATTTGTAAACTACATTGAGTATGTAATTTTTTTATTTTTTTTAGTTATATTGTTGTTATTTCATTGAATAAAGATTATTATTATTATTATTATTATTCTGTTATCTGGGGCGGAGACAAATCTAACAAATCAAAGATCATCAAAATCGGTCCAGCCGATCTTGAGTTATAAATAGTGTAACTAACCCGACTTTGTTTTATATATTAAGACTAGCTGACCCGGCAAACTTCGTACCGCCTCAGAATCAATAATTGTTGTGTTAACTTATTAGCTGAATTAATTTCATTTTTTAAAGTAAAAATTAATACTCAAAATGAATTAAGAAATGTAATTCACGTGGCAGCAAGGCATTTGATTTATTAAAGCGAATCGAAATGATTCACGTGGCATTATTGTATACTTTCTTTTAAACTATTTACTGGATGGGTTGCACTTGGGTCGATTCCCTTCATTGAAGCACCTCGTGATATCAGACATTTTTCGTTTTGTCATTACCGATAGTCAGCAATTGCTTGGAGAAATCTTCGGCAGATGGATCGTTTAGCAATGCAACTCGCATATTTATCGTCAGTTGAAGTTTCTTCACATAGCTCCGCAGAGTCGATGATCTGAAGAAATTTATTTCATCGGCAGCGGTCGATCTTGGAATGACTGGTAGTGTTTGGCGGAAATCGCCAGAAAGTAGAATCATTGTGCCTCCAAAACATCTTGAGTCATTACGCAGATATTTCATAGTTCCATTGAGTGCTTTCAATGCGTGTTTGTGCGCCAATGTGCATTCATACCAGATGATGATTTTACTTGCTACCAAAACTTTGGCTATTGCGGAGTGTTTGGTAATGTTGCATATCCGTATTTCGGTCGTTTGAAGGTTTAACGGCAATTTCAATGCTGAATGAGCTGTTCAATATCCTTCTAGTAACGTGGTCGCTATTCCTGAAGAAGCGAGTGCTACAGCAATTTCGGATCTCGCACGAACGGTGACCAAAATCAATGACATTACGAATGTCTTTCCAGTTCCACCGGGCGCATCGAGAAAAAATAAGCCACCATTTCCATCATCAATTGCCTTGATTAACGTATCGTACACTTCCTTCTGTTGGGGGCTCAACAGTGGTACGTCCGTTCGAACTGATTGGTTCAATGCATCTTGACCATATTCACGTTCAAGTTCCAATTCCTTGATTGAAAGCGACGTTCATTCCATTAATTCTGGCGTTGGTATTCATAACTTGACTAAAAAACTGCCGCACATGAGGTAACACATGTCTTCGATCAAAAACAAAGCCCGGTTATGTTTATCCTCATTCACCTAGAGATCAGGATTCCTTTAACTGAAACGAATTCGATGTAAAATGACATCCTTCTCATCTTTGTACTTGTTCCACAGTTCACGTAGATTCGATGGGAAACATGTCGAAATAATGATAGCAAATAATGTGCGTATCAGACTTGGAGATGCAGAAACAATTGCTTCAGCGATTGTCATGTCCCAATGAATATCGTTTTCAAGCAAATTGACCTGCTGACATGCAACACGAAATGTTGGGTATACTACACCTTGTGACTTGTGATTCATGTCGACCCACGAACATTCACCAGCAACAACCCAAAGTAGAAGCATTCGTCACTTTTTAGATGAATTTTGTGACAAATTTGAAGATGTATTTGATTGACTTCACCGAATTGCAATACTCCACGTTGCAAAAACGCCTTGAATGTTTTGGAAAGAAGTGGCTGTTTTCCTGGAGTTGTGCAGACATACGTTCACTGTTTGTCTCATTTTCGACTGTTGACATTGAGTGTGTAAGAAAGAGAGGCAGCATTACATGTTTAAAAACAAAAGCAAAACAATCAGCGCATTGACATTTGACGTTTTTGAATTATTGGAATTCACGCAAACTTCAAAATTATTACCTAACACAATATTGTTGCAGCTTTTTCAAAAGATGAAAATTCGTTCCATACAAAATGTATGAGGAAATGAATTTTCTTCATAACTTTCTTTTTCGTGAATTTTTGCGATGTTTTAATAGTTATTCTGTTATCCAGGGCGGAGATCAAAGATCATCAAAATCGGTCCAGCCGTTCTCGAGTTATAAATAGTGTAACTAACCCGACTTTTTTTAATATATTAAAGATATGGATGGGCGATAGTGACCATCCTTCTATAAGTAACATTTATAGTAGAACATCCCCCCACTCTTTACTAATCCCTAGCTACGCCCCCCCCCCTACCACAACATTTAGTAACACATTAGGAGGCGTCTACTAATATCTACAGGAATTCCAAAAACTGAAAAAATCGAACTAATATCTATGAGACCCAAAGTGTTGACGAATATCTACAGCTCAAACTGTTGACTAATATCTATGAGAACCAAAGTGTTGACGAATATCTACAGCTCAAACTGCTGACTAATATCTATGAGAACCAAAGTGTTGACGAATATCTACAGCTCAAACTGCTGACTAATATCTATGAGAACCAAAGTGTTGACGAATATTTACAGCTCAAACTGCTAACTAATATCTATGAGAACCAAAGTGTTGACGAATATCTACAGCACTGGCAGAGGTTGGATTTGCAATTATGTATAGCATATTGGAATAACGTAATATTGCGTATGCAGTTTAAAACACTTAATTTATGTATGTATGTGAGTAAAAATCCCTAATATCGGACTATTGGACACATTTAGCTATTAGTCCAACCTACGCTCTGTAGATATTAGTTCAACCTATGCTCTGTTGATATTAGTCAACACTGGACCGTCATAGATATTCGTCCGACCTTAGCTCTGTAGATATTAGTCAACACTCTGAAGTTCGTAGATATTAGTTCAACATATGAGCTGTAGATATTCGTCCGACATACAGGCTATAGATATTAGTATCTGGAGTCACACATTATAGTCACCCACTGTTTGGTAATTGTCAAGTCATTATATGTTTGCCCTGAGGAAGGAACGTTCTGAAACTGGTCGGTGTTAATAAAGATTTATTTATTTATTATAAGAATATTGAACATTGTATAGTATTTCTGTGTTATTTCAACCGCCATGCTAGGGATGTTCCTGTGTTATGGCGGGTGAAGTTTTCAGATTGGAAATCATAATATATGTTATGGTTATACATATATATACAAAATTAAATTAAATTGCAAATATTATATTTCATGATTTCTAAATGTACTAATAATTATGTACTTTAATAATAATAATAGTATATTGTAATAATAATTAGTTCGATAATATTAGTTATTAAAATTATACTTAAAAGTTATTAAATTATTTGTTAATTTAAGAAGTACAGTAGAGCCTCGCTAACCCGGACCCCCGTTACTTCGGTGCACGCTGTAATCCAGACGGGTGCGTGCGGGTCAAAACGTGTCAATATTCAATCATTTGCCGTCACTCGTTAATTAACTTTTAGTTTTTTTTTTTTTTTCATGTTAAGTGCCCAAATTTCTTACATGTTTGAATGTGTCGTATTTTATTAAATTTTTCAGAACAATCGCTTACGTGTATTAATTGTAATTGTTTTATGCTATCTCCCTTTTAAAGCATCGTCAGTAATCCTCTCTCTTGTCACCAAACACGGCTAAAGCTATTTCAATCCACGTTTCAATCAATGGTGGTCTTACACCGGGGCCAAACTTGGAATGTTTTCTACTTTGGTATGAGCCGAAAAAGTTACTACAAATCATTAATAATGAATATATTCTGAAATAACACAAATAAATCAAATAAAATGTTTTTGTTGTTTATTTTTGGGGTGTTATGCCGTGTTGCATTACCTTCTCCTTTAGCCAACGTTTCAGACATCGTTACAGTGTCCATCATCAGGGCAGATGTGTATGTAACGATGTCCGAAACGTTGGCTAAAGGAGGAGATAGCGCAACACGGCATAACACCCCAAAAATAAAGAACAAAAATACTTTTGGCCGTGAAAATCTAAAATCATATCTAAGTAAAATATTACTTGCGCACTCCGAGATTTGAATCCGCTACCTCTCAACCATAGAAGCCGTCAGTTCCTGAATGTTAAAGTAATTTTCGATTTTCTTGTATGTCTAAACCAACACACAGAACTCGGCATTCCTTTCCTACTTATTACTTACTATACGTTAAAAATTTAGGTTGAGTATTGTAATAATAAACTACCAAATTCTGATAGTTTTATGTTCATTTTTTATTTCAGAATTTTTCATAAATGTGCAACGGTAGTCTCTGAAGACCTTTAGAAGAACTTGAAAAAATATCATTTCTAGTAAATTAGTTAAGGCAACTTTGTCCTTATTTTTAGAAATAAGCCGTGATTGAACGATTGAATATTAGGTACTCACAGGGCCGGATCTACGAAATCTGGGGCCCTGTGCAGTAGGTACCGATGGCGCCCCCCCCCCCCCCCCTGCATTTTTATTTTGATTAAAAATTCGTTCACCCCAATTTTTTTATTTAATTTTATTTTTTTTACACTAATTTATCAAATAAAATCAAGACATATAAAGGGTGTAACTTTTCCAAGTGACCTGGCGGTAGCTCTCACACTCGTTTTTTTTTAAAGAGAGAATCGCCAGGAGCCCTATACTCTCTGAATCTATTGGGTAAACATAAAATTATGGTGCTATTTTAATTATTTACGATATGATACGATACGATTGTACCACCCCAGCCAGGAGTACTCCTATCCCGGTGAGACCGGTACACCAGGGGGCACTGATTTGTTAGGACTAGGAACACGTGCTCTGAGGATGGGAAGGAGGTTGGAGTTCAATCGACCAGTATACATGGCAACCTAATAAGCCAATATTTGAATTTAGGCTGGGCGGGAATAAAGGAATGGATTGAGCGTTATAATTTTTTTTCCTATTCCATGTGCGTTCTTCTTGCCTCTTCTCGGCTTTTCTTGTCTCTTCTTGGCTCTCTTGGATCTTCACGGATCTTCTTGGATCTTCTCGCCTCTGCTTGGTTCGTCTTGTTTCTTCTTGCCGCTTCTCGAATCTTCTCGTCTCTTCTCGGCTCGTGCTGCTTGTTTTTTCTCTTCTTGTTTCTTCTTGGACCTCCTCGTCTCTTCTCGGCTCTTGTTGGCTCTTCGTGGGTTTTCTTGTCTCTTCTTGCTTCTCCCTGTCTCCCTGTCTCTCCTGTTCTTCTTGGATCTTCACGCCTCTTCTTGGCTTGGCTTGTATCTTCTTGTCTCTTCGAGAATTTTCTCGTATCTTCTTGAATCCTTTTGTCTCTTCTCAACTTTTCTTGGCTGTTCTTGCTTCTTTTCGTCTCTTATTGACTCTTCTTGGCTCTTCTCGTCTCTTCTTGGATCTTATGGGATTTTATCGTATCTTCTTGACTCTTCTTGCTTCTTCTTGCATCTTCTAGTCCCTTCTTGGCTCGTCTTGAATCTTCTAACCGACTCTTCTTGTCTATTCTTGTCTCTTCCAATCTCTTCTTGTCTCTTCTTGGCCTGTCTTGTATCATCTTGTGTCTTCTCGTATCTTGTCTCTCCTTGGCTCGATATGACTCTTCTTGAATTTTATTCATCCTTCTTGGATCACCATGTCTGGCTTTTCTTGCATCTTCTTGGGGAATTTAATCGACCAGTGCGTAGGTGCAGGAACAAAGGAGATGATTGATGGTTTCTCGTTTCCCACTTCTTTATGCTCCCCACTTCTTCTGCTTCCAGCTACTCCCTTCTTTAATTTTGCGCCTCTACCAGTCTCTTCTTGTTTATTATTTTATTGTCGTGGCTCTTATTGGTTCTTTCTTGACTTATTAATTATTTTCGTTCCACTTCTTGCATTTCTTGCTTCCACCAGTCATTTTTTCTGCTTCTTGGTTCTTCTGGCTTCATATGGCTTCTTCTAGCTTCTTCTTGGCTGTCCTAGTCTCAGCTTGCATCTTCTTGCAAACTTCTTGGTTCTTCTACCGTCTACTTGCTTCTTGCATCTTCATGGCTCTTCTGGGATCTCGTAGTCTCTGCTTTCATCTTCTTGCTCTGTTATTATTTTATTTTATTTTATTAATTCTTCTGGTTTTATCTTGCTCCCTCAATTTCCTTCTTGCTTCGCTTGACTTTTCTTGGCTTTCCTAGTCTCTGCTGACATTTTCTTGCTTCATCTCGACTTTTTTTCTTATCGTGGCGTTTCTCGCCTCTTCTTCCAACTTACAGATTTTTCTTAGTTCTTCATACTTTCCCCTGCCTATTCGTGGCTCGTGCTTCTTCTTGGTTTTTCCTGTCTCTACTTATTTCTTCAAGCCTCTTCTTTCTTATTCTTGGATATTCGAATCAGATCAGACAAGCTTTCGGATTGCACTTAATGCTGTAAGTCGGGATTTATTTCAGTGCATGAACTCTTAGACCAGCCATATGTATTCCTCTTTTTTCCTGGATATGAAGACCGTGCAATATCTAAATAAAATAAAATAAGAACCTAACCATGAAAATTAAAAAATATATAACTTCTCTGTTAATTCCGTGTATAATACAAGGGACACCCTCTGAAATGTAATGATAAAAAACCCACTTGAAATTATCAAAATAATCTCTGCAGGACTAAAAAGACCTCATACGGGGACGAAACGCGTCAACAAGCATTTGATGAACATAAACAATTAAAATAAATATTTTTAAATCAGGCAAAAACAAATTAAGAAAAAAAATTCAAGAACGCCTCTCTAAGTGGTTTGTTTATGTTGGTATCCGAGTTCAATGCTCTGAAATATTATGTTATATAAACAATCTACGCCATCAACTAATATGTAAAAACAAAAGTAAGGTGGATCTTATCGTCAGTATTGATGTCAGGCCTTTGTGTCAAATCCTTTGTGTTCACTCGAATTCACTTGCAAACTTTGTCATTTTTACCACTGTTGCAACTACGCAAAACCAAATTTCGTAATCAAATTATAACTAAACTAAACTATAATTATAACTAAACAAACTATAACTAAACCGCGTATTTTGACACATTTTCAAAGAGATTGCACCCAAGGGTTCCGTGATATAAAAATAATACTGCAGAAACGAATTGTTTGTTTGTGCCCGTACCATGATTTAAAATATAGGTTACGAGACAATGCGGGTGGTTTAGCTGAACTAGATCCATTAGACATTCTTGAGATTTACTGCGTTTATGTATATACCCAACGCGAATATTAATAGAAAAAGCAAATACAAATACGTTCTCATGGCAACGTACAACACAAGAATAGCATCTACAGCTTCTGATTAATAAGAATATAACCTCAAATTTGTACCTTGCATTTCCCGTGTAGAGCGAACAAACACCAAATTGAGCGAACAAACACCATACAAACACTAAACACTGACGTATGGTATCAACGGCTTACGAAAGACGCTTACACTGACACCACAAAATAACAGATCCAACAAATCTAATAGATATTAATTATACATTTAACGAACTTTAAATAATATGTCAAATCAATGATCTGCAATGATCAAACTGTCAACACGTAACACGTTGCATCCTGCAAACCGTGCGATGTTTTTGTTAATGGAATTTACTGAAGATTTCATAAGAAAATGGTCTTTAACTACCTTCTCCTAGAGACTTAAATCGTACAAAATAAAACAATAGCGAGCGTACGCTAACTAAAATTGTCAGCATTTTGAAAGGCGGTCGGTTTGTTTGTTCTCTTGAACAAAAACATCGCGCCGTGATTGGTTATTGAATTTGGATCGCACCCATTCGTCGTAAAAGACGGTAAAAGATATATGGAAAAATAGATCTTACGTTTAAACTAAATATATGGAATTTGTAAAAAAAATCTGTAACTGACTATAAATTCGTAAGCCGTAAACCAACCTGATGCGTGCGCATGACTGGTTTATTTATGCGTGCGCATTCTGTTTCTTTGGAAAGTGTTGCTAGAGGTAATTATTATTTCGTACTATGGGTAATTTTGAAACGATTCAGGGAATATTATAACTAAATTTTAATACAATATTTATTTTCTCACGGCGCCCCTTCGGAGTTGGCTCCAGATTTTTTGCATGTTTTTAAACGTATGGCAGATCCGGCGCTGGGTACTCGTAGTTAAACAATAATTTTCAATTCACTTTTCAAATAAAACGCAGCTTCGGCAAATTCAATATTAGCAAAAAAACTCTTGGTTAACAACAGCATGTTTTAGCGATGTTAAAATATTTATTATATACTAGCAGACCTGGCCACACGTTGCTGTGGCTAACGACACACAACGCCATTACCCAACCTTTATAAAATCCACACCACCCGCTTGCCAACTGCCCGCTGCCTGAATTGAATATTTGAATTTCTCGACTTTTATCTTCTATAATGAGCATGTATTATACATATAAACCTTCCTCTTGAATCACTCTATCTATTGATAAAAACCGTATGAAAATCTGTGGCGTAGTTTAAAAGATCTATGCGCATATACATTTTGAGCAACATCATTTTATACTATGTAATGATGATATTATGTTTGACAAGATGCATATTTATTGGAGTCATATTTGGCGCCAATTTTGTTTAAAATCAATGAAAAAATCAAAAATGGTTGGGTAATGCTTGAAACATCATTTGTACATTGGAATTCATTTATTTCTATCAATAATTTCGACGATTTGCACATTTTCTAGACAAAACTATGATTTAGAGTTTTTCTCTGTGAATTTTAATGAAATATTATTTTGAAATGTGCGATGTTTTATTGTGATTGATCTGTTCTTGTCGTTCTAGGACACAGAAGCAATGCTATTAAAAAGCGATGTTGCCAAATGTAGGAGTTGCGTTACGCGAGTCAATTAAATGTATATTTTGCTAAAAATATACGCTCGTCTACTGCAGCGCCGCGGCTTGTCTCTCGGTGACAAAGCAACTAAAATAGTATATTTCAGTTGATTTAGGTACCAAAACCGCGTCTGGCTTATTTTCGTTTTTGGACTGTATGAGGGTACAGGAGTAGGGAAAACTTGAATGAATGAAAGTGGACCATTAGAAGACGCAGCAATGATAGCGGGATGTATATATATATATAATACAATTTATTCATTTAAAATCATATGGACACATTCCAGAGTGGAAGATACTATCAGTATCGTCCTTGTACAAGTCCAGCATTTAGAATAGAAATGTTGCTTGAAATGGGTTTAACCGTTTTCAGGGACCAGATCTGATTAGCCAGATATTCCACCTATTCCTCTCCTCCTTTCCACCACTTTCAGACTCACAACATATTCAACTGGGGATCCCATAGTTTTACTGGCTCCAGACGGTTGGGAGCAGTTGGGACTCTTGTGCGGTATTCACATAAAAAAAGTGGGTAAAGTTCGGTTTATGGGCGAAATTCCTAAAAAATAAAACTAGTTATTTTTATACTAATTTGGGGTCGGGGAATCCGAATCTGAAAGAATTAGGCGGCGGCAAGCAATATTAACTGAATTACACGACTTTAAAAATTTTTATACACATACAGGAAAATAGCCATTTTGGAAGCATTTTGATTCCTAGAAAATCAAACTAGTTATTTTTATACTAACTATGGGCCGGGGAATCCGAATCTGAAAGAATTAGGCGGCGGCAAGCAATATTAACTGAATTAGACGACTTTAAAATTTTCTATACACACACACATGAAAATAATCATTTCGCAAGTATTTTGACACACGTAGTACAAAGATCATAGAAAAACAAGATAACATAGATGTTTTTACCACACAAAATTAAGTGTTGCCATTAAGCAGTAATATTAATAAGGTAAAATAACATGTTTATATTTTAAGTACTTATTTTTTATAAATTATAAATTTTACTCACTTTTGTATCACAAACCATGTTACATAAACCCGGCGTAGCTGCTAAACTACTTGAAAACAGGGATGTTTTTTTGCCGTGACGCGAGCAGGCGGTATAAAGGGGCACAAACCATGTTACACAAACCTAGCGTAGCCGTTAAACTACTCGAAAACAGGGATGTTTTTTTGCCGTGACGCGAGCAGGCGGTACAAAGGGGCACAAACCATGTTACACAAACCTAGCGTAGCCGCTAAACTACTTGAAAACAGGGATGTTTTTTTGCCGTGACGCGAGCAGGCGGTATAAAGGGCACAAACCATGTTACACAAACCTAGCGTTAGGTTACGGATTTTTAAGACTACGAATTTTCATACTTTTGGTTTAAGAATACGGTCGTTGAGATAGTCGTAATTCATCAGGTTAATGTGTTATGTGAGGAATTATCGTGTCGGAAATTATTGATATAGGGATAAATATTTTTGAGAGCTGGTAACACTGCCGGCACATGTTTTTGTATATTCCTTGTTTTTCTATGATCTTTGTACTACGTGTGTCAAAATACTTCCGAAATGATTATTTTCATGTGTGTGTGTATAGAAAATTTTAAAGTCGTCTAATTCAGTTAATATTGCTTGCCGCCGCCTAATTCTTTCAGATTCGGATTCCCCGGTCCATAGTTAGTATAAAAATAACTAGTTTTATTTTTTAGGAATTTCGCCCATAAACCGAACTTTTTCCAAAAAAGTACACCACTAGACAAGAAAAAATCTTTTTATGATTTCCTATCTTCAAAGACACAGTCAAGACTTGGAAGGGACTAAAAAGATAAACAAAAAAAGTTCATCTTCTATACCTACTTTTCTCAAACAGATTGTGGATACCAATGTTTGTGTAGTGGAAAATGAAAATATAGCTGGTAAGGTATCAGATTAGAAAAAATGTTAGTGTAAAAAAGACTAACAAGATTAATTTATACTAACCCTTTTTAAAACCTTGTTAAGATTTGAGACAAGGCAAGAGTTGAAGCTGTAGGTGAGGTATAGCATCAGAGCACAGAGGATCAGCGTTACCAGAATGGAACGCCTTGAAACTTGAGTCTGCCATACCATTTCTGGTAGATATTCGAGAGTACAAAAGATCCATCTACAAAACACAATAAAAAATGAGTAATTTAATTCAAAAGTAATATTAAAAACACGCAAGAAAATGTGTTAAAAATACAATCTTATTTTATAAATAGAGATACTTACAGAAATCAAAGTTCTTAGAGAATAAAGGGAACATTAAGAAAGAGGAGTTTATATATTCACGTCACGCCGGCACAACATGGTGTTGCGATTTTTCTCGAAACACGCGCCGAGGAAATCAATTTCGGAGCAATACAAAACCAGACTGACGTTTTCCAATTTTCCTCTCTATTTTGTTTTACGGAATTATTCGTCAGGAAACTGTTTTACCGACATCCTCTAACCAAGGAACCAAGGGAACGATGTTCCAAAACGTTCACAAAATGAAATCACACGAAAATAATAACTTATTTATGTTTAAATAATTAGCTAAAACACTAAAAACTTTTTAAAGTCCTAATTGTACACTAAAATATGCATTACAATTTTAAATTTGCAAGAAATTTTATATTATTTTTTTCGATTTTGATCCAACCGTGTTCCAAAACGTGCAATACAACAATAAACATTTTATTGTGACGAAAATACTAACTTGTTTATTGTTTTTACAGTAAATTTAAATATTCTAATTATTTTTGAGGCATAATTGAATGCTAAAATAGTTATTACAGTTTTCAATTCGTCAGAAGTTGGAAAATTTTCGTTTTTGAGGTTTGGAAGCTAAGCAGGGCTGCCAACGCCAAGTTAAAAAGGAACGTAAACAAGACGTGTAGATGTGTCGGAGTTTGGGTGAAAAACGATTTTTAAATATACCAAAATGACAGTACCGCCGATTAACCCCAGTATTTCTGAGGAGTCGGATGATATGGACAGCTTACCGCCCGAGGAAGACTTGTACCGCAGGAAATACCAATTGCTGCTCGAAAGATGCGAAGTATTGCAGCAGGATAATGAGAGAATTGTCCACAGGTAATAATAAACGTTCTAATATCCCCGTTGAACTATTTACCAGAATGTTACGTGTTGTTTCGACCGTTTAGAATTTGCATACGAGCGATAAAACAACAATAAACTCCGTTATAATCTAATCATTTTTGTTCAAGGATTTATCAAGTCAAGAAGATGACAAAAAAGTGCAAGAAGGAAATTAAGTTTTTAATGAATCGGTTGGATATGCACGGAGATGGGTTTAGGACAATTAAAGTGGAAGAAGAGGATATTAAACCAAATATCTCCACCCTGCCACCGTTCCCAGGATTTATTGTGCCGAAAACTGAAAAATGTTCCACCCCCTCGAATAATAGATCTACAACTGAAAAAACACCAGGAAAAAAGACAGCGACAAAAAGAAAAGCAACCAAGACTGAAAAAGTATGTACATATTTCTTAATGTGATCATCAAACAATCCATTAGCCTGAAGCCAGTGTCTTCCTCATTTTATTGGGATCCATTAGCCTGAAGCCAGTGTCTTCCTCATTTTATTGGGATGTTTTATAAGGTGAAGGGAAGAGAATGAGGTACGGGAAGGTTGGGAAGTATCCAAGAAATTTACCAAACATGACGACTGATGCCATTTCAAGCCATGTTTCCCTTCTCAATGGTGGAGTATCTACAAGTTGTCTAAAGACAGATACTGATTGATTTATGTCAAATTAAGCTTGTTTACTTCTTATTAAATGACTATTCTACACCAGCGGACAAAGTTATTACACTATAAAATAGGTTAGTTAAGCCGTTAATTAAAATATCAACTTGATTATTGATATTTCTATGATAAAAGTTCAATCATAATATCTTTACAAGACAAAATTTTTTGACCTTCAAGAATAGTGCTTAGAAAAATACAATTTTTATATTTTATTATGTTCTTTGTATTCAACAAGCATATTCTATGCAAATTATTAGTTTTAGAATACAAATATTCATTCCAACACCTAGTCGCTAGTTGGCCTTACCTTTGGTTTCGTATGTCTTGTCTTCTCATTATGGAAATGACATCGCAATCGGAAAATAGTTCTTTTGACCTTGAAATTAAAAGTTGTGGAAATTTCACCATGAGTTCAGCATTGGTTTTTTTTTGTTACATCACTTGTATTTTTTTTTACGTTAGCTCTACACAGGAAAAAATCCCTCAGTGCCTATGTCAAGTTTGGGAATGCTGTGTGGAAGGTCCTTTTACGGAAAGGAAGTTCTGGGAAGGAAAAAGGTATGAGGGGTGGATAGGAATTTGGGGGTCAATGTGTCACAGAGTGATGGACGTATGAATCGATCCCTTCCACTGCAGTTTAAGGCGATGGGTTGAGAGTCCGGTGAAGAGATTTAGGTTAGGTCTCCCTCAACTAGTCTCTCCTGCCACGCTGTAGGTGGGAAAACGCATTCGCCGCCAAGACCTAGACCTAGCGACACGTAGCAAACCATTTGGAGTGATCTGTGGCAGGGGTGTTGGTTATCCAACAAATGGTTCGCTCGTGGCAGCGGTACCCACCTTCAAAATTTTTTGTTAAGTCTAAATGGCATGATGAATTAATGCATTTTTTCCAGGCGGAAAAGGACCCTAATGCTCCCAAGAAACCCTGCAACGCCTTCTTCCAGTTCTGCCAGGAGCAGCGCCCCATCATCCTGGCCGAGGGCTGCTCCGACAGCAGCGGGGCCGAGCCCAGCAAGCAGGAGGTCACCCGGCAGCTGGCCTCCAGGTGGCGGACCCTCTCCAGCGAGGATAAGAAGGTGACAAACATATTATATGGTCAAGGCAATCATTGCCTTCTTTCAGTTTTGCTGGAGATCTTCCCTCCGGATTTGCACTCAGTATTTTAAGCCGAAGTTCGTCTTCTGACATTCTCAGCATATCGACGATGGAAAGAAACAGCTGTATGGTGCGTAAGGGGTTAACATGGGTCTCGTAGCCAAGAAAAAAAGCATATTTTCTCAATTTTTCAAAAATGTAATACATAAATTATTTTATTCAAAGTGTTGAGCACATAAAAGAACATCTTCTCAACAATATTGAAAAAAAATTGGAAAATTCAGCTGGTGGGGCCTGCTTTCCGGAGGCTCCTAAAAAAAGTGTCCTTGCGGTAGGCAGGATAACTCATGATAAATTCATCTAAAATTAAAAAACCAAATTTTTTCTCTTAGTAGATAAGTATAAGGGTGATTCTACAAAAATTGGGTAACTTTTAGGGATATTTTGTTTACGATATTTTTTAAATAATATTCTCAAAAATTTGGGCATATAAGATAGTTAATATAATGAATATATTGTTTGTGTTTGGGCCAGTCACTTTTTCAAGTAGATTCTGAGATATTTCGATTTTTCTGAATTTGACTGCCAGAGGACTGACGAGGGTGACACAGTACTGACAAAAAACACAATTTTATGAGATATGTTTGTAATTTATTAATATTTAGAAGAAATCTCTTAGAATCTAATAATGGCACATACTTTGAGTCTTAACCTTTAACTACTGTCGTGCGGTCTTACAGGCCCCGGCAGGTACTTGACTTGCTAGTTTACCCCTTTCCCCGCGTAACACCGATCCCCACTTTTAAGTAGCTGCAAGTTCAGTACGCACATTGACGTGGGAGCAGAAAGTAGTGTCTTCATGCGCGCATTTGGTGAGTAATTACGATTTGAAATTCTGAAGCGGCCTCTCAGGCCTCACGTCAGTAGTTACGTAAGTTTTTTGTTTTATTTTATTGTTAGAGTAAATTTTTATTTTTACAGATATTGTTAACTATGGATGTACCAGGGACTTCAGGAAGTAAAATAAATAGTTCTGCGACAGATTTACCGCATCCAAAGAGATCTCGGATATGTGTATATGAATCCAATCCAAATTTTGCGCAAGTGATTGAGAACTGGATCGCGGATGAAGATTCCAGCGGATCCGAGGTTGACGACGTTGGCGAAGATTTTTGTCCGGAGCACATTGAGCATGATACGGATACTATCACTGATATTTCTGATACCGAAGAAACTCAACCTGAACACCTGGACGCGCCGTCATCGTCATCAGATGAAGATGTTCCCCTCTCAAGGATGGGTTATTTTAGAGGGAAGAATAAATATAAGTGGTCTAAATCATCTTCAAACAGATCATCAGTTAGAACACCGCAACACAATATTATTACCCAAGTACCCACATCCAAGTTGACCGAGAATGACGGAAAGGATCCTTATTCTTTATGGAAACAATATATAAATGACGAGATGTTATCGGAGATTTTGATAAGAACCAACGAGAAGCTAGCTGAATATAGATCTAAATTTATGAACCAGAACCGATCGGAACTAAAAGATATCGATATAATCGAGTTGCAGGCTTTTATTGGACTATTGATGTACACAGCTGTATTCAAGTCTAACCACGAAGACGCAAATTTAATATTTGCTACTGATGGTACCGGAAGAGACATTTTTAGATGTGTTATGTCTAAACATAGATTTCTGTTCTTGCTTCACTGTCTTCGGTTTGACAATGCACTGGACAGAGCACAGAGAAAGGAGACTAATAAATTGGCTGCGATATCGAATATTTTCAATAAATTCGTATCAAATTGTCAGAGGGTATATAATATACGTCAATATGCTACAGTTGATGAAATGCTAGTTCCATTTAGAGGGCGATCGTTTTTGATGATATATATGCCAAAGAAGCCCGCTAAGTATGGGCTAAAACTAATGTGCCTATGTGATGCCGAAAATGGGTATTTTTACAATTGTTATATTTATTGTGGAAAAGGTTCAGATGGAGAAACATTAACAGATGCAGAAAAAAAAATTTTAATTCCTACGCAGGCTGTGATCCGTTTGAGTAAACCATTACATGGTAGTAACAAAAATATAACGTGTGACAATTGGTTCACATCAATACAACTAATTGATGCATTGAAACAGAGAGGATTGACCTGTGTAGGTACGGTAAAAAAAAATAAATGGGAAATACCCCCAGAGTTCTTGCCTGCTAAAACTAGACCTGAAAAATCAACCTTATATGGTTTTACAAAAGACACAACGCTATTGTCTCATGTTCCCAAGAAGGGAAAAGCTGTCATTTTGGCTTCGTCAGTGCATCATAATGAAGGAAACGACACGGACTCAGGGAAGCCAGAAATTATAAAGTTTTATAATTCTACGAAAGGTGGTGTAGATGAAATAGATAAAAAGTGCTCTATATACACTTGCAGCCGCCGATCAAGACGCTGGCCTATGACAATTTTTTACCGGATTTTGGATATAAGTTCCGTCAATTCTCATATTTTACATGATGTACATGTGGAAAGACAAACTGATAGAGGAACCTTTATAAAAACATTAGCGCGACAGTTGGTATTAGAGCACATGAAGCGAAGATTTTGTAACATAAGGCTGCCCCGTGAACTTAGGATGAGTTTGGCAAGAGTACTTGGTTCTGATAAGCCAGAAACATCTGAAGATCAAGCTGAAGAAGTCACGACACGAAGGACTTGTCATTCATGTCAACCCAAACTCAAAAGAAAATCCACGTATAGATGCTATTCGTGCAAAAAACACGTTTGTTTACAGTGCGCGAAACAAGTGTGCCCTGACTGTGCTTAGAATTTAAGGTGTAGTTCGACTGTGGACATTTTTTTTTTCAGAAGGTGTATGTACCTACTCTATTTTTTTTCTAAAATTTATATTAGTCTTAAGTAAGAAATACATTTTTTTGTTATTCTGAGAAGAGTTTTTTTTGTGTTTTGATCATTTATATCTAATACTCGGATTTTTCCCCAAAATTCAAGCAAATTTTTATTGTAGTCTTATATTTAAAAATTTAATAAATTTTATTTTCTTTCTATACATAGTTTTTGTTAAAACACTTCATTTAACATCCTAATGCAAAGACAGATATTTAAATCATCATTTTCTTTATAAAACACTGCATAATATACGCGGCCTGTCAGGCCTCACGTCAGTACTAACGTTACAAAAAATGCACGACACTAGTTAAAGGTTAATTGACTTAAGTAACAACTAAAAACCATTAATATGTAATACTGTGAGAAAAAACTATCTCCACCTTTAAAACAGCTTTTTAACATTTTTAGTAATGTTATATTACATAACTAAGTACTTTGAGGTAGTTTAACTGTCCTCCTTTTAACATTATACATTTTCTAAATAATCAACAAACAATTGAAACTAAAATATGACTCTTTCTGCCAGATACTAATTAACATGGAATTTATACATATATTATTGGTTAGCGCGTTTGCCCGGAAAGCAAGAGGTCCTGGGTTCGAGTCCCAGAGGTGTCAATATGTTTTTCTGATTTTTCTGTTTCCAGATTTTCGATTGAGTTTCGCTTATATTGTCTTCATGTTTTTAAATATTACAATTTGAGGTTTTACTCATAAAGTTAAAAATTAAAAATAATTTTTTATTTTTTTATTTATATATATATATTTTTTAAATAATCGGAGACGGTTTATATATATATAGTTCCCGTGAGCACTTAGGCCATAGACCCATTGTACTATCTCCCATTTTACCTTATTCCTTTGACAGTAACCCAGTCCCTTTTATAAAGTTCACCAGGATTGTCATTGGAAATGTAGCTATATCTTCTGGTTCGACAATGTGTCTTCCCAGGTCTCATTTCCCCTCTTCCCTCCTCCTTGGTTCCCTGAAGGCCCCACGACAGAAGAGGGCTTCATCTCTCCTCTCCACTCCTTAGTTCCCCGAAGGCTCCACAACGGAGAGTCCACCTCCCCTTGGTTCCTTAAAGGCCCCACAAGGGAAGAGTCCACTCCACCTTGGTTCCCTGAGGGCCCCAGGAGGGAAGAGAACTTCATCTCTCCTCCTTGGTTCCTTAAATATCCCACAGAGGAAGAGTTCACCAAGATGGCCTCATTTCTCCTCTTCACTCCTACATGATTCCTCGAAGGCCCCACATGGGAAGAGGACATTATCTCTCCACTTCACTCCTCCTTGGTTCCACAAAGGCCCCGCGCTGGAAGGGTGCCCTTCCCCTTGGTTCCTCTTACGGCCCCAGGAAGGAATTCCACAGAGGTGGCCTCAGCACTCCTAGGTTCCGAAAAGGCCCCTAGTTTTCGAATGGTCCAATTTTTTTGTCCCCAAAATTATCAGTAGTATGTTTCAAGTGTTGTTTTTTTTTTTGCCTGTACTTTGATGAATAATTTTTCCAATTTTTTCTAGTTAATGATTGCTCCCGAGGTGTCATTTCTTTAAACATTTTTTCTTTGTCCATTCTCCTTTTTTTTAAGTACTGCAACCTTTGTTTCTCCTTGTTTTCGGCTATTTTAATAGGGTCGCTTTTGATTTTAGCTAAGCGAACATTTTCGGCTTCTCTTTTCTTTTTTAATATATCTTCTCTATGCTTAGACATATTTTGTTTTTTTTAAGGAGGCGGCATAATGTTTTAAACGGAAATAAGTTTTTAAAAAATGCTTACACGCGCTAAATATCAGTACTCTGGAAACATGTCAGTCCTCTGGCGCAATATCAGGCAAAGGACTGACGCCAACGGACTGACGAACAAGACATGAATTTAAGGTTATCATTAGAACCAATGTAAATTTTGATATTTTTGAATAGCAACAAGTTACATTTAAAACAATCAAAGCTAGCTGTGTATAAATTAAAATATAACACAGGTTTACAAGAAAATATTGACTCACCACAGGACTGATATTTTGACTGGATCGGCATGTGTTTCGGTGACAAACACAACGCTAGCACTGACACACTAATGGCCACTGTAAAATGGCGTTGCCTTGCAGCTAACTTCACTACCAACGTAGAAATTTAACATGGATTTTAATTTGAGTCGACAATATTTAGCGAAAAATTCAAATTCGAACAACACACAGCGGACTGACGAATAAAAGTGATGAAAAAGTTTTTTTATTATTTTTACAACAACGGTAAGAATATTATATTATAAAAGCTGTAATATACATTGTTAACTACTTCATAGATTGTAGGGAAACAGTAAGTTTGTTTAAATTCATGGTAATATTTAATACACAGCCACTTCATTGCGCATTTTTGGGATTGTGACATGCCAAAGTACTGATGTTTTGAGAACATATTGTGGAAACCTACAAACTTGTATTTAAAATGAGTAGCTGAAATTGAGTGACCAAATAAAAGGCGTTTAATTGTTTTAAAATAACATTAAAAATATACACACATTATAATAACACATCGTTCTATTATCTGATGACATCGAGTTACCCAATTTTTGTAGTCACCCATAAGCTGCCCTTGAATGAAAGATTTCTCAAAAATTGGAAATTTGAAATTTTGGCAGAGTTGTATGCAAAATAATTCAATTTTTGGTACAATTTACACTACGTATATAGCCTTATAAAATTATTTGTAGTGGAAAAAAGAAATCCTTCGTTCAGGTACTACTGGTCAATGCTATTTTGAAGAAGTGTTCCAAATTTCAATGAGATCGGAGCACTGGTTTCCGAGAAATCGTACCTACCGACTTAAAAAATGGTTTTTCAAAAGAAGCAAACACATTGTGACTTGATATTTTAAATAAATAAAAAGAAAATACTTTGTTTTGTCACTTTATTGTTATTTTTTTTCCGTTTACCAGTTTCGGTACCTCCGTACCATCATCAGGACTGAATATAAAAATACTAACAAATACAGGATAATACACATATATTTCTTTTATAAATATTTCCGCACTGTCCCACTCTAATTTACTGTCTCTTTCACAATCTGTATATATATAGGCTTACCATAATTCTGAAGCTCCAAACCGGGACAGGAGACAGTGTAGGTCCGTCCTGGAGGGGGGGGGGGGGGGGGGGGGTGTTTCGTACACTTCAAATGATCCTTAATATCCGCTCGCCCACCGTGTGCAATCGAAAATTCTGAAAAACATTGCTGACACTTCACTCTGCTATCTTCACCACAAAGCTTTTTTTATAAATGGGTAGTCTTTCTGCAGATCAACCGTAAATTTGCAATTTCTTTTCGGCATTTTAAAACTTTTGGGTTCAAATAACTAAACAAAAATATAAATGAAACGTATTTACACTGCACGCGGTAAGCCGGTAAGCGTAAACCATATTATGCACAGATACATACAGTATGAAAGTTTTCCATAGAAATTAAAAGTTTCCTATTGGTTGCCGGATTTCTGACGTCACACAACCTTAGATAATTTCTGACGTCCACAACCATGGATAAGTTGCCAGCAACTGACACAGCGCCACAGAATAGATAAATAGACAGTGCTCGCGCAAACCGGGACAAAATCTAAAAACCGGGATAAAATCTAAACCGGCCGGGACTTCGGGACCCCGTGTCTGAAACCGGGACAATCCCGGTCAAACCGGGACGTATGGTAAGCATATATATATATATGTGTATTATCCTGTATTTGTTAGTATTTTTATATTCAGTCCTGATGATGGTACGGAGGTACCGAAACCGGTAGATGGAAAAAAATAACAATAAAGTGACTTAAAACAAAGTATTTTCTTTTTATTTAATTAAAAAATGGTGTTTTGAGATAAGCGCGATTGAAGTTTCAAGGTCTTTCCCAACAGTGCGGGGGATTCGCACAGACTCTCTCCTAGACTTTTACTCCGATTGACTTGAAACTTTAGAAGAATATTCTAGACATATTGTACTATTAGATAAAGGGATAAAAAATTATTTTTTTTAATTTTTCAGACCCATGTAACCCCTTTAGCCATTTTTTTTCCAGCTGTATGGTTCCTTAGCCATTCTTGCTTTCCACCATCGATATGATGTCCAATCACCTCAATTGCGACTTTTATACTAATAGTGTGGATTAGATTTAAGCACAAAACGTTGAATACAAGGGCTTGATTTTGAGCTTGTGGTAAAAATAATGGCTGATTATAGTATAGAATAATCAAGCAGCAGGCTACTGAGGGATTACTGTACTGCACCTGTATTCTTCAGTTGATACTTATATAGGGTGGGCCATAAACATTTGCACTTTCAAAATAACCATGAAAAAAAAATACAGATTGCATTTAAATAAATGATTATTGGTTGAAAAAATTCTATCGTCAAAGTAAATGAACACTCACGTGTCGTCATATTCGGATCGACTCGTACAGACATGTTTACTTGCGCCATGTTCTCTTCGCCCCTCCTGCTCCATGGCCGCCGTGTTTGTTTCCGATTGAGAGTTGTGTCAGTTTCTTCGAAGTTTTTAAACCATGATTTAATTAAATTAACACTTGGGCACTGATTAACACTATGTAATTGTTGATGCGAACGAAATAGGTGACGTAAATTATTGTTTTGTAAAACAGAATAGAATCGTTGTTGAACAGAATAGAACAAAATCATGTTTTTGTAAAAATGTTTTACCCAGAAAATGTGTTGCACTCCCGTTAAAGCAATCCATTGTGACTAAATTTCCAAGAAGCGAGGAGCCGCGCATAAGTGGCTCCCCCGCTTTCCTCCCTCATTCGGAATCCCCGCTATCACGACTACAAAAGTGCAAATGTTTATGGCCCATGAATGGAATTATTAATTTTGGAACAATGAACTCTTGTGGTGTTGTTTTTATCTGTTGCTGATTATTTTTATTTTGTTTGCAGGTTTACGTGGCAATGTTCGAACGATCAAAAGAGAAGTATGCCGAAGAGATGTCCCTGTACATTAAGAAAGAATGATAGATCTCAAAAGTACCTGATTTTGAACCAGTATTTTATACAGAAAAAAAGGATAGTCCAATCTCCTTTATTATTATTGTATTGATTAGATTAAGATGTACAAATCCATCCCTTAGGTTATCCAAACTTTTTGTAAATAAATTACGAAGAAAAGAAGGAAGAGATGAAATATATCGACTGTGTTATTCAAAGACAAGTTAACCCTTTTAATCACAGGAGACCCAAGTTGTCCCAAAACATCATATGCCGTTATAATAACAGGAGACCCAGATTGTCATTGTTAAAAGTTAGATATCTCTCTTTCTGTAATGCGAATATTTGTGATTTCTTTTATGTTAGAAACGGAAAGAAATAATGCTTTTCATTGTCTTAGAATTATATGAGCTAGGTTGTTCAGATATTTTACAAACCTGATCAAAAGCGACGGTTAAATTTTGCGCCTATTTGTGACGTAACCCACATTTAATTTTAAAATAAAATTGTATGGAGGTGATAAAAAGTGAGGTGACAGTTTTATTCTAAATTTTGTTTAGAAAAGTAATCTGAATTTAAAATTTGAAGTTTATTCTATTTTAATTACTTTAATTCAAATATTTGCAGGTATGCATTTTTTAGCCAATTTACATTTCCAATATTAAAATTTTAATATTTAGAAACAAAAATGTTGATTTCTAATAAACATTTCGGAAAGATTATTTTATCTAAATTTTAAAACAATTTTTATTTTTGCAAAAGTGTTAAAAAAACCCAATAAATAGGAACATTTAAAATGCATGGGAAGAACCAGGAATTTTGGGCGCAAACCTTGACAGGCAAAAGTTGACAGAAAATTATTTTCTTATTATTCAAAGGGTTAATTTGTAAATTCTAAAATATAGCTTTGTCTAAATACTTTGTTTACTGAGAAGTGAGAAGTATATATCTTAAAATAAACTAACAAAGTTGTACGGAAGAAACTAATTCACTAAACACTCAAAAGTGCAAGTAAGTTAAAATATTTCCCGATCGAGTGGAGATGAGGCATGAATGTGAATCAAGCAAGGAGTGTTACAACAGAGTTTTTTAGCATCCCCCTTTCTTTGCTTACCCTTGTGCTGATATGGCGGTAGTACTTATAACCTAACCCTCCTGCTAATTTGTTCGGTTTTGAGAATCAACGACTATTACAACATTATCTCACGGAAAACACATCTCCCTTACAGTCATGGTGAGAAATATGATCTAAACAGTGTTAGAAAGAGAAAACACCACGCTTTATATTAAAATCTAGAAATTAACCCCAAAATAATTCAAATATACACCACCTCTATGAAACCAAAGATTCTGACCGTAATTTGAGAAAAATTTAAGAAATTTTTTATTCATTATTTTTACAAAGAAAAAAAATGAGGTGACAATAGTGTTTATGTGTTTTTTTCCATTGTCAGTAATTTTAATTCAGTGTTTAGATAAAAAAAAAAGTAAAGAGAGCTGTTCAAAATTTTAGTATTTAAAAAATCATTTTTATTTCTAACTAGCAGACCTGGCCACACGTTGCTGTGGCTAACGAAACACAACGCCATTACTAAACCTTTATAAAATCCACACCACCCGCTTGCCAGCTGCCCGCTGCCTGAATTGAATATTTGAATTTCTCGGCTTTTCTCTACTATAATAAGCATGTATTATACATATAAACCTTCCTCTTGAATCACTCTATCTATTGGTGAAAACCGCATGAAAATCCGTTGCATAGTTTAAAAAATCTATGCGCACACACATTTTGAGCGACTTCATTTTATACTATGTGATGATAATAGACTCTGAAAGCATATTTCACCACCTTTCAAAAACCTTTTTTAGTTTTCATATGCAATCAGAAATATGTATTCCATTTATTTGGCTTTTATTGCAAAGCAGAAATGCACACAAATATTCCGATCTTCTAACAGCGTTTTTATGAAATATGCGGTCAATATGCCAGAGGCCTGAATGTTTTTTTTTTTTTCAATTATTTCTGGCTTTCACCCTTCAAGGGTGTTCTAGGCCATCATTTATAATTACAGAGAAAGGAAAGGGAATTTATATATTAATTTTATTTAAATGTGCAAATTTCAGAATTTTATGGAAGATTGGAGTAGAGTTCAGACTTAGAAGAGATGAGATGTTGAATGGAGGGGAAAATTTTTGGATAACGCTTGATAGAAGAGAGGATATTTATTTAGAGAGGGACAACTAAAAAATATGTGATCTAAAGTTCCCACATCTAGACCACAGAATGTACAATCTGGGGAGTCAAGCACAGGAATTTTTAAAAAGGTGAGAAGGAACGGAACAATGTCCGATTCTCATTTGAATAAGTAAGGAAATTTCTTTTTTGGAAAAATGGGGGAATTTTTGAAACCACGGTTTTGATGGGATAATCCTTTGTATCGAGGCTTGAGGGGTTAAATATCAGTATTTTGTATTATTTTTTTAAATTTCATTTTCATAGTTCAAAGCCTGCCAAAACGATCCAAATTTGGCAAGGTACTAGAATTATTTTTGATGCAACGTGCATTCATAAGGTAAGTGATGCACTCTTCGAAATGAGAAGCCTGTGTAAGGCAAATCATTTTAAGGGGCGCACTTACAGAGCAGTGTTGATACTGGCTCAAACTGGTTTGAAATATTTTGGATCTCCCACCATTATTCCTCTCTTACCCCGCAGTACTCCTACGATACAGTACTCGTACATTTTTTGCTTATTGTGATTTACTTTTGGGTTATTATGTAGTGTTGCGCTACCCCCTTCTTTAGCCAACATTTTGGACGGCGTTACAGTGCAGATGTGTAATTGACGATTACACATACAGATTACATTATATTACAGATTACACATCTGTCCTTATGATGGACAATGTAATGCTGACCGAAACATTGGCTAAAGAAGGGGGTAGCGCAACACGGCATAATAACCCATAAATAAATACTTTTGGCTGTGAAATCTCAAATCATTATTTGCTCGTTTTTAAAGAAATTTCTTCTCAATGGCCAGAGCGTAGTAACAAATTATTGATTTTATTTGGCATTGTTAATTTAATGTGATTGATTGGATAAAAAAATGTCACTTAGAATTTTTTCAGATTGTATTTGGTGTGATTGGTACTTTTGTTATTTCCAAGCAATTAATTGCAAACATAGAAATGTTTGCAGAAGTATGGCTCTAGGATAGATCATTGTTTTATTAAAGATTTTCATTTATAATAAATTAATGAAAACAATCTGCAGTTTCATAATTTCGCAAACCTTTTTTTACAGAGTGCAAGTTGCTTTCAGAGGAAAAATTTATTGAAAAGATAATTTTTTTTATATTACTGTATTCTGCAATCAATTCAATTGCCAAAAATGATATTGTGGAAGTTGCTTTCAGTGAAACATTTTTTAAAATGATTATTTTTTTTTATAATTACTGTATTCTGCAATCAATTCAATTGCCAAACAATGATTTTGTGGTTTAAATAAAAAAAGAATTGTTAACTAATCTTTGACCCTTACACAGGCGATATTAATTTGTAAAGAAGGAGTGTTTATTTAAAGTTTATGTTTATTAAAATTTTTTAAATAGAACAGCAACTAAGTTTTATTATTATTACTATTTAAAAAAAATCCCAACCATAATTATTATATAACAGGACTATCGTAAAACTAAAGAAGCATGTATTATTTGAGGTGACCTGAGAGTTGGCCCCTGAAATTACAATTATTATTATTTTTTGAGTATTATTTACCAATTTCAAACCTAAAATCGACTTCAAAAGTACCTTTTAATAAGTCGGTTTGAATATCAAATGTATTTATTTGCTGTGTCGATTTTTTGTACTTAAACACCAGTGTATAATACAGGCAAGTAATTTTATCCTTGATGCATCTGAATGAAAATATGTTTTATACTTTTGATATTCAACGTACATCCTCTCAGCACACCTCTTCAGGGACACTTAGTAATATTTTGTGTAGGTAGGTATACATATTTTCCCTAAACCGACTGCATATCGTATGTAAGTATGCCAGAGAGCCAGCTGTTGGGGAATAACTCATGTCATGAAACCATTATTTGATAATATAATTAAAGATAGAAAATTCAGCATTTGAATTTATTTTACATTTAGGGCCTTCGCTCATGGAGAAACTGAAAAAAAAACAATTGTCGAAGCAATCGCAATCAACCTCCTGAACAAAATGGATATTTTTCTGATCTGACATGTCAAAACTTGACAGGTAGCCATGGCAATCTGTCAACAATGCAACTGAAACGCATTGCCTGCCGGGGTGACCAGCACTGTGGCCAGCGACAGTCGCGTTTCAGTTGCATTGTTGCCAGGTTGCCATGGTAGTGGCTCACGAACTGTCAAGTTTTCGAGTAATCTGCGACATGTCAAATCAGAAAAATATGGATTTTGTTCAGGAGGTTGATTGTTTGCATCGTGGTTTGTTTTCAGTTTCTCCATGAGCGGACGACCTTATACTAACAATAAGGAACTTCAGTGAAAAATATTATGGCTTTAAAAAAATATGTTCATATAGACCAAGAAACGCTGATTCTGAATATATAAGTTTTATTTCATAATATTAAATGCAGAGTTTTTAATAAATTATTAAAAAGTGCATTTTTAAACCTCTTCCCAAAACACAGCGTTAATTTGGCATTACTGAAATGGTTAACGGTGACGTCACAGTTAACCTGTCACCTGTGTATTGTATTGTATTGACATTTGAAATGACTTGAAGTGCACACGTACCTATGCAATTCAACATTTCGTGTTTTTGGTTTATTTTCATACTGTTTATAGAGATTTAGATAAATAATAGTTATTGTGTTTATTGAAACATAATTTAGGCCCTCAATAATTTACGAAAAGGGCTATATCTGTGGACAATCTGCAATAAATTTTGTCTATTTGAGGTTAAAGTCGTGTCATATTTTGACATTATTTGGTTATGTATTATCAAATTGTTTTTAGTATAGGGCTTTTTATACAAGTTGTTACACACTCGTCATGATCAGTGTATTATAAATACCAGTGTTTCTGTATGTATTATACATAAAACAATGTACCTACAAAGTAACGCCTGACACAAAACACGATGTCACATGTATTTGCAGTGAAAGAGATGATTTATATTGCACTTTGATTAAATACAATAACAGTAGCGGTGAAATGTGGACATTTTACCAATGTTTTTCTATATTAAAAGCAGTTAATCTTGAATAAAAAACACACCTCACACCTAAAAGTCATTACAAAGCATTCCGCAATGATTATTCTGGGTTCTTCACAGTGTTGCCAACAGTTAGAAGTGAAATTTCCCTAGAATTTCACATTTACGCAATTACCTACGTAGCCCCCCGATTGTGTAACACTAATCCTGTTATATGTTAATTAATATGATAATTAATTGGAAAGATATCGGAACTTGGTAAATATACTAATAATACCGTGATTTTCCAAATAAAACACTTTTTGCTACGTGAAGTAATAATTTAAAAGTACGAATACACTCACCACTGAATTAGAAACTGAATTCCAAATTTAAAAAAAAACACTTTGCAATATAAAAATCATAAGCAACCCGCCGCTCATTTGTACCAAGCGTGGTATTTTGAAGACCCCCCCCCCCCGAACGTGTCACGTAGTATGGGTACGTTCCCTAATATCATTTTGAGTTGTCAGTGTTAAAAATAACATGGCATGAAGTACAGGAAAAATAATTAAGATTCATAGGAATTCCAAAAAATATATATACGTATATATATAAATAATACCAGTAATACTGTCATATGTAATAAAATTTTTGCCAGAGTTCGAAATTTCCCTAGATTTTGTCCTGATTTCCCTTATCCCTAAAAAATATTTTTCTCCCCTAGATCTAGGGAAATTTCCCTCGACATAACATCACTGATTCAAAATGACAACTTAAAAAGTAAAAAAATTATCGGTGGGTGAAGATACGGTGCGTTTCTGGGAGTCTTTAAAAATTAAAACTTTGACAATTATTTTAACTATTAAAACCTAAGAGTATGGATACTAGAGAGACGGCATGTAAAGTGTGCCCCCCTGCCCAAAGCATGCCTTTTCAAAAATTTTACCGAACGGTTTTTAGATGGCTGACATTGGCTTTTACACCTCGGTCGCGCATAGAGCTCCCAGAAAAACGTTCATAAAACATAGAAAAATGGTCCACTGTGCCGTAAAATTGTGTAAAAGTAGTTCTATGAAGACCTTTAAGAAAAAAAACGGTCTTACCTTTCACATGTAAGTGTTTAAACATAGCTTAAATATACATTTTGTAATTTTCGGCGTGTTCATTTCAACCGCCATCGCCATGAGCCCGATGTTATCACGTGAACTCCGACTGCCAATGGGCCGAATCAGTCAACTTAAATTATAATAATTAAAAATTACCAAAAAAACTTTTATGTTTTTATTAATCATAACGCACAAATATAAAGTCGTGATTCACACATGTCATAGGTATATGTTTTTTATCATTTAGCTTATTCATTTTAAAAAAATTTTTCTTTGTCTTTTTTGCACTGTTATTTTTAGATTTTCTTCCTACTAATTTACCACTCCTTTTACATATGTTTACAACGTTAATTCAAAGTTTATAATCACTGTATTGTTATGTAAAAGTCACATTGACATGCCCTCGTGGTCGAGGGGTAAAGCTCTTGACTAGCAATCCGGAGGTCGCGGGTTCAAATCCCGAAATAAATTTTATTCGATTGATCTGTGTTTTCAACATTTTATAATTAAAAACATTATAAAATATATTCCCGGCACGTTCCAGGTGGAAGACATTCTCAGTATCGCTCTGGCGTAGGGAAGACCACCATTCAGAATTGTAATGTTGCTTGAAATTGATTTAGCCGTGTTTGTCGACTAGATCTGTATAGCCGGGTACTTCTCCAGCTTTCTCTCCACCATTTATTTCCCCTCGCCATTTACCTTCAGCCTCACAACGTACATGCTACAGACGGAAGCAGTTGGGATTCTTGTGATATATTATATGGTATATCTCTACATATTATAAAACAAAGTTATTCGCCGCGTCTGTCTGTCTATCTATTCGCGATAAACTCAAAAACTACCCAAACGGATTTTCATGCGGTTTTCACCAATAGATAGAGTGATTCATGAGAAAGGTTTAGGTATATAATTTGTCAAGGTTTTGTGTAAATTTATTGAAATATATAATATATCTGGTTAAGCGGCAGCGGGCAGCGGGCAATGTGCTGGCAAATGGGCGGTGTGGATTTGATTTAACAGATGGCGTTGGTTATAAAGGTTGGGTAATGGCGTGGCATTTTTTTACGTTAGCCACAGCAACGTGTGGCCGGATCTGCTAGTATAATATAATATGTACATTATTTTTAAATAAATTCATTATGAAATAACACAATTTAATCAAATAAAATTTATTTGCCCACGCAAATAAGTCAAGCAGTGTTTGTTCCTATCACTTATTTTTTTTTGTTATCATTGTAAAACTGTAAATACAGTTCTTTTATAAGATTAATATCGAGCACTCCTTTCTTAAAACTCAAGCACCAGCTTACATCAGAATAGAACGCACAAAAATTTTCACTGCAAGTCTGTTGATTTTATAAAATACGTATAAAAAACCATACTTACCATTTATATGATAAATTAAAATCTATTTCAAACTGATGAGTTAAGCAATGATAGCACCAAGGAATGGCGCCTTGAGTTACAGCGAGTTCATAACACTAGTTTTTTACCCACTTGCACTTGTCAAGTAAAAAGTGAGGCCGATGTATTTCGACAAGCGCTTCACAAATCTTGATTTCGCAAAAAATGAGTTAAGTACGTCCTAGTAGATAAAGGTAAGTTATGATAACTTGTATAGGGAACAATAAAAATTAAACAACACATAAGTCTCCAGTCTCCTTGTTACTACCCTTTCCTCATTTCATTACTTATTTTTCAATTAAGCTATTATATTTTATGTCCAAAATGTAATAAAAAATTAACGAAAGTTTAAAAAATATAAAAATGATTCCCATTCACAGTTCGGCCCTTATCTCCAGAGCGCCGCCTTCCCCCCGCAAGCTAGCCACATTCCCCGTTTCTATCCCCTCCCACTAGACGGCTACTAGTTTGGAGAGCTACATAGGTTTTTCGCTTATCCCCGTAATATTCCAAAGTATTGCCGCTTCCCTTCAATCTTAGTTCCATGATTAAAACTAACTATAAAAATAAATATAAAAATGCAGTTATTTAAGTTTGAAGGTCTTTATTCATTAAAAAAAATAAAAAAATTGGACTGGAGTTCTCTATTATCATTTCAATAAAAAACATTAAAATTAATAATTAATCAATTTATTATACATGTTAGATTTTGACACAGATGAAATAACAATTGAAAAGGTATATATAAAACTAAAGAAGCATGTATAACATATCTACAATTAAAAATACATTATCATGCACAGCTTTTGAGTCCTATTATTTATTCTTCTAAGCTACCAGTTATCTATTCATTAAAAAAAATAAAAAAATTGGACTGGAGTTCTCTATTATCATTTCAATAAAAAACATTAAAATTAATAATTAATCAATTTATTATACATGTTAGATTTTGACACAGATGAAATAACAATTGAAAAGGTATATATAAAACTAAAGAAGCATGTATAACATATCTACAATTAAAAATACATTATCATGCACAGCTTTTGAGTCCTATTATTTATTCTTCTAAGCTACCAGTTATCACATCAATAAAAACATTAAAAAGGTTATAGATTATCCACAGATAAAATTGAAATTAGATAAAGCACCGATATCTTTATACACGAAGACTTCTCAATCCAGTGATTACAATCAGCAATTTTATTTAAGGTCTGGTTTGTTTCATTCATCGCATTTTACTTTATCTGTGGATTTGGCCAAAGAATAAAATCATAATGTTACATAATATTAATAACCATCTTAGAGAAACATTATCACCATCTTAGAGAAGATAACCATCTTAGAGAAACATTATAAATCTAAAAAGTAAAAAAAAAAGTACATAATTATGTTAAAAAAATAAGAAATGCCTGTGGCTGAAAAGGCAAAGAAAAAGTTTGTGTTGTATTTTTAATTCAAATCAGTTCCCAATACCACAAGAAGAATAACATAAAAACAACATTGACGAACATGGGCTTTAGTAGGGACTTGGTGTGTCATTTGTACGTGTCTTTAATTTTGCGAATGTGTGCCATGGTAGCAATGGCGTCGGTGCAGTTGGCGTATTTCTGGACTTCGGGCTCCGTGACCCTCATAAATGGGTTAATCTTCTTTTCTTCGGCAATGGTCGAAGGGACCTGAAAATTAAAAATATCTTATTGCAGGATACTAGATTACTGAGATATTATGATGAATACATACTAAATTTGAATGATATCAATATTCCAGTGATATCAATGGGCCACTTCCACACTTAGATCGATCAATATTACTCAGTAAGTGGTATATCTATAATATTCAATAACACTGAAATCTGTGTATAATGAAATCGTTCAAAGCACTGTTCCCACCTACGCTCTACTTGAATATAGCATGAGACAGTGACTCCTAGAACTTATTCTACCTCTGAGTAGTCAAAGCACTGTTCCCACCTACGCTCTACTTGAATATAGCATGAGACAGTGACTCCTAGAACTTATTCTTAGTACTTATTCACTTACACTTAATGCTAACAAAACCAAATTCATTACTTTCAAAATAAAAAATAAGAAAAACTCTGAAGAAAACCTGAACTTGAAAATTCATAGCCCGCATCACTTAAATGAGAATTGTAATTGTCCCTCATTAGAAAACGTTGACCATATAACGTATCTGGGTCTAAAAATTGACCGAAACTTAAAATGGACCGAACACATTACCTATTTAAATAATAAAATTAAAAACCTAAGTTATTTTTTCAAATCTATCAGGAATGTCCTTATTAAAAAAGACTTAATCAAGATTTACATGGCCCTCTGCCAATCACTGTTAGAATACGGTATTATCGGATGGGGCAGTGCAAATAAAAACATACTAAATCCACTTATTAAAACTCAAAAAGCTATAATGAAAATTATACTGAAAGTTCCTGTAAGAACTAGCACTGACGAAATCTTCAACAATCTTAACATAATGTCAATTAAACAACTATATTCTAAAACTATACTCATTTACATTCATAAGTACAAAACCCAAGAAATAACAACTGACACGTACATTAGAAACACTAGATCTCATGGTCAAAAACATATCCAACAAGTAACTGCTAACACAACATTTGGGCAAAAAAGCTTCTTATATTATGGCATTAAACTCTACAATAAAATACCACTCTCACTCAAAAACCTCAACATTATAACATTTAAATTTCAAATAAAAAGCTGGATACTAAATATAGGGAGATCAGAAATAGAAAATATACTGAAATCAAATACAGACTAAAACCGAATCTAATGAACTGAATTATAAAAAAACACTATCTTATTTACTTTATAATTATTAAAAAAAAAATACTACATGATATATGTTATGTCCAATTCATATTATTCTTATAATTGAATTATAAAATGTAAATGAAATCCTCAGCACGGGAGATCCCAGTGAGGATATCATTATCTCTATTTGTTATTAAGAAATGAAGACAATAAATCATTATTATTATTATTATATTATTATTATTATTATTATTATTCTACCTCTGAGTAGTCCCCTTCGTCACCCAACTATATATTGAAATCCATTAACAAAGGTGCATTATTAAGTTGGATTGTCAGTTACCTTAGTAAAATAGAGTGCTTAAGTGTACAGATTAAATCTGTACAATCATATAATATTAGAGGCCACAAGTGGGGTTACTCAAGAGTCCCACCTCAGCCCACTATTATTTTTATATTAATAATTAACAAATTTAAAGATGTACAAATCCCACTATTTGCAGACAACCTAAAATTATATAAAAATAAGAATACGAAATTCATTATATTCTATGGCATTCTATCAAACAGCATATAATGCGGACACCATTCTAGCAATGATACGACTCAAGAAAAAGAACACAATTACAAACATTAAACTTATCTATGCGACTGTTGCATATTAGTGTGGATCGATTTTTTGTTTTTCTTAGTAGGGGGGTGTGGAATGGATGCTCTATGCGAATACTTTCAAAAGTCATTATTTATTTATTTATTTATTTAAACGCCCAAAGGGCTTTTACATATAACGCAGTACATTTTTTTATTACAAACAAAATAAAGAGTTGACAAAATACAGGTATCATAAAATATAGAAAATAAAATAAAGGTTACAAAAAATACAAGATGCAAAGTATTCCAGAACTATCTCGAATGTTGTCCCGAGCGAAGCCGGGTAACCCAGCTAGTATTAGATAATTTTCAAATATCCTCCATATCAACAATAATATTAATAAAAGTGCATAAAATTGGTGTTCACAATAGTTAATGAAACAAGTTGAAATAGTTGGCACATAACGGCGTTTAAAGTTTGCCAAGTTAAAAATTGTTATCAAAACATCCATATTGTATAAGTATTTGTTACCAAGACTATGTAAAGGTTGTATTGTTGTATGTAATATGTATTCTTCTTTTCAATATAAATTGGGTAATGACTTGCTTATATTTGGTTAATGGTGTGTTGAATATGTCAACATCTTTATAGTCATTTCCCAAATTTTGTATGCGGCGAGCGGGGGTATACAACTGTGATTCTGTGTTGGAGTTATCACAATAGAACGGTAGATATTGCCTCGATGTTGGTTTGCGAGGTATATGAAAAGAAATCAAGTATAATAGTTCATGGCTGTCAATTATTGAATTTATGATTTTATATAAACATGTTAGGTCATTAACTATTCTACGTTCAGATAATTTTAATAAATTGAGTTGGCATAGTAGATAATCATAGTTGACACAATCCCTTGTAATACCCATTTTAAAATTAATAAATCTTAAGAATTTATTTTGAATTCTTTCTATCGTGAGCGAATGACTAGCGTAGCTAGGTGCCCATACTGTAGAGTTGTACTCAATTTGACTCCTAACCAAAG
The DNA here is from genome assembly GCA_929108145.2 of Limnephilus rhombicus. Taxonomy (NCBI): domain Eukaryota; kingdom Metazoa; phylum Arthropoda; class Insecta; order Trichoptera; family Limnephilidae; genus Limnephilus; species Limnephilus rhombicus. The sequence goes on along the minus strand of OV815280.1, from coordinate 50,241,259 downwards.
ACATGTACAAATTTTTATAGGTTTGAATATTTTTAAATTGACTGCAAATTCTTATTATAAAGCCCAACATTTTCAAAGCTTTATTTGATGTAATTTCAATATGGTTTATAAAATTCAGTTTTTGATCAAAGTTTACACCCAAATCATTCACCTCGGTTACAGCTGTTAGCATTACATCATTGATGGAGTATTCGTAAATTATTGGATTTTTTATTCTATGAAATCTCATAATTAGACATTTACTTATATTTAGTTGTAGATAATTCTCTTGACACCAAACAAAAAGTTTAAGCAAGTTATTTGACAAGGATTGACAGTCATTGATATTTCTTATGGCTTTGAATATTTTCATATCGTCCGCAAACATTAAAACTTGGACATCATTGAAAATAGAAAGAACATCGTTCACAAATATTAAAAATAAAATTGGTCCCAAATGTGATCCTTGGGAAACACCGCTGGTAGCAATAAATTTATATGAAATAAAACCATCAATTTTAACGGCCAATTGCCTGTTACTTAAATAACTGTTAAACCACATGTATAAATACCCTGCTATTCCTAATTTGTGTAGCTTTTTTAACAGCAGGTCATGGTTAACTCTGTCGAATGCTTTGCTGAAATCAGTATAGACTGAATCAACTTGTAACTTCTTAGACATGGATTCGGATATAAAGTTTTGGTAAATTAAGAGATTGGACAAAGTAGATTTTCCAGAAGTGAAACCATGTTGGTTAGGTGAAATTACTGGCTTGATACAGTGAATGATTTTATTTAAAATAAGTTTCTCAAACAATTTTGGAATAGTTGATAAAAGGCAGATTGGTCTGTAATTGCTCACCTCATTTTTGTCTCCTTTTTTAAATATCGGGGTGAGGAAACTGTATTTCCATTTTTCAGGAAAGTGTCCTGTCTGTAATGACTGATTGAAAAGAAAATGTAGTGGATATGCAAGAGTGGTAGCGCAATTCTTTAAGAAAACAGGTGGGATATTATCAGGACCACCGCTCTTACTTTGATCCAGTTGTTTTAGCTGAGTCAATACATCATTATATTCAATTATTACATTGACTAAATTTAAGTTATGATCTGAGGAAAAACTAGGCGAGTAATCGTTGACTATTATTGAGTCACGGACATATACACTTTTAAAAAAGTCGGCAAATAGGTTAGCTACGTTTTGAGAGTCGTTGGCTATTTTTTTTTCATAGCACATATTGGAGGGTATGCTAATATCATCATTTTTCAAAGACTTTGTGTAATTCCAAAATTGTTTTGTATCTCCTTTAATTGACATTTCTACCTTATTTATGTAATTGTTGTAACAAATTTTTGACATATTTTTGCAATCTTTTCTTATTTTACTGAACTCAATATAATTTGATAGGGATCTCTCTTCTTTATATTTTATGTGTAAAACTTTTTTTTAGCTATTAATTGGATTAATTCCTTATTAAACCATTTTGGATGCTTTGATTCTTTGAATTTAATTAAAGGTATACAGTCTATGATAATGGCATTTATTTTATGATAAAATGATTCTATATTATGGATCATATTGTTTTCCTTGAGAAATGACCAATCTACCTTGCTGAGATGATCATTAATTTCAGTGTAATTGGCATTTTTGAAATTAAAACTAGAACTTGTGAGTTTATTACTTTTTTTTTAATTGTTTGGAATAATTACTGACAGTGGAGGATGGTGGTTATCTATGGGAAGGATAGACTCTAATGCTTTTCTAACTATTATGTCCTCTTCATTTGAAAAAACAAGATCTAGGAGACGATTACTCGAATTATGTACATTATTAAATTGGGTGAGATTCAGAAATATTGACATATCAATGATTTCTCTTTCGCATAATGTTACTGATTGGTAATTAGTACAGTTGAAATTACAATTTGGAAGGTTGTAATCTCCAAAAATTAAGAATTTATGTTTTTTATGTTTTGATTTTAAAAGTTCGACATCTTCGGAATGATTTTTATATATAGATAAATTAGCTGACGGAGGAATGTACACGCAACCAATGATGTAATTTTGATTTTTATCGTTTACCATAATGAAAATTTGTTCGACATCACAATACTTGGTTTTTAACATTTTTGAAGACATTTTATTGGAGACTGCTAAAAGGACTCCTCCACCTCTGGATCTGGAACTGGTCTTGATATTTCTGTCAAGCCGGTAGATTTGATGATAGGGTAAACCAAGCTCCGTTGAGTAAATTGAAGGTTCTAGCCAGGTTTCCGTAAGAGCGATGACATCGTGTGAAGTAAGTGGGGCGTTTATCCTAAATTCGTTCAGCTTTGTCCTTAATCCCCTGACGTTCTGGTAGTAACACATGATAGGTTTTAGTTTTTTGGATGAGTATTTACAATAGTAGGTTTATTATTTTTGTATTTGATTGTGAGTCCGGTTTCACCATTTTGTGTTCTTTGGTCTAGGGTTAATCGTAGATTGGCGAGGTAGTTTCTTTGGGCTGGTGTTTGATCGGAATAAATTTTAATACCAGGGTACTCGGTTATGCTGTTTTTTTTTCTCAATATGTCTATGGCTTGGGCGGGATTGGCAAGCATAACTTTTAGAGGTCTAGGTTTGTCCGATTTTCTGATCCCCAGACGAAAGGTAGTAACGTTGGCTTGCGTGATGGTCGAGTTTAGATTTGTTAGTGTAGTAGAGATTCTCGTCGTATCATCAGTAATTTTGTCGATTTGGGAACAGGCTGAGCTTTCGGGAAAGTTGAATATAATTAAATTTTTCGATCGTTTTTTCCTCTCCTCGAGCTCATCAGCAGCTTCGCACATTGATAAATTAAATTTGATTATGACAGCATTAAGATATTTCGAGTGCAAGTACTGCCCCAAGTCAATTCAAATTTTAAAAAAAACAGCGAGAAACTAGAAAAATACGGGTTTAATATTTGCTTAATAAAAGTAGTTAAAATATAAAAAAATTAAACTTTTCATTTACTAATAATATTATCTACTAATCAAGAAACAATAAAAGTACCATTGCTACACAAAAAAATCACAAACAATGTTAAAAAATAAAGTCAAAAATCATAAAAGTTATTGCGTTTTATAGTTCTTCTTCGAATTGAATACTGGCATTATACGACAAGATTTTAGCTTGTTTTGTATCCACCCTTCACGTCTTTCAGGGTCGCAAACAACAGAGCATGATGCCGTTACCACTTTGATGCATCTTTCCGTGACTTGCGTATGACTGACGCATCAATCTGAACTTACACAAAATGTTGGATTCAATAATTTCGTGGTCTGCAATGGCATCAATTTGTCTCGCTGGATATCAGTTTTCTAAGAGGTGGTTCTGATGGTTTTTCCCAATAGATCAAGTCAATATAGTCTGCTGCGTTGAAATTAAAAGTAGGTAGCTTAAATACTCTTATTGGAGAGAACCCTGGCGTACATTCTCAGATACTTAGATTCCGTCTGAGAGCCAACTCTCTAATTTGTCTTCGTTCGTCGTTTAGCATACTAATAAGTATATTTTCGCTGTGGCCAAAATACCTGTTGTGTTGAATTACGGGATCTACCATCTTTTTCAAATGCTCTGGAAGGTAACGAGACAATTTTATGGTTTCGTGGAGGTATCTCGCCCCGTAAACACAAGAAGGTTGTATTTTTATTTTAAACCACATCGGAGCATACACTCTTAGCACAAATTCAGTCAATATAACCTGATTTTCTGTCGGATTCTTGGTTGAAATGTAAAGTCGGAGAATAGCATTGTCTGTTGTTAACCAACGCGAATGACAGATTTTACCCGGGTTTCTTTTCGCTAAGTTTTCTTTATATTGTCCTTCGGCGATTGCTCGACATTTCCAATAAATAAAGCTGGTCTGTGCTAAGGTCGTCACGGGATTTTGTAATGCCCGGTAAGTTGCATTCTATTGCTTGAAATTCTATCACAGGAAGATGTTCACAGTTTTTGAATAACTTTCCTAGTTGGCCGCTAAAGCTTCTAGGACCTGTTGTCGTTCCATCAAGGTATTCGAAAAGGTGTCTCAAACTTAACTCGTTAGCATGTAACTGACAGACCAACCACTGAAGTGGACGATGGAGCTTTCCTTCAAGAAGTCGAATAATGCCAGACTTAGTTCCAGTATTAACTGCTGTTCCATCACACCCGATAGACACGATGCACGCTAAATCAATGGATTTTGCCACAAAATAAGCAAACAATTTGTGAGTTATTGTTTTAGCATCACCGAACTTCTATGTGGCCAATGTATTGTGAACCAGGTTCTTCAAAAGACTGAGTTCTTCTATCACAACTTTTCCGCGTCTATCCTCCATGATTAATGTTTTATCCTTTCGACCGTCAAACGATATGCAAATGCACGAATCAAAATGGGGCTGATAGATGGCAGTCAGTGTGGTCCTAGTTTTGGCACGAGCACGTCGAATCTTATTACGATCAATCACGTTTGTAGATTATCTGTTGTCACTAATCCAATATCTCGCAAATACTGTATCGATCTAATGTCTGTATGTATGTTCTGGATACAACAGATAGTCCACTGTCTGTTGAATTTATTACATAAGAAGAAGAAGTAAATGAAGCCAAGTATTGTCGGTCAGATGGAAGATCAACGTTAGTAAAACTTGAAACTGTAATGCGAGATGTGGACGGTTGATCTAAAGATGTATGTGGTGTTTCTTGGTATAGTGCGCGAAAGTGGACTCAGCAATTTGAGAAATTTTCGCGGGAAAATAAATATTATCACATTTTTTTAAATATTATTATTAAAGGCGCGGCAATTTTTATTCATTATGAAATGTTAAAGTAAAAATTAAAGAATTAATATTGACACAAAACTGTTTTATAAAGGGACAATTTTGTACCAAATTCTAAATAATTCAACTGCTTTGGGGCAATACTTGTTATCGAAATTTTAAATTGATATTTTGTATGCTTAATTGTATGTACCCAAAGCATCTATTCCGCACCCCGCGAAAACTGATTTATAAAAAATAAAAAATTCCATACAATGGCGATCCACACTATTGCATATATGTGATCCATTGGCGGCTATCCCCATATGCAGGTGTCGCTATGTGATTCATAAAGTTTCACTAAAACACACACTTAATACAACTCTTCTACTGTGGCAAAATGTGCTGTATGACGGGATTGGTTGCGTTGAAAAGGTCAGTATTGCGAGGATTAATATTTACCGTAGGAAGCTTTTCTGCACGTCTGGCCTGCGCCCACTCGATCTTCTCAATTATGTCCTTGTTGTCAGGCTCGACGTGGTTGGCGAATTTGAGGTTCTGCAGACTGTACTCGTGGCCGCAGTAGACTTGCGTCTCGCCGGGTAGCGAGCCCAGCTTCTCCACCAGCGCTGAGTACATCTGCTGGGCCGTACCCTCAAAGAAGCGACCGCAGCCTGCCAGGAACAGTGTGTCACCTGGGAAATTACGACATTTTTAATAATTTAATGGTTGACTAAGTGTAGCGAAGTCCTGTTTTAACAAGTGGCGGCTCGTGCATTTTGGGTGTGCTAGGGTCCTAATATTAAAAAAATGTCACTATTGGTGTTGTTGTAGCCGAAAATGTTTTTTTTTTAAATTTTGGTTTTTTGTATGAAGAATTTTAGGAAATCCGTGCGCAGTGCACTGCCAAACTGAAATTACCTGAAATCTTAATAAAACTGATTTTCGAAAAAAAAAAAAACAAAAATCGATTTCGGCTACAACAATATCAATAATGCCATTTTTTTAAACATTAGCACTCTAGCACACCAAAAGACACGAGTCGTCACTGGTTTTAACTCGACAGTTAAGCATTTAATCTGTCTGCAAATTTGTTTGTAGATTCAAGATGGCGGCCGTTTTAATGGAGAATCTTTTTTCAAATGTGAAATCGTCATGTTTACTTGGACTTTCTTATTTATTATTTTTTCAATCGATGGTGACTGAAGAAATTTTGAAAAAAGAATAAGGAACTCCAGTGAAAAATATTATGGCATTAAAAAAATATGTTCATATAGACCAAGAAACGCTGATTCTGAATATATAAGTTTTATTTCATAATATTAAACGCAGAGTTTTTAAAAAATTATTAAAAAGCGCATTTTTAAACTTCTTCTCAAAACACAGCGTTAAGTTGGCATTACTGAAATGGTTAACGGTGACGTCACTGTTAACCTGTCACCTGGTGATAGTGTTTATTGTATTGTATTGACATTTGAAATGACTTGAAGTGCACACGTACCTATGCAATTCAACATTTCGTGTTTTTGGTTTATTTTCATACTGTTTATAGAGATTTAGATAAATAATAGTTATTGTGTTTATTGAAACATAATTTAGGCCCTCAACAATTTACGAAAAGGGCTATATTTGCGGACAATCTGCAATAAATTTTGCCTATTTGAGGTTAAAGTCGTGTCATATTTGACATTGTATTTTCAAATTGTTTTTAGTATAGGGCTTTTTATATAAGTTACTACACAATATTCATGATCAGTGTATTATAAATACCAGTGTTTCTGTATGTGTTATACTTAAAACAATGTACAAAATCACGCCTGAACACAAAATTGAAGAACGATGTCACTTCTATTTGCAATGAAAAAGATGATTTATTATTTTTATATTGCACTTTGTTAAAATACAATAACAGTAGCGGTGAAATATGGACATTTTACCAATGTTTTTCTATATTAAAAGCAGTTAATCTTAAATAAAAAAGCCTCAATTTCTCACACAAAAGTCATTGAGTCATCCTATATTAATTTTATTCCGCCATTTTCTTAAATTCAAAATCAGGGATGCTCTGCCCAAAAAAAATATTTCCCTAGATTTCGAAGTGAAATTTCCCTAGAATTTCACATTTACGCAATAACCTAAGGGAACGTACCCATACTACGTGACCAACTTTTTTGCAATTTTTAACCCCCCCCTCCCGGTGACCAAAAACCTAAGCAACCCGCCGCTCATTTGTATGGAGCGTGACATTTTGAAGACCCCCCCCCCCCCCCTAAACGTGTCACGTAGTATGGGTACGTTCCCTAAGTAGCCACCTGATTGTGTAACACTAATCCTGTTATATGTTAATTAATATGATTAATTAATTGGAAAGATATCGGAACTTGGTAAATATACTTATAATACTGTGCTTTTCCAAATAAAACACTTTTTGCTACGTGAAGTAATAATTTAAAAGTACGAATACACTCACCACTGAATTAGAAACTGAATTCCAAATATAAAAAAAAAACACTTTGCTAAATAAAAATCAACCGCAATCACCGAAAAAATAGAGCTTAAAACATAAATAAATTTTTTTTTCAGAGGTCCCATTTATCTTTTTAGATACATATAATATCATTTTGAGTTGTCAGTGTTAAAAATAACATTGCATGGTAAGTACAACAATAATTACGATTCATGGGAATTCCAAAAAATATATATTTATATATATATGTATATATATAAATAATACCAGTAATATTGTCATATGTAATAAAAAAATTGCCAGAGTTCGAAATTTCCCTAGATTTTGTCCTGATTTCCCTTATCCCTAAAAAATATTTTTCTCCCCTAGATCTAGGGAAATTTCCCTCGACATAACATCACTGATTCAAAATGACAACTTAAAAAGTTAAAAAACTATCGTTGTGTGAAGACCACCATAGATACGGTGCGTTTCTGGGAGTCTTTAAAAATTAAAACTTTGACAATTATTTTAACTATTAAAACTAACTATAAAAATAAAAATGCAGTTATTTAAGTTTGAAGGTCTTTATTCATTAAAAAAAATTAAAAAATTGGACTGGAGTTCTCTATTGCCATTGATACATGTAGTGACTTTTCTTTGGACAAATTGTATAATAGAGATCTCCAGTCCAATTTTTTTAAATTTTTGTAATGAATAATGGACCTTCTGACTTTAATAACTGCATTTTTTTTTTAAAGTTTGTTTTAATATGTAGTTAAAATAATTTTCAAAGTTTTAATTTTTCAAGATCCCCCGAAAAACACCGCACGTATAGTGAATCGTGTGACGTCATCACTTCTGAAAAGTTTTTCAACAGGTGTTCATTTTGTATGACAGTTATACGAAAGAAAGTATGGTACTATTCGATAAGTTAAAACATTATTTAGGTGGAATTATTTATTTATTATATTATATTTATTATGTTATTATATTTTTCAATATTATTACGGAAGAGTGGTATAGAAATTGTTTGAAATTATTATTTTTTTAGCTTTTAAAATCAATACTATCTCAAACGGAGCATCACCTCTGCCATTAGCTATTTAAAAGTTATTCTTCTGTATCTATTTTATCTATTTTGTGTATTGTGGTTTCATGTTATATTTGTGATTTAATGTTATATTAATATTGTTAAATTGACCTGCTGACAAACTGCTTTGGCAGTTTAGCGGGTGCTTAAAATGAAGAATAAAAAAAATAAAAAAAAAATAGGTCACCCCAAGTGGTTCGCTACGTTTGGTGATTTCGTGATTCAGGACACAATGAACCCCAGATTCCTACCCACCCCAAACCCTTTTCCTTCCCAGAACTCTCCTCTCCTTCCTTTCCTTAAAAAAATCCTCTACACAGCATCCCCAAAGATGACATAGGCCCTGAGGGAAATTATTTTCCTCAGGACCTCCTGTGTAATGCTCATGTAAAAAAAAAAAAATCACCTGCACACTGCAAAAATTGTAGGAAATAAGATACAGGCGATACAGCGCCTACCAGCTGATCGACGACGGCCATTTTGAAATCGAAGTTCATAGAGAAGTGAGTCGTTCGCGAACGAGTCGGCTCAGTGACCCGGATCTTCATACGGATCCGTAAGATCCGGTTCCGTAAGACCGATCTTCAAAGCTACAGACACACTTGCTCGCGGTTCGCGGATCTTTGCGAATGAGTGAGCGGGTAGCAATTGCTACTAGGTAGCATGCTCTTTGGCTTCTAATGAGCAAGTGTGTCCGTAGCTTAATTCAGTCGTTCAATTGATCCGATTCACTGAACCGGATCTTTTCATTCTCGTTCAAATGAGCCGCTTTGCCCGTCTCTAGGTAGCATTTTGTTGTTGCATATTATACAATTTGTTCGTACAGTTTAAAGTTTTTCAATACTTTAAATAATAGAGATAAACTAATAGAGATACCTCTATTTTTGATACTGAATTATTTAGGCATATTCTTTCACTAAACACAACAACTAAATCTCTATAAACAGTATGAAATAACGAATAACATGAAATGTTGTTAATACTGATGGCTTTTGTGCCATACCTACATAATCAAAGTTTCAATACAATGACTGGTGACGCGTGACGTCAGCACTAACCATTCAGTAATTCCAACTTTACAGTGTGTTTACCAGAGGTTTAAAAATGCACTTTTTAATAATTTTTTAAGAACTCTGCTTTTAATATTATGAAATAAAACTTATATATATATGTAGAATCAGCGTTCATTGGTCTGTATGAACATATTTTTTTAAATCCATAATATTTTTCACTGGAGTTCCTTATTCCTTATTTGAAAAAAAAGGTTGGGTAAGGAAAGTCAAGAATTGTCGTAGAAAATTCTTTCAACAAGGTTAGCTCATCGAGGGGGTTGACGGTGATTGGCTAAAAATTTGAGACGTAGCTTATAGTCCATGTTCCAATGGGAGATTTGAATTTTAACTGCAATATAAGTGTGGCAGTTTTTACTTCAAGCTACATCACGCGTTCGAAATTTCGAAAGCGGCCTGATAAGTTTTTTCTTCGAAAAAGGCCAGTATGAGCTAACCTCGTTAAATGAATTCTTCACAAAACTTGGTCAGGTAAATAAAATATAACATGGTTTATAATTAAGTAGGTATAATAAGTACCTACTTACAAGTATTATGATTTTAGAGGAGATTTTGGATTAGAGAAAATAAACACATACATTAAAAGAAACACTTTTATGGATGTAAAGGTCTATTGTTCACAGAACTACTACTGTGCTGGGCACGAGGTATAACTAACAAATGGCTACTGGAAATACAATATCATGAGCGTCTTTGGTTGAAGAGAAATAGATGTCGCACACAAGTGAATTGGGCTGACTACCTTTGCCTTGACATTTTTCAGAGAGACCAAAGACAAAACACTTCTCAAGCATGAGCATAATTACCTGTAAAAACGGCCCCTTTTCCATTGGTCGGCTTCACATAGTAGCAGATATGCCCTGTTGTATGGCATGGAGTCTCCATGCAGTGGATGCTCAGCTCTCCGATAGTCAGGACGTCACCGTGCTTTACGTGGTCGGTCATAGAGCCGACCCTGTCGTCCCCACCATACACCTTCAGGTTAGGCATCTTCTTAACTAGATCGTCGTTACCACCCGCATGATCCCTGAGATAAACAAAAAATAGTCAGAATAAAAATAATTGTTGGTATAAGGTAGCCTTATCTAAAAAAGTGTGTTTTAAATTAGACATAGTTATGCAGAGAGTGTCCAACCCACAATTTGCCAAAATCCAGCTTTACATTTTTTCCTACAGATTAATTAATGAGTCCCCTTACTAATAAAAGTATTTTAAATTTACACAACTGACAAACAAACATTTACCCTACATATTAATAGCCATTTATCAGTTGTTTAGTGAGGCATGAGATGGTTATATGCAGAAATCAACAAAGCTCCATCTGTTGTCTCACCAATGATGATGGGTGGTCAGCACTGATGTCAGCGCCACTCCCTCCTCCTGGACCGCGGCCATGACGGTGTTTGGCTCCACAGGATCCACAATAGCAGCATTCTTGGTCACCGGATCGATGAGCAGGTACATGTAGTTGTCCTGCAACGCCGGCAGCACTCGGATCCTCATGGCGGCGAGAACTTCCGTGGCCTGGGAACTGTGTGAACCTCGAACCTTGAGTGCTTGCACTGGAACAAATATATTCGCTAATTATGGCCAATCCAAAGCATTCATTATTGGTAAGAGCATTTAATCAAAACTAACAAATAATCAAATGCATTCTTTAATGGAAGAATAATACACAAAAATGTAATAAAAGAATAAACTATGAATATCGACCGTCCCAAAGAACAGTGTCGGATCTGCTAAAAATTAATAATCGTTTTATTGCCTAATTTTAATTTCTTTTTGATCATTTAAAAGTCTGTATTTTTGAAATTTTGAATGAAATGCAAAATATCAAAACAACACTTTCTTGATCTCAAAAACAGTAAAAATGAGAAACGAAATTTTTAACAGCTCTACTGCAAAACTATAAAACCGCACATCCGACATTGTTTTCGGAACCATCCACATTATTCAGTGTATTAAATTTCGACATCCAAGTTGGGGTAGGTGATAAATTCTGACATTTTCTTTTTATAAATGAAAACATAATGTTCCCAGAGAGGCTATCCGGGTTCTACTTATGGATAAGGAAAGGTCCTTAACCTTAAAATTAGCAATTTTAGGAGCAATTCTGCTTCTATTAAAGATAAGGAATTGTCATTAACCTTACAATCAGTGACGTTAGAGGCGATTCCGGTTCTACGTAAGGATAAGGAATTACCACTCACCTTAAATTTAGCTATTTTAAGGACAATTCCAATTCTACAAGAATAAGGAAACATCTTTAACCTTAAAATTAGCAACTTTAAGGGTGATTCGGGTTTTACTTAAGGATAAGGAATGATCCATAACCTTAAAATTAGTGACTTTAGGGGCAATTCCGGTTCTGCTTAACGATAAGGAATTGTCCCTAACCTTAAAATTAATTAATTTTTCGTCAACTGCAATTCCAGTTCTCGGATAGGGCACAAATCCTTAACCTTAAGTAGACTCAAGGTTAAGGACAAAAGTAACTAATAATGTGACAAAATTTCAATTTCTTCCACTACTATCATCACAAGCGGAAAATTTTGCTTGGGCAATGGGGGATGTCTTAAGCTAGCTGAGGGTTTAAGCAGCGATGAACCTGACACATTAGACCACACGGTCAACTAACCCGTCCACATTATTAATACAAAAACTTGGGAAGTCTGGTTGTCTGTCCTTGTAAAATAAAGTTTCAAAATTGGATTTGGCTAATGGTCTCATGGGACAACTTCCCCAAACTTAGTTTTTCAGGACATTTTTTCGGAATTTTGGCTCTCTACTAGTCGAGATATTATCCACAATGTAGTGCTGGTACCCACCCTATCTAGTATGGAACTGGCAGTAGAGGAAGGATGAAAGTTGACTGAACGCTGATAAAATGATGATAAAAATATATAAGTCTGCCTCACACATAATACGGAATGTTCGTTGTCGAAGTTCGATACACGGATAATGCGGAATATTCCCTATTTAATTAATAGACAATCAAGTATGACATTTGTCAGAACTACCAACCTTATAAAATAAATTCTCATCAAAATAAAAACAAAAAAGCATGTACTTCGAATTATTTTCAGTATTACTGGGTTGAGGTTCAAGCTGTGAAAGCTGCGTGTCATTTGAATGGTTTGTATGGCAAGCAGGGTATGTGTAATTATTCTAATACCTTTCATTCCATGTTCTTGTTATAAATACAGGTTCAAACATGTCAATAATGCATTCACTTTATAACATGAATAAATTATTGCTTTATACGGCAATAATAATTTTTCTACAATTGGCAGCATTGATTATCTATGAAATGTAATTTATATAAATATAAATTACATTTCGTATACCACGTAAGTGAATTAATTTGAGCAAAATTAAAATGTAACACGAATATTATTTGCATATTTTTTCGCCTCCCCCGACAAGGCCGTATTGTATTATCCACAAGACAGTGTAGGAAATAGCCGAGAAATTAATTCTTCAGACATAGGGTAATAGTTCAGGCATCTCAAGGAAAATTTAGATATCGTCAATGTTGATCCAAATCTGAATGCACTATAAATACACAATTACTGCTAGGTACATGCAGGGCTGTATTATCCATAAGGCAGTGTAGGCAACTGCCTAGGGGCCCCGACATGTTTAATCCGGCCCCGCCCCCGACATAAATACTTAATTTCGTTATAATAAACATAAATCTGTTTGATTAAGAAATATTCCGTATTAACCAAGAAGCAGAGTAAGAAATAATGAAATGATATCCCTGAGGCGTAAATGCAGTAAAACCATGATTATTTATGCATTAAACCGCTTACTCGTTAATATGGAAAACTTTTCATCCAAACAGTTAGATTTAGCTTTATTATTACGAAAAGTGAGTATTTATGTCGGGGGAGATCAAAAAACATGAAAAAAATATGCATTTAACATTTTAATTTTGTTAAAATTAATTCACTCGCACGGTAACGCCATGTTTATTCATCGTTTTTATTTTAACATTTCATCAATGCTGCCAATCATAGAAAAAATATTTTTGCGTAAAACAAAGTGAATGCATCATTGACAAGTTTGTACCAGTATTTATAACAGTAGAACATGGAAAGAAATGTATTAAAATAATTACACAAACCCGCTAGACAAACCCTGCGTAGCCAAACAAACCATTCAAAACCTGGGATGTTTTTTAAAAGCATGATGAAAAGCGAGTTTATTTTAGAGAATTTATTTTATAAGATTGGTACTTCTGACAAATGTCATATTTGATTGTCTATTAGTTAAAAAAGGAACATTCCGTATTATCCGTGCATCAAACTTCGACAACACGAACGTTCCGTGTTATCCGTGAGGTGGACTAACTGCGTATTTACCAAACCATGTATGATTATATGAGAAATGTGAAGATTCACAAAAAATGCAAGGCTGATGTTGTGAAAGTCCTATTCTAGTTTTGTTACTATTCAAGTACTGTGAAACCACCAACCCATGATGAAATAATAACAGAACTTTCACAGGACTTAAATTAAAACTTTGATGAATCAAAAAATTTTATATTTTCAAATATCAAAATACCATTGTGAACAGATTATCAATTTCATTAGCTTGTTCTGGATCTAGGAGTCGGAAAAGTCTTATGTAAGGATTTGCATGACCTATTCATTCTTTGACATTAATTGCGGATAAATTCTTATCTACAATTTTCCAAAAATGAGTGTGAAGTCTTACAGAAAAAATATTTTCGATTTTAAGACAAACACAGAAAATACATTTGTGATAAAAAATTTTTTTTTGATAATTTCTGTTTAATAAACCGATAGTATCTGGTCTCAGATAAACATGATAAAGACAAAGATAAAGTTGTGTATTCACCAAAATAGCAATTGGTTACCAAAAAAAATGAGTGAAAAATCAGGCTTATCGATCGATTTGTGCATGTGCAATTATGCAGCAGATGGAAATAATTATTCAGAAAAAACAAAACTATCATCATTATGATATTTGCGAATGGAAAGAAAGATTCAACATCAATATACAATCAAAACATACCACAATAAGAATAGTAAACAGAAAGATAATGGTAATGATAATGAGCCTACCTCTAAAATACAAAGCGGTTAGTTTTTGTGAAACACTGTTTGGCAAGGCACTAAAGATCTGGGCGAACATTTGTACTAATCTTAGATTAACATATAACAAGCAATATCATTATACAAGTGGACAATTGTTTAAATAAACCTGTTTTCTCAGTGATAAGAAACGTCAAGTTTGCAGGAAGAAGTTGGTATTTTTTTTATTTTTCTGTTTTTCACCGGCGAATGTTCTAATCGGTGTGGCCAGACTACAAATAGTTATTCCCTAGAAAAGGGAAAAAAATCCCTAGAAATGCGAAAAATTCCTAGATGTAAAGCAGTCGCGTTATATTGGTGAAAATTATACTACGGCAGGGCCGTAGCTAGGGGGGGGGGGCATAATGGGGCAATGCTTTTCCTTAAAATACCTGTGCCCTACCTTAAGAAATACCATCGACTATGATAATATACTAGTAAACTGTTTGTCCATAGTTTGATATGATTGAAAAAAAATACTACATATTAGTGTAACATCCAACTAAACAGCTTCGAATTAACCAAGGAATCATATTATACACATACTAATTCTTTATTCTGCCCATAGATGGCATTGAAGTAAGTGGTGAGAGGCTGTGCGCGTATTGCAACCACTGCCTAGGGGTAATTCCCAAACAGTTTGGGGACACTATTAAACGGTTGAGTTATAAATAAAACAATCCCTGTATCGATATCTTCGGGCCTTCGCCATACTAAACGGTTTGTGATCAGTGTCATCAGATCAAGCACTTGCATACTGCTCGCTAACAACGTATGCAGGGACAATGGGGGTCTAGTTTTGGTTAATTATAAATGTAGAGTCGTTCTATAAAAAATAAGAGTCCTTGTGATAGCTCTGAAGTAGTAACCATCTGTTACTTACACCGGGCGGTGGTGGATAACCTCCAAAGTACATCGAATAAGAGAATATTTTCCTTCGAAATGTGTCAGCAGGTGAATTCCGATCTGTTATTTTACATTCTTAACCCAAAACTGATTTAAGTTAAATCTGTATGCGGCGAATTAAAAGTTTAAAACTACACTCAGATGAAAATAGTTTTTCTTTATTCTGGCAGCACCATAAGTCTGCAACTTGAATTTAATACCTGCACTTCAATTAAGAGAATATTTTCCTTCCAAATGTGTCAGCAGCTGAATCCACAACTGGAAATTTACATTCTCATCACAAAACTATTTTAAGGCTCCGGAACCGGGCTCCAAAAGAAGAAGATGGAGAGATACGAAATTACGAATGTTAGAGGAGCGCGCTAACATTTACAGCGACAAAATCGATGCGAAAATTGCGAAAATGTTTAATAAAACACGACTCGTTTAAAATAGAGCAAAAATCTCGCGGGGAGCATCTTAAGTATCAGTTAATGAAACATTGTGAATTTTTTCACAAATATAATTTATAAGATAATAGAAACAGACTTGTTTTTAATAATTTTTGAAGCATACTTTGCGATTTTTTCTATCGAGGGAATTTCATATAATTTGCGTTTCGGCGCCGGCAGCATCTAGACATTATCTTAAAAAATAACATATATTTTTTTAAGAGCTTAAAAATTTCAAATGTTGGGAGATATGTAAAAAATCGGTAGAAATTCTGCTTGCGTGTCCCCAGCTTTAATTAGTATTACTCTCATATAATCCGTAGTAAGGTTTTCTTATGAATTTTGAAGAATGGTTTGAAATAAAAGAAGACTTTGACTTTGGCAGAAAACTGTTCACATTAGTAAAAGTTAGAAACATTTCATATCCGGGTCACATACTTCGAGGGGAGAAATATCACCTGCTCCAATTAATATTAAAAGGCAAGATAGAGGGTCGCCGAGGACATGGTAGGAGACAAATGTCTTGGCTGCGAAATGTACGAAACTGGATCGGTATTATAAGTGTGGAGGAGCTATTCCGGGCAGCGCAAGCAGAATCGCCAACGTCGTGGTAACTGATAGGGCTCACGAAGAAAATAAAAGATTATAGTACTTATATAAAACAAACTCACAGATATCCTTTCTGTATAATAATTATATAAATAGATGACACTTTACAGTGATACCTATTGTAGGTACTCTGGAACTAAAATGTCCGTAGGTAGGTACAAAATTTTAAGATATTTTGCACTATTATTCACAGAATGAAATTTATACATATTTTTTACCATTCAAATTCAAACCATGCGAACAACACTTCTCAAAAAGAAAGGAAGGATGTTGAAATTATTTGAATAAGTACACCAAATTACTGGTTTTCTTTTTATTTTTCAAAAATTCAATGAAGTTTCATTTGAAAAGATAGCAGACACAATGCGGCTTTATATGTAATTGTAGCGTAAAACACGCGCCTTACAAAGTTATATATGCGGGAACCGTATCAGGGACGTACCGGTAAAATCTAGAATTTTTAAAAATCCTAAATTTTAGTTGTCGGTGCATGCATGCGTGATTTGAAAAATTATTAAAAATATTAAAAGTCCATGAACTTTTAATTTTCAAAATTGAATCCGATAAGTATAAATCTTACCTGACAAGCGATAAAGTAGGTACCTAAATTATAAAATTTGGATATTTCTTGTGTTTATTTTGACAGATTTAAATCTATCATGATCGGTAGTGAACAGTAAAACCAGATATAGGTACATGTTTTAATAACCAATCAGAAGGCTTCGTTCATAAGCATTCTGATTGGTCATTAAAATCAGATCAACAATGGTACAGTAAAACCAGATACATATATATGTACATAAGTTGTAAGCCATACACCCTACGGTCTACCGGAGAGATTACCTGTGCAGGTCTGCCTGCGCAGGTCAACCGCACGTCGGTAGAGTGTATGGGGACGTTCCGGTATACCGGAGCGGTCTTCAGTTCTCTAATCTCTTTGCGATGGCATCGATTGCAGAAGATGACTCGTTGGTATTGATAGGCCTTGCGTTAATTTCTCTGAGAATTTAATGTTCTCTGGGAGTACATCATTGATCGTGAACGAAATTAAATAAATCTACAATTTACTACAGTACACATCATCAGCAGATGCCCAGATTTTAAAGATTGTTCATTTTTCTTCTTTTCCCTTCTAACATTACTTCTGAAATTATTGATTTTTTTCGCAACTACTGCTTTGTTCGCATCTGGCTCAATTTCTTTTATTTTTTTTCTTTGAACAATTTAAAAGCAGCTTCGTTTTTAACTCTATCGTGGTAGTCTTTACTTTTAATATGCCAAAGACACGGGTGAGTTCTATATATTTCAATAAAATCTTCAAGCTTTTTACTTTTTTAGTTGAATCTGGTGGCGCCATTTTTGCGTGTGGAATTACGGTGGCATTCCAGGACAAAAAATATTTAAAAACAACTGACGCGACGTGCGCAGTAGTGCGCAGGCGACCGGAGTACATGCACAAACACGCAGGTACACCGTACGGTGTCACCCCAAAGAATATATTTTCGATTTCGCACCGGTCAAAAAAACTGCACAGGTCTATACCCACACATGCTCCGGTCTACCTGCCCAGGCATACCTGCACAGGTAGACCTCTCCGGTGGACAGTAGTGTGTATGTTATACGATATTATCATTTGCCGATGACACGGTCTTAATATTCAAAGATGAAACATGGCAATCAGTTATTAACTAAACTAATAATGGTCTAATAAAAATAAAGCATTGGCTTGACATTAAACTCCTCACCCTTAACATCGACAAAACAAAAACATGACATTTTCCATACGCAAACACAACATACCCAACAACTGCCTTCACTCGTGTCCACTCAATTTGGACACTCCAGAAACCACACACGTTGGCCGAGTGCATTCGGCCAACGTGTACAAGGCCATTTTTTGTGTACTTGGCGTTTGCGGCCAACACTCGCCGACGAACCGATGAGTGTCGGTTTTTCGTGCACAAATCAAAGGAATTTGGCGCAAGCCGCAAACAGCGATCACACGTTGGCAGTTCAATTTCATAGTTACGCGTCGGCCGGAGTATGGCCGGATTGGACGCTGTGTGTCGCGCTTAATTGTTTCAACAATTGTTTTACGAACATGGCGTCATGGAGTAATGAGGAAATGTTTAGTTAAGTTTAATTTATTGATTATTATCACAATGAATATGTTACATGAAACCCCAAACACCAGCAACATATATTAAATAATACATGTTTAATTGCGATTTCAGAGTAATGATAATCACACTAATAATATAATAAAGAGGAATGCTCTGTATTTTTAAAGTTTGTAACGAATAAACTCAAAAACTACTGGACCGATTTCAAAAATATCAATATTCATAATAATAATTCATATCAATATTGATGGGTAATTTAAACCTCTTGAAATATTATGATGAAAAAATCGCCACTTGCTACAAGAAATACCGAAACAAACTTGCGCTTTTAATTAGACTGACGAAAGAAAAATATTTTCGTGATAAAATAAAAAATGCTGGTCAAGACAGCAAAGAGTTCTGAAAAATCATCAATGCAATAACCAACAAAAGCACAAAACAAAAATTACGAAATGAAATTACTCATCAAGGAATCAACATCAACACCGAAAAAAATCCAAAACTTTGTGGTAATATTTTTAACGATTATTTTGCAAATGTAGGCTCTAATCTTGCTTGTAATATTACACCAAACAATAGACAGACTCCCCAACCAGAGCAGAACTCAAATTTTGAAGAAGGCTTTCACACATTTGCTTCAGTAACTCACAAAGAAGTTGAAAACGCTGTATTAAGTTTACGGGATCAGCAAGCCCTGGCTTTGACAACATAACTGTGCAAACATTGAAAGCCGTACGTGAGATAATCAGCAAGCCAATTGCTCATTTACTTTTTTTACAAAACTATTGTCGCCCCTGTTTTTAAATCTGGAGACGAAAAAAATATTTCCAACTATCGTCCCATAGCACTCACATCAAACATAGCAAAAATTTATGAAAAAATTGTTAAAAACAACTTAAAAACTACATAAAATCAAAGAAGATAATGAGCCCAAAAAATCAGCAATTACTGTAGGGATTTTTTCTGGGGGGGGGGGGGGGGGGGGGCACAAGGGGCGGACGGGCAAAAAAAATCAACCATTACTGTTAGAAATAAACTTGAAGTATTATACTTCAAGTTTATTTCTACAAGTTCAAGTATGTATAGGAAGGTTTATGAAAGTGTCAAAACAATAGAAAAATAGTTTATTTCCTACTAATATTATAAAGGTGAAAGTTTGTATGGATGTACGTTTGTTACTCTTTCACGCAAAAACTACTGAATAGATTTTAAAAATCTTTCACTAATAGAAAGCTACATTATTTGCGAGATCTATAGGCTATATATATTGGTAAGCTCTGGCGTTATGAATTATCTCTGGCGTTATGAAATTATTTATCATACGTTTTCTGTCGCTAACAAAATCGATTTATTGCAAACGCCAATTGTCGCCTTGGGAACGATGTTTTTTTTTTTTAATTAGGTTACTATTTACATCCCTTTGATGTTAAAATTCAAATATGTATAAAATACTAATTCCTACTTTACAGAATGGATTTTAATGAAACTTTACAATAATATGAACATATAGGCTATAGCTCAGAGCTCTGGCATTACGAAATTTGTATGAAAAAATTGCAATAGGTGGCACGATTAGTAAGATATATATAATTCTTTATTCGATTCAATTTATTAGGGAAGTAGGTACTTCAAATAAATTCGCTTAAATATTTTCTAAAATAGAATTTTTATTTAAGAATCTTTCTTTTGCAAAATGTCATTCTCAAATTTTGACATAATGTCACATAACAATTATTATTTTAATTGGATAGACAGGTATCGCATTTTTTAAGTATAAAGCTGCCGTGCTGGATTTTTGGTAGAATATAAAAAGAAGAATAATAATTCGTGCTTAATAACTATCTATAAAAATGAATCACCAAAATGTGTGTATGCGCATAAACCCGAACGACTGAACCAAATTGGATAATTCTTTTTTTGTTCGTTTTTTGTATAAAACTACCGTTAAGTTGGTGAAGGTGGAGGGGGATCGATGGGGGGAGTGGAGTGGGGAGAGGGAAGGTGGAGGAGGCTGAGTGGAAATCCCCTAATGCCATGCGAGCGAAGCCGCGGGAAAAATCTAGTGTTTAACTTTGATTATATAAATGTCTAGATAGAGTGTTGCGCTATAACTCCTAAACAAAGAACAGGCCAGATTTGAAACGCTTGTGTGCGTGACACGCACACAGTATAGGTAACTTATATTGTTAACGTTAAGCGCTCAACGTCACTGTAGGCGTGATGAGTGATACCAGCTCCCGAGTATTTCCCATAAAAGTGGGTAAAAAATATGTTTCGGTTTAGCGGGACCTATAATTCGTTTAATTTTGAATTCATTTAAGTAAGATAGTTTTCTACATATAATGATATAAATGAAAAGAAAATCATTGTTAAAAGAGATTTATTTTTGTTTGAATATTTTTTAAAAATAAATAAGAAATACATAAAATAAGAAAGATACATTCATAGACGCTGCCAACTGGCCGGCAGGTATCGTTGTGTCTAAATTTAAATTTTTATCATCATCAAATAAAGAAGGTGGCCCACATCCAGGTAAATCCCTAAAAATGGTAAAACTATCTTGTCACACTAAAAAAGACAATGCAACTTTTTAAAACTAAAGCTATCGATAGTTATTTATTCTTAATGACCTTCCCTTTGAATTTGTTTTTTAAACAGTTTTCGTATAGATTTTACATCCCGGTTAATATTATCCAATTTTGTCTTATAGTGATATTTTAAGGCCAAATATTTTTCCACGGCCAAACTTATCAAATTAACTTGATGCAGAAGACCGTAAATCTGATCGGTTTTTACTTCGAAATAATTATTGGGAAAATTTAATTTGAAGAACAAGCAACCCTGTAAACATGGCGTCAAAACATGGGGTCAAACGGCGTTGTCCTAAGACCAAATTACACTATTAAAACTGAATTGTTTCTTTAACTGAATGGTTATTTAAAGGTTATTAACCGATGATAGGTAACATTTTTATTTGTTTTCAATCGTCCTATGTAATTTCTGCACACTGATATAGCGCAAATCGTCATTTTCAAATGTCACACAACACGTGTTTACCGTACAACGATAGTGTCGCCCAGGGGGGTATAACTCCGAACTTTTTTGTGTCGTGACGTATGATTCATGACCATATCATTTTATTGGTCCAAATTTCCATAGAAAGACTGTTGAGAACTGAGTAGTATATCTAAGTAGGATATCTATGGCATTATATGTCAAATAGAGATAGCACATTGTTCGAACCGAATATTCCTAACCTCCCAACGCCGGCGTAAATATTTGTGAAAATGATTCCTTGATATCATTGCGGTTTCGAAGGCTGTGAAGATATTGATTCAATTCGACATAAGTTACCGACCCACTTAAGGAGTGTCCCGAAGCCTGGCAGCAGCAATTCGATCCTCAAAAGCATCCCGGGTGAGCGTTCGCTTGGTAATCGGCGTCTGGTATCTTTTGTTTAGAATAATGTGAAAATTGACCTGCAATATTGTGTTTTTCTAGATAAAATAATTGATATTCAATACCAGAATGTAATATCAGTGATACAAGGAGGACTTCCACAAGCTTTACCTTCGACGAGGACAAAATCAACGACTTCAAAGAAGAGGCAGATGATGAAATCAGAGATTGGCTCAGATTGGGTACGTTTATAAGTACATTTTAATAATATTTGGATGATTTGTATAGCACCGTCTTTGTGAAAAATCACCTCGTCTGTAATGGACTGTTGGTACCTGCCCTGATGTATGGCAGTGAGGCATTGAACTGGCAGAGGAAGGAAAAAAGTAGATTGAATGTTATAGAAATGAGATCCCTGAGGCATGTGTGTAGTAAAACCATCCATGATCGTGTGAGAAACGTGGAGATCCGCATAGAATGCAAGGCTGATGTAAGCATACTGAGTAAGGTTAAGAAAGGGACGCTCAGATGGTTTGGCCATGTAGAGCGAATGAACGAGGAAAATAGTGTACACGTTCCAAATGTGAATGGTAAAAGAAGCCGAGGAAGACATGGCATGACCAAGTGAATCAGATACTTGAGTCGGGCCATGTCAAGAGTCAGAATAATAGAATAGCATGTATGAAACCATGTATGAATGTGAACGAGGCAAGGAGTGTGTGCCAAGATTGAGTTGTTTGGTGGTCTGTCCTCTCTGCCCACCCCTGCGGAAACAGCATGATGGTAAAGTTGGTCATTTAACTGGACTACCTTTTTACACGGTGCAATTATAGGTTTTTGTTTTGAATAATGTGGTAATTTGTTTGAAATATTGTGTTTTTCTAGGTAAGAGGAAGTCTCAACTCTCACCCAGAAAGAGGAGAATGCAGTTGCAAATGGCGGGGACCAGGCGTCAATTGAGATAGCCCAACAAAATAATGCAACGGAACGCATCGCTACGAGTATTGAAGATTTTCTTTCCGGCTCTCTCTGAATGCATATATTTAAAGTATGCTCAATATAGGATGAAATTGTTGTCCTCATTTATCTTACTTGTCTTGTTGTTCTTATTTATTATTTATAAGACATCACAATGAACATCCTTTTTTTTGGAAATCAGCAAAATCCTATAAAATTATCCTAAAAAGACTGCTTTGTAATGAATATCTTTCAACACCTTTAAAATATGTTTGTATATTATTTTGTGAATTTATACATATGTAGATTAATAAATAAATACTTTTAACATCTTGGATATTTTATTTTTAAAATAATTTTTAGGCTGATAAATTAGGTAGTGGGTAGGGATTTATATTGTTTATGGTAGTACCCTTTTTTTTTTTTACTTTTCACCATCCTTGTCGATGGTATGTGACGTCAGAGTAATAAAATTTTCATTTTGACAGTTAAAATAGTGTCGAAACCAGTTGGGAACAAAAAGCCCCAAGATATCGATCTAGGTATTAGTTCATTTATGGTGTCGCCACTGAGCGGACAGGCCGAGCTTATCTGCCAACCTTTGGCAGATATTTTTTTTGGCGCTTCGTCACTCGAGCGCTATATCTAGACATTTATATAATCAAAGGTGTTTAATAAAGACCGTTTTTGCTTCTAAGTATGTACTGTGATGGAATCTCCACAGTACACAAAATACCTTCTGGGGGGGAGGGGGGGCACATGCCCCCGTGCCCCCCCTAAATCCTCCCTTGCTTAACATTACATTTTAATTATTGATTTTTGCATTTAAAATTTTTTATTTCCATTTTTCTTTAAAATATATTTTTTCTCTTAGTTTTTCACTTAATTTTATTTGTGTTTTAATTTATATATTTGTACAGAAAACATGAGTTCTTAACACAATCTTATTTACGCACCAGATTTAAATGTCCGGGTTTAATTTTCACCACAGGAAAAACTAAACCCTTTCACACACTTCCCAAATGATCATCTGGTCAATCCACGCTATGCAATTGCACTATATAAGTATTATAAATACAAAACAATACAAGAACAACATGTCAACCTACCAGAGACCAAATGGGAAAATAATTCACCGACTCCAGATATTTTCACATCAGAGGGTTCGGCTCTGTGGAATTCCTAATTGAACCTATAAATCCTACTGATCTCTCAATACAAATATTTAAAAAATCTTTTGTAATGCTACATGTATTTAAAATGACTGATTTTTGCATTTTTATATATAAATTCTTTGACAAATCTAATATGCCTAAATTTTGAATGAGAGACCTAGGTATAATGCCAGTAGCCGAAATAACAAATGGTAATATTTTTATAGTCTGAGAATGCCAAATTCTTTTAATCTCATTTCCTAAATCTGTGTATTTTCTTATTTTTTCAGAAACAGTTTTTTGAATATTACAAGAATTTGGAATAGCTACATCAATGATATAAGTTATTTTTTTAATGTTGTTATGTAAAAATATATCAGATCTATTATGACATGACTTATTGTTATGTCTGTTAGAACAGTTTTATCATAATATATTTTATAAAATTCATTTTCTAAAAATGAATTTGGTTCATATTCATAATATGGTACTATATTACGGCAGTCAATCAAGTTATGTTTAGTTACCAAACTTTGATGAATTATTTTTAAAACCTGATTGTGCCTAAATGTATACTCGGACGGCGCTAATATAGAACATCCCGATATAATAGTAATCTATAGTTTCGGGAAAAGCCAAACATTTTCTACATAAATCATCAATTTGATTTACATCTTTGATTATATGCTTCCTATAATTTTTAGTCTACCTTGACTCTATCTTGAATGGCAAGCATAAATCCTTCTATTTCCGCGCTCAACTCTCCAATACTCAGCCATTTGTTTGACGAAAGTTTGTCAACATACGTTTGGTTGAGATAATTGAAGTGTTTTGCATGAATAATTTTATTTGACCAGGAATCTAACAATTCCTGGTTAGTATTTTAATAATAATAATAATAATAATTTTTTATTTCACATAAAATTATACAATGAAACATATGGAAACTTTGACTAGCCAACTAGGAATGGATCCTGTTTAAGGCCAGTCAAATTGACAAATTTAGTTCATATCATAATTTCATATTACATTGATTAATTATATAAACATATTATTTATTGAATGAAACAAGTGTTACGATTGAATTCCTCGTAGAAGCTTTAGTTAATAAGTACAATAATTTTGAACTCATAAAAAAAAAGAATAAGCGAAGAGAAAAAACAATGTCTTAAAGTACAAATTTAGTATCGAATGCTTGTTTAACAATAGATACATGTTTGGTCATTTAAATCGCTTGCAAAAATTGAGAATCGAGACATTCTTCAAGTGTAATGACAAAATCCATATTATAATTAACGTGGATGTTTAAACGTGATTACAAAAAATAATTATAATTAACGTGAGTGACGTATCCCTCAACTTTACGAGCGGGTAAAGAAACTCGAAAAGAATGTGACTCGAAAAGGATGCAGCAAATGAATAAAAACAATTTGTATATAAATATTTCATAAGTTAGTTAGTGTATAAATAGTGACATGACAGAGTGGTTGATAACAAATTGTATTTATTTCCGTTTCCTTGCTTCATTTTTTCATCCTACTAAGATATTTTCCCTTAGAGCACTTAATATAAAATAAAACCGGTAAAGTAAATAAAATCCAGATGGTAATGTTAAAAAGAAATATCACCGCAGGACTTGAATGTAGAACAATGGGAAGGGTATTGATAAAATAATAGACAATTATGTTCTGAAGTTATAAGTACGTGTTTTTGTAATATTACGTATAGTTCGTAATTTTGTATAAATTATATTTGTACGTATTTTGTATAAATTATAGTTAACGTAATTTTGTATAATAAAAAGAAAGATCTCCGCAGGAGTTGAATGTAGAAAAATGGGAAGGGTATTGATAAAAGAATAGACAATTGTGTTCTGAAATGATAAGTACGTGTTTTTGTAATGAATGGAACTATGAGTGAGTGTTTTTTTTATTTTGTTTTTTGTTTTTTTTTCTTATATATTTTTAATTTTGTTTCATTTTATATGATGAGACTATCTATTGGTCAACATATCTTCACTTTTAATCCTCCCTAAATCAAGGAGCCAGTCGTTGATCAATTTGCGCAAAACATTTGCACTTCTAGTTTTCCAATCATTAGGAATGATATTAAATAATTTAGGTCCTAAATACGAAAATTGCCGTTGGCCGAGGGACGTCGTGATTTTTATTGGGACTATTGGATTGTTCCTTGAAAGTCGAGTGTCGTGAAGGTGGTCAATGGACGGGAAGTGTAGACGTTGTTTTTGAGCATGTAATATAATCTTTCTAATATACAATTGTCTAACATCAAGTACTTTTAATTCCGTGAATAATGCATCACTGGGGTACCTGAATGGTTTTTTAAGGGTGACTCTTAGTATTGATTTCTGTTAGCCAGGGAGTCTAATATTGTTTTGGCACATCCACCCCATCCTAGGGATGCATATTCGAGTAAAGAATTACACATGGCATAGTATATTGATTTCATATCTTTAACAGAGAGAATATTTCTGATGGTTATAAAAAGGTGTGTAAGTTTTCTGACTTTTGAGGCCGTTGCGTTGATGTGTTCATCCCATCTCAGATATTTATCTATGGTGATCCCTAGATATTTTAAACTATCCACGCATTCAAGGTTATTGCAAGTACAAGTGTTCGGTTCATTGCAAATGTGAATAGTAATATTTAGTATTACCTTAGGTTGACCCGCTTGTGTTGCACTAAAACGTATAAATTTTGTCTTGTCCGTGTTAAGAGTAAGAAGATTGTAGTCTAGCCAATGTTTGACATTGTTTATTCCAATTTCTGCTTTTCTATGCGCTTCATGCCAGTTTTTGCCCTCAAATGTTAGGACCGTATCGTCAGCAAAAGTGATGATATGATCGGCAAGGTTACTGTTACAAAGGTCATTGATATAGATATTAAACAATATCGGTCCTAAAGTACTTCCTTGTGGTACACCAAATTCGATATTGGCTGGATCGCTTAGAGTACCACTAATAATAACTCTTTGGCTCAGATTTTCTAGATAGCTTCCTAACCATTTAAGTAACTGCCCCTGTATACCGATTAGCTGTAATTTTTTCAAAAGGATTTTGTGCGAGATGGTATCAAAAGCTTTAGCCAGATCCAGGAAGATCGCGATGCTTTTGATTCCTCGATCGATGTTATTAGAAATTACTTTAGTCAGATTGCCAATGGCATTTTTAGTACCTAAACCCGGCCGGAAGCCATATTGTCTCTCGGAAAGATGTTATTATCTTCAAGATAAAAGCTAAGACGAATTTTTGACAATTTTCTCTATAATTTTTGAGACTGAATTGACCAAAGATATCGGCCGGTAATTTTGAATCGCAGATTTATCTCCATTTTTGTGCAGTAGTAGAACAACTGAATGTTTTAGATGGTTAGGGAATATTCCTGATTTCAGACTTAGATTGGAAATGAACGCCATCGGAGATGCTATGAATGACTTAGTTACTTTAAGCAGATTAGTCGAGACTTTGTCTGGTCCACAAGCGTTAGATGGCTTTAGGTCGTCAATTATTTCCAAGACTTCATTCGTCGATGTTTGTCTATTGTCTATTTTATGGACGAGGTTAAAGGTGACCAACTTGGCAAGTTCGATTTCTGTTTTATTGCATTTATCGAGAATTTTTTTGGCAAGTGTGGTTCCCACCGATGTGAAGTATTTATTAGCAAAATTCGCCATATTTTCAGGATTAGAGCAGTTTACGTTACCGATATCTAACGATTTAATTTCGGAAGACCTGTTTATTTTTGTTTTACTAATATTACGAAATGCTTCCCACATACGTTTTGGAGAATAAGAATTTTCGTAAATGAACGTTTTAAAATAATTTTCCTTTGCATATTTAATAATTTTTTTGCATAAGTTCCTATATTTCTTGTAGTGAGTTTGTACTAAAATATTATCTGGAAATTTTTTGGCCCTTTCGTGGAGTTGGTTTCTTTTGTGAATCGATTTTACAAGGCCAGGAGAGATCCAGGGCGTAAGTTTAAACTGGCTGTTCGATATGTGTTTGTTACTTGTATGTTTAGATATATATGTATGTAGAATACAAATGAATTCTTTCATCGCAATGTCAGTGTCAATTTGATCAAATACTTTTTGCCAGTTTTCTAAATGCAAGTCCTCAATTAAATTATTAAAGTTTAATCGAGGGACGTACTTGATTTTAGCAGGGGGGGGGCGGTTTATCGTTAAAGCACAGGGCTATCGTATAGTGGTCGGAAATTGACGTGTGGATAACGAATGAGTCATTATTTTTACGTTGATGTGATCCAAACAGGATTTGTACGTGCCCTGTTCTCGAGTTGGTGTATTGATTGTCAATATGAATCCGTTTTCTGTGAGCAGGCATATGTAGTCGTTGAATTGGTTGTGAAATGGAGATAAGGTGTTAATATTAAGGTCACCTATAATGATTTGACGTTCAAATTTATTGGAATTGCTAATAACGGTTTGGAGTGAATTCAAAAAAGAATCTGTGCTCTGGAAAGAAGGTGATCTTTAAATAGCAAAGATACATAAATTATTACTCAGAACAATTCTAAGGCATTTCTACATTACAAGACTTTAAGGCCCGCTCTTGGGAATCAAGACTATTCTCCAGTATTACGATTCTAGCTTCCAGTGCAGTATTCTTCGCTGTAAGCTCATCATTACGGTGCTCGACGTCGCGGATTCTGGCCATAAAGTCTTCATATTGTGCGTTCATGAATTGTATGCCTTCCAGTATCTTGTTGTTTTGGTCCATGGTGTCGTTCTGTTTTTTTATCCAGGCTGTTCGTTTTGGACATGACTAAATTCTGAATATCTTCGAGATTAGCGGGGGATGAAGGTGATGATGGAGCTGCTTGATCCTTAGTGGCCATTGTTTTTTTGGGCGGTTCCAAAGATGTGTTATCGCTGACGGCGGTCGACCGTGTGTCCCTTTTACACTGCTTACACTTCTGTTGTTCTCGGCGTTCTTGAGTGAGTCGACGGAAAGTACTTTCCGTTATTCCTCCACAGACTAGATGGTAGGTGCCTTTACACACCAAACACACAAATATCGACTCGTCTGATAGAATAACTTCAGGGCATACGCGGCAGTGCATTGTAAATGATTTATAATGACTACCGACATGACGTTATTATAATAGAATAGTATTTATTCTGAATTAAAATAAGTGCGACAGTAAAACACCTAGATATTATTCGAATATGTTAGACTATGATGCCACAGACAGGAAGCACTATTATTTTTTTGCTGAATATTGCGATTTAACGTTTAAAATAAACTTTAAGACGGAGTAAAAATTGATATGAACTTGTCACAATGATCTATCGTGAAGTGAATGAAATATTTATAAGAATGTTGGCATTCTCGTCATATAATATATAATATATACAATTTAAAAAAAAACACAAAATATTAAGTACATCGAACATAATAAAAAAATTATAGATGCCAATTTACAGCCTAAACAATGTGCAAACATATTTAATTCCTTCTTTGCAAATGTTGGAAAAAATCTTGCGAAAAATATTCATAAACCTTCTAACCCGGAAAAACATAAAAATAAAAATTTACAGAAACGTAATATACTTTCAACATTTGAAATAACAACAGAATGTGAAATCTTAAAAATAATAGAAAATATGAAAGGAGGTTCGTCTCCCGGTTTTGATTCTATTACGGCACACATGTTAATATCTATGAAAGCTTACTTAATAAAACCCATCACTCATTTAATAAACTTGAGTTTAACGAAAGGAATATTTCCAATGAACTACAAAAACACAATAATCTCACCTATTTACAAATCTGGTGATCCACACCAAGTAACGAATTATCGCCCAATTTGTCTAATTTCTAACATAGGAAAGATCTTTGAAAAAATAGTAAAAAAACAATTGGTTAATTTCCTAGATAGTAATAAAATACTACACAAAAACCAGTTTGGTTTTATTAAATCACTCAGCACACAAGATGCAATTGCTAACGTAACTTCATACATTTACGAATCATTAGATAAAGGTAAAAAATGTGCGGGCATATTTATTGACCTCAGAAAGGCTTTCGATAGCAAATCCCATGAGATACTATTAAAAAAATTAAATGATATTGGTATAAAAGGCAACGCGATTAAATGGATCACCAACTACTTAAAAAACCGCCCTCAAGTGGTAAAAATCAATCGTATTAATAGTGATCAAGAGATTTCAAGCTTTGGAATCCCCCAAGGTACAGTGCTTGGACCAATCCTTTTTACCGTATATGTAAACGATATTATTTTTCAACATCTACATGGTCAAATTACATCATACGCCGACGATACAGTTTTAATAATAAGTGAAAATACTTGGGAAAATGTAGAATTACAGGCCACAGAAGACATCAATACGCTTAAGAATTTTTTCGATACTAATTTACTATCACTAAATAGTGAAAAGACATTTGTAATTCCATTTGAAATCCATCCAAACGACGCTCCCAAAAATTTTAACATTGTCATACACGATAACACTAAAATTCACAGCCAACATTATTGCAAATCAAACTGTACAATATTAAAAACAACAAATAAAATTAAATATCTTGGCGTAATTATCGATAAAAATCTGAAATGGAAGGAACAAATATGTCAAGTAGTAAACAAAATCAGAAAATTAATATATATATTTTTAAGAATTAGAAATTTTCTGTCGATAAAAAATCTATATTTAATCTACTATGCCTTAGTTCAATCCACTCTACAATACGCTATTATTAGTTGGGGATCCGCGTATAAATGTAACCTTCTTCCAATAGAAATTGTACAAAGAACAATTATTAAAATAATATTTTAAAAAAATCCTTAGACTACCCAACAGAACGCCTGTTTGAAGAATTTCAAGTACCCACATGTAAAGATTTATATATTAAAAATTCAGTAATTCAAATAATAAAAGAAAAAGATAAATATCTATTTTTAAATGAAAACAGAACTCGACTTAAACATGTTTTTCTATGCCCAAAACTAAATACGTCTTTTGCACAGCATCATTATACTTATCAGGGAAGAACTTTTTTCAATCGTCTACCAGAGGAAATCAGAAGCATCAATGATAAGGCCCGAATGCTGCTCTCTGTCAAGAGACATTTTAAAGATGTTCTTAAGAAAAGAACTACTGTCAACTAATCTTACAAATATTTTATTTCTCCATAACATTTTTTCTTTAAAAAAAAACACACCATTATCAAATAAATACTGCAGCTCACATATATTTATGTACAATTAATTATTTAAGTACTAACTTATACCTAACTAATAACTAATAGCATTTATGTACACTCCCCTTCCATACACAAGCAAATGCTTTTAATGGAAGGGTAGTAAAAAAAACCTGTAAAAAAATATATTTAGTTGTAAAATTGTAATTATAATAAATGTTTCAATAAATAATAAAAAATAAAAAAATAAATTTAAAGGTGTAATGTTTATATCTGCCTTGCAAATTATTTTGTGCATTTCTGAGCTATTAGCTTTCCTATGGAAAAAATTTCTAAGCATTTCTACCTGGTTGTGTTTCAAAGATGTTATTTTGACCTCTACCTCCTAAATTTCTAGGTAAATTAATTCATTCTATAGCTGAATTTGGATGATGGCACTTAAACTTTATTAGCGTAGTTCTAATTAAATGTTCTAAACTATCTAAATCTGTATTGGACCATTTAATTATGCCAAATGAGTACGTTAATAGAGGTATTGCCCAAGTATTTATTGCTTTTACAAATTTTTTAGCAGAAAGATTGCATTTAAAAAATTTTCTGATAGTTTGAAATTTAATCCTAATATCATTTTTAATACTAGTGTGATCTAATCTATTTGATTGCGGGTATCCTAAATATTTATAAACCTCAACCCCTTTCATACTTTTAATTTTGAAATTTCTAAATATACCCTCATCTCCATCTACAATTTTTCCTTTCTCTATATGGATCGTTTTACATTTATCTAAACCAAAAGTCATTTTAATATCATCTGAAAATTTTCGTTATTTGTTTTTGGGTTGTTATGCCGTGTTGCGCTACCTCCTTCTTTAGCCAACGTTTCGGACATCGTTGCAGTGTCCATCATCAGGGCAGATCCGGCAGATCCGGTAGATGTGTAATTTTTAGTCGTGAAGTGTGTGCTTATTTACTTCGAAGCGATACCGTGCCGCCAGCACCACTAACTTTCACCAGTACAAAATAATCGTGACAAGCAGTGGCGTCATCGCCGCGGAACGGAATAGAAAGTTCATTAAAACGTGGTATTTATGCTAGCCAGGGGCAAGTCCGTTTGCGAGACGCCGACGGAAGTGGCTCCATCTCTTAATGAAATCTAAAATTAGAAATCACAATGGTAAGAATTTAAGAAAAAATAAGATAAAATAAATAAAAATTACAATGGTTAACTTTCACCAGTACAAAATAATCGTGACAAGTAGTGGCGTCATCGCCGCGGAACGGAATAGAAAGCTCATTAAAACGTGGTATTTATGCTAGTCAGGGGCAAGTCCGTTTGCGAGACGCCGACCGAAGTGGCTCCATCTCTTAATGAATTCTAAAATTAGAAATCACAATGGTAAGAATTTAACGAAATAGAATTACAATGGTTAAAGCGAATTTAGTCAATATAAATCAAAATGGTTAACCACAAGCTGGCATTACTGTATACTTAGACATGGTTTTTTTGCTCTATTAATATTAAATGAATTTTACTAGAATTAAAATTACACTGGTTAAAGCGAATTTAGTTAATATAAAGTTATAACACAAAATGGTTCACCACGAGCTGGCATTACTGTATACTTAGACAAGTTTTTTTTGCGTTTAGCTTTGGTGTAGCCGTCAATCACCGGATACCAAGAGCTATTGAGCTTAGCTCCGTCGTCTCTATTAATATTACAAGGATTTTTGTAGATTTCAATTGCCTCCGTAATTAGGCGTGCTCTGTAAGTTTTGGGTCTTCCCAAGACCTCAGGAACAAATCCAAAGTAATGGCCGGTTTCGATTAAGTGCTCAGCGATTGCCGATTTATCAGGGTGGCCGAGTTTGCAAGCACGAAAGTGTTCTGCTATCCTTTTGGTGATCGTCCGCTCTGTTTGGCCTACATAAACCTTGTCACATCCGGAACAGCTGAGCTTATACACTCCATCTGCTTCCAGAGGAAACTTAGTCTTTGCAGACCTCAGTAGGTCTTGAATTTTAGTTGTGGCACCGAAGACAGTCTTGATGCTATCTTTTCTCAACAGCCTTAAGAGATGGAGCCACTTCCGTCGGCGTCTCGCAAACGGACTTGCCCCTGGCTAGCATAAATACCACGTTTTAATGAACTTTCTATTCCGTTCCGCGGCGATGACGCCACTGCTTGTCACGATTATTTTGTACTGGTGAAAGTTAGTGGTGCTGGCGGCACGGTATCGCTTCGAAGTAAATAAGCACACACTTCACGACTAAAAATTACACATCTACCGGATCTGCCGGATCTGCCCTGATGATGGACACTGCAACGATGTCCGAAACGTTGGCTAAAGAAGGAGGTAGCGCAACACGGCATAACACCCCAAAAACAAATAACGAAAATGCTTTTGGCCGTGAAAATCTTAAAACTTATCTCATCTGAAAATTTTTTAACTACCTTATAATAATAATATAATAATAAATTTGGACAACTTATATAGCGCTGTTTTTGCGAAAAATCGCCTAAAGAGCGCTGTAACCTTAATCATTTTCTCTAAATTTGATTCAGAATTTGAAAATAATTTTATATCATCCATATATAATAGATGTGAAACTATACTACTCTCTCTTGTATTACCCTTAATTTTTATTCCAAACTTGCTTTTAATTAACATTTTAGACATAGGATTCAATGCTAAGCAAAACCAAGGAGGACTCAATGAGTCTCCTTGAAAAATCCCTCTCTTTATTGAAATGCCCGGTACTACTATTTTCTTACCTTTTAAATTTACTAGTAAATCTGAATTCTAAAAGGACACAATATTTTTCTAAAAGCTAATTATAATTGGGATAATTTTATATATTTTTAATATTTTGATTAGCCACGAGTGCGGGTCACTATCAAAAGCTTTTTGATAATCTATATAACAAGTATGTAAATTACGCTTTTGATTTTGAATTTGTTTTAAAATTACAGAATCAATAACTAATTCTTCTTTACATCCCATATGTTTTCTACGACAACCTTTTTGTTGTTCAGATAAAATATTCTTTTCATCCAAATGAGTATATATTAAATCTGTCAAGCAAGAGGTTAAAATTTTGTATATTGTCGGTAGACATGTAATG
Organism: Limnephilus rhombicus; assembly: GCA_929108145.2. NCBI lineage: Eukaryota > Metazoa > Arthropoda > Insecta > Trichoptera > Limnephilidae > Limnephilus > Limnephilus rhombicus. The sequence goes on along the minus strand of OV815280.1, from coordinate 50,206,897 downwards.
GGTCTATATTGAGAGGGATTATTAATGTTTTCGCTTTTAGGTAACATATAAGTAATGCCCTTAGTTAGAAAATTAGGAAAATTTTGAGGTTGTTTGACAAGTTTTGAAAGATTTTTTGCAAAAAGAGGATGTAAAGTAGTTAGACGTTTGTACCAAAAATTATGTATCCAATAGCAACCCGTGGCTTTCCAATTATGAGTATTTTTTATAATTTTGGCTAACAATTCAACCGATATATCAGAAAAACTCATTTGTTCAATGTCTGAACAATTGAGTTCTTCATTTTCTATCCAGGGACCTGCCTCATTATGTTTTATATCTTTACTCCAAATGTTTGTTCAAAAATCGCGCATATCTGATTCAGATGGCAACGGAATATTATTTTTCGAAATAATATTTTGTTTATCGTCAAGTTTGGAATAAAATATTTTCTCATTTTTCTGAAATAATTTATTATTTTTTAAGATTTTCACGGCCAAAAGCATTTTCGTTATTTGTTTTTGGGGTGTTATGCCGTGTTGCGCTACCTCCTTCTTTAGCCAACGTTTCGGACATCGTTGCAGTGTCCATCATCAGGGCAGATCCGGTAGACCGGATCTGCCGGATCTGCCCTGATGATGGACACTGCAACGATGTCCGAAACGTTGGCTAAAGAAGGAGGTAGCGCAACACGGCATAACACCCCAAAAACAAATAACGAAAATAATTTATTATTATTTCTTTTATTATACGTATAATTATATATTTTTAATCTACTAGCTTTTACACCTAATTTTTGTTTTAATAAATCTAATAAATCATTGATTATATTTTCATCATTATTACTACCAATGCTATAACCAAATTTTTTCACAATTTCATCTACGTGTCTCAAAATATTCCTACTTCTATTCCCATTTTTATATTCAATTACTCTAGCTATACTACTTCTTAAAAATACTACATCATTTTCTAATCTAATCTGCCATTCTGGTTTACTATAACTATATGATCTATCATCAGAGGACGTTAATTTAACTCCTAACTTATTACATATAGTGATAGCACTAGCGTACACTATTGTATGAAGATCTAAAAAACTAATATCGTCAAATATTATTTTTGGTAAAATTAAATTTATTTTTCTTTAAAATATGATGTTTTTTTCTTTATTTTTCACTTACTTTTATGTATTTCTTAATTTTTATTTAGTTTGTTTAATTATCTGCTTCAATAAAATAATATTTTTTACTTATATTTAAAATATTAAATGTATGACTACCACAACACGGGCATTTAACCTAGTGTGGTAGCCAAAAAAAAACAAAAAAACTGTAACCAATAAAATTTTATGCAATAAAAAAAAATAATAATAAAAAATAAAATAACTTCTTACTGGATCTATATAACAACTAAGATTTAAATCTATATATTTTTAGTGTACCTAAATAGTTAATTACGTGTACCTTCGTAACTGTGTGAAAATAATAAAAACGTTGTATATCACATTCACTAGGGCGTAATTCAAATTGTAGTTACTGAATTTCATTTTCCATAAGAAAATAAGCATTCTGTTCTGATGATTGATAGTTGGCCATTTCTGAAAGTTTATTTTTGTTTTTTCCTTCTAAATTGAATATTATTGATTTTTTGTTCTAGTTTCTAAGTAAGAATAGGTATATTGAAAAAATATCAACCAATGATCAATGACCAACCATCCCGCTGTTAAGTTTTATTTTTCAAAACTCACTAAAGGAGAGGTTAACCTAAAAGAACGTGTTGTGGGAAATTAAGATGATTATTATCCATTGTCCACCATTCACATATTCTAGTAGTTATGTCATTGAAAAGCCGCGATTTTATTTATCACAGTCCATTGATTTTCGCGGTCAATGTACTTGCGACTACTGGTGGTGGTTTTCCAATAAATGGTTACCGGGGCGGAGATACCCCATCCCCCAAATTGATATCATGATAATGTTACATTCTGTAAAACACCCCACCCAGTGAACCAACCTGTATTATATTTCCAGCTTTGGCAGGACATTTTTGCTAATCCTGTTTAGATCGCAAGTGCGCCCCATGGTTGAATTTGGCAGCTACCTCTGGTCTTGAGCCCCAAAATACCTAAAAAAACCTCGACTCTGTGCAGAAACAGGCGGTTCATTTGATAGATTCTCCTATCCTAACAAACGAATTGCAATCCTTAGAGCACAGACATCGTGTGGTAATGCTGTCCTTGTTCTACCGGTATTTGAATGTAAGATGCTCCGAGGAATTAGCGTCATTGATCCCCTCGGCACCGGTGCATACTTGCTCGTCTCATAAGAACGAGTCGTATCTACGATTTTAGAGAATTCCTTATCATTATGACTTCAAAGAATGTTTTTTTGTGAAAACAGTTCAGCTGATAAGTGAACGATAGATTTGTATTATTTATGTAATCCGATTCCAATCGGTTGTTTATCTGTACGCAATTATGTAAAAAATGTTAAATGGAATTTGTGCGCAATATCTTTTTTGATAATCAATTTCTACCAGGAATTTGTAAGAATAAATATTTCGCTGCCGGAGACCACCTCATTGGGGTGTGACTGTGTGAGGCGTGAGAGACTGGAGGAATTGGAAGGTGAAAGAGATGGGGAAGAGGAAAGTTGGAAAGAATCATTTAGTATTTATCTCTAAGGGTCGACCGAGACAGGTTTTTCATTCTCGGCCGAGACCGAGAATAAATTAAAATCTCGGCCGAGACCGAGAGCCGAGACCGAGAATAGATAAATTGAGAAAAAAATGAAAATGCGCTATTTTTTCATAGTACAGCAACAATAAAATATTATACCTACTTAGTAAACACATTAAATTGAAATAACACACCCTAACAAACCCTAGCCGACCAATCACAATCGACAGCTCTCTCACGCACTGACACCAAGAAGTAACGAATGTGGACGCGCGCGGTAGATTTGAACCACATTATCCTATACCGTATATGTGACGCAACGAGAGATGAAAGCAATAAAAATGCTTGGAATTGATGTATTGGTGAATCCGTGTGCCTTCAAACCATGCCTACTTACCCGAAAGGGCCCTCTGTCTTGCTTATTTTATTATTATTGCCCACTTATTGTAACTAGTGTAGAAGAGACAGCAAGTTTTTATGGCTCTGATAACGTATTGTTTTGGTGCACTTACGGGGTGTCCTATTCATTCAGTTCATAATGTGATGTAAATATACATATACCTTCGTATCGCAAGTGAAATATATACTAGTTTTTAAATTTGAAATAATTAATAGTATCCTTATTTTTAATTCGAATCTTTATTAGTAGATTTACAGAGTTTTTGTAAAGTGTGCAAGTTTAATATTTATAACGACGTCATGGAGTCCTGTTAAAAAATGGGACATGGCAAATCACTGAATGGACATACTCGTGAAATATTATTCCGCGTGTTTAATTATTTTATGCATAATATAAAAAATGGTGGCCAACTTTTAAGCATAAATAACTTGTATGATTTGACGTCTAAGGCAACTGGAATATCACAGACTAGTATTCAACGGTTAATCTTTTGTATCTTTGAGTTAGTAACCTGCTATATTTTAGATAGGTAATATACGTATAGATAATTGCTGATGATGACTGATTCATAACTAAATAATTACTGTTGCTGATGATTGCTACTACATAATTATAAAATTAAATAATCCATAAGCAGCCAAGTTTTTAAGCACAGATTATGGAAATCACACTTCATTTCAACAATTCAATTACTACAAAAATCAACTATTTACAAATGTCAAATCCATACAAAAAATGTCGGCAATGGAGGTGTTTTATATGGGAAATTTTTAACTTTGAATGAAAATCGAATTTTAATGCATATTTTTCCATCTATCTCTACCGAAACCGATGTTGCTTTTGGTAATTATGTTTAAAAGTAGTTTACTTTTCAAAATATATTATGCCTATTAAACGTGTAGCAGCATGTGGCGGCTTGTGGATTACTTACTTTATTAAATATTATGTTTGTATATTATAATATATTAATCTTTTTAATTGTGACAATATTTTTTAACCTTGTCGTTATTTATGAACACCCATTTGAATTGAATCCTGAAGATTATCACATTTAGTTAATAAACTTTATTTTAATAACCTTCAGTATTTCAATAAAAATGTTGTAAAACAAAATAAGTTTTATGTAATCGACTTCGCTTCGGCTTCGAATTCTCAATTGTGAAATAATTATTATTTTATTTTTAAAGCCTAAAACGAAACACGCTGTATGAAAGTTTTGCATCTGTGTGAGTACTGTGATTAAGTCAACTTAACTTGTGAGACCTATACCTACTTACAACAGTCTCGGTTATGGCCGAGAATCTCGGTGATTTTTCGCCGAGAACCGAGACAGAGTTCTCGAAATTTATTTGTAGCCGAGAATGCCGAGACCGAGACCGAGACCAAGTTCTCGGTCGATCCTTATTTATCTCCTCCGGGGTTAGTTATTCATTCGCTTATAATCCCCCTCTTACAAATCAAATTTCTGCAGTTTCGTATCGTACATGCATACACGACACATACTTTAAAATATGTACAGTAAGGTAGAATACCAATTAACGCTAGATGAATTCTGGAATACAGAATTCAAAAAACCTGTAAATACTAGGCATAGAGAAGCTAAAAAGTTTATTATTGATGAATCTCAAAATGTATACGGTGATAGAACAAAGAGGCATAAAATTCCGGAAATATTTAACGCATTACCTGAAAATATTAAAAATGAGACATCTTATTCAAAAAAAAAAAAACTTAAATCATTCTACCTCCGTAGAACATGAAATCAAATAATATTGTATACCTAGATCGAATAATGATTAAATACCTCGAAATTACTATCATACACTTTATTCATAAACATATAATAATTAGAAATTAATATTAAGTAACATACCTTATTACTATGTAGTATTTTAAGATTAAGTATTAAACTTAGTAATTACTATGTAAAACCTAAAAGTATAATAGTATTAAGTAAATGGGAAACATGAGAGACTTCTTACAATCAAACTGATGGATCAGTTTTGTAAGATTTATAACATAAATATTGTAAAAGTAAAAAAACGAATAAACATATTAAAAAAAAAATTAAAAACAATAATTACTATTTTTTTTTTATTCTTTCAAAACGTTATACATTATGTTTCTGGGGAAATATGTTCCATAGTGATAAATTTCGTATTGTTTTTTTAGAACATGTCTTTGACCGAAACACAGCTGATGTAGAAATTCTACATTTCCAAAAATATAAATCGTAAACTTTTCGTCACCTCATTTTGATGGGGTTCTAATTTTACTTTACCTTGTGTTTAAATATTTTCTTTTAATTAAACGAAGACAATATAAGCGAAACTCAATGGAAAATCAGGAAACAGAAAAATCAGAAAAAGATATTGACACCTCCGGGACTCGAACCCAGGACCTCTTGCTTTCCGGGCAAACGCGCTAACCACTGCGCGACGGCGCCGATATCAAATTCGGTCATTTTTAACTGTACCATAGGTACTTCGACTAAGAACCACCCACACTGTTTTCATTTTTCTTAACGCATATATTATTGGCTACTATATTTATGTATGATGGTCCTGGGTTCGAGTTCCAGAGGTCTCAATATCTTTTTCTGATATTTCTGTTTCCAGATTTTCGATTGAGTTTAGCTTATATTGTCTTCGTTTAATTAAATATTACAGTTTGAGGTTTTACTCATAAAGTTAAATAAAAAAAATACATATATATTTTCCATTAAAATATGAGAAACTAAAATACTTTGCACAAAATGGTGTTAAAGGTTGAAAAACAAGATAGAAACTTAAACTCCACAGCAAAAATTGTTAAATTCATTACGAAAATTCGTCTCTGCAAACTTTGAAACCTCAGAATGTGGTAGGGCGATGTTAGAACCCTATACAACTAAAGTGACAAACTATAATGCGGCATGTAATAATTAAGAATTGATGATGCAAACAAAATAGAGAGTGTAAGTGATTTTAGAACCTTGTAAAATAAATGGAGCTTGATTTTAGAATTTCTTCATCCGTGGAAGTACAACCCATATGACTGTGAAAATAATTCTGGTTATAGAAATGATCAAAAGAAATGGTTTTGCATTCAAAGGTCATTTTTGAAAATAAATGTCAGAACATTGTATAACTGTAGGGACGTTTTACCAAATACACGTTTGAGGGCAAGGACAAAAATGTCAGAACATTGTACAACTAAAGTGAGGTTTTACCAAATACATGTTTGAGGGCAAGGATAAAAATCTCGGAACATTGTATAACTGAAGTGACTTTTTACCAAATACACGTTTGAGGGCAAGGACAAAAATGTCAGAACATTGTACAACTAAAGTGACGTATTACCAAATACAGGATAAAAATTGGCATACTTTGAAATAACAGATGTATTGATTATGGATTATTACAAAAATACAGTGCAAATATAGAATATACGTTTAAAATATATCATTTATAAAATACAGGACAAAAATTGGCATACTTTGAAATAACGGATGCATTTGTTATTACAAAAATAAAGTGCAAATATAGAATATATGTTTAAAAATATATCATGATTTCATTTATAAAATATTTTTGTCATTAATTTTGAGTGGGATAAATAATATAAATTAAATAGTATACAAAACAATAAAATGTTAAACCAAATATGAATTCATAATGTGAGTTACTACCTAACATAAAATAATAATAATAAATTTTAACTTAAAATACCAAACACCAAATTGAATTAAAAACCTACAATAAAATCCCTTTTAATTTAAAAAATATTACATACTTTCACCATTATGGAAATGTAAAAAGTAATTTGTAGTTAAGTTTAAGTTCTGTTAAATAAACTACACTTTCAGGAAAAAAAAATAATTAAGGCATAATAGTCAAGGTAATAATAATGGTAGGGGGCACTAGATAATTTTACTGTGGTAAAGGGGGCGATTCTTGCAATAGCATTCATAGGCGGAACTACATTACAACGGTTTCACACTATGGGAAATCAGTACTTAGGTGATATTGACATATTTAACGTAAACTTGGCGAATTTTGTTGATCTTGTAAAAAACTTATTCCAAAACTATTCCTAAACATATCTGTATTTTTGTAAATCGTGCTTTTTCATCTAATTTTATTTTTATTATTTCTTTATCTGTTTTATTCCTACACATATCTGTTTTTCTGTAAACCTATGAAATCACTGTATTTTTGTATTTTTATGTCTTGTGTGCTTTTTTATCTAATTTTATTTTTATTATTTCTGTATCTGTTTAAAAATCATCTGTCATGAATTAATTGTACTACCAAACATGTAAAAGCCCTTTGGGCGTTAAATAAATATATATTTTTTTAAATACGGATAAGAAACACTAGTCTAAAGATTAGCAAGTTGAAAATGTCATTCCCGTCTGCCTCCTTCAACGTCTTTCATTGTATTTGCGGTATGCCCACAGTCCTGCCAAGACAGCTCCTGCTGCAACAGCAACTATGGCAATGTCGCCCACAATGTTAGACGGATTGTCTTCTTCCGTTTGGTTTTGAGACACTCTCCCGGAGTGGTTTGAGGATTCCTCATCTTCATATTCCTCTTCGCTATATTGTATGGAAGAGTTCTGGCTCCATGTACGTAATGAATGGTTATTGGAATATCCTTGGCCCTCTTCAGAGCTTAGATTCATTTGGGCGAACTGGGAAGAAACATTTTGAATCACGGTAATCACGTTTGAACCGTGTAAAAGTATATTAGTGATGATTTCTAGATCTTCGGGGTAATGTTTTTCAATTGCTGCGAAGATATTATTAATTTTTCTGAAGTAATCATCAAGTACTTCAGGTTTAACATTTTTCATTAAGTTGAGCTGATTGTACCAAAAATAGGGGATTTTCTTTTTTTCTACACAATCACGAAGTTTACGAAGCATGTGCATGAACAGGCAGCTCAGCCCTTTATCCCAGAAATCTGGAGACTGTTGAGCTGCTTCCCACAGGAACAACGTTTTTATATAGTAGCTCCTGATGCCAGGCATTTGGTGCTTATCTCTCAGTTGCTTCATGAATCTGATAGTACTTTTCAAATGTTTTGTATCGTGCAATATTTCCTTTTCTTGCTCAAGAAGTACGACAAGCCAGTGCGGATTATCCTCTTCGCCTTCAACTCGTTTAGCAATCACGAACCATTCTTTGGCAGTGTACTTCGCAGCTATTTTCTGTTTACAAATTGGAGGCCACTTGGGATGTTTGAAGTGGAAACTAGGCACCAGGTCTATATCAAACTCAATGGCCTCGTCAGAGCAACTCTTCACATTTAGGCGAAATGCTGGATTGGATTTATGAGAGGTGAGATGGTACTGATTATTCCCACATTTCAGAATGTCATTGTCGAGTCCATTCAATATTCTTTGAATCATGCTTTCGAACCATCTGCGAAATTTATTTTGTAGTACGCAATTCTTATCATCCAACCATTTTTCTATACATTTATATTTTTCTTCATAATATTGTTTTTTCTTGAGGACTTCGACTCCACATGTCTTGATTTGAATGTATGCGTCGTGTGTGCTGTTCAATATTTTCACATCCATCTCTTCAGGCAATTTCATGCAGATCATCATATCGAATTCGTCGGCTTTACCAATTTTAGTACCGTCGGCATGGCTTCCGGAAAAAACATGCTTCTTAAATAATGTGAAAAATGGTTCTTCCTTCATTATTTTCATCCTAAATTCCTCAAAAACCTCACGAAATGCCCACAAATGTTTCTCTTTTTCCTTTTCTCTGAGGTTAATATCGCGACTGATTTTTTTCAAAGGTTCGTCAAAAAGACTGCACTTTTTTTCGTCAATTGATTCCATTTTAAACGCACGTATAAAACTATGGAAACACAAATATTCAACTTCAACTTTCTACTATACTGTGATCTGCTATTGCACTAAACTGCACACCGCAGTCGCAGTTCGCACAGGACACAAAAGAAAAGACACACTGACCACTTATGACCAACTACCGACCAATAAATAAACCAATCCCGACCGACCAATGCAATGAGATGACCAATGACAGAATGAGAACACAGAACAGAACAAAACAGAAATTAGATAAGCGGGATCCCCCAATTCTAGGTTCGAATATACAGGTACTCCACCTAATCAGTAGCGATTAGTGATAACAATAAAATATATTATAATGCTATTACCACACCGAAGCCAACCTTCCAACTCCGAACGTTTGGAGTTTCAACCTTTCAAGGTTGGCAGATGGTGCGGTGGCTGCGGCCAACCCTCCAACTCCGAACTCCAACACGTCGAATAGCTGATTTGGCACCGTATCTGAGTCGCCTACAATTGTGCAGGCGATGCTTCGGTTTCAATAATATTGATTTCGATTCGCAGAGCTAAAAAAAAACTACCACACTTCGGACAACTTCCAACTTCAAACGTTTGGCCGATTGGGTGGAGGAGTAGTCCGTGCGTTGGAAGTTCGAGCTGGAAGGTTGGAGTTCGAGTTGTCCCGGGATCGCCTTCGAGGCGATCGGCGATGGCTGGTTCGTTCGAATTGGCGAATATTTTGAAATTATTATTTTTTTAGCTTTACGGATCGAAATCAATATTATGGATACCGAAGCATCGCCTGCACAATGTAGGCAACTGACAAGATACAGCGCCGAATCTGTGCTACATTTTGGGGTTCGGAATTCGGAGTTGGAGTGTTGGCCGCAGCCACCACACGATCGGCCAAACTTGACTTTGGCGTAAGAGTAGCATCAAACAATTTTTATACCACTCTCGGTATAACCATATAACAATATTGCAATATTGATGTGTTGGGCCAACTCCCACGAACCAGACATCGCCGATTGCCTCGGAGGCGATCCTGGACCAGCTCGAACTCCAACCTTCCAACTCGAACTTCCAATGCACAAACTACCCCTCCACACAATTGTCTAAACGTTTGAAGTAGGAAATTGGTCGCAGTGTGGCCGTACCATAAACATGATAAAAGAAATTCGTGACATTTATCGCATTTACTGCAAATAATTCAGCAGCTGTCAGCTGCTGACAGCTTGTGGCAGCTCATGTACCTAACCTTTTCACTAGTGATGGACATCTTAATGCTAGCAAGTCCATAAAATATCGATAGCTAAAATTTGAAATGCTTTTTTTAAATTATTTATTTGGCTTTCACCCATTAAGGGTGATCTTGGCCATTTATTAAAGTAAATTAAATATTTATAAAACTATTTAAATTTCCATAGTTTTTTTAAAAATTGGTTACATTATCAATTTTTTTTTAATTATTTACATTTTCAGTAATTTTAATTTTTCAATTATTTTTTATTTATTTTTTTTACATTAACTCAACACAGGAGGCCTTGAGTAAAATAATTTTCCTCACGGCCTATGTCATCTGGGATGCTGTGTGGAGGGTCTTTTTGAGGAGAGGAAGGAATGAACATTGGTCTTGAAGAGACCCATGTTGTAGGAAGGAGGAAACACAGAGGCTGGCAAATCATTCCACAGACGAGCTGTTGAACATAAGAACGAGTCGAAGAAACGACCCGTTCTCATGTGACAAATGTCAACCGTGTACAAATGTTGGGCACGCGTTTGGCGTGTTTCTCGACTACGCACCGGTGCCGAAGGGATCAATGATGCTAGTTCCTCGGAGCATCTTCCATTGTAATACCGGTAGAGCAAGGATAGCATTCCCACCCGACGCCTGTGATCTAAAGATTGCAATCCGTCTGTTAAGATGAGAGAATCTATCAAACGGACCGCCCGTTTCTGCACAGAGTCGAGGGTATTTTTCAGGTATTTTGGAGCTCCAGACCAGAGGTGGCTGCCAAATTCAAAAAAGTTATGGTCCAAAGTATCCTCTGAACCACAATCACAATAAGGCAAATTGACTATGTGGAATCTGGCGAGACGGCTAAGACAACATGTATGACCTAAACGCATTCGAATAATGGAAGAGATGTATTTTTTAGGCATGGAAGTGTATTTGTGAAACCAGGGCTTGACAGAAATAGAAGGTTGAATTAAAGAGTACTGGTGACCTTTTAACAGAGAGGATCCTTTCCATTCAGGGGATCATTGGCGTTATAACTTATTTTTTTAAATAGGAAAATAGTCTCTAACAGGAATAGGAATACTACTTAAGGGACCATGAACAATGGATTCCTTAGCAATAGAATCAGCCTTTTCATTTGCAAAAATACCAAGGTGTCCTGGGATCCAGGCCAAGACCACTGACACGTTAGCAAGTGACAAGAAATGCAGGAGGTTTCTGATAGAGCAGGTAAGAGAGTCGCTATTGGAATTGAGAGGGTGCGCTTATTTTTTGTAATGAGCTAAGTGAGTCTGAAAGGATGAGGGCATTAATGTTGAGAAATTTGACGAGTCGTTAAGCTTCTATGATAGCTATGCATTCAGCAGAGAAAATGGAACACTCTTTGGGAAGTCTGTGTGGGAAACACAATTTCCTGTGAGGTGCATAGACACTGGCCCCACAGTGGGAGTCCGAACTGAGTTTGGAACCATCAATGAAATTTTTTAGATAATTTGGCCAGTTATTTTTCATATTTTTTGTTTCTGAATTATTGGATTGAACTGAGTTTTTTATATTTTTTTATATATTCCTATAAATTGGTGCACCTTTAGATAGAAAGTAAGGCTTTTATAGGGATAAGAGTATAAGGGGAGAGATTCATTGCGATAGGAGTTTGTGGAAACATCCAGGAAAGTGTTGAAGCAATTATAGAAAAGGGGAGGGGAATGTTTTTTCCAAAATGGATTCAAATTAACCTCATACTTTAACAATTGAAGTTTGGGAATCAGGGGATGAGAAGTTATTGAGCATGTTTTGAAAATATATTTTTCTGCTAGGCATCGCCTTCTTATATTTAAGGGAGGTTCGCAGCATTCAACTTGCATTGCGTTGATTGGGGAAGATTTCATGGCTCCTAAGATAAGGCGAAGAGATTTTGACTGAATTTTATCTAATTTAAGCGAATTTGAAGTGGACATTGGATCAAACAGGCAAGATCCGGAATCGAGATGGCTTCGGAGGAGAGCATTGTACAGAAGTTTTAAAGATGATGGATGTGATCCCCACCACACTCCACCAATGAGAAGACTTTGCATTTTTTATGTTGACAGTTGCGGACGCTCTGCGCAATTATATTTCAAAATGGTCGCTTTACGATTTGTTCGCATGTTGTGAGTTGTGACCGAATGTAAAATTGCTTCTAAAATAGGCGCGGAGTGAAATCAGCAGACTATAAATACATCGATTACCCGATTTTAAGAACTCGTGTATATGTTTGTGGCTAAGAGTGTGGCGAAATGGTAGGTATATTTTGTGATTCAATTGACGACGTGAAACCCATTCATTATAACCTAAAGATACAAATATTCACATGAAACTCTCTTTGCTACGGTTCTTCTTGTCAAAGGTACATTCATTTGTTTTTTGCAGTTTAAACTTTTGGTAATTATCGGTTCGGACTGGCCACGCTTATTACGAATAATTTTTAGAAAAAAACTTTAGATTCGCCTTAATTACTATAAAAGGAAACTTTTTGGCTTTGGGGCGGCGGAAAATAATGCATTTTAATTTTCAATTGCATAACACCAAAATTCACTTCGCAAACCGACACAGCGAAAATCCGCGGCCGTACCTGTCACTGTTATTTTGGTATCCTTGATAAATTAACAAGAGATAATACGACTGTAACCGACTTCGTGGGATACCTACATGAAATACCGCGAAATTATGAAAACACAGCAGAATTATTATGTTAACAAACCTCTTTTCGTATATATTTGTTATTACGAAATTTAGAAATGAATAAAGGCCTTTAGGCAAGTTTTTTTACATTGAAAAAATTTTGGTAATTTTTGGAGATCGCTGGCAACGGTTAATATGCACTTTTTTTTAAAAACCTTTTGATTCACCTTAAGCCTCAGTTCTCCAATTTCTACCGATTTCTTACAAATCTCCCTTAAACATTTGAAGTTTTTAAGCTCTTAAAAAAATATATGTTATTTTTGAAGATAATATCTAGACATTTATCGCGCCGAAACGCAAATTATAGAAAATTCCCTCGATAGAAAAAATCACAAAGTATGCTCCAAAAATTATTATTAACACGTTTGTTTCAGTTATTTTACAAGTTATATGTATGAAAAAATTCACAGCGTTTCTTTGAATAAAACTAAAGACAATTATCGCGAGATTTTTGCTCTTTTTTCAATAAACTGTGATTAATTAAATATTTTAACAACAGGCGCTTACGTTTTTTAATTCTAAAGATAATATTTACAGGCCTTCTCTATCTAACGTGCGTGTAACCTATGTGCCTTTCAAATATTCGCTGTCCAGACAGCTCGCCACACAGACGTGTAGTCCTACGTTTCATGATTTGTTTAATATACACGTACGTAAATAATAATATTATTTTGCGAAAATGGTAAGATAACAACAAAAAAATCGTATTTCTAAGCGTAAACATTATCTCCAAAATCGAGAACGCATGATGGAATGTATAAGGTAAGAAGAAAAAAATAAAATTTTGATTTTATTAATATAATACATACTCGTATTATTTACTATTATGTAATATTTATTTTAAAAATAAATTTTCAATTTATTTATGTATTATATAACAAAGGTGACAGTTATTGTTTTATTTTTTACAGAATGCGTACTTTGGGAAATAAATCTATTTCCAATTCTGGAAACTGAAATTCCCGGGCAAGTTTTTTTAAATTAAATAACGTTTTTTTTAAATGACCATTGAATGCAAAAGCTTTTATTTTGCTCATTTATTAAAATTATAGGACATAATAATAAATAATACATTTTTACCTTGTATTTTTACAGTAACTCCACACAGGCCCTGAGGATTTTTTTCCCTCGGAGTATATGTCATCTTTGGATATGCTGTGTGGAGGGTGTTTTAATGGAAAGGAAGGAGAGGAAGTTCTGGAAAGGATAAGGTTATAGGGGTGGGTAGGAATTTGAGGGTCAGTGGGTTTGGGTGTGACGAACTTTTGAATCCATCCCTCCCAATGCGGTGCAAGGCGATGTTCCAAAAGAGTTCTGCCTGAGAGGTCACAAGATCTCCCTCAACCAGTCTCTCCCGATCTGGCCTACCACGCAGCTGGTGGGCAGACACATCCGCCACCAAGATCCAAACCCGGGCACCCCTGCTAAGTCACCAAACTTGGGGTTATCCAATAAATAGTTTCCGGGGCGGCGGTACCCTTACCCGGGTCCTAAATTGTTACGGTCAAGGTAATATGTAATTATCATCATACGTATTATTTTATTACTACCTATTATTAGATGTTCGTTGGATAATAAACTGTAATTATCATCATACGTATTATTACTACCTATTATTAGATGTTCGTTGGATAATAAAACCAAAATGCGTTACGTAAATGTAAGTAAATAAAAGTTTCGCTTGTTTACTAAAACCGACTAAATTGTTATAAGTAATTACTTTGACCTTTTTATAAATGTTTAATAATTTAGATTCCATCGGTTAACTAGTCCTAGCAAAGTTGGATATACATAAAGAGCGAAAAGGTGCATGTAGACAAAAACAGGTTGTGCCAAACTCAGTCAGTGGTTTGATGCACATCCTCCCTTCCCACAAACCAGTGAAATAATGTCAATTTTTGTGGAGTGGAGTCGTCGGAGACGCCACAATAACTTGCTAAGATGCTGTTCAAGTTGGTGAAGATTCATTAAACTAATTGTTTGAGGAACTAAATGATGAAATAATAAATGAAATCCAAGTCCCACAATCTGTTACAAACAAAAGTGGTGTGTCAGTAATAAGATTTAAAAAATGACGACATTTACTAAAAAAACTTAAAATTCCTGTAAATATTTACTGGTTGAAGATTAGTTTGCAAATGTATACATATTATCTAAAAGGGAATTAAATTCTTTACAACTTCTTTCAAACGAATTTCTTTCTTTGATAAATATTTTAAATATTTTAGACGATATGAAGGAATGTTTGATGAAAAATGTGAGGTCAAATGATTTTATTGGAAAATATCTACATTTGTGGAGCGTGTAAGTCAAAAACGGCTGGGATTTCGAAAATTACGTATAGAATAAAAGTTGTAGATAATTTTATGAGCTTTCTCTTATTCTAAAAAAAATCCTTTGAAATGCACCGTTTCCGAGATATAAGCATAAATCCAAAAATTTGACCTTCTCCCCCCACCCTCCCTCCCCTAGCTCACCACCTAGACGTCAGAACTTTTAGTATGTTCACACCCTAAGCACCCTGACCAAGTTTCTGAAGGAATCGCTTAGGTGCACTCTACACCTCCTTTTGGACCATTCATTTTTTTACATGAGCTCCACACAGGAGGCCCTGAGGAACATAATTTCCCTCAGGGCCTATGTCATCTTTATGCTCACCTATGATGCTGTGTGGAGGGTTTTTTTAAGGAAAGGAAGTAGAGGAGAGTTCTGGGAAGGAAAAGGGTTTAAGGGGTGGGTAGGAATCTCGGGTTCAGTATGTCCTGGTTATCCGCCTCCAAGACCTGGACAAACCTCACCCCATGAACCCGGGCACCCCTGCTAAATCACCAAACGTAGCGAACCACTTGGGGTGACCTATGGCAGAGGTATTGGTTATCCAATAAAGGTTCCCGGGGCGGCGGTACGCATTCCCACCTCCCAAATTAAAAATTGACTGGACTATAAACAAATATGATTAAAATGTGCACTTTACTTAGTTGAAAATTGAAAAATGGGTCGGGTCAAGATGTAGTGGGTTCAATTCCTCTTTCAATGCACAAACAACATCTTCCGCTTATTATGATGCTGGTAGGAGATTTTCAAATTGTCAGGTTATTCGTAAACCGGGAATACGAATTATGACTCTTTTTCTTTTAAAAAAAAGTAGTACCCAATAAATAGATAAGCCTCACCCCATGAACCCGGGCACCTCTGTTATCGAATGAATGGTTGCCGGGCTGCAATGGTCGCCTTCCAAATTGATACCTCATCCCATAACCCGGAAACCCCTGCTAAGTCACCAAACATAGCAAACCACTTGGGTGACCTACGGCAGGGGTGTTGGTTATCCAAAAAATGTTTTCCGGGGCGGCGCGGCAGTACCCATCCCGTCTCGTCTCCCAAATTGAGAAGAGAAATTAAAGAGAAACAATGATAATAGTAGTTCCGTTATAATAAATAATATAGCTTTGTTTTGTGAACGGTCACCTCAAGTGTAGATTACACTTTATAGGTAATCTAACGTAATACATTGAGAAAATAACAGATATTTTCATAAATATTATGTGTATTTTAAAATTGTGGCAGCCCTACAAATATTATCAACTTCTCTGGGAACGCATATTTGAAATGATACTTGTCGAGAATTATTAGCCAAGTTCCAAACCAGACCTTTTTGTAATAATAATGCGCGCGCTTTCCTATTGACCCGCGCGCTGCAGATACACCTCCTGTCGAATGCGTTAAAAGTAAATTTCAGGACTCGTCCGAAATGGTTTTTTTTTGTGCGGAGAACGGGGCCTTAATTACATTAAAAGGCAACTATTTGCATTGGGGGAAGTGGAAAATATTTCATTCTAAATTTCGGTTACGTTAAATTAAAATTAGCTTTCGTCTTGTGAGATTGTACACCAGAATCACAAACCATGTTTCACAAACCTAGCGTAGCCGCTAAACTACTTGAAAACTGGGATGTTTTTCTTGCCTTGACGCGAGTAGGTGTTATAAAGGGGCACTTTCTTTTGTATCACAAACCATGTTACACAAACAAGCCCACTAGACAAATTTCATAATTACGCGCCTTATCCCACGAAGTCGGCTACAGTCGTATTAGCTCTTGTTAATTTATCAAGGACACCAACATAACAGTGACAGGTACGGCCGCGGATTTTCGCTGTGTCGGTTCACGAAGTGAATTTTGGTTTTATGCAATTTAAAATTAAAATGCATTATTTTCCGCCGCCCCAAAGCCAAAAAGTTTCCCTTTATAGTAATTAAGGCGAATCTAACGGAGGGGTAATACTCCATGGTTTGATGCAACATTAAATGCACTTATCAAACAGCGCAACAATGCGTTTAAACTCTGGAACAAAAATCAGCAAAGTGATATATTCACAGCACTGAGAAATAAAACAAGAAATCAAGTTACCAATTATAGAAGATATGCTAAAACTAAATACTACACGAATATACTTAAAGAAAACCTGCGTAATCCGCGACAGACATGGAAAACAATAAATGCAATTCTTACAAATAGTTCGACACCCCAGAAAGATGAAATTAATTGTCTTTTGATTAAGAATGAAGAAATAACATGCCCAACACAGATAGCTTCAACTTTTAACAACTTCTTTATATCAGTTGGGGAAAACTTAGCAGCTACAATTGCATCATATCCAGATGATTCTATCACTATAAACACGGATCAAAAAGCAATCCAGTCCCTATATATGGCCAAAACAAATAAAACAGAAGTTCTCAGTATCATCTCTCAACTAAAGTCTAATGCATCTCCAGGTTTAGATGGAATTACACCCGTGCACCTGAACTTTTGCAAAGATGTATTAGCTGACCACCTTGTTTTTCTTATTAATCAATCCCTGGATAGTGGAATCTTCCCAGATCAACTAAAGATAGCAAAAATAATTCCGATTTACAAAGATGATTGCAAAAAAAATCCTTCTAATTATCGTCCTATATCCATCCTCTCTGTTTTCTCTAGAGTTTTTGAAAAGGTTATTAAGCTTAGGCTCACTAAATATCTCTTATCAAACAATTTACTCGCATCCCAACAGTATGGATTCAGAAACCAATCTAACACAAAATGTGCTGCTTTCGATTTTGTATATGCCCTCCAAAAACATATAGACCAGGGTAAGCATACTGCAGGCTTATTTATAGATTTAAAAAAGGCTTTCGATACGGTTGACCACGGGATACTACTAAAGAAGTTAGAACACCTAGGCATAGTAGGCACTCCCCTGAAGTTACTGTGTAGTTACCTCTCTAACCGACACTGTCAGACCTTTGTTGGAAAAGGGACAAGCAGCATGGGAACGATAAAATGTGGTGTGCCTCAGGGCTCCGTACTTGGACCATTACTATTTTTAATATATATAAATGATATTACTAAATGGGGACTTAAGGGTACAATACAACTTTATGCAGATGATACAGTGATTCTTTATCACAATAATGATTTAAACGAACTAGAAAAGGAAATGGAAAGGGATATAGCTTGCCTGGCAAACTGGTTGCGATTAAACAAACTTAGCCTAAACATAAGAAAAACACATTACATATTGTTTGCAAATAAAAAAAATGTAAGTCTTAATATAAGTCTTGATAATAACCGCCTTGAAAGGGCTGATGTTACAAAATATCTTGGCCTTTTCATTGATTCACAACTCACATGGAATCACCAATTTAAACATGTTCTATCCAAAATTACTCCTATAACTGGTGTTTTATATAGATTTCGCGGGTTACTTCCTCCTTCTCTATTAAGATCGATTTACCATGCTATGATTCACTCACATCTAATATATCTTGCCGGAATCTGGGGATTTGCTACAAAAAAAATGATTTCAGAAGTCCAAGTCGTCCAAAATAGAGCCCTGCGAAATATATTCAGTCTACCTTGGGATACACACGTCAAAGACATTTACAGAAACACCCAAATACTTCCTTTTAACACCATTCCCACTTTTGAAATAACAAAAACTATATTACAAGTAATTCAACACTCGGCACATTCCAACACTAAACTCAATTACAATTGCGACGTACACCAACACAACACAAGAAATCACAACAAACTTCATATACCAAAAATCAAATCAACAAAATATGGACTAAGATCCCTAGAATACATAGCTTACACAAAATATAATCAACTACCCAACGAGATCAAATGTGCAAGTCAATGTAAAAAGACCCAAACTAACATGCTCAAACTTCATTTTATGAATGACTATCTGAAATAATAATGTTGTGTATGTCCTATGATATGTCCACTTAATACATACAGCTATATGTTTCATGTAATGCGTATCATTCCCGCAATGAGTTTATTAACTCTTGGGAGTACAATGCTTTATATAATATACTATATTCTGTATTGTATTTTAATAAATAAATAAAATAAAGTTTTTTTCTAAAAATTATTCGTAATAAGCGTGGCCAGTCCGAACCGATAATTACCAAACTTTTTTCTGCATTTGCATTTGTTTTGTTTTGTAGTTTTCATGTATCTTTTAAAATATTTTCAGCTTGAAACATCAATTCGTGACGGCTGACCATACATATAAATATACCAAACCACCCAGGCTGGTGGAGACTGAGGATTACTAGTGCCCGCGCCAACAGAGTACTGGTTTGTTAGCATTTCAATTTATTATCTAGGTAAAGATATTTATTTTGCGAAGATAACCTTGCTTTTTGGTGAACTTTATGTAGTACCGGATGCAGTACGATGATTCTGCTAACGTTTTAACGTTTATTAAATATTTTTTATGAAAGTCAGTTGACTTATTTTGGTGCACATTTAAAAGCATTTTTAATTTATGATGATTATTTGTTGTAGGTATGTAGGACGGTGGACGGTAGCATTGTTTTGTCATATGAGGAGATGGGGGCTGATGTGTTCCACCACTCTGTGGCAGCGCTGTCCTTGAGAGAACACAAGAAGGAATTCTATTCCATGGACTGGACCAGGATGCGACAGGAAAAACATATTCTCAGTAAGCTTGACTTTCTTATTCTGTATTTTCTATTTTTATCAGTAAAGAGAGTACGAAAACAGTATGCAATATGGTTGTGAATGATGAATCCTTAGAGTGGGTGGATGAGTTTGTTTATCGTGAGAAGTATGTTTACGAGAGACGGGAAGGCTGATAGAGATATTGAATAAATGGACTGAATGCCATTGGCGCTAACAAAAAACAGTCTAAAGAAGCGAATCTAGCAGTCCACAACAGAGTGCTGGTACCCACTTTGATGTGTGGCAGTGAGGCATGGAACTGACAGAGGAAAGTAGACTGAATGTTATAGCAATGAGATCCCTGAGGCGTATGTGTTGTAAAACCATGCATCGTCCTGTATATTTTCTGCTCTATATTTCTGATCGATGAACCGGTGGATGATGGAAATGGTTTGTCTACTTTGTAGCTGGAAGTAAGATTGTAGAAATATATTATGAGTTTGTGCAGAGCGCCTTTGAGGTGATTTTTTTACAAAAATGGTGTTAAACAAATCATCCATATTGTATTATTACTCTTATGATTGTGTGAGAAATGTGGAGATCCGCAAAGAATGCAAGGCTGATGTAAGCGTAATGAGTAAGATTAAGAAAGAGACCCTCAGATGGTTTGGGTATGTAAAGCGAATGAACAAAGCTTTGAATGTAAGTAGAATATATGAAGTCGGGGACGCCGGAGGGAGGCCTGACACGATCAAGTGAATCAGATACTTGCGCCGGGCCACGGCAAATGTCAGAATAGTACAATAAGATGTATGAATCGATGTACGAATGTGAATGAGGCAAAGAGTGTGTGCCAAGACCGAGTTGTTTGGCCGTCCGTCCTATCTGCCTACCCCTGCGGGGAAACGGCGTGATGGTTATTTGGTTATTCTTGTTTTTCCTGTTTATAATAAAATACTAAAACATGTAATTGAGTTTTCATTTCTCTATACCAGAGAAGTGCCAAATTCGATATTGTCGTAGGAACGCTAATCTTATTTGAAATTGTGCTTCCTGTTTTGAAGGGATTGAAATTTCAAGTAATTTTAGGTTATTTTACGACAGTTGGTTTCTTAAAGCAATGGGTTTCCATCTGACAAAAGCTCTGTCTAGAGAAAATGAGCTGTAAAGAAAAGTAAGTTCATTTTCTCAAGCAGCAATCCGTCAGATGCAGCTCTTGTTGCTCTGGGAAAGTTTTTGACATTTCACTTTATTTTTAAAATAATATTTTAGGCTAATGAATTAGGTAGGTACCGAGAGAATAATAAAGAGAAGAATTATATTGTCTATGGTTTAGCCTTTTTTTTAATTCTTGTCGATGGTATGTGTGACTTCATATCACATCGGTGACCAAATATATATATAGATAGCATGTGAATATAGTAAATAGCGTTGACACTTCGCCAGTACAAAAAGCATCAAGTTATCAATCTAATGATTGGTTTATTTATGGACATGGTGCAACCCGGACGTCCGCAATCGGAAGAATGAATTTTTGAGCCCTAAACGTAACTTTTAACGATTGCGTTCATTCGCTAATATTGCAATGACTATGTACTATTTGTTAGTATTTTGCTATCTATACATTTCTTTGGACATTTGAGTTTATTTTAGCATGGGTTTTGAAGCGTTCGTGAGTAGGGATTAACCAAAAATTTGCGTTTTAATTTAAAATGTCCCCTCGGCGATGGTTGTACCAATTTTTGCGGGGACCCCGTGCTACAACTAACCCCGAGGTTTTTTTAAAAATTTTGTGAGTACAGCTCCCAAATCATAAGCTCAAGTGCATGTCCGTGCCCGTCCACCATACTTTCAATGTCCAAACCCTTTTCACTTTATGTATTTTTGTTAATGTTGATTAAATGCAAATCCTGGTCCCACGAAGATTGCACACAGCGAGAACCTGGATACATGTGTCATAAATGTGAATCTGAGTAAAAATTTGTACAATTATGTTTCTTTTGCATTTTGATAATTTCCTGCTTTATTTATAACGATCATTTTTCACAATATTTTCATTATTTCTAAACAAATAAATAATACCTTAAGAGGTTGTTTGTTATAAAACTTTTCTTTTGTATGATTATGTAGCAGCCAGCCTTTGCTACCTCATGCTTTGGATTGTTTCCGAAAAATATTGATCTTTCCAGAAGCGTCGCCCATATTAAAATGTTCGAATGCTGAACCATCGAGAACGTTCCGGCCACCACTCGTAATTAAGTAACTCGATAGTAGGTACCTGTTCAAAATTGATAGGGGTCCTTTTAAATAAAATAATTATCCTTGCAAAAAACTTCACTGTTTATTTCACTTGGACATGTTATAAATGTATTACAATACGGTGTCAATACACCGGGCCAAACACTGGCAGTTGTTTACTGTTAAAACTTGCGTTGGGAAGAAGCAATAATAATGGGATGCTAGCACTTTTATAACATAAAAACCTGCACACATTTAAAGAATCTACGATTATACATTTTGACATTCGAAAGCATCTACAAAAAAAAATGGCTTCCTCCATAGTATGTACTTGGTAGTTAAAACAGGCTGCGAACACTCAGCGTCCAGCCAAGCCTCGCACCATTCGAAATATCAACGTCTGGGAGCTTGCTCAAGCAACCCATAGGTGCTGGTAGTATCTCAATTTTTAACATAGCTTCCGCCTCGGGGTTACTAAATCGCCCATACCGATTTAGGAACCCTTCAAGAAAACATAACAAAAAACAGGGGAAGACAATCAAAGCAAAAGCAAAAAAAAACACAAATCCTAACTCTAAATACCGTACAAATACTAACAAATAATTTTACCTATTATAAATTAGCAGCCAAAACTAAATGATCCTGCACTGCTTATTATACTATTATTTAAAAATGTACATTCACAAGTTGAATTTTAAGGTGATTAACCTAAACTAATTATATAAACTTCAATTAACCAAAAAATTTTTTTACATATTTAAATAATAACTTAACACAAAATACTATTATAATAGAACACAACCCAACACAAAATAATATTATAATAAAACCCAACCCAACACAACACAATTGTCCTTTTTTTTTCAAGTCCATTGGTTAGGATCTTCTCCAGGTGCAGTCCACGATATAAGCACCACAGCGCGGGGTGCAATCAATCATCAATTTATTGGTTGTCATGTTGTTCCTGGGATTGGTATCTTTAAAGGGTCTTTTTTTAATATTTTCACCCTAAAAAGTTTCATCATGGTCGTCCGGGGAGTCCGGACTGACGGAAGGGTCCGGGGCGTCCGTCACAGGTTCAGCTTCCGGGTCCAGAGGCATTAGACATATCTTTGTGATAGGCCTGACAAAGATTCCTTGAGGGGTTTTCAGGGTAACCACTCGCACTACACCATCCGCGCCGGGATGTGTAGATATAACTCGCGCCATTTTCCATAATGGTGGAGGTAAATTATCTTCCTTCAGAATAACCAGATCATCCTTTTGCAGTGCCCGTTGATTACTGGTTTGCCATTTCGTCCTTTTTTGTAGCTCCATCAAGTATTCTCGCTTCCATCTATACCAAAAGGATAACATTAGCGCATGGATTCTCTGATATTGGGTCAGCCTGTTGTCTGGTATGGCTCGGACATCTCTCTCCGGAATGATAGAGGATTTAGTGCCTATGAGGAAATGGTTTGGGGTGAGGGGTTGGTAATCGTGGATGTCATCAGACAAGGAAGTCAATGGACGGGAATTTAGACAGGCCTCAATCTGACAAATTAAGGTATACAAAAGTTCAAAGGTTAAAGCAGAATTACTAGTGACTCTATACAAATGAAACTTTGCTGACTTGACCGCAGCTTCCCACAGCCCTCCCTGACTAGGGGCTCGAGGGGTTATGAACCTCCACTCAATACCTCTGTTAGCTAAATAATTTTGAATCTTGTCGTTGTTCTCTCTCAAACTGGTATACAGCTCCTTGAGCCTATTACTGGCCCCCCGAAAGTTGCTAGCGTTATCGGAAAAGATCTTATCAGGTTCTCCCCTACGGGATATAAATCTCTTTAAACTGTTCAAAAAAGCATTGCTAGATAAATCCGAAACTAATTCCAAATGAACCGCCTTTGTGGAAAAACAAACAAAAATACATAAATACGATTTCACGAGTGGAGCTCTCCTCAGTGGCCCACTTTTGGTTGGAATCGGTCCAGCAAAATCGACTCCCGTGATAGCAAAAGGTCGGCTCGGTGTGATTCTTTCGCTCGGTAAGCTTCCCATGATCTGGTTACCAATACGAGGATTACACCTAAAACACACAATACACTTATGTAATATCTTTTTAACAGTATTTTTCCCAAAAATAGGCCAAAACCTTAATCTTATTTCAGCTAATAGCGCTTGAGGTCCTGCGTGTAAGTTTACATAATGATAGTGACGTATAATCAATTCGGTTAGCTTATGTTTAGCTGGCAATATAATTGGATGTCTTTGTTGGTACGATAGGTGTGTAGCTAAATTTAATCTACCGCCCACATATATAAGACCATCACATAAAAAGGGATGAAGAGATTTTAAGTTACTATTTTTGTTGACATTTCCCTGGTTTTTTAATGTCTTCAACTCCTTTTGAAAGGCATGTGCCTGAGCTGATTTCAGTAGACAATTCAAACTTGCTTCTAGTTCAGCTACACTTAAATTACCTGAAATTTTACTTTTAATATTTCTGCAGTTATTCACAAACCGCAGTACATATGCTGTAACCCTTTTCAATTTGATAAATGAGGAAAATTTTCCAAATATTTCCCATTCTTGAATATCAGTAGATAAAAGAATATTTTTACTCTTGAGCTCCGGAGGGTTTGAACAGGAAATGTTCGATATAGGCCAATCGTTGACTCCGTCGGTCAACCAATTTGGTCCATTCCACCATATTGTAGAATTTATCAGTTTATCCGCCGTAGCTCCTCTTGAAAGTATATCCGCTGCATTGTCGGATGATGATACGTGTCTCCATTGATCTGGATCACTCAGTTCTTGTATTTCGGCTACTCGATTAGCCACGAAAGTGCTCCAACGAGTAGGTTGACCTTTCAGCCAACACAGCGCTATCGTAGAGTCACACCAATAATATGTGTTGATCTTCATTATATTTAATGCTTGTTTTATAGTTTTCATTAATTTTGCCAGTAGCACAGCACTACATAGCTCCAACTTAGGCAGTGAAATAGACTTCAATGGTGCTACCCTTGATTTGGATGTTATTAAGTGTGAATGCCACTTACCGCTGTGGTCCATTGACACCATATAGATACAGGCTCCGAAAGCCTTCTCAGACGAATCGCAAAAACCGTGTAGCTGTAGCTCTTTTGCTTGCTTGCAAATAATTTTTCTTGGTATTTTCAACACATTTAGCTGAATTAAATCTTGCAGGTAGGTCCTCCAGGGTGCTAATATTTCATTAGGTAACTGATCATCCCATGCTGCTTTGGACTGCCACAGCCTTTGCATTATCAATTTGGCTATGACTATTATCGGCCCTAGGAGTCCCAATGGATCGAAGGTTGATGCGATGCAAGACAATATCTCTCGTTTGCTCTCGGTTGGACCTGATGGCTTCATTATTACATAAGAAAAGTAATCAGATTCATTGTTCCATGTTAATCCTAATATTTTCTCAGTCTTTGGATTGTCAGTAATAATTTTGTCGGAATCGCCTGAATCGGCACACTTAGCTTGGCCCGACTCGGCTGACAATTCCAACGCATTGGACCTCCACTTCCTCAACGTCATCCCCGCAGATGACAAGATGCTGATTAATTCTTCTTTTAACTTTTTACAGGATTCCAGCTCATCTGCTCCCGTTAACAAGTCATCCATATAGAAGTCATTTTCTATGACCTGACTAGCTCTAGGAAAAATTAAATTATTATCCATACCAATTTGCTTTAAGCATCTTGTGGCTAAGAAGGAGGAAGGTGCCAGTCCATAAGTCACAGTCTTCAGACGATAATGCTTGAGCACGTCCTGTGGCGACTCGCGCCATACTATCTTCTGTAGGTCCAGGTCATCTTCACACATGTTAATCTGGCGGTACATCTTCTCGATGTCGGCAGTCATGACTATTTGATGTTTCCTGAAATGCAATAGTTGGTTATATAGATCCTTTTGTATAACAGGTCCTGTCATCAAGGCTTCATTGAGGGAAATTCCATTTGAGGTTTTGGCGGAGCCGTCAAAAACGACCCTCACTTTAGTAGTAGTGCTGGATTCTTTCACTACAGCGTGATGCGGTAAAAAATAGGAGTCACGATCCCCTTTTGACTGGTCACACATCTCCATGTGTCCCAATTCTTCATATTCACGCATGAATTTTACATATTGTGTCTTTAACTCGGGATGTGACACAACTTTTCTTTCTATGTTTTTAAATCTTTTTTCGGCAGTGAGCAATGAGTTTCCCAACTGATCAATGCATGCCCGACGCGGTAAACTTACTACATATCTACCGTCATCTTCTCTAGTATGAGTACTTACAAAACTGGCTTCGCAAGCCTTTTCTTCTTGAGTTTGAATTTTAGTGGAATTAATCTCTTCCAATTTCCAAAATTTTTCTATTTGATGACTCAACTTATTTATAGATAAACTGCAAAAAATCTGATACAGGCCTTTGTTTGGGGTAAACGTTGATAGGACCGGACACAATCCATCCCAGTTGCGTACGTTGAAGCGTTGGTCCTGACTCGAGTTTCAATCTATCGTTGTTTAACATCTCCCAGAAGCTCTCCGCGCCCAACAGGATGTCGATGGGTGCAGCTATATTGAAGTTCGGGTCTGCCAGCTCCAGTCCTGGTGGTATTTTGAACTCTTTTTTCGCCATTGTCACTTGTGGTAAATTGGTTGTAATTTCCTGTAAAATCAGACATGATATTTCGCGTTTATAATCCGTATTAAGCGACGTCATCTCCACTGAAATTCTCTTTTTTATGTGTGTGATATTATTATGGATCCCAGACACGGGTTTGTTTATCCATTCACATGGTAAATTTAATTTATTAGCCAAATCAGCTCTCATAAAATTACTCTGCGCACCAGAGTCAATCAGGGCGCGAGCTTTAAACATTTTATTGTTGGCCCCCACAATTCCTATGTAGGCGGTTGACAATAATATTATTTTTTCTGCCTTTTCCGATGCAGAAAAATTCGACACTATAACCTCGTTATTAGCATCCATATTTGAGGTCTCCGGCGGAGGTACCTCCTTGTGTAATAGAGTATTGTGGCTATACTTGCCACAAATTTTGCAGGTTAGGTTTGTCTTGCAACTCTGTGCCTGATGACCTAACCTCAAACATTTAAAACACGCCCGGATTGATTTCGTAGCATCAATCCTATCCTGTAATTTTAATTTTAGAAATTTTTTGCAAAAATAAATTTGATGACCTTTATCATTACAATAAATGCAGTTGTTTGCCTTTATTGCCAAGAATACCGATGAATCTTTTTTGTTATTATTGTTGCCTATTTGCATTTTGTGTAGGTTAGAAGATTTTTTCTCTGAAGCATTCATAAGCTCCAATACTTGTGCCCTAGCAGATAAACATTTTATGAATTCCTTTAATGTAGGTAATTCAGCTTGCAATGTATATTGTTCCCAATTTCTCCGGGTAGCTATATCCAATTTATTTGAAATTATGTAAATAATCAAAGGATCCCAATGATCTACTTTAACTCCGATGTTTTGTAACGCTTTCAAATTGACATTAGTTTCATCAATTAAATACCTTAATGCTACAGGCTCTTCATGTTTCATATCCTTTAATTGAAATAGAGTTTGGATATGTTTATGTACGGTAGCCCTGAGATTCGCAAATCTGTCGTGCAACAATTCCCAAGCCGATAGGTAGTTTAATTCCGAAACTTCTAGATTACTAATTATTTTCAATGCGTTCCCTTTCAGCGCAGATTGTAAGTAAAAGAATTTTTGGACGTTGCTCAAGGAACTGTTATTATGAACCAAAGTTTTAAAGGTTTCAACGAAATTTACCCAATCTTTTTGATTCCCATCGAATTCTCTCAATTGGAGAGTTGGGAGTTTGATGTCGACTCTACCCTCGTTAATTGAGTCCATCGCCCCTTTAGCAGTAGCAAGGACTGAAAAATATTGATTTTCAAACGTCTCGCGCTGAATAGAATTTTCCAGTTCCTCATCCGATAAAATTTCAATTTCGTCCTGTATAGATTCGAATTGATCTAACAATGGCTTTATTCGGTCGTACCTCAGTTTAATTTCAATCGCGGACAAGGAGTTTATAGAATCCGCGAAACGCGTCAATTTCCCCTTAATCACGCCTCTCTTGGCTATTAAAGATTTGATCTTATCCATTTTGTGTACAAATACCTTTTCGTAGCTTAATCCCTGATAAAATGTGTTCCGACAATGCGTATTTATTTATTTGAGAAGCTACCCGCCTGAAAGACAACAACGACAATATTCCTGGCAATTATTAATTGAGAACCTAATGTTCAATCATTAATTGAAAATCATGAGTTGCATAAAATCTTTACGTGGGTAGTGATTTTATTTTTTACAATACAATATTTATGGGATTAATCTTGTTAAAAAACTACGAATGATTTCTGAATGGATGTTAAAGAATGGGTATGGGTGGGAAGGCACTAAAAACTTATCTCATTTCCGATGTGAATCCAGTCTTCCTTTGTTCATCTTTGTGATTCCGGTAATTGTAATATTGGTCATCTGTATTAATTGGCAGCTGGTTCTTGTTTTTTTTTATATTATTGCAGTCCTCTGATTGCAATCCGGATCGTAAGGCCCATGTTCAAAATTGATAGGGGTCCTTTTAAATAAAATAATTATCCTTGCAAAAAACTTCACTGTTTATTTCACTTGGACATGTTATAAATGTATTACAATACGGTGTCAATACACCGGGCCAAACACTGGCAGTTGTTTACTGTTAAAACTTGCGTTGGGAAGAAGCAATAATAATGGGATGCTAGCACTTTTATAACATAAAAACCTGCACACATTTAAAGAATCTACGATTATACATTTTGACATTCGAAAGCATCTACAAAAAAAAATGGCTTCCTCCATAGTATGTACTTGGTAGTTAAAACAGGCTGCGAACACTCAGCGTCCAGCCAAGCCTCGCACCATTCGAAATATCAACGTCTGGGAGCTTGCTCAAGCAACCCATAGGTGCTGGTAGTATCTCAATTTTTAACAGTACCTATCACATCGATACTGAGCTGCGTTATACCTACATACCTGTACCTACCTCTCACGCGTTCCAGAAAAGGTTCGAAACATTGCGCGACTGAAATGCACAGTTCGGGCGTTTTCGAGAAATTCGTCGAATGAAAAATTACTGCCGCACAAAGCAACACTCCGACTTGTCCGGCTATATAAAGGCGCCCGGCAAAACACAAAGAGTTCAGTATTACGGTGTTTATCATAGTGTTTAGCAAGCTCGCCTCAAGCAACCGCAGTTAACCTTGACCCAGTGAGAAACTACGTTCGTTTTGTATACGAAAGCGCCGGTGGTGTAATAAATCTGTTTCGCTGTCCATTCCTGAATAGATTTAAATTGTAATTTTTGGTAGAACTCAATAAAGACTTCTAATACGCAACCTCATTGTTCTACATTGGCAACCTTCAACCACGAGTTCCACAGTTATATAGTTTCTATAAGTTATTAGGCGACCGATCCCTCACCAAGCCAAGCATGTTTGCTATTTTTTGTTTGTTCGTTTTTAGTTTATTTGTTACGTTTATGTTATGTTTAATAATAAACTAAGTTTAATTTATTGCGTATAATTGTATGGTTAAAAGTTTTCTTTTTTTTTGTAAATTGTTCCTATACATATTTATATGTAGAATTTTTAGCCAGTGTGGTTGTTTGTCCATAGTACAATTTTTCCTTCCATAATATGGTAAGAGGTTATTTCTTTTTAAATTTTTCTTTTTTGTGGTAACATAGTTCCTATAAGCTATAAGGTGACCGATCACTCAACAAGCCAGCGTTTTTGTTTTTTTTTTGTTTGTTACTGTTTTTTTTTTGTAATAAATGTTGTATTTTCAACACTAAGTCGTTTTTGAATAAGTGTACCTTATGGTTACAAGTTTACATTATAGTTATTTTAATTTAAATAAGACTTTAATATGTAATAGTTTGAGCCAGTGTATTTGTTCTTTGTATGTTGTCATAAAAAAAAATTATTGCAAAAGGAATATATACACATATTGTTTGGGGACAATTGTACCGCGGGGATAATTGTACCACAATGTTTTCATACAAAATTTTATTATTTTTTTCTTCTCTTTTCTTGAGTTTAAAACATGCTATGGTGTTAATATATATTTGTATTGTAATTTTATTTTATTACAATAGTTAAGGTTCTTGGTAAAACTTCAACTGACGAATTCTATAAGAGATTTCTTGTGGTCAGATAAATTGTGCATTACATTCAATGTAATTAAAATTTTAAAAAGTAATTTTATAAACCAACAAAAAAACTATTTTTCCTCACCGAAATTATTAAAATTAACTAACTTTATCAATAAATTCTGTATTTTAATTTAAATTCCGCGACTGGTACAACTAACCCCGGGGTAGGGGTCAGTAGTAGCATTTCCCCCGATCTGTTTATGCGCTTATAGCTTAATTTCTATAAGATTTAGAAAAATAATAGAACAAGAATTTGGTAGACAACTAAATTATCTGCCATCGAGTATGAGCATTTTTTTCATAAACATTATACCTAAGATGTAGAAAATGGTCAAAGTCAAATTGGTACAACTGTCCCCGGTCTCCCCTACCTAAATAGGATTTCACGTATATATTCATCTTAAATAGGTTGCATTAGGTTTGTATCCATTGTTTTTTTTTGTATTTATTGTGAGACTCAATCTTGGGACTTTTTGTAAATGATTTCGTAAAAATATACTATATTTGGTATGGAAGACCACAAAAAAAATGCGGTTTAAAGGATTCGAAGTAACTTTTATACACACTAGAAATAACCCCTTAAATTGAAAATTTTCAAAACTTAGTGAATCCGGAGGAAGATCTATCAGAAATTTGAAAAATTTTAAACACATCGTTTTGAACTCATTTGGCATCCTTTTATCCCCTTTAACCCATTCATGACGAACTATTTTTTTTTCGAATTTCGCGCAGAAAATTCACAGAGTGGTTGGTTTTGAAAGTAGAATAAGAACGTTTTTTTCGGAATTTGAAAAAATCGTCTCCTCATCCCCCAGGAGCCTCGAGAAGGATGAGGTCCATATGGATCTTTCGGCAAATAACTAGTCAGAAATTTCATTTTTTCATCTTTATTGTTCCAAAAGTGTAATTTTCAACAACATTATTTAGTGTGATAGCCCTCGAAGCATTTCACGCATAGTCCGACCTTACATGTGATGCAACGGATGCGCTGCTTGCTTTTACAAGATGCACAAGACAGTTTTCCTCCCTTATTAGTCTCAGTTATCGGTATTGGCCCAGGATAATGGGGGACGGAGGTATCATACTGCATTGCCGTTTGACCTATTTTGGTGAGTTTGTCGGGTGCCTTGAAGTATTTCTTGATAGAATACTTCTCACAGTAATGCTTTGATATTTCTTCACGGAATTCTAACTGCCCCAATTTAAAATTGCCCGTGGCTTTGCGCTTCAGAAGCCAGCAATTCTGAATGGTTACATCAATGGCCCAGGTAAAAATGGACCACCACCATTTCTGTTGGCGAACAGTAATGCGATAACATGCAACGTTTTGGTCCATTCTGTCAGTTCCACCCATATTCGTGTTATAT
This sequence comes from Limnephilus rhombicus, assembly GCA_929108145.2. Lineage (NCBI taxonomy): Eukaryota > Metazoa > Arthropoda > Insecta > Trichoptera > Limnephilidae > Limnephilus > Limnephilus rhombicus. Next base: position 50,175,265 of record OV815280.1, on the reverse strand, counting down.
TGATGAATTGCATATGGCCTCTGTATACTGATCTTTTTTTGCTCCTTCCGTGAGTAACGGCTTGCTAGATCCAATGGATTCTTTCCGTATTTTGTTGAAGCTACAGAACAAACAGCGTTATCAACCCATTGAGTAACGTAGATGGGGGTCTTGCCAAATGATGTCTGCGCACTTTCAGTATGTCCTCGAGAAAGCACACCTTTGTTGTATTTTGACATTGTTGCCTTCTTCTTGGGGATAGGAGATGAACTGGGAATCCGATTGTCTCGAATTGTACCTGTGCCATTGTATCCATAAAAATGCAAATAGTACAGCAATGGCATACCCGTAAAAAGATTATCAAAGTAGAAGTGATATGGCAATTCGCGCTTTTCCACTGGCAATTGATCGACCAACATAAGTAGTGGTGAAGCATTCAAGCCTACAACACCATACTCCTTTGGAATCCGGGGATTGCTGCCTTGGTAGATCTCAAAATTGATCAAGTAACCGGAGGTTGTATTTAGGCTCCACACTTTATATCCGAATCGAATGGGTTTGCCTTTTATGTATTGCTTACATCCATGGCGGCCATAGTATGGTATCATCGATTCATCATAACTTAAATTTTCTTCTGGGTGGAAGTTTCGCATAAACCGTTCAATAAGCCTATCTGTAAATGGACGTAACTTCCACATCCGGTCTGCACTATTGAACTGATTTGGTGAAGCAAAGTGTATCATTTTGTGTATCTGTTCAAATCTATCACGAGACATGGTGGACGCAATCTGCTTATTGTAGAAAGGGCGAGAGCTGCTCCAGTACAATCGAGTTGATGGAATCGGGCATAATCCCGATGTTATAAGTATACCCATGTACGCTTTGATATCCCCGACAGTTAAAGGTGATACTTTATGACTATTTTCAGGGTCTTGCTTGGTCTGATATTTGTTGGATTCTGTAACGATGAATTCGTACATTTCGTTGTCAAAATTTAGTTCAAATAATTCCACCGGTGATAAAGCAGCTACGTCGGTATAATTTCCTTCGGGAAATATGCTAGAAACAATTGGCGTCACATCGTTAGACTTCCATTGAAACATAGTTTTCGGACCAGGCATACGTTTTGGAATGCGATAAGGTGGTTCAGCGGGATCATTCACTCCGTCTCCAGTACTAACACGGCATCGTTTCAAAGGAGGCTCGAAAGAAGTGCTTGCAGACGCTTGACCGTGTGATGCTGAAGCGTCGAATAAATTTATGTCGAAGTCACTGAAAGTTGAATCCAAACGCTCGTCTCCGAAATGCTCTAGATTAGGGTTCTCTTGATCTGAATCATAATCGGGCGTATCTTGTCCCTTTTTGTGTCGACGGCGATTTACGATTTGGCAATTAGAAAACAATTGCGCTCGAGAAATATTGGCAATTATTCCACCGTCATCTTCATCAGCTGAATCTGCTCCGGACAAATCACTCTCATTTGGCGGCTCCACATACACATCCACTACCTCATCATCCTCCAAATTCGTATCCGATTGTTCTTCAAGCAGTAACATCACTTCTTCAACAGTCAGACCCCTAAAAAACACGAAAAAACAATGAAATCTGCGAAAAATTACAATTTATGTATAGTGAGATCTGCCGAAAGGTCCATATGGAGCCAAAAATCAAAACTTTCAATTCAAAGTACTCTCTTTGATACAATAAGGATTATTTTTGTAACAATATGTCTATAAATAGTTAGTAAATTTCATTCTTTACGGATCATAAACGGTTTTGGAAAAAAAAATCAAATCTACACATAAGTTTAATGGATTACTTACTTCACTCGTTTTGACATTTTGAAAAATTTGCACTTTTTTTCAAACTCCGTTTATACACGTCTGTCCACGCCGGCACATGCAAACGAACTGAGCGCCTCTAAGACAAACGTGTTCGTACATGCTTGTAGACTACATAAAACTGAATTTCGCATCGCCATTTTAATATATCGGCATGATGTGACTAATTGAGGTCCAACACTTTTTCGAGGTCCATATGGCACCTTCGTCATGAATGGGTTAATCACCCTTTTATAGCTCGAATTTAACAATAACACTTTTTTTTAAATGACCCACCTCAACTCTTAAACCCTACCTGGGGTACTGGAGTACCCCCTTGGTGTTTAAAATAAAAACAATTTTAACAATATTGCACTGTTGCAAAAATCGCTCTAGCTAATTTACTCTCGATAATTATTATAATTGGCGCGTATGTAAGTACGTCAGTATGCCGTGACCGCCCGGCACATTTGTATCTTTGACTGCCATTAACGTATAGGCATAGGTATTTTTTAAATTCTTGGAAATGTAAAAAAAATACTGAACACGTGATTTTGATATGGAATCGGAAATGGTAAAATAAGTTTTTTTTTAATAAACATGCATATTAAGCGTGTCCCTATTTTATAAACATTTACCGTAAATTTCCATCATATTAGTTAGAGCATTTTGGGACACAACTTTTTGAACTTTTGGAAAATACCAAATATTGCCGAAGACAAGGCTTTATTTAATATACTCATGTTTGCGGCCGGCCGAAAAGCGTCATGTCAAGGGTCGTGCGCGGTGCGCGGTGCGCGGCGGTATGCAACACTGACGTTCAAATTATAAATTATTGTAGAGTAAACGCCAAACTTTAATACCGGTCTGACATTGAAACAAAATTCATCGCAATAGGTGAGTTTAAGTTCAGAAAAGTGGCATGCCTTTCCGCCAACGCCTTTCTCCCTTGCACGTATGTTTTTACGCATATTTCGCTTTGCTTACGTTCGTTATAAAGTCAGTAACTGTACTTGGAGTTCACTGGACACTATTGCATACGTTGTTTTTTTTACCTTTAAAAAACTTCGCGAAGCATAATTTTTTAAAATTCTTTTTCATCAAAATTGAAATAAAATTAGATTACCTCATTAGGGTAGGGTTGCCAATCGTCCTGTTTTCCCAGGACATGTCCTGCTTTTTGGGATATCCTGGATAGTTTTTAAGCATCGTCCTGAGTTTTTAAAGAGTCCTGTTAAGGGGACCTATTAAAATTCGTGCGCCACTACTCTCTCCAATAGTTTTGTCACTGGGCTCGCGCCGCGCGTGTGAAGGTCGAGGTTTTTTCCCTTATAAACAAACGCACAGCGGTCAAAAGAGAGAAATCGGTTACTTCTAGCAACAGTTGCTGCAATAATCAAAATTATCTACATGAATATGAACTATGAAACATTGTATAATTATTTGTTAACTCAACCACAAATGTTGAGGGATAATTGTGGAGTTGAAACATACAATAAAAATAAATAATAAAATAATGAGACTAAATAAATAAATAATAAAAAAATAAAATAAAACCTAAGAATTTAATTTACGATTGATGAAAATACGATTTATTCATAAAATTATTTTTCATTTCAAAAGGACTATTTTGTTGTTGATTTGTGGGAGGTTTACAGAATTTTGTTATTTTTTTTATTTCAGTATATTTTTGATGTGAAACTTCTATAGCCCCGCTATGATTTGAATTTTGGATGAAACTGAAATTACGATTACTACACCTGCGACGCATCGACTACGTTTATTAACCGCTTTTATTATGATGTCACTTTTAAAGGCTCCTATTGGTTGAAATATGAAATAGAAATTACGCTGGTCTGCGCTCATTTGTCGCTTTGATTATGATCTCACTTTTCATGTACCTATTGGTTGAGAACCGAAGCTGTCGATAGAGGTCAACAGATAGACACAATCTACACAGATTTTAGCAAGGCCTTCGATAAAGTAAATCATAGATTACTAATTCACAAACTAAAACAAATGGGTGTTCATGGTACCTTGCTAAATTGGTTTTACTCCTATCTAACTGACCGCATACAAAGAGTAGTATTTGATGGCTATGAGTCAAGAGGATTAGATGTGCCATCTGGAGTGCCGCAAGGGTCCCATTTGGGCCCAATCTTGTTTCTTGTTTTTATAAATGACTTGTGCGATGTTATTTTGGATTCTGAAATTTTGTTGTTTGCTGATGATTGTAAGATATTCAAAATTATCCATACATTACTAGACTCAATACTTCTCCAAAACGATATTAACAGAGTTTTAAAGTGGTGCAACGACAATAGAATGTTTCTGAATTCTTTAAAATGTGTTCACATAACCTTTACGCGTAAACACAATTCTATTCCAACTCAATATTTTATCGACGGTACTAAACTCCAGGAAGTCGCAACCATTCGGGACCTAGGCGTATTATTTGATAAAAAACTTACTTTCACACCTCATATCGACAATATCATTTCTAGATCTATGAAAATGCTAGGATTTATCAAACGAAACAGTAAACATTTTAAAAATCCCACATCAAAAATAACGCTGTACAATTCCTTCACCCGCAACATGTTGGAGTATGCAAGTGCTGTATGGAGTCCAACCTACAAAGTTCATATTCAGCGAATAGAGCAGGTTCAAAAACATTTTATGTACCACCTGGCATATTCCGATAGGCGAGCTCGATCACTTCCTCACTACACTGATAGACTAAAATTCTACAATATACGCACCCTTGAACAGAGAAGACTAAATACAGATCTAAATTTTCCATTCAAAATTGTAAATGGTTTAATAAACTGTCCTTTTCTACTTCATCAAATCAGGTTCAATGTTCCTAGAATTGGTTCACGGCTGGTAAATTATGTTCCGTTAAATATTAAAAAATATCGAACTAAGCTGGGGTATGACTCAGCCTTATCGAGAATGTGCCGTAATTTCAATGAGGCTTATAAAAAACATTCGATTAATTTGACAATGTCAACATTGGCCAACTTCAAATCAAATCTTAACAAGCTTTAAAGCTCCCTATTACGTTGTTCTATAAACTTATGAACCTATAAATTCACTGTTCTAAAAACTTGTTCCTTGTAAAACTTGTTAATTATTATTTTGTAATGTACATATAGTATGTGTTTGTGTGAATGAATGTAATGTATATGTAAGTATTATATTATCAATGCTGTGTTTGTCTTTAATTAGTGATAGCATCAACCATGTTCAGTGTAATTTTATCTGTGAAAGCTTTGATGTAAATCACTGTTTACAAACCTAATAAAAAAAAAAATTAAAAAAAAAGATTGTTTTGGTAAAGTTTCGCTTCTACCGCGTGTTAACTGCATAAGATTAAAAAAATATATTTTGGTTTTATTTAAAGTACTAAATCCTTCAAAACACTAATTATTCAACTACCTTTAAACTACGTATGTACGATAAAATGTCAAATATACACTTTTAAAAATCAGTACGTCTCTGAGATGTATCATTTCCTTTAAATTATGAAAAAATAAGATTATCTTCACAGGGTTAAAAAAATACGTACGCATATACAATGTTGCCGGTCGTTCTCGATAAAAAATAATTTTCGTAAAATAATAATTATAAAGTAATTTTGCTTAACCATATAATCATCTAGTCTGACCATCCGACGTACTCTGGGCTTCACGCAGAGTTTCCGATATCAGGCTCCCTAGCACAATCGATCGATAAGGATAGATAGGCTAACTTTCGGTAACCTCTCATCGTTCCCTAGGACAACTGAAGATCGCCAACGAATAGATAACAGTTCACAAGGACTAAATATTCTTAATATATTCGATGTCAACTGCTGTTTGTACGTTAGCGATCTGCAGTTATCCTAGGGAACGATGAGAAGTTGCCTATCCTACCAATCCTTATCGATCAACGGTGCTATTTTTGAACACGTCAAGTGTGCAAAACTTCCCAAAAAAGAATCAAAATTCTGCTTTATGGTGTGAGAAAAAGGGGATAACGGTGCTTTGTCGATATCTAATGCAGAGAGTGACCTTTTGGAAAGGCAAGTGTGCAATTTCGTAGAACTTAGAATAAAAATGTATGCCGCCACAGACACTCTCTTTTATTATAATACTAGCTGACCCGACGAACTTCGTACCGCCTCAGAATCAATAACTGTTATGTTATCTTATTAGCTGAATTAAATTCAGTTTTTTCATCAAGTTAAAAATTACACAATGAAGCAATTATTAATGCGCAACTGTCCGTATTTTGTTTTTGTCAGTATCAGAGATGGCGTTGTGTACGGATTTATATTTCTTGTGATTTTCTTACTTTTCCACTTACGGGAATTTCTTTTCATTTTCTTTATACGTGTTGAGATTTATTATAATTTTTTAATTTTTCCTTCGGAGGAGTGCAGACATGCGTTCACCGTTTGTCTCATTTTCGACTATTGACATTTAGTGGGTAAGAAAGAAGAGCAGCATTATATGTTTAAGAACAAAAGCAAAATAATCAACGCATTGACATTTGATGTTTTTGAATTTTCAGAATTCACTCACTATTCAATATTATATTTATCACAATATTTCTGCAGCTCTTTCAAAAATGAAAATTCATTCCATACACAATTTATGAGGAAAAGAATTAAAGTAAATATTTGTGCCTTTTTCTATGAGTTTCGCCTTTAAATACCTCTAAAAAGGCCTCTAAAATCGTAACATAATGATTTATTTGAAAGGTTTTTTTTATCATCGGTATATGATTTTTAGAGCGACCGACAAAAATACATCACAGATTTATAGTATTCTTTTCCTTTTGGATTTACCACTGAGAGCTCCTGTTTAACCTCTCTTTCTTTTACATGCTTTATTTCAAAAAAAGAGAGAGAGGTACACAAACTACTAGCCAAATATCAAAATTTAATGCATCAACCAACATTACTGCCCATTCACCGGCGAGCACGTCGTCACTAAAGCGAGCGATTAGTATTTTTGTACGGATGACCGCCGGATTAATCAATAAACACCTGCGAACATGCTCGCCCGTGAATGGGTCACTAATGTAAATTGAAGTGTTGTGAAATTCGATGTTGGAAATGGAAGGGGTCACCGAATCCAGCGTCTAATATTTCATTTATATTTTTAATTCGCTCGCGTTCGGATCGTTGAATGGATTCGTGGCATTGATATATATATGTATACATTCGTGGTAAATTGTTTAATTATTTGTATAGTATTATCATAATTCGCTTACGATTTCAGTTACTTAAAAAATGATTGATTCTTTTAATTCATGTTCGGTTTTTAATTGGTTTTGTCTGAGGGTTTTCATAGCTATTCATTTTACCGAATTATTCATTGAACATTAGTTTTTTTTAAAACTAAGTGTACGGCCTGAGTGCACGCTCAAATCGAGCGTGGGGCGGGGCGGAGCGTGCGGCGTTCATGTCAAACACATATTTTTGCATAAGTACTGTAATTCAAATACTGTGGCACCGTCCTGAGTGGGGGGCGAGCAGCGCGGTGGCAGCAGCGTGCATGTTTGCGTCGAGCGGGGCGTCGCGTGCAGGTTCAAACGAGTTTGTGATTTTGCAGCGGTGACGAGCGTGCACATAATGTCGTTTGAAGAAATCATTTCAGAAATACAGAATAAGCCTGAAATATGGTTATCTTCTCATTCTTTATGTAAGAATAAAGTAGTTGTAACAGACGTATCAGCGTCTTTACAATACAAGAACTGTATAAAAGGGACCGGTCTTGTGCACGCCTTCCCGAGGTACACGCTGATGATGATGATATGAGCTGGCTGGCCTCCCTACATCCAGTGGTAATGGTCCTGGACAGCGTTGCCAACTCTACGTCTTTTTGCGTAGATCTACGTATTTTAGGTCTTTCCTTCAGGAAAGACCTAAAATACGTAGATCTGTAAAATACGTGGACCATGTTCACATTTACGAACTTAGGCCCAGAATTTACGTATTTTCTATCAAATTGTACAAATTTGCAAAATAACATAACTTTTTTGGTTGAAGCAGCATATTTTCCGTAACTTTACCAGACGCGGACTCCAACAAACGTTCCGTTTCATACTAGAGTCCGCGCCACACAAGAAGTCGCGCAGACAATTCTTCCATTTCAAAAAAATACAATTCTTCCATTTCAACAGGATCAGCAAATCAATGGGTTTTGGCGTCGTGTTTCGAAAAGACGATTCGTCTCAAATGTTTCCCTTACTAGCCCAGTTTGCACAAAACTTAAACATTGCCACATAGCAGCGCAAATGTCGAGCGTCTGTTTTCCGCGATAAATTTGATGAAAACTAACATCCGAAAAAACTCTACTGATACGCTAACAGGCCTACTTTTTCGAAAAGTGCCTTGAAAACAAGCAGCGAGCCATCGCAGGAACATATTAAATATTTTAATCAATATATGTACAAATTAAATTTGCCTGAAGATTCTGAAAATTGAATTTTTATTTTAAATTTGTTTTTTTTACCACAAATGTGGTAATTTTTTTATTTACTAGATTCTTATGTGCCTTGAAGAGGTGAATCATTTAAATTAACTGAATTTAAAGTTAATGTTCTAATTTATGTACAAATTTAATTTACCTGAAGATTCTGAAAATTGAGAATTATTTTTAATTCTTTTTTTTTACCACAAATTTTACAATTTTTATTTATTAGATTCTTAAGTGCCTTGAAGAGGTAAATCATTTAAATTTATTGAATTTAAAGCTTAATGTTCTTATATAAATAGAACGGCATCATTTGCGCCTCGCAATTTTTACCTCATGTGGGTTTTTTCTAAAAACCCTACTACTAGGGAATGCAATCCCGCAAGACCATGTCAATCCATGTATTTGCGGGACTGAACAATCTTAGTCCCGCTGGATCCAGGTATTTGCGGGATCCAGCAGGGTGGACTTAGATATCTAATCAATCGTATAATAAAGACCTAATACCTCGATCTACCAACCTCGTTTTAAGGGTTTTAAATTTATACCTAATCAAGCAAGTTCTTTGGGACATTTTAAATGGTTTATTAATATACCTTCAGTTAGACATAGGTAAAGTTTAAGTCATAAATTGGGAAAGAATAAGATAAGACATAAATTTACATAACAACTTAAATTTAAATAATAACTTTCATACGATAAACAATATTCCTGTACAATAAGCGTCATAAATTTAAACATTATTTTGGAAATAGCTTCGTAAAAAAGTTAAAGTATTAATTGTGTCGTCTGATAAACGGCTTCCGATATTGGACACAAGGTAGCCAGCGGCTGAATAAGCTCGTTCAGCTTCCACGCTGGTTGGCACAATAGTCCTTAGCGCATTGTAAGTGGATTGAAGGTAATTTAATCCACCGGACTCGAAGTAATTCATTTCCTTCTTTATCAAAACCTCTGCCGCGCGTAGGGTAACACGTATGAACTACGTTTCTCTGTAATCCCGCCAGTCCAGCCGGATCCCGCAAAATTTTCGACCGAGATTAGCCCCTCAAAATGTCTGCGGGATCTCGGTATTTCGGGATCCCTGTATACCTGGATTGCATTCCCTACCTACGAAAAATGTTGCAAACAAGCATGGTAAACGGTAACCGCAGCCTATGAAAGATAACAATACCAGGGGTATTCTTTTTTAAATGAATGTTATAAAAAAATACTCATTTTATTCTGTTTCACCTACCTTAATTTCTTCATTTCACTCAAAAAAAAAGTACGTAGATCTACGAACTTTTCATAATCCAAATTATACAGTTTCGACGTAATTTTCTAGTCTGACCTACGTCTTTTTCAAAATTTGAGTTGGCAACACTGGAGAGATTAGAGATTAGTTCATTTATGGGGGAGAGCAGGGGAGAGTTTTGTCTATGGTTTGTTATGTTCGTTGTCCATGTCGTTCGGGATCTCTGATTTATGGATTTCTCGCAGTGAAATTCACTGTTTTTCTTTGTGAAAGTGATTATTAGTTTCAATAAATTGTGATTTGTATAATTGTGCTATGATATAGCGTATTCTGGCTTCCAAGGGCCAAGTTATGTGATAGCATGGCTGAGAACGATTCCCTTCAGAATTCCACTTTGGGTTACGAGACGGTTATTCCTGCACCGCCAATTTTGATAGACTCCCCCGAAGTAGCATCTAGTGAATTACGCCCGTCTAAGCAATTTAGTTACGTATGTAGAGACTTCGAGCGCGGTATATGCACCCGACCAAACTGTAAATTTACCCACACGCTACTGCCTGAGACGCCCGAAGGTGAAACTTGCTCGCCAGTGTCGCTGCCGCTGCCCTATATGTCGCATTCCACCACTAACATTCAGCTGCCGGACATGAAGCGTCCGCCGCCCCAACTGCCGCCCCTTCCGCCCTCGCGGCCGCCCCCGCTGCAGCCGCCCCCACCCCCGCCGCCCACCGAGCCTCCACTGTCTCCCCTGCCTGCCTTGCCGGACTTCCACCAGCCCATCGAGGAATCTTCCTTCCCATCTTATATCTCTTCTACGTTCACTTCTGATGGGAAGAAACAATACTTCCACACGGAGCCTCAGCCACCCGAACCTCCTGAAAATGTCCACTGCAATAAATGTGATAATTACCAAATGCGAAATAGCCTCTTGCTATCCAAAATATTGGAACTAGAAAAAGAATATGAAGATGGTTTATTTGTTAAAGAACATTATGAACAAAAAATAACCGAGGTTACAATGTATTTGCAGAGCATTCCTTTTATTCAGGAGGGAAATATTGAAAAGCCCGTTCAGTGCCAAGTGCAGCCGGTGCAGCCGGTGAACCCACCCATTAGTAACACTAACTTTACACCACAACCTATCTCTAACTATTCATCACAACCCGGTGTCACCTATACGCAGCAAGCTCCCAGCAATTACGTACCACAGCCCAGCATAGTGTACGGCCAACAGACCAGTTCTAGCTATCCACCACAAGCCATTTCCACTTTTTCTCCACAGTCTGGGCTTACTTATAGTGCCACTCCAGTGGGCTCTACCTACACAACTCCCGGTACTGTGTATTCTTCACAACCAATTAGTAGTTATACCCTGCAAGCGGGGCCTACGTATACCCCGGCAACAGCACCTGCTCCCCCCAACTCTATCTACACCCAGCCGCAGTCTCCAGCACCCCCTACCGCCAACTATACGCAACAGATGGCCCCTGCGCCACCCGGTTCTACTTACAGCCAGCAACTGACTCCAGGGCCTGGATATACGCAGCCACTGGCCCCATCGCAGCCAGGGCCCGGGTATGCGCAGCAGGTGGCTCCGGCTCAATCTCCTCAACCCAATTTCACGCAACAAGTGACGGGTTCCCAGCCAGGATATACGCAGCAGGCGGCTCCACCGCAACCTCAACAACCCATTTATCAAATGGCCCCCACGCAACCTGCCTCTGGTTATGTCCAAGGAGCCCCCTCTCAACAAGTACCTGGTTACCAGCAGCAGGCCCCCGCCCAGCCCGGGCCCGGGTACGCGCAGCAGTTGGCTCCCTCACAGCCTCCACAGCCTAGTTACGCTCCGCAAGGCCCTCCTCAACAATCCGTGTACGCACAGCAAGGAGCCCCTTCGCAGTCACCGCAGCCGAGCTACTTGCAGCAAGGTGCCCCGACGCAGCCCCAGTCTGGGCATACCCAGCAGGGAGCCCCACCTCAGCCGGGGCACAACTATCCGCAACAAGTGGCCCCGCAACCACCTCAACAACCCATGCAACAATACTCTCAGCAGGCGGGTCCTCCGCAGTCTAGTTACTCTCAGCAGGCGGCCCCTCCTCAGCCGCCCCAGCAGAACTATCCGCAGCAAGGGGCAGGCCAGCAACAAGCTGCTTATGCTCAGCAGATGGTTCCCCAGGGAGAACCCTCCTACCAGCAGTACGTCCCCCAGCCGCAGTACTTGCAGCCATACAACGTGTCTCAGAGCTCCCAGCCCACTAGTAATCCTCAACCCATGTATCAAGTGGTGCAACAACACTGAGACTGATCAGGTATTTCCTATAGGAAGAGGTAATGCTTCGATATTTTATATTTTGATACTAATGCCGTCGGGAATAATTTTTCTGATTGTGAATTCGATAGGTGTGGGAAGTATATTTTTGAATGACCGTAGGGATTATTTCAATACAGCGAATCTACATATTGCAAAAAATATTGAGTTAGGCAAATGCTAACTAATTAAGTTTTTCATTTACAAATTGCACGTTGCTTGCAACTTTACTGTACTTTCCTGCGGAAAAATCTTAACCCCAATGTCTTGCAACCAAGTTTAGTTTAAACACTCGCATATAATATTATGTACACGCCTTTTTATAAAGTAGCAGCGACCTAGATCTTACTAAACTAAAATCCCATCACTTAATTTGTATCTGTTTAAAATTGAAATGTTTCATTCAACCGCCACTTGTAGTTGTTTTGAAAATAACCTCTCATACCTATCATTGAATTTCACAATCAGTCTCTGATTGCATTTGTGTTTCGCATTTTATAATATGTGTTTTGTTTTTTTGCAGATCTTTATTGCATTGCGTTTGTCAATAATTAAGTGTTTTTTAGATTACAAGTTACTACTCTACTACTCATTCATATCAGAGAGCTATCTTTGTCAATTTAATATTGTTTAGCAAATATATTACTAGATGTTTATATTTGTGACCCAATTTTATAGATATATAAAGCTAACGAAAATAATCCTATTTTCACACCATAAAAAATAAATATTTTTTATTTGAAAAAAGTTAAGAAATTTAAATAATGTTGCCCAGTCTAATGTTTACCTTTAACTTATTTAAAAAAAAATTAAATGATTTTATTCAAACAATTCTGGTTTATTGACAACTAACTTTTTTTATGGTATTCAATGAATTGTACCAAAATCTAGCTATATTAATTTATTGATTGAATTGATTATTGCGCCTATGTAATGTATATTCCCATTTATAAAATAATGAATGAATTTATCATGGAAATGTGAATGTTTGCAGCGGCTATGTGCCTTTTAGGATTGGTAAAGGGGGGTTTGGGAGATATTTGTTAGAACAAATGTATATTTTTAGACTGATTCCCTTTGTAAATGTATCGCTCAAGTCTCTTGGATTACGATACTAGCCTCCTTCAATTCATTTAACGGGGATTTGCGTTTTCCCACAAACAACAAAAAGGTTAAACAATGATATCTGTAATGATAAGCAGAAAAGGTTCCCTTTTCTGGTTTTGGAAGGTATAATTTTTAACGGAAGTATGATGCAAAACTGTTATAATTTTATAAAAAAAATATATTTCTTCTATGTGCGAACAAAAAAATTAATTATTTCGCTGTGAAAAATCCTTGTGTTTCTAGAATTCTTGACATTTTTTAGTTATATTGCATTCAGACACTGCACCAAAAAATATTCTTAAAATGGACGGTATTTGGCAAATTGGTATAACCTTTTGTTTTAAGTTGTACATTGATACATTATTCCTAGGAAATGGTGTTGAAGTTCTTCAGACAAACATGTTTTATTGTATGATTAATTATTACTAAACCATTGTTTATTCCCCTTTTCAATGAATACTCCCATAAAACATCTGCTCACTGGATATTATATCATTTAGATACGCTTGTATTACGCCCATGCGTTACTAATTGTATGAATTGAAATTTGACGAATTAGGTTGGCGAAATCTAAACTGGCGTAAATCTGTTTTATTGGCGTTTATTTAATTAATTGGTAAAACTAAATGTTTTATTTTCTCCTTAGAACAAACATTTTTGTGAATTAAGTAAGTTTTCCTTTTATTCTAACTTTAAGTTTAAAAGTGATTGTTTTATATGCCCATTTTGAAGATAATTTATTAATATGTTTAGATTAGTTTGGCTGTCGGTTGAGAAGGAGCTAACTCGGCTACGCTTCCAAAGGTCCAGGGTTTTATCGGCCCCTGCCAGGTATAATTGTATTTTTATTGTTTTTTTACCCATTTTCAAAGCACAAGTTGTTGAGGTTTAATTGGAAGATTAAATATACCTACCACCATTATGAATATTAGCATTTATCTCTATTATGTACGTTCAAAGATGCACATAGCGCCAACAAATTATTATGTTAAATCTCCTAAAGTAGCGCTTTCTTACTTTATTACATTGCGTTAATTCAAAAGATATATTGTTCATAATGGCTTATAGCGAATGTGATGTGCTAAGAAAATCACACCAGTCGTGTAAAATGCAATATCTATTCCCTATGCCTTTAGCGAAAGTGACAACAGATCTGGATGTCACCAATCCCCATTTCAATGTAAGGTAAGCTAAAAGGTGTTTCTACATTCAAAGTGTTTTTAAACAGATAGTGTCATTTTCGTTAGTTGTTTTTGGGGTGTTATGCCTTGTTGCACTACCTCCTTCTTTAGTCAACGTTTCGGACAGTGTTACAGTGTCCGTCATCAGAGCAAGTGTGTAATTGCTAGTGGAACTGTCAGGCGTAATTACTACTCGATTTGCAACTTTGTGAATCTCCGGATATGGAGAGATTCACGATAATATGATTATTTTTGTAACTGGTAGTTGTGAATAATAATACCACGTGTCTATATATTATATACGACGTCATTGCCTGTCGCGGTTACTTTGTCCCGGTGACTAGCTGTCACTGGATCCGAGGAACCGGCTAATTTTGGAACAAATTCCTATCAGATTTATAAAATGGTCACCAACTCTCAAACTAAAGCCGCCCACAGGGCCTAGTACGTAATAATTACGTAAGTATCCGATTCTCGACAATTCAAGAGTTTTTGCTAGTATGTAATAATTACGTAAGTATCCGATGAGTTTCGTAAGGCACGTTTTCGGAGATTTTGTAAACCCGTTGGCGACGTCAGTCTCTCGCGTCCAGCCGGGCGAGGTTGAGGTTGTTGTTGAGTATTTAAACATGGCTTGACATGTTACACATTTTGTAACAATGCATGTGTTTTAGATCAATGCTAGGAACAAAAGTCAACAAAGATGACTGCTCAGTGGCTGAGTTGGCATCGCGTTTGGGTTTCATCCAGGCATCTCGTGTTCAATTCCTCTACGGTCTAGGTCCTCCCTTTCGACACAAGCTACATTTTCCGCTAACTGGGGTGGTAATAGGAGATTTTCAATGGAACGTTTGTTCTTTAAAAAAAAAAGGAATCACAGAATATAAAAATAACACCTACGCCAACTGTTTGGTTATGAGTGAGGTTAAGAAAGTATTTTAGTTTTGATGTTTCCAGAATTCAACAATGATTGGTGGCAATGCGGGTGATTTCAATAGCGACGTGTACAGACTGCACAATCGGATACATGCTTATCCCTGCGGAAGAAGGGCCTTAAACTAAGTATTTTGCATGTTACTGTTTCGAGTTTTAAAATACATATCTCCAAAATCAAAAGGGTTGTTAGAGCACCCAGAATTGTGTATTTTGGGGAGGGGGAGTTTTTTTTTCTTCAGTTTTTCGCTTTGAATAGTGTTCTAGGCCATCAATTCAAATCATGGAGTGGGGGAAACTTAATGTATATATTAATTTTATTTAAATGTGGTAATTTCAAAAATATATGGAAGAATGGAGTCGAGTTCAGACTTAGATTCGAGTTTGGAGATCGAAAGTTGAGAGATTGGATTTTCACGAAAAAGGCACTCTACAAATTATCCAATTAATATTATTATTATTAGAAGACATAGATGTTGAACAGAGGAGAGGCAATTTTAGATAAGGCTGGATAAAAGAGAAGTTATTTGTTTTTAGATAGAGACGACCAAAAAACATGTGATCTAAATTCTAGACCACAGAAAGTACAATCTAGGGAGTCAAGCATGTGCATTTAAAAAAAAAATGAGAAGGAATGACCAATTCTCATTCGAATAAGTTATGAAATTTCTTTTTTTGATAAAATGGGGAATTGAAATGAAACCACGGTTGTGATGGGATTTCCCTTTGTATTGAGGCGTAGCCGTGGCTCCATTGGATTGACTAGCAATGTGCCAACACTGCCCAAACATTGCGGGATCTAACTAACTAACCATCACGCCGTTTCTCCGCAGGGGTTGGCTGAGAGGACGGACCGCCAACCAACTCGGTCTTGGCACACACTCCTTGCTTTGTTCACATTCATACATCGTCTCATACATGCTCTTCTATTATTCTGACTTTTGACATTGCCCGACTTAAGAATCTGATTCACTTGGTACCATGTCTTTCTCGGGCGTCCCCGACTTCTTCTACCATTTACATTTGCGTCATATATTCTCCTTATACTCCTTTCCTCGCTCATTCGCTCTACATGCCCAAACCATCGGAGCGTTCCTTTCTTGATCTTACTCATTCATTACGCTTACATCAGCCTTGCATTCTTTGCGGATATCCACATAAAAAATATCAGATACGGAAATGTGGTTTATGAGACTTATTATGCTTTCTGTTTTGCCAAGAAATCAGCATTATTGTTATCCCCGATGCCAACGTATCCAAGAATCCAAATCAGAATTACGGTTTTACCAGAGCTTTGAATGGAGGCTATCAGCACTCGAATGAGGCTTACAATGTGATCATTGGAATAAGAAGAGGAGTGGATTCAAGTTTTTGGAGGGAACCGACAGTCCGAGAGAATAGAGGTGTGTTCAAATAATTTCAGACTTTCAATTATTACAATGCACTTGAGTGAAAATATTGAAAATTGAGACCGAGTTAAAAATGAAAATATGCTATAATTACTATTTTTATTTAATAAAAGTCATAAACATTTGCCCATGTTCTTACATACGCGTGGATAAGCTATTTTCCAAAAATTAGGATACTTAATTAGGGACCTGAATATGCTGCATTTTTTTTATACCTATCGCCCAAGAGTTCCATCTACAAGATTGCCACTGGCATTATTTGAATATATTTTTTCTCTCTCTCGATATACCGCTTTGCGCACGTTTCTCAGACATCATTTAATTTTGACTGGTGAAAAACTTTAACATAGAAGAAAATTCTTTTATCTTCACAAGGTGCAGGCCGTTTCTGAAAATTTTCGCTACGAGGTGCAGTCCAATCACTTGTTACGTATAAGCATAAATAAAAACAAATTATCTTCGCAACTTGCAGTTCATTTCTGTAATTTTCCTGCTGCGAGGTGCAGTCCGTAATAATTGTGAGAAAAAGATTACTCATGAATTACTTAATAACTCCCGCAATGCACAGAGCTTGAGTCAGTATCTACCAGTAATTAAAAACCACTGCAAGCAAGGCACAAGCATGAAATGCTACCACCTCAAAAACTGGGCAATTTTTCAATTAGTGAATGTGGTGGATTACAGTGCTAACATACAAAAAAATTAAAACAGGTAGGTATGCACTCCGTAAAAAAAACAGTTATTAAGTTGAGATTTTGTACTTGCAGCTTACAATGATATTTATACTCAAAATCACACATTATGGATGGTCTGATGCTTTGTAGGGAACCAGCTTGCGCAGCGCGGCTATAAACTGTTCGCCCTAAAGTTTAAGTTTAGACTTATGGTGGGCTTGCATTTTTCTGACTTATCATGTCGTGATGTGCTCTGATGTGTATATATCGTGTTCTGACGATATTTTGAATTAATACAGTCATCACAACACAACACTGGCCCATGCGCACTTGTTTGACCTGTCGTGATGCGGCCGCCCCAGCGCCCCTCACCTTTACCGCTCTGACAAAAATCGATGATCTTCTGATGCAAATGTCAACACATCACGTCAGATAGCGACACACTAATATAAACGTCACCATACTAAATGTATTAAACCGATACCATTCTGACACATCAAGACACGACACGTAAGACAAGTTTAAATACACCATTACGGAATTCAATATTTCATTTGTGTGAAAGCATTATGAAACAATACATTTTTTATTTTTTTTATTAAAGAAAGACAAACATTCCAACAATGATAGAAAAATTCCTACTACCACCACAGAAAGCTGAAAATATTGCTTGTGTTGTGATGGAGGACTTAACCAGCCAAGGAATCGAGCATGCGGCAACCAGGTGGGACCCAAGCGCTATGCCCACTCAACCACTGACCGGTCACATGATTATTATTGTTTATTAACTATTAAACAGTAAGTCATTTTAAATCTTTAATAGGTATGCCAAATCTTCTTTTGAATTTACAAAACCAGCCTTTACATCGAGCTAACTTAGAATTCGTTTTTCTAATGAATTTTCTCGTAAAAGAACAGTGCCTTTGGTGTAAAATATTAGCAGTAATCGGTATATTATGCCATGGCCTCTTGCAAGAATCTCAAAATTTGTCAGATTGAAAGTTTTTTTGAATATCGTAAGTAATCGTTAACATTAAATATATAATAATTCAAAAGGAGATATCTAAAGAGTGGCAATTATTAAGATCGGTGATGAGTGGGTTGTTATTTGTTGTATATTCAGTTTTTATGTATGGTGTTTATATAACAATAACCAGCGTTGTGTGTCCGTTTGAATATGGAGACTGTTGACGAGTGGACTAATGCTTCGGATTACCGCTAATGTGTAGTGGGTTCTCTACATCAAGACACAAGGAACATTTCTGCTTATTATGATGGTAATAATAGTAGTGATTGGATAATTTGTGAGCGCGATGGGAGTAGGGCGGTAGTGGGAGACAACTGAAATGAACATCTCAGAACTCACCTTTTCACATAACACTTTCTACATAAAGCGTGGATCACATGAACAAAGTAGATGGGCGAGACAGTGCTCTGGGCCGAGTGCTCGGTACGTGTAAACACACCACCGTGCACTCGGCCGAGCGTTCGGCCGAGTAAAATGGAGAGACAGTAACTCGGACACTGTTCTATTTACTAGGCCGAGTAACCACCCAGGCACCTCCCTGCACTTCCCCGCCCTGACTCGCTTGCCCACTCGACAAGTATAAACATGCACTCGGTGCGTACACGGCACGCTGACTGTCACTCGCAGCACTTTAGTAAATAATCTTTTTGCGATTCATTGTCTCGCTAGTTTACAGCTTCGAAACTAAACCGACTGGCTGACTTGGTGGCAAACGCTATGTGTAAACACCTACTCGTCCACCCAACTCTCTCGGCCTAGTTTCTTTTTACTGTCTCGCCAATCTACTCGGTCTGTGTGATCCCGCATAAGGGCTCAAATGTAAGGCCATTGTTGTATGCATCACTCTATATAGTAAGATAATATGTTGCTTATTACATCACATGAAATGAAATAGCCGGTTAATAGCTTAGTCGACAAATGTGGTTTCCCGCTGCAGCGTTGCGGGTTCAATACCTCTGCTGGTTGAGTCCTCAATCACTGCCTCGGTAATATTTTACGCCTATAATGGTAGTAGAGGATTTTCAATTATTGTCACTTACATAACCTATGAATGTTTGTCTTTCTTTAAATAAAATAAATATCACTTCCATTCTTGCAAACAATCCACTTCCATTCGGTACAAAGGCAACATTAGAAATCGTTGTGTTTCATATAGTGATTTATTTTTGGGGTATTATGCCTTGTTGCACCACCTTCTTCTTTAGCTAACATTTCAGACAGGAATACAGTGTCCATTATCAGGGCATATATGTAATCGGTGAAGTTTGTGCTTATGTATGTAGATTAAATGTTGTGTTTCCAGCACCAATCCTTAAGGAGAAATCCTAGCGCAACACGGCATAATACCTCAAAAATAAATCACTAATGTTTTTGGCCGAGAAAATCTCAGATCATATACATTGTGTGTCGCGTCTTAAAATTATCCATAATAATACATACTAGCAAATAAAAAACCTGTGGGATATTTGCTGCTAGACCCTGCAGGCGGCTTGTTGATGGGCTTACTTGGGCCCAATTTAGTAGAGTTTTGCCCCTTTATAATAATAATAGCCAGACAGTAAATTACATTACATTATTTATAATAAACTTTTCACATTTTTAGCACTTATCATGCATCGACTCCCTGTCTGTATGTCACTAGTTGACAAAGACCTCCTCCAACTGTAGCCATTTCTCTATCATTAGCTACTCTTGTCCATGTACCACCTGTTATGGTTTTGATATTGTCAACCCACTGTCACTTGTGAACCAATTCATCAATTCATGACTAATTTTGACCATTTTTCACTTCCTCTGATTGTGTGTCCTGACGACTTTCACTTTAGCTTTTTTATCGTTTTTATGACATCTTTTGTTCTTGTTTGTTTCTTGATGGTTGCAATTTTTATTCTATCGGAAGGTCTTTTCCCTATCATGCTTCTTTCCATGGAGTTTTCACATGTTTCGAGCTTCGTATTGTGAATTTTTGTGAGTGCCCAAGTTTGGCAACCATAAGTAAGTACAGGAAGTATGCAGGTATCAAAAAGTTTCCGTTTGAAAGTTATCCTGGTTTCACTGTTTTTCATTATTTCTTTCAAACCCTAATATTGTTTCCAAGCATTTCCAATACGTCTGTCTATTTCTTTTGTGGTTAAATCTAAAGCAGATATTATTTGACCTAGGTATACATATTCATCCACATAGTCGATCAGATTGTTATCGATCCTGATAGGTTCTTGCTTCCCATTTGTCATAGATTAGGTCTTTTCTGTGTTCATGACTAATCCCACCTTCGACTTTCTCTATCTAGTTCATTCAACATCATCTGTAGGCCTGCACTCATCAGCGAGAGGATTATCAAATCATTATCGAATCTTAAATGTGATAGCTTTTCACCGTTAATGGACAGCCCACATTGTTCCCAATCTAATTGACCCTTCATAATTATGCACTAATAATTATTAGAATGCGCCCAAAAATTTACTCATCATCTATTAATTTTTCCATCCAAACAAAACCATTTGTGAATACCTACGTAATATATGTATGTCGAATGACTTAGTTCACTGGACGAATGAAAACTAATTCCTACAAGTAACAAACTCCCATTAACTTAAAATTTCTTCTGGGAATATCGGAAAATAGCTCAGGAATTTCTTTAAAGACATTTTGTGTGCACTACTTTTCGTTTACAACAATTCTAAACTGTAGTCACTAAGACAAGCTGTTAAAAACCCGCTTCGCAGGCTTTTACTACTAGGCCCTGCGGGCGGCTTTTGGTTCAGATTCGCCGAGTTAGTGTTGGTGACCATTTTATAGATTCAATACGAACTGATTCTGAAAACAGCCCGTTCCTTGGATCCACTGTAGCTAGTCACCGGGACAAAGTAACCGAGACAGTATATATTGTACATACATGTGTAACCTACATTTTTATAAAAAATTAAAAAGGCATAATAGTGGAAAAAATATTTTTTCATTGCAGTATAGATACTCGCCGATCTCAAAATTAGAATTGCATATAGGTATATTATTATTATACCTTTGAAATTTTGTGTTAACATAAGGAAGAATAACTATAATGTAATAAAATATAAAGCACAGTTTAGAAATTGCTCATATTTATTTAATACTAGATAAAGTACCTAGCGTTGCCCGGGCTTTAGATCATGTCTCTAATTTTAGATCTGAATATATTTAACTCATTCAGATCTAAAAGTAGTATAACTAAACTCACCATTAGCGATTCTTCCTTTCTATCTATTGTTAAATTAAATTAAAGCAAATCGCTTTATAAATCACCTTTTAATCAAATTTATGTCATGAAGAAAAAATGTTTTTTTAAAATGTGGTTTACTGTGTTCTATACATTCAGTGTCATTCCACTTCAAAAAAATATTTGACAGTTAAATTGGTGTTGCCAGTTGGTGTTACAAATTTAGTAGTTCCAGTTTTTATATTTTCTACTCTTTTTTGACAGACTATACCACATATTCACAAATTCGTAGCAGTTATACCTAGGGGAGAGACGTCCGCGTCTGACCTGCTGACGGGAGTAGTGACATCTTGTGTCGAATTCTTGAATTAACGGAATTATAACAGACGCTACGGTATTACTGTTCGATGATAACTATCAGATTATGAAATTAATTATTAATTTTTATAATATTTTTCTTTGCATTCTAGCATCATTTCTATTATGTGGTTTGAATGCGCTTGACAGTAATATTGTATTTTACACGGCATTATTATTTTGTCCCTTTCGCTGTTCTAAGAATATTTCCTAAAATTGATGTTATTAAAGTTATAAGATGTTTGCCAATTTGTATTGTAGTGATGAATCTGTGAATTGTGTTGATTTTATTGTAATTACAATGACATGTTTTATAATAATATTATTATGTATCCCCAAATTTATATTAATTTCAATAAAAAAAATTACAACAATTTTACTGTGTCTGTTATTCTGATCCTATCTAGACTAAGATTAAAAAAAATGTATTGACTTTATACAATGCCTTGAGCGAAATCATTACCCTCAGACCTGCCATCTTTGAGGATGCTTTGTGGAGGGTCTTTTAAGGAAAGGAATGAATGAAAGTGGTAAAAAAAAACGAGTGTGCTTTAGACCACACGATTGAAATAAAACTTCTTTAGCTCCATCTATATGATAAGAAGAGAGAAAGAAAATGTGCATGCGCACTGCTCTCTCTTGCTCCTACAGTGTGATACAGACAATAGGCCTGCACTGTGTCTTAGATATACGAAACATAACTGGCTATGAGAGAAAGAAAATGTGTGCTCGCACCTCTCTCTCCTGCCCCTACAGTAATATACGCAACTTAACTCTCTCTCTTTCTATCTTCACTAACTTATAGCTCCCTCTCAACCAGTGGCGGCTCGTGACTTTTGGGTGTGCTAGAGTGCTGATATTACCAAAAATGGCATTATTGATGTTGTAGTCGAAAAATTTTTTTTTTTTTTTTTGAAAATTAGTTTTTTTTATGAAAAATTTCAGGAACTTTCTGTTTAGCCGTACACCGCACGGATTTCCTAAAAAATCTTCATACAAAACCAGATTTTTGAAAAAAAAAAAAATTTTTTTTTTCTGTATTGCCATTTTTTTAGTAATAACACCCAAAAGTCACGAGCCGCCACTGCTCTCAACTACCGTTCGCCTCGCTTTTTGTAACGCTCTCGTCACGCATTCACCAGCTTACTCCCCAGGTCAAGCGTGCGAAAAGAAGTTTTACTTCAAAAACCCTTCTAAGAGAGAGGAAAACCAAAAGCTGGAAAATTGTTCAACAGTTGAACAGAAAAAATAACCCATTCTGAAACCTCATTCAAACCGCAAATTTACTAAGTCCAATATTCAATAAAAATCGATTCATTCACCTCCAAGTGTCTGCATATAATTGGTTCACGATTTATTGGTTCCTTTTGATTTCCAACTGGAAGGCCTGTGTCTTTGCTTCACTTGGCTCACGGGGCAACTAAAAAGAAACCAGCTTGCAACTCTAGTGGTTATCCTGTGTATTTCAGTGGTGGTCCGCACACTACACAACTTCTCAAAGACCAGTTGTTAACGGCGAAGTTACCAGTCACTCGCAACTCGCTGTGCTACTCGCGAGCGAGCTTAAGTTGCCAGTTGCGCCTCACGCACTGTCAGGTTTCTATGTCCGACCAGCAAAACATTGATTTTGCTCAGGAGGTTTATAAATTACCTTACATTTTATTTATATATATTAACAATACATTACAAAACGATACTTTGTCTGTCCAACTGGGAAGGATACCCGTTCAAGATATCACAGGAATTTGCTTCTGTCAAGACAACTTTTGAGAACATTAAAAATTGTATTCTGAACTAAGGGATGGTTTCTTTATGTCTTTGAAAGAATCACAAAGATGTGATTTTTTTTTCAAGGTCATTTTGGAGAACATTAATAATTGCATTCAGAGTGAATGAGTGGTTTCTTTAGTGAGATCACAAGTAGGAGATTCTTTCCAGACCATTTTAGAGAACATTTACAATTGCATAATTAGAATTTAAACATTTATAAACCAATATTTGACATATGAATTCCCAATGTATTTATGACTATTTAATTTCAATAAAGTACTATAATTTTTAGAATTTCTTAAATAGTAGAGATTACACAATTATAAACCAAATGATTTTTTTTCAAGCTCGTTTTGGAGAACATTAATTTATTTATTTATTTCTTTTATTTTACATCCAGAGGGCTTTTACATAAATAATAAAGGCAGTACCTCCATCTTTCACATGAGAAAAAAAATAGGTTAGATAAAGTGACGATGGAAATAAAAAGTATATAAATGAAATAAAAATATAAGCAACAAAAATTTCGTACTGTGAGGTATACCGGGCGTCCGGGGGTAAAGTGCATTAACTTCGGGAGGTTCTACATGATAGTACAAGTAAAAAAGATAAATAACTTTTTTCGAAATTCAACCTTTTAGGGGTAGTTTTGAGGTAAAACGATAAAATTCGTCCGGCGTGTGCGGCCAGATTTATTATTTTCCGCTGTTACTTTTTTTTAAAAGTGGAGACGGTTTACCATTAGTTCCCGTGAGTACTTTCTCCCATTTTACCTCAATCCTTTAACAATAACCCAGTCCCTTTAATAAAGTTCACCAGAGTTGTTATTGGATATGTGGCTAGGTCTTCTGATTCTACAACATGTCTCCCCAGGTATCTGAGCCTAGTTCCCACCAGGGCAGGACATTGGCACCATAAGTGAATTGGAGTCTCTTCATCCTCTTCACATTTTCTACATCTACTGGTGCTTTCCACTCCCAATAGCTGCATGTGTCTCCTGAGATGGCAGGGTCCCGTTAGTAGGCCTACCAGTTCCCTCAGCGAGTTTCTGTCCATATCGAGTAGTTTCCTGGTCCGTCTGGGGTCGGGTCCGTTTATGAGTACTTTGGATTGTCTCATTCCGGGTGCCCTCTCCCATTCCTTCCAGTGCTGGGATTTGACCCACCTCTCGATATGTAATTTGGTGTGGCAAGCTGCTACTCCTACGGCCGGCTCAGATCCCGCAAGTGGTGCTTTCGCCCCTTTTCTTGCTAGTTCGTCAGCCCGCTCGTTGCCCTCAATACCCTTATGTCCTGGTACCCATATCAGGGTTATTTTATTGATGGTAGCGAGTTCTGTAAGAACGCTTCCGCTGTTACGATACGGGCCAATCACAATCGAGTCGGGCACCCGGCAGGCTCTCAGCAAGTAAGATCGTACCTCACACTAAGGATTTTTAGTAGGCACGTCTTTTTGTATGGGAAAAAAATGTTGGAATTTCGGAAAAAGTTGTTAATCTTTTTTACTCCTACCATCATGTAGAATCACCTCCCGAAGTTAATGCACTTTACCCCCGGACACCCTGTATGATATCAATATGTTACGATAAAAAAAAAACGTACATAATATAAACACAACATTTATGGCTATAGTCTTTCTAACGCAAGACAGACACAACAATATAATTTTAGTAGTTTGTAATTTTAAATACCTACTTTACCTGGCTTGTAACTTTATTACCATATAATATTGTGATTTTTGAAGTGAAACTTCTTTAAACCGTTGTGATTTGAAACTCGGATGAAACGAAAACGGCACTAAAAAGAGACAAACACGTACATCTGTAGGATTTAGCCTGCAAGAGAATAAGATAGAATGAAACCTTACTGAATTGGCCGCTTTGATTATGAGTTCACTTTTCAAGGCTACTATTGGTTGAGATTTATTTTTTTGCATTGCTGTGGCTAACGAAACACAACGCTATCTACTGGATGGTTACCCAACCTTTATAACCACAATAAATCAACTCACTGCCATCTGTTATTTTGCTTGCCAGCCCGCTCATCCACCACATACAGACATTATCCTTTAATATTTCAACCAATTTACACAAAACTTTGACAAATTATATACCTAAACCTTCCTCATGAATCACTCTATCTATTGGCGAAAACCGCATGAAAATCCGTTCAGTAGTTTTTGAGTTTATCGCGAACAGACAGATACGGCGGAGGACTTTAATTTATAATATTGTCGCAAGAAAGCAATACTGGTGTAACCTCCACTACCTACTAAAAATACTTTATAAACACCATTCTGCAGGTTTTTTTTCCTGCGTCGATCTATTTGGGTCCCGTGAAAGAAACTAGCCGTTTTGTCCACCATTACGTTTCTGATGTACATACCTCAAAATCCTCAAGTATTTTCGTAGGTTAACAACGGTTCTTGCGACGATATGTAGAGATTGCGTATTATGATTCCAGTACCGTGAAAGTGTTGTTTGGCGTGTGTAAAGAAAATAGCTAAATAATTTCTTAGGTTAATATCTGAAGATTGCATAGTTATTTTTAAATCTTGTTATCCTATTGAAATCAACGTGGATTGGACGAGATAACCCAAGATCTTATTTTTATCTTCTTTTTTAGACAATTCTGCCTTTGTTGATAATAATAATAAAGAATGGCGTCTTCATCATCACTTGATTCGGCAGACATTTATAAACGCAATATGAGAACTAGAGGCAGATGACTGCTGAAGTGTTCTTCTTTATTCTATGATTAAACAAGCTGAGATGAAATTGTAATCGTAAACTTGAGTTGCGCCGTGAGAGAAGATGTATGGCAGTGAGGAATAGAACAGAGGAAGGATGAAAGTAGACTGAATGCTGTAGAAATGAGATCCCTGAGGCGCATGTGTGGTAAAAACATGTACGATCGTGAGAAACGTGGAGATCTGCAAAGAATACAAGGCTGATGTAAGCGTAATGAGTAAGAAAGGAACGCTATGATGGTTGGGGCATGTAGAGCGAATGAACAAGGAAAGTAGTTAAGGAGAATATATGACGCAAATGTGAATGGTAGAAGTCGGGGATGCCAGAGAAAGACATGGCACGACCAAGTGAATCAGATACTTGAGTCGGGCCATGTCAAGAGTCAGAATAATAGAAGAGCATGTATGAGACGATGTATGAATGTGAATGAGGCGAGGAGTGTGTGCCAATACCGATGTGATGGTTAGCTAGTTAGTTCGTTTACACAAAATAATCTAATCATTTCTATGACAATCAATATTTTTATTTGTTTATTCTCACAATATTGGGTTTCACTCATTAATATCAAAATTTCATGTCACATGTCTAAAAAATAAAAAAGAACATTTTAAATTAGACAATTTTTTATTAAAATTGAAAACCTTATAAATAGAAAAAAAATTATTGTACATTGATAACTAACTTACTATCAAATTTAATGCGTTTTTAGAAAATTAATCTGGAGAGAAAACTACCAATGACAATTCAATGAACAAACAGAAAATAAA
Organism: Limnephilus rhombicus; assembly: GCA_929108145.2. Taxonomy (NCBI): domain Eukaryota; kingdom Metazoa; phylum Arthropoda; class Insecta; order Trichoptera; family Limnephilidae; genus Limnephilus; species Limnephilus rhombicus. The sequence continues at coordinate 50,148,284 of OV815280.1, read as the reverse complement.
AGTTGAATAATAAACGTCTCTAGCAAAGGCAGTTTCAGTTATGGAATAGAATGTTAGAAGATGATTATTGCTGCACCGGCGGAGGTGGTGGCATCAGTTCTTGATCATTGGAAGGCATCCAGGAAGGGGTGGTGCTGTACTGCGGGGCCGGGGGATGCTGCGGCACTGTGGGGTGTTGCGGCGCCGTGGGGTGTTGCGGCACCAAGTGCTGCAGGGGGTGGTGCTGACTAGGACTCTGAGAGGAGTACTGCTGCGTTGAATGACGAGAAGACGGTAGTTGTGAGGAAGGCATCGCTTGTTGATTAGGCGCAGAAACCTGATGGGGATGAGACTTCGTCCTCGCTGGCTCTGGTTGAGGCGGCAAGCGAGCCGAAGCAGAACTAACCAACATCTTATTATCTACGCCATTCTTCATGTTTCTAAGTTTCATCCAGGTCACCAAGAGTCGGGTGTTCTCTCCTTCTAAATTTTTAATAGCCTTCTCGAGCTCGTTCACCTTATCGTGTAATTCACGATATTTTTTTTCGGTAGGGTTGCAATTATTGCAAATGAATTGCGGTTCCAATGAATCTGAATATTCCGTACCGTTGATTGGAACTTCATCGGAGGAGGGGGTTGTAGAAAAGTTGACAGTAAAATCAGATTGTTGCGAAGGAGACTGCGGTGTCTGGTAAGTATTCCATGAATAGTTGTTGTTTGTCGACACAAACGGAGGAGGGCGGTCTAGCGATGGCATTTGATATTGGTAAGTCTGTGGCGATGGAGACGTGGCTAATGGCTGCTGAATTTCACGCACAGCCATTTTGTAGTTCTCCAACTCCTCGGGAGTCACTTTGATGGGATACAGCTTGGCGATATAAGTAAGCCGCGCGACAATAAAATAGATCTCTGTCAACTGTCAACCACAACAGAAAATGAAAGCAAAAATAATGATCAAAACATGTTGCTTTCTATGCTTTTTTAAACTATAGACAATGACAATAGGCATAGACAATAACAGCTTTCAAGACGGTAAAAGGTGTTCAAAATAATATTATAAAGAGTGTGTTGTGTTTTGAAATCCAAAATATTTCCATTTTTTTCTGCTGTTTATTTATTTATCAATGCATTTTACGACGGTGGCAAAACCACAAACCCGTTTATACCACACACCGAGACTGGCAGGCCCCAAAATATGGCGACTGAAAGTCAAATTCGTAATTTTCACGGACATATGAATATACATGGACCTGCCCTAAGTGATAAAAACGTATTATTTCCCCCTCCACATGGCGCCGGCTGAAGCACCGCCTTGGAACCGGCTCGCTCCATGGGGAGGGGATAGAGCCTCGCTTGAATCTAAAATGTGTGACGTCATCATTCTTGCCGTGAACAGCTAGAAGGTAACATCCATACATTTAACGAAATACAACGCCAAAACAGTAGCGTATTCTATACAATATATCTACATATCAATGTGCACATAGCGAATGTGGGCGGTTCTCCAGTGTGCTCATCGGTGGTAACAGGGGTAAGTAAATTATGAAACATTTGTAATAGTGTTTTAACTAAACACGGCAACAAAATATTGCTATGTGTATTGGGGCGAGTCTTTTTGAGGCGAACATTTGACCTTAGCAAATATGTTATTATCGTGGCAAGCAATTCGCGCTCCCATGTAAAAAGGTCTATTCATTCAAAGCAGATTTTGCTTTTAAGAACTAAATGGTGATATTGTAATGCGAGATGCCTATTTACTGTCAGATTGATTGTATAACGAATCACAGTCATCTTTCCCCTCTTCCCCCTCCATGGTTTGGTTTGACCCCTCACCCGTAACTGCTTGTCTAGTCATTTGGATGTCTATGGTAATTTTATAAATTAAGACTTTTCTGGAAGACTTTTTCTGGTCACTACGAAATTTTTATAAAATTATTGATCAAGCTACGGTAGGTACTTATCAGTTTTCATAATGTTACAATACGCATTTTTTGTTGTTGTTAGGAATTACTTAGAGAAAAGAAAGTAATTCTCCCTTCTTTCTTCTATCGCAGGTAAGTACCGAAAATGTGATTTTTTGAAGTGAAACTTCCATAGCCACGTTGTGATTTGGAATTCAGATGAAACGGAAATGACGCATTACTTCACCTGCGAAGCATCAAACTCCTACCAAGGCTCCTATTGGTTGAGATATAAAACGGAAGTGCGTTAATTGGCGGCTTTGTTATGACCTCACTTTTCAAGGCTCCTTGGTTCTTCATTGGTTGAGATTGTTTTGGTAAGGGTTCTACCGCGAGTTAACTGCACTCGATTTTTTTTTACATCCTCGAAAGTTCATTAATTTATTTACTTAATAATATCTTCTGTTCCTGTAAGTTTCATCTCAGTCCGTAAAAACAGAATTTGATCAATTTTCCGCACGAAGAAGCGGCAATTACTCGAGACACGGTCAAAAATAAATTTTGGCGAATTAATATAAATCCCTCCAAAAGAGCTGCAGCTGCCTGCGTTTTCTCAGGTAGATTTCATAAAAGGCCACCTAACATCAATTTGTTCGGAGAAAACGTGCCTTGGAAAAAAACATTAAATTCCTCCAAGTAACTCGGAGTAGAATAACTTGGAATAAACATAAACTGAAACCCTAAATACAGCTAAAAAACTCAGCCCATTATTCCATGTATGCTACGCAAAAAAATATCAACACAAAATAAACGAATAATATACAAATCAACGATAAGACCAAAACTAACTTCTATCTGGGCCCACACGTGTCACTTGAAAAAACTTCAAATATTTCATATAATAAAGCCATTCACATAGTCCTGGGAGTCACCAATTTAGATTCCTACATATAATATCTTAGTCTTCGTACCAGGGCCGTAGCAAGCAGGGCCGTAGCTATAAAATACCTGTGCTCTACCATGAAATACCATCGACTATGATAATATAGTATACTAGTAAACTGTTTGTTCTTAGATTGATATAAACTTGATGCAACCAATTTTACGCAATTAACGTTAAGGTTAAACGTCACGTACGTTATAATCTACGCATTCACAGGTGGCGTCAATAAAATTATGTTAGGTTTTTAATACTTTTTGCACGTTACGCTTTAAAATACTAAGGTAAATAAATTGTTTGCGCCCGTACATATTTATTATTGATATAAATAAATAGTTTTGTACATAAACAAACTCAAATCTTTCAAGAAAGGCTAAAAAAATTCAATTCTGTATCGGAGACCTACCAAATCTCGCCAAAGGGGGGGGGGGGGGGGGGGGAAGAGGAGCCTAAATTAAACAAAAAACAGCTTACGTAATAGATAGAAAACGGTCAAAAATATAATTGTTATTTAAACTATTGGTGTTGGGGTGGATGAGATCTGATGATCGCGCGTGGACGAGTAGGTTATTTATTTGCACAATATTAAACGACTGGAGCAGGTGGATGAGTTTATCTGGGTAGTATGTTTACGAGAGATGGGAAGGCTGATAGAGATATTGAAAGAAGGGTAAATGCCGGTAACTCCATTAATGGAGGACTGAATGCCGTTGGCGCTAATAAAAAACTGTCAAAAAAAGCGAAGCTAGCAGTCCACAATGGAGTCCTGGTACCTATCCTGATGTATGGCAGTGAGGCATGGAACTGGCAGAGGAAGGATGAAAGTAAACTGAATGCTGTTGAAATAAGATCCCTGAGACGTATGTGTGGTAAAACCATGTATGATCGTGTTAGAAATGTGGATATCCACATAGAATTTAAGGCTGATGTTAGTATAATGAGCAAAATTAAGAAAGGGACCCTCAGATTTGGGCACGTAGAGCGAATGAGCGAAGAAAGTAGTGTAAAAAGAATATATGATGCAAATGTGAATGGTAGAAGAAGTCGGGGACGCCCGAGGAAGACATGGCACGATCAAGTGAATCAGATACTTGAGACGGGCCATGTCAAAAGTCAGAATAATAGAAGAGTATGTATGAGACGATGTATGAATGTGAGTGAGGCAAAAAGTGTGTGCCAAGACCGAGTTGTTTGGCAGTCCGTCCTTTCTGCCTACCCCTGCGGGGAAACGGCGTGATGGTTGGTTAGTTAGTTAAACGACTGTGTTGTAAAGCTACGTTCTAGCTAATAGAGCTGTCGGAGATTAAGGAGAGCGAGCAGGAACATCCATCACCTTTTATACCCTGTTTCTGCCGTCTCGCTCTTGCATATTAAAAAAGCAGGAGTACTAATGTTTTATATTAAGGCGATCCAATAGTCCAGGAAAAATCGAAATCGGAATTCACGCCCTTTTATGGGAGGAGTTTAAAAATACTTAAGAAAAAGCTTTTGGAAAGTTTGGAAAAGGCATTTGAGAATTTTTTTTACAGGTTGATTTCGTATAGGCCTGTAAAAAACATTAACTCATTTTTACACATTGTTTATTTTAATAAAACAGAATTATAAAATCGATTTCACGGAACAAAGCGACGCGTAGCCTAACGTCCGTTCCTCGCTCCGTCCAGGGCGAACCTGGCGAACTGATAAAAAAACGGGCGTGACAAGTTATGTAGCCCTTCAGTGGATGGCACAGAGTTCACTTTGAAAATCTAAATTCATCTACTGCCGGCCGTATTGTAAAATAACAACACGATAATGCCATATTTTATTTTATTTTGTGAACTTCGGGCGTAAATATAATTTTTTTTGCGATTGTTATAAAAGAAACTGAATTAGCCACATTATACAATAAAACCGTATCAGAAAGGGGGTTGATAAATAGAAGACTTGAAAGTTTTTTTTATAGACCTTATAGGTACTTTATTTTTTTACAGGCTTATTAAAAAACTGACCGATATTTTTAAGGGCTAAGATATATGTTCTACACGCAGTATTTAATTGAAAAATCTGTAATACTTCTAAACGATCCAATTTTCAAAAGAAAAACATATGATTTTGTATGATTTTGCATTATTTAGTATGGCTTCATCTTAACTTTATTTATTGTAAAACACACTTCTGTTGTACTCGCATGATTGGTGGGGTTATTTAAAATTGATTACGAACTAGGGGACTTGTATTTTGAAAGAAATAAAACAAACAATATGTTATGTAACAGAATCAATAGTTTTATCATTTAAATTATAAAAATACAATAATAATTTTAAGACTAAAAAGCACATAATTATTTTGTAATAGCTACAAACAAGCTTTGTTTTTATTTGAGAAATTTTAGAGTTGGATGATTGGTTTCTAAGATCTAAATATTACCTAGCATGGAAATAAAAAAAAAATGGATATCTACCATGGAAAATGATGGAATTGTTATTATTCACCATAAGTACATTATTTTACGAAAAATCATTTAATGCAGGTGGTGGTGTCTGAATCTTATCTCAAAGAAAGCACACACTCATGCGTATGTACTGTATATATTTTTTATCACAATATTCATAAAAAGCGATCGTGTTCAGTAAAAAATATTGGTAAATTTTGGGGATTGGTGTCCATGGCTATTACGAATAATTTTTAGAAAGAAACTTTAGATTCGCCTTAATCACTATAAAAGGAAACTTATTGCATCACGGCTGGCGGAAAATAATGCATTTTAATTTTCAATGTCGTTAACTAAAATTTCTCCTTGCGAACCGAAACTATGACAGCCCGCCCGCCATTTTGTCGCTGTCAAAATACGTTTTTGATTGGTTTGTTTGGCTACGCAGGGTTTGTGTAGCGGGCTTGTGTATGTTATATTTACTTTAAAAAACAGCCTACGTTTTTGAATGGTTTCTTTGGCTACGCAGGGTTTGTGTAGCGGGCTTGTGTATGTGACAAATGGCGGGCGGCAGCGGGCGGGCTGTCGTAGTGTCGGTCGGAAGTGAAATTTTATTTAACGACATTGAAAATTAAAATGCATTATTTTCCGCCAGCCGTGATGCAATAAGTTTCCTTTTATAGTGATTAAGGCTAATCTAAAGTTTTTTTCTAAAAAATATTCGTAATAGCCATGGACACTAATCCCCAAAAATTACCAAAATATTTACTGATCAAATCTTAAAAAAAAAAATAAAAAATATATTTTTAGTACTGTACCATATTTTACATGTGTGAAGGTAAATTATTATCTATAATTTATTATTTAAGTTAATTGTTTTACTCAAATAAATATTATAATAATTGAAAAAAGTTATTGAAAAAAGACACGTCTCTATAACTTGGGTGATGGGCATAGTTGACGATTTTTTAAAAATAATTAAATTGGATTAAATTATTTTCTCCGCAATTGTCTATGCGTTCTAATGTGATGGTGAAATGAAATCAAGAGTGAATAATTAGGTATTTTAGGTTTATTTTTAATAGTATTTCGACTACGCCCATCACTAGACCCTTTTTAAAAACATCATTAGTGTCTGTCAATTAAGAGTAGAAAAAATATTAAAAGTGGAACTACAAAATTTGTAGGCTGGCAATACCAATTTAAATGTCAAATATTATTATAAAGTGCAATGACACTGAAAATACAGAACACTGTATACACATTTAAAAATACATTTTTGTTCTTAAAAAAGAAAAATTAAATGGAAGGAGCACTGTTGTTAATTTATCCCCTAATGACATAAATTTGATTAAATTGTGTTTTACAAAGTGATTGGCTTTCATTTAATTAAACATAAGTTTGAATTTATTAGTAGGTAGAAAGGAAGAATCACTAATGGTGAGTTTAGTTACACTACTTTTAGATCTGTTTGAGTTAAATATATTCAAATCTAAAATTAGAGCCATGAACTAGAGCCCTGGCAACGCTAGATAAATGTGAGCAATTTATAAACTGTTCATAAATTTTATTACGATATCGTTATTCTTCATTATGCTAACACAAAATTGCAAAGGTATTTTGCACCTATATTGTATAATTCTAATTTTTGAGATCAGTGGATCTATATTGCTACGAAAAAAATTGTTATGCCTTTTTAATTTTTTACAAAAATGTAGGTTACACAGCTTTACTTTTCCACCATGAGTTATATGTTTAGTAAGTATTGCCATTTGAACAACAGTGGCATCCTCCTATGTTTTCTACTCTTATTTGACAAACTGTAACTAGTAACACAAAACACCCATATTTTGATTTTAAATGCTATTTTACTGATACATTTTCACATTGTTTTAAAAAAAGTGATACATTGTGTAAAATAAAATGTTTGCCGGCAAGGCGGTAAATAATTATGCCCCAATATTTGAAATGTAATATCTATTCATTATTTATTTACGACATTTAAAAAATAATCTTATCCTAACACACAAGGCAAGAATTTACGCATAATTCCAAATCACAGCAATATTTAAATAGCATTATAAAAATTACAGACAAGAAACTTTCATTTCCAATGGATACAATTCATAGATTTATCACAAAAATAATAATTTCAAAAACCACACAATAGGAAACCAGAACATCATAGCAGCATCATAAAGTTTTTGTTAAAAATTATAAATATATTTTTATTTCAATGGCATTTTTATAAGTTCGTAGGAAAAGTACCTACCTAAACACGTTTAGTTTCTTTATAAATAATGTTTACCACTCTTCTATATTGTGGTATTTCATACAAATTTCTTTCAGGTCAGAGGATTAGCACGGACGATCGATAAACTCCTATATCAATACGATATTGACTAAATCCGTCATCTACGGTCAGTTATCAATGTTTGCGAGAACGGTCAACAAGTTAAAAGAGATATTCCGACCGAAAATTGATAGATTTTAGCGCGGCCTCCATAGTATCAGATAACCGTCAATTTACTCATATTTTTAATAATGTTGTTCGTTATGCAACTGGCTTATTAATGAATGAAATTAAAGTAACGAAGTTCTTAGATTTCAAAGAAGTCCCTGGCCAACGACGCAACATTAGTTCGGGCTTGGAGAACCGAAATTTATTTAACAAGTTGTGAATGACCTCAAAAAGGCGATAAAAAACTGTGTTTTGAAAATTACGCCTATAATGATTATTTAACAAAGCGTAGCTCTTAATCTTTAACCTTTCTGTCACTTAATCAATAAAATAATTTTATATCAATACCTTAAATTATTAGAATTTTCTATTCATCATTTATTATTATTTTGGTAAATATGCAGTTAGTCCACCTCACGGATAATACGGAACGTTCGTGTTGTCGAAGTTTGATGCACGGATAATACTGAATGTTCCTTTTTTAACTAATAGACAATCAAATATGACATTTGTCGGAAGTACCAATCTTATAAAATTCTCTAAAATAAACTCGCATTTCATCATACTTTTAAAAAACATCCCAGGTTTTGAAAGGTTTGTTGGCAAAGCAGGGTTTGTCTAGGGGGTTTGTGTAATTATTTTAATACATTTCTTTCCATGTTCTACTGTTATAAATACTGGTACAAACTTGTCAATGATGCATTCGCTTTGTTTTACGCAAAAATATTTTTTCTATGATTGGCAGCATTGATGAAATGTTAAAATAAAAACGATGAATAAACATGGCGTTACCGTGCGAGTGAATTAATTTTAACAAAATTAAAATGTTAAATGCATATTTTTTGCATGTTTTTTGGTCTCCCCCGACATAAATACTCACTTTTCGTAATAATAAAGCTAAATCTAACTGTTTGGATAAAAAGTATTCCGTATTAACGAGTAAGCGGCTTAACGCATAAATAATATTATTTTTAATTCATTTTTACTTTCAACTAATTAACTCCACTTTAGTGTCAAAAAGTAAATGCGGACTGCCAATGCATACTTGTCAAGCTCAAAAATAGGAAATGTCCACAAAATCTGTTCAAGATCTGCGCTGATTACCTCTGCGACAGAACGGTCATCCTTTCTTTTGGAGACTATCTGATTGAACGAATAGTTGACATGGGTTGTCCTCAGGGTTCAATCCTTGGACCTGAGTTTTGGAACATTTTGTTTGACGATTCCTCCAGGCTGCCCTTGCCTGAAGGATGTATCTCGGTAGATTACGCTGATGACAAATTGTATCTGGTCTCGGGGAACAGCAGAAAAGAAGTTGAGAGTAAAGCTGAAGAGGTTTTAAGTGTGACTTTAGAATGGGGAAAGAGAAATCGGCTGACCTTCGCTCCCCACAAGACCATGGGACTCCTGATGAAGGGTAACCTCAATAGAAGTAGAAATCCCACTATCAAAATGGGAGATACCAACATCCGATTCGTTGAGAACACTAAATACCTAGGCGTCACTTTGGATCGAACGTCCTCATTCTTGACCCATGTTAAAAGCGTATCAAGTAAGGCCCAGGCCCTCTTTTTGAAATTGAGAAGAATCTCTACTGCTGAGTGGGGACTGCGTTCTCCAGCGCTCCGACTCCTATACAGGGGGGCTTACGTGGCGCAAGTCTCGTATGCGGCCTCCGTGTGGGAGCACCGCCTGGAGAATGCACTCATACTCTCGGCGCTCAAGAGAGGCCAGCGAGTCCACTTGCTGGCGCTTTCGGGTGCGTACAGAACAGTCGCTTCGGACGCTTTGCCAGTTTTGGCCGGCGTTTTGCCTATCGATCTTGAAATTAGGGAGGTGTTAACAAAGAAGCTTCTAACAAGAGGAAGAACTGCAACCCATCATGGTATTGAGCTAATACCAGGTGGAGCGGTTTCCCTCCCAGGACTTCTTAGAGAGATGCGAGAAAGAACTTTGAGAGAATGGCAGGAACGTTGGGATAGGTCAAATACGGGAAGGTGGACTTTCTCCTTCTTCCCGTCAGTTAAACTCAGAATGGAAGGGGCGTACATCACTAGGGATCATCATGTGACCCAACTTCTGTCCGGTCATGGGGAGTTCAGAGGGAGACTTCATAGTCTCTCTCTATCACCCCATCCTAACTGCGCTTGCGGTAATACTGATCAAACAGCCGAGCACATTCTGTGGCACTGCGAGATTTTGACGGATGCCCGAGAGGAAATGCTCGATGGCTTGCAAGTTACTACGAGACCAGCTTGGAACGCGGATCTCGTTTCGAATAAGGTGAACTTTGAGTGTTTGAGGAAATTTACGAAAGTCTGGGTTGAGAGATGGCCTGATCTTAGAGTCGCTGACTAGCTGTAAAATCATGTAGTTGCCAGGTGTATCTGCTCTTGAATCCACGGACATTCCCTTTACTTTATTACATCTACTGCAAGAATTTTATGTTTTATGTTTTATATCTGCATTTTTTTTTGTTATATCATATCTATCTTTGGTACCTTTATCTTATTCTATTGTATACATTTTTTTTTCCTATTTCTTTTATTTTTGTGTGACTATCTTTTTTATGCCTATTTTATTTCTTTTCACATGGTTTCTTTTAGATTTAACCAAGCTATGCTAGACGATGTTTTATCGAGATACCTGTTTATTATTTTCATTATTTTCCATCATTTTTGTGTGATTTTATTTTTTTTTTCCAGCTTCATATTCCAAGGAACACTATTGATACAACTAACATACTCGACTTTGTTTTTTTAGTTTGTTTTGGTTTCTTTGTTCTCTTTTTCTTTTTAGTCTCACAATGCTACTTTGCTTCGCTCAGAAGGCTGAACTGAACTGCATCTATCTATTTTGTTATGTTTTTTTTTTCCCCTTCTGGGGGTTCGCTAGACCTCGTCCTTGCATCAACAGGAGTCGGTTGACGATGGCACGGTGCCCTCTAAAATCAATTGCGCCACCCCCAGCAACATGTGCAGGCTTTAGGTTTGGGGGGGCGACCTCGGCTCTCCTTCGCCTTGCCTCCGGCTACTCGACGCTGAATTCCTTAGGGTCGTCGGGTATTTCCCCCCAATCTCCCATTTACTTTTCTTTGAGGCATCACCGAGGAACCGGCTAAGGGGCGCGGAAGCTGAGTGTGGTTCACGACTAGACCGAACGTCATGCGCATTCTTGCTGGGACTGCCAATCGATTGGAGAGGACTCCCAACCGTTTGCCATGCCCTTATTACTTATCTACTGTGTCTTCCTCCCAAACAGGTGCTTGTAGGATACGCTGGATACAATCACCCAGCGCTTGCCACCTCGTGGACTTTCACCAACCTGTCCCACTGTCTTGTCTATATTTTGTCATACTAACACATATTGTATCTGTATTTCCTGCTAAGCACTTGCATGCTGCTTATTAACAACGTATGCAGGGACATTGGATGTTTAGTTTCGTTTTCAAATGTAGAGTCGTTTTTACCAAAAAAATTAGAGTCCTTGCAAGAGCCTTGAAGGGGTAACCATCTGTTACCTATACCAGGGCGGGTAAGTGGTGGGTCCTCCAATGTGCCAATGCATACTAGGTTAGTATTTCAATTGAACATTTCCAACACCTCCAGTGTTGCCAGCGTATATCGATTTCTCATTTATTCCCTATTAATATCGGTTCGGCTGTCGACCGTGAAACGGCTCGGGACATCGACATGAAATCGTCGGAAGTTACGCTTATCGATTCGATATTGTAAAGTTATCGATCCGACTGTGCTAGAACCAATGTCTAAGAAAATTGTTTTAGAAAGCGAATCAGAATAGAGTCAGTCAGTGAGATAATCGAGAAATCCATTTCATAAAAATAGATCACAGTTAAAATGATGACATTTTTGTTTTGTGTCTTTTTCTTTAGTTTTGTTTTATTAAAGGTGTATATGCATTTTGACCATGTATACTAAAGGATGGAATCTCTTAAGGGAAACTTTTAAAATCGAATACATCAAGCGAATAAACCGAGAAGGGTGCGCGTAAATCACACATGGACGAAAACAAACATTAAAAGAAAAACACTGCGCTGCTTAACCAAGAATTCAACAAAATTATGTAATTTGGGAGGTTGGTATGGGGACTGCCACCATTCAATGGATAACACATGTGCCATAGGAACCCCAAGTGGTTCGCTACTTTTGGTGATTTAGCAAGGGTGCGCGGGTTCAAGCGGTGAGGTTTATCTAGATTTCGGTGGAGGTTGCGTCTGCACATCTGCTGCCTGGCGGGCCAGATCGGGAGAGAGAGAAAGAGAGAGTTAAGGCGCGGTGTTACCACTCAAAAAGAAGAAGATGGAGAGATGTGTAAATACGAATGTTAAAGAGAGCACACTAATATTAAAAACGATGATATTTAAGCGAAAATTGTGAAAGTGTTTAATAAAACACGACTTGTTTAAAATAGAGCAAAAATTTCGTAGGGATTGTCTAAAATAGCATTTAAAGAAACACTATGAATTTAAGCATTGGAAAATATGTAATAAATCGGTAGAAATGCGGGATGCCGCGGCTTTAGTGAGACCTTTTAACATCTTCGACTGAACTCTCCTGACCTATCTCATTGCCCCGCGGTGGGAGGGGTGAATTCATATGTCAGTCACTCCTGGATACACTGACTCCCAAATTCCTACCCACCCCTCCTCTCCTTCCTTTCCTCAAAAATATCCTTCACACAGTATCCCCAAAGTTGACACAGGCCCTGAGGGAAATGTTCTTCCTTTGTGGATTTAATGTAAAAATATGTCTTCAGTATATTATTAGATACTAGTTGGTACCCGGCATGCGTTGCAATGCCATTCAAAGAAATAAATTGATTATCCCTGCTTGTCCTTTCCGGTGCGTCCCCGTTCCCTTCTACCTTCCCTGCCTTCCCACACCCTAGTCTCTTCCCTCCCCGCGAACCCCACCTTCCCCCTGCCTTTCCTCCTTGTCGCTAAAATATATGAAATACACACATTTTCATTTATAAAATTTCATAACGCCAGAGCTTAACATTATATATAGCCTATTTTTCTCGCTGATAATGTAGCTTTCCATTGGTGAAAGAATTTTTAAAATCGGTTTAGTGGTTTAGGCTAACAAACAAACACGCGCACTTTCGCATTTATAATATTAGTATAGATTTCAATTAGAGACGGATGGATGTTATACATACGAGTAGGTAGGTACATGTATTTGGACGGTCCAGTGCTATAGGTACCTAATAGATATTTTCCATCAACATTATTTGTAAAGATTTCATTTCTTATCCACCGGACAGTGTCGTCCGTCCGAGTTGTATTACCACCGCAGAGCAAATTTAGTTCTCCTTAAATCCATCTTCAACGTAAGACCGGATACCGTCTCCACGGCAATAAACTGGACTCTTATTTCAGATTTGCAAATCGAGTAGGTACACCGATTTTACGAAGATCATACAATCGTTGTGATTTAAGTCAACATCATGTGATTATCATTATCGACGTAAAATACATAATTGCTTAGTAAAATTTCTTACATAAATCAGGCATAGCTGGGGGTTTGGAAGGGGGGGGGGGGGGGGGGATTTAATTTTTTACTTTTAAATAATTACATTATTTATAATGTTTTTTCATCTTAATACCTTATATTTTAATATTTTGTAAAGTTAGTCCCTGGGCGCCAAATACCCTAGCTACGCCTCTGTCTAACAAACACACGCTGTGAATAAATTAAATGCTATAAAAAACTGTGTTTAGAAAATTACGCCCATGATTATTTAACACAGCGTAGCTCTTAATCTTTAACCTTTTTGTCACTTAATCTATAAAATAATTTTATATCAATACCTTAAATTATTGATATAAAATTATTTTATAGATCTATACCTTAAATTATTAGAATTTTCTTTTCTTCATTCATTATTATTTTTAATTCATTTTTACTGATAGGTGTGCCTCCCCTTCTATGTATAAATAGCAAACATTTGACTTTTCGGCAATGGTTTGTGTAGAGGTTGCAACAACTAATAACATTTTATAAGGATATGAAAGAACCTTTAAAGTTAGGATTTTCATTCAACACAGCCATGTAAGCTTAAAATTAAATACATAAATACAATATAGGCCAAAAAGCAGAGATAGGGCTCCATCCCATCATGCCTCTTGAGCAGTATAATTTGGCTGTTATGCGGTTGTACCCATGGAGAGTAAAAACAAGGGAGATGGGCCATAAACCATTATTAGCATGAAACAGAGTGAACGATATCATACACCTACTATTGCAAATTGCATGTACGTTCAGGGGCGCCTTTGTTTTTACTTGCATCATAAATACGTAACTTCAATATTAATTGACTCTGCTGATTTGATAGTCCGTGCAGTTGGGTCGTAGCTCAGCGGCAGTGGACAGGCCTCCATGATATATCTCAATTTGTTTCTATTATAATACCGATGGGTGATGTACCGCATGACCTTGGACAGAAGTATCTAAACCAGCACGGCGGATTGGGGTTGTACCGCACGACCTGGGACAGCGTATCTAAACCGCATAACCTTGGACAGCAGAATCTACACCAGCGTTGCACGTAGGGATTGTACGGCATGTTCTTAGACAGAAGTATCTAAAACAGCACGGCGGAGATGGAGTTGTACCGTGTGTCCTTGGAGTATCTAAATTAGTATTGCGGATTGGGGTTGTACCGCTTGTCAACAGACAGATGTATCTAAACCAGCATGGCGGAGATGGGGTTGTACCGCATGACCTTGGACAGCAATATCCAGGTGACCGCGGTGAGCGCGCAGAGCGCCACGCCGCCCCAGCCCAGCTCGAGGGACCAAGCCGTGGTGAAGACGCGGGCGCCCAGAAGTGCGAGGGCGGCCTGCTGGCTACCGCCGCCCATCACACCGTCAATAGTGCCGTCGGGCCCGGCACCCTCGTTGCGTGGCTTGCCCTGAAGCCGCTTTAGATGGATTATCATGAGGGTGAACAGCGCGAAAAGAGCTGAAATAAAAAAAAAACCAATAAATTAGTCCAAAATCATGTTAGTTTTAATAAAGCGATCAATTGCCTTGAGCTAGTGAAACTAGTGTGGAGGGGAAGGGGAAGGCTCGCTTGGGAACATATTGTATTATAGGTTTAGCGTAGGGAGTGTGGCGAACCCATCGCTCAGGGAGTGGAAACACAAACCTGCAATAGCCATCCCAAGCCAAGGTGTGAGCTACCGTGCTCAGGCTGAATGTCCTGGGGAACAGCGTCACAAACGGTGCCTCCGAGAAACAAGGATGCATCTCGGAGTATTTAGACCTCACTCCAGCACTCAGGGCTCTGCTGGAGTGGACCTTCTATTTCCCTGGGAAGTCGTGGGACAAAAAAAAAATTTGGACCATTCGAAAACTAGGGGCCTTTTGGGAATCTAGGAGTGTTGAGGCCATCTCTGTGGATTTCCTTCCTGGGGCCTTAGGAGGAACCAAGAGGAGAAACCGTGGAGAGGTGAGCTTAGGCCACCTCCATGAACTCTTCCCTTGTGGGGCCTTCGAGGAACCAAGGGGAAAGGCACCCTTCCAGCGCGGGGCCTTTGTGGAACCAAGGAGGAGTGAAGTGGAGAGATGATGTCCTCTTCCCATGTGGGGCCTTTGAGGAACCATGTAGGAGTGAAGAGGAGAAATGAGGCCATCTTGGTGAACTCTTCCTCTGTGGGGCCTTTAGGGAACCTAGGAGGAGTGAGGAGAAGAGATGAAGTTCTCTTCCCTCCTGGGGCCCTCGGGGAGCCAAGATGGAGTGAACTATTCCCTTGTGGGGCCTTTAGGGAACCAAGGGGAGGTGGACTCTCCATCGTGGAGCCTTCGGGGAACTAAGGAGTGGAGAGGAGAGATGAAGCCCTCTTCCATCGTGGGACCTTCAGGGAACCAAGGAGGAGTGAAGAGGGGAAATGAGACCTGTGAAAACACATTGTCGAACCAGAAGATATAGCTTCATTTCCAATGACAATCCCGGTGAACTTTATAAAAGGGACTGGGTTACTGTCAAAGGAATGAGGTAAAATGGGAGATAGTACAATGGGTCTATGGCCTAAGTGCTCATGGGAACTATATATATGTAAACCGTCTCCGATTATTTAAAAAAAAAAAAGTATTATAGGTACTAACCAGCAAGCAGGTACATGACTCCGGTGACGAGCACCGCACTGATCTGGTGCTTGCAGATCCCGAAGGCTCCCACCAGCGCCGCGCTGCCCAGGACTATGAGACACACCAGCGAACAGGAGATGGACAGGTTCTGCATTCCTGGAATGAAATAATTAACGATTTATAGAAAAAAGTAGTTTCACCATTATAAGATCCTCGGATATAGGGATGGTTCATATTGACCTCGCTAAAACTAAAACTTAAAATTTATGCAAGTTGTGATTAGATTTTATTAACATAAAATAGGACCATTGTCAATAAAGGCGATTTACAGGGTGCTGTTATTTTGATAAGTTAATTTTTTTGTTAATTTTTAAAGTTTCTAAAGCGTACAAATTAAAGTAGGTATTTATATTTTAATGTTTAAACTTAGTTTTTTCTTTGTTGAAGCCCGTCTCTATGAAACGATTAGCAAACTCGGAATAGTTATTATTTCGTAAACAGAGTTCATACCTATATACTGGCCATCACAATCATTACATTCTAAAGTGTATATCCCGTTTTTTTCGAATTTATTAGAAACATTTTTCAAAATTAAAATAAAAAGCTGGAGAACTATGATCTGGTAATATACGGTATATTTTTAAAGAAAAGTCGCCTGTAGGAAGAAGGTTTTTTTTTAAATATACCCACAACCTACATATATTAGGTTGTTACTAGGTTGGCTGTTTTTGTTTCTGTTTTTGTTTTGTTGTATGTGGGTACTTTTTTGTTTCTTATTAACTAACCGGTTAATTATTAATTTCAGGTTAATATCCATTATTGAGGGCTATTTCTTATAAAATGTTTATTTCATTATTATAATTATACCAAAATCAAAGAGTCTATACCAAACAAAGACATTAGATAATAAGAACCGTCGATAATGTCCAAGAAATAAAAATAATATTCACATTGTTTTTAGTAAGGCTGTAATTGATTTTTTTAATATAATGTCTAACCAGTGGCGTAGCTAGCATGGGTGGCACCCGGGGCGGATAACACGGTCACGTGGTAACGGTGTCACCCCCCCCCCAAATAAAGTTGACTTTGAAAAATTCAAATTTCGATGTCATAAAAATTAAAAACATTACTACCTAGTCAAATGTGTACAAAATTGATCCATCCTGGAGGAGGGGGGGGGGGGGGAGAATTTCTCCATAAATATAGGCTAGTTTCGCCTATAACAAGTCCGTTCGACACAAAATTCTCCCATTTCGGGGCACTCCACGGGGAGCCATGCTCTTGGGGGGTGACACTCGGTCGGGTGTCACCCCCCATAGGATGGCACCCGGGACGAGCAGCCCCCCACTAGCTACGCCACTGTGTCTAACCACACACTATTTGCTAATGTAATATCTTTTAGTTGTTGTAAGATTACTATTTAAAGATTACTGTTTAATTTCTAGATACACAACGTAATAGTATAATGAGGAAATCTTTAATTGGTCGTTGTAAGATTACTGTTTAATTTCTAGATACACAACGTAATAGTATAATAAGGAAATCTAAAATTGGTTTCTCAATAAGGTAAATTATATGTGTATAATTTAATCAAATTGTTAACTTTTCGTTATTTGTTTTTGGGGTGTTATGGCGTGTTGCACTACCTCCTTCTTTAGCCGAAAATACTTTTGATAAAAATCCTAAAAGTTCTAAAACATATCAAATTGTAAACTGTTGATTTCCCTAAAATAAAATAAAAAAAAAATATGAAAAAATAATGTATATTCGAATAAAATCTCATAGTTGTGTTTATGTGAATAAATCCACCAAAAGCATCTTGAATGTTCATTTGAAGGCTATAAGCTGGATATATTGATCATTGGAATGCTGAATATATTCACGGATTTGAATGGAGTCCTTGATTGAATGGAATAATATGGAATTCAAGCATTTGCATTTAACAAATTAGACTTTATATTGGATCAATATAAAAAGCGGGCTACAGATCTTCAGTTTTAACTTTTTTTTTCAGTTTTAACAAAATAAAAATACCACTATTATAACGTGGTGTTTACGTAGGACTTTTGTAGGATACAAGGCTCTAATTATAAATTATTAAATCAGGCTTTATTAACCTACGCACTAGGTTATCGAACCCCGCATTCCAATTTTCCTCCAACATATAAGTTCCCTTGAACACTTAGAACGGGTCGTTTCACAGAATTTGAACTTATCATCAAATTTCATAGATAAAATCAAGTCCTGTAAAAGTTGTTATCATTTCATCTTCAAAATTCAAATCCGTTGTTTCGTTGAACTAGGAAAGGAACAGAACCTTAATAGGGCTTTGGCAGAAATTGAATATTAACTTTGAAAATTGATGAATTGTTTAAATTCTGGGAACCAACCCTTCTAAAGTTATTTTTTTAAAAAATTATATGTTGGATATTCATTAGCCGAGTCGAAAAAGTCATTGTATGAAAACAAAAATCGCACAATATTTTCCGAAAATTATTAAAAATACATCTGATTCTGTTATTTAAAATGTTAAGTCGACCGAGGTCTCGGTCTTGGTCTCGGCATTCTCAGCTACAAATTCTACCGAGAATTCTGTCTCGGTTCTCGGCGAAAAATCGCCGAGACTCGGGGCCATAACCGAGACCGTTGTAAGTAGGTACGGTATAGGATAATGGGATTCAAATCTCAACCTGTCACTTGGTGTCAGTGCGTGAGAGAGCTGTCGATTGTGATTGGTCGGCTGGCAGCCAGGTGGTTTTTACATACCGCTGCTGCCGCCGCCGCGCCGCGCCGTTCGTTCATTTCATTACTTTTGTAAGCAAGCAATTGTAGTTAAAGGAGGTTTGTTTGAATTTTGTTCATAGTAGAAAAAAATAAGTTCTTTTATGTGTTGTTGGTTGTTGTGAATAATTATAATTATTAGCCAGAATAACTACATAAACTAGTTAAGTGAATATCAAGATCATTACGTATTATTTTATATGTGTGTTGGAAAGCTGATAAGAGTACGAAGATTTTTAGATTCAGTGGCCATATTCATCAGAACACGCTGAATCGATTCGCTGATTTATACATTCTTAAATATGCTATATTATGCAAAAATAGCGCATTTTTTTCTGAATTTATCTATTCTCGGTCTCGGCCAAGATTTTAATTTATATCATTTATCTACATATCTCCTTTTCAAATCATCTTCAGTAATCTTCTTCTTCATAGTATAGTTATTGCCTCTGTTTCCAATATTTCAAAAAAAAATTTCCTGAGATGACAATTTTTATTGTAATCGTGTCAAGTGTTTTAGCTTATACGCTACACTAATGAATGAATATATGTACTAACTGTGTTGCCAGTCTGCCCGCGGTTCTTCTCCCCTCGCCGCCTCAGTGCCCCCCGCCAGGTAGTTGACGCAGGAGTAGGCCTTGGGGAACCCCACTCGGGACAGCAACATTATCTCTTCATCTGGAAACAGACCATCAACATATTGTAGAAGAAAGAGGACGAGTGTGGTTACGATTGAAGTGACCAATTGAAAAACTGACGCAATACAGTGGGTTAAATTGAAACATTTTGGAAAAGCCAAAAAAAAACCGGGGCACCTTCCCCGGGCGGCAGTTTTAGGGGTCGCTAAAATCGTAATTTATATGTTTGATTGAAAAAAAAACTTAATTAATAAAGTGCTGGTATCCAGCGTACGTTGTTCTATCTATTATTCATCTAATTTTTGAACACATCCTAAGTTGATTTATGAACGTATCGTAAGTCGATTTTGAACGCGTGCATAGTGTACGTCATAGGTTCTCAACGTGAGTGATAACGCTCCTTGTGGGAGTTTGAGACATTCAGGGGAGCAGTAGAAGACCCAGGGAAAATTTGGGGGTGTTGAAATGGCACTGTGAGGGCGTGGGCAGGTAAAAAAAATATGGTCTAAAAAAGATAAAAACACGCTAATCACGCACTAATAAAGCAAAGTAAACTTTAATGTTGATTAATTTTTCTTATTGTATGCATTGTAATAATTTTTATCACATGTGCGAAAATTCACATATTTCGGTAGTTCGGAAAGTGGATGAAAATTGAACTAAACGACTACATTACATTCGGATCTATATCCCCCCCCCCCCCTCCCCCGCGCCACCACTCAATCGCTGGGCGCTACCATAAAGTTTCTGCCCCGGTTTGAAAAAGTCGTAGAGCCGGGTTGTAACCAAACCCCAAGTGGTTCGCTACGTTTGATGACTTACCAGGGGTGTTCGGGTTCATGGAGTTAGGTTTATGTAGGTCTTGGTGGCGGATGCCTTTGCTCACTTACGGCGTGGCGGGCTGGGTCGGGAGAGACTGGTTGAGGAAGATCTTTTGAACTCTGCAGTCGGACTCTCTCGACCCATCGCCTTGCACCGCATGGGAGGGATGGATTCGTTCATCCGTCATGCCTGGACACATTGACCCCCAGATTCTTACCCACCTCTCATACCCTTTTCCTTCCCAGAACTTCTTCTCCCGTCTTACCCAAAAATTACCCTATACAGAGCATCTTCAAAGATGACATATGCCCTGAGGATTTTTTCCTTGTGTGGATTTAATGTAAAAAAATGAGAGGAACTTTTTTTCACGTTTTTGTTTGAGTAGGTAATCATTAAAAAAAGATGCATACGAATAATGGAAAATTTTGATCAATATTTGGCAAAACATGGTTTTCCAATATTGTCTTTGAGGACATTGCGGTTAATACCTATATGTTTATTATCATAATCTTGTATTTCGTATTCATATCGTAGTACTCTAAGAATTTTGTATTTCTCCTAGTGTCTGTAGTAGGCAGGAGAGTATTTCGGCTCCATATTTGGAATCCTCATGAATTAGGGTGCTCCCTCATATTGGAGAGGGATAAGAAAACTTTTTGTGATTTCTGTACATGAGAGAGCGATACTAACGGCCGTTGTTCTTTTCGATCGACCAATCTGAGTCTGAGATTTGTAAGTATTTTAAAGGTAACGCCCGATTCGCGTTGTTCCAAAATACTTTATCGTTGATTATCTTAAGTGACCCTGCCCATTTTCATAGACAATAAAATGGCGTCAAAGTAAATCCTATTCATGTTAAATTAATATTAAAGAGTTAATTATTGTATTTATTATTAAAAAGAATGATTTCTTTTAAATACTGTATAAACCGGCATTGTATATTTTTTTAACAAACGTTTTCATTTTTTTTTATTTACAAAAAGATACATAAATTATAATATATTTTTTACAATAATTAATTACATAATACATGTATTTGATGTACCCCCATAAATAAGCAGGGATTGTGTGTATGGGAGGTGTTATAATTTTGGATCAATTTATTATTTTTTATTCAGTTCAAATTTTCAGTGTAATTTTTAAGCTGAGTTTTAAATTTTTTTATGTTTCTGTTGATGTTTCGGATTTTTTCAGGTAGTGAATTAAAAAATTTAACTCCAAGATATTTATGATTTAACTGTCCTATTGTTTTTTTTACATTTTGGAATAGGACGTATTGATGTTTGTCTAATATTTCTGTTATTTTTGAAGGGTGCAACTTTATTTTGAATATTATCTTTATAAATTTGTAATGTTGCGTGATAAAAGTATAACGCACTTAATTTTCTGACCTTAAATTGTTTGAAGAACAGTTCTGATGAATATGAGTAGGGTTTTTTTTTAATTGTTTTTATTATTAGTTTTTGTGATATGTAAATTATTTGTGTATGATTTGTGTATGTACCGCTCCATCCTATAATGCCGTATTGTATAATTGATTGACAGAAAGCGAAGTATGTGGTTCTAAATAATTTTTCGTTTAAAATATCTCTTAAGCATCTAAATACATATGTTAGTATCCTTATTCTGTTGTTCAGAATATTTATGTATGGGGACCATTTTAAACGCTGGTCTATTATTATGCCCAGGTACTTAATATCGGTCTTGCTTTCTATGTTTGTACATAATATATTGCATTTGTGGTTTTCTGTATTTGTCACAGAGTGAATTATTATGTTTAATTTATTTACTTATTGTCTCTTTACACTGCAAGTAAAAATATTTACAATACAATTTGTTACCTCACTAGGACAAGCCTGTGTTGATTAATTCTTTAGGTGTTTCTTGTTTTTTTAATGGAAAATGGTAAATAATAGGTTTTTTTAGAATTTAAAGTCAACCAACAGGTTTTCATCAAACCATAATTTTAGTGCATTGATATCCGTGTTTGCCATTTTTTAAAATTCAGACCATGTGTTTGCTTTTAGTAGTAGGACTGTATCGTCAGCGTAGGAGACAATGTCTCCATATTTGGAAATATGGAATATATCATTGACATATATAATAAATAACAGTGGTCCTAAAACTGCACCTTGGGGTATTGAAAAGTCGCTATATTTTGAATCGCTGACTTGATTGAGTAATTTTACTTGTTGAGGTCTTTTATGTAAATAACTAGTTATCCATGCTAAGACTTTCCCATTAATTCCTATCGATTTTAATTTATTTATTAATTTTTTATGTGATATGCTGTCGAAAGCTTTTTTCAGGTCTATAAATATTCCGATACATTTTTTTATCGGAATCTAGGGCCGTATATAAATAGTTAGTTATTTTTGCTATCGCGTCATGAGTACTTGTATTTTTTTTTGAAGCCGAATTGGTTATCATTAATTATTTTATTTTCTTCTAAGAATGTCCAAATTTGTTTTTTTACAATTTTCTCACATATTTTTGCTATGTTTGATAGGAGGGAAATCGGGCAGTAATTTTGTGGATCTTCACGACAGTCTGTTTTATAAATGGGAGTTATAATTGCTCTTTTATAATTATTGGGAAATTCGCCACTTGCTAGACTTAGGTTTATTATATGTGTTATGGGGAGAACTAAGTATGTTTTCATCGCTTTTATTGTCTTTGCATCTATGTTATCAAAGCCGGGGGCGGAACCTCCTTTTAGTTCCGAGATAGTTTTGTCAATATCGGCTTCTGTGACTGGGTGAAATTTATTTATTTGACATTGTGTTATTTGTTGTGGATTTGATATATTAGTTGTATTTATGGATTTTGCTAGGTTTTTTCCAACGTTATTAAAATAGTTATTTAAAATATTACAACATTTTTTTGTGTCATTCTGTACGTTATATATTAATTTCCCATCTGATATTTCTGATATGTGTTTACATATATTTTTATTTATTTATTATTTCATTTATTGTTGACCATATTTTGTTATTATTGTCTTTAGCTTCTGAAATAATTTTTGAGTAATAGTCGTTTTTCGTTTTTCTAATTAGAGTAGTTAATATATTTTTATACTTTTTATAATATAGTAAAATTTTATTGTGTTATTTTATAAAGTTTGTGTTATTTTATAAAGTTTATTTTTTTCTAATGGATTTTATTAATCCTAGAGTAATCCAGGGTTTAATTTTCCTTGTTTTTGAATTGGGGACGATCTGTGTTGTTTTTGTTGCTTCTAAAATGCGTTTAGTTAAAATGTTTTCAAACAGTAAGGCACTTTGGTTGGCGCATTTATTTTTTAAAACTTCTTCCCATTTTTCAGTTATTAATGATTTTTCTAATAATTTGTAGTCTACTTGGGAATATGGAAGATTTAATTTGGGACTCGTGTTTAGTTTTTTGTTGTCTCATAAATAGAAGATAAGCGTAGTGGTCGTGGTCAGTAATATTGGTTTTCCAAACAGAAGATTTAATATTTTTTTATTTCATTTAAATGTATATTACACCAGATATGATCTATACATGATGGCGTTTGGTTTTTAATTTCTCGAATGTAACTTATTAATACAAGATTTATAATTGAGGTGCGTCATCATGTTAATGTAATTATTTTTTTCTATTGAGTTATGGTTTGCAGAAATGTTTATATTGAAATCACCACACACAAAAGTAAGTATTTTCGATAATTTGCTTAGATATTCACCTAGTTCATTTATAAAGTTAGTTATGTTTGATTTGTGTGTTCTGTACACTGTTATAATTCTGTATAATTTATTTTTTAATTGTATATCTATTTTTAGACAATTTACGTGTTGTATATAAATTTCTTCAATGTTAGTAATTTCACACTCGTCATGAACAAATATAATTATACCACTATTTTTGTTAATTGGTGTTGTTGTTGCGATGCCTTTGTAGTTGGGTAGTACATTAATGTGTTGATCGTTATTACAGTGCGTTTCTGTTAACACTTTGCAGGCGGGAGATAAAATTAGATCATTAATATTTATCAAAAATTCATCAAGCTTTTTTGCGATGCTTCGAATGTTCATATGTAATATCAAAAAGGGGGAACTATTAGTAATGCACCATTTATTGACTTCTGTAATATTTTGACATATTTCTTGGTTTATTTTGTATTTTTCGTCAATTTGTTTTACTATGAAATCGGTCATTTTGAATTATAATTAATTTTTTCTTTAGCAAAGTTAAGCATTTTCATTCTGTGTTTGCATTTTTCACTATTTGATTTGTGGTCTGTTGGAGTCGTAGTTTTAAATTTTAAATTAAGTTCTGTGCAATTAATGCATTTTGGTATTTTGTTCTTATTATTGCAGTTTTTTAAGTTATGTTCACCCGCACATGAAGGCATATTGGTTTGTTCGGTGGTTGGAGGCAACGCATTGCTGTGTGACCATATTTTTGGCAATGGTAACACTGCATTAGGGGGTTACAGTCCTCTACTTTGATTTGGTAAAAACCAAGATTTACGCCTATTTTCATAATTAGAAGGTTTCTGAGATCTCCACTGGTTTCCAGGATTATTTATTTTGTTGATATTTTTTAATTGGTATGGCTCCTTTATATTTTATTTTGTTTGGGTCCATTTCGTATATTATTTTTATATGAGGGAGCGGGCCGGATCGGTAGAGACAGGGCGTGAAATAAAAGGCGTCAGTCGGTGTAGTGAGTCAGTCTTTATTGTTGCGCTACGTAGCGGAGGTCGAAGCGGAGCGGAGCGGAGTGGCAGTGGTGCCGTGAGTGATGCTGCTGCTTGCTGATGAGTGAAGAAGGTCAGGAGACTACGGCGGTGAAGATCACTGGTCTTCAGGGAGCCGGCGTGTTGCTCTACACCATGGCGGTGTAGAAGTGACCTTGGTCCAGGCGGTCGACCGTCGTCGTGTTGACGAGGTATGGCGGCTGTGTGGCCTTTGAGTCAACACACACATGTGACGCAGGAAGGAACCTTGAGAGGCAATGAGGGTGATCGGCAGCGGAACGCGGTGGGTTCGAAATGCCAGAGAACGGGTTGCATCCCAAGCAGAAAGCACGGCGGGCTTTATGTGCTGCGGACGGAGACATCTCATGTCGAGGTGCAAATGGACCGGACAGCGGATGGTGATTGGAGAGGAGTCCTCGAAGGTGTTGGTAAAGTTCCTGGAGTCACACTGAACAAACGTTATTCACTAACTGCTGACTGCGCGGGCGGTTGCCCAGCGAGGGCAGGTAAAGTGTTACTACACTGCACTAGTTGTATCACTTCCCGGTGTGTGTGTTGCTTGACCGATGAATGAAGTAGGTACTGACTGACTTGAGACTGAGCTGTATGCGGCCCGCGCTGACTTTTATACTTCTGCCGGCCGGGCAAGTAGTTTCGAGAACGGCGTGTGAAATTCGACCGCCGCGCCTAAGGCGAGAAAGTTCGCGAACACTCCACTTGCTGTGTTGATAAATTATTGTGGAGACGGGAACTTTCCAATAGGTTGCCGCGCTAATTGTTACAAGACGATAGACGTACTTATAGTGCCGGTAGCGGCTTGCACCTAGATATTTGTTTCTGGTGTGTTCCTTAACCAGTGGCGCTGAGATGGTTTTATCAGAGCGGGTTAAGTGACCGCTACATATATCTTCATTTTGCAGTATTAGATCTGATATAAATTCTTCTTGTGTATATTTTTCGTCGATTCCTTTAAAGATCATGCACGGTCTTTTTTTTATCAATGTTTTCAACTTGTATTCCTTCAAGTTTTAACTTTGTAATTTCATTTTTGATGTTGGCCATATCATCCGCTTTTTGTAAATTTATTATCAATTAATTTTTTGATGTCTTCCAGATGCTACTTACTCCGATTCGTAGTTTAGATATTTTGACGTTCTTCGTGATGGTTTTTTTTATGTCTTCGTTATCATTTTTAGTTTTAATTATAATGGGGAATACTGGAATATTGGGTGTTGTGTTTTTTCCACTGGTGATGCTAGCGTAACTTCTCGTAGTAGCATTGTTTTCCAGATTTTGATATTTTTCTAAGTTACTGATATATTTTCTATCACTGTTGATAATGTTTTCTTGTAGTTCAAATATTTTGTTTTGTAATGACAGACTCTCTTTGTTAATAGCATCTTCCAACCTCGTTATTATGAGTTCAATCGTATTTTTTGTTTTCTGGTCCTTGACAGTCTGAATTTTCGAAACCTCACTCTTTAGCTCATTTAGATAACTCGCTACCGTCATTTTTGGGTCTTCAATTTGGGTTCAAAAATGCCCCCACACTATTTAAAATTTAAAATATTGTCTCTTGTTACAGTAACAGCCATAACAATATTCTGTTAACTTTTTGTCTATGGCTTCAAATGTCACTTGTCTTCAAACTTCAAATTCAAATTCAAATGGTTTCAAATTCAAATATCACTTGTCATGTTAACTTCAAGATTTTGTTTTTAAATTCACTCTTATAGTATATGTGTTCTCACTGTCATTATTTATTAATTGGAAAACGATCCACTTTTTTAATGTGATACACTTAGTTTTGTGTGAAAAACACAATCTATAATTGGTTTTGTGTGAAAAATACAATCTTATAAAATATATTAAAAATAAAGTGTCAGCTTAAAATTGGTTTAATTTTTATAATCTTGTTTCTTTGCATCTTAAATATTATTTTTCTGACCAATATTTGTATGGAATTGTACAATAAGGAATTTAAAATTAAAATAATATTTTTCAGTATTCCAGAATAGCTTTGTTAACTGTTCTGGCTGTCAAGGCCCGGCATTCCGAATTACTTCAGATTTATAACATACATTCCTTGAGCACTTTATATTTTTAAGTTCTTAAAAAATTATGTTAGTGTTGAAAATTATTTGCTGAGCCGAAACGGTAATTTTATGAAAATCCCTCGATATAAAAAATCGCATATTAAGCTCCGAAAATTAATAAAAACACCTTTTTTGTTATTTAACGTGTTGTTTATTTTTATTTTTAACTTTATGGGTTAAACTTTAATTTGTAGTATTTAATTAAATGAAGACAATATTAGCGAAACACATTCGAAAATCTGGAGACGGAAAAATCAGAAAAATATATTGGCAGCTCTGGGACTCGACTATTTTATTTTATCATAGTGTTCATATTATCAACATATTCCTAGTAAAGATTAATCTAAAATAGTGATTTAGCATTAAGCTTCGCATTAAATGGCGTTCATAAATGCATACAGGGTCTTAAGGGACGTACTTGACTTACTTTAACCAGTGATTCCTGACATTATTTGGAGTAAAAAATGTAAATGAAATTTTGGTCTTCGGTGACTTTTTTTGACGACTTTTTTAAAAAAAATTTTTTCTTCAAAATCAAACAAAAAAAAATTTCTTTTGCATATCTTCACTGGTCACTCAGCCGAGTGTCCGATGAATCCCTTACCCCGCCTCCAGGTTTTCAATAACTACCATTTTTTTGTTTTTGTAGAAAAAAAAAATAAAACATCAAAAATGTCACCGGAGACCAAAATTTCATTTACATTTTTTACTCCAAATAATGTCAGGGATCACTGGTTAAAGTAAGTCAAGTACGTCCCTTAACACCCTGTATAACGAATGATTGAAGTTTATGCTTGTAAAGATACATAGTATAACAAATATAGGGAAATTATGCGTAGATATAAGAGATAATTACCTGATAATGTAACACAGAGAGTCCATATTCCACCGTTCATTGGGACAAGGAAGGTGTTCCTCAAAATTCTTTCTTCGTGGTTCTTATTCACCACCTGAAACAAAAACCACATCATTGAAGAAGAAGATAATACTAATAATCTAAACGAAAATAAGAAAAGAACAAGACCCGCCCCGGTATAAGTAGCAGATGGTTACTCCTTCAAGGCTCTCGCACGGACTCTATTTTTTTTGAAAGAACGAAGCTACATTTAGTTTAGAACGAATTTAGACCTCCAATGTCCCTGCATACGTTGTTAGTAAGCAGTATGCAAGTGCTTAGCGGGAAATACAAAATACAATATGTGTTAGTACGACAAAATATAGGCAAGAAAATGGGACATGTTGGTGACAGTCCACGAGGTGGCAAGCACTGGGTGATTGTTTCCAGCGTATCCTATAAGCACCTGTTCGGGAGGAAGACACAGTAGATAAGTAAAAAGGGTATGGCAAACGGTTAGGAGTCCTCTCCAATTGATTGGCAGTCCCAGCAAGAATGCGCATGACGTTCGGTCTAGCCGTAGAACAGTAAAGCGATTCCGTATTTTTTTGTGAGATCGTTATTGGATAACGGACGTTATCTCCTGTCAGATTTGTATGACTTTTACGGCTGTTATTTACATTTTCTACGTACAATGTACATTAAATGAATGAATAATCATGCATACTTGCAGGAATTCGTGTTTAAATCGATCTGAACTAAAATATGTGACAGTAAATATGTAAAAATCACACCAATCTGACAGGAGATAACATCCGTTATCCAATAACGATCCCACCAAAAATACGGAATTGCTAGGCTTTTTTTTACATCAGCTCCATACAGGAGGCCCTAAGGAACATAATTTCCCCCAGGGCCTATGTCATCTTTGGGGATGCTGTATGGAGGGTTTTTTTAATGAAAGGAAGGAGAGGAGAGTTCTGGGAAGGAAAAAGGATTAAGGGGTGGGTAGGAATCTGGGGTTCAGTATATCCTGGTCATCCGCCTCCAAGACCTAGACAAACCTCACCCCATGAACCCGGGCACCCCTGCTAAATCACCAAACGTAGCGAACCACTTAGGGTGCCCTATGGCAGAGATGTTGGTTATCCAATAAAGGTGCCCGGGGCAGCGGTACCCGTTCCCGCCTCCCAAATTGAAACGCCTATTGAAGTTCGACCCCAAGCCTAAAAACCCCGACCCCAAGTTCTTTAAAACGATGAATGTTCCATAAATTGTTCTTTTGGAAAATGTTTCGTTTGATTCGTGTACAGACCATGGTTTTTAGTGGAAATCCGAAATTTCAGACGGTTTGGTGCAATAGGACCTGAGAAAACGCCTTTTGAAATTCGACCCCAAGCCTGAAACCCCGACCCCAAGCTCGTTAAAATTACGAATTTTTCATAAATTGTTCGTTTGGAAATTGTTTCGATTGATTCGTGTACAAACCTTGGTTTTTAGTAAGAATCCAAAATTTCAGTCTGTTCGGTGCCCTAGGGCCTGAGAAATCGCCTATTGAAGTTCGACCCCAAGCCTAAAAACCCCGACCCCAAGCTCGTTACAATGATAAATTTACAAAAAATTGTTTTTTTTTTTTTAAGATTTCTTGATTGATTCGTGTACAGACCATTGTTTCAAGTAAGAATCCAAAATTTCAGACCTTTCTGATAAAACTATTAAATTCGACCCCAAGCTTACAAGCCACGTCCCTTAGCTAGTAAAAATGATGAATTTTCCATAAATAGTTAGTTTGGAAATTGTTTTGCTTGATTCGTACAGATCAAGGTTTTAGTAAGAATTCAAAATTTCAGTCGGTTCCGTGCCATAGGGTCAGAGGAAACGCCTTTTGAAGTTCGACCCTATGCCTAAAATCCCCGAACCTAAGCTCGTGCAAACAGCTATTGCAATTAAATTAACATTCAACCACAATATCCGTAATTATCTGATATTAGCTATCTATAGATCACCTTCTTTTAATGAATCTCTCTTCACTAACGAACTTAATTAATTTTTTAAAACAACTACCAGAAATAACTTCAACTTTGCAATATTAACTGGTGATACCAATATAAACATTGATGAAAAGAACAAAGTGTATAAATAAATGAATGTTTGTCATGTGCAGGATATCAGTCATATAGTATAAACTCACCAACAAGAGAAAATCTGAATAATTCTCCGACTCTAGATCACATTTTTGTGATCTAGAGTCGTACATGGGTGGTGGGCTTGATGCTTTTATAAAACCTTTACAAACAACTCAAAACTATATTATCAAAGTTATGTATAATAGAAATAAAACATTTTCGACAGATGCTTTATACAAAGAATCTAAACTATTCAGTCTCCGCAAACTATTTATAATGCAAACTATGAAATATATCTATAAAAACATAAAAAAATTAGAAAAAAATTAAAACAGAATCAACATTAGATATAATAATGTATGCTATACCACTCTAATAAACACAAAACAAATGCAAACTCGCCGTAGTTTTATTGGACCTCGCACTTTTAACCTTTTACCAAAAAATATTCAAGTTGCAACTAAACTTCCGCATTACATAAAAGAGTTAAAAATATGGCTGAACCTTCTAGACGTAAAAACTCATATTATATCAGTTTACATATGTTTCTCACAAACTTTTCACTTATTATTACACTGAATACCTACCTACTATTTCACTGGACACTTATTAGGCTGGACACAGAAAAATAAAAAAGATAACGGTCACTACTGGAATTGTCCCAACCCAGAATCTCTGATCTTACCGGGATGAGCGCCCTACTAATTAGGCCACTGCCACCTCTTATCAAGCCGTCATATTTGTCAATTTCATATTTAAAATTTTGGAATAATTTTTTTTTTTTATCGTAGGCAACTACCTATTTCATTGGAAAGAATCGTTCTAAAACGGGTTTGTAATCAATCAAGATAGCGTCTCGGATAAATATATCCGATTTTATTTTAGTATGTAATTAAAATAATACAGACGAGATCAAATCTCTGTCTGAGACACCGTGCACGTACTTGTGATGTCGTTGGGCGCGAGTATACGAAGGTTAGGACTTTGAGGAAATAATTTCACTCTTTCAATATCATCTTTGGAGATGCTGTGTGGTGGGTCGTTATAAGAAAATGATGAAGGGGAAGTTCTGAGAAAGAAACTTGTATGATGGGCGGGTAGGAATCTGGGGTTCAATAAACCCACCCTTCCAACCGCGATGCAAGGCTACGGGACTAAAGGTCCTGCTGGAGAGGTCAAAAGGTCTCCCTCAACCAGTTTCAATTTGTCCGCCTTCGTGATCGAGAGGTAAGGCTCTCGAATAGCGATTCGGAGGTCGTGGAATCTAATCCAATTGCGCAAGCAAATTTTATTTTATTGAAATGTGCTCTTTCACAATTTAATAATTTATAATAATATAAGACATGTTTGCAGTACGTTCTAGAGTGGAAGATACTCTCAGTATCACCCTGATGTAAGACCATAATTTATGTAGGGATGTGTAGTGGTTAACTTGACCACATGAGCGAGACAGGAGATGCTGTAGTATAAAATGGTTTTTATTAGTAGTACTCGCTCTCTCATTAGCTCAAATAGTCAACACATATTTTGTGATAGTTTGTGCAATAAAGTTTATACTCGACCTCGCGCGTAAATCGAAGGGAACATAACTACCCTTTCAATACACCTTTTCCAACTAAAAACATAACAAATCAGAATTGTCAAGATTGAAGAAAAAATACACTACATAAAAATATACTGTTTTAAGGATAATAGTACCTATATTTTTCATGCTAGGGATGTCCCTGCGTTACGGTGAATTGTCTGTGAATTTTTTTCTTGCCTTGTGAATATTTAATAATACCTACGCCTTTTCCAGGACGAAGCCGATTTGTAAATCTAGTTCAGAGCATTGAAGTAATAAATTTAGATGAGACATGAAGTGAAAAAATAGGTTCCAATTTTTTGCCTCCAATTGACCTCCAACTATCGGAAAACCGAATCCGATTTATGCGCAACGCTTTTCGCATTCTATACATAGTGGAACACGTTTCGACAATATTTTAGTACGCAATAGCGCCTCTGATTGTATAGATCTATGAATCACAGATAAAAATGCACGGTGAAAAAGAATATAACTTAATTAGATATGAAAACAAATCACTTTTATGTCGCAGGGCAATCGAACAATCAGGCAGATCATGATGCGCCTGAGGCACATTATGATCTGCCGCATAATATACCAAACCACTCACGTCTGCCGCCATTTCACGATGTGGGTAGGCGCATCATGATCTGCCTAATTTTACGATACACCACTATTGAATTTGCGAGTATTGAAGAAGTAAAGAATATAACTTAATTATAAATTGTCGATAGGCCCAACAGAGTAATTGTTGACAATAAAATATAATCCTTTTAAAAATAAGTTGTTTGGCGTAACAATATTGGTTTTATCTCAAAAGCAACGATAAATAACATGGAAAATCTTCGTGCCAAATATTTATTCAAGACGCTTTCAGGCCCTTCAATATAAAGTCTACAAAAAAAGATAAATGACAGAGATTTATTCTTAGAAAACCTTTCCTCTCCGTACCCGTCCAATTCTAAAGAAACCCTTATTCATTGTCACCATAGCTACCTATAAGTGAAAATGAATGTAATCTCATGCTCTTATAGTCCTCTACTTACCACCCGACTTCGCCCGAGTTTCCATACAGCGAAGAGATAATTTCTTCTTTATTGAATTCTTTTACAATTCAATTTGGGAGGCGTGAACGGGTACCACCGCCCCGGTAACCATTTATTGGATTACCAACACCTCTGCTATAAGTCCCCCAAGTGGTTCGCTACGTATGGTATATGTGGTGCGGTTTGTCCGGATCTTACCGGCAGATGCGTCTGTCCACCAACTGCATGGTAGGCCGGATCCGGAGAGACTGGTTGAGGGAGACCTTTTTACCGAACTCTTCTTTTGAGACCTCTTCAGCAGGACACTTTCGGAACATCGCCTTGCACCGTAGAGAGAGGAATTGATCCGTCATCCCTGTACTCACTGACCCCCAGATTCCTACCCACCCCTCATACCTTTTTCCGTTCCAGAACTTTCTCCCCCTCCTTTCCCTAAAAATACCCTCCACACGGCATCCCCAAAGATGACATAGGCCTTGTGGAAATAATTTTCCTCAGGGCATCCTGTGTGGAGCTAATGTAAAAAAAAACTTTAAAAAAAATAATATGGAACGAACTGTGACATTTGCTGTATTTTTAAAGTCAGTTTGTTATTTCACAGCTCTGTAGCTAATGATGCGTTTTTTATTAGAAATTCCGGACTGAAAAACGTTTTAAATTTTTTAAATTAATTTTATTAATAGGGGGAGCTTATCATTCAAGGGTTGTCAACGTGTTGTCGGTTCTGTCAAACGTCGCTTACAGAGTTGAAAAAAAAATTTAAACTTATTGAAAAATCTAATTAAACAGGTCGTATAGAAATACAATGGCATCTTTTCATACATATTTAAAAAGTTAAATAGATTTTTCCTCTGTCGTGACGGAAATGAAACTGTGTACTG
Source organism: Limnephilus rhombicus (assembly GCA_929108145.2). NCBI lineage: Eukaryota > Metazoa > Arthropoda > Insecta > Trichoptera > Limnephilidae > Limnephilus > Limnephilus rhombicus. The sequence goes on along the minus strand of OV815280.1, from coordinate 50,114,965 downwards.
AAAATATTTGCTTAAACCTAGAAATTCCTGACAAAAGCTGTGCAAATTTCATGAAGCCAGAGCTCACCGTTTGTGAGATTTATGTGAGACACCCACAACAAACTTTTTGTTTTCTTAGATATGATATTTATTTGATGAAAAAATCCCATTTGCCGAAATAATAATATCCAAATAAACCTACTCATATCTTTAATAGTAGACAATTTTTAAGGAAATACCTAAAAATTGTTGCGCTGTAATTAAGGGTTGAGAATAGTAGGGATAATACTGTATGTACTATGGTTTCACCACGAACTTTTCGGTTAAACCGAGCGCCAAAATACTGCTTTAGTGCAGAATTATGCCCGTGGTGAAATAAAACATGAAACTTCATCTCAGGAGTGAGCATATGTATGTGATCTCCAGCGTGTTAGGGAATTAAATAACAACAAGTATCTCATTTCCAATTTAAATGTAAAAGAACGTATATATCATTTCAATAGTGTCAGGTACAATAAACGAAAACAGAATCTACTCACCCTCAGGGACCGATTGAGGTTATACTAACTAGCTAAATTCACAATATTCCTAACCGAACCGCGTCTCGTAGACAGGATGATTGGCTGGACCTCCAGCCGATCCTCAAATCGGCCAGTTCGCAACAGGATAATCGGCAGGACCTCCAGCCGATCCTCATCTCAACAGATCGCAACAGGATAATCGGCCAGTTCGCAACAGGATGACCAGCAAGACCTCCCGACACCTTCGCAGCAAAGCAGGGCTCCAAGGGAAGTGGAACTCCAAGGGGGCGATGTTACGGGGTTTACACAGCAAGCAAGCGGGACCGTTAGTATTACCGTACGTGTAATTTTTTAATACAAGCCGGTGAGCGGAATTATTTTTCTCCACGTGATTAATGAGGCATTCTTATTGTCGGCACCCGACAAGTACATTCCGGCGCGTCTCATGCAGCGTAAATACTATTACCGATCGCCTCGATAATTTTCGGTAAACTTCTCGAATAATACGAACTACCGCGGAGACCAATCTCGCGACATTATTGATTGAAATCTTTGGTGCACTTTCGCATCACGTATCAAAGATCGTTCCACATTAATTTCACGCGCCAATCGACTGAATTTTAAAAACTTCGTCCCTTATAATAAATTAATACTACACGACTGTCACAGCCATGATCTCGCCCAAAAGATCATGCCGGCGAGAGTGGATTCCATTCCCGGACCCGGAAAAGAAAAAAAGCTCCCCCTTCCATAACGACTTGTGTTGGCAGTCCTCCTGTTGTAACTATCAACAATTAATTAACTCAATAGTTCGTGCCGCAAGGTTCGACGTTATAAAGCAGTGTTCATATTTTAAAATGAGAAAAGGTAATGATTTCAGCACTGCTTCATAACAAAATGATAAAAAACCTATTTGCCTAAATTATGAAAACTCGGCACAGACGTGGCTTTAGTAGATGACATATTTTTAAGGAAATGCCTTATAATAATTTAATAACCCATTTGCCTAAATAATAATAAAACAAAAATAAATATTCATCCTAGGCTTGCAGAAAAGTTCATAGATGTCGCATATTAAAAAATAAAAAAAATTATCCAAGACTAGGCAGCATTTAGTTCGGGTTTGTTTTTTGCAATATGTTTTTTGTAGCCAATAAAAATATTCGGTAAGTAAATGCAGAAAATGTTGGTATTTCTTAGTCGAAGTATGATACAGTTAAATATGACCGAATCGGATCGGAATAGGGACACATTAGCTGAGTTGGTAGAGTTGCACACAGGCAAGGTGAAGGTCCCGGGTTCGAGTCCCAAATGTGCCCGTATCTTTTTTTCCTGATTTTTCTGTTTTCAGATTTTTGATTGCGTTTCGCTAATATTGTCCTCATTTTTATTATAATTTGATGTTTCACTTAAAAATTAAAATAAATAACACGTAAATCGTTAATACCTATTTGTATTTTTTGTAAGTGATAAATTTGAAGGAAATACCTAAATCAGTAATAAAGATGTCACAAATAAGATATAATTCTACATTAACAATTTAACTGTCTCAAAAATCTAAATGATGTATAAGTTCCATTACCTGGCGCTATCCGGGATTTACGCAGAGTTTTTGACAGTGACCTTCCTTTTGTTTTGAAAGGCAGGTGTGCAAAATTTCATCAACCTCGGAATAAAACTGTAAATATGCATAAAAATCAAGCCCGGTTTACTTCACAGACACTCTCCTTTGTATAAATAGATAAAAGATAGATTAGATCAGACGGAGAAAATCTGAAAGGCGGTAGCCCCAAACCATTAGTTATAAGGTGTAATGGTAGGAGCAAGAATGTCCAGCAATTTCTCCATAGTAAAGTAATAATAATAATACAGCATCGTCAAGATTAATTAAATTCCCGTGTTCGCCCATTCCCCGGGCGGTGACAAGAAAAGGTCGAGACAGCTTCTTCAGCCTTGGGATAAATTTTAGAATTATTTAACGACGACAATGAAGTTGATATTTTCTGGGCACATCCCACGCAAAATACATAACTTCCCCCTTATCTTTATGAACTCCTGGTGATTTTGGTTCTAAGAAGAATGAATAATATTGGATAAAATGTACGTTTCACAATCTTATCGAGTATTGAATAAGGTCAAAGGGGAAAGATGGGAACATAAAAGTTAACCCCTTGTCCCATCCCTACAAATAAGTTAATGTCGAGTAGGTGTCGATCCTTGTTAGAAGTTTTATTTCTACTCTAGGTTTTGATGTGTTGGAGTATTTTTATTTATTTATTGGCTCGCCATCAGAATGCATAACGTTATTATAGGCCACTTGCATGGATTTCATAATGACTTGGAAAAAATCATTTGGATAAATTTTTCTACTAAGATAAGAAAATGTTACTAAAATTTTATAGAAATTTATAGTTTTTTTTTGTTTTTGTTTGTTTTTTTTTTTTTAAATAAATAAACCCGTTTTTTTGGGCTCGTGACCTCACTGCGTGAAAATGTTCCGTCTCCGAAATATTCAATTAATTTTGTAATTTTTTTTTATACGGCAACACTTTGATTTCCGGTGAATTTTTTGATTTGACCCATAAAATTTACTAGATTTATTGTTTGATACCTTGTGAACTTATGTTTGATTCTACCTTTGGACAGATGGTATAACGTGAACATCGCACATATGCTTTCCGCAGCGGCTAACTTAGGAGCATAGGATTTTAACTAAATTAATAAAAAAGGGCAATTTTCAAAAATAATTTTATGCCTATAGTAACATTAAATCAGTAAAAAAGGAAGTAGCAGATAGATTGCAATTGGAGAATAATTTAGAACAAATGAATACGAGTAGTAATGTTATATCAGATGCATTGAATGAAGATAGTTTAGTTAATATTCTAGTAGAAGAATCTAATGATATTACAGTAGATTCAAAAAAATTAAATGTTATTTACAGTCTTAGGGAAATCAACATTACAAATTTTAACTTACTAGATGATAATGTAATAGAATTAGCTAACTTGGTTCATAATAATATAAATAAATAAATAGATATAGAGCCCACAGTTAGACCAAAATTACATACGTCAAAGAAATTATCTAAATTAATTTCTGAATTAAATAATACAATTTTACCAAGTTTTTTAGATCTTCATACAAAAGTGTATGCTAGTGCTATCACTATATGTAATAAGTTAGGAGTTAAATTAACGTCCTCTGATGATAGATCGTATAGTTATAGTGAACCAGAATGGTAGATTAGATTAAAAAATGATGTAGTATTTTTAAGAAGTAACATAACTAGAGTAATTGAATATAAAAATAGAAATAGAAGTAGGAATATTTTGAGACATGTAGATGAAATTGGGAGAAAATTTAGTTATAGCATTGGTAGTAATAAGAATGAAAATATAATCAATGATTTATTATTAAAATTGAAATTAAAACACTTTTTAACTTATTTCCACTTATTTATTTCACCAGTACCGGTTTCATCCTATTATGGACATCATTCAATTAAGAATTGCCAGCCTGAAGATGTCCATAATAGGATGAAACCGGTACTGGTGAAATAAATAAGTGGAAATAAGTTAAAAAGTGTTTTATTTTCAATTTTAATACAAGATAATTCCACCACGTATAACAGAACAATAAATAAACTCATAATGATTTATTAGATTTATTAAAAAAAAATAAGGTGTAAAAGCTAGTAGATTAAAAAGATATAATTATACGTATAATAAAAAAACAATAATAGATTATTTCAGAAAAATAAGAAAATATATTATTCCAAACTTGACGATAAACAAAATATTATTTCGAATAATAATATTCCGTTGCCATCTGAATCAGATATGCGCGATTTTTGGACAAAAATTTGGAGTAAAGATATAAAACATAATGAGGCAGGTACCTTGATAGAAAATGAAGAACTCAATTGTTCAGACATTGAACAAATGAGTTTTTCTGATATATCGGTTGAATTGTTAGCCAAAACTATAAAAAATACTCATAATTGGAAAGCCACGGGTTGCGATTGGATACATAATTTTTGGTACAAACGTCTAACTACTTTACATCCTCTTTTTGCAAAAAATCTTTCAAAACTTGTCAGACAACCTCAAAATTTTCCTAATTTTCTAACTAAGGGCATTACTTATATGTTGCCTAAAAGCGAAAATATTAATAATCCCCCTCAGTATAGACCCATTACATGTTTACCGACAATATACAAAATTTTAACCTCTTGTTTGACAGATTTAATATATACTCATTTGGATGAAAAAAATATTTTATCTGAACAACAAAAAGGTTGTCGCAGAAAACATATGGGATGTAAAGAACAATTAGTTATTGATTCTGTAATTTTAAAACAAATTCAAAATCAAAAGCGTAATTTACATACTTGCTATATAGATTATCAAAAGGCTTTTGATAGTGTCCCGCACTCGTGGCTAATCAAAATATCAAAAAATATATAAAATTAACCCAATAATTAGCTTTTTGAAAAATATCATGTCATTCTGGAATACAGATTTACTAGTTAATTTAAAAGGTAAGAAAATAGTAGTACCGGGCATTTCAATAAAAAGAGAGATTTTTCAAGGAGACTCATTGAGTCCTCTTTGGTTTTGCTTAGCATTGAACCCTCTATCTAAAATTTTAATTAAAAGCAAGTTTGGAATAAAAATTAAGGGTAATACAAGAGAGAGAGTAGTATAGTTTCACATTTATTATTTATGGATGATATAAAATAATTTTCAAATTCTGAATCAAATTTAGAGATATTTAAAGGTTAAAATTAAGGTAGTTAAAATTTTTTCATATGATATTAAAATGACTTTTGGTTTAGATAGTAGATATGTAGAACGATCCATATAAAGGCAAAATTGTAGATGGAGACGAGGGTAAATTTAGAAATTTCAAAGTTAAAAGTATGAAAGGGGATGAGGTCTATAAATATTTAGGATACCAGCAATCAAATAAATTAGATCATACTAGTATTAAAAATGATATTAGGATTACATTTCAAACTAGGATCAGAAAAAATTTAAAATGCAATCTATCTGCTAAAATTTAGTAAAAGTAATAAATACTTGGGCAATACCCCTATTAACGTACTCATTTGGCATAATTAAATGGTCCAATACAGATTTAGATAGTTTAGAACGATTAATTAGAAATACGTTAACAAAGTTTAATTGCCATCATCCAAATTCAGGTATAGAACGAATTAATTTACCTAGAAATTTAGGAGGTAGAGGTGTAGTCAAAATAACATCTTTAAAACACAATCGGGTAGAAATTCTTAGATTTTTTTTCCATAGGTAAGCTAAAAGCTCAGAAATGCACAAAATAATTTGCAAGGCAGATAGAAACATCACACTTATAAATTTATATGACGAGAATGCAAAATTCTTATAAATACTAACTAGGAATTATTAGATTCCTGGTCAAATAAAATTATTCATGCAAAACACTTCAATTATCTCAACCAAACGTATGTTGACAAACTTTCGTCAAACAAATGGTTGAATGTTGGAGAGTTGAGCGCAGAAATAGAAGGATTTATGCTTGCCATTCAAGATAGAGTCATTATTACTAAAAATTATAGGAAGCATATAATCAAAGATATAAATCAAATTGATGATTTATGTAGAAAATGTTTGGCTTTTCCGGAAACTATAGAACATATTATATCGGGATGTTCTATATTAGCGCCGTCCGAGTATACATTTAGGCACAATCAGGTTTTAAAAATAATCCACCAAAGTTTGGTAATTAAAGATAACTTGATTGACTGCCGTAATATAGCACCGTATTATGAATATGAACCAAATTCATTTTTAGTAAATGAATATTACGATAAAACTATACTAACATATAGAACAATTAGTCATAATAGACCTGAAATAGTTTTACATGACAAATTTAAAAAAAAATAACTTATATCATTGATGTAGCTATTCCAAATTCCTGTAATATTCAAATATCTGTTTTTGAAAAAATAATAAAATATGCAGATTTAGGAAATGAGATTAAAAGAATTTTGCATTCTCAGACTATAAAAATACCATTTGTCATTTCGGCTACTGGCATTATACCTAGGTCTCTAATACAAAATTTAGGCATATTAGATTTGTCAAAGAATTTATATATAAAAATGCAAAAATCAGTCATTTTAAATACATGTAGGATTACAAAAGATTTTTTAAATATTTAGATGTTTATAGGTCAAATTAGGAATTCCACAGAGCCGAACCTTCTGATATGAAAATATCTGGAGTCGGTGAATTATTTTCCCATTTGGTCTCTGGTAGGTTGACATGTTGTTCTTGTATTGTTTTGTATTTATAATACTTATATAGTGCAATTGCATAGCATGGATTAACTAGATGATCATTTGGGGAAGTGTGTGAAAGGGTTTAGTTTTTCCTGTGGGGAAAATTTAACTCGGACATTTAAATCTGGTTTTTATTATAATTTCCAAGTACAAGTTTGTTACATTGGATTTTGTCATATGTAGACGTTGAACATTATAATGATTATTATACATTATAAGATGGATCAAGGAAACAAGATATTTATGATATGTAATATTTTTGGTATGCCTCGTTATTCTCCTGTGACTTTAATGTGGAAAACGTCGGTTTTTTTTATTAAATAATTTTCAGCTACGTAATTATTTTTTTTGCACCCATAAAATTATGTCCCGTCTTTCCGGTATATAAAAAATGGTCTGATTTTTCAGATTGAAAGTTTCAAAAAATCGCCAGGGTTTCAAAATACGATAAAAAAATACGGAATGTCTTAGAATATTTAACTAAACGGGATTTTTTTTAAAGTGATGCAATTGGCCTATTAATTTACATTTTCAAAACGGTTATAGCGATGATGCTGTGTGGAGGGTCTTTTTAAGGAAAGGATAGCGCCCCTGATGTGATTTTTCACAAAACGGTGCCATACAAATCATCAAAATATTCTTATTATTAAAGGAAGGGGGCGTTCTGGGAAGGAAAAAGGTATGAGGGGTGGGTAGGAATCTAGAGGTCAGTGTGTCCTGGAGTAACATTCCGGAGGAATACATCCTTCCCGCTGCGGTGCGGTGAATCCGGGCACCTCTACCAAGTCAAAAAACGTAGCTAACCACTGGGTGTGACCTATGGCAGAGGTGTTAAAATAAATGCTCCATAAATAGCATGCGAACAACGTTGCAAACGAAAACAATTTCATCTCTTTCGGGTCTCTCCCGATCTGGCCCGCCACGCAGCTGGTGGGAAACTTGAACACACCTCACCCGATGAACCCGGACACCCTTGTTAAGTCAAAAAAAGTAGCGAACCACTTTGGGTAATCAACGTAATGTATTTCATAATTTGTTTTTTTTTAAAGAAAGACAATCATTCCCGTTTTACGAATAACCCGACAATATTTGAAAACCTCCTACTACCACCACAGTAAGCGGAAAATGTTGCTCGTGTCGTGGTGGAGGACTTAGCCAGCCGAGGAATCGAACATGCGACGCCCGGATGGGACCCAAACGCGATGCCAATTCAGCCATTGACCGGTCGAGTTGTTGTTTTGATAATACTTCTTCAATGTACCTGAAGGTACCTACCTACTTTTACTTTAAAGAAATTACAAAAATAAAAAAGATCTTAGAACTACTAACAATAGCAAGTAAATCATTTTATTCTAGTTTTTGTAACTGCTTCTACACAAGAGCCGAAAGTGATCCGACACACCACAAACGCAGGTTTCGACAAATTTTTGACCGAAACCGAAACGCGACCGAACCTCGTTTTTTGGCCGAAACCCAATCTTCGGTCGATTAGGTAGACTATTAATTCTTTCCCAATTCAATATCACCACTCTGCATTCAGCGTAGCAGTGTTCATTTTTGAACAGCCAGATGCTTTACAACGTTTTTCCACCCATCTCCTTCCAACACCTTCAGCCTTACAACATATTCCAATTCAGGAAGCCCAATTTTATTATTTGTACTAGCTGACCCAGCCACGCGTTTCTGTGGCTAATAAAACACTTTGTAAAATCCAACCTTTGTAACCACCGCCGTCTTTGAGTTTATCGCGAAGAGACAGACAGATGCCGCAGAGGACTTTAATTTATAATACGTAGAGATGGTGTGAAAGATTATAATAATGTGAATGAAATGCTTGGGGTAACTAACGTATTTAAGTTAATAAGGATTAATACTGTATCCGTCTAAATAATTTTTCGATTACCGCAACGTACGTGACCATTTTTTAAAAAGATAGAAAGGGTATAGTAAGCTATCCGTAAAAGATAGATATATGCCTTCGCGGACTTTTTTGTGGATCTATAAGAGGAATATCCCACCATGAATTGTTTTGTTATATCCCAAAAGGATTAGGACCGTTTTCGATGAAAGCTACCAGGCGGCTTGACTTTTTCCGACACTTCTAACAATTATCGTTATGTTTCAACCAATTTACACAAATCCTTGACAAATTATATACCTAAACCTTCCTCATGAAACACTCTATCTATTGGTGAAAACCTCATGAAAATCCGTTCAGTAGTTTTTGAGTTTATCGCGAACAGACAGACAGACAGACGGCGCGGGGGACTTTAATTTATAATATGTAGAGAAGATAGAGGTATGTAGAGATTTGTGTTTAATTCGTAGAACTATATTTTTTATTTTTAAATCTAATTAAAATTAAATTTGATAATGTTATTATCAAGTTCTGCAAGTATTTTTGTTACAGCTGTTTCGGTTTACAAGAGCATTTTCAAACTGTGGTTGAACCACATTAAGACGACATATTTATGTGGAATTTAGACATTTCCGACATATCAATGTTGGAAGTGTCTAAATTGATTTATTACCGGTTAAACCAATTTGTTGAGAAATTAAGTAGAGACAGTACACACTCCATTGTATGGGAGATCTGTTTTCCCCCACCAAGTGTTAAAAGGTTTCCTTATTTGTTTAATAATGACTTTACTGCTATGACTCGTTTAAGTATAATTGTTCAAGCAAATTTAATCTAGGACTCTCATTTTCTATTCGGTTTAGGGGGCTTGTTGTTTTTAAGTGGAACGTGATTATTCACTAAGAAATATTGTACGAATTTTGAAGAAGTGTTTTTATTATTATAACACCTTTAATGCTCTTTGAACTACTTGCAGAGCTTGATAAACTGCCTAGAATTACTTTCACGACTACAACTTTCTTACATATACGAGTATAACTGGTGCAAATTTAATTCCACAGAAAGCCTCCGCGGCCGGGGGGTAAGGCTCTCGACTAGCGATCCAGGTTCAAACCCCGACGTGTGCAAGTAAATTTTATTTGTCGGATTTTCGCAATTTGATAATTTAATCATTTATAAATAACATAGGGTATATTTGTGGCAAGTTCCAGAGTGGAGCGTACTCTCAGTATCGCACTAGTGTGACACGATATTCTGAATGGAAACATTTATTTATTTATTTATTTAATACATGAATTATCAACAGTACATATAGTTTTTTGTGATATTTCACCCTCCATGCTAGGGATGACCCTGTGTCATTGCTTTTTATTATTTTTTATTTGAATACCTCACAACAGTACCAGCTGCTCCCGTCTGGAGCCAGTGAGTCTATTACATCCCCAATTGGGGTATGTTGTGAGGCTGAAGATAGTGGGGAAGGGAAGGAGATGGGGAAGAGGAAGTACCTGGCTATTCAGATCTGGTCACCAAACACGGCTAAAGCCATTCTGAATGGTGATGGTCTTACACCAGGGCGATACTAAGAGTATCTCCCACTCTGGAACGTGGCGCAAATATACTATATATATTATTTTTATTGAATTAATCGTGAAATAGCACAAAATAATCAAATAAAATCTATTTGCCCACGCCGGGATTCGATTCCGCGACCTTCGGATTGCGGGTCAAAAGCATTACCGCTAGACTTTGCCGGCCGTCAAACTTGAAACGGCTTTAGCAGTTTTTGGTGACTGCATCTGAATAGCTAGCTACTTCCCCACTTTCCTCTTCCCCACATCCTTCCCCTTGCCACTGCCTTCAGTCTCGCAACATACTACAAAAGGGGATGCCATAGTCTCATTGGCTCTAGTCAGTTGGGAATCCTATGCGGTATTCACATAAAAAAGGATCACCTTTAGATAGTTTTCAGCGCTTAAAACATAAAGAAAAGAATCATTCTATAATTTACTAATAATAATTTACATTGATGGGAATAACATAATATAACAGAACATAACAGAAATCTCTAATAAGGCCTTAAAAATGTTGGGATTTATAACTAGGCTAATTAGAAATTTTAACAACATAACGTGTATTAAACTGTTATATTTTGCATATGTTAGAAGTCAACTTGAATACAATTCTCCCGGCTGGAACCCATATTACAACATACATGTACAAGCTGTTGAAAGAATACAAAACAGATTCTTTCGTTTTCTTAATTTTAAAATGGGTATTCCAGCAATTATGTTGAACTACAATATTATTTTGAATGATATGAATATGCTCAAATTGTCAGACAGAAGAACTTTCACTGACTTGGTATTTCTGTGTAAAATTCTAAATGATTTAGTTGAAAGTCCGGTATTGCTCGAATTGATAAGCTTCCGGATTCCACTACGTAATACTATAAGTCAGGATTTATTTCAGTGCAGTAATTCTGGAACTAACTACCACATGTATTCCTCTTTGCCCAGAATACTAATGGAGGGAAACAATTATACCAAGTCAGTGGACATCTTCAATTTATCTTTAAACAAATATAAAATATTGTTACGAAGGCAGTTCAGTTATGTACAATAAATAATGTATATTTCGGTTCCATGACAGTTGGTCCGGCGACATTTGATCCGGCCGACATTTGATCCGGCCGACACTTGATCCGGCGGACAGTTGATCCGGCGGACATTTGATCCGGCGACAATTGATCCGGCGACAATTGATCCGGCCTGATCCTTTAGAAGATTTTTTCTTCAAGTAAGTATGTAAAGAGGATATACGGCCGTACAACCAAAGTCGATGTACTTATATCTGAAGGCATCTTGAGTGAAAATCCGCTGTAAAAATATTTTTACTAACAATAATTTTGACTCTCCGAAGAAGCATGCGGCAATACAAAATACGACATACTTATACGTGCGGTCACATTTTAACCCCCCCCCCGCTGATTAAAAAATCTTAAGTAAAGCTTATTTTTCCCAAGCCGACGGCATTTTTTAAATTTTACAATAGCTCCACGCATGAGGCCCTGAGGGAAAAAATCACTCAGGGCCTGTGTCATCTTTGGGGACGCTGTGTGGAGGGCCTTTTTAATAAAAGGAAGGAGAGGAAGTTCTGAGAAAGAAAAATTTATTAGGGGTGGGTAGGAATCTTAGGCTCAATGTGTCCAGGAGTAAGAGACGTATGAATCCACCTCCCCCACTCCGGTGCAAGGTGATGGATCAAGAGAGTCCGGCTGGAGAGATCTAGATTATGTCTGCCTCAAGCAATCTCTCCCGATCCGGACCGCCACGCAGTAGATGAGAAAAAGCATTCGCCACCAAGACCTGGACAAACATCACTCCAAGAACCCGGGCAACCCTTATAATTCACCAAACGTAGCGAACCACTTAGTTCGCTACGTTTGGTAAATGGTTCCCGTGGCGACGGTAAACATATCCGCCTCCTAAATCTTAAGTAGATGTTGCACATATAAGAATGTCGTATTTTGCTATTCGTCAGTATTCATTCAGAATTGAAACTTTACTTGAAATAGCTCTAGGCGTGTTTGGTGACTAAATCTGAATAGCCAGGAAAATTTTTCACATATCCTTCTCCTCCCCACTATCTTCAGCCTCACAACATATCAAAATTAGGAATGCCATAGTCTCACTGGCTCCAGACGGTTTGGAGCAGTTGGGACTCTTGTGTTTTGATAAAAGTTCTAAAAAATAAAAATACAAATAAATTTATATCATATGATTTATGTAATTTGATCGCTGGTGTACAGTGTATGTAGGTTTAATCGGATTACTTGAAATGACGTAACTAGATCTGAATAGCCAGGTACGTTTTCCCCATCTCCTTGTGAAAAACGTACCTGGCTAAATGTGACTGCACGTATAAGTATGTCGTATTTTGTATTGCCGCATGCTTCATCGGAGAGTCAAAATTGTTGTTAGTAAAAATATTTTTACAGCGGATTTTCACTCAAGATGCCTTCAGATATAAGTACATCGACTTTGGTTGTACGGCCGTATATCCTCTTTACATACTTACTTGAAGAAAAAATCCTCTAAAGGATCAGGCCGGATCAATTATCGCCGGATCAAATGTCCGCCGGATCAAGTGTCCACCGGATCAAGTGTCGGCCGGATCAAATGTCGGCCGGATCAAATGTCGCCGGACCAACTGTCGCCGGACCAAATGTCACCGGATCAAATGTCGGGTCACCGTATATTTCTTACTATTCATTCAAGCCCCGAAAAAGGGCGTTAATAAATAAATAACCTTCAAAAATTATAAAAAGAGAGTTTTTCTGATAAAAAATTGAATAAGATTGCGGTTGTAGTAAGGTACTTTTGTTTTTCATGTTAGCATTTTCCCAATAGAATCAACATTTTTATACTCGTAAGGCACTCGTGAATGTAGCCATTAGACATTAGACAAAGTGGGGAAATTGCCATACTGTCACGTGAATCGATAAACATGTATACTTATACATGCAAAGGAAATACCTACGTAAAATGTCACGCCTTTATTTATTGTGAGATACAATCTACCACTGTGTGACTCATCCCCTATACCTATACCGTACACAAGTTGCTCGAATAAATAAAACTATCGTTATTTTAATTTATCGTCGTACGACGTACGTGCGATTTTACTGTTGTTGACTTTATGTTTTGTACGTTAAAATCAATGTAGAAAAAAAAAATTTTGACGTGGGAAAATCAATGGTTTGTTGAATTTACTGGAAACGGTGTGTTTAAATTTGGATTGTCTTCTACATACCCGATAATCAAAAGAAATCTTGAATGTTTGTCAATCAGTTGAATTCATAATTTTTTTGTTACAGTAAAACTTTGCAGTCGGTGGCGACACTAAATACAAAATGTAGGCCCCGCAACCGCGCACAAAAAGAAGAAGATGTAGACATATGCAATTACGAATGTTAGAAGAGTGCGCTAATATTTAAAGCGACAAAATTGATGCGAAAATTGTGAAAATATTTAATAAAACACGACTTGTTTAAAATTGAGCAAAAATCTCGCGGGGTTGTCTTAAACAGCATTTAAAGAAACACTATGAATTTTTTCATACATATAACTTGTAAAATAACTGAAATAAACGTGTTAATAATATTTTTTGGAGCATACTTTGCCATTTTTTTCTATCGAGGGAATTTATATAATTCGTGTTTCGGCACGACGAATGTCTGGATATTATCTTCAAAAATAACATATATTTTTTTAAGAGCTTAAAAACTTCAAATGTTTGAGGGAGGTTTGCAAGAAATTGGTAGAAATTTGGGTAGCGGATCTTCCTATTTCTTATCTCCTCCCCTCCCCGCCATCTGTAGCCTCACCCCAATTGGGGATGCCATAGTTCCATTGACTGGTCGGTAGCAGTTGGAACCCTTGTGCGGTATTCATATAAAAAAAGAAAATAAAAATGTGATGCCGAATCTCTTTCATCTACAAAAAAATGAAGAAGACCTGATCGGAAATCAACTTCTGGATGCAAATATTTTAATATATGTTCGGTGTTAATTTTGCGAGTTTTCTTTGTATTGCTTTCATACAAACGAGATATTGTGTACGGTAATATCCTAAACCGTGGTTCCTCACAAGCTGCAACTAGTTTTATAAGTATCAGTAGAGAACTCCAGTCCAATTTTTTTTTTTTTTTTAATGAATAATGACCTTCTAACTGAAATAACTGCATTTTTTTTAGAGTTAGAGTTAGTTTTAATAGTTAAAATAATTGTCAAAGTTTTAATTTTTCAAGAACACCCCGAAAACCACCGTATGTATGGTGAATCGTGAGACGTCATCACTCCAGAAAAATTTCTATAGGATCGGGAAATCAGCTGATCGACTGCCGCCATTTTGAATTCCTTTATTCGAAATATTCTCCCAAGAAGAAGCATTACTATTTTTTTTGTGCAGTAGTTTTTGAATATTTTTTAATAGAGTTAAACTTATAAGAGATACCTTTATTTTTGAAACATTATTTAGGCCTAAATAATGTTTCAATAAACACAACAACTAAATCTCTATAAACAATATGTAAATAAACGAATAAATTAGTACGATGGCTTGTGTCGTATCATACATTCCCACCCAATGACTTTACGGTGACGTCATCACTAAAATTTCAATAATGCCAACTTGACGGCGTGTTTTTAGGACCCGATTAAAAATGGACTTAATAATTTTTTAAAAACCCTACGTTTAATATTATTAAATAAAACTTATATATTCAGAATCAGCGTTTATTGGTATATATGAACATATTTTTTTAAAGCCATAATATTTTTCACTTGAGTTCCTTATTATACGGAACGGTTTCATGACAGTTGATCCCCCGACAGTTAATCTCCGACATTACGCTTACTTCAGCCTTGCATTCTTTGCGGATCTCCACATTTCTCACACGATCATACATGGTTTTAACATACATACGCCTCGCAGATCTCATTTCTACAGCATTCAGTCTACTTTCGTCCTTCCTACACCAGTTTAATGGCTCAATGCCATATCAGGGTAGGTAATAGCACTTCATTGTGGACTGCTAGCTTCGTTTCTTTGGACAGTTTTTGTTAGCGCCAACGCCATTCAGTCCTCCATTAATGGACTTAGGGAACGTACCCATACTACGTGACCAATTTTTTGCAATTTTTAACCCCCCCCCCGGTGACCAAAAACCTAAGCAACCCGCCGCTCATTTGTAAGGAGCGTGACATTTTGAAGACCCCCCCCCCCCTAAACGTGTCACGTAGTATGGGTACGTTCCCTTACCTGTATTTAACTTATTTTTCAATGTCTCAATCAGCCTTCCCACGACTATATTGCACACTGTTTTCGTACTCTCTCTTTCAAACATCGTGATTCTAGACTTAAGAAATTATAATTTTATAATATTTATGATTTCGGGGGCAAACTATCGCATTCACAATGTCGGTTTATTTTCCGTCCTTATATTATCAAAACACCCCATCCATACACAATAGAACTCTTACCCTGCTCACTGTGAATCTACGTATCGTTAAATAAAGATATTATCATCCAGCAGTAAATTATCACTTTGTTTTTACGAAACAATGTAAGAAATATTTTTTTGCGTTATTTATGGTTTCAAATATTATTATCCAAGATGATTTATTTCTTTCATAATCTAGGAAGGAAAGTGTTTTCTTTCCGGTATCGTCGCAAATAGGAAATTCTGCAGTAATTATTATCATCGCTTCGTGGAACGTTTGAAAGTACGGACGATGTGGTTCGGAACACATAAAAACTTTAGTGCTTTTCCGATGGAAAACGTCTTCCGACAAAATTAAATAAATTACGAGCGTAATTTCAAAAGTTTATTTCACAACAGTAAACCAGACGCGGGAATCTAGCAATTCCAAAAAGCTCCGTCACACGGGGCGATTTTGTCGCTGCTGATTGAATAGTGGCGAAAAAATCGCGACGGCGCGACTTAATTAGAACATGCTTAACTCTATTGACTTTGCATTCTGAATTTTTACCGACACATAACACACTTCTTTTTTGGTTCTGTTATTTGAGTCAAGTACGCCTCATACGTCATACATGACTGGTAATGTTATATTATCGTGAAATTAAGCTTATGGGTCCAAGTGGTTAACATGCTGGTATGAAAAATTCACAGTGTTTCTACATATAAATGCTGCTTAACTCAGATTTTATTTATTTATTTATACTGCGTTTTTACAGGTTGTTCACACACATGTGAGAACAACCCAGTTATAAAAACTCAGTTAATTATACAAATAAGATAAAGTAAAAATTTATATACAATCAATACAATATACACAATTTAATAAAATAATAATTTTGGAACAGATAAAATAAAAATTAGATAAAAAAAAACAGTTACATATAGAATTTAACAAAAAAATCAAAGTATCCGCTTCATACGAACAAATATTTTTAATTTAAAAAAATCAAAGTTTACTCAAATAACAATTAAAGAGAGGCAAGATAAGAGACATAATTAGAGACAAACATGATACACATAATAATTTATCACATATTTTTCAGCAATCGGAGAGCATTTTTTTGAATCCATATAAATTATCGACAAAAATATCTACTTCAGCACACTCTATCTTATTATACAGACGACACATTTGGGTCAGAGGGCTAAAATAGGCGATATTGTTTTTTAATGTATTCAGGTGAAACATATTATGGCGTCTTAAGCAATGGGAATTGGGAACATTTATATCAATGTTGCTAAGACACAATGAAGTATCAAGATGGCCGTGAATTATTTTATGTAAACATATTAGATCAGTCAATTGCCTTCTGATTTTAAGTTTATTAATTTTGAAGTATTCAAGTCGCATGTCGTACGATCTAAGATGTTCATGTAATTGACATTTAAAAGATAACAGTCTTAGCATTTTTTTTAACTGATTCTACAATGTTTTCATACTTGCAGTAATGTGGATTCCAAATAGTGCTTCCATATTCAAGTTTACTTCTAATTAAGGCATTGTAAAGGGTTAGAATTGATAGAGGATTTTTGAAAGGTTTACATATTCTATGAATAAATCCCATCATTTTAAATGATTTGCACTTAATGTCGTTAATGTGTACATCAAATATGAATTTCGAATCAAGAGTGATTCCTAGATCTCTTATGGAAAACACTTTTTTAAGAATAGTATTATTTATAACATAAGAAAAATCCTTTATAATTCTGTTACGAGTGAAGTTTAAAGTGAAAAATTTTTCAACATTTAAGTGCATATCATTGACAGTACACCAGTTATTGAGTGTGTCAAGGTCATTTTGAAGCAGTTGATGATCAGAAACAGATTTAATTTTACGAAAAATTTTAAGATCATCGGTGAAAAAAGCATAATCACAGTTTAATTTTGAACCAAGGTCATTTATGAATATTAGAAAAAGAAGATGTTGCTCTATTTCAAATAAGTCATGTTTTGTTACATATTTTCACATGAGTCGCTTTCGTCTATAATTATAACTTTTTTTATAAATGCATAATAAGTGCGCTCTCTCTATCATTCGTATTTATATATCAAACCATCTTCAGTAATCTTTTTCTTTTTAACGCTTATAACGGAGACAAATCGCTAGATACGTGCGAATTTGGGGGTAACGTGATCTAGTTTCCCGGTCACGTGATTTAGTTGCCGTTATCTGCACAGCGTACTATCGCCTAGTTTATTATTTGAAATCGCTAGTCGCTGGTCGCATTTTCAAGTTGTTATAAGTACAGATTGTGGGACATTTCACGATGAGGCGATCACTCGGCGCGGTCTCGTAGCAGCGATAAAATCGCCCCGTGTGACCGAGAGCCTAGAGCATTTATTTCTTTATTGCCAACTAATCTATGTTAACACCCTTTTCCGTACCACCTAGCCTTACTTTCTTGGACTTATGAATATATATACCTAGAACTAGAAGTAAGTTTAACTACCACAATTGCTGTTCATTTAAAATTCCATTCCAACTGTAGGAGTCTGTTCGAAAAGTTAATATTCGATGAAGTGAACTTAATCTACTAATTGAAGAAACCCTTTAATCGTCGGAAAAACAGTCAATTCGTTTGATAGACTCCCTTTCTTTCCGGACGGATTGTAATCGGTATTTAAGATTTTATTTTATTTTAACTTTCGAAGAACAAGCGCTATTGATCCATTTGGCAACAGTGCACAACCAGAAGACATTTTTTCCCCGATAATCTTATATATAAAAATCTCGTGTCACGGTGTTTATGGTCGCACTCCTCCGAAACGGCTTGACCGACTTTTATGATTTTTTTATGTGTATTTGGTAGGTATGAGAATAGGTTTTAAAGTATATTTCATACCGCTAGGTGATTAGGGTGTCCCTATCCAGAAAAAAATTCAATTTTTTTGACGAAATTTTTTTTTGTATTTTTTTTTTATTTGGCATCAAAAAATATCTGTAACCCCAAATTTTAACCCTCCCACCTCCACCCTCCCATTTTTAATCGCGATTTTAGTATTTTTGTATGAACAAATTTAATCTTCTTTCGTATTTCAAACGGAACAAAATTATTTGTGTTGTTGAATGACATATGGCGCTACGTCCGCCTCATCGAACGAAGCGTCGCGTCATTTTGATATTTCATTCGACATCATGTTCTCGCGTGGGCAAACCATTGAGCTTATTTGTGTTGGCTAAAGACGGACTGACAAAAAAATATCGTACACGAAATTCATATTGATTTTCATTATTTCATTTTCCTACTTTAGTCATTGTTTTTTTTTTGTTTTTATCGGCGGTCATCGTCTACAGCGCTCCATTCCTCTTTCTGTCATAGATCCCATCCCCACACACTTACAATATATTCGTTATTTTTTATTTAACAACCAAAATATTCACTAGAAATAATTTCACATTGCAGAACAACGTTTGTCGGGTCAGCTAGTGTGTATTATAGATTGATGTTATCCTATTACAATGCACATAACATAATAATAAATAACTTTAAATAAATAAATGAAGAATTTAACAATATATTTAATATATTTTACAGTTCTGATGAATAAATGACTCTTGAAACCTTCAAGGCCAATGTTGAAAATTTCAAGAGACCTGGAGATATTATTTAGCAGCACCATACTTCTTGTCATGCTATCCTGGGCCAGAACTTCCGCACTGCCATACGGAATACAGTCGTGGTTTCGATCCTGACTGTAATTGTTCGGTGCGAATAATGTGTAGTGTTCCAGGAATAAAATAGTTTATTAAGTTAAATGCTGTTGCTGAAAGGGCCCCAATCCTCCTGGATTGGAGACTTTGGAAGCACGTTCCAGAGAGCAAATAGATGTGATGCATAAAGTGCACGCAAGCACGTGCTCAACATTTGTATACCGCAGACGTTTACCACCAGAGAAAACTCATTTTTCCCTTACTTAAAAAAAATTGAACTTTTCGAAAGGCTTTATAAAAATTTGCGACGTGAGTTTTCTTACAAACCAGAATTGTTCACATTTATATGAATTTTATGTTTTTTGATCCCGAAGGAAACCTTCAAGGCCGCCTGTGTATAGTCAATAATGTAAAGCTAACATATTAAAAATATTATATACGTATGTATATTGAATCCGGTACATATTCGAAAAGGTCATCCCAACGAAAACGTATTCATAAAATATCAAATGGGGGCTCCACCAAAATAACAAATTTACAACCCTTTTGATGCTTGGCATAATAAACCTTTAACACGGTGAAAAGTGAGCTAAAACTCTTTCTAGTACGTTTCATATATCCATTTCCATTCTTCATTTCATCCCTTAACTCGATCCTCAACGCTACTCTTCTATTAAACTATTCAAATTCAAACTCCTCAACCAAAATCATAGCAAAAACTTTTAACTTCCTTTTCTCTATTTTCTTATCTCTCTTTATTGCGCGTTTTCATCCCTCGACATAATATCCTAAGGACAAAATGTACAAAATTCTTTCTTATAACTATTTTGAACAATAATTTATTGTATTTTCAGGATGTCTGTATTATTTTTGTCCCATTTTAATATTTTTTAACAATAATTTATTTAATTTCGAGTCCCAGAGGTGTCAATATGTTTTTCTGATTTTTCTGTTTCCAGATTTTCGATTGAGTTTCGCTTATATTGTCTTCATTTATTTCAATACTACAATTTGAGGTTTTAATCATAAAGTTAAAATAAAAAATAAAATAATTTATTGTTTTTATTTGATGAACTAATGTTTAAGACAAGATTTTTATGCATATCACAAAGGGTAACAATTATAATAAGTAATAAATGAAACTGAAATAATCATCTACATTGAATATTCACAAAAAAAATGTAGACATAATTTGTCTCGATGCCACCTAGTGGGAGATTTAGCACACTTACAATGCCTTTCGCATCTATCATCTATATAAATAAAAATGAATCGCTGATATGTATGTACGCGCATAATTTCCGAACGACTGTACCAAATAGGATAATTCTTTTTTTGTTGTGTTCGTTATTGTCTGGTGAGCTCTGGCGTTATGAAATGTGTATGAAAAAAATTGCAATAGGTGGTACGTGAGCTGTTTGGGGAACGGGACGAACGGGAAATGACACGCAGGGAGAAACAATTTCTTTATTAAATGGCATAGCAACGCATGCCGGGTACCAGCTAGTATAAAATAAAGTTGGTTGTTTGCAGATGGAAAAATGTAATAAGCAGTGATTGTTGAATGAAAAACTAGTATATATTGAATTATTTGGCGGGCAGGAGATAAGCCGACCAAGCTCAGTGAACAGAGCAGTTGACCGGAAATCGGAAGGACGCGGGTTCGAGTCCCGTCGGCGGCATGTATCTTTTCTCGTGAGAGAGCGTTTCAGGCTGATAATTATTACTTGTAATAATTGTTATAATTTATTGTCTTTACAGGATGTCTGTATTATTTTTGTCCCATGTTTTGTTATGTTAGGTTAGGTTTAGTTAGGTTAGTTTAGGTTAGGTTCGGTTGTTTTGTCCGTAGGATATTTTGTCGGGGGATGTTTTGTCGTGGGATGAAAACGAGCGGAACCGTGTGAAGTACTCGCGTACAATAAACTTGTGTGTTACTTCCAAAGCCGCATGAGTCTAAATTTTAGATTGTGCAAAAAGGTACGGGAGGATACGTAAATAAATTGTCAGCCCAGCCACAGAGCTGTAGCTTCTCATAAACACGACTAAAAAGGCTTTAACAGTGGAACCAGTCGTGTGATATACGGACGATCAAATATTTAAGGGCACACATGGTTTCCTTTCTAAGAGGAACGGTTGCGCAGTCCTTTTCATGTAAATTTAATTTCAGATTTGAAGTCAAATGCTAAAACAAATTGAAAAATTACTTTTTAATCAAAAGGTATAGCAAATATCTGGTTCACGACGAGTTCATCGAAAATCAATTCATCGAAAGTAAATTCATCGAAAACAAATTCATCGAATGATCAATTTAGCGAATCGCCAATTCATCGAATAAAAATATTTTGTAGATATTTGAGAGAAATGCCGGGCGGACCGGAAAGTTAAAAAAGCATTGGTCAATAAAAGTTGACAATAAATTTGTGTATAAAAAATGACAATAAAACTTTGGACAAGGAGACTAACCTAACCTATTTTTTCGATGAATTGGCGAATCGATGAATTGATCATTCGATGAATTGGTTTTCGATAAATTGGTTTTCGATGAAATGGTTTTCGGTGATCTCGTTTACGACGAACTCGGTTAAGATGAACTCGTTTTCGATGAATTTGCTTTCGATGAATTGATTTTCGGTGAACTCGTCGGTTACCAAATATCTCTATTTATTTATATTTTAAATTATAAAATATAGGTACTTAAAGAAATCAATTTTTCATGATTTTAGCGCCAAATTTGGCAATTATTTATGAGTAGTGATTATTTAAAAAAATATTTTTCCTTTATTTATTAAAGAATTATGATGAAATATAAAATAAAAATGACAAAAAAGCATTTTGATTGGCGTAAATTCAAATTACAGACAACTGATTTACATCAAATTCTAAACAAAGAAATGTATTTTTTTTGGTTTTGTTAATTTTTTTTATATATTTATTGTTCATTATGTTAGCTCTGGGTGTAGGGTAAGATTATAAAAAAATATATAATTAACGTACAAAAAATGCCAAAGTCGCCTCTAAAATCGTGAAAATTTGTTTTAATTGATTACTTTATTTTAATTTAAAACAAAAATACAAATAACACAAATCCGTACTGGATTTTTGCAATACCTTTCGATTAAAAAAATATTATTCAGTTTGGTTTGGTATTTTGGCCTCAAATACAAAATTAAGATTTGTATGAAAAGGGCAGAACAGCCGTTCCTCTTAAACACTTCAACCACGCTTTTTATAAAAAAAAACGTGTTGGTGCCGTCAGTGAATAGCAAATATAAAAAAAAAAATAACAACGTAATTTCCTTCACGAGAAAGTAAGTACCTATGTAGATAGGTACAAATAAATAATTTAAAATATTCCCTTTCTTTTATATTGAGTGGTACACATGGTTAAAAAAGAATTAATTTAATAATAATTGGGTTTTGTTAGGAAGCTGAAGACGGAAACTAAAAAACTCAAAAAGAACATTTGAATTGAATCGCGAGTCTAAATTCAAACGGAATTGATAATAACGTCCACTATCTTTGGGCACTTGAGGGGTAAGAGAGGACTGTGGAAGGATGTTTCAAATAAGATCGAAATTTTTTTTTAGAAACTTAATACTATCGGTGTTCACAAATAGGTTAATTCAATCCTATATATATATATATATTTTGATGTCTCTATTTTTGGCTTTGTTTGTTTGTTTTTTTTTACATGAGCTCCACACAGGAGGCCCTGAGAAAAATAATTTCCTTCAGGGCCTATGTCATCTTTGGTGTCAGAGGTGTTGGTTATCCAATAAAGGTTCCCGGGGCGGCGGTACCCATTCCCGCCTCCCAAATTGTTATACTAATCTACAGTTTTATACCGGGATTAAAGAAATTTTGCATACTTGACTTTCAAAATAAGAGGAAGGTTCTGTTTACAAGTTTTTTGAAAAATCACCTTTTCCCACCCCAGCCAAAAAATTTGGTGAAATTTCGCACACTTAGTTTTAATACGTTTTAAACTATTAAGGCGATGCATCACGCCGTGTAAAATTTGAGATCAAGTCGCTAACAACATTATATAGATGGCGATAAGGTTTAAATTCCCCTTAAACACCAGTCGCCTGTTTTATTTATTTATTTATTTATTTACGGACTTACGTCCAATTTAAAACAAAGTATCACGAAGTATAGAAATGAACAATGTAAGGATTCGGATGGTACATGAAAGCAAAGACAAACAGTGAAAATAGAAGAAAAATAAGTGTCAAGTCACGTCAAGACCTTGCAAAAATTAGGGTGAATATTACATATCTTCATTTGTTTAAAGAGCGACAGAAATCATTTAAGCTAATACCAAAAAAATCAAGGTCTTGACGTGAGTTGACCAGTCTACACATTCTGGACAGTGGTGAGTTATAACCATAGTTAGTCGAGTGCTGATTGAGGAAAAGCAGGTCTTTATTTCTGAGTCTACGAGAAGGTATATTAAATGTGATGAGTTGTAGTAATGTAGGCGAGTCGATTAAACAGTTAATAATTTTGAAGAAACAAATGAGATCAGATTTTATCCGACGGTCTTCTAAAGGAGAAAGGTTTAGAGTTTGTTCAATTTCAGCATACGAGTAATTGCCTCGCTCTAATCCTAGCCTCCAAGCAATTCCCTTTAGGAACCGATGTTGAACGGATTCAATATGACGAATATGGACAGCATAAAAAGGAGACCATATAATACAAGCATATTCAAGATGGGGGCGAACCAAGGAGCAGTAAAGAGTTCTTAGGGTATTTATGTTTTTGAAGTCAGAAGTGGTTCTAGTGATAAAACCAAGTAGTTTGAGAGATTTATTAACAATCGTATTTATATGTTCCCGGAAAGAAAGCTTGCTATCAAGAGAGACACCAAGATCTTTAATAGATTGAACAGTTGTTAGGCAATTATTATTTAATTTGTATTCGAAAACAATCGGATTTTTAGATCTGTAGAAGGACATAATTTTGCACTTATCGACATTTAGTTCCAAGCAATTAATTTTACACCAGTCATTGAAAGAGTCAATATCTGATTGGAAAAGAAGGCAGTCATGGTAGTTTTTGATTATTTTTAGGATCTTATTGTCATCAGCAAAAAGCCAAAAGCGTGTGTGAGAGAAAATACGAATAATGTCATTTATAAACAAGTTGAAGAGAAGCGGGGCTAAATGTGCTCCTTGCGGTACGCCGGATGTTACTTCAATAATAATAGACTCAATGTTATTTATTTTAACTCTTTGTTTTCTATTGCTTAAATAAGAATTAAAGAAAGATAGCAATGGGTTTCGTATACCTATAGCATATAGCTTGGCCATGAGGATAGCGTGTTTTACTTTGTCAAAAGCTTTAGAAAAGTCGGTATATAGAACATCTACTTGTGATTTATCTTCTAGGCCATTGACTACGGTGTTGGTGAAGGAGAGTAAGTTTGTAGTGGTAGATTTAGCAGATCTAAAGCCATGCTGTTCCTCAATCAGCACATTTTTGAAAATAGATGTTATTTTTTTTGTGATTATAGATTCAAAGATTTTAGGAATATGAGATAACATCGATATAGGTCTATAGTTTTCTACGTTCGACCTATTACCCGATTTAAAAATAGGTCGTATATAGGAAACCTTCCAGGAATCCGGAAAAGTGGCAGATGATAATGATAAGTTATATAATAAACAAATTGGCTTAGATACAACAGATTTACATTCTTTCAATAATATTTCAGGTATACCATCAGGACCAGTGCTTGTTTTGCTGGGAAGATTTTTTAAGTAATTGAAAACATCTACAAGTGTGATTTCGCAATTATTAAGGTCAATAGTATTAGCATATTTAAGTGGAGGGATGGTGCATATGTTATCAGTATAGACAGAGGAGAAATGTTCAGCAAAAAGGTTGGCAATATCGAAATCGTTGGTGGCGTGAGTATCATTAAAAAATAAACTTGAAGGGAGATCGTTATCAATACGTTTTTTTTTATTAAATTTCCAAAATTGTTTAGGGTTAAGATTTAATTTTGTCTCAGTGAGTTCAATATAAGATTTATAACACAAGTTAGATTCAATTTTGGATAATTCTCTTAACTGAGAAAATTTTTGATAAAGCGCTAAGTTGTTCGTTAATTTGAATAACTTGTGTGTTTTCTTTTTTTCCATAATCAAATGCTTTAGTTTCATACTGAACCAAATAGGAAATTTAGGCTGGGAAAAAGTTCCCCTTGGAACGAACAAATCTATAGCATGAGTTATACATTCGTTGAATTTAAATACAGCATCGTTAATATTGTTGTTTGATAACATACCTGCCCAGTCATATTGGGCAAGGTACCTATGCATGCCAGTATAATCACCTTTGTTAAATTTGTAGTGGAATGTAACTGCTGATTTCAGAGTGTCACTTTTGAAAGGATTAGTGAAGTTAATATCGAGTGGTGGATGATATTTATCTATTGGTAATATTGAGTCAGTAGCTTCACATACACAAACGCTAGGCATATTGGTAAATATTAGATCAAGACAGTAACCTCCACAGTTATTGATCGAGTTTAATTGGTACATATTCAGGAAGGCAAAGAAATTTACTATTATGGAAGCATGAAGGGAAACATTATTAGGAGTTTTCACACCATGACTATCATTAAGCCACACTATTTTAGGAAGATTATAATCACCACAAATAAGTAAGGAATCGGCCTTTATGGAAACACGCTCAACTGCTTCAGTATGTGACTTATAGATTTCTATTGAAGAGGAGGGGGGAATGTATACACAACCAATGACAAGTTTCTTGGAACCAAGTAGAACACAAATAAATAATTGTTCAGATACATTATTAGACGATTCAAGAATGTGGCAAGAGTATTTTTTTTTAATACATATCATTACCCCACCTCCTCTACACTTGTTAGAAGAGGAAGAGCGGTCACAGCGAAAAATAATGTAGTCATGGAGTCCGAGTTCTGTTGAAGCAATATTGTCTGATAGCCATGTTTCAGTAAAACATAAAAAATCATAAGGGCATAAATTTATGGAGCATCTAAAGGAGTTTAGCTTAGTATTGAGACCACGAATATTTTGATAATAGGTGGAAAAGTTAGTATTAATAAGGTGTCGATTCTGATTCAGCCTAAAAAATTGACTCGAGATAATTCGCGTCTCTCAGCGGCTTGGCGGGCAGGACAGTCAGGGGAGCCAGTGTTGTGTGTGGACGGTTTTCTGAAGAACTTGCAGGTAGCACATGCTGGTGGCTTTTCAGGAGTCGGGCAAGCATCTCGATTGTGTCCAGGTTTTCCACAGTGAGAACATGTAGGCATGTCTGCGTTACATTTCGACGCCGTATGGCCGTAAAGTTGACAGTGTCCACATTTTAGACTGTCGATCCAATCCCTTACGGTGTGTATTTGCCAGTCCATAGCCAGTTTAGAGAAGCGAATGAGGGAGTGACGAACAGAAGGAGGAACTCTGAAGACATGAGTGCACGATACGATTAATTTATTCAAGAAAAAAAACGTCGCCAAAAAGCTTGTTTTATTTTAGGCATAAATATTTATTTATGACACTTTATTTTTTTCTGGGCTTATACCAGAAACAGAAAATAGTTTTTTTTTCTTGTTTACATTGCACTTGCAAAGCTACTGCAAGTAGCTTGTCGGCAGAAAAATAGTGTGGACAAAAACATGATACAATATACAATGTTTTACAATAGAAGAAAAAAATATTGCAATTTAATAAAAAAAACATAATAAAAACATAAATAAGCATAAAAATATATATATATATATATATGTCTAAAAAAAAAACTAATAAAATAATACTGGATTATTTGGCCCAATATGTGTTCTACTCGCAGCATTTAATTAAAGTATCTATAATATTTCCCAGCAATCTAATTTTCAAACCAAAATCACACGATTTTGCATCACTCTAGTAATGCTAGATTTCTAATCGAAAAATAATACGAGGGTCAGTCAAAAAGAAAAAAAGTCAGATGCCAAAAGCCTCCTATTTTTTTCTACTTAAATAAAGTTAGTTAAGTGAAAATTTTTAATTTGGTGCTATTCCTCAAACCTTCTTCTACAATTTGCTGCAGTGGTAACTTTTTGCGTCAACAGGTAGCAGCACTGCAGTCGTTTAAAAAATGGCCGACATCGATGTTCGTATTAGACAGGGTTATGAGATTGATTATTGACGTAGAAGGTGAAACGCCCATTCGTATTAATGAAAGACTGAACAATTTTTACCATGATGCAATAGTGGATGTCAGCACTTCTAGACGATGGGTTCGTCGCTGTAACGAAGTTGAAGGACGAATACCGCTAAAGGACGAAAAGCGGAGCAGCAGGCTGTTGATTGCACGTGACTGCACGCAACATTGAGCGAATTGATGACATTATTCGTGGTGACCCCAGATAACTATAGATGTCACATTCTCTCCCTCAGTAAAGGCAGTGTGGTGACGATTATTTGACAAACTGATTATTAAACAAAAATTTGTGCAAGAAGGGTACCGAGAAAGTTAACCGGCCAGAATAAAGAAACAAGAAAAAAAAACCGCCTCACAATACTTGCAGCGCTTAGTTTCTGGAAAAGATTGTGACCGGAGACGAAATATGGGTTCATTTTTGAACCTGAATCAAAGAGGCAGTCAATGGAATGGCATCACAGAAACTCACAAAGGACAAAAAAAAATCCAAAACCGTGTGATCGGCGGGGAAAGTTACGGCGATGGTGTTCTAGATGTGACCGTGCTTATTACAACACCGTGATACATGCCCTTGTTAAAAAATGGACCAAAGCTGTGAAAATGGGTGGAGATTATATTGAAAAGTAACAAATTAATCGTCAATAGTGTGGTTTTCAACCCAAGTAATTGCATTTTTAATTTTTTGACAATTAAAGGAGAAGAAATAGGAGGCATTACCCTTTGACTGACCCTAGTAGTTTGCCTGGTTTGGCGGACCATTTTAAAATAAAATTACGTTGCTATATAAAAGAAAGTGAGGATATATTGGAATATAATTCATCAACAATAACATTCACAAACATAAACAACCGACCACGATCACAGGGCAATTTAGAAATTCCAAAATTTAAAACGAGTGCTTCCCAACACCATTATGCTTATCAAGGTATAAAATTTTTCAATGCTCTCCCATATAAAATCAAGTCTGAAAAAAATTATAAAGTTTTTAAATCCCAAATAAAAACACTAATAGACCAACCCGACACTAATTATAAGTTTTAAATTCACCATCACAATAATAACAACAAAAAAAATAAACTAGGACATAATCTCTAAAAATATTTCATCACCATATCAAATTGAAAGCAAGTACATACGCATTATTTGCAGGCACCAAATTGTTACAACTTTATTATATGTACCTACTCTGACAATATTGTCAGTTATAATGTCCACTTGTCTTCATGAATATATATTTTATTAATATAAGTACTTGTAATAACATACTCTGTGTAACTATGCATTTTACAATGGCACTCCAAAATTCAAGCACGAGAAATATTTTCTCTTTTGAATTGTGAAGTTTCATTAAAAAGAAATTTACATATTGTTATTAGCCTTAAGAACCAAATGTTTTACTATGAATCTGTATACGTATGTATTTTTTTAAATAAAAAAAAAAAAATAAAAAATAACGTAATGGAATAATGTACCTGTATGCACCTACCACATAAGTTCCATTTTCTGTCGATTTTCTGAATTGAATCGTAGTTTATTACCGTTTCCCTTTTTATATGGAATTTTAAAGTTGGATAAAATACTAGCTGGTACCCGGCATTCGTTGCTACGCCATTTAATAACGAAATTGTTTCTCCCTGCGCGTTCTTTCCCATTCATCCCGTTCACCTTCCTTCTCCCTTTCCTCTCCCGCGTTCCCTTTCCGTCTCGCGTTCCCACTCCTCCTCCACCTTCCCTCTCCTCACTCTACTCCCTCCCTTCCCCGTCCCGCGAACCCCCCTCCCGAGTGCCCCTCACCTCCTCCCATAATCACTTCCTCCCTCCCGCGGATTCCCCTCCTAAGCTCCCCTCCCCCCTCCCGGGTTCCCCTCACCCCTCCTGCATTCCATACATTCATTCCCGATACATTCAGTTTTCAAACAGCTCGTGTGCCACTTATTGCATTTTTTTTAGACAAATTTCACGATGCCAGTGCTCTTGTCCTTTCCCATTCATCCCGTTCCCCTTCCGCCTCCCCTTCCTCTCCCGCGTCCCCTTCCCCTCCTTTCGCGTTCCCACTCCGCCTATTCCGCCTTCTCTCTCCTCACTCCCCTCGCCCGCTTCCCCTATCCCTTAAACCCCCCTCCCATGTTCCTCTCCCCTCTCCCGAGTTCCCCTCCCCCCTCCCGGGTTCCCCTCCCGCCCCTCCCGCGGACCCCCTTTCCCGAGTTCCCCTCTTTTGTTCCCCTCCCCTTCCCTCCCTCATACTTCACCCCTCTCCCATCTGCCACCCCCTCCCGCATTCCATACATTCAGTCCCGGTACATTCAGTTTTCGAACAGTTCGTGTGGCACCAATTGCAATTTTATATACAAATTTCATAATGCCAGAGCTCACCAGTATATACAGAAACCTTTGCGGGCGTGCTCACAACAACTCACCAAAGTTTGATGAACGGTTAGCAATTCACAGGAAAGTAGGTAGAACAGTTTATACGGGAAAATGAAATTGTTGTTTTTACTATCTTCCACGCAACTTTTCTGTATTTTCTCACCGCTTAAACCTTCCATGGACTACGACAAACATTTCAAAACCAAAATCAGCTAAATCGCCACAGCCGTTCTCGAGTTTTAGCGAGACAAACGAACAGCAATTGATTTTTATATATATAGAAGATAATGGATTTTTAAGAAAATTTGTGAATAACTACCTAATTGTGAAAAATAATGGATTTTATGAAAATTAATAGACTATGTGAAAGTTTTTTGGAAATTAATAAAAGTTAATAAATTTGCTCAGAATTTCATCGCGGTAAAAAAATATAATAAAGTATAATACGATGAGTTAACACGTCGACTTATCTAAATAATTGTGGGGTTACGTAGGAAATACAATTCTTTTTTAACAAATACTTTGATAAATTAGGTATTAATTATTAAAGAATTTTTAATTCACTTCAGAAGTTCAGTAGTTATTCATGACTACGTCCAATTAATGTTTACGCTTACCATTACGTAAATAGTTCTAGGATATGTTTTACAGGACTGATTTTAATAGTAACTCTGCATAACTTTAGCAAATACATAAACTTTTAAAGGTTAAATTTAGTTTCACGTCACATGAAAACTCCCTCCCGTCATTCCATTTCGTGATAACCTCTAAAACCGCCCATAACTTGTAAGTAATCCCACGTCTCCCGTTTCTCCCACACACTTCAAGGATGTCATAACTTGGCGTTGAAAGTGACGAAGAGCAACGATATAACTTTTCGTTCATAAGTCATAGCAAGATAGATCGACGTGTCGAATTTATATTATTCTATGGCGTGGGCAGGCACTACCGAAGGCTTCAATCGTTTACGTATTGGATTTTCTGAAAGACACTAGTTTTTAAGGGTTGTTGTTTGTCAACGTAGGCAATATTTTTAAAATTTTATTTGTATTATTTAATTTTACACCTTCCAAGAGAGCCCTTTCAGCAGGATGTAAAGACATGGGAACCACGAGTACCTATATCGCCACCCAATCAGGCAGCGCATAGTGGATAGCCTAACTAGAACATGCCAGCTTGACAAAAATATTTTATTAATTTTTCGAAGAAAGCTTCTTCGGAAAGGTTTTCACTTTGTGATGGCATTATTTATTTTAATGAAAAGACAAATAACTTTGTTTACATCACTTTTATTTATACACAATCAACTTGTTTCGTGAACGATGTTCACATCATCAGGATCAAATATACATTATAAGTATACATTTTCATAAAAAAAAACTATTTTATTGTCTTTTATTGCATTTACGCATGAATTGTACTTAAAAATAATATGTACACCAATAACAGATATCCACAATTAATTGGAAACTTAAAACATAAAACAGAGGTAATAGGAGCATTTCAAATACTTAAAAAAAAAAAATAATCTTTGCAAACTTGTCGGCTGCATTCAGGTGTAATTGGCTATAAGTCGCGGTATATGTATCATAGTTAACATTAGGGTATTTTTTTAATGAATACTTCAGCTGTGGTAGACCGGGGTAATTATAGTACCTATGCCGATTTTATTCAGACTTTTTTAAAATTATCTAGATAAATATCATGTTCTCTTATAAAGTTGAATATTTCGTTTAGGTAATAATTAAATTTTAGTAACAGGATTACAATTAAATAATAGGTTCATACCTGTTATAATAATATCCATAACAAAATTTTAATTCACAGCACTGATGAGCGATTCTGTATCTTTTGTGAATACGGAATCGATCCATACGTAATCGCCTGTCAAATTTGTGTGATTGTCTATGGCTTGCAATTGTGATTAATGGACGACCCATAACGCGGGTCTTAAGAGGGTGATCTCTTTTAATAGCATATAATAATATTTTTGTGTCATTGTACTTTTTTATTTATAATATCTTATACCTAATAGGTAGGTACCTGCATCCTTAAAATATTTTTTGAACGTTTTAGAAGAAAGACCAATATCCTGGATTGGTAAAAACCTGATAATTATTTAATTCTCCCTACTTCCATCAAAAGGTACAGGAAGATCGAACGCACGACATTCGCCTGCAAACCGAAATTCTGCACCGTTTGTCGCTATAACTTTTGCTACAATTTTTTTCTCGCTGCTCAAAATTTGTTTTATTTAATTTTATTTATTAAGTACAAGACATAATTTAATAATTTTTATACATTATTTATTAAATGTTTTGACCGCCCAGTTTGGAGGATTCCCGTTATAGGACAGTCATATTATGAGTATGAACATATGGAATATGTTTTGGACAAACAAAAAGAAAACGGAGGAAATAAAAATTAGAGAAATAAAAAAAAACTTTTAAAACATGGTTTTAAAGGTTTTAATGTTTGTTTAGCATAGTTATTAAAAAAATATTAATAAAAAAATAATTTGTGGATATACTTAATAAAAGAGGATTAAAGCATATAGATAACTGGTGTATGCATTGCATATTGTAGTCCTACATATATGTGTTGTATAAGAGAAGAAAGTATAAAATATAATAAAACAATCAATCAAAACTTAAAAATATCCGTTGTGTGTTTGGCACAGTTATTTAAACAATAATAATAATAAAATAAAAGGTAGATTTACTTAAAAACAAAGGATTAAAACAAAAAGGTAACTGGTGTTTGCTTTGCATATTGTAAGTCCTACATACATACTTTGAACAGAATAAGACAAAAGAGAAAAGGAAAAATTAAAAAAATTTAACACAAAGATAACCGCTGTGTGTTTAGCTGTAGTTGGTTTTTGGAAAATAACCGTTGTATGTTTAGCTGTAGTTGGTTTTTGGAAAATAACCGTTGTGTGTTTAGCTGTAGTTGGTTTTTGGAAAATAACCGTTTTGTGTTTAGCTGTAGTTGGTTTTTGGAAAATAACCGTTGTGTGTTTAGCTGTAGTTGGTTTTTGGAAAATAACCGTTGTGTGTTTAGCTGTAGTTGGTTTTTGGAAACAATCTTTGAATAAATTATATGAGATAGTGTATGCTTGTTGTTCACGTGTTTGTTCCACCGTGTTTCAATTGAAGATGTTCTAAAAATATAAAGAACGCGCGAAAGATCACGAAGACGGCACACTTTCCTAAAATATAGTCTGAATCTTAACGACGTAAGTGAATTGGCGTATTGGACGGACCTACGGTCGAATATCGTCTTAGCAGACTTGGGAATTTGATTTTTCCGCAGGGTTTATTTTTTAATTCTGACAAACTACTAACTACGAGTAATTACTAAAATTTCAGATGTTTCTAAACGAATCCCCCCGAAAGTTATTAATTCATCACCTAAAAAAATAAAAACTTGTACATCCAGCTAAATTTATAGACCCTAAACCTTTTATAAAATTTTTAAAGCGTTTTACGTAAAATATTTTAATAGTTCTTAACTTAGTTTACTCTTTTAATTAATCTTAAATATAAATAAGTTACATCCGTGGGTATTGGTTTGAAAAAAAGGATCATAGTTACGAATTTGTCTGAAGTAATTTAAATGTGAGCCTTAAGCAAAGCCTCATCATTAAATTATTGTACAGCCGAATCAAAACGCGTGCCCAACAACAACTGTGGGCAGTTGATGTTTTTCTGCACAAGAACGGGGCGACTAGTTCTTATACAGAACAGCTCGGCTATGGAACGACTCCGGCTAATGTGTTTCCTCCATCCTACAACGTGGATCAATCCTTCCTTCTTAAAAAATACACCGATAAAGCATCCTCAAAGAACGCAAAGCCTTCGAGGGAAGAAATTGGCGTCTTTTGTACGGAGTTAATATACTCGTGGAAACAAAGTCTTGGGCAGTTGGGATAATATGTATTAGTTTTCTCAGTGATAAAAAAAGTTTCGCGATAAAACTCAGAGGGTGCTGTAATAAACCACGGGGTCTTTTGAAAATACATTTTATGGAGCATAACTTCACTAAGTGTACATTAAAGTTTATTACTATAATTTATTTTATTTAAGAAAGCAAAACAACCAAAAAATAAATACATTACTTACACAAACAAACGGGGATTGAGCATTTTTTACATTGTCCTATTTTCTTGAATAACATATTTTTCAGGAAAACAAAAAATATTTTTCCCACCGTTCTTTTTTTCATATATACCATCATAATACGTACCTTCTACGGGACTTCTTAGGCGTTTCGTGACTTTAGTTATTTTTATTTATCAATGCTAATAATATAATGTTATGTTTTCTACAAACAAAATGTAAATGTAAAATAATCAGTTTCACTAGCTTGCCGGTTTGGTGAACGAATTGTGAGTGAAATAGAATTTAAGGATATGGGGAAGAGGAAGATATGGTAGCTGGCTATTGAACAACGCTACAACAGGGGGATTTTCTACTTTAGGACGTGACTATACTAATATAAATATTATTTTAAATTAATTAATTACGAAACAACACAAATAAACCAAATTAAATTTACTTGAACACATCGGAATTTGAACCCGCGACTCCTTGACCATGGAGACTCCCGAAAGAGGTATAGTTTTATCTATAGATGACAAGCGATTATTAGTAAAAACACCGCACGCAGAAATAAGTTATCAACATCGTTCACCCATCTAACCTACCTACGCACGGCTGCACCTTGCCTTTGTATCTACCTTCTACATAAAACACATAACTTTCATTGACTTCACCGCTTTGATAGTCCGTGCAGTTTGGTCGTCACTGGGCCAAAGTCGGCATGCTTTCATGCAGTACCCCCTTCCTTTTTATTATCTATGGTTATATCAAACAAATGAGGGTCCAAAACACGTTGAAAATTTACCAAGTTTGTACTTATCATTATATTGAAGTAGATAAAACCGAAAATAATTTATTACGAATGTCGTAAGTAGTCTATATAAAAGCGACAATAATGTATTATCGATGTCATAAATAGCTTATATAAAATCGACAATATTTTTTATTACGGATGTCGTAAGTAGCTTATATAAAATCGACAATAATTTTTTACGGATGTCGTAAGTAGTTTATATAAAATTGACAATAATTTATTACAAACATTGTAAGTAGCTTGGAGTTGCCCAAAACATTTACATGCAGTTCATATTACAAACCAATTTAATCTTTGCTTATTTCGAAATTAGATGGGAATTTTATACCTTGGCTTAGAATCATCACGTACGAGTAGAAAGCCAATGTTGGCTCATTTCCTATTCAGGGCAGATAAACATTGTTTCCATTTCCAGATAACGTGGATATCGTACGAGTACATACGAAATAATTCCCTAAGTTAAGTGCATCCTTCCGATTATTTTCCCCTCATAAATTAAAGTTGCTAAAATTAGAAAATAATGTCTTACTTTGTATTGTCGAACTTTGGCTTCAAAGTATTTATATACTTTAATGTTTCAATAAAAGTACATGATGTTGAAATAAAAGTACATGAATGTTCTTGCATTCACGATACATTCTGTCAATGTCCTTGCCTAGATCGAACGGACCATATCAAATACCTTGTTCTAACATTTGATCAATATCTTAAGTGGAATACACATTGCCTACTTGTCACGAATAAACTAAGAAAACATATTTATTTCTTCAAAAACATTAGAAACATACTAGATTCCAAATCTATGAAAATTGTTTATTACTCTCTTTGTCAATCAATCATTGAATATGGAATAATCGCATGGGGAGGTGCAACACTATCAGCTATAGATTCATTATCGAAGGCACAAAAATTAATTATGAAAGTCATTCTTAAAGTTCCCATAATAACAAGTACTGTAGATATATTCAAAAAATTCCCGGTATTAGATATTCGACAAATTTACACAAAAACAATCTTAACTCATCTGTTTAAAAATAAAACATGTACATTTTATGAAAATACCCAAAATATTGTAAACACACGGCACAAAACCAAAGAACTCATACAAACACCTAAAACAAACACAACATTTGGTCAAAGAAATTTCAAATACATTGCGCCTAAAATATACAATAACCTACCTGACAAAACAAGACAATCGAATAATTTTAACAAATACAAAATCCTGATCAAACAATGGATCATCGATAAAGGTCGTGCAATAATTAGTCACCTCACCCAAATATAATCCTCTATCTCATTATTGTTACCACTAACCAACCTGAAAATTTTTGTCAAATATTTTTGCTGTATTGAAAAGTGTACTTTATTTAATATTTATAAAATATTTGTAAACTAGTCTGTCTCGACACAGGATTTCCTAGTGAGACAGGCAAGGCCAAAAAAATATATGTAAACCTTTTTATATAGATGCACATAATAAAAAAATAAAAAAAAGTCATTAACGAAAAATCTCAATTTTTTATATAACTAGGTACTCGTAAACTTTTCGGAAGCTATATATTATAACGTTTTAATTTATAACGTTTTAAACCAAGGCGAGTAGGTACTGTTTTTTCTATTTATTTTTATTTCCGTTAAGTTTGACACTTGAGTGTCGGTAGGTTGGCAACGCGTGCGGGCAAAAAGAAAAGTGGCGGGAGACGTGCTTTGACGTTTTTGGTCAGTGGAGGAGTTTTTGGGGAGTATTTTTGAATCCGTAATAATCGGAGTATGAGTTATTTATTTTATTTTGATTGACAAGGGAATGAATTGAGTTTTATTGTTAATCTCGGGATTCGGCACCGGTGCATCGCGGGAGAGATATGTGGGTTGTAAGTGCGTTTTAAATGTCTAAGAAACGAAGATTTTGAAGGAGTTTTGATGAATTCTGCTTTGATCAAATGATCAAATAACAAGTGTGATGCATGCTGTGGCGCAGTTGATTTGGACAAGGAGATAGTTCTATCCTCTGATGAAGTGAGTTGCGGGACCCGATTTTAGGGCAAAGGTTGCTCGTAGCAGACAAACAGAGCAAGGAGGAGTTCGCCGGGGGGCGATGCGAACGAGTCGATCCACTGCCAAGATATATGAGGGAGACCATCTGCTGTTGGTTTGACGGGACCGGGAGGCGATCCGCTGCCAAGTCCTATGAGGGAGACCATTTTGCTGATGGCTTGTCGGGACCGGATGGAGTTCGGAGTCGATTTGCTGATGGCTTGTGGGGGCTCAAGGAGGTCTGCTCGTGGCGACTTCTAAGATTCTACAGGGGCGTCGTATTAAATCTTCTAAAACCTAGAATCTCTCTCTCTCTCTCTTCCTTCCGACAGGTATTTGTTTATCCTAATTTTGACTAGCATTTGTTTATTCTATCCGTTGTCACTATGAATAAGATTTTGTTAATATTAATAACATAATATTTAGAAAAAACATCACTATTCTTTTCTTGTTAGAAATAGAACCCATGTTAAATGATTGTTCCTTGAAATTACCCCACAACATGTCCCACAAATCCTGAGTAGAGTCTCACTTGGTCGTAGTTAATTGTGCATTACAATTTTACTCAATACAATATAATTTAACTAATTAATTTAATCAAGACGTTTCATCAGTCAGATAAAAAAAATTGTATGGTAGACAACTAATAAAATTATTTATGCGTTAAACCGCTTACTCGTTAATATGGAATACTTTTTATCCAAACACTTAGATTTAGCTTTATTATTACGAAAAGTGAGTATTTATGTCGGGGGAGACCAAAAAACATGCAAAAAATATGCATTTAACATTTTAATTTTGTTAAAATTAATTCACTCGCGCGGTAACGCCATGTTTATTCATCGTTTTTATTTTACCATTTCATCAATGCTGCCAATCATAGAAAAAATATTTTTGCGTAAAACAAAGTGAATGCATCATTGACAAGTTTGTACCTGTATTTATAAGAGTAGAACATGGAAAGAAATGTATTAAAATAATTACACAAACGCGCTAGACAAACCCTGCTTTGCCAACAAACCATTCAAAACCTGAGATGTTTTTTAAAAGTATGATGAAATGCGAGTTTATTTTATTAATTTATTTTATAAGATTGGTACTTCCGACAAATATCATATTTGATTGTCTATTAGTTAAAAAAGGAACATTCCGTATTATCCGTGCATCATACTTCGACAAAACGAACGTTCCGTATTATCCGTGAGGTGGACTAACTGCATATTTGCGCTAATAAATAGTTAACACGCAAATAAATTTGTCAACCTTTGCTGTTATTCGGATATTTTTTTGGGAAATGCGAAATTTAAAAAAATATTTTTCAATTTTGACGTTGATATTATACCTATTCGGAATAATAAGATGTATATATTTCTTCAAAGGTTGATTCCACACATATTCATAAGCGAATGGTTGATAATATTTTTACAATGTGAAAAAGTTTATTTTTTTTGCAAAAGAAAAAGTTAATTTTTTTAGTAGAAATAAGCATTCCTCTACTGAAGAATAAAGCTGTACTAATTAAACGCTTTAGCGGTACATATTTTAACGAGGTCACTGCAAAATAGGTTTTTTGTGTCTGTTTCTTCTTCACTGCTTTTATTAACATTGTAACTAATTTATTCCATTTTAATTTAGTTTTTTTCTTCTTTCTATATTGTACTATGACTGTTAAAAAAAACATGCAAGTAAATGGCACTTATATACTGTCACGGCATAGGTATATTCTAGTGAGACAGGCATCGAAAAACCCAATGTAAATGTACTTTATATAGATAAATAAATAAACAAAAAATAGTTTTTTACAGATATTTTGCGTCCACCAGACTAGGCAAATTCACGTATTGTAGCGGTTTTGTGTTGATGTATAGATATGTAAAACCTAGACCTAGTGTAGTAATATAAAACACGTCGGGCCTAAACAAAATAATAGTGTCCTCAAAACACTCCCTCTAATCCAATTAAAATATAAAAAAATTGACACGAACATAGACAAAATGTTTTGAAACCGTTTACCGATGATTTTCTTTCTGTATTCGCAACTTTAACGAAACCACAAAAACATTTAATTAGACAAATGTATTATAAGGGTTATCACTTTTTTCAATTAATGTGAAAATAATTATTGAACAAATTGGCAAACCTTGACTGGATGAATTGTTTGGCGATTTTCTGCTATATACACCATATTGCATGCGCAAACCACGAAAGTTTAAAGGTGATTGATTATTCACGAAAAACTTTTAGATTCTTTTTTTTGTAGACACTTTTTTTCATTAGCGCCCAAACAATAAAATAAAATTCTTATTTTTGAGTGGTTCACAAAGCGTTCGTAAAAAAATAAACCTTTATAATTATTATTTATTACCACTCGGGTTCTATTAAAGATTTTAAATGTGAGGGTTGCCATAGGTGATCATTTTGTTACAAGTGCATTTCTCGTAAAGCTACAATTAAACTAGTCAATTTTTATTATAATTTCTTTTTGGTAATTAGAATTGCTTTATTAAAACTTAATTAAGATTTTTTTCGTATATTATCATGGTTTCGCGGTATGAGCGTGGAACATATAATTTTTCAAAATTATATGGGAGCAACTGCTGTAAACCATTAAATGCAAAGAGAAAGCTTGATGTTCTCTCTTTCTAAATCTATTTATAGGTTTTATATATCTGACGATCATAGTAAAGGAGATAAAACCAGTTTTATAAGAACGTATCATTTGGTGAGAGATATATCACTTTTTTTAAATTGGCTTCACACAGGAGGCCCCAGGGAAAATAATTTCCTTAAGGGCCTATGTCATCTTAGGGGATGCTGTGGCGAGTTTTTTTAGGAAAGGGAGTTCTGGGAAGGAAATAGGTATGATGGGTGGGTAGGAATCTGAGGGTCAGTGTGTCCAGGAGTGACGGACGTGTGAATCATCCCTCCAACCGCGGTGCAAGGCGATGGGTCGAGAGATTCCGGCTAGAGAGAATAAAAGACCTCCCTCAACCAGTCTCTCGTTCCTGCCCACCACGCGGCAGATGGGCAGATGCATCAGACCTGGACAAATCTCACCCCATGAACCAAGGCACCTCTGCTAAGTCACCAAAGTGAACCACTAGGGGTGACCTATGGCAGAGGTGTTGGTTATCCAATAAATTGTTAGCGAAGCGGCGGTACCCATACCCGCCTCCCAAAGTGATGTAGCACTACGTGATCCGAGTGGTTAACAAATTATAACAAAAACTGAATTAAAGTGAAATATTAGAGTGTGTGCGTTCTCAAGAGACAAATGAACGTTAAAATATGTATTAGCAATTAGGGGCGGAAGTTGAGTTCTTAAGAGCCGCTTTGGGAAAATATCTACAGGTGGAAATGCGGTAATCGTGGCAAGCCGCAAAAAGAGTTCGGATTTTCCGCAAATGAATGGCTAAATGCAGGAAGGGATTAACTCCACATTAACCAATTTTACAGAAAACGTAAAATTATATTTTAATATAATGGGGTTGTTTTTTGGTAAATGTTATTTTGGATTTTCTGTGTCCTTGGAATATATTTTTTAAATCGGATTATCTGGAAATTTCATATTTAGGTCACATACTTCGGGGGAGAAGTATCACTTGCTCCAATTGGTATTGAAAGGTAAGATAGAGGGTCGCCGAGGGCCTGGTAGGAGACAAATACCTTGGCTGAGAAATGTACGAGAGCGGACCTGCATTAGAAGTCTGCAAGACAGAGAGACATTTTCCAGAGTGATCGCCAACGTCTGGGGGACCTGATTTTAACCAAGAAGAAGAAGAACTGGAAATATTGAAAAACATTTTCAGCCTTACTAAAAAAAACCACAGCACGCCAGATAACCCGTGTTATTGCAGCAACATGAATAAAACAAAAATACACTAAAACACGATAACATTACT
Source organism: Limnephilus rhombicus (assembly GCA_929108145.2). NCBI lineage: Eukaryota > Metazoa > Arthropoda > Insecta > Trichoptera > Limnephilidae > Limnephilus > Limnephilus rhombicus. The sequence goes on along the minus strand of OV815280.1, from coordinate 50,074,157 downwards.
AATAAGATTTGGTCTTAAAACGTACTATAAATCCGGCAACAATGCATATTTAAGTACTAAATTGTTTGTTTTCCTTCATAACCGCTAGGTGGCGCGGTGGCGCGGCGCCTGCGCATTGTTGTTCGCGCTCGATTTCTGTGTGTGCGAAATGATTTTTGTGTGTGCAATATTACTTATGTGATGGTTAATTTCTATTAATATGAATAATTTACTCTTATATTTATATCATTGATATATTTACCGTGTTTTTTGTGGTTTTTCATAAGTTTTAGTCAAGTTTTAAAACAATAATCGTACTTTGAAAATTGAAGTGTCAAAAACTATTTTATATGATACACGAGAATTCAAATTTACATTTAAAGGTTTTATTTTACGATAATTTTATGAAAGTGGTGTTTTTTTTTAAATAATAATATCTAATACATGTGTGCCAAAATGCATCAAAGAAATTAACGTCTTTAGAGATGCAAGAAATCTGATATAAAAGACGGTATAATTTTTAGGTTAGTTTTTTAACCATAAAAAAACTTTGAAATATTTTTATTATTTTTTTATCGTATGCACGAGGAAAAAGTGAGGTGATAGTTTCCTTCCACATTTATTACATAAAAGGACTGTGTTTTTGAAATTTTTTTTTTTTTTAATTTCTCTACATTTTAGTCAAAAAAATTTTGGGAAGAAATTTTTTTCCATTTATTTCCGAGTTTGAATCTTGAAATATGTCAGTTTTTGAAAACTAAACTGTATTTCAAATATACAAATCTAAAAGGTAATTTTATCTAGTTTTCATAAATGGTATTTGTTTTTACGACACCTTCAAAAATAAGAAATATATAGAACATTCAAAATACTATGGAAAAATTACAAATATCGTTCGGACATCAATGGTTAAAACAGAGATAAACTACCCTCTCAGGCCGTGGAAACCATGTGTATTTCTTTCAATGAACAAATTTTTAATTAGTAATGTTTTCACATCCGCACCCGTTTGTCAATTGAATAAAATTTTTACTAGGTTTTTTAGTAAGGCTGTTTATCTTTATGTTGTAAATGTAATTTATTTTAACAATTTCAATTATTTAATTGAACAAGTTTAATTTCCCCAAATAGAAGGTGAAAAACATCTTGCAGATCAGATTTGGTCACTAAGCATGGTTCGTTCAAACCGTTTTAAAAAACTATTACGATAGCCCAGTAATCTATATCTACGCCAATATTATAAAGAGGAAAGATTTGATTGTTTGTTTGTTTGCATTGAATAGGCTCCGAAACTTCTGAACCGATTTGAAAAATTCTTTCACTGCTGGGAAGCTACACTACCCCCGGGTGACATATGTAGGTTATAATTATTTATAAAGCTAGCTAGAATGGGTATGCGGGATAGTCCAGTCAAGTTAAACACGAAAAGGGGGTTGTGCTTGCAAAAAGTCCGGTCATACTGAATTTTTTATATGTTGTTAGGACATAAACCAGTATTAAAAAAAAAAAATTACAACTTCGAAAGTGCTGTGCGAGCGGCGGTGGACCCAAAAAACCAGGGTTTTCGGATTTTTTTCAGTTTTTGCTCAATATCTCAGTGAAGGAAGGGTCTGACTGGTATAGTCATTATACGTACTTTTAAAGTAGACTAAATTTGATACAATTTGAGACCAAAGCGAGCTATATAAAGCCATTAGTTTCCAAGATACAGTTCTTCGAAAATAGGACATTTTTTCCACCGTCGACCACGAGTGGAAATCGGCTTCCTCCTGGGCTGGACTTGCTGGATCCCCTCCAGCCACTGTTGCATCTCATCCTGACTCCCGAAGGAAGGACTGACGGCAATATCCTGTCGGGCTGGCCGCCCGAGGTGCGGATCTGTCTAGAGTTCTAGAGGACGTGCTGGACCCCTGGGGCTGCGGAATCGGTCACGGCGTAAAGAAGATAGCTAGTCAGGTTTAGATTAATCATATGGTCTGATTAGGAGGAGGTGAGTTTTATTATAAGTAACATTATGTTGTTCAAGTATAAGTACAATAGAGTTGTTTGTATGATCACTAATCTATGTGTTTAGTTGCTATAATCTCAATTCTCCCTTGGAAGTTGTGTATGGTACATGCCCACCCCCTGTGGGAGTCTAATGCTCCGAAGGAAGGTTCCTCCAAGATACTGGCATTACCTTATTCGATGGTATTGGCGCGTGGGCCCCCCACAAAGCTGGTAATCTTGAAGGAATCTTCTACTTTCACACCCTCAGCTCATATTTAATGTATGATCTCTGGGTCTAGCCGTGGCACTGCAACGGACATGATAAGTTCTAAATGTAAGTATGAGAGGGTGCATTCCATTCATGAATATATTTTCTTCCTAACCACTTGACATGGTCCACAACGTAAAGATCTATCTTTCATGAAACAAAAGACGCTAGTCATTCTCACATACATAACCCGCAACTTATGAATAGGCCCAATCTTAAAAATTTTAATATACTTTTTAATCATATAACGCCCAACGCAATAACCTCTTAACAATGTACGGGGTTCTCTTCGTAACATCTGTCAAAAATTCTCCGAAAATCAAAGTATTGCCACATGCAAAAATGATTCAGTGTGGAATTTTACAAAATTAATTTAATATTATCGGAGACGGAACATTTTCATGGAGTGACGTCAGGAGCCCAAATAAGTATTTATTGAGTTAAAAAAAAAAAAAAACTATAAATATCTAAAAAAAAATATTAACATTTTCGTAATTTTAGTAGAATAATCCATCCACACGATTTTTTTTGACGAAGTCATTATGAAATCCATGCAAGCGGCCTATTGTGTCTACAAACAAAATCCTCAGAAAATTCTCTTTCATGCAAAGACGTAATAAACCCGGTTCTGCACTCAGCTGTTCATACTACTTTCTTCAATGTAGGTAATATAATGTTGTACAGTTGTTGTTGTATTATACAGCTAAACGGGTAATAGTTCCCCTGTTTAAAGTAAGGTAGGGTGACTGTGATTGCATGCAGAACAGTTGACCTAAATAATAATACTGACTCAGCATTAATTTGCATAATGTATTATTTATTATTTGTGTGTCATTGGATATTTATGAACAACTAATTTATTTATATACCTAAGCTTAAATGGCTTAGTTATGAACGAGTAGACTGAAGAGAGGCGTGTCACGACAACATAATGTGACATTTAATGTATGTACATATAATATGACATCGAAAATATAATATGAATTTAAGAGGAACGTTTGCGCGGTTTGCATGCAAAACATAAGTTTGGATTTGAGGCTAAAATACTTAATTATACAGAATAATATTTTTATAATTATTGCGTTTAGCAAAAACGAGCTATTTTATTTATTTGTGTTTAAATTATAGAATATACCATATTTACCATATTTTTCACCTTGTACGTTGATACCATATTAAAATATGGTATCAACGTATAAGGTGTAAAACTTAACCACCTAAGATTTGCAGACGATATAGTCCTATTCGAGGAAAACCCAATGCACCTAATTAGAATTATAGAATCACTAAACGAGGAAAGTGTGAAAGTCGGCCTATGCATGAACAAAGACAAAACAAAATTGCTTACAAACTCTGAACCAGTAACTAAAAAATTGACAACCAACCACTCGAATATGTGTCAGATTACATCTATTTAGGACAGATAATATCTCACAAAGATCAAACCACTAAAGAAATCGAGAGAAGAGTAGCAAATGGATGGAAGAAATACTGGTCTTTGAAAGAAGTCTTGAAATCTAAGGAGCTAAGTATGCAAATAAAAAGGAAAGTCTTCAACACGTGTATACTTCCAGTCATCACCTATGGATGTGAAACTTGGGCACTCACCAAACGCCACAGAGAAAAGTTGGAACGCTGCCAGAGAGCCATGGAGAGAAGTTTGACAGGAACAAGGAAACAGGACAGAGTGAGAGGTAGCACAATAAGGGAGAAAACTAAAGTTGCCGATGTAGTTACCCGAATAGACCAACAAAAGTGGAGATGGACAGGACACATGATCCACAAGAGAAATGGTGCAAAAATGTCACTGACTGGTATCCCAGAGATGGCAAGAGAAGTAGAGGACGTCAACACATGAGATGGGAAGATGACCTAAAACTCACTGCTGGACATCAATGGAGAAGAGTAGCGCGTGACAGGTCCCAATGGAAAATGTTAGAGGAGGCCTATGCCAAGAGGCAAACTGAGCTTCGGGATATACTATAACAAATAAGATCATGTCTAATACATACCTAACAGAAGTCCAGAATAAAAAGGCCAGAATATAAATTATTATAGAATATAAGCCATTAATAATTTCAACGTTTCATGATTTTAGACGCAACTTTGGCAATTATTTGTGAGTTTAATGATAATATTTTAAAAATATAATTTGGCCCTACCTAAAATGTAAATATGATGAAATATAAACCGGTTCCCCACTCACAATAATTTATGACAAAATTGCGCTACTTCAATTATATAAAGATTTCTTTGATAAAAATAATATTCCACAATTAAATATTAGCAAAATAATTATTTCTGTTGAAGGACTAAGCGTACCACTAGTTCAAAATACAACAGCACAGCATCACTATATATTTAAGGGTATAAAATTATTCAATAAATTACCCCTATATATAAGATTAGAGGAAAACTATGACAGTAAAAAAAAAAACTAAAGTTCCCTAATACCACCTGATAACTTTTTTTATTGCTTGATATTATGTCTTTGTTTATCATTTACAACTGACCTTTATTTTTATTACTTTTATTGAATTGTATTTTTTAATTTTATTATTTACCTATATTTTTATTACTTAAAATTGTAAAATTACTAAGAGTTTTTGTAACAACATACTAAATTTAACTAGATGTACAAATATATAGTTGTCCTCTAAGCTCAAGCATCTGCTTATTAGGAGAGTGTTTTTGAAATATTTTATGTTCTATTATGTTATGTTATGTTGGATTCACAAATAACAAAAAAAAATTAAAAAAATGGAATTAAAACCGCTTTATGATGGGTTTAAATTTAAACTACAAATGACCGATTTGGGATCGATCACTTATTACGGTCGTATATAAATTAAAATTTCGCAGTATGTCAGATTATAATATATAATATCATATAAGGTAACCGAGTTTTCTACCAGTTGCAAGCATTTATTTGTTTATTTATAATTAGCTGGTCCCGGCATGCGTTGCTATGCCATTTAATAAAGAAATTGTTTCTCCCTGAGTATCCTTTCCCATTCGTCCCGTTCCCCTTCCGCCTCCCCTTCTTCTCCTGCGTCCTCTTTCCCTCTCGCGTTCCCACTCCGTCACCTTCACCTTCCCTTTCCCCACTCCACTCTCCTCCCTTCCCCCGTCCCGCGAACCCCACTCCCGTGTTCCCCTCCCCCATTCCAGGTCCCCCTCCCCCCTCCCGCGTTCCCCTTAAACCTTTCCCCGCCTTCTCTGTTCCCTTCCCGCTCCCTCGTCCCGCCAACCCTCCAATTTCCATTTTTCATGTATATTAAATTTGGTACCTAACATTGGTACCTATTTAAAATATCTAAAATTCTTGATTCGATTCAAACTATTAGGGGAGTACCTACTTTAAATAAATTTATCAACTTAAAGATTTTCAAAAATAGAATCCTGATTTAACAATGATTGTTTTGCAAAATGTCATTCTCAAACACGCGAACTGTCAAACGTGCGATAGTCGTTAGGTTTTCTGAAATTATCCAATTTTCTGCGCAATTTTTTAAATTTTTCTCTACGTTAGAACCATCCTCGTACTTCAAAAAAAAAGAATTAGCGAAATCAGTTCAGCTGCTCTCGAGATTTGCGCTTAGCAACACATTTAGCGATTCATTTTTATATTATAAATTTACGACACAAATAAATAAAATGGCTCTCATTTTGATTTCGTCTACTAAAGATTTGCTATACTTTTTGATTAAAAAACTAATTATTCAGTTGGGTACCTACATTGGTCTCAAATCTTATTTGAAGTTTTCCATGGAAAGGTTCTCTTCGTTACTGTTAAGTTGAAGAAAGAAGATGACGAGAACGTCACAGAAAGGAAATGATGAAGGAGATTGTTAGTTAGTTAACAAATTAGAATATTTTTCTTTTTAAATGCCTTTGGCGTAAACCCTTCCAGGGTGTTTAAGGACATAGTTTCAAAAATGGAGAGAGGAAAGGCAAATGTTTATAATTTTTTTTTTAACTAAGCAAATTTCATAATTACGTTCAAGCTTGGAGATGAGTTCACACTTAAAACATACGAGATGGTGAATGGAGGGGAGGCAATGTTATGTAGATAAGGCTTGATAGAAGAAAGGATGTTTGTTTAGAGAGGCAAAACTAAAAAATACGTTATCTAAAGTTCCCTCTTCTCTAGACAACATAAAGCCCAATCTAGGGCGCTTAATTTTATTTACAAATACAACCTTCATAATGAAAAGAATTAATTATTTGCTCCCTTTACCAGTAGTTACCCAACTAACTCGATGAATGCTACTCTTAGCCGGTTTCTTCTTCTTACACTCCTCAATTCCTTCAGCTTTACAACATTCGTAGAATGTATAGCTCTGTCGTACTTTATCAGCAATCAGAAAAATAGAAAACGAGGTTTTATTTTGAACTTCGACCCGTTAAGATAAGGCTTCTTAAGATACACGAACGTAGGTATGTAACTACGTGAGACGCTTTAAAAGTTTAAGAAAAATCTCCGATAGTTGGACAAGAATCGACCCACACAAATCCGAAATACCAAGAAGCTCAAAGCTGAACAGCTTACGTAAGCTGAAATATCGAAACAGGTATTTTTCTTAGTTTCTTTGCCACAGCGTGTACAGCGATGTTGCATTTACAGGTACCAACTCAATAAATTTATTAGATACAAAAGTTTTGCAAGTTCTTAAAAATCGTTTGGATAAGACTTGTATTTTACTAGTTGATACTAAAATACTTCTGAGAAGACGTCGCGTACATAAATGCATGTTTCTAAATTTATTTTATCTTATAAATTAAAATCCAAATTTCCACGATCAAATTAGTAAGTAGGTACTTAAATACCTACCTACTTAAACATACCATTTTAACCACATATTTTACGTAACTTTTTTTTCTAAATTTCAAGTAAGGAATTACGCAATTTCCGGACTAACGTCACTTTCTCGATGACGATTCTTTTTTCAAAGTTTCTTTAATTAGGTAGGCATTGAAGAAACTTTAAAAAATCATAATATTAAAATTTTTTAAAAAAATAATCTTTTCTGAACCATAGTCAAGGTTAGCCACAGTCATTAGTCATAGTAAGGTTTACTTGAATAATAAAGTGGATGCAGAAGGTTTCGAAAAAGGAAATGGAACGCTTTAACGAATTTACAGACAGACGAAATACCAAACGGTCACCATCCACATTTAGTCATAAGACGTTCTTACGATCGTACAGGGCGGTTCCAATGAGAAAGATTAATTATTCTCAGTACCAGCTTTTTAAAATTATAAATCAATACCGATTTTATTTCATTCCAAATTTGCTTTAATTTATACCTAAGTATATCCAAAAATGCTGAAAGGCGTGATGATAAAACTATTAAAATGATGTTCTTTTTGTAATTATTTTTTGATCACAAGTATTTATCATTTTTCAATCATGTCTAAACAAAATAAGAATGTAAAAAATCTAAATAAATACACAAACGGACCAATTTTCGTCAAGAAACACATATATGTATATATTTTTTAACGATTTTATTTAAACTAAAATTAAAATTCTGAAACATGCGTTTACCAGATAATGTATTGATTTATTTTACTGCATGATTATATGATTTGAAATGGGTGTTTTATAATACAAAATATTTTTTGAAAATTTAACAAATCTGTGAGATAACCTCATTATACTAAAAAATTAACATTTTTTCTCAAAATTTAAATCATGCGATTTCTAGACAAAAGAACAATCTTTCGAAATCAATTTATAATTTTTTGTGGAAAAGAGTCAATACGTCTAAAATCTGATTTAAAAATGACGTATTTCTGGTTTTCTCTTGTTATACCCTCATACAGGACGACTTCGTTACGTAATTTAAAACGTGCTCCGAAGAACTAGCTTCATTATTCCCTTGGGCATCAGCGCACAACAGTTGAGTTAGTCACGCCAAACGCGTGCCTAACATTTTTACATGTTTCAGCTCGAGAACAGAATGCTTTGTTTTTCAGGCTCCAAAGTTCGGATGTGAAATGATTTGCTGTCTTTTCTGCTTCCACTTAACTTAATATCCAGATTCACTTTTACCTTTCCTCAGAAATACCCTGCACACCAAATCTACAATATTTCAGGGCCTCCAAACTACGCCATTTCCTTACCACTGTGTCTATGAAGAAAATAAGTGATTATACCATTTCAAATCTTGACCCAAAAACTAATTTACAATTGAAAAGAAAAAAACAATAAAATTTTATTGTCGCCAAACATTTAAATATATATCGTGGTTACATTATTTAAATATATTTACAAGGGTTGAGGCGTGTCCGTTGCTTGTTAGTGCGCTTCCCTCTAGCGCAGTGGTTCCCAACCTTTTTCTGACCCGGGACCACTTGTACGTTTATTTTGTCGACAGGGACCACAAGCAGTGGCATAGCGAGAGGCGGCGGCGCCCCGGGTGCCACCCGACCGACCACATTTATCATGTAGTATTTTTTAAAAATAATTATAAAGTAAATAAGATAGTGGTTTTTTTTATAATTCAGTTTACTAGATTTGGTTTTAGTCTGTATTTGATATCAGTATATTTTCTATTTCTGATCTCCCTATATTTAGTATCCAGCTTTTTATTTGAAATTTAAATGTCATAATGTTGAGGTTTTTGAGTGAGGGTGGTATTTTATTGTAGAGTTTAATGCCATAATATAAGAAGCTTTTTTGCCCAAATGTTGTGTTAGTAGTTACTTGTTGGATAAGTTTTTGACCATGAGATCTAGTGTTTCTAATGTACGTATTAGTTGTTATTTCTTGGGTTTTGTACTTATGAATGTAAATGAGTATAGTTTTAGAATATAGTTGTTTAATTGACATGATGTTAAGATTGTTGAAGATTTCGTCAGTGCTAGTTCTTACAGGAACTTACAGTATAATTTTCATTATGGCTTTTTGAGTTTTAATTAGTGGATTTAGTATGTTTTTATTTGCACTGCCCCATACGATAATACCGTATTCTAACAGTAATTGGCAGAGAGCCATGTAAATCTTGATTAAGTCTTTTTTAATGAGGACATTCCTGATAGTTTTGAAAAAATAACTTAGTTTTTTAATTTTATTATTTAAATACGTACCTAATGTGTTCGGTCCATTTTAAGTTTTGGTCAATTTTTAGACCCAGATACGTTATATGGTCGACGTTTTCTAATGAGGGACAATTACAAAGAACAATATTATGTATAGATTCCCGTTTTACCGTAGTAACCATTTTCCTGCCACAGAGCCATATCTGTAGATTTCTGTTTTATCATCTCCACCATTTATCCTTTGTTTTATATGGACTGAATTTTCCGTCTTCAAATTTGCAAACTCATGGAACCGAAGCGTCCTAGTGTTTTTAAATATTATAAAAGGAAAGGATTTGATAATGTATGCGATCGACCTAACAAACAGCGCCCTTTATTTAACAGTATTTAAATAGATATTTTACTAACCCTGGCAACTTTTCCATCGAGATACCACTGCAGTTTAGTCGTGGTTCCGTTGGCCAGAACCTCCAGCATGTTCCTGTTCCAGGTCACGTGCTCCCAGTGATCCGTCATGATGGCCGCGCACAGCATCGCCGTGGAGCAGCTGCAATACAACACATATTATTATAAGCCAGCTACAAGCATCTGGTGTTTGACCTCCTGTGCTACTGCAGCGTGTTTTATTTTATTTATATAGAAACAAACAGTACATTGGTTACAGTGATGAGATAATTTGCAGACATTTATTTATTAATATTGAAACATATCGTAGGTGGGTATCTATGATATGTTTCTTTGTACTGTCTTATTTGTGGTATGTATGTATATAAAGTTATTAATAGCCTTGCGTCTGCGTGGTTGAATTTAAGAATCCGGCTTCCAACGCATGTCTGCCGCCGCGCCTTACCCGTCGCACCATATAAACTTCCGTGTACGTGGATTTTCAGACAAAGCTACCGTTGTAATTCGGTTTCTAATTCAAGGCTTCGTCACAAGATGACGCCACATTCGTCAGCAAGACTCAAAGGGACGTGCCCTTCCTAGGTATAGGTAAGTTCAACGAATTTGTGAACCTGGAGTATTTCACGGATTTCGAAAGATTGACGGTAATAATTCAGTCGTATCAAGCGGCTGTATATTACATATGACGTCATCGCCCGTCCCGGTTACTTTTTCGCGGTGACTAGCCATCACCGGTTGACACGTTGACAGTGGATACGAGGAACGGGCTAATTTTGGATCCAGTTCCTATTGGATTTACAAAATGATAACCAACACTAATTGGGCGAAGCCGAGCCAAAAGCCGCCCGCAGGGCCTAGCAGTAAAAACCTGCGGAGAGGGGTTTTTACTGGTAGTAAAAACCTGCGGAGCGGGTTTTTAACTGCTAGTATTTAGTAATTATCGGGTGCTGTGCGTATTGTGTATAGGTGTGTGTGTATATGTGAGTATGTTTGTAGGTGTGAGAAGTGGTGATGTGTGAAGGGATATATTTGCGCATTGTTTATTGACATATGCTCGTTTTAATTTTGGGAAGTGAATCAGAGAAAATGTCGAAGTTGGAGTTTAGGTAAATATTATTGAACGTATGTTGGTCGAATGATGATCGCGCACATCATCGCACATCGGTTGCAACCAAAATATCTGCATTTAATACAAATGTAAGCAAGCCGCATACAATATTTAATATTTGCACCACAATAGTTTAATAGAAAAATACTGTTTGAGCTCTTGCACTATTGCAGCGGTTCGGTATGTTCCCAGTGTTTTCGCATGATGGTCGCGCAGAACATCACCGTGGTGAAGATATACAAAAGTGGCATTTTAAACTAATATGATCCAGCTACACAGGTTGTTGTTGTACCCGAAGGATTTACCCAACGATTCCTGGGCATATTTGGAGTAATTTTGTGTTCAAATGACATATATTAGGTCCTTACATATGAAATTGACGTTTTGTATGGGAGGAAAATAAAGTAGATTTTTTTAATAAAATATATTTATTTAATCAAAGTATGTACCATTGCTATCTATGCACTTTTGCCATCTCATAGGTAGTTCGTCGATCCCTTTACTAAAAAAACCATTCGGACGGGAATCAATAAAATCTTTGAAGGCGGTTTGGACTACCCCATTGGAGTTGAATTTTTTCCATAGCAAGAAGTTATCCAAATTTTGAAAAAAATGGTAATCTGTTGGGGCAAGGTCCGGAGAGTACGGTGGATGTCTTAGACATTCCAATTGAAGCTCCTCTAATTTGGTAGCCGTCTGTTGTGCAATGTGTGATCTAGCGGTCAACGCGCGTTTGTTGATTTGCTTCACTCAATTCGTGAGATACCCACCTTTCAAGCTTTTCACCTTCTCAATTTGCTTCAAGTGGATTAAAACAGTTTTATCACTAACACCGCAGCCTGCAGCTAACTCGGACGTGGTTTGCGATGGATCCGCTTACACAATAGCCTTCAATTCTTCATTATCAACTTTGGTCTCCGGCCGTCCACGGGGCTTGTTCTGCAGGTCGAAATTTCCAGAACGAAAACGTTGGAACCAAAAACGCACTGTGTTTTCTTTTGCGGCACCGTCGTCATACACATCATTAATCCTTCGAGCCGTTTGATATTTCCAGTTTTCCATTTTGTAAACTGAGTGACGCAAAGAAAAAAAAACAATAAAGGAAAAAACAAATGAATTTTAATTTTCGAAACACAAATACATGAGTAAATAGCTGTATAAATTTGAATTTGGAATTCCTAACCAAAGAGAAGATATTTGAGATCAAAGTTGCCAGTACGGCAAAACGCCAATTTCATATGTAAGGACCTAATATATTTTTAAAATATTTCTCCATCGCACGTCGCAACTGAGTCGGGTTTAGCGTAGCGGCGGGTCAATGGATACGCACTCGAAACAGCACGCGCATCACTTAATTCCGCCGCGGCGTACAAGGGTGGGATCAGTGGCGACGTGTGATTGCAAAATATGTTTTTAAAGGGAAAAAAATATCATTGGACAGCAAAATGATTTGTACACTTTTTAACTTCAAATATGCTCAGAAATCGCTTCCGTGTACATGTGGTTATAACCTGTATATAACCAATAACGCATGAAGAGTAGTAAAAAAAAGGACATGGGCTGGGTTTCGGTCACGCGTATGCTGGGCGTGGGATGTGCATGGGCTGAGTTAAATTTGCGGCGCGCCTGGGCTCCTATGCTACTGCAGGGCACCGGCGTCGGCGTACTTCAAGCAGTATCGCATGATCGAACGGCATCGTCACGCAACAGTTGTAGTGTAAATTGCCTGCAATTATATTAAAATATACGCAAGCTACATACAACCACGAGTCCACTATAATAGTGCTTGTGGAACACTCTTTGGGTTACAGCGGACCTGCAGCGCTTCGGCGTGTTCACGTGGTGGTATGTAGAAGCTGGAATACAAGCTGAATATGTTCAAAGATTTATTTTTCTGTTGTACATTGTTCGAAAGAGGGAGAGGAAAGGCTGCAACGGAGTTCTCGGCTCCATAATTTGACTCCCGTCCTACTGCAGCGCTTCAATGTGTTCCTAGTGGTTTGCATATCGCGCACAGAACCGCCGTGGATGGACTGAAACGTTAAAATTACCTACAGGAACAGTAGGTACCTACCAAAGATATTTAAATATCTTTGGTACCTACGGAGATCTTGCATGAATTGCCCATTTTGATTTATTTTTTTACATTTGCTCCACACAGGAAACCCTTAGGAAAACAAAAACCCCTCAAGACCTATGTCATCCATGGGCATGCTGTGTGGAGTGTATTTTTTAGAGAAAGGAAGGAGAAAATAGTGTAGGAAGGAAAAAGGTATGAGGGGTGGGTAGGAAACGGGGGTCAATGTGTCCAGGAATGACGGACGCATGAATCCACTATGGTGCAAGGCGATAGGTCGAGAGTCCGGCTGGGGAGGTTAAAAAGACTCTTAAGGATAAAGAGGTTAAAAGGAATCCCTCAACCAGTCTCTTCAAATCTGGCCCGCCACACAGTAAATGGGTAAACGCATTGGCCGCCAAGATCTAGACAATTTCACCCCATGAACCCGGGCACCCCTATTAAGTCACCAAACGTAGCTAACCACTTGGGGTGACCTATGGCAGGAGTGTTGACTCTCCAATAAATGGTTCCCGAGGCGGCAGTACCAATACTTTCTCCCAAATTTAAAAATGAGGTGATTTGTCGCCCATTATCATGCATTGTAATTTAGCACAAATAAATTCACGCAATTTTTACCTGTGAAAACATAGAATATTTTATCAATTAGATTGGTCAACATTTAAATAAATAAACAAATGTCGCTTTGAAATAATATAACCAAGGTATGGAAGAAAGGTAAGGCGAATTTATTGGCATGATTGTCGGAAAGGTTAATAAACAGTACGAACCCCCCCCATGAACCAATTTAAAATATACCAGTTAGTTAAAAACAACCATGACTAATCATAACATGCAAAATTCAAATAACTCAAATCTAAAATCATGTCCACATTTCATAAAGGCATATCACCAAATATATACCTAGCTCAAATTGAAAATAATGTCACCATGGGAGATTACTTTCATGTTTATGTCTTCTGTTCAACCTCGAATTACGCCACGATGTTTTTTGGTAAAATAAATAACATGGAAATATTTGAATTCATATTTGGTCGCGTTTTTACATTTGATTTTTAAAATGAAAAGAGAAACAATGCGTGATCCACCCCTGGGGGTCGTTATTAAAATTGAAAAATATTTCAATATGACTCCCCTCTTAAAATTTTATTATGATTGGAGTTTATTGATGTGTTTTAGTGGTATGTAGTTTGACATGAATCGATTGTTTTGATTCGTTCACAATTGAAATAATTAATATTTGCTTTTTTTTTACATTAGCTCTACACAACAGGCCCCGAGGAAAAAAAATTCCTCAGGGCCTACGTCATCTCAGGGTTTATGTGTGGAGGGTCTTTTTAAGCAAAAGGAAGGAGAGGAAGTTCTGGGAGGGATAAAGGTATGGCGGAGTGGATTGGGGGAGACTGGTTGAGGAAGACCTTTTTACCTCTTCAGCACGACTCCCACGACCCATCGCTTTGCACTGCAGTAGAAGAGATGGATTCGTACGTCCGCCACGCCAGGATATGTGGACTCCCATATTCCTACCCACCTCTCATAACTTTTTCCTTCGCAGAACATCGTCTCCTTTCCTCCCCTAAAAATACCCTTATCATAGCAATTCCAAAGATTAACCACTTGATAATTCGGGGAAAGGTTGGTGAAAGACCTTGTTAAAAAAGACACCCCACTCCTCGCAGCCGGCAGGTGAAGATTGCCTAGAGCTTCGATACTAGATGATTGGTAAACTCCGATAAGAGAGGGCAGATCGATAAGAAGAAAATCACCATAACCATGTTCACACTTAAAGATTAGTAAATTAAAATCTGATAATTTATATGCTTTTAATATTGATCAAAGCAATTCTTCAACAATTTGTTCAGTTTCTAAAAGAATTATTTATTATTATAGAACTGAATCTCTATTTATAAAAATCTCGTGTCACGGTGTTTGTGGTAGCACTCCACCGAAACGGCTTGACCGATTGTTATAAAATTTTCTGTAAAATTGTATATTTGGTAGGTATGAGAATAGATTTTAAAGTATATTTCATACCGCTGGTGATTAGGGTGTCCCTATAGAAAAAAAAATTTTTTTTTTGCCAATTTTTTATTTAATATTTTTTTTATTTGGCATCAAAAATACCTGTAACCCCAAATTTTAATCCATTTTCTAATCCCGATTTTAGTATTTTTGTATGAGCAAATTTAACAGTAACAGAACGAAATTATTTATGTTGTTGAATGACAGATGGCGCTACGTCCGCCTCATCGAACTTTCATCCACACATGCGCAAGACATTCACGAGAAGCGTCGCGTCATTTTGATATTTCATTCGTCATCATGTTCTCGCGTGGGCATCGAGCTGATTTGTGTTGGCTAAAGACGGACTGACAAAAAACATCGTACACTCAATTGCTCTTCAAAATTCTATTGATTTTCTTTATTTCATTTTCCTACTTTAGTTGGTGTTTATTTGTTTTTATCGGCGGTCATCGATCGTCTACTGCGCTCCATTCCTATTTCTGTCATAGATCCCATCCCCACACACTTACAATACATTCGTTATTTTTTTATTTAACAACCAAAATATTCACTAGAAATAATTTATATGGCAGAACAACGTTTGTCTGGTCAGCTAGTAATATCTAAATATTACGCCCATTGCTAATATCTTCCTCCTAATTGCCTTCGCGTGTGTTTATTGTTTGTGTTTGGCCGTTCAAACAGAACGTATAACCTACTCGTGTCGAGAAAAACGAGGGCTGTTTATCGATTCATCAATAAATAATAATGTTAATCGTTCGATATAAAAACGTACTCCAAATATGAGTCGTTCAATTTCTATATCCGCTATATCAACTTTCACTGATTCGGAGAAAACCGCAAAAACTGTCAAATCTCTATCGTGAATAAAAAATTGCATTTTTATTTTTATATAATGAGTTGGAGTTAATATACGTTCGAAAAGTGTTCAATTTTCAATAAAAATAAATAAATCGTTATTTATTTATATGTCTAGAAATATTTCAGTAATTTGGATAAATAAAATGGACATAGCGGATTTTGATACTCACTTCGTGATTTATATGAAATATAGAGGCTTTTTAAACTCAACTGACCTGAGGGGCGTGTTTCTACACCCGCCATCTTGGCAAAATAACTGCACGTGATTGGTTGAATTCCGATATAGCGGGTTTTGATAGTAACTTCTTGAATGATATAGCGAGTTTTGTTTCTCACTTGCAGTTTTAACATGGTTTATGGTCGTGATAAGGGAGATTTTAAAACTCAATTTTAGGTTAGTATTGTTCCTCGCAAAAATGTGAACAAAATGTCATTTTCAGATCATTTCGTCAAAAATCGGATATAGCGGTTTTTGAAATTATAGGACTCATATTTCTAAAAGTTTTATTCGTTTGTTTTGATAGTTTTAATAACGCGATTTGCCCGTGATATGAATTTTTTCATAATATCCTACCCAATCTTCCAAACAAGAAAGAAGACATAAGTCATTTCTCATCACGGTTCACGTAAACACATTAAAAAAGCTGTTTTCTTATTGAAAAAATAAAGTGGAACAAACAACATGGAATCTGATTTGGGCAAAAACACATTGCGTTTTTTTTCAATGTTAGCTCCACACAGGAGGCCATGAGGAAAATAATTTTTCTCAGGACCTATGCGACCTTTATGAAAGCTGTGTTGAGGGTTTTTAAGGAAAGGAATGAGAAAGAACTCTGGGAAAACGAAATGTTTGAGGAGTTGGTGGGAAACTGGCGGTGTGTTTAGGAGTGACGGACGTATGAATCCATCCCTCCAAATGCGGTGAAAGGCGATGGGTCGGGGGAGTCCTGCTGGAGAGGTACAAATGTGACTGCCGGCCGACCGATCGACGGCCGGCGCAGCCCAGTGGTAAGGTTCTTGACTGGCACTACGAAGGTCGCGGGATTGAATCCCGGCGTGGCAAATAAATTTTATTTGATTAATTTGTGTTATTTCACAATTATTCATTTAAAAAATAATATAGTATATTTGCTGCACGTTCCAGAGCGGAAGATACTCTCAGTATCGCCCTGGTGTGAGACCACCATTCAGAATTGAAACGTTGCTTGAAATGGCTTTAGCCGTGTTTGGTGACCAGATCTGAATAGGCAGGTACGTCCTCACCTTCCTCTTCACTATCTCCTTCCCCTCCTCACTACCATCAGCCTCACAACATACCCCAATTGGGGATGCCATATTCCCACTGGCTCCAGACGGGAGCAGTTGGGACTCTTGTGCGGTATTCATGTAAAAAAAAAAAAAGTCTCCCTCTTCAAATCCGTCCCCTATGACCTACATAATCCTCACCCCATGAACCCAGGCACACCTACTAAGTCTTCAAACGTAGTCAACCACTTAGTGTGACCTATGGCAGAGGTGTTCAATTTTCAATTTCAGTGCTCCATAACTCGCAATAGGAACAACGTCGCAAACGAAAATATTTTCGTTGACATAAAATTGAGACAAAATGGCTGTGCAATTTTTATGACTTCCATTGTTTTTACAACTTCATAAAATAGAGTTAAGATTTTCGAATATAAATTACAACTTCATAAGATAGAGTTAAGATTTTCGAATATAAATTACATCAAAATGCTAGGTATCAAAAAATCTTCCAATTCCAAACATTATCAAAAGGTTTGCGCAAATTGGTTAAAAAACAAATGAAATTTGTTATAATGTGATTCTTAATGTAAAGAGGTAAGAGTCCATCACGGTAGTCGTTTAACTTAAATAGCTTCATTCTTTTCGGTGCCAAATTGCCTACCCTTCAGGAGCTCTGTTGTAAATTAGGTCAAATAGCTTTCGATAGCTATTCCCCCAACTTTCAACTTTCAGGTTTCGGGCGCCATTATAAGTTGCGGGTTTTATTTTACTGAGGGTATAAACATATAGTTCAAATTTGATACAACGTGTAATTTTAGGATATCAAGATATTAATTGCCGAAGGGTGGAACGAATGGTGTCAGTTACAATGAATTTTACATATTTTATGAAATAAGTTATAAGATACACAAAGTTAACCCCTCAGGCCTCAACCATATTTTGGTCAGAGGGTTAAAATATTTCCGATTTACAATAAAATCCAAATAAATGGAATATTTCTGAAAATTAAAAACTATTTTTGAAAGAGGTTAAAATAAATACGCTTTCAAATTTTAAGCAAGCGAAATAAGCATATTGTAATTTTTGAAATACAAAATTTTTGCACGCAAACCAAAAAAGTTTTAAAAATGGCCCACCTTACGTTTTTTCTAACTAAAATTACTGATAACGAAAAAATACGAGTGTGCTTTAGACCACACAACTGAAGAAAAACTTCTGCTCAATTTATATGATAGGAAGAGAGAAAGAAAATGTTCGCGCGCACTGCTTTCTCTTGCTCCTACAGTGTGATACAGACAATAGGCCTGCACCGTGTCTTAGATGTACGAAACGTAACTGGCTGTGAGAGAAAGAGAGAAAGAAAATGTGTGCTCGCATCGCGTACTCCCTCTCAACTACCGTTCGCCTCGCTTTTCGTAACGCTCTCGTCACGCATTCGCCAACTTACTCCCCGAGTCAAGCGTGCGTAAAGAAGTTTAACTTCAAAAACAATAAAACAAATACACATTTTATTAGGCAGATGTAGCTGTTACAAATGTAACTGTTACAAATGTTACTGTTACAAATGTTACTGTCACAAATGTTACTGTTACAAATGTTACTATCACAAATGTTACTGTTACAAATGTTACTGTTGTTACAAAAGTTACTCACGTTTTTATCGTTCCATGTAAAAATAATTAATAAAAAAATTAAAAACTTTAATAATTTTTTTGTCAAATTCCGATCCGAAATATTGGTTTCATAAAGATCTACATTTTAATTCTTTTAAAACTTTGAATGTGAAATAAAGCGTGGTATTTTCTCTTCTAAGGCCGAGTGTATCATATGATAATAAGGGAGATACAACTATGAGACGTACATGAGTTGTTCCGATAAGCGAACAAATTACCCTGACGTGATGGGTTAAAATAGCGTTGTAATGTAGTCATTATTTAACTTTAAATTTATTTGTCTTGTTTGACATGGGAAGGTTTTGTGACATGGGATAAAATTTTAATTATGCCATTATGGGATTATGGCATCTCCAATTGAGGTTTGAGCATCATAACGTGTTTTTACTTATATTTACAAAGTTTAAAGGACTATGTTTAGGGTGTTTTTTAAACGTGCCATGTTTTTATCACTACATTAAATGTATATATTGATACTTATTTATTTATTTTTATAAATTAGCCGCATAATTTTAACAATAATAACATTTTAGGAGGTTCCGAGGAAAAGAATTTCCCCCAATGTCATCTTCGGAGTTGTTGCGTGGAGGGTCTTGTGACATAAAATATTTACCTTTATTTATTACCCACCAAGGTTGGACATCCATCAATGTGAAGAGTATTCTAATCTTAGATAAAACAAGCAAGGCAATGTGGGTAGATATGTAATAAAAATACCATGTCGGAAAACATTGAATAATTTATTTAAAAATCCAAAACCCTGCCGTTGGGAACATTCTAAATTTAGCATTGAGACTCTAAAATAACAAAATAAATGTAATCATCAGGGGTGGCTGGATACGATTGTTCGTTCCAGCTGCAAATGATCGTGAATTCTCAACACGTGTCAATATGAATCTAATATGTTAGTGAAATTGTAAGATTAAACTGATGGGCGCCTGTATTGAATAAACGATACATATTTTAAACTCAGTAATCTCTATAAAAAGCTAAAACAAAATCTCGATCTGTTTAAATGACTAATTTAATTCTCACATTCTGAAGTTCGATGATGATGATGGGTCCCAGCACAATGACAGCCCGTTCCACAAGCACAACCTCCCGAACCGCGGTAATTCCGTCCACTGAGCGGCCGAACTTCTCCTAGCTCGCCCGAGCCACGCGTGCCCTATTCTGTGTACAATGCAGCCAACAAGACCATGCGAAATTTGCGACTAGAGACACACCGCTAGCAGCAAACGTTACAGTATTTAAAAAAAAAGTAATGCGAGGAAGTTCTGGAAAGGAAACAGGACATATGTGTCAATCCCTTCCTCTGCGGTGTAAGGCAATTTGTTGAGAGAATCCGGCTGGGGAGGTCAAATGGTATTCACGCATCCATCTCCAATATCTAGAAAGACTTTATTCAGTGAACCCGGACATTCCTGCTAAGTAACCAAACGTAGCGAACCACTTGGGGTGACCAATTATAGAGGTTTTTTTCGTTATTTGTTTTTGGGGTGTTATGCCGTTTTGCGCTACCTCCTTCTTTAGCCAACGTTTCTCTATTATAGAGGTGTTGGTTTTTCAATGAATGGTTCCCGGGATGACGGTACCTACCTATACCCATCTCCAAAATATGGACAGATTATGAACTTCGAAACATTGTTTAATATTTCAACATTGCTATAGCTGTGTGTAGTGACCAGATCTGAAAATTCAAGTATCGAATTCCATTTCCCAATCTTCTTTCTCTCATACTCGCCTCAGCCACATAACATACTCCAATTGGGAATACATAGTCCCAACGGCTCCGGGCTATGATCATCTGTATTCATAAATTTAAAAAAGGCTAAATCCTTTGTGCAGAGACCCATTATTTGTGACAGTAAAATGTTGATTTGATTCACCAAACCACAATATTCGTAATGTTTTCGGTAGAACAATACGAGTAATTCAGGAAAAGCATTGCATCCAATTTAGACTAAGACTGTATTCGAGTCGTTGATGTATTCCGTTATGGTTTATTTATGTAGATGCATGTGGATGAAACGTTCCTAGATCACGAAGGGGGATGCTTTGATAAATGGAGATAAGGGTGGATAGTCTATGCGGAATTTCAGGCGCTTTCAAAACGAAGAATTCACCTTTTAAAATGTAATGGGAAGTGAACACGAAGATCTAAACGATTTGAATTCCGCACAACCTACTGCCTCGGGCCAGCCAGACTATGGCATCCCCATTTATTGGTGTATGTTATGAGGATGAAGGGATGCGAAAGAGAAAGGTTGGGAGGTATCTGGCTAATCATATCTGGTCATTAAACGTGGCTGATGATCTATTCTGACGTCAGTGGCTGTAGCTGATATTTCAAGCAAAGTTTTAAATGTGCGTAGTGATCATAATACCAACATAACAATAAATATATCATTTTATTAAAAGTATCGAAATAACCAAGAAAACCCGAATTGAAAAAAAAATCAATTTCACAGTCTTACAAGTTAACTTCAGACGTTTATATTGTAACTAGCACAGACCCTAAGAAATTTCACTCAAAGAAATAAGTACACATTTCAAAAGAGGAATTAAAATAATTTTCTGGTAATAGTATTATTATATTAAGGTAGCTAGGTATTTTATTGCTCGTCTGCATTCTTGTCATGTCAGTTCCAATTTTTAATAATGACACTTAAATTCGAAACGAATCTGAGTTCATCAGAGACAGACCCACAACCGAAATTAGTATCTATATTTGATGGTGATGTATTTTGTATGTACATTACATTTACACTCATGCTTTTATTTTTTCAATCAAATAAAGCTCAAGCTACGACTATGATTTGAGATTTTTACTCCAATAGTATTTCGATTAGTTTTGGGATAATTATGTCGGGTGCACTTTTTCCTTCTTTAGCCAACGTTTTTAATTATTTTTTTATTTATTAATTTTATTTTAGTAATTTGTACATTTAAGTTTACAAATTTCTAATTTATTATAATATTTCATATCGCAAACTAAATTTTATGTAGCTCCTACAATGGGTCTTGAACTTTCCAATTGGTGTGGACTTTAAAGTTTCTGGTAGCTTGTTATATAACTTCATCACTTTGTACAGTAAACTGTTCTGCGTATTCGCCTTGTCCTTTTTTTGAAGACTGATTTCTTTGCATGTCCTTGTGTTATGCATGTGAATGTCCTTGTTGAATATAATTTTATTTGAAAAGTATTTTGGTAAAATGTTGTTAATTATTTTATGTATAAATATCATCGTATTCAAATTTAATATTTTGTTTACTTTTGAAAATCTATTTCGCCGTAGTCTCTTTGCCCTGTTTTGGAGAATTTGAAACTTATTTTGTTCTCTTTCGCTACATAGGAAAAGGATATTTGAGCAACAGTTAAAATGTGGGGCAATAATCGATTTGTAGATAGTGAATAGATAGTTTTTGCCGAATTCTTCCCAAAAAAGATATTTTTTTCCCAATTTTCTTTCCCAACAGCGTTACATTGTCCATCATCAGAGCAGAATAGTAGGTGGATATTGTAACGCTCGTTAAAGAAGGAGGAATTGCAACAACGTATTATATAATAACCCAAAAAGTTATCTCGAAAATAGTCCCTAGTCCCCTTAGCACTGAAATTGTTTGATTTTTCTTCCTGAAATGAGTAGCTAGTTTTTCCACAGAAAAACATGCTATGTATACATTTTTGTGAAAATTTGATAACACAACATTTATTTTGTTTTTGAAGTGAAAATTTCTTTAGCACCGTTGTGATTTGAATCTCAATGAAACGAAAAAGCGACACTAAAAAGAGACAAACACATACATCTTTAGGATTTACCCTGTGAGAGAATGAGATAAAATAATCGGTATCCTCTTTGTGCGGTGATTCGTAGCCTCCCCACTCTAGTCTGCTTTAGTTTCAGAAGTTGTCACTTCTACCGCATGTGAACTGAACACTTATATTTTTAATATTAGCTCCAGACAGGAGGGCCTGGGTAAAACAACTTCCCTCGAGGCCTATGTCATCTTTGGGGATGTTGTGTGGAGGGTATTTTAGGAAAAGGAAGGAGAGGAAATTCTGGGATGGATAAAGATATGGGGGTGGGCAGGAATCTGGGGTCAATGTGTCCAGGAGTGACGAACGCATGAATCGGAGAACAAGGCGATATGTCGAGAGAGTCCGTCAGGAGAGATATAATGTCTCCCCCATGTATGTGAGCAAACGCATGTGCCGCCAATGTCTAGACAAACCTCATCCCATGAACCCGGGCGTCCCTGCTAAATCACCAAACGTAACGAACTACTTGGGGTGTTGGTTATTCAATAAATGGTTCCCGGGGCGAAGGTAATCATACCCGCCTGCCAAATTCAAAGTAATTATTGAGAAATTGAAACAGATTTCTACATCAAAGGTATATTTTAATTTTATGAAGCTTTTACGTTTCGCGTAATTCACGTATTTACTGTGAAAGCTCACTCGGGACCGGTAAAGCAATTGCAGTCATATAGAGCAAGTCGTTATGTCGTTAGCTTTCCAATCGTTAGTTTTATCGTTGTCTATGCGCTTAGTATCTGAATGACACGTCTTGGACCTTTAATAGCTACATTCTAGTTTTTGCTAAATTACATCAAATTCATTAAGAAAAGATAATATTATTTTATGAACCTTACAAACAATTTAAAAATTTCGTAATTCATTGCCTAAAGTTTCAGTGAAATTAACGATCTTCGAATAATGTTTAAATTAGTCACTAATAAAAAAATAATCCTTACCTAGTAAAGCAGAGCTCTATAGTGCTTTGATGTGATATTTTATTTTATACGACTCTCCATGAATTTTTCAAATAATAATAATCTATCCTAATAAACCCGTTGACAAACTGATATCAATCAGTTTAACGGGACTTAATTTTAAAATGTACAAAAAAACTGTAAATAAATAATAAAGGAATTTTATTAATAAAAAAAATAAATGCGAAAGTGCGTGTGTTTGTTTGTTACGCTTTCACGCCTAAGCCACTAAACCGATTTTAATTTTTTTTTCACCAATAGAATGCTACATTATCAGCGAGTAACGGCTGTATATAAAGGTAAACTCTGGCATTATGAAATTTGTGTAAATGAAAATGTGTGTATTTTATAAATTTTAGCGACAGGGAGGAAAGGCAGGGGGAAGGTGGGGTTCGAGGAGAGGGAAGAGACGAGAGAGGGGGAAGGCGGGGAAGGTGGAAGGGAACAGGGACGCACGGGAAAGGACGTGCAGGGAGAATCAATTTATTTATTTGAATAGCGTTGCAACGCATGCCGGGTACCAGCTAGTAATTTTATAATGGTAATATTAACATTATAAAATGCAATAATGATAATAATTTTATAATGATTAAATTTTAATAGTGACCGGACCGTTTATCCTCCGACAGTTAACCCCCCTATTTTATAATAATATTTTTGTGTGCAATTTTCACTAATGTCCATCCTAAAATCTATTACAAAATTACCCAATAAGCTGGTGTCGAATTTTGTACTTATACGCTGATTTTTCACAGTCGTTTTATTCTTATTTATTTATTTATTTCAACGCCATAAAATGGCTATTACATCCGGTGATACATGATACACAGTGGTACATAGGAGGGTAATTACAATAGTGTACATTAAACAAAGTACATATGTATGATAACAACTGGTATTTAGTTATAGGATTCAAATATGTTTATAACAAACAAAAAAGAATATGAGCTCATACAAAATACACATTTTTATGCAGAATAAACATAAGTAAATAAAGGTAAATTCTTAGAAAAATTCTCAACATCAAGTATAATATACCTACTTATTTGTACGTATTGTTGGATTCTAGGAATTGACTAAAATGGACTAACTTAGTAATGATATTATTGTTACCTTCAGTTGAAATGACTGAAGTTTAAAATTACTACAGGTACTGCTAATTAGTTCAGCTTTTCAGGGGTGCCAGTTAGAGAATCAATAATAAATCTTTGGTTTAAAAATAATAGTTTTGAAAAAAAAAATTATACATTATTAACTATCACTTAACTAGTCTGTCTGATAGTTAATATAAATGAAGCAAGCAGATTGGAATCTATATTAGAGTATGATATAGACGCCGTGCAGACGAACACTATTATACCTAGCATTAATTATTGTCATTCTTGATGCATTTGAATAAAAAAACTTTTTTTACATTAACTCTACACAGGAGGCCCTGAGGAAAATAATTGCCTTTAGGGCCTGTGCTGAGATGCTGTGTGGAGGATCTTTTTGAGGAGAGGAAGAAATTAACATTAGTCTTGAAGAGACCCGTGTTGTAGGAAACAGGAAACACGGAGGCCGGCAAATCGTTCCACAGCCGAGCTGTTCAACTCAAGAACGAGTCGAAGAAGCGGCCCGTTCTCTTGTGACAAATGTCAACCATGTTTTCCGACTATGTATCGGAGCCGAAGGGATCAATGAAGCTAGTTCCTCAGAGCATCGTCCATTAAAATACTGGATATGCCGGATTTAATACAGCATGCCATTGTTATACTTCGAATGAAAATCTAGTCTCTTTCAACGGAAGCAATCTTCCGAACAGGCCCTCCATTGATATGCTTGGTGTAACCCTAAGTGACCAGCTCAGGTATGGGGGCTCCATCGAAGCCAGAGTAAAGTTGGCCTCCCAGAAACTGGGCGTACTGTATAGGGCCCGCAGATACTTTAATAGTGCACAACTGCTAACCCTGTACAGATAGCAAGTGCGCCCCACGGTTGAATTTGGCAGCCACCTCTGGTCTGGAGCTCCAAAATACCTGAAAAATACCCTCGACTCTGTGGAGAAACGGGCGGTCCGTTTGATAGATTCTCCCATCTTAACAGACGGATTGCAATCTTTAGAGCACAGGCGTCGGGTGGGAATGCTATCCTTGTTCTACCGGTATTACAATGGAAGATGCTCCGAGGAACTAGCATCATTGATCCCTTCGGCACCGGTGCATAGTCGGGAAACACGCCAAACGCGTGCCCAACATTTGTACACGGTTGACATTTGTCACATGAGAACGGGTCGTTTCTTCGACTCGTTCTTATGTTCAACAGCTCGGCTGTGGAATGATTTGCCGACCTCTGTGTTTCCTCCTTCCTACAACATAGGTCTCTTCAAGACCAATGTTCATTCCTTCCTCTCCTCAAAAAGACCCTCCACACAGCATCCCAGATGACATAGGCCCTGAGGGAAATTATTTTCCTCAAGGCCTCCTGTGTGGAGTTAATGTAAAAAAAAAGTACTTCGGTATCCTCTCTGCACATCCCTTTGGGGCACTTAGATATATTTTGTGTAAGTAGGGGGCCAACTGTCGGGGGATCAACCGTCATGGAACCGATTTTCGTAAGTTTCACTAACATCTATTGTATTCCTCTTCCAGTCGTATTTTTAGCTTACGATACGTATTCCAATATTGGAACAATAAAAAGAAGCCCTTATCCAATTTCTCAAAGCACACACACGTTGTATCATTAGACTCTACGCTATAGTCGGAAGAAACCGTAGGGATAATAGGGTCCTTGTATCTACGACGTAGAGCAGGGGTTAATAATTTATTTTTATTTTTAATTTTTTTAATTATTATTGTACAACAGAATACTTCCAATTGCCGGCCTCTGTGTTTCCTCCCCCCTACAAAATGGTTTTCTTAAAGACCCATGTTTACTTCTTCCTCCTCTCAAAAAGATCCTCCACGCAGCAGACCTTCTGTGTGGAGTTAATGTTAAAAAATATAGGTAAAGAAAGAATGAAGATATAAATAATGCATGAAGGTACGGTTATAGCATTAAATGGAGTAGTCAGCCCCTACAGACTAGTGATGCAACGGAAGTGTCTTAACGGAAGCAGAAACGGAAACAGATGTCAAAAGTAAATCTTAGCGAAAGCGG
The DNA here is from genome assembly GCA_929108145.2 of Limnephilus rhombicus. Lineage (NCBI taxonomy): Eukaryota > Metazoa > Arthropoda > Insecta > Trichoptera > Limnephilidae > Limnephilus > Limnephilus rhombicus. The sequence goes on along the minus strand of OV815280.1, from coordinate 50,047,566 downwards.
AACCGAAAGTGTTAATACTATGAAGAAAAAGCACAACTTTATTTGTTAAGATGTGTTTAATTAAATTTGTATTTTGTACTTTTGCGGATACACTTTTTCACAGAGCACATACACATACACTTTTTTGCATCTGGCACTTGAATCATTAATGTCAACGACATAGTTCCAAATCGGACTTGTTTTAGGTTTCATAATTGCACTAAACACAAAACTAATAAGTAAAAAAACAACAAACATAAGAAAACAACAACAGAAGATTTACGCGCTTACGCTAAACGTCACGAGGCATGTGAGGCATGTGATGCAGGTGATACGCAGAATGAACAAAAATAATACATAAACACACGAACTCGTTGCGACACGTTTGTGTACCGCCCCTGTCCAGTCGTCCACGCGCCCCCCCACCCCGCGCTCCTCGCTGTATTCTTCGTTTAAAGTTCTGTTATAAAGTTTGCGGAACCAGAAACGTTTCAGAAAACTTGCGGAACTTCTGCAGAAACGGAAGCGTAAGCAGAGTTCTGTTGCAACACTACTACAGACCGAGTCTTAAAACAGTGTTCCATTTGGTTCGGGGAGGTGCGTGATGCTCGCGTTGAGATTAGCCGAACGTCTATTAGTAATGATGGTTGTGTTTTTTTTTTTACATGAGCTCCACACAGGAGGCCCTGAGGAAAATAATTTCCCAGAGGGCCTATGACATCTTTGGGGATGCTGTGTGTCATTCCTATCTTTTTAGGTTAATTTTTTTTTCCTTATATGCCAGTAATTTTAATGACGTTAAAACACACATTCCTCGGGAGATTTACTCCGTTGGCTTTACCAAAAGTTATGTTCTTGCCTCGATTTTAAAAATAAATCAGCATTTAAAGGTAGATTCGTTAAGCTGGCAATAAGTTAAAATAATTGTCAAAGTTTTAATTTTTCAAGACCCCCCGAAAACCACCGTAGGTGAATCGTGTGACGTCAACACTCCTGAAAAATTACTAGGATCGGGCAATCAGCTGATCAACTGCCGCCATTTTGAATTCCGTTGTTCGAAGTATTCTCGCTAGAAGCAGCATTACTATTTTTTTTGTGCAGTAGTTTTTTTAAATATTTTCAAAAATAGAGATAAACTAATAAGAGATACCTATATTTTTGAAACATTATTTTGGCCTAAATAATGTTTCAATAAACACAACAACTAAATCTCTATAAACAGTAAGTAAATAAACGAATAAATTAATACGATGGCTTGTGTCATATCATACATTCCCATACAATTACTTTACGGTGACGTCATGACACGTTAAACAGTGACGTCACCACTACAATTTCAATAATGCCAACTTGACAGCGTGTTTTTACGACCCGATTAAAAATGGAATATTTAATAATTTTTTAATAACTCTGCGTTTAATATTATTAAATAAAACTTATATATTCGAAATCAGCGTTTATTGGTCTATGTGAACATATTTTTTTAAAGCCATAATATTTTTCACTGGAGTTCCTTATTGGTACCAGGTGAACGAACCCACTTCAAGCGTCTAGTGTCGTACGTACCTTATATGGGTAAATCAATGGGTCCACAGAACAAAAAAGGTTTAGAATCCCTGGCGTAGAAGCAGGTGGAAAAATAATGATATAGAGCCAACGTATGCATGTCCGCAAGTTATATAAGTTTGTTACATTCGATTTATATTATGTATATGTATATTCGTTAACCTTGTTAGTCACCTTGACGAAGTTTTATACGTCCCTGTACACGTCGTCCCAGTTTGAAGAATCCACCAACAATCTTTCCACGACGATATATGTATTTTTATTGCTTGCAAACTTGCAAGCCATAAAAAATGTCGCAATAATAAACGTTTGCATAATAGGTAGTTTGAAATAATATACTCAATACTTAATACGATATTCAATAAACGTTTTTTTTTAACACACATCTACCGGATCTGCCGAATCTGCCCTGATGATGGACACTGCAACGATGTCCGAAACGTTGGCTAAATAAGGAGGTAGCGCAACACGGCATAACACCCCAAAAATAAATAACGAAAAGTTTTTTTTAATTGTTGCATTCGAGTGGAATTTTGACATTTATTTTGTAACTTTTTTTGCATGAAATGTATACAGCATACAATACTCTAAGGCCGCGTTGTTTCGCAGATATTCAAATGTAATGGCCATTCAGTCAAATGGCCATTCAGCGCCAGTTTCTTTTTTGACACTTGAAAGGTCCCCTTTAATCACAGATTCCAGGCGCATTTTAGCTCTCTATCCAATTGTAAATAAGCTGACGTGATAAAGCGAATGTATCCTATTCTGCAATCACAATTTGTTTAAAAGCTGAGGTGGATTTAAGACGGGTTTTACAGAATTTAAACAATTGATCAAATTTCAAAGTTAATTTTCAAGTTCCGTGAAAGTTCTATTCAAGTTCTGTTATTATATCATTGTAGGTCAGTTGTTTCGCATAACTTCGATAATAACAGTATTTAAATAGAACTATCACAGAACTGGACAATTAACTTCGACATTTGATGAATTGTTCAAATCCTCTGACCCTAAGGTTCAGTTGTTTCGCAGAAATTCAAATATAACATTTTCATCAAATGGCCATTCAGTGCCATTTTTTTGAACTTTGAAAGGTTCCAGTTAAAGATCGATTCTAGGTGCGTTTCAGCTCTAATAAGTTAAAAAGCTTAATAAAAATATGATAGATGTCCTTTTCCGCTGATCACAATTTGTTCAAAAGCTGAAACGTAGATACTAATACTGATATTTAATGGGAACCTTGTCAAAAATACAAAATGGCTTTATATGGCTATTTAATGAATTTGAAACAATGAATGTCACGTTTATACACTTTTAAAAATCTGATATAATGTTTTATCAGATTTTTTACACAATACAAGAATTGATGAAAATGGGAAAATGAAGTGGACAACAAACGTGGAGCTTAATGAATGTTCCTAAAACAAAGTTTATGACGTAGGAATCTACGAGTATCTAGTAATTAACGACAAACCAGCACAATGCGTTTCAGTACACATAAGTACTTAGGGGCTTCGGTTAATTGGAAATGGGGTAAGGACATCTCAAGAAGTAAGGGTTCGCATTGAGATAGCTGGGAGGGCCTTCATAAATGTAAAGAAATATTTCTATAACCGTAATCATAAAAATTAATAGTTTTTTTATGATTTCTATATTGTTCTGATATCGCATGTAAACTTGAATCAAGCATTGACTCAAGATTAAAAAAAAAATCGTTTATAGGCGCGTTCACAAAATGATCCCAACGTACCTACCGGTAAAATTATCGTGATTCATTAAATGTCTGAAACCGAAACCATTCAACTGCACTAAAAAAACACAATCAAATTGATTTCGGTAAAAACACTACATAATATAAGTACTTCAAGTTATTCATTTTTATACGTAAATGAAATCCTCAGCATGGGAGAGTAAGCACATTATTCATTATCTCTATTTGTAACAAAAAGGAAGATAATAAAACAATGACTTAAGGATATATATTTTTTTAAATTTTATCTATTGTTGAAAATGGTATGAATTAATGATAACATTTTGTTTGATCTCTCAACACTTTGTTGTTAATTCATATATTTTTATCGCTTATAATTTTCTCCGTTTATCATTTTGTTTTTAAATTTTATTATTTTGCTTTTACTTAACTGTTTGATGACCGATATTTACGTGTTTTAATTTTATTAAATTGTGAAATTATGGAAGAAGACATGGCACGATCAAGTGAATCAGATACTTGAGTCGGGTCATGTCAAAAGTCAGAATAATAGAAGAGAATGTATGAGACGATGTATGAATGTGAGTGAGGCAAAGAGTGTGTGCCAAGACCGAGTTGTTTGGCGGTCCGTCTTCTCTGCCTACCCCTGCGGGGAAACGGCGTGATGGTTAGTTAGTTTTTTTTTAGTTAGTGAAATTATTAACCCCAATACAGGCGAACCCTAGTGGGGTTAATAATTACATGCTAAAAAATGTATTTAAATTGTAAAGAAACAATAAATAAATAAATTACTATTATTATTAATATTTTTGGGTTATTATGGCCGTGCTGCGCTTCCTCCTTCCTTAGTCAATGTTTTAGACAGAGTTACGATGTTCAACATTTAACAGTACAATCGGATGTACCATCGGATTATTTTATTTTCTTGTAGAGCGAAAGTATCTCCTCAGGATAGTGGGCAATAAGTTCCTTCTTTGTATGTACAGAAATTGAAATAAAAGTATCGTGTCAGGTCAACGGAAACTAATGTATTCAAATTTTCAAACATAGAGTAGTACATTAAATTTGGGACGGGTTTCCAAATAATCCCTTACAACAAAACTCATAAGTTTAAACCAAAATCTGACCAAAAATGTGTTCATATACCTTGCTGGACCATGATATAAATCCTAAGAAATACTAACAACGCGGGAGCACTTTTGTTAACGCTTCTCCGTGCTACTGATGGGTTGCCAGCTGCCATCTCGTGAGAGAAATTCTAGGGTACGCGTCCGAGGAAACATCACGCCAGGCATCAGGTTCCACGCGATGGTCCAGGATCCCGGCAGAGCACACCAAGGAATCCTGAGCAATTGCCAAATTTAAGGAAGGCGGTCCGACCAAGGATATCCACCAGGAATCCGTCATAAATAAGGGTAGCAAAACCCAAGCGGAGCCAAGAAGGTAATCTTCCGCGGTTCTCGACGCTGAATGCCAGCGGATGAGATTGATTAATTCAAACACAAACTCGGAGAGGCCAAGTGGAGCTCTTCGACCGCCGATTACGCCCGCGTTAGTACGACAGGTCGCGATTATAATTTCACCATACTTTATGATCCGGCCCGCGGATTAGAATCGTTAATACAATTCATAACAAGGGGATTATCCAATTTAAATATCCAAAACTACCACTAAAGTGACCCGTCAAATACACACCGGCTTCCGGTACGGTGCGAATTTAAAAAGTGAAAAGGAAACGGAAATCGTTTTTAAAAAAGGTTGCCAGTCTCAGAAAAAAAAGAACAAAGCGATTCTACAAATTAAATATGCAGCCAGATGGAGATTAACCAAGTCAGGATAGCAGTTACTAATGGAGTAATAACTATTATCGTGACAATCTTCAGGGGAGATGTGTAGATTACATACAGTGAAGTGTGTGTTTATATCCGTAGAAGCGATACTACAAGCGTCATATTTCAGTGTAATTAGTTGTTAAATTAATGTGATTACCGGAGTTTCATTTTAGTGTAGCCGTCAACGTGGCATAATAACCCAAAAATCAATCACGATAATATATTTGGCCGTGAAAATCTTAAATCATATCGCTGTGAGTGCAGTTGGAATTGTTCTCCAGATAGCCCTGATAATAACTATCGGTAGAAGAGGACAACGAGATAAAAAAAATTGCAAACTGTAAAATAACTGCAGTAAAGGATTTTTCAAATTATAAGGCGTTTGATAAGGTTGATCACTCAACTTTGTTTAAGCTTTTGGAGATTGGTTTTCACGGCAATCTTAATCGTTGGCTCGCTTCTTGTATCACCGTAGTCATTGCTGGATTTAAATCCCATTCTTTTGGCAGTTGTTGTTGCTGTCATTTGTGGCTATCACATCTGGAGTTCCTCAAGACAGCTTGCTGGAACCCTTATTACTTAACATCTATATCAATGGAATGTATCTATATCAATGATGTTGGTAACTGTTTTTTAAACTCGTTAACCATTCAGTACGCAGATGACATGAAAATCTTTTCACATGCAAACTTAATCGAGGACTGTCAGAAACTACAAGACGATTAGCAACGTTTAAATATGTATTACAACGCCCACTATCTGGAAATAAATATTAAAAATGCATTTATCCATGAATACTCAATAACATAACTATCTACTTAATCAGAAAGTAAGGACCAAGGCCCTAGGGGTTATACTTGATAGTAATCTAAATTTCAATAAACATACCGACCACATAGTCACTAACGCATCTACCGCGCTTGGTTTCTTTAAACAATCAAAGATCTTATTACTTTCAAAGTAATGTATTTCTCATACGTTCGTAGTATTCTTGAATACGCATCTCAAATGTGGAACCCAGGCTACGCAATACACTAATAGAATTTATAATTTAATGGATTAGTATTTAGATTATAATTCAAAATTGATTTTATGATTAACTTTCGCACTTTCCAATCTCATGTTAGCAATGAAGACTGCAAAGTTCTTCAATATATAGACATCAATTTGTTGAAGAAATATAGCTGATTCGGTAATGTTATTTTAAATCATACATAGCAATTGATAGTCCTGATCTTCTTCAATGCCTATCATTCCATATTCCAAATCGCAACAGCAGACAGTCACTTACTTTTCATTTCCCTAAACCAACTCCTTTATATACAGATCCACAAATTCCCATAATTTCAATTACCACATTGAAATTTTTTACTGGGCCTTACGGGACATAAAACGAAAACTCTTTAAACAGCATGACTCAAACTAGATCATTCAATCTACCCTCCCATACTTTACGTCGTTAGTATTTATCATAATCCTATAATACTCCTCACCACCCCCGGCTCAATGTGGTAACTAAAATATAAATGAATTAAATAAAGCACTTCTATCGTTTTATCATTCACCAGTTCATTCATTATTTTTCACTATCATCAGTGGAAAGTTCATAAGTGGCGTAATTAATTAATTTATGATTCTCTGTAGTAATTTAAGATTTGATGTCAACTTTCCTAAACATAAATTTCAGTGCATTTTAATGTAAAGTTCTCATCCCTAAATTAAAATGTTTGAAAATTATAGTGCATTTAGTGTAAAAGTAAAATGACATCATGTCACCAGTAAATTGCCATTTAAAAAGACGTCCCGCGTAAAACATTAGCATCCTCCCCCATAAAACATGACCTCTGACATTTCCATTAGTAACTCATATTCTTTAAACAATAATGTAATGTAGAACCGAGCTAATGGTTGCTGGTTGCTGGGGCAAATATTTGAAGACTCTTAACGTAATTATTTAGGTACCTAAAGTACTTTACTTAAGGTTATTAGGCAGTTACGTGCAACGCAATTACCCTTAGGAAAATTAAGTTATTAATTTACTACAAATTATAGGTTATTAGTTAATAGTGCTAGAGTAATAAATTTACCAAAATAATTTCAACATTAAGTTTAAAGCAATGCACTGTATGTAATTTTGGTTTAAAAATTAGATCGCTTCGACATATTTTTGACGCTTTAATTAAAAACTGCGAGTAGAAAACATATTTGACTTCGAAATAATCGATTAATCTTTTGGTTAGTCTTTTTGTAAGCCCAAAAAAACTCAGGCCTACATTATTTATTTATTTATTTATTAACGCCATTTTTCTGGTTTTTTGCATACTAATAGTAAGAAATATACTCCAGTATTTATTGTACATAACTGAACTGTCTCAGTAACAATATTTTATATTTGTTTAGATAAATTGAAGATGTCCACTGACTTTGTATAATTGTTTCCCGGTTTCCCCCCATTAGTATTCTGGGCAAAGAGCAATACATTTACGAAAACATGTATTAGATTTTAATATTATACAAAATTATCACTTTTAAGAAATTCTCTTAAAATAAAGATCTTAAAATGAAAATTTTATCTTTTAAGTAACCTATAAAAAACAATATTCTGACAGTTCAACTTTGAAAGTACGGCGTTTGTACAATAACTTGATTAAACTGATGTAAACCACACAAATAACATGGTAAATATATCAATTATGTGAACAGAAGAGTAAATCCGTCACTACAATAGAAATTATTAAGTAAAATCACAAAATTTTCGATATTCCGCCATAAAACACACCGAGCTGTTTTGTCATCGCGGGCTGTCGTGGGCCGAAGAACTAATGCATAGGCGCGCCAATAATGCCCCTTGCGGAGAAAAATTAAAACAACATTGTTTCCTAGTAAATTAAAACCATATACAACGTTGTCACATCTTCAATGCGTTTTAACAGCGTGACCACGTAAGAAACGTTATTGGTAATAAAACGTGTTTTAGTGTATACGAGCTTTATTTATGTTATTGCAATAATACAGTTAATCGGTCGCGCTGTGTTTTTTTTTAGTAAGAGTGATAGTATATAGTAGTTAGTTCCAGAATTTCTGTGCTGAAATAAATCCTGACTTCTAGTATTACATAGTAGAATCCGAAAGCATTAGCAATACCGGACTATCAACTAAATCATTTAGAATTTTACACAGAAATTCCAAGTCAGTGAAAATTCTTCTGTCTGACAATTTGAGCATATTCAAATCATTTAAAATAGTGCTTAAAATTTGTTTGTTTGTTTGTGAATTTGTTTTGTATTCTTTCAACAGCTTGTACTCGTACATGTATATTATAATATGGGTTTCAGACGGGAAAATATATAACTGCTTTAAAGTTCAATTGCTCCTACTTACATTCATCTCCTACTTACGAACTCCTTTTCGGTTATGGTTTTATTGTATAATGTGAAAAATTAAATCTTAATACATAAAAAAGCTTTGGTTAGTTACACCATTTATAACTCAAGAACGACTGGACCGATTTTTATGATCTTTAGTTTTTTGGATTTGTCTTCACCCCGAATAGCAGAATAGCTATTAAAACATCGGAAAAATTCACGAAAAAAAAGGTAATGAAGAAAATTCTTTTCCTCATACATTTTGAAATGAACGCATTCTCATCTTTTAAAAGAGCCGCAGGAATATTGGATTAAATATAATATTGAGCAGTGAGTGAATTCCAAAAATTCAACGTCAAATGTCAATGCGCTGATTGATTTGCTTTTGTTCTTAAACATATAAGGCTGCCCCTCTTTCTTACACAGTAAATGTCAACAGTCGAAAATGAATTGCATCTAAATTGATAGATTGAAGAATATTATATTGTAATTATAAATAAGGATAACATAAAGTTTGAAGGATATTATATTAACTTTTTTAAATTGCAATTTCTTTGATAGTAGATAATAGGTAGGTACTCGTGAAATGGTTCCATTCCAACTTAGAATCAAGTCAACATAACACATCTCTGAAAATTCATTTTATTTATTTTATTTATTTATTTAATTATTTTCATATTACATTTGGTTATAAAATGACGTATTGCCCATCTCACTAGGTGTGAAACGCCTGTGTTGAGATGGCAATTTACAGAGTGGTTATCTAAGATTTTGTAGTAATATTATGAAAATGGCAGGTTAATATAATTTTTTTTCTTTAAATTAAGAGCTATGAAAAAAAAAATGTCCCACCTTTACCTTTTAGTGTCTTTCCAAAGGAGGTTCTGAGTTGATTTCATTCTGAGTTGTCCGGTCACCTCGTGAAATATGGGGGAAGATAATAGTGTTGTTAACATTTTATTATTTCGTTAATAATTATTTAATTATTTTTGAATAAGATAACACTAATAATCTAAACGAAAATATGAAAAGGAACAGGACACAGAAAAATACAAAAGATAACGGTAGCAGCTGGGACTCTAACCCAGAACCTCTTGTCTTACCGGGACAAACGCTGGTTAGGCATTATAATATGTTTTTTTGTTTGTTCGAAAAAATAATTAAATATATTTATATCACAAGAATGGTAATTACATACTCTTTGGATTAAACAGAGACACCTAAAATAGATTGTTTTAAAAATAGGATCCGAACAAGTGAATAACTCTCATCATCTGTTTGTCTGAATATTGTTTATTTTTTCATTGTGAAATCAAATGTTGTGTAAGATTGACAACTAAATACTTGCAAGTTTCAAGTCACAAAAGGATTGCACTTACGATTGATTGGATGAAATTAGGCCTCCAAGCTGCAAGAAACTGCATAGTCAAGGTTGGTGAATCTGTTTTTTTCCCTTGAGATTTTGTCTGATTGCTATTCTTTGTTATACACTGTCCGCGCAAATAGTTTTCATAATCATATCTTTTGGGTATTAATCCCAGAGGGTCTGGGGTTATTTACACACCTCAGGCTCGCATATTATAATACAAACTTTCTAACTTCGCAACACTTTCCTCAGGGGTACCCCAGGGATCCGTTTTGGGTCCACTTCTTTTCATCCTTTTTACAAATGATGTCGCCAAAATAATCGAGTCGTTTGGCCTCTTATCCCACTGCTACGCTGACGATCAGCAAGTTTATTTTTTCTGCACTCCAAATGAAGTCAACAGTCTCAAAATCCGTGTAGCTGAATGCATAGAAGCAATAACTCGTTGGAAGTCTTCAAATAAACTAAAGCTGAACCCATCCAAGACTGAGTCTCTCTGGGCGGCCACAAACAAACGCCAACATTTCATTGACAATTCACCTATTTCCATTTCCGACAGCGATATTATTCGAAACACAACAGTCAAACTTCTTGGCGTTAATCTGGATTCAGATTTTCGCGTAAAAGTCAAATAAATAGGACTGTAAGCACCGTTTTTTTTCACCTAAGGCAACTCAAGTCAGTCCGAAGAAATCTTCCTACAGAGTATATTTCTAAAAGAAATAAATAAAATTAATAAATCGATCCAATTTACAATGGAAATGCGGGGAAATAAGATTAACTTTCTCGACATAGGTATAGAAATCATCAACAAAAAATTAGAATTTTCGATATATAGAAAACCTACATATAGTGATAACGTCATACACAATACATCTAGACATCACATTTCACATAAATTATCAGTATTCTATTCACTCATTCACAGACTTTTACATGTGCCTTTGAATTATATAAATTACAACAATGAATTAAATATTGTAAAAACCATAGCACAGAATAATGGATACAAGAGCGAAACTATTGACAGTATATTAAAGAAAAATAATAAAAAAACTTACATTAACAATCATATCACAAAGCCTCGATAATAAAAATGAAAAAGATTTTACTAAACAATGGGTTAAAATCCCTTATATTGGCGAAATATCAACTAAAATATCCAGATTAACTAATAATGATAAATGTAAAACAGCTTTTTATAATGTGAATTCTCTAGGGAGAATTTTAATTAATAATAAAGATAAAAGAAAAAAACTTGAAAACTCAGGCGTTTACCAAGTGAATTGTGCCAACTGCCCATCGTATTACGTAGGTCAAACTGGGAGGTCAGTCACAACCCGAATTAAAGAACATTTTACAAACTGGGTGAATGACAAAGGAGAATTGTCGAATGTAGCATCACACTTATTAGAAAATAAACATTCGTTTGATAAAGACAGAAATGTTAAAGTTCTCCATATTTGCAATATAGGTCATAAACTGGATAGACTAGAATCTTTAGAAATTACGCGCTTAACTAAAAAAATAGAATCTAACTTTGTAATGAATAAGCAATTAGAATCATTTGCTAAGTCTCCGCTTTTGTATCCATTGTAATTTTCATAATAATTTCGGAATTAAAATAGTTATTTAGTTTAGACCATTCCTACTCCAATGTAAACATGTACCCCTTCATAAAGTAACTTTGTAAAGATAAAGCAATTAGATTCATTTGCTAAGTCCCCGCTTTTGTATCCAGTCTAATTTTCATAATAATTTTCGATATTAAAATATGTAATTAGTTTAGACCATTCCAACTCCAATGTAAACATGTATCCCTTCAAAAAGCAATAAAAAATACCAAACTTCATAAATATAATAACGATTTGACAATAAAATTAGGTCATTAGTAACTCATATTACTTGTAAGGTTTTTCCCTAATCATCATTGAAGTGAGCTGCAAACCCAATGTAATTAGCTTACTGGAATAACGAAAATATTTAGAAATTCGATAGTCTAAAATGACTTAGCAACAAATATAATTATTGTAATTGATTAAAATCCTTGTAGACCACCCCTCTCCCCCTCCCCAATATGTTGTGTATATAAACCGTAGACTAGGAAATATTTGTACCAGTCTGAAGATGGCTTTGACGAGCTGAAACCGGTTACGGTCGAATAAAATTAAGTGGAATAAAGTTTTATATTCGTTTCATTATAATATATCTTCCTACAGAGGCAACAAAACTACTAATCAACTCTTACGTAGTTTCACGGCTCGATTACTGTAACGGAATCTACGTTAGCCTTCCAAAATATCAAACTGACAAACTTCAATCCATGTTTAATGCAGCGGCACGGCTCATAACCGGAGTCCCTAAATATTCACACATTTCAGAACACCTTCGTAACCTTTACTGGCACAAGTGCCCTGAAAGAATCCAGTACAAGTTGTGCTGGATGGTGTTTAAATCGATCAATGAAATGGCCCCACCTTACATCTCTGAACTATGTGCCCCTAAAATATTGATCCGAGGCAGTCAACACTTAGATCAGCAACCTCATCAGCTATAGGCAAACTAATGGAACCTAAACGCAAGCCAAATACTAAATTTGGAGATCGCGCTTTCGGAGTGTCTGGGCCGAAGGCTTGGAATAAAACCCCTCCGAAACTTAGATGCATACAAGCCCAACAGAATTTAGGTCCAAATTAAAAACCTACCTTTTTAAGCTCTCATACCCTTAAATAAAAATACCTATCTGAGAGTATCATAAAATTTTACTTTTGTTTTCAAAGTGCGCTCATTACAAAACATGTTATGTATTATTCTTTCTTCTCACTTCTTCTGGCGCTAATCTTAATCTAATTGTAAATATGTATGTTATTTTAAGTCACTTGCTTTAGGTCAGCATTTATATGTCTTAGTCGTAAGTCACTAGCTATAAGTCTTAGATGTAAGTCACTAGTTATAATTGTAAATCTTAGTTGTAAGCCAGTAATATTAATTCCTTTAAGTCCTTTTTTGTACAGCGCCCTTGAGGTGATTTTTCACAAAAACGGCGCTATATAAATTATCCAAATATTATTACTATTTTTATTAAACGCCTCTACCGATTCGGCTACTGAGATCCTTTATTTAAATGTAATTTTTGTCAATTTCATAATATTTCAAATTTCAGAATTACCAATATTATCTTCCACTAATTTTTCCATATTATTGGCAGCTACATTTTTCATTGGAAACAAGTGTTCGAAGAACTTGTTTGTAACCCAGATAGTGTCTTGGTTAAATATACCAGATTTTATTTATATGGAATACCTATTGACTTTTTTGTAAAAGTCTAATTGAATATTACATTTTTATTAGATCAACTCTCTTTTTATAACTTTGGAAGGATATTATTATTTGTCATAAATATATCCGATTTTATTATTCAATGATATATTACATTATTTATTCTTCAATAATGTACTACATTAATGGGAATAACCTTCAAAAGTTATAAAAAGAGAGTTGCTCTAATAAAAACTGAATATTTTATTATGGCCTGAAACTTATGTACCTATGTTGTAAGTACATAGGATAAGATACCAATTACCTACTTAGGTAATCGTATAATCTAATATTCTAGTACTTGCAGATCATGTATTTGGAATTTTGCCTAAAGTACCTACTAGGAAGGAGCGAAGCCCAACATGCCTGTCTAATTACAGAGGCGATTGAAACTCACAAGCACCCGATTAACATTAATACAAACAACGGATAATACTCCGAGCTTCTCACTGTCCGGCTTCTCAGGGTATTCACAAGAAACGGATGGTGTAACCCACATTAGCAAGGGATGACTGTGCCACTATTAAAGGCACCTACCAAAACGGGTACGTATTAGAGAAGTTCTTAAATAAAACATGTTATGTTATGTGCCCTTAATGGACGTACGAAACTTTGGCTCAAAAACAATCTTCTTATTTTTTGAGAGATTGGCTATCGTCGTGGAGATCTTCAACCTGCAGGCTGCAGACTGGAAAAACTTGGTGGAATTGGATTCGTTTCGTACCTGCCACATACTTTCGAAATTATGTGATAATCTCGACTTCTCTCGCCTTTATATTTTCTTTAAACCTTTCTCCTGACTGTAATCAAATATTTATTTTCTTTCTAAGGCTCTACTTATGTACATGCTACGAAGTGGGAAAACCCTCCCCCTCACATTAGCCTCCATGAAATTCTTCCCTTTCTATATCTGTCTATAAGTAAAGAATATCGCTTAAGCATTCTAGCACTTTATATCCATATATAGATATGTATCCCTAATTTTTATCTACGTTATTTACGACCTTGAACGTAAATTTTACGTGACTGTTACGAGATTACCACAACAGCCTTTAGGTAATCCTTTACTCTTTTTTCCCTGATATATAAAGCTCCACATCTTCGGTAATACGTATACGTAGATACTTATTGAAGTAAAACTTCTTTAAGCTGGTGAATGCGTTACAAAAAGTGCTGATGTGTTACGAAAAGTGGTGATGTGTTACGAAAGGTACGATGTTACGAAAAGTGTGATGCGAACGGTAATTGATGTGAACGGTGATCGATGGCGAGGCGAACGGTCGGGCCTTTACGCACGCTTGACTTGGGGAGTGATAAGGATAAGGATAAGGATAAGGATAAGGATAAGGATAAGGATAAGGATAAGGATAAGGATAAGGATAAGGATAAGGATAAGGATAAGGATAAGGATAAGGATAAGGATAAGGATAAGGATAAGGATAAGGATAAGGATAAGGATAAGGATAAGGATAAGGATAAGGATAAGGATAAGGATAAGGATAAGGATAAGGATAAGGATAAGGATAAGGATAAGGATAAGGATAAGAATGAGAATAAGGATAAGGATAAGGATAAGGATAAGGATAAGGATAAGGATAAGGATAAGGATAAGGATAAGGATAAGGATAAGGATAAGGATAAGGATAAGGATAAGGATAAGGATAAGGATAAGGATAAGGATAAGGATAAGGATAAGGATAAGGATAAGGATAAGGATAAGGATAAGGATAAGGATAAGGATAAGGATAAGGATAAGGATAAGGATAAGGATAAGGATAAGGATAAGGATAAGGATAAGGATAAGGATAAGGATAAGGATAAGGATAAGGATAAGGATAAGGATGGTCACCGCAAGGTCGTAGGTCACCCCATGGTCATATATCACTCCAATGTCATTTGTCACCCCAATGTCAATGTCATATGTTCTTTTATAAGTTAGTGAAGTTTTACTTCAGTCGTGTGGTCTAAAGCACACTCGTTTTTTTTTAAATTAATTATTTATTCTTTGTATTTTCAACCCTCTCTTCCATGACGCGGTTTTCAACGTGAATAATGTTTCGGTTTATCTCGGCTCCCGTCCGAAACATTTGTAGAATTTTTTCTCCTTACATTTTCACTTTTCAGACAATTTTCACTGGTTTCTTCACTTACATCATTCACTTCATTACTAAATTCGAATCTCCCTCATATATCTATCTCGTCCCTCCCAACACTATTCCTCGAATTTTCCGGTAAAAGAAAACTTAATTTCCTCTTTTCACGTAGGAATCCATGTTCGATTCGTTTGCAATATTCTTGCCTATTCCCCAGTTCTTCAGCAGTAAGCATTTCGGCGGAGTAAATTTTAATCCCATATCTCTTTTCCTCCTAAATGGCAATTACCCATAACTGTATTATGCCTCATAATTGTAAAATTTTTGGGCAATGAACATATTTCATTTTAAATTGCTTAACTGTCAATATCATCTTTTCTGTTTGTGTAAACATTTGTATGAAGTCCGTATTAAGAGGATATACCAGAGAAAACCAGAAATATGTCATTTTTAAATCAGATTTTGGACGTATTGACTCTTTTCCACAAAAAATTATAAATGGATTTCAAAAGATTGTTCTTTTATCTAGCATTCGCATGTTTTAAATTTTGAGAAAAAATGTTTATTTTTAGTATAATAAGATTACACCATAGGTCGTTGGCAGATTTGTTAAATTTTTAAAAAGATTTGTGTTATACAACACCCATTTCAATTCATACAATCATACAGTAAAATATATCAATACATTATCTGGGTATGGCAAGTTTGAGAATTTTAATTTTAGTTTAAATAAAATCATTAAAAAATATATACGTACATGTGTTTCTTGACGAAAATTGGTCCGTTTGTGTATTTATTTGCGCACTCACAAACTAATATATTACAGATTTTTTTCACATTCTTATTTAAGTGCTATTTAAATGCTAAAAAAACCAAAGTAATGCATATAAGATCACCTAATGCCAAATTTCAATTTAATCCTAATATTATATCTCATAATTTTAATTGCATTCATAAAAATATTCCAACTAATTGTAAATGTGAAAGCTTAGAATTAGTTTCGGAATACGTGTATCTTGGTGTTACTGTAGATTGTTTTTTTAAATGGGACAAACATATAAAAAAAACCTGTAAAAGACTCAGATCGATTGCTGGCAGAATGTACACATTAAATTTTTTCCTATCAATTGAAACACTTAAAATAATTTATATGTCACTAGCAGAATCTATTATAAGATATGGATTAACAATATGGGGAAATACTTCTATAACCAATCTGAAACAAGTGCAAGTTGTACAAAACGCAATTGTAAAATTATTGGTCGTCCCTAATATTTTCAAACAGAGACAAAATAAACCGTTGCTGTTTCAGAGTGCCAAAATTTTACCTGTTAAGGCAATACTTTGGCACAAAATTATAATTCAACATATATTTACCCCGCAGCATAAAGAGAAATTAGAACATAAATACAGCACTAGATTCACGCGTAACGACGGGTTAATAGTTCCGAAATTTAACAATAAGTACGGACAGAGAACGTTTGAATATATCATAGCGAAGATATTTAATTTATTACCTGACACTATAAAGCAATGTAATTCTATGAATAAGGTTAAATATATGGTGAAAAATTGGCTATCGGAAAAAAAAGATTTATATTGATTTTGATATGTATGAAAAAATGTTGTATCTGTAGATATAAGATGTAAATTTTAAATTTTAAAAATGTATAAATATGTAACTAAAATATAAGCACCTGTTGACAAGCCGATTCAATTGGCTTAGCAGGACTTGTTTGTTGATTATATTATGTATTATCTATTATTTCAATAAAAAAAAAGACATTATTGAAAAATGATAAAAACAATAAAAAAATAATTACAAAAAGTACATAATTTTAACAGTTTTATCATCAAGCCTTTCAGCATTTTTGAATGTAGGTATAAATGAAAGCAAATTTGGAATGAAATAAAATCGATATTGAGTTACAATTTTAAAAAGCTGGTACGGAGAATAATTAAACTTTCTCATTGTAACCGCCCTGCACGATCGTAAGAACAACTTTCGACGAAATGTGAATTTTCGGCCGCTGGCTGGTTAAACGCTCTTAATCTAAAGTATTCTAAAGGGTTATTTCATCCTAATCGCTCATTAAGATTAGGGTTTTCATGTCCACGAAAACGATTGTTTATTTCAATATAAGACGATCGTCCCCTTTGTTCTATGTGATTGTACTGGCAATAAATTGTCAACCTTTATATTTTTTCAACCTCTTATCCGTAGTTTAGAACCACAAATTTGCACATCTTTTATGTGTGAATTCTATTGCCAAATCCATGCATTTCTCTCACTCATTACCCCCGTAGTTTATCAGTTTATTTCCTGCAAAATTGGTTAGGTTAGGTTATATGCTATTTTTCGTTTTCTTCATAACTTTTAATGGATTTTCATAAGAGGGTTGAAAATCCACTTTGTTGAGTTGTCGCAGAACCACAAAATATAAATAAGTATCCCGAAGGAGTGTGCAGAGAGGATGTACCGATGAATAACAAATATAAAATATATTGCCATTCAAATGCATCAAGGATAAAATTATTTGTCTTTATACTTGTATATATCAGCGTATAAGTACAAAAATCAACACCAAAAATAAATTAATTAAATAACCATATCAGCTTTGTGATGACTGTGGCCGGTTAGCATATTTCCAAAACCTATACCGATTCAGTCGCGGTAGCGACAATTCACATTTTAAATATACCTCTATATTGGTTATTTTTTACCACATTGCAAAAACAAAAATGCACTTAAATCTAAATAAAATAATCTTTACAATGTGTATATTAGAAATTAATAATTTTATTTCTCAATATTTAAATTTTGATATTGAAAATGTAAAGCGACTGAACCGGTATAGGTTTTGGAAATATGCGGCCGGTTATCCACATGATATTCTGGACTCCGTTATATGGATCCAGATTCCTCTGAATAGGTTGATCTCAGTTAAGGGTGATTACAATAATAATACGTAGGTAGTCTATTGTGGTTTATTCTGAGATTGGTTACAATGGTGCTTCGTAGGAAGTCTGATGGCAAAGAGAACAATGGACAACAATCACTCCCTTTTACATGTTACTCATGCTATCTCACTCATGTCTCTTTCGTATTGCAAGACATACGTTCACTACAAGCTTATTATCGAAGGTATTTTTAAGTCGATTTTAGTTTAGAAATTTGTAAGTAATGGGTAAAAAAAAATTATTTCATAATTATTATTGTCGGGAGATCAACTAACGACATTATTCAACCACCAATGACTCAAATGTTGCAGTGTCTAGACCAGCCCCCCTAGCACAGTCGATCGATATAGGTTTTATCGAAAATGTTGGTAACTTGTAATCGCTCCCGAGAACGACTGCAGGCCGCCAACGAAGAAATAACAGTTCACGTCAAATAAATCAGGAACCCTTAGTCGCTGTGAACTGTTTTTTGTTCGTTAGCGGCCTGCAGTCGTGCTCGGGAGCGGTGACAAGTTACCGACATTTTCGATAAAACCTATATCGATCGACCATGCTAGGACCCCTGGTGATACTTATCACGCCACAGGTTTTAAATATGTGGTTTGCAAACAAGATTTATTTTTAAATGCTAAATCAAAACCATTTGTATGATAATATACATCGTCACCCACTAAATGCGAATACATTTTCCGTTCTAAATTCTAACTAGATATTAAAACAACAATAACCCTAAGTATGCAGATAACTGAAACAACTCCGTACCAATTACTGCAGCGCACGATCTAGTGCTCGGTAGAACGGGCCAGCCAATAGAATCTCTAGAACGTACTCACGCTATAATCCAAAAAGTTTTCCCTTGGTGATTAGATATTTTCACCCGCACGAAGGCAGCAAGCTATAAAATGCTAGAAACATTTAAGTACATTTAAAACTGAAACGAAATTCTCCTTATTGCTTACACATTGCTTGGGTTAACAATTCATTCTGAGAAGTGGAATTTTGTAAACAATGTTCGAAATACGAAAACACGGTTTTATGTTCAGGCATGTAAACAAAATTGATTGGATAAGAGAATGCAGAAACGATAAGATATATTACAACTTTTCTTGTTCCTACAACACCGCTGGTGTTAATTTCCTTGTTTAAAATAATATAATAATTTGTTTTCTTTTTCTTCACCATTCTTTGGATTTTGGATTTGACTTACATAGATCTCTCTAAAATATCTCCAGACTTGCTGATTGCGATAATGTCCATGTATTCCAAACGATATACATATTATAATGTACGAGTATTTTACTACTTACCAGGTGTACACAAAGTGTAGAAGTTTATTCTCAGTCGTCCTCTCTAGGGATTTCTTTTCCGAGGCGGACTGTAGGTTATTGTGTCGGTGTTACATCATAATTTCCTCATCTTCATGTTTGTTGATTATGTTGGCTGATTTCCTCATCTTCATGTTTGTTGATTATGTTGGCCGATTTCCTCATCTTCATGTTTGTGGACTATATTTGTTAATTTCCACATCTTCGTGTTTGTTGACTATAGGTTGCGTTGGCGTTACTTCATCATTTTTATGATTTTTCTCATCTTTATGTTTACTTAGACATTTTTTAATTTTTTTTTAATGTTATTTTAAACTTTTTTATCTTCATGGTGTTTATAATTTTGGTTTTTTTACCAAATTTTAAAAACTTTTAAATTTTAAACCAACCTTTTAATTTGTGTTTAGTTTTGGGATGTTCAGTAGATTTAAGGTTTTCGTCTATACTTTAACTTGCTAACCAATACACCTATACACACCACAAGCATTGTAGGTGTACAGTAAGGTACTCTGTTTTTTTTATTCAAATTTGAAGAGAGCCTTTTTTTTTAGAAGATTTTTATAATACTGAAAACATTAAAGATTTAAGAACTATCTTTTGATGGAGTTCTGGTGGGTACTTTCAGGATTTTATAATTTAATTGATTTCAATGTTTAATTAAGATAAATTCATATTTAGGCTTTTTCCATTCATCTTACCAGAATCAACGTTAAATTTCCACAAATTCGCTTGAAGATATTTTAAAAGTTAAAACTGTGTGCAGTGTGCAGTGTGCAGTGTTTAAATCCGCGGGTTAAACGTATATTGAATTGAATATATGAGTATCTACAACGATATCACCTTTCAAGGTAAGCATTATGTTAACATAGATAGTAGAAGTAGCATCTTGCACTTCTCAATAAGCCCCGGGAAATCGATAGAGGACTTACCTCAACCTCATCCAGGTTACCAGTAAGGCGACAGGGCCATCCGTAAGATAAAACTAATAAAAATAAAATAAAAGATGCCACGAAATCATAAAAAAAACTTAAAACTACGTTTCAAAGGTTTTGTAAAGGGTTCGCGATTATGCATTGGTAATAATACACCTCACGTTGAAAATTTTTAACACTCATCTCTGTGTTGGATTTCTTGTAGATATGTTCTCAGGTTCCATGACAGTTGGCCCCTCGGCAAACTTATATTAAGCCAGGTCTCCGGCGACCTCCGCCATGAACATGAACTAACGCTTGAACATCACTACGAACTTTGTCAATGGGTACATCACTACGACTTTGAACAATTTTTGTTCGAAGATGCTGTGTTCGAGCTTTCCATTGGCGATGGAAAACATTTCCCTCCCGGGTGAAGCGGGAAGGAAGGTGGGGGGAGGGGGGGATAAATTAATTTTTTTACAGCAGCCGCGTGAAGCGAACAGTAACGGAGAATAAATCGAACGAGTTTTTGTGGTTATGTCAACTGCGCGAGCCTAATAATTGTGAGTTTAAATTGTAAATAAAAACTATCGTAATAGATGATTATTTCTATCGTGAACTCACTTGTAAATAAAGACTATTAATTTATTATCAGAATGTCCATAAACCAATGTAACAATTTATGATAGCACTTGTTGTTTTCAAATCAAAATCAAAATCATGTATGTGATGAACCTGCTTTGTTGGATGGTTGGCGAATATTTTTTTTTACGAATACGATCACACTATCGACATCTATTGGTTAATTTTGAAAGCAATATTAAGGGAAACTGTAATGATTGCACATTTTTTCTGCTACGAAGGGTGTAAACAAATTTTGGAAGGAAAAAACGACTAGCAAATCCTAGTATGGTTGGAAACCATTAGACGCATATCAGCCAATCACATCTCGGGGCGTGGTGTGAGGGGGTTGTGTCAAATTGAGACACAAAAGTTATCCCACGGTCCAAACTGATAGTTATTTTAAGTGGTAAAAATACTTCTAACTTGGCAATAAATCGAATTTTATGGGGAGCACGAGGGAATTGACAACAGTTGATTTCGCATCGGGGGTCGGCGAGTTTTGCAAGTATTTCGTTGACGGAGGTTTTAAAAGGAACAAAAATCATGCGTTAATTAAACATGAAGTAACGAACGATTTCGATTGTATGAGAATAGAAACGGGAGTAGGCATTGACAATCAATATCGCTTTTCCCAAACAAAATTCTAGCGGGATTTGCGTGTAGGTATTGGGAACGAACGTAATATGGTAGTCAAAACACAAACGCTGATAATTTCAGGGTAGTCGGGAAGGAATCGATTACGTCAACGACCAAATAAAATCTAAGGTTTCGGGTTGGATTTTATATCTGTTAGTTTAGAGGGGAGGAAATGTTGTCGATCTCTTACGTGTTGAAGTGGTTTCAAGTGAAAAATATCTAACACAGTTTTGAGTCATTAAGATATTCATTAAGCTAAAATCACCACTCGAGTTTATACGCGAGATATAGGTAATAGGAAATTAGGAAAAGCTATAAAATTTAACGGCCTGTCAGGATTTAAAATTATTTAAATTCTTAAGTATTTTTCTCAATTGCTAGGTGCATAACTACGGATATTTATTGGGTTTTACGCCAGAGAGAGATGGGGTATGATAGGAGGAACTAGAGATGCAGATGAAAAAACGTTCGGAGGCAGGTATGGAATTAGACTTTGGTAGAGGTTACAGCCCGTAAAAGGAAGAATCGAGATCATAAAAGTTTAGATTATTACTAAATTAGGTCCTACGAGTGTCGCGACCTTGTTTAGGAAGGGGTCAAATGACTAGAGATTGTACTTAGGTATTTGCGAACGCGGGAAATATTAAGAAAATGTGTGCGAACGCAAGGAACGCGTCATATAGCCAGGAACAAACACAGCCGCATGTCAACATAAGGGGTACGTCTGAATAAGAATATTCGGTCACTAATTGTTAGAAAATCCATAGTCAAATGCTAAAATGACAAAATACCTAGAAGGTGACGTGTTATGCGATTTGTGCGATAATAAGATGCATAGTAGATGACGGTCAGAAAATGTTGTAGGTTGCCGAGTTGAAATAAGACTTAGGGTTACCGAGAAAAGTATGGAGAGTATATAAAAAACTCAGGATACACCGTACCTGGAAGCGATTTTAAAAATGGTAGAACGGACACGATAGATTTTCGAGAAAAGTTGAATTAATTATTCACTTGGTAAATGATATCTTGTAGGCGCTAGTCTTGCAGAAGATTCGTGTGTATATCTAAGGGACGAGACCGAGTACGCCCCTGTCCGATTCTACGAGATAGTGCTTTCGCGCAATACGAATTCTGTGTTGGGAGCACCGTTCAGGACGAAATGTCGTAAACCGCGGGATACGATACTAGATTCTGAAACTATGAAGGTTGTGCGTTTAAAGGTCGGAATTGTATAATTTAAGTTTGATTAATGGGTAAGCGGAGGAGACAAAAAGGGCGGTTTTAGGCAAGAGGGAAAAGTTCAGGATGAGATCTCGGGAAGGAAAGGCTGTCAAAAAGGGCGCGGAAATCGAAGTGTTGGGGAATTTTTTCGGAGACTTAGCAAAAATCGTTCCGGCGGAGTGTCGATCTTACTTCAGTGGATTTTGTGCAAAGTGTTAATTAATTAGATTCAGGAGAAGGGGTACGAGCCAGTGGTGAAAAGCTTTTAGGAACTTAAAAAAATTGTGAAAATTATTTAAGGACAGTGAAAATATTGACTTATAATAACAGATATTAGTTCGGTTTAATCAGGCATGATCTAATAATAAAAACTTCAGTATTACTACAATTTAAACGGGGTCGACAAATAAATGTTAATAATAAAATTGCGGATTTTATATCAGAAATAATAATAGAATAAAAATAAAAAAACTTAATTACGATAAAAAAAAATCGTTCTCTTGAAACGGAAAAAAATGTATAAGTACCGAATAGTTCAGAAATAAAACAATAATAATAATAATTTACGAAAAACGTTCGATCTAGTGGTTTCGATACCAAGATATAGCAAGTGCTAATTTAACATTAGGGAACACACATATTTAAAGAGGGACGATATATTTGAAATAGTCTACAAACATCGGTCAACCGAAGTACTTTACAACTGCGAGATAGTCAGATGGGAGCGATAAAGATACCTCCAATTAGATTCAGGTTATAAGGGAAGGGGGTTAAATTTAGTCATAAATCTAAGGCTACGTTAGGTCTTGTCGCATAAAATTTAAGAAATCGTAGGGAGGGAGACCTTTGTGTTTTCCCCACAGGTACAGGTCTACAGGATACGTAATTAAGATGCAATTGGTCGTGTGTTCCCGACCGGAGAACTAAACAATTACGTATGGGTAAGTTAAGGAATCTATATTTAAATTACAGGTACCTGGTTGCAGAGTGACGTGAATGGAACGCGAACCCTGGCAGAAAATTTCAACAGCTCCAGCGCCGAGAAAATTTAATATTATTGTGGCAGCTCATATGGATATGTTTAACCGTTATTATCATTTAGGGTAGTGACGTTTTCTCCCAGACAGCTGATGCCGGGCGGTCGGAGGAACACACACATACAAAAAAAATGAACGAGCAAGCGAGGTACTTATGTACACCTCGGGGGTGTTGTACACTCAACCAAATGGTGGGCGTTCCGAGAGTACGACATATCAAATTGAAGGCGATTACCTGCAACCCGGACAGCTGAACATCTTTAGACAAGAGAGCAGAAGAGCAGAATCACAATATTAAATATGAAACAAATAAAACTAACAGGTACTCCGCTGAATTCCTACTTTTGATTTACGCTTTTTAAATCTTTATGATTGAACAATGTGATGACGACACCGAGGCCACACATAAGTGTCAATTGGTGGTCCACCGGTAAGGGTCTTTCCGCATTGTCATGTTGGAGGATGCTCACCGTAGACTGATCGGGTCACGCGAGGTCCTGGAAGCAATTCCCTTTCGCGGGACGGTGTCGAGTGATTGGGCGCGAAGGACCGTATGAAATGAGGTGCCAATTTGTATGAAAGGGCATGGTTCGCTGTCGGAGGCGTCTTGACCAAAAGCATCTCGAGTTACCGGCAAGGTAGTGTGGATGGAGGCATGGGCATGGCTTCTTGCGAAGAGATTCCTGCAGCATCATCACATTTTTTAATCTTATCGACCTGGAAGCAAACGTATCTCTTACAAGGGTGGGGATAAGTCGGCTTCCAGAGGTGGTCTGTAACGCTAGGTCGGTCACGTGGGAGGAAGGATCTGCCTGTCACAAGCTTACGCCACTTTGTACCGTGAGTAGAGTCTTAATAAGGGACGAAATAGATTACCCCTTCTAGAGCCAGTAAAGTAGTTCCGGAGGTGTTCGATACTGGAGTTGATCGGGAAAGGTTTGAAGGCATGTCGTTCTTCTTTTGTTATGGAGGGGTCCGGGTATCTGGTTTATCGTCAAGAGATTTTCCGGGTGCCATGGGTATAGCCTCATCATGCATTGGTCGGAGGGTCGTGTCCTGAGAGCTGACCACCTAGTCAATTTGGTCAAGTGGAGGAGCCAGTACTAGTTTGCAAAGAATTTTTTCCCCATCACCATCCATCCTATCCTCTATCCCGTCTTTATACTTCCATCCTAGGTATAAATTTGTGTTTACTAACAACAGAACATATTATCACGATTATGTATAGGATATAGCCATGGAGAGCGGTGCAGAAAATTCGCCAATTATCCAAATGAAACATTCAAGGTATGTACATTAAAAAATCATTAGAACGTAGATGGAGAGAGATCAATTTTATAGCCTAGCGAGAGTAATAGCAACCGTGCTCATTATGTAAATATTGGAGCAGTGTATATCATTAGGATCATAGTGGGGACAAATTCAGGATAGTTTAGACCGGACGTGTCCTTCAGACGTTTAAGAGATACAGAGAAATTCTTCCACACCTTACCTAAAAGAACCGAAAGTTACCACGAAATACATTAAATACCTATCCTAGATGTCCTAGGTGCTCCGAAGCAAAAAATCACACAACGTGGAGAAAAGGGTTTATTGTAAGAATTTCCCGGAAAACTACCTTTTACTGTGTTCAGTCACAGGGGTGGGAAAAACGAGTCATGATTCAAACATTATTGGCGAATCATTCAGTAGGTACGAGAGGAAGATCTACCAACCGGAGATCTGAACGCACGAGCGAGAGGGGGGGGGGGGGTATAAAACCCGAGGAAAAGGGTTGCACCACCAGCAAGTGGTTCCGTGACCGAGGAGAGAGCGTCACCACCGATCTTTGTTGTAAACCTTCTAATTCAAATTCGAGAAGAAGGAATATAGTAAAGTTTTCATTAAGCGAGGGGTGGCACCATTACATGTATTGTACAAAATTTACATTTAGTACAAAAGGTATAACTTATAGGTACATATATCCTATTTCTTACAGTTAACCTAACATGTTATGCAGATATGAACACAAATGAAATATAAATATAAAAGTGGTGTAATACAAAGTGAATTGGTTTTAATTTATTATATAAATATAAATATAAAAACAGTTGTACCTATGTGAGGTATTCACTTAATGTGTAATGAGACCTGTTCAGAAGGAATGTTTTTAGTGATGACTTAAATCTGAGTGTATCTTGTATTTGTTTAATATCATGTGGAAGGTTGTTGTATACTTTAATGGCCATGTAAAAGGGTCCTTTTTGGAAAATTGTTTTGTTTGCTTTTGGTATTAACAAATTTTCTGTAAACCTTGTAGCGTGTTTATGTGTAGAGTTTTTTTGTGGAAACTTTTCTAGAGATGATCGCACTAACATGCATAACTCCATTATATATATGTCGGTGACTGTAAGAATTTTCAAATTTTTAAATATAGGTCTACATGAATCCCGATTAGCAGAGTTTGTCATTTTTCTTATACATCTTTTTTGGATGATAAAAATATCTTTGGCGTTTACTGAGTTTCCCCAAAAGATAATTCCGTATTTTATTATTGAATATACAAATACTCAAATGTTATATTTAGGTTATGTACGAATGCTAGTAGCCAGAAATATTAATGTAATTTCAATTCGTATTTTTGGTGAAAGTTTTCTTGCACATCTATCTAGTAGGTAGAATTAAACCCAGCTCTTCAAAATTTTCGTTTCTTCATTTTTACTGTTTTTGAGATGAAGAAGTTTATAATATTTTGCATATCATTTTATTTCATTAAAAATTTCGAATTTAAACCATCAAAATAAGCTAATAAACAAGCCATCAAAACGATTTTAAATTTTTAGCAAGTCCGACATTTTTCTTTGGGACCGTTGATATAACATTTGTGGGTATTATAAGGAATTCCAGGGAAATTATTCCAACATGGTTGGTACCACAAAAGAAAAAATTCTAGAAACTACCATGTAATAATTTAAAAAGAAAATATGCAGTTGACTCACCAAAGTGGGTCCAATATAATATAGTATAGGTTAAATTTGTAGCAAACATTTGTCAGACCAGTTAAATTAAACTATTGTACCTGCGTCAAAATGATCCCCGAAACAAAATGCAGTTGACCTAAGTGATAAAGGAGCATCAAACAGTATTAATAGCCTAGCGACTCTACGGTTGAAATTTAAGAATACAGCTCTGACGCCGCGCCTTACGCAAAACCGTTTTCGTACGTGGAATGTGATACAAATCTACTTTTGTAATAAAACCTAATTAAATCAATTACAAAAGATGGTGCCACTTATGTTTACAGCAAGCGTGAGGAGCATTGCCTGGCAGTCGTAAGTACAATTGGATTTGTAATTTTTTAAATCTCTCCAGATATGGAAACATTGACGATAATTTGATTATTATTGTAACTGGCAGTTGTGAATAATAATACCACGCGTTTATATATTATATATGAAGTCATTGCCTGTCGCGGTTACTTTGTTAATAGGTATTTAATCCTTTTTTTATATATTGTTTTAATTTTATTTATTTACTAGCTGACCCGACGAACTTCGTACCGCCTCAGAATCAAAAACTGTTGAATTAAATTAAGTATTTTAATTAAGTTAAAAATTACACAATGAAGCAATTATCGATGCCCAACTGTCCGTGTTTTGTTTTTGTCAGTATCAGAGATGGCGTTGTGTATGAATTTATATTTTTTGTGATTTTCTTAATTTTCCACTTACTTACGGGAATTTTTGAAAGGAAGCGGGTACGGGTGCCGCCGCCCCGGGAATCATTTATTGGATAACCAACACCTCTGCCATAGGTCACCCCAAGCGGTTCGCTACATTTGGTGATTTAGCAAGGGTGACTTTTGTGCGGGTCTTGGCGACGGATGCGTCTGCCCACCTGCTGCGTGGCGGACCGGATCGAGAGAGACTGGTTGAGGGAGGCCTTTTGACCTTTCCAGCCGGATTCTCTCGACCAATGGGTCGAAAGAGTCCGGCTGGAAAGGTCAAGTTAAAAGGTCAATTCCGCTGAAGGCAATGGTCTTGCACAGCAGTTGGAGGGATGGATTCACTCCCGGATACAATGACCTCCAGATTCCTACCCACCCCTCATGCCTTTTTCCTTCCCACTTTTTTACTCAACAGAGGTGCATATGGTACCACCCAACGATTGTCCGTGATTGGACCGTGAATCATGTTTGTAGTAACAATATCAAACAGTAATTGATTAGTAAAAAATTTAAAATTAGAGAAAAGAGACCGGCTTCGTTCTCATCGGGTCAGAAGTGACACCGGTTTTAATTACTAATATCACTTTTAAAAAATAGGGGTTAATGGTAGAAGGGTGAAAATTTAGGGTTGCATGTATTTTTTAATGCCTCACCATAAAAAAAAATAAAAAATTTGTCCAAAAAAAATAAAATAAAAATTCGGAGTGGAACACCCTTTACTTTTAGGGGTATGAAAAATAGATGTTGGTCGATTCTCAGACCTACCAGATAAGCACACAAAATTTCATCAAAATTGGTCCAGCCGTTTCGGAGGAGTATGATAACAAACACCGTGACACGAGAATTTTATACAGGGTGTAACAGGACGTACCCGAGGGATTTTAACCAGTGATTCCTGAGCATATTTGGAGTAAAAAATGTAAATGAAATTTTCGTCTCCGGTGAAATTTTTATTTCAAATAAAATCATTTTTTTGGTTTTTTTCCACACGCCGTCACTGATCTCATATTTCGAGTAAAGGATACGGCAACTCCGCGCAAACCCCTCCCCCATATCCGCTAGCCAACCCGAACCCCGTTGTTGGCAGCGTACTCTTTCACTCTCTACTGCGCGCCTCCTCGTAACGCGAATAAACATATTGCCAGGTGGTTTTTTAAATAGATATTTTTTGGAGATAATATTTAACATAACTTTCGCATACAGTATTTTTAAATAGTGTAACAGGACGTACCCGAGGGATTTTAACCAGCGATTCCTGAGCTTATTTGGAGAAAAAAATTTGTATATCATTTTGCTGTACGGTGACATTTTTTTTCAATTAAAAACATTTTTTTTTGTTTTTTCTACACACCTTCACTGATCTCATATTTCGAGTAAAGGATATGGCAACCTCGCGATAACCCCTCCCCCTATCCGCTAGCCAACCCTACAGTTATCGGCAGCACGCTCCCTCACTCCCATACCGCGGCGAAGCTACCCCTTTCCGAATACCGCTCGGTCAGTTGTGTTTGGAGTTTGACGGTGAACGGGGTCGTGCGTAGTTGCTTTGAAATTTGTTTTTGTTTTACTGTTATTATTAGTGTTTATTCTAAAAGATGCCTCAAAATTATCCACCTGCCCATGAAGCAGATATAGTGTTTGTTTATGGAATTTGCCGAGGAAATTCAGTGGAAGCTGTAAGAGAGTATCGCAGAATATATCCAGAACGACGTCTACCACACCATACAACTTTCGTACAGGTTTGTACCTAACTACCTATTTATTATCGTAGAGCTAGACACACATTTAATGCCGCCATCTCATTGTAAAGGCTCCCAAAAATCCGCCTAATTGTGTCTTGTAATGTTACGGAAAAAGGTTATCACTACGTATGTTTATTTACAAAACTTTCCAAAATTTTATGTTTCACTCTCGGAAATCCAAGATAATACCTATCAAACGTGCCAAGTAAAAAAAATAGGGTAATGTTTCCCAACTTGGCTAATTCTTTAAGCTCAAATTATTTAAATAACACTTCATTTAACTTAATATCCTCCTCACAGCATCCCCGAAAATGTGTGGAGTTGATGTAAAAAATGAATAATAATACAACAGAAACAAGAATAATTTACGTAGGTTAATTGGTAAAAGATGCTTTAAAGTTCCATTTTCATTACAATTAAAGTTCGAAATTCTTGTGAAAAAAATATCAAGCCGTCGCGTCATTTTGAAATTGTTATTAACACTTATTTATAACCCAAATTAAGAACTAAATAATCATATTTTGTGCTTGTCCCCCAACGTAAATAGTTGCTAATCAAAATCGGTTCCAAGAAAGCTTGTTTTAAATAGTTTCACTCACAAAATAAATTAATTCGTACTTACGGAACGTTTTCTATGTTAATCAAATATTTCTATGTTCTCAGAAATAAACTGATATAAAACGCACCCGTCATTCATTTTTACTGATATTTTATAACAGAATAATGTTAGCAATTGTATTTTTGTTTGCAGATGTATCAACGCCTGCGCGACCATGGAATCGTACGGGTTCAGGGCGGAGGAAATAATGATGTTCCAGTTCGTGTTGAAGAGAGGATCCTCAACATGATGACAGAAGACCCGACGCTTTCCGTGCGTCGCGTCGCCATGATCGTTGGAGACATAACACACACGACGGTATGGAGAATCCTAAAAAAACATCGCCTGAAACCTTTCCACTACAGGCGCTGCCAAGGTCTACTGGAGAACGACCATTTCTCAAGACTAATTTACTGTAGACGGATGCTACGAAATGTGTTGAGAAATGGAGATTTCATGAAAAATATTCTATTCACAGACGAAGCCCAATTTACGAAAACAGGAATATTAAATATCCACAACCTGCATCATTGGGCCGAAGAAAATCCTAAGCTTGTCCGGGAATCGTCGAGCCAAGAGAGATTCTCAGTAAATATGTGGGCGGGTATTTTGGGTAACAAAATAATTGGTCCGATCGAGTTGCCTCCCAGGTTAAATGGACCGATGTATCTGGAGTTCCTGCAAGGGCAGCTGGGCGACATTCTGGACGAAGTAAACTTACAAGCACTGCGAAGGATGTGGTTCCAGCACGATGGAGCTCCACCCCATTATTCCGTTGCCGTGCGGAACTACCTGAATGTAGAGTTTCCTGGACGGTGGATAGGCCGAGGTAGTCCTAACATTGCATGGCCACCGAGATCACCCGACCTAACACCGTTGGATTACTACCTCTGGGGAACTCTGAAGGAAAAGGTGATTCGAAGCCGATAGCGAAGAGAGAGCAATTGATCCAACTGATCATGGAGGCAGCAGACGAACTGAAGGCGAATCCTGCTAATTTAAGCATCCATAATGTGTTAAGATTGCATGCATGCATTGAAGCCGATGGCGGCCACTTCGAGCAACTTTTATAATAATAATAAAAAAAATATTATAACCAAATGTCAGCATTTTTATTCTTACATGTCATTCATAATATTATGTTCGTATCTGTGACAGATGACAGACACAAACGCGAACAAAACATTGCCGGGTGGGTTTTTAAATTATTTTTAGAGGTATTATTTAA
Organism: Limnephilus rhombicus; assembly: GCA_929108145.2. Lineage (NCBI taxonomy): Eukaryota > Metazoa > Arthropoda > Insecta > Trichoptera > Limnephilidae > Limnephilus > Limnephilus rhombicus. The sequence goes on along the minus strand of OV815280.1, from coordinate 50,016,347 downwards.
TTATAACTTTCGCAAATAGTATTTTTAAGTATTGTAAGTTCAGTCAACATTACACTTAAACAGTAGATACTAAAATGTTTTCAAAGCTTATGATCGAACCACCACGATTAATTTATTTGAAACTTCTATAAGAACTCACATTTTGTGTCAAAATTATGAAACATTCCAATCCTTCATAATCGGACTGTTTGTGGTTAGTTTGTATTTTATTGGTAAGGCTGAATACAGTCAACTTATTGACTTGATTTTTTTTTTCTTTAAATCGGCACCATTACCTTAGGGAACGTACTCATACTACGTAACCTCTTCGGGGGGGGGGGGGGTCTTCAAAATGTCACGCTTGGTACAAATGAGCGGCGATTTGCTTAGGATTTTGGTCACCGGGAGGGGGAGGGGGGGGGGGGGGGGGGGGGTTAAAAATTGCAAAAAAAAATGGTCACGTAGTATGGGTACGTTCCCTTCTGTAAAATGATAATATTATTTGTATCGGTAAAACAGGTTATTATTGCAATCCTTATTCTGGATAGTTCCTTGTAATCCAAATGTATGCTATTACATTCAAAACATTGCTAGATCAACTTATTTTCTAAGAACTTTGTCAACATACTTATTGATGGGTTGGTAAAACCAATAGTTTATTGTTTCAAAACACTGGTTAGGCCACATTATAAGTCGAGAACTTTCTAAGAATTGTGTTAGGTATCCTGTTCTTCATAATACGTATTAATAGATCGGTAAAACCAATAGTTTATTGATTGTAACCCTTATTCTGAGTACCTACATAACTGAAAAATATTAGTACCTACATTGTGTAGTTAGGTAAAAATAAATGGGGAATTTGAATTGGAATTTGAATCATGACTAGGTACTTCCAAGAATACACAATTACCTACTACGTGGAATTGCGAGGAGTATGCTAAGACCGAGTTGTTTGGCAGTTCATCCTCTCTACCTACCGCGTGATGTTTAATAAATCTTTTGAACAAAATATTTCACACGGTTTTAAAATTGTTCCAATATGTAATTGATTTATTTTTAAATTCATTTATAAAATTAAATATTTTTCTTATTCAAATAATTCAGCACCTGGCAGCATTCTAATTTTAAAATAACATCGTATTCTACCTATACATGTATGTATTTCATATTATTTTAAATTCTGTGGGTCAAGGTCACGGTTACGCATTTGCAGCTGTTGACAAGTTCGTTTTATATGAGCATTGATTTTATTGACAATAATTTCGCGATTATAATGCGCGTTTCGTTTTGGTGATTCTGGATACCTAATTAAGCAAGTGCAAGGGAGATTGTGTTTTTAAAGGTGGTTAAATATTTATCTTATCTTATTTCTTAATATTTATGATAAAAGGACCATTGGAAATTATTCTCAATTATTGTCAACAAATAAGTTATTTAATTACTGTTTTTGTGTTTAATTCGTAGAACTACATTTTTTTTTGTTTAAAAGTTATTTAATGGTGGGTTTCTTCATTTACCGAGAATGCTAAATGCAATGCTAATTGTAAAAGTAAACGGTCAAATGCATAGACATTTTTAAATTTCGATCGTTTACTTTTACAATTAGCATTCCATTTAGCATTCTCGGTAAATGAAGAAACCCACCCGTCTTCTAACCACAAATTATTTAAATTAGAATTCCATCAGGAATTTTCGGTACTTAAAGTCTTTACTTAAAGCTAGCAATAATATCTGAGTAAAATAAGCATAATAATTATTTACGCAATATTAAATATTACTTGTTTGGTATTGGAGCATATAATATGGTCCTGCCTTGAAGCGCGCTGGTCGTTGTCGCCTCCCTTCCACTGTGTGCACGTGTGAAATTGCGACGTTGTCTCCCGAGTAGACCAATGATCATGCCATTGGCGACGCGTGATTTAAAAACATAATTTTTGTTTTTAATAGAAAAAAAATATCACCGGAGAGCAAAATGAAATCTACATTTTTTACTCCAAATATGCTCAGGAACCGCTGGTTAAAATCCCTCGGGTACGTCCTGTTACACCCTGTATATTAGATTTATGCATATATATTACAATACATTACAAAATGATACTTTGTCTGTCCAATTGGGAAGGATACCCGTTTCAGGACAGCCAAATTGTATAACTAGTTCATAATATTCTTAAAAAAGGAATGGTTTCGTTCAAGATATCACAGGAATTTGCTTCTGTCAAGACAACTTTTAAGAACATTAAAAATTGTATTTTGAACGAAGGGATGGTTTCTTTGTGTCTTTGAAAGAATCGCAAAAATGTGGTTTTTTTATCAAGGTCATTTTGGAGAACATTAATAATTGCATTCAGAGTGAGTGAGTGGTTTCTTTAGTGAGATCACAAGTAGGAGATTCTTTCCAGGCCATTTTAGAGAACATTTACAATAGTATTTGAAATACTTGTAATTGAAATACAAATACGTATTTTGTATTTGTAATTCAATTACTTCCAAAAAATGTATTTTGAAATTGATATTTCAATTACCTACTGCTGAGGTATTTTGTAATTTGTATTTCAAATACTTATGGCTTCAAAATACATTTTCAAATACAATTAGCGATTTAAATAACAATAATGAAAAATAAACTGACATAGTAATACATAAACTAAAAACTCTATAAACCTGTACTATTGTCCTAATGTCCTGTGCTATAGAACTCTTACTAATGATTATTTGTAGTTCTCTTATCATTGCTTTATAATGTACTGTACATTTTTTTAATGTCATGCTAGTTATTATTATTGCCCTGTGCTATAACAGCACTGTTATTGTACATTTTGATTCAAATTGAGTATTGTACATTTTTGTATCATAGTATTAGATCAAGCACTACAGGAAAATTTTTACTGAATATTAGATTATTTTTAAGTTAATAACAGTACAGCGCACTTGAAGTGAAATAACACAAAACTGCTCTATAAAAAATGTTATCTATATATATAAAAATTAATCCTTGTTTCCCCTGGTCACGCCGTAACTTCAAAACGACTTTACCTGTTTCATTCATTTTTTTAAAGTTTTATAATACTTTGTAGAAGGTTCTTACGGAAAGAAAAAATAAGAAAATTAAAATTTGATAATTTCAGAAAACTTAACGACTATTTTAACTTCGCACGATTGACAGTTCGCGCGTTTCATGAAATTGAATTTAGCAGGCAGCTGTTTTTTTGTAACAAAAGAATTGTCTATGGATTTTAAAATTATAGATATTTTAAATAGGTACCTATGTTAGGTACCAGATTTGATTGATTGTTCTTATAATATACAAAAATGAATATTTGTAAAATGTGAAAAATTAAAATTTGAATAAAAAAATTGTAATAGCTAGCAGGCGAGTTGTTTGAAAACTGAATGTACTGGGTCTAAATATATCGAACGCGGGAGGGGGGTTGGTGGGACGGGGGAACGGGAGAGGGGGGAGGGTAGGCGGGGAAGGAGGAAGGGGAATGCGGGACGGAAAGGGGATGCGGGAGGAGACGGGAACGCACGGGAAAGGACATGCAGGGAGAAACAATTTATTTCTTTGAATATGGTATTGCAACGCATGCCGGAAACCAGCTAGTGTTATTATAATAATTATTTTATTATCTAGCACCTAAGTCTTATACCACAAAACTTTTCAAGTGAAGATGTGTCTTCTGAGCAATATGTCAATTTTTGCACGTCTCTGTTTCACTCTGCTCAGCTTTGCTTCTATAGAAACGCACCCTTAGAGAAGGGCACTTACGACAATTTATTGCAACCAAAGGTTCTACCAAAACCAAATGTATTTTGTATTTTGTAATTTGTATTTGAAATTAAAAAAATAATTAAAATACGGTATTTTGTATTTCAAATACACGACTTGAAAGTATTTTGTAATTCGTATTTTAAATACGTGCGAGAAAGTATTTTGTAATTTGTATTTTAATTACATCAAAGCATGTATTTTGCCCAGCCCTGACAATAGGCCACTTGCATGGTTTTCATAACGACTTGGATAGATTTTTTTACCAAGATTACGAAAATGTTAGTAATTTTTTTTTTTAAATGTACAGTTTTTTTAAAATAAATAAATCCATTATTTGGGCCCGTGACGTCACTACATGAAAATGTCCCGTCTCCTAAAATTTTCCTATTAATTTTTTTAAATTCCACACTGATTTTTTTTTTTTATATGGCAACACTTTGATTTCAGGCGAATTTTTGAAATTGACATTTAACGTTCACTAGATTTATTGTTTCTTCTCTGCGAACTTATCATTTGGTTTCACTTTTTGACAGATGTTATGAAGAGAACCCCGTACATTTACGCTGTCCGTACGTGTTTTAGAGGTATAATGGTAGTGGAGCTGATTTTAACAAAATCAAATTTTATAATATTCTTATTATTAATATAATTTACAAGTACAAGTATATTACATTTAATTTAGTAATATGGACGTTGACCATTATAATGATTTATGACCAATAAGATGGATCAAGGAAAAAAATATTTATGAGATGTAATATTTTTGGTATGCCTCGTTATTCTCCTGTGCCCTTTCTTGTGGAAAACGTTATTTTTTTAAAAATGATTTTCGGCTATGTAATTATCGTTTTTTCGCACCTATAAAATTATGTCCCGCCTTTCCGGTTTATAAAAAATGGTCTGATTTTTCGGATTGAAATTTTCAAAAAATCGCCAGGGTTTCAAAAATACGATAAAAAAAAAATATTTGCCTAAGCCGGAATTTTTTTTTTAAATGTGATGCAAGTGGCTTATTGTATAATTCACATTTATAAACCAATATACCACATATGAATTCGCAATGTATTTATGACTATTTAATTTTAATAAAGTACTATAATTTTTAGAATTTCTTAAGTTGTAGAAATTACACAATTATAAACCAAATATATGACAAACGATTTTTTTTCAAGCTCGTTTTGGAGAACATTATTTGATTTAGTTGTTTATTTATTTATTTTATTTTACGCCCAGGGGACTTTTAAAAAAATAATAAAGGCAGTACCTTCATCTTTACTTCCAGTATTAAATACCTACCTACTGATTTTATTTCAATAGATACAGGCTACTATTTAATTGTGTAACATATCTTTATCGCCCCTCGATTATTAAGTTAAATTTTTTTTTTTAATATTGCGATATTTTATAATATGAAGTCAAAAACACAAATTCAATTACTTTCAAAACAATTTTCTATTTTTCTATTTATTTGTTGTTGCATTTCACACATAGAAAATGGTCTGAGGTGAGAGATTGAAACAGTATAATGGTTGAAATAATAAGCACTTTGAACACAGTTGAACAAAGCAACGAGACCTTAACGAAACACCGTCTATCGAAGTTTGTAATTTTACAATATGGGCGGATTGTTTTACAATATTTGGATAGTAGCAGAACTTGACTAACACTTTTACAGAACTTGAATATTAACAAAAAAATTTATGAATTGTTCGATTTCTGTGAAACAAGCATATTTAGCTTAGTGCCACCCTGAAAATGGCTTAGGTACGGAATGCCTGGATTAGTACCAATACCAGGCAGGTAGGTACGGATGGAACGTGATCCAAATTTCGAATAGCTCATCAGAAATCAGCAATCCGAAAAACAAAGGCTACCGTCTAACTGTGCCAGTGTCATTTCATTCCTCTTTACAAAATTAATCATTTTATATAGATAATAGTTTTAAAATAGTATTGTAAATTAGTGTAATATAGTTTTTACTTGTATATTTGTTTTCACTGTAAGTATTTGTGTTATATAATTGGTTCTTCGGAGCAGTTAAGGTAAGTTTTTTTTTTGATTTGTGTGCTGTAGATTTATTCGAAAATGGATAAAGAAAAACCACCTGATCCCCCAGATGATGGTTTGCTATCTGAATCCTCGGGTGTTACAAAAAAAATAATCGCGGTTAATATTCCGGAGGCTTCGGACTTCGTAACGATTACGTCAAAAAAAAGAAAAATTGCTAAACCAGCAGATAATAGAAATGCAACAGATTTTGAACAAATACATCGAAAAACACCCTCCACGCAAAACGACTCCCTTCCAAATAATTCTCTTTTACAGGATGTAATTCCGTCCACTTCTTCCTCGATTTCAAGTCTAAGTCCAGCAAGCCCTTCAACCACACCCGCCCCACTGGTAAACAATACTCCTTCACAAATGTCACGTCTGTATAATAATCTTGATAGACCACCTTACATTACACACGTGACTAAAATTTCAAAGGATGAAAAACAATCAAATTTATACGATGTGGACTTTGGACATTTTATGTTTAAAAATAAAATCCACCCTGTCTGGAATGGAGTAAAATCGGTTGGGCGTAACCGTCTTTCTGTTGAATTTAAGACAGCGGCTGAGGCCAATAGCTTTGTAAAATCTGATGTTGCCAAAAAAAACTCGTACAACGTTTTCATACCTACATATCAGGTTACAAAGTTAGGTGTCACAAAAGGGATCCCACCGCACTGGTCGATAGAGGACATCCTGGAAAACATTACTGTTCCTCAAGGTTTCGGAAAGTTTTAAAAGCACGTCGTCTAAATTACAGGTTTACTACGGGAAACTCTGTAGAATGGAGACCCTCCCAATCCGTTGTCCTAACATTTGACAGCAAAGACCTTCCACAAAATGTTACTATGTTTAACGTCTCTCTACCAGTAGAGCTCTATGTGTTCCCAACTGTGCAATGCTACAAGTGCTGCAGATTTGGACACACGAAGAACCTCTGCAGATCAGAACCCCGTTGCTTCAAGTGCAGTTCGTCCCATAGTGGCGATTCCTGTGATAAAACAGAGGAAAATTATAAATGTTTAAACTGCTCCGGTACCCACATGTCCATCAGCAAAACTTGCCCTGAACTGTCAAGGCAGCGCAATATTAAACACACAATGGCCGAGAAGAGCATCTCTTATGCGGAAGCATCAAGAATGTTTAACAAATCCATTCCATCTTATTCTGAAGTAACTTCCAAAAATTCTAAAAAATCCACCCCTTCTCAACCTTCTTCTTCTTCATTTAGAAAAACTGTTGAAAGGGTCGTGAAACCTAGAGTTCTAACAAAAAAAAATAATGCTAATCACGAATCCCTTCTGTGGTTCCCTAATGGACAAATTCCTTCCAGTTCAAATTTCAATTCTTACCTAAAGTCATCTACTAAAGAACAAAATTATAATATAGACCTTAACTCTACACTAATCACCTCATTTTTACATATTTTACAAACTTTAAATAAAAACAACATTCAAATACCGTCCCACGTTGCTAAACAAATTACTAATATTATCAACTCAACTAGAAATGGCTCCTCTGATGAGGATTCTTCAGTGGAATTGTCATAGTCTTAGAAATAAGACTGAAGAATTTTTAAACACATTACACTCAAACTCAATTGCAGTGGCTGCCATCTCGGAGACGTGGCTGGAACCGGATTCTGATTTCAGAGTCAGGGGATACCACTGTCTTCGAGACGACCGTCAAGATGGAAAGGGCGGCTCCGCTCTTTTCATTAAAAAATCATTACCCTTCTCCCCTGTAGATGTAAAACCAATTGGTTGTCCTTTTCAAGTGACGGCCGCAAAGGTTTTTGACACTACAATAATTTCTTTGTATATATCACCATCTAATAAACCTTCTAAATCAATCCTAAAAGCTATGTTTTCCAAGGTCACTACCCCTTCTCTTGTTCTGGGAGATTTCAATGCCCATCACGGATTATGGGGAGCTCACAATTGTGACAGAATGGGCAGAGATATTGTTGATCTACTAGATGAACTAGACTTTTGTATTATCAATGATGGTTCTCCTACTCGTCTTCAGGTGCCTGGTCAGCGACCCAGCATGGTTGATCTTACTATTTGCAATTCCAACATAGCCGCATCCCTGTTATGGAAGGTTTTGGATGACCCTCATGGGAGTGATCATTACCCCATCCTCATTGAATCCTCAAATATTTATCATTCCAACAAAAATGTCAAGTGCAGTAGTCGAAAACCAAGGTTCTTAACTGCCAGAGCCAACTGGAATGACTATTCAAATCATACAAAGTTCTCTGTGCAAAATCTGCCCTCTCCAACTACAGAAAACGTTGCGGAATGTTACGATTTATTTGTGTCTGCAGTCATTACGGCCGCAGAAAAATTTATCCCCATTAAAACGACACGTAACAAAGGGAAACCTCCCCCAGCTCCTTGGTGGGATATTGAATGCTCAGACGCAGTAGATATGAGGAAAAAATATGCGAAAATTTATTCAACAAATATGAATATGGAGAACTTCCTTCAGTATAAACAAATTGAAGCTAAGACCAAACGTCTTCTAAAAAACAAAAAACGTCAAGGCTGGAAAAAATTTTGCACATCATTATCTCCCGAAGTTCCTCTTTCAGTTGTTTGGAATTCAATTCGCAGGTTTAAGGGTTCTCACGTCCCAACGGTGACTCGACCACTCACTTCAGAGTGGGTGAAGGAATTTGCCGATAAACTAGCTCCTCAAACTGCAAGTAATTTTAATGAAACAGAATTCACATACTCATTTAAAACACGGGGTTGGATGGACACCCACTTCAATTTAACGGAACTTAGGGAGGTCTTAAACGATCTCACAGACTCATCCGCTGGTGTAGATGGAATTCCTTATAGCTTTATTAAAAACTGCGACGTTACCACACTAAACTATTTTCTTTCAATTATAAATCTGATCTTTGACTCTGGCAAAATTCCATCATCCTGGAAAACTCAAATAATTGTTCCCATTCTGAAACCCCAGAAAGACCCTAACTCTGGACTTTCTTACAGACCTATAGCTCTGTCATCTTCCTTAGTTAAAATAGCTGAACATATGATTAAAAGACGTCTAGACTGGTATGCAGAAAATGAGAAAATTCTTCCCAGCTCTCAGTTTGGCTTTCGAAAAAGAAAAAGTACGATCGAAAGTGTGTCCATCCTGACTTCTGATATCCAGTTAGCCCTGGCCGATAATGAATTCCTTGTCGGTGTTTGCCTTGATGTGTGCGGAGCTTTTGACAATGTTTTATTGGATGTTTTATTTAATAAATTATTAAAAATTGGCATCCCCCGTAAGCTTTCCAGTTTTATAATTAACCTCCTTCTTACCAGGAAAATTCAAATCCAGGTGCTGGATTCTCCTCCACTGGAAAGAATAGTAAACAAGGATTTGCCTCAGGGCTCCGTCCTTAGTCCTATCCTTTTTAATATTTATACCTTTGACCTGCATCGGAGTATGCATCCATCTTGTAAAATACTCCAGTATGCGGATGATCTTTTTATATATATTTCAGGACGAATTATTTCTATTCTGGAGGATGTGATTAACATTTGCATGAAAAACCTTGACACCTGGTTAAAAAATCACGGCTTAGAAATTTCTCCGTCCAAAAGCAATGTTATCGTCTTTTCCAGAAAACGTGTTACTCCGCGTGTAACAGTCCAAATAAATAATTCAATTCTCCCTATGCAGGTACAAATAAGATTCCTTGGGGTAATTTTAGACTCTAAGTTAACATGGAACCCGTATGTTAATTTAATCATTAACAAATGTCAAGCTGGCCTCAACACTTTACGTGCCGTTTCACGGGTCTGGTGGGGAAGTCATCCATTCACCCAAAAACTTTTTTATAACGCGTATGTTAGGAGTCATTTGGATTACGCGTCATTCCTCATTGAACCCACTTCTAAAAAGAACCTCGCAAGGTTGGACCGTATTCAATTTCAATGTTTAAGATTGATTATCGGAGCAATGCGTTCTTCCCCAATTAACGCTTTACAAGTGGAGGCTGTGGAGGCTCCTCTTCATTTCAGAAGACAGTTCTTGGCTGACAAGTTTTTATTTAAATGCTTAAGACTCTCTAATCACCCACTGAAAGACAAAATTACTGCACTCACTGCTCAAGTGAAATCACTTCCGTATTGGAGGAACAAATCAATCCCTCTTCTTGTTAAAAGCCTCCATACGTACTGTTCGTATAAACCCCTCTTAAATCCATCAGACAGACTTCCTTTATATGCCAACTCCTTTCGTATTCATTTGTGTAAACCAAATATTCTTTTTTCTCTCGGCATAATTAACAATCACGAAGCTCCAACAAAACTTATCCAAATTTTAAATTCGAAATATTCCAACTGGAAAATTATTTACACAGATGGTTCCAAGTCTCCCTTATCAAACCATGTGGGAGCGGCATTCCACTGCCCATCAGATCAAGTCGATAGAAAAATTAAACTTCCAAAAGAGGCTTCCGTTTTCACTGCTGAATGTATAGCCATTTTTGAATCCCTCAAATACATTGACGATGTTAACATTGGAAAATTCTTAATTCTCTCCGATTCCCTGAGTGCACTTCAAAAATTAAACTCTTCCCCTTTCCATTACCCAGAAGACGATTTCTGTGTTGGAATTCGCACTTTAATTCATAAATTAACCGACTCTGGCAAAGAAATCATCTTGGCTTGGATACCTAGTCACTGCGGTATCCCTGGAAATGAAAAGGCCGATTCATTGGCGAAAGATGCCATTATTTCGGGGGATATTTTATATAAATTTTTAAACACCGATGACATTTTCATAAAATTGAAGGAAAACATGATTTCCACATGGCAGAATCATTGGGAAGAATCTAGTCAATCAAAAGGATATAGCTTTTTCACAATTCAGCCAACGATTCCTTCAAAACCGTGGTTTTCAAGACTTTCTTTTAACAAATTCTCGACATCATCCATTTGCCGCATGCGGATAGGGCATTGCTGCCACAATGTTCACCTGACAAAAATTCATATTAAGAATTCTGTGATGTGTGAATGTCGTCTTGGTGAAGAGGATCTCAATCATATTTTTTTCAGTTGTCCTTTAAATAACTCATACAAAAATTTCTTCCCTCACCTAATCAGTTCGGGTATATTGCCTCCCTACAACATTGCATGCCTGTTATCTTCTGTGAACAAACGCGTGTATAAAGTCTTGGCTAATTTCCTGAATATTAACAGCATCAATTTGTAACTGTAAGTTAAGTTTCATGTATTTATTTATTTATTTTATTTTTTACGCACAATAAATTGTGTCAGCATATCTTTTAATTTCCTTGTTATGTTTAATTAAAATCATCTCTTATTGTAATAATTTTGCGTATTATTATTATTAATATTTGTATAGTATTATTATATAATGTAGATAGGTTCTTGTTATTAAAACTAAATTAGTTAATATTAACCAAAAATTACACTCACAAAATTACACTCACAAAAGCATTCACTTGACACTGGCCAGAACACTCTTTTGGGGTGAAGAGCCATTAAAAAAAAAAAAAAAAAAAAAATCAGCAATCCGATAGAATAGAACAATCTTCTATATATAAGTATATACAGGGTGTCCGGGAGTAAAGTGCATTAAGTTCGGGTGGTGATTCTCCGTAATAGTAAAAAGATAAATAACATTTTTTTTTCGAAATTCCAAATTTTAGGGGTAGTTTTGTGGTAAAAACGTAAAATTAGACTGGCGTGTGCGGGCAGCATTATTATTTTCCGCTGTTGTCAAATCGCCGCCCCATGCGCTCTTTCAATTCTATCAGTGATGAATTTTATTCGCGTAGTAATGATCACTTTAAAAACTTTATTGAAACAATCAAAACTTGTTGATTTAATGTGTCTTTATATAGTGTGTATTTATTAAGACTGACTTAAAAGGAATCTCGGAGTTGCGCTCGTACCAACTAACCACTTGCGGAGTACATTGTGCGAAACACCTCTGCCTCCTGTTATGCCTCCTCGGCTTTTGAATGATCGCATCAATGTGGTTGCAATGGTCATATATGTGACCATACGCCTGACTAAAAGCGATCAGAGCGTCGCATAATCGTCGTCGCGCGTCGGTGTTTCAGTAATAAGATAAAATAAGCTTTTTCGGAAAATGACTTACGAAAAACCTCAAAATTGCTGTAAATATTTACTGGTTGGAGATTTATTTGCATATTGTGATGTAGAGTAATTGAGTATTTCATATGGAAAGAATACGATAGATGGCGGTAAGCATGTAGCTTGCACCATAGCTCGCCAGATGGCTTTGGCGTACAAGAAGCAGTCTCAGCGATAGACTTGACGAGCTCCACTGGCAAGGCCGCAGAGATTTACCTACCCCCGAATAGTAAACAGTCGTAGCTATCCAGCTAGGTTATTCCAGTAATAAACACTTTTATATTCAAAGAACCTATTGTATTTAATAATTACTATCTGCCGAGGAAAGGGCAGACATAACAATTGGCGCAGCCGTATAAATATAATTGTGTGGAAGTTACGCGTGCGAATAACAATTGGTGCTGGACACGGAGGACTAAGTCACTGCTGGAGTGACTTGCAGTTTTGGCAAGGAATCGGAAGAGATTCTGCTCGAGATTAAGGAGCATTTGGTTCCGTGGCTACGGGCTGGATAAGAAGATTTTTGTTTTAGGAACAGAAGGGAAATACCGCAAGGAGGCGATCTGGTTGTGGATCAGTGGATTAAGCAAAAGTTTCAAGGTCAAAACGGATCATTGGGTTAATAGTTTCAAGGACGAATCATTGGATTAATCAGAAGACAAGGATAAAACCCAGAGGGAGACCAGAAGAGTTCCTGAGATAAGTATTTTTGCTTCTTTGAGAGGGATTATTTGTTATTGTTTTCTGGTTAATTGTTTTTGCCGATTTATTTGTTGGGAGTTATGGAATCGGGTAGAATACCACCGTTTTGCCATCTCTCCGGAGACTGGGGATTGTTTCGACTTCGGATAGAGCAATTTTTCGTGATCCATGATGACAAAGCGTCTGTGGAGAAAAAACGGGCTTTTTTATTGAATCTCCTAGAATCAGAAACATTGACCTTACTAATTAATCTGTGTTTTCCAAGTAAAGTAACGGACTTATCTTTTGATAAACTTTTAGCGCTTCTCGACAAACATTGTAACAAAAATCGTTCAGTTTTTAAAGAACGGGAGAATTTTTTTTTAGCAAGACAACAACAAGGCGAGACGATAAAAGATTTCGCGGTTAGACTTCGTTCTTTAGCAACGTATTGTCAATTCGAAACGAGGCTTGAAAAGAACCTTATAGACATGTTTGCAATCGGGTTGTTACCGGGGCGCGCGAAGGAGAAAATTTTCGTAGAAGGGCAAACGTTGTCGTTTAATGAAATAGAAGGACTTGCAGTTAGTATGTCAACTTTGGATAGTACTAATACAGTTAAATCAGAAGTAAACCTAGTAAAAAAAACGAGTTACTAGCGATGGGTTCAAGCGAGATCAGCGTAGGGAACGATCGACGAGCCCCAAGGGTAGTTTTAACACGAAACCAGCTTATAGGTTAGGATCAAATACAGGTACGAATTTTAGATCACCCGTGGGTAGTGTTAAAAAACAGTGTTTTATTTGCAAAAGGAATGATCATCTTTCGTTTGATTGTAAATTTCGTAATGCGAAATGTTTTAAATGTAAGGGCGTTGGGCATTTACAGAAATTTTGCAAGAATAATCCGATAAATCCCATTTTTGAAAATCACAGAGATAGTAAAGTTTTAGTTGCGTCAATTAGTCCGATTACTGCTGAAATTGAAATTAATAACAAGAAGTTTACGGCAATGATTGATTCCGGTTCATCTTTATGTGTGATGCCGGAGGGTATTTTTAAACGACATTTTAGTTCAATCATTTTGTCACAAGACAAGCGGATTATTTCAGGTTATGGAAATAATCGTTTAAAAGTCGTAGGAAAGGCGATTTTTGATGTGAAATTTAAGGGTAGGAACAAAAATATTAGTTTTATTGTAGTGATAAGAGGAACAGAATTAATTGTGGGTAGAGATTTTATGGAATGTTTCGATCTTGGGATAACTTCTCAGGAGACAATTAATTTAGTGACGCCGCAAATGAGGAATGGAGAAAAGTTTATTCAAGATTACCCGGAAGTGTTTTCGCAAAAGTTGGGAAGATTTAACAAATATAAAGTCCATTTTAAAGTAAACCAGGAATCGGATCCAATTTCAACTTGGAGTAGGGTACATGTAGACTACTGCGGGCCGGTAGCAGGAAAAATGTTTCTTGTAATTTGTGACGCTTTTTCCAAGTGGATCGATTGCTTAGAGGTTCCAAGGGCGGATTCGTTTAACACGATTAAGGAATTGAGAAGAATTTTCTCTAATTTTGGTAACCCTGATTGCATAGTTTCGGATAATGGAACAGCATTTTCTAGTGTAGAGTTTAAAGAATTTCTTAAAGAGAATAACATAGAATTTTTAAATTCACCGGTCAAATTCCCTCAGTGTAATGGACAAGCTGAAAATTCAGTTAGAACGGTAAAAAATTTTTTAAAAAAAATTATGGTTAGGAATAATTTTCCAGTAAATTATGAAAGTAGATTATGTGATTTTCTATCGGATTATCGAAATTCGCCACATTGCACAACGGGATTAGAACCGGCAGTCTTGATGTTTGGTAGGAGACTGAAATCAACTTTCAGTAGTTTAATTCCTAAAACCACTCAGGAAGATGTGTCAGAACAGAGAAAAATAGCTAACGATAATATAAAAAGGAGTCAAGATAATCAAATAAGGAATTATGGGGGCGTAAAAATTAGGAATTTACATGTTGGACAAAAATGTCTGGTCAAGGACTTCCGTCAGGTGAATAAAGTTGGTTGGGTTAGAGGTATTGTAGAAAGGAAAGTGGGTAAAAAAGTTTATATCGTTAGGATCTGTGGTACTCCGTTGACTTGGAAGAGGCATATTGATCAGTTGAAGAGTTTATCTGTGAAATGGGAAGAGGAGAGTGAAGATAATAACCCACCTACCGCGTCTGAGGTCACGAAATGCGCTTCAGACGAGTTGGGAACCTCAGCTTTGTTGAAGGGGCTAACGTGGAGTTCTCTTGATTTCAGATTACCAGCGGATGATCGAGAGCAAACTACTCAACTAAGACCTTGGGAAGGAAGGCTCCGTTCAAAGCGTTCATAAAGGTCCCTCCCAGAGAAACAGAAATATTTAAGTTGAAATATTTAAAATCATGACTATGTTTGGTTGAATTTAGTGTATAAAATCGTGTATAAATGAAATATTTAAAATCCTTTTTTGTCAATTGTATAACTTCTTTGAAAAGAACATGTCTTGTACTTATTGTAGCCAGGGCTTGAGGTTAGGTGGGGGAGGGTGTGATGTAGAGTAATTGAGTATTTCATATGGAAAGAATACGATAGATGGCGGTAAGCATGTAGCTTGCACCATAGCTCGCCAGATGGCTTTGGCGTACAAGAAGCAGTCTCAGCGATAGACTTGACGAGCTCCACTGGCAAGGCCGCAGAGATTTACCTACCCCCGAATAGTAAACAGTCGTAGCTATCCAGCTAGGTTATTGCAGTAATAAACACTTTTATATTCAAAGAACCTATTGTATTTAATAATTACTATCTGCCGAGGAAAGGGCAGACATAACACATATGTATATATATTCTAAAAGAAAATTAAATTTTTTATAACTTTTTTCAAGTAAATTTCTTTCTTTGATGAAAAATGTGAGATAAAATGATTTTTTTCGAAAATATCTATATTTGTGGAGCGTGTAACTCAAAAATTTCGAAAATTACGTATAGAATAAAAGTTGTAGATAATTTTATCAGCTTTTACTTATCTTCAAAAAATATTCCTCTGCGACGCACCGTTTTCGTGATATAAGCGGAAACCCGAAAATTGGACCCCCCCCCCTCCCCCCTTACCCACCAAGCTTACCACCTAGAGGTCAGGACTTTTAGTATGTTCACATCCTAAGCACCCTAAACAAGTTTCTGAAGGAATCGCTTAGGTCCCTCCTCACGCACTCTACACCTCCTTCCTTGACTGGACTATAAGGGAATACGTAAGAAAGTAACATTAGTATATTACTATCTTCTTTCTTCTTATATATAAAAATGAATCGCTGAATGTGTTGCTAAGCGCAAATCTCGAGAGCAGCTGAACCGATTTCGCTAATTCTTTTTTAGAATATTCCTTGAAGTACGAGGATGGTTCTTACGGAGAGAAAAATTATGAAAATTGCGCAGAAAATTGGATAATTTCAGAAAACCTAACGACTATGGCACGTTTGGCAGTGCGCGTGTTTGAGAATGACATTTTGCAAAACAATGTTTGTTAAATCAGGATTCTATTTTTGAAAATCTTTAAGTTGATAAATTTATTTAAAGTAGGTACTCCCCTAATAGTTTGAATCGAATCAAGAATTTAATAATAAATTTAATATACATGAAAAATGGAAATTTGAATAAAAATTGTAAAAGGTGGCACGCGGGCTGTTTAAAAATTGAATGTACTGGGATTGAATATATGGAAAGCGGGAGGGCGGGAGAAATGGGAGAGGGGGGGAGGAGGGATGGGGGAGGAGTGAAGAGGGATTTTACAAACGAACTCATAAACAAATTTACAGACAGACTAAACGCAAAACGGTCGATTTTAAGCAAGAATTCATTACACTCAGTACGAACAAGAATCTAAATCACACGTGAAACCGGTGAGCAAAACCACCATATTTACTATGGATATAAGTAATGCTTATCGCATTCCCATTAAAACTCGACTAGCGAAAAGTCATTGGTCACAGTGCCCGACAATTTCGATTTAAAAATCGCTGCGTTGCGCTGGTAGTACGGCTGTTCGTGGTGTTGTTAAATAATAGGTTGCCGCCTAAAGCTGGACCCAAGCCAAATACTGCTGCCAATAATAGTGTCGGGGGACATGTTAAATCTGATAACATAAAATATATTTTTTAGCATAATAAACAGGGTCCTGATTATGAATTGCCGTACTTGTTTACCGGATCGATAATAATATCGGCGATTCCGAAGAAAAATGTCGGATGCGGATTTTGTAGTTTTGCAGCGCAGCTATTTAGAGTTTTGTTTATTCATTTTTACTGATTTTGAGATCAAGAAATCTACGATATTTCGCATTTCATTTTATTGCATTAAAAATTCCGAATTTAATTCATCAAAATAAGCTGATAAATAAGCCTTCAAAACAATTTTAAATTTTTAGCAGGTCCGACATTCTTTTTCGGGACCGTTGATATAACATTTGTGGGTACCTATTATAAGGAAATTTAGTGAAATAATCCTAACATGATTGGTACCACAAAGGAAAAATTCTAGAAACTATCATGTAATTTTAAAAGAAAATATGCAGTTGACTCATCAACGTGTGTCCAATATAATACAATATAGGTTAAATTTGTAGCAAACATTTGTCAGACCAGTTAAATTAAACTATTGTACCTGCGTCAAAATGATCCCCGAAACAAAATGCAATTGACCTAAGTGATAAAGGAGCATCAAAAGTATTAATAGCCTAGCGACTGTACGGTTGAAATTTAAGAATACAGCTCTGACGCCGCGCCTTACGCAAAACCGTTTTCGTACGTGGAGTATGATACAAATTTACTTTTGTAATAGAACTGAATTAAAGCAATGCCAAAAATGGTGCCACTTACGTTTACAGCTAGCGCGAGGAACATTGCCTGGCAGTCGTAAGTACTATTGGATTTGTAATTTCTTTAATCTCTCCGAATATGGAAACATTGATGATAATATGATTATTATTATATATGAAGTCATTGCGTGCCGCGGTTACTTTGTCCCGCTGACTAGCTGTCACTGGATCTCAGTGAATCCGAGAAACCGGTTATTTTTGGAACCAGTTCCTATCGGATTTGTAAAATGGTCACCAACACTCAAACTGGGCGAAGCCGAACCAAAAGCCGCCCTCAGGGACTAGCAGCAAGACCCGCGGAGCGGATTTTTAACTTCTAGTTTTTCTGATGGTTAGTTTGATGGCATCACACCATTTCTTTCGTCGTAATACAAGTTTTTGAACACGGGTAAATTGTTTATTAGTGGCGGTCATGAATGTACTTTTGCATTTTGGTACAATACAATAATATTAGTGACGAGATTCTAAAATTTTCCTAGCGTTCTTCAGTATAAAAAACGGTTAATCTTAAGAATAAAAAAGGTCTTGGCTTCCATACAAAATACAGCGCCTATCGAAGAAAATGTAGGCCTTTTCAGACTGGTAACGCCACACAGATAACCACAGATTTGGTGCGATTTTGAGAGTAACTTTGAAAATTATTATTAAAATTAAACATAACCATCAAAAATATACTGGTATTTAACCCTAAAAAGATAATCTACGTCTTAGAGACGTAAGCGATACACAAGAGTAGCTGTTTTTTTTTTTTATTTCGCAACGTAGCGCGCTGTCTATCTCAGTTAGCTCAGTTGCCGAGCAGAGCTTGCGCGGGGCGGCTCTGTCACCACAAACAAGTACAATAATTGCGGAGAAATACAGGCTTGTTCGTATAAATGTGATTTAGGGAAATAAAAAAAAAAATAATTATTGAAAATATTTTTATGTGTAACGACTGATTAACATTTAAACTTTCATAACATAAAAAATAATACGATTTAGACATAATGTAACATCATTTTTCATTTAAAAAAAGACTTAATATTTTGTATTTGATTTATAAGAGGTTTACAGAATTTTATTAATTTGTTAATTACAATGTATTTTTTATATTTTTTTGGTTTTATTTAAAGTACAAAACCCTAAACTAATTGTGCAATTACCTTTAAACCGTGTAAGTATGATAATATGTCAAATATACACTTTTAAACTTCAGTACTTCTGTAGAACTTTTTGTTTAACTTTCGGACTTGTTCGTATAAACGTTATTTAGCGAAATAAAATAAAAAACTTTCATAGCATATAAAAATACGATTTAGACATAAAATGAAATATTATTTTTGATTGAAAAAAGACTTAATATTTTGAAGCCGATTGGTTTAGAGAATCTTGTTATTTTTTTAATTACGATATATTTTTTATAATTATTTTGGTTTTATAAAAGTAATAGTTTTATAAAGTTTTATTAGTACAAAACCCTAAACTAATTACTAGACTACCTTTAAACTGTGTAGGTATGATAATATATCAAATATTCACTTTAAACTTCAGTACGTCTCTAAGACGTATAGATTGTTTTTCTAGGGTTAAGTCAGAAGGTTATTATTTGATAAAAATAAATAAAAAAGGGATTGGATTTCCTTATAATGTTGATAGCCTTTTTTTGTACATATCGATAGGAAGATAGTAGGAATATTTGCAGGTTTTGTGTATTTAAAAGATAAAAGGAGGGAAAATTCTCAGGAGTGTATTTTCAAATAGAACTCTTTTTGAATCAAAGTTTTATTATTATTGTAGAAAGCAATCACTTTGTGGTTTGACATATTTAATAAAATAAAATACTTTTTTGTTTAAAACCACGATATTTATTATTTTTTTAACCGACCGGTTTCGCTTAACTTAAGCATATTCAGGGTACAAATTAATACTAAACAAGAAGTATACATTTTTGCTTTTTTGGCCGTACTCGCCAATATTTGTACCCTGAAGATGCTTAAGTTAAGCGAAACCGGTCGGTTAAAAAAATAATAAATATCGTGGTTTTAAACAAAAAAGTATTTTATTTTATCAAAGTTTTATTGCTGGATTAGAGCTGGGACATGGGTGGTGTATTATAATATGCGAGCCTGAGGTGTGTAAATAACCCCAGACCCTCTGGGCTTAATACCCAAGAAATTATGATTATGAAAACTCTACTTGCGCGAACAAATATATCACAAAGGATGGCACAAAGAAAAAAACTCCAGGGAAAATAACAAATCCACCAACCTTGTTTTGTAGTTATATGCAGTTTGGAGGCCTCCGTAATCTATCCGCTTAAAATTCAGATCTGTAATTCCTTTTGTGACTAGAAAATTTGCACAAGAGATGAGCTTTGTCAATCAATACACAACTCATAAGTTTTCACAATGACAAGAAAATTTTCCATCAAAACAAACGATGTCATTTATTTTTTGTTTAGATACTATTTTTAAAAACAATCCATTTAGGTGTCTCTGTTAAATCCAAAGAGTGAGTAAGTACCATCCTTGTGATGTATATTTATTTAAATTTTCGAACAAACAAAACATATTGCAATGCGTAACCAGGTGGAGTTACCCAATGAACAGCCCAGCTGCCCAATGACCATGCACGAAATCTGAGAGACGGAAAATTCGAAAGGTAAAATTAAAAATAATATTTATAAAAAAATTCGACCTATTTCGAATAATAAATTTGCATAACCGAGTGATATTTCGAAATAATTGCTCGGATAACACTTGAATTTTAATTTTATTTATTTATATACATTAATTTGTGGAATCCAAATAAAAACGCGAGTTAGTACAATTTTATCCTTTCATTCAGTCCCTTTTTTAGTAGTCATTTTATTTTTTTATAAGCACAAAACATTTACTTGTTGAGCCGAAAATGTATGTCTGAAAATTAATTATGAGTATATATGTTACTGTAAAAGCCCGTAAATTGGTAAATCTTATGTTTTACTAGTAAATCTTAAGATTTACCATAGTGCGAGCTTTTACAGTAACATATACAAACATAAAATTTTATCGCAATATAATGTAATTAGTTACTATTTACAAATAACAAACAAAAAATAATTAAATAACATTTTCATAAAGAGAAAACAAGAGGAAGGTACGAGACTTGTTCAGAAAGTAAATGTACTGAAATTTAATATAATTTTTTTAAGTATCAGAAAAAAAATTACAGAATATTGTTAATACACTTGTTGAATATTTTTCCATATAATTGCCAACCCGTATGCACGTGGTGAGCCGTGACACAAGTTTCTTTACGCCCTCCTTGAAGAATTCTCCCGCCAGCTCCTTCCCCCACTTCGGGACCACTTTCTTCACCTGCTCGTCGATTGAAAATTTATTTTCATCCATACATGCTTTCAGGAAGGAGAAAAGATTATAATCTGAAGACGCCAAGTAAGGGGATTTCGGGGGATGATTCAAAACATCCCAACCAAATGAGTTCAAGAGCGTATTGGTGGCTAAGGCTGTGTGAGGATGGACGTTTTCGTGAAACAAGCACACATCTCTGGGCAGCATTCCCCTCCTTTTGTTTTAAATGCTCCTTTTCAGTTTTTTAGGGTATCACAATATCACAATATTGTTGTGCATTGATGGTGTCAACCTGAGGCAGAAATTCGACCAAAATGATGCCTTCTCGGTCCCAAAACACTGAGACCATGATTGATTTTTTTTCCCGAAATTGTGGTTTTCATTTTTTTGACAGATGGGGAATTGGTGTGACGCCATTTTGATGACTGTTTTTTTTCCAGGCGCGAATGAGTCACCCACTATCATCTCCAGTCACAATAGAGCTTCGAAATCCTCACCCTTTTTCATGTAGGTGTTATTCCCTTCGTGAGTAAAAAGCGATCACAGCACTTGGCGGGATTTTTTTCCGACATCTTTCAAGCAACTGGACACTACAGCATGAGTTTACGTACTACAATGTTCCTGCGATGCTCGTTCTGGTCAGGAGACCCCCTCTACCACTAAAATCATATAAGTATTAAATTTGCATCAAGTATGTGCCTGACAAATGGACGAATAACTCAATATCGCGCCAACCGATTTCGATGATTTTTTATTTATTGGAAACGATGTACTTAAAGGGTAGTTTCATGAGAGTTTGGTTAGGTTCTGATTATGGAATCCATGACAAAGTAACGGAACTCTCCAATTCTTAAGAGCAAATTAACGATACTCGGCCGAATCTTAATCGAATTAGTTAGTGTAGGTACTTCAGATTCACTAAAAATAAAAAATTAACAAAAATTTTAACAAAACAAAAAACGACTTAAAAAAATGCACTAAAAAGTAAAAAAATAATTTCGTATTCTTCTACAACTTAATAATCAACTTACTTTTTCTACTCATCAATATGTAGGTACGATTGTTATTTTTGGAGTCGGTGTCAGCGAAGGTACCCGGCCCGGCGTGTTCACTTGACAGCTCCCCTCCCGCCGCGGCCCGCTCTCGCCTCTCTCCCCGTCAAGTCGCGCGTGCGACACAAGCATATCTAACCTATAACTATCTATGTAGTTACAAACCTACCTTGGCTGACACCGACTCCAAAAATCACAATCGTACCTACATATTGATGAGTAGAAAAAGTAAGTTGATTATTAAGTTGTAGAAGAATACGAAATTATTTTTTTACTTTTTAGTGCATTTTTTTAAGTCGTTTTTTGTTTTGTTAAAATTTTTGTTAATTTTTTATTTTTAGTGAATTAGTCTGAGTTGTAGGTATGAATATATAATTTACATACTATTATTATTGCTGTTGTGGAGTGAGAATAGATTTCTGACTCTGATTACTTTATGTTTTGAAATTTAGTAAGCAGATTATTAGTTTATATTATAGTTTATATTGTGTTTTTATATATATTTTTTTACAATTTCAAGGACATATCTCTTGTTTGCCAGGGTAGGCCAGCAAAAAGCACCACCAATTACGACGCGGCATCCGGCGGCAGAAATGACACTTCGTGTCCAGCGATTCTGACACTGTCCTTTACAAATTTTGTACATAGAAGGGTCAAAATCGTAGATAAACATATTTTTCCCGCGCATGCGCAAGAATTGCGCACATTCCCGCGCTCCGGTAAATTATTAAAATAAATTATTTGGAGTGACTAGACACATTGCAGGTTTTGTTATGGTAAAGGGCGATAATAGAGCAAGCGATTCTGACCGTGTTCTTCATACACTTTCTTTATACATAAGGGTCAAAATAACGTGTAAAATCTCATGACACACCGGTGCACGAGCGGCAAACAAGGGATTTTAACTTCTTAGCTTCTTACGGGTACAGGACCCTTACTTTTTTTTTTTTTACTTTTTAATTATAATTTTTAATTATGTGAAAATCTGTTATTGATATTATGTGTATTATTAATAAGTGTAAAATATCTGTTGATTTTCCCCAATAGATAAAATAAAAATTTCTAGAATCTCAATGTTTTGTTACGCCCATACAACTTAAATATGTATCTAAGGCGGCATACATTAATTACGTGAGCAGTTTTTTTCCAATCTAAGCCCCACGCCCTTTTGAGCTCCCGTAATTAATGTTCCCCCCCTAAGTAGATAATAGTTAAGTATCTAAGTAGTAGGTAGAATATTATTATCTCGTTGAAAGCATTTAATATTTTGCGTAATGTAGACATGGATGTTTCCCCTACGAATATAATATTCATTACTAAATTACTATTTTATAATGTATTTCTGTATAGTTTTTTTTTTTTATTTAGTATTCTTTTTTTAAATGTATGTGTGAATGTTACTGTACCTACTTCGTAAATTGTATCTATAATATAAAAATGAATCGCTAAATGTGTTGGTAAGCGCAAATCTCGAGATCAGCTGAACCGATTTCACTAATTCTTTTTTTAGAATATTCCTTGAAGTACGAGGATGGTTCTTACGGAGAGAAAAATTAAGAAAATTGCGCAGAAAATTGGATAATTTCAGAAAACATGAGCATGTTTGACAGTTCGCGTATTTGAGAATGACATTTTGCAAAACATTGATTGTTCAATCAGGATTCTATTTTTGAAAATCTTTAATAAATTTATTTAAAGTAGGTACTCCCCTAATAGCTTAAATCGAATCAAGAATTTTAGATATTTTGAATAGGTACCAAATTTAATATACATGAAAAATGGAAAATTGAATAAACATTGTAAAAGGTGGCACACGGGCTGTTTAATAACTGAATGTACTGGGATTGAATATATGGAACGCGGGAGGAGGGTTGACGGGACGAGGGAGCGGGAAAGGGAAGAGGGAAGGCGGGGAAGGTGGAAGGGGAAGGGGACGTGTGAGGGGGGAGGGGGGTTCGTGGGACGGGGGAAGGGGTGGAGTGGAGTGGGGAGAGGGAAGGTGGAGGTGACGGAGTGGGAACGCGAGAGGGTAAGAGGACGCAGGAGAAGAAGGGGAGGCGGAAGGGGAACGGGAAGAACGGGAAAGGACACTCAGGGAGAAACAATTTCTTTATTAAATGGCATAGCAACGCATGCCGGGACCAGCTAGTTTTTTATATTTTCCTACTAGATGTATGAAATTATTTACACACATCTAAATAAAAATTTCAAAAACAAAAACAAAAACTAATAGATTTTAATTAATTAATGAATGAGATATATTCTCAAGTCAAGGTGTATGGTTTTAATAATTAGAATACTGTGCAAAACATCTTCCATACATAATATGTCTCTCTAGACATAAAAAAATAACTTATTGCCCAATGATGGAAAAATTAATAAGCATTCACAATTTTCCCTATTTATTCGCTGAATAATTTCACAGAGGGCAATAAAATAGGGCAATAAAAACTTTGTTTTGAATGCTGGGTAATTAAAAAATGCTTTGTATGCAGTATGTAGGTAAAGTGTAATTACTGTAATTAGTATGAAATATTGATTCTATCCCACTGAGGAAAGAATCCCTCAGGACCTATGTCATCTTTGGGGATGCCGCGTGGAGGGTTAACGAAAGAAAGGAGAGGAAGTTCTGTCAGGGAAAAAGTATGAGGGGTGGGTAGGAATCTGGGGTTCAGTGTGTCCAGGAGTGACGGACGTATGAATCCATCCCTACCACTGCGGTGCAAGGCGATGAGTCGAGAGAGTTCGGCTACAGATGTCTAGGTTAGGTCTCCCTCAACCAGTCTCTTCCGATCCGGCCCGCCACGCGGTAGGTGGGCAAACCCATTCACAGCCAAGACTAGACAAACCTCACCCCATGAACCCGGGCACCCCTGTATAGTAACGAAACGTAGCGAACCACTTGGGGTGACCTAGGGGTGTTGAAGAAGTGTTGTAGAGGTGTTGAAGAGTTTTTAATAAATATGTACCAAATCATTTTATACGAGAAAAAGTATTATTTATATAATAGAGTTTCTTAAATTAGATATTTAGAAAAATGTATTGTGTTCTGAAAATTTTTTGTCTCTTCCCAAATGTTGCCAGGCCACAAAGACAAACCATTATTCGAAAAGTCAGAATACAAAGAAATTTTTTGTCACGAAATCTTTTGGACTTTTATGAAACGAAAACCTTTAAATTGATCAAACGTGGATCTCACTAAAAACGCTGAATTATCTACAGTGTTCATAATAATAATGTGCATAAGTGCAAAAAGTACGTAAAATAGTATCACCCCCTAAGTACTTCACTTTTGATCGACCCATAAGATAGAAATCGCCCACTGGTGGGCAATATTGCCTACCAGTGGGTAGGGAATCGCTTGCATTTTGGGAGGCGGGTAACCATTTATTGGGTAACCAACATCAGGGGTGCCCAAATTCATGAGGTGAAGTTTGTCAAGGTACTGGCGGCCGATGCGTCTGCCCACCTGCTGTGGGGCGGGCCGGATCGGGAGAGACTGATTGTGGAGGTCTTTTGACCTCTCCAGCCAGAATTCCTCGACCCATCGCCTTGCACAGCAGTAGAAGGAATGGATTCATACCGGCACTCCTGGACACGCTGACCCCCAGATTCCTAGTCACCCATCTTAATTATTACCTTCCTAGAATTTCCTATTCTTCCTTTCCTTAAAAAAATCCTCCTCACAACATCCCCTAAAATAACATGCCCCTATGAAAATTATTTTCTTCAGGGCCTCCTGTGAGGAGCTAATGTAAAAAAAATTGCCCACCTAAATATTAGGTACCTACATTTATTATCTATTACTTTTTTAATTATGATTTAAACTCATGCCCTGGTTTATTGTCTAGTATAAATAGTTCATAATATATTTTGTTTGAGGAGTTGATTATGTATACATATATTAACTTACCTAAGGTGGAAATTGGTAAACAGAAATCAATGGAAAAATGTAAATTGATAACTGGAAGTTGTTAAATATAAATTGACATACTGAAAACATAAGACAAAAATCGATAAAAGTGGAAAACCACAGATACGTAAATGTAGAATTTTATAGTCTGTAAACTAATTAAAAATAGATATAAAATAGAAATTATTTTTTGATGAAAAATATAAATAAATAGATGACGGCAACACGTTGATATAATGAAATTGGTTAGTAGATATTTGTGGACATGTGAACTGTAGCGCAATACGGCATAATACCCCAAAAACAAATCGCGATACTGAAAATTAATATTCAGAAATATGTAATTAAATTAACATTTTGGTGAGAGATTTATGCATAGAAATTGAAAGATAAACGTTGTCAGACAGAAATTAGGGTAAATATAAGATAAATGCTTTTATAACAATCAATTTGGGAGGCGGGTATGGGTATCGCCGCCGGCGAACGATGGAAACGATTTATTAGATAATCTCCACCCCTGCCATAGCTATAAAGTGGTTCGCTACCTTTGGTAACTTAGCAGAGGTGCCCGGGTTCATGAGGTGAGGTTTGGCGACGAATGCGTATGCCGATCTACTGCGAGGCGAACCGGTTCTGTTGAGGGGGACTAAACTAGACTTTCTCGACGATAGAGGGGTGAATTCATACCTCCGTCAATCCTAGACTCGTTGACCCGTAGATTCCAATTCACCCCCCATACTTTTTTTCTTCGCAGAGCTTTTCCCTAAAAATATCCTCCACACAGCATCCCCAAACATGTCATAGGCCCTAAGGGAATTTTTTTCGTCGTGTGTGGGGCGGCTTATGTAAAAAAATATATATGAAACAATGCGAAACAAATATTTCACGGATATGGAAAGTAATGCATTTTAGTTATTTCGTTAAAAGTACCTACGCGTAATCTGACGTATTCGCAATGTTTTGACGGTTTTTTTAATGAATGAAGAAAAAAACTAACATTAAAACTAGGTTTTCAAAAATAATAGCCGCCGAGTAGGCAATCAATCTTAATTTTAACAAAATAACCATAAAAAACAATATTTTCCATTTCCGGTGACTAGAATGGTGGTTTCTCATTATTATTTAACTTACAAAAAGTCTTTTAAAAATAATTTGTGCATATTAACCGTGTTCAGTGATTCTGGAAATTTACCGAAAATCGTTTTAAGAAAACGACAATAAAATTAAATTAGATTCTTAGGTTTAAAATAATTGATAGATAGAAAATAATACATAGAAATGATTGACAAGAATTGATAGACAAAATTAACATTTTACATAAATTTATACATAGAAATTGGTAAAAAGAAGTAATTTAATTTGCTCACCTGGTAACTAAAAGGGTTCCTAGTAGAAAGAAGATAGATGGGTGAACATTGCATTCGCAATCTTCAGTTGTTTCTGTTTGAGTCTCCATAGTCAAAAGCGTCTGTCTGTCCTCATGAATTCCTAAATTTCAGCTTTTCATGAACATTACGTCGGAATCATTTTTGTATTTCGACCGGCGAAATTTGTTTATTTTATGGTACCCCCTCAGTGTTGCCATTTTTCAAAATAATTACTTCATAATTTTAATCAAAATTATTTTAAAGGACATTTAAACTCAATTAAATAATTTTTAAAAATGTACCTTCAGTTACTGTATTATTATTATGATTATTCGAACAGGTCGACCAAATACAAAAATGTTATTTGGAAGAAAATTGTTTTTTTGAAACTCTCATTTAGATCAGCACAATAATAATTCATTAACACTTGAATTTGTATTGTTTTTGTTATGCTAGGTAGATACTTGCTCACTTTGCGCCTTGATGAGTTTGTTTAAAAAGGAATATGATTCGAAACTTGAAATTAAATTAAAATGGTGCACGGCGACACCGACGCGTCGACACTTTTCCCCGATCTGACAGTTATGTTGAACGAAAACTCTATACCATATTAATAATGGAAGGTTTGTGGGAAAATTGCCAAACACCAAAAACACGCCACCCGTGCGACAAGAAAGAGAACTAGAAAAAATATAACCCACTTAAAGTTTACCGCTTATTAGATAGTTCGTTGAATGTTCGCAGTTCTCCTCCATGCCACTAGGTGGCACAACCATAATTGTATCGTGTGTACGTGTCTGCGAAGTGAAGATAGCTTCCCGCTTTTAGATTTCATAGGGGTTAATTTCCAAAGGAGCGGTGAGAGGAATAGGGTTGGAAAACAGAAAACACTGCCGGCGCGCATGCGCGCTATTACACAAATCCAATAAAGTCATTGTCCGTTCGTTGCTTTTTGCTTTGTGTAAAATTATATATGTTTAATCACAGCTCACAGCGGGCGTAGCGACTGTTTCTTTGTACGCCGCTGATTTTGAAGCTGATAACTAAAATATTGCGACATTTACGTTAAAAGCTCACTTCGTTCAAAAAGATAAGATAATGGTATTGATAACTCTGGATTTTCTTATTTTTCGTAATTTTCATAATACTGGTAATCAAGTTACTGTAAATATAACATTATATTTATAAATCATGAGTTGTGCTTGCTTATATGTAAATAAATTAAAGGTACTTGTGAAAATTTAAGGTTCAGAAGAAGAAATCACACCGAATTAGCTGGTAATAATAATTTTAAAACATTGTTCAATGTATTTGCGGAGTAAAAAAAATGTATCATGAAACACACTTTTTTGAAAATGTATTTAAATTATAATATTGTTACAATAATAAGTAACACAATGGCACAAAGTATAAAATGTGAAAAACATATTTTTAAGTATTTCTACGCCAAGAGATCTAGCTCTTGAGTTCGGTGAAGGGGTGAAAAATAATATTATTGAGTGTTTATTTATTTATTTGTTTATTTAGCACAATATTATACATTTATATACATAATTTATTTAATTTGGACTGCCCAACTTGGAGTATTACAATAATATAATACCTAATCTAAGTGGTAACATTAAAAAAATATAAAAATGATTTTTAAATTAAGTTACTGCTTTACGTTCACGATGTTACGAGTTACGGTGTTCCATTTTATTAAAATAATTTTACTAAACAATATTTTTACAAAAAATAATTTTATTATGCATTTGTTGAGTAGTAATTACAGGATGTTATATTTTTTGTCTAAATGATTAATTAAGTTTCAATTGTTTCAATGTACTGCCTTTGAATATTTTTATTGAGTCTTTTAAAGCTGTCTTCAATTTTTGTAACTTGGAATTTTTTTTAACAATGTTGCAAAGGGTGGACCTTGGTTCTCTTTTTCAAAATTACTATAATTATTTTAGCCTTTGTACCACCTTTACAGGGCTTCCTATTTTTTCAAACGCACTTCCTTATCCAATAATTCCATAACGAATTAATGACTGCACTATGCATACAGTTCATAATCACCTTCTTCTAGTGCCATCTCCCGTCGAAGGCGGGGTAGTACGATTTAAAATCTAAAATAAAAGATATATTACATAAATCCTTTTTAATTTTACGCATAATAGGGAACCGGGGCGCGTATTTCCAATCCCTACCGCGTTACAGTTATGCATAAATCACCTTACAAACACTACCTCGTTTCAGTCGCCTTACGCGCTTCGTTGCTTTATCTATTTCTGTGAGGGTGATGACCGTAATTATAGAGGGGTTAGCAGAGAGGATGGACCGCGTATTTTTTTTAACTTCAATTTTTTTTTTAACATTGAAAATTTATTTCTTAAGTTAAGTAAAAAAAAAACGCGCGTTTGTTTTTACTTAAAAAATAAATTTCCAATGTAATATTTTTTTTGAAATATAAAAAAAACGCGGTCCATCTTCTCTGCTAACCCTTCTATAATTACGGTCGTCACTCTCACAGAAACAGATAGAGCAACGAAGCGCGTAAGGCGACTGAAACGAGGTAGGGTTTGTAAGGTGATTTATGCATTACAATCCCTACAGCGTTTCAGTCAGTAGCGCGACTGAAACGCGGTAGGGATTGTAAATAAATACGCATACCGGAGCAGAATGGGAAAGAGTGGGTCACAATATCCCGTTCCGAACAAAATGAGAATAATCTTTTAAAAATACACAAAATATCAAGGTACTGAAAGAAGAAAAAAAATCACAAAAACTGATATTCAATGGGAACTAAAATAAACTCAACGTAATGAAGACTAAGCAAAAGAAACGAAAAAGCATCGTAACTGAATTATTAGTTGATTAGAAGCATAAATATACCAATCCCATTAGAACCCTATTGTGTCCCCTTGGTCCATTTCCCGGTGTGCCTCGCGGGTGTGGCAGAATGGGAAATTTCACCTTTTTTAGGATCGAATTTTTGAAAGAAATTTTTAATTCACATATGTTTAGTTTTAGTTTCTTTGGAGAGAAATTAAATAAACGTAAAAATTACAAATAATTTTGTAACTGCTTTCAAACTCCTCTACCTACCAATATTAGTACTAGTCAAATAATAAATATGTATGTTCAAACATAAAATAAACAATATTACAAAATGTTTGATAAATCAGCGTCTCGCTCGTTCTTACATCTTTCCTTTTGTGATGCCAAATAATACTAAATAATGAAGAATGAAAAAAATGGCAGATGTTCAAGAAACCATAATTATTATTATAATGTTTGCCGCCATAAACAGCCAAAAGCAAAAATAATTTGGCGGGAGGTTGAGATTTCCCGCTTCGAAAGGCTTGGCCGACATCTGTTGATATATTCTCTAACTAACATGAGTTTATCTTCACGCCGCTAATAAAGAGAGCAATTATGGAAACACTTCGTAACAAATTCTTATATTGGCTTGATATTAGAATACGTCTCGAAGCAAATGGTTAATACATTTTTGCTCGGTGTATTTCAAAATGGCTTACGATTTTTGCAAACTAGTCTATTCTCTATTCCTCGTTTGCTTTATTGCTTTTGGTCCATTTCGGGAAGGCAGGGCAAGATAGTGAGGTGTTCGTGTGATATTTTTATCTATCACCTTATTTTGTTTGATTGTGAACGATAAAAGATCTTGTTTTTATCAACTTCTCGCCTTGTTGATCTTAAAATTATATTGCTATCTTCGCTCGGTAATTTAATCAATACAAGTAAGTCAAAAAGATGCATTTAATAACGTTTTACTAATGTTGTATTGTTTCTAACTTGATTGACGTTTGGCGCCGGCAAAATTGTTCGGTGTTTTCAGATGAATCTCATGTGTATATGTTTTATTTATGTGTTCCACGTTTCTAGATGATTAACTGTAGTCTAAAATCTTCGAGATTTACCGCCAAATCGATTCGAATTACACGTGTTGATGTAAATCCGTTAAAATTATAGGTTATATTATACATCTCACCGATACATTCTACCTACATCGGATGATTTATTAATATGTTTAAAATCTGTATTGCATTTTACTATAACAGCTTTATTTTTATGGCTTGGCTCAGTAGTTATTGTTTTAATATCTAAACGTTGTACTAAATATCAATATTTATATACCTACCTACTGGTTCTGAATACAATGTATCCATAGCCTCAATCTGTAACACATTTCACCAAAGTGAAAGCAAATACCGGTAAATATCGGTTCGGACTGGCCACGCTTATTACGAATATTTTTTAGAAAAAAACTTTAGATTCGCCTTAATTACTATAAAAGGAAACTTTTTGGCTTTGGGGCGGCGGAAAATAATGCATTTTAATTTTCAATTGCATAAAACCAAAATTCGCTTCGCGACTGACACAGCGAAAATCCGCGGCCGTACATGACACTACATTAGGTTCGGTTAGGTAAGGTTAGGTTAGGTTAGGTTAGGTTAGGTTAGGTTAGGTTAGGTTAGGTTAGGTTAGGTTAGGTTAGGTTAGGTTAGGTTAGGTTAGGTTAGGTTAGGTTATGGGGGGGGGGGGGGGGGGCGGGCAGATCCGGCGCTGGGTTAACATACACAAGCCCGCTAGAAAGGTTAGGTTAGGTTCGGTTAGGTTCGGTTAGGTTAGGTTAGGTTATGGGTACGCGCCTCAAGTATCCCATGTAGTCGGCTACAATTCTACAATTGTATCTAGTCCGTGATACCAACATAACGATGGCGGGCGGGCTGTCATAGTATCAGTTTGCGAGTGAAATTTTATAAAACTTTGATCGGCTGTATCTCCCTCAATTTTGCTTTCCGCACATTAATTCTTTTTTTAATGAGTTTCTACACACTTTTCTCATCTAGAAAGTGCATTTTTATTAAATTCCCTGACATTGGCGTATTCTGCATTCCTCCCATTGATGAAAGCAAGATTATTAGGTAAATTTTCAGGATGACTAGACACGCTTATAATTTTTTTAGAAAAAAACTTTTGATTCACCACTTCTACTACAAAAGACGGTAAATATGCAGTTAGCCCACCTCACGGATAATACGGAACTTTCGTGTTGTCGAAGTTTGATGCCCGGATAATACGGAATGTTCCTTTTTTAACTAATAGACAATCAAATATGACATTTGTCGCAAGTACCAATCTTATAAAATAAATTCTCTAAAATAAACTCGCATGTCATCATAATTTTAAAAAACATCCCAGGTTTTGAATGGTTTGTTTGGAAAAGCAGGGTTTGTCTAGCGGGTTTGTGTAATTATTCTAATACATTTCTTTCCATGTTCTACTGTTATAAATATAGGTACAAGCTTGTCAATAATACATTCACTTTGTTTTACGCAAAAATATTTTTTCTAAGATTGGCAGCATTGATTGAATTTCTATGAAATGTTAAAATAAAAATGATGAATAAACAATGGCGTTACCGCGCGAGTGAATTAATTTTAACAAAATTAAAATGTTAAATGCATATTTTTTGCATGTTTTTTGGTCTCCCCCGACATACCTAAATACTAACTTTTCGTAATACCTACCTTCTACTTTACTATACGCTGGTCCATTCTCAACTTGAATACTGCACCTCCATATGGACTCCACTTTACGGTCTATAAAGAAAATATTCAAAAGAAATTTCTGCATTGCCTCAATTACAGAATGAGCGCACCTAAACAGGGATACACAAATATGCTCTCGAAATATAACGTCTCCACTCTATCTAACCGGCGAACATACCTTGACCTAATGACCCTGTATAAAATCTGCAACAACATTATCGACTGTCCTGACTTACTCAAACTAATTAATTTTAAAATACCACCCAGAACAACTAGGCTTAACGACTTATTCCACATTAACCGGACACGTACAAATGCTGGTGTCAGGGATCCAATCAGAAGAATGTGCGAATTGTTTAATAAAAACCATAACCTTAAGGATTTCAATATATTTTTTGATACTTTAAGCACTTTTGGTAGAAAATTGAAGGCTGTTTTCCTATAAAAAAAAAGATAACTCATATATCATTCACCTTACTTTTTATGTGCTTCTTTTTAAATAATTTTCGATTCATTATTAATTATGACTTATTTTCAAACATGTAAAAAAAATGTATTTGAAAATCTTTATTTATCAAGTCAATCAGTGAGAAATAGTTGGGGTGCAGGCGAATTCTCAAGTTATTGTTCATAATATTGTTTTGTTAATTATTGTCTGTATCTGTGTTTTCTCCTTAAATAAAATAAAATAAATAAAAAATAATAAAGCTAAATCTAACTGTTTGAATAAAAAATATTCCATATTAACGAGTAAGCGGTTTAATACATAAAAAATCAAAAGACAGTAATTTGTATTCGAGGCGTTGGAAAATACTTAATTTAAATTTCAATACAAAATGTAATAGAATACAGATATAAATTATTGTAAATGGCCGTTAGCTATCCCTAACGACGAAAACAAATTTTCATTTGGCGTATTTGAAATTCTAAATGCAATATTTTCCACCGCCCTGAATGCTAATAGTTGTCTTTTATAGTAATTAGGGTGAAAGCGGAAATAATTTGATCATCTGATCATCTGACAGTATACATTGGAGGCCTGAGGGGTTAATAAATTTTTACAATCTTAATTTATTTAATTATTACACTCAAACATATGTTTACATGACATCGATTTGTTCAACAGATTAAATAATAATATTTATTTATTTTCAAGATGGCCGACATCCCCGAAGTCATCACCACCGACCCCCACGAGATGCTGAGCGTGGGGCGGCGGCACCTGGCTGTGCGGGACTACTCCTCAGCCGTGGGCTGCCTCGGTCAGGCCTGCGAGATGCTGGCGCAGAAGTACGGCCAGCACGCTGATGAGTGCGGAGAGGCTTACTTATGGTAATCATCTTTTTTTTAAGTCAGAGGGCTCTTCGAAGTGAAAGGTTGGAAGTCATTAGATAGGGTTTGCCACTACTTGGGAAGATTAGGAATTTGAGAAGGGAATGGGGTTTTAATTCAATGTGGAATTTGATTCAATGGGGAATTTGATTCAATTGGGATTTGATTCAGTGAGGAGTTTGATTCAATGGGGAAATTAATTCAAAGGGAACTTTGAATCGAGGGGAATTTGATTCAATGAGGAATTTGATTCTTTAAGGAATTTGTTTCAATGGGATGAGGCATTTGATTCGATGTGGAATTTAATTCAACGACTAATTTCCTATTTTGGTAGTTTCGTTTGCTTCAGTGAAAAAAATGCCACATGATAAATTTTTCTTTAATATTTTATGCCACAATTCTCTCTTCCGAATCTTGATCTGTGTCCTGAAATCAGTTTTTAATTATTGGGATAATTTTTTTTTAAATGTTCTGGAAACTAAAGATTATCAAAGAATTTAAAAAATTATCATGTTTTGTCACTGTCCATATTTAGATCAACATCATCTCACACAAACCAAAATTACAGTTTGTCAAATAAGAGTAGAAAATATATGAGGGCGCCACTGTTGATCAAATGGCAATACTAAACACATAACTCATGGTGTTAAAGTAAAGCTGTGTAACCCACATTTTTATAAAAAATTAAAAAGGCACAATAGTGGAAAAAATATTTTTTCATTGCAGTATAGATACTCGCCGATCTCAAAATTAGAATTGCATATAGGTATATTATTATTATACCTTCGAAATTTTGTGTTAACATAAGGAAGAATAACTATAATGTAATAAAATATAAAGCACAGTTTAGAAATTGCTCATATTTATTTAATACTAGATAAAGTACCTAGCGTTGCCTGGGCCTTAGATCATGTCTCTAATTTTAGATCTGAATATGTTTAACTCATTCAGATCTAAAAGTAGTATAACTAAACTCACCATTAGTGATTCTTCTTTTCTATCTATTGTTAAATTCAAATTTATGTTAAATTAAATTAAAGCAAATCGCTTTATAAATCACCTTTTAATCAAATTTATGTCATGAAGAAAACGTTTTTTAAAATGTGGTTTACTGTGTTCTATACATTCAGTGTCATTGCACTTGAAAAAAATATTTGACAGTTAAATTGGTGTTGCCAGTCTACAAATTTAGTGGTTCCAGTTTTTATATTTTCCACTCTTTTTTGACAGACTATACATTTTGTTATTACTTACATCCATTCAGTCTGTGATTATTAATTTTGCCTTCAGTGTCCTTCTTTCTTATTTGCTCCCAGTACCTTCAATAACGGATCCTTGATTTAACTTAGCCATGTTCAATTTTAGACGTCCCTTTACCAGGAGAATCATTTTTCTACCTTATGTTTTATTAACCGCTTCTGTGCCAAGAGCGAGATTTCTCGCATTCTTGGCCGTGCCCAGCAGGCCGGCCATAGAAAAATAGCGAGTTATCTCGCTATTCTTTGAGCAAGATTTTATTTTTTTTTATTTATTTAAATTTTTTTTTTTTCAAGATTTTCGCTAAGTCATTTAAATATCCTTTCAAGGTGTAATATGTTTTTAATTTATAAAAATAAGATTTAAAAATGATTTATTTTGATTAAAAATTCATGGCCTGCTGTTCACAGCTACACTCCTATATACTGGCATTTAAAAGGTTAAACTGTTAAGGGGTGTTCAGACACGGCTATAAAATATAAAAGATCATAGCAAGCCAAATAACGCTCTCCATACAATCCTTTCAGACCGTTCACACCTAAGCGATTTAAGCGCAGATCAACCATTGACAATACACATCTTTCGCCGTAACCGTTCCTGAGACGATATGGGAAAAGTTAAGCGCCCCCCTCGCCGACGAAAACAGGAGAGGGTCTCATTTTAATTAAGGATCTGCCTAGACCGGTGGATGACAGATGTCAAGTTGACAGATTCAGTACAAAAAATGTGCATTCCGTGGCCGCTCGCTATCTGCTCGTTCATCTGACCCCCTCTCCTACCATAGGAAGAAATATTTGATAGCGTCGTGTGAACGGTACAAAACATAAGTGCTCGCGGTTCATCAGATATCTGCTCGCGGTTTACAGCCGGGCCTGAACACCCCTTTAAACATTAAACTTTACCATTTTAGGTATGGGAAATCCCTACTTGGCCTAGCCCGCGAGGAGAGTGGCGTTCTCGGAGACGGAATCCCACAGGGTGCGGGAGACGATAGCCAGGATGATAAGGACGAGGACCAAGATGCTGTCGACGAAGATAATAATGGTATTTATATTTTCTAGTTTTTCATTCAATCCAGTAATCTAGCACTAAAGTTTTTGTTTAACCCCTCCGAATTTTCGAGAATACATATTCGCTTTTGGTGTCTTTAACAAAATGACATTTTACGAAAACTTTTTGTTATTACCGCTTCACAATTAAAGCTCTATAAATGAAACATTTCTGAAACTGAAAAACTGTTTTAGAAAGGTTACAAAATAGGCTTTCAATTTATTATATTAAAAATAAATATTAGCATTTGTAAATATTAAAATTTAGAATGCAAACATTAAAAATAGGTAAAAATGACTCACATGATGTTTTTATGTGAAAACGGTACTAAAATCACAGATTATGTAAACAACAATACTTATTCTATTATATATATGTGTAATAACACATTTTGTCACCTCATTTTTTTATCATTTCATATAAAAATATTTAATAAAAATTTAAAATGTGGAGCAGCGCGGTGGAGCTGCCGATAGCAAATTTTGTCAACTACACGACTGATAGCTGATTCCTGTTATGTATTTCCATAGACAACTTGATAGGGATGTGCAGCTTGATCTACTATCGAACTTTTACTTTTTGTTTTAGGGATGTAACTAAAACAATAACGGAGTTAGAACGATTTCTATGGAAACACACGCGCTGACGTATAAACATGCTTGACTGCTGTCCTATTTTTAACGCTTATATCTGCTTACGTTGCGGAGGGGTTAATTAATGCCAGATTAGCGAGAACTTGTATTTGTTTTTATAAAGTCGGGTCAGCTGATTTTTGTTTTTTTTTACAGAGGATAATGAGGAAGATAGTGATGAAACCAAGACTGACAAAGAGGATGCCAAAGATGAAGAAATGGAAGTAGAGAAAGTTAAGGGAGACTCTAAACTTAAAAAGGAAGATTTCAAAGAGGAACTGAAAGAATCAGGGGATATTGTGAAAAAAGAAGAGATCAAGACTGAGAAGGAAGATGCTAAAGATGAAAAGATGGAAGTAGAAAAAGTTGAAAAGGTGGAACCCAAGGAGGAAAATAAGGAATCGGCTGATGATGTGAAGAAAGAAGAGACATCAGACAAAAAAGAAGATGATTCAGATGCTGTTGCTGACGATAAAGAAAAGGTATTTCTTAAAATATTTTTCTCTTATGGCCAGGTGTCAATTTCAATACACAAGTACTATAAATAGTCCAGAGTGATAATAATTGGATAATTTGTAGAGCGCCGTTTTTGTCAAAAATCACCTAAAGGGCGCTATACAATTTATTATGAATTTTTAGGCTCTATTTAATTTAATTTTTTACAAGTAGATACATAAAACGTACTAACCCGGCAGGTCACTTCCGATAAACACACTCTAATAAGAAAGTTTGTGCTTGGAGAAGATACGGCTTTGCACGCGGAGGGCATTATATGTCGCAAGAAAGCAATACTGCTGTAACCGCCACTACCTACAAAAATACTTTATAAACACCATTTTGCAGGTTTTTTTTTTCTTCGATTTTTTGTCGATCTATCTGGGTCCCGTGACTACGATGATAAATAAGAACAGTACGACGTTGGAAAAACTAGCCGTTTTGTCAACAATTCGTTTTTTAACTGATGTCCACTCTTCAAAATCCTCAAAAGTATTTTCATAGGTAGAGGCATTACAGCAGTATTGCTTTCCTGCGACGATATTTAAAACACTGGACATTGCATGATTTTACATTTGCTACCCCCATCACTGTTAGTAATACATTTATGAGAAGATTAATGGCAAAAGTAGAGTTGATATTTATTTTGAATGACTGGAGAATGTAGGACTCTTTAGGGCTGAAAATTTTTTATTGAATGAATTTTACAAAAGCTTACAAATAAGAATTTTTTTACATTTATACACAATTAGTTATTTACAATGTCACGGGCAGTGACGGTGAAGATAAATGGTTTTCGACTGTCTGAAAAGGTGAGTTTTAAGTTTAGCTCTAAATTCCACTGGTCTGTGATCATTCTTAACACCTTGTTTGCTGCTCGTGCACCGGTGTGTCATGAGATTTTACACGCGATTTTGACCCTTATGTATAAAGAAAGTGTATGAAGAACACGGTCAGAATCGCTTGCTCTATTATCGCTCTTTACCATAGCGAAACCTGCAATGCGCCTAGTCACTCCAAATAATTTATATTAATAATTTACCGGAGCGCGGGAATGTGCGCAGTTCTTGCGCATGCGCGGGAAAAATATGTTTATCTACGATTTTGACCCTTTGACCCTATGAATTTGTAAAGGACAGTGTCAGAGTCGCTGGACACGAGTGTCATTTCTGCTGCCGGATGCCGCGTCGTAATTGGTGGAGCTTTTTGCTGGCCTACCCCGGCAAACAAGAGGTTAAGTCATCTATAACTTTTAGATTTATTCACAGTTAATGCTGTGTCTTGGCTCCTACTAACATTTATGCCCTTTATTGTGAACCATTCACCTTTCCAGAAATTAAAATGTACAAACAGGAATCCGGACGTTTAGGTATACATATACAAAATATTATGATATGGGATTTTTGTAAAGAGCACTTCATAACTTGATGTAAATTTTTATCTCAACTGACCAATCCATTTGTCCAGGTCTTCAGTGCAGAACCGTCCACATCAGAGGACAAAGAGGCCAAGGAGGGCTCCGACTCTGAGGATGAGGATGAGGTGGAGAACCTGCAGGTGGCCTGGGAGGTGCTGGAGCTGGCCAGGGACGTGTTCCTGAAGCGGGGTGAGCGGGGGCGCCAGGAGCTGGCCGATGTGTACCTGCACCTGGGAGAGGTCAGCCTTGAGAGCGAGACCTATGACAAAGCTGTCTCGGATATGGGTTAGTCTTGCCAATACATTTGAATTTCCATAATATGAAGAAATTAAAACTATCAATATATCATGCTAAAACCCCAATGGTCCTGCGAAGAGCATGTCTGGCAAAATACGCTAATTGCTACCATTTTGGGAATAGAACGACATAAATGAAGATATTCTTAAATGAACACACATCATCATATTATATTCTAACATCCAATACAAACGATAACTGAATTTGTTAAAAAAAATTTAAGCAGGTACAAAACATTACGTTTTCTCAAAACAGTGATTTTATAGGAAATGTTTTTTTCCAGTATACCCACGATATTATGTATTGTATTTATTTTTAATGATTATCTTTGATTTTTTAGGTAAAAGTTTGGACCTATTCAAGGAGCTCTATTCAGCTGATGACCGAAGAATCGCTGAAACTCACTATCAAATCGGTAATCGTTTGTGTATAACACTTATCATTTTTTACCAAACGAAATATCAACCTAACAATGCGACTTCGTAAAATACACTTATAAAATATTTAAACAAAGTGAAACTCTCAAGGGATTTGAAGGAATTCAGAAAATTGAATTGATTTATTATGCTATAAATTATTTTAATTTTATTGGAATTAATAAACCAGTCTTCTCAATCGTGAAAACTTACTGACATTACATATATGTACATACATATGACATGCACGCTTTACTGTATATGTATTCCATTTTAATTTAATGCGTTAACAATTATTTAAATAGTTAAGACTGTAATTAAACTTTAATTCCAGGCCTTGCACACTCCCTATCCAACGGTTTCG
This sequence comes from Limnephilus rhombicus, assembly GCA_929108145.2. Classification (NCBI taxonomy): domain Eukaryota; kingdom Metazoa; phylum Arthropoda; class Insecta; order Trichoptera; family Limnephilidae; genus Limnephilus; species Limnephilus rhombicus. The sequence goes on along the minus strand of OV815280.1, from coordinate 49,976,348 downwards.
AGGAAGCCATCTCCCACTTCAAGACTGCTGCCGAGATTCTTGAAGCTCGCATCAAGAACCTGGAGGCTCCGAGTGCGGCCGACGATGCCAACGTCAAAAAGTACCTCGCCAGCGACCCCTTCTATTCCATTGTCGGCGAGGTCAAGGAGCTGAAGGAACTGCTGCCCGAGATACAGGAGAAGATCCAGGACATGCAGGACTACAAGGCGGAGGTAAGGGTCTGCAATTGCCAGGAGGAGATCCGCAAGGTCCTGGACAGACTGTCTCTCAACAGGGATAAGGAGCATCACCACTGCGAGGCCAGCCGAGTTGTCGGCGACTCTAATGGAATATAGGCTATTCTTATGCGATAAAGGCGACCTTATGGGATACAGACGTTGTCTGCCTGTATCAAAATAGTCATCCTCTTTTTCTCTCCCATTTCCTAAATATGCCATGTTAGCTATAGTAAATGTTACATATGATTTCTGTTTCTCATTATGTTCTGTTCATAGATCTTACATGAAAACTGATGAAAAAACAGCATTTGTACCTTTTTCATAATTACATCAGTAAGAGACTTAACATTTACTGGGATAATGAAAATATCCCAATGAAAAACACAATAGTCTCTTAGTGAATAACCCATCAGTCTATTAACCCATTGCCTGCCATTGGATTTATTACATTCCTTAAAGTGCCGAGTTCCTATAGGTGCTGCCACATTTTTTACAAAATATTTTTAATGCAGACGTTAGAAAAAATTCTATTTTTGCCACCTCCACTGTTGGATGAACTTTCGTTTTTAGTATGAATTGTAAATTGAATAAAAAATTATTCATTCGGTTTTATGTAATTTGGCTAACAATTTATTTTGTTTGTTCCTCACTATGCAATCTGAAGCATCTATCTGTAAGTTATGTAGTTAAACTTTACTTTATTAGTCTTATCACTGTATCTTTAGTAAAATTCACCTCAGTGCGCTTCTTATAAATATTCTTTTACCAGGTTTTTATTGATATTATTTTTAAGCCAAGTTTTTTTAAAAGGTACATATTTAAATTTATACCTGACTGATTTTACCAGTATTTTAAATTAGTATTAATAAACCTTGTCGGTTTTGAAAATCCACTCCAAAAATTCTCATTACCATAAGTTTAAATTTAAGATTCAAAATCTCCTTTTTTGTGATCTCGACCAACTGGTAATTATTTTTGTTAGCTTGTTGTTGTTCCTAAATTTCATGTTTCACTTTTTTAAGCTTTTTTTGTTGTTATACATATTTAAACTAGTTTTTAAGACTTCTGTTTTTATTGGTTTTTGCTTATTACATATATTTTTGCTAACAATACTAAAATATTATTTTATCACTGCTTTTAACATTATTTATGCACCCTTTTTATATTTCTTTAAACCTTTCTTTGTAACCCATTCTAAAAGTTTGTAATTTCTTTCTTTTATGTGCTGTTTGTTACCTGTTGTTTTAACAAGAATTAATAATGAATTAAAACATGCAAAACATAAAATTTTCTATAAATAAATATTAATTATTTTCCTCATATAATTTAATTTTGTTTTTTTTTTAACCTTCCCACCCTTCATCCAACTTTACAACTTTCTCCAATAATCTCTCTTGTCGTCATTTTAATAAGTATTAAAGTGACACCATTTTGATTGATGATATATGTCGTTGGTCATTTTCACAATATTACCACAAATAAAAAATAAATAAAAACACTGAATTATTTACCAGCAGTTCCTTTGTGAAAGTAAAAAGTAACAGGTAGGTTGCACGATTTTATTTTTACAAATCCATTATTTGTTTTCTTTTCATTTGATTTGGATGAAGGGTGGTTTGGTTTTATGAAATTCATATTGTCTGGCCCTAATTAGAGTACATTATTTGCAAATCAGTTTCTTTACTTTGAAGATATTGTCTTAATTTTTTCAACACCATTTGCATCCTTTGGCTACAGATGAGAATCATAGACAGAAGTACTACATCAATACTAATACTAAACCTCCTACACATAGACAATTTGAATAAATTTTTTTCTGTCGTGGAGTGTCCTACTCTATAATGTTTTAATTTTTATTAGTAATAAACACTTGCCCCCTTACTATTAAATGCGTTTTAAATTTTACACAACTGATAAACAGCTGTTATGATACATTAACCCTTCAGGCTAATTTGTTTGCTTTTGGGAAAAACTCATATAGGACTCATAGAGATTGTTGTCTCCCTCACTATTGTGGTGAGAAATATGATTTAAAACGGTATTAGAAAGAGAAAACCCCATTTTCGTTATTTGTTTTTGGGGTGTTATGCCGTGTTGCGCTACCTCCTTCTTTAGCCAACGTTTCGGACATCGTTGCAGTGTCCATCATCAAGAAGGAGGTAGCGCAACACGGCATAACACCCCAAAAACAAATCACGAAAATGCTTTTGGCCGTGAAAATCTTAGAACTTATCAGAAAACCCCATGCTTTATATTCAAATCTAATAGGTAAACCACACAATAACTAAAATGTACACCTTTATGAAACCATAGTTTCTGACCAAAATAAGGAAAAAAAATTTCAAACCTTGGGAATTTTTTATTACAAATTGTTTTCACACGGAGTGACAAAAATATAAATAAAACATTTATAATTCATTTTTCTAATATAACTGTGTATTTTTTTTATTGCAATCTTTGTTAGAAAAAATGTGGGGTAGGCCATTTGTAAGTCTTTTATGTTTGCATTAAAAAATTTAATATTTAAAAAAAATTATGTTAATTTCGAATTATTAAATTTGAAAGCGTAATTCATCTCCTTTCAAAGCAGTTTCTAGTTTTCAGATACATTCAGAAATATTCAATTTATTTGAATTTTATTACAAAGCGAAAATATTTTGACTTTCTGCCAAAACATGCCCGAGACCTGAGGCTTTAATGGTTGTTTACCAGTTGTTTAAAATTTAAAACACATTTATTAGTAAGGGCCTTGATATTCTGATATTACAAAATTTAAAAATATATATTATGACTAAGCTACGAATGACCGATTCGCGGATAATTTGATTTATTTATGGCATGTAGATACCAGTGGCGGTCCATGAGTTTTCAGTGAGCTAGAGCGCTAAGATTATGACCGGTCAGTGGTTGAGTGGGCATTGCGTTTGGGTCCCACCCAGGCCTTCCGTGTTCGATTCCTCGGCTGGCTATGTCCTCCATCACAACTCAAGCAACATTTTCGGCTTACTGTGGTGGTAGTAGGAGATTTTCAATTATTGTCGGGTTATTAGTAACCCGGGAATGTTTGTCTTTCTTTTTTAAAGTAAAAAAAAAAAAAATTGAAAAATACGACGTTATTGATGTAGTAGCTGAAAATTAACTTTTTTTTTCAAATTTCAATAATTTGTATGAAGATTTTCTAGATTCTTTCAGATCGCCACTGGTAGATACATATTTCTTGATTGAAAAAATTGGCTTATTATACTCAATCTTGCTTGCTTTCATCATATTTTGGTTAAAATACTTATTCATGTGGGAGCTAGTATTCTTCATTACTTTTCTTTTTTAAGTAAAAACTGCTGAATTTAATATTCCATAAACCCATGGTCAGAATTACCATCAAACCAAAAAACCCACCTCCATAAGAAAAAATCAGCTTTGTTCCATTTGCCAACGGCCCTTCAAAATTACACACATAATAATATAAGTGTGTTGTAGAGTTGCAAAACTGACTTTGGAAATTTTTGCTGTTTTTGATATATTCCCAAAAAGTGTTTGAAATACATTAGAATAATGAATACATAAAATTTTTGACTAAAACACTCTTTTTATGGTGAATTGCCTATTAAAAAAAAAATGGCAAAAGAATAAAGTGTTTTTATTTAAGTATATAATTGCCTCAAAATCAATTATTTTTATAATCAATTCTTCGCGATATCTAGATTTCCAAAATTTCCGAAGCAACTCGGTTTGCAACTCCACGACTCAATTATTACACACTAATGTTGCTGACACACTTGTGCTATACTCTCATGGCTTGGCCTATTTCAGCATATCATTTGCCCATGCTCGCTGAGGTTCCATGCCAACTCAGAAAAGTCGACTCAACACCTCTTTGAAAAGTCAAGCTATGAAAAAAATAAATTAAAAATAACCCTAACCTAACTTAACCTATTTAACCAATTTTTTTATATTTCTGAGTTGGTTTTATTCTGAGTTGGCCGGTCACCGCTCGCTGATATGCTGAATAGGCCAAGCCACGAGGGTATAGCGCAAATGTGTCCGCAACATTATGCTATCCAAATCAATTAAAATTGTGAAAAGTTTTATTTCTCCTAGAAACTACAAAATTTGATTTGTGTTCGTACATGGAGAATGATTTTCATCAATGATTTTTGCTTTTTTAAAAATCCTTGTCTTCCACAGCACGTCCGTTCAATCTGTGAATCTTTGCTCGCCACCGCCAACGGGACTTCAAATGGCCAATCTTCCTCCTCCAAAACCAATGGATCCAGTTCATCATCAGCTCCCGTCGCCAAGGTAGAAGAGAAGAAGGCGTCAGATATCTCCCACCTCGTGAGGAGGAAGCGGAAACCCAGCGAAGAACCAGTCGTGGAAGGGGCATCAGTAGCCACCAAGAAACCGGCTCAGTAAAGTGGTCCTCAGTTGACGCTAAATACTGAATAGGTACTGGTGACCGTTTCACATTTTCCCAGCATTCGACAGTTGACCTTGGAAAGGTTAAATAAAAGAGTGTTGTTAATTGAACTTATTGAATCTGATCTTTGTGATTTTGAGTTGTGTATTTTTATGATAGTGGACTAAAATACGCAATAATAACATGTTTTGTGCTGAAGGCATTGGCGTAGGTATAGAATAAACAAGATTGGTTTTGGCCCCTTTACCTTACTTACAACACTGGCCTTTTCAATGCAATCTATCCATCATTCAGAGTTGAAGATACTCCCAGCAATTGCTCTGGTGTAAGACCACTATTCAGAATTTTGAATTGGCTTTAGCCGTGTTTGGTAACCAGTTCTGACTAGCCAGGTATTCTCCACCTTTCTTTTCCCATCTTCCCTTCCCTACTACCTTCAGCCTAACAACACCTCATAGGGATATCGTAGTCTTGCTGGCTTCAGACAGAAGCACTTGGAACTCTGCAGTATTCACATTGAAAAAAAAAACAGAGAATTGCGTCACAATTTGACACAATTTTATTTTTTCAGTGTAACTTTATTGTACCCATATTATGCGACATCCGCAAATCTGTAGAAGCGCCAATAGCTCACGTTTGTGACAGCCGCGTAGATAATGTTAAACACCGATTTTTCATTTTCAAGAACAAATGGTTTTCATTTCCCTTTTGAGTCATAACATTGCTCAATGAAACCAATGTAACAGTAGGTAGACCAAAATCAAAAGATCATCCCCTACCATCGTTAGGAATGAAACGCAGTTTAGAAGAGCCACCAATGAACGCAAGTGAACTACTTATAATAAATCACGCCCCTTTCTGCGCACACGGCAAGAGACGTGAAAGCGCAGACTAGCTATAGATGCTATTTTATCCAAAGGATCGAATATTTAAACATATTCCATCAATTATTATGTATATCCCTGAAGATTTTTTTCTGTAAGGGCCAATCTTGATTATTCTTCACCAATTAGCACAAAGAAATCATTAAGTTAGTATATTATTTAGTGATGTTGAATGTTGTGACCAATATTATTTTTATTTATTGAGTAATGTTTGTTTATTTTGATTGGCGTTCATTTAATTTTCCTGACATTTGTGTTCATAAACACAAAATGATTTTTTTTCATTTTATGTCCTTTCAATTTTTATTTTATTTGTCCAACTTTTAAATTAGGTTACCACATAACTGTAAAACATAATTCCCAGATTTCTCATTCATAAATAGTGCAGAATAAACACAAAAATTTACCCTGTGAAAAAAAAAAACAATGACTATATTTATCGAAATAAATTCTCATTTTCAATCCAAATTATTGCTTAAAATTATGCAAACATTTTTATTTATTTGTTCTATACATATATATACCTACGATTTTTAATCTGTAATGTCTTGTCTCCTAGCTGCTAAAAATAGGGTTATTTTTTATAAATTTATACTTAGGGTTAAGATGTAAAATGATTTATGAAGTATGTCGATTATAGCTAATTAAATTAAAGTATTTTAAAATTTATGCTGTGTTTTAATTTAATCGTAATATTAAAGTGAATAATTTTCACATCAAAATCAAATGGTGTTCAAAAATTAGTGATAATAGAGAACTCCAGTCCAATTTTAATTTTTTTTTTAATGGATAAATGACCTTCTAACTTCAATAACTGCATTTTTATTTTTAGAGTTAGTTTTAATAGTTAAAATAATTGTCAAAGTTTTAATTTTTCAAGATCCCCCGAAAACCACTGTATGTATGGTGAATCGTGTGACGTCATCACTCCTGAAAAATTACTATAGGATCGGGCAATCAGCTGATCAACTGCCGGCATTTTGAATTCCGTTGTTCGAAGTATTCTCTCTAGAAGTAGCATTACTATTTTTTTTGTGCAGTAGTTTTTGAATATTTTCAACAATAGAAATAAACTAATAAGTGATACCTTTATTTTTTAAACATTATTTAGGCCTAAATAATGTTTCAATAAACACAACAACTAAATCTCTATAAACAGTATGTAAATAAATGAATAAATTGGCTATGATATTAAAATACGATGGCTTGTGTCATATACATTCTCATACAATTACTTTACGGTGATGTCACGACACGTCGAACAGCGACGTCACCACTAAACATTTTAATAATACCAACATGACGGCACGTTTCTAAGACCCAATGAAAAATGGACTTTTAAAACTTAATTTTTTAAAAACTCTGCGTTTCATATTATTAAATATAACTTATATATTCAGAATCAGCGTTTATTGGTCTATAGTCTATATGAACATATTTTTTTTAAAGCCATAATATTTTTCACTGGAGTTCCTTATTGTATGTATAACACAATAAAAAAAAACCTTGGGATCTATGCACACAACCAACTTTAGTTGCAGGGACAGTTGGCGACTATTTCAAAATTCGTACAAATTAAAAAAATCTCCCTAGTGTCGTGTTGCCTCGTGCGCGCACATTTGTATTCTTAATGGATTTTGAGCGATCCCGCAAAATAAATAAATTTGCCTCGATTGCTCCAGATTTCCCAGAAGATAATTTTTTAAAATTTTTTGCCAACATTAAAAAAATCATACCTTCAAATTTTAACACGGAGACATAAAAACTTATTACAGTGCTATATAGCCAATGAATTAATCTGTATTTTACCGTTTATCTCATATTTGTAGGTTTTAAAAAAAAATCGTAAAGTTTATAACCGCGCGAATCCTGCGTGTTGCTACTTTGAAACTGCCATGCCGTGAGAGCTACTTATTAGAGTTAACATAGAATATTTTCGATTTCTGTATTTTGTCTGTGGTAGACTTGATAATGAAAGGTGCATATCTATGGAAAAAGGACTTAATTTTAACCATAAACAGCTGATCAAAAATATTTAAAAAAATTATTTTTAACATTGTTCTAAAATAGTCTACGAAGTTCGAATTTGCGACATCTATGGCCGTAATAGATAAACCATTTCAATAGCTTCGTTTTAAAATAAATGGCTGGCCAAGGAAATGTTTTAAATAATTACAATAAATGTTTTACGAAAGGTGGTCCAATTTTGGACCGCTCTCAATTGCAGAAAAATAAAAGTGGTCCATTTTTCTACCATAATCGCTCCAGTGACTAAGTATCTACCAGTGGCAGTCGGCGACTTTCTGTAAAAGGGATGCTGAAGTACATACCTAATATTATATATAAAAATCTATAGACTAGCCCACGAACAAGCTACGATTACCAACAAAAATAGTATATCAAATTAACTCTATAAATCCTTTTAAGTGTCATGTAAATCATTATAGTTCTAAAATTAAATTAATTGAATAGATATTCAATGCATCAATCCGTTTCAGTTATTCAAGCCAATCTGTCAAAATGGTAAAAAGCCAATCTGTCATATTGAATTAATCCACGCGTTTTGGTTATGCTATTCTGTGCACTGAGCCTATGCGCATTGAAGTTGAAGTTGGATGCTCCTGTCGGATGCGTATTCGGCCTCAAACAAAACTGGGCAGGCAGAACTAAATTCGCATTTTTTTTTTTTTTTTTTACATGAGCTCCACACAGGAGGCCCTGAGGAAATTAATTATCCTCAGGGCTTATGCCATCTTTGGGGATGCTGTGTGGAGGTTTTTTTTTAGGAAAGGAAGGAGAGGAGAGTTCTGGGAAGGAAAAGGGTTTAAGGGGTGGGTAGGAATCTGGGGTTCAGTGTGTCCTGGTCATCCGCCTCCAAGACCTAGACAAACCTCACCCCATGAACCCGGGCACCCCTGCTAAGTCACCAAACGTAGCGAACCACTTGGGGTGACCTATGGCAGAGGTGTTGGTTATCCAATAAAGGTTCCCGGGGCAGCGGTACCCATTCCCGCCTCCCAATTCGCATGCGAGAATATCAAACTCCTTCTAATTTCTTGGATACGGATTGAAGCAGAGAATCTACTGTTGCTAGTGTTGGTGGGTTTACGCGACATTCAAGACATGAGCATCGAGAATGGTATTATATGTATTTCGGCCCGGTCCGCTCATCGCGTTTTGTTGCCTCTGAGGTTGGGATGGTGTCATTAAATTGCAGTACCTATCTATTGCTGTTTACCGCTAGAAAAAAATAAGCCCAAAACTTTTTTAATTTGGAATAAATAAATAACAATTATTTTTTATTTATTAAACGGCTAAAAAGGAAGGGAAGCGCAGCATCCACAGTATTGTATGTGTGGAGGTAACACGCCTGGTACCTACATACCTGATTTTCCAAATACATTTTTTTTAAATGATTCCATTTTCCAGTACAAAGAAAACAAAATTAATTTTGACACATGATCTCCTAAACTTAGGTTAAGCTATTTATTTCCCACTAAATGTTTGATAGGGCAAATACCAAATTCTTCGGAGTGTCGTAATAAAAGAAGAAAAAAAAAATCAGTATTAACAGACAACAGATTTTAATGGTCGGTGTCTTGCCGGTAATGCTGAAGTGAGTTATTGAAATCCAAAATATATTATATTATCAATATTCTTTCCCAGAGTTACATCAAATGTAGCAATCATAAATTATATTGCTAAGTTAATTAAACTAATTGCTCATGCTTTATCTTACAGTAATATTACACAAAAATGTCAGGTTGAAGGCGGCTAACGTGACATTATAACAAAAGTTGATTACAAGTGATAGGTGACCTTTTTAATTTATTAAGTCTGCATGATCCTTGCTGGCTTGTCAATAGTTGTTAGCGAGTTGTTGTCAGGATTTTTCAATAAAATAACCAAGGGTGATATACTCTGGTGAAAAACCACAATTCAGAATCGAAATGTTTCTTGATTTCGCTTGAGCTTTGTTTGATGACTAGGTCTGAACACCCAGATACCTTCCAACCTTCCTCCACCCCATCTCCTTCCCTTTAAATCAGTGCTCAGAGTTTCGTTTTGCAATTTGCATCCCAAGAAAAAAATTCTACAATTCACTTCTTAGGTTTTTCAATTAAGCATGTATGTTATAATATAATATTTTATTTTATATATTATGTAACCGACCAAAGTTAAAAATGAACACCTATTAAAAAGTGTACACGTTTTATGTGCCCGGAGATGATCAATATCCCGATATTCACCCGCCTCACAATGCAGCCCAACCGGGTTACTTTTTACGACCTTTACTTTTTTGCCATGGGAATTGCGTTTCATTTTCTTTACACATGTGAGGGAGATATATGATAATGATAGTATGTTTCCTTTGGGGGAGTGCAGACATACGTGCACCGTTTGTCTCATTTTCGACTGTTGTTATTTTGTGTGTAAGAAAGAGTAAAGACACGTGTGGGGGAGATGTATGGTAATGATTGTACGTTTCCTTCAGGGGAGTGCAGACATACGTTCACCGTTTGTCTCATTTTCGACTGTTGTTATTTAGTGTGCAAGAAAGAGTGGCAGTATTATATGTTTAAGAACTAAAGCAAAACCATTAGCGCATCTACATTTTTGAATTTTTGGAATTCACTCACACTTCAATATCATCCTATTTTCCATACTTTCAAAATTATCGTCACGGCAAGTAGTATTGGTAGCGGTCGACAGAGGTGTCACGGTGCGGTGCGTGAGAAAGATGTAAGAAAATGATTACTTTTTTCTTTTGGAGGAAGCAGACCTACGTACATTGTGTACCTCATCTTTTGAAAGAGCTGCAGCATTATAGCGATAAGGAACGTACGTTTGTTGCCGTCACGTACCATAACCGTAAATCACCACGGTAATTATAAAAGCGCACAATCATTTGTTCAATTCTCTTTATTTATCGAGGAAAGCGATTCGTCTTACTTAAAATCGCATTGTTAATAATAATAAAGAATGTAAAAATGAATCTTTATTTAAAAAAAAAACTATCAACTATAGTGGTTTATAAGTTAGATAAGTATGTAAAGGAAATATAACTTATTATAAGTATATAAAATTAACAATAGAAAATAATATATAAATGCCAGGTACAATGTAAAGAATAGAAATGCATAGATATAAGTTGAAGTTTTTCATAATCCGCCTCACTAGGTTGGCCTGTGTTCAGCCAGTAATTTTGAAAATTATTTTATAACACCTACATAACATGTTCGATGAATGGTTTATATCATGATTTCCAGAATTATCCAAAAAAATATTCAAAAATTATCACCGTGTTCCCACATTTTTGATATGTTTCCACAGAAGTCCACAAAGCAACTGGTGCAAAAGTATTAACCGGTCAATTGAAGTTCTGTCGATTGCACTTCAAAGCACATGCTCAATGACGTAAGCACATTGACAACTGATATTCACCGTCTCCAGTGTCTTTAGGGACCCATGAAGGAGCATGCCAGCTCACCGCTGCTCTTCACAAAAAGTTCACCGATGCAAGAACGAGTCTGACTTCATCTCGGACAAACTATGCCTCCTGGGACAGAGGAGGCGCTTCTGGAGACCGACGGTCAAGTTCCTGTTTAGAGGAAATTCGGTGCTCACCGGGGTGACTTTCTACATCTTCTTGACATGGGCCATTTCAAAGGTTCGTCAATTGTTTTAACTGCTCTTGTTACAGATATATGTTCTTCTTTAGTTGTTTCCTCTTTGCTGAGGATCGTGACCCTTACTCCAATTCTTTGGTGGACTTTATGAAAGATTTATACTGATGCCCTACCGAAGACCTTGTTTTCCTAATTGGAATTCACATTCCAAGGAAATGGACAATCATTATAAATTTGTATTACCTTATGTATATTAAACAATAGAAGTACGTGTTGATTATATTCATTCATATTAAATTCATTTCTACTTCATTGTCATATAAGGCTTATGCTACTTTTTACATATTTATATTTATACTATTCCGTAATTTAACCAACTTATCTTTACTGTTAATTTATCATCAACATTATACATACTGTTTACCATTGTACCCTGTTATTGCAAAAATGTTGTCATTATGTACCTGCTGACAAACTACATAAGTAGTTTAGCAGGTGTTACGGACGTCTTATCGGGAAAATAGAAGACGAGGAGTGTTTGCTAAACTTCTTCGTTTTCTTTTTCCCGTGGCTCTGCGGGCACCCTCCCCCTGCAGCTGGCATTATTGAATGTTAGCGGAAACGGCCGGGCTACCTATTTACGCTAAAGCACCGTACCGTTTCCCCCTCCGCTCCCTGCCTTATGCCGCAGACGGGCGCCATACTACACAGCCGACCAATCCGAACACAGATAATCGTTTGGGCGGATATGTGTGATAACTGATGATTCGATATGTTATATGTTATGTTTAATGTTGGTTCACAGGAGTTCGGCCTATAATTTGGCTTAATAAATGATATTGAAAGGTAGGCCGAACTCCACTTTACATAATTAGATGATAAGTAATAACGTAAATGTTAGTTTAAGTGATATATTTTGAATTCCCCTGAAAATTGTAGGGCCGGGGGACCCACAAACATTTTTGTATTTTAATTATTTGAATTAATAAACATGCTAGAGAGAGATGGTTTTGGTCGGCAGAGAGAACACAGATAAAAGGGTAGTTTCAGAGGTTGCAACGCCCGTCACGGGAATCGTGGCGGAGGTTACGACCCTCGAAACATCCGATTGAACGAATATTGGTCGCACCGAATCCTCCACACGGTCAAGAAGGATTTTAGAATAAATAGCGGTGCGGCCCCGGTAACCAGGCACTCTAGTACTGAACGAGAAAGGCTACCCTTCTCAGGGCATCATGTGTATCACGCACCCGGATAATCTCATGGTCGCCTGCTGAGGTAGATACTGAACGTTCAGTACTTAAAGTTTACTAGAAGTGTAGGTTTGTGATACTGTCTGGTTCAAATGGATTACGATAGTAGTTACTGGTAAGTTATTGCATTGAAAGTTATGAAATTGAATTGAAACGTTGCTTGAAAATGGCTTTAGCCGTGTTTGGTGACCAGATCTGAATAGCCAGGTACTTCCCAACCTTCCTCTTCCCCACCTCCTTCCCCTCCCCACTACCTTCAGCCTCACAACATACCCCAATTGGGGATGCCATAGTCTCACTGGCTCCAGACGGGAGCAGTTGAGATTCTTGTGCGGTATATTCACTGTAAAAAAAAAAAAAAATTATATTAATCTATTTTGCATTTTTATGACTTCAAGTTAAAATGGCAGGGTACCTCGGTGATCAACATTACTGCTTTATTGGAAATATGAAAAATGTTCGGAGAATGAGTGAAGTGATTGCATTTTGAATATTTCAACCACCAACAGATTTACAACGGAAGGTTTCAAATGCTGAAAAATGTTTTGAAAGGAACAACTTTATTTATTTACTTCTTCGCTCGGGACAACATTCGAGAGTGTTGTGGAATGTTTCACATTGATGTTCCCGATTCCCTATTCCCCAACATTCCACAATTTTCCAGAATGTTCCGGGATGTTCTGGATGCTGTGGAATGCTCTCAAATACTCTGATTGGGGTGTCCGGCTTCGCTCAGGGAGGTCTTTCAAAAAAGACTTCAAATGTTCCAGAATAATGTTCCAGATCATTCCACAATATTCAGGAGTGTTCTGGAATGTTCCACAATGAACTGGGATGTTTCAGTTAGTTCCTGAACGTTCCATACAGAATGTTCCAGGATGTTCTGGAATGTGGTGGAATGCTCAAGAATACTCTGTAATGTTTTGAACTGTTCTAGAAATTTCAACTTTCGGGCGAAACTTCCAGTCCTTGTATCTTTAAAAGCACGGCCTTCAGGTAAAAATGGGAACTTTCTTTATGGATGGGGGTTAGAGGGCTATCACACAATATAACTCCCGTTATCGTACCGGGACTCGTCTTTGAGTTTTATCGGCGTGCACATTGTACACTTTTTTTAATAATGTATATTGAAGATTAAGATTATCCAAACTTCTAGAACTTTCCAGAACCTTCAAGATTCACCGACACTCTCTGTCACTCATTTCTGAAAGCTTCTAGAACTTTCTCCTTCCATAACATCCTAGAGAATTAGGTAACCTTCCAGAACTATCTAAAACCTGCTAGACTCACCGACACATATTTTTTTAAAAATTTCGACTGTCATTTTTATATTGTTGACCTTAAAAGAAGTTAATATTTTGGTTTAGTGGGATATGCGCAATACCCAGTAATACAGAAAATACTTAGAAAATATATTTTTTACCACAATATTGAAGCCAAATATTAAAGCTAAAATTTACAGTTAAAATTTAGTTATCTGTTTATTATATTATTTTAATGGAATTCCGCCATAAATTGTCCGTTTAAAAAATAGAAATATTAAAACAGTGCCCTTTATTTCAAATTTAGGTTCACAAAGCACTCTATTTAGGGTGAATTGCCTATTAAAAAAAAAAAAAACACTTAAGCTAATTTACATTAGTTACGTTAGATTGTCAACCAAAAGTTCCTTAACCTGTATCATTCACCAAAAGTATTAGCCTCCTAACATTCCCGTGCAAAATCAATGACCTAGAAATAAAAAAATGTTGTGAAGTAAGGGACTTCTTACTTCTTGGAACAAGTATCTTTTAGAAAAAATTAATTTCCGCTGTCTTATGCGAAATACAACCAACTATTCCACATCCCGCACTCAATAAAAATACACACAACATCAATTTCTCAGAAGGACGTGCAGAAAATATAATAACATCTTTTCAGATGCTGATATTTTCCATTTGTCCTCAGACCAATTTACCAAATGCATAATAGAAAAAATTAAAACAAATTGTTAATTATTACAAACAATCTACCCTCTAGATCCGTGGTCATCAAACTGCGACCCGCGGGCCGCATGAGGCCCGCTGAAGATATTTGTGCGGCCCGCACAAATACTGCCGTTTTCTTTTTAAATACATATAATATGATTTTTTCATGTAGCTACAATTATATTATCCGTTTTTTTCAAATGTTTTGTGTACGTGCAACCTTATGATTTTAAAACGTTGATTTTAATCGATTGACATTTGATTTTAAAACGCCCAGCTGGTTTTTAACACTTCTTAATTTGAATGCGCGCATAGTGTAATTCATAGGTTCTCAACGTGGGCGATAACGCCCCCTTGTGGTCGTTTGCAACTTTCAGGGGGGCAGTAGAAGACCCAGAGAAAATTAGAGGGCAGGTAGAAAAAATATGGTCTAAAACTTTAATATTGGTTAATTTTTGTTATTGTATGTATTGTAATTATCACGTGTGCGAAAATTCACACATTTCCGTAGTTCGTGTACAAGTGGATAAAAATTGAACTGAAAGATTCCATTACAGATCTACATAATTTTTTTTTGATATAATATTATGATCTTACGTGTATTACTATTAAGAATTGACAATACATCATGAATAGAAGATGGGAGGAGGCAGCAACCCAGTACATAAATACAAAAGAATTGCTTTTTAACTTGCTAAACAAAAAGGTACAACACCCCCCCCCCCCCCGCGGCCCGCGGTGATACTTTACATTGTCCTATGTGGCCTTTGATCAGAAAAGTGTGACGACCGCTGCTCTAGATAGTCCACTCTGTCAGTGTGGCGTGGAAAATGAGACTCTTAACCATGTATTCTTTAATTGTAAAAAATCATTCGTCCTTCAAAGGCATTTATCGTTTACTTGTTAAAATCACCTACCAATCTCCCCTTAGTATTCCATGTTTGCTTTCTCTCAATAATTCTAGTGTTTTTTCCGTTCTATACAAGTTCATAGACTTAAATGATTTCAATATTTGAGATTTCCCATACCCTTGTAGATTTTTCATAAAATATAATCACCTCCCTTAATTTTAAAGGCACATAGCACTCTTTTTTGGGTTAAAAAAAATACCCTGCTGTGTATTAGTTTCTCATTCTCATTATGTTGTTTTTCTCTTTTATAATAATAATAATATTTTTATATAGGTTCACAGTTTAATTTCATTTTATCTATCCTACATACTTTCATCTGTCTTTATGTTTTCTTTATTGTTTTAATCTATGTTTTTTATAAAATACTATTCGCTGGTTCATGCAACCATGTAATATGTAATTACCTGAAATATGTATAACTGTTTGTTTCCCTAATAAACTAAAATAAAATTAAAAGTATTATCGTGATTTATTTTTGGGTTATTATTCCCTATTGCGCTACCTCCTTCTTTAGCCAACGTTTCAGACAGCAATACAGTGTCAGTGTCCATCATCAGGGCAAATGTGTAATACACAAAATATAAATCATGATAATAGGTTACGTTAGGTAGCTAATGTAAAAGAAAGATGTTTTAAATTTTCATCTTCAACTTATCTTAAGTTCTCTGTCGTTGAATTCAAATTTCAAACCAACATCTTGTACGTAATATTCCAGCGACTGACTCTGCGCGGCTTCCTGTTACCACTGTTGCTGCTCATCATCATGGAAGCTGCCACCAGCACAGCCGACAAGCATATCACCGAGGTGGCCACAGGCACCCTTCCTATGCCAGACCTGTTCTACCACCTGACCATGGCCACACTTATGGCCGTGGTGGAGATTTACCTCTGGTCCGCTGTCATCAAAATCTATCAGACCTGCAACTGTGAAATGTCTGACCAAGATAATGACATACATTAAAAAAATTGCATAATGTAATGAATTTTGTTAATAAATATCTGCCTACCATAAATTGAATTTTATATTTCCTGCGCATTTTCTTTATTTTATTTTATTTATTAACAGAAACAAACAGTACATTAGATAATTTGGTTAAAAAAATTACAATTAATAAGTATATTACATACCTATTATGTGTTTCATTGTAGTATCTTATTTATGGTATGCGTATTAAGTAATTACCGGGTGATGTATGTAGTGGGAAGCAGGGCCGTATTAACACTTTTCATTGGTATAGGCCACTTCATTTGCGCCGCCCCTTCCTCCTTCTTAGAAATTGCCACATATCAGCACTCTCACTTGTAGGCTTTTATTAGGTGACGCACAATTATTTTAAAAATAAATATTCAAGCATAGGTTAAGTAGGTATTCAAAAATGAAATAAAGAATTCATTATTTGTAAAATAAAAGCATGAAACAAGAATTAGAATTTTTTTATTTGACAAAATCATTTATGATAGCTTCAAAGTTGCTTCTATGCATAGAAGATCCGAAGAGTAAAGTTTATATTGCGATAATGAAGACCTTTTTATTTGACCTTGGTATTTCTTCATTCGCTAACAGGAAAAACTCCAGACTCCAGAACAATTTGTGGCCGGAGTGCAAAGTGCGACGCGGAAGGCTATATCCAAGTTTGGGTAAACGTTGCACAAAGATGGTTTCCTCAAAAACTCTCCTTAAACAGATTTAGTAATGATGTACATTCAGGTTTCTCTTATTAGAGGAAACGTGACCTTGAAAGTGTATCAATTCCTGAACTAAATCGTGTTCTAAATCATTGCACAAGAGACTGAGTTTTTTCTCAGACTCTGTGTTGAAAGTTCACCCATTTTTTGAAAAATGATTTTTTTCTTTGAAGTATCATGCCTTCATATTATACCTTATGTCTTACCTCTAATTCAGATCTAAGCCAGGAAGTTGTTTCAATATCCTCATTTGATGTTTCGTCTATAATTTTTTTTCTCTTAGGGTCATCTTACCCTGAATGTCGCCGTGATATTGTTAAAGTGTGCTCATTTCAATTGCACTTTCTTCGAAATAATCAAAGTTTTCTTGCTCTGGTATAATATACTCGAGAAGAAATCCATAAAAATCAGATACCGTCAGTACATCAACAGGTGTACTGACTCACTTTATTTAGTCTTTCCAAAATAGCTTTCCAAAATACAATTAGTAGCCAAATAAAAGTAGCCCACTGCACAAACATTTTTTGTGAAATATTCGCACCATAATCGACGCAATCCGCTGTCCCGTCCGGGATCACATGACGTCTAAAGGTTCCTTAAAAGGGGGAAATAGGCGTAGAGGCTTCAAAAATTCTATTTTTTTTCATAAATCGATCGTAGAACTATTCAAAAATATTTTATGAAAATTTAAAACCAAAATTTTACGCCATTTAAAAGTTATATGCGTTTGAGTGAGTGTCCTTCGGTTGAACTACCATTATTTTACTGCCACTCTCATTTTCAAACGCACTTTTCTGGAAACTACTTTTTTCGTTTTTGTGTAAACTCTAGCTCCTAGAGTTTTTGATCAATCGTTTTCAAACTAATGATATAATTTCTTTAAATAAATGCGCTCTATTTGAACCTCAATCCTAAACAATATCTTTATTTTAACTATTTTGTTGTGGCAAAAAAACGTTTACAAGAATGGTAAAAAATCATAAGTAAGTACTAAATTTTCACATTTTGAAAAAATATTAATTTTAGATTTTTTTGTAAGAAGTGAGGTTCAAATAGAAGAAACACAAATAAAAAACTTTTTTTTTGAAAAATTGATTTCGGATGAAAATTGAGACCTCCAGGAGTTACACAAATTGTCCAGCCGGATGGTGACTTACAATGCGCGGCAGTATGCGCGCGTGGGCAAAATACATGCTTTGCTGTAATTAAAAAACAAATTACAAAATACTTTGAAGTCGTGTATTTGAAATACGAAATACAAAATACAGTATTTTAACCTTTTTAAAATTTAAAATACAAATTACAAAATACAAAATACATTTAGTTTTGGTAGAACCTTTGGTTGCAACAAGTTGTCGTAAGTGCCCTTATCTAAGGGTGCGTTTCAATAAAAGCAAAGCTGAGCAGAGTGAAGCAGAGACTTGCAAAAATTGACCAATCATATTGCTCGGAAGACACATCTCATCTCCGCTCCACTCATAAATTTTTGTGGTATAGGACCCAAGTGTTAGATAATAGTAATTATTATTATAATAACATGACATTTGTATAGCGCAGTTTTGTGTTATTTCACTTCAAATGCGCTCTACTTTAAAACACTTTAAAATAATCTAGTATTCAGAAAATTATTCCTAAAGTGCTTGATCTAATACTATGACACAAAAATGTAGAATACAAAGCAATGACAAGTATAATATATAGTGACCGACCGAAGGTTCAATTTCGGCAAAAAAATCTAGTTTCGGCATCGGCCGAACTTTCGGCCGAACCGAAACTCTGCGTTCGAGAATTATCGCGCGTCTTTCGCCTGACTTCGGGTGAATTCGTGGCTCGTTCACCAAATTTTTGTTCCAATAAGTAGTTAACATGTTTTTTAATTTTTAATTTTTTTGTTTATTTTGTAGCAGTAATATACCAGTAATAATACCCGCCTCCCAATTTGGGAGGAGGGTAAGGGTACCGCCGCCCCGGGAAATATTTATTGGGTAATCAATACTTCTTCCATAGGTCACCTTAAGTGGTTAGCTACGTTTGGTGACTTTGCAAGGGTGCCCGGGTTCATGGAGTGAGGTTTATCTAGGTCTTGGCGGCCAATGCGTCTGCCTGCCTGTGGTGTGTAGGATCGAGAGAGACTGGTTGAGGGAGGTCTTTTATCCTCTCCAGCCCGAATCTCTCCACCTATCGCCTTGCGCCGCGGTTGGAGGGATGGATTCATACGTCCACCTCCCGATTCCTACCCACCCTTCATACCTATTTCCTTCCCAGAACTGCCTCTCATTCCTTTCCTAAAAAAACCCTCCACACAGCATCCCCTAAGATGTAATAGGCCCTGAGCGAAATTATTACACTGTGGAACTAATGTAAAAAAATAATAAATAATTATTTTCTTACATACTTCGATTATTGTGTTTTTTTTTTCTTTTATTTAACACGTATTAAGGATATTGTGATTGTAAACGCAATTAAAATATTCAATTAATGAGGTCCTTCCTTTATAATGCAAGGGTTGATTATTGACAACTTTTTGTTCCAAAAAGTAGTTTTTTAAATTTTTGTTTGTTATATAGCAGTAATATCAAAAAAATATTTTTTTTTTTCACATGTGCTTCAATCATTGTTTTTTCTTTTTTTATTTCATTTAACACGTGTTAATTGTGTGTGTAAGTGTAGAAATATGCCAAATTTCAGTAAACAATAGATTTTTAACTTGTCTAAAAAAGATTCGGTTTCGGGTTCGGTAGAAAGTCCTGTTTCGGTCGGACACTAATCAATATATATTATAAAAGAAAGTCCAAAAAAACGTGCGGAACGCAAAAACTCAGAAACGAGTACCGGTACGATCAAAAGAGTTATATGGTATGGTAGATCTCTATCCCCCCTTGGGAATAAGGGTATTCGTTTTTACCTAAAGGGTTTACCTTTGAAGATATAAGGGCTGAAAGTTCTAAAAAGACTCTAGAAATTTCAAGAAGAGTCCAGAAGATTCCGGAAACTTCTAGAAAATTCTATTTAACTCTGGAATGTTCTGGAAGAAGTGGAGGAGTTTGTCAGCGAGTCTAGAAGGTTCCGGAAAGATCAAGAAGGTTCGATAAAGCTGTAGAATGTTCTGAAAGGAGTGGAGAAGTGTGTCGGTATTTCTAGAAGGTTCCGGAAAATTCTAGAAGGTTCCATAAAGCTTTAGGAAGTCCTAGAAGGTTCGATAAGGCTGTACAAAGTTCTGGAAGAAGTTTCGGAGTATGTCGGTAAGTCTAGATGATTCCAGAAAGTTCTAGAAGGTTCAATAAAGCTGTAGAAAGTTTTGGAGGTGTGGCGGAGTACCTATGTTGGTGAGTCTAGAAGGTTCTGATGGTTCACGAATGCTTTAGAAAATTG
Organism: Limnephilus rhombicus; assembly: GCA_929108145.2. NCBI lineage: Eukaryota > Metazoa > Arthropoda > Insecta > Trichoptera > Limnephilidae > Limnephilus > Limnephilus rhombicus. The sequence continues at coordinate 49,956,010 of OV815280.1, read as the reverse complement.
TGGAAGGAGAAAGTACTAGAAGCTTTTAGAAATAATAGGCATGAGTCTAGAAGATTCCAGAAGTTCGAGAAGGTTCGATAAAGCTGTACAAAGTTCTGAAATGAGTGGCGGAATATGTCGGTGGGTCTAGAAGGTTTCGGAGAGTTCTAGAAGGTTCGATAAAGCTGTAGAAAGTTCTAGAAGGTTCCATAAGGCTGTAGAAAGTTCCGAATGGAGTGGAGGAGTGTGTCAGTGTGTCTAAAAGGTTCCGGAAAATTCTTGAAGATTCCACAAAGCTGTAGGAAGTTCTAGAAGCTTCGATAAAGCTGAACAAAGTTCTGAAAGGAATCGTGGAATATGTCGATGGGTTTAGAAGTTTCCGGAAAGTTCTAGAAGGTTCGATAAAACTGTAGAAAGTTCTAGAAGGTTCCGTAAAGCTGTATAAAGTTCTGAAAAGAGTGGAGGAGTGTGTCGGTGTGTCTAGAAGGTCCTAAAAAATTCTAAAAGGTTCCATAAAGCTGTAGGAAGTTCTAGAAGGTTCGATAGGGCTGTACAAAGTTCTGGAAGAGGTGGCGGAGTGTGTCGGTGAGTCTAAAAGGTTCCGGAAAGTTTTAGAAGGTTTGATAAAGCTGTAGAAAGTTCTAGAAGGTTCCGTAAAGCTTTATAAAGTTCTGAAAGGAGTGGAAGAGTTTGTCGGCGTGTTTAGAAGGTCCCGAAAAATTCTAGAAGGTTCCATAAAGCTGTAGAAAGTTTTAAAGATATAAGGACTAGAAGTTTCGCCCCCTTGAAATTTCTACAACAATTAAAAATGTTCCAGAGTATTCTTGAGCATTCCACCACATTCCAAAATATCTCGGAACATTCTGGAATGTTGTGGAATGTTCGAGAATAGGATGGAACGTTCAGGAACATACCGGAACATCCCAGATCATTGTGGAACATTCCAGAACACTCCTGAATGTTGTGGACTGGTCTGGAACATTATTCTGGAACATTTAAGACTTTTTTGTGTGGGGCAACCTATATGGGGTATATAAAGCAAGATCCGTCGTGGATTCGAACGTCAATTCAATTTCTCATCAACTCCCTGAGCGAAGCCGGACACCCGAGTTAAGAGTATTCGAGAGCATTCCACAACGTTCCAAAACATCCCGGAACATTATGAAAAATTGTGAAAAGTTCGGGAACAGGGAATCGGGAACATAAATGTGAAATATTCCAAAACACTCTCGAATGTTGTCCTGAGCGAAGCCGGGTAACCCAGCTAGTAATATAATATGATACAAAGAGTGTTGCCAACTCTAAATGTTGACGTATATTGCTCTGGATTCTAGCGGTTTTAGTCTATGTATTATCTACATTAGTTTATTTTTCATTATCATTTTTAAGATCGCTAAATGTATTTGAAAATGTATTTTGAAGCCATAAGCATTTGGTAATCAGCATCGGGTAATTGAAATACCAATTACAAAATACATTTTTAGGAAGTAATTGAAATACAAATACAAAATACGTATTTGTATTTCAAATACGTATTTCAATTACAAGTAATTCAAATACTGCCCAGCCCTGGCGGCAATTGACATCTCCGTTATTTTTTGAGAAAAATATTTGATAATTTTAGAATATACTCTTGAATATGTGTGTGTAAAATGACTGTATGAATGTATATATTAATTATGTGTAAAAAAATTCATGAAAATCACTAAAAATACGAAGTCCTACACCTATTTCTCCCTTTAAATGCTCGTGCAATAAAGGTAGCCCACTGCCAAAGCATTTTTTTGTGAAATATTCGCACCACAATCACCGCTCCCGTATTGGACCGTTGGGCATTGAACAACACAAATCCACGGTCCCGTACGGGACCACTGGGGGTCTAAGGGTTAATAGATAGAAAACTCTATCTGTCCACAATAACTTTTTTGTTGTTGTTTAGGTATAATCGTATACAAAATTAACGGCTTACCAAAGCGAGCGAGCGCCGCCCCCTGAACTCTGCCGCCCCTAGGCCGCGGCCTACAAGGCCTATTGACAAATCTAGGACTGGTGGGAAGGCTGTGTGTGTATGTATGTATGTATGTATGCGCATTGAACAAATTATAATATTGACATGACACTCTTTTTAAATTTGGGCAGTGAATCGGAGAAAATGTCGATGTTAGAATTTAGACCAATAATATTGAACATATGAAGAGCACGATTGATTGGCGAATTAGATGCTGCATTTGTCTTGTAATTAAGCGTGTGGAATAGTTCTGTATGGCGTGTAAGTCTTAATGCTATGTTAAAATTAACTAGGGAAAGAAGATCGGTAAGAAGTAAATTGGTTAAAATATATAATATATCAAGGGAGCGGGCTGGCAAGCGGGCGGTGAAGATTTGATATGCATGCAAATTAACAGATGGCGTTGGTTATAAAGGTTGGGTAATTGCGTTATCAGTAGATGGCGTTGTGTTTCGTGTGGCCGGGTCTGCTAGTAGTATATATAAAGTAAAACCAGGCAGGGTTCGTATTATCCACGTCATCATGGAGTGTTCGAAAGGAACGTACGTCCTAACTTGCATCTTATTATATTGATGGGTGACAGTGAGCATTCGACTATTGATTGACGGGACCTTCACAATATAATATATGTATATTAATAACACAGTACCAACGACACAGTTAAAAATGACCGAATTGGATGTAGGTTCCGTAGCTCAGTTGGTAGACCACTTGCCATTTAAGCAAAGGGTCCTGGGTTCGAGTCCCAGTGGAGCCCATATCTTTTTCTGATTTTTCTGTCTCCAGATTTTCGATTGAGTTTCGCTAATATTGTCTTCATTTAATAAAAAAAAAATAGAGTCTTTATTTTTTTTTATTGAACGAAGCTAGTCTCCAGACCAGGGGTCACCAAATGGCGGACCGCGATCCGGATCCGGACCGCCGATCTATTTTGTGCGGACCTTGTGTAAACAATACAAAATATTTTTTCATTAAGGATCTTAAATCGGAATCAGATTCACAGATTTTAAGAAAAATTACTCTCTGCATCCTGGTGATGAATGGAGCAATGAAGCTGCAAATATTTTCGGGAGTAATAAAGCTGCTCTCCAGATGGAAATGATTGATTTCCAAGAAAATACAGTTTTAAAACACCAAAAACAGGAAGTTTCTTGTGAAGAATTTTGGATAAAATTTGTTTGTGCTAATAAATACCCAGCATTAAAAGAATTAGCCTTGAAACTTCTCACTTTGTTTGCGTCAACATGTGTTTGTAAAGCAGCATTTTCCAAAATGAACATCATTGAAAATAAATTCCGGAGCAGACTATCCGATGAACATCTCCAAGATTTAATGACAATAGCCTGCACAAACTTTAGTCCAAACTTCGGACGGATAGTCCAAGGCAAAAAAGTAATTTTTCACATTAATATTGTAAAAAAAACTTGGCACTTCTTTTTATTCATAACATTTGTTTATTATTTAATAAAATAATGTTCTGTAGCCCATTCGTTTTATTTGTTCATTGATATTGTATCTAAACATATTTAAATGGTACAGTTTATTATAGGGGGTAAGGCTTTTTCCCTTCCGGACCGCGACGGTCATATTATTTTCAAAAACGGACCCCTAATGAAAGTAATTGGTGACCCCTGCTCTAGACCCTCCATTGTCCATGCATACGGAGATAGTAAGCAGTACGCAAGTACATTAACATAATACGAAAGAGTACAATGTTCCAATAATAATAATGTTCCTGCTCAGAATAATATCCAAAAATTCTTTCTTAAAAATGGTCTCATGGTTTCATTGAGTTTTGTTGACAATGCACGCAAAATAAAACAGTAGAGTCAATAAAAATATTTATTTATAAAATATACACAAAAAATAATCTCCATTTAATAAAAATAAGTACACATTAGGTATTTATTAAGAAAAAAGTGAAAAGATGGTCACAGCATTTATTTCACAAATGCAGCATAATAATGCAGATAAATAATTTTTATTATCTACATTATTATTACGACTGATCTTAAAATACAATGTTTTGGAACGTTTTGTATGTCTAATTCGAAGTATGCATAATTGATTAAACTTAGCCACACTGCAATAAATAAAAATTAACCGCCTTTTGATAAATTATATTATTATTGTCATGCACAATATTGTGCTCACTTCTGTTGGTTGTTTGCACAATTTGTTTTCAGGATGAAATATGGCGAAATGTTATAATTTTCTGATTACTCGCGCTATTGAAGTTTGGATGTAAACACTGGCGGTACTGGCAGTCAAACAATGACGTTATTTACAATTTACACACTCTGGCATTGACACATTTGCTAAAACACTTGTGTTTGTGGCTGATACAATAACAACCAAATAGGTAGTCCACATTTCTGACGCCATTTTCATCCAGGGCTACTATCAATTAATTTAATTTTGTCCATTTTATCCGAGCTAAAATCAACAATGTTTTGCGTTAAAACACGATAAAAATAATATATTTTAAACTGACAGGTTTCTTTCTATTTCATAAGGCGTGGATCTCGGTGAAATCACAGTCGCTGTGCCGGCTGTGCGTGTATGATACTCGAACGAGACTTAAATGTTACTGAATTGTTTAAATATGGATATATTCACATAAAAGGGGGTTATTATGTGCCCATCTTCTGCGTTTGCTAAATCGGCGTTAAATCAGCCACGTGTAACACACATTATCAGAACTTCAACTTCTTCTCTATCAGCACTTCTTTTTAAACGACTTCAAAAAGGAGGAGGTAGTCAATTCGACTGTATTTTTTTTAATTTTTAATTTTTTTTTTATGTTTGTTACCTCAGAACTTTTGAGTGGGTGAACCGATATTGATGATTCTTTTTTTATTTGTAAGCTGGTGCTTTCCATGTGGTCCCATTTTAATTTGGTCCAGTTCTGACAATGGCATCCATGAGAAAACCGTATAAGTCTTAAATTTGCATGAAGTATGTGCGCGACAAATGGACGAATAACTCAATACCACGCTAACCGATTTCGACGATTCTTTTTTTATTGGAAAGGATGTACTTCAAGGGTAGTTTGATGAGAGTTTGGTTAGGTTCTAATTATCGGATCCATGACAAAGTAACGGAACTCTTCAATTCTTAGGAGCAAATCAACGAAACTCGTCCGAATCTCTTAATTTGACCCTAACGTCGTTATGGTCAAATTATGTCTGTCTCATATGAGTAGCACGTTTAGTAGGTCTACCCATATTCAGACAAATTAGTTAGTGTAGGTACTTCAGATTCACTAAAAATCAAAAAATAAACAAAAAATTTAACAAAACAAAAAAACGACTTAAAAAAATGCACTAAAAAGTAAAAAAATAATTTCGTATTCTTCTACAACTTCGTAATCAACTTACTTTTTCTACTCATCAATATGTAGGTACGATTGTTTTTTTTGGAGTCGGTGTCAGCAAAGGTACCCGGCCCGGCGTGTTCACTTGACAGCTCCCCTCACGCCGCGGCCCCGGCTCGTCTCTCGCGTCGTCAAGTCGCTCGTGCGACACAAGCACATCTCACCTTTAACTATGTTGTAGTTACAAACCTATCTTGACTGACACTGACTCCAAAAATACATTTACATTACATTTACATGCGACTCATTTAACACCGGCTAACGCAAAAGATTCAGAACAACCTGCCTGAATACATCGTAGAAGAACAGACCGATTATTTTCCCGGAGGCACATACAGTCTGTCAAAAAAGAGTAGAAAATATAAAAGCTGGAACTAATATTGTAGACTGGCAACACCAATTTAACTGACAAATATTTTTTTGAAGTGCAATGACACTGAATGTATAGAACACAGTAAACCACATTAAAAAAAAAAAACATTTTTTCTTCATGACATAAATTTGATTAAAAGGTGATTTATAAAGCGATTTGCTTTCATTTAATTTAGCATTAATTTGAATTTAACAATAGATAGAAAGGAAGAATCATTAATGGTGAGTTTAGTTATACAACTTTTAGATCTGAATGAGTTAAATAAATTCAGATCTAAAATTAGAGACATGATCTAAAGCCCAGGCAATGCTAGGTACTTTATCTAGTATTAAATAAATATGAGCAATTTCTAAACTGTGCTTTATATTTTATTACATTACAGTTATTCTTCATTATGTTAACACAAAATTTCGAAGGTATAATAATAATATACCTATATGCAATTCTAATTTTGAGATAGGCGAGAATCTATATTCGATGAAAAAATATTTTTTCCACTATTATGTCTTTTTAATTTTTTTATGAAAATGTAGGTTACACAGCTTTACTTTAACACCATGAGTTATGTGTTTAGTATTGCCATTTGATCAACAGTGGCGCCCTCATATATTTTCTACTCTTATTTGAAAAACTGTATGTGCTGAACCAAGTAACTACCCAGAGTTACCGGCTGGGTAACCTCATCGACCAACTTTGACCGCCATCATACTGAGAAGATGCGATAAAATATTAAAGGATTGAAATAGACCCGCGATGGCAAACGCTTTCGGATCCCAATCAAAATATCACAAAAAATATTTAAAAATTAAGTCATCAATATAGCCACGGGAGTTCCACAGCGGTTGAGGGTTTCCCAGTTACATCGAAATTCGGATGTTCCTGTCAAGGTAAAATACGGGTAGGTACCTATTCTAGAGTCAATAATAAATTATATACACTTGTCTGGTATGAAAAATGCGTCTGCACAATTTTTTAAAACTTCAACAAATCCCCCTGAACAATTTGTCCTCTGTAACAATTCCAAAAATTAGTTAACAATAACAATAATTTCTATGATTAACAACCTATGGCATTTCATAAAAAAACAAAACAGGGGATTGAAGGAAAAAACCTATGACAAAGGTAAACTTTAGGAACTCTTAAAAAAGTATGGGTACTGCGCGAAAAAGAATTATTTATATAATATAGCGAGTTCTTGCGGTTTCAATTTAGTTGATCAACTTGAAACTTGTTTCTTGATTTTATATGTAAAGCGTATTGACACGTGTGAGCCTTCTTTCAACGAAGTTGAACAAGTTTTTTCAAAGAATTTTTAACGTTCAATCAAAATTGATTAACTAAAATTGAATCGTCTGAACCCGCTATCAAGCAACTCTTGAGAGTAAATATGATGGATTATATGAAAATGAGACGTAATACATCCCTAGATCCCTATATTCCCATTTTATATGCTCTCTGTGTTGCCGTGCATACCTCCTTTCCATCTTCAGATTATTCAAAGCCCCCCAAAACGGCGTTTCCATTTGTATCGGTTGCACCTGGACACTAGTATAATCGATAATACTTCTGAGAAAAACTTTCACCATCTTCAGCTATGACGATAAAGACAATGGTAAAATTTTTGGTTAATAATTTGGGCTTCTAAAAAAGATTGAAATATCTCATTATATTGCTTGTGATCCGGCCTACACCTATCTTTAAACAATTTCCTTGGTTACAGTACAGCAGCCATCTATGATAAAAGCGCGATGCCGTTGCATTCCGAATAACTTCGGTCTCCGCAAAATGATTTCAGTCCATCGGAAATGAGCTCATCAGCCTCGTAGAAGTTATGTTTCTTTTGTAGAATTGCTATAAGTTGTCCCAAAAAGGCGTGGCATGGTTTCCTAGTAGAAATATAATAGCCAGCTTCATCGAGTGTGAGAGTCATCTTCGTCGGCATCGAAAATATATTCAACCCTTGGAAGAAATTCAATTTCTTGTAGCCGTTGTTTTCTCTTATTTTTATGTTAGGTCTTCGGATTGTGTCTGAAATGGGATGCAGTTTATTGAGTTTGTCGTAAAGTGATTGTGTCGAGTCACTTTCCGAGCTACGGCTGTCGTAACTTTCACTGTCACTTGCACTGAGGTAAGAGACTGAACCACTCGAGTAAGATGAGGTGTCTGGTTTCTTCTCCAATGAATTGTAATCGTTTTGGAAGTCCATCATTGGTTTGGCAAGAACAGCTTGCCGCTGAAGCGCATCCTTGATTCTTCGGATGACTTCGTTCGATGTGCTGTCTGAAATATCTTCGATGCGTCTGCGAACGACAGGCATACGCGGTGGGTCGTATCTTATAATCATTTCTGGTTGTTTAGGAATGATTTCCTCGCTAGACTCACTTTCAGAAGATGATATTGCATAAATTTCTCTTCTCATTCTGTTTCGCTTTTCCATATCTTCTAACCGTTTCTTAATATCATCATTTGTGATTTTTCCGTTAACAAACCGTCGAAGTTCATCATTAACATTCGCTTTCGGTTTGATCATTAATTCGTCAGAGCGAGAGTGAGATTCAATGGAACTGGGAAGGCCGTCAGCCGATTCATCAGAATATTCATAGGATTCGTATTCCGAAGATTCATATCTAGACGAGTGATTGCTTCCAGGGATTTTGTTAAGGTTTTTGACAAATCTTGTTTTACTGTCGTCCTCAGGGGAAGATGCTCTGGACGAAGAACTTCGATCACTTACCTTTTCGTATGATTCATCACTAATACTTTTTGAATCATAATTTGGATTAACGTATGAACTTGCTACGGCTTGCGCATTAGCACCTTTGAGATTCATGAAAGCTTCTTTTATATCATCCGAATATATTCCCATTTCAACGCTGACCCCTTGGAGGCCGTTTTTGAATACTTTTCGTTCGTCTTCTTTATTTTTAGCTGCTTCGATGGAATCCATGGTAGTTTCCGAATAGTTTTTCTTCAATTTCGCAACCAGATCGTGCAACTTACTGTTGGCACTTTTATTCTGGGAATAGATGTTAGTTTTGTCCAAAAACATTTGAATGGGTAAAGATATGCCTCCGTGTTCCCACAGAGTCAGCACACGCATGACTACTGGAATAATGTCGTGCGGGATGTTTTTCCAGACAGACTTCAGTGGACTGTGTTTGAAGTAGTTAGAAAATGTAGACTGCACGATCTTGATTTTGTCGCTGATAAGATTGCCGTTTTTGCCAGCAAAATCAATGGAAGCAGCGTCCGTATTGTCGTCAATTTCCGCGGACGATGTGTCGAAGAATTCGTATTTGCCAATGCCTTTGTGATAGAGTTCCCAATCCTTGAAACGTGAGTTCCTTCTATAACTGCCTTCCGACATATCGTTGAACAAAACAAACAAGTTTAGGATGTAACTGGGATGATGTTTGACAGTGGCTTCGAGAACAGACTTAAATTTAGAGGGGTCGAAGATCTCGTTGTTGTTAACGAGGACATGGATGTATATGTTGGTACTCATGGTAGACATATCCCCCCTGGCGGCATGTGTGTTGCGCAGGAGACATTGGTCCTGGAAATTGTCAGTGGGCAGGGAAGTCTTCCCGAGGTGAGTCATGATCATGATGCATCCAATGGTGATCATAATGAACGCGATGGATCCCAGCCAGCAAACGAGCAGGTGGTCTGAAAAAAAATTGACGTTAAAGCACAATCCGTATAAATTTAAACAAAATACGCTCTAAATTTTGTTTCATAGTCCTAGCAATAATATTTAATCTAACAATAAAATCCTGAGTCTACTGTAATTCAGGCATTCACTGCATCAGAAGAAATACATTTTAAAATTAAACCCAAACTCCATACTTTCAAAATACATAACGCTATGGATCCTTACATCTGCAATAAATTTCAATCATCATACCACCCTCTAACCACCAGTTCCTCCGTACATGCCTCGCATTCCTAAATAAATTTTCTTGATTTAATTATCAAGCAAAATATTTATGCATAAAACCGAATTGCATTATTAAATAATAATTATTATCAAGCATATTATTAATAATATCAACCTGGAAACTTCACCCGCCATTACACAGGGATATGTATACCTAGAATGGCTGATGAAATAATAATTAAAAAATATATTCCGTGAACAATTTTCTTTGCATGAAATAAAAAAATATATATATATTTTAAGGGAGATTTAAAAAAAATAAATATGTGAGCTAAGAATGCGCGTGTCAAACGTATTATTTCGATCCAGTTGTTTCGCAGAAATTCAAAAGGAAGGAAAACGGTATTACATTTTTTTTGACGGACTGAAAGTTTATTTGACATTTTTTAAAAAATGATTCTAAATTCGTTCCAGCTTTTGAACAAATTGTGATCAGCAGAACAGGTCAACCATCTGAATGCTGAAACGCACCCAGAATCGAAATTAAAAAGATACAACGAAAATAAGTAGATAATAATTAATGATTTTAATTTACTTCAAGAACTTTTTGTGAATGTATTGAACAGAAATTTACAGAGCGGGTTTTCCATCCCCACAAAAAAAAAAAACAAAATGGCGCTTGATAACAATATTTCTAATCAATTTCTTCGAAACAACAAAACTTCTCGAAGGTGGTAAGTACCTACCGGCCTTGTACTAAAATATTATACAGGGTGTAACAGGACGTACCCGAGGGATTTTAACCAGCGATTCCTGAGCATATTTGAAGTAAAAAATGTAAATGATATTTTGGTCTCCGGTGACTTTTTTTTATGACATATTTTTTAAAATTTTTTTCTTCAAATTCAAACAATTTTTTTTCTTCCGCGTGTTGTCATTGGTCACTCAGTCGAGTAACGGACCAACCCCTCACCCCGCCTCCAACTGTCCAACACCTACCATTTTTAATGTTTTTGTAGAAAAATAAAATTAAAAAAAAACATTTCATGTACATTTTTTTCTCCAAATATACTCAGGAATTGATGGTTAAAATCCCTCGGGTACGTCCTGTTACACCCGTATACCGGCTAAGGGACGCGGGTGTTTTGGCACGTTGCAGCCAGGCTGTTCGCCCGCTCATTCTCGCCGGGATTGCCCCGTGATAGTGGGACAAACTGCCCCCGATATCTTTCTTTTTATGTATTTTCTTATGTTTTAATCATACTTACACCTGTAAATATTTTTCTTTTTCTTTATGATTTCATTCTAACTAGATGCTGATCCATCAGGCGAACACATCTATGATGTGTCTTTATCTTGTTCATTACTGCAAATTGTGATGAATTGCATTGATCAACAGTGAAAATTAGGAAATATCGTAGCTTCCCACTTTAATTTAAAAAGAAAATATCAATTACTTATAAAACGGACACGTCTACGACATCTATCGGATTAGAGTAAAGTGAATTCATATTTACGGTAGGGATCTATAATTAGACAAAGTGAGACGAGTATTGATAAAAAAATCACAGATGGTATCAACTAATAATCAAAGACAGGGACTCCCCAGTATGCTTTAGGCCGTGATATATTGACAGCCAATTGAATTGCAGCAAAAGCGATTAAAAACCAATTCAGCCTATCAACGGGAAGAGGGCCGAGCCCATTTTTAGAACAAAGGAACGACCTTTGGACTTGGCAATTAGTAATGTGATTAATGAGTTTGACGTTCCCACCAAACCGAGAGGTGAATAAACTCCATGGGAAGAAATAATCTGTTCAGGGACAAAAGAACGATGACCCCAAGAAATGTTATGATTAACCGGTACGTTCCAGGGATCAGAAACCCTAGTTCCCGAACGCATTAAAGCATATCAGGTGCGGAAAAAAAGGATACACGTAAACACGATGGAAAAAGTTTAAGTGGAAAATTGCATAGCAAGTGACGAAAACGTGTTGTAAGGTGTTAGGGAGATTTCATCTATAATACGATTGTTTGTGACGACCGGAGATGATCGATTCGAGGGAAAACGTGCTAAAGGAAATGGAAATGTTGAAAAAACAATGGAAAATTATTGTTATCAATTCTAGACGGAGCTAGGATATTACGATGAAAGATTTAGGGAGGAAACGTCAAAAAAAAATGAGAGTTTTAAAGAATAGGCGAGCGTATATTTCAGATGTCTAGAGCAGTAACAAGTGTTAGAGAAGAAATAGAGTGCAGTACGGAGGGGAGTAGAAAATGCTGAAAACATTGCGATAGAAAAACTCAGGAAAAGGAGTCATTTTACGTAATTAAAATGGAGTTTATAGAGTAACATAGTACGCGATTGCAGAAAAAAAATGAGGCATTACAATGGTTGTCGATCCCAGATGTATTTTGTTGTGATAAACAAGGAATATTCGAACATGAAAATTGTTTATATAAGGGCAATTAGTCGTTAAAAGAGCTATAAAAATTATCATGGGTCTTATGAAATATTTACATTAAAGAATTCTCGTAAAAGTTAACGACACTGAAATAAAAAAGGATTTATTGCCAGGTGGGTACAGGAACTAATGTATACAACTGTCAAGGCATATGGTTTATGGGATTTTGCGTAAGAACGGGACAAAGTTTGGGGGACGATCTCTATGAAGCAATAAAAATGACAGGAATTTAAGGGCCGAAGTGGGGGTATCTCCTATAAAGATGTTAAAAATGATATATTTATTAATAACAAATAGAAAATGAAATTTTCCAAGAGGCAGCAAACATCAAAAAACGATATGGTTATATCAGGGAAGTACGGGGAAGTGAGGGGAAAGGAGATACGACAGAGAAAAACAAAGGAAATCTTAGATTAACAGTGAATAAAATAAATAAGGCTTGAAATATAAAAACCTATAGAGATATGAACAATAACGTAAGGATAAATAAGGAAATTCATGGAAAGAGTGTCGTGAATAAAAGAAAATTCGAGAAAAAAATGGAAAATTCAAATATACGACGTAAATAGAGAAAATTCGGTTTTAAATGGAAAGGTTCATATAGAATACAGAAAAACTCGAGGAAAAATAATAAAATAAAAATGAACAATTTGCGAGAAAGACTTCGACATGAAGATATCTCTGATAGGCGAATTTGGGGACAGATTTGGAACATATGGTAGATGCCGTACGCACGGACATGTTACGGAATAGATGAAAATAGAACTTTAAAATTATTAAATTCAAGCTAATTTTGTATGAACACCAGGACAAAGGAAGTTGGGCCATTAAACATGGATCTTACTAAATCCGGATCTTGTAAGTATGGGAGTACGAGACAGAATTTAATGTATCCAACACGGAAGGTACTAAGAGACCGCATTCGACAATAATGGAGAGGTTTCAAGAAATTACGAGTTGATAGTAATTAGATTGGTTTATTATAGGAGATTCAGATACGATCTTTTGGACCTGAGAGGGGTATAAAAGTCTAGACAAATGCCAGTTGAGGACAGTCTACGTCGTGGTCGAAAAGGTTGTAACTTCGCGGAACGTGACGAAACGGTGGGTGACTTAAAGTGGAAAAATTCTAAGTGATAATTATTTTGATATTTAGAAAAATTTCACATTCTAGTCAGTGATATACAAAAAAAAATACTTTGCAGTTAGAGTCAGTGAAAAATAACAATAAAGCCAACGCATTATTTACTTGTGAAAAATAAAAGTGCTCGTGATAAATACAATTTGTTTTAGTGGAAAATTCGGATTTTATAATCACTTAATATCGTATTTTTAAACTTAGAAATTTCGCGTTTAATATTAGTGCAATAAATAACTGAAGTGATGTGATAATTTAGCGTGATGAAGTTATAATTAAATACGTGTGTTCAATCTAAGTGAAAGTGTTCTAACAAATAATAAATATTTAAATTAATTATCTTAAATAATAATAATAAAACAAAATAATATTTTATTAATACATAAAATTTCGGAGGGATAAAAATTTAATTTAACAACAATTTACCACCTCTAAATTAATCGTGAAGTAACTATCATTTAAAGTGTTATCTAACCAACGAGTTTTGAGATAAAATACAGTTTAGAACGATAGAGTTCATGCATCATTTTAATTACTTAGATTAAATGAAAAAAAAAAAATTGAAGTCAAAAAGATTTAATTAAATTTAGGAAAATAAAAAATTAATTTAGGAAAATTGCAGCAAGGTCACCGTGTATTTCCCGGTCGGAAAAAACCTTGGTAGGGGTAAGTCTTTTCCGTTATAAAATTTTACAGATTCCAAGGAGAAAGCGGAATGGAGCAAACATTGGTATTTGGATTAATTATTTGACCAAGATATTACTCGCTTAATATGTGATATGTAACTATATTAAAATATTATAAGTATAATAAGTATATTTTTTATATTTATATATGTAAGTATATAAACATATATATATGTAATTTTGTTCCCAAGAAAAATTATAATCAAAATCAAAAAGAAAAACACTTATATAAAAAGAGGAAAAGGGTATCGATTCCTACCTCTGAATTCATCAATAACTATTAAAAGTAGTTATGTGTGATAAATTTACAAATCAATATTTTATATTTAATGTTATGTATGTATTAATATAATTTCAGAAAATCCAGAGCATTTGAAATAAGTTATAATATTAGAAATTATTTCAATCATAAAATTTATGTATGTACATATCCATATTATAAATTATTTATTGAGACAAAGTATATATAAATGAATAAATATGTATACGTAATCGGGTATCAGACTAGACAATTGCGCTAAGTACATCATTATCAAACAAAGAAAATTTTAGAGTCATCTCACACGTCTCCGGAATGTCTAAAGTAAACATACCTCATACGCTTGAATCTAGGTCACGAGGCCGTCGAGAATGTTTACAAAGCTCAAATTGTTTACAAAATAAATCGGTCACTGGGACACTAGTTCGAATACAGTAAAAAGGAAAAAAAAAAAAAAATGACCTTGATTAGTGGATATCGTACTTAGGTATTAACTTCTAGGAACGGGATAAAATTATTATATTGCGCAATTATTAGGAACAAAAAGAAAAAAAAAAAAATTTAAACACTATTTTTAATTTGAACGTAAAGAGGTATCTACAGACCTAAGCAATTGAAAATTAACAGATTTATTATAGCAGTTCAAAAAGGTGTATTGAAGGCTTAGGTGAAACATTTGATAAATCACGGGATAGCTTAATAAGGGGTAATGAAGGCTTAGATGAAGCAGTTGAAAAATCACGGGATAGCTTAATAAGGGGTAATGAAGACTTACATGAAACAGTTGAAAAATCACGGGATAGCTTAATAAGGGGTAATGAGGATTTACAAGATTCAATTGAGAATCACGGGATAGCAAGAATTTATCAAAAGTTGAACATTGGAGGGGAGGGAAAGAAAAAAAAAAATACAGTTCAACCAATAGAAGGCAGTGGTCGCTTCTATAACAAAATCAAACCATAGAGATGGCGGATCTCTCAAACAAAACCGTCAACAAAACCAAACAAAAGCTTGGAGTTATGGCGAATCTCCAGAACACATCGCCAGATAAGATCTTATTGTACTAGTATATATTTATATTTCACACTATTCTTACGTATATATTCGGTATCAATCTGAGGATTGTGCAGAATCCGATGGGCGAGATCCGAGCTCGGGATGCGTTGCAAGTAGTTTCGTATTGCGAGTTATAAACCTTCCCAAAACGTATGTTTACATATATATCTTTTTATGTACTGTTCATTGAATGAAACGAACTCACTTACAATTAGTGCTTTAGGCCTGTCGGGTCACTCTCGTCTCATTTCTTGAACGTGGAGGGAGGATTCACGACCCGTAACTCCACACAAACCCGTGAGTATATGATTGCATATAGGACGAAACCGGTTCGCCCTAAGTAAATAGTAAACTTTGGAGGAGTAGGAATTTGGAGGTATCTGGGCTTGGAGGAAGACCTGAAGGCAGTGCATGATGGCGAAAGGAAGGTTCATTGGGACGCGATAACTTAGGTATCAATCAATTGAACCGTGCCAAAAGACTGTGCGAATTTTGGGTTGACTTCTGATCACCCTGCTTACTTGATGGAGGCAGGAGCCAAATTTTGCCAGAAAAAGGGTTATTCTGAGTTCGTCAAATATGCAATAAACTAATTACATTAACCTACTAAATCCATCTTTATATGTACCTTATAGCAGCTGAATCTAAACGGAGGGGTGCCCAGCAGATACGAGATACAATCATAATCAAATTTACTAACATTTAACCATTTGAGTTATATTTAATTATCTGTTCAATTAGTCATGTGTAGTTTCGATTAGTATTGCTTATTCATGAATTCATTAGGATGTAGGGAATCATAATGAACGTCAAAGGGAAGTTAGTTCATTTAGAGAAATTACTTAAGGTTAAATTTGCAAGAGAGAGACCAATACAGTTTGAAATTCAACACTCTGTTTAGAATCAAGAGGGTTACCACAAAATTTAAAGTAATTAAAGTCCTATATCATAAATCAAAAAAATTACACAACGTTTGATGGAGTTTAATTACAACCTAAATACGAAAATAATTACGTTCAAAGTCGTAAATAACGTATTTATTAGTTAAGTACATATATCGCTAAAGGTATGTAGTACAAGGGAGCTTTAAGTAGCTTTCTGTAGTTATCAGAGGAAATAAGGGTCCAATTTTATAAAGGCTTGTGTGACGTAGGGGAGGAATTTTCCATCCCTACCACACATATGCAAAGCCTTAAGAATTTAAATATCGATCAGAGCCAAGAGAAAAGGCGAGAATATTACAACTGTCTTGCCGATGAAAGGAGAGTTAAATAAGTATGAAAAGACGAAACATTACGACTGGTGCCAAGTGCCCAGGAGTAAATAAAATACAGACAAATATAAGAGAGTAGAAAAGACATACATCACAAAATGTAAATACGCATACATTTTTCTTTTTTACTAACAATCATGCATGCAGGGAAGGGAATGCAATCTTGACTCGAGATTGCAAATTCGAGATCTCGCGAGATTATAATTAAAATAATCAAAAGAAAATATATAGCTTAAGCAGATTAGAAAGTAATTAAAGGTGATTTTGAAAGTAACTTCTTAAAAAACAAAGTGTATTGAGGGTGCTATCTGCTAAACGGCATCTAATGTCCGTTGCAATGTACCCAGCTGTTGAAAATACCCTCTCCGACTCAACACTAACCTTTTGTAGACCCGGATGTGGTTTTGAGAACAGCTTTACATAACTTGCATTGAGCAGTCAAATTATTAGGTAACTTCTTTCTTGAAGTATCTCCATACCGGTAAACGCCTGCTAAACTCAACACACACTTGATCTGGATAATTTTTCGACTTACAAAAATTATCTTAATTTAACTCACATAAACAATAGAAAATGCATAATTTAAGAAAAAGTAATGAACTGCATAACTAAAACAAACAAATGGCTGCCTGCACGCACGCAAGTATCTCTTTCTCACTCACTCCACACAGTTTTATATTATCTGTCCCGCTCATCATCAGTCGCAAATATTCGTATATAGTCGGGATAGTTTTCTTTCTTCGATCGACAATCCCGCCCGACCGTCAGTCAGTCAGCACCATGTCAGCACACCACTCACGCCCCGAGCGGACGTGTGAAGCGTCGCTCACTACTGCCGCCCAATCCCATCGATCTCGAACGGGATCTCGTCAAATTATGCTTCGGGATTAATCCCGAAAAATGTCACGAGATCTCGCGAGATCGAGATTCCGCGAGATCGGGATTTCATTCCCTAATGCAGGGACATTGGAGGGTCTAGATTAGTTTTAAAAATAAATGTAGCTTCCTTTTTACAAAAAAAATATTTAGAGTCCTGACGTGTACGGTTAAGGAGGTTAAACAATCAGTTTCCTCACACAGCCGTGGGAAAGTGGTGGGTGCCCTCCAATGTACTATAATATTGATAAAAAAATTATTCCCTTAACGAAATGTTGAATATTATGACGTTTATCTGAACGAAAGTAAAAAGCTTACCACGTATTTTTAGTAGTGTCTGACCGAAACAGACTTTTCACCGAAACCGAATCTTCGTTGTTTGTCTCAGTTTCAGCCGAGACCGAAACCGAAACTTTTTTATACTTGTCAAAAATCGATTGTTTACTATTATTTGGCTTATTTTTTACACTTATTAAGAAGTAGATAACATGTTTTGTTATTTTTTTTAAATTTTGTTTATTTTGTAGAAGTAATATATACAAAAACATAATTTTTCACATACTTCCATTATTGTTTTTTATTTATTTAATTTAACACGTAACTGTCTGAATAAGTGTAAAAAATAAGCCAAATAACAGTAAACCATCGATTTTTAACATGTTTAAAAAAGTTTCGGTTTCGGCAGATTTTCTACCTAAACCGAAACTGATGCCGAAACTAGATTTTTTTGCCGAAACCGAAACTGAAACCGAACCTTCGGTCGGTCACTAATTTTTAGTGGACGTAGAAATATATATTTTGATTTTCATGAACGATAACCGCATGACGTTTCGTGATATTACTAGCTAACGCAGTGCACATTTTAATTTCTGTCCACATTTTGAATAATATCTTTCGTCCGTAAAATTAGATGTTTCGACAATTTCCAACCCTACCTGGCCACTTATTCATGACGGAGGCCGCCCCCATGGCCATTGTCCTCGCCCTGCCCTTCCCTGCCCTGCCCGCCGTCCTCATCCTCGCCTTGAAGCTCATGGGCTTACTCCACTTGTAATCCATGTAGGCCTCTTCGTCGGACCCTTTCTGCGAACGCGCCTTGTCGAGGAACGAAACCAAAAGGGGGCTGTCTTCCCCTCTTTCACACATCTGGCGCAAGGGTAGCGGAAAAATCAGACCTGAAAATCATTTATTAGGTATTATTTATTATTATTTAAATAATAAAGCAAAGACGCATATAATTAATATGTTACAAAATATTCATAATTTAGCAAATTAAATTACCCAGTTAGTAGAGAAGAAATATTGGGTCTAACTGGGGAGCTAGACTATTTACTAAACCTTAATAATAAAAGTACAATATAATTGTTTAAATAGTAGACACAGTAGTTTAGTATATGTTTCTATGTATGTGAATTGTCTATGCATTGATACAGGCGTAGGAAATGTTTGACACTTTCAAAATACCTTCTTTTCATCCTAGCGAAGGTTTATGGATTATTACAACTATATGACAACACATCTGAAAAGTTTTTTTAATCATTACAAAAATACGAAACTGTCAAAAATTTCACAATTTCAGAATGACCTTTTGCAATTTTCGAATCATCTCTTTAAATTTATGTTTTTAATCGAAGTACTCACCTACGGTGCTGACTTGTCTAATCAAAAAATATATTTATTTTAAATAGGTATCTATGTAAGGTACCAAATTTGATTGATTGTTATAATAAGAAAATAAAATTGAGGAAAACAAAAATAAATTCAATCACAAAATGGATTAAAGAACAAAAAAGACAATATTATCAAAGTTTCATACATAACAAAAAAAGAATAAAATATATACACATAACACAAAAAACTAATATAAAACACTCACAAAAACAACACCGATTTTAATTTTATTTATTAAAATAATTATATTGAGTTTAAATTTAGCGTAATCCTTTTTTCTTCACCAACATTATATTTATTTTTATTTTATTTTTTTATTTTTTTATTTTTTTATTTTAGCACATAAAATATAATGTACATTTAGATTATGTAATAATTTACGTACATTCATGTTCAAATATCTTAATTAATACCACTCTTCAATGGAAGCATTAGCTTGTGTCTGGAAGAGTAGCGTACATTTTTAAATGCTGTATTATATCATAAGTTCTTAAATTACAATGTGAATGTAAAAAAAAAAAACAATAAGTTGTAAGTTCGGTGTTATGTAATTATAAGTATTTATCAACTATCAAACAAACAATTTATGTTTTTAAATGTATTATGTATACATTTTTGTATTATAAAATGGAGGCCTAAGCACAGGTGAACCACCCAGTGAGGCCGACATTGCTGGATTATACTATGATATGTAAAATATTTTATCAAAAAAATAATAATAATATAGGTACAAAAATGAATGTTTGTAATATATTATGAAGACAAATTGGAACAGGCGGCACGCGAGCTGTTTGAAAATCTGAACGTACAAGGATTGAATATATTGAACGTGGGAGAGATGTGTGGATCGCGGGAGGGGGTTCGCGGGAGTGGGGAGGGAAAAGGCGGAGAAGGTGGAGGGGGAACGCGTGAGGGGAAGGGGACATGGGAGGGGAAGGGGAACGGGACGAATGGGAAAAGACAAGCAGGGAAAAACAATGTCTTTATTAGTGGCATTGCAACGCTTGCCGGGAACTCGCTAGTAATTAAAATTTCCGTAAATACTACGTTTAACTTCAGGTTGTGGACAGTTCTGATTCATTAAAACTTTTAAGATGGCATTTTTTCAAAAAGTTTTACAACCGGTGGGACCTTAAATCTATCAAAAAGTTCATTTGTTGGAAATTCTCTTATTTAAAAAAAAAACTTTATAATTGATTTTTTGACTTATTAGGTAGGTACGATTACATACAAGTTAGTCTCATAAATGCTTCACCACGCAATACCGACTGTACAAGAGCAAAGCAAACTATTATCACATTCGAAAGTTTTAGGATATTTCTTAATCGTATAAATATATAATTTAGTTTTTTAAAATCTTTTAACAAAACATTTTTCACTAATCTATCCATTCTCGAATAGGTTCCAAAATAGGCAATAAATTATTATAAGCAATAATTGTCAGCCTGAAACACTAATTTACATTGAAAAATCTTCCGAGAAAAGATACTTGTCGCCAACGGGACTTGAACCCGTGTCCTTCTGATTGCCGGTCGGATGCTCTGACCACTGAGCTATGGCGGCTTATCTAATATCCGCCAAATAATTCAATATATACTGGTGTTTCATTCAACAATTACTGATTATTAAATTTTTCCACCTGAAAACAACCAACTTTATTTTTTGTGAGGGAGGTATTGCTAGTACTAAATCTCTCGCTAGGTGGCGTCGAGACAAATTATGTCTACATTTTTTTGGTGAAATACTTTTAACTTGTTAAATATTAATTATTATTTTTAATTTATAAACTAACGGTTTAAGACAAGATTTTTATGCATAGCACAAATTGTAACAATTATTATAAGCAATAAATGTCAGCCTGAAACACTCATTTACATTAAAAAATCTTCCGAGAAAAGATACTTGCCGCCAACGGGACTTGAACCCATGTCCTTCTGATTGCCGGTCGGATGCTCTGACCACTGAGCTATGGCGGCTTATCTAAATTATTATCTTATAGGCAATAAATTGTCTGCCAGCAACGTTTTTCATTAATAATACATTTTTGTCCCAGAAAAACGATAAAGCTTGTTGATCGTCCAATTGATTAGTTAGACATCTCCTAAAAATCGAAATTTTAATTGATTGTGCAGTTATATATAAAAGTGTACCCTCTGTCTGGTACAATACCCAGATTATTCATAAACACCATTTATAATTTTAGACACAAAACATTTACATGCAGAAAGACTTGAAGTGAAGATTGATTTACATGAATTAAACAAAATTTTGATGTTTTCTGTGTCGTTAGTATGATATTACAAAATGTCATACTAATTTACCGGACCGGTAATACGCAAATATGTATATATATAATTTTTATATATATATATATATATATATATATATATATATATATATATATATATATATATATATACATATATATATATACAAAAAATTATAATTTAAAAATTATAATTATAAAAAATTATAATTATAAAAATTATAAAAATAATTATAAAAATTATAATTATAATTATATAATTTTTTTTTTACATTAGTTTCTCACAAGAGGCCCTGAACAAAATAATTTCCCTCGCGGCCAATGTTAACTATAGGGATTCTGTGTGGAGGGTCTTTTTAAGGAACGATAGGAGAGGAAGTTCGAGGAAGGAAAATGGTATTTTTGTGGCCTATGTCATCCGAGTTGCTGTTGGTATGAGGGATGGGTACGAATCTGGGGATCAGTGTCTCCAGGAGTGACGAACTTATGAATCCCTTCCTCCAACTGCGGTGGAAGGGGATGGGTCAAGAGAGTCCAGCTGAAGAGGTCAAAAGACTTTTCGCTGAACGTCAAAAGGAGAAGATTTATGGTGAAATAGCTTTCCTCATTATCTTATTTGGAGATGTTGATTTGTCAGAGGATCGATTTATATTTCATTTTACGTTAATTTTAAGAAGTCGATTCATGTTTCTAGAAAATGACAATAGAAAATTTTGTGGAAAAACCGAACAATTGCATGTTTTCAGAATTATATTTAATGGCAGAAGCGTTTATAATTTGCATTAAGTGTGACATAAAATTACAACGATGATAAGAAGTATTATTTACGTTAGTACGCTCAAAATAAATTTAATTTTGTTTCGGTTGTTAGTCGGTTTCTTTTGCTCAGTCAATCAATAGATTTTCCTACTGACAAATGCGAAATATATGCTTATACGTTTTAACTGCATTGCATTTTGGGAGGTGGGTATGGGTACCACCGCCCAGGGAACCATTTATTGGATAACCAACACCTCTGCCATAGATCACCTCAAGTGGTTCGCTACGTTTGATGACTTAGCAGGAATGCCCGGGTTCATGGGGTGAGGTTTGTCAAGGTCTTGGCGTCCGATGTGTCTGCCCACCTGCTGCGTGGCGGGCCGGATCGAGAGGTATTTTGACCTCTCCAGCCGGAATCCCTCGACCCATCGCTTTGCACCGCAGTTGAAGGGATGGATTCGTATGTCCGTCACTCCTGGACTCACTGACCACCAGATTCCTAACTACCCCTCATACCTATATCCTTCCCAGAACTTTCTCTTCTTCCTTTCTTTAAAAAAACCCTCCACACATCATTCCCTAAAATGACATAGGCCCTGAGGGAAATTAATTTCCTCAGGGTCGCGAATATGGAGTCATTATAAAAAAATCTGATAAAAATAATGCATACAAGATAACTTTTATGTTATCCGACAATAGGTCAGGCTTATTTAGACATTTTATCTCCTAATATTATAACCAATAAGATTACACACGGTTAACACGGAAAATTTAGGACTAATTTTCGAATGTAGATGAATGAGGGTAAAATTAAAGTTACAGGTTTGCAATATCTGGCAATTACAGCTTCCAGTTACAGGCTTGCGATATCTGTTAATTAAGATTCCAGTTACAGGTTTGCACTATCTGGCAATTACAGAATCCAGTAACATCGAGTTACAGGTTTGCGATATCTGACAATTAACTGGATGTTTTAATTGTCAGATATCGGAAACCTGTAATTGGATGCTTTAATTGTCAGATATCGCAAACATCTGGCAATTACAGCGTACAGGTTTGCAATATATGGCAATTACAGCTTCCAGTTACAGGTTTGCAATATCTGGCAATTATCTACAGCATCCAGTTACAGGTTTGCAATATCTGGCAATTATCTACAGCATCCAGTTACAGGTTTGGGCTAAAGTTCGGTGTTTGGGTTAAATTCCTAAAAAATAAAACTAGTTATTTTTATACTAATTTGGGGTCGGGGAAACCGAATCTGAAAGAATTAGGCGGCGGCAGGCAATATTAACTGAATTAAACGACTTTAAAAAATTTTATACACATACAGGAAAATAGCCATTTTGGAAGCATTTTGATTCCTAGAAAATCAAACTAGTTATTTTTATACTAACTATGGGCCGGGGAATCCGAATCTGAAAGAATTAGGCGGCGGCAAGCAATATTAACTTAATTACACGACTTAAAAATTTTCTATACACACACACATGAAAATAATCATTCCGGAAGTATTTTGACACATGTAGTACAAAGATCATAGAAAAACACGATAACATAGATGTTTTTACCACACAAAATTAAGTGTTGCCATTAAGCAGTAATATTTATAACGTAAAATAACATGTTTACATTTTAAGTACTTATTTTTTATAATTGATTCTCAAATATTTTAGGAAGGTACACCAACTAGTATTGTGGAGTTTTTATGCCTTGACGCGAGTAGGCGTTATAAAGGGGCACGTTCTTTTGTATCACAAACCATGTTACATAAACCCGGCGTAGCTGCTAAACTACTTGAAAACAGGGATGTTTTTTTGCCGTGACGCGAGCAGGCGGTATAAAGGGGCACAAACCATGTTACACAAACCTAGCGTAGCCGCTAAACTACTCGAAAACAGGGATGTTTTTTTGCCGTGACGCGAGCAGGCGGTATAAAGGGGCACAAACCATGTTACACAAACCTAGCGTAGCCGCTAAACTACTCGAAAACAGGGATGTTTTTTTGCCGTGACGCGAGCAGGCGGTATAAAGGGGCACAAACCATGATACACAAACCTAGCGTTAGGTTAGGTTAGGTTAGGTTAGGTTAGGTTAGGGACGCGAGCAGGCGGTATAAAGGGGCACAAACCATGTTACACAAACCTAACGTTAGGTTAGGTTAGGTTACGCATTTTTAAGACTACGAATTTTAATACTTTTGGTTTAAGAATACGCCGTTGAGATAGTCGTATTTCATCAGGTTAATGTGTTATGTGAAGAATTATCGTGTCGGAAATTATTGATATAGGGATAAATATTTTTGAGAGCTGGTAACACTGCCGGCACATGTTTTTGTATATTTCTTGTTTTTCTATGATCTTTGTACTGCGTGTGTCAAAATACTTCCGAAATGATTATTTTCATGTGTGTGTGTATAGAAAATTTAAACGTCGTTTAATTCAGTTAATATTGCTTGCCGCCGCCTAATTCTTTCAGATTCGGATTCCCCGGCCCATAGTTAGTATAAAAATAACTAGTTTGATTTTCTAGGAATCAAAATGCTTCCAAAATGGCTATTTTCCTGTATGTGTATAAAATTTTTTAAAGTCGTGTAATTCTGTTAATATTGCTTGCCGCCGCCTAATTCTTTCAGATTCGGATTCCCCGACCCCAAATTAGTATAAAAATAACTAGTTTTATTTTTTAGGAATTTAACCCAAACACCGAATTTATTCCCAGGTTTGCAATATCTGGCAATTAAAGCAACCAGTGACAGGTTTGCAATATCTGACAATCATTCAGTTTTCGGTTGTTTTGACATAAACATAATCATTTAGGTATTAAAATAAGTAAAAATCGCAAGCATAATGTACTCACCGCTGCATTACTTATAAAACCACTATTTTAACTCACTCACTTAGAAACCATATCCAATAAATATAAACTCAAAATTATATTTAACAAAAGTCAGCAGGTATTAGCTATGTCAAAAAAACTGCAAAGATTTTGTTTAAGTTGTAATTATTTTAAATTTAGAAAATGTTCACATTGATAGTTGAATACAAGCACTCTTTCCGCAGAATAAAATTTATTGTATATCGTTTAGTGCACCGTAAAACTAAAATTATTATGATAAAAGTTTGTCGATTTTTCAATGTTTAGTGACGATTATCAGCGACTCGAGTACGCACTGACAAACATTAGTAGATCTTTATGCCTAAGAATTGAGGAGCTCTATCGCCGAACGTGCAAAAGTAATAAATCAAAGTGTTTAGTCATTATTATCGAGTTTAAACAAATGTTTTAGCCGCTGAAGTCATTATTTTCCACGTATTGTCCATGTGGAGTAGTAGTACAGGGTGTTAGAAAAAATGCTGAGGACTTAATGTTTTTTTGTAATGCTTGCGTAATTTCGCTTCCTGAAGTCTTTATGATATAATATTATGTGTGTTAATGCGTGCCTAGACATATGAGGAAGTGAGTGGTTATTACCCGGTTTCGCCCGACTTAAAACACGCATTTTTCGAAACCATTTTACATATTGAACAAACAATAAGGCCATTCACACGGTAAATATTTATATATTTATTAAATGCGATTTTAACCCTTATATATAAAGAAACTGTACGAAGGACAAGGTCAGAATCGCACGGGCTATTCTTGTTCTTGACGTAATAGGTACCCAAAATACTTCTAGCCACTCGGAATAATTTATAATAAATTATTTATGGGATCTCGGCGTCACCTTTTCCCGCGATTTGAACTGTCAAAGTCAGAGCACGGTAGGTCACAAAAACATCGAAACACCTATCAATTTATCAAATAAACGCAAGTAACGTTGTTTTTACAGATAGTTTATTGTTCAAGGAATGGGTTCGGAAAATAAAATATACGATAGCTCAAAATAAATCCAAAAAATATTACTTCAAAGTGATGTTTTCCGAGATTTCATAAGAAATCGGTAAGGCCCGTGAGAGGCATACTACAATGCGCCATAGCTCATTATGAAAATATGTAGCGAGTTGAAAATTGTTGTTTTGACCTTGAAAATATAGATTTAATAAGCAACACAAATTTCATCTTGCCAGAGTTCATCGTTCGGCTCTTGACGAGGGACGCTACAGTTTTTCTGCTTTGTGGAGAAGGTGTAACAGGTTTCCGGAAGCATCATTTTGAAATAAACATTTTCCGAAAACACCTGTAATCCTGTTGAGAAACAGAACTCCTCTTAGATCGCAAGGAATCATAGATAATAGAAACAAATAGAGATAATATGTCATGGAAGCGTACCGACTGGTGCCGAGCCACGACCAAACTGCACGTACTACCAAGCGGCCATCGCACTGCCAATGAAAGTTATGCGTTTGGTGTGTAGGTATAAACAAAGTCGGAGCGCTGCTGTGTGTATATGCGTTTTGATTAGTATGAGTGAAGATGTTGGTGACACTTTTTGTGCGCGGTTTCACATTAATAGATGGTTTATGGCACATACCCCTTGTTTCTTTTATCTATGTGTGAAAAGAATAAATGATTTAGAATTTTCATCAGAATTCGAATAAATAAATACATTAATATTTAAAGTCGAATTTAAAAAAAATATAGACTTTAATCGTAGACACAAGTAATAATTTATCTAATGAACACCTGTATGTTGCTGCTCCATACAAAAAAATAATAAGAATCTTTTTAACACTTGTATCTACACCCAACAATGAAAATAGAATTTAAAATGTAACCATTCTGTACGTTGTTGTCAAGAACACTTAAAAGTGCTGCATCGGTTTAGCTAAAAAAAATTAATGTATTAAATACGTAATATAATGTACCTACATAAGAGTAAAGATTTTTTTATTTATTACTAGCAGATCCGGCCACACGTTGCTGTGGCTAACGAAACAGAACGCCATTACCCAACCTTTCTAAAATCCACACCACCCGCTTGCCCGCTGCCCGGTGCCCGCTGCCTGAATTGAATATTTGAATTTCTCGACTTTTCTCTTCTATAATAAGCATGTTTTATACATATATATATATTTTTTAAATTTAATATAATATAATGGTATCAATTACATGTTTATATACAAGAAATAAAGTTTTTATATTAAAATACATTAAATAATAATACGTATTACACCCTTTTTAAGAGCAGAGCTCGAGTTAAAAAGGCGGATAAACGCAGGTTAACCAAAGTTTAGCAAAGGAAAAAATTTTTTTTTTATATATATTAAACAAAAAATAGATAATTAACAGTAAATAAGAAAAAATTATATAAATATATATTTTTTAAACTAAATAATAGATAAGAAGTACAATTGACTGAAGAGGAGGAGATAAAGAGAAAGGAAAAAATAATGAGAGAAAAGGGATATCTAATATTATAATTGAGTTGTTGTGTTGATAAGTTATATAAAAAGAGTTTTTATTGAATTTTTGTATTTTTTGTAATTTGTTTCCAATCTTAATTTCAAGGGTAATTCGTTAAACCATTTAACTCCAATATATTTGTAGAATTGTTGGGCTGTGGTGGTGTTACAGCGTGGTATCGTTAAAGAACCAAGGATATTTGTTCTATTGCTGTTCGAAAAAAGAGTTAAGCTCACATTATTGAAACAATCTTTGTGTATTTGTAAGAGCGTAATTTTTTTATAAATAGGATGAAGTGAAAGGACTTTAAATTCTTGAAATAATTTGATGGTAGGGTAATCGTATGGCTTTTTTAGAATTATTTTTATTAATATTCTTTGGATAATTTCTAAAGGCAAAAGAGAAGTTTTGAAAGCACCACCCCAGCCAACAATTCCATATTGTAATATTGATTGAATTAGGGAAAAATATATGGTTCTTAATAATCCAATATTTAATATGTTTCGTATTCTAATAAAAACGTAAATTAGTTTTCTTAAACATTCTACTGTTGTATTGATTTGTAATTTCCATTTTATGTTACTATCTATAATTACACCGAGGTATTTTACATTAGTTTTAACAGTGAGTATTGAGCAGTTAGGTTTACATAGAAATGACTTTGGATTACAATTATATGAGTGTATACATATGTTTAGATTCTCAGGGGTAGTATTTTTATTCAAAGTGAATGGTATTACAAAAGTTTTTTCTATATTTAGAGATAATAAATTTTGATCAAACCATTTTTTTATTAAATTTATATCTAGTTCAGCCGTTTTCTGAGTTTCACTCCAGTGGGTTAAAATCGCTGTGTCGTCAGCAATTGATATTATTTTTGACTTTATGGTGAGTTAAAAATTTCATTCACATAAATGATGAAAAGAATTGGTCCTAATACTGTCCCTTGCGGGATTCAAAATTTACTGGTCTGTGAATCACCCAGAAAACCATTTAACTTGACAAATTGCTCTCTATGAAATAGATAATTTTTGATCCATGTTAAGGCATTATTGGTTATACCAATTTTCGTTAGTTTAGAGATAAGATTAGAATGTGATATACTGTCAAATGCTTTTCTTAAGTCGACAAATATTCCAATGCATTTTTTTTATTATCTAAATATTTATATATTGGTATATGAAAATTGGTATAACCAATAATGCCTTAACATGGATCAAAAATTATCTATTTCATAGAGAGCAATTTGTCATGTTAAATGGTTTTCTGAGTGATTCACAGACCAGTAAATTTGGAATCCCGCAAGGGACAGTATTAGGACCAATTCTTTTCATCATTTATGTGAATGATATTTATATATATAAACCTTCCTCTTAAATCACTCTACCACAATACAATAAAACCGCATGAATATCCGTTGCTTAGTTTAAAAGATCTATCCGCACATACATTTTGAGCAACTTCATCAAATAAAATAATTCAAATCAAATACCTACTTACTCTAGGACATATATTTTCCAATTTCTTCCATAGAACGAATTTCAAAAGTGACTATATACGGCCCGCTAGCCGTTTTAAGTCACACAAAAATAAGTTTTCTTTAAATTTCTCGGCTTTTCTCTAATATAATTTACATGTATTATACAAATAAACATTCCTCTTCAATCACTCTATCTATTGGTGAAAACCGTATGAAAATCCGTTGCGTAGTTTAAAAGATTAACGCGCACATACATTTTGAGCGACTTCATTTTATACTATGTAACCAGCAGACCCGGACACACGTTGCTGTGGCTAACAAAACACAACGCCATTACCCAACCTTTATAAAATCCACACCACCCGCTTGCCAGCTGCCAGCTGCCCGCTGCCCGCTGCCTGTATTGAATATTTGAATTTCTCGACTTTTCTCTACTATAATAAGCATGTTTTACACATATAAACCTTCCTCTGGGATCACTCTATCTATTGGTAAAAACCGCATGAATATCCGTTGCGTAGTTTAAAAGATTAACGCGCACATACATTTTGAGCGTCTTCCGTTTCATCCGAAGTTCAAACACAACGGGGCTAAAGAAATTTCACTTCAAAAACAATCGCCACTCCCACTAAGGAGTGGGGGGAGGGGGAGGTCAGAACAGTGGGAGGAGTGAAAATAACAAGGTATCATGGTCAACAAAGGGGATTTACGGGGTGCTATTATTTTGTTTACTAAATAATTTTTTTTGCTCATTTGTAATGTTGCAGTTCACACGCGGTAGAAATGAAACCTTCACCCACACAATCTTAACCAATAGGAGCCTTGAAAAGTGAGCTCATATTCAAAGCGGCCAATGCGCGCAGCTTCACAGAGCGCGACGCTTTGTAGGTACTGTACGTAGGTTAGGCTTTATTCTATCTCATTCTCTCGCAGGCTAAATTCTATAGATGTATGTGTTTGTCTCTTTTTAGTGTCCCTCATTTCCGCTTCATCAAGTTTCAAATCACAACGGTGCTAAAGAAGTTTTCACTTCAAAAATTTGTTAATATTTGAATGTAGGTAGGTATATATATTTTTTTCATTATTACTTACTAATGTATACACAGTATAGCCATCTCTGGTCTGGAGCTCCAAAATACCTGAAAAATACCCTCGACTCTGTGCAGAAACGGGTGGTCCGTTTGATAGATTCTCCCATCTTAACAGACGGATTGCAATCTTTAGAGCACAGGCGTCGGGTGGGAATGCTATCCTTGTTCTACCGGTATTACAATGGAAGATGCTCTAGCATCATTGATCCCTTCGGCACCGGTGCATAGTCGGGAAACACGCCAAACGCGTGCCCGACATTTGTACACGGTTGACATTTGTCACATGAGAACGGGTCGTTTCTTCGACTCGTTCTTGTGTTCAACAGCTCGGCTGTGGAATGATTTGCCGGCCTCTGTGTTTCCTCCTTCCTACAACATGGGTCTCTTCAAGACCAATGTTCATTCCTTCCTCTCCTCAAAAAGACCCTCCACACAGCATCCCAGATGACATAGGCCCTGAGGGAAATTATTTTCCTCAGGGCCTCCTGTGTGGAGTTAATGTAAAAAAAATAAAATAAAATAAAACTATTGAATCAAACAAAATGTCTAGAAATTGTTGCACAGTTAATATAAAAAAAAAATTGCTCAGTTTTGCTTAGAGCAGGTTAGCAGTGGCGTGCACAGAGTTTTTGATCAGGGTAGGCAGTAGGTAAACCGCCGAAATGATTAAAATAAATTTCAAAAAAACTTACTACAAATAACTCCCTTCGTACCAGTTTTCGCTAAGTGCGCTTGCTGCTGGTAAGACAACTAGTTGATAGAAATAGATAACAACATAACAAATAACATAAAAATAACATAAAAACCTTCAAACAAAAACTATTTAAACTCAAAATGTTGGAACAAAATTAAAAATATTATTCTTATTACTGTACTATATATATATGCTCTGTATTTAAGTTAAGAAAGCGAAATACTATGTTTCTTTTAACTTAATAATAAAAAAAAAAAAAAATAAAAATAAAATAACAACCGATGTCACTATCGTCACTGATTGCCATTTGCTAATTTTGTTCCAGAAAGCACTGCCTAATACTAACAACAAAAAAACTCAGAAGCAAATTCAAAACGACAGTTCTACTCTATGCTACGTTCATTTCGTAAACATTTATATTACATCTTGTATGAAGTTAGTTCCAAGCAGAAATAATTCTTGCTTAGGCCGCATTTTAGTGAGGCAGTCTAAGGGCGCGCGTGTAGTTTATAGTTACAGTTTATGCCACGTTCGTAGTATTCTGTTTGATGAGGCGCTCGCGTAGTTTCGGTTGCTCAGCCTTTTCGCGCTTATTTTTGAAAGTATGCATTTATTTTTAGCAATAATTTAATAAATTATAATATTATTTACATGCTTATGTTTTACAAATATGGTAGGGTAGGCAGTGCTTATGTGCCTATATGGAGTGCACGCCCCTGCAGGTTAGGTTAGGTTAGGTTAGGTTGTGAAGTGGTTATGAAGATCATCATACTTATTTAAGGGTGATATAATAGATTTGAAAACATCTTCCTCTTCAAGCGATCAAAAATACAGGAAATTTAATCAGAAATAAAGCCAATTGCAAATTTTTTAACAATTTTATTATTTTCGTAAGGTTCTATAAATTTTCAAGGCATATTTACACAAAACGTCAGCATTTATTGATGGTACGCTGTAACACGTTAATTTACTCTAAATCACTCTTAACACTAAGTTTAAAAATAATATCTTAGACCTAAATACATACAAATTACTTAATTACGTATTATTTTATTTGCTAATTTATACGTTCTACTAACAATATTCGGTAAAAGTCTATGAATCTATTTTTAATCATTATTCAAAATATGAAATAAATAGATAAGTTCAAAGTAAAAGTATATTAGCACCATCACCACGATCCCCAGAAACAACTATTATTGTTTCATTAAAAAAAAAAACAATAAAAGTTGAATACAATTAAGATTAAATAATCAAAATAAATAAAGCTTAAATGCATGAGCATATCAATATTATGAAAATACGTTCTCAAAAGGAGTACCGACCTCCATTCTTTAAATTTTAGCTCAATATATACGAACTTTCCAAATAATTTTTTAAAAGAATTTAGGTAGGTACCCCATTGATTTATTATTAATTCTAACGTAATTCTACGTCTTTAATAATATATGTCGTAAAACAATTTCGTCTTTCACTATGATTAATGGCATTTTTGACTAATTGTAATTATTATTGAGCTTATTATAATATAATGAAAGTCATTTTATATTTGATTTATTTTTAAATATTTGTAGATTATTCAGCGAAAACTACATAATACTGTCTAAATAACTGTGGCCTTCAATTTATTATAAACTATTATTAATATGACTTAATTCTTACTAACACTAGAGACTTCTATTGTAAATATAGAATTCGATATGTCAAAGCGCAAATCAGTCGCAAATAATATACAAGTCTTTCACAAAAACTCATCTCGATCTTGGATATTTATTAAATAAGCTTAATGATTTCATGGGTTTACTTAATTTTTATGAACACATTCCAGTCTGTCAAGATGTGTGGCCCAGATTATTTTTCCATTTCATTTGGGGGTGTATTTCGGAATTTCGACTATATTTTTCAGAAACAATATATTTTTAAATCTAATAGACATAGCGTAGAGTTGAGATTGTCTTTTCATTAAGACGGTCTAACATCCGTCAGACAGATTTTATTTTCTAATAGCTAAGATTTATCTATTATAGTAGGTGAGATTGATTTCTAGAATATAAATCTTGCATGAGATATTGAAAAGAACGATTTTCTTTAAAAAAATCTATTCCGACGTTTGGTAAACAAGATAATAATACATTGACTCACTAACAAAACAGATTGTCTCATAAACAAGTGTTATTATCTAGTAAACAAAACGTTTCCTAAAATACAAAGTTTTTAGTAAAGAAAATTACGTTTTTTAGAACACAAAGTTTCCTGTAAAAACGTTAAAGTTTCTCCAAAAATAAGGTATGGTTTAGTATGCTACGTTGGATGTTTCTATTGGAATAACAAGTCTTCTGATCCAGTTATTACGGGTGTTGGAGCATTTGGATATTCTAGAGGCAATCTCACAGCGTCTACTGACTGGCCAGTAGATGTAGTTTTCTGGACACTGGTAGATATAACCGTTCATCTTCCGTGAGGTTTTCGATCGTTCACATTTGAAGAAGGCAGGAGAGCAGTGATCTTCGATGTCGAAGGTGAAATGACCCTCTGTTGGACATAGGAGGCGACCAGCTCTTACAGTGACCTGAAAACATCATAAAAATTAGTTCTCGATGGAAAAATCAATGCAAATACTAAAGATAAAATAACAAAAAACACGTAAAAAGGTATTAATGATGAAATCATAAAAAAAGTTATAGAAATTAAATATCCAAGTGTTATTATAGACTCTGAGCTGAACTTTTCAAAAAATGCAGAGCACACAGTAAAAAAATACAAACAAATGTAATTTATTGGCAGAATTTAGAAACAAAATAAATAGAGAAAAATGTAAGATAATATACAATACAATTATATCACAATAATTACTGTGTATTTATAAATAAGTGATCTTTTTCTCTGCAATGAGAGAAAATGAATAAGATTGCAAATACTGCAAAACAAATAAAAATAAAATAAATGAAGCGATGTGAATAATATTTAGTATCTACCCAAGCGCAAAAAAATACACACGGATATGAGACATGTTAAATTATCTAAATTTTATGACAGTGAAGCAAACTGTACATTTTAAACATATTATTATCGTAGGCATGATGTCCAAGAAACTCAAAAGAAAACATGGAGACGGGACGAGAAATACAAAAAAAATTAAATTGCCAACACGGAAAAATCAAGTACGCAGAAATCTCTGAATGTACCAGACTCTCCACTACTCGTATATAAAAAAAATCTTTAAGAAATTTCAAAAACTATGTTTATTTTTTATCTCCTATCCTAATATCATTTACATAAACAGTGAAATATACTCGTACGTTTGCCAAAAGTCAATGTTTTTTGTATAATATATTCATTTTCATAAATTTTATTAGCATGCACGATAATGTGAGCATTGAGCAATCGGTTTCTCAATGTTATATTGAAGAAAATTATTATTTAGGTTAAACGACTAAACTTACCGGAGGTATATTGGCTTCCCTCAGTCTTCTAAACGTCTTCTTCTCTGCGATCTCTCCTTTGCATTTCTGGTCTGTATCTTCTTCCGCTAGACATTGTACTTTGTTCTCATCATAGATAGTGTCATCAGGACAACTGAGTACCGTCACATTCATGTCGTAGTTTTTGTCACTAGTTGTGCACTGGTAGAACAGGTTGCAATACTTGGGATGTCTTCGGAAGCCAGTTGGACAAACGATGGCTACTTGGTCACCTTCTAGTTTGCCCACTGGACATTCTGTTTCTTTGGATGATTCTGTTGTGCTTTCGGTCGTTCCTTCCGTTGTCATTTCTGTAGTTCCCTCTGTTATTCCTTCGGTAGTTCCTTCTGTTGTTCCTTCTGTTGTTCCTTCAGTGGTTTCTTCAGTTGTTCCTTCTGTTGTTACTTCAGTTGTTGTTTCGGTTGTTGTTTCGGTGGTACTCTCGTTTGCTTCTGTAGTAGTTGTTTGTTGAGTTGTGGTGTTTTCTTGTGTTGTTGATTCTTCTCCTTCCGTAGTCTGTTGTTCCGTTGTTGTGGTTTCTTGTTGCGTAGTGGTTTCTTGTTGTGTAGTGGTTTCTTGTTGTGTTGTAGTTTCTTGTTTAGTCGTTGTCTCTGTCGTAGTTTCTTGTTGCGTTGTTGTTTCTTGTTGTGTTGTAGTCTCTTGTTTAGTTGTCTCTTGTTGTGTTGTTGTCTCTGTAGTTGTTTCTTGCTGCGTCGTAGTTTCTTGTTTAGTTGTATTTTCCTGTTGCGTTGTTGTTTCTTGCTGAGTAGTTGTTTCTTGCTGCGTAGTAGTTTCTTGTTTGATTGTTGTTTCCTGTTGCGTTGTTGTTTCTTGTTGAGTTGTAGACTCTTGCTTAGTTGTTTCTTGTTGCGTTGTAGTTTCCTGCTGTGTTGTTGCTTCTTGTTCAGTGGTTGTAGTTTGTTGTTGTGTCGTAGTTTCCTGCTGTGTAGTGGTTTCTTGTTCAGTTGTAGTTTCTTCTGACGCTTCAGTAGTTGTTGTTTGGCTTTTGCCTGAGCAATCCCTTGCGGGATACACAGATTCTTCATGGTTACAAGTTTCGACCGCAGGATCCCAGATTGTTCCCTCTCCGCAATCGAAGTGATACACCGAGTACCTCTTTCCTTCATTCTCATTTCCTTCATCCCAATCAACACACCTGTAGAATTTTTTGCAGTCTGATGGATGTGCGAAGTATCCGGCATGGGGGCAGTTTATGGTATCATTTTTGGGTTTATCTTTATCACAATCGGTGCTATTTTTGTTGCTTTCTGTGGTAGATGACTCAGTAGTAGATGTTGAAGATGATTGGGGAGAACCAGATTGTGCAGTTGTTGATTCCGTAGAAGATTGCTGAGTTGTTGTTGAACTTGATACATTTTGAGATTCTTCACCTTGTCCATCCGAATTGCATTTTCCTTTGACATCTCTTGGATGGTTGCAGTTTCCTATTTCATCATCCCAAACAGTTCCGTCAGCACAATCAAAGTCATATTTGGTATATCCCCCATTTCCATTGTCAACACACCTATAGAATTTTTTACAGTTATTTTTATTCCCGTGATATCCTTCCGAAGTACATTTTTCAGATGATTCAGGCTTTGTTGAATTCTCTTTTGGTTCGTCAGTTTCATTATCTTCGTCAACGCTTGATTCAGTGGTTGTAGTAGAAGTAGTAGAAGATGTCGATGTTGAAGATGTTGAACTTGAAGGTTGGGATGATGTTGAGCCATTAGATTCAGACGATGTGGAGCTAGATGAACTAGATTGGGATGATGAGGAGCCAGAAGATTGGGTTGTTGTTTCTTCGTTGCCTGATTCGGTGGATCCTGCTATATTCTTACCACAACTCTTAACCTGATAATCGTGGTTACATCCTTGAATTTCTTGATCCCACGCAGTTCCATCACCACAAGTAAAATCGTACTTGGTGTAGCCACCTTCTCCATTATCTACACACCTATAAAATCGTTTGCAATCGTTTTCATAACCATAAAATCCTTCAGAAGTACATTTTTCATCCGACGGTGCCGGTTTTAAAGTGGAGGTGGTCGTTTCTTCACCGCGGTCAGTGGCGTTAGTATTTTCTTCACTGGGTTTTTGTGTTGCTGATGATGATGATGGTTTTGACGTAGAAGTTGTTGTTTCTGCACTGCTCTCAGTAGTTTTAGAATTTTCTTCTGTCGGCTTTTGCGATGACGTTTCTGGAGACTCCGTGCTTTCAGGCGGTTTATCACCATCGACTTCATTTTCGTTATTGTTTGGTGGTTTTCCACTGCCGCCACATTTCTT
This sequence comes from Limnephilus rhombicus, assembly GCA_929108145.2. Taxonomy (NCBI): domain Eukaryota; kingdom Metazoa; phylum Arthropoda; class Insecta; order Trichoptera; family Limnephilidae; genus Limnephilus; species Limnephilus rhombicus. Next base: position 49,919,580 of record OV815280.1, on the reverse strand, counting down.
AACCTCTTTCTCATGATTGCATCCTTGAATTTCTTGATCCCACGCAGTTCCATCACCACATGTAAAATCGTACTTAGTGTAGCCACCTTCTCCATTATCTACGCACCTATAAAATCGCTTGCAATCGTTTTCATAACCATAAAATCCTTCAGAAGTACAGTTTTCATCCGACGGTGCCGGTTTCAAAGTGGAGGTGGTCGTTTCTTCACCGCGGTCAGTGGCGTTAGTATTTTCTTCACTGGGTTTTTGGGTTGAAGGTTCTGATGATGATGACGGTTTTGACGTAGAAGTTGATGTTTCTGCACCACTCTCAGTAGTTTTAGAGTTTTCTTCTGTCTGCTTTTGCGATGACGATTCCGGTGACTCTGTGCTTTCAGGTAGTTTATCACCATCGACTTCATTTTCGTTATTGTTAGGCGGCTTTCCACTGCTGCTACATTTCTTAACCTCATTTTCATGATTGCACCCTTGAATGCCTTGATCCCAAACTGTTCCATCTCCACAAGTGAAATCATATTTGGTGTAACCACCTTCTCCGTTATCTACGCACCGATAAAATTTCTTACAATCATTTTCGTATCCATAATAACCTTCTGATGTACATTTGCCGTCAGATGTTGATCCCAAGGATGTAGTCGCCGAAGATGAAGAAGTTGTTGTTTCTGATTGTTCAGTTGTGGAGGATTTATCTTCGTTGGGTTTTGGAGTTTGAGATGATTCCGTAGTACCTTGCTCGCCGTCAATTTCGTTTTCGTTATTTGATGGAGTGGTACTACCACCGCAATTTTTAACTTCGTTTTCATGATTACAGCCTTGAATTTTTTGATCCCAGGCAGTACCTTCCCCACAAGTGAAATCGTGCTTAGTATATCCCCCTTCTCCGTTGTCAACACATCTATAGAACTTTTTACAATCGTTTTCGTAGCCATAAAATCCTTCCGAAGTACAATTACCACTCGATGAACCTGCTTGAGTAGATGAGGTGGTGCTTGACTGATGAGAATTTTCTGTTGTTGAAGAATTCTCAGTGGTAGTTTGTTGTGCTTGCGAAGAATCTGTTGTCGATGTAGATTGATCATTGTCGGTTTTATTTTCTTCACTTTCTGTGCTTTCAGTAGTAGCCTGTCCTCCACTGCCACCACAATTTTTAACTTCCGAAGCATGATTGCAACCTTGTATGTCCTGATCCCAAACGGTACCATCGCCACAAGTGAAATCATACTTATTATATCCACCGTTACCATTATCGACGCACCTGTAGAACTTCTTGCAATCATTAGGTTCTCCGAAGTATCCTTCAGAAGTGCAATTACCATTATTTTGACCTGATGAATTAGACTGTTCCATGCTGGTTTGAGATGAGGAAGTAGTTTGCTGCGTAGTAGGTTCTTCTTTATTTGCGGATGTGGTGTTGCCCGTTTCTGTACTATTTGAATCATTCTCTTCTTTCTCTGATTCAGATTCATTATTAGACCCTGAAGATGAAGATTGAGATTCGTTCGAAGATGAGCTGCTTGATCCGCCACATCCTTTCACTGCGTTTTCATGATCACATCCTTGAATTTCTTGATTCCATACCGTTCCATCCCCACAGGTAAAATCATACTTAGTGTATCCGCCATTTCCATTATCAACGCATCTGTAGAATTTCTTGCAATCCTTGCTATCACCCTTAAACCCTTCTTCTTCACATGCGTCATTCGATTGAGATCCTTGACTATTTTGATTGTTATTTGAACTTGAACCTTGAATTTCATCATTTTTATCATTGTTGGTTGAGCTATCATTATTGTCACTGTTATTTGGGTTGGAATCTTCGTTGTTATTATCGTTATTAGAGTTAGAACTATCGTTATTGTTGGAATTAGAGTTAGAGGTAGAAGTTTCATTTTTATCATCATTATTTGAATTTAGGTTGTTATTAGGGTTTTGATTATTATCGTTACTACTAGAGCTTTGGCCATTACTGGAGTTATCGATTTGGTTGTTGGATGAACTTCCCTGGTTTTGGTTGTTTTGAGATTGGCTAGTTTTGCCACATCCTTTGACTGCATTTTCATGATCACATCCTTGAATCTCTTGATTCCACACCGTTCCGTCTCCACAAGTGAAGTCATACTTTGTATATCCACCATTTCCATTATCAATGCATCTATAGAACTTCTTGCAATTCTTACTATCACCCATAAAGCCTTCTTCCTTACATTCATCATTTGATTGAGATTCTTGATTATTTTGTTCTTCTTTATTGGAATTCTGTGACTCTTGACCGTGTTGATTATTATTTGAACTAGAACCCTGGTTATTGTCATTTTTATCATTACTGCTTGAGTTATCATTCTTATCATTACCATTTGAGTTAGAACTGTCATTTTTATCATTATTATTAGAGTTTGAGCTGGTTTCAGAATTATCGTTTTTATCAGCGCTGCTGCTTGAACTCTCATTATTATTTGAATTATTTTTGTTGTTATTTGAATTTTGATTATTGTTGGAGTTTTGATTATCGTTATTATTGGAACTCTGGTTAGTGCTTGAGTTTTCAGTATTTTGATTGTTTGACGAACTTTCTTGGTTTTGATTATTTGAAGAGGAACTACTTGACCCACCACATCCTTTAACTGCATTTTCATGATCACATCCTTGAATTTCTTGATTCCACACCGTTCCATCTCCACATGTAAAGTCATACTTAGTGAATCCACCATTTCCATTATCTACGCACCTGTAGAACTTTTTGCAATTCCTGCTATCGCCCATAAATCCTTCTTCTTTGCACTCATCGTTGGATTGAAATTCTTGACTATTTTGTTCCTCTTTGTTGGAATTCTGTGACTCTTGATTGTTTTGATTATTAGAACCTGAATTAGAACTTTGATTATTATCGTTTTTATCGTTGCTGTTAGAGTTAGAACTGTCATTTTTGTCATTACTGTTAGAGTTGGAACTTTCATTATTGTTATTGTGGGAATTTGAGTTAGAACTTTCATTCTTGTCGTTGTCGCTGGTAGAACTCTCATTATTGTCATTATTATTTGTATTTGAATTATTTTGGTTATTGTTTGAATTTTCAGCATTCTCGTTGTTATTCGAATTCTGATTATTATTAGAGTTCTGATTATCGTTGCCGGTATTTTGGTTGTTCGATGAACTTCCTTGGTTTTGATTGTTTTGTGATTGGCTGCTTTTGCCACACCCTTTGACTGCATTTTCGTGATCACATCCTTGAATTTCTTGATTCCATACCGTTCCATCCCCACATGTGAAGTCGTACTTAGTGTATCCACCATTTCCATTATCAACGCATCTGTAGAACTTCTGGCAATCTTTGCTATCACCCATAAAACCTTCTTCTTCACAAATATCACTAGACCCCTGATTATTTTGTTCCTCTTTATTAGAGTTCTGTGATTCATTACCATTTTGATTGTTATTTGAACCAGAATCTTGATTATTATTATTCTTATCGTTGCTGTTGGAACCATCATTTGTATTGCCGTTATTAGAGCTGGAACTATCCTTATCATTATCGTTGGTATTTGAGTTCATATCGGAACTACCATTATTGCTGGGACTTGAAGTAGAGGTAGAACTTTCATTCTTATCATTATTACTCGAACTCTCATTTTTGTCAATGTTGTTAGAATCATCGTTTCTGTCACTGTTGCTGGAACTTTGATTTAAGTCATTATTGTTAGATTGTTGATTGTTGGATTCGTGATTATTACTTGAGTTCTGACCGTTTTCATCATTGTTATTGGAATTTTGGCCACTTTCTTTATTACCGGAATTGGATGATCCACCTTTACCGTCACAGTTTTTCACATTCCATTCATGGTCACATCCTTCTATTTCTTGATTCCATACGGTGCCTTCACCACAATTGAATTCGTATTTGGTATACCCACCATTTCCATTATCCACACATCGATAGAACTTCTTGCAGTCTTTCGAATCGCCCATAAATCCGCTTTCAGTACATTGGTCATTTCCATTACCTGACTGTTGTGAGTTATTGTCTCCATTGTTTTGATTTTGGGACGATTGGGTTGTGGAACTTTGATTTTCATTGTTAGAATGTGAACTTTCAGAGTTATCATTATTTTCGGAATTATTATTGTTTGAGTTGCTACTTCCAGAATTTTGGTTGTTGGAACTTTGACTGCTAGAACTTTGGCTACTAGATTCTTGATTGGAATTGTGACTATTAGAGCTTTGGCTCGAACTTTCACTGCTCGAACTATGTGAATTAGAACTTTGAGTACTAGATCCTTGATTGTTTGAGCTTTGGCTGCTTGAAGTACTATGACTACTGCTACTGTTGGAAGAAGAAGAACTAGAGGAACTGCTCGAGCTGCTCGATGAACTGCTGGATGAGCTTGAGCTTGAACTATTTTTATTTGAATGATTATTATCTGAGTTTGGTGAGCCTGCCCTAGCGTTTATATTGAAGCACCTCAAATTATTTGCAGCCCAAGCGTGGTTACATCCTTGAATTTTTCGATCCCATACAGTGTTTGAACTACAGCTGAATTCGTATCGTGTGAAACCCCCTTTTCCATCGGCAACACACCTATAAAATTTTTGACAGTTACTGCTATGTTCCATGAAGCCATCGGCAACGCATTTGTCATCGCTCTCAGTTGGCGTGTGCTTTTGAGACTCGTAACGTTCATTTGTTGTTGCCGGTGTTTGTTTCTTCGGAGGATTTGTAATTGTGGGTACCTGTTTTTTAGGTGGACTTGTTGTGGTTTGTTTTACAGATGTTTTAGTTGTTGTTGCTGATTGTTTTGTGGTTCCCTTTGTGGTTTTTGGTTGGTTTGTTGTTGATTGTTTTGTGGCTCCTTTAGTTGGAGAAGTGATCTCTCTTGTCGTCTGTTGTGGCTTAGAAGTTGAACTCGTGGAACGGTATTGGCTGTTGTAATCCCCTCCGTCTAATTCGTTATTGTCTTCGGTTTCAAGTTGTTGAACTGATCCTCCGCAGTTTTTGCGGCTACTGCTGCTGGGGTGGTTGCAAATTTGTGTAGAGGGATCGTAAACAGTGCCCGGACCGCATTGAAACTGAAACAAATTGAAATTATTAATTTAATATTTTATACAAACTTTATTATATTACGTTAAAAACAGTTTGGTTGACACAAACACAATGCATTATTGTATAGTTTTTGATACTTTAGAAACACATAAGGATTACAATGCGTGTTATAAGATTTCATTATTAAAAGGAAATTGACTAGATCATGAGTTTAATTTGTGGCGGCCACTTTAGCCGAATTCATTGCGCCGCCACTGGCGCTGAAAGAACACACGAGAAATACAATGGAATACCTACAGCGTAATGCACCACGCGCTACCTACCTACGCCATAATAGACCGAGCGCCTAGGTAAATAATAATTCCGCCACTTACGCGAAAGGCCTCGAACTAGTGGCTACTCAATACAAAACCCGCAGAACGTTCGAGCAATTTCTCCGCTTTGCGTGAATTCACGCAACATTACCTGGCGCTCTAGCAAGCTACTCATCCGGTCGCGCATATAAAAGCAAGTGACCAAGCACTGCGCTCGTTCAGTCCGTCCATTAATGAATGTGTAGTGTAGTGTAGTGCCGTAACTCAGTCAGCATCATGTGATTTGCAAGTTTATCCAGTGTGACTCCAGGAACATTTCCAACACCTTCGAGGACTCCTTCTCCAACTACCATCCGCTGTCCGGCCCGTTCGCGCCTCGACATGAGATGTCACCCGACCTATCAACTACCAAGCCCGCTCGCGTTTGCTGTTTATATAGGTGCAACCCGTTCTCTGGCATTTGAACCCCATAGCGTTCCGCTGCCAGAGATCATCCTCATCGCCTCTCAAGGTTCATTCCTGCGTCACGTGTGTGCGCCGACTCAAAGGACACACAGCCGCCATATCCCGTCAGCACAACGACGATCGACCGCCTGGATCAAGGTCACTTCTACACCGCCATGGTGTAGAGCAACACGCCGGCTCCCTAAAGACCTGTGATCTTCACCGCCGAAGCTTCCTGACCATCATCACACATCAGCAACGCAGCAGAATCACTCACGGCACCACTGTAACTCCGCTCCGCTTCGACCCTCGCTACGTAGCTAAATAAAGACGGACTCACTACACCGACTGACGCCTTTTATTTCACGACCCGTTTCTGCCGATCCGGCCCGCTCCCTCAAATTTTTTGGTAATAAAGCATATATTTGTCCTTGTGGAAAGTAAAATAATGCAATTCATTTAATGTTAGAGCTTGACACGTTAATCTTTGAAGCCAGTGGCTTCAATAGTGTAGATTTTGGGAATGATAAACTCATTAATTTATTAGTTCTATCTTTGCTTCATCCAACGCAAACTGTTTGATCAAACTTTCAGGTTAACATCATCAAATAATTGGTGGTAATAAATCATTAATCGATTATCCGATTCAAATATTCAAGTATAAGAAAGAAGATGCAAGAAGAAATAAATGGAGACAAGAAAAACAGGAGGAGCCACGAAGCAAGAATAGCCAAGGGAAAGTAAGAAGAACCAAGAAAAATCAAGAAGATACGACAAGAAACAAAGTCTAATTGAAGCAAGAAAATGAGTGCAGAGACTAGGAGAGCTAAAGAGAGTTAAGAAGAGACTAGAAAAGATAAGAATAGACTAGAAGAGTCGATAAGTAAATTAAAGAAGAGCCAAGAGGAGACAAGACGAACCGAGAAAGGGCAAGAAGATGTAAGAAAAGGCAAGAAGAGGCAATAGGAGGTAAGAAGATTCAAAAAGTAGCAAGAATAGCTAAAAAGAGATGATAAGATCCCAGAAAACACAATAAGAAGCAAAAAGACACAAGAAGAGCAGTGAAGAGATGAGAAGGTCCAATAAGAGGCAATAAGAGATCGGAAGAGCCAGAAGACACAAGAAGAAGATTAAAGAAAAGACGAGAATTTTCAAGAAGAGGCAAGGCGAGCCAATGAGAGATGAGAAGATCCAAGAAGCAAGAAGACCCAGAAAGAGACAATAAGAACCCAGAACAGACAAGAAGAAGCAAGAAGAGACAAGAAAGACGCGAAGAGCCAAGAAGAGACGAGAATGAGCAAAAAGAGTCAAGAAAAGCCGAGAAGAGACGGTAAGATTCAAGAAGCGGTAGCAAGAAGAGACAACACGAGGGAAAGAGAGGCAAGAAGATCCAAGTGCCAAAAAGAGACGATAATATCCCAGAAGCGACAAGAGGAACCGAGAATAGACCAGAAGATTCAAGAAGAGACAAGATTCAAGAAGAGACAAGAAATGCCAAGAAGAGACGAAAATACCCAACAGGAAATAAGAAGAATCAAGAAGAGGCAAGAAGGTTCAAGAAGAGGAAAGAACAAGAAAGAAAAGCCAGAAAAAGACAAGAAGAAAGAAAGAATTAAAAAAAATGTATAACTTAACGCTCAATTCATTCCTTTATTCATGCCCATTCTAAATTCGAATATTGGCTTACCGGTCTCACCGGGACAGGAGTGCTCCTGGTTGAGGGGTACAATCGTATCGTACCGTATCGATAACAGAAACAAGCGAGATGGGTCATGATCCATTATTATTATAAAACCGACCACAAAAGTGTTGCCCAACAAATACAATTTCTGTTCGCACCTCAGGATACCGGCGGCAGCGTCTTTGCATTTGTTTGTACCTACACATCAAATGTACAGTTTCCATTGGCCCCACCGTTTTAATATCCGCACTTCCACGATATACCACCCTTTTGTTTTTATGTATTATATACGTTATGTCGCAGGCCAATCGTAAAATCAGAAACATTATGATGCGCCTCAGGCACTTCGCAATCTGCTGCCAGGCACTTCCACGATGTGGCTAGGCATCTGATTTTACGATCGGCCTACGACATATACATGAAATAGACGGATTTCGGTCGCAATTTTTTTTTTTGTTTTCAATTTATCCTTACCGTATAGCTGGTATATCCCCTGCCATTAGGTACACATCTGTAGAAGGTTATGCAGTCGTTTTCATCAGCATGGAAGCCCTCTGCGGTGCAGGAGAAAGGCTGTCCAGCGGAGTGCCTCGGGGCGGCGGCCCACGCCCCCAGCGCGCGCCCCTTGCCGAGCCTCTGGCCAAACTCAGGGAAAAGGTCTGCGGATGTTTCTGTAATTATAATTAGAATTCACATTAATGTGATAAAGATTGCCATCTATTGATTTTATGCAGAAGTTTTATCGCTGATACGAACCTTTCCGGAAGTTATGAAAAGAGTTGTTGCTGCTTTTTGAAATGCACACAAAATGACTATTCGTCGCCCGAGTTCTTAATTGTCCAAACTACCATTTGCGTATTTTACAGGAGGAGGTTTTCTTTGATTATTTCAATGAAACATTATGATAGGTGTGTAAAACGAAGCTATTTACGTAAAGGTAAAGGCCTCATAAGATGAAATAATTCTTAATAAGGTGACTTATTTTTGTTTTTGAAACTTTATTTTTAATTTTAAAATGGAGATTGAGCAAGAATGCAAAATCAAAATTATTCTTAAGGAGATTAACCACACTTAAATGGAGATAGAGCAAATTCTGCATAAATATTTTCCGTGCTTAATTGTGCAAACTACCATCTCAAGTTATATACAGGATGAGTTTATTTTCAATATATCTCTTTGTAATATCGACAATTGTGGTGGGATATATATATAAAAACTTATTAATTATGTAGCTTGTCTGTCCGTCATTATTTTCTCTTCCATTTAACCGGTTGTGATGAAACTTTGGGTAGTTATTGTGCGCTTGCACGCTAAAACTTCTATGTGTAATGGTGAGCTCTGACTTTATGAAATTTGCACACATATTCCCTTATTATTTTCTGTACCATTCATCCGATTCCGATGATACTTTCGTGAGATGTTTTACGCATGCCCGCGAAGGTTTCAATATATAATGATGAGTTCTGGTGTTATCAAATTTGCAATTAAGTGAGTTCTGGTGTTATTAAATTTTCCTTCATTATTTCCTAAACTATTCATCCGATTGCGATGAAACTTTGTTGAGGTATTGTGCGCACGCCTGCGAAAATTTCTATATATAATGATGAGCTCTGGCGTTATGTAATTTTCATAAAAATCACCTTATTATTTTCTGCGCTTCCCGTGAAACTTTGGTGAGTTTTTTTACGAACGGCAGCGAAGGTCTCTGTTAAGATTTCAGGTACTGAAATATAATTTTTTTGTGATTGTCACCCTAATGGTTGTGGCAACATTTTTTTGTGTTGGCGATTGCCAGGGCGATTTCGTATTGCCACGGATTTTTTAATTTCTTCTTCTCTTGTTACCATCCGTCTTGGGCGGGTTGTTTTTGGCAAAACGTCTGCTGCCAGGTTTTCACTTCATCTGGGTTATAAAAACCGCGGAGAGAGATAGCATTATTGGGCTCACCGTACATGAGCTACCCTACGGGTCTTTTTATTGTTTGAATAAAGACCAATATTCAAGAGCTGGAGTTATTATTGAAGAGTTACTCCAGCCACACTTCCTTTCGGAATCAGGTGTTACCACGCCGGATTGCTCTGTCAGGAGAGCGGAAGTTGAGATCCTGAACATATGTAATGGTCAGATCTGGGGTTATGAAATTTGCTTAAAATTATCTTATTATTTCCTACACAATTTAACCGATTGTGGTGAAACTTTGGTCAGTTGTTGTGCTGAAACCGCGAAGGTTTCTATGTATAATGGTGAGCTCTGACTTAATAATATTTATTTAAAAAAAATACATTAGGCGGCTCGCGAGTTGTTTGAAAAATGTGTGTATTTTACAAAGTTAAGCGGTAGGGGGGAAGGGGGGTGGGGAATCTGGGAGGGAGGAAGGAAGGAACGAAGCCGAGGGAGTCGTGGGAGTGAAACAAGAGAGGGGCGACGGGGAAAGTGGAAGCGGGAAGGGGGAGGGGTTGGAAGGTGAAAGGGGAACGCGGAAGGGACCGTGGAAGGGGGACGGGGCAGGAACGGGAACGCATGGGAATGGACGTGCAGCGATAATTATTTTAAAAAATACCATAGCTATAATTGAAACACATTAAAATTTGTTAAAAATTTATAGAAATGCGTTTTCGTGAGAAAAATACAAACAATCTGAGAATAAGGCAGAGGGAACGCCTGAGGGGAACAGGGCGGGAACGGGAACGCTTTGAAAAGGTCATGCAAAGATAATTAAAAAAATAATAAAACTATAATTGAAACACATTAAAATATTTTTAGAATTTTTTTTTGTGAGGAAAATAAAAACCATATGAGAATAATGAATTAAAACATTTTTATACCGATTTCAATAATCTTAATCTTGAATACATATGAAAATGGCGTTACCGCGTAAATGAATTAATTTAAACATAATTAATATGTTGAATGCCTATTTTTTGCATGTTTTTTGTCTTCCCCGACATAAATACTCACTTTGCATGATAATAAAGATAAATCTAACTGTTTGAATAAGAAATATTGCGTATTACCAGACGGCCGGCGTAGTGCAGCGGTAAGGCACCTGACTAGCATTCCGAAGGTCGCGGGATCGAATCCCGGCGTGGCAAATAAATTTTATTTGATTAATTTGTGTAATTCACAATTTATTCATTTAAAATAATATATACTATATTTGCGGCACGTTCCAGAGTGGAAGATACTCTCAGTATCGCCCTGGTGTAAGACCACCATTCAGAATTGAAACGTTGCTTGAAATGGCTTCTGCCGTGTTTGGTGACCAGATCTGAATAGCCAGGTACTTCCCCACCTTCCTAATCCCTATCTCCTTCCCCTCCCCACTACCTACAGCTTCACAACATACCCCATTTGTGGATGCTATAGTCCCACTGGCTCCAGAAGGTATTCATGTAAAAAAAAGCGGCGTAATTCATAAATAATAAAATATTTTTCACAGAGTCAATAGTTATTGAGTTATAATTAAAATCCTGGAAAAACTCTTTTTTTTTCATGTTCTTTAGCTAAAACTCAAATCCCAACCATATTTTTGTTGGCGAAACTCGGATCACCCCACAACACATAAATGAGGAAAAAATCAGAACTGCACCAGAATTTATATCAACAAACTGCCTAATGACGGGACTTATTCTTAAATGTCAAACAAAGGCTTCATACAAATACGGATTAACTGACAATTTCGAATCGAACTTCTAACTTTAATATGAAATGATAATCAACAAAACTGATTTCGACAATAAAAACTCTCGGAAAGGAGAACTGGGTTAAAACCGAAAAATGAACACGCTGTATTACAAAGTTCCTTGCCATTTATAAAACAAAACTGAAACGTCATTGATAAATATACTTAAAACTAATACTAACCGCTCTATTTCAGCACTGCTGCGTATGTATGATCTTTGTCAATAGTTTTAGACATTTTGTTGTAATTTCGTTATTCAAAAACTCGCTTGTAATACAATTAAATGCCTTTTGCTTCCTCGTAACACACCACAATAACAAAAACAATGTGAAGTAAACAAACAACATGGTGGCGCGGTATCGTGGATCGGCGTGCTGTGATTGGTCGATTGGTGGAGTTTGACTAATCTAGCCCGCAAATTTTAATTCGCGGCAACTGAGATTGAACTAAGAAGGAGTTTAACTAATTAAGAACTCACTTTTAGAATATTGTTGTGGACATTGACATTTTAAAAAGCTTGTAATTAATTGTATATGGCTCGTAAAACTATTTTTTATTTATCTAACGATGCGAAGTTTTATCCTTAACATGATTGCATTTAAAACTCATTTTCGATAAAATGGTAGTTTGCACAATTAAGAACTCGGGCGACGTATTATTACCATTATGGGCCAGTTTTTGGGCCAGTTCCACCGGGAGCAGTTGGGACTTGGGACTGTTGTGCCGTATCATATTGCTATAAAAAGGGGCTTTCAGCAGCAGGATCAATTAATTAAATAATTGACTGTGCTTATCGAAGTCCTAATTAAACTCGACCATTTGGCATTTCATCTATCCAGAATTTGGTTGTTACGTTCCGGTTCCGGTTTAAGATGGTGACAAAGTGAATTTGCAAAATTTGAAGAAAAAATATTTATGGTTTATAATCGAGTGGATAGGTTTTTAACAACCTGCTTACAAATCTTACGATTTCAGTATATATTTTGGTTTTCTTCTATTAGAGACGCACTTTTTTGGACGCAGGGCTTACTGTTCACAGAACTGGTATATAACGTATTTATTACAACACCGAATGCCTTAAATAATGATATTATATTTTTAACAAAAAAAATTCTTACTAATTACATTAGATAATTCGCGTAATAATATCTTAATTCCACTCATTGCTGTTGTGTGACTGGTGAAGTCACGGGGGCGTTGACCCCGCCTGCAGCCAAAGTGACTGACCATAAACTTGACCAGCGCAACTTGTTTACTATTAGTGCCGTCAGTGTCAGTGTCGCCACGCCAAGCCAAGCCGGTGAGCCCGCCAGCCCCCACTCTCCATAGCACATTGCACGCTTTTAAAACGCTACCTTGAAGCTGCAGGATCGTTTAACAGGGTTGCTTAAATAAATAATTTCATATAAAAATGATAATATGAATATAAAATAAAACTTTTTTGTGCAGGTTTGCCAGAACTTCTAGACTTCGTTTACAATCGGGGAAACTGGTGAATCTACATCATATAGAGAACCCCAATAAGTGAGCATTCTTGTTTTTGAAGTGAAACCTTTAGCACCGTTGTTATTTGAAATTCGGATGATACGGAAATGACGCATTACAGTGCTGAGACTATTAGGAATTTCCTAGAGAGACCACATTACAAATGAGGAGGTTTTCCAAAGAATCGAAGGAGGAAGGCACCTGCTCAGGACCTTGCCCGAAAGGCGTGCATGATGGATCGGCTATGTAATACGGCAAGAAGGCCTCTTGCATGCCATAATGGAGGGCATGACCGAGGGGACAAACTCTAGGGGACGCCCACGCCGAGAGTTCCTGGTAGACGTGCGCTGCTCATCATATGCAGACTTCAAAAGAGCCGCACAAGACAGGGAAGAATGGAAGAGAAGAATAGAGGAAATTGCTGCAAACCAATCCCAGGATTGAAACCAGAGAGAGTGCTTACAAAGCGTCAAACTGCGCTCATTGGCCGCTTTAAGCAATGATGTCACTTTTCAAGGCTCCTATTGGTGGAGGTTGTTTTGGTAAAGTTTCGCTTCTACCGCGTGTGAATTGCACACTCTGTTTTTTTTTTTAAATAAAGGCTAAAACAACTTTAGTCTAAGTTTAAACGCATTTTAAATGAAATTACAAAGCTGATATTAACCCGTTATTTTCCTGTTACTTTTCTTGATTATATTAAATCTGAATTATTAATTTAATTTAAATGAAAGTAATTTTTTAAATTTAACAGCATTGTTTTCAGCCTTTAAAGATGCCTTTTTACGAATTTGATCAACTTTTGATCAAATAAACTAAAAATATATTTGCATTTATTGATATTTTACTAGGCCATCATTGTCTTTTATAGAAAATATTGAAACCTAGCAACAATTGTATAGAAAATATTGAAATTGATCACAATTACAATTTTTGGAAAAACCTGCGAAATAATAAAAGTTTTAACAAAGTCATATTACTTTTAATCTTTAGCGCCGAACGTTAAAGTATACCGGCAAAAAGAAGAAGATGGAGAGATATGTAAACACGAATGTTAGAGAGGGTGCGCTAATATAACACAACTCATTTAAAATAGAGCAAAAATCTCGTGGGAAACATGTAAAATAGCATTTAAAGAAACACTTTGTATTTTTCCATATAACTTCTAAAATAAGAGAAAAAAGTTTTTATAATAATTTTCGGAGCATACTTTGTGATTTTTTTCTATTGAGGGAATTTCATATAATTTGCATTTCGGCGTGGGGAACGTCTAGATAATATCTTAAAAAATAACATATGTTTTATAAAGAGCTTAAAAACTTCGAATGTGGGAGATGTGTAAGAAATCGATAGAAATTCGGAATGCGGCGGCCTAATGACTTATTTAAATCACTTGTATGTCACAGTTTGTGTGTTGTGGATTTTCAATTTTTGGAAAAAACACCCACGTTTATAAATCCCTTAAAATATTATAGTAAGTCAATCTGGGAAAATAAGACTTTGTGATTAATTACCTACCTATATATATATATATATATATATATATACATCCCGCTATCATTTCTGCGTCCTTTCATCAGATCGACATTACTGCGTCTACCTGAAGGACTTGATTTTACATAGTTCTAACTAAAGTATATACTATCTTTTCAGTGTTTGATTGTAGTTAGGTATTTAAATTTTTGAAAAACATTAATTTAAAAATATATAAAACTATAAAAACGCCCTTTAGCGTTCCACCAATCTGAACTCCTTTCATATTCAATGCAGAGAGGCATCCTGCGTATATTTACTTTAATTTGGTCCACAATGAAGCGTCCAATTATATATTTTTTTATTTTTATTTATTAAAATACAATACAGAATATAGTATATTATATAAAGCATTGTACTCCCAAGAGTTAATAAACTCATTGCGGGAATGATACGCATTACATGAAACATATAGCTGTATGTATTAAGTGGACATATCATAGGACATACACAACATTATTATTTCAGATAGTCATTCATAAAATGAAGTTTGAGCATGTTAGTTTGGGTCTTTTTACATTGACTTGCACATTTGATCTCGTTGGGTAGTTGATTATATTTTGTGTAAGCTATGTATTCTAGGGATCTTAGTCCATATTTTGTTGATTTGATTTTTGGTATATGAAGTTTGTTGTGATTTCTTGTGTTGTGTTGGTGTACGTCGCAATTGTAATTGAGTTTAGTGTTGGAATGTGCCGAGTGTTGAATTACTTGTAATATAGTTTTTGTTATTTCAAAAGTGGGAATGGTGTTAAAAGGAAGTATTTGGGTGTTTCTGTAAATGTCTTTGACGTGTGTATCCCAAGGTAGACTGAATATATTTCGCAGGGCTCTATTTTGGACGACTTGGACTTCTGAAATCATTTTTTTTTGTAGCAAATCCCCAGATTCCGGCAAGATATATTAGATGTGAGTGAATCATAGCATGGTAAATCGATCTTAATAGAGAAGGAGGAAGTAACCCGCGAAATCTATATAAAACACCAGTTATAGGAGTAATTTTGGATAGAACATGTTTAAATTGGTGATTCCATGTGAGTTGTGAATCAATGAAAAGGCCAAGATATTAAAAAATAAGCCAAATAACATATTCATTTTCATGTTGACGACAAACCGACGTCTTGCGACGTTGCCGCTTATTTGTTCAAGTTTTTGGTTGAACGACTGTATAGGTATTTATAGAATATGAAGGCGACAATATGTCTGGCCCATACGTCGCGGACTCTAATCAACCCGGCGCGGCGGCAATGCCCACGTAAAATTTATTAAATTGGTATGAGATTTTTTGAGACTTATCATTCAGAATTAAAACGTTGCTTGAAGTGTGATTTGTTATTTTTAGTGACTAGATCTATATTGCTGGGATCTTCCTTTGCATCCTCTTTTCTCCATTTTGATTTCGCATCAGACAGTGATTACCATATTTTGGCTATATCAGTGGACTCCTGTATGGTTTCCTCATCAAAAACAGTTTTTTCATGTTAATTTTAAAGAATGAACTCTCGATATAAGTGCTTAATTATTACTACAACACGATTATCAGTAGAAATATTATGTGACCTATTAATTATAAAGAAGCCGCAGACTTCGCAAAGAGTCAAATTGGGAGGCGGTATGGGTACCGCTGCCCCGGGAACCATTTATTGGATAACCAACACCTCTGCCATAGGTCACCCCAAGTGGTTCGCTACGTTTGGTGAATTAGCGAGGGTGCCCTATAATGTGTAATGCTCATGTGGTGAGGTTTGTCTGGGTCTTGGCAACGGATGCGTCTGCCCACCAGCTACATAGAAGGCCGGTTCGGGAGAGAATGGTTGAGGGAGTCCCTTTGATTTTCCAGCCGTATTCTCTCGAAACATCGCTTTGCACCGCAGTGGGAGGGATGGATTCATACCCGTCACTCCTATTATGTCCGTCACTCCTGGACATACTGATCCCCAGATTCCTACCCACCGCTAGTATCCTTTTCCTTCCCAGAACTTCCTCTCCTTCTTCACCTAAAAAGTCCCTCCCAACAGCATCCCCAAAAATGACATAGGCCCTGAGAGGAATTATGTTAATAATTAATGAAAAATTAAATTAGAATTATAATTAGTTAAATATATATAGCGTCCCACCGAAACAGACCTTTCCACCGAAACCGAATCTTCGGTGTCTGTCTCAGTTTCGGCCGAAACCGAAACTTTTTTAGAATTGTTAAAAATCGATTGAATACTGTTATTTGGCTTATTTTTTTATAAATTTGGTTTGTTTTATAGAAGTAATTCTTTTTTCACATACTTAAATTATTGTTTTTATTTATTTATTTAATTTAACACGTGTTAACTGTCGGAATAAGTGTACAAAATAAGCCAAATAACAGTAAACAACCGATTTTTAACATGTCTAAAAAAGTTTCGGTTTCTAAAACCGAAACTGATGCCAAAACTAGATTTTTTTGCCAAAACTTGCCGAAACCGAAACCGAACCTTCGGTCGGTCACTAATTATTTATATTTTTTTTATTATTTTGAATAATATTATAGACCGGTCAGTGGTTGAGTGGGCATCGCGTTTGGGTCCCACCCAGGCGTTTCGTGTTTGATTCCTCGGTTGACTAAGTCCTCCGTCGTGACTCAAGCAACATTTTCGGCTTACTGTGGTGGTAGTGGGAGATTTTCAAATATTGTCGGGTTATTCGTTAACCCGGAAATGTTTATCTTTCTTTACAAAAAAAATTAATGCTTATCATGATTGACGATGCATTTTCGTTCACGGGAGAAACAATTTTAGGGGTTTTAGTGGCTTAGGTTTTTAACAACTAAATTATATGATAAATCCTTTAAAGGAAAGGGGAAAATAGAAAAGCGAAAGCATAAAACTGTCTAAACAAATAATATAATATGACTTCGGATAATAAGTAAATATTATGTAATAATAAATGACAGTGTCCTTTGCAGAGAGGACCGCCAAAGAACTCGATCTTGGCACACACTCCTTGCCTCAATCACGTTAACTTTTAAAGCTCTCTAAAAAATATATATTATTCTTGAATATAATATCTAGACATTCCCCGTGCTGAAAAAAAAAAAAAAAAATTCCCTCCATGGAAAAAAATCAGAAAATATGCTCCAAAAATTATTATAAACACATTGTTTTCAGTTATTTTACAAATTATATGTATGAAAAAATTCACAGTGTTTTTTTTAAATGCTGTTTAAGACAACCCCCATGACATTTTTGCTCTATTTTAAACGAGTCGTGTTTTATTAAACATTTTCACAATTTTTGCATCGACTTCGTCGCTTTAAATAAAAGCGCGCTCCTCTAGCACTCGTAATTTCATATCTCTCCATCTTCTTCTTTTTGAGCCCGGTTGCGGCTCCTTACGTGCTAACTTTTGAGTGTCTGATTGTAGCCAGTCTATTTATGCCAGTTCTGAAGAATGAATTTTAAACATAAGAGGATTGAAAAAAAAATTGTCCAATGATATCAGATAATAATTAAAAGGGTTGATATTACTTCAACATTTTATCGGATGTACCATCAAGAGTTGTACGGTGTACACTTAGTGTACTGGTTCATGAACTTGACCTAATAATGAAAATTTTGTTTGTATTATATATATTATAAACAAATACATCACATCCAAACACTTGAAATGTGGTTCCTAGAACTCTATAATGGATTAGGAGGCCCGTTACGTAACAAGGGATTCATTCATTAATTTTGTCTTCTGGAATATTGCCGATTACTCTAATGAACGGTTCATGCCATTAAAAAGATAACGTTTTTAATCTACATTTTTGACAGCAGTGCAATATCTCTCAACGACAGCGGATACCTACTTATCGAGGACATCAATCGCACCTACTGTGAAATTCATCGTGTTCTACATTGCCGGTATCCGTGGTCGAGGTGTAAGGCTCTCGAATTGCAATCAGGAGGAATTGCCATAAACAAAAGAAAAGAAAAGTAACAGTTTTCAAATTACTTGCAGCTTTGGCAGATTGGGTAATTATTACTACAACACCATTATCGGTAGAAATATTACGTCTTTTGCGAATCTTATAACAAAATTATAATTAATTCAATTTGGGAGGCGGGTGTGGGAACAGCCGCCGCAGGAACCTTTTATAGGATAACAAACACCTCTGCCACAGGTCATCCCAAGTGGTTAACTACGTTTGGTGACTAAGCAGGGGTGCCCGGGTTAATGGGGTGAGGTTTGTCCGGATCTTGTTAGCGGATGCGTCTGCCCACCAGCTGCATGGCAGGCCAAGTCGGGAGAGATCGGTTGAGAGAGCGTCTTTGACTGTCACTCCTAGACACATTGACCCCTAGATTCCTACCCAACCCCAATACCATTTTCCTTCCCAGAACTTCCTCTTCTTCTTTTTCTAAGAAGGCCTCTGTGTTTCCTCCTTCCTACAACATGGGTCTCTTCAAGACCAATGTTCATTCCTTCCTCTCCTCAAAAAGACCCTCCACACAGCATTCCAGATGACATAGACCCTGAGGGAAATTATTTTCCTCAGGGCCTCCTGTATGGAGTTAATGTAAAAAAAGACCCTCCACACAGCATCCCCAAAGATGACATAGGTCCTGAGGGGAATTATTTTCCTCCCAGGGCCTCCTGTGTTGTGCTAATGTAAAATTATATGTTAAATCTCTCAAAAGGAAAATCGAAAGCATAAAACTGTGTAAACAAATAAAATAACATGCCTTTAATAATAAATAAATATTATCTCACAAAAACTAACCAACCCGCTGTTTCCTCGCAGGGGTTCGCAGAGACGACCGCCAAACAACTCGGTCTGTGCATATGTCATAGTCAAAGGTCTGTATGCAGTCTCTTCGCGGAATGACTGGTATATCGGGCTAACCCCGAAATAAATTCCAATGTCGGCCTTTGATTAAAGTATTTTTAGCCAAACCTAGAAGTTCCTAACTTTTTCACTTTTTCGTCAAACATCGAAATTTCATTAAATTGAGTTTTGACGTTTGCCTGACCAAATTAGTTTCTCCTAGGTTTGACGAAAATTCCTTAGTCAGTGGCCGAAAAACTTCATTTGTTTGGGCTTTGACTAAGACTTCAAGTCAGACCTGAGGATTGACTAGTCAAATCTAGGAGCGCCGGAGCTTCGAGAATTGACTATATCATACACACTCCTTGCCTCATTCACATCCATACATCGCTCTTTCATTCTGTCTTTCGACATTACTCGAGAATTCGGTTTACTCAATCATGCCATGTCTTTCTCGGGCATCCCCGAATTTTTCTACCATTCAAGTTCACGTCATATTTATTTATTTATTTATTTATTTAACGCCCATAGGGCTTTTACATAGAATGTAGTACATTTTTTTAATTACAGTGAAAAGAATGGGTTTACAAAATACAATACACAATACAAGTAACATAATATTTGTTAAAAACAAAATATAGGTTACATAAAATATAAGCGTTAACAAAATACAGGTAACATAAAATATAAGAAACAAAATATAGTCCATAAAATATAGTAGTTGACATAAAGTAGGTAATTTTTAAAATTGTTGTTCTCATTAGTTTACGGGATAGGTAGAAATAAATAGTTGGCACATATGGCGTTTGAAGTTTGCTAAGTTCAAATTATTGTCAAATACATCCAGATTGTTTAAATATTTGTTACCAAGACTATGCAAACGTTGTATTGGAGAATGTAAATCATAGTTCGAATGAGATGTACGTATATAAAATGTCAATGTTTGTCTAGTTGTTCGTGTAGGTACATGTAGATTTATTAATTGCAGAAGTTCACAACTGTCGAATTTAGAGTTTAATAATTTTAATAAAAAAGTTAGGTCGTTTATTTTTCGTCGGTTTTCTAATGTTGGAATATTTAAATTATTCATTAACGACGGATAATTTATGTGCTCTAAAGGGATGTTCAGTTTAAAATTTACAAAACGTAGAAATTTTCTTTGAATTCTTTCAATAGTATGAATATGAATTTTATAGAAGGGCGACCAGACTATGGAGTTATATTCTATTAGGCTTCTAACAAGGGATGTATACAGTAGTTTAATGATTTGTAACGATTCAAAGTTTTTAATTGTTCTTAACACAAATCCTAAAGTTTTCATACCCTTATTTGCAGTTTGTTGAATGTGAACCGTGAAGTCTAGTTTCTCATCCATTATTATGCCAAGATCCCGCATTTCCGATACTCTTTCTAAATTTATTTTATTTATTGAATAGTCGAATAACAGTGATGTTTTTTTTCTGGAAAAGGTCAAACTTTTGCATTTTTCTACATTCAAATATAGATTGTTTTGTGAGCACCAAATTTTTAGCATGTCTATATTTGATTGAAGAATTTCACAGTGATTAAGGATAGTTATCTCTTTATATAATTTAATGTCATCAGCGAAAAGCAACACTTTGACGTCTTTAAAGCAGTTGACTATGTCATTTATAAAAATAAGAAATAAAATTGGGCCAAGATGACTACCTTGCGGTACTCCACTAGTGGCAGAAAATGGTTTGGATATAAAAGATTTTATTTTTACAAATAAAGTTCTACCTGATACGTAACTACTTAGCCAGTTCAACATATTTGCTCTGATTCCCAGAGCATGAAGTTTTCGGATCAGTATTTTGTGGGACACTTTATCAAAAGCCTTCGAGAAATCAGTATATATACAGTCAACTTGTTTGTTTTTAGAAAATGACTCCAATATATAGTTTTGAAAGAGTAATAAGTTTGTTGAAGTTGATCTTCCTCTAATGAAGCCATGTTGTTTGTCATTTATTATCTCTGTTAACGTGGGATATATTTCATCAAGAACTAGAGATTCAAAGATTTTGGGTAATACAGATTGTATGCATATAGGTCGATAGTTTGAAATGTCAGTCTCATCGCCTTTTTTAAGTATTGGGATAATATAGCTGGATTTCCAGTAGACAGGAAAATGTCCAGAAGATAGTAGCTGGTTAAATAGAATGGTTAGTGGTTTAGACAATACAGAGGAGCAATGTTTTAGGAAAATTGGCGGGATGGAGTCTGGGCCTGCAGATTTGTTAATGTCTAAGGAACATAGTTTCTTTTTGCAAGATTCTTCTGTTATGTAGCAGTCTGTTAAATGTATGGTTTTTTTAAATGAGTATGAAGGAATTTTTTCTTCTAGTGTTTCCTCATCGTAAACATTTTTAAAGAAATCTGAGAAAAGATTTACGATATCTTGTGTGCTGTTAGCACATTTGTCATCCATATGCATTTGTGGTGGATAGTCTGTGTTGTCATTGTTTAGTGTTTTGATAAATTTCCAGAGATTATTTGAGTGCAAAGCTGTGTTTTCGATAGAGTTTATATATGCTTTATAACAGATTTTAGAAAGATCTTTGCATTGTTTTCTAGTTTCACTGAAAATTGCATAATCGATCATCGATCGAGTTTCTTTGAATTTTTTATGAAGTTTCTTTTTTTGTTGAAGTGAGGCTTTTAGTTCTGGTGAGAAATAAGTCGGATATGTATGTTTTTTAGGAGTATATAGTGGTACATATGATTTTATGGTGCTAGACAATATTGAATATAAATTATCTAAGGATTTGTCAGTATTCACGTCCGATAAAAAGACCAGTCGACACGGGAAAGATGATAATTTATAGATTCAAAATCTGCACGTTTGTAGTTGAGAGTCTCTTCAACGTGTTTCGGTTTGACGCTACACACATTTAGCTTAATATAAAGAGGGGGGTGGTAGTTATCAACAGGTAAGAGAGGATCATTACATTTGTCAATGACCAATTTAGGATAATTTGATATTACTAGATCTAGTAAGCGATTATTTGCATTGTATATAAAATTATGTTGGAAAAGATTTAAAAAATTTGTCATATCCAAAATCTCACGTGCACGATCATTCTCGCCCTCATTTACAATTAAACCACTATCACTTGATTTCCACTTCAGGTTAGGGAGGTTGTAATCCCCAAGAATAATAATTTTAGAGTTAGGGTATTTGTATAGTAGATCTTCAACGTCTTCGCTGTGACTTCGGTAGATTAGAGCATCAGACAGTGGTGGTGTGTACACAGTTGCAATTATTATCTTTTCTACGGTGGTATCAATTTGTATAAATAGTTGTTCGAGTGTATTATTTTTTGTTTTGAGTTTTCTTGATAACAATTTATTTTTAATTGCAATTAGCACTCCGCCGCCCCTTGTTTTGGAACTGGATTTAGAGTTTCTATCGCAGCGAAAGATTTTGTAGTTGTTAAGTCCTAGTTCTGTTGATTTTATTTCCGAGTCGAGCCAAGTTTCTGTCAGCACATATACGTCATAGTGGTGTGTAGATATGGTAGAACGTAGTTCGTTTAATTTAGTTCGTAGTCCACGGACGTTTTGATAGTAAATTTTCATAGTACTCAGTTTTTTGGATGAATGTTGACGATTTTGGGAGACGAATTTACGTATTTAATTGTTATATCTGTCTCACCGTTAGCTTTTCGTTTTTCTAGTTCTACTCGTAGGTCCGTTAGATGCTTTTGCTGAGCTGGGGTCGAATCAGAGTAAATGCGTAGGTTGTCCTTTAAGAGATGTTTTTTTCCTTGTAGTGTTCTTGCTGTCTGGGAATTATCAAAATGGATTTTTATAGGTCTTGGTTTATTGCTGTTATATTTACCAAATCGATACATTTTTACAATGTTGTTTATTGCAGGTGTGTCAATTTTGGAAATTATTTCTGTTACTACAGTTTGATCTTCCATAATTTTGTCTGTAACTGCTACCTTCGTGCTTTCGGGCACGTTGCACAAAATTATGTTTTTTGACCTCTCATTAATTTCGTTAATTTCATTGATAGCTTCACAAATATTGAAATTGTTTTGGGGTGGGATGTTTTTTTGAATTTCTTTATAGGCCCTCAGTTCACCTTCCAAGGTGCCAGTTTTGGTAGCTACCGCTGCCGACATGCTGCCAATTGACGCTAATATTTCACATGCTATCGGAGTAATTTTTGCTATTTGGTCCTTATTAAATTTGTTACCAGGGTCAAGAAGCACTTTGTTGATAGCATTGACTGCCTTTTCTGCGTTTGATATAAATGACTGGATATCCATTGTGGTATTAAAAATATGTTTTTCAGTTTATATAATTTTTTGTTGAATAAATTATTAAGCTATATTTTAGAACCACTGGTTGACCTTCACTGTCCCAAGTTTCAAGTATGTAGTTCGTATAGGTACTTTAACTGTCAGAGTCTTGTGTTTAGTTATTGTGTTTTAATTTGCTGGTAAATGGACACTAAACATAGAGGTTTTAACACTTTATTTCACAAATGTTTGCACTACACAATATTGCGTATAAGTTTTAGGTTCAGATTTGCTGTAATTAAGTTTTTGTTATATATGTACATATAATCTCCTTACAACCTATCTTTAGATCATTGGCTCTACATGCCCAAACCATCTAAGATTCCTATTATTATCTCATTACACTCATCAGTCTTGCATTCTCTGTGAATCTCCAAATATTTCACATATATTTTTTACTGTCAAATCAGTCATAAATTGAAGAAAAAATTGTTTTATTTATTCTAGTTATTTGTAGTAAGTTTTCAAATTACTAATATATTAAGAACATTGATTTTATCTTGTTTAATAATAATAGAGTGGCTTGGCACACGATTAAGCATTGTAGGAATTTATAATCATGGATAAGAAAATATCTAATATTTGTTTAAAAATAGTAATATAAAAAAATTAAGTTGCTGATATATTTGCCGTACAATAATAATATAATCAAAAGCTAAATTTGAATGAAATCATTTCTTTTGTTATCCTGATTGCAATGTGCGATGTTTTTACTGTGAATGATCTGTATCAGAAGAAACGCTATTAAAAAGCGATGTTGCCAAATGTAGGAGTTGCGATACGCGAGTCAATAAAAGCCAATAAAAACGTATATTATGCTAAAAATATACGCTGGTCTACTACAGCGCCACGGCTCGCCGCTCGGTGACAAAACACTGAACTAAAATAGCATATTTCAGTTGATTTAGGTACCAAAACTGCGTCTGGCTTATTTTCGTTTTTGGACTGTATGAGGGTAGAGGAGTGGGGAAAACTTGAAATTACATGTGTTCGATCCTGCGTCCGTATACCGGACGCAGAATGACGGTCGGACGCAGGATTGAATGAAAGTGGACCATTAGAAGACGCAGCAATGATAGCGGGATGTATATATATATATATATATATATAAATATATATAATACTTTTATATGCATGCTGAAATGACATAGGCTGTTTATTCATGAATTATATTTAAATATTATACCTGCAAATTGTGTAAAATTTGTGACAACCTTGCTTAGCAAGGATTTCTCAACAAATAATAGCGTGGGCGAAAATGTATAACTGTAAAGGAAATAATTTTCGTTCAAGGTGAAATTTCCTGTTATTCTACGGAATTTAATGCAAACATAATACATATAGTATTATTTTATTCAATGTAACAGAATGTTGTGATAATTTATTAAAGGTAAAGAAATACATATTTCAGAATTAGAGTTAGTTATTTATTTATTTTATTTATTAATTTTCAACGCCCTGATGGGCTTTTACATGACAAGTTTATGATACAGAGACAGTTTTTTTTTTAAATAAAAAAGATAAACTATAAAAACATAACAAGTAAACATCATATGAAAGGTAGGTATACAGATAAATTTAAGGAAAGATAGTGCATTACAATAAAAGAGAAAGTATCTTAGTTGTGAATGGCATAGAAAATAAATTAGTTGGTATGTAATAAATAATACATGACAAAATGCAAGATACATAAAAAGAAAACGTT
This sequence comes from Limnephilus rhombicus, assembly GCA_929108145.2. Lineage (NCBI taxonomy): Eukaryota > Metazoa > Arthropoda > Insecta > Trichoptera > Limnephilidae > Limnephilus > Limnephilus rhombicus. The sequence goes on along the minus strand of OV815280.1, from coordinate 49,894,587 downwards.
AACAAGTTTTTACAGAGAGATAGAAATACACAAATATACGCAATAGACCCTACGTGATGCTCCTTAGATATCAACATATTCTACATAAAAATATTGTTCAGATATTTCTTGAATAACGGTAAACTTGTATTAAATACATCGATATTTGAGGTATATTTGTTCCCTAGTGTGTGTAGTCGAGAAATTGATGCGTGTGTGTGGTAGTTGGTTAGAGAATTATTGTTGCAGAATAATGTGTTTTGCCTTGTCGCTCGAGTTGGTACCTTAAAGTCAATGAGATGCAGGAGTTCGCAACAATCTAATTCGGAGTGAATAATTTTAAACAAAAAAGTTAGGTCGTTTATTTTTCTTCTGTTTTCTAAGGAATGCAATTTAAGTGTATTTAGTAAAGATGTGTAGTTAATGTGTTGAATAGGTATGTGTAACTTGAAGTTAAAAAATCTTAAAAATTTGTGCTGCACTCTTTCGATATTTCTTATATGAATTTGATAATATGGGGACCAAACTGTGGAATTGTATTCCAGCAAGCTGCGTACGAGTGACAAATATACGATTTTTATAACTTCCAGCGAATCGAAGTCTTTGATTGTTCTGATTATAAATCCTAGTGTTTTCATGCCTTTGTTAGTTATTTGTTGTATGTGATTTATAAAATTTAATTGCGAATCAAACACAACTCCAAGATCCCTAATTTCTTTGACTTTTTCTAAGATTTTATTATCTATTGTGTATTTGAAAGATAGTGGGGTCTTTGTTCGACAAAATGTTAGTGTCTTACATTTATCGATATTGAGGAATAAGTTGTTTGCGACACACCAATTTTGTAATTTGACGATGTTTGACTGTAGGATTAGGCAGTCACCTATATTAGATATTTCTTTGTATAATTTGATGTCATCGGCAAAAAGCAGAACTTCTACATCGTCGAAACAACTTATGATATCATTTATGAATATTAAGAAAAGGATGGGGCCGAGATGACTCCCTTGTGGTAGACCACTAGTTGCATGTAACAACTTAGATTTAGAATGTTTAATTTTAACAAATAAGATTCTGTTAGACAAATAACTTGAGAACCAGTTTAACAACTTGCCTCTCAGTCCCAAGGCATACAGTTTACTAAGTAATAATTTATGTGACACTTTGTCGAAAGCTTTTGAAAAATCTGTGTAGATACTGTCAACTTGTTTTTTTTTTGTAAAAGATTCTGTAATATAGTTATGGTAAAGTAACAGGTTAGTAGCAGTTGACCTACCAGAAACGAATCCGTGTTGGTTTTTATCAATTACTTTTAATATTGATGGATAAATTAAATCGAGAACAAGGGATTCAAAGATTTTCGGGAGTGCTGATTGTATGCATATAGGACGGTAGTTTTTAATGTCTGTGTCGTCACCTTTTTTGAAAATCGGGGTAATATAACTAGATTTCCAACGGGTTGGAAAATGTCCAGAAGAAAGTAGGTGGTTAAATAGTGCGGTGAGTGGACCTGATATTGCAGATGCGCATTGTTTGAAAAATATTGGTGGGATGTTATCTGGGCCTGCAGATTTGTTAGGGTCAAGTGAAATGATTTTGTTTAAGCATGATTCCTGTGTTATGAGGCAATTATGTAGATGTATTGTGTTTTGATATGTGTATGATGGTACGTTGTTATCTGGTATTTCACCTTCGTATACACTTTAGAAATGATCCGCAAACAAATTAACAATATCAAAGGTACTATTGGCTATTTTGCCATCATAATGTATTGTGGGGGGGTAGTCTGTACTTTCATTGTTTAATTTTTTAACAAAATTCCAAAGATTCTTTGTTCCTAGCGCAGTTTTCTCAACGGAGGTGATGTGTGCTTTATAGCACAGTTTCGATAGTGTTTTACATTTCTTTCTTGTTTCTGAGAAGTTTGAGTAGTCGTTGATTTGGTGAGTCAGTTTAAAAATTTTATGTAGCTGTTTTTTTTGTTTAAGTAAGAGTATAAGATCCGTGGAGAACCAAATTGGATATGTTCTGTGTTTTGGTGTATACGAGGGGACATAAGATTTTATATTTTCAGAAAATGTTTCATAGAGTTTTTCTAGTATTTGTTCGGTATCACTGTTAGTGGTCAAGAAAGTCCAATCTGTATTAGTGAGTTGGTAGTTAATAGACTCGTAATCAGCGTTTTTGAAGTTGAGTGTTGATTGTTTCAGTGGTGGATTATTCGTGTACATATTTACTATAATGTGTAAGGGGGGATGATAATTATCCACCGGAACGAGCTGATCGTCTGACATTTCAACACACAGTTTAGAGCTGTTTGAAAGGGCAAGATCTAGAAAGCGATCACATACATTAGGTACAAAATTATGTTGATGCAAATTTAAATAGTTTATCGTATCTATCACTTCACGTGCTGGGTCGTTAGAACTTTCGTTAGTAATATAACCATTGTCACTAGAGTTCCATTTCAAATTGGGAAGATTATAATCGCCGACAATAATTATTTTCGATGTAGGATTTTTTGACATAAGAAATTCGATGTCTTCGCAATGTTTCTTGTAGGTTTGGATGTCGGAGTTTGGTGGTATGTATACAGTTCCAATGATGATTTTTTCCATGGGAGTGACAATTTGTACAAATAATTGCTCCAATGAGGTATTTTGCGTTTTTAGTTTTTTCACTGAAATATTTTCCCTGATTGCAATCAAAACTCCGCCTCCTCTGGATTTGGTACTTGATTTAGGGTTTCTGTCACACCGAAATATCTTGTGGTTTGTGAAACCAAGTTCAGGAGATTTTATTTCTGGAACGAGCCATGTTTCAGTAAGGATAAATATATCATGTCCGTGTAAAGGTACCGTTACTTTAAGGTCATGTAGTTTTGTACGAAGTCCTCGTGTATTTTGATAATAAATTTTGATTTTATCAGGGCATTTGGTCCGGTATTTTCGATTAGTTAGGCCATATCCAATGGTGGATTTTAGTTTTTTGAGACATTTACTATTGCTGGTTTATTATTTATAAATTTTATAGTTAGTCCGACTTCGCCTTCCAGGGTACGGTTTGCCAGGGTTTGTCTAAGATCATTTAGGTATTGCCTTTGTAGAGTAGTAGTTATGTAGGGATGTTGGCTTCGACAATGGGAGTTTGGAAAAGTGAGTAATGTATTGCGATTTATTTAAATAAATGTTAACTAACTATATAATTATCACGATTTTTCGTAATTTAGGTGATGCACCACGTCATGTAAAATTCGGGATCAGGCTGCTAACAATAACACTCCTTATGTAGATGGCGATAAGGTTTAAATTTCCGTTTAACATCGGCCGCCTATTTGTTCACGAAAAAATCATCGCTAAAAAGCCCGTTATTATTTAAGGCACAAATATTTAAATGTTTTACGACCATTTTCTAAAGAATTTATTGGTCCACATTATACAATAAAACCATAACTGAAAAGGGGTTCATAAGTAGGAGATTTTAAACTATAAAAAGACTGATCTGTTTGATTTGTCTAATTTAAAATATGTTTTCAACTTGCAATATTTAATTGAAGCATCTAAAATATTTTAAGCGATCTAATTTTGAAACCAAAAGCGTGTGATTTTGCTTTGTTTAGTAGAGCATCACCGAAATTTGATTTAATTTTTTTTGGCAAAGTCAGAAAAAGGTAAAAAAAAAACCTTCTCTGAAAGTTCCAAAGTAGATGTGAGACAGGAGGCAGGAGACAGGATTATTGTTAGGATAGACAAACAACAAAGGATTATTTTTCTAAATTCTAAAGTTTATAAATAAAATAAAAAAAAACAAAGCGTAACAATTATTATAAGCAATAATTATAAAAAAATAAATTTATTCTTTGTCTGGAACGGGCCGCCAATTCCAGTTATGAAATAACGAAATCAATTTCGTTGCTCACACCGTGTTTTGAACCCTCGCTTTGGGGTCGAGTGACATTCCCTTCTATACCACAAAATAATTAATTTTAAAATTGTTGCAAGCATTTTATCAACAATTAAAATCTTTGACCACTTCCTGAGAAACAAGTATGTTCAACCAGATTGCATCATATTTAAAAGCATCATTAATAATTATTATTCCAGAAATGCCGCATTTTCCAACGTTAAACATTATGAAGGAAGATTACCCCTCAGAAGTAGTAGGAATTTCTAACTCGTTTCCCATAAATTGTTCATAATTTGCAAACCTGGCCATATATACACATTTGTATGCGAAATTTAAATTACGCAACAGGGAACTATTTCCAAGGAATGGGGATAATGTGTCAAAGGACTCGTAGGGACTATTTATTGAATGTCGTTTATTTGAATTATGAATGATCGGGATAGGATACAGAAAATGTGCATAGTATCATGTTTGATCCTTTACCTAACTAGTTGATGAAATTTATGTTTTTGGTAGGTAGGTGTATTTAAAATAAATAGTAATTACACGCCCAACTTAGGAGATGATATATTTATAGGTTCTTCAACGAGTCATAAAATTATTGTTCCATTTTTCCCTTTCCTCGTATACATTCCGATATTTATTATCTTATATGTAAAAACGAATCCCTGTTTCCCTTGGTCACGCCATAACTTCAGAACGACTTTAACTATTTCATTCATATATTTTTTTAAAGTTTCATAATACTTTGTAGAAGATTCTTAGGGACAGAAAAATTAAGAAAATTTGATAATTTCAGAAAATTTAACTACTATTTTAACTTCGCACGTTTGACAGTTCGAGCGTTTGATTATTGTGAATTTAGCAGCAGCTGTTTTTTTTGTAGCAAAAGAATTGTCAATGGATTTTTAACCTTATAGATATTTTAAATAGGTACCTATGTTCGGTACCAAATAAGAGTGATTGATCTTATAATATACAAAAATTGTATTTATAATATATGAAAATGAAAATTTGAATAAAAAAATTGCAATAGATGCACGCGAGCTGTTTGAAAACTGAATGTACTGGGACTGAATATATGGAACGCGGGAGGGGGTTTGGCGGGACGGGGGAGCGGGAGAGGGGAGAGAGTAGGCGGGAAGGTGGAAGGGAAACGCGGGACGGGAACGGGGACGCACGGGAAAGGACATGCAGGGAGAAATAATTTATTTTTTTGAATATGGCATTGCAACGTATGCCTGGAACCAGTTAATTATCTTATATTTAGAACCACCTCATTAGAAGGTTCGTGAAAAAACTCAACAATAAATGAACGTATGTGATATGAGATTTTCACGCCAAAAGAATTATCGTGGTTTGTTTTTGGGAATATTACGCCGTTTTGTGCTTAAGACGTGATGTGTGTCACATCTGCCCTGATGATGTGCACTATAACGCTATCAAGGCCTTGGCTAAATAAGGAGGAAGCGCAACACAATCTAATATCCCAAAAACAAAACACAATAAATGTATATGATAAGTTAGTTATAAGGTATTCTGTACTTCATTAAATTCCATTGAATTGCTTTCAACCACAATTCGCCACGATGAATATAAATGGTAGTATATAGATTGACCAGTGATTTGACTGAATTGTGATTATCGCTGGGTCGGACCTACGCATCGCGGGTTAAATCATTTATGAGAAAAAAAACTTTATTTTAATACGGTGCAGCTCTTAACTATGAATGTACAAATAGCTAAAAGAGTTATAATAATTGGTGACCGGCCAACTCTGAATGAAACCAACTCAGAACCACCTCAGAAAGGTCATTAACAGTGATGATAAAAAATATTTATAAGTTAGGTTAGAGTTAAGTATACAGAAAATTTATGCCAAAAACATTCTAGTACATCACCACAAAAATGATTCAGAGGCAGACATCTCACACGCTCATAAAACCAGAGCCAAACAAACAGACATACTTAATATACCAAAGTGTAACTCTTCATTTGGTCAAAGAAGTTCTGCATTTTTAGCAGTAAAGTTATATAACAAACTCCCACTTAGTATCAAACAAATTTAAAAAAAAAATAGCTACATTAAGGACATTAAATGTTGGCTGAAGAATCTATCGGAAAATGAACTTACTAGTATACTTAAAACATCATAGAAGTTTCTGGAAAACCTTATCCAATCAATGAAGTTAAACCATAGAAGTCGCTGAAAAACTTATCCAAAGCATAGTCCCCCTCAGTGCAGGATCTCCTAGTGAGGAGGACTACGAATATATTTTATATATACATCTAACTAACATGTTTCATATAAAAATGTAAAAAATATTATATAGTTACTAAATAAAAAAAAAAAATAAAAAAAGTTACCGGCTATTTTAAAATTATTTTTTCATAGCTTTTAATGACCTTTCTGAGGTGGTTCTGAGTAGGCTTCATTCTGAGTTGGCATGGAACCATAATAATTATATGACTTGCGTGCGTACTGAACTAGTTAAGATGAAGCCATATTAAATAATGCAAAATCATACAAAATCATATGTTTTTGTTTTGAAAATTTGATCGTTTAGAAGTATTATAGATGCTTCAATTAAATACTGGGTGTAGAACATACCTTGGCCCTTAAAAATATCGGTCATTTTTTTTATAAGTCTTCTAATAAGCCTATAAAAAAATATAGTATAAGGTCTAAAAAACACACTTTCAAGTCCAAACTCTTCTATTTATAAACCCCTTTTCGGATATGATTTTATTGTATAATGTGGCAAATTCAGTTTATTTTATAATAATCACAAAAAAAGTTGATATTTACACCCGATCTTCCCAAAATAAAATAAAATATGCATTTTCGCGTTGTTATTTTACAATACGGCCGCTAGTCGACGAATTCGGTTTTTCAAAGTGAACCCTATGGCGTCCACCGAAGAACTACACGCCCCGAACGGAGCGAAAGATGGACGAGTGCCTCCGCGTCGCTTGATTTCGTGAAATCAATTTTAAATTTCCGTTTTATTACAATAAACAATGCGTAAAAAGGGAGTTAATGTTTTTTACGAAATAAACCTGTAAAAAAAATTTCTTAAATACCTTTTCCAACGTTTCCAAAAGCTTTTTCTTAAGTTTTTTCAAACTCCTCACATAAAAGGGCGTGAATTCCGATTTCGATTTTTTCCTGAACTATTGGATCGCCTTAAAGGCTCTCACTCGAAAGGCCAAATATTTCGTACATTTCTCCGGTCACTGCTTCTGAGAATTCAGCAGTCGGAATCTAGAATCCAACAATGTACCTAAAAGTAGAAGAAAATACCATTGTTATGAGCAATTGTTATACGCAATGAGAAAACAAGTCATAACCACCGTACTCACGTATTTAGCAACAAGCTTTTGAATTGTTAGCTTTTAAAACTCGTTAGCTAGCGGTTTGAATTCATTGCAAGCATCTAAAAAGCCATAATTGTTGAAATACTGCATAATACGGTCGCTTGTATTCATTTGTCAGCCTGTAACATTGTTTTGAATTGCACCAAACTTTGCACAATGCAATTAATTCGATCCAAAAAATTCGCCTGCGGTGTACCCCATTAACTGGGCGCAGCAGGCCTCGCACAAAGACGAAGGGGTCTTAACGAGGAGTTCAGCGGAGGCATTAGTCTCGGGTATTGATTTAGTGCACTGTTTTATAAGAAGTTTAAACAATTGATGACTCAATCGGGTATGGGGATTCAGCTGCGAGCAAAGTGCTAACATACAACATGTTTATAATATTATATATTAGTAGTTCTGTAAACAGTTATGTAGATTTCGCGTCCAATAAGGCATAATATTTATAATTTTCTCTTATTTAATAAATCAAAACCAATTTGTACGTAGGCACTTTAACAACTACCGTCTGTCAAATAAGAGTAGAAAACATAGGAGGGCGCCACTGTTGATTAAATGGCAATACTAAATATACAATACATGGTGGTAATCTAAAGCTGTGTAACCCACATTTTTTGTAAAAAATCAAAAACACATGAAAGTGGGAAAATTATTTTTTTATTGTAATTTCGATACCTACTCTCAAGATTAGAATTACATGTAGGTATATTACACCTTTGCAATTTTTGTTAATACAATAAGGAATAACGATATTAGAGTAAAATAAAAAAGCACAGTTAGGAATTGCTCACATTTATTTAATACTAAAGTACCCAGCGTTGCCCGGGTTTTAGATCATGTCTCTAATTTTAGATCTGAATATATTTAACTCATTCAGACCTAAAAGTAGTGTAACTAAACTCACTATTTTAGTGATTCTTCCTTTTTACTTAATGTTAAATTAAAATTTATGTTATACTAGTTGACCCAGCCACGCGTTGCTGTGGCTAATAAAACACAACGTCATCTACTGGATGGTTATCCAACCTTTATAACCGCCGCCGTCTTTGAGTGTATTGCGAAGAGACAGACAGATGCCGCGGAGGACTTTAATTTATAATACGTAGAGGTGGTGTGAAAGATTATAATAATGTGAATGAAATGCTTGGGGTAACTAACGTATTTAAGTTAATCAGGATTAATACTGTTCCGTCTAAATAACTTTTCACTTACCGCAATGTACGTGACCATTTTTTTAGAAGATGGAGTGGGTATAGTAAGCTATCCGTAAAAGATAGATATATACCTTCCCGGACTTTTTTGTAGATCTATAAAAGAGGAATATCCCACCATGCAGTGTTTTGTTATATCCCCAAAGGATTAGGCAGCGTTTTCGATGAAAGCTACCAGGCGACTTGACTTGTTCCGACACTTCTAACAATTATCGTTATGTTTCAACCAATTTACACAAATCCTTGATAAGTTACATACCTAAACCTTCCTCACGAAACACTCTATCTATTGGTGAAAACCGCATGAAAATCTGTTCAGTAGTTTTCAAGTTTATCGCGAACAGACAGACAGACAGACAGACTACGCGGAGGACTTTAATTTATAATTTGTAGAGATTAAATGAAAGCAAATCACTTTATAAAACACCATTTAATCAAATTTATGAGGTACCTTAACAACAGTGCTTCTTCAAATTAAATTTCTTTCTTTAAGAACAAAAAAGTGCTTTTTTAAATGTTACTTACAGTGTTTTATTCATTCAGTGTCATTGCGATTTGAAAGAATATTTGACAGTTAAATTGGTGTTGCCAGTCTACAAATTTAGTAGTTCCATTTTTATTATTTTCTACTCTTAATTGACAGACTCTACATAACTGAATAAATTCTAAACCATATATTTAAAGTGGCATGTTTTATTTCAAACCAGGAATTACACAAATTTTCTAAGGCAGCGTCACTACTATCTCAATGACTTCCTTCAGGTAGGTACAATAACTCAGTCATAGTTAGCCATCTAGTCAAAATAAGACATGCTTGAATAATAATGTTTGTATTATTGAAATTAATATAAATTCATTGCGAAAACTAAATCTTAAAATGGTTAAAAATATATTTTTGGGTGGTTTATTGCAACGTGTGAAAATGTAAAATAAGGTTTACTTTTTACTCGTGTGCAAATCTGGGGCTTAATACCAAAGGGGCTATATCAAATTGCTGAAACGCCCAGGGATGAAGATGGTTTATTGATTTCTTGGAATCAAATTTTTAACTTCTGCGTTAGATAGGTCACAATTTCATTAATTTAGATCTAGAGGAACGTAGGCATTCAAAAAATTCAAATAAGGAAGGTTTAAGTGTACTTTTCCGTTTCTAAATCAAAATACCAAAAACTGACATAGGCACTTCTAGCATTAACTCTGAGAAATATGGATATTAAGTAAGTATATTTAAAAAAATATTTATAGCACTGTGGATAACTGACTTCAAACGGAAATAATTTGTAGGTAATGATACTCGTACATTTATTTATTTATTATTAGTTTCAATAGCAAGGTTTGTACATGTATGTATAATGTATAGTGTAAGTATAGATTCTTTTTTTTTTCACAGACCTCCTTACTAAGATTTCCTGTTCTGAGGTGGCCTGTAGTTTTTTAAAATATTTGTATTTGGTTATGAACTTCAAACAACTTTGCCATTTTCCACTTATAATTTTTTTAAAACCATGAAAAAAAAACCAAACCATTTTTAAAACCACAGGAGACCATATTTGTCCCAACGCACATAGGTCTCATATAAAACGTTCCCTTACTATCACAGTTAGAAATATGTTCTAATCGGTTTTAGAAAGGAAAAACTCCACGCTTTATGTTCCAATCTAAAAAATAGCCACCAAAAAAGTAATATGTACACTTTTATGTACACAAAGTTTTGAATAGCAATTTCAAAAAAAATTTTGAAACTTCGGGAATTTTTAATAAATTATTTTTACTTAGAGCGACAAAAAAGTGAGTTAACAATATGTGTTTGTTGTACATTTGTCTGATAAAATTTGTGTGGGTTTTTATTATTTTTATTATCAGTAACTTTATTCAGGAAAATCGTAAGGTGAGCCATTTTGAAAACTTTTTAATGTTTATATGCAAAATTTTTATAATAAAAAAAACATGTTTATTTCAAATTCCATAATTTGAAAGCGCATTTAATCAACTTTCTGAAATAGTTTTTGGTTTTTGAATGTACTCAGAAACATTCCAAATATTTGCATTTTATTGTAAAGCGAAAATATTTTGATCATCTGAAAAAAATGCCAAATTTTTGAAGGGTTAATAAAAAAGAAATCAAAATTGCTTCAAAAGACTAAAATGCTTACTAAAATCAGTCTATTATTTTGCTTTTAGTCAGTAAAATTAATAAATATACCTGTGTAGTAAAAAACTCTCCAATTGTTAAAACAATTAAAATTTCATGAATAAATTTAGAAAATGAAATTGCTGGAATCCATTTGGCTTTTGTGTAGATTGATACATGCAATATTGCATAAAACTCACTCTCAATTATTATTTCTTCTCGATAGCTGCTTGATGCCCTTTTCCTGATAAGGGCAGACATCGAAGACGGAACCCGTTTATTACAAGAAGAATGCCTCCTCCATTTGTGGTCGGAGCGGAACAAGATGCTGATCGGATGTTGCCCTTTCTTCCTCTTTTTATCTCAAGATCGAAAATGATAAAGTCGCATGTGCGGGGGAAATAATTGGATTTTGCAAGCTAGATACTACGTATGAATGCGGATTCACAGATTTGAAGCTGATGGATAAAATAATTGAAGGCATGTTTAAACATTGTTAAATAATCAAATAAACCAACAATCAATATGTCGTCTTATATTTCGATACTTAAATGGTTTTTTCAATCCTATGTAGCTCAGGTGGAAAGTGGAACTACAACTACGCATATTTTTTAACAAAGCAAAACGTAAAACAATGTGTTGACATTTTTTACAGATTAATACCCTAATTCACTTCCATTGTAATGTGTCGACTATATAATAAGATAGAGTGGGCTGAAGTAGACATTTTCGTCGATAATTTATACGCATTTAAATTTGGAAGACGGGTATGGGTACCGCCGTCCCGGAACCATTTATTGGACAACCAACACCCCTGCCACAGGTCACCCCAAGAGGTTCGCTGCGTTTGGTGACTTAGCAGGGGTGCCCGGGTTCATGTGATGAGGTTTGTCTAGGTATTGGTGGCGGATACGTTTGCCCAATCACTGCGTGGCGGGCTGGATCGGAGGAGACTGATTGAGGAAGGACTTTTGACCTCTCCAGCCGGATTCTCCCGACCCTTCGCCTTGCACAGCAGTGTGAGGAATAGATTCATACGTCCGTCACTCCTGGCCACACTGACTCCCAGATTCCTACCCACCACTCATACCTTTTTCCTTCCCATATCTTCTTCTCCTTCCTTTCCCTTAAAAAAAACCCTCCACACAGCATCCTCAAAGATGACATAGACCCCTTGGGAAATTTTTTTCTTCGGTGTGTGGAGCTAATGTAAAAAAAAATTTTTTTTTGAAAAAATATCGAAAAATGCTATTGCTAAAACATATTTATTAAACGTTGATCTAATTGTATGTATTAATTGTATCTCTCTTTGTGTCTCTTGCCTCTCTTGTGTAATATTTTTTATTTATATGAGATTTTTTAAAAATAAAATTTTGTATTTTCATGTGCATATTAATCTATCCTTTATCTGGGTAGTTTTTTTGTAATTTTATGTATCTATTTGTAAATGAGCTCAGTTTTCATAACTGGATTGTTAAAATAAATAAAAAATATATATTTTTTAAATCCTTACGAAAAAATAAATAGTTTACGAGACTCGTAAAATAATGACATAGGTGTAAAAAAGTTAGGACTTCACAGAAGAAGAAGTGGTTGAGTTGTTTTGTAAATAAAGCACCCTTTGAGAAATTAAATCCATCGTTTTTATGTATTGTTATGTTTTTAAATTTACACGTTACTGACACATAACTTATTCCCCACTCAACGGACAAAGGTTCAATCAATACTTTATGTTTTCAATGCGAATTTAGTTAAAAAGAAGTGTTAATTTTTAACCAGCGTGGGCTGTTTATAATTAAATTCCTTTGTATATTGAGAAGGGAAGAAGACAAAAAAATGATCACACAACAGCGACATCTGCAATTTCTGGCGCCATCTTTGGCTTAAATGAGGTAAATTTATTGATAATAATTTTCACTATTTGTAATCCATAATTGGTTTGAAACTTAACTAGAAACCAAAACAATAGGGTTGAATAAAGTAATAAATTAAAAAATAATAATTGAATAAAGTTATTAAAATTGGAACAAAATATAATATTTTCGTTCAACCACTATAAAAATACCCACCGTTAATTACTTTAGCTAAACTTTAACAAAACTTTAGCTAAACAACTATATAAATACTAAATAATCATTCCATTAATAATAAATATCTTTCCACAAATCTAACAACCTCACGAACAGATAAGTTTCGTGACCAGTTAACGTAACTCTTGAATTTATACTCAATATCTCTTCCTAGTACTAACATCGGCAAATCGTGTTTCTAAGGATTCATTCATTAACTTGAAATAGTTCCAGGATCAAAAACAACTTTAAAAGCACATTCTTGTCCTGAAGTTACCACAAATCTGTATACCTACAATATTTCTTCGCTTCTCGTTTCGAAGTAAGCGCGAAAAGCTATTTACCCAATCTTGTATTTAAAATAAACCCAATTTATAAGATTGTATCATGTTGAGACAATGTTTCCGGTTATACTACAAGAATCTAAGAAATTTTCATCCTTTGGTAACTTGGGGGTCACAGGAAATCGCGAGGAATGTACAATTATTGTGTGAAAATATTGTTAGTTACTCGTATAACAGTGGAGTGCTATGACCTACGTTTTACATTATTATTCATGGTAAAATAAATAACAGATAAAATCTAGAAGCATAAAGGCGACAGTAGCAGAATTTCACTGATAATAAAATTGTCTTCATATTATAATATGTCTTTGGTGTAGTTATGTTATGTCTATAGTATGTCTAGAACAACATCTTTTAGATTTTGTACCCATTTTGTACCTACTATATAATATGTACCTAACTTTTTTTTATTTTTTATTTAGTAACTATATAATATTTTTTACATTTTTATATGAAACATGTTAGTTAGATGTATATATAAAATATAAAATATATTCGTAGTCCTGACACTAATAGATCCTGTGCTGAGGGGGACTATGCTTTGGATAAGTTTTTCAGCGACTTCTATGGTTTAACTTCGTTGATTGGATAAGGTTTTCCAGAAACTTCTATGATGTTTTAAGTATTTTAGTAAGTTCATTTTCCGATAAATTCTTCAGCCTACATTTAATGTCCTTAATGTAGCTATTTAAAAAAAAAATTGTTTGATATTAAGTGGGAGTTTGTTATATAACTTTACTGCTAAAAATGCAGAACTTCTTTGACCAAATGAAGAGTTACACTTTGGTATATTAAGTATGTCTGTTTGTTTGGCTCTGGTTTTATGAGCGTGTGAGGTGTCTGCCTCTGAATCATTTTTGTGGTGATGTACTAGAATGTTTTTGGCATAGATTTTCTGTATGCTTGGAACATCAAACTGTTTAACTATAATATTTTTTTAATTTTTGGCCACAAGTAGATTGATATATCGATTTTTCAAAAACATAAAGATAATAATTGTATGAGATATTTTAAAACTCGCATTGATTAGTAAAACACCCTGAAAAAGTAGTTCCAAATTTTAAGGCTCGAGGTAGGAAATGGCGCTAGTGTGTAAACCTACACGAATTATCAATGTATCAAGTTGTAAAATTTATTGCGTAGCCCAGAAGTTGGGAAGTGGCAATTATTATTATGTTCCTCAAAATGATATAAATTTTCAGTTACGAAAACTGCTGTATCTACTGTGAGTACGTACTGAACGCCACTAGAGTTACCATCCTTCATTATTCATCGTGCTTCTGACTCATTTATGTACGGGTTTATATTTGTATTTTTCTTAGACTTTGTCACCTCATGACATTATATTTATTTATGTGATGACAAAAAATTATAACACTCGTGCCATGCGTGTGTGATTTCCGATTTTGCTTTCAGCTTCAGAAAAGCGAGTGAAACATCCTGACCTGACAGGAATTCCTACGGCTATTAAGTCACTGATAAAACTGAGTTACATGACGAAATTACGCAGGCGTGAATTTCACTTACACTGCCAAAATTATAAACGGATAATTACATAAAGATAGAATAACATTATTTTTAAGTAACAGAAATATACCAGATTCTCACGTCAAAATACGTAACTTAGATATTTTTAAATACGAAAAACACACAAAAACTTTCAAAATTTTTAACCTATTAAACAAATTACTTTGAAGTGTTTAATTTTAGTGCGTGTAATTTAAAAAGGTGTAATTTTCATAATGTCCCTGTGCATTTTTTTTATCTTGTACATTCTTTTGCCATGAATTGGGAATTATTTAAAAGTTAAACGGTGTCAATTGGAACGTAAATATCGACTTTAAAAATTTGACGAATTGTTAAAATTTTTTGAAACAACCCAAACAGATCTTCATTTTCTGTGTAGAAGTGTTTCTAAAAAACCCTTCAAAATTGATTCCGTCCGTACGTAATTCTGGTGGTGTAATATTGTTAAGTGAAATTCACGTCGGTGTAATTTCGTCCTGACACCCATGGGATGCGCTCGTTTCAGGTAATGGTATTATTAATTTGTAACTCACCTTGTTTTTATGTCACAAAATGACGCCATCAAAAGCACGAATCAAGAAGTTTTTGTCTATTTTCAATGTATTAATTTGAATATTTTACAAGACTCCCAACTTTGACGGCTGGCGTAGTCCAGCGGTAAGGCTCTTGACTCGCACACCGAAGGTCGCATTATTGAATCCCGGCGTGGCAAATAAATTTTATTTGATTAATTTATGTTATTTCACAATTTATTCTTTTGAAATAATATATAGTATATTTGCGGCACGTTCCAGAGTGGAAGGTACACTCAGTATCGCCCTGGTGTAAGACCACCATTCAGAATTGAAACGTTGCTTGAAATGGCATTAGGCGTGTTTGGTAACCAGATCTGAATAGCCAGGTACTTTTCCACCTTCCTCTTTCATATCCCCTTTCCATCCCCACTACCTTCAGCCTCACAACATACCCCAATTGGGGATGCCATAGTCTCACTGGCCTCAGACGGGAGCAGTTGGGACTCTTGTGCGGTATTAATTAAAAAAGAGAGAGCCAGTCAAACTATGGCATTTCCAATTGAGGTTTGTTTTGTGAGGCTGAAGGTTGGGGAGGGGAATTGAACGTGGAGAGGAAGGTTGGGAATCACGTGGCTACTCAGATCTGGTCACCAAACAGGTTAAAATCCAGCGATATTTCGTTTTTTTGGTGATTTTTCAGCAGGGCCCTGAGGACTGAGTGTACCCATCCAATAAATCAAAATGAATATGAGGTAAATAGTTAAATAGATTCAAAGCAATGTCCTCGTTTGCATCTACTGGTTGCAAGTAGTTTCAGTATTTTCAATGTATTACCCAATTTTCCGAGTTATAAAAAAAATATGTACGAGGCGTAATGAACGCCGGTTTTACAAATTTTAACAGTTCAACGAGCATTTCAAAGCTGCACAAAGCTCATATATGAGAATGACTTTGAGATCAGAAAATACATAGATATGTTGACAGAAGTTGTGAATTTGAGAAACTAAAAACAAGATACCGAGCCTTCTTCTAGAGTCAATACCCTTTACCAATAGTCACGTGGTATGTCTTGATCGTGAAACAAATGATTTCCTCGATTTCAACGTTTTATCACCATTCTTACGGTGTTCAGCATTTCCCCTCATAATTTGCACATTACAGGAGTGAAACAAAGGAGTATTAACAAAAACTACCCCATCAGCGTGCCTCAGAATACGTCTTTGTCTCAGACACATTCTCAGCAAATACTTACTGAGTCGGTGGCTTTTCGTTGCCGAGTATCTCGGAGCCCGGCAATCACAGTAATAATAATTGCATAAGGACGGACTCGCGAAAGCATGCCTTTATTGCATGTAACATGCCATTTATGAATTAATATAATTCACGCAATAAATACTGCATTTTTCGGGAAGCAATTTGCAATGAGCGTTTTCCCGAAATGATCGTGCGGTGATTATTTGTATCAGAGTTCTTAGAAGTAGAATCTGAAATATAAAGCAGGAAATCTGTTTTTTTCTCCCACTAAAACTCTCGAATGCTGAACTTTGGCATCAGGAATATATCACAGATTTTTCTGCCTAGTATGTCTAGTTTAGCGCAAATTTTTTTAAGATCGAAAGGAAATTTTAGGTCATGGAACATTGGAATATTTAGAATCAGAAAAATAGTTTTTTATAGTAAGTTTCAACACTCTTACTAAACCTATTTATCATTGAAGTTTTTATTAAACAATATGACTGTATTTTTTGACAGTTAATGAATATTTTAAAGATCTTTGGCTTATGATAAAAATGATGTATGTAACGATCTAAAATAGATACCTTGACATAAAGATTCCAAACCCAAAAACGTGCAAATTTTTTGTGTATTAGACATTATACTACTTGTGCGAACAGTATATTGGCTATTTTGTAAAGGGCTTCACTAATAAAGGTGTTTTTAATTTTACACGTTTAAATAATTGCAATGGTAGTTTATTAGTTGAGTAAAAATTTAAACACGTCTTTGTAAGGGAGTAATACAAAAATTCTTAGGTTGTAAGTACTTCACGTTAGAGTTTTTTTTTCAGTATTATTTATAAAGTTTGAAATATCAATTTAGATCAGTGACGAACAATTTTAGCTGAAGGGCCAAATTATCCATTTTAATTTTTTCGCGGGTCGCAGAGATTGATTATTTTGAGCGGCTGATTTAAAATCTTCAAAAAAGATTATAGATTTCATAACAAAACAGAAAGAACTGACGGCCGGCGTAGTCCAGCGGTAAGGCTCTTGACTGAAATGAAGGCCACGGGATCGAATCCCGGCGTGGCAAATAATTTTTTTTTATTAATTTGTGTTATTTCACAATTTATACTACATTTGCGGCACTTTCCAGAGTGGAAGATACTCTCAGTATCGCCCTGGTGTAAGACCACCATTCAGAATTGAAACGTTGCTTGAAATAGCATTAGCCGTGTTTGGGGAGCAGATCTGAATAGCCAGGTACTTCCCCACCTTCCTCTTCCTTATCTCCTTCCCCTGCCCATTATCTTCAGCTTCACAACACACCCCAATTGGGGATGCCATAGTCTCACTGGCTTCAGACGGGAGCAGTTGGGACTCTTGTTCGGTATTCATATAAAAAAGAAACAGTTGAATATGTATAACCGTAAATTTTCGTTATTTCATTTAGCCGAGTGGCCGTACAAAAATTCTCGTAGGCCGCACGACAGGTACTTAATGTAGTTGATGAACAAGATTCGATGTACTTTTTAAAGCAAAAACGTTCATTCTGTTCAGCTTTGTTAATTTCAAAAAGTACTTTATACTTTCACAGTAAACCAATTCAGCAAAGTATAATAACATAGGTATATATTTTTGCTAACATCATATCGCGTAGCAAAACATCACAATGGAGTAAAGTTAAACTGATAAAGTGCACAGAATGTTACAAGATAAATTGCAGCGTTGGAAAAGTTCCCCGCAATTATTTTTACAAGTAGGTACCCCCTACTCTCCGGTGTCGGTGTTGCAATAAGGACAAAAATAATAAGACTCCCAGCGTCCTCTGCAGATGGGGTCACCAGGTGCAAAATAATAAAATTAGTACTATTAGTTCAGCCGAAACGAAAAATTACAAATTAAGGGGTAAGCTTTTGTTACGAAGGAAAAGAAGGCATTTATTTTAAAGTTTCGACGTTGGCGTCGTTAGTGTAGATTTTTGTTTTATTTTGAAAAGTTTTATTCACAATGTAAATTTGTTACAACCGGTATCAAATAAATAAAATTAAATGGTGCGCAAATTTTACAAACATTAATTAGTGTTATTTTACAATTAATTACTTTTAAAATAATAATATAATTGCGGCACGTTCCTTTTTTGAAGGTACTCTCAGTTTCTCCCTAGTTTAAGACCATCGTTAAGAATTGAAACGTTGCTTTATCCGTGTTTGGTTACCAGATCTGAATAGCCAGGTTCCACATCTTATTCCCCTCCCCACTAACTTCAGCCTCACAACACATCCCAATTTGGGATGACATAGATTCACTGGCTCCGGACGTGAGCAGTTGGGCGGTACACACATATAAAAAAATCACAGATACACAACTTATTTAACTAGAGCTGAATAGCGAAAAATCACGGCATATTATAATTGTGGCATTGACGCGTGCACAAAAGCGCAGAACCTGAAAAATCACAAAATCTGATGAAACTTGACAGGATTAACCTTAGCAATTTAAACAAAAGAAGTGGACACTTCAGATGTACAAATGAAATAATTTTCTGGAAAATAAATTTAATATTATAAAATGGTAGCTACTTTATCTAGATTACTACGTAGCTAGATTACTATTATCGTCATTTTCCCATAACATGTTCACCCTATGAAAGGGTCCAATTAAATCAGGATTAAACTCAATGGTTATTATTACATCATCTGAGAGCTAACTGACTGCCAAGGGAGAAGCAAGCAACTCGTTTTTCCATCAATGGGGGTTCACAAATCAAATACCCACTTGTGGTAAAACTGTGTACTGCGATACTCTTATATTTTAAAACATTTGACTTTTGCTTTGATTTTGACCGCGAATGTACGACATTGCAATATTCATCGAGCAACTGTGATTGTTCAGCAACATTTGTAGGTTTTGACGTTTGGATATCAAATCTACAATACCTACCTCACCTAAGAAGAGACCAATTATCTCCTCACACAGTTTCTGAGTTGCCTCGCCCAACTGTGTCTGGGGTGGCCCAATGGACGTCTACCCTCTGGAATCGCACTCAGTATCTTCCTCGGAATTCGGTCATCAGACATTCTTAGTACATGCCCAAGCCACCTCAGTTGCGATTTTTCTATGAAGAGTAGCAGTGGCTCAATGTTTAGATCATATCGGATCGTCGAGTTTCTTATATGATCCCATTTGAGTGAGTCAACTCCAGAAACTGTGTGAGGAGAGGATGGGTCTACCATGGACGGAAGCCGAACAATCAGCACAAGACAGGGATGTACGGAGGAGCCTTGTCGATGCAATGGGTCCCTGACCCGAATAGGACAAGGGGAAGAAGATGAAGATGATGATGATGACCTAAGTAGAGAAATACCAAATATTTTTCCTACCGAATACACTTAATAGTTTAAAAAAAACGAGCTAATTAACCATCACAGTTAGTAGAGAGTATAATAATAATAATAATAATAAGCCTTTTTATTCTGGACTTCTGTTAGGTATGTATTAGACATGATCTTATTTGTTATAGTATATCCCGAAGCTCAGTTTGCCTCTTGGCATAGGCCTCCTCTAACATTTTCCATTGGGACCTGTCACGCGCTACTCTTCTCCATTGATGTCCAGCAGTGAGATACCAGTCAGTGACATTTTTGCACCATTTCTCTTGTGGATCGCGTATCATGTGTCCTGTCCATCTCCACTTTTGTTGGTCTATTCGGGTAACTACATCGGCAACTTTAGTTTTCTCCCTTATTGTGCTACCTCTCACTCTGTCCTGTTTCCTTGTTCCTGTCAAACTTCTCTCCATGGCTCTCTGGCAGCGTTCCAACTTTTCTCTATGGCGTTTGGTGAGCGCCCAAGTTTCACATCCATAGGTGATGACTGGAAGTATACACGTGTTGAAGACTTTCCTTTTTATTTGCATACTTAGCTCCTTAGATTTCAAGACATCTTTCAAAGACCAGTATTTCTTCCATCCATTTGCTACTCTTCTCTCGATTTCTTTAGTGGTTTGATCTTTGTGAGATATTATCCGTCCTAAATAGATGTAATCTGACACATATTTGAGTGGTTGGTTGTCAATTTTTATAGTTACTGGTTCAGAGGTTGTAAGCAATTTTGTTTTGTCTTTGTTCATGCATAGGCCGACTTTCACACTTTCCTCGTTTAGTGATTCTATCATTCTAATTAGGTGCTATATATTATATTCTGTCATTCTAAGTAGAGAGTACGGACCGCCAAAAAAAACTCGGCCTTGGCATTCACTCCTTGCCTCATATTCACATTCATATGTTATCTTCGTCTCTACAATATCTTCTATTATTCTACTCGCAACATGGCCCGACACAAGTATCTGATTCACTTGATTGTGCCATATCTTCCTCGGGAGTCCCCGACTCCTTTCTTCGTTCATTCGCTCTACAAGCCCAAACCATCTGATCGTCCCTTTTTAAATCTCACTCATTACGCTTACATCAACCTTGCATTCTTTGCGGATCACCACATTTCTCACACGATCATATATTATAGTTTTACTATACATGCACCGCAGGGATCTCATTTCTACAGCGTTCAGTCTAGTTTTATCCTTTTTCAATTTAAAAAATATTTATATATATATATATATATTTTTTTTTAACATTTGATATAATTTTTAGCGTTATTTCACCCACCGTACTAGAGATGTCCTATGTCTGTGTTTTGGCGGGTATCTTACCTCTGCCAGTTCCATGTCTCACTGTTATACATCATTTAGTATCTCTATCTAACCTTTTTCATTTATTTAATCTCTGATTTAGATTGCAAACACAATAACCGCCCATATATATCAAACTTGTTTTTTACATGTCTTATTGTGTCTATCACTAAAACTTATTTATTTGAAACTGCTATGGGCGAAAAATTTATTGATTACTGACTGATTAATAAAATCAATTGATTTGGAAAGTATTTTGGAAGAGGTATAACATAATGGTATAATGCACGACATTGTCGTTACAACTCGTATAATTGAAGTGAACTTGAAGAAATACTTGTTTAAAAATACATATATAATAATTTGTTATATTTAAATAGGTCCCAGTCAGTGGCTGAGTTGTTTCGCATTTGGGTCCCACCCTGGCGTCGTGAGTTAATTTCTAAGTCCTCCAACTCCCTCCACTCCTTGGTGGTAGTAAAAGGTTTTCAAATATAACGGCGGGTAACGCCGCCCCGGGAATCTTTTAATGGGTAACCAACACCTCTGCCATAGATCACCCCAAGTGGTTCGCTACATTTGGTGACTTATCAGGGGTACCCGGGATCGTGGGGTGAGATTTGTCCGGGTCTTGGCAGCGGATGCGTCTGTCCACCAGCTGCTCTACAGAATGGATTGAGAGAGAATGGTTGAGGGATTCCCTTTGACTCCTCCAGCCGTATTCTCTCTGAATATCGACTTGCACCGCAGTGGGAGGAATGGATTCATGCGTCCGTCATTCCTGGACACATTGACTCCTTGAATCTTTCCTTATACCCCTTCCCTTATACCCCTTTCCTTCCCAGAACTTCCTCTCCTTCCTTTCCTAAAAAGACCCTCCACACAGCATCCCCAAAGATGACACAGGCCCCGAAGGAAATTATTTTACTCAGGGTCTCCTGTGTGGAGCTAATGTCAAAAAGTCTATCACGGCAGGACTAAGGCTTGCCCAATTGCAAATGATCGTTCGAGGAAGAAAAAAGAAGATTGGAAGGAAAAGAGAAATATTAAGGGTATTACATCTGGTAACCTAAACCCATTTCAAGACTGACATGCACAAATATAGCTTTAATATACACGACAAACATGAATGTACCTTCATATGAATTCTGTACACTTGTAAGCAGGTGTTAAGGCAATATTTGTACGTACTACAATGTCCTTTATCCAAACTCGCGGTGTGCATAAAGAATTTTGAAAAATCAAAATACGAGTACAGCAGCGGACATTCAACCCGATTTAAATTGAAAGAAATTCCACCTTTGAGTCAAAAGTTCTTCTTTCTGAGAATCTCAAACTTCGTGTTATATATTCCAGTTTCACTGATCAATTAAAAATTCTCCATGTTTTTACTGTTAATCATTTTTGCATAAATGTGACAACTTTTGCATAGATGTGAAAAAGAAATGTTAACAGCAACGTAGAAAATCTATGAGCTATAACAAAAAAAAAAACAGATATAAAAATATAGTTATAAAAACTGATGAAAACGGATCTGGCTTTTTGAAAATTGCACTCAATGAGATTGAAACTAACAAAACAGAATTCAGCGGTTCCACAAATTACGCTTAAGATTTTTGATTATTTATTTACGCCTATTTAAGCTTTTACGTATATATAACAATATTTACAAAATTATACTCGTAAATAGTGCAGGAAACGACTGTTTCAAACACTTGCAGAAAAATAAATATTTGAATTTGATCCACACAGTATGTATGTAGGTACAGAATATAAAAAATCCAAAATAGTTTTTTTTTCTTTCAGCCGACAAAGTACTGTTAATGTGTTAGTCAATTTAAATAGCTTTATCAAAATATTCCCCTAATTGATGAAAAAAACTTCAATAATATATGCTCATATATTAAAATTGATGTACTAAATATATCAACAACATTGGAGTATTTGTTTCCTAGCCGCTGAATCCGTCACATAGGAGTGTAATATTGGGACGTTGATGTAGAATAGCTACAATAATATGGTAGGTACTGTCTTGTAACTGACCTGCCTGGAGTATGAAAAGAGATCACATATAATAAATCAGGGGTATCAAACATTGGATTAATGATTTTATACAAACAGGTTAAATTGGAAATGATTCTACGATCAGATAATTTTATTAAATTTAATGAACAATGTATGTTATCGCAATTTAGCTTTCACTAGGAATGCCCAATTTAAAATTTACATATATTAAAAATTTATTTTGGATTCTTTCAATCGCATGTGAAAGAACCTCATAATTTGGGGACCAAACCGTGGAATTGTATTCTATTTGACTCCTTACTAGTGACATATATAATGTTTTTACAGTAATTATATTACCATTTCGTTAAGAGTTTTGAAATATAATATTAAATTATATTACCATTACGTTAAGAGTCTTAACGTAATGGTAATATAATTGATAGGGTCGAGTATCAATTTAGTGGGCTCAGAAACAAAATACAAGTATCTCGGTACGATAGTTTATTTTACAAGTTCACAGAATATAAGTTAATGTTTTTTTTTTATAGTCTCACATGACGCTTCTTAAAAAAAACTCCTATCTTTCAAAAAAAGAAAAATGAAACAAAACAATTCAATTCGAATTCTGGTGCGTTTAAAAAAAAATGGATTTGTGTAACCACCGTACGAAAGTACCTAGACTACACTGGGTAGCTCGATTCGAGCCGTGACTGATTCCCTTTTGCGTTTATTTTTTAGTGACGGGGTTTTGGGTCACTCTTCATGCTCGTATCAATCCACCCGGTCTTCTTGAGTCAAAACCTCGTTATCTTGATCCTCCACCCGGACTTCTTGGATTGTTGGTACCCTTTTTAATTCATCTGCGTGGATTTTAGTGGGTTTACCTCTTTTGTCTACCGAGTATATATTACCTCTTCCACTTTTCATGAGGATTTTGTAAGGTCCACTCCATTTAGGTGCAAACCCTGCGAAATTTCCTTCTGGAGACCCAGATAATTGGTGTTCCTTTACTAACACCTCTTCTCCTTGTTGGTATCTAAGTAAGGCTTCCACCGCTGGGGCGTACCTCTCTTGGTACGCTGCTTGATTCCTTCTTATTTCCTCATCTGCTGGTTCTCGCTGATGGGGTAAAACGATTGCCTCGTTCGCGTTTTCTGGGAAAGCTTGCCACTCTCCTGGTCGCGGTATATCGTATCCCAGTAGTGCTTGACTGGGTGATACGCCTGTCGCTTCGTTCTTTCTGTTTCGGGTCGTCATTATTACTCCCGGCAGTTTCTCATCCCATTTGTTGTGAGGTGAATCTCTGAGGAGAATTCTCAAGCCTTTTTTGATTTCCTGGTTTCTCCTTTCCGTGGGGTTTGAGCGTGGGTGGTATATAGCTGTTGTCCAATGATTACATTGCCATCTTTCTATTGCGGCTATGGTACCTTTCTTCAGCTGGTGAGAACCGGGTGCTCGAGTATGATATCACATCTCGTGAACCATCTTCATTTTTATGGAAGAGTACTGCTGCGGCTCCTAATTTACTTGCGTCCGTTTGTAGCACGAATTCCCTACTAAAATCAGGTCTCTTGAGTTCCAGCGGCCCCGCCATTGCATTTTTTATTTGCTGCATGGCTTCTTCGGCTTCTCCGGTCCATTGGAATTTTATCTTATTTCTGGTAAGATTTGTTAAGGGTGCTGACATTTCAGCAAAGTTTGGTATGTATTCCCTCAACCAGTTGCACACTCCTAGAAAACTGCGAAGTTCTTTTCTTGTTTGAGGTGATGGTGTATTTTTAATGGCTTCTTCGTGTGGCCTCTGGGGAGTGTTGCCCGTGGCACTGACTGTGTGTCCCAAGTATGTGATTTCATCTGTGGCGATGATACATTTTTCTGGAGAGCATTTTAACCCAAACTCTGCCAATCGTTCTAGGATGAGGCGGAGGTGTCGTAAGTGGTCTTTTAAGTTTTCGGAATATACGACGATATCATCCAGATAGGCCATGGCAAATTTTCTAAGGAACCCGGCTAATACTTGCTGGCTCATGGTTCTTTGAAATGTCTTGGGTGCACCTTTTAACCCGAATGGCATTACTCGGAACTGGTAACTGCCCCCATCTGGTGTGGTAAAGGCAGTCTTTTCTCTGTCTTCTGGTGCCATCGGCACTTGCCAGTACCCGCTTTTAAGGTCCAGTACTGTGAATACCTTGGCTGTGCTCAGGTCTTTAAGTGTTTCGTGGATGATTGGCAGTGGGGAGGGTTCAGTTATTGTTGCTTGATTCAACCTTCTGTAGTCTATGCAGAATCGTCGCCCTTCTTTTCCCTTTTTGGCCACCATTACTACTGGGAAACTGTATGGGGATCTGCTGGATTCTACTACTCCATCCGCTAGCATCCCTTCCAGTTGTTTGTATAAATCCTTTTTCTTCTCGTCCGAAAGGCGATGTGGTGGAACGCAGATTGGTCTGTTGGTGTTCAGGTGGATTCTGTGCGGTGGTACTTTCGCTGTGCCTGTCAAGGGGGAAAATACTTCACTATATTCGGATAATAGATCCGTGAATCCTTTTTTCTTTTGTTCTGGGACTCGATCTAATAGTGGCCCGTGGACATCGTTACTATTTTGTCCCTGGCGAACGGGCACAAAATGCGTGGATGTCCTGATTGAGCTTCCGAAATTTAAACAGTTCCGCATGAAGTCTATTGAAGCTTCCTCTTTGGACAGCCAATCGCGTCCTAAGATGATTTCCTCCCTTAGGTTCTCTCCCACGAGGAAGTTCCATTCCCGTGTTGTATTCTGGATGTCGAATTTTATCGATATCATACCCTTTATTCGCATCACGTTTCTTTTGTTCGCCAACTTGAGGCATGGAATCGAGGATTGTTGTAATTTGGTACTTTGGGCGATGCCCATTCTTATAATAGAGTGTGAAGATGCAGAGTCTACCAATGCCTGATAGGTTTGCCCCTCTATGGTGACTCTCACCCTTGGAAGGAAGGAACCTGCTATTGCCGTGTGGCACTCTGCGGTTTGTTTCGGTTTCTTCCTTCTTTGCCCGGGTTGCCGTTTTAGTAACGAGCTCCCGGGCGGTACCGGTTTCCCGAGTTTCTATCTCTTCTATTTTGTTGAGCTGGGGATCGCTGGGCCGGGGGATGGCGGTATGGCGATTGGCGATTCGGTGAACGGCGTGGCGGTGATTGACGCTGAGGTGAACTGCGCTGAGGTGAACGGTGACGCGGAGAATATTGTTGAGCTGAACGGCGAGGAGATAAATTGCTTCTTGTTTGGCGTTGGCCTAGGATCTTATATCTGCCTTTAGAATTTTCAAACCTCATGGCCTGGTTCATCCACTCTTCCATGGTGGTGGCATATATGTGTATGTACTGGGGTAACATTTGGCTATTACAAAACGCAGGCACGAATACATCTAACTCCGATAATTGTTTTGCCGGGTGGAGTCGTGCAAACATTTTTTGTTTATTAGCAATAAACTCTGCCAAGGATTCCGTGTTCTCTTGTGTTTTATGGTAGATCTGGTTTTGAAGTCGGAGTTCCACTTCTGGTCCCTCGTATTCCCGAAGGAAAAATCTTTTAAAAATCGACCATTCTGGGTGTTTATAAGTATTCGCCCAGTCCTTCGCTTTGTCCCGGAGCTGGGCCGTTGCCAAACTCGTTTTGTTTTCCTCGTAGGTGTTAGCTATTTGGAAATACTCTTCGCACCGTTCCAGGAAAAGTCGTGGAAATTCTTCCAGTCTCCCAGAAAATATTGCCTCCAGGCGAGGCTCCCTTTGACACACGGCTATGTTAGCGAGTTTTGTTGCTAACATTTCAAGGATTCGTGTCGTCTGGGTGTCTCTCGTAAAGGTTTCTCCATTTGGTACATCCGCTGAGGATTGAGCTAGAGGACTGTTATCCTCATTCTCCACTGTGGTAGCGTTGCCCGCTGTTGTGCTACGTGTTTGTGGCATTTTCAGTGTTTTGAGCCCACTTTTGTTCGGTTTGTTGCCTCTCTTGTCTTTGAATTTATTCGTTAAAACTCATTGATCTGACAAACACGTTGGGCGCCAATTGATAGGGTCGAGTATCAATTTAGTGGGCTCAGAAACAAAATACAAGTATCTCGGTACGATAGTTTATTTTACAAGTTCACAGAATATAAGTTAATGTTTTTTTTTTATAGTCTCACATGACGCTTCTTAAAAAAAACTCCTATCTGTCAAAAAAAGAAAAATGAAACAAAACAATTCAATTCGAATTCTGGTGCGTTTAAAAAAAAATGGATTTGTGTAACCACCGTACGAAAGTACCTAGACTACACTGGGTAGCTCGATTCGAGCCGTGACTGATTCCCTTTTGCGTTTATTTTTTAGTGACGGGGTTTTGGGTCACTCTTCATGCTCGTATCATAATTATTATTATAATTGGTTGAAAAAAGCTCTGGCGTCTTGAAATTTGCACCGTTTTTTCAATCGTGAATTTCTCGTTTAATGCAGCTACTATGTATTTCCGAATCGCTAAACGTAATTTTTACTAACCCATAAGCGCTAAAATTTTCAATGGTCTGAATTTTTATTTTTATTAAATAAATATTTCCAGTTCGAGATATAAATAATAAATAAAATGTTTTTTGGACCGTTTAAAATCTGTAAGTTATTTTATTTTAACTAAATATTTAATCATGCAGTTTGAGAAGTGACTGTCTGACTAATGTTACAACACGTGATTGAAGCACGCTAAAAAGCTTCAGAGGGAGCTTTGCCTTCAGCGCCGAAGTTGATTAACTCGCGGAACCGCCGCCAGGGGCGCCTGCTGTTCGCGATGCCTGATTGAAAAAAGAACACACCTTTTCTAGCGAAGAAAAATTGTGTCGGTAAAGAAGACTGAACGTAGCAATTTATTAATATGAATGTTTTGTATTACTTGAATATGATGGGAATATAATTTCCGTAAGAAGTGCGTGAAATATTATATAATGTTCATATATATTACATTATATATGTATATTACATTATTCAAGTTCATCGAATTTTTAATTTAAAAAATGGGAGCTATTTATCACATATCAGACAAGCGATAAAGTAGGTACTAAATATATTTGATGAATTAGTACTTCTTTACTCGAGAAGTGATTTTTTTTGTTCAAATGCTTGACAGATGCTGTGATAAATCAACAGAGTGAAGATACGTTCATCAAATGTCAAAATAAAATTTAAGTTTTGTGAAAGTTCTATTTAGTTCCGTTATCATTACAATGTGAGTAGGTTGTTTGGCGCGGTACTTGTATAAAAACAGAACTTGAAAAGGACTTTTTTAGAACTTGGTTATCTATTAATTTGATATTTCACATTTTTTTGTTCGATTAGAGGGAACATTAAGTATATTTTTATAATATCAATGGGTAGATGTCGTAATTTCTCAAGTTAAGTGGGATTTGTCAGGTAAATTTCGTCTTTTAAACCTGGGACAAATATTTTTTTATAAATACTCTCAGCTTCAAAATCCCAAATTTTTTTAAAGATCTGCGCTAGAGAATTATATTTTTAAATAATTTATATTGGAGTAAAACTGTATCTCAACTTTTGGAAAAGCCTGACGAGTTTATAGTGCAGGCATAAATTTAGTAGAATTATATTAAAACCACCTGATGACCCTCTTTGCAAAAGGGTAAATTTCTTCACTCTTGACCCAGAGGTCACAGATCTAAATCCCGGTATTTCAGAACCGATATAATTTTTTTTTAAATTTTGATATTCCCAGTGTACAAAAAAACCTATGCCAAAAACATTCTGGTTCATCTTCTCCAAAAAGACACAGAGGCAAACATGTCACACCATCATAAAACCGGAGCCAAACAAACAGACATCAATAAATATAAAAATAAATCCCTGTTTCCCTTGGTCACGCCATAACTTCAGAACGACTTTACCTATTTCATTCATCTTTTTTTTAAAGTTTCTAGTGCTCTCGCAAAGGTTCTTAGAAAAGAAAATTTAAAAAAATTGAGCAGAAAATTGGATAATTTCTGAAAACTTAACGAAAATTTTAACTTCGCACATTTGACAGTTCGCGCGTTTAATGAATGTGAATTTAGCAGGCAGCTGTTTTTGTTTGTAACAAAAGAATTGTCTATGGATTTTTTAAATTATAGATATTTTAAATAGGTAGCTATGTTAGGTACCAAATTAGATGGATTGTTCTTATAATATATAAAAAAAATATTTGTACCATACGAAAATTGAAAATTCGAATAAAAAAAATTGTAATAGGTGGCACGCGAGCTGTATGAAAACTGAATGTATTGGGACTGAATATATGGAACGCGGGAGGGAGATTGGCGGGACGGGGGAGCGGGAGAAGGGAGAGGGTAGGCTGGGAAGGTGGAAGGGGAGCGGGGGGTGAGGAGGGGGGAGGGGTTCGGGAGGGGAACGGGGATGCATGGGAAAGGACATGCAGAGTGAAATAATTTATTTCTTTGAATATGGCACTTGCATCGCATGCCGGGAATCAGCTAGTACTATAGATACAAAGGTATAATAATTCTACCTTTGGACAAAGAAGCTCCGAATTTTTAGCAGTGAAGGTATATGACAAACTACCACACAGTATCAAACAAATTAAAACAAAAAATTACTACATTAAGGACATAAATTTTTGGCTTAAGGAACTAGTATTGTGGAAGCTGTGGAATTGGGGGATCCCAGAAAACTTTATCACTGTGAACTTCGAGGTCATTTTTAAATACTCGTATAACAAATTATAAACAAAGCAGAGCTCTTTTTGATGAAAACATGGCATGGCAAAAAGTCTTAATGGTTATTAGTGATTTTGTAGTCATAAACGTTATTCTATTATTCGTTGCATATTATACATTTGTCAATCAAATAAATAATAAGATGTCAAGATTTTGACGGTTGAAAAATTCATAGATATACTCGTATAACAAGAAATAAAATTGAGATTTATTAATTGTTATTAAACAGCAGAACTTGTTTATAAGCAAACCTTTTTTTATAAATTGAATCATAATGTTATTGAATATACTCCTACAAAAGAAAAAAAATGATATTGGCAAAAGTTTTCTTTGAATCATATTTTAAACTGAAATGATTAGAGATTTTTACATCCATCATGATTTACATTTTAATGCTTTCTGAAGAAGGAGGTAGCGCATCACAGCATAATACCCCAAAAATAAATCATAAATGTGGGTTCCGCGGAAAGTGGTCGAAAATCCCATCTATATTTTTACTATCAATGTACAAAAGTATATTTTTAATATTCCAAGAAAAATATTAATCTCTGTATAATTATACGGAGGAATGATGATTGCTTTACCCTGAAAAAATAATTACTAATACGTGATGAATGTTGTTTTAGCTCATCGCTAACAATTAGCAGTAATAATACATCGTGAATCGATAGGAGGGGATTTTTTCATCAATATTTTATGGCAGATAGCTCACCATATTCTTCGTCATCTGCGGTGGTCCTTGATAAGAAGAATAGTACTGTCATCAGTGAAAATATGGCGTAACGTGACATCCGGTTGAATATGGCCATTTTGTCGTATTTAGGGGGTTTTCCCGCTCTCGGGAAATGCCACAGGAAATGCGGCTTACTCCGCCAGGGACATTGCTGGAGTATCTGGAAAAAAATGGACATATTAGTTATACCAAATATATTTGTGTATATTTAAATTTCTACATATAGCCTGGGATAAGGGGTGGCATATGGAATATTTGTGACATGCGTGATATCTGAAGGTGGTCAAAATCGGTTCACCAAAACACGATAAAAATTTTTGAAATTGAAAAAAATCTCTGTTCCACCTCTACCACTTTAATATAAATTGCGAATTCACTAAGTTCACTATTATTTTAAATGAATTAAAATATTACATATAATGAAAATCAAATCAATTTGTTTAAACCAATATGTAATTAATAATGTCAACATGTTTCGATAAAAACGTTATCTTCATCAGGACGAGACCTTAATTTAAAAAAATAAATGAATAACAAGTATAGACAAATTAGAACAAATTATAACAAAGACAAAAAATTAAAAAGTAGAGGTGTTTATTTGCTTATAAAATCTCATAAAAATGGTTACATAAAATTAAATATAAAAATTATTTAAGGATATATAAAATTGCATTTAGATAATAAAATACTTTTAAAAACAAACAATTAAAAGAGGTAGTTTAAATAACAAAAAAAATTGTTTTTTTTTTTTTAATATCAAAAAAAAATAAATAACCAAATATTATTAACGCTTCTTTTTTTCTTTTTTTTTAAACCTTATTTTGGAAACAAGTCATTCTTTTGGTATTAATAAAGGTCTTAAAATTTTACACACTAAAGCCTCAAACTACTATCTACTAAGTTTTAAAAGCGGTTAATTCGGCGAGTGAGATTGTCATGATGACACATAAAACTGTCCACTCGCTTAGCAGCGTAGGAAACTGAGGTCGCTTTTAGCACCAGTAACAAGAATAACGACGCCTGCGTGAACTAATTCTTCAGATTTTTGACAGTCGAAATCAGCTGTTTATCGGAAGCCATATTGGAAACGTAAATAAACCAATCACGAGCAAGCGGAGCAAGCATGTAGGCGAGTAAAGTTGACGACCTTTCAACTTTTTTTCGTAGATTGTTAACAATCTGCTAGTTAGCAAGTGACACGATTACACTGGGCGAGTTTACTAACAGATAGTGAATTTCCCAGATAGTAGCTTGTAAACTAGCCCTGTGTCATCGACGCTTAACACTACGAGCATACAATTAGATAATTTAGAAATTTTAGAAATTAGAAAAAGCGTTAATAGTAAATTAAATATTATAAATAACCAAACATTCTTTTTTAAATAGCCATCTTTTAAATTTATTTTCTTATTAATACTTACAATAATTATAATTTTTTATTGTGTTATTTAAACTACTTACCCGTTTTTATTGTTTGTTTTTATAAGTATTTTATTATCTAAATGCAATTTTATATATCCTTAAACAATTTTTAAATTTAATTTTATATAACTATTTTAACTATTAACTATTTTAACTATTTCCTTTTTATTTTTTTTTCTTTGTTATAAATTGTTCTAATTTGTCTATACTTGTTTTTCATTTATTTTTTAAAATGAAAGAAGATAACGTTGTTATTGAAATATGTTGACATTGTTAATTATATAGTGGTTTAAACAAAGTGATTTGATTTTCATTATATTATAATGATGCCACAGGGTATGTTTGCTAAGTTTGAAGAAATAAAATATTACATTTTATTCAAACACTCAATTATTATGTACTTTGTATATTGATGAAGAAACCTTTGGTTTTGAAAAATATTGATACTTTTTATTAAATAGCTGTTTAAATTAAATTTTCATGGAACACAGAAGATAATGACTCCAGCGTAAGTAGCCCTTAAATATAGACATTTATGTAAATAATTAATAAGGTACTACCTATGCTATTAATGTTATAATTAATCTTTCGTATATTTTTTCTGTGCTGAAAAAGTATAATAATTTGTTATTATTTTTGTAATTGAAGAGGCCAAATACTTGACAAAGGTTTTCAATGATATAATTGTTGTAACACCGGGTTTGTTCCGCAGGCGGTAAAACATATTCTTGGCCCGACCTCGGGGTTGCAATAGTATTTATAATAGTCTCTTAAACTCATATCTAGAATATCACAATAACAATTGTAAATTAACGTCTGCATATTTTTAGCGACACGATTATGTGACGAAAAAACAATTCACATTTTTCATTAAAAAACAAGAAACACCTAAAGAAATAAACTTAATAATCCACTCTGTGACAAATACAGAAAACCACAAATGTAATATATCATGTTCAAAAATAGAAAGCAAAACTGATATTAAGTACCTGGGCATAACAATAGACCAGCGTTTAAAATGGTCTCCACACATAAATATTCTGAACAACAGAATAAGGAAACTAACATATATATTTAGATGTTTAAGAGATATTTTAAACGAAAAATTACTTAGAACCACATACTTCGCTTTCTGTCAATCAATTATACAATACGGCATTATAGGATGGGGCGGTACATATACAAATCAAACACAAACAATTTACATATCACAAAAACTAATAATAAAAACAATTTTAAAAAAACCCTACTCATATTCGTCAGAACTTTTATTCAAACAATTTAAAGTCAGAAAATTAAGTGCATTATACTTTTATCATGCAACATTACAAATTTATAAAGATAATATTAAAAACCAAGTTGCACCATTTAAAAATAACAGAAGTCTTAGACAAACATCAATACTTCCCACTCCAAAATGTAAAAAAAAAATTGGACAATTGAGTCATAAATATCTCGGAGCAAAATTTTTTAATTCATTACCAGAAAAAATTAGAAACATGAATACCAATATAAAACATTTTAAAACTCACCTTAAAAATTATACTGAAAACTTCGTTTAAATGGTAATTTAAATTTGATATAAATAAACCGAATGATATAAAAAAAGCAATACAATAACACCCCCCCATACACACAAGCCTTGCTTAATTATGGGGGTACATCAAATATATCTACCATGTAATTAAATACTGTACAAAATTTATTTGTAATTTATGTACCTTCTATTACTAATAAAAAAATTAAAAAAAAAAAAAAAAAAATATCTTAATCAAACAAATCCTAAACTTTTTCTGAGGTATTTACTTAAAACAAATTGTTTTGTTGCCTGTTAATACCCTGATCGATAAAAAACTTTATTGTAATTCAAATATCCAAACCACTCCAACATTTTGAAATGTAATCACATTAAACGTCAATCTGAACAAACATTTTAAAACCACCCATAAGACTTTGATATTGGTATGTAAAGAACTGCAATGTTTAATTGAATCCATTATTAATAAATCTGTCAACACCCTTTCAAGGCTTTTTAATACTTTCTTTTGGTATTATCAACTTGACAAATATCTTGTTTGTAAAGGGTATCACACATTAACGTCATAAAAATGATATTTTTATATGTGCTTTCTCAATATTCGTGCATTTTTGATTCGTGTATAAATTATTACTTTCTAGCGACCTTTCATAAACTCGAGACGGTAATAATGAAAAAAGAAGTTAAAAAGGTTAATATATCAGATAAGGTCGGTCAAAGGACCTTTATGGAGAGTGAGTTTGTTATTTCGGTCCATCAAATTCGGAATACTTGCAAAAGTCATCGCTATCATTTTGAATGACGGGTGTTTTTTCATGAAGCTATTCTGATGAGAAGAGATGAGTTGAATTCATTTCACGTTTCATTGGGTTCAGAGAATGTTTTTATTTTCATGATATCAATTTGAGGATCATATTTCGTAATCGAACCACCAATGATGCGCAACTTGAAGAATAAGGAGAAAAAACAAATTCAAATGGTACCACTGCCTTAAAGAAATATTGTTTTTATTTTTGTTATTTATTTTAAGTACGGCCTCTGACGGCCTCCGTGGATGAGTATTTGAGATTCTCGACTAAGAATCCGTAGGTTGTGGGTTCAATTCCGACAGGTGTAAGTAAATATCGTGTGATTGATTTTTTTTTTCAATATATTAATCTAAAATAATCTATGTATGTATATTAGCGGCACGTTCTAGAGTGGTAGATATTTGCATTATCGCCCTGGTGAAAAACCCATTGAGAATCTATGTGTTGTTTGAAATGGCTTTAGCTGTGTTGACCAGAAATGAATAGCCAGTTACTTCCCCACCTTCCGCGCGAAATCGAAATTTCTCCAAGCTTAAACTTCCTTATAAAATTGTTTGTAATATCTGAAGTGACTTGCATTTGTTTTCTGTAAGTATCTGATGTTTTCTCTGTTAACTGTTTTTATTATTATTATAAGTTTGATTAAGTATCGAAGAGGATGCTTAAAATGTTTTCATATTTAAATTTTAATCAACCGGTTTAAATGTAAAAAAAAAACTCGTTGCTTCGAAACATTGCCAGCTAGATGCATAAATTTGTTCAGTAGGCACCTAATCTGTTAAAACACTATAATTTGAATAACGGTGCAATCATGATTAAAATGCAGTTACATTGATTTTGCAGGAAGTTAGCCAAAATTGAACAAGTTTGCTGTTTTCAATAAAAAACCAAAACCGTTAATAGATTCGTTGTTTTTTTTTTGATAAAATTAATGTTTCACGATTCTCCATTGCATAAGTTTTTTTTTGTTGGGCGGAAACCAAACGTCACACGGAAAAGAACAATTAGCTATTTCTTTGATGTATGGCTATCTTTTGTCGGCGGTTTGGGCCATCATTGAAGATGGTAAATAATGTTCAGTTGATTCACCCAATGGATTTTTTTTTATCTATCTTATGGAGATTTCGAATGAACTGGATTTGAATCATTTCATGTTTTTTTTTAATAGAAGACTATCTTAGCCATTTGTTTTGGAGTGTTGAGATTTGAATAAAATATTATACCTACTTATAGCAAAAGACGTAGATACATATTCAGTTTTTTTGAGTCTATACCAGCAGAGTCAGTAAAAGTAGAATTCTTTACCTATAAGCCTTGTTATTATGTCGATTGGTTTTAAGATTTTTTAACCTTTTGTAAAAATGATTATTAATTACTTCGTTCGAACATTCAGATCATATTCTTACGTTAAATTATTGCTTTTAGTTCGCAAGTGTATTTTATTTATTACAAAAACTCTACAAAGTTTCCACCACAGCAAAATATTTCAAAGTTTTATACATAACACGGGCATGAGCCTTAGCACGGTGGTCGAAAAATCCACGAATGGTGTAACCAATCAAAGCAATGAAAAAAGAAAAATTAAAAAAAAATTCTTGATTTCAAAATTTCTCTTTCTCTCTCCACATAATTTCTTCCTTTTTATTACCATTATTCGTACATTCAGTTTTAAGAACCATTAACATCTCAGGCAAAAGTACCTACTACTTAAAATTAAATTATTACTTGATTATAGTAACTATGACTTACGTAGTATGTATTATAACCATGTGACAATTTAATTTAATAAACCTATAACATCTATCATAACGTACTGTGTACGTCTTAATAAATAAATAAACAAATATTGAAACGCTCATTTACGTAATTTCCGACTAAAACTTAAATTGAATATTCACAGTGTTTTATAATACAGGCAATGATCGCAATGATCTTGGTAAAATAACATTACCATGTCATTTTAACTATTCCCTAACCACACATTCATAACAATAATTATTTAAAGGTTTAGTCCCACATTCACATAAAACCAAAGTACGCACATTCCCCATCAGACCTTCAAGGTACCAACATCTTTTGTCAGATCCTTTGTTACAGTTTGACAGTCAGTTCCTTTGACGCTCCTTGAATAATTGCAGAGAATTGCAGCGGAATGACGCCGTCAGCCGAACATCCCGAGATGGACGAGTCATTGACCGATCTGCACTTTTTATCCGAAGCCGACAACCTCCCAGAGGTCATCGCCCCCCTGTAGAATTAAATAAATCATGCAGCCTGAATTAATCACTGTTTTAATAAATCTCGTGGTAAAATAAAACCGAAAATGTTTTATGTTAACTCGTTTATGGGGCACGAACGATCGTCTCCTACGCGAATGTGTAAAAAAATGTATGCCAGTACTGAACATGGTTTTGTTGAATGAATGTCATGTTTGTAAAGGGCACATCTTACATTTCAAATGAATAATAATTGTATATATGAATACAAGGAATATTTTAAGCAAACTGATTATGAATATTACGCTCTATTGAATCACAAACACGATATATTGAATTGATTTTTCATGGCGGTAAATTTATCTTTTGGTTAAGATCGTAGTGGTTTTGAAAAAAATAGTTTTTGTGTGCCATCATTTTTGGCTACTTCAGACTTCAATTTTTGTTTCGGTACAAGTTCATTGTTCTACGTATTTTCTCAATAATTAAAAGAATGTAGTTTAATTTTCAAGTTCTATGAAAGTTATATTCAATGAAATAATTGTTCTATAATGATATAATAATAGAACTAGAACAGAGAATATTTTGATACAATTCGTATCGCCCTGGTAGACCATCATTCAGAATTGAAGCGTTGCTTGGCTTTAGCCGTGCTTTTAAATAGCCAGATACTTCCCCATCTTCCCTTTCCCCACCTCCTTCTCTTTTAAAAGAAAATTAATTAATGAATTAAATAATTTTTTTTTTGGAAAGATTAACATTACGAATAACCCAACAATGTTTAAAAATCCCCTACTACCACCACAGTAAGCTGAAAATGTTGCATATGTCGTAATAGAGGACTTATGGGCTCTCCACACGAAACTGCATGTAGTGACTGCGGCAGTGATTGCAGAGAGCGTGGAGTTGAGCAAACTAGCGCTGTCTCGTTTGTTAAAGGGCCGCTAGAACGAGACAGCACTAGTTCGCTCAACTCCACCCTCTTTGCAGTCACTAAATGCAGTGTCGTGTGTAGGCCGCTTTACCCAGCCAAGGAATCGAGCGCGCGCCGCCCGGGTGGGACCCAAACGCGATACCAACTCAGCCACTGGCCGATTACATCATAATATCACACCCCTATTGGGGATGCCATAGTCTCACTGGCTTCAGGCGGTCAGGAGCAGTCGTGACACTTGTGCGGCATTCACATACCAAAAAAACCACACAAATATTCAAGAAAAAACCCATTCTTTCAATAAAATTGCCTTATTGTAATAAATGGTTGGAATAGCTGACTACAAAATAAGATTTTATAATAACCGCAACGGTCTTTGGCAGTGCATTATTGTATTGGAAATTTCAATAAATTGCACGACCTTCAATACCCCGCAAGGCTGGGGCTGGGGCCGGGCATGTCAGCAAGTAAACAAAGATGTCATCATAACACAGCTGACCTGGTTACTAATGTCAATGTCGTTGCTGACCTCGTTTCCTTGTTATTTCCTAGTTGCCACCTTACTCCTACTGTAATACTCCTACCAATTGGATGTACACGAATTCACAGTCACGTCTCGTTTTTGTGGGATTACACACCTTACAATAAATGTTCGTGTGAAATTTTAGAAAACTAGCTTACGCAAATAATGTTATAAGGTAGGTGTAGTAATTTTAGGTAGATACTATAAAGTTTTTTACACACAATTTTTACGTTTACCCAACGTGGGTGCTTTTTAACAAAAAAAAAGTTAAATATGTCCTACAATCTTGTATAAATATTTGAATATGACTAGCATATTGAGCCGTTTTAATGTATGAACTATTCGTAATTTGATTTTAAATACTGACAATTTTAATTTAGCTGCCAGTATTTAAATAAAATTACGAGTAGTACTTACAGTAGTATACACTAATTTCTACTACGAAATTTAGTGAGACCATGGTATCCCCAATAACAATATATAGCTAAACGGAATGAATAAGCACGAGAAATAGGTACCTATGGAAAAAAAAGATTCGATAGTAAGTTGATAGCTAGATATTTTTAGGCAGATCTGGAAATTTAAGCTAAAAAATAGGTTTTTAGTTTTGTTAAATCGTATTTTAGGCATTTTGAGAATATAAATATTGATATTTAGGCAAAATGACAATTTCTAATCATACTAACTCATTTTTCATTTTCCATATTTTGTATTATCCACCATGAATGCAAAGAGGTAGTTGACACAAATGTACGTTTATTGTAACAGTGATACTGCGTCGCAGTTACTCCTTGCTAATGTGGGTTACACCTGCCGCATGTAGGAAATACCCTTCAATGCTAAATTCCAAGAAGTGTTGAACGTTAGCCCGTTGTTCCCAATCATGTAAATTGGCTGTTCATATATTTCAATTGCCCACGTAAGTACCCTGATACTTCATATTCTAAAAAAAAATGTTTCAAAAAATGCAAAATGAACGAACGAACAAAATGAACAAGCAACCGTTTTTCTTTTTCGTTTTTTATTGTATCAACTTGGAGACTGGAGATATTGCATCCGTTTCTTTTGATACCAGATCTAAAGAGCCAGGTAACATCTCTCCAAACATACTATTCCTCGTCATCTTCCCTGCCCAATTTATTCAACAAAAGCAATAAAGAATCTTTAACATTAAGAATGTCATGCTTCCACTGGCTCCGGGCAGTTAAGACTCATGTGCGATATTCCATTTTTAAAAATTATATTTGCTCCGATATTGTTCCCTGCAAAAGTTTCCGTAACGCTGTTTTAACCCTTCGGTTTTAAAAATATTTTTACATACCCAACGCTGGAATATCATGGATTTTCGGAAGGCCTCTGAGGATTTTAAATGTCCTATACATTTTTTATTTTTGAAGTTGTCGTTAAAAGTAATACCATTTTAGAAACAACATAATATTACCTTCGAGTTATTTGTTTTTAAAATAAACATTGTCATTTCTAAACAATACATTTTTTTTTGAAATAATTCGATATTTAGAAAATATATTCCTTTGGTGTATGAAATTAGTAAGAACTTCACTTTTTAATAATTTTTTATGCCTTTTATACTATAACAATACATAAATATTTTTAACTTACCGCTGTTCACAAAATAATCCTGCCAATTTGTGATCATGCACTTTTTTGTGGATTTTATCCATTGAATCAAGTAGGTATATAATTATTTAAGACGAACTGAGAAAAATAATTATTTTTCTTTCCAACGACGAACAAAGGACATATCTCTGCCTTGTAGAAAAAAAAAGAAAAAAGGTGTTATACATAATGTACGGACGCCCCGGTCAGATCT
The DNA here is from genome assembly GCA_929108145.2 of Limnephilus rhombicus. Lineage (NCBI taxonomy): Eukaryota > Metazoa > Arthropoda > Insecta > Trichoptera > Limnephilidae > Limnephilus > Limnephilus rhombicus. The sequence goes on along the minus strand of OV815280.1, from coordinate 49,854,874 downwards.
GTCCTTTAGACTTTAGAGGCTCTAATGAAATATGTAATATTTTGGGGTTTGTGTTTATAAGGAAGGGTTTTGAGAGGTTAAAAAGAGGGGCGTTTAGCACGGTTCAATATTTAAAAAAAACCAACGAACTTAATGTCACCCCACTTTTATATTTTACTTTTGTTTTATTAAAAAAAATAATAATAAAAATATCAGGCAATTTCATAAATTTTTCTCAAAATGCGGTCGGAAACTTTAGTTTCATAGAGGTGCACATAAATTTTTTTTTGCGGTTAACTTCTAAATTTGAATATAAAGCGCGGTGATTTCTCTTTCTAATCATATTTCTCACCATGACAGTAAGGGAGATACAACGATTTAGACCTTTACGAGTTGTTCCCAAAAGCAAACAAGCCTGAGGGGTTAAGATGATAAAAACTTACATCAAACTCCCAAACATAAGTCGGGTACTTGGAAATATAGTCTCTCCTCGTTCGATGTCACTCCATTAGTCATCTGTCGAAGCCGCGAGCAACAAATCCTCGCACGTTCTCCGTACAAACTGAATCTACAGGTTTGCGTGGGCACAATACCGTATGCGAATCCTTTGCAAACATTAAAAAAAATCTCTTGGTACTTGGGAATATTGTTGGAGTAAGCTTAAAATCAATATGTTATGCCTTTGAATAGATGGAAGATACTGCGAAATAAATTGCAGAGTAGAATGGTCTAGCAGAGAAGATACGAACAGGTTGAATTGCCTATTGTTCCAATACAAATTGCAGTGATCTTATCCTGGGGAACAGTCGGAACTCTGCAACACCCACACCCTTTTCCTATGTCCACTGATTAAATAGTTTAAATAGTCAAACTATTATTATGGTTTATGGCTTTATTATGGTAATATTTCGAATATCAGAACTATCCAATACTGGTGAAGAGTTGGAGCTTAGCGAATTGTCTCTTCCGTAATAATAATTATTGTTTTCTGCTTTTCAATTTAGCATCTAATGAAACATGATATATGTTTAATTTCTTAAAAAAAGGAATAATAATAGGTACCAACCTTGCAGGAATAACGATTTAACAAAAACAATTTTCAAGATTGCAAAAACGCTGATAGGTTACTGGGTGAAATGTAGTTTTTTTTTTTTTTTTTACAGTAAATACCGCACAAGAATCTCAACTGCTCCCGTCTGGAGCCAGTGAGACTATGGCATCCCCAATTGGGGTATGTTGTGAGGCTGAAGGTAGTGGGGAGGGGAAGAGGAAGGTTGGGAAGTACCTGGCTATTCAGATCTGGTCACCAAACACGGCTAAAGCCATTTTCAAGCAACGTTTCAAATCTGAATGGTGGTCTTACACCAGGGCGATACTGATAGTATCTTCCACTCTGGAACATGCCGCAAATATACTATGTATTATTTTAAATGAATTAATTGTGAAATAACACAAATTAATCAAATAAAATTTATTTGCGCATGCCGGGTTCGAACCCGCGACCTCCGGATTGTGAGTCAAGAGTCTTACCCACTGGACTACGGAGGTCGTAGTATGAGTTCGTTAAATAAAATAAAATAAATAGAAAGCAAATAAAATGTTCTTGATTATATAAAAGTTGATTGCACCATGAAATTTTTTTTATTAAAATTTTAAGGTTTATTCCACAAAGCTGTCTATTTTCAAGTTGACGTTAAAAATCATCGTCAATGTTGATTTTCAAAAAAGCAGTAAGGTCGTGTGTCGTGCGTAGGTAACCTAGTTTTTTATTTTTGCCCTATTTAGATATATAATTTATTAAAGTAAAATAAAGAATATATTTCACATGAAATCCATTAATATGTATGAAAGAAAACCAACCTATACAACTCACCCCGATAGGATGTGCTAGTGTAGCAAGCTGCCATCAGAATGTATGGGAAATGTCTGAAGTTGAAGGTATTATCAACATTATAAAAGGTATGTACCTACTAAAATTCTCAGATCTAATATTATTTGTAAGGTCCAATAATGGTGTTCATTCGAGATTTTGCCTGGTCGTCTTTATAATTACTTTTCAACTGAAAGTATAATTATGCTATAAAGAAAATTAACATCATTTGTTTTTGAATGGCAAATATTTAATAAGTACTTTTAGCATCACAAATCCCAAAATTATTATAATATTCCATGATTTTTCACGGTTTTGCGCTGGTAGGTACATAATATGTAGGTATATAATTCCTTCAAGGTAGGAAAGGGTTGTGGAAAGGAAACTCGAAATGAAACTTCGCAATAATAAATATTTCAATGCTTGGTAAACAGCGCAACCTCAGCAATGTAGTATCTAGATAATGAAAAACGACAAAAACCGTTACCAAATAACTAATTAGGGAACGTACCCATACTACGTGACACGTTTAGGGGGGGGGGTCTTCAAAATGTCACGCTCCATACAAATAAGGGGGGGGGGGGGATTAAAAATTGCAAAAAGTTGGTCACGTAGTATGGGTACGTTCCCTTAAGTGCTCTCTCGATTAATTACAACTAGTTTTTGTGTAAAAAATGGTAAAATTATAAGAAATCGTTTTTCCTAAACATTTTCACAATTTCCTAAACCCAACCATTCACAAGGAAAATAACACTACGGTGAAACTATTGCAAAATTCATCATTTTTCTCCAGCGTTGGGAAATAAGAACTTTATCTTTATTTTAACATTATCTACGTTATTTAAACGTTGTTATTCACAACCAATGTAAAGCAAAAATAAGTGGGTATATATTAAAAAAAGATTACTTTGATTTTGTTTGGAATATTATTATTAATGAATAAATGTACCCAATACTAACAGTGATGGGGGTAGCAAATGTAAAAATCTTGTAATGTCAAATGTTTTAAATATAATGTCCTCCGCGTGCAAAAGCCGTATCTTCTCCAAGCATGAACTTTCCAAGAAAAGTTGTTTATCGGAAGTGACCTGCCAGGTAAGTATGTTTTCTGTAGCTACTTGTAAATAATAAAATTAAATATAACTTAAAAATTCATAATAAATTCTCCAGCGCCAACAAAACGGGCGCTCTGTAAATTATCGAATTATTATTATTATTTATGTTATTGGGTAATTTATATTTCACCTTCTATTGACGGAAATATAGCTTTTGGCTTCAGTGCTCGTAAGTGAGAGAAACAGGTATTTAGCTACACGTGAATTTTCGAAAGAAGCTCATGTTTATGGTAGTCCAGCGGTAAGGCTCTTGACTAGCACTCCGAAGGTCGCGGGATCGAATCTCGGCGTGGAAAATAATTTTTATTTGATCAATTTGTGTATTTTTCAGAATTTATTCATTTAAAATAATATATAGTATATTTGCGGCACGTTCCAGAGTAGAAGATACTCTCAGTGTCGCCTTGGTATAAGACCACCATTCAGAATTGAAACGTTGCTTGAAATGGCTTTAGCCGTATTTGGTGACCAGATCTGAATAGCCAGGTACTTCCCCACCTTCCTCTTACATATCTCCTTCCCCTCTCCACTACTTTCAGCCTCACAACATACCCAAATTGGGGATGCCATAGTCCTACTGGCTCCAGACGGGAGCAGTTGAAAAAAAAGTTTTTAAAAAAATTCCTAGATAGTATATAACAGATTTTATATAATGTAACTAATTCTTCAGTTTTTCCCGTGCTCATCAATCAAATGCAAGGCGCCAGAAGTCGTAATTAATTACCATAAAATACTATCTGCGTCCAGTTTGACGAATGGTTTATTTCTCATACGTTCGTGATGTTCCTACAAATAATGTAACGTAATCCGGCCTTAAACTTGAATAATATGGAACACATTTCATGGCCTTGGTCCAAACCGTCCGGTATTTGGTTCAGCGCGGTTAGTTTCGTATTGGAACACGCGCGCGAATATTTTTTCTGTGTACCGCGAGACAAAAGGCGCTAAATGACGCAACGTGTCAGGCATTTTTTAGTTTGGGAGCCGCCATAGATATTGGAGGCGGGAAGATGGGTTATTTGAATAAATTCCGACAGAACAATACGTTGAAGGGAGGTACCTATCTACCCATCTTATATTGATAACAAAATGATTGAATAGATAAATATGCCGAATATATGAACTCTTAGGACGAGTCGTAAGTAAGAACTTTGGCGCTGAGTGCTGAACGTGGCAAAGTTTAAAATTATTGACAGCATTTTCAAAATTTGTTCCAAAACGGTCTCTCATTATATCTCTGGCTAGGTACCATCCGAATTAAAACACCATTATTACCTATCTAGGTACCTTGCTAATTTAAATAAAACTAATTTTTAAAAATTCACCTCGGAGCATTGCGCTAAGTAACAAATTGTGAATAGATAGGTAGATACTTTAAAATCTTTTTTATCTTTATATTCACTTTCCAAATCACACGGCACTAAAAAAAAACAAGTAAGGATGACATGGCAGCATTGGTCTGGATTCAAATATATACGTGTTCTAAAAATAAAAACATTTATGACCTCTAATAATTTTGGCCCCTAGGGCCGTACTAATGAATGTTTTTAAAATTTGATTTAACTGATAAACAGTTTAAAATTTAAAAATATATTTATTAGTGAGAGGGTAAGCATTTATAAATATTCGTGATGAAGAGATATTTTAATAACATATTGTTGAACGGCATCCTTGTAAGGTAAACGCCTATTGTCGGAATTAAAAACAACATTTTTTATTTCACATGTTTGCTGAGATCATAAGAGACATTAGGTATTTTAAATGCGTAGTCTAATAGCACGCATAAATCGTTCCATTTTTTCTTAATTGATGAAATCATTATAAATAAAAATGTGTTTTCAAAAAAACTAAAGGTAGGTACCTTATTTGTCTTATGATACTATACTGTACTTCTACATGAGTATTAAAATAAAATCTAGTAGGTATATGTACGAGTACGTAGTAGTACTGGGCGTTGACGATAATTCCATCCAACGCCAACGTCGTTATCGTTGGCGATTTTCAACTATTGAAAATAAGGCCCTCCGTTCATGGAGATACTTACAATCTACGTAATTGTGACGAAACCACAAGAACCCTGCTGATATACCACTTTCGTTCATAGTCTCCGTACACAGCGCTGTCCGAAATATACTGAACTTGATCATTTTTCACGTGCAGCCGTGGAGTTAACACGCAGTCAAGCGATATCATATGACTTTTTTTCCAACATCAATCCATGCCTTCTCCACTAAATCTTTTCTTACGTATTGTGGTAACGTATAGTTATATAGACATTCATTTTTTCCACTTTCAGAACAAATCTAACATTACTTTCATGTTCCGACGCCATTTCTGTCAAACGTAAATAAGTATGTAAATAAGTATCAGACACAAATGATGCGAGCGTCGCGCGCGATCAGCACTGTCGGTATCGTGATACTGATTGGAAAGCGACAGCCACCGCGTAGCGCCGTGAACGGGCACCAGCAAAATCGTACGGGGGCCGGGGGGTACTTACGATCGGCGCGTATGATACGCGCACCAGGATCGAGTATCTTGTAAGTATCTCCGTGAACGGAGGCACCAACTGTTGAAAATAACGTCGATGTTGAAGCAACTACAGATAGAATAGACGCGCGACAAGCCAATACAATCAAACATCAAATTAAACACATAGGAGATCGACACGATACTAACAAAAAATAAACAAAAAATAGATCGAAATCGTATTAGGGAATCCCTTTTAACGGGTGGTTCCCCGGATCTTTGATGTATTATTATTATTATCTCTATGCCCCACGTCCCACACACGTAATAATAATCCTATAATAACGTTGAAAGTTGAAACTGTTGGAAGACGTTGGTTTCGGTGTTGAAAACATTACCCTGTTGAAATATTAAAGACATTGAAGATATATTTTGCTTCTCACTGATAAATTCGCTTGTTACTTGGCGCTATGGATCGGCCGTGTCCGATGGGAAAATCCAAATAAAGTGTAGTATGTAGGTACATTACCAAAATACCATTTCAAATTAGGTATAATATCGTTCACGAAGTGTGATCTCTTGACCCTTTTGATTTAACAGGCCAACACTGTTGAAATGGATAGGTACAAGACGTAGCCGTTAGGAGGCTGACATTGATAATTATTAATTATCAATAGATTATTTTTTACTTGTCGTTGATAAATTTGATTGTCCCCTGGCACTGCGTATCGGCCGTATTGGATGGGTAAAAAACGTGCAGTAGTACCAAAAGACCATTTGAAATATCGAGTATGTTGTTCACGAAGTGCAAACTCTAAACCCTTTTTATTTATTAGGTAGTTGAAACGTTGAATAATATTCGCATGTAGGTATTATTATATTTCAACTATTGGCGCTAATTATTATCAACAGCGTTGGACGTTGAAACAATATAACTATTGTTTCCAACGGATAGTTATATTTTGATACAGTACTAGTACGTAGTGGCTAAGTTGTAGTGCACGTACTTAATTTAAACATTTTAATATCTGTAACGTATTACCAATCGAATAACTATGACTAATTGGAACAATTTATTTAAATTTCCTAGCCTCTACCCAAAAATGGTTATTAGAATCAACTACCTACTCACTGTCTTTACTTCATGATTATATTGCAAATTATTTTATGCTCACAAATATTTATTGCAAAACCTATACACAGGTATAATTGAAGATGAAGGTAATACTAATAAATCTAAACTAAAATATTAAAAAGAACAAGACACAAAAAAGGTAACAATCGCAATTAGGACTCGAACCCAGTACCTCTTGTCTTACCGGGGTAAACGCCTTAACCAATTTGACCATTGAAACCTCTTATTTTGGAGTAATTTTTGATGATCTCATATAAATTCAGAATAAACAAAATTATCTTCAACTAATATTTCCCATAATGATCACAAAGTTCTACAGAATTGATTTGTAACCTAGATAGTAATATTGCAACTCTGAAAATTATACTAGATATACATTTTATTGCAACCGTTACCTTTTTATTTTTCTGGGTAATGTTCTTTTTCATGTTTTCGTTAAGATGTATTAGTATTATCTTCTTCTTCAATGATATATTTCATTAGTGGGTTATAACCTTCAAAAATTATTATAACAATATTAGTTATTCCAATAAAATTCTAGATACAGGTCCGTAAAAAGTTTATCAATTTATCTGATTTATCATTCACTAATTTCGCTGAAATTGAAAAATGACCTAAAATTAATGTAAGAGTTCATATTGTCATTTTGTGTTTTAATTTTGCTTTTGTGTTATCGATAATTCGTGGGTTTTTTTTATTATTTATTTTCTTGAATTTTTATTGTTATTTTTTTTTACAATATTACTTACATGGTTTTCTTATTTTAGCTCACCAAAGACAAGAGCCTTGTCTATTTATGGTGACAGAATGCTATTATTATTTTTATTTATTATTTACTAGCTGGTTCCCAGCATGCGTTGCTATGCCATTTAATAAAAAAAATGTTCCTCCTGCGTGTCCTTTCCCATTCGTCGCATTCCCCTTCCTCTTCCGTAACCCCTTACCCTCTCGCGTTACCCACTCCGATTCCTCCACCTTCCCTCTCCCTACTCCACTCTCCCCCTTCCCCCGTCCCGCGAACCCCCTCCCGAGTTCCCCTTCCCCTTTATTATTCCCCTTCCCACCATCTCCCCCACTCCCGCATTTCAAACATTCAGTCCCGGTACATTCAGTCCCAGCACATTCAGTTTTAAAACAGCTCACGTGCCACCTATCGCATTTTTTTAATACAAATTCCATAATGCCAGAGATGACCAGTAGTTTTACACAAACCTTGTCCTGACAATAATGAACACAAAACAATAAGAATTATCCAATTTGGTTCAGTCATTCGGAAGTTATGTGCGTACATACATTTCGGCGATTCATTTTTATTCGCTGAAATTGAAAAATGACCCAAAATGAATATAAGAGTTTATATAATCATTTTGTGTTTTAATTTTCCTTTTGTGTTATTGATAATACGTGCGTTTTTTTATTATTTATTTTCTTGCATTTTTATTGTTATTGTTTTTTTACAATATTAGTTAAATGGTTTTCTTATTTTAGCTCACCAAAGACAAGAGCCTTGTCTATTTATGGTGACGAAATGCTATTATTATTTTTATTTATTATTTATTATAAATTTTAAAAAATTATGTCATAAAATAGGTAAAACAAGACAATGTAATGTCATCTATATTGGCAAAGCGTACGCCAAAATATATAAAAAAAATAAATATTTCATGTTATTATATGCATAATTATCATTAAAAAAGCAACACGGAAGTGCGTATATTTCGAAAATCAACTTCTTGTTGCAGTCCGCGTATTTACAACGTTTTGCCATTAAATATATATGAATGAATTCGTTTAAATATCCATGGAAACTACCTGAAATAAACGTTGTCTCATTTATGTAAATTCATTTAACCAGCCTAGTTGCAATTTCAATACGGAACTCGGAGTGTTATCAACAGAATCAATGTAGAACCACTAGCAAGCGATGCGGTGAGCTTTTATCAAGTGTCCGACCTACCTCGAGTAGCCGCAGTTACTACAAATTATTGTGAACTTTGTAGTAAAATCGAGTCGTGGTAATGCGATCGCTGTGAATATAAATATATTCAATATAACGGGATGCGAAGTATTTGGAAGTGTTTATCGGGAATATGTAGAAATAGTGTGGAAGGCGCAGAATATTCAATATATTGTGGCTTATCATTAGGCTTTAAAATGATTACGTAAGTAGAATTTGCAATAAAATTATGTGAAAGGTTGCGTAATGGCAAGGAACTTCGGTCCAGAGGATATTTTATGGTACTTTAATACTGACGTTTTGAAAATGATGAGTTTTATCAACCGTTATTTAACATCGTATGAGTACGACGCAAAAACATTATGCATCACATTCGATGAATCCCAATTAAGACGATGCAATGCAAAGTGATGTTTTGAAAATTTGATCACATATATACATTTTTAAAATTTTTTATTTTTTATTAGTTTTTATATACATATACATGAAATATAATCATGAGTAATTACATTTTCAGGTTACAATCGGATTAAACTCAATCATTTAATACTAACATGCAACATTGATTAGAAACAGTACAAACATATATATGTATATAATATATAACCTTTACGAGAGTGTGCTGCTTACTTTACATTATAAGTGCTTTGGTTATATACTGTAAGAAGTACGCAATATTTGCATGATTGAGTAATTTTTGATACATATTTTATAAGCCTCGAAAAAAATAAAGTAGTAGGTCTATAAAAATGCCCCGAAATGAAAAATATCCTACTTACGAAACTCTTTTCGAAAATGGTTTTAATGTATAATGTGTGACACATTAAACTCATTAGATTGTGACAATATTTCATAATTTGTGTTTAAGCTTCACAAAATAAAATAAAACATGCTTTTTGCATAAAAGAAAACAAGCGGCCGGTGTTTTTCGGATATTTCAAAATTATTGCCATCTGCGTGAAAGGGGTTCGGAATTTTAACCGATTGATAAAAAAATTATCAAAACCCATTTACTATGATACATATCTTCTGAAAATGAATTTTACGTAAAAATTCATTGATCACATTTAAAGTTATTCAATTTAAAAGCTACATTAATAGAAAATAAAATTTGCTCACATTTACTGTTATTCATTCTAAATTTATTGCAAATTTGATGAAGGTACTTTATATTTTCGTACATCTCACAGTTTGGAACATATTTAACATAATTCGATGAAAAAGCTTTTTTTTCAAGTTTTATCTCGAGAAAAGTCATATACTCAAAATGTAATTGATTTAAAATACTTTCAAAAAGGATTTAACGATTATTGAGTGTTTGAGAATGCGTTGAGTTTCAGTTATTCAGAAGGGTCTACAATATCTACCATTCATAATCAATAAAAGGTTTTGTGCTTAAATCCATCTGTATTCTCTTCCAAACACGGACATATGAATATACATGGACCTGCCCTAAGTGATAAAAACGTATTATTTCCCCCTCCACATGGCGCCGGCTGAAGCACCTCCTTGGAACCGGCTCGCTCCATGGGGAGGGGATAGAGCCTCGCTTGAATCTAAAATGTGTGACGTCATCATTCTTGCCGTGAACAGCTAGAAGGTAACATCCATACATTTAACGAAATACAACGCCAAAACAGTAGCGTATTCTATACAATATATCTACATATCAATGTGCATATAGCGAATGTGGGCGGTTCTCCAGTGTGCTCATCGGTGGTTACAGGGGTAAGTAAATTATGAAACATTTGTAATAGTGTTTTAACTAAACACGACAACAAAATATTGCTATGTGTATTGGGGCGAGTCTTTTTGAAGCGAGCATTTGACCTTAGCAAATATGTTATTATCGTGGCAAGCAATTAAAAAGGTCTATTCATTCAAAGCAGATTTTGCTTTTAAGAACTAAATGGTGACATTGTAATGCGAGATGCCTATTTACTGTCAGATTGATTGTATAACGAATCACAGTCATCTTTCCCCTCTTCCCCCTCCATGGTTTGGTTTGACCCCTCACCCGTAACTGCTTGTCTAGTCATTTGGATGTCTATGCTTCCAAACCATTTTCACCAAAGGAGATTTCTCAACAATAAGAATTTCAATATTTACTTTTAGATTTCTTGTGTGGTTTTATAAATTACTTATATTTTTAAAAGTATAGAAGTTGTTTTGAGTAACCTTTACCTAGGTACATCACAATGAAGTTCAGTGACCCTCGTCAGTCTCATTAAAAACGAATATCACCATGATCTTGACACCGAACCAGATCATTAGCATCTGAAGCGAAAAAAGGAAATCCGTTACTACCTGACAACTTGTGAGCTATACAACCTTTTTACAGGTATTTATTTGTATACCGGGGAATGCCCGACGGTTGCCTTTGTTACTAAGCTCGTTGTCATGTCAACTGTATCCATGGCGACAGAAGAAACAATGCTAAAAGATGGCAGACACAGGTTGGCAGACTAATTATTCTGTTCAGAATGCTAATGAACTAATCCGAAAGTTAAAATGTTGAGTTTTCTGTGAAACCATTAAAAGGTAATCCTTATCTTCAACCCATGTTTTATGTATTCTTATTGATGTTATGATAACAAAATAGCAAATTTGTATTTTGTTTTAATGCTTCACACGTTGAAATGTAAGTTATTATTTATTACTAGCTGATTCAACAAACGTCGTTCTGCCATACAAATTATTTCTAGTGAAAATTTTGGTTCTTAAATAAAAATAACGAATGTATTGTTAGTGTGTGGGGATGGGATCTATGATAGAAAGAGGAATGGAGCGCTGTAGACGATGACCGCCGATAAAAACAAAAAACAATAACTAAAGTAGGAAAATTTAAATAAAGAAAATCAATATGAATTTCGAAGAGCAATTGAGTGAACAATAAGTATTTTTTGTCAGTTCGTCTTTAGCCAACACAAATAAGCTCGATGGTTTGCCCACGCGAGAACACGATGCCGAATGAAATATTAAAATGACGCGACGCTTCTCGTGAACGTCTTGCACATGAGGCGGACGTAGCGCCATCTGTTATTCAACAACATGAATAATTTCGTTCTGTTTGAAATACGAAAGACGGTTTAATTTATTCACACGAAAATACTAAAATCGCGTTTAAAAAATGGGAGGGAGGGGGTAGGTGGGTTAAAATCTGGAGTTATAGGTATTTTTGATCCCAAATAAAAAAATATATAAAAAAAGATGTAAAAAAAAAAGATTTTTTTTCTAGATAGGGACACTCTAATCACCTAGTGGTATGAAATATACTTTAAAACCTATTCTCATACCTACCAAACGTACAAAAAAAATCATATAAATTGGCCAAGCCGTTTCGGAGGAGTGCGAGCACAAACACCGTGACACGAGATTTTTATATATAAGATTATGAAATGTAAGTTATGACTATTTTTTTTAAGAAAGACAAACATTTCCGGGTTACAAATAGCCCATCAGTGTTTGAAAATGTGTTTTCTTTCAATATGTTTTTAATCATACATGTAATAAATATCAATAAAATACTTGGTAATTATAAACATATAACTTTCGAAATTTTTAAAAATTGATAAAAGTTTCTGTATACTAAATGTATCCTTTCTTAGTCGAAGCTTTTATTTTTAGGTCTCCTTTTTTAGAGTTTTAATTGAATTATTTCATTTTAACTAGCAATCCTTTTCTAAGTACAAGCGTTAGTTTAACTTAGGAAAAAGTGTATTACATTACACCAAATTGTTTATTGCAAAAATTGTTGTTTATGCAGAATATGTAACAACAAATGTAATGCACCACGTCGTGTAAAATTCGAGATCAGGCCGCTTATGTACTCGTGGATTGCGATATGGTTTAACTAACCGTTTAACACTAGCCACTTGTTTTGATTTATTCACGATAAAACATCGCCAAAAAGGATGTCTTATTTTATTTTGCAAAGCTCTTGCACAAATATTTAAATGTTTTACGATCATTTTCTAAAGAACTTAATTTAATATTTTCACATCTATATATATAAAAATGAATCCCTGTTTCCCTTGGTCACGCCATAATTTCAGAACGACTTTACCTATTTCATTCATCTTTTTTTAATAGTTTTCTAATACTTTGTAGAAGGTTCTAACGAAAAGGAAAAATAAGAAAATTGCGCAGAAAATTGAATAATTTCGGAAAAATTGACGACTATTTTAACTTCGCACGTTTAACAATTCTCGTGTGTATTTAGCAGGTAGTTGTTTTTTTTGTAACAAAAGAATTGTCTATAGATTTTTTAAAATATAGATATTTTAAATATGTATCTATGTTAGGTACAAATTTAGATTGATTGTTCTTATCATATACGAAAATGAATATTTTTTGTAATACACGAAAAATGAAAATTTGAATAAAAAAATTGTGATAGGTGGCACGCGAGCTGTTTGAAAACTGAATGTACTGGGAATGAATATATGGATTGCAGGAGGGGGATTGGCGGGACGGGGGAGCGAGAGAGGAGAAAGGGAAGGTGGGGAAGGTGGAAGAGGAACGCGGGATGGGAAGGGGAAGCGGGAGGAGAACGGGGACGCACGTGAAAGGACATGCACGGTGAAACAATTTCTTTCTTTGAATATGGCATTGCAACACATGCCGAGAAACAGCTAGTTATACAATAAAACTTAGATTTTGAACTTAAAAGCAGTTATTATTGGCTGATACTTAATTTTCTTCCTGGCTTATAAAAGTAGATACCTATTATAAAAAAAAACGATAATTTCAAAGGCAAATAAATCACATGATTCTGCGTTGTTTACTTGCACGTCGAAGGAAAGGACGTCCTCACATTGATACAGCAAGCTTTTATCCAGACTCATAATATAGGAGTTATAAGTGCGAAGTAATTCTTTTTACACATACCTAAATCCAAAGCTACGCTGAGAAAAAAATTGTAGAAGTTTTTCAGTATGCTCTCATAATTTAATAATACATTTTTCACTTCCAAACCCCCAACTAATCTTAGGTGACTAATATTCTACAGAAGACAGATTGGTTACAAATTTAGTGTATTTTATAAAATTAAAAAGTGCCAATAAGGAATGAATGGAATAGTTAATTACAGACGATATATCTAATTCACCGTTGTTGTTGTCTTTTTAAATGCGCCGTTCTTAAAATAGCTTACTTAGTAAATACAATATCAGACTGTTTGTATTTCAGTATTGTACGGCTTCCCTTACAAGATAAGTTAGTACATAATTTAAATATAACTAAATACACAAATGCTTGAAGATTTGCCAAAAGTCCTAACAACATCTGCCGCTAGAGTTGGCTGCAATTCAGGATTGAATGGGTAATGCATGTAAATTCGCAACCGAATAACCGCCTGGGAACACATTGAACACCGTACTCTTACTGAAGTGTTTAGTATTAGTGACTTTAGCTATTATTGGCCTATTACGTAAGCTGGAGGCATTATGTGTCATTGATTTAGCCGTGGTCAGAACCTTCCGACAGATTCACATAATTTAGTATAACGAAATGGGACTTCGTTTACGGTATGTAATCAAAATGATGTTAGAAGAGTACCTACTTAGAATATAAGTCTTATATTGTTTTGTTAGCAGTTTGGGAGGCGGGTATGGGTACCGCCGCCCCGGGAACAATTTATTGGATAACCAACACCTCTGCCATAGGTCACCCCAAGTGGTTCGCTACGTTTGGTGACTTAGCAGTGGTGCCCGGGTTTATGGGGTGAGGTTTGTCTAGGTCTTGGCAGCGGATGCGTCTGTCCTGCAACTGCTGCGTAGGGGGCCGGATCGAGAGAGACTGGTTGAGGGAAGCCTTTTGACCTTTCCAGTCGGACTCTCTTCACCTATTGCCTTGCACCGCAGTTGGAGGGATGGGTTCATATGTCCGTCACTCCTTGACACACTGACCTCCAGGTTCCTACCCACCCATAATACCTTTTTCCTTCTCAGAACTTCCTATCCTTCCCTCCCTTAAAAAGATCCTCCACACAGCATCCCCTAAGATGAGGCCCTGAGGGAAATTATTTTCTTCATGGCCTCCTGTGTGGAGCTAATGTAAAAAAAAAGTTTTCCGAAAGGAGAGTCGTTTATTTTTGTGAGTTTGAAAATTATAAATTTATAATTTCATAGCATCGAAGTCATAAGAGAAAAGCTTATTGATCTAGCACATTGAAACATAGAGATTACAATAAAGCACCATACGTAAGTGTAGTGGGAGTGTCATGAATTTTTCTTTCTTGATCAAAAAATCAACTTCAATGACCTAGAAATGTCTGGAGTTTCCAAGTCTAATGTTAATTGACATCCATTTTCTTTTATTTCAGTAGAGATCACACTTCTTATGTTTTTTTTTAAGAGAATAAATCTAGTTTGAAAAGGCAATGATTGAATCGATCAATTTCAGTGAACCTGATTCAAAGATGTTATTTACATAGTACTAAATGTGATTTTTAATTGCCTTAAAGCGTAAACCCACGAACTGGCGATGCAATGTGAGATTTTTTTTGGTATATGGTACTATTATGTATTTTTTTGTTTAATAACATTCCGATTTTTTATCTATTACCTTTATAATTTTATTGTTACCAAACCAAACTTATTTTGTAATATATATCCATGAGTGTAATCAATTCTAACAAAATGAAACTAACTAACACTAATAAAAGTAAAAAAAAATATATGGATGAAAATAAATTGCGCAAAAATTAAATTGGTGCACAAACTATATTGCAGCACGAACTGCTCAAAATAAGAATAAACTTAATTTTAAGGATATTACGTATAAATGAAAGAAAAATAAGCTACTTTGTTTACATTACAAAAAATATATATTATCAACATTTTTCAAAACCAAAAGTTTAATCATCGAGATACAAAGAATACTGAAATTAAAGATACGACGGCTGTTCGTAAAATAAGGTCTCCAAGGTGCTGCAGTCGCGAAAAACAATTTTACGAGCAATCTTTTAACACTGGCGTGTTTACAATTTGGGAGGCGGGAATGGGTACCGCCACCTCTGCCATAGGTCACCCCAAGTGATTCGCTACGTTTGGTGATTTAGCAGGGGTGCCCGGGTTCATGGGGCGAGGTTTGTCTAGGTCTTGGAGGCGGATGACCAAGACAAACAGAACCCTAGATTCCTACCCACCCCTTAAACCCCTTTCCTTCTCATAACTTTCCTCTCCTTCCTTTCCTTAAAAAAAACCCTCCACACAGCGTCCCCAAAGATGACATAGGCCCCGAAGGAAATTATTTTCCTCAGGGCCTCCTGTGTGGAGCTAAAGTAAAAAAAGCCTGGTTTCCCCTTGCCAAATCCCCACCACGATGCACCCTCTGTGACGCTTAGTCTCGGCGTGGCAGCCGTTCGCCATCAAGCTTGCGCTCGCCGCACCGGCCATTCGTTACTCTGTAATTCGTTTTTCAACTTTGCATCGGCTACATAAAATTTAAAATTTAACAACAAGAACATCACTAAACCCTTAATGTTGCAATCTTACCCTCTTTATCTTACATCAAACCCTTGTCCCTGCCCTCGGGTAAGACGTGACTGCGCTCAAAACCAATTATGGCTTTACTTATGAAATTACTTGCACTTTCGTAATAATAACTGGTTCAGCAGCTGGCGGTTAGCAGTTAGCAGGCTAGTTACAGCATCAGACTAACCACGTACTTAACTCATTATTATTTAACATTACTGAAAATCACCTTACGGCTATAGCCATGATCTTGGGAAGAGTATAACTTGCAAAAAATAGTATTATTGCAAGGTTATTCCTTAGTTTGCTGTAGACACACTTTGTTTTTTTTTACGCAATATCAAAGTTCTCCCTTGAAATAAGATCATTTTAAAATTATACAAATTTTGTGAAAACAACTTTAGATTCTTTTGAAATCCTGTGGATTCAGCGGCTTAAGATAAAAAAAAATGTAATTGTGATATGTCCGGGGGTAAAATGCACTAACTTCGCTCTACACAAAGGAAAAATCCCTTAGGGCCAGTATCATCTTTGGGGATGCTGTGTGGAGGGTTTTTGGAGATATAAAGACGAGGAAGTTCTGGGAAGAAAAAACTGCGGAAACCACTTAATCTACACCTCCCTAGCTGAACTCTCGACCCATCGGCTTGCACGTATAGTTTGTTAATTGTTTGCACTGAGTACATTAAAACATCTTCAAAATCTCGCTTTATATTCATATTTGTGTACATAGAAAACATTATCTGAGTTTGCTTGTAAAGAACACAAATTGCAAAAAGTACCACAATACAACGCACAAATTTTCAAATAAACCAGCCCAGAAAGCTTTATGCACAAGGCTGTGATATTTTATTAACTATCAATGGAAATACGTCCAATCGGGCAGTTCAAAAACAATGCAGGACTAGTTTATGTCTAATCAAACTTTATAATTATAGCTTGGAGCATCGCATCGGGGAATGAACTCGTGAACTCGGCCGAATCGTCTATCAAACTACCAGATTCGACGGCTAATCAAAAATCCTGTTTGAATCATCGAAAAACTCATCACAACTAGATAAAATCACACCATACGTTTCGAAAATAAGACCAACGTTCCCTTAAATAACACCGCGACTTTTAATTTAACAAGATCACGCATATCAGTGTCGTTCATGGTTGCGTAACTTTCACAAAACTCATCACACCGACGATTAAAATTACATCACCCACATTAAGCCTAACAGAACCTTTCAAAGAACTGCGAAATTCATATATGCTCACGGATGTATAAAATCTTTATAGTTGTGTAATTCGCTTTCATTCAGCGAGCGCTCCGAAGCTCGTTTTGAAAATGGAATAAAAAACTTCGTCCCTATGATATTTGCTCGCATCCTTGCATAGAAAAAGACACAAAGTTTTATTTTATTACCTGTTTGGATCACGATTTTTCCAACGTATTCCCGAGGTACGTACCTACCTACCCGCGCGCCGGTTCATCACACTGACCTGAAGATATATCCAGGTAACCGAGAATAGAAAAGATGCCAACTCAATTAGTTGGCAAATCGTGACCCAATCGGGATAGCACAACTGAATAATGTCGACATATACTTATTTTCTATTATGGGTTTAGATATTTTTTTATTAATTATGGCCAAGGATTAATTAGCATTTGAAAAATTTGTATAGATAAGCTTAGATATAACGTAGAATAAAGAAGAATACAAGAAATTCGTTTCGTGATCCAAATATTTGGCCAATCGGGTCATAAATTTCCAATACAAAAAAAAAAAATGAACATTGGCAAAAAATAAATAGCGGTTGTGTGTGTGTGAATGATGTGTGTTACGTGTATATGTATTATTCTATTAGGTTATAAAATTTTTGTAATACTGTTTTTTGTTCTAATCCAAATTTTAATTTTCTTAAGTTTTATTTCTTTTATATATTATTCAATCATATTATCATATTGAATAATAATTCAATTTATAAAAACATTTTATTTATGAACAAGTTCTGCTATGTTATTATTACGCGTGACAGCTGTTTCGCCTACCTGTCAGTTGACAGTTTGATAATGCTTTCTGATGATTTAAAGCGTGTCTTTGTTCAAAGCTTACGTTTACTGTCGGAGTTTTCACGTTTTCTTTGTACATTTGTCTAACTAGCATGTTAGTGATATCTTGTGTGGGTAGAATTTTGTTTTATTTTTAAAAAATAAAGTTTAGCATGGTTTTAACGTGTAATTGGCTTATAGCTAGTAAGTCAAACATGTTGAATATATGGACTGTATCAGTCGGTCTGAGTTTTTAAAGTATTACTAGATGGTTTTATGTGCGATTTCTAAATGATCGATAGCTGAATTTGTTGCTCCTCCCCAAGCAATTATTCCATATTCTATTATTGATTGACAACATGCAAAATATATTGTTTTATTAAATTTGTTTATATTATGTATGTTTAGGAAACTGTTAATTCTTTTTAAGGAGTTTATTTTGATTTGTTTGATATGAAATGCCCATCTGAAGTTATCGTCAATTACAATTCCTAGATATTTTATCTTGTCTGTATTTTCTAGAGTAGGGCAATCAAAAATATATTAAACAAAATGCTTTGTAAAGTTTTATACACATACAAAATAAATCAAAATTGAACGCTTTTGACATCTTTCAATTATATAAAACTCATTTTCAGCTTTATTACTACCCACTATTTGTTTTAAAGCGATTGTAATTTAATTAAAAATAAATAAATTTAAAACGTCTGCTAGGTTGGTAGCGGCAAAATATGACTTAAGATTTTTTTAAAGCTCCTCGTTCGGTCGGTTGACTGGTATTTATCGGGTAGAAAATGCGTAATTGCCTGCCTAAGATCGGCATCTTTACCGGTCTAATTATCCACAGCATCTATGTATGTAGGCTCCATCATTTAAAGCCTGCGCCTCCATTTAAATCAAGGCAGGTGGTGTTATCTATGCACTATACCTGTACAAGATGCAAATGATAATAATTTTCTTTAAGAAAAAGGGAAAAGAAAATTAATTAATTCATGGCATAGGTATAAGGAATACGCCGCGCTATAATAATTGCGTTCAAGTTTTTTATTCCAAGTTTTAAAAATAATTTTGTTCGAGATTCGCAAGAGTCACATCTTTTCAGCGGCAGTGAGAATACGGCAACCTCAATTTGTTGGGGTATATTGTATGGCTGAAAAGAATTGCGAGGGGATGGAGTCGGGTGAGAGAAAACGAGGAAAGGAAGGAAGGGATTTGAAATGGATCAGAAATTGTGTGAATTAAGTACTTACTTACGATAACTAATAGAGTAAAAAGAATGTTTAACTATAAAATCATTTTATTGACCATGATTATTTTTTAATGTCAATACCGAACAAATGCTCTCAGCCGGCCTGGAGCCGGTGTGACTACGGCATTCCCAATTGTAGCATATTGTGAGTCTGAAGGTAAGTGGGAAGGGGAAGAAGATGGAGACGAGGACGGTGGAGAAATACCTTGCTATTCAGATCTAGTCACCAAATACGGCTAAAGTCATGTCAAGCAACAATTTTTTTTTTTTTTTAAAGAAAGACAAACATTCCCGGGTTACGAATAACCCAACAATGTTTGAAAATCTCCTACTACCACCACAGAAAGCCGAAAATATTGATTGTGTTGTGATGGAGGACTTAGCCAGTCGAGGAATCGAACACGCGACGCCCGGGTGGGACCCAAGCGCTATGCCCACTCAACCACTGACCGGTCAAATGTTTCAATTATGAATGGTGATCTTATACCAGAGCGATACTGAAAGTATCTTGCACTCTGGAACGTGCAGCAAACATATCTTATATTGAATCACTGAAGACAATAATATTAGGTATTTCTCAAAATCGAAAATGTTGAAACAGAAAAAATATGGTGGCGTCTAGGAATTGAACCCAGGCAATTGACCCAGAATTGGGGCGAGATTAAAATTTGAGGTTTTACTCGTTAAGATTAAAAAAATTAACTTTATATAGTTTTAAATGATTAAAACACAAGACAATCAAATAAATTTACTTGCTCCCGCCACGATTTGAATCGCTAGTCAAGACCCATGAAAAATATGTGCAAGAAAACCGTACTGATTGAAGATTTTAAATTTTTCTGTCAATTTTCTAGAACATGGCAAATAAAATACACATTTTGTGTCATACTTGTTACTTCATAATCTAAATGTCTAAATGTGATAATATATAATATACACAATACATAATATACAGTGATTTAAACGCCATGTTTATTAAACAAAGAAAGAAATTATCGACTTGTAGAAAGAAGAGAGAATTAAGCACAATTTGGGCGGCGTGTATGGACACCGCCGTCCCGGGAACCATGTAATGGATAACCAACACCTCTGCCGTAGGTCACCCCAAGTGATTCGCTACATTTGGTGACTTAGCGGGGGTGTATGGGTTCATGGGATGAGGTTCGTCCATATCTTGGCGGCCGGTGCGTCTACCAACCTACCGTGTGGTGGGCAGAATCGAGAGAGATTGGTTGAGGGAGGTATTTTATTCTATCCAGCCAGAATCTCTCGATCTTGTACCGCAGTTGGAGGGATGGATTCATACGTCTGTCACTCCTGGATACACTGACCCCCAGATTGCTACCCACCCCTCATACCCTTTTCATTCCCAGAACTTCCACCCCTTTTTTTCCTTAAAAAAAACCATACAGCATCCTATAAGTCTAAGATGACATAGGCCTTGAGGGAAATTATTTTTCTCATGGCCTCCTGCTAATGTAAAAAAATGGAGTTAATGTAAAAAACAATCACAAATATAGTTAACAATTATTGTAAGCAAAAATTATCAGCCTGAAACACTCATCCACATTGAAAAATCTTCCGAGAAAAGATACATGACGCCAACGGGACTTGAACCCATGCCCTTCTGATTGCCGGTCAGCTGCTCTCCCAATTGAGCTATGGCGGCTTATCTTATACCCGCCAAATGATTCAATTTATACTAGTGTTTCATTCAACAATTACTGCTTATTATATTTCTTCCACCTGAAAACAACCAACTTTATTTTTGCGAGAGAGACACTGTTAGTGTTAAATCCGTCGCTAGGTGGCTAAGATAAGCCGCCATAGCTCAATTGGCAGAGCAACTGACCGGCAATCAGAAGGGCACGGGTTCAGGTCCCGTTGGCGTCATGTATCTTTTCTCGGAAGATTTTTCAATGTGGATGAGTGTTTCAGGCTGATAATTATTGCTTATAATAATTGTTACCCTTTGTGCTATGCATACAAATCTTGTCTTAAACGTTAGTTTAACAATTAAAAATAATAACAAATATAGTTAATTAAGACTAAGTGAGAAGCTTCAGTAACACGTAGGAAATAGATAGGTACTACGTATAAATCATTTTTCAATAAAAATAATGGCAGCTACCTTGAACCTTTGCGAGTTCACAGAAGTGGTACTCACAATGTGTTCATAGGCGATATTTTATTACCATTCGTTAAGGTAAAATACAGAGCACAGGTTTAAAATAATATATCTTTTAGTCTCGATGCTGATTTTTATGGCTTTGTAAGAACTGTGGAACAAGGTAATTGATTTAAAGGCGAGATTACACACTAGTGGGCTTTCAAAGTTTAATCAATGATCGGTTGTTAACGGATAGAATGGAATTTTCAATACATATATTGCATACGTAGTACAAGGTAGCCGTGCTAAATCTTTTTTATAGGAGTTAAAATTTTATTTTTATTTTTAATGTGACACCTCAGAAGAGGGCCCCTGTCTGTAAGGTGTAAAGGCGGGGTGCTATGTCGCCGGTTCCGCAACTTTTCATCCCCCGACAAAATATCTCACATAAAATATCTACTAAAACCTAATCTAACGCAACCTAACCTAACCTTACCAACCTAACATATACTAATCTACTCACACAACTAAAATTGGCATTAACTCCTTACAATACATCGCACATACGCAATACAACGCATTACCTAATGTCCTAAAACTACCAGAATCAAACAAAAAAATATTGGCAAAGGCTCTAAAAGGATATTTTATCAGCAAATTTATTAACCAGTGACGAATTTAGCTGTCTTCCTTTGTAACTCTTGTATATTCTTCAATTAACTGTATCAAGTGTGTCTAGTCCATTTAAAAATCTATGTATTATTCATTGATTTGCGTGTTCTTATGTAAAAATAATTTTCCTTTAGAGGTATAATGTTGTCCTTCCCGAAATGAGTTTTTTTAAACTCATTGGGAGTAATGTATTATAAATTTTATGTAATAATTTTGTAATATATTATCTCTAATAAATAAATAAACCCAACAAAAAAAAGAATTCAGCATGGTGGGGATATATTTGTTCTTGGGATATTATGTCCAGGAATATTTTGTTGGAGGACATTTTGCCGGTGATATTTTGTCGGAGGATGAAAACGCGCGGTACCCATAAATATCAGAATTCAATAGACCAGAAGATACAGATGAAGGTAAAACCAAACTATGGGGGGCGAAGAGAGGAAAAATGACTGTGATTCGTTAAAAAATCAATCTGACAGTATATAGGCATCTCGCATTATAATATCACCATTTAGTTCTTAAAAGCAAAATCTGCTTTGAATGAATAGACCTTTTTACACGGGAGCGCGAATTGCTTGCCACGTTAATAACATATTTGCTAGGAAGAGAACCGCCCACATTCGCTATGTCCATATAATATGTAGGTATAATGTATAGCACAAGCTACCGTTTTTGGCGTGTTATTTTGTAAATGTATGGATGTTACTTCCGCGCTGTTCAGGACAAGAATGATGACAACACATATTTTAGATTCAAGCGAGGCTCTCTCCCCTCCCCATGGAGCGAGCTGCCTCCAAGGAGGAGCTCCAGCTGGCTCTATGGGGAGGGGGAAATAATACGTTTTTATCACTTAGGGCAGGTCCAGATATATTCACATGTCCGTGGCGGTACTTATGTCGCCACCCCGTTGGAAAGCATTGTGAGGCGGGTTAAGAGAGGCTGAAAGAAGGGATTTATTAATGCAGATCTTGAAGAGACCCGTATTATATGAAGGAATAAAACAGGTGCTGGTAGCTCGTTCCACATACGAGCCGTCTTACACAAAAATGAGTCGAAGAAACGACCCGCTCTCATAAAGCCAATAGCAATGGGTGATCCGCTCGTGTCCTTCGTTGTTTCAATGGGATCAATACTGCTAGTTCCTTATAGCAGGCTCTTCTAAAATACAGTAGAACAGATTCAGTATTGCATCATCGCGTCTGTGCATTAAATATGGTAATCGGTCTGTCAACTGTTTGTCCGTTCTTGCTTGGTTCTTGCTGTATTAATTAATAGTACCAACTCACCATAAAGACTCTCGCAACACACATTATCCGCGGTTTTACCAATAACTAACGCAGACCCTAGAAAAATCACGGGATATTATGATAATTATGGGATTTATTAAGGGGGCATACATTAATTACGTGAGCTCAGAAGGCTGGCAAGGAGGGTGGGGGGGGGGGGTGGGGGAAGGGGGGGGGAGGGTCTAGCAAAATCTCACTTTACTTGAAAAGAATATACGAAGTGGCCCAAATTTATCTCACCAAGGGGGGGGGGGGGGTGGGTCTAGATTGGAAGAAAAACTGCTCATGTAATTAATGTATGCCCCCTAAGCTGAATATATTTATGAAAAAAAAATTGCCTTAGTATCATTGCATTGATAATGAAGACGTTATTAAACTTTAGTAAATGTTAGTAAATCTGAAAAATTATGACATCCATCAAAAATTTTAAAAGTTGAAATAAAAAAAAAAATAGTACCTACTAGTAGATTTTCATTCTTATCAGTTCCATTTTCAATAAAAATATTTTTTGAATTTGAATAATTTTTACGCAAAACGTAGGAATACAATTTAAAATCAAACACTCATGCACCGATAAGCGAACTCTATGTTTAATTATTATTAATTTCTATTGCGATGTTTACTTCACTTAAAATAATTTTTATATTGCAATCGAGTCCATCCCTTATTACCCATCCCTCGCATAGTGGCTCACCTCGCCCGAGGCGCATAGAGCCTACAATGTGCCTGAGGCGGACTCACCCATTATCCCCGTAAGGCGGCATTGAAAGTGCAAGGACCGATGCAACGCGGTTCAACAGGGATTGCATTCGTCACGGCACAGGGGACGTGGTAGGAAATGTGAAAAATAATCATAATAAAATTATTTACTCGTATTTCATAACAAATGTAATACAAAAAAATTGGGTAATAACTATAAAGGTTATTGACATATTTAACACATCATTCTCTAAATATAAACAAGACATTACCCAATTTATATCGGAAAAAAGAAGAACATCAAATTTAATTTATCATGTTAAAATATATGAAACCTTACTTAATAAAACCCACCACTCATTTAATAAACTTAAGTTTAACGAAAGGAATATTCCCAATGAACTACAAAAACACAATAATCTCACCCATTTACAAATCTGGTGATCCACATCAAGTAACGAATTATCGCCCAATCTGTCCAATTTCTAACATAGGAAAGATCTTTGAAAAAATAGTAAAAAAACAATTGGTAAATTTCCTAGATAATATTAAAATACTAAATAAAAACCAGTTTGGTTTTATTAAATCACTCAGCACACAAGATGCCATTGCTTACGTAACTTCATACATTTATGAATCATTAGATAAAGATAAAAAATGTGCGGGTATATTTATTGACTTCAGAAAGGCATTCGATAGTATATCTCATGAGATGCGATTAAAAAAATTAAATAATATTGGCATAAAAGGCAACGCGATTAAATGGATCACCAACTAATTAAAAAACTACTTATAATGAATGATCAAGAAATTTCAAGCTTTGGAATCCCCCAAGGTACAGTACTTGGACCAATACTTTTTACCATATATGTAAACGATATTTTTTTCAACATTTAAATGGTCAAATTACATCATACGCCGACGATACAGTATTAATAATAAGTGAAAAGACTTTGGAAAATGTAGAATTAAAGGCCACAGAAGACATCAACACGCTTAAGAATTCGACATTTAATTTACTATCACTAAATAGTGAAAAGACATTTGTAATTCCATTTGCAATCCATCCAAACGATGCTCCCAAAAATACTAAAATTCATAGCCAAAATTATTGCAAATCAAACTGTACAATATTAAAAACAACAAATAAAATTAAATATCTCGGAGTAATTATCGATAAAAATCTGAAATGGAAGGAACAAATATGTCAGGTAGTAAACAAAATCATAAAATTAATATATATATTTTTAAGAATTAGAAATTTTCTGTCGATAAAAAATCTATATTTAATCTACTATGCCTTAGTTCAATCCACTTTACAATGCGCTATTATTCGTTGGGGATCCGCGTATAAATGTAACCTTCTTCCAATAGAAATTATACAAAGAACAATGATTAAAATTATGTTAAAAAAATCCTCGGACTACCCAACAGAACGCCTGTTTGAAGAATTTCATGTACCCACATTTAAAGATTTATATATTAAAAATTCATTAATTCAAATTATAAATGAAAAAGATAAATATCCATTTTTAAATGAAAACAGAACTCGACTTAAACATGTTTTTCTATGCCCAAAACTAAATGCGTCTTTTGCACAGCATCATTACACTTACCAGGGAAGAACTTTTTTCAATTGTCTACCAGAAGAAATCAGACGCATTAATGATAAAACCCGAATATTGCTCTCTGTCAAGAGATATTTTAAAAATATTCCTAAGAAAAAAACTACTGTCACTTAATTAATATTACAAATATCTTTGTTTTCAATAACATTCTTTCTTTTTTTAAATACACACCATTATCAAAATACATACTGCAGCTCACATAGGTATATTTATGTACAATGAATTATTTACGTACTAACTAATAACTAATAACATTTATGTACACTCCCCTTCCATACACAAGCAAATGCTTTCAGTGGAAGCGTAGTAAAAAACCTGAGATGTAAAATTAGCATATAAAATACCATGTAAAACATATTAATTAAAAAAAAAATTACTAAACAAAATACGTAGCTCTGCATCACTTATCTTAACAATTTATTTTACTTTTTCTACTGCTACCTAGAGTATTTTGTTTATTTTTTATTTCGTTTTTTGACTTTGTTCTTGTTTTAGATTTTGTTTTTTATTTTGTTTTTGATTTTTTTTGTTTTTGATTTTGTTGTGCTTATTTAGATAAAAAAATAACATGTAAAAGCCCAGCCGGGCGTGAAATTTAAAAATAAATAGGGAAAATTTGGTAATTACGTATTAGGATCTCGTAGTTGTAAAAACGTGAAATATAAAAAGAATTTATTAAATAAAACATCGTAACTTGAAAAAAACTTAAACGTACAGTGTTGTACTTTATAAAAACAAGTATACATCAGATCCCTAAGATTTTCTTTACATCGTTTTATCCACACTAAACTTTCGTACACACAAAGCAGCGCGTTTTATAAAGGGAAAAAACTTTATAATAACCTACCAAATGCCGTAAAGGAAGCCTCAAGCCTTAGCACTTTTCGTAGGTCATGTGCTTTATACATAAAAAATAATTTTTAATTTGAATTCAAATATACTCACCAATATTATTTTAGCCACCAAGTTACCTGTTTTTCTTAAAATGTATTTTTCAAACCTATCTACGAGATACAGGTACATTTACAAATGTACCTGTATCTCGTAGCACACATACGTGTGATAAACGTATGTGTGCTAAACGATGCGTGTCCGTATTACGAATGGATTACGATTACACCGTAACGTACAAAAACTTAAAAAGTACAGTGTTGTACTTTGTGAAGTAAAGTATACATCAGATACCTGATACAATATGGATAAACGACGTGCTTCCGTATTATGAATGTACCGGGCCAAAGTAAGCTTGTTGAGCAAAATTAACAAATGGACTTATTGAATTATCGGCAGTGCTATACAGAGAAAGAAGTATGAGGTATACCTATTGCGACACATTTCTTTCTTCAAACTGATCCGTGGACGGTATGAAAACTCGGCTATCATGGAGAGCATTATATTCCCGATGGTTGTCTCCGTCACTGACAGCACATACAGTCTTATCTCCCAGCCTGCATGACTTACTCGAAAATTGTCATACATGTGGTGAGGGCAATCTTGCTGTTGAACAGAATCAATTAGGGTATTGACATATTTACTGTCAATGAGGCTGATTTTAAATGGCAAACCTTGTTGCGATTAGTAAAGTAACTATATAAGATTTTAAAATTTATTTCCTACTCATAATTCTGTTTCATATAATTTATATTTAAGCTATAATATGTTATTAAACACGTTTTAAAATTAACACTCTGATAATAAAGAATTGAATTGTAAACAAATGAATGTAAGAATGATTAGGAGATTTCACAGGAGAATTAATTTCAGAGGAGGACCTAGCAGGATCGTGATGGTTATGTACTTCATAAAGAAGTAGGTACTTATTTTTTACGCATACAAAACAGTTTTGAGATGATTAGCACTAATGTGGATAAGTTACTATGAATCCAGTTGTTCGACTTTAAGAAGCATTTTTCTATTGTAAATAGCTTTTCTGCATTATTTAGATTTACGAGAAAATGAATCAAGTTCAAATCCATTGTCAATTCAATTGGTTTCAAATGAGCTCATCTCCTCAACTTTACTCGTATCGTCGCTGCTATCCGATTAAAGAAAATGCCATTCGAAGTATTCAACGCATAAATAAATGGCAATTCTCCCATGCATTAAACATGATAATTGCGCAACGGGAGAGAACTGCCTCAGGGTGAGCTGGGTAAGATGGGAGACTGCTTTACCGACCGAGTTCACTCCCCCGCATTATCGATAGATCATGAATCGTAGAGGGAGAATAATAAGATTTTCAGTGCATTTTATATAAAGGAATATTAAAAATAGCTTTTCCTCATTTAATGTGCTGTCCTTGAATTGTAATTATATGCGTTTACAGGTTATCTATTAACAAATGATATGGTTTAATCAATTTACCCTTTTCTGTAAATCCTTCCATAGGAAAGTTAATTATTTGAGTATTATTACGTGTACATGCATGCCTACCTATAACTAGATAATAAATGAGTTTTTCTGCCCTGAACTAATTGGAAATAATAATATAGGCACCTGCGTATTAAAAACAATGTACCTTTTTTGTAATATTATATACTAGCTTTTTCCCGCGGCTTCACTCGCATGGTATTAGGGGATTCCCACTCCCACTCCCACTCCGCCTCCACTCCCCCCATCAACCCCCCTCCCCCACCCCCTCCACCCACCTCCCGACACCACTCACCCCCCCCTATCCCTCTTCCCTCCGCCTTCCCTCGCCCCACTCCACTTCTCCCATCACCCCCCTCCCCCTCCAACCCACATCCACCACCTACTCCTTCCCCCTCCACCTCCCCCCACCCCTCCCTTCCCTCCCCCTCTCGCAAACCCTAACCCCCTCCACTCCATCCCCCTCCCCCTACATTCTTTCCTGGTACATTCAGTCTTCAAACTGCTCGTATGCCACATATTACAATTTTTTATACAAATTTCATAATGGCAGAGCTCAACTCAAAATAACGAACAAAAAAAAATTATCCAATTTGATGCAGTCGTTCGGGTTTACGCGCGCATACATCCACTTCTGTGATTCATTTTTAGAGATGGTTATTAAGTACGACGCCAAAAAAGCACTATTTTTAGGGTCAATTGCCTAATTAAAAAAATAAATAAAACATCGTTTCCAAAGCGACAATTAGTTTCTGACGTTTGCAGTAAATCGATTTTGTTAGCGACAGAAAACGTATGATAAATAATTTCAAAACGCCATAGATTATTCATAACGCCAGAACTTTCCAATATATATAGCCTATAATAATTGCAAATGATGTAGCTTTCTATTAGTGAAAGAATTTTTAAAATCCGTTCAATAGTTTTTGTGTGAAAGAGTGACAAACATACATCCATACAAACTTTCACCTATAAAATATTAATTATTAATAGGAAGGATAGGGTGGGCGATAAACATTTGCATTTTCGTAATCGTGCTAGCGAGGATTCCGAACGAGGGAGGAGAGCGGGGTCACTTATGCGTGGATACTGGCTTTTTGGAAATTTAGTCACAATGGATCGCTTTACGGCAGAGCATCGCGCTTTCTGGGTAAAACATTTTTACAAAACCAATGATTTTGTTCTTTTCTGTTCAACAATGATTCTATCCTGTTTTACAAAACAATGATGCACGCCGACTATTTCGTTCGCATTGCCAATAATTACAGAGTATTAATCGTACACATAAACCGTTATAACTTATTACGTAACATTCTCATATTTGTTTTAAAGTAAATCGCTGAATTTTTGGCAGATTAGACATTCTTATAGAAAAACATATAAACACATTATCAGGTTAAATGGGACAATTTACAAAAATATTATTTTGCAAAAAAACAGATAATATACGCAACTATAGACCTGTGTGTTCACAGTCAACTATTCCAAAACTTTTTGAAAAAATTATTTTGGATAAAATTATTTTTAAATTAAATGGGATTATAACAAGGTTTCAACACGGTTTCATGAAGAATAGATCAACTCTGACAAATCTACTGATATGTGAAAACTTTATAGCGAATGCCTTTGCAGATAAATGTCAAGTAGATTCGATATATACTGACTTCAGCAAGGCGTTCGAAAAAGTTTGACATAAAATATTGATAAATAAATTAAGGAGTATGGGTATGACCGGGAACTTTCTTAAATGGGTAGAGAGTTATTTAACAAATAGGCAACTGTTTGTAAAGTTAAATGACGTAATATCGAATGCCTTTTCGGCCACTAGTGGTGTGCCACAGGGCTCCCATTTAGGACCAATACTGTTTATTTTATTTATTAATGACATTGTAGACGTTTTTTCCGATGTTGATATCCTGTTATTTGCTGATGATTTAAAATTATATAAAAAAATTAAAAATGTTTCTGATGGCATAATTTTACAAAAAAATTTAAACTTGTTTAATTGGTGTATATGCAATAAACTGGCACTTAACATTAGTAAATGTCAAATAATAAGATTTTATAAAATAAAGAAACCGATCATTTATGAATACAATCTTGACAAAATTATATTAAACTCAGAAGAAACAATAAATGATCTAGGTATTATTTTTAACTCAAAACTTACATTTATTAGCCATATAAATAATATTATTAATAGAGCAATGAAGATTTTAGGATTTATTATTAGAATAACAAAACAATTTTGTAACATTGATACTATTCGCATTTTATACATAACGCTAGTGAGAAGCATTTAGAATATAATTCTACGATTTGGGCTCCACATTACAATATCCATATTCAAGCGATTGAAAAAGTCCAGCATAGATTCCTTAGGTATATTAATTTTAAATTAGGTATTCCAAGAGAATCCGTGGACTATAATTTGTTATTAAACTGGACTAATCTCGTAAATTTATCAGATCGCAGAAAAATCTGTGATCTATTAATATTATATAAAATAATTCACTCGGTCCTGGATACCCCTGATTTAATAGAACTAATACGATTTCATTGCCCTGGTCGCGCTAACAATAGACTGACTCTACCGTTCTACTATAATAACACACATACATGATCACATTATTACTCACCAATCAGTCGATTACACATTTTGGGAAATGAATATGCTAACATCGGCGACATTTATTTCTTAAAATTAGCGCAATATAAACATGCACTCAAAAATTATTTTTCCATAATGTAACTTTATATACGCAATATGGACATGTTGAAATGAAATGTGATATTTCTCATTGTTCTTTTTTGTTATTTTTTTTGTGATACACAAAATAATTGTATGTTATTTTAAAGTTTAAAACAACTATTATGTAATGATATTATTTTTCTTACTCTATTATATATTATATATTATTTTGTACTCTATTATATGTTTATTTATAAAAGGCAGTATAGCCGTTTATGTATTTAAAATAAAATAAAAATAAAATAAAATAAGATAAGTAAAAACAAAAATTAGATGGCGTACGGCGAAAATTTTGCATTGACACAAAGAGCTAAAGCGCATTTTTCAAATAAACCCTTAAGTTCCGAAGGCATCCCAAGATGGTTTATCTTCTACATTGTTCACAGAAAAAGGTAAAATCTAAGGTTGTTTATTTCGCTGGACTGTGCGAAGAAACTATTTTTCCTTTGGACGTGAGGTCGATCCAACAACGCCTAGGATCAACTTTATTCCTGAAAGGGCAGACTATTCGTGACTTGTGATTTAGTACGCTTTACTGTATTTTGTTTTTTACTAGTCGTACAGTAAAACACTGGATATATAAATACTGGATCCAGTATTTCAAATAGTCTGCAGAATATGTCCACATTTCAAAATCTTCTACTCTCACCTAAGTTTCGTAGAAAATGTGTTTAAAAAGGTTAGCTCATCGAGGGGGTTGAGCGGTGATTGGCTAAAAAATCGTGACGTAGCTTGAAGTACATATTCCACTGGGAGATTGAATTAACTACAATGTAAGTGGCAGTGTTTTACTTCAAACAACGTCATGTTTTCGAAATAGCGTCGATTTTTTTCAAGAAAAAGGTCAGTCAGTAGGTCAGCTTACCTTATTAAATGCATTTTCTACAAACCTTGACTACCACCACACTAAGCGAAAATGTCGCTCGTATCATGATAGAGGAATTGAATACACGACGACGCCTGGATGGGACCCAAACGCGATGCCAAATCTGCCACTGACCGGTCAATAGTTGATAAGTTCACGCTCGTATACGGACGAAGATGACTACTTTATTGTGTTTTGTAGGCCTGTTTTAATGGAATAAATAAATAATTATTGTGGATTCAAGGGGGTATAGTAATGATGAATATTCAGAACACAACATTAAATATTCTCCCCTGTTAACACATTGGTGCAATAAATAGCTCTGGTTGGACATTCTAATTATTATTCTAGCAGAGTATCCTCCCATGTTGGGTGGTATTAGAAATTTAATTAATTGAATCAATTCGGGAATTATCCAAAATTTACACAAGCAACCATTTTGTTTAATACAGCAGAAAAAAATCCAGGATTGTGGGATTTTTTTACGAAATTAATATTTTTTTGTACAAGTTTTTCCAGCTTGTACGAGTACCTACCATAATCTACCTTATGAGATGAGCAATGGAAACATGAGATATTGGTTTAACCGTAATTGGCGGGAGATTTATCCGGGTCTTAAAAATACCCTTCACACAGCATCCCCAAAAATGACATAGGCCCTGAGGGGGATTATTTTCTTCAGGTGGAGCCAATGTAAAAAAAAACGTAAAAAAATAATTCAATCACCATAACTGTTTACAATAAATTAATCAATATGAAAAAAAGTGTTGATATCTCATAGTAATTGATAATATTAATTGACGGAACGTAGCGAAGTCCAGTTTTAACTCGACAATTGGGCAAGTCTGTAAATTTGTTTCTTATGCTCCGGTTCCGGTTCAAGATGGTGGTCTTGTTATTATTATTATTTTTTATATGAATACCGCACAAGAGTCCCAACTGCTCCCGTCTGAAGCCAGTGAGACTATGGCATCCCGAATTGGAGTATGTTGTGAGGCTGAAGGTAGTGGGGAGGGGAAGGAGATAGGGAAGAGGAAGGTGGGGAAGTACCTGGCTATTCAGATCTGGTCACCAAACACGTCTAATGCCATTTCAAGCAACGTTTCAATTCTGAATGGTGGTCTTACACCAGGGCGATACTGAGAGTATCTTCCACTCTGGAACGTGTCGCAAATATACTATATATTATTTTAAATAAATAAATTGTGAAATAACACAAATTAATCAAATGAAATTTATTTGCCACGCCGGGATTCGATCCCGCGACCTGCGGTGTGCGAGTCAAGAGCCTTACCACTGCACTACGCCGGCCGTTAATGTTAAAAACGGTTCCATGCCAACTCAACAACGTGGCATATCAACACCCCTTTGAAAAGTTGTTATGTAGAGGTAAAACCTTTAAAATAAACATATCTACTGGTTATTTTAAATGTTTTTTCCAAACACATCACAGTTTTTAAATATTATACAGGAGTAAGCTAAATTCATGGAAGTTCCTATGTAGTTTACATAGAAAACTACATCTATTTTCATGTATTAAGGTATGGCAACACAGTGACACATGCTCAAAATAATTTTTCGAAATATCAAGATTTGATTTATTGTTGAGTTCAATAACTGATCTTAGAAGTCATAGATCAGATTTTGAATTTGGAGCAAACTGCTTTTAAAGACCACAACAGATTTGTGCAAGCCAAGACAAGTTCTCCATAAGGAAAATGAATTGTAACCGTGAACATAGATGTCATTTTATATCCAGCTAATATTAAATAATAAAAAACGATTATAATCATAAGTAATTGATGGTGGGAGTGAATTATTGTTAAAGAAAAATAAAGAAATGTCAGCAGCAATCAGATGGGTGGTCGCCATGACTGCAAAAAAAATGTCTAGGGTGTTTGCGTTGGTGTCGCTCACTCCTCGTTGATTGTAGGCTCCTAACGAGCTCTCGAGTAGGCAGTTAAGATACGATGTAGCATGTTATGTTATGATGTTGACAAATGTTAAGTGTACATCTATGTCATGTTGTTAATACAGGAATATGATATACGTCTAGATATATCGGACTAGCAAACTGCTAATCTTCCGTTAAAAAAAATCGATCTAATCGGTCCGGTAAAGAGCATAATTTTATCCAGTATCGACTCAAGCCGATTCGATTGAATGTAGGTGATTAAGTAATTTTAATTACGATTGAAATAAAATCAGATGAAACTTGAACGAATCCGATGACCCTATTTTCAAGTGATGGTTTTTGTTCCGAATCATCCCCCGATGAAAACGTAATCGGAAATAATCAAAGACTTAATCTTGACGTAAAAAAACGTAATCGATTCATACCTTCGACTAATATGAAACCCAGAAAGGGATTGGATTTGAATTGTGCAGAAAACATTTAGCATTTTCTGCCTCACAAAAGGATAGGAAAAATATGTGAACTTTGAAAGGAACGGTTGGGCGGCCTTTTTCATACATAACTTCGATTTGGATTTGAAGTCAAAATACCCTACCAAACCGAAAAAATATTTCTGAATCTAAATGTGTACAAAATATGTAGCAAATATCTAGTATGTGCTGCTTTATTTATTTGCATTTAAAAATATAAAATATACCATTAGTTTAGTAGGTACCAGTAGGTACCCATAATCTAATCTCAATCAAACATTTTGGGGTTAATGATAATTTAAAAAAAATAGCCATTGTATACAAAAAAAATAAAAATGGTTAAAAAAAACGTTTTGATGAGCATAAATTTAAATTACAAATAACCGATTTATGTTGGAACACAAATTTAGTAGTATAAATCAATGTTTCTTCGCAAAAATACACATTTTTCGCAATTATTTATTTTTTATTATATTTTTCATTAAAATAACACATCAGATTAGGCAAAACTATATTTTTAACATTTTTGCTTAATTCACAGAAAAGCCAAAATTACCACTAAAATCATAAAAATTAGAATTCTTAAATGGTTACATTTTATAATTTAAAAGATAAATAAATAAACTAGC
Organism: Limnephilus rhombicus; assembly: GCA_929108145.2. Taxonomy (NCBI): domain Eukaryota; kingdom Metazoa; phylum Arthropoda; class Insecta; order Trichoptera; family Limnephilidae; genus Limnephilus; species Limnephilus rhombicus. Next base: position 49,820,185 of record OV815280.1, on the reverse strand, counting down.
AAATATTCTACTAGGTATTGGCTATACCTTTAAATAAATAAAATAAGTATTCACTTTGGTTGGGTTATTTTGGCCTCAAATTCATATCGTAGTTTTGTATGAAAAAGGCCGCGCAGCCGTTCCTGTTAAGCCGATGGAATTAAAGGAATATTCAAGCAAAACCGCGAACGCATGATTGATTATACATTGTACGGGTTATAAAAAGACTTAATAATAATAAATAATCTTAGAACATGTAACTTTGACGTTAACATTTGAATCGAATGTTATATTGTTTGTATTCCCAACTTACACCATGCAAAAAATAGACGGGACTGCAATTATTAAATGACTGCAATCAATAAATGACCGCGTCAGGATTTAAAACTGAAAAAATAATAATAGAATCATGCAATGGCCGTGGGAGGAGTTGTAGGAAGAATGCTCATTTACCATAGAGAGGATGAAATAAATCAACGCTTCAATGATGGCCATACTCCATTACACTTCCGTTGCCCTTATCGAAGGGTGGAGAAGTGCATATAAGTGTATATAAGTGCACAGAAATGCATAGAACTGCATACTGTAAGGTGCTAGATTGGAGAATGTCCGAGACACGGTCGGTATAAGAACCGGCTCTTGCCTATGTCTTAGGCAAATGTCACAGCAAATGAGTGGAGTCCTTGTAAATTATCTGCCGTTTGCTTTATCCTTCGGTAGTAAATATAGAAGTGCCTGTTAGTATTAGCATTATGCTATGTCCTGCAGCGGTCCACGGGTTGATTTGTTTATTCCCCTGTGTCCTGTATTCCCTCGTGCTTATGCATATTATTATTCCTATTAATATGATTGTATTACCACGAATATTCTCCATAATATGCAATAATAATGAAATGTAAATGGTAAGGGGACATGGAAATTTATGTACGCCTGTTGGTAGGCAATTTTACTTAACAGCGTTATTTCGCCTCGAGGGTAGGCAGATAAATAAACAGAACTTTAAACCACCCCACTGTAGGACAGGCTCCTAGCTGAACCCATGTTGAATTGTATCTTCTCTTGCAAACCGTTATGATTCATACAATGATTTGATTCGTTTGAATTTGCCATCTTTCTCTGTGGCGTTACCTACTGACACCATTGTCCTTTTTAAAATCTTATTTACTAGGAAACGTGCGTAACTATTCTAGTATCTCTATCCCGCTGATTTCAACTTGTGTTTTTTAAGGGTTGGTTACAAAACTTTGGTATCAACTGCAAATCTTGACAATTCATTACAAGCAACCATCGATTAATTTTATACAAAACCGGGACCAGCTCATTTTACACTAAAAAAATAAATTTTTACCCCAGTAGATAGGTAATAATTAGATGTAATTAATTCCGTGAGCGGAAATTGAAAACAAATGTATATTATCGATAATTTCTTAAATTTAAAAACACGAAAATGTCATTTTTCAATGACCTCCATGTTGTAAATTACAGGGGTAAATATGCACTTTTTCACGAAAAAACACTTTCCAGAAGTTGAATAATTGTTAGAATTAAGTATTTCGGAAACTTTTTGCATTGGGGGAGGCGGAAAATGATGCATTTTTAATTTCAACTGACACGGCGCGGCCAATCTGTCACACAAGCCCGCTAGACAAACCCTGCTTTGCCAGACAAACCATTTAAAAACGTAGGCTGTTTTTTAAAATAAAGATAATATTCACAAGCCCGCTAGACAAACCCTGCTTTGCCAGACAAACCATTTAAAAACGTAGGCTGTTTTTTAAAATAAAGATAACAACATGGAGGTCATTGAAAAATGACATTTTCGTATTTTTAAATTTAAGAAACTGACGATACATACATTATTTTTAATTTCCGCTCACGGAATTAATTATATCTAATTATTACCTATCTACTGGGGTATAAATGAGCTTGTCCCGGCTTTGTATAAATTTACCTTAATTTTTTACCACTATTATACTCATATCACTTTTTACCACGATTTAATAAGAACCGTCAAACTTACTTCAAGTTTCGCTTTTTTATGCCTTATGCCTTGTTTTAAAATAGAAATGTCTTTAGACATGTCTCTTATGCCCTGTTTTAGAAATGTCTTAAGCTAATGCAATCACCGTGTATAAGTTTAATTATTATAGTATAGGTGTTGTTGACCATTAAGGTACTATGTTTTTTCGTTTAAAGTGTGTTAGAGCATTTTTTCCGTAGAGTTTTATAATGAAAGCATTATAACATTGTACTGAAAAAAATGCTTGAAAAATGAAAACGGGCCACTAACAATTTTCGCTTAACATCAGCTCCCTGTTTTGATTTATTCAAGAAAGAAACATCGCCAAAAAGCATGTTTTATTTTATTTTCCAAAGTTCATGCACAAATATTTTACGATCATTTTTCTAAAGCACTTAATTTTCCACATTATTCAATAAAACAACAATCCTAAAGGGGATTGTAAGTAAGAGATTTTTAACTTTAAAGTAGTTTTCAGAGCACTCATATATATAAAAAAAGACTTTTTGAAAAGAATACTCCATTATTTTAGAGGCCAAGATACTCGTATGTTCTGCTCGCGGTATTTAATTATAGCATCACATTTCTAAGTGATCATTTTTCAAGCCAAAAACACCGGATTTTGCGTTATTTCATCGTGCTTCATCTTTTGAAAAATCTTTACTACAAGCAAAATTAATTTAAATACATCGTGAATCTGAAAGACCGAGTAAATGCAGCATCCAATTTAGATAAAAAAAAGATTTGGTGTAGTGTAAAATATGTATTTAATATTCCTCCACAATAACATTCTTTATAAATCCTTCAATAATAAATATGTGTAGTAGAGAAAAAAAAACATTAATATAAACAATATCTAGGGTTCAATTTCATTTTCAGATTATGAAAAATAATACTACATAGATTTGTTTGAAATCGATTACATTGAAGTAGGTGTTTAACTGTAAACAATTTAAGGAGAGAGAATATTATCAATTCATTGCAACAATTTTATGTCCCTTTTGATAGGTATTGATTGTAGCCAGTAGCTACCTTAGTAGAGTAATCTACACCTAGAGCCGTCTAGATTCTATTACAGAATGCTGGGATGATTAACCCCTCTGCAGATTGCAGTCCAATGAAATGGAAACCACAGGCGTTGCGGGATCTGCACTACATTTGCAGTGGTGAACTTGTGATTCACGAGCGAAAGAAATTTCATACATTTATATTTCCAGCAATAATCTTTAATCCGTCTGCTTGGTTCAATATATTCGCACGATTTCGCACGTAAATTCTAAAACCGTAACTTTGAATCGAGATTGAAAAATGTCTTCGCAAGATAGCTTTCATATTTCAAAGACAATAAGAAGCATTATTTCGTTCTCTTTCTGGTTAAAAGAAAAATACATACGTTTGCATGAGAAGAAGAGAGATATATAGCTTTTAAAATGTTAGGTCGCTCGGGATGTTTTTGGTCTTATACTTAGTATAACGCGATTACGTGTTTTGGGATGTATTTATTCCTAAACAAGCAGACGGGTTTTATTTTTTTAACGTATTTTTATACCAAAATTTATCAATAAAACACAGTGAAAATGCTGTGCCGCTTTAGTGTGCGGTTTACCTGCAATTTCCACGTTTTAGTTTGCGATCTACCTACTTATGTTTGAAGAAATGGGTCAGATAAACAGGTTTGTATATATTTTATTTTTTATGTGAATGCCTCACAAGAGTCCCAAATGGTCTCGCCTGGAGTCAGTGAGACTATGGAATCCCCAATTGGGGGTATGTTGTGAGGCTGAAGGAAAGTGGGAAGGGGAAGGAGTTGGGGAAGAGGTAGGTGGGGAAGTATCTGGCTATTATATCTAGTCACCAAACACGGTCAAGCAACGTTTCAATTCTGAAAATGGTCTTGCACCAGGGCGATACTGAGAATATCTTCCACTCTGGAACTTGCCGCAAATATAACTTATATTATTTTAAATGATTACATGGCGAGAATGAAATAAAATATAATTGCGCACGCGGGGATTTGAAACTGCAAGCCAGATCGCTATTCAGAGTCTTGTCCCTCGACTACGGAGGCCACCGACCACGTGGAATGGTTTGTTCTTACATAAGTGTGGTATAATGTTGATTGCTATAATTTCATTTTTATTTTATTCTTTCTCTTCTCTTTTTTTTTCTTTTGCTATGCTAAACAAATAACAGTTAGGTACTATGTTTTAAACTTTTTTTTTATTATTTTATTTTATATTCTTTCTCTTCTTTTTATTTCCTCTTTTTATCCACATGTTCATACCCATAATTATTTGACTGTCCTAAAACGGGATAATACTCCTAGTTGGGCAGTCAAAATTTAATAAATTATGTATATAAATGTATATTGCTGTGCTAAATAAATACACAAATAAAAAAATAAAAAAAAATGTGTATTTTTTAAACATTTTAAACCGAAATACTGCATGGTTCAGTACAATATTTATTTGATGTGGGTATAAAAAATAATTTTAAAGTGCTTTCTTGTTAACTAAAAGTTCAGTTTACAATTAAATATGAAAAAAAAGGATTAATAATTCGTGAAATAAGAAAAAACTTAGTCACAATAATGTAAACCAACAATTTTAATTTGCACGAAAATTGACACTTTTTTTGTAGCACTTGAACTATCTTCTAAAAACATTATGCGAATTTTGTGTTCAATCAGTTTTCTGATCCGGCCCTGAATTTCCATCCGACAGAAAGTGAAGTAATACCACGTAACACCATTGCTATAGTGGCATCTTCTATCTTCCCCGTGGTCGCTGTGAACCAGTTATTACGTTGGCAAAAAGGGAATTCAACTCTCAAAGATAAAAATAAATAATATAGGATTTTCTCGGGAGGCGTTGCTACAGGTAATACGAGAATAATTCGATTAAGTTTTACTTTGCTTCCCAAGATTACATGATCATGGTTTAATTTACCAACCACAATGGAAACCCATCTCTTGATAGATGGATATTATGAAATTATGGTCCAACTGTTGCGAATTGAAAGGTTTGCAATTGTTTTTAAAGGAATGAAACTATACTGTTTTTATAGAGTAATAATAATCCACCGCGAGCCTCATTATATGAATAATGAGGCTCGCGGTGGATTGTTTAAATTTATGTCTTGGAAATGTGGATACTAAGGGTCGTGGGTTGAAAATCAGAAGAAACGTAAATAAATGGGAACATTACGAGTAATATTGTATTTCAAAACGAAAACGACCAGTTTCTACAAATTACTAATAATAACATGGTATTAATGCGTCATGCCAAACTGGAAAATGCAATTCAAAATTGCACTACGCTGCCTGGTGAGAAACGTTGTTTGTAATGATTTTAGCAACGTTTATATTATAACGAAATTGAATACCTAAATAAAATTAACATTTTCAAAGAGGCAAAAAATACCGAAAGCTATTTGGATGCTGAACACGACTTTTCCTTCTTTTTCTAAAAATACCCTTCTCACAACACCCCCAAATATGATACAGGCCCTGAGCAAAGTTATTTTCCTGCGCGCTTTTCCTGTGTGAAGCTAATGTTAAAAAAATTACAAGATCTGTTGGTCAGGGGTTTTACAAGGTCTCCGTTCCAATAAATTTCCTTATTGTTTTACGCCTAAAAACTTCATCAAACTTTGCGTTTCTCGAATTTCAAATGGCTGTACTATTTTGTTATTTTAAATCATTAAAGCTTTATAAGAATAGTTTTATATGTGATTTACGCCTTGATTAGTATATTAAAATATAAGTGGATAAACAGGTCTTTAAAACACGCGCGATTATTCGAGCACGACGGCGTAGCCGAGTGCTCGAAATAAAGCAAGTGTTTTAAAGACCAGTTATCCACGAATACTTTACGCTATTTTTTTTTATTGGTACACTTTGAAAACATAAATATTGATATTATTATTAAAAATTTGGAAATAAGAACTATTAATGAATTCGTGATGTGACATCACAATATCTTGTTGTCATGGAAATGAAAAACACAAACATTAATTTGCAATCTGTCACATAAGATTAATAGTTGACATCACAGTTTTTACTGGTTATTGTGTGTTGTAAAATGAGTTCTAACATTGATAATTTAAATACCAAAGCAGAACCGCGGTTAATACCTGAAAAATCCAAAGACGTTTATAAAAAAGAATATGAAAGGTTCAAACCATGGATCGAGGAGCAAAACGTAGTAGATGTAGATGAACGAGTTGTGCTTGCTTACCTTCAGAAAATGTCGGAACAGTACAAAGCATCGACTATGTGGGCCAAACATTCGAAATTTCAATGTCTGTTGAGGATAAATAAAGGGGTTGATTTAAAATCATTTGTAAAAGTGCACGCATTCATGAAGGCAATTAGCAAGGTTGACGTTGCTAAGAAGGCGTTTGTATTTGTTTGTATGTAAGTGTTTGTTTTATTTGACGTTTAAAATATTCCTGTCAGATTTATAGTTAAAAGTTGACATTTAGACTTCACATTTTGTTGATTTGTTGATGTTGCCATGGTAACTTTAAAAAACGCGCGTTCCATAAAGTGCGATTTAAACACGCTAGAGCGAACTTTAAATGAGTAAAAAAGGGCACCAATAAAAAAAAATATTGTTTACCGTTTAGATATTTTTGATTACGACAAAATTTATCACGTTTACTGATAATTAACTAAATAAGATCACCAGAAACATTCATCTGGTTGTTTAAGTTATGTTTGGCGCAAACTTATGAGGATACTTTGTGTCCTGATGTTACAAGAGAGGCACGCTAACTAGTCTCCACATTCTTGATCCTTGTACGTCCTGTAAAAACAGAGAGTTGTTCCATTAATTCCTCCCGTTCGGGAAGCTCTTGAGGAGCAAGCTGCGATACATCTGGATCTGAACCTGGCTGTGTTGCCACTCTCCTCTGTCCGGTTTCCCCTGTTTTCCTTTTAAGGTCAGAAGCCTTCTTGCTGAACCTACCTATCCTCACGTTACATCAGTTATTTACGAAGTTATTCTGTATAATTATTCCCGATATAATTATTTGTTAAACATAACTTGAATAACAACCTTTATCCCCTTTTTGTGAATTTTTGTGTAGCTGCTGTAGTATTGTGGATGAGTAAAAGTAGGTAATGATTATGTGTAATATTAGAATGTACTTGGATATTCGGATCTGCTAAATCCCTTTAAAAAGAATTCTTTTTTAGATTTTGAATGGTGGTTTCTCACTAGCGTAATACCAAGATTAATGCCATCTGGCTCATTCCAGTGTGCAAAATTTTATGTTATTATTTGATATGTTGAGCTCAGTAAAAGTTTTACGAAAATATGTATTTTACCCTGCTGAATTTTGAACCAAGAAATTTGTCAATCTGCCACCGAAGAATCTTGCAATCGTACAATAAAGATAGCAGCCAAAGAAAATGAAGATATTGTTGGTAGTTGTTGACCATATATGATATGGTTGATTTAGCTCAGTGGTTAGAACAGAGCCCCGGCAAGTCCTGGGTTCAATTCCTAAATGTATCCGTGTGTTTTTCTGATTCGCTAATATTGACTTCAATGATTAAACACTAAAGTTAAATACGTAGTTAGTCTTAGATAAAAGCCTTGTTCCTCAAGTTTCCGGTAATTGTTTGATTTCGATTACCTCTTTACTATACTTTTATGTGCACTCCGAATTTTTCTAATTTCTAAACGTAAACTGCCTCCTGATAATAAATATAAAAAAATGATGTCTTATGATTTTTTTAATTTGTTCGCTGGTGTACAGTGTATGTAGGTTTAGTCGGATTACTTGAAATGACTTTAGCCGTGTTTGGTGACTAGATCTGAATAGCATTTTTTCACATCAGCAAAATGTTTCACATCTCCTTCCCCTCCCCACTATCTTCAGCCACACGACATATTCTCACTGGCTCCAGACGGTTAGAAGCAGTTGGGACTCTTGTGTTATATATAATATTTAAAAAAAGTCATAAAACATGATTCAAAAAAACATTTCGCTGTTGTTCAGTGTATGTAGGTTTATGGTGACTAGATCTGAATAGCCAGAAAAATTGCGGTGCAAGGCGGTGGGTCGAGAAAGTCCGGCTAGAGAGGTCCTGATTATGTCTGCCTCAAGCAATCTCTCCCGATCCGGACCGCCATGCAGTAGGTGAGGAAAAGCATTTGCCACCAAGACCTGGACAAATATCACTCCAAGAACCCGGGAAACCCTTATAATTCACCAAACGTAGCGAACCACTTGGGATGACCTATGGCAGGAATGTTAGTTATCCAATAAATGGTTCCCTGGGCGACGGTAAACATATCCGCCTCCTAAATCTTAAGTAGGTGTTGCACATATAAGAATGCCGTATTTTGCTTTTCGTCAGTATTCATTCAGAATTGAAACGTTACTTGAAATGGTGTTTGGTGACTAGTTCTGAATAGCCAGGACTTTTTTTCACATATCCTTCTCCTCCCCAGTATCTTAAGTCTCCAAACATGTCAAAATTAGGAATGCCATAGTCTCACTGGCTCCAGACGGTTGGGAGCAGTTGGGAATCTTGTGTTATGATAAAAGTTCTAAAAAATAAAAATAAATAATTTTTTTATATCATATGATTTTTGTAATTTGTTCGCTGGTGTACAGTGTATGTAGGTTTAGTCGGATTACTTGAAATGACGTGACTAGATCTGAATAGCCAGGTACGTTTTCCACATCACCTTCCCCTCCCCACTAACCTCAGTATCAGAACATACCAAAATTGGGAATGCCATTGGCACTCACTGGCTCGAGACGGTTGACAACAGTTCTCTCGGTTAACAGGACTCTAGTGTAATTTTCAGATAAAAAAGTTATATGCAAAGTAGGAATCTTTTACGGTTTTTTTGTTAAACCGACTGCACGTATAAGTATGTCGTATTTTGTATTGCCGCATGCTTCTTCGGAGAGTCGAAATTATTGTTATTTTGTTAGTAAAAATATTTTTACAGCGGATTTTCACTCAAGATGCCTTCAGATATAAGTACATTGACTTTGGTTGTACGGCCGTATATCTACTTTACATACTTACTTGAAGAAAAAATCTTCTAAAGGATCAGGCCGGACCAATTTTGTCGCCGGACCAACTGCCCGCCGGATCAACTGTCTTGGAACCGCCAAAAGAGCACCGTTGTTGTTAATATTGTTCTCTCGGCATTGCTTTGTACTTTGTATTCATATATTGTATAATCTTTGTTTCACATTTTTTAATCAATTTTTGCAAGGTTTCGTAAGGAACACTATAGGATTAAGTTTCAATTTATTATAATTAATCGCACTTGAAGTGAAATAACACAAAACTGCGCTATATAAATAGCACGTTATTATTATTGTTATAAATAGCTTTCTGGGAAATTCATGAACATCTTATTTTAATGATAAAAGTAAACCCCAGGACACTTAACTGTAATCTTTCATTTTCCTGTTTGTTAGTAAACTTAAGCCCTGGCAGTGTAGGTACTTACAGGCTAACATAGCGCAGATGTATTACGGTGGGAATATTGTGGGAATGCATACAATTATAAAAGAGAACTAGGGAATAAATCGCGAGAAAACTTTGCTCTTTGAAGATTTACCTACGCAGATGAAATATCTGAACCGGTTCAGGAATGCTTATAAATATCAACATCATACATGATTATATGAAGAATATTTGCCTTAATTTATTAGTGCCTACGGCCTCTGTGTTCAAGGGATAAGGCTTTCGACATCAATCTGAAAATCGTTGGTTAGAATCCCGGCGAGCGCAAGTAAATTTATTTTGAATGACCTGTGTTATTTGAAAATTTTATCTTTTAAAATAATATAAGTCATATTTGAGACAACGTTCAAGAGTGGAATATACTCTCAATAACGCCCTAGTGTAAAACCACAATTCAGTATTGAGACGTTGCTTGAAATGTTTGGAGTAGTCAGGTTTTTCCTAACCTTCCACAACACTTTTCCTTCTAGTCCCTACTACCTTCAACCTCACAACATACCCCAATTGGGGATGCCATAGTCTCACTGGCTACAAGAGGTTGGGAGCAGTTGGAATTCTTGTGAGGAACTCACATTAAAAAAATAAGATTTATGCCGGAGGGTCGGTACATTTACTATAAAAGTGATAACGTGAAATGGTCAGAATAATAAATAAATAACTACACAAATTAAGAATTTTAGTAATATTAATAATAAAAACTAGCAGTTAAAAACCCGCTCCGCAGGTTTTCGCTGCTAGGCCCCGCGGGCGGCTTTTCGTTCGGTTTCACCTAATTTGACTCTTGGTGACCATTTTATAAATCCAATAGGAACTGGTTCCAAAAATAGCCGATTCCTCGGATGCACTGTGATCCAGAGATAGCTAGTTACCGGGACAAAATTACCGCGACAGGCAATGACGTCATATGTAATATATATAGCCGCGTGGTATTATTATTCACAACTGCTAGTTAAAATAATAATTACAAATCCGTAGTACTTGCGCCTGCCAGGGGTAGAAGGAGTCACTCACACGATCTACATATTAACGTAAGTGGCGCCATCTTTTGGCATTGATTTAATTCTCTAGCCTAGACTAGTATAGTCTCTAGCCCGTTAATACTGTTTAATAATGATTGATCTCTATTGTCAATAATAAATTAAGATAGTTTATAAAAAGGTGCACAGTTAAAAAAAACATTTTTAGAAAAGTTTTTTTATTCATTATCCGTTATGATTATGATTAAGTTTGTATAATTTTCTCCTTTGTTACGATATTGCTCTCGGCTCAATCGGCAATACATTGTCTCAATCATAATATATTATCACATAAAAAATATGGCGATTTTTACACGGTCATAACTCATAACTCTTAATGACATGTACATGGATACCGTAGATGTAGGTAGGTTTCAGATGTATTAACGTAGTATATTTATGTTTCTAAACGTGGTTGATCGTGATAGTATCGTAAATCCACACTTCGACATAGTTGATCATTTTTGCAAACGCCCACCGCCACAGGTTTAACATTTACTAGATAGCCACTCATCTCACAATAGTAAACGATTGAAATTGAACCAAATGGTTACCCTTTAAAAACTTAAAATGGAAATTATTTTTCACTTCTAACAATAAGTTTTTGTATGTTTTCTTTGGTGACAACTGCAGTGTAACGATTATTCTCAAAATTGGTCAATTTATAAAAAGTCGCCCTTTCACTGTTAATACTGTTAATTAACACTGGAATTCTTTTTTTTTATCAAAACATCTACATACATAACGACAAAAAATAAAAAATACGGACAAAAAATAAAAAAATAACGACAGATTTAATGAATTTCAAAATATTCCACAGTTTTTTGCCAATATCTCGAAAAGTACTTTTTTGGTGGTGCCAAATTTGAAACCAATTGCCACGATATAGTATTATTATGTGAATACCGTATCAGAGTCCCAACTGCTCCCGTCTGGAGGGAGTGAGACTATGGGATCACTATTTGGGGGTATGTTGTGATGCTGAAGGTAGCGGGGAGGGGAAGGATTTGAATGGAAGTACCTGGTTATTCGGATCAGGTCACCAAACACGGCTAAAGCCATTTCATGCAACGTTTCAATTACGAAGGACCCACAAGGCGATACTGAGAGTACCTTCCACTATATATTAGTTTATACATGCAAAAATCCCAGTAGAAAAATTATTAAATATTCTAAAAATTCATTCATCAGAAGAGAGACATAAAATAAACGATTTAACCTTTTTATTCAAAATATTAACTTCGACTTTTGTGAATTCTTGAAAATCATAAACTTACTAACAGTAATAACACGACAAAATACACTATTCTACTGCAGCATTCATAAGAGTAACTTCATTGCCCATTCTCGGATTCGATGATTTCACACTATGTGAAATCAGTCCTAGGGTGATGTTGACATATTTAAATCAATTTTAGGAGTTTTGTGAGACAAGTAAAATATTTATTCCAACACTATTTATTTTAATTTTATATTTGTTTGTAATATTTTATATTTAGATTATTTTATGTAAATAATCTTTTGTATTTTTATTTAAGTTTTTCTTTTATAGTTTGTATTTTTATTTAAGTTTTTCTTTTGTACTTTGTATTTTTATTTATTATCTTTTGTATTTTTATTTGCTTTAATCTTTATTGATATATGTAATGATAGATACTGCTACCCGGCTCAGAACAGATATTGTCTAGTGAGTCGGGTAGCGCACATATCTTAAAAAAAACACATCTTTTATTTTTGTAAACTTATCAAATCACTCTATTTTTTAGTTTTTGTTTCTTGTAATTTTATTTTTATTATTTCTTTCTGAATTTTAAAAATTATCTGTCATGTTAAAATTGTTCTATCAATCATGTAAAAGCCCTCTAGGCGTTAAATAAATAATAAATAAATGAGTTAATTGGGGAATAACACAAACTATTCGCGGGGATTACAACCCACGACCATCGGATTGCGAGCTGAGAGCCCTACCCTTCGACCATGGAGGCCGTCAAAATATATTGTGTGTATTTTACCAAGTTATACTAGTAAATCTTACTCCAATGATCATTATATTCGCATCCGCCCACCTCTAAACGGATCCTCGCAGCCCGGAGCGAAATAAACAGTTATAAATATCAGAGATTTGATCCGCCCGTATAAATATGTAAGAATTCCTTGCCGGGCATATTAATAATAATTGTGCTAATAATATGTTACGACAGATATGGCCATTGACCTCGTTGGAGACGCTAACTCCTTGAGAATAATAAAAACCCGAATATTCCGCCCACACTGCTGGAAATACGGGTATCAGATTTTCAAGTTCATGCATAATTTTGTAATTAGGTTATTCGGGCACGGAATAATGCATAATCAAGCAAACGACAAATTTTTTGTAGTTACAATAATTCACAGTTGTAATATATATTGATTTTTTTAAATGTTTTCTTCCATGACGTTAATAGTATTGCGGATACATTTATGGTAGGTATTTTCTGGGACAATAAATAACATAAAAATGACCTATGAAGTAAACATACCCTATACCTATAAACTCCGTGAATGTATTAATGTATGTGATAGGTATGTAGGTACCTACCGCAACCAAAGTTTAGTTGAACACTTTTCTCACACAGATGCGTTGCTTGCATAAAGCGTGCTTCAAAGTTGTTTTTCCACTTGTGATTGTTTCCAAATTGAATTAAATTCCAATAAAAAATTACTTCATATATTTTTAATAATAACAGATTCTTTTTGAATAACTGTAAAGTTTTCGAATAGTAAAATTCAAAATGGCGATCTATAAATCAGCCAAATATTATAAATTTCTCCTTAGTATATACAATAAGTACAAGGTATGTACAATAAGTAGGCCTAAACACGACAAAATTCTGTTTCTCAGTAAGCTCTTATTATTTTCTATTTTTCTTTATTAGTTTTGGTTCCATTCTTTGGTGGCGCAACTGAACTGTACATGTTATGTATTGTCGTTCCCCCATAGAAAGGTGGTGGGATAGACCCTGTCCATGCACATTGCCAGGCGAACACACACCGGAGCGGTCTTCCCGCGATCCGCCCGCGCCTCCCCCATCGACATGCGTTGGCCTGAGGCGTAACCACGCGGTCTCGATGTCCTTCTGTCCCCCCTCCGGTAACCCGACGCCCATCTTTTCCTCAAGGTCTTCAAAAACTTCCCCTTCTCTCCCAAGTACATTTCTTCGAGGCAAAATCGGGGAACCGGCGAAAGGGCGCGGACTTCGAGCATCGTCTGCGGTTGGGCCGATAGCTACATATACGCATTCTCATTGGGACTGCCCGATGGTCTATGGGATACTTTCTCTGGCTTTTCTTTTTATATACATTTTTTTTCTTTCCGCTATTATAGTAATTACTTACATTATATCATAATCATATAACTGTTTTTTCCTCATTACTTATTTTATTTTCAGGAGGTTTCTCGACTGGTCGTAACCGTTGTTTTTTTTTCTTTTACTAACACTATTATCTCTTTTTCATGTTACCTATTTCAGAAGAATTATTCCACGGTCTGCTACTTCTATTTATCTTTTAGATATAGAAATGGATTCATACGTCCCTCACTCACTGCGCTGTAGGTGGGCAAATGCAATTGCCGCCAAGATCTAGACAAACCTCGCCCCATGCTAAATCAGCAAATGTATAGAATCACTTCAGGTGACCTACGGCAGGGGTGTTGATTATCCAATAAATGGTACCCATACCCGCCCCCCCAATTGAAAATATGTCATTTTCAAGTAATTGTTCGACCTTTACTAACATCATTAAAAATTATTTAAATGTTAGCTTAGTAGGGACGGTTTGCCAAAAATGTATTTCACACGGGTTTAATCAAACAAATTTTTCCAATTATTCCAACCTGTATTGGAAAAATCGTGGAAATTACTCAATCAGAAGACGCCTAAGTAGTTTTCGGCTAGACTAAATACATAATACATGATTTAGAGTCTATTACTTATTATCTAAATTACTTTTCGTGTCTCGGAATCTTGTTCCCATGTTTGTTTTAATTAAACCGGTTTATTGGGAGACGCGAATGACTATTGTATTAGGTGACAAATTAGTCATTCAAAGTTCAATTCAAACGATAATTTTTAACTTAGCAAACTCGAATGTCTTTATTATTATTTGATAGCAGGCTTTGGATGAATCGTGTAATTTATTGCCAGTTCTTTCTATTTAATATATCTGTATTTAATACATTTGGCAAAAGAAGTTTGAGAAATGGTGTGAGAATGATCATCACTATCTTATTTTTAATTTTGAACTAAGAATTTTAATGAGACGAAGACTATGGGAAGGCCAATTATACTGAAATGTATAGCTTATTAGTAACACATCAAGTTATTCATCCAGTGTTGATAGGTAATCTATCGTAATGGGAGCACGTTACCTAATGAAAACATTTTTTTATAATTGCATTCATGTAATCATTTCTTTGGCCAGATATCAATTTTAGGAACCGGAGTTGTATGAAATCAGTTTTATTTCAAACCAGTATAATAATATCTCACGTTTCCAGGGATTATATAATTAATGTTGTTTTTCGTGACTTCTTTTATTTTCAGAAGGTTTCTTCAATTGGTTACAGCTCATATTTTTTTCATTCTTTTTCTTACACTTTTATCTCTATTTTTATGTTACCAATTTCAGAAGAATTATTCCACGGACTGCTACATCTATTTCTCTTTTGTATAATGTTAATGTAAGTACTTGCGTACTGCTAAATGACCCCGTGTGCATGGGGAGGGTTAAAAGTCGTTTAAATAAATGTAGCTTCGTTAAAAAAAATAGAGTCCTGACTGCGCATGTGCCGTGTGCTTATGCCAGTCTTATGTGCGCTGAAGGAGGAAACCAGATGTTTCCTTATAATATCGCTGGGAAAGTGCTAAAGTTCCTTCCAATGTTTCCAGGGATTATCTTTTCATTGAAGAAGAAGATAACAATAATAATCTAAATGAAAATATGAAAGAGAACAAGTCACAGAAAAACAGAAAAAAGACAATCATGGTCGCAACTGGGAATCGAATCCAGACCTCTCGTCTAACCGGGACGTGCGCGTTAACTTCGCCATTGCCACCTTCTGTCAAACCGTCATATTAGTCAAACTCATATTAAAATTTTTTAGAATTAATAATAATATCTTCAACCAATTTTTTTCCATATTTTCCATATTAACCTTCAAAATTATAAAAACAGAGTTTTTCTTATAAAAATGTTAAAATAATACCAACTTTGATAAAAACGAGGCAAAGTTTATTTTTTATGAATCATGTTCCATGCTGCATATTACTGTTTCCTTAATCCCCTCCCTTCATGTAACAAAATTTCATTAAATAGATTAATTCATTTAATATTTGAGCTCGATAACGTCGATGGACTACGTGATACTTTACCAATAAAATGCATGTCGCAAAGCATGACTCAATGTATCCTTCAACTGTTTTTAATCAATACAAAACATTAATCCCCGTTATCATCTTTCGTTTCTCCCATTCATCTCATTTAACATTTAAATGACTGACTGTTCTTCAACCATTGTCATCACCATCGATACCATACCTGCGAAATAACTATAGTAAGATTTGTGCCGAATGTTGAATAACTTAAGAATAAGTGCAGCGATGTCCTTGAACATGACCTGTGTGGTGTGCGTATGTGACGTGAACGCGGAAGGAAGACGCTGAGGTCATGACAACTACACTAAACATGACCCACAATAATAATTATTGATACCTCCATCTTTAACGTTATTTTTATGTGTATTTTATTCTGCATTCATTATAGATTCGTTTAAATTTTAACAGATATCTGACCTGTTGACATATCGACGAAGCGTTTTTATGAGCTGTATATAAAAAAAACCCGTGAAAATTCACGGGAAAAAATATTAAAGAATGATTGAAGAATTTTATATTCTTAATTATGATAATATTCAATTGAGCGGTTAGCTCCTTGCGCCGTTTTAAGAGTGTCGGCGACCAAAGTGGCTCAGCGGTATGGTTCTTATTTGGCATAGGAAATTGAGCGATACGGGTATTAAAATACGCGATGCGAAGGGCTGAGTGAAAAAATTGGGCAGTATACTCGTAGGCCCCTTTTTGGGAGATAAAGTGACTTAGTGGTAGGAGTCTTCTTTGGAACCGGAAAGTTGGCGTTATGGGTATCAGATTACTTCTGTGAAGCTGAAAGTATTTATCCTTTAGAATTAAAAAGATAAAACAATTGTGGCATCTGCCCACAATTTAAGCAAAATAAATATAAATTTAAAATATAGAATAATTAATTGATAAAGTAATTAAGGCATCTAGTTTTTCGCTTCTCTGAATTTTTCCCACAATCAGTTCCCATTTTGAAAATCAAAGCAAATCCCAATCCTCTCCTCCTTTGGGACTCCTTTGTAGAGCTAATAAAATTTTAATTGTAAGCTAATAAAAAGGAGTCCGCGAGGAAAATCTTTCCCTCATCTTTGAGGATGCTGTGCAGCGGGTATTTTAAGGAAAGGAAGGAGAGGAAGATCTGGGAAGAAAAAGTTACGTGGGGTGGGTAGGAATCTTGGGTAAATGTGTTCAGGAGTTACGGACGTTTGAATTCATTCTTGCAGTGCAAAGCGATGGGTCGAGAGAGTGTTGGTGGAGAGGTAAAAACGTCTCCCACAACCTGTCTATAAATCCGGCCCGCCACACACTAGGTAGCAGACCTAGAAAATCCTCACCCCATGAATGCGGGCACCACTGCTAAGTCACCAAACTACTTTGGATGACCTACGGGAGAGGGGCGTATATATCCGCCTTACCAGTACCCATATCCGCCTCCTAAATTGGTATATATTTTATTGTCTGTGTATTTTACGTTTTTTCTCCCTTCTTTCAATTTATCAGCTCGAAGCATAAAGTGATCTATTTAGAAAATCATATCGATATACAGCAGTAAATACTAATTTACTTAGCTAAGCTAGCCAGTTATACTTTCCACCTAAAGCCATTTATAGAAAAGGTATAATTTAAATCTATTATTTAATGCACTGGTGCTTAAATACGTCGATCAACCACAAATAATTAATTTAATTGTTAAAAAAATATATCTTAAAGATAATTTTATATCTGATCTCCATCTGTTTGCACATAATAAGAAAACTCCTAGTATGTCATATTTGCACAGCGCCCTTGAGATGATTTTTTACAAAAAAATATCCAATTATTGTAATAATTATTATACATATAATCAATACATTTTTTCACGTCCTTTACGATTATTTTGGAGATATTTATTTAAAGAATTCAAATCAGACTATAATTTAATAAAACATCCTAAAATGTACATTAATTGTCAATGCTCAAATGAATAATAATGTATGAAGTGAAATTTATTATAATGCGACGAGAAATTAACCCACAACCTCCTGAAACAAAGCCAGGACATACATAATACTCAGATTATAATGACGTGCGGTGTAGGATAGTCATATATTTTTTACGCAAATGGAATCATTAAATGGTTAATTGTTTTCCCCTTTAGTGAAATGTAGTACTGATTGAAGGTCCTCCACTATTTCTGTGTCGCCCTTGCGCAATACATTACAAATTGATTAAATTCTTGATAGATTTTTGGATGGCATTGTTCCTTAAATGACCTGAATATTTTGGTAAAGCCCAACCACAAAGTGGCCTACAGAAACACCAGTTTGCTGTGTTTAGTTATCAGATCTGAATATCCAGTTCCCTGACAGTTGATCCCCAGACAGTTGGCCCCTTGGTATAGTTATATACAATATGCAGTCGGTTTAGAGAAAATACAGTACACCCACTTACACAAAACATAACTAAGTGTCCCCGAAGGGTGTGCAAAGAGGATGTACCGCCGAATAAAAAAGTATGAAATATATTTTAATTCAAATGAGAAAAGACAAGACACAGAAAATCAGAATAAGTTAACGGTCGCAACTGGGATTCGAACCCAGAACCTCTCGTCTATCTGGGATGTGCGTTTACCGATTCCGCCATTTCGCCCTACTGTCCAACCGTCATAATAGACAAATATCATATTTCAAATTTTAGAATTAACAATATTACCTTCAACAATTTATTTTCCATATCATAGGAAAAAACTACCCTTTTTATTGATAAATATGGAAAATAAATTAGTTGACGATAATATTATTAAATCTAAAATTTGAAATATGAGATTGGCTATTATGACGGTTTGACAGTAGGGCGCAACGGCAGAATTGGTAAATTGGTTCGAGTCCCAGTTGCGACCATTATCTTTTTCTGTTTTTCTGTGTTTGTTCTCTTTTATATTTTCGTTTTTGATTATTTTTTTTATTTTTTTTATTTTATTTTATTTTTTTTTTATTTTATTTATTTTTTTTTTATTTTTTTTTTACAGTGAATACCGCACAAGAATCTCAACTGCCCCCGTCTGGAGCCAGTGAGACTATGGCATCCCCAATTGGGGTATGTTGTGAGGCTGAAGATAGCAATTATACTAATAATAACAATTATACTACATCAGTGAAGTCGTGTTTTCAAACGCTCTAAACAAATAAAATTAATATGGCTACGCGATCAAACCAAGCGTGGGAATCTATAAATCAAAACGTCGTGGAGCTGATCAGGAAAATCGATGTGCTCACAACAACGGTGTCCGATCTAAAGGCAATAATTGGTGAGCAAAAATCCGAATTATCCTACCAAAATAACACTATTGCCAAGTTGTGCGCTAAGGTAGCTTCACTCGAAGCAGCCGGCCGCAGTACGCCACTACCGGGGCCCACAACCGTGGAGCCGCGAACCGCGCCTACAGAAGGCCCGCGCATAACAAAAGACAAAAATAAGAAAAATAAGAAAACGGAGGCTAATTCTACAACCAAGCCTCCAAAATCAGATCCGCAGACATCGTCACAAGACGACGTCGAGGATATCAATAGTGGCTGGGTGCTTCAAACCCGGAAACCGCGTGTCCGTAAACCTGCTCCCATCGTTAAAGGGACAAAGGCTGACACGACCCTACGCGCAGTAGAGCGCAAGTTCTACATTCACGCTTGGCCATTCTGTCCCAACACAGAAGTTAACAACATTAAAGAATTCCTGGAAGGTGTCACACAAGACACCGTTGAAGTCGTAAAGCTTCAAGCCCGCGGGAATTACAGTTCTTTCAAAATCGGGATTGCCGAACAAGATAAGGAAAAGTTTCTAAACCCCGAAGTCTGGCCCGCAGGTATTTCGGTCAACAAATTCAAATTCCCATTTTTGAAATCAAATCAGACAGAGACCCCTCAGCTTAATGGCGCGTCTAAAACTCCTTTACCAGAATGTTAGGGGTGTAAACTCCAAAATAAACGAATTTACAACAAATTTGCTATCTCAAAACAACGAAATAATTGGGTTGACAGAGACATGGTTGAGCACCTCTGTCTATGACAATGAACTGTTTGATAATAGGTATGAAGTACATCGCCGTGATAGATGCGATAGTAATATTACTAATACAAGTGCACTCGCTGGCCGCCATAGCGGCAGTAGGAACGCCTCGCGAGGCGGCGGGGTTTGCATTGCAGTACGAAAACCGATTATATCACAAAGATTAACCGAACTCGAAACAGAGGGCGAAAACATCTGGATCAAAATTACAAAAACTAATTTCACTGCGCTGGTATGTGTGGCATATTTCTACTGTACAGACGACAGAGATATCTGCACGAAGTTTTATGAACATCTCAATAATAAGGCCAACCTATTATCCAACAAAAATGTTATCATTATGGGGGACTTCAATTTGCATAACAAACCTGAAGATGTCATACTTGATCACATATGTTTTATAAACTCTAATGGACTAACGCAACATAGTACAGTTGGAAACAAGTACAATAACATGCTTGATTTAGTGCTAAGTAATTTAAATATATGTGAGGTGACGTACAGCGATGAAGCATTGGTTAAAGAAGATCACCACCATCCTACACTGGCTATCTCGGCCACCCTGGCGAGGACACAATACAGCAGGCGTGAAATGCGTGCAAACCGTCATCAAATGGGACGACACTTATATTCGAACTTTAACAAATTTAATTTTAAACACGTTAATATTAATCTGTGTCTAAAAATATTCTCACACTTCAACTGGAGATATTTATACAACATGAAATCTGTCAACGAAGCTGTGGAATATTTTTACTCTGTATTATTTAGTATATTTGAATTATGTGTACCTTTAAAAAAATTATCGAAAGCAAATGTTAACTACCCAGTTTGGTTCGATAA
This sequence comes from Limnephilus rhombicus, assembly GCA_929108145.2. NCBI lineage: Eukaryota > Metazoa > Arthropoda > Insecta > Trichoptera > Limnephilidae > Limnephilus > Limnephilus rhombicus. Next base: position 49,799,386 of record OV815280.1, on the reverse strand, counting down.
AAATATTATAGAAAAAATCAAATGTAAGGAATCTCTTCGCAGGAAGTACAAAGCTACTAATAATAAATCAGACTATTTATTATTTTCTGCAAAGAGATCCGATCTCAAAAAAGAGATGACTGTAAAAAAGAACAAATATTTATCCGATATTGAAAATGGGATCAAAGAAGACCCCAAAAACTTCTGGCAATATATTAGATCACAAAAATCAGGTAGGGGCACTCCTATTGGACTTATGAATGTCGATAAAATAATCCAATGTCCCCAACAAGTTTCAGAGAGATTCGCGGACTATTTCCAGTCGGTATACAACCATATGAGCCCTAACCTAGATGTTGAAAGTCTCCGGGCAGAGGTGCCTAGAAACACAGGTTCAATATCTCTGGAACAAATTAAGCCTGAGGAAGTCAAAGCGTGTATTCGGGAACAAAAGCCCAACAAGGCCACGGGGCCAGATGGAATCCCACCTCATATCATTATCATGTTGGAAGAACATTTGTTTAACCCGATATGCTTTATCTTCAACCTCAGTATTTCAACTTCCACTTTTCCTAAATCCTGGAAACTAACCAAGGTTAGCCCGATACATAAATCTGGAACAAAAACGGAAGTCCAGAACTATAGACCAGTAGCAGTTCTGTCAATACTCCCAAAAATATTTGAAACAATAATTTGCGAAAAGCTAAACAAACAAATTAAACCGTTTCTTCAGGGAAACCAACACGGATTTCTATCAAATAAGTCCACCGTCTCTAATCTTCTAGAACTCTCACAGAGAGTAGCAAGAGGATTAGATGCTCAACATCAAACTGATGTGATCTACACTGATTTCGCCAAGGCGTTCGACCGAGTTGATCATGACGTACTGCTACGAAAAATACATAGAATTGGCTTCGACAAACCCCTCCTAAATTTTTTTGTCACGTATTTAAGGAATAGGAAACAATATGTTTGCATCGACGGATACAGGTCTAGAGAATTCTCTGCATTCTCTGGAGTGCCACAGGGGTCAAACCTAGGTCCTCTACTATTTATAATCTTAATTGATGACATTCAAGAATGCATCAAACATTCCACTTGCCTGCTTTTTGCTGACGATCTAAAATTACTTAAGAAAATTTGTGATGGTCAAGATTGTGTCAAATTGCAAACTGATTTAGATTCAATTTCATCATGGGCTGATGAAAATAAATTATTTTTTAATACAAAAAAATGTGTCGCTATGTCGTATACACGTTCGAGAAACCCTATCAAATTCGATTATTGCATCAAAAATGATATATTGTCAAAAGTAAAATCCATCAAGGACCTTGGGGTAGTCTTTGATCCCAAACTTACGTTTTCGGACCATATATTGCAGTTGACGACATCATGCTACAAGCTTCTCGGATTTGTCATAAGACTCTGCAAACAATTTTCCAATCCCGAGGCAATGATGACTTTGTACAGCTGCATTATAAGGTCTAAAATCGAATACGCCTCTGCTGTATGGGCCCCATACCAACAAAAATATATTGAAAAACTAGAACAGATTCAAAAAAAGTTTTTGAGATACATGTATTTGAGAATGCACGGAGAGTATCCGCGATTCATGCATCACGAAGATTTGCTTGCCGAAACGCGCTACCAAAGTCTCCACTCGAGGAGGAGTGGGGCTCTTGCAGTAACGGCGTACAAAATTATTAATAATTTAATAGATAGCCCATACCTTCTGGAATGCTATAAGTTGTTCGTACCGAATAACTACAGCCAGGGACGTCACCATGATCTGCTTTGTATCCCACGTGGCAGAACGGACGTACTGGCTCGGCATAGCATGACACGAGGTATGGCGCTGTTAAACAACGCCTCCAAGACTATCGATATTTTTAATAGTAGTCTTGAAGAATTCAAGAGGCATGTTAATGCTATTAATCTATAACTTGTATTATTTGTATCATATATATGTAGTTAATGTTACATGTGTATTGTAAATGGACACAGTCTGTAATACAAAAAAAAAAAAAAAAAATAATGGGGAGGGGAAGGAGGTGGGGAAGAGAAAGGTTAGGAAGTACCTGGCTATTCAGATCTGGTCACTAAACACGGCTAAGGCCATTTTCAAGCAACGTTTCAATTCTGAATGGTGGTCTTACACCAGGGCGATACTGATAGTATCTTCCACTCTGGAACATGCCGCAAATATACTATATATTATTTTAAATGAATTAATTGTGAAATAACACAAATTAATCAAATAAAATTTATTTGCGAATGCCGGGTTCGAACCCGCGACCTCCGGATTGTGAGTCAAGAGTCTTACCCACTGTAGTACGGAGGTCGTCAAATTATTATTATCTTCTTATTCAATGGTAAATTAATTCGTTTGTTATCCATACCTTGCCATTATTGCTTGCCTGTCTCAACACAGGTATACCCTAGTGAGACAGGCATCGAATAATGTAATGTAAACATATCTTATATAGATAAATAAATATATAAATACCACCTTATTATAAAAAAGTATGTTAATGTCGATTTTAGGTTAGAAATTGGTAAATAATCAACAAAAAATATATTTTTTAATAAATTACAACTGCCGGAGAATCAAGGTACCTACTTACTTCCCAACCCTCCTCTTCCACATCTCCTATTCCTCCCCGCTTCCTTCTGCCTTATTACATTTATTTTACATGTAAAATGTATACAAGATGCGTGACCCAGAATATACCCACACTTTGACCTTAATATCAAAATTTGAAGGATATTATAGGATAGGATACTATAACACCTAAATATTAACGATTTTATTTAATAACCACTCAAAATACAGTTTTGGCATTCGAAGCATTACAAAAGAATCTAGCACAATAATAATATTAAAAATTATAACTTTTAACTACTTTTGAAAAGTTTTAATGTGGAAAGTTATTATTTATGGAAATAAATAATAAAGTGAAGATATATTGTTATATTTTTGAACTAGGCGGTCGTAAACGTCTATCAGGCTTATAATATGCGAATTCTCACAAACTAAATGACTAAATACACCGTTATTTTACGTGTTTAAAGTATCGATTGAAATGTCGATAAATAACTCGTCTGCAGGCGCTTTATGCTAATTAAAAAAAAAACGTAACACAAAAACAAGTCATTAAATGGATTTGATGTTCAAGTTAAATTCCTCGGGTGATTAATCGCCTTAGATTAACCAACAGAAGAAATGAAAATTTGCTAATAACGCAATAAATTTTCGGTCCTTCTCTTCAAAATAATAAATTGCGAAAATAACTGTACTTTTTTTCATTAATCTGAATCCAAGAGTCACATCTGTCCAGTATTAGTGGAAAACTTCGGCGCCCTTACTTCAGGGAAATATTGTAAGGGTAGTTAAGAAGAAGAACAAGTTAAAGATGAGGTTGTTATACTGCTTATTCATACTCGTATATAGCCTCTAAATACAGCGAAATTTTTTATAACTTAAGCATCATTTCGTTACTCAATCGCGTATTTCCACAAAAAAATTAGTAGAATATGTAAAGTAAATTTTTCTGATTCTAATCATTGTATTAAAAATGTGTAATTTTTTTAATGTGAATACTTAACAAAGGTCCCAGCTGCTCCCACTTGGAACCAGTGAGACTATGTCATCCCCAATTGGGGTATGTTGTGAGGCTGAAGGTAGTGGGGAAGGGAAGAAGATGGGAGGAGGAAGGTGGGGAAGTACCTGGCTATTCAGATCTGGTCACCAATCAAGGGCAAAGCCATTTCAAGCAACGTTTCAATTCTCAGTCGTGGTCTTACACCAGGGCGATACTGAGAGTATCTTCCAACCTGGAACGTTTTTTTTTTACATGAGCTCCACACAGGAGGCCCTGAGGAAAATTATTTCCCTCAGGGCCTATGTCGTCTTTGGGGATGCTGTCTAGAGGGTTTTTTTAAGGAAAGGACGGAGAGGAGAGTTCTGGGAATGAAAGGGGTTTAAGGGGTGGGTAGGAATCTGGGGTTCAGTGTGTCCTGGTCATCCGCCTCCAAGACCTAGACAAACCTCACCCCATGAACCCGGGCACCCCTGCTAAATCATCAAACGTAGTGAACCACTCGGGGTGACCTACGGCAGAGGCGTTGGTTATCCAATAAAGGTTCCCGGGGCGGCGGTACCCATTCTCGCCACCCAAATTGAAAAAAAGTGCTGCAAATAAACTATGTATTATTTTAAATGAACGAATTGTGAAATAACAAAAATTAATCACATACAATTTATTTGGCCACACCGGGATTGATCCCGCGACCTTCGGATTGCGAGTTAAGAGCCTTACCGCACGACCACGCTGGCCGTGAATTATTTGAATAAATTCATAATTAGTATTATTTCATAATTTCCCCCCCCCCCATACACACAAGCACTGCTTATTTATGGAGGTACATCAAGTACATCTATTATGTAATTAATTACCGTATAAAATTTATTTGTAATTTATGTATCTATCTTTTTGTGACTAATAAAAAATAAAAAATAAAATTATTATTGATTTGAAAAAACACCCGAAACGGTTTCAATAGGCTACAACGAAATTATGACGTAGAAAACGCCAATGTTGTCTAGCCAAACGCATCAATGTTGCCCGGCGTGATGTCAACGTCGCCGAATTCAACAATTAAAATGAAGATGTCATTTTGGCGGGAAATCATAAATGACACATTTTAATTCGTCATGGACAATTTTTTCGTCAACGTAAAAATTAAATAAAAATATCTTCACCATCGTATTTTTTTAAAGAATTAAAAAAAAAAACCATGAACATAACCTTCTTTTATATCTCAACAGGGTGATACTGAGAGTATCTTCTCTCCAATGAGATGGATATAAACTATGTACCTACATAATGACATACAGTAGTAAAAGATTTTCTCAAACTATGTTATATGTATTTATTTTTCAAGGATGACACCGGGTCCAGACCCAAAGAACTTACTGCTCTGAAACGTAGTTCGTCAATACATCACGTTATATAACAATACGACATTGATCTATCGACATAACAACAACCAGCACAAAAAATATTCATTTATTATTCAACCGACAAAGATTTCATGTGAATATTTTTTTCAATTAATACAAAAAATATGAAACCGCAGGATCCAAAAAAGCGTAAATTATGTAAAATTTTAAGCCAAATGCGCTAATTTGGGCCCGTTATCGCGCTGATGTTGAACTGTGTTCGATGGATGCAAATATATGCGAGATTGGTGGACGAATAAATTTTCATGTCAATTCGGAACTGTACTCGGTAAAACGTATACAATTAAATGTGCCTGTGGCCGTGTTTGGCCTATATTGGATTTGTAGTTGTTATCTACCTGTAATACAAAAACACAATTCAAATACGAATACGTTTTATTGTTATTAATGCAATCAACTATCTCTACATCTCTATCTCTACATCTCTACATCTCTACATATTATAAATTAAAGTCCCCCGCGTCGTCTGTCTGTCTGTTCGCGATAAACTCTAAAACTACTGAACGGATTTTCATGCGGTTTTCACCCGTAGATAGAGTGTTTCGTGAGGAAGGTTTAGGCATATAAATTGTCAAAGATTTGTGTAAATTGGTTGAAACATAACGATAATTGTTAGAAGTGTCGGAAAAAGTCAAGCCGCCTGGTAGCTTTCATCGAAAACGCCGCCTAATCCTTTTGGGATATAACAAAACAATGCAAGGTGGGATATTCCTCTTTTATAGACCTATAAAAAAGTCCGCGAAGGCATATATCTATCTTTTACGGATAGCTTACTACACCCATTCTATCTTGTAAAAAAAATGGTCACGTACATTGCGCTAATTAAAAAGTTATTTAGATGGATACAGTATTAATCCTTATTAACTTAAATACGTCAGTTACCCCAAGCATTTCACGCACATTATTATAATCTTTCACACCATCTCTACATGTAATAAATTAAAGTCCTCCGCGGCATCTGTCTGTCTCTTCGCGATAAACTCAAAGATGGCGGTGGTTATAAAGGTTGGATAACCATCCAGTAGATGACGTTGTGTTTTATTAGCCACAACAACGCGTGGGCGGGTCAGCTAGTATTTTATAAAATAAAGCGCACCAGATCAATTTGAAAAAAAGTTTCCAAAAACTAATGTGGTTTTAAATGTCGTATTGACCGTTATTTTTACCATCTAACTTTTCCTATGTTTGCAAGAGATATGATTTAATATATTTACGTAGAGCTCTCTTGTCTCATTTAGTTTCACTTCTACCGCGTATGCACTGAACATTTGTTTTTAATTTTTTGAAGTGAAAACTTCTTTAGCACTGTTGTGATTTGAAACATGATGAAACGAAAAATAGCAACACTAAAATAAGACAAATACATACATCTACAGTATTTATCCTGCGAGGGAATGAGATAGTATAATCGGTCTTTGTAGCCTCCTCACTCTTGTCTACTTGCACATGCACATTCTTTTTAATATGTAACTTATGAATGATTTGAATTTTTTTTTCGTTTATTTCGGTTCGCGAAATGTCAGTGTCAAATAATTCAGAAGACACGCGACATATTTTTTGTTGAAAAGTGAGAATAGAGAACTCCAGTCTATTTTTTAAAATTTTTATTGAATAGTGACCTTCTAACTTAGATAACTGCATATATATATATATATATATATATATATATATATATATATATATATATATATATATATATATATATATATATATATATATATATCTATATATGCAGTTATCAATATATATATATTTTAGAGTTTGTTTTAATAGTTAAAATAATTGTCAGTTTTAATTTTTCAAGATCCCCGAAAACCACCGCATGTGTATTGAATCGCGTGACGTCATGGACTCCTGAAAAGTTATTTTTATTTTCAACAGGTGTTGTCATTTTGTGTGAAATTATACGAAAGAAAGATGATACTATTCGATAAGTTAAAACATCATTTAGGTGGAATTATTTATTCATTATATTATATTTATTATATTATTATATTTTTGAATATTATTACGGGAGAGTGATATACAAATTATTTGAAATTATTATTTTTTTAGCTTTTAGAATCAATATTATCGAAAACGAAGAATCACCCACAAAAGTGTAGACAAACGATAGCAGCTGATCGATTGCGGCCATTTTGATTGGGCCGTGGAGCAGTAGGTAGCATTATGATATAGTATATTTATACAGTTTTTTCGTAAAATTTAAAGTTTTTCAATATTTTAATTAATAGAGATACCTGTATTTTTGATACTGAATTATTTAGGCACAAATAATGTTTCAATAAACACAACAACTAAATCTCTATAAACAGTAGATATGTAAATAAAAGAATAAATTAATACGATGACTTGTGTCAATCCTACATTCCCGTATATTTTCCATCCAATGACTTTACGGTGAAGTCACAACACGCGGAACAGTGACGTCATCACTAACCATTTTAGTAACGCCAACTTTACGCTGTATTTTTACGACCCCATTAAAAATGGACTTTTTAATATTTTTTTAAAAACTCTGCTTTTAATATTATTAAATAAAACTTATAAATTCAGAATCATCGTTTATTGGTTTAAATGAACATATTTTTTAAAGCCATTTTTCACTGGAGTTCCTTATTCTCAAAGCATAAAACGCGCGGGGACTTTTGAAATAATTCCAATAAATATTTTAAAATATCTATTTCTTCAAATTGGACATATTTTGGCCAGCAAACGCTCGAGGGTGATTGCAACTTGACTGAAATGTGGCCAAAAACGCTCCAGTCGTAAAAAAATATTGATAGTATGTAAAGTATAGACAGAAAAAAAGGCCGCGCAAATTTTATGACGCACCACAGTTTACGGTTAGCGAGTTTTGCAACTACATACATCATACATGTTTTCTGTTTACTGTTATTATGTTAGAATAAGGAGCCAGGTCAAATTAAATGCATTTTTAAATCGTCAATTATTGCATAATTATGCAAATAAATCTGCATAATTAACACCTCCCTACGATATTATATGAGTATTAGCGCGAGAGCGTATATTTTTAGATTTTTTTAATAAACGTGTACGGTATTTTAATTAAAGCCGTATTTATAAAAAATGCAACACCTACCTGTCCGATTGAATTATGACATATTTACAATTGATTAACTTGAGAGGATGTGTCATGTATATTATGGTAGTCCTTGCATAACGGTGAAATGTTTATCTTGCCGCATGCGTCATGTTTTCAAATTGAGGATCATCGTTCGACTTTTATGATGCGTGTAAGTGTCTTACGAAACTCTTCAGTAAGAAAGTTAAACATCTTTTCTAAAACTATCGTTCAATACGTAGGTTTTTTTTTAAATATGAAAAGAACTAGGCTTTAGGACCCGTGGTAGAGGGTTCATATCACAAAGAAGGCAAAATAATTACAGACATTTTCACACGGTTCCGGTACTGAAGAAACTCATTATTAATAGCCGTGTTGATATTTGAATAGTCAGGCACTTTCCAAAATTACCCTTCCCTATCCAATTTCTACCTTATTTAGCATTAGCATTCATACAAAAGAGGATGCTATAGTTAAAATGTATAAATGATAAAGATTCTTCAAAGAAATTACTTATTTAATCAAAATTACTAGTATCAACATATTTCAAAACCAATGGTTACTTCGTCAGGATAAAATTTAAATTACTTAATTTTATATAAATAAACAAATTATTTAATCTAAATTTATGATTTAAAAATTACTTAATTTCACACCACTTATTTAATTTTAATTAAATAATTGGTGTATACAAACTAATTTATTACATGTTATTAAAAATGCCATTTCTCTTTAAAAAAAATATTACTTTTTTATAATATAGACTGCGGTTTTGTAAAACCCTTCCAGCCACAAAATGAAAACACTGTAGGAGACGTTAAAAACGAATATTGACAAATTGCGTAAAACAAATTAAAAATCTTAAAGCTTTTATGAAGGTATCTTTTCGCAAAAACTTTTTTTATTGCAATTTTAGTTTTTAATATTAAAATTGCCTAAATCGGCAAAAAATATTTTACCATGTTGTACTTTGAAGACTATTCTATAAAAAACCGTCGAAAAGTAACATTAATATTTTCAAAAAAGTGGCTTGAAGGGTTTAACTAAATTCAGTCGATATGTACGAATATACATTTGAACAATAAGAAACTCCAGACCAATTTTTTTAATGAATAGTGACCTTCTAACTTAAATAACTGCATTTTATTTTTTATTTTTAGAGTTAAATAGTTTAATTTAAATCACCGTATGTGTAGTGAATCGTGTGACGTCATCACTCCCAAAAAGTTACTATAAGATCGGGCGATCAGCTGTTCAAATGGTGCCATTTTGAAATTCCTTTATTTTTCAAACTGAATTATTTATGCCGAAATAATATTTCAATAAATACAACAACTAAATCTCTATAAACAGTATGTAAATAAACTAATAAGATGAAACGTTGTTAATACGATGGCTTCTGTCATACCTATATGTGTCATATAAATATACATACATACAATGACTTAACGGTGTTCAGTGACGTCACCACTAAACATTTCAATAATACCAACTTGACGACGTGTTTCTATGACCCGATTAAAAATGGACTTTTTAATAATTTTTTAAGAACTCTGCGTTTAATATTATTAAATACAACTAATATATTCAGAATTAGCGTATATTGGTCTATATGAATATATTTTTTTAAAGCCATAATATTTTTCACTGTAGTTCCTTGTTACAGGATGTTTTAGTGAAAAATGATCAGGTTAATCGCATATCTAGATAAAATGGCGCTTCAAAAGGGATCAACGACTTGAACCAATCCCCGAAAGGATGGTGGGAAGAAAATCAAGCATGCTGGACCAGAATCCAGTTTCTATCACCATTAATCAATCTCACCAACAAACGTAAAAACATATTTTTTCACGTTTTCTTGGAATGAAAGAAAGGCATCTTTCCCAAATAAAGTCATAAAATGTTTATCATAAACATAGCTTATCTGAAACCGCTTTTTTACTTTAGCCAAGAAACCATTGACCTCTAGCACTTGGTGCTAAAACACGCAACATATTGCGCTATCCCTGCAATAAAATAAAAATTTTGACAGAAATCCCACCATAAAAACTTGTGGATATAAAATTACATTATCACATGGCTCTTAATTGGTTCGGGAAGGATGTACATTAAAAGGTATCTCGAACAGAGCAATAAACGAGATTATACGTTAATTCTACTTTTGATCTATATTATTATTTTTTTTGTGCAAAAAAATACCCGTAGAGATTGTTAAAAAAAGCAATAAATATTTCTGTACCGGAAATCAAACGGAGGGACCCGTAATCTAAATCAAGAAAACTGCTGTAGTATTAAGTTCTGCCAATGAAAGCTACTTTGCGAATAATTTATATTCCAATATTTATTTCGAATAAAATTTGTCATATTGTAACTTCATAATCACTACGCCATTATCGTCAATAGTTTCAATAGTTCCCAACTGTTTGGTGTCAGTAGGGCTATGGCATCCAAATAGGAGTAAATAATTAGTAATAATTATTAGTAAATAAATAATAATCAATTGGAGTAATCTTCTTCTTCTCGTGCTCTGTCCGTTCAAAGGACGTTGGCTATCATGTTGGCTATGCGGACTTTGTTTACTGCGGCCCGGAACAGCTCTACAATAGACTGGCCAAACCACTGTCTCAGGTTTTTCAGCCACGATATTCTCCTTCTTCCAGGGCCCCGTCTTCCGGCAATCTTTCCCTGCATTATGAGATGCAAGATCTCGTACTTCTCTGGATGTTTCATCACATGTCTTAGATATTGAAGTTTTTGGATTTTTATTGTTTTAATAACTTATTTTTGCTTATTCATCCGAACCATAACATCTTCATTCGTAACTCTGTCCATCCAGCTTATTTCAGTTTACTAAGGCATCCTGAATCGGAGTATGTTGTTAGGATAATGGGAGTGGGGAAGAGAAGGAGATTGTATTATGATATGGTCACTAAATACGACTAAAGCCGTTCCAAATAACGTTCCGATTCTGAATGGCGGTCTATTACCAGGGCGATGCTGAGACTATCTACCATTCTATATAAACGATAGTATACTAAGTAGTTTCATAGGTATTATATGATTTGTTGTTTAATGTTTATTGAAATGTGAAATAACAAAAAGTATTTATAACGTATCTACACCGGTATTTGATTCCGCGATCTCCAAATTCGTTGTCGACTAAGACAGTCTAAGGTAAGCAGAGAGGACAGAACTTCAGACGACTCATGTCATGGTTTACAGTAATGTCTTCTGTTGTTAAAATACTTCGCACGACCTAACTCAATTGTCTATTATTTTATGTCATGTCTTTCTGGTAGGTTCTCGACAACTTTACAGCTCACTTGTGCGTCATCTTTTCGTTTTTTAGTTTAGTTCGTCACATTTTTCTCAGTTCATTCAATCATTCATCTTTTTCTTCAATTTATTCATTATTCATCAACCATGCTTGATTTTTCGGATTCCCTCATTTGCAATACGGTCATACCTGGTTTTTCCAAATGCATGCCTGAGGACCTCATTTTTATTGGATTTAGTCCACTTTCGTCCTTCGTCTGTGAATTTCAATTCTTTCTACCATTCATCAGAGTTCTTTATCAGATCTTCGTTGCGGAATGCAAGCCTCATTTCTTTTGACAACTTTAAATTTGTTGCAATTAATGATTGTAATTATACATTCACCCATTTATCAACGTTCTTTAGATTTTCTTTCCAAAATAAGGAGATTCTACATAAACAAATCAATATAATATTACTGTTACATCATATTGATCTATCGTTAGCAGAATTGTAACAACATGCATTCGTGTTTTTACAAACAGTGATGTCTTTTTATAAACATGGATTATATCGTTATTTAGGTAAAGCAGCTTTAGACCAGTTGTTGTGGGCAGTTAAATAATTTGTTTATTATTGAATGTTGGTGCTGGAATATTAATTCGCTCCATATTTTAAATAATAAAGGACATTGATCTTCTAACTTGACCTTTCACTCAATTTGGTAACTAGATAGGGGAAGAGTGTGCACTAAAGTAACTTTAAGGTAAAAATATAATACGAACTGAATAGAAATACCGTGATTTATTTTTGGGGTATTATGCCGTATTGCGATACCTTCTTCTTTAACCAACGCTTCGAACAGCATTACAGTGTCGATTAACAGAGCAGATGCTGTAATTAATCGCAAATCATATCCGAGTAGTAATATTTTAAGGTTGACTTATAGTATGTTTTAAAATCCGATTGGGATTTGGATTTAGAAATACGAAATAAACCATCTAGATTCCAGCGTCTTACAACAATCGTTATTTTTGATAGTAAATGGATATTTCAAAACTCCATAGTTTATATTTGAAAAACAGTTATAATTTGCTGAAAACTATTCTTATTAACAAAAAAGCGCCAAATAGCTGTTCAAATTTCTCAACGTTCAAAAGTGTTGCTTTGGATTTAGATAAATAAATAGATTTAAGGATTAATAGTTAAGAAAGGTTTTTAAAAAATCTATCCAAACCATACGTAGAGCAGTTACAAAGCTCGGCTCGAAAATCACGAATAAAAAAATATATCCTTGAAGAAGAATAATGCAATAACAATATCATGGGAATAATCTTCAAAAATTATAAAAACAGATTTGTTCTAATAAAAAATAAAAAAAATATGTTTTTGTATATTTTGATCGCATCAGCCTAATTATTAATCATGTAATAATATTAGAAACTAGCGCAGACCCGTGAAAAATCAGAGGATTTTGTAATTCCAACTCTGAAAATGACAATTAAAATAATTTTCTATTCAAATATTATATTACAGGTAGGGATCTACTTTATCGCTTATCTGAATTTTTCACACAACCAGTACCGAATTTGAAAACAATGCTTAAATTCAATGCAGAATTCATTCAACAAGAGTTACATATGCAGGTAGATTCTGAAAGAAACCTGGCTTTCTTTTTTTAATTTAAATTATATACGAAACCTTAAAAAAGTGTGCAGAACCAAATAATTGACACGAAGAAACAATCGTGCACTTCCCAGAAACTATCAAGAATCTCATAAGGAAAATCTCCAATCAATCGGTATCAATAATTAACATATTTCGTGCCCGGCCGTGTTGAGAGCACCCGACCTTCCCCGATACGTTGACCCTGGCCAGGTTTGATCTGTTATATTGTATAATGAGTATTATTATCTGGTGTGACTAAGTCTTGGACGCTAACTGACTCATCGGCCATTTCGTATAGCTTAGTTTAACGATTTTATTAGGCGATGCCCAGTTTTTATATACCAATTCTAAATTTTTTATTAAAAATTTTGGAGTTACGCATAAAACCTTTTACGGTTCGTACCTGATTTGGAAATTTAATGTAATATTTTTAGGGGGAGTGCACACGGTGCCTGTTTAATACATTCTTTATCATTTTGGCTTTTAAGGTTAAAATTAAAAAAAAAAACAACGCACTAAATGTGATCCTTTTAAAATAAACAAACACTATGGAATATGCAATACATAATATGTTATCTGGTGTAACCCTCTCCAATCCACTTAGGGGCTGATTTCAGTATAATTTGTGAAAATCAATCTTTTTAATGGGAATACTGCACGATAGTCCCAACTACTTTCGTCTGCAGCAAGTGAGACTTCCTTACTTTTTCTAAGTGAGACTTAAGACATCCCCTATTGTTTGAGGCTGAAGGTGGCAAAGGAGATGGGGAAGAGCAAGGTGAGAAAGTACCTGGCTGTGCAGATTTGGTCACCAAACACGGTTAAAGCTATTTCAAGCAACTTTTCAATTCTGAATGGCGGTCTTACACCAGGGCGATACTGAGGGAGTAACTTCACCAATGTGATTTTCAGCCTTTAGTTTCGTGTAGCCATCAAATACCAAGAGCTATTAAGCCTTGCCCGGTGTCTATATCAATGCTAATGGGATTTTGTGGTTTTCAATTGCCTCCGTAATTTGGCATACTGGATGCGTTTTAAGTCTTCCCAGGATTTCAGGAACAAATCTGAAGAAATGGTTGCTTTCAAATAAGTACTCAGCAATTTCCGATTTGTCGGGATCGCCGAGTTATATTATATATTTGAGAATGATTTGAGAATTTATTATAGAATGATTGAGTGATTAATATTTCTGAAACAGCCTATACACATATATTAACATTTCTTTCATTTTTGCTTATTTCATAATAAGTGTTTTTTTCATATTTTCCCTGGCCGGGTTTTGAACGAGCAACCACGGGTCCAGGACAAAGGAACTGACCAATGCGAGAGAATTAGTTTCATATTAAACTGCCCTAATTTCAATTAAATGTTTCTTCAGTCCGGTCATGTAAAACGGATTAAAGATGTCAATAGAACGTATCTTATAAATCCTTAATCCTTTCAGAAAACCGTTATTTGGTGACTTTGGTATCGTCATCGCCAATAGATGGTAATGCTGATGACCTCTTTACCTGTATGTATTTTTTCAATGTTTTTTTATAAAACAGGTTTTGTGGCTTAATTTTTTAGTAATATTACGACAGAATGCAAATAGCGTCATCCATTACGTGTTCATTTTGGTTTGTATGAAATGTGTTGAACTGTGGAAGTACTTTGAACTTAACTGGGTACAGATAAGTTAATTACTATCAATAATTATCAATTAATAGCTCAGTCGTACATACATACCGGATTACTTCACATAAATCATTTGAACAGCATGTTTTCCTTATGCGTACGGGTGTAACTTTATGAGAATTTGAACTGATGTTGTGAAAATTACCAAATTAGAAAAATAATATTATTGAATCAAGATAAAAGGAAAAGAAAGTGCTGAAAAGAAAATACAAGGCGGTTATTTTTATTTTATATTTGAAATGTGTAACATTTTTAGGTTTAACTGAAATAAAGTTTAGATTTCACCCTGGCAAGTCATGTTATATTTCGTGATTTTTCACGGGTATAAAATAGTAAAAATAGTCATGAGTCATGACCTTACACCTAATAAAATAAAAAATAAAATAAATTAATAAAAATAAAATTCAAATAAATTAATATGATTTTATAAGAAATACTACAAATAATAAACCATGTTGATAATACCAACAAATGTTTGTAAAAGTCCTGAAAAAGGGCGTAAATAAATAAATAAATAAATAAAATTCATGAATGTGTATAATTGGATAGGTTGTCACGCCAGTGGCTGAGTTAGCATCGCGATTGTGTCCCACCCAGGCTAAGTCCTTCATTACCACACAAGCAACATTTTCAGCTTACTCTGGTGGTAGTAGCAGTCAAATATTGTCAGGTTTTTCGTAACACGGAATTGTTTGTCTTTCTTTAAATAAAAAAAAGATGACTATTTCTTTACAAAATATCCTTCAGCGTTCATGTTTATTGAGACAACTTTATTCGATCATTTTACGCATTTTCTCAAAGAAAATGAAGTGTTATGAGCTGTGATACTGGTTATTTTCGATAAATGATTAAGTTTATGTAGTTACCTTGTTACGATGGAAAATATTTGATTATGAATGCTTATTCATAAAAAAATATCCTTCTGTGTCAGGCTTTGAAAAAACTTTATTTGATCGTTTCATGCACGCTCCTAAAAAAAACAAGTTATTAGTTATGAGTTATGATCGGTAATTTCCAATAAATTGATATATTTAGAAAACATAATACTTAAACTCCCGCTAATTTCGCTAATTATTAGTGAATGAGTATTGATTTTACAAAATGTTTGTTGAGCATTTAAAAAAATGTATAAATTTGTAATGAATCATAAGCAAGTAATTTCAGAAAAAGAAATGATTAAAAAAATATATATTAAACATATTATATCATTCGAAGAATGTGAAGGCAAACTAATAATTTTACAAAATATCGTTTTGTATCGGAATAATTTTGATTTCTAATGGAAAAAATGCAGTTATAAGATATCAGTCGAAATGTACTGGTAATATTCGATAAATGAATGTGTTTATTTTAAAAAATAAACTTAATAATCAAGATTCGTGAAGGCACATAATATTGAATAGTATTAATAAGCTTTTGTCGTGCGTGGTTGAATTTCAGAACCCGGCTTCGAGTGCATGTCTGATGCCACGCCATACGCGTTGCGCCACGAATAACCTCTGTGTACGTAGAATTTCAAACAAAGCTACCGTTGTAATTTGGTTCCGAATTCAAAAATTCTTCACAAGATGTCACCACTTCCGCCAGCAGGTCAGATAGGGACGTCGGATGGGAACTTTCCCCTAGGTATAACTGCTACGAATTTGTGAATACGTAGTATCTCTCTGGATTTGAAAAGATTGACGGTAATACACAGGTGTATCAAGCGGCTATATATTACACATGATGTCATTGCCTGTCTCGGTTACTTTGTTCCGGTGACTAGCTACACTAGATGATAGTGTATCCGAGGAACAGGCTATTTTTGGAACCAGTTCCTATCGGATTTATAAAATGGTCACCAACACTAACCGGGCGAAGCCGAATCAAAAGCCGCCCGCAGGGCCTAACAGTTAAAACCTGCGGAGCGGGTTTTCAACTACTAGCAGCTATTTATTTGATGAAACGTCCATTTGTATCTAAGTTAAAAAAAATTTTGTTGGTACTCCTAAGTACATTCAGTTCATAAGACATCCATTGTATTCCACGTAATACAAATCAATGATTAAAATAAGTATTGTCAAAAAGATTTATTTGCATTAACAAGTAGATACCGTCTACTCTTCTTCCTGGCATTGGTCATCGCCATAATGATTTTCTGATAATCACGAATTGGGAAACTTCAAAAGGATTCAAATTATAATCACTGAACAGAAAAACCCTAGAGGAACCAACTTCATTGATCCCTTCGGCGCTGGTGCATAATCAGGAAACATGCGAACAACATTTATTATAAGCAAATTGTCACAATATACAGATCATTTCCACTACTCATTCTTGAGTTCAACTGCCCGGCTGTGGAATGATTTGCTGGACTCTGTGGTTCCTCCCTCCTGCAACATGGGTCTCTGCAAGACATACATCAACCCTTGCTTATCCTCAAAAAGATCCTTCACATAGCATCCTCAAAGATTACGTAGGCTGTGCGGGAAATTATTTTCTTCAGAGCCTTCAATGTGGAGTTAATGTAACAAAAATTACGAATTCGACAGGAAAACAAGCTAACGAAATTGAACGTCTGTTCAGAAAAGAATTTTGATACTGGAAAATGTGAGTTTTGGTAATAATTATTTTCAAACAAAGTGAGGTACATTTTTTCTTACCTATTTCAGGCACACTAACATGCCCACAACAGGGTATCTACTGATTTATTTCTTATTTTTCGGGTTTATTTCTTCAGTGCTTATAACAATTTTAATCAAAAACAATTTGTATCTATCGATGTCTATTTTTGCACTGCGTACGAGAGCAGTGGTATAATATTTGTTTGGTTAAATTATAATATTAGGTAACTTATCATTTTAATCACAATCACTATAAAACTTAATTATACACTGACCATAACAATATCTAGAGCAAATGTCGACAAAACAATTATGAATGCTTGAACTTGAATATTTAGTTAACACGAAACTCTGGAATCATCGTCAAGAGTGCATACTATTTCACACTGACCGATGATTTATCATAAATGCAACTGCAACATTCATAATTTTATTATTATTGCACATTTTATCACAATTTTATTATAATTGTCACAACCTTTGCACGACAAATTACAATTCTTTGAAGAAGAAATAGCGAGATGAAATTCCGTGCAGGAATTCATGGAAAATTAATGTTAATTCTGTCATCATCTCGTTTTATGAATAAATCATTATTGATATATTATATTTTCACGTTAACAAAAGAAACAATATTGCACTTATTTTCGAAATAAATAACTAACATTATTTACTGAATACAAAATTTTTCAACCCTTCAGCCCCTGGTCACTCAACCCCATATTATGCATTTACGAATTGACCTTGGAGCATCGTTTCAATGAGCGTTTTTATGTAAGCGATGCCGTGCCGCCCGGTAAGAAACAAAATATTTATTAAAATTTATGGTTTTATAAAAATTTAAAGAAATTTAATAAAAATAATCTATTTTCTTGAAATGAATACTAAAACCTCTTTTATGTTAGTACTGCGCAAGAGTCCCAACTGCCCCCAACTTGCCGGGGAAGAGGAATTTAGGGAAGTACCTCGCTATTCAAATTTGTTCACCAAACACGGCAAAATTCATTTCAAGCAACGTTTCGATTCTGAATGGTGTTCTTGCACCAGGGCGATACTGAAATTATTTACCATTCTGGAACGTACCGTAAAAATAATCCTTCTATAATAACTAATTATAAACTGAAAATGTTGCTTGCGCAACGATGGGTCTCTTAGAAACAGAGGGATTGAGTCCTCTATGCTTGGGTGGGAAACCGACGCAATTATCCACCCAGCCACTGACCGGTCATTTTGAGATAATCCATGCATGAACATGTTTGATCACTTTCATCCGAAATTTAAAAAAAAAATATTTTATCTCGGTCACACAGACATTTATTTCTAAAACACATTTCCACTATTTCGATATTTTCTTTAACTAAAACTTCACGAAAAACTATAAAAACAAAGCAACTAATATGAAAATCTTGGAGCCAATAAAAAATATCTGTTTTAAATCACGTCAGTAATAGACATGATTTCAGATTTTCACAAACAATAGCATTATAGTGATTTATTTTTGTGGTAATAATGCCGTGTTTCCAACCATCCAAAACGTTGGCTAAAGAAGGAGGTAGCGCAACACGGCATAATACCCCGAAAATGATCACTACAAAGTCAGCAAAAGCTTTAGTGGGTTTATTACTGTATTTAAACTAGGCCTCGGTGACATGCAGTTTTAAATCGGATCAACTTTAAGCCACTTTCTGCAATACAACCCACGTTTGTTGGTTTAATAGGCACATTTTCATCCTACTCAGCTACTGGGTTTCGTAGAATTAATAATGCTACCTTGGAAATAAAAATTAAAAAAAAATCGACATCCATTACTAAATTAGTACAGTTTATTAATAACGAGCAAATCTTCAATTTGCAATTATACGAATTGTTATACCTTGTTTGATAACTTTAAAACTAATTCTTATATTTGTGAAATGTATCACACATTTGTTAAAGACTTTCCATACTTAATTACAGCAGCAATAATAAACGTTTGCTTTATTACGAGTATCATCGGCTAAGAACTCATTTTCATCAAACCTTTGGGCATTCATTTTATCTCAAAGAGGGGTTTGTCATATTATTATATCTATATTTATTTCAGCTTTTGCATGATATACGAGAATAACTTCAATATATTCATTTTACAAGTATTAATATCATCATTCATATACCTACACAGTTTTATATTTTTTAATTTACATGATTAAAAAAAAACAAAACGTTTCCAAATTTTCCAATTAGCAGATTTCATCTGCAGTATAATTTAAGACTGTATTTTCTTACCTGTAAAAAATCTTTTGCCGCTGTTTTTCTTTGCCGCCTTTTTTCAAAAAGTTCTTTACACAAACACAAATATCACACTCGAAAAAACCACACTCTTATAATGAATAAATAAAAAATTCTTTTTAAGAATTTAAATTTTTCGTTCGTTATTTTTTTTAAACCACGTTAAAATTCAAATCTCACCATTTTTGAGAGTTGGAACGAAAACTTAAGCCGCGTCCACAACCGAACAGCGCGCCGTTAAAACAATCCACACTGGAACCATAGAGCTTTTCCAGCTCGGTTTTCCGCAAATTATTGTCCTTGATGCGTTGAAGGTCGCGGCCAGTTTTGTTGTGGTGGCTCTGCTCCTAGCTCGCCGTACTTATAGCCTCACGGAGGGATGGACGTATACATCTCCTCTTGCAGGTAGGTGCCTACTCACCGGAGAGCATCTTTAAAACGTGCGCACTGCCTTGTTGTATGGATGCGAGCATAGCTGCTGTAATCTCGGGTAGTTACCTACATACTAACTTGTAGCTACTGATTCATATGGCGGTAAGAACTTACTAACGTATATTATCATGATGGCGTGTGTATAGTATAGCAAATGTACCATTTTGGTAGGTACCTACATGCGAACTTGTATTCTACATACCTATTACCTTTGGCGGTAAAAACTTACTAACACAATATAATCTCTAGATCGCGGCTAAGTACTATTTTGGTTGGTAGGTGATGTCTGTTTTTCGTTAGATAATGGGCGATTCGAATTTGGAACAAGATTAGTGATGGGAAACAAATGAATCCTTTTCATACTATTCTTACATAGATAGGTGTGAAGTTAGTCATTTTCACTAGTTTTACTGTACCCAATTCGTATATTGTAATTATATTCAGATATTTTTTGTGAAAAACCCCAATTTACTCGTATGCGGAGATGTGTTTTTGTTATCAGGCGGTGTAATATTAGGTTGATATGTTTTTGCGCATATCCCTAGGAACACTTCACAACGAAAATGTGGAAAATATTCAGTATCATCTGTTCCATGGCAGTATCTAATATAATCCCTATAAGTCGGTTTTTAATTGTGAAAAACCCCAATTATAAACCTTGCACACCAAGAAAATGAATCTTGTAAATATTTCACTTTAGGTATGTGTCTTACTTGGTCAAAAGAGTAAAATATATTTGTATGAGACGATAAATAAATGTCAATGAAGCAAGGCCGGGCATCAAACAGATGGCGTGGCGGTCGATCCTCTTCTCCTATCCTTGTACCGGGTCGTTTCTACGACTCGTTCTTGAGTTCAACAGCTCGGCTGTGGAATAATTTGTCGGCCTCTGTTTTTCTTCCCTTCTTGAACATCCATCTCTTCAAAATCCATTTTCACTCATTCCTCTCCTCGAAAAGACCCTCCACACAGCACCCCCAAAGATGACATAGGCCCAGAAGGAAATTATTTTCTTCAGGGCCTCCTGCGTGGTGTCAGTACAAAAAATTATACGTACCGAACCAATCTGCTGACCTTATAGTGCCACACTTTTCTTTTCAGCCTCTCGTTTGGCGGTCTGAAGTTTACAGGGATTGATGTCGTCACCAGGCAGTGGTCGGAAATATTACTAATTTGGGAGGCGGATATGGGACCGTCGCCAGAGGACCCATTTATTGGATTACCAATATCTTAGCGGGCATCTTAAGTGGTTCGCCAAGTTTGTTGACTTCGCAGGGTGTACGGGTTCATGAGGTGAGGTTTGTCCGGACCTTGGTGGCGGATGCGTCCGTTCATCAACTGCATGGTAGGCCCGATCGGGAGAGACTGGTTTAAGGAGACCTTTTGACCTCTCCAGAAGAGCTCTCTCGGAACATCGCCTTGCACCGCAGTGGGAGGGATAGATAGATAGATATAGATAGACACTCCTAGACACACTCATCCCCTGATACCCTTTTCCCTTCACAGAACTTCTTCTACTTCCTTTCATAAAAAAACCCTCCACACGGCATCCCCAAAGATGACACACGCCCTGAGGGGAAAATTTTCCTCAGGGACTCCTGCGTAGAGCTAATTTGAATTAAAAAATAAATCGAGTGCAGTTTTACACGCGGTAGAAGCGAAACTTTACCAAAGCAATCTCAACCAATACTTGAAAAGTGAGGTCACAATCAAGGCGACCAATGAGCGCAGACCTATCGTAATTTCCGTTTCATATCTCAACCGATAGGAGCCTTTAAAAGTGACATCATAATGTAATGGTGCCCCCCCCCCCCTAATGAAAACTTTACAATATTCTTTCTTCTAGAATTTGAATTAGAAGATTTACAACAAGATCGGTGGTGACGCTCTCTCCTCGGTCACGGAACCACTTGTGACGTTGCAACCCTTTTCCTCGGGTTTTATACCCCCCCCCCTCCTCTCTCTCGCGCATTCAGATCTCCGGTTGGTAGATCTTCCTCTCGTACCTACTGAATGATTCGCCAATAATGTTTGAATCATGACTCGTTTTTCCCACCCCTGTGACTGAACACAGTAAAAGGTAGTTTTCCGGGAAATTCTTACAATAAACCCTTTTCTCCACGTTGTGTGATTTTTTGCTTCGGAGCACCTAGGACATCTAGGATAGGTATTTAATGTATTTCGTGGTAACTTTCGATTCTTTTAGGTAAGGTGTGGAAGAATTTCTCTGTATCTCTTAAACGTCTGAAGGACACGTCCGGTCTAAACTATCCTGAATTTGTCCCCACTATGATCCTAATGATATACACTGCTCCAATATTTACATAATGAGCACGGTTGCTATTACTCTCGCTAGGCTATAAAATTGATCTCTCTCCCTCTACGTCCTAATGATTTTTTAATGTACATACCTTGAATGTTTCACTCGGATAATTGGCGAATTCTCTGCACCGCTTTCCATGGCTAGATCCTATACATAATCGTGATAATACGTTCTGTTGTTAGTAAACACAAATTTATACCTAGGATGGAAGTATAAAGACGGGATAGAGGATAGGGTGGATGGTGATGGGGAAAAAATTCTTTGCAAACTAGTACTGGCTCCTCCACTTGACCAAATTGACTAGGTGGTCAGCTCTCAGGACACGACCCCTCGACCAATGCATGATGAGGCTATACCCATGGCACCCGGAAAATCTCTTGACGATAAACCAGATACCCGGACCCCTCCATAACAAAAGAAGAACGACATGCCTTCAAACCTTTCCTGATCAACTCCAGTATCGAACACCTCCGGAACTACTTTACTGTCTCTAGAAGGGGTAATCTATTTCGTCCCTTATCAAGACTCTACTCACGGTACAAAGTGGCGTAAGCTTGTGACAGGCAGATCCTTCCTCCCACGCGACCGACCTAGCGTTACAGACCACCTCTGGAAACCGACTTATCCCCACCCTTGTAAGAGATACGTTTGCTTCCAGGTCGATAGGATTAAAAAATGTGATGATGCTGCAGGAATCTCTCCGCAAGAAGCCATGCGCATGCCTCCATCCACACTACCTTGCCGGTAACTCGAGATGCTTTTGGTAAAGACGCCTCCGACAGCGAACCATGCCCTTTCATACAAATTGGCATCTCATTTCATACGGTCCTTCGCGCCCAATCACTCGACACCGTCCCGCGAAAGGGAATTGCTTCCAGAACCTCGCGTGACCCGATCAGTCTATGGTGAGCATCCTCCAACATGACAATGCGGAAAGACCCTTACCGGTGGACCACCAATTGACACTTATGTGTGGCCTCGGTGTCGTCATCACATTGTTCAATCATAAAGATTTAAAAAGCGTAGATCAAGAAGTAGGAATTCAGCGGAGTACCTGTTAGTTTTATTTGTTTCATATTTAATATTGTGATTCTGCTCTTCTGCTCTCTTGTCTAAAGATGTTCAGCTGTTCGGGTTGCAGGTAATCGCCTTCAATTTGATATGTCGTACTCCCGGAACGCCCTCCATTTGGTTGAGTGTACAACACCCCCGAGGTGTACATAAGTACCTCGCTTGACCGTTCATTTTTTTTTCATGTGTGTTCCCCCGACCGCCCGGCATCGGCTGTCTGGGAGAAAACGTCACTGCCCTAAATGATAATAACGGTTAAACATATTCATATTAGCTCTGCAATAATATTATTTTTTATCGGCGCTGGAGCTGTTGAAATTTACTGCCAGGGTTCGCGTTCCATTTACGTCACTCTGCAACCAGGTACCTGTAATTGAAATATAGATTCTTTAACTTACCCGTACGTAATTGTTTAATTCTCCGGTCGGGAAAACACGACCAACTGCATCTTAATTACGTATCCTGTAGACCTGTACCTGTGGAAAAAACACAAAGGTCCCTCCCTACGATTTCCTAAATTTTATAATTCTAAATCCCTTTCCTTATAACCTGAATCTGATTGGAGGTATCTTTATCGCTCCCATCTAACTATCTCGCAATTTTAATGTACTCCGGTTGACCGATGTTTGTAGACTATTTCAAATATATCGTCCCTCTTTAAATATGTGTGTTCCCTAAGGTTAAATTAGCGCTTGCTATATCTTGGTATCGAAACCACTAGGTTGAACTTTTCGTAGATAATTATTATTATTGTTTTATTTCTAAACTATTCGGTACTTATACATTTTTTTCCATTTCAAAAGAACGATTTTTTCCCGTAATTAAGATTTTTTATTTTTTTATTATTCTATTATTATTTCTGATATAAAATCCGCAATGTTATTATTAACATTTATTTGTCGACCCCGTTTAAATTTTAATAATACTGAAGTTTTTATTATAAGATCACGCCTGTTTAAACCGAACTAATATCTGTTATTATAACTCAATATTTTCACTGTCCTTAAATAAGTTTCACAATTTTTTTTTTTTTAAGTTCCTAAAAGCTTTTCACCACTGGCTTGTATCCCTCCCCCTGAATCTAATTAAACAACACTTTGCACAAAATCCACTGAAGTTAGATCGACACTCCGCCGGAACGATTTTTGCTAAGTCTCCGAAAAAATTCCACAAACACTTCGATTTCGCGCCCCTTTTGACAGCCTTTCCTTCCCGAGATCTCACCCTGAACTTCCTCCTCTTGCCTAAAACCGCCCTTTTTGTCTCCTCCGCTTACCCATTAATCAAACTTAAATTTTACAATTACGACCTTTAAACGCACAACCTTCATAGTTCCCAAATCTAGTATCGTATCCTGCGGTTTATGACATTTCGTCCTGAACGGTGCTCCCAACACAGAATTAGTATTGCGCGAAAGCACTATCTCGTAGAATCGGACAGGGGCGTACTCGGTCTCGTCCCTTGGATATACACGAATCTTCTGCAAGACTAGCGCCTACAAGATATCATTTTCCAAGTGAATAATTAATTCAACTTTTCTCGAAAATCTATCGTGTCCGTTCTACCATTTTTAAAATCGCTTCCAGGTACGGTGTATCCTGAGTTTTTTATATACTCTCCATACTTTTCTCGGTAACCCTAAGTCTTATTTCAACTCGGCAACCTACAACATTTTCCGACCGTCATCTACTATGCATCTTATTATCGCACAAATCGCATAACACGTCACCTTCTAGGTATTTTGTCATTTTAGCATTTGACTGTGGATTTTCTAACAATTAGTGACCGAATATTCTTATTCAGCCGTACCCCTTATGTGGACATGCGGCTGTGTTTGTCTCTGGCTATATGACGCGTTCCTTGTGTTCGCATACATTTTCTTAATATTTACCGCGTTCGCAAATACCTAAGTATAATCTCTAGTCATTTGACCCCTTCCTAAACAAGGCCGCGACACTCGTAGAACCTTATTTAGTAATAGCCTAAACTTTTATGATCTCGATTCTTCCCTTTACGGGCCGTAACCTCTACCAAAGTCTAATTCCATACCTGCCTCCGAACGTTTTTTCATCTGCATCTTTAGTTCCTCCTTCCATATCCCATCTCCCTCTGGCGTAAAACCCAATAAATCTCCGTTGTTATGCACCTAGTAATTAAGAAAAATACTTGAGAATTCAAATAATTTTAAATCCTGACAGGCCGTTAAATTTTATAGCTTTTCCTAATTTCCTATTACCTATATCTCGCGTATAAACTCGAGTGGTGATTTCAGCTTAATGAATATCCTAATGACTCAAAACCGTGTTAGATATTTCTCACTTGAAAACACTTTAATACGTAAGAGATCGACAACATTTCCTCCCCTCTAATCTATCAGATATAAAATCCAACCCGAAACCTTAGATTTTATTTGGTCGTTGACGTAATCGATTCCTTCCCGACTACCCTGAGATTATCAGCTTTTGTGTTTTGACTACCATATTACGCTCGTTCCCAATACCTGCACGCAAATCCCGCTGGAATTTTGTTTGGAAAAAGCGATATTGATTGTCAATGCCTACTCCCGTTTCTATTCTCATACAATAGAAATCGTTCGTTACTTCATGTTTAATTAACGCATGATTTTTGTTCCTTTTAAAACCTCCGTCAACGAAATACTTGCAAGACTCGCCGACCCCCGATGCGAAGTCAACTGTTGTCAATTCCCTCGTGCTCCCCATAAAAATGCGATTTAGGACCAAGTTAGAAGTGTTTTTACCACTTAAAATAGCTATCAGTTTGGACCGTGGGATAACTTTTGTGTCTCAATTGGACACAACCCTCTCACACCACGCCCCGAGATTTGATTGGCTGATATGCGTCTAATGGTTTCCAACCATACTAGGATTTGCTAGTCGTTTTTTTTCTTCCAAAATTTGTTTACACCCTTCGTAGCAGAAAAAATGTCCAATCATTACAGTTTCCCTTAATATTTCTTTCAAAATTAACCAATAGATGTCGATAGTGTGATCATTTTCGTAAAAAAAAATATATTCGCCAACCATCCAACAAAGCCGGTTCATCACAATAATCAAAACGGCCAATGAGCGCGCGTCGTAGGTGCAGTAATCGTCATTTCCGTTTCATCCGAAATCAGAATCACAGCGGGGCGATAGAAGTTTCACTTCAAAAAACTTCCACCATTTAACAGTGTTTTAATATTTTTAACTCAGCAAATACTTAAATGCAATTATCTTATCTTGCCAATTTGTCGAATGGATGGTTTATGCATAACATGGTCCATTTTTATGCACAATGTTTTGACTGCAAATATTAATTAAGAAATTTATATTACGTTTGTATGTAAACAAACCGTGCAACTTTTTATAGCAGTTCAATAATCTTTGCAAATATCGTATTATGAGCGAATGTTGTACGGCAACGATCTTCGATTCATTAATTCCCACTCATTAAAGAATAAATTTACACAAGTAATAAAATTAGCAAGTTTGGCCTTTGTGGTAACATCACGACGCGCGTAAGTAGTTTACTCACCAGAATTTTGTAGCTGAATTTGAAAAAATAAATAAATTATGAAATAAAACAATCATTTTGTTTGTAATACCGACCGGTTTCGCTTCCCACAGGCATATTCAGGGTATAAAATTAAACGGATCAAAAAATACATTGTGTAACTTTATATACACGTACATACAGAAAGAGACAAAACGTAAAATAAAGGAACAGTGAGAAAGAATCGAAACTATATATATAAATAAATAAACTCACGCAATGTATTTTTTATCACTTTAATTTTATACCCTAAAGATGCTTGTGTTAAGGTAAACCGGTCGGTATTAGAAAACTAAATCGAGTGCAGTTTTACACGCGGTAGAAGCGAAACTTTACCAAAACAATCTCAAATCTCAACCTATACTTGAAAAGTGAGGTCATAATCAAAGCGCCAATGAGCGCAACCAATAGGAGCCTTTAAAAGTGACATCATAATCAAAGCGGCCAAAGAGTGCACTAGATGCATCGCAGGTGTAGTATTCGTCATTTCCGTTTCATCCGAAATCCGAATCACAGCGGGGCTACAGAAGTGACACTTCAATAATTCGTGGTTACAAACAAAGGAATTGCTGTATTTTATAAATATGTCAAACATGTTAAATATGTTAAAGACTGCTTTCTACCAAAAAGGTACGTTTTTTTAGAAGGTAGTGACCACAGTATATTTTGCATTGATTGCAGCCAATTGATTGTTAAGAGGAATATAAACGCTAGAAATATTTCGAATCTCATGCCTGCAAAATTTAAAAATCGTACGTCTTTTAGAACGAGGCTAGTAAGCGAAAAAGTGGTTTTTATTTATTTTGTGCATAATTTTATAAGAACGAAAAAAGTAAGAACATGGAAAACCTCAAAAATAGTCTTAGCCATAAGGGGGTATTTAAAAAAAAAATGTTTCTTGTATTATTACTTCATAGTTAAGTCATGAAAAAAGATTTTTTTTTGGTGGTTTACGCTTATATTTTTTGTTACGTAAATAATAATTTTATTGTAATTCCAATACAAAGAAAAGCTAGTAAAAGCTTCGATTTATCCGTAGAGTATTTTTTTATGTTCATAATGTAAGCCGATTCGTCGTAAAGATTAATCAAAATAGTATCTAAATATAATTTCACTGTGTAGTAACCCTCCCAATGTTGGCGAAGGCCGCGAGATGGAGGTAAATAAATAGGAGAAATCAAAGAGAAAAGGTAGGGACGTATCTTAAAGATATTTCAATGGGTCCAGTACAATTTAATTGCTACACACAGGTCTACTCCAGGGCCCATGCTGTGATTTTGGTATCTCGGCAATTAACCAACCATTGGTCGACACCTGATTAAATACCTATTAATTGTACAATAATTATTAAAATGATGTTTATCTTTTCTTAATTGTTTCTTGATAAATAATTCAGGTTTATTTTACACTGATGCATTGTATGAGGTAATAATTTGAAAAAAAAAATATGTACCATTTTAAACCATACGTGTTTCGTTCAATGTAAGCATAGATTTCTTTCATGTGGATTATTTACATTACAACACAGTAAAACACATTTTCTATGGCGACACATCATTTGATCCCTCGATAATTAAATTATTATAAAAAACTGTCCACAGAAGCAAAAATAGCAGTCCACAATGGAGTTGAATGTTGTGGAAATGAGATCTACGATCGTATGAGGAACGTGGAGATCCGCAAAGAATGCAAGGCTTAAGCGTAATGAACAAGATTAAGGAAGGGACCCTCAGATGGTTTGGGCATGTAGAGCGAATGACAAAGTAAGGGAATGTAAGGATAATATGACGCAAATATGAATGGTAGAAGAAATCGGGGACTTGAGTCGGGCTATGTCAAGAGTCAAAATAATAGAAGAGCATGTATGAGTGTGAATGAGGCAAAGAGTTTGTGCCAAGACCGAGTTGTTTGGCGGTCCGTCCTCTCTGCCTACACCTGCGGAAAACGGCGTGACGGTTAGTTAAGTTAGTTTTTATAATAAATTATTTAGAAATTTAACATTTTATTTACTGTGCCGATTTTTGTACGCTGGTGTATACAGTATATACATATATTAAAAAAAAAGAAAGACAAAAATTCGCGGGTTACGAATAACCCCACAATGTTTGAAAATCTCCTACTAATACCAGAGAAAGCCGAAAATGTTGCTTGTGTTGTGATGGAGGACTTAACCAGCCCAGGAATCGAACACGTGACGCTCGGGTGGGACCCAAGCGCGATGCCTACTCAACCACTGACCGGTATATAGACAAGTAGTTTTATCCTTAATGCTTTTGAATAAAAATAGTTCAATACTTTTGTTATTCGGCGGTACATCCTCTCTGCATACCCCTTCGGGGACACTTAGTTATATATTTTTGTTTTTTTTTTATTTTTTTTATATGAAAACCGCACAAGAGTCCCAACTGCTCCCGTCTGAAGCCAGTCAGACTATAGCATCCCCAATTGGGATATGTTGTGAGGCTGAAGGCATCGGGGAGGGGAAGGAGATAGGGAAGAGGAAGGTGGGGAAGTACCTGGCTATTCAGATCTGGTCACCAATCACGGCTAATGCCGTTTCAAGCAACGTTTCAATTGTGAATGGTGGTCTTACACCGGTGGGGCGATACTGAGAGTATCTTCCACTCTGGAACGTGCCGCAAATATACTGTAAATTATTTTAAATGAATAAATTGTGAAATAACACAAATTAATCAAATAAAATTTATTTGCC
The DNA here is from genome assembly GCA_929108145.2 of Limnephilus rhombicus. Lineage (NCBI taxonomy): Eukaryota > Metazoa > Arthropoda > Insecta > Trichoptera > Limnephilidae > Limnephilus > Limnephilus rhombicus. Next base: position 49,769,737 of record OV815280.1, on the reverse strand, counting down.
ACGCCGGGATTCGATCCCGCGACCTTCGGTGTGCGAGTCAAGGGCCTTACCGCTGGACTACACCGGCCGTCAGTGTAAGTGGGTATATCGTATTTTCCCTAAACCGACTGCATATTGTTCATAAGTATGCAGGGGGGCCAAGAATTTAGATATAGAAGAAAATAGTGGGCAAAAAACGCAATAAGCTAACAATTGTAATAACAGTTCGTTCAATTTTTACTTAAAATTTAAATTTTTTTGCACTACTGCAGAACCGTGATAAATCACGGTTAGATAGTCAAAGAGTCGCTAATGCAATCTAATATCTCGTCAAAACGTTTTCCGCTATTATCACACGAGCAGCAGTACGCGGGGACCACATTCAGTAGTTTCCGGTCGTTCGGCGTCAGTTGGAAGCGTTTGACGTCAAATTGAACTAATTGGAGGTAAACAAGTGGAACCAATCTTTTCGCTTCGTGTCTCATCTAAATAAAATACATCGACGGGGACAGCCCCAATTCTCGATAAATCTGTTCCAATATTGATAATGGCAATTAAATTCAAAATAAATATACGTAATATTAAAGGTTGATACTTTTGCGCTTATCTGAACAAACACTTTCAATTTTGAAAATTAAACTTAAATTCAAAGTAAATAAATCAGTCAAGTATTATCAGTATTAAAGTAAAAGTTCATTGAATCGAAGTTACAGACCGAATCACAGCCGAAATTAGTATTTTCAATTCCAGAAGTATAAACATAAATTTACAGTTTATCCTCGTAAGTATAATGCAAGCGGCCTCCTTAGAGCATCGAAAAATTTGCAGTGTAAATAAAAATATAACAAAAAAATCATAAAACATGCAAAAATTCCTTCAAAACAACCGTTCTCGAAAATACTCGTAACGAGTACAGACAGTCTGAATCTCGAATTGAAAAAAACTGGCCGTGGTGGCATTGACATTGCAAATAATAATACTAGTTATTCCTTCAGACTTATAAACACGAAACAGCGAGATTCAGTGATGCAACCGTCATGGCAATCAGCGCATTATCTTACAGAAGACCTAACACAGGTAATCAATGTTGAATCAGTGATATTACTGATGTTGTTACTGTAATAAATTAACACTTTAATGAAGAACGCTAAACAAAATTGTTAATATTATGTTGCTTACTACCTAATAATTTGAATGTAACACAAAATGTACCTAATAATTTGAATGTGGTATTACAGAAGGTGTAACTACAATTCACACAGTAATCCAATATATAATTTACCTGAACGAAATTGTTGTTTGTCTATCCTAACAATAATTACCTACCTAATAATTTATTCTTATCCTAATAATATTTTTACGCACCAGATTTAAATGTCCGGGTTTAATTTTCCCCACAGGAAAAACTAAACCCTTTCACACACTTCCCAAATGATCATCTGGTCAATCCACGTTATGCAATTGCACTATATAAGTATTATAATTATAAAACAATACAAGAACAACATGGCAACCTACCAGAGACCAGATGGGAAAATAATTCACCGACTCCAGATATTTTCATATCAGAGGGTTCGGCTCTGTGGAATTCCTAATTGAACCTATAAATCCTACTGATCGCTCAATATAAATATTTAAAAAATCTTTTGTAATCCTACATGTATTTAAAATTACCGATTTTTGCATTTTTATATATAAATTCTTTGACAAATCATGTAAATATTGACAAATAGGATAATAATATTATTAATATTATTATCCTAATAATAATTACCTACCTACCTATTAATTTTATTATAATAAGCATATATTAAGATGTTAGATTGGTATACGATGTCAGTAAGTGTACAGAAGTTTTTACTACCATTAACATAGTATAATGTGTTAATTTATGTCGGTAGGTTAATTTAAATTATAATAAGCATATATTAAGATGTTAGATTGTTAATCGATGTCAGTAAGTGTACATAAGTTTTTACTACCATTAACATAGTATAAATGTGTTAATTTATGTTGTTTTACCACCAATTTATAATAATTTCTTTAAATTTATATTTGGTGCAATAACTTTACATATTTGGTAATGTGGGCTCACTGGGTGCCTTAGCCGTGCTGAAGCCCCCATTTTACAATACAAAATTCAATAAAATATGAAACAACTAAATTTTTATATGTATAATGAAATAAACGAGATGAAATAAAATAATACACGTAAAGGCGGTAATGAAAAAAAATCGGCAAATATTACGAGGTAATTTGTATATAATTATATTTGTTTTATAATGGTTTTGTGTATTACATATATATGTTTTTTTTCCTTTAAGTTATACATTTTTTGTAATATTGCTTTTCTTGTTTTATCCATGTTTTAATTTTGTATCTGATTTTTTTTGTTTCCCTCATCTTTGTATTGAGTGAAAGGTTTTTTAAATTTTTTTTTTACATTAACTCCACACAGGAGGCCTTGAGGAAAATAATTTCCGTAAAATAATCCGTCTGTTAAGATGGGAGAATCTATCAAACGGACCGCCCATTTCTGCACAGAGTCGAGGGTATTTTTCAGGTATTTTGGAGCTCCAGACCAGAGGTGGCTGCCAAATTCAACCGTGGGGTGCACTTGCGATTTGTACAGGGTTAGCAGTTGTGCACTATTAAGGTATCTGCGGGCCCTATACAGTACGCCCAGTTTCTGGGAGGCTAACTTTACTCTGGCTTCGATGGAGCCCCCATACCTGAGCTGGTCACTTAGGGTTACACCAAGCATATCAATGGAGGGCCTGTTCGGAAGATTGCTGAATGCTTCGAAAAATGCTTAATTGAAATGCTTGCTTGGTGAAATCAAGATGTATCTCGGGTATTCGAAATTGAATCAACGATATTACAGAATTTGTTATTAGAATATTAGCACTGTAAAAAAATAAATTAAGTATATTAAAATTTAAAGGTTACGTTGATTTATTTTCATCACATAATTATTAAAATTTTCAAGATAAATTTCAAGATGTACTCATAAATCTCATAACATTGGTAATCGACATTGAATCAGTGATATTTCAGAAGAATAATAATGATTGCAATCAAGGCAACAATAAAATACATTGAATCAAGTAACGTAACTGTAACATTGATAAAAGGTGACAGACTGACCACAATTAAAAACCGAAACATTTTCCAGTAACATCGGGAGTGCCTCAAGGCTCTCTTCTGGGCCCATTTCTCTTTATTATATTCATAAATGATTTATCTTTGTGTTTTGATAATGTCAAACTCATTCTATTTGCAGATGATCTAAAGCTTTTCAAGACTTGACAAAAGATTACTAAATAGCAAAAGCCGTGTTTAGACACCAGATCTGAAAACCAGGCACTTCCTAACCTAAAATCTTCCCCATCTCCTTCCCCTTTCCACCACCTTCAGCCTAACAAGATAATTTATGTGGATCCCATAGTCATAGTGGCTTGAGACCGTTGGTAGCATTTCGCAGTAATGGCATTATAAAAATCTTTAAAAAAACCTTAGTGACTGTGAATTTATTATAATTAAAAAGATATTGGTAACTTTATAACTTTGTAACTCTTACTTCAAAGCAAATACCTAGCAAAGCGACATAAACGTAATAAAATATTTACACCTATGTACATCGAAGGTGTAATCTATCAGATAGTCCGCATTTTTCGTTATTACGATGTGTATAATTAATAATACAAAGTTGTAATAAAAATGTGAATAATATATTTTACGTAACTGACCTAACGTTTGTAAAAAAGCAGGCATTACAACCAGACGATAAAACGATTTCATCACTTATGTTTTCAAAGATAATTTATAAGAACACGCGCGAATTATTTATCATTTTATCTATTATCTCGTGTTATTAAATTGTTAGAAAAATGTGGAAAAAATAAAACAGTCTAACTGTAAGGTACATAATAAAACTAAGATACTGTAGTAGAATGTCGGGAAATACCCAGCGAGGATCACTTTACCAAATAATGTTTTATAAAAAAATACTACTAATGTATCAATAAATAAAAAATAAAAATACTTTTATTGTGCATAAAATAGATTTATCAGATATACACTGCGAGATTTAAAAATAAATCGTCTGAGAGAAGAATTGAACATAATCTCTTGTACCAATCTTATCTAACAATCAGAAATACCAGACCTTAGAAACTGGTCTGCAATAGCGTTAGATGAATGATTCATTCAAATGTATGAAGACTGCTCTAGAGAGAATGTTTCACGTGGTATATGAATTATTCGATTAAAAACGTATATTTATTCATTTAAAATTTTTAACTTTATGAGTAAAATCTCAAATTATAATATTTAATTAAATGAAGACAATATTAACGAAACTCAATTGAAAAGGTGGAGACAGAAAAATCAGAAAAAGATATTGACACCTCTGGGACTCGAACCCAGGACCCTTTGCTTACATGGCAAGTGCTCTACCAACTATGCTAAGGTGTCGATTTTAAATTCGGTCACTTTTAACTGTATCATACTTCGACTAAGAATTACCAACATTATCTTAATTATTAAGTAGTTGAATCACAGTAGCTGACCATCTGGCTGCATAATAATACCAGCGAAAAACTGAAACATTAAACTATAAATTGTAGCCAGATCTAAATCTATTGTTTTTTAAAGGAGGACAAGAATTCCCTGGTTACGAATAACCCGACAACTTTTAAAAACCTCTTCCCTTCAACATTACCAATGGAAAATGTTGCATTGGCAATGATCGAGGACTCAGCTGGCTGAGGTGGTAATAATCACTCGATCCCTTCTTATTCGTCTTCACCCATATTATTGCAACATCCTTCAGCCTCATATCATTCCCCTGGTTGTGGATGTCACAGTTCCTTCGTTGGTCGTTGAAAAAATTAGTAGGTACAAATTTACGGATACAAAAATATTCTCATTTATTTGCTTTCGCCTAAAATAATAACGTTTTAAAAAGGATCATAAAAATGTCAGATAAAAATTTTAACAAAATAAAAGAACGACTTCAAGAAATGCACTAAAAAGTAAAATAATTTCCTATTCTTCCACAACTTCATAATCAACTTAATTTTTCTAATCATCAATATGTAGGTACGATTGTTACTTTTGGAGTCGGTGTCAGTCAAGGTAGGTTTGTAACTACATACTTAGTTATAGGTGAGATGAGCTTGTGTCGCACAAGCAACTTGCTGACACCGACTCCAAAAATAACAATCGTACCTACATTTTTTTTTTTTTTTTTTTTTTACCTGAGCTCCACACAGGAGGCCCTGAGGAAAATAATTTCCCTCAGGGCCTATGTCATCTTTGGGGATGCTGTGTGGAGGGTTTTTTTTAAGGAAAGGAAGGAGGAGAGTTCTGGGAAGGAAAAGGGTTTAAGGGATGGGTAGGAATCTGGGGTTCAGTATGTCCTGATCATCCGCCTCCAAGACCTAGACAAACCTCACCCCATGAACCCGGGCACCCCTGCTAAATCACCAAACGTAGCGAACCACATATTGATGATTAGAAAAATTAAGTTGATTATGAAGCTGTAGAAGAATACGAAATTATTTTTTTACTTTTTAGTGCATTTTTTGAAGTCTTTTTTTGTTTTGTTAAAATTTTTGTTTATTTTTTGATTTTTAGTGAATCTGAAGTACACTAACTAATTTGTCTGAATATCGGTAAACCTACTAAACTTGCTGCTCATATGAGACAGACATAATTAGACCATAACGTCAAATTAAGAGATTCGGCCGAGTTTCGTTAATTTGTCATGAATCCGATAATCAGAACCTAACCAAACTCTCATCAAATTACCCTTGAAGTACCTCCTTTCCAATAAAAAACGAATCATCGAAATCGGTTAGCGTGATATTGAGTTATTCGTCCATTTGTCGCGCACATACTTAATGCAAATTTAAGACTTATATGGTTTTCTCATGGATGCCATTGTCGGAACTAGACCAAATTAAAATGGGACCACACGGGAAGCACCAGCTTTCAAATAAAAAAAGAATCATCAATATCGGTTTACCCAGTCAAAAGTTCTGAGGTAACAAACATAAAAAAATACAGTCGAATTGAGAACCTCCTCCTTTTTGAAGTCGTTTAAAAATTCTCCCAAAATACATTTACGGGTTATACATTTTACTGTGACTGTTTTTAGATTTGTGACCAACAGTGGAATTAAATTTATAATGCACATAATAAATAAATTAATTCCGCTAAAGATAATGCGTCATTCGTATCCATTTTCGGAAAATCATAATCATAATCGTAATTGCAAAGATAATAATTTATTATTAAAAATACAAGTTCTGTCTGTCCTAGTGTAACATAATATGATATCTCATTAAATAATCTCACAAGAATTTGAAAACAGGACGAAACGAAAAAAAAACAAAATTAACCTAATTTATTGTAATGGATATCTTATACCTAGACCCAGTTAACAATATATAAAATTATTTCTAATGCATTTGAAAGAATGCAAGCATTTATCTTCACAAGATAGAGCCATTTCAACGTCTTTTTCGTAATCCTAACCATTGTTTAACCGCCTTTGTGATTGGATTTTTGTATATCTGCAATTTCTGCATCGGTCATCCGGATCCGGCCATTCTGTGTAGAGCCTCTTTCCACACTTTAATGTAAGTGATTGCAATAATTCCAATGCATTCTTAAGTCAAGTGGATTGATTGAATAGTTCAAAATATTATTTAAATGCAACTGTATCTAATTCAATTTTGTTTTACATTCTTTTAACTGGCGGTTACTTTATTTAAAATATTTATTAAATTTTTGATAGTAATAAGATCATTAGTTCTGTGAACAGTAGACTTTGCGCCCAAAAAAGTATTTTAAACTTTTATCTTATTTTATTTTTATTTATTTTTTATTTATTTTTATACATTTTACAAATATAAGACAAAAAGTCCCGATAAACTACTTTTTAGCAGTTTGTCTAACGGGTTCTTTACATTAAAGATCTTATTATAGTGATTTAATAGTTACATTTTTACAATTAAAGATATAAAATTAAATTAAATTTTTTACTGAAATATATTAAGATACATTTTTACAATTATAGATATGAAATAAAATATTTTTTTTTTACAGAAATATACTTAGATAAAAGAAAATTTTTGAAAACATGAATAACAATTTTAAAGTCTTTAGAATAAATAATATTATGTTATTGTAAGCTAATACAATTTAATTCTTTCCATAAGCTAAGTCTTCAGTAAGTTCACCAATTGTTTGTTTTGGGCACAGTTTTTAATTTCAGCTGGAAGCATATTTAAACAACTGGGAATCATATAATTTAACGTTCTTTGTCCATATTTATTTGTATGTTTAGGTACAATTAGTCCTTCATTAAAGTTAAAACGAGTATTATGGTTGTGTTCCAGCCTGTTTATATATAAAGGGTTATATATGTGCTGAAATATAATTTTGTACCACATAATTGCTCTCACTGAAAGAATTTTGAGACTTTGATAAAAGTATGGAATATTATGCCTTTCTTTGTATAAATTTTTTTCAGCTAATAATTTAACCAATAAATTTTGCACTGATTGAACATGGTCTATATTTGTTTTACAAGAAAATCCCCAAGCTGTTATTCCATACCTTATAACAGATTCAGCTAGAGATAAATAAATTATTCGAAGTGTGCAGATAGGAACAATTTTTTTTAGTTTAAACAATCTGCTTACAATTGATCTTAATCGTGCACAAACTTTGTTTATTTGTACATTCCACTTGAAAAAACAATCAATAACAACACCTAAATAAACATATTCTTTAACTAGTTCCATATTTTCACATGTACACGTTGCTGGAATACCATTGTGTAAGCAATCTGATGTATGTGTCTTTATTTCAGGTATAATACATACCTTAACATTAGGGGAACTTACGTGCAACAATTTAGTTTTTTTGGCATTTATAATTAAGCCAGAGTCATGAGACCATTTTAAGAGTTCAATGTAGTTTTTTGTAAAAGATCTATACAAGTTTGCGAATCACTGCTAGAACTAAGTAAAGCAGTATCATCCGCGTATACAAAGTACTTTACATGTCTAAAAATGAATTTAATAAAAGATACATATATAATATACAGGATTGGACTTAATATGGAACCTTGAGGAACGCCGGCAAAAAACTTCTTTTTTTTACTTAAAGATTTTAAGAGTTTTAATTTCATGCATCGGTTGTTTAAGTAATTTTCAAAAAGTTTTAGTAGTTTACCTCTTATTCCTATAATTTCTAGTATTTTAAGTAATTTACCATGAACAATAGGATCAAAAGGGGGGAATATGTCTCCAACTCTATTTAATGTGTACATTAACGACCTCTTACAAGAGTTGAACGATACACGAATCGGTTGTCATATCTGCGGACAAGGAAGTAACAACATTAATTACGCCGATGACATGGTGCTGCTTGCACCTTCGATTAAAGCGATGAGACGACTTGTGCAAATATGCGAAGAGTACGCAAACTCTCATAACCTGTTGTACAATTCTAAAAAGTCAGTCATCGTCGCTTTCAAACACAATAAGGAGCCATCACATATTCCTCCAATATATTTAGAAGGAATTGAACTGCTTGTGGCCTCACAGGTTAAGTATCTGGGACATATCCTAACCGAAGACATGAAGGATATAGAAGATATGGAACGACAAAGAAGAGCAATTAATATACGGGCCGGAATGCTCTCAAGGCGGTTCTACCACTGTAGCGAAGATGTCAGAAAATTACTATTCAAGACATACTGTACTGCCCTGTACACGTCAGAACTGTGGACACAATACCCAGCAGCGCAATGGGACAAACTGAGGGTGTGCTACAATAATGCATACAGGCAACTTATGCAACTACCGAGGTTCTGCAGTGCCTCCACGATGTTCACCGAGGGGAGGGTGCACTCATTCCCAGCCCTACTTCGCCACCGACTAGCCAGCTTCTGGAGCAGGATACGGACTTCAACCAATATCATTGTCGTGGCTGCATCCGAGTGGCTCAGTTCCCCATTAAATGAGCGGTGGATGCAGATTATGAGGCGACCTCCATGATGGACTATCCCAAAATATCTTTTTATTTTTAATTCTGTCTACTTATTATTTATTTTAATTTTATGCTTATTTTTTATTATTTGTGTGATGAATTTTGTTATCATTTTATGCTTTAATTAGGTACCTACCTAATATTTAAACTATTTTTTTTTCTTTTCTTTTATAGTTGTTTATGTAATATGGCAGACTGGGATTGCACTACCCTCCCAGTCTTGCTGGAATAAAAACTTAAATAAATAAAATAAATAAATAAAGCTTTCGAATAATCTATAAATAAGACTAATGTATGTTTTTTACAGTTTAATTCATTATTTATCATGTTGGCAAATTTTTGAAGCAGCAATTCGGTACTCTTTTTTTTAAAATCAAAACCAAAATTTCCCCTGAACATTTGTTACATTTTTTTTATTCAAATAAGGAATTATACAACTTGTCACCGAAGAAATGTCACCATCTTTTTTAATTTGGGAGGCGGGTATGGGTAGCCCCACCCCACAATTTATTGGATAACCAACACTGCTATAGATCACCCCAAGTGGTTCGCTACGTTTGGTGACTTAGCAGGGGTGCCCGGGTTCATGGGGCGAGGTTTGTCCGGGTCTTGACAGCGGTTGCCTCTGCATGGCAGGCCGGATCAGGAGAGAATGGTTGAGGGGGTCCCTTTGACTTCTCCAGCCATACTCTCTCGGAACATCGACTTGCACCAACGGTGAAAGGGATAGCAAATATAAAATCATGCAATGTATGGTGTTTTAAATTTAATGTCTTCCACGTGTAAAGTCATATCTTCTCCAAGCTTAAACTTTCTAATAAAGTGTGTTTATCGGAATTGACCCGCCAGGTATCTATTTGTAAATAATAAAGTCAGAAAAGGCCTAAGAATTCTTAATAAATTGTAAATTGAGGTGATTTTTCACAAAAACGGCGCTCTACAGGTTATCCAAATATTATCATTAATGAAAATCCAAGTTCTAGAGTTCATTGAACCGAAGTTACAGACAGTATCACAACCGATATTATTATCGTTAATAATTGAAACACGCAAGGAATGTTTAATTCCGCTTCATCATTAAATTTCTCCGTCACTCTACCGTAGTCAATACTGGGAAATATAAACGTAATTTTACTGCCTGATGACTCTAGGTCAAGGTGAAACAGTATTTGGCTTCAAGTATTACTGCAAATTGTTTATATACAACAATATGAGTGTCTACGATCCTTAATTTATACGTGAGTACGGAATGTATCGGGGGTATCTCTTGCTTATCCTATATTCCTCATTCTTTCCCCCTTACCTGAAATTAGTTAAATTAGACACAATGAAACTCGGCCTTTACACAACTTTAGCAAAATAAAGTTTTACATTGAATCTTAATTTATCTTTGTATTCCATTTCCATGTACGAGTATGAGCTGTTTGTTTCTTACAAATAAATAAACTTAATTTCATAAAAATACATACCTTCACATGAACATTTTCAACAAATCCATTTGACTTGGAATTATATAGGGTGTTACGGGACGAACATGACTTACTTTCACCAGTGTTTCCTGACATTATTTGGAGTAAAAAATATAAAAGAAGTTTTGGTCGTCGGTGACATATTTGATTTAAAAAAAAACTTAATACGTAAAATAATATAGGTATTGGATATGGAGGGTTGGGAAAGGGGCGGTTACTCGGCTGAGTGACCAGAGATGAAATGCGGAAGAAACGTATTTTTGTTTAGTTTTAAAGAAAAAATAAATAAAAAAAATTCACCAAAGGCCTATCTTTTCTCGGAAGATTTTTCAATGTTGATGAGTGTTTCAGGCTGATAATTATTGCTTATAATAATTGTTACCCTTTGTGCTATGCGTAAAAATCTTGTCTAAACGTCAGTTTATAAATTTAAAAAAAATAATAATTAATATTTGACAAGTTTAAGTATTTCCCCAATAAATGTAGTCATAATTTGTCTCGACGCCACCTAGCGAGGGATTTAACACTTAGAATGTCTCTCTCGCAAAAAAAAAGTTGGTTGTTTTCAGGTGGAAAAAATATAATAAGCAGTAATTGTTGAATGAAACACTAGTATATATTGAATTATTTGGCGGGTATTTGATAAGCCCCCTAGCTCAGTGGTCAAGAGCAGCTGACCGGCAATCAGAAGGACACGGGTTCAAGTCCCGTTGGCGGCAAGTATCTTTTCTCGGAAGATTTTTCAATGTTGATGAGTGTTTCAGGCTGATCATGGATTTGTTCCCCTACCCACCCACTCTACACTAATACCTACCCACCCAATCTACATTATTAACTAACAACGGCTCCACCCCCTACCATAATAAAACATTGTTCGAAACTGTCAAATTAGTATAAGCTTTCCCTGACGAAGGAACGTTTGTTCCGAAACCGGTCGGATTTGCACATTATATAAGTGGTTTTTAAAAAGCTGTATTGTTTCATTTTTCTATAATGGATAACCACAAAGTAATAGCTACATTAAAAAATATGATAATTATTGCTTATAATAAAGGCCAAAATTGGTAGAGTTACGGCCCGGAAAGACGGAGCTCCTGGGTTCGAGTCCCAGATGTGTCCATATCTTTTTCTTTTTTTCCGTTTCCAGATATTCGATTGATTTTCTCTAATATTGTCTTCATTTAATTTTTAAAAATACCAAAATTACATTGGGTACATTTTATTACTTCAAATAAAGTCAGGAATCACTGGTTAGTAAGTAAAGTAGGTACATCCTCTAACATCCAGTATTTAATATCCACAATGTAATTTTATTTTGTTCAACTAATATATAAAACTCTTAAATAAATAATTTTATCATACCTGGCAATCAGTTAAAAATATATATCAAAATCGGAAAGCTTTAAATGCAAGAAATATTGGCATTCCATTACCCGGATTGCATAATATAGTAAGAGCTGTTGAAGTTTTGAGGTCACTGGCGCTGTTTAACTGTTGAAGATGGGTTATTTGTACATTCTCATTGCAGAAGTACCTGACTACACTTGACTTTGGTCTGGTTTGCGTTGCCAGTTTGCGGAAGTTTATTGGATTACGCAATCGACGAATGTGAACTGAATAAAATGATTAAATTAAATATTATTTAATAATGTTTGATTTTCATGGCAAGTAAGAGGTAATTGGTTGCTAAAGTCATGTATAGTAAGGTTTTTTACCGGATTTAAAAATGTAAAAGAGAATATTTTTATATATATTAAATCTACGATATTTCAAGGTTGTCATTTCAATTAATTATCAATTGTTTTTGTGTTTAATTCGTAGAACTCCATTTTAATTTTTAGAAATTTAATTAAAATTAAATTTGATAATGTTATTATCGAGTTCTGCAAGTTTTTTGGTTAGTGTTTTAGTTACAGCTGTTTCGACTTGTAAGACCACAGTTTGAAAATGACCTTACAAGTCGAAACAGCTGTAACTAAAACACTAACCAAAAAACTTGCAGAACTCGATAATAACATTATCAAATTTAATTTTAATTAAATTTCTAAAACTTGTCATTTCAACGTATTAATGTACACTGGACATACTCGTATTGACTCGCAGACTAAAAAAAGTGTATTCGTTTGCCCTGAGGAAGAAACGGTCGTTCCGAAACCGGTCGGTTTTAAACAAATATACAAGTGGTTCAAACAAAGTAACATTGTTTCATTTAATTATTTTTTCTATAATGGATAACCACAAAGTAAATAATTCAAAAGTATAAAAAAAATGTTTTCCAGGGTATCAATTTTTATTTCTTACGACAAAATCTTTAATATTGTATTGTTTATTTTTATTTACATTAGCTCCACACCGGAGGCCCTGAGAAAAAAAATCTCTCAGATTCTATGTCATATTTGGGGATGCTGTGTGGAGGGTGTTTTTATGGAAAGTAAGGGGAGGAAGTTCTGGGAAGAAAAAGGTATGGGTATAATATGTGGGGTCTATGTGTCTATGAGTGACGGATGCAAGAATCCATATCTCCCACTGAAGTGCAAGGCGACGCGACCGCTCGTAGAGATTAAAAGGTCTCCTTTAACCAGTATCTCCCGATCCGGCCCGCCACGCAGTAGATAGGCAAAATCATCCGCCGCCAAGACTTAGTCAAACCTCACCCCATTAACCCGGACACCCCTGTTAAGTGAATAAACGTAGTGTGCCTCTTGGGGCGACCTACGGCAAGGGTGTTGTTACCCAATAAATGGTTCCCGGTGCGGCGGCATTCTTCCCCTTCTCCCATGTTAAAATAACTACCCACAGTAATTTACTGCAAATTAGACCAATCTATTACCACCTTTATGAAATATTTATTTACTAATTGAACGTAAGTGTACCTTCTTTCTATCAAGGCGTGATCACCTAGGCCTACCAAGACTTCCTCCCATCAACACATTTTTCTTTGCAGTAAGTAAGTATGTACACTAAGGTATAAAAATATTTTCAAACCTAAGAAAACCTTCATTAGAATAACTGTTAAACCAAGTTTCGCAACAACTTGTTTATATAAAAAAACCAAGGCGTAATCTGAACTTGACAAAAACTGAGGCCTTTGATTATCAATCCTCCGACATTCAAATACCAGAATACGTCCACACCTCAACCAAAAAAAACTCCTATGGCTCACTGACGCGAAAGTGTTATTGGAGTGTAAAGGTGTTCGTTCTTGTGGCTTGATGCCAGCTTCGTGCAGAGAATATGATATTTAGTGAACAATTGTGACATTGTTTCTCGCAGATCCCTGCTCCGTGCTAGATTCCGTGGACCTGAAACCCACAAAACAACAAATAATATGTCATTTGACACATTATTTGGAATTCTAAAAACATTTTTAAGGCATTGGAGGGGGACTCCACCACTTTCCCAACGGCGTTATAAGGAAAAATATAGTTTTCCCGCTTTATCGCACACGTTAAGACTCTACTTTTTTTATTGAACGAAGCTTCTACATTTATTTGAACGACTCAAGATCCTCCAATGTCCATGCATACGGGGTTAGTAAACAGTATGCAAGTACTTATATTTAGATTATACAAACGATAAATAGAAGTAGCAGCCCGTGGAATAATTCTTCTGAAATAGGTAACATAAAAAATAGATAATAGTGTTAGCAAAAGAAAAACAAAAATAACGGCTTCAACCAGTCGAAGAAACCTTCTGAAAATAAAATAAGTAACGAGGAAAAAAAACAGTTAGTGTAAGTAATTACTGTAATAGCAGAAAGAAAATAAAATATATAAAAAGAAAAGAAAAGCCAGAGAAAGTATTTCATAGACCACCGGGCAGTCCCAACGAGAATGCGTATAGCTATCGGCCCAACCGCAGATGATGCTCGAAGTCTGCGCCCTTTAGCAGGCTCCCCGATTTTACCTCGAAGAAATGTACTTGGGACAGAAGGGGAAGTTTTTGAAGACCCTGAGGAAAAGATGAACGTCGGGTTACCGGAGGGGGGAGGAAGGGCATCGAGACCACGTGGTTACGCCTCAGGCCTATGCATGCCTTTGGTGGAGGCGCGGACGGATCGCGGGAAGACCGCTCCGGTGTGTGTTCGCCTGGCAATGTGCATGGACAGGGTCTATCCCACCCCCTTTTTTAAGGCAAGCAATAATCTTCTTCGAGGCGCTACATCTCAGGGTGAGATTTGGGTTCTTCCAGTATATGCTCTCCACTGACTGCGGTTCCTCGCGATTCGCCTCCAGTCCTCGGTTCTTTCCGTTCTGCTCAATACCATTTAATTCCAACTCTTCCTCGGTCTGCTTTTAGGTTTTTTTACGTTAGCTCTACACATTAATCTGAATACCTCCCAAGAGTCCCAGCTGCTCCTGTCTGAAGCCAGTGAGAATATGGCATCCCCAATTGAGTTTGTTGTGAGCCTGAAGGTAGTGGGGGTGGGAAGGAGATGGGAATGAGGAGGGTGGGGTTATTCTTATTATCTGGTTATTAAGATATGGTCACCAAACACGGCTAAAGCCATTTCAAGCAACGTTTCAATTCTGAATGGTGGTCTTACACCAAGGTGATACTAAAAGTATCTTCCACTCTGGAACGTACCGCCAATACACAAAATATATATATTTTTAAAATTAATAAATTGTCAAATAACGCAAATTAATCAAATAAAATATATGTATATTTATTTATTTTTTAAGTTTATGATAAAATCTCAAATTATAATATTTAATTAAGTGAAGACAATATTAGCGAAACTTAAACAGAAAAATCTTAAAAAGATATTGGCTCCGCTGGGACACGAACCCAGGACCCTTTGCTTACGTGTCCCAGCGGAGCCAATATTTTTTTCTGATTTTTCTGTCTCCAGATTTTCGATTGAGTTTCGCTAATATTGTCTTCATTTAATTAAACAAATAAAGTTTATTTGCGCACGCCGGGATTAGATCCCGCGACCTTCGGATTGTGAGTCAAAGCCTTACCACTAGACCACGGCCGGCCGTCAGTGAATCCATCCCTCCCACTGCTGAATTTAAAAACAATAGTTATATTTCTTTTAACGTATTCCTAAATATTACTTACAACTCTGCGAAGATCCACCTCTCTCACACTTCTCAAATTATTCCCGCATACGGTTTCAATCATCCACACCATGGGTAACTGAAATAATTTATTGTCTTTACAGGATGTCTGTATTATTATTTTTGAACCATTTTTTGTTAGGTTCGGTTAGGTTAAGTGTAAGTAGATATTTTTTTGGGGATGTTTTGTCCGTAGAATACTTTGTCGGAGGATATTTTGTCGCGGGATGAAAACGCGCATTACCGGGTTCATAAATATAATCTAATTACACAGGTCTGCGACTGTTTTTTTTCTTCTTTGAAATAAGTAGTAATTTTCATGTATTTTTGGTTGCTGAATTCGGGAAAATTATCAAAAAAATTCCATTACGTAAGGTTTTTCCTGAAAACTCAAAATACTGTGGGATTGCCTATCTTAAGGCGCAAAGCGGGATTTATTGCCGAAACATATATTTTTTATTAATTCCAACTTATTAATCCCAATATTCAAATCAGGAGACAAACTATCTGTAAATAACTATCGACCGATATCTTTACTTAGCACAATATCTAAAATCATAGAAAAAGCGGTGAAGAATAGACTCTACAAGTTCCTTGAAGATAACAAAATATTATCGGACAACCAATATGGTTTCCGCAAAGGTAGGAGTACCTCAGATGCAATAGCCGCCCTCACAAAAATAGTTTCCTTTAATCTCGACCTTGGTCGAAAACCGCTTGCTGTTTTCCTCGATCTCTCAAAAGCATTTGATACGGTCTCTCATCCCTTACTGCTTAAAAAACTTCAACAGATCGGAATAACTGGGATACCCTACACATGGTTCGAAAACTACCTAACAAACCGAACTCAACAAACTCTTATCCACTCTGACAAAATAAATAAAAGCAAAAAATTACCCATGTCTTACGGTGTACCGCAAGGCAGTGTACTAGGACCAATCCTATTTCTTTTATACATCAACACACTATGTACCATGGATATTGGAGGTAAGATATTATCATTTGCTGATGATACAGTCTTAATATTCGAAGATGAAACATGGCAAGCAGTTATAAACAAAACTAATAATGGCCTAATAAAAGTGAGGCATTGGCTTGACACAAATCTCCTTACACTCAATATTGACAAAACACAATATATGACGTTTTCCATACGCAAACATAATTTTTCCAACAACTGCCCTAAACCAATAATTCACTCGTGTTCACTAAACATGCACCCACACCCACCCGGAACCCCACCTATTACAAATTGCACGTGTCCTACCCTTAAATCATCTAAGGAAGTTAAATATCTGGGCATAATCATAGATGACCAATTACGTTGGGAAGCACACATAAGTGGCACAGTAAAAAGACTCCGTAAGCTCTGCCATATATTCTGCTCTCTTAGATCCATCTTAGACCTAAAAACCCTTAGAAGCGTATATTTTTCCCTTTTTCAATCCATTGCAACATACGGTATTTTGGGATGGGGTGGTTGCACAGAATCCGTCATTAATCCAATAATTACAGTTCAAAAACTAATACTGAGAATCATATTTAAATGCCAACCTACCCACCCCTCTAATGTGCTATTTACTAAATTTAAGGTCTTAGATATTCGCCAACTATTCACTAAGACAAGCCTATCCTACATACGTAAAAATAACCTACTGGTGGCTCCACAACATCAAGCCAAAACCCGCTTTTCATCAAATCTGGGATGCGTGGTCCCAAAAACTAGAACCACATTCGCTCACCGACAATTTTGGTTCATTGCCCCCAAAATATACAATGCATTGAGCACCGATATAAAATCAAATATTACCATACCTCTTTTTACTATTCGTGTTCAAAATTGGATATTCGAAAGGGGACGAGATTTTTTTAAAGAATATATGACTTCCTAACCATTTTAAAAGAAAAGAAAATAATTAAATTAACTAAATAAAATATCATACTTCACATCTTTTTCCAACCCGACTTCACTGAAATCTAATCTAACCTAAATATATACTCTTCTAGACGATTAATTACCTACATTGACCAACCTCCAGTAAAAATTTTAGCTTTCAAAAAAAAAAAAATTATAGATTAAAATATTTAAATCTTACTTCTTAGTATATTATATAGTTATATTTTAGTATTTTATATAGTTATAAGTTTATATTTCAGTATTTTATTTTTAACTTCTTTAAAAAATTTTCTTTTTTATAATCCTTTATATATTTATATATATATATATTTATATATGTGTGTTTGTATGTATTTATATGTATTTGTGTATGTATGTGCATATGTATTTGTATGTGCATACGTATACATATATCTTGTTATATTTTACCTTAAATATTTTTATCTTTTTTCTTTCTCTTGTTTCTAATATCTTATAATTTCTATTTCAAACCTATATTTTGTTCTAGTTCATACACTGTATAACTTATATCATGTATGATTACCTTAACACGGGCATTAGCCTAGTATGGTAATCAAGAAAAAAAACATAAAAGTGTATTTTCAAAAATTGTATGAAAAAAAAAAAAAAAAAAAAATTATAAGATAATGTTATGTTTTACACACTGAAACAAAACATTAAGTAACTCATGACGATAAAATTAGTCAGCGTTGAATCATATATATCGGGATTTTTCCATAGTAAATATGATGAGAGAATGCCGAAATTCCCAAGTTGTCCACTTCCTTTCATGCCCTTTCATTTATTTATTTCTGTTCCAACTGAAAAAAAATGACTTCAAAAGGTTGAAAAATTCTTCTGACAGTTTTTGCTATGTTTGTGGTAAATTTGTAGTGAAAAAACAACAAAGATATAAGAAAAAGTGTATTTTATAGTACCAAAAATAAAAAAAAACAAATTTGTTACCCAAACATGGATTCGGCACTCTGCCCAGTCCCTCACGGACCTGGCAATCCTACACCACAAGCACCTCAAAGCCTAGATGATTTGCCATCATCAGAAAGTGAATCAGAAGAAAGTTCTAGTGACGAGTTTCAAGTAGGCGACTCCAGTGGAATTTTAATATATATATATATATTTTTTACATGAATACCGCACAAGAGTCCCGTGGGACTATGGCATCCCCAATTGGGGTATGTTGTGAGGCTGAAGGCAGTGGGGAGAGGAAGAGGAAGGTGGGGAAGTACCTGGCTATTCAGATCTGGTCACCAAACACGGCAGAAGCCATTTCAAGCAACGTTTCAATTCTGAATGGTGGTCTTACACCAGGGCGATACTGAGAGTATCTTCCACTCTGGAACGTGCAGCAAATATATTATATATTATTTTAAATGAATAAATTGTGAAAAACACAAATTAATCAAATAAAATTTATTTGCCACGCCGGGATTCGATCCCGCAACCTTCGGAATGTAAGTCAAGCGCCCTACCGCTGCACTACGCCGGCCGTCAAAATAACTAAATAACTGTCGTTCAATATAACTGGCCGTTAATATAACTTCCCACAAAAGAAAAAGCACAGAACGAAGCTTCGAAACCTAAAAAAGCAGATTTTATATACCTAGATTTATAATTGTATATAATGTAAATAAAATATTTTATGACTTAAAATTAATTAAATTTGTATAATTTTATGATATTTTTTCTTTTGAACAATATTCCCTGCAGAAGTAGTGTAAGGCGGGTTTTGCCTATATTTTAATTTCCACTTTGCGAAAAATTCTTACGTGATGGGTCGAAATGGATGGCATACTCGAATTCAGCATACCGAAATACATATAATTCATCCATTACCATTTAATTTTTTTTTAAATGTCAATTTGCAGACCTGTGTTATTATTTGTGATTATATTGTTTTTGTAGGTATTGTTTACAGACAGATAATCTATCCATTTTGTACGATTTTACCTGTTTTCTATTGAAGACTTGTAGAAGGCAAAGTTATCACAGTTAGACTTGTATCATCTCGTGTGTTGTAACTATTATGTAAATATTTCTTTTCTGCAATGTGGAACATTTCCGTTTAAATACATATTTTTTATTATAATGAAGATAATATATTGAATCTACGTAGCACAGCGCTTTTACGGCGTTCTAACTATTTCCCACTCTTGCTGCTATATTTATTATCTATCAAGCAAAGTACAATGAATCCAAGTCATTAAAACAAATTTCAGGAAAATAAGATTAGTATAATCTTCTGATCTAAGTCTTAACAATGTTATAAGCAATAATTATCAGCCAGAAACACTCATCTACATTGAAAAATCTTCCGAGAAAAGATACTTGCCGCCAACGGGACTTGAACCCGTGTCCTTCTGATTGCCGGTCAGGTGCTCTGACCACTGAGCCATGTCGGCTTATCAATAAATACTACTGTTTCATTCAACGATGACTGTTTATTATATTTTTTCCACCTGAAAACAACCAACTTAGTTAGTGTTAAATCTCTCGCTAGGTGGCGTCGAGACAAATTATATCTACATTTTTTGGGGAAATACTTTAACTTGTCAAATATTAATTATTATTTTTTTTAAATTTATAAACTAACGTTTAAGGCAAGATTTTTATGCATAGCACAAAGGGTAACAATTATTATAAGCAATAATTATCAGCCTGAAACACTCATCTACATTGATTTATTATGTTAACAATGTATTAAGATATTTTTAACCTTCCTATATTGCAGCGATGTACCCTTACAATTATTTCTAACAAACTACGAGAGTATGTAATTTTTTCAACCACCAAATAATATAAACTCATGCTGAAAGAGAAAAGGGCCTTCTTGGCCCGCAGTTTTGTATGCCATTGTACCAAGAGTAATATACCAACCATCTGTATTTCCAACAACATAGCTATTTGACTCTTTTAGGGTTCTCAGTCTTAATAAAATTTTCAAAAAGAACTCATTATTGCAAACTCATAAAGATCATTTCAATCCATCACCAACAACATTCACAAACATAAACAACCGACCACGATCACGGGGCAATTTAGAAATTCCAAAATTTAAAACGAGTGCTTCCCAACACCATTATGCTTATCAAGGTATAAAATTTTTCAATGCTCTCCCATATAAAATCAAGTCTGAAAAAAAATTATAAAGTTTTTAAATCCCAAATAAAAACACTAATAGACCAACCCGACACTAATTATAAGTTTTAAATTCATCATCACAATAATAACAACAAAAAAAAAAACTAGAACATAATCTCTAAAAATATTTCATCACCATATCAAATTGAAAACAAAGTACATACGCATTATTTGCAGGCACCAAATTGTTACAACTTTATTATATGTACCTACTCTGACAATACTGTCAGTTATTATGTACACTTGTCTTCATGAATATATATTTTATTAATATAAGTACTTGTAATAACATACTCTGTGTAACTATGCATTTTACAATGGCACTCCAAAATTCAAGCACAAACAAATCTTTATTTTTATTCCGAGATTGATGAACTTTTGCACACTTGACCTTCAAAACAGGAGGAAGATCATTGTTTGTATAATATTTTGAAAAACCACCCCCACCCCCACCTCATATCTCACTCTCTAAAGTAGAATTTTGATGCTTCTTGATGAAACTTTGCACACTTGACGATCGAAATAAGAGGAAACTTACTGTCAAAATCTGATTTCTAGGACTTCGGGGACTTCAGCTAGTAAATACGAGGGTTACGACTCTTGATTAGCAATCCCAAGGTCGCGGGATCGAATCTCGGAATGCACAAATAAATTTTATTTAATTAATTTGTGTTAATTCACAATTTATTCATTTAAAATAATATATATAGTATATTTGCGGCACGTTCCGCCCTGGTGTAAGACCATCATTTATCATTCACAATTGAAACTTTACTTTAGCTGCATTTGGTGACCAGATCTGAATAGCGAGGTACTTCCTCACTCCCTCTTCCCCATCTCCTTCCCCTCCCCACTACCTTTAGCCTCACAACATACCCTAATTAGGGATGCCATAGAATCACTGGCTCCAGGCGGGAGCAGCAGGGTCACTTGTGAGGTATTCACATTCACATAAAAAATACGGTTCATAAAAAAATTAATTAAATTTAGCAAGGCCAAAGATGACCAGAAAGAAGGATTTCCTGGCTCTTAAACCTGCAACATTGTTAAAACATCCTGTTGATACCTACTTACATGATCATCATTCCTTGCCTCATGTTTGCCGACCTCCGCTAGGACAACGCACTATAATTACATGACTTAGCATTTATATTGTTGACAAATGATTGGATTTACAACTTTGGCACGGGAAATTGATGTATCGGACCTCTCGTTAACATTTCTAATGAGCTCATTTTTAAATGTCTGCACGATACGCAGATTAAGATCTGATAGGCAAATGAACACTATTTACAATTATTACAAAAAGTATCTCTTCTTAAAATGGTTACAAAAGGCATGAAGAACCTTTTCAATATTTGGGGTACATATAGATAATAGATACAAAGGAGATGGGTCACGAACTACTAAATGAAACAAAGTGTCGCTAACATCTATAAAAACCGCATTTTATTTCTATCTACACGCCAAAGACATAATTTTCATTGGCTCCGGCGGCGCTTTGATGGTCCGTGCAGTTTAATTGTTCGTAGCTCGGCGGTAGTCGGCACGTTTTCATTTTTTCTTTTCTGTAAAATTATTATAATATTATTTTCTATAATATATAATTTCTCTAATATTATTTACAGGTGTCTGTGTTTTACATATTAATTTTTTTTTAAACAACACCAGGAGGCATAGCGGTCGAGTACATTGGAATGACATTTTAAAATAACCTACTAGTGACCCAGAAAACATCAACATTTTATTTAATTCACTAAAAGTTTTTCTGCATTATAATTGATTTGATGGTAGTGTAATCTGAGTATTGTACCGGAAAGAGAGTAACTACACTTTTTCATATAACTGCATACTTAAGGCTCTGCAACCGGGCCCGAAAAGAAGAAGATGGAGAGATACGAAATTACGAATGTTAGAGGAGAGCGCTAACATTTACAGCGACAACATCGATGCGAAAATTGCGAAAATGTTTAATAAAACACGACTCGTTTAAAATAGAGCAAAAATCTCGCAGGCATTATCTTAAACAGCATTTAAAGAAACACTGTAAATTTTTCCATACATATAACTTGTAAAATAACTGAAACAAACGTGTTAATAATAATTTTTGGAGCATACCTTGCGATTTTTTTCTATCGAGGGAATTTTATATAATTTGCGTTTCGGCGCGGGCAATGTCTAGATATTATCTTCAAGAATAACATATATTTTTTAAGAGCTTTAAAACTTACCGTGTTTAAGGGAAATATGTAATAAATCGGTACAAATCCGGGTTGCAGGCCCTTAAACCAAATTTCGATTTTTTGGAGATCTCTAACTAATCAATCCAGATCGAAATATTAATAAATTTATGTAAAAAAAAAACTTGGAGCCAGTAAAAATTGTACACAAGACCCACCTAGCATTAAACATATAAAAATAGTGCGTATGCTCAGATCAAGTTGATTGTATTTTCATGTAGAGAAAATTTAGAAATAACCCGCAGGCCATATAAAAACAGTTCTTAAACCAAAAGTTCTATAGCCTAACATATCTTTTCAAATAACATCTCTAAATGACTTCATCTAACATCTCAAAAAACAAATATCTCCTCAACAAGTTGTTTTTGATTGTGGATTTTTTGAACCTCGACGATATCATTCAAGATAAGTTTAATCATATTAGGCGATCCGTGTTATGTTTTGTGCTAATTGAACACATCCTTAGATTCAGATTGCCTTACAGTATGGACTGAGTGCCATTACAGCGTTTCTCGTCATCTACACGCTGTTTGGAAAATTACTGGGAAAACTAATTTTATGGTATATAAAAAACGTACGTTTAAAAAAATTAAAGGAGCATTTTGAACCATTTTCATTAATCATTATTTTTGTCATTTCATATAGGGGTTTGCAAATATAACTAAATATTAATTTCTTTATTTAAAATTGCTAGGTACGCACCCTGTAATAAATCGTATTTTGACTTAGCAGAAATCTGTGTCCATGTAGCATGAAAAGCCCAAACGGGTTCCGTAGCTCAATCGATAGAGCTCTTGCCATCTAAGCAAAGGGTCCTGGGTTCGAGTCCCAGCGGAGCCAATATCTTTTCTGATTTTTCTGTCTCCAGATTTTCGATTGAGTTTCGCTAATATTGTCTTCATTTAATTAAATTTAATAAATAGTATGTTTGTGGCATGTTCCAGAGTAGACGATAAATTCAGCATCGCCCTGCCTAGCGATTCAATATTTTTATTGGATTTTTGTGTGATTTTTATGGCTGTTATTTGCTTTTTCTGTGTACAACAATCATGTGTACTTTCAGCAATTCATGTTTAAATAAATCTAAACTAAAATATGTGACAGTAAATATGCAAAACGCACACTAACCTGACAGGAAATAACGTCCATTATCCAATAACGAACTCACAAAAAATACGGAATCGCTAGGCTGGTGTAAGACCACCATTCAGAATAGAGAACTCCAGTCCAATTTGTTTATTTTTTTTTAATGAATCAAACTTAAATAACTGCATTTTTATTTTTATTTTTATAGTTAGTTTTAATAGTTAAATTAATTGTCAAAGTTTTAATTTTTAAAGACTCCTAGAAACGCACCGCATCTATGGTGGTCTTCACCCACCGATAGTTTTTTTTACTTTTTAAGTTGTCATTTTGAATCAGTGATGTTATGTCGAGGGAAATTTCCCTAGATCTAGGGGAGAAAAATATTTTTTAGGGATAAGGGAAATCAGGACAAAATCTAGGGAAATTTCGAACTCTGGCCAAATTTTTATTACATATGACAATATTACTGGTATTATTTATTTATATATATATATATATATATATATATATATATATATATATATATATATATATATATATATATATATATATATACGTATATATATTTCTTGGAATTCCTATGAATCTTAATTATTGTTCATGTACTTACATGCAATGTTATTTTTAACACTGACAACTCAAAATGATATTAGGGAACGTACCCATACTAAGTGACACGTTCGGGGGGGTGGGGAGGGGGGGGGGTCTTCAAAATACTACGCCTGGTACAAATGAGCGGCGGGTTGCTTATGATTTTTATTTTGCATAGTGTTTTTTTATTTATTTGGAATTCAGTTTCTAATTCAGTGGTGAGTGTATTCGTACTTTTAAATTATTACTTCACGTAGCAAAAAGTGTTTTATTTGGAAAATCAAGGTATTATTAGTATATTTACCAAGTTCCGATATCTTTCCAATTTATTATCATATTAATTAACATATAACAGGATTAGTGTTACACAATCAGGTGGCTACGTAGGTAATTGCGTAAATGTGAAATTCTAGGGAAATTTCACTTCGAAATCTATGGAAATATTTTTTTTGGGCAGAACATCCCTGTTTGAATGAAGAATTCAGAAGAATCATGGCGGTCATGGCGGAATGCTTTGTAATGACTTTTAGGTGTGAGGTGTGTTTTTTATTCAAGATTAACTGCTTTTAATATAGAAAAACATTGGTAAAATGTCCACATTTCACCGCTACTGTTATTTTATTTAATCAAAGTGCAATATAAAAACAATAAAACATCTCTTTCATTGCAGATACATGTGACATCGTGTTTTGTGTCAGGCGTTACTTTGTAGGTACATTGTTTTATGTATAATACATACAGAAACACTGGTATTTATAATACACTGAACATGACGAGTGTGTAACAACTTGTATAAAAAGCCCTTGTGATGAATGCTAACCTTCAACCTACGAGAAGCCCACAAGGAAATTTTTTTTTCCCTTAATACTATGTAGAGGATTCGGTACATTCGGCGACATCTGTCCGAGCAGTTGGGAACTATTACAGAGATCTGTATAAATACTGAAGCGAGGGAAGCCCCGTATCATAATTGTCTCGAGAACAAAGAAAGTTTAAATTCCACCAATAAGAGAGTGTGTAAAGCAATTAATATGATCTGAACCAATCAGAGAGATTAGAGGCGTGTAGAGTTCTAGTGGACTTTGATCAGATTGAGTGGCCTTGAATAAATTCTCACAGGAACGTAGGGTGAACGAACTGTATAATAAACAAACCTTTAGACAAAGAGTTGAAGGATTATTAACCCCGGATCGTGTTTACATAAGGCGAGATCGAAAACTGGAGGTTTTGGGCGCCAAAAGTTTCAAATGGAAACAAAAAAAATCTTAGACGGGAATGTTGAAAATAAATAACATCGATAAGGGCACGGAAAACGTAACATGAATGGTCCCGGGGGACGATTTAATTAAAACCGACCTGGAATGATGGCAAAAAACGGGTGGAATCTCGGAAAATTTCAAAACTGAAGATAATAGCCTAGGAAAGGGGGAAAACCCTATTTATATGGTGATGGAACGGTGAAACGAAGTAATTAGAACGAAATATCTCAAGATAAAACTAATTGGAACTACTTGAATAGGTACCGATGTAAGGATAACTCTGTTCTGACAACACCATTCACAACAAACAGGAGATTGAGAAAATTATATATCTAAGACCGCAGTACATTTTGGTCACTCTACAATTAAAGCAAATCGCAGGAAAGGATGCTTAACGTAGTCTGACGAAAGGAAAAATGAAAAATATACATACAACAGTGGAAAATTATTGTTATCAATTCTAAATGAAGCGGAGATATTAGAAGGACGATTTTTAGAAGAAAATTTAATAAAAAGATGGTGGTTTCGTTGGGGGCATAGTTGTGTGCTAGTTGCAATCTCAAAGGAAATACAATTAGTATTGTTAAGTGTCTGGGGTCAAGTAACAATACCGGACAAATTACGGATGATTTTATTCAACAGAAATGGTCGTTTTATAACATTTGTGCCGTTGAAAGGATCACATAATTGAGCTTGGCTACTGACAAAGTGGACGCAGGAAATGGTTGTCGACCACACATGTATTTTGTTTTCAAAAACAATGAAGATCCGAACATGCCTTTTATTTACACAAGGCCCATTATCGATTAAAAAGGGCAATAAAAATTAACGTTGCTCTAACGTAATGTTTACAATATAGAATTCCCATAAAACTTTATTACAAACACATTAACAATGACTTATTACCAAAGTACATAAAAATTTTAAATAAATACATGTCAATGAGAAAATTTATGTGATTTCCTACGTGAGAGAGATGTTAGGCTGGTTTCGGTCTAAAACATGAGATAGGAGATTATCAGAGATTTGACAAAAGGTCGTATACGGAGGAACCAAATTTGGTTTTTTTTTCTATGAAGGTCTGGGTGATCAGAAGTCATTTTCCTACGAAAAGAGAGCTTTAAGAAGTCTTTAAAACGCCATGGTTTGATAAAGAACGGGGAGTTCATTAGGAGTTTTGTTGAGAGTCCGTTGGCAGTTGGGATACAGACCGGGGTCCAGGAACAAACGTATAACTCTTTATTAAAAGTTGAAATTTCTACAAGTGTTTGCAAAGGAGTAAATTCGGTATATAATCTCCCTTTTAAATTGAGGAATAAAAAATCCGAAAAAGTGCTTAAAAATAATACTTCGTGAAAGTTCGGGTGTTTTGTTTTATATTGAAAGTGTTTAAAATCAGTAAATAGGAATTTAATAATATGCGTGTTTCTTTTACAACATATAGTTATCGACTTTCTAATATTTAACAAAAATACAGTGTCTTAAAATAAATACAGTTTACCGGATAAAAGAAAACACATGACGCAATTATTTTTAAAACTAACTAAAGATTATATAATAATTAAAACTATAATTTTACTTTAAATTACTTAACATCGGTGAAATAAATAACATTAACAAATTGCTCGAGTCATGGTTTTACCACAGTGTCTCTATAATAAGATGCCGTAAAATTTCATTGTGATTTAAATAACTAATTACAATAAACAATAGTGATAATAATTCGAACACTTAGAAAACGTGCGTATCTACGGTTATTAATTCTAAAGTGATTTTAAAATATTGAGAATAAATAATAATTTACCAAACTCCGGATTTTAAAATTAAAACATCTGAATTTCAATTTGATAAATCATTTTCGAATCGAATGAAATAAAAACAATAGTTAATACGAGTTTGAGAAACTAAGTGAAATACCGAAGTGAATCTTAAATAGACAGATATTTGAAGAGTTTTTTTTCATCATCAGAGTCATTTCTCAAGAAGACCGATAGGAATCCGTTAGCTAGGAAACAAAAAGGGAAGCCTTGATCACAATGTCGTTGTCATAAAATTCCCGACTTGAAAAATTGTAATCGATCGAGGCTGGTAAGATTTAACCAATTATTAATTATTTTCAGAGACAGAGAACGGGCGGCATCACCAAAAAATCAATCGGAGTTTTAAAGTTTTGTCACTAACACACTGATAACAATTCCCACTTGCTCGAAAGTAGGTCAAATAGGAAATACCTGCATTAGAAATACGCTAATTTATTATAGCTCATATAAAACGAATCGAGGCGCGTAGAACGTAATGAATGACTATTGAGGAATCCCCTTATTCTATATTTCGTATGCGGAAGTAATCTTGCGTCTTAAAATCAGGTCAAACATGAAATACCTATTTAAAAATTAGGTCATACAAGTACTTGTTTTAGTTAGGTAGGTCTATTGTTTATTTAAGAGCGCATAAGGATATGGCGACATAAGATATCAGTTTGATTCGTAACCGAAATACCTATATTTCTCAAAACTATGCCAAGCAAATTATACCTTAGTTGAAACTAGGTCATCCAGATACCTCTTAGGTTAGCAAAGTACCTGCTTAAACGACCAATTTTTGGGTAAAAACTAGGACAAATAAAATATAAGAGTGTTAGTTAAACAATGAATCGTGTTTCAAAAGGACAATGACTGTAGAAATAAAACGAAAAGAAACGCATCACTAAATCAATTTTGGTATCCTAGCGTACTTGTAAAACAAATACCTATTAGCTTCCTTTCACCAGCATGATTAGGGTATGTTTATATGACCTTCGATTGTGTATCTAAAAATTCGATTGGAGTTCAATGTCATCCATTGACACAGTCACCTAGATCCCATCAATAGATAAACAAAACAAAGCATAAATGCCAAGGGACAAGTTTATCAATTATAGCTTACGACGAAATCTGCATTCAATATGTGATAGCAACATTGACGTTAAATTCATTCAATTCTAAACAACTTGATTATACTAGAGCGATCGCCAATAGGTAGCATTGTTACAGCATGCAAAAATTTCGCAAAGTAAAGTACCGCGACTAGCTTCAAACTCAAAAGAGCTCATCATTATTATTCAGGAGGTCATTGATTCAATGAAAACATGATTTATCTCATTTTATAAATTTCTCTTATAGGAAGTAGGTATCCAGGAATCCATAATCATCCGCAATCCTAAATACCTAACACACGAGGAACTAGTGACCTCATTTAAAAAACACTGGTGTTCAAATACTCATACAGTCCTAAATCCGAATTTGCACACGTATCTAGACTTCAAGGCTTCTGTATGTGAGTGTTGGCTATCCGGAAATGTAAGTGTCAACCTTTCTGGTCGGAGAGCTTTGATCTTGTGGCGGTATTGTCGAGGTGGGCATACGGGGAAGAGGAAGGACGTATGCGGACAGTACGCTGACGCGGCATTAAAGCTGCAGGTTATTTGCATACCGTAAGTCCTTGTCGAACCTGAAAGCAAACATAAGGCTCATAAGGTGCGTTTTATGTCAGCTAGTCAGAGGTGGGGGAGCGTATTGCTAATGGCTAGTCACGTGGGAGTATGGATTCGCCTAAAACAGCTGCGTGCCACATTCAACGGATAGAGACATGATAAGGGAAGACATGAAATACCCCTTCTAGACTCAGTAGAGTTAAATTCAATCCGGAGGAGACGGAAGTCGGAGTAAGACAGAAAAATGGCATGAAGACTAGGTTTTCCCCCTGCTGGCGTGAAGGGCCCCTTTCATAGCATGAGACGCCCGTTGAAGAGGGTAAAACTCGGATCTAAGGATAAGCCTAGCAAACGTACTGGGGAGAATCCAGTTTGTAATTGTTGTTCATCGGTTTTCACTTGGTTAGCGGAGGAGCCGACTTTTCAGCAAACATATTATCCCCATATCCATCCATGTCCATCCATTCCTACCTTTTCTACAATTTGCGAGTACTAACCATGAATACTAACCATGAATACAAAACACTATGTTAGGGGAAGTTGCAGACAAGGACTTCGAGTGATAAAACTGGGCCTTCAAATACGACCATCCTACAAAGGTAAGGTTTTCTCTACCTAAATGTTGAATTTATTAACTGTTGTTTATGTTATCGATATCAGCGGTGAAAGGAAGAATTAAATAAACAAACAAAATTCCTACGGAAATCAAGTAGACACGAGGTTTAAGGGTGAGGCTAGTTTATCAAACTCGGTTTAATATACTAAAATAATAATAACTAAATAGATCGGAAAATTCTCACACTTTCTCTAAAAGAATCTAGGGGTTACCACACGTAATACATTATCTTCTCTACATATGTGTGCATATTAAGTATGCAAACAGATGTAAATTCTAAAACAAAAAAATACACAACGAAGAATATAGAAATAATGTGAACAAAAAAAATCTTAAATCTTGTTTACTGCGAGAAAATCGCAGGGATTTGAGAAAATAGGGTAGGTTCAGCTAGATTATAAAGTATAGGGGTTAGAAAATCACGAGCCTGAGGTAGAAACAAATCGAAAAAGGGGGGGGGTTAAGTCAGGCCATCATACCTAGGGGTGTGATCAGTAGGACATAAGGGTAGAATTATGAACGTAGCTACGAGATTTGAACTACGAGGTAGAAGCTTAGAAAAGTAAATCAATTAGGTAGGGTTCATCACAATTGGTGTCAAAGCCAGGAGTGGCGGACCATTACACCCTTTACTAAAAACAATTTGAAAATACATAACCAAATGACAAAATATGACACGACTTTAACCTCAAATAGGCAAAATTTATTGCAGATTGTCCGCAAATATAGCCCTTTTCGTAAATTGTTGAGGGCCTAAATTATGTTTCAATAAACACAATAACTATTATTTATCTAAATCTCTATAAACAGTATGAAAATAAACCAAAAACACGAAATGTTGAATTGCATAGGTACGTGTGTACTTCAAGTCATTTCAAATGTCAATACAACACAATACACACTATCACCAGGTGACAGATTAACAGTGACGTCACCGTTAACCATTTCAGTAATGCGAACTTTTTGTTTCTTGGTCTATATAAAACATATTTTTTTAAAGCCATAATATTTTTCACTGGAGTTCCTTATTGAAACGTTGCTTGAAATGGCTTTTATATATATATATATATATATATATATATATATATATATATATATATATATATATATATATATATATATATATATATATGTATATATATATATATATACTTGCTACATTTTTCCTGTTATTTTTATATTTTCCAACAGTTTGATCGAATTATTAACGGCAGTTTTATCGGAACACCCGGCAGATTTTCATGTATGCAGATTCTGACTGACCAGAGACAATGCACGCGGATGTATGGCCAACGTACTGCAGACTTCATAATTTTCCGAGTCGATGGAGAGGACCTTCAACTTAAGTAAACCTAGCATTGATATTACTTAATTGTTGCTTCTGGTGTTAACAAGTAAATTCAAATTGTTGGTAATTATCTGAACCGAACAATCAAACAAATTGGTATTGTACTAATCTAATTGCCCGTAATTATAAAGAACTTAAATAGAAATTTTTTAAATCTTCTTATGAATTTTTAAATTTTTAGCTGTCTTCAATCTCGAATCTCCAAATCAAAGCACAAATACAAAGAATACGCGTGATGGGCTGTCATTTGAAGTGATTTGTGTGGGAATAAAATCAGAAACTGGTATTACACTAATAATGTTACTGAATTCTGAAGTCATCCAAGCCCAGTTGTTTGGCAGAATTTCAAATGTAACATTGTCATCAAATAAGCATTCAACACCATTTTGTTTTTTTTTTTACTTTTGAAAAATCCCCGTTAAACGACGATTCTAAGGACGGGTTGTTTAAAAAAAAAATATGAATTCATCAAATATTTGAAGTTAATTTTCGCGTTCTGTGCAAATTCTTTTCAAGTTCTGTGATTATTTCAGTTTGATGCAGCAATTGGCCTATAATTATATAATAACAGAACTTGCCTAGAACCTCCACAAACGTGAAAATTAACTTCAAATATTTGATTAATTCATCAATTTTTTTGAAACAACCCATCCTAAGTGTGTTTCAGCTTTCTTTTCAATCAAAAATAAGCTGATAAGATTAACCACTTGGATATATCACCTTTGTGTATGTTTTTGATCCTAACGAACTGTTAGGTTGATTAAAAATAATTGTGTTATTTCCGTTTTGCAATTAAAGCTCAATAAATGGAATATTTCTTAATGTAGCCGAATACAAACGCATTCAAATTGTGTTATTAAAAATAAACATTAATATTTGTAAATATTAAAATTTAGAATGCAAATATAACAAATTGT
Source organism: Limnephilus rhombicus (assembly GCA_929108145.2). Lineage (NCBI taxonomy): Eukaryota > Metazoa > Arthropoda > Insecta > Trichoptera > Limnephilidae > Limnephilus > Limnephilus rhombicus. The sequence continues at coordinate 49,737,569 of OV815280.1, read as the reverse complement.
AAACATGACAAAAAACACTTATGTTATCAAACAAATGTATAATAAACAATTTCATGACCTCACTTTTTTACCATTTCATTCAAAAATATTTAATTTTTAAAAACTAAGTTTTTCGGCGCGTAAGCGATTTGGCGGGTAAAAGCTGTTTCTACAAAATTAGTTTTTCTTATCTCTTTCTATGGACAACTTTGAATTGAGATGTGAAGCTTGGTTTATTACAGATATTCCCATTTTTTCTCACTAGAACAAAAACAGAGTTTTAACGATTTATGTGGGAACACACGCGTTAGATTGAAAACAAGCTTATTAGACTTGACTGATATTTATTTATTTAATACAAACGGCATAAGTATGCCATAAACACTTAAACATAAGTATGCCATAAACACATGTCACAAATTCATATGAAAAATATTAATAATAATAAAAAAGTGTGTGTATAACAGTTAAGTGTGGCGTTACATTGGGAAGTGACACCAGAGATACATTTACATACAAAAATTAATAATACAAATAAAAAATTTAATTAAAAAAAAAATTATGGCATAGCCTTCTTGTACCTACGTTCCGTGCAGTTAAATAGATCTATCACATCTGCATATCTATTAGTAACTTCATGCAACCTAGGTAAAAGCGAGTGTTAAATTGATATATTGTCGTGAAAATAAACTTAGTGTCTGAGTGGTTAACAACATGATATTTGTCATATTCCGCTGATCATAATTGGTTCAAAAGCTAAAACGGACTTAGATTCGGCATTTATTGGGGATATTTTTTTCGTTATTTTATTGATGAATTAGAACATATCGAAAAGATAAGTTACAAATAAAAATGTCCAGCTTATGTGGTGTATTTGAGAATAAGAGTTTTTATCGTCTTAATTGAATAAAAAATATTTATTTTACATATAAAATATTTATAATGTATATTTTAAAGCAAAAGTATGCACATTTAAACATGCCCAATATCTCTTCCTATAAATAAACGACAGATTGAACAGTTTTACAAAATTTAATAACGGAGACTCAACATTACTCAGCATCTTGTATCATTATGAAACATAGACGGTGGTCAATACGGGAAAATGATAAGTTTCCCGTCATTTTCATTAATTATATTCGTTTAATGAAACTGTAAAATTTGGAGAGATGAGATTTTAACGGTGTTGCGGTTTCACTCAAGAAATATTCCCAAAGAGATAAAACAAATTATTATTTTTTAATTGATAAACTAACGTATAAGACAAGATTTTTATGCATAGCACAAAGGGTAACAATTATTATAAGCAATAATTATCAGCCTGAAACACACATCTACATTGAAAAAATCTTCCGAGAAAAGATACTTGCCGCCACCGTCCCGTTATAGATAAAAACTATTTAATTTATCGACTAAAGAGAACACCTAGTGAACCCATTTGGGTTTTTAAGTCGTTACCATTTTGAGAAATGAGTAGTATATTGTACAAAATTAACACTTCAAATTGAATCAATTCATCTTATAGACAAATTATTTCTTCATACTATAGATACATTGGAACGTTTTATTCATTTGAATTCTTGAGCTCGTTTCAATGTCAAGAAAAAAGAAAGTTAAAATATCGATCTGCACCATCGAAATATTTATAGGAAAAAAAGTGTGTACATTTTAAGAATATTTTTTAATGAATATTGAACATAAAATAAAATTCTGTTATTAAAGAAATTTACCTAAAATGTATAATATTTCGAAGGATCCATTCAATGTTATATAGAAAAAAAACGAAATTATAGTTCTAAAAAAAGAAGAGATATTATGCTTTTTTAAATCTTTCTTTTCGCTCTGTTGATTGCCATTTTGTCATTCACAGCATTTCAAATTTCCGTAATCGATGTACCGTAATATGTCGCTGGAATCGTTTAGTGTGTTCAAGATGAACTTCACAACGATTCGTTGAAAAACTAACGAATCTCGATGAATGCAACACTCTCATTAAGTCACCTGAAGACAAAGGAAAAGGTAAACGTATTAATCTTGGTTTCTTCGAGACGCGCGTTAAAAAAAGGCGTATTTAAAGTTCTCGTTGCGCATCCTCGACTATTGCTAATTTGCATACGACTTTACTTAACAATATCATGAAGGTTCTTGCCCTGTGATGAGGCACATATTTTATTACTTCCCACACTTCCTTACGAACACCGAAATACACAAATAAGAAGAATTAAAATAAATAAAACTTGATTATCTGTAACCTCTATTATTGCTTAAGGCAATTATTTCTAAAGTGTTCGTAAACTGATACAATTTTTAAATAATATAAACCAAATTTTTTAACTGTATTTTTAGTAATTTTGTATGAACACTTAACCCCTCAGGCCAAATTTTGAATGCAAACATAAAAAGGGTTTTTAAAATGGCTCAACTTACGTTTTTTTAACTAAAATTACTAAAAACGAAAAAAAATACGTCAATATTATATTGGCAAATGTAATATAAACTTTATCGTTCATTCACCTTTTTGTCGTTTCATATAAAAATAATTACTAAAAAATCCCAAAATGAATAATTTTCTAAAAATTGCGTTTCATAAAGGTGTATATTTTTATTTAGTTACGGTTAACTTTTACATTTAAATATGAAGCGTGGTATTTTGTCTTTCTAACGCCGTTTAGATCAAATTTTTAACCATGATAGAAAGGAAGATACAACGTTTTCTATGCCGACGTGACTTATTTCGAAAAGCGAACACATTAGTCTGAGGGGTTGAGAATAAAAAAAATCGCATATTTTATATCTTTTTTTTACAGTAGCTCCACACAGAAGACCCTGAGGAAAATAATTTAGGGCCTATGTCATCTTTGGGGATGCTGTGTGGAGGGTTTTTTTAAAAGAAAGGAAGGAGAGGAGAGTTTTGGGAAGGTAAAGGGTTTAAGAGGTCGGTAGGAATCTGGGGTTCAGTGTGTCCTAGTCAGCCGCCTCCTAGACCTATTCAAACCTGTGAATGAACCCGGGCACCCCTGCTAAATCACCAAACGTACCGAACCACTTGGGGTGACCTATGGCAGAGGTGTTGGTTACCCATTACAGATTCCCGGGGCGGCGATACCCATTTCCGCCTTACAAATTGTAATATTGTAATATGATAACTGTTTTTTTTTTTTTTTTTTTTTTTTTTTTTTTATTAAGGAGAAAATACAGATACAGACGTCAATTGACAAGAATATACAAAACAATTAATAGAGAATTCGCCTGCATCCAAACTATTTCTCACGAATTAACATTGACAGCAGATAAAAACATATACAAATATTTTTACCGTTAAATACGGAAAAGACGTATGTATATATACATAAGTAAATATTATTTTACAGAGAGATGAAAAAAAAATGCGCAATATCCTTATAAAAGTTTACAAATTGTTTTTGGAAAAATTTTGATGGTAAGACCAAATATATATATAGATAAAAAATAATGTCATACAGAAATTTAAAAAAAGAAAGGTAGTTAAAATTATAAACCAAGCAATGTCTAAGGTATTGTACTTTGTAGGAAAACGGTCTTCAATTTTCTACTAAAAGTACTGCGTGTATCAAAAAATAAGTCGGAATCCTTGATGTTTTGATTTTGATTAAACGATTCGCACATTCTTCTGATTGGATCCCTGACACCAGCATTTGTACGCGTCCGGCTAATGTGGAATAAGTCGTTAAGCCTTGTTACTCTGGGTGGTATTTTGAAGTTTATTAGTTTCAGTAGGTCAGGACAGTCGATAAAGTTATTGCAGATTTTATAAAGCGTCATGAGGTCAAGGTATGTTCGCCGGTTAGTTAGAGTGGTGACGTTATAATTCGAGAGCATATTTATGTACCCCCGTTTAGGTGCGCTCATTCTGTAATTGAGGTATTGCAGAAATTTCTTTTGAATACTTTCAATGTTGACTTTATAGACACCGTAAAGTGGTGTCCATATGGAGGTGCAGTATTCAAGTTGAGAACGGACCAGCGTGTAGTAAAGTAGAAGATAAGTTTCAGGTTTTCGAAATTCGCGGCTGTTTCTGATGACAAATCCTAGCATGCGGTAAGCTTTATTCACAATGTTCTCAATGTGCGCATCGAAATGGAGTTTAGAATCAAAAAGTACGCCTAGATCTTTTATACAGTAAACGCGCTCGAGTAAATAGTTACCAATACAATAATTGTGTATAATAGCGTTGTGATTTTTAGTGAAGCTTATTTGTTTACATTTGTTGTAACTTAGGTAAATTTTGTTTTCATTGCAAAATGCTTCGAACCTTACTAAGTCGCTTTGGATGAGCAGACAATCGTTTAAATTCCTAACAATGGCAAATATTTTTATATCATCGGCGTACAAAAGAAATAAACAATGCATGAAACATTTAGTAACAGTGTTAATAAAAAGTATAAATAACAGTGGACCCAGGATTGACCCCTGTGGTACGCCAGAGGTAACTGGTTCCCACGTAGAAGTATGTCCTCGTAATGATACAGCTTGCTGTCTTTTTGTCAAATATGAGACAAACCAACGTAATAAGTTTCCCCTAATTCCATTGAACATTATTTTTTTAATAAGAATAAGGTGGTCAACCTTGTCGAAAGCTTTTTTGAAATCGCAGTATATTGCATCTACCTGGTGGCCTCGATCCATGCTAGTGAATAAGAAATTTGAGTAAATTAGTAAATTACTCATGGTAGATTTGCCTTTTACAAACCCGTGTTGTTGTTCTGTAATTTTGGCGGCAAGCTGGGGATATATATTATCATGGACAAGTCTTTCCAAGAGTTTAGGGATCGCCGAGAGAATGGATATTGGCCTATAGTTTTCGACTTTTTGACGTGAGTCACCCTTATGGACTGGTATAATATAAGCCAACTTCCACCTATCAGGGAAAACCCCGTCACTCAGGCATTTATTAAATATTATGGTAAGTGGAACATACAATGACGACGCAGCAGATCTGAGAAAAAATGCCGGTATTCCATCGTGACCCGCACCTTTGTTTATATCTAACGCCTTTAAACTTGATTGCACTTCTTGTTCCGTTAGTTCAATGGTGTGAATGTGCGTAAGTCCAGAGTCCCGAACGGCCTCAAGTTGGTCAATGTTAATTGAGTCATTGATAGAGGAGGGTTCAAATGTTGACTTGAAGAACTCAGAGAACATATTACAGATTTCTTGGGCATCATTAGATTTGCGCCCTTCGAAGGACATAGTAGCAGGATATCCATCAGATGATTTTAATGAGGATATGTATGACCAAAAGCATTTAATATTATTTTGCAATGAACTTTCGATGTTTTCAAAAAATAACTTTCGAGATTCACGAGCCAATTTTTTGTATGTAGCACGTAAGAAGGAAAATTTACGATAGTCAGAAAGACCTTTATATGTCTTCCATTTGAGCCAAACTTTATCTTTTTTCCGTGATAAGCTAATAAGTTCGGGAGTAAACCATATGGGGAATTTGTCATTTCGTCTGGCCAATACTGGAATAAACTCATCAATTATATTGTTTATTATTACATAGAATCGGTCTACTGCTTCTTCTGCTGATAAATTCGCGATTTCTGACTTCCAATCAATACAATTAATGTCATTATTAATTTGAGTATAATCAGCTTTCCTGAAATTGTGCCTACGCTCCTTGTTGTTTTTAATTTTTGGTTGAATCGCGGATGATATTTAAAATTCCAGGGCTGTTCTTCTACTATTCTTCGTAAATACACGTGTGTATAAATACATATAAATTTTCAACAATTTTGACTTCCAAGTACTTTGAGTTGGTGCCTATCTTCGTTCGTTGTTATTTTTGTTGTTTATTTTCTCAAGTGTGTATATTTTCTTAACGTACATAGGTATTTTAAATACGTAACTAGGCACTTGCCACTTAACTATCTAATTCAAATTGATACTAGATATCAGGGCAATGATTAGTGTAACATTAAATTATAAACAAGTTAACTTCCTTGTAGAATTCCACGGAATATTTCGATTAAATACACTTTTTTGAAGTAAAACTTCTTTACGCACGCTTGACTTGGGGAGTAAGCTGGCAAATGCGTGACGAGATCGTTACGAAAAGTGTGATCAGGCTTTGCGAACGGTTGAGAGGGAGATATAAGTTAGTGAAGATAAAAACAGAGAGGGTTACGTTTATATTACTGTAGGGGCAAGAGAGAGACGTGCGATCTCACATTTTCTTTCCCACTTTCTCTCATAGCCAGTTACGTTTCGTATATCTAAGACACAGTGCACGCCTATTGTCTGTACATATAAATGGAGCTAAAGAAGTTTTACTGCAGTCGTGTGGTCTAAAGCACTCTCGTTTTTTTTTCCATTTGTTTGTTTTAAGTAAGAATCACCCTGCCGCGAACATCTTTCGAGTCAGAGATCAAAGTAGTTTAATCACAACAATACCGAATCATTAATTGATATTAATAATCATCTAGCGCTTCTGACAAATAAATCGATCTGGCATTGAAAAAGTTTTTTTTAATTGACTCACCTATTTTTTTGGCGAACATTGTTTATCACATCGCTGTGAACATTCATTGAGCATAGAGCATTGAGCGTACAGTCGTGATCGCTTCAGGCAGTGGATGTTGTATGTTGTGAGACCAAGTACTGGTAGTAGTTACTCATCCGCTACACTTGACTCCTGCTACTAAACACTGAGTATCCTTGGCAATTGCCTTGACATTGCACACAGGTTCAATGTATTACTGCAAATAGAAGTATGTTATAAATAAATATTCACATCATTTAAATTAAATAACTTGCATGATTTATTAAACAAAATAATAAAAATACGTTTTACAATAGCGTCACACAGAAGGCTCCGAGGTAAAAAAAGTTCCCTTAACCCGTCTGCTTGTTTAGGAATAAAAACATCCCAAAACACGTAATCGCATTATACTTTCATAAGACCAAAAACGTCCCGAGCGACCTTACAATTTAAAAGCTATATATCTCTCTTCCTCTCATACTAACTTATGTATTTTTCTTATAACCAGAAAGAGAACAAAATAACGCTTGTTATTGTCTTTGAAATATGTAAGCTATCTTACATAGATATATTACAATCTCGATCCAAAGCGACAGTTTCAGAATTTGCGCGCAAAACTGAGGCTTCCGTATTGTGAGGTGCGAATATATTGAAACAAGCAGACGGGTTGGGCTGTGTCATCTTTTGGGGATGTTGTGTGGAAGGGAGTGGAGGGTCTTTTTGGGGAAAGAGACAATTCTGAGAAAAAGCTATCTGGGGGTCAAGGCGTTTAGAAACGACGGATATATGAATCAATCCCTCTCTCTGCGTTGCAAGGCGATGGGTCGAGAGAGTCCTTATTTTTTGTCTCATTTTATAAAAAGAAAGACAAAAATTCCTGGGTTACAAATAACAAATAACCTGACAATATTTGAAAATCTCCCAGACCACAGTAAGCCGAAAATGTTGCTTGAGTCGTGATGGAAGACTTAGCCAGCCGAGCAAACGAACACGGAACCCCTGGGCGGGACACAAACGCTATGCCCACTCAACCACTGAACGGACAAAACTGATGGAAAACAGTGGAAAGGTTTTGGTTACTTCTCCCTCAACCAGTTTCTATCGATCCTGCCCGCCACGCAGTAGGTGGCTGAGGTTTGTCTAAGACCTAGACAAACCTCAGCCCATGAACCAGGGCTCCCCTGCTAAGTCATCAAACGTAGCGAGCCTCTTTGGGTGATATGGCAGGGGTAACTCATACCCACCTCCCAAATTGTAAATACATAATGCAATGCATGTTTTAAAACATTTTTCGTAACCAACGAATGACAAAACAATAAATTCAAAACACGTAATGTTCCCTGGTAATTTAATGGCTTTTCCAGTGCATTAAAAGGCAGACCAAATAATTTTATTTTAATTCCATCCAAGAATTCAAATTGCCCGAAGCCAGCCGTACTATGGCATTCCAATTGGGGTATGTTGTTGTGTTTAAGGCAGTAGGGACTAGGAATAGATTTTAGAAATAGAAATAGATATTTTGTTTAACCTGGGTTTAGGAAAAGAACCTTGACTGAACTTGAAAGAATCGAGGTGGTAAAAAATACCATTTAGTTATTTCTATTTTGAAATTAATAATTCATGTATTTGCCTATGATTCATATTTAATCTATTATATCAGCTTTACATATCCAACATCTGATATTCTTAGACATTGAAAAAAATGTACCCATCTCCCAGGCGTGCCAAATGCATGAGAGTGAATCTATGAAGGGTGTTCGTAAAATATCATTAGATTTTTTAATTTTTTTTTATAAGAATACCTCACAAGAGTCCCGGCTGCTCCCGTCTGGAGCCAGTGAGACTTTGGCATCCCCAATTGGGGTATGTTGTGAGGCTGAAGGTAGTGGGAAGGGGAAGGAGATGGGGAAGAGGAAGATGGGGAAGTACCTGGCTATTTAGATTTGGTCACCAAGTACGGCTAAAGCCTTTTCAAGCAACGTTTCAATTCTGAATGGTGGTATTACACCAGGGCGATACTGAGAGTATCTTCCACTCTGGAACGTGCCGCAAATATACTATACATTATTTGAAATTTGAATGATAACACACATTAAACAAATACATTTTATTTTCCCACGCCGGGATTCGATCCCGCGACCTTCGGATTGCGAGTCAAGAGCCTTATCGCTAGACCACGCCGGTCGTCAGATATCATAACAATCATGTAACCAAGTGAAAATTAAACCAACGTTTATTAATTTGTTGATTGGCATAAGTGTGAAGACATTTTGATGTAATTGTTTGTAGGTATCTAGTAAATTTTAAATATCTTTTGCATAGATGTCTCTGCTATTAATCTCTTGTGGGCCAACATATCCTTTAGATTATTTAAAAGAAATCACACATATTTTTAAGAATACATTATCTGGGAAGACGTTACAATGTACATAAACTTGATTTTGTAAAAAACAGGTAAGTTATTACGAAAATAGAATCAGCAAGTTTAATGTCGGCTAGTGTAGTTTAATCTTTCATAACATTTCATGCTTTTATTTTATTGCACAATTAAAAAAAAAATACAATTCAAAAGAAATAAAAATCCTTAAAATATATTTTTATGGGTTCAACTGAAAAATATAAAAAATGTACCAATGGATCTGCGGCAGATGTCTACTATATCTAGGCCAACACCTCTGCCATATGTCACCCCGAAGAGTTCGCTGTGTTAGGAGATTTAGCAGAGGTGCCCGGGTTTATTGGATGAGGTCTTGGCGGCGAATGCGCCTACCCACGTAGCGGATCAGGTCGGGAGAGGCTGGTTTAGGAATACCTTTTGTCATCTCCAACTGATCTCATCACATCTCCAATTTGCACTACAGCGGGAGGGATAGATTTATACGTCCGTCACTCCTGGACACACTTAAATAGAACCCTTCCCACCTCCAATACATTTTTCCTTTCCAGAACTTCCTCTCATTTTTTTCCTCAAATATCCCCAAAGACGACATAGGCCCCGAGAGAAATAATTCAGGGCTGCCTGTGTGAGGTTAATGTAAAAGAAGAGCTGTTATAGATAGTTGAGTGGCACAAGGGATGTATTTTTATTATCTTATATTGCAGATCAACAATAAACCTTCTTTGTAACAAGCTTGTAGATTTAAGATTGTCTGCGTTTTTGAACCCATCAATCACGTTCTTACGTTTCATTGTCAGTCTAGCCTAACACAAAACATACATACACACCCATAAGTATTTACAATACCCAAAATAATAATGGAACCATCCTTAAAATAAATTATACACATGCCCACCTACCTAATACATAAGTAAATGCGCAATAAAAAAGATTCTGCGATCAGTGCAATCAAATGATGATGTGAAAATTGCGCGTAACTTTATGGAAGTGTTTATTAAGAACCTTATTCGTAACACAGAATATCTCAATGGCTCGCAATGAGATTTTTTGTGAGTAGTATTTCACGAAGATAAAACAATAAACTCAGTACCTACCCACATCGCTTCTCAATAAATAACACATCTCATTATCGACAAAACCGTTGTTTAATGGTTATCGACAACAACATGTTATTCAAAACTATGTCATAATCGTTATATTGCTGTTTAATCGCATTTTTCTATTGAGGCCACGTAAAAATGGAAACAAATTTTGTATCATTTTAAACTTTTTGAAAAACACAGTTAATTTAAAAAAAATAAATATAAAATATTCAAAGTACCATTTAACACTTTTTTGAACGATAAAGGTATGTTGTAAAGAACGCTTGATTATTAAAAACTCAATTTGTCAAAAATTTTATTTAGCAACTTATCGCTATAAACCGATGCTATAATCTATAATATATATATATATATATTTTTTTAATGTTCTTTATTCAGTAAAGTTTATACATTACAGTAAATGGATAATTTTTTGGCCATCACACTAGGCACATGCCCGTGTTGTAGTGGCCAAATATAATATTAACTAACTAACCATCAACCAGTTTCCCCGCACGGGTAGGCAGAGAGGACGGACCGCCAAACAAGTCGGTCTTGGCACACACTCTTTGCCTCATTCAGCTTCATTCATCGTCACATAAATTATGTCCTGCCGAAAAGTTGAAGAAACGAATAATTTTAAATGGTTTTAACAATTAACTTGTAGAGCGAATGGGCCGAGAATGACATTCCTTTGAGGAGAATGTTTGCAAGTCCATAGAATAGAGAACTGGTGATGGCACGATAAGGAAGGCACGGTAAACCCTACTAATATTATAAAGGCGAAAGTTTGTATGGATGTATGTATGTTTGTTACTCTTTCACGCAAAAACTACTGAATGGATTTTAATGAAACTATACAATAATATAGTTCATACATCAGACTAACCCATAGGCTGTAGCTCAGAGCTCTGGCATTATGAAATTTGTATAAAAAAAATTGCAATAGGTGGCCCGATTAGTAAGACATCTATAATTCCTTATTCGATTAAAATTATTAGGGGAGTAGATAAATGCGGGTGAGGGCGGGGAAGGGTGGAAGGGGGAAGGGGTTGGAGGGGGAGGGGGATAGAGGGAGTGGGGGAGGGGGGTGGAGGGTGAAGTGGAGAGGGGGAGCGATAGGTGGAGGGGGAAGGGTGGAGGGAGAGGAGGAGGATAGGGTGAGGGGGAGAGGAGGGAGGGGGGAATGAGAAGGGAGGGGGGAGGGATGGAGAGGGGCATGGAGGGAGGGGCAAGGGAGTTGGAGGAGGCGGAGTGAGAACCCCCCTAATACTAGTGGGGAAAAAGCTAGTGGTAAATAAAAAAAATCGGCCCATGTGAAGAACCGGAATAATAGAGGAGTATGTACGAATGTAAATGAATCGAGGACTGTGTTCCAAGATAGAATTGGGTGATCATAATTGCCTACCCCCGTGAGAACATTATATTTATTCCACCACAAACTTTATGTTATCCAAAGGAGTTGAAATATTATAAGATTCATTAAAGGTAGAAAGGTATCTATTAAACCTTTGATTTCTGTCGGGTCATTTGTACACAGGTGTAGCATATAAAAAAAATACCGAAAAAAAGCTTGAATCACCTTGCGAATAATTTATCGTAGGAATAACGTTTTCGTGATAAAAATCTGAAACTACATGACGTAATATTACGTATACGCGGTTTCTTTAAAACCGATAAAAACCGTGCCAAAAGCCAACATTCGTTAATTTATAAAAAAGTTCGGTTCGTTGACTTGAAAACGCTTCTGATGATATCTGACGTCAGAAACTAAGTACTGGAAGCCAAATAATTATAATGTAATAACTAATAACCCTTTAGACACCGGCAATAATTATTTTTTAAATATTCACCGAAGGTATAGAAGATTGTGTTATTTTTACACTCTTTTGCGGAATTCGTTGATGAGTTTTAATTGTTAGTTAGTTTTTATGACTTAATTGTGATTATTTGTGATGAGTTCTTAATTTTCCGAAAAAGAATTCGATAAGATTTTTTGTAAGGTTGACATAGTTTCGTGAACCTGACTCACACGAGTATTTTTGTGCAGTAGACATTTCAGATGACATTATTAATGCATTTATTGACCTACTGTTGGTTGAACAATGAATGTCTCCCACATATTTTAGACGGTTTCATTCTATACTATGTATTGTCCTGTTGTTTCATTTTTTTTAACTTTGACAGTCTTAGTTCGTAGCTTTTGTGACCCACAGAATCATAAATTTCTGGTGTTGTGAATGCTTCTTCAAATAAATACTCCCTTTTCACAACAAAATACTGTGTCTTTTTTAGATTAAAAACATTTTGTATTCAGGAATTCCTAGCCCACCTCGGTTCTGAACTGGTGAACATCTCTTGGATGACTCTATAAACTTTATAAGTCAAAAGGAATTGATTCAATAATCGATAAGTCAAATGGAATCGATTCCAAAAATAACCGGTTCCTTTAATAAATACGAGGCGATCCAGCGGCAGCGAAGTCGAGACAAAAAAAAAACCGTAACAGGAATATATAGAGTAAAGTAAATAGAGTGCGTGCATGAAGTTGGGTCACTGGTCTTTTTAAATGTTTTGCGTACAAACTCTTCTATGACTCTTTTATGAGTAATAAAGCACCAGTAGTTTCTGTCACAAATTAATCCACTAAATTTGTTTCTAGCCAGCGTAATAGAAAGCTTTTACTTTTCCAAAAGACTTAAATGAAATAAACTCAGTTGATTTGAATTTTTAATATTTCATTTAATTATTGTTCAAGATTATAATTTTGCTTTTGATTCAAAGTGTTAAGAACGTACGTTCGCAAAAACAGCGCTTCCGCAATTATAACGAAATCGAAAAGATAATTCCGATGATTGATTCATTCTTTTATCACGTATTGTGGAGTAGTTATACGATCCGTTAAGTCCTGATAGTTAAATGCTAAGTGCTCCATCAACCAGGGTAAAAGTAACAGGGTATTTCAAAATAAAATGTAGGTATTATAAAAATGGTTTCAATTATTTTTAAATTTCAAACCGAAAAATATGTTTTTCGCCCGCAATGCTTGGGATGACCCTGAAATGTAAAATCAAACATCAGCCAAGCGAATCTATATATTTTGTGGAATCGTTATCGAGATAACAGACGTGAACTCTGGTCAGATTTGTGCGATTTATTTGCTTTTTCTATGTACAACGTACGTTAAATGAATAAATTATCATGCATTCCTTCAGGAATTCATGTTTAAAACGATCTGAACTAAAATATGTGACAGTAAATATGTAAAAATCACACAAATCTGACAGGAGATCACGTCCGTTATCTCGATAACGATCACACAAAATATATAGAATCGCTCGGCAGATCCATAACGCGTTGGTAATTTATCTTTGATTCTGGTCGAGCGAAGTGTGAAAGACCTCTTAGCCATGGATATCGTAAACTTTTTTTTTTACATTAGCTTCAAATAAGAGGCCCTGAGGAAAAAAATTCCCTCAAGGCCTATGTCATCTTTGGGGATGCTGTGTGAAGGGTCTTTTTAGGGAAAGAAAAAAGGAAGATCTGGGAAGGAAAAAGGTATGAAGGGCGGGTAGGAATCTGGTGGTCAATGTGTCCAGGACTGGAGTGACAAGAGTTTGAATCATCCCTCCCACTGCGGTGCAAAGCAATGGGTTGAGGTGAGAGGTGAGAGGTCTAGGTTAGGTCTCTCTTGTAGGCGGGCAAATGCATTTACCGCCAATACATCACTCACCTCATAAACCCAGGCACCTCTGCTAAGTCACCAAACGAAGCTAACCACTAAGGTGACCTATGACAAGCGTGATGGTTCTCCAATAAATGGTTTCCGGGGTAGTGGTACCTACCCATATCCGCTAAATTGGTGATGGATGGTTAAAGACACATTCTTTATAGTTTAAGTAAAGAGAACCTACATAATTCAATCTATTTTGTTGGAAGGCAAATGCAATCATGTGCGGTTTATGAAGGTACCCACTGCGATGGAATTTGCGGTCAAAATATATCAAATACGCGTATTCCGCATTCGATCTTCTCAAAAGGTCACTGTTTACAAACTCAGAGTTCGTCAATCTGTGAACCGCGATTAACTCAATTTGAACCGTCTGCCATTTTGGCTTAGGTTAGGCCCTATAAATCAATGAAGGCATGTAATTAGTTTAGATTACGGATTCTGTCGGTAATCACTATTTCGCTTCGTTATTGATAACTTCACTATAATTGTGATAAGTTGTTATTGATGAGCACATTTCCCACTAGTGTTGTGATTTATTAGCATGACAGCATATTGTGTTTACCAGTCACTCATTCTGTAAAAATCTGCGAAAACAAGCAGGGCTAACCTACCTACAAAATATTGTTTTTGAAGGTGCCTTTATGGGACAAGTAGAGCCGGCACATATAAGAGTACTATAAATTGAATAGGGTATCGGCACACATGGACACCTTGATTTCTGAGTTGTTCAGGTAGAGTCCAGCTTGTGAAGACGGCAAAAGATTTGTGGGAACAGTAGGACAGTAGGAGTATAATCAATTAAACAATATATTACCTTTCTTGAGTACTATCGGATGAGAAATGACTGCATTGCCTATTTATCGGGAAAAATTGTACATTAAATTTCCCACATGTGTTCGACAGGGATACTTATTTTAATACGTGTGATCATCCTTATTTCCTCGCGGAGTGGAACAAAGGACATTGTTTTTAAGTGTTTTGTAAGGCTAAAAATTCATTAACATTAATGCACGTTTGAGGATGCGCGATAAGGATTTATAGAATGATATGATATTATGGTTTATTTATTTATTTGTTTTCGGGAAATCAACAGTTTACATTTTTCCAGTTTGTACATGTTTGTGTAGCCAAAATAAAACCAATTATGGATTACCTCCATGTGACTTTACCTCTGATTAAACAGCATAATAACAAATTTTAAATAATAAAATTTAAAGTAAAGGAGTACAAGATCAAAAATTTTATTAAAAAAATATTAAGTATAAAAAACTAAAATTTACATAAAAATATCAATACATTGGTAACCATAAGAAGCCAGGTTGTACATATAAATAAAATCATAACAGAATAGAAGAGTTCATATATATAGTATACAGATATTAAAAAAAAACGAGTGTGCTTTAGACCACACGACTGAAGTAAAACTACAAGACAAACCTCGCCCAATGAACCCAGGTATCCCTGCTAAGTTACTAAACGTAGCGAACGGGGTGACCCATGACCTGAGATTGGGGTGAAATATGACCATGGGGTGACCTACGACCTTGGGGTGACCTACGACCTTGGGGTGACCTACGACCTTGGGGTGACCATACTTATCCTTATCCTTATCCTTATCCTTATTCTTATCCTTATCCTTATCCTTATCCTTATCCCTATCCCTATCCTTATCCTTATCCTTATCCTTATCCTTATCCTTATCCTTATCCTTATCCTTATCCTTATCCTTATCCTTATCCTTATCCTTATCCTTATCCTTATCCTTATCCTTATCCTTATCCTTATCCTTATCCTTATCCTTATCCTTATCCTTATCCTTATCCTTATCCTTATCCTTATCCTTATCCTTATCCTTATCCTTATCCTTATCCTTATCCTTATCCTTATCCTTATCCTTATCCTTATCCTTATCCTTATCCTTATCCTTATCCTTATCCTTATCCTTATCCTTATCCTTATCCTTATCCTTATCCTTATCCTTATCCTTATCCTTATCCTTATCCTTATCCTTATCCTTATCCTTATCCTTATCCTTATCCTTATCCTTATCCTTATCCTTATCCTTATCCTTATCCTTATCCTTATCCTTATCCTTATCCTTATCCTTATCCTTATCCTTATCCTTATCCTTATCCTTATCCTTATCCTTATCCTTATCCTTATCCTTATCCTTATCCTTATCCTTATCCTTATCCTTATCCTTATCCTTATCCTTATCCTTATCCTTACCTTTATCACTCCCTAAGTCAAGTATAAAGGCCCGACCGTTCGCCTAGCAATCGATCACCGTTCGCATCGATTACCGTTCGCACGATATTTTTCGTAACAACTGCCACTTTTAGTAACGCATTCATCAGCGTACACCCCAAGTCGAGCGTGCGTAAAGAAGTTTTACTTGTAAAATGATTTATCAAATAATATTAATGTTTTCGAACAAATTTGAGATATTATCTCATAATGACAAAAGGCATAGTTGACTCGTAGTAGCTCGTACGCGATAGTGCCTGTGCTCACTCGGGAAATCCCATGAACATAGAAAGAACTATATTATTTATTGTTTTATACCTAGCAAGAAAAGAAAAATTGTGTCTTAGGAATGGAGTTCTTATCTATCTTGCATGATTAGCAGACCATCCGAGTTAAAAACAAAGAAATACGACACAATTACATTTTATTCACGAAACAAATAATCTCAACATCGTCATTAATAATTACTTGCTCACACTTGAAAATAAATCTATTCCACGCGAAGAATTTATTTCGCTCAGTGCGGAGCTAATTCCAGCATGACTCCTTTTAGCCATAAAGGTCAAATACACTAAGAGAATCCCTACAGTACAGATTCCCATACATGTCCTCGTGTTGGGTGTGCCAGACGCGACTACTTACTTAAAATATATTTGTATATATTTTTTACATTACTCCACACAGGAGGCTCTGAGGAAAAACATCCCTCAGGGCCTATGTCATCTTTGGGAATGCTGTGTGGAGGGTATTTTTTGGAAAAGGAGGGGGAGGAAGTTTTGGTAAGAAAAAAGGTATGAGAGGTGGGCAGGAATCTGGAATCTGTCAATGTGTCCAGGAGTGATGGACTCATGAATCCATCCCTCCCGCTGCGGTGCAAGGCGGTGGGTCCAGCTGGAGAGGTTTAGGTTAGGTCTCCCTCAACCAGTCTCACTCGATCCGTTCTGCCACACAGTTGGTGGGCAAACGCATTCGCCTCCATGAACCTGGACACTCTGTCGCCAAACGTGGCGAACCACTTAGTGTGACCTATGGCAGGGGTGTTCGTTATCCAATAAATGGTTCCCGGTGCGGCCGTTCTCATATCCACCTCCCAAATTGACAGCTGTAAAACTGTTACATTTAACTACTGTGGCGGCGGTACCCATACCCGCCTCCTAAATTGACAGCTGTAAAACGGCAGCATTTAACTACTGTGGAATATTTTTGAGTGATTATCAAAACATTAAGAAAGTCACAATTATTTGATAATTTGAAAATAATGAATTTGCTAATGAGTATTCTGATGACTTACATTAAATAAAGAAAATTTTTGAATAAAATAAATAAAGTTATGTTTAAGAGATAATAGAAGTTGTGACTTAAGCAAGCGAATGAATTAGTAATGAATCATTTCAGGGTTTTGCACGCAACCGTTCGTTGATGTTTTTGTGTGCATTCGAAAGACAATAAAAATATAATCTTTATCTCTATCTCTACATAATAATATAAATTTAAGTCCCACGTGTCGTCTATCTGTCTGTTCGCGATAAACTCAAAAACTACTGAACGGATTTTCATGCGGTTTGCACCAATAGATAGAGTGTTTCGTGAGGAAGGTTTAGGTATGTAATTTGTCAGGATTTGTGTAAATTGGTTGAAACATAACGATAATTGTTAGAAGTGCCGGAAAAAGTCAAGCCGCCTGGTAGCTTTCATCGAAAACGCTGCTTAATCCTTTTGGGATATAACAAAACAATGCATGGTGGGATATTCCTCTTTTATAGATCTACAAAAAAGTCCGCGAAGGCATATATCTATCTTTTACGGATAGCTTACTATACCCATTCTATCTTCTAAAAAAATGGTCACGTACATTGCGGTAATTGAAAAGTAATTTAGACGGATACAGTAATAATCCTTATTAACTTAAATACGTTAGTTACCCCAAGCATTTCATGCAAATTATTATAATCTTTCACACCATCTCTACGTATTATAAATCAAAGTCCTCCGCGGCATCTCTCTGTCTCTTCGCGATAAACTCAAAGACGGCGGTGGTTATAAAGGTTGGTTTAACCATCCAGTAGATGACGTTGTGTTTTATTAGCCACAGCAACGCTTGGCCGGGTCAGCTAGTAAGTAAATAAAAATGAATCGCCGAAATGTACATGTGTACGCGCGCATAACTTACGAACGACTGCACCAAATTGGATAAGTCTTTTTTTTGTGTTCGTTATTGTCAGGACAAGGTTTGTATAAAACTACTGGTGATTTCTGGCATTATAAAATTTGTTTAAAAAATTGCAATAGGTGGCTCGCGAGCTGTTTGAGAACTGAATGTACTGGGACTGAATGTATGGAATGCGGGAGGGGGAGAGGAACTCGGGTAGGAGGTCCGTGGGTGGGCGGGGAACTCGGGAGGGGGCGGAGTGGGATATTTAGCTTTGGTAAAGTACTAGGGAGGCTGATCAGTTCGATTTTGAAAAGGCTAAAAGAAAAATATTATATACCTATACTAAATAAATATTTAGTATAGGTATCCACCTCTAAAATAATTCCTATAAAATTATTTTAGAAGTGGATACTTTATTGCTTGTCTGAATTCTTCGCAATCAGTTCGAAGATAGAAAATGATACTTAGATTCTAAATATATATTTTTTTATATTAACTCCATACAGGAGGCCCTGAGAAAAATAATTTCCCTCAGGGCCTATGTCATTTGAGATGCTGTGTGGAGGGTCTTTTTGAGGAGAGAAAGGAACGAACATTGGTCTTGAAAAGACCCATGTTGTAGGAAGGAGGAAACTTAAAGGCCGGCAAATCATTCCACAGCCGAGCTGTTGAACACAAGAATGAGTCAAAGAAGCGAACCGTTCTCATGTGACAAATGTCAACCATGCAAAAATGTTGGGCACGCGTTTGGCGTGTTTCCCGACTATGCAATGTTGCTAGTTCCTCGGATCATCTTCCATTGTAATACCAGTAGAACAAGGATAGCACTTCCACCCGACGCCTCTGATTAAAGATTACAATCCGTCTGTTAAGATGGGAGAATCTATCAAACGGACCGCCCGTTTCTGCACAGAGTCGAGGGTATTTTTCAGGAATTTCGGAGCTCCAGACCAGAGGTGGCTGCCAAATTCAACCGTGGGGCGCACTTGTTATTTTTACAGGGTTATCAGTTGTGCACTATTAAAGTATCTGCGGGCCCTGTACGGTACGCCCTGTTTTGGGAGTCTAACTCTGGTTTCGATGGAGCACCCATATCTGAGCTGGTCACTTAGAGTTACACCAAGCGTATCAATGGAGGGCCTGTTCGGAAGATTGCTTTCTTTTATTGCTTTGAGTTTATTGAACCAGATTTATCACACGACGAACGCACAGACAACCTAAATGTTATAGAACATTTAAAAAAGTAACTCAGCCACTAAAACATCAAACTAAATAATCAATTTATTTTAATTTATTCATTAGATTTGTAGATAGGATCCGAGCGGATATCATTCTAATAAATCCCTTTTTTATTTGTGATTTTTTACCAACAAATATTTTTAAGACAATTCAATATTTAATATTTGCAATTCATTATTTCTTGATATAACGGATAATAATAATCAATCCTGAATCTGCGTGTTTAAACTTTTTTGTAGCCAATATTGCAAAAATAATGTATGGTTCTATTAGTTATTTTTTTTAAAAAATTAAATAACCGTTGTCATAAGAGAAATCGTCTACTCGACTATAATATATTATATCACAAGCTTAAAATATTTAAATTATTTAGTGAGAGCACATAATTTTCCAAAACATCACATTCAAAATATATTTTACTTGTTCATTTTATTTTTAACAATCGACTAATTAGTCGATTACAGTTAGCTTAAACTTAAAGTATGTTGTTTAATATTCATCGATTAATATGACGCCTACAATTAATTTGATTCTCATTTTTTTTTTTTTATAATTTTTTTTAATTGAAATAATAGATAATACATAATATAATCAACAAACAAGTCCTGCTAAGCCAATTGAATCGGCTTGTCAACAGGTGCTTATATTTTAGTTACATATTTATACATTTTTAAAATTTAAAATTTACATCTTATATCTACAGATTCGACATGTTTTCATACATATCAAAATTAATATAAATCTTTTTTTTCCGATAGCCAATTTTTCACCATATATTTAACCTTATTCATAGAATTACATTGCTTTATAGTATCAGGTAATAAATTAAATATCTTCGGTATGATGTATTCAAAAGTTCTCTGTCCGTACTTATTGTTAAATTTCGGAACTATTAACCCGTCGTTACGCGTGAATCTAGTGCTGTATTTATGTTCTAATTTCTCTTTATGCTGCGGGGTAAATATATGCTGAATTATAATTTTGTGCCATAGTATTGCCTTAACAGGTAAAATTTTGGCACTCTGAAACAGCAACGGTTTATTTTGTCTCTGTTTGAAAATATTAGGGACGACCAATAATTTTACAATTGCGTTTTGTACAACTTGCACTTGTTTCAGATTGGTTGTAGTAGTATTTCCCCATATTGTTAATCCATATCTTATAATAGATTCTGCTAGTGACATATAAATTATTTTAAGTGTTTCAATTGATAGTATGTAAACTGGAAGTATAATGCTAACTTACCATCATATTTTCTCGCAGGGGTAGGCAGTGAGGACGGAAAACAACTCGGTCTTAGCACAGTGTTTGCCTCATTCAATATCTTTAAAATAAACTGAGTTCAAGAATGTATTATTTTATTTATTTTTCGCTCTTCCGTAAAATTCACAGTAAAATTTAAATATATTACGAATAAATTTGTTGAATTGATTTTCCTGTTTTTGTGGAACAGAATACTCGGCAGAGCTCTCATCCAAAACAGTATATCGCTAATTTTTCTCTTTTTTAAATAAATCTAACCAATTTTTTTTTCTGAAATCATAAGCTTTTGTAAGTACGATCCTAAATACCTCCGCAATTCATCCGTTTGATAGATTCTCCCACCTTAATAAACGGATTGCAATCTTTAGAGCACAGCTGTCGGGTGGTATTACAGTTCTACCGGTATTGCAATGGAAGATGCTCTGAGAAACTAGCGCCATTGAATCCTTCGGCACCGATGCATAGTTGGGAGACACGCCAAGCACGCGCCTAACATTTGTATATGGTTGATATTTGTCACATGAGAACGGGTTGCTTCTTTGACTCGTTCTTGAGTTCAACAGCTTGGCTATGGAACGATTTCCCGGCCCATGTGTTTCCTCCTTCCTACAACATGGGTCTCTTCAAGACCAATGTTCATTAATTCCTCTCCTCAAAAAGACCCTCCACACAGCATATCAGATGACATAGGCCCTGGGGAAAATTATTTTCTTCAGGGCCTCTTGCGTGGAGTTAATAACAAAATAAAATAATAATCATAAACGGTATATTTTACGTTAAAAAAATATATCGAATAAATAATTATACAATTTGTTCAAAGAAACATCACAACTAAATGGCAATTCTTTTTTCAAACTTTCTTCTGGTAATTAGATACCATTATATTTTTGTTTGTGTCTAAAACTGCTTAAGAATTACAGATTCAGATGAACTTGTAATGGACTGTAAATTCTAAAAACGATACGAGACGAAATGGCGTTTGCTGGAATTGTTTAATAATATGAGTAGGAAAAACATGGTATGCTAGGAAAAAAGGATAACTAATCACTTACCACTGTATCCCTGCGAAGGAGCACACAATACAATCACACTATGGTTTCATAGTTCCACCGTGATATTTATCGCCACAACAAAAACCATGAGTACAAAACGATATTATATACTTCCAAGATGGTAAAATTCCTTAGTTTCACTAAAACAAGATTATGTACGCGAAAAACACCAACAACTTGCTTCTGTTCCAAATCTTCTTTTACTTTAAAAAAAGGTGCACTCAAATTTTCAATGTGTCTCTTGCCATTATTCCATTTACTTCAAATACTTTTCCAGTAGGGTGATGGTAAAGGAGAGATAGGAACTGGATAAATGACATCCCGTTAGGAACTAGGCATATTCTCATTTCCTAACCAAACAACATTGATTATTCTGATTTGACAGCTCGTAGTAGAATACATGCTCATACAAATTCTGGCGGGACGAAAATGTAGTATTCGACACAGGCACCATCTTGAATAAGAAAAGGAATACACAAACACATTAACAGACAGATGAAATGCCAAACGCCGCAGTCAATGATCATTGAACCGGTACCAAATTAAAGCGCTTACTTCGCCCTGGAACGGGGTTCCGGAGGTGTGGGGTTCTGAAAACGTTTGACACAATAAACAACGATGTAACAGGGGGTATGATTCTAGGGTTTGTAAAATACCGTAGCGTCGAGTATTGGATACTATTGATGTAAAATCTTATGTATAAAAATCTCGTGTCACGGTGTTTGTGTTCGCACTCCTCCGAAACAGCATGACCGATTTTAATGAAATTTTTAATGGTATTTTGGTAGGTATGAGAATAGGTTTTAAAGTATATTTAATACGGCTAGGTTATTAGAGTGTCCCTATTTTTTTATTATTTGGCATCAAAAAATACCCGTAAACCCAAATTTAAACTCTTCTACCCCGAACGAAATTATCTTGTTGTTGAATGACAGATGGCGCTACGTCCGCCTCATCGAATTTTCATCCACACATGCGCAAGACATTTACGAGAAGCATCGCGACATTTTGATTTTTTATTCGGCATCATGTTCTCGCGTGGGCAAGCTATCGAGCTTATTTATTTGTATTGGCTAAAGACGGACTGTTTAAAAGACACAAAAAATATCGTAAACTCAATTTCTCTTCGAAATTAATATTGATTTTCTTTATTTCATTTTCCTACTTTGGTTGGTGTTTATTTGTTGTTATCAGCTGTCATCGTCTACAGCGCTCCATTCCTCTTTCTGTCATAGATCCCATCTACACACACAATACATTCGTTATTTTTTATTTAACAACCAAAATATTCACTAGAAATAATTCATATGGCAGAACAATGTTTGTCGGGTCACCTAGTAACATTATATATTTTGTAGCAGGAGTTTAGATTCTTTCATCACATTAGAGATTTAGTGGTAGTGTGACACACACAGAGATTTTTTAAACTTTATTGGTATAGATATAAATAGAACTTCTTAATAACGGCAAACTGAATATGGCAATCATTTTATTCATTTCTCGAGCTTTTACTGGCCTAATGAATTAAAGTTTAAACCTGTCAGTTTTATCCACGAGTTAATTGGTCATTTCATTTCAAACCGCAGCAATTAGCCAAATCTTCTATTTAAAACTCTGCTAGAATCATTTCGCGAATTGAAATATGATCATAACGAGTAACAGTACGAGATAACAAGACACAAGAATACTATAGCGAACCCGGCATTTAAAAATTTACATAATAATCTCATAAAAAGTCTAAGAAATGTTCCTAGCGCGGGGCACCGTTATTATTGTATGCGCTGGTGCCAAGTGCTGGGGATTGGTACCCAGAATCCGGATCATGAATTTGCATAGAATATCTTTGAAAATATTTTTGTGATGACTGGTCGTAATTATTATTGAAGGAGACGACTACGCGTATACGATACAGGAAATTTGAAAGCATTCCTAGAAACATTATTTTAATATTATCTGGTTCGTTAAACTGTTATTTAATTTATAAGTGCACTTAATTTAAAGCAATGAAGCTGGTCTTGCGAAAAGATGGATGCTTTTGAAAAATGTCTAGATATATTATGATATAGAAACATTCATGAAAAATCCTGGACAGACATGGTAACGAATTAAAAGGCTCTTCATCGAGTTGCCAACAATTACGCTATTATGTTTCTCTCTCATAATAGGCCGGCGTGGTCAAGGGGTAAGGCTCTTGACTTGCCATCCGATGGTCGCGGGATTGAATTATTAGATTAATTTGTTTTATTTCACAATTAATTAATTCAAAATGATATATGGTTTATTTGCGGCACGTTCCAGAGTGGAAGATACTCTCATATCGCCATGGTGTAAGCCCACCATTCAGAATTGAAACGTTGTTTTAAAAATCTTTAGCCGTGTTTGGTGACCAGATCTGAATAGCCAGCTACTTTTCCACAATCCCCTTTCCCATCTCCTTCCCCTCCCTACTACCTTAAACCTCGTAACATACCCCAATTGGGAATGCCATAGTCTCACTGGCTTCAGACTGGAACAGTTAGCGAGACTCTTGTGAGGTATTCATTTAAAAAAAAAATATATGCCAGCTCTACGGCAAAATCAAAGGCTACTTTGTATTCCTCTTAGAAAACGTACATCTTTTGGTTTCATCGATTTCAAACCCGCTGCCTTTGAGTTCACAGCCATAGAGTTTGTAGCTCGGTCGCAAATGTTGAACAGTGTGTTAGGTAAGTTTTTAATAGAAGATTTTTTAGTTAGCTTTATCATACATTTTAATATTGACATGCCTTTACAATTAATGTTGAACTTATTCAAACTTCGGTGAGTATTTTGGCAAAATAAAGAACAAGCAATCTCCGGTAAATACGTTTAAATAATTACCTCGTGAAAAATAACGTGTTTTGGTTTTTACTGCCGATGTAGTGGTCCCAGAATAATTATTAGGCTACTAAAACGACAGTTTTATACCATATTATCAAAACGGCACACCTTCTGAATGAATAATTTGTAATCGTATTATTTTAAAGGTACATTTCTTTGGGTCAGTTGTTTAAGGAAAGGAAAAGATTATTTGCTGACCTCAAAAAGACTTCTTGTCTTCACTGTTAGCTCTTTTAATAAGGATGTTCTAGTGGGAAGATGAAATATTCAACTCACTGTGTATTGAGAACATGCTCTAAATATGAAAGATAATCATTCCATTAGTGGTATTTTAGCACTATTTAGCATTATTTACTGTCATTTTGTAGTTTTTCCGATAATTATTTCGATAAATATGATAGATTATGCCTCACAAGTAAAGAGGTTTTATTAATGCGTAAATATGAAATAAAATTAATGTGTATTTAGGTCGTATTTTTTTATTATAAAATCTGCAAGTATTTCAATTTCTTTTATTATTTTGTGACAGCTGTTTCGGCAAGGCCATTGTCAACCCGTGGTTTGAAAACAAAGATACGACTCATTTGTATGATTTTATTTACCCCTAGTTTTTATATTATTTTTTATGATGTATAAAGTGATTTAATAAAATGATTTTCGTTGAAAACCAATTAATGCCTGGTTTATCTTCATTTTTTATAATGACGTGAACACTATTTGAGTCATCACTAGCCTCGTTATTACCCAGTTATGATCGATTGCTTGAAATAGCTTTAGCCGTCAATGTGGGAGGCGGGTATGGGTACCGCCCCGGGTACCATTTATTGGATAACAGCAGATTTTATGAAGAGAACCCCGTACAATTTAAGCTATCTATACGTGTTGTAGAGGTATAATGATAATGGTGTTGATTTTAACAAAATAAAATTTTATAATATAAGTATTATTTTTATAATTAACAAGTACAAGTATATTACATTGGATTTAGTAATATAGACCTTAAACATTATAATGATTTATGATCAATAAGATGGATCAAGGAAAAAAATATTTATGTGATGTAATATTTTTGGTATGCCCCGTTATTCTCTTATGCCATTCGTGTGGAAAACGTTCTTTTTTAAAAATGATTTTCGGCTATGTAATTGTCGTTTTTTCGCACCTATAAAATTATGTCCTGTCTTTCCGGTTTATAAAAAAAGGTCTGATTTTTCGGATTGAAATTTTCAAAAAATCGCCAGGGTTTCAAAAATACGATTTAAAAAAAGTAAAAAA
This sequence comes from Limnephilus rhombicus, assembly GCA_929108145.2. Taxonomy (NCBI): domain Eukaryota; kingdom Metazoa; phylum Arthropoda; class Insecta; order Trichoptera; family Limnephilidae; genus Limnephilus; species Limnephilus rhombicus. Next base: position 49,711,767 of record OV815280.1, on the reverse strand, counting down.
TACCGAACGTCTTAGAATATTTGCCTAAACAGGATTTTTTTGAAAAATGTTTAATTGCAAAAGTCAAGACACTCGTAGACGAGGTGCATATATATAAAATATTATATTTTATTTAAATTCCACGCCTGAGAAAACCATAACTATTATGATAAAATCTTTTTATTTATCCTAATCGGGTTTGGAAACCGCGACATCTTTTTAAAAACGCCTCAAAACATTCTTCAATATTTGGGAGTGCCATAATCCCACTGGCTCTAGGAAGTGGACTGTTATATAAAAAAAAATCTCTGGGAAGTGGTACTAACAGGTAAAAAAAGGGGAAAAATTGCTTCAAAATAACTCTTCTAATCTAGTCGTCAAATTAATTATACTTATTTTTTTAATAAAGTCCCAAAAACTATCATAAGGTTTCTAGTGAAAAATAATAGAAATTATTAATTTAAAATTTTTTCTTTATGAGTGAAATCTCAAATTGTAATATTTAATTAAATGAAGACAAAATTAGCGAAAGGTAGAGCACTTGCCATGTAAGCAAAGGGTCCTGGGTTCGAGTCCCAGATGTGCCAATATCTTTTTCTGATTTTTCTGTCTCCACGTTTTCGATTGAGTTCCGCTAATATTGTCTTCATGTAATTAAATATTAGAAATTATTCATCTCGAAAAGCGCAACACAACAACATTGTTTAATTTATATATATATATAGCTAACAAAAATGCCAGATTTCCAACTGCTCCTAACCGTGTGGAGCCAGTGAGACTATTGCATCCTCAAATGGGATATGTGGTTTGCTTGGAGGTGGTGGGGAGGGGAAGGATTCAAGCAAAGTTTCTATTCTAAATTTAAATTCCTTCTTTTCGATACTGAAAGTATCTTCCGCTTTGGAACGTACCACAAATGTACTGTATAGTATTATTTTGAATGAATAAATTGTGAAAACACAAATTACTTAAGGCGGGTACACAACCCTAATAATTTTTGTTCGCTCAAAACTCACATTTTAATAATATCCGGCGAATTCGTAACTATAATAACTTTTTTTATTTCCATGCCGCACAAAGAATGTGAGTTATTTATATTTTAGATTAATAAAAACAGTACCTTACCATTAATATATTTTACTTACAACGATTTTAAAATTTTATTTTTATTTTTATTTTATTTTTATTTTAAATACATAAACGGCTATACTGCCTTTTATAAATAAACATATAATAGAGTACAAAAGTAAGAAAAATAATATCATTACATAATAGTAGTTTTAAACTTAAAAATAACATACAATTATTTTGTGTATCACAACAAAAAAGAACAATGAGAAATATCATCATTTCATTTCAACATGTCCATATTGCGTATATAAAGTTACATTATGGAAAAATAATTTTTGAGTGCATGTTTATATTGCGCTAATTTTAAGAAATAAATGTCGCCGATGTTAGCATATTCATTTCCCAAAATGTGTAATCGACTGATTGGTGAGTAATAATGTGATAACGTATGTGTGTTATTATAGTAGAACGGTAGAGTCAGTCAGTAATGAAATCGTATTAGTTCTATTAAATCAGGGGTATCCAGGAAATATAACCCGTTTTTCAACTATAAAGTTAGCGGTAAGCAAAAGATTTTATTTTTGTAGACGATGAATTAATAACTTCGGGAGGACAACATGGAGACACATTTTTAATATTTGTGACACGTTCTTCAGAATTAATTAAAATGAACGCGGCGGAAAGATCCAATCTCCAGGCCTGCTAGGGTGAATTCAACCTTACGTTCGTCCAATAAGCCGTGCCGCGGCGCATATTTGTTTACAAGAAGCAGTAAGTTCTGGTGTCACAAAATTTGTACAGCAATTATTATCCAACATTTGTAGGTCAAAATATTTGCAGCCATATTTCTATCGTAGAGGTGTTAAAAAAAGTTAAAGACCAGATATTTACGGGTTATGAATAATATTTTGTTTATATCTACTACTTTGACCGGTCAGTGGCTGGGTCCCACCCGGGCATCGCGTGTTCGATCCTCGCCTGACTATCTCTTCCATCACGACACAAGCAACATTTGTCGTCTTCTGTGGTAGTAGTAGGATATCTTCAAACATTCTTGGGTTATTCGTAACCTGGAAATGTTTATCTTTCTTTTATTTAAAAAAAAAACTGCTATCATAATAATTGGATTTTTTTCATATTATGCAATTACAGAGGGCTTAGCTAGTGGAGCAAAAAACCTAGAAAGTCTGTTTGAGAACCCAACGCTTTTGACCACTCAACTACTAAAAAAGTAAGACAGTTTGCACTACCGTTTATTCCACTTTCTTCAACTGTTCACAAAAAAGTGTGGAAACTCATTTCTCATGCACAGTAATTCAAGATTTAAAAAAATATATAATTTCGATTCATTCAAGATTTTACCGTTACCTGAGTACTTACGTAGGTACCAATATTTGCATAATACCTCGGTCATTACCTGCAAATAAAAGGAATGCGATTGCAATGTGTATGTATACTATTTTTGGCGCTGAGTAATTTTTCTCATTACAATCTTCAAACTTACAGTTCTCATGCGTTAGCAAGCATTTTGCTGTTGAACAATTACTTCGCTATCATGCTTATTACATACATGGTTATATTTGTTATATGAGTGTTTATGAAGGATATTTTCTCGCGTTTTGTTTGAATTTATGACTTCGCAAGTACGTGCGATCTTCCGTTATAAAATTACACATCATAATTTCACTAATATACTCATCCATCCGAAAAGCAAATAAATTAGTAGCAATGATTATTATTTATCTGCCGCCATTGTTTACAATGTTTTGTTTGTAAGTGTTTTGTTTTAATTTTTTGGTAACTGGGAATATAATAATACTTTGTGTTGGTGATCAAACTTCACAATAATAATTTGGGTTTGTAATAATAACATGTGCAATAAATTATTATTCTTTACTGTATGAAAAAAATTGTTTTAAAGTAGGTACTTCTAATATTACGTTTTAGCTAGACTACAAGTGTAAAATTGTATGTAAAATGAAGTAATCGTTATTAAGGAAGGGTTCTTTAAAAATATTTAACAATTCATCAAATATTTGACGTTAATTTTTACGTTCTGTGTAAGTTCTATTCAAGTTTTGTTATTATATAATTATAGGCCAGTTGCTTCCTGAAATTGAAATAATGATAGAATATTAATGGAACTTTTACAAAGCTTGAAAATTATTTTCAAATAGTGATTTGAAACAACCCATCCTGAATATATTATTTATTGCCGCTACTGAAATCAAATAAGCAATAGTTACAAGGTGGATGAAGCCACAAATTTTTTCATCATATAAAATGAGAGCTTGGTCCAGTGTCTCTTTGAACAGAGACCACACTCCTGTCTTGTGACAGAATGCCCCCAGACTTTTGCAAATCGCATCCATTGGGAATAAGAGCTGAAACAATTTTTATAATTAAAAACTTATCTCAGCGCTTCCGGGTGAAAACGCTCCAGAACCGACGACCTCGCCGCTCCAAAGTCTCCCCACTCAGCGTCCGGAACTCCGTCACCAGCCGCCCCTTTCGACCGCTGCTGCACGTGTCCGTCTCCCTGCAGCGACAGAATCCAGCCCTATGTCCGGTTCCGCTTGTTCAGCTGCAGCGACAGAATCCGAGCCCTTGCCCCAGATTCCGACTTCTTCCGTGTTGATGCTCTGCTTGTCAACCTCTTCTTCTTACGCATCCAATGCTAGCATGCCAACGCCAATTGCTCCCTCAATATTCTGCAGATGCAGGCTCTATTTGTTCGTCTTCTTGATTGTAGACATATGAGGTGACGTCTTCTTACATGCAACAATTTTTGCTATTGTCGCAACAATTTCTTCTCTTCCGTACTATTTACCGATATATTATTTCACGCCCGATTTCACTTTTTAATTATATTTCGTCTTCAGGTTCTTAAATTTTCCGTAGCTGCGCCAGTTATAAAGTCCGTGGCTGCCCAGTTGTGATGGCAGCGCCAATTTGGATATGCGGACTTGCGATGTTTACTCTGAGGTACTGTGTCGGTAGCACGCAAATGAAGAGAGTATACGTATACTGTACAGGTATTTATTTGGGAGCTGCTTAATGCAAAAGAGACATACTTCTACCACGCATCGCCTTTTATAGAGTCTCGCAAGCACACTATTTCGCTTGCTCTCATACAATTATGTATATCGCTGAAAGACTACTAGATACTAAGAATCTAAACATTTCTTAAAATAGCTTTAGCCATATTTGGTGACCAGATATGAATAGACAGGTAGGTACTTTTCCACCTTCCCCTCTCCCATGTTCTTCCCCATCTATTCTACCTTTGGCCCCACAACATAACCCAATTAAGTGTGACACAGTCCCACTGACTTCGGGCTGTTGAGAGCATTTTGTTTTCCGGTTTCACATTCACATTTTCTTAGTTTATTTGAATTGTTCACTAACCTTTCAAATTAAATTCAGCAGTTCTTTACTCTATTATATTTGTATCGGTATGCCTCAAAATCATACCGTCTTTGTAGGTTCAATACCGCTTATGAAACAATAATTTAAAAAAAAAATTAAAGTGAAATTGACATGAAATTGTATCATGAACCTCCATTTTTTTAGATAATTTTATTATTAAATTCCTTATCCTTCAAGTACAAAACACCAAAACGACATGTACTGTATCGTTTACGAACTAAGAAAATCAGCTCCGCAACTGATAATAAAGTTCATGTTTATGTAGAGACTAAAAATTATTTTGCACATTAAACTTAATGGGGGGTTTAATATAAATAAGTACGTGATTAAGTTTAACTTAAAATTTAATGTTTTTAATGGATTCCTTCATTAAACTTTTATAAAGAGGGTGCTTGGAAAATGCCTTCAAATAATTTATTATTCTCGTTTGCAATAAAAGTTTTCGAAGTGAAAACTTCTTTAGCACCGTTGTAATCTGAAACTCGATGAAACGGAAACGAGCGACACTAAAAAGAAAACACATACATCTTTAGGATTAAGCCTGCGAAAGAATGAGATAGCAAGAAAATACTTATTTAATCCACGAGTACTCGGTTCCATCATCCACAGTCCCACTCAAGTCTCCTTTAGTGTAGCGCCTAACGAACCTCAGTGGCCTGACAATTTGCGGACCAAGGATCGAACCCTACGAAATCCAAAAAAAATATACATATAGATATATTTTTGTAAAATCAATATCCAATCTTCAAACTACTCCAAAATGAACAGGCAAAAGAAAAAACAAAAGAAAGCGGCATCTAGCAACTCCGAAGACGGATACACAAATAATAGGATGACCAAATGTATAGGAAAAGGTGTACTGGAATTCGAGTGCGGTGCTTCGTATCCTGCCGGTCTCCTCTTTGTAGCCTTCTATCTGCACCGCTACTTTGTAGCCTCCCCACTCATGTCTACTTCAGTTTTTTCAAGGTTTCACTTCTACCGCGTGTAGATTGCGTTTTTTAATGTTTTACAAAAAAAATGAATTTTCAGTATGTAACGTTGGTTAAACACTATCGAGAACCCAGCACGCGTTGCAATACCACTCAAAGAAAGAAATTGTTTCTCCCTGTGTGTCCATTCCACGCGTCCCCGTTCCCCTCCCCGCATTCCCCTCCCCCGTTCCGCGTTCCTCTTTCATCTTCCACGCCTTCCCACCTTTCACCCTGCCTCTAAATTGCAAAATTTTATTAAAATTTCATAACGCGAGAGCTCACCACTGTATATAGAATCCTTCGCGGGCGTACGCATAACAAATCACCAAAGTTTCATCGCAATCGGATGAATAGTTTAGGAAATAATTTCATAATGCCAGAGCATACTATAGGTTAGAAACCATCGCGGGTATGCGCACATCAAATCGCCAAAGTTTGATTGCAATCGGATGAATGGTTTAGCAACGCATAAGGAATAAAAATTCATACATGCAAGCAAGTAAGCAAACATTTATTTTTTTATATATAAAGAAAATAAAATTACAACAAGCTACACAAGCTTCGAAAAATAAATCGATATTTAAATTACCTTAAAAATACCCCCGCCCCCTATACCCATATTTATCAATCCACAGATTTGTGGAATGAATTTTCAAGGTTTTTCTTTGACACACCTTTCCCAACTATTTACTGTCTATGTGCCGGTCGTAACCTGCCCCTAAATCATTCATGAATCAACCGAATTAATTTATTACTTACTAGAAGACCCGGCCACACGTTGCTGTGGCTAACGAAACACAACACCATTACCCAATCTTTATAAAATCCACACCACCCGCTTACCAGCTGCCCGCTGCCCGCTGCCTGAATTGAATATTTGAATTTATCGGCTTTTCTCTACTATAATAAGCATGTATTATACATATAAACTAATTAACTCGCCACTAATTATACAATGCTTGCAATGAAACACTGGATATTTTAAAAGGGAAATCAAATATCTACTTACTTTAGGACATCTATTTTCCAATTTCTTCGGTAGAGCGAATTTCAAAAGTGACTATAATACGGCCCGCCAGCCGTTTTAAATCGCCCAAAAATATGTTTTCTTTGAATTTCTCGGCTTTTCTCTAATATAATTTACATGAATTATACATATAAAGATTCCTCTTCAATCACTCTATCTATTGGTGTAAACCGTATGAAAATCCGTTGCGTAGTTTAAAAGATTAACGTGCACATACATTTTGAGCGACTTTATTTTATACTATGTAATGATGATGATGATGACAAACCGCAATTCTAAATATTAAAATGTGACATGATTTTTTAAAAAAGTTAAATTGTTCGATCACCTGACCATCTGTATATTAAAGGTTCACCTCTTAAAAATCTTGCTTAATATTACCTTTCTTAAACGGCGTTAAATTTATCTTAGCCGGATTCAAAACCAACAGTAATTTAACATTAGAGCCGCAGTATCGACAGTTCCGAAAAGTGCGTTTACTGGATATGTACGTAATTATTTAAGTGATTATTACATTAATACATATTTGATAGTGCACAATGTATTCAAAATGCGAATATTTATTAAAATAATCTCTACGAAAATACTTTATCATCTTATTTATTTTCAAGAAAAATGTTTTACAGTTTTATAAACGGTGCTGTTTCTTGAGAATACGTCAGTAAAAACCACCAATATACTTAATAATTATTGTCACATGAAAAATCTTATATGCCTACTTCTATAATAGCAAATAAAAAAAAAACATATTTTATATTATAAATATTGAATCCACACCGTGAAACGAATACAGCCAATTTGCGACACCTACATCACATTTCATCAGCATTCCCGTTAGGCCAGACTTGAAAAACCTTGACAGGACCTTTAGCCAGTGGATTCAGATTATATTGCGGAGGTCCAAGGAGTATAGCAAGTTATGTACTTATATCCCCGTTGTATTGTGTGGGATGCTGTGTGACCGGGTCTTCTGACCGGCCCAGTGGACCACGAGACGTATAATACCTTACAATGCATTTAATATTTAAAATGAACACCTTAAAGTCAGATATTTTAAACAGCGTAATAAATACCGTGGCGCTAAGAAATGATATTTTTATGAACAGCGGGAGTCGTTTTGTGAATGAGATAGTATTTTTTGAAAACGGAATCTGACGTTTTTATAAATACAACCGCAACGGTTGGAATTTTCACGGCACATTTTGTATTGTAGAGAGTGGAATTATGACCTTTGCATGATTTTTATGGCACATATGCGGAGAATCGCATAACGTTTATATTTATAATAATTGAATATTTGGCTGATTATTATAGCGTCATTTTCGGGAAAAAGCACCTTAAAACCAATTACAATTTTTGTAAATGATTTTTAATCTGAAATGTATATATTTTTTTGGAATGACTTAATGAGTAAACCGCAAATTGTTATATTTAATCCTTGAAGAAAATATGGATATAGACAAATTAAATCTGGAAGCATCTTGCAATCAAACATAAAGATAGCAGCCAATAAAAAATTAAGTTAAAAAAATGAAGATAATGTTGGTAAGTTATGGTTAAAGTTAAAGTTATAGTTAGTACAGTTAAAGTTTTAGTGTAGTTATAGCTATAGATATAGTTATAGTATAGTTATAGTTGAAGATAATGTTGGTAGTTTATAGTCGAAGTATGATAAGTTAAATATGGCCAAAGGGGATAGGGCAATGGCTGAATTAGCTCCTGGGTTCAATTCACGACCAAATTTTTTAAAGTCACTAATATTGTTTTCAATTATTTATTTTTTTATTGGGTAGTGTTTCCATTAGATATTTTCATAAACTGGCAGTATCAATACACAATACACAAATACGATGCAAGCTGGTTTCTTATTTAGCTGGTCTTATTTAGCTGGTCTATTATGTAAGCTAGAAAATGTGTCTAGGAAAGGAGTGCTCGTTGAAATATAATTAAAAAAAAACTGCAAAACAAAAACACACATAAAAGCATTTATAGATGTTATTTCATGACCATTAGAAATCTAACGTGCGTAGTTTTCTTTATAAATACAAGCTAGATAAATAGAGTTCGACGTAGGTTACTGTTAATGACACCTATGTCATAAAAACGTGAATTTATCACTGGAGTTAGATTATGTTATGTTTTAGTAGGTCATCTCTTTTATAATAATAAATTATAATAATAAAAGAGATGAAATATAATACCATTTGGGTAAAACCAGAAGTAACGAAGGTCGATCTTTCTAAGACCTATTATTTTTTTATTGTTCTGAAAGCTAATATATTTCCAATATCCACATTATGGTATTAGTTCAAACTGTCAAAGAATCGTTTTCTTCATAAAATTCACTACGCTTAAAGAGGCCATCATTCCGGTTCTACTTTTTAATGCACCCCCCTCGGTCCTTAGTGACAGCAATTAATGTGAATTCATCACGTTACCTTTCAATTCCATACCTCATTTTCACACCCGTCATGACTCTCTCAAAGGCGTTTTATTTCGTTTATTTCGCTCAGTTTTCTTAAATATTAATTGCAATATAAATTACCAGAAGGAATTTGATAATTTCCTTAGGATACGTTTTTACGATAACCCTACACAGAGAGAGGAAAAAAATTTTCCTCAGGGCCTATGTCATCTTTAGGGATGCCGTGTGGGGGTATTTTTAAGGAAAGGAAGGATAGGAAGTTCTAGGAAGGTAAACGGAATGTAGGGCGAGAAGGAATCTATAATTTATAATCGTTCAGAAGTGATGGACGTACGAATTCATCCCTCCCGCTGTGGTGCAAGATGATGGGTTGAGAGAGACTAGCGGAAGAGATCAAACGAGGGCTCTTCCGATTTGGCTCGCCACGCAACTGGTGAGCGAGCGCATCCTCCGCCAAGATCCGAAAATACCCCACCCAACAAATCCGGGCACCCGTGCAGAACCACTTGAGGTGATCTACGGCAAAGGTATCGATTGTAAAACTAATATATTAGATTGCTTGTTAATATCTCATAATTCGTGGATCCGCTCGCACTTAGTTCGCAAATATATATATATATATATATATACATACTGCATTTTCAGAAGTATTTCACAGTTAAAGTTCAGAACAAGTAACAGTATAATTGTATTTATTTAACAAACAACAAGAGTATCGTACAAAAACCTTTAGCATGTCGCAAGTCGGAAATATCTGTACTTGGTTTATTACCGGACTCCTTAATCTGTACATTCTCTCCCTGAATTGTTTTTAAATAAATTAACACTTCTTGCTATTCCGTTACCTGCACTGATAAGTAATACCGTTCTTTAAATAAATCTTTCCGGCTGCAATCCGACCCCGTTCCGAGATGTCGCCCTGTGTCCACAGTGAATTAGTCATACCAGATGATTGAGAGTCACCGTTAATGTTATAAATGTATTTGTTATCATTATTTTGGCTTTTGTCCTTTAAAATCAAAACCGCACAAAGAGGATTTTGTATTAAGTCTATTAGGGTACGATTTTGCCAACGATGCTGATTTTTACTTTAATGTCCACGCCGCGCATTGTATAGAAGTCAAAAGTGTATAAAATATTTGTAAATCAATTGGTGTGGGGGTTGATAAATATCGATTTTATTAATATATATTCTTTATTCAAATTAATAGATAACTTTGTATTAACCACTTAATTATTTACAAAAACCGACATGTTTCGTCAGCAAAGCTGACTTCTCAGGGTTTTGACAGAACTAATTTTAAAAATAGACATACATAGGTAATAGAGAAAAATAATAGACATAAACAATAATAAAATTTGAAAGAAAATAATGTGTAGGAGACAACAAGGGGCAACATAGAACAATTAAAAATTTAAAAGGGGAATAGATTTAATAATGGGTCATTTAAAAACAATATTTGATTATTAATAATATTTAAATTTGCATTAACACTCTTTCTAATCTCTAAAATTTCTAATTTATCCAACTGAATGCCATTGACATTACAATGTATTAATTCTATTCCACTGTTAAAATTAAAGGTGTGACTAGTTTCTATTAAATGGCAAATAAGGATTAAAGAGCATATGAAAGCTTTAAATAACAATAGTTTCTCGGAGTTTGCCAACCATTTAATAGAAAACATGTCGGTTTTTGTAAATAATTAAGTGGTTAATACAAAGTTATCTATTAATTTGAATTTAAAATGTTACCACAAAATAATTTTGCACTATTAGAAGAAGTGAATATATTCTTTATGTTTGGATTAGTTAAACACTTAGAATCAAACCCCGGGTCTCTTCTGCAAGATAAGTGCTTAGACTCAATTTGACCACATCAGCTTACGTCATTTTTAATTTCATTTACTTGAAGTACAATACACTTAGGGCCGTTGTTCCTAACTTTTGACCTATCTGAGTCTACCATCATCTAAGCGATATGTAAGTATTTTAATTAGATTCTCGTTGTTTCCAAATATTTTATCGTTGATTATCTTAAGTGACCGCGCTCACTTTGGCCCTGCCCAAAATGGAATCAAAGTAAAAACTTTCGATGTTAAATTACTATTAAAGAGTTAAATATTGTTTTTATTATTAACACACATAATTTCTTTCAAGTACTGTTGTCCATAAACTTGCATTTTATATTTTTTAAATAAATGTATAAAATATATTAAAAATAAAGTGTCAGCCTGACCTTTGCCGCTGGCGCGTCGGTATCTCGTGGCGTAAGCATTGCGTCACTCTGTTGACACTTTTTATAACTTTACTTTGCTCAGTTGAACTTAATCCATGTGTCCGGCTTCCTTAGATTAAGCGATTCTTAAGCGATGCTTGTGTGTTGGAAAGAGTGTAGTTGTGTATTTGAGCAGTGTTAAACCATAGTTTCGGCTAAGCAGTTGATCAGTAGAATTGGGAACAGCGTCCGTTATTATTTCATACTCCGACTGAGAGCTGCAAATATTATCTTAATTTTTTTACCCATATTTTATTGGCTGCTATCTTGATGTATGATTGAAAGATTCTTCCCGAACAAAACTAAATCTATATAGTATCTTGGATAAATATATCCGTTTTTTTTAATGTGCGACATCTTTTGAATTTTCTGCAAGTCTGGGATAAATATTTCATGTTCGAGAGTCGTTAATATTTCAATGATTGAATACATTTTTGCTTAGTTTCGACCGATTTAAAACCTATACTCTTTGTTTTTTTTCTGATCTGTTTTAACGATGGATTTTCTGAAACCAACTGCCCGGAGTAAGATTTATGAGGCGAGAGGAAGGAGTCGGGAAGTACTTTGCCACAGATGTATCAAGAGTACCTACTGAACAGAACTAACTACACAATTTTATTAGTTTGTGACCATCAATTATTTTGATATATTTATACATCAAACAACTTTTTTATGAAGTAACGATATCAAAACACCGCAACAGAGTCAGAATTGCAATTCAAATAAAAGGATCTTAAAGTCTTACAGCACGGAGGCCACCGTGCTATTTCTTACAACGTCTGATTACCATTTTTCATTTGCACCGAGCATAGAATTGTTGATTAAGAAATAATAATACAACGGGATACAAATTTGACATCAAAAGGTATAATGTAATGTAATCCAATGCAATCTTTTATCTTCCATTCCCCAAAGATTTTAAAGTAAGTAGGCACATAATTCTATAAAATGCAGAAATATCCCCAAAATTGGTTCCGACATAATTAAAAGTAAGTGCACCTCTGTGCAGCGATAAAGTGTACGTTATTATCATTGGATAACCCGCAGTGCATTCGTTTCCTGTGATTTTTAACGGGATTCTTTCAAATAAATATTTACAATTATTTTTCTTTGCAGAAAGGGCGTATGTTCTCAATGACCGCGAAAAATATAATTATTACTTATAAAGGTTCACAGCAACGTACTTTTTTTATTACATATCACTTAAAAGATTATACAACTAATAATCCTATAGAAGATTGACATGGTGAATTGGCGTGATGATTGGCGTGGTGAAGGAAAACGCACTAATTCGTGTATTCGAAAACTTTGTGTCTGGTAGGAGTGCAGTTACTACGAGTTATTCAGAGCATTAATTTGGGAGGCATACGATGATAAATACTTTTGCCCATCTATTGCATGGCGGGCCGAATCGGAAAAGACTAGATGAGGGTTTCCTTTTGACGTCTCCAGCCGGATTATTTCGGCCCATTATCGCCTCGTACCGCAGTGGGAGAAATGAATTCATACGTCCATCACTTATGGACACATTGTCGACCAAATTCCAATCCATTCATACCTTTTCCTTTTTAGAACTTCCTCTCCCTCCTTTCCCTAAAGATCATACTACACAGCATCCCCAAATATGACATGGGCCCCGAGGAAATTTGTTTTCCTCATGGCCTTTTGTGTGGAGTTAATGTAAAAAACATAGGGTTTTTAAAATGTTCACTGAAAGGTTTGTAGAAATAGAATAGATCGATAGATCTTAGATATCTATTGCAAAGATGGTTTACAAATAATGAAATATTATTATGATGGTTTACGTGTGTGTAATGTGTCGTAAATCAAATAAGCAGATCGTAGATAATATAGGACTTACAGGTTTATTTTACACACGAACATAATGCACCATAATTTAAACTTTTAATAAGAAAAATTTTATAGGAAGGTGGAGAACCAACAAGTACGATTTACAAGACATATTATCCGGCAGTTTAAAGTAGAATAATCTGGGAGATCGAGAGAGTGAGACCAATCGGATTGCCGTGCGACTGCAGATCGGTATCTTGTTCGTCCTCCACATTGTATTAGACTCAGTCTAGCTTTAAGAAAGGTGTTGCAGTGAAAGATGCTGAATTTCATGTCTCTAAACTTGTTTTGTTGAATTTTTTTTTAACTTCTTTTTTTGCTCTTGTTTCCTCATTTGTTTTCCAAAACCAATATATTGCTAACATTATGTTCAATAAAATCCCCATAAGTCTGAACTGAATTACATAATTTTCCAAAATTCTCGAAATTTTACCAATTTTATAGGCCACTCATAATTCACCTTCAATGTAAATGAACATATGTATTTCAGGCGGTGTATTCAAACTGAAAACCCCTAACAGTACGAGTAGAGTGCAAGCCCTTTGTCATCTTGTTTATCTTAACGTTAAGTCATTTGACCGAGGTGGGCGCCAAATATCTCCTAATTGACTCAATGCGGTAATTACCCCGTTGATGGCACCGTTAACCGCTTTCCGGATTATTCTTTATTTTTATTTATTCGTTCGTTCCAGCGCACTACATTAGCAGATATTCTTTTCTCGACGCTTCAGATAAGGTCTGATTTCTCTTATATTGATTTTGTTTTATATATATATTTTTTAATCCTCGCTGAAAATGTGTAAGGCAAGATTGGTCAACGAAATTTTGTAACAAGAAAGGTGTTTACTATTTTTTATTTTTTTTTATTCCTTTATTTTTCCCATATTTTACAATTTATATTTACATATTTTGAAAATCATAATCAATAATGTGGGAACCCACTAAGGCGCAGCCTGTGCGTGGGTAATATAGTTAATATAAGTTTTATTTAGTACCTAGAAAAAAACAAACAGGGGTATATAAAGCAAAAACAAAAATTGTTTAAACAATTTGTACAAAAAGTGTATACAATAGTGTACGGTTAAATACGTGTAAAGTGTAATAAATGATATACATTGTAATAATAGGTGTAAAGTTTGTGAGAAAAGTGATATAAAACTAAATAAATAGAGTTTTTAGAAACATAAGGTGAAATAAAACTAAATAAATAGAGTTTTTACATCTGTATGGTTTTTACCAACCTTATTCGAACACCACATTTATTTTGATTTGATCAGGTCTCGTTATTGTGTTAAAGCTATTACCATATTGACGCCATTAGCACGTAAGTTATATAAACAGTATTTTGGATCTATACCATTAGGTGGGGGTTCGAACATTTATTTTTTTATTTTTATTTATTTAATTACAGAATACATTTTGTACAAAAAATTTGAGTAGACCCACAAAGCTGTCATATGACAGCTTGTCTGCAGGTTCTAACAATTTAAACATTCTTAATATAATATTTAAGAAAATATTTGTAAATACATTTATAGTTTTAAGAAAACATTAGAATAGATCACATAGTAATATTAGATAATTTAACTTACAATCATAAATATATAAGATATTTCAATATACCTGCCTAATAAAAAGATATGTAGGCAGCTATATTAAGATATTCAAAGATACATGGAGTTTTCGCTCATTAACCATAGTTTTATCATTTTAGGACATAGTCTCTCATTTTTTTCAAATTTTATGTTTTTATTGATTTTATTGAAAATCACTGGTATTAGATATTCAAGAGTACGGCTTCCATATTTATTTAATATTCGAGGAGTTTTTAGGCCCTTTCCTTCTCTAAATCTTGTGGTATGTTTGTGTACAAGTAGGTGTTTGTAAGGGCTTTCCCCCATATTATCCATAATAGTAGTGAACCAGTGGAGACCTTTTATTGTAAGTAAGCTCTCTGAGCCAAACAGTAGTTTTAAGTTATGTCTCTGTTTGTAAATATTTGTTGTTACAATTTTTTTTATTATGGCAGTTTGTAAATTTTCAATATATTTAATGTAAGTAGTGCTTGCATGTCCCCAAGTTCGAATATCATATCTAAGGATGGATTCTACCAAAGAAAAATATATGAGTTTAAGAGTACAATGAGGCAAAATAAATTTTAATTTGTAAAAGTTACTAGCTAAGGATCGGAGCTGGTTACAAATTTTAGCCACTTGTTTATCCCACTTAAAATTATTATCAACAATTATTCCCAGATAAGTATATTCATTTGTGAAATCTATTTTTTCACAGTCACAAACATTAATAATTCCTCTATGTTGTTATGAAGTAGTTTCTTGAATCTTTACTTTCAACCCCTGTACAATAATTTGCGCTAGGTACTAAATTCAATAGTATTTTTTGTAAGGTTTGCCACACCGAGGTGCCCATTGATTGGCCCAGATTTCGGTGGGAGGGGCCAAAGGGACGAAGCCGGAAGGCTTGGGGTTTTTGGCAGGCTCTTCTCGTCCCAGCTTCGCTAAGAATCGGTCACGCCACCTGCGTGGTTGGCATAGATCCTTTATATCATAACAGTTTTTTAAAAACACGTGCTTAGAAATTGAAATAAATTCAGTGACGTCTTTTTGACGAGGAGCGGCCCTGCCCAGATGTAAACCGTGCGAGATAATGTACGTAAGCCTTATTTAATTATGTTATTAATTCATTCCTTTGATTGGGTTCTAAAATCATTAACTAATCCGTTCACAAAGAGGTACACGCTTTTTCCTAGTAGCGTAAAATCACCAATAAATTCTTCATAATTTAAAGCAACAAGGAATCTTTTTATTTATTATATTATAACCCTTACCTGCAATAAATGAAGCGACGATCGTTTTGAATCAAATCCGATCGAATTGAGAACACAATATCCCTGGGAAGAGCTAGCCGAGGTTTGTATTATAATTTGGTTTTGGTAAGTATTTAAATTGAACCATTGTTGTTGAGTCTTGAACATTGTGTTATTTAATTTCAAATTTGTTATAAGTTCGTAATCAGGCGGTTCGAGCCTGTCGATACGTAACACTGTCGCCTTTCAACGTGGAGCTAGATTTGGTTCATTATGATATGTCGCTTCCCTTGATTTTTTTTCATAAACTCCATGCTGTTTTTCGTGATGTATGTATAAATATGTAAATAATAATAATTTTTCCCCTTTAAATGTATAGCTAAATAAGTGATTGTGAATAGTTTTAAAAAAGTTCAAGCGTGTTTTCAAACGCCGCCATTTTGATCCACGTGTTTTTTCAACACGTGTTCGAGAAGTATTTAAAAAGTTCACGCGTGTTTTAAGGATCTGCCATCTTGTCGGCCGCATCTCCGGATTAAAAAACCATCACGTGTTTTCGACTGTTTAAATCAAGTTTTTTTGTCGTTAACAACCACCATTTTGGAAGCATCTCAAATCGCCACGTGTTTTTGACCGTTAAACCAAGTTTTTTGTCGTTAACAGCCACCATTTTGGAAGCATCTCAAATCACCACGTGTTTTTGACCGGTAAATATTTAGTCATGCCGTATTTTGAAAAGATTCGTTTTGTTTTACGCGATTCTTGAAACAAAATGGTTACCGGAAATCTCAGAATTAGATACCTCAGATTAAAATCTGCTAGCGTAGGTAAATGCATTGAAGGTACGGTATACCCGCTCAAAAAGGGAGATAATGAAATTCGAGTAAAACCACAATTCGGAATTTAAGCCTTGCTTGAAATGGATTTAGCCATATTTGGTGCATATTGTGATCTTCTGCTAAAACACGGCGTTGTGGTTATTTGTTAGTTAGTTCTTTAACCCGTCTGCTTGGTTCAATATATTTGCACCTCACAAATCGGAAGCCTGGATTTTGCGCGTAAATTCTAAAACCGTCATTTTGGATTGAGATTGTAAAATATCTATGCAAGATAACTTTCATATCTCAAAGACAATAAGAAGCATTATTTCGTTCTCTTTCTGGTTAAAAGAAAAATACATATGTTTGCATGAGAAGAAGATAGATATTGAAGCTATATAGCTTTTAAAATGTAAGGTCGCTCGGGACGTTTTTGGTCTTATGAAAGTATAACGCGATTACGTGTTTTGGGATGTATTTATTCCTAAACAAGCAAATGGGTTAAAAAATTTTCCTTTAGTAAGTGCCGCTCGCATAGCACGCCAATTTAAATTGTGTGACCTCAAGTTTAGTTTGCTTGACATAGGTTTTAAATATATTTGAATAATTTGAAATCGACGTAATTTACTTACCATGTTCGAGTTTAAAATTCTACAAAAACCCATCAACCGCGGTAAACGGTCGGAAGCAGGTACTCCTCCTAGGGTCGACGCTGGTCGACGGGTCCATTTTTACGACCGAGCACCGGATGAGATCTTTTGTCTTCACAAATAAACCTTTTTTCATAGGCAAAGAATTTATTTCAAATATCTGAAAGTACCTACCTAGTAGATGCGATTATTTTTAGAATAACGGCCATTAGTTTGAAACAGAAATTGACCAGTCTCATAGTGTGTTGAGACCATATTTGAGACATATATTTTAGCGTTATTTTTCGTTGAAACGAGCTGATGATTTAGAGTGGTAAAATAGTATTTACCTATTTAAACATAGATTTTTAACAGTTAAAAAAAAAAACGAACGCAAAAAAAAAATTTAATCGAGTTCAATTCTCGTGATTTACCAGTGAGATATAATTTTTAGTGTTCAATGATACCGCCTTCCTTATGGGATATAAATACCTACCAGTTCGAATCTGGAATGATAATAATGCAACGCACTCCGACGTAATTACCTTACTTCAAAATTCAGTCGCGGGTTCGATTCCTTGCGAAATTATATATCTCCGTAACCATGCCGATCTCTCTCTCGAAGAGTAGAAACCTATTAATGATTAGATAAATATGTTTGTGCCTATGATATTTTAGGGGATACTGTGTGGAGGGCCCTTTAAGGAAAGGAAGGAGAGGAAGGAAAGAGGGATGAGGGGCGGATATAAATTTAGTGGTCAGTGTCCAGGAGTGACAGACATAGGAATTCCTTTCTCCAAATTACGGTTCGACGGCAGGTAGTCAGTCCGATTTTACCCCATATGGACTCAGGCACTCGTAGCGAACGAAACACCCAAGTGTAGCGAATCCCTTAAGAGGATTACCTATAACTGAGGCGCTGGTTATACAATAGATAGTTCCGGGGCAGCGGTACCCATGCCCGCAACAACAAATTGATACGACAACGAAGTCTATGTAACGGAAGTACGATAGCTATTTTTTAAATAGATGGATATAATCGGTATCTGTTAATATTAATGTATAGGTATTACTATTAATTAATTATTTTACGGAAAAGTGATAGTGGGTTCGATTATTACTTTTGATTTTCGAGATTTTGCTCAGGATAGAACAAGTGTCTAGATTTATTCAACTAACGGTGTAGATTGATTGCATAGAAATCAATAGATGTTAATTGAAATTAAAGTTATTATTTGAAATAATAAAGATAAGAAACGAACTTATTTACAGATATTTAATAAGTTGATAGAAGAAGATCAAGACGGAATGCAACTATAATGTTGGCCCATACCAATTAGAAAATAGTTATTCAAAGAAAATCAAGATGGAATCCATCTTAGCCAAGTGGAAAATTATTTCTTCAAATAATTTTGAAATTTATTTGTTTGAGTAGAGTTTCGCGCTAAGCGACGGACGTGAATCGTATTTTGACTGATTTATCACTCAAATGGTTTTGTAGGAACCGGAGAAATCAACGTATTGTGAAAATAAGATATGAAATTGACACCACACCCTTCCACACATACCTACACTCATCGTGCTGTTTTCGAAAGGACGCTTTTGGGATAGTGCATACACGTACATTACAATCGCTTCGGAGTAATTAACCGAATGTGATAACCACTAACATTCGCCACGCACACATACACTAACCTTGACACTGTTTTCGAAGGGGCCCATTCGAAGACAGTGTGTACACACCTTACATACACACTACACTTGTATTTTATAACTATTCATGTACATCATTCGACATTCGTATTGTATTTCATATATAACTAGCCTCTGCTTGCTATTATTTTCACCTCTCTTTCAAGCTCGAGAATGAATGTCGTTGGTGATTAATAATTGCGATTTGATGGTTTGCTCGTTCCGGGAAAAAACTAGCTGGCGCCCCGCGGCACAGCCCGCGTAAATGAAGTGGAAAAGTCCCTGACTTCTGAATTATTATTTCATTATTATTATTTTTGTCATCATTAAAAAAATACTCTAATGCGCTGACTAAAATAATAACTTTAAATTATTGTTGTCATCATTAAAAAAAATATAATATAATGCGCTGACTAATAACTTCAAATATTGCCTTAAAACGCGATATATCGACGACAATTATATTACAGTGAATGTGATAAAACCTGAGGTATTATTAAGGTGTTTTCTTGAAATGTTTGAATGGTCCTGAATTATAGGACGGTGTTTGAATGGTCCTGAATTATAGGACGGTGTTTGAATGGTCCTGAATTATAGGACGTTGGTTGAATGGTCCTGAATTATAGGATGTTGTATGAGTGATCCTGAATTGAATTGATGCAGGACGCTGTTTGGGTCTTTAAAGGACTCTGATTTTTGTTGTCTGTTTTATCATCTATTTTGTTTTAATATGTCGTTAACCAGTAATCCGTACTGTTAAAAAGTGGATACTGACTTAACTGAGCCATTACCTGTTCTTTAAAAGGGGGTTAAATGTGCTTTTTGTTCTACGATATGTCAATACATACATCACGACATCTAATGTGGAGTTACCTTACGCTTTGATCTCTTGTTGCTTATACATTACCATTCCGATAGTTTTGTTTACTCTTGGTGTTCGTACTTTTCTAATTATGTCATTTTTTTTGCTTTCATGTTGACGTTACTCATTGAGTCGTTCCCTGCTGCTGAGAATCATTACTGTTGCTGTAGACGCCCTGATGGACATCACTGCCTCGAAAGCTGAGTTTAACGGTGTTCCTGTCAGCCGCTTGGACGTGTTGATTTTGCTGTTTTTTGATATTTTGTCTAAACTTAATAACTTATCATGTGTCTGTAAACTGTACAACTTTTTGCCTAGGTTTTTTAATGCAGAATCTCTTTGTGAATGATGTTTTTTTGTAAAGTTTATTGTGGGAATTCTTTGAAGGGTTAAAGTCAAAAAACCTTCGTTACAACGGCGGTTTTTTGCTGGTGTTTTCGGGGATGTGTTATGAAGTAGTTTCTTGAATCTTTACTTTCAACCCCTGTACAATAATTTGCGCTAGGTACTAAATTCAATAGTATTTTTTGTAAGGTTTGCCACACCGAGGTGCCCATTGATTGGCCCAGATTTCGGTGGGAGGGGCCAAAGGGACGAAGCCGGAAGGCTTGGGGTTTTTGGCAGGCTCTTCTCGTCCCAGCTTCGCTAAGAATCGGTCACGCCACCTGCGTGGTTGGCATAGATCCTTTATATCATAACAGTTTTTTAAAAACACGTGCTTAGAAATTGAAATAAATTCAGTGACGTCTTTTTGACGAGGAGCGGCCCTGCCCAGATGTAAACCGTGCGAGATAATGTACGTAAGCCTTATTTAATTATGTTATTAATTCATTCCTTTGATTGGGTTCTAAAATCATTAACTAATCCGTTCACAAAGAGGTACACGCTTTTTCCTAGTAGCGTAAAATCACCAATAAATTCTTCATAATTTAAAGCAACAAGGAATCTTTTTATTTATTATATTATAACCCTTACCTGCAATAAATGAAGCGACGATCGTTTTGAATCAAATCCGATCGAATTGAGAACACAATATCCCTGGGAAGAGCTAGCCGAGGTTTGTATTATAATTTGGTTTTGGTAAGTATTTAAATTGAACCATTGTTGTTGAGTCTTGAACATTGTGTTATTTAATTTCAAATTTGTTATAAGTTCGTAATCAGGCGGTTCGAGCCTGTCGATACGTAACAATGTATACAGTCAAAGCTATGAGCGGTTATTTTAGGAACATTCCACATTTTCAAACTTGGTGATTTTATGTACATGCATTTGGTTTTTTTTTTACATTAATAACTAATCCTACATCATGAGCCCATTTGAGAAGCTCGTTAAAATCTCTTTGTAATTCTTGTATAGCTATTTCAGGATTTTCATTTGATACAACAAGAGCAGTATCATCAGCAAAAATGAATCGACGAGCTTTTTTGAAAATCTTACACATAGCAATTACATATATAATATATAATTTTGGACCTAGAATTGACCCTTGCGGTACTCCCGATTTGATGTATCTTGATTTACTAATTATATTTAAAATCTTCACACTCATTTTTCTATTTGTCAAATAGTTTTTAAAGAATAAGAGGAGTTTACCCCGGATACCTATAAATTCAAGTACTTTAATTATTTGTATATGGCTAAGTGTGTCGAAAGCTTTGGAGAAATCAATAAATAGAACCAATACATGTTGTTTACAGTTTAGTTGTGAATTTATATGATTAGAAAAATTTTCGAGCAATTTATCGCAACTTTTATTTTTTTGAAAGCCATACTGGCATTCATCAATAATACTCAGATTATTTAAGTATTTATCTAAATTTATTGATATATATTTTTCTAATATTTTTTCTAATGCAGGAAGTAAAGAAATCGGCCTGTAATTGTTTATTAAAGAGTGATTTCCATTTTTAAAGATAGGCCTTACAATACTATATTTTAGTTCATCGGGAATATGGCCCGTATCAATTATTCTGTTAATTAAGTGGGCGATTATAGGACTAAGTAATTTAACATGTTTTTTCAAATCATACATACGAATTAAATCTATGCCTGGTGTCTTGGAATTTTTCATACCTCCGATAATTAATTCGATTTGCTTTGTATTTGCTCGTGGTAGATACATTGTGTGATTTAAATATTCCGGCGTGTATTCTGACGCTCGGACATCACATACATGTAATAACTTATTTACCCCCTCATCAAAAAAGTCTGCAAAATTTTCTGCCACTGCATCTTTCGATTTGGATTTTAAGAAATATTTTGATATGACATCATCACAACCGGATTTATCTTTCCTTCCTAAAGTTTTATTAATTTCATTCCATGTTTTTTTAATGTCTTTGAAACAGTGATTAAATTTATAGTTATAGTATAATTTTTTGTGTTTATTATTTGTTTATTTAATTTATTTCTGTATTTTTTGAAATCGATTTCATATTTTTTGTTGTTTGGTGAGTTTTTCCATTTCCTCCAAAGAGTATCTCGTGTTTGTACATTTTCAATGAGGCTATCATTCATCCAAGTTTTTTGATAATTGCGATATTTTTACTGAATTTTGTGATGTAACTTAGTCCATAAATATTTTTAAATTTCGATTTCATTTCTTCGTACAATACATTTGGTTCAGATAATTGTAGCATTTCATTCCAATCAGTGATTGAGATAAATAGATTAACTTTTTTTCAGAGAGTGCAGATAGTACTCAGTGTGCGATATGTCAGAAGTGTGTTTGCCGTAGGTAGAGAAATAAATCGTCGTTGCAATTAGGTAGTGGTCAGCTATTATTGTTTCACATACGCACGAACTGATTTCTATGGTCTCTCTCTCTCTCTTATATAGATATGGTCTAGACAAGTAGCCGTTATATAGTTTGACAAAACTGCTTCTCGTGTCACATCGTTAATAGTTTTGACCAATCCGAAGTTGGCCATTAGGTTTTCGTATTGGATTACAATCGGTTCGAGTTCATTTAAAATGTTTATGTTCGTATCGCCAAGTAATAAAATGGATTCTTTAATGTCAATACTGCCCAATACTGTATCCAGTTCATGGAGAAATAATTTTTTATTTGTGTTTGGAGGTCTATACATTGCCAATAGATGTATACGTTTATGATTGTAAATGGAAATAGTGCCGTAAACGCATTCAAAATTAGTTGGTACTATATTTATTTTTTCGAATGTAAGATGATCCTTCACGTATACAATAATTCCGCCACCCGATCTTTTTATACGACAAAAATAGTAAGAGTTGAAACCCGATATTTTGTATAGATTTACATTATTTTCATTTATCGACGTTTCACATAGCGTTATTATGTCAATATTTCGCAAAGAACTAGAAATAGTTAGGAGGAAAGTATCAAAATGTTTTGATAAGGATCGAATGATAAGGTTAATGGCAGTTATATTATTAATTCCTAATACATGTTTATTTGACCAATTTTCAAAGTTGTGAGTACGTTCATAATCAATTTCTGATATGTCAAAATCTCCGTTCAAATCACCCATACTGAATAATATTTAAATATGCGGGAATAGTATGTAAACATGTATGAAGATTTATAAAGGCAAATTATAAATATCAATGTTTTTATAGCAGTAAGCATTAACAATATATTCATAGTTAGATTTTGGTTTTGATCAAAACATATTTGGTTTAATAATTGACAACAATAAATATTTTTTCTGCATGTACAAGTTAACAAAGGATAGACTAACATCAACATACATTTCAATACTATCGTGTTAACACTGTGGTTACCGGACAATAATTCAGAATATAATAAAGTTAGAGAAGAAAAAAATTGCAAGGATATGAGATACTCATATTTCCTAAGTAGAAGACATATATTATTGAGCTTAACAGAAAAAGAGGTTAAGTATTTAAATAGAGTTTTGGTTAATAGCATTGAATTTTGTTTTTTAGAATAAAAATACATACAAAACATACCTAATCATAATCGATGCGACTTTGCGCGATATACATCATCTTTTTAAAGTAAGTGCAGTTTGTGTCGTTTGCTTTATGATTAGTGTTAAGGGTCATCTTGAAAGTAGTGTTTTGATATATACAGTTGCTACATTTTTCTTCTGAGTTTTTGTTTGGGCATTCCTTCCATTCGTGATCCTTAGCACAATGTAAGCAGGTCGCGCTTTTATCTTTACTCAAACATTTCAGTGCAGTGTGTCCAAATTTCAAGCAGTGGTAGCACTGCATCAGGGGGTTGGCGTCTACCACTCGTACTCTGCTGAATCCTATATTTATTTTTTCCTTTTCAATGAGGTGCTCAGTGCTCCGCTGGTTTCCAGTATATAATTTGTTAGTCCATTTTGTGATTTAGGTTTAAACATTTTTATTAGTTTTATAGTGTTTTTTGTATCATAATCCATAATATCTTTGATACCATCATTTTGGGTTTTTAAAGCCTCGATTATATCTTCTTCTGTCAGATCTGCCTGTACATTTCTTACGAAAATTTTGGGGTTTTTCTTTTTTAATTCTTCGGCAACCATATTTTTTTTTGAGCAATTTATTTATTTCATTCGTCAATTTTTCTGCGTGGATTTAAGTAGGGCAAGATATTATCAGTTTATTTTGAGCGGCTTTGCGAACTCCATTCACTGCAATACCTAGATTTGCTATTTTTATTTTTTTGACGATTTGATCTTTTATCGCGTCTGATGTCATATTCGTGTTTTCACTTTTAATAATCAATGAATATTTCGATTCCGGTATTTCTTTTAGTCGACTTGCATAGGTTTTTTTTTCCATATTACTCACATTTTCAATTTTTTTTTCTAATTTTTCTATTAGTTTGTTTTGCAGAGAAGCGATCTCGTTTAGAAATGAAGTTTTTTCGTGCATCCATTTTTCTTCTAGAAGTTTTATGTTTGTTTCTAGATTTGTTTTGGCCTTGGAGTCTTGTTTGGTCGATATATTTGAGATTTCAAGTTTTATGTTCTCTATTAGTTGCAGCACGTCCATAATGTGTTGGGTTTAGTGACCGCGGTCACCTCACTCGCGGCAAATGCTAGTAGCGGTGTAACAATAAAACCTCTTATATTGTAAAGACGAAATTTTTTAGATACGTCCACACACAACCGAAGTAGGCGGACTAATGAAAGAGTCTTATGAAACTATTAAATTTATTTTAAGAAAAGACAAACAACTTTGTTTACATCACTTTTATTTGTACACAATCTACATGTTTCGTGAACGATGTTCACATCATCAGGATCAAATGTATACTAAACTTAAAAATTAAACATAGATCACATATGGGACGAAGGGGTAGGAGGAAGGGGAAGGGGTAAGATTGAGGGGACAATTGGGATTTCAAAGTCATTAGCAGGGAAAGACCGGTTAAGTGGGAAAAGGTTCAAAAGAGGGTTTATAAAAATTTGTTGCTTATTATTTTATGATGTGAACATCGTTCACGAAACATGTAGATTGTGTACAAATAAAAGTGACGTAAACAAAGTTGTTTGTCTTTTCTTAAAATAAATAATGTCATCACAAAGTGAAAACCTTTCCAAAGAAGTTTTCTTAGAAAAATTAAATATTAAATTTATCTTAGAAAAAAATCAATACAATGAACACAACTGGAAAATTTGTGAAGATTTGGAGGTAATTGCTTTAATTTTAGGATTACAATTAGGGTAAACAAAATACTATATTTGTTTTATTTGCGAGTGGGACAGCAGAGATTGGGAAAATCATTATGTTCGGAAAGACTGGCCAAAAAGGTAATCTCTTACTTCGGGGCAAAAAAGTATCAAAAATCCTCCATTTGTGCGGCCTGCCAATATATTTTAACCACCTTGACACTTAAAACTTGAGCTCATGAAAACTTCGTGAAAGCTATGTATAGAAGTGGTGATGGTTTTTTATATTTGAAAGAGAAATTTCCCAAACTCGGTGATGCAAAAATTAAAGAAGGCATATTTATTGGTCCTCAAATCAAACAGTTGATAAAAAATGAAATATTTAAAGAAAAGCTTAGTGATTTGGAAAATTCAGCTCAGGAATCTTTCATGAAAGTGACTTTAAATTTTCTAGGAAATCACCGATCAAATGACTATAAAATTATCGTCGCGGAGATGTTATTTACTTATAAGGTTTTGAACTGTAACTGTAATACATCATTGAAAACACATTTTCTACAATAAAATTAGATTTCTTCCCTGAAAATTTAGGCGCTTTCAGCGATGAAAACGGTGAATGATTCAGGGCAAGTGGAGTTCATGTATGCTGGTGGATTAGTGTTGGATATTGCAACGAGACATCCCTGAAGCAAAATACAGAAGAAAATCATAAAGTGACATTGACATTAAGATTGCAATATAACGAAGTAGCTTCATTTTGTTGATGAAAACTGAAATTATCTGAAAAATATTAAAATAAAATTACAAAAATTTTTTTCGTATTTGGAACATTCTAATTTTATTTATATTATCCCTATCCTTATTCTTAACATTACCAGACAAAAGTTTTCATGTTACATGCAAAAAGTGTTTTTTGTTGACCAGTGTGTTTCAAAAGCTTTCGGATCACAAGTTAAAAAAACCTGCTTTATCAGGACAATTCAAGCCCATCAATGAAAAATAGGCAGCCACCAAATACATCAGATAAATTAATATTTGAATTAAATTAAAAAATACTTTAAAATTTGTAAGATAATCTATACATAGCATAAAGCAAAGTTGTTTACGCTGTCTGTACGCTTAGATCTTTTAAACTACGCAACCGATTTTCATGCGGTTTTCATCAATAAATAGAGTGATTCATGGGGAAGGTTTAGATATATAATTTTTAAAGGTTTTGTGAAAATTGGTTGAAATATATAATATATAAAATATGAAATATGTAATAATTAGAAGCAACTACATTAAATGGAGCATGGGGTTTATTGTATTAATTGGGCTAGCGGTAATTAATCAAACTCTCCAGGCCCCTAGCACGGTCGATCGATATAGTTTTTATCGAAAATGTCGGTAACTTGCCATCGCTCCCGAGCACGACTGCAGGCCGCTTACGAATAAACAACAGTTTACGTCAAATATATTACAAACTCCTAGTCATTGTGAATTATTGTTTGTTCGTTAGCGGCCTGCAGTTGTGCTCGGGAGCGATGGTAAGTTACCCAAATTTTCGATAAAACCTATATCAATCGGTCATGCTGATGCATCCCTGGTCAGTGCTGTCTAAATGTTCGCTAAATATTTTAAATTATAATAAAACTTCCCAAATTTTTATTCGTTGTTACCATTTGGGTTGTTGCTTTCGAAAAAGCTTATAAGTTACAGCCTCAGATGCACTTGAAAATGGAGTGTAAATACTAAAGAACGTAACGAGACGAAATGATGTGATAATATGTGTAAGAAGAACAAGGTACACAAGGAAAAGGAATAACCTATCACTTACCACTGTATCTCTGCAAAGGAGCACACGACACAATCATAAAATAGTTATATAATTCCGCCGCGACACCTCGAGATAATATTGCCACAACAAAATGAATAAGTGCAACACGATATTATTTAATTAAATGAAGACAATATTAGCAAAACTCAATCGAAAATCTGGAGACAGAAAAATCAGAAAAAAGATATTGGCACCTTTGGGACTCGTACTTCCGTATTGGCCAAATACCTTCTTTTAAGTCAAAAAAGTGATAATATACACGAAAAGACCAACAATTAGTTTTCAAGGTAGTATGTACCAAATCTTGATGAAAACAAGATTTGGTACTTACCCTCTTGTAGGTACAAGAAGGCTATGCTATCAAATCTTTTCAGTCAATATTAATTCTATTTGTACTATAGATTTTTGTATGTAACTGTCTCTCAGGTATCATTTCTCATTCAAATGCCACAATTATCTGTAAAATTTTTATTTTCTTTTATTTCTATATATTAGCAAGGTGATGGTTAGGGACAGGTAGGAATTGGATAAATGACACCCCGGTAGGAAATATGACGGCTGGCGTAGTCCAGCGTTAAGGCTCTTGACTCGCACACCGAAGGTCGCGGGATCGAATCCCGGTGTGGAAAATAAATTTTATTTGATTAATTTGTGTTATTTCACAATTTATTCATTTAAAATAAAATATAGTTTATTTGCGGCACGTTCCAGAGTGAAAGATACTCTCAGTATCACCCTGGTGATACTGAGAGTATCTTTCACTCTGGAATCATGGTGTAAGACCACCATTCATGGTGTAAGACCACCATTCATGGTGTAAGACCACATTAGCATTAGAAATGGCATTAGCCGTGTTTGGTGACCAGATCTGAATAGCCAGGTACTTCCCCACCTTCCTCTCCCTATCTCCTTCCCCTTCCCACTACCTTTAGCCTCACAACATACCCCAATTGGGGATGCCATAGTCTCACTGGCTTCAGACGGGAACAGTTGAGACTCTTATGCGGTATTCACATAAAAAAAAACCTGCGTAGTTTCAGTAGCAGTCAGTAAATAATTTAAATAAAATTCTAACATGAAATCGCTATAGTTTATTTTACGAGTCATTAGAATTATTATTCCTTTTATGCTCAAAGATAAAAATATACTATACAAACTATTATTGCTACGACGGCCAAAGAGGACATCAGCGCAGCCAAAAGCGAAAACGATAGCAACGATATTTTTCCACATTTATGTAAACTTATATTTATAAAAAAACAGTAGCGAAACGAATGCGTAGGAATGTTTTTACAAACACTGACATTCAGAAAACACCAACGCCATCAGGCAGTTAAAATATTAATTCACTGCGCTAAAAATCTTAATACTAATTGGGAATACGGTAGTTTTGACCCCATTCGTATGGTAGATTAAATTTATTTTATTTTATTTTGCCATACCCAAATCCTCCTTAAAAAGCAACTTGTTGACTTCGACTACCTAGAATTAAGTTTTTTTTGTCATTAAAAATCATCGCTTAATGACTATGATAATTAATTTGAAGGCGCCAAAATATAACTGTGCATTTTATTATTCTGAATAAGAACATGATATTTAAATATATTTTTGTTAAAAAATGGAAGGCTAATAACCGCCGCCCCGCGAACCATTGGTCGTATAACCAACACCTCTGTTTCCAATCACCCCAAGTGGTTCGCTAAGTTTGGTGATTTAGCAGGGGTGCCCGGGTTCATGTCAGATCGGAAGAGGGAGGTTGCGGGAGACCTTTTGACCACTTCAGCAGGACTCTTTCGCCCCATCGCCTTGCCCGCATTAAGAGGGATGGATTAAAACGTACGTCACTCCTGGACACACTGATCCTCAGATTCCTTCCCACCTCTCATACCTCTTTCCTTATCAGATTTTTTCTCCTTCCTTTTCTTTCACACAGCATCCTCAAAGATGACATAGGCCCTGAGGAAAATAATTTTCCCGTGTGGAGCTAATCCTAAAAAAATCCTTGATATTAATTATTAGTTTAAGAGGTAACCCATGAATGGAAATAGTAACAAATAAAGCTGTCTATAATGCAGGGATTAATACCTAGATAAATAAGATTGCAAACCCAAGGTCGTGACCCAAAATCATTCTATGCGTCTGCTAAACAAGCCATCTGAGCTCATTGTAATCTATCACAAATAAAAGTACAAAGTGTTTTGTGAACCCCTGAGTTTTTATTTAAAAGGTTTGTGAGATGACCTGGAATTTTTATTTAAAGAGTTCGTGAGACAACTTCGAGTTTTCACAAAGAGTTGGTGAGACAACCTGGAGTTTTTATAAAGAGTTGGTGAGAAAATCTGCAGTTTTTTTTGTTTAAAGAGTTTATGAGAACCTGGAGTTTTTATTTAAGGAGTTTATAAGACAACCTAGAGGATTATATAAAGAGTTTCTGAACCAATCTGGAGTTCTTACTTAAAGAGTTTGTGAGACAACCTGGAGTTTTTACAAAGAGTTGGCGAGAAAACTTGCAGTTTTTTTATTTATTTAAAGAGTTTATGAGAACCTGGAGTTTTTATTTAAGGAGTTTTTAAGACAACCTAGTGTTTTGTTGACCCCTGAGTTTTTATTTAAAAGGTTTGTGAGATAACCTGGAATTTTTATTTAAAGAGTTCGTGAGACAACTTCGAGTTTTCACAAAGAGTTGGTGAGACAACCTGGAGTTTTTACAAAGAGTTGGTGAGAAAATCTGCAGTATTTTTTGTTTAAAGAGTGTATGAGAACCTGGAGTTTTTATTTAATGAGTTTATAAGACAACCTAGAGGATTATTTAAAGAGTTTCTGAACCAATCTGGAGTTCTTACTTAAAGAGTTTGTGAGACAACCTGGAGTTTTTACATAGAGTTGGCGAGAAAACCTGCAGTTTTTTTTTATTTAAAGAGTTTATGAGAACCTGGAGTTTTTATTTAAGGAGTTTTTAAGACAACCTAGAGGATTTTCGTTATTTGTTTTTGGGGTGTTATGCCGTGTTGCACTACCTCCTTCTTTAGCCAACGTTTCGGACATAGTTGCAGTGTCCATCATCAGGGCAGATGTGTGAACACATCTATCGGATCTGCCGGATCTGCCCTGATGATGGACACTGCAACGATGTCCGAAACGTTGGCTAAAGAAGGAGGTAGCGCAACACGGCATAACACTAAGTATTAAGATTTTCACGGCCAAAAGCATTTTCGTTATTTATTTTTGGGGTGTTATGCCGTGTTGCGCTACCTCCTTCTTTAGCCAACGTTTCGGACATAGTTGCAGTGTCCATCATCAGGGCAGATGTGTGAACACATGTGTGAACACGTCTATCGGATCTGCCGGATCTGCCCTGATGATGGACACTGCAACGATGTCCGAAACGTTGGCTAAAGAAGGAGGTAGCGCAACACGGCATAACACTAAGTATTATGATGATGGACACTGCAACAATGTCCGAAACGTTGGCTAAAGAAGGAGGTAGCGCAACACGGCATAACACCCCAAAAACAAATAACGAAAATGCTTTTGGCCGTGAAAATCTTAAAACTTATCCAACCTAGAGGATTATTTAAAGAGTTTCTGAAACAATCTAGGGTTTTTATTTAAAGAGTTTGCGAGACAACCTGGAGTTTTTTTCATTCGAACTCCTTTTCTTCTCCTTTTACACACAATCTTCATCAACTTTCCTCCTTCATATATTTAAATTTAAAGACTTAATTAACTATTCTGTTAATAATACCGCGCTAAAATATTTTTATTGTTCATTTCTGTCACCTACTTAACACAGCAGGTAACATCTAGTGAGGAAGGTAACACGAAGCATAGGTACAAGAAAATTATGACGACAATTAGTTATGGTACTTACTGGAGCGTTTATGGCCTCATTTTGGCCAGTTTGCAACACCGCGAGCGTTCGCTGGCCAAAATGAGGCCAATTTGCAACACCGCGAGCGTCCGCTGGCCAAAATGAGGCCAATTTGCAACACCGCGAGCGTCCGCTGGCCAAAATGAGGCCAGTTTGCAACACCGCGAGCGTCCGCTGGCCAAAATGAGGCCAATTTGAAGAGATATTTCAAAACATTTATTGAAATTCTTTCGAAAGTTTCCGCGTGTTAGAATGTTCGATTAATCACAAAGCTATAATAATAACACAATACAATAATCAATATCTATATAAATAAAAATGAATCGCCGAAATATATGTACGCGCATAACTTTCGAACGACTGCACCAAATTGGATCATTCTTTTTTTTGTGTGTTCGTTATTGTCAGGACAAGGTGTGTATAAAACTTCTGGTGAGCTCTGGCATTATGAAATTTGTATAAAAAAATTGCTATCGGTGGCACGCGAGCTGTTTGAAATCTGAATGTATGGAAAGCGGGAGGGAGGGAGGGATGGGGGAGGGAAACCAGGGAGGAGGAGGGGAATCTGGGAGGGGGGATGGGAGGAGGGTTCGCAGGACGGTGGAAGGGGGGGGGAGTGAAGTGGGGAGAGGGAAGGTGGAGGTGACGGAGTGGAAACGCGAGAGGGGAAGGAGACGCAGGAGAAGAAGGGGAGGCGGGAGCGGAACGGGACGAACGAGAAGAGAAACAATTTCTTTATTAAATGGCATAGCAACGCATGCCGGGTACCAACTAGTATATTATAAAATAAAGTGTATGAAAGTGTGCGTCCCGCTAAAACTCAGAAACGAGTCCGGGTACGATCAAGAGAGTTATATGTATCCTCTATCCCCCATCCACGAAGAAGGTTCCCGTTTTTACCTGAAGGGCTTGCTATTAAAAAGATATAAGGGCTGGAAGTTTCGCCCCCTAGAAATTTTTTGAACAGTCCAGAACATTCGAGGGTATTCGAGAACATTCCACAACATTCCAGAACATCCCGGAATATTATGGAATGTTCGGGAATAGGGTATCGGGAACATCATTGTGCGTCCTGAGCGAAGCCAGGTAGCCCAGCTGGTACAAATATAAAAGTACCTATCACATTTATTTTGTTACATTCGCTCCTCACAGGAGGCCCTGAAGAAAATAATTTCCATCAGGGCCTACGTCATCTTAGGGGATGTTGTACGGAGGATCTTTTAAAGGAAAGGAAGGAGAGGAAGTTCTGGGAATGAAAAAGGTATGAGGGGTGCGTAGGAATCTGGGGCTCTATGTGTCCAGGAGTGACGAACGTATGAATCCATCCCTCCAACTGCGGTGCAAGACAACATTTGGCCCCCCGATAGTTGACCCCCCTGACAATTGCCGCCCCTGTCAGTTGTCCTGCCTGGATAGTTGACCCCCGGATAGTTGATCCTCTGATCATCGTCAATGAGGATTTATCATGTTGTCTTGCAATGATTACAAGGCAACATCTTTACGTCGAAAACTTCTTAAAAATAATATATGTGCGTACCTATACGTATACGCATTTTTTTATTTACCTTTGACCGGATAAAAAACGGTACTTGTTGAAATGTAAATAAAATATCCAAAAGAATAATTCTACCTTTGCCGGGGTTTTCCTTTGCAGGAATTTTTGACCAACCGCACTTATTATTTAGCAAATACTGTTTAATATCCCTAAAAATTTTAAGTATTTTCCTGTTTGTATTGTGACATAATGCAGACCCGTTGCATGAAACCACGTTTCTGGATGGAGGTACTGAATAAATTCACTATCTATATAGTATGGACTGGTGCAATTACATTTCAGATAGAAGTAAAAATTAAAACGAATGAATATCATAACTATTGTTATATATTTTTTTTAAATTATCTTAATGAGCAATTGTAATCGTAATATTTAACCACCGAAGACAATATTAACGACGAAAAGATGCTTAATTAAATGAAGACAATATTAGCGAAACTCAAACGAAAATCTGGAGACGGAAAAAGATATTGGCTCCGCTGGGACACGAACCCAGGAACCTTTGCTTACATGGCAATTGCTCTACCGATTGAGCTACGGAACACATATCAAATTCGGTCACTTTTAACTGTATCATACTTCTACTAAGAACTACCAACATTATCTTCATTTTCTTAACGCACATATTATTGGCTGCTATATTTATATATGATTTCAAGATTCAACTCGAACTAAATGCTATCTAGATAGTGTCTGGATAAAATTTTATCCATTTTATTTTTAATACGCGACATCCATTGACTTTTCTGCAAGTCTAGGATGAATATTTATTTAAATTTTTTAAACTTTATGAGTAAAATCTCAAATTATTTATTTTATTTATTATTTATTTGGCTTTCACCCATTAAGGGTGATCTTGGCCATTTATTAAAGTTACATATTTTTTAAATTATTTACATTTCCAGTGTTTTTATTTTTTTAAGTTAGTTACATTATCAATTTAAAAAAAATATTTACATTTTCAGATTTTTTTAAAATTAGGTACATTATGAGTTTTTTTTAAAATTAGTTACATTTTCATATTTTTTAAAAATTAGTTACATTTTCAGTTTTTTACATGGAATAGATAAATTATATTAGCAAATATAGACAATGGGCCAAGACAAATATTCATATGATTATACAAGTTGTACTAACATACAGAGTTGGTATTAGTAGTAATTACAAAATTGTAGAGTAGGAAGATGTACAGGTTCCCAAAAATAGGAACGTGTACAACTTTACATACAGAGTAACACACAGAGTTGGCATTAATAGTAATTACAAAATTGATGAGTAGGAAGTTGTACAGGTTCCCAAAAATAGGAACCTGTACATATTCCATACTTCCATTTTCATACAGAGTAACATACAGAGTAACACACAGAGTTGGTATTAATAGTCATTACAAAATTGTAGAGTAGGAAGATGTACAGATTCACAAAAAAAGGAACCTGTACAACTGTACATAATAACACTGCTAGAAACAAATGTATACGTATGGAAGAGAGAGAAATGTGATTGATGCTTAAATGTTGAGGCCATTTTTGTAAATAAATTTTGCTAACAAATAGTGAATTTCAGGAGAGTTATGACTAAGAAGGCAGGGTACACTGGTAGGGAATTCAATTTTAAGTTTTAACAATTCAATTATTATAAGCAATAATTGTCAGCCTGAGACACTCATTTACATTGAAAAATCTTCCGAGAAAAGATACTTGGTGGAAAAAATATAACAAGCAGTAATTGTTGAATGAAACACTAGTATATATTGAATTATTTGGCGGGTATTTGATAAGCCGCCATAGCTCAGTGGTCAGAGCATTCGACCGGCAATCGGAGGGACACGGGTTCAAGTCCCGTTGGCGGCAAGTATCTTTTCTCGGAAGATTTTTCAATGTAAATGAGTGTCTCAGGCTGACAATTATTGCTTGTAATAATTGTTACCCTTTGTGCTATGCATAAAAATCTTGTCTAAACGTTAGTTTATAAATTAAAAAATAATAATTTAACAATTCAGGTATGAAGTTTGGAAATTGGTCATTGATAGGACTCTCAAAAAAATTATGGTCTAAAGTATCCTCGGAACCACATTCACAATAAGGCGAATTGACTATGTGGAATCAGACGAGATGGCTAAGACAACAAGTATGACCTAAACGCATTCGAATAATGGAAGAGATGTATTTTTTAGGCATGGAAGTGTATTTGTGAAACCAGGGCTTGACAGGAATATAAGGTTGAATTAAAGAGTACTGGTGACCTTTTAACAGAGAGGATGATTTCCATTCAGAGGACCATTAGCGTTGTAACTTATTTTTTTAAATCGGAAAATAGTCTCTAACAGGAATAGGAATACTACTTAATGGACCATGAACAATGGATTCCTTAGCAATAAAATCAGCCTTTTCATTTCCAACAATACCAAGGTGTCCTGGGATCCAGGCCAAGACCACTGACACGTGAGCCAGCGACAAAGAATGCAGGAGGTCTCTGATATAGCAGGTAAGAGAGTCACTAATGGAATTGAGAGGGGATGCGCTTATTTTTTGTAATGAGCTAAGTGAGTCTGAAAGGATGAGGGCATTTCTAATGTTGAGAGATTTGACGAGATGTAAAGCTTCTATGATAGCTATGCATTCAGCAGAGAAAATGGAACATTCTTTGGGAAGTCTGTGTGGGAAACACAATTTCCTGTGAGGTGCATGGACACTGGCCCCACAATGGGAGTCCGAACTGAGTTTGGAACCATCTGTGAAATTTTTTATATAATTTGGCCAGTTATGGTCAATATTTTTGTTGAATTCTGCATTATTGGATTGAACTGAGTTTTTAATATTTTTTACATATTCCTATAAATTGGTGCACCTTTGGATAGAAAGTAAGACTTTCATAGGGATAAGAGTATAAGGGGAGAGATTCATTGCGATAGGAGTTTGTGGAAACATCCAGGAAAGTGTTGAAGCAATTATAGAGAAGGGGAGGGGAATGTTTTTTTCAAAATGGATTCAAATTAACCAAATACTTTAGCAATTGAAGTTTGGGAATCAAGGGATGGGAAGTTATTGAGCATGTTTTGAAAATATATTTTTCTGCTAGGCATCGCCTTCTTATATTTAAGGGAGGTTCGCAGCATTCAACTTGCATTGCGTTAATTGGGGAAGATTTCATGGTTCCTAAGATAAGGCGAAGAGATATTGACTGAATTTTATCTAATTTAAGCGAATTTGAAGTGGACATTGGATTAAACAGACAAGATCCGTAATCAAGATGGCTTCGGATGAGAGCATTGTACAGAAGTTTTAAAGATGATGGGTGTGATCCCCACAACACTCCGGACAGAAATCTAAGAGGATTGATGTTGCTTTCGCATTTCATGATGACATGATTTATGTGAGAATTCCAAGTAAACTTTGAGTCTAAAAACATTCCCAGGAACTTAACTTCTTTAGAGATAGGGA
The DNA here is from genome assembly GCA_929108145.2 of Limnephilus rhombicus. Taxonomy (NCBI): domain Eukaryota; kingdom Metazoa; phylum Arthropoda; class Insecta; order Trichoptera; family Limnephilidae; genus Limnephilus; species Limnephilus rhombicus. The sequence goes on along the minus strand of OV815280.1, from coordinate 49,675,614 downwards.
TGATTTCATCGCCAAATCTCACCTGAATTTCTGGGAGCTTTCGATGACGAGTGAAGATGACAACTTTGCTTTTGGAGGGGGAAAGTTCAAGGCCATTAATATTTAACGACGCCAAGAGTTTTCTAAGAGCATTGTTGATTGCTGATGCTGCGATAAAAATATTACGGGATATTTTGTAGAAAGTCAAGTAAGTCATCAGCATATTGGAGTATGTTGCACAAGAATTGAATAGATTTTTTAGATCATATGTGTAAATATTGTACAGGATCGGGCTTAAGACTGACCCTTGCGGGAGACCTTTGAAAATGTATCTAATGTGGGGAGGGGATTCAGATCTACAAAAATAGTTCTCTGGGAGAGCAAATTGACAATGAATTTTACCAATTTAAGCGGAATACCTATTGCCAGTAACTTTTCTTTCAGGATGGGGATATGAACATTGTCATACGCTCCACAGATGTCTAAAAACACTGCAATGCAATATTCATTTTTAGATAATGCTAATTTGATATCTGTAACAAGACAGGAAAGGTTGTCAAGGGTACTTTTACCCTTTCTAAATCAAAACTGGGAAGGGGAAGGAATTTGGTTTTTTTCTACCAACCAGTCCAATCTATTCTTAATCATTCTTTCAGATACTTTGCAAAGAGTAGAAGAGAGGGCGATAGGTCTGTAGCTCGAACCTATGCTTGGATCTTTGACACTTTTGCAAATGGGAATGATATTTTGAATTTTCCAGTCTGGGGGAATAATGCCAGAATCCAGAAAGATATTGATGAGAGAGAGAAAGTAGGTAAGAGAATTATCATCAGAATGACGGATGAATATATTCAGGATTTCATCCTTTCATTGAGGATTTCAATGGCTCTTTTTAACTCATCAAAGGAAAATGGAGCATCTAACCATGAAGAAGATTTTAAAGTCAAAGGCAAAGAAGAAAGTTCATCAAAATTAGGGACATAAGGGGGAGATATTTTATTAATAAAGTCATCAATCCAAATAGCAGAATTACGAGATGGCTTTGGCATGGAAAAGGAAGATTTAAATCTGCGAATCATGGACCAAACCTCCCCTGCTGGAGTAGCAGGGGATATATTGGTACAGAAATTACGCCAGCTGTTTTTTTTTCGAACGGAATGTGCGTTTAGCAACAGCTTGGGCATTCTTGGCTGAGATGTAATTATTCATAGTCATCTGTTGGCAGTATGTCTTATTGGCCGCTTTCCTCTCCTTCAGCAATCTAAGGCATTCCTCATTCCACCAAGGGGGAGGGCGAGCCTTCGAGCCTACAGGACATGATTTGGGGATAGACTTGTCAGCCGATTTTAGAATGAAATTAGTCCAAGATTTATAAGAGGATGTGCAATTATCAGAAGAAGGGGAAGGCAGGGAGAGGGAAAGATCCTGGATAGAGTCTCTGAAACGGGACCAATCCGCTTTTTTTGTAATAAATTTGGGTTTACTTTTAAAGTGATTGGTATCCAACCGTTGAGCCAAATTCAAAATAATGGGATAGTGGTCACTGCCGCAGGGGTCAGAAGTAATTAGTGGATAGGTTATTAGAGATCGAAGATTAGTGGATAGATACTCGGGGAACAGAGGGATATGTCCACCACACTAGGATTCTGTCCAGGGTGACTAAACCTTGTTGAGGATCCGTCATTTAGGAGACATATGTTCAAGGAGTCCAAAAGGTCAATTAATTTGATACCTGAGGGATCCGAGGAAGAAGAACCCCAGAGTGGGGAGTGGGCATTGAAATCACCCAAAATGACCAAGGGAGAAGAAATTTTGCTAAGCATGTGAACCCACAGTGGTAGGTCAAATGGGGTAGAAGGAGAAATATAGAAAAATACAAATGTAATATTGGAGACAGTGGCTGCCACTAAATAAAAGGATGAATTTGGGGGTTTAATGGAAATAGGGGAGAAGGGGAGAGAGTTTTTGATGAAAAGGGCTGCACCACCCTTCCCATCAATGCAGTCGTCCCGCAGACATTCATAGCCACGCACCTTGAAGAGTTGAGATGGCTTGAACCAAGTCTCAGATACGGCAGCAATCGATATGGAGTGTAAATGTAGAAGGCGGATGAGGTCATCCTTATTGGAGGTGGCGCTTCTACAATTCCACTGTAGAATTGCTGCTGTTGGGGCAGCCATTGGGAAGAAGAGAATACAAGGAGGAGAGTAATGAGGCAGCGTTGGACGGTAGAGAATTATTTTTGTTAATAACAGAGATAAGTAGCATGAGAAGAGTTTTAATAAAAGAAAAATTGTCATTAGAAGTATTGTTGTTTGTGGAATTTGCATTTATATCAGGATTGAAAGCACTGCTGTTAGTTGAATTGGAGTTAGAAAAGACGGAGTTTTGAGGAAATAGAGAGCTGATGTTATCATTTGGGAACAAGAGCTGGGAGTTATGGCCAAATTGATCATATCCAGGGCTTTTAATTGGACGAGAAGCTTATTTTGTCATTACAGTTTTCTTGTAAGACAAGTTTGAAGGAGCACTAATTTGGGTTTTTTAGAAGCAGCTATTAATTTGGAGGCACAGAAGTATGAAACGCTATTGGAGGCCATATAACTTTTTATGTTTTTTTGGTGAGAAAGTTTGGGGCAGGATGTGGCTGTGTGCGAGCCTGAATAATTGACGCAAGTGGGGGAATTGGAAGGGGAGGAGCATTGGTCTGCTAAATGATTTTCTGCGCATTTAAAGCAGCGGGGAGAGGAGCGGCACGATTGTTTAGAATGGCCAAACCGACAACAATTAAAACATTGGATTGTCGGGTATGAATAAATTTCCACCGGGAGAGAGTTGTGGAATAAATAAACGTGAGAGGGAAGGAACTATCCTTCAAATGTCAGAACTACAGTTTGAGAGGGTTTCCAAACTACAGACTCAGATGATCGATCTTTGAAATTAAGACGCCTAGTCTTAAAAACTTTTCCCGAAGATGCTGAAATAATGAGTTCCGAGATAAGCTCTTCTTCAGATAGGTCTACAGGAATACCTCTAACGAGACCCAAGCGAGAGATATTGAAAGAAGGGATATAGGCTTTAAATTTTTTTGCAGAGAGGGAGTCGATGGAATTTATGAATTTATTGGCATTCAACGCGGATATGAACTCAACACAAATGCGAAATCTGACCTCTGATCGGATACCACCTGGGGAAATGGCAAGTGGTTCAAGGGGATGTAAAGAGTGGCCAGGAGAGTTTTTTTGAACATAAACTATGAAAGGAGCTTTTGCTGAAGTCGGATACAAAGAAAGATGAGAAGCTACAGGAACTGAGACCTGTGAAGAATCAGTTTTTGGAAGGTCGCTAACTTTCCTCTTTTTTGGAGTAGAAGATGGAACTTGAAGGACTGTTATCTCTACCTCACTACCAATGTCAAAATTTGAAGGGTCAGGGGGAGCGGGATCAGGGGGTTTCTTCCCCATGGCAAAGGCCATTGGGGCAAAAGGATATAAAACAAAAATAAAATAACACTTTCTGGACTTGGTCAGCAATAAACGAACTCAAAAGAGGACAAAAAACTAAAAATATAAATGACTAAATGCCAAAAATCGATTTTTTGTATTAAAACGAAAAAAACGCAACAGTGTTTTTCAACGTTCAAAATTCGAATCCATCTCAAATTATAATATTTAATTAAATGAGGACAAAATTGAGGTTCGCTAATATTGTCTTCAGGGATTAAATATCATTAAATATGTTTACAGAGATTCAAGAAATATATTTGAGTAACACTGTGGCAAAACGATTAACAGTACGTTTTTTAGCGAGCACAACGCATGATTTTTATTTTATTTTAACAGTTGGATTTATTTTTTATTTGTTTATTTTGGTGACCAGATCTGAATAGCCAGGTACTTCCACACCCTCTGATCTCATTCATATTCCCATAACATCCCCCTCCCCACTGCTATCAGCCTCACAACATACCTTAATTGGGTATGCCATAGTCTCACCCGCTCCAGACGGTTAGAAGCAGTTGGAACTGTTAGGCGGTACTCAAATAAAAAAGAGAAAATATTTTGAAAATGTTAACCTTTAAGAAAATATCAGAGGGATACTATATTTTTTCATGGCAAAAGAATGGTTGGTGCACCTGTGATAATATTCAGTCTTCTGTTTTAGATAAATTAATGAATTAGTTTATTTTATTGTCATGGGATGTTATTAGTTGTTTCTTCTGCATTTTAGTTTTAAAGTAAAAAATGTTCAAATTTCTTCTAATCATCATCATCTTCTTCCCCTTATCCTATTAGGGTCGGGGACCCATTGCATCGACAAGGCTCCTCCATACGCCCCCGTCTTGCGCTGATTGTTCAGCCTCTGTCCATGGTAGACCCATCCTCTCCTCACACAGTTTCTGGTGTTGCCTCGCCCAACTGTGTCCGGGGCGGCCCACTGGACGTCTACCCTCTGGAATCGCACTCAGTATCATCCTCAGAATTCGGTCTTCAGACATTCTTAGTACATGCCCAAGCCACCTCAGTTGCGATTTTACTATAAAGAGTAGCAATGGTTTTAGAACAATGTTTAGATCATCTCGGATCGTCAAGTTTCTTATATGGTCCCATTTCGTAGCCCCTGCCACTCCTCTCAAGTACCTCATTTTGGCAGCTTGGACTCTAGAGCGTGTTCGTTCATTTAGCATCCATGTCTGGTGGCCGTAAGTGAGCGTCGGGCGGTATACCGTTTTAAACACTGCCATCTTTGTCTTGATGCTGAGCTCGGCTTTTCTTATCACTGAGCTATAGAAGGGACGCAATACACAGCTTGCCGCACTTATTCTTCTATCAATTTCTCCGTCTTGCCAACCATCGCTATAGAATTCGACCTCAAGGTATTTGAACCTGTCCACCTTCGAATCGTTAGATAATTTTATTACAAAACGCTACTGGGGTTATTTTTACGAAAATTACATTATTGTTAATACTGAAGTCATTAATCAATATTATCAATTGCAGGCATCAGCCAAAATAATGGTCATTCTTATGAACAGCTAAATAGATTTGATTGAACAACGATTTGAAACTACACAGTGCGCGAAGAGTGACTATTAAGTTTACAGGTCACATTCAATAAAAACACTTTCCGTTAGACAAGTATTACAACGTGTACGTGATGATTTTGCACTTTTTTTATTTCGACCCTAGTTGGCGATCATCACGTGCGTGGTTAGATACATCATCACATCCGTGGTTAGATACTGCTAGAAAGAAGAAGAATTCGAGGAATCCTAATGCATTTATTAAACAACGTGTTAAAAAACTAATTTCACAACAGACCAACTGTCAGTGTGTTAAAAAATAGCTCACAATAACACTCTTCAATACCGACTAAGAGAGAACTGCTTTATCATATATTAAGTAATTAACATTAAATGACAGCAGGGTTTAGTCAAGCTCCGAAACAAATGCCTTTGAGATTTTACCCTACAAAAGAAATGATAATTAGTTTACAAACATATTGCTTTTTTATTACTTATTAGTTTATAAGCATGCACGTTTACAGTGCCCTTTTATGAAAACATCCAGAAAAACAGCAATTTCGGTGCAGTTATTTAAATTCTTATAGGAACTGCAAAAAGCGGCAAACGCAAAGTCCTTTGCTGAATAAAACTATATATCTCCCTGTCACTTAGTGCGGCAGGAAGCGTTCAGAGCTGTTACCGAAGGAACATTAATGATATAGTCCATTGAGATATTTGGGATGCTGCAGCCCAACTTCTGGACCCGAATTCCGATTAATTGTCGCGTGCAGAGTACGTTACATCGACACTGAATCAATTAAAAACGGAACAAAAACTTTTGTGTGGCGGTTATTTCAGAGAACGCCATGTTTGGCTCAATTATTACAAATACGTGTAATAATTATGATGTTATTTTATCGTTTGGGTTATTACACCGTGTTGCATTTACTTATTCTTTAGCCAACATTTTGGACGGTGTTACAATGTACATCATCAAGGCAAAGTCGTGAAGTGTGTGTTTATGTATTTAGGAGCGATACCGTGTTATGCGAATTTTAGTATAAATAGTAAAATTATTATGGTTTTCGGCGTTTAATTCTGGTGTTGCCATCAAGTATCGAATACTAGGAACTATTGAGCTTAGCATCGTCTCTATTAATATTAATGGGGTTTATGTGGATTTCAATTGCTCCGTAATAGATATTTGCTCGACGCGTTTTGAACTTGAAGACAATAAAATAAACTTCAAATGATGATCTCACAAAAGAGCATACGCTCTGGAACAATGTGTAAACATACACGTAAAACAATTTTATTTATGCGCTCGAAAAAAATACATTTCAATTTATGGTTTATATTTTTATTTTTAACTTAGAGTAAAACCTCAATTTGTATTATTTTTTTAAATGAAGATAATGTAAGCGAAACTCAATTGAAAATCTGAAACAGAAAAATCAGAAAAAGATACGGTTAGATATATTTAGGACAATAAATATTCATCCTAGACTTGAGTCAAAAGATGCCGAATATTAAAAATAAAAATGCAAAACATTTATCCAAGATACTATCTAGATAGCATTTAGTTTGGGTTTGAATCTTTCAATCATAAATTAAGATAGCAACAATAAAAACATGCGTAAAGAAAATGAAGATAATGTTGGTAGTTCTCAGTCGAAGTAGATACAGTTAAAAATGACCGAATCAGATAGGGACACATTAGCTCGGTTGGTAGAGCTCCGCCCTGGAAAGGCGTAGGTCCTGGCTCGTAGATATGACCCTTTTTTTCTAATTTTTCTTTTTTCAGATTTTCGATTGAGTTTCGCTAATGTTGTCTTAATTTTTCATTTAAGTCTATATTTTTGGTTGCCTTCCGGAATTTTGTATCAGCGACCCTTTGGCCTAGCATTGATGATCTCACCGCTGTGCTAAGTAGGTTATCAGTAGTTAGGCCGGTTACAGTGCACGACCGACGGTCGATGCGTACGGTCGGTCCTGACGAAACGCATGCGTACGGTCGGTCCTGACGATCGCATACCACCGACCGACCGTCGGTGCGTACCGTCAGTTCACGATTGACCAACAAGCTGATCGGACGTCGTACTCGAAATTAATTAATTAATAGCTGCTTATTATCTTCGTAGACGTAGATATCACGTACACCTGATCGTCGCCCAGAGAGCATTTCTAGCGCGTCGGTCGACCGACGGTCTGCATGCGCACGCGCTCGACCGACGATTCTCGTACGCACTGCGTAGCGATATACGCATGCGTACGGTCGGTCCAGCACTGAACGATTTAGCAATTTTCATACAAATGACAAGCGCGACCGACGTACGCACCGACCGTCGGTCGAGCACCGTAACTGGCCTCAGTTGCTTAGTATTACTGTTCCTATCAATTTGGTTTGCGCTGTTATACGCAAGGAATTAATGAGAAATATTTGCAGGTCCCAGATTTATCCGAATAATAAATTACATAGCTGTTATTTGTAGAAGTAAAACCCCAGCAAAAAACGTGCCATGATCATTAAGGTGCCAAGTTTGATGACTTTATCTAAAATTTATCTCGAATCTTCCAATATAGTGATTTATGAATGATAAATTTATTGCATTTATCTTAATCAAGTAATTATTTAACACTCAACGGCCAGAATTATTTGACACCTATTGAAAAGTTTTAACACTTCAAAATAAACAAGTTAATTTGTCGATTTAAAAAAATAAATAATTTTCCTAATTTAATTGATTATTTTTCAAATTTTTATGAATAGATTATTCCTTTGCAATAAATTATCTACGATAAAGGTATATGTTTTATTAGGTTGTTATTCAAGGTTAGAAAATGCGTCAAGGTTAGCTCATTGAGGGGGTCTCTTAATTAAACTACACATAAGTATTTGATTCACTTGATCGCGCCATGTCTTCCTCCGGCGTCCCCGAATTTCCCACCTTTCATTACTCTGTACTGTATTGGTATCCATTGTTAAAAAAACTACATTATAAATATCATCTTTAATTCGACTTTGTATATATCATTCCAGTGCAGAGCTAATGCGTGAAGCCTTTCTCAGGCGTCCCCGACTTCTTCTACCATGCAATACTATATACCACATTGTTTTTACCCGTTTAATCAAGGAGGAGCATATTTTTCCTAGCCTTTATATTCAAATCTAAAAAATATTCATCAAAAAAATAAAATATACCCCTTTATAAAACCAAAGTTTTGAATTGCAATTGAATTTTTTTTGTTGTTGTTATTTTGGGATTTTTTTATTAATTATCTTCATATGGAACGACAACAAGTGAGGTGACAATAACGTTTATATTGCATTTATTTAATAAAAATAAGCATGTGTTTTTTTTTTTCATTAACACTAATTTTAGTTAGAAAAATCGTAAGGTGAGCCATTTTTAAAACTTTTCATGTTTACATGCAAAATTTTATTATTTCAAAATTTATATGTTTATTTCGAATTGAAAAATTCGAAAGCGTATTTATTTTTATCACCTTTCAAAAACAGTTTTTAATGCGTTAAGTTTCCTTGGCGTCGCCGACTGTTTCTACCATTCATTACACAGGTCTACAAAAAAATAAAAATTGAGAGCTGTTTTGGTTTTTTTGCGTAATTATTATGTTTTTGGGTGTGCTGAATCCGAAAATGACTTTAATTTTGTCACTGAACGTCACGTTTTCTAACAATGTAGGAATCTATGTTAAACAAGTTATCATCTTAAAATAAAAGACTAAAAAAAAATTATTTGTTTAAAATGGCGTTACAAAACTTATTTTTTTATCTAAAATACATTGATTAGTAAGCACTAAACACATTTCTTTTTCCCAGTGAGACTCCTTTTGGTATATTTTCGCTCGTAGGAAGCATCTGGAAGGTCTCTCTGAAGCGTCCAACAGTAGTCTGCCATCATTGAGATGCTCCATCTTCCCTGGTATCTTTTTTCCATCTCCTTTTTTTTTTTTTTTTTGTGTGGAGGGTCTTTTTGAGGAGAGGAAGGAATGAACATTGGTCTTGAAGAGACCCATGTTGTAGGAAGGAGGAAACACAGAGGCCGGCAAATCATTCCACAGCCGAGCTGTTGAACACAAGAACGAGTCGAAGAAACGACCCGTTCTCATGTGACAAATGTCAACTGTGTACAAATGTTGGGCACGCGTTTGGACTGTTTCCCGACTATGCACCGGTGCCGAAGGGATCAATGATGCTAGTTCCTCGGAGCATCTTCCATTGTAATACCGGTAGAACAAGGATAGCATTCCACCCGACGCCTGTGCTTTAAAGATTGCAATCCGTCTGTTAAGATAAAACTGTTAACATGTACTTATCTCCTTAATATCTTGGTGAAATCGTTCACCTTGCTCTTCACTCACATATCCTAAATTTTCTGGAAAGTAGTCTAGGTGGGAATGAAGAAAATATTCTTTTAAACTCATTAGGCAACCTAAAGCTTGAAATGCTTTTAACGATTTGTTGTAGTTAGGGTCTTTGTTATTGCCTGAAAATTCAGGTTACCCTACCCGATCCCTAGTTCCCCTCCCCCCTCCCTCGAACCCCCTACCCGAGTTCCCCTCCCCCCTCCCTCATTCCATACATTCAGTCTTCACAACTCGCGTGCCACCTATTGCAATTTTTTTGTACAAATTTCATAATGCCAGAGCTCACCAGTAGTTTTATACAAACCTTGTCTTGACAATAACGAACACAAAAAAAAGAATTATCCAATTTGGTGCAGTCGTTCAAATGTTATGCGCGTACATACATTTCTGCGATTCATTTTTATTTAATTAATTAATTTTTCGTAATTTCATGATGCCAGAGCTCACTATTGTATACAGAAACTACCGCGGGCATGCACACATCATATCCCCAAAGTTTCATCGCAATCGGATGAATGGTTTAGCATTGAAATGTTTATTGCCAGAGCTCACTATTGTATATACTATCTATATATGTACACCGTTTTGCAAAATAACTTGATGTTCTGGAATTTTTTGAGTATTTGTCCTGTGTTATTAACACCATATTGTTACTGTTAAAAAAACAATATTTTGTCGACTTTAATTCGACTCGTACGTACAAGTGCGAGGAAGTTAATGTTGATTTAACAAAAAATTATATTACATATCTAGTGAAAAGTAAAATGGAAAGTTCCTATCGGACTCCAAATGGACTACAGGCTACGTTTTCAATTTCAGAAAAAATCCTGTATGAACTAACCTTTAATAAACATTTTAAACGAACCTTGGCTTGTCATTTGACAGGATATTGCATATTACATTGCGTCCTTTAGTGTTATGTAGATTTGGTAACTGGTGTATGGTTTTCGATCAAGCAACCGAAATTTTCATAATAATGATAACTGGTAACGCCGTTTTTTTGTGAAGAAAACATCTTTTTATTTATTTATTTTATTTTTAATGCCAATACAACTGCTACTAATCTTCTAGAGTCAATGAGACTACAGCATCCCCAATTGGGGTATGTTGTGAGGGAGGAGGAAAGGAGATGAGGAAGTGGAAGGTAGGGAAGTAACTGGCTATTTAGATCTAGTCACCAAACCCGATTATAGCCATTTTAAGCAACGTTTCAATTCCGAATGGTGGTCTTACTACACTTCTTAGTACACCAGGGCGATACTGATAGCATCTTCCAATCTGAAACGTGTCGTAAATATACCTAGCTTATATTATTTTTAAATGATTTAATTGCGAAATAACCCAAATTAATCAAATGAAATTTACTTGCGCATGCCAGGATTACAACCCGCGATCTCCAGATCGCTAGTCGAGAGCCTTACTCTATAAATATACACCATTAGTCAAACTAAACTATTCCCGTGGCGGGGCGGTTAGCACACTTGCACTTTAGGCTCAGAAGATGGGAGTTCGACAAAAATGCACACAATGTACTCGTATTTAAGAAAAAAATTATCTGCCTAACCCAAACCAATAATTAATTCTCGTTTATTATTATTAATTTGCTATATCCAATGAATGCATTTAATTTAACCGTCGTGTAACTGAAGTTAACACATACAATCCGGCTTTAAGATGGGTGGGGGGGGATAGAGAGGGGGGGGGTAAAGTTTTAAAACTTAAAAAAAAAAATTCTGAATGTAAAACATGTCAGCATATTGAGTATTGTGTCAAAATTTCAAGTAAATCGGAGCAAAATTAACGAAGGTACAGCCTTTTAATCGACCGGCCCAAGTTCGTGAACATCATAACTCAAAATCTTGACTTGACTCGACCGATGCTTTTGAAATTTTGTACACTATTTCTACACGTAAATACCATTTTATAATAACAAATCCACCGAATTTTTTTAGCAAAAACCACTTTTTTCACTTCAAAATGCTGCCAAAAATAAAAAAATAAAATCGAAAAAAAACTCCCTTTGACTACCTATTATCCACGAAAACCTATTACCTTTTAAACGCATTTCGATTTTTTGGTTCAAATGATCCGGTGACGAGTTATGGAATTCAGAGCATAAAAATTTTTTTTCGAGGCGCCTCCGGAGATTCGCTCTCACGGACTTATTTATTTACGATAATTTTACGATATTTTTAATTGAAATTTTTTTCATAGATACTTCAGATATCATACTATATAGTGTGTATGAAATAAATAAAACGTACATTACTTTTATTCCAAAAAAAAATCACGACAATATGCTTTTATTTCGCCTTTAAAACCTTACCCCCCCCTTAAGGCTCCGCAACCAGGCCCAAAAAGAAGAAGATGTAGAGATACGAAATTACGAATGTAAGAGGAGAGCGCTAATATTTACAGCGACAAAATAGATGCGAAAATTGCAAATATGTTTTATAAAATGGAGCAAAAATCTCGCGAACATTGTCTTAAACAGCATTTAAAGAAACACTGTGAATTTTTTCATATATATAACTTGTAAAATAACCGAAATAAACGTGTTTATAATAATTTTTGGAGCAAACTTTGCGATTTTTTTCTATCGAGGAAATTTTATATTTTTAAGAGCTTTAAAACCTACCGGGAAACATGTAAGAAATCGGTAGAAATTCGGGTTACGGGCTCTTAAGGCACCAGGACGCTGTAAAAAATACTTTGGTAATTTTTTTGATTTAGGTATTTCATTTTCTGAAAGATGCATTTTTTATAAATACTCTCACCAAATGTTTTAAAGAAATTCGAAAAATTGACGGAGAGACAGCATTTTATGTGAAACCATTTGAAATAGTTTATATGTTGAATTATCCTTCAGCAAAACTTTGAATGCGTTTTTCTCGAAACTTTTTAAAACACGTTTTTCAACCTGGTTGATAACATATTAAAAAAACTATACATTCGATTTGCATGCACCAAGTCTTAATCTGTTCGAAAATCTACTGTCCATGGCATAGGGGAATGTTGATATCTAAAAAAAATTTTAAAAAATGGCCAGCGAATTTTATTTTCGATTTTTTATTGAAAATTTTCATTGTTCATAAAAAATCCCGAAGTGGTGCCATAGTGCCTGGATTTTTTAACTGTTTTAGACTTGTTGTCAACCAGGTTGAAAAACGTAGTTTCGAGAAAAACGCTTTCAAAGTTTTGCTGAGGATAATTCAACATACAATCTGTATAAAATGGTTTCATGGAAAATGCTGTATCTCCATCAATGTTACCAATTTCCTCAAATGGTGAGAGCATTATTAACAAATGCATCTTTCAGAAAATATTATTAACCTGTAAATTTTGCTAATAAAAAAATTTAAAAAAACATTTTGAAATCTGACTTTTCCGAAACTTCGTTGCTCACTAATTGATCATTTTTTCTCGGGACGCGGGGCCCCTAGCTGATGCGGGGCCCCTAGGCAGTTGCCTACTCTGCCTTAGGGATAATCCGGTACTGGTACCGACGCATATTCGTATTCGTAAATTAACTTATGTTATTTTCTAAAAATATAATTTCATCCAATTTCAGAAAAATGTAGGTGTGTACTTGTGTGTGCGTGAGTGCCACATAATTGATAGAATACATTGTCATCGACAACGAGTCTATCTGCCAAGTTTCAGCTCGATCGGATGACGAAAAGTGGGATAATTTCAGCTTCCAAGATTTGCATTCATTCATTCACGAAACAAAATCGAAATTCAAATAGATATATTTTAAAAATGATTTATCATAGTTATTGCCAGTAAAATGCACTTTTTACGACCCCACTCGCGGCTTGTTTCCGGACAGTGTAAAAATTGCGAACTAAAATTTATATCTAGGTATTCCTACGACTGATGCTTGAAGTCGATGAACCACGTTTTATAAACATGATAATTAATTATTGTTTCTGAGGAACACACAAATACGCATTTTTAAGCTTTACGGGTATTTTATAATTATTTGTTAACACTATGCACTTATTTATGCAAAACCAATGAAAATTAAGCAAAGGCCATATAGCCTCGAAAAAACTTACGGGGTTTCATAAGCGTCGTTTTATTACGTATCTGAAAAACAACATTTTTTATTAAAAACTTTTTTTTTACCGCATTATGCAAAATGAGTTTGTATTCATAAATGACGATTTTAAACCACCAGCGTTTTTTTTTAATTCCGAAAAATCGTAAAATATTTATTTTATATAACCTGCTAACGCTTATGAACGATGTTAAATTTAATAATCAGACATTTCTATATGATTTTCCTTTAATGAAAACGGCGCTGACAGTTGATTCCCCACAGTTGGTCCCCCGAAATTATAATTATTGTAAAATAATATATTTTTTTGCATTATTTACCAGTTTCAAACCTTATAGACTAAAAAAAATGTCTTCAATAATAAGTTGGTTTGGATATCAAACGAATTAGATTTTTTGTACGTATGCCCTGGAATGTAGGTACAGTTTATAGATAAGTAGTTTATCTTTGTTGCATTTTAATTAAAATATGTTTTATACTTTAATTATTCGGCGGTACACCTTCTCTGCACACGCTGTTATATGTATTTTGCATAGGTATAGCGTATTTTTCCTAAACCGACAGCTAATTGGATATAAGTATGCCAGGGGGCAACTGCCGAGAGATCAACTGCCTTGGAATCACTGACAACATATGATCTTAAAATGGTATTGACATAGTAAAATGGTTATTTTATTCGACGCAAGTGAGAAATTCATTTTAACGAGTTTCAAATTGTTTTCAATAAAATAGTCGTTTACAATGACATCTAGCGGTAAATATTGAAACAAAGCAGCTTGGATCGGTTGCCGCTTTCATGAAATTAGTACCTTTGCAATATTATACCAGCGTGAGTAGGTACTGAAAATTATAAATAATGATTGAAAATATTTGTTGTGTTAATAGTTTTTTTTATTATTTTAAATATTGGCTATTGTCATAATTATCAATAGATCTGAATAATATAATATTTCTCCATTTTCAGCTTCTCCCATTTCTAAATGTCACACACCTTTTCCCAATATTGGAAATGCCGTCTAACTGGAACCGAATACTTATATGAACTTTTAATGTAGACAATCTATGAAAAAAGTAAAATCGTTATTCAAAATAATCACACTGACAGAAGAAAAACTGGATTTTAATTTAATAAACTGTTAATTTTACTAAAAAATTATCATCTTTAAATTATAAAACATATTACAGCAAATAGCAAACCATAAAATAAACATATTGTAAACAACGGTTACTCATAATTATATGCATATTAGGGGCCATAAATTACGTCACTTGAATTTCATGATTTTTTAACCCCGCCCCCATCCCTGTCACACATCGTCACATTTGTGAGTCCCCCCCAGATATTATGCAATTTTTCATCTAAAAATAATCAAAACAGTGGTTCAAATTTTTTTTACATGTGACGTCACAGAGCTGATGACCCCCCCATACCCCTTGTCGCACAATATCAAACTTCTTCAGCGCCCTTGAGGTGATTTTTCACAAAAACGGCGCTATATAAATCATCCAAATATTATTATTATTATTATTTCTCTACTCCCCCCCCTCTAAGGCGGGACGTTATTTATGGATGGCCCCTTATCTAATTTATTTATTTGCGTCTATATAATTTAATTTTATTACATTGCAATAATTTTTTTTCTCGATATTTAATTTAATTTCAACATAGTTAAATAATTAGCATACATACTCTAATCTCAGAAGATTGTAAAAAGGGCCATTTGGGAGGCGGATATGAACACCGCCGCTCATTTATTGGATAACCAACACCCCTGCCACAGGTCACCCCAAGTGGCTCGCTAAGTTTGGTGATTTATCAGGGGAACCCGGGTTCACGGGGTGAGGTTTATCCGGGTTCCGGGGTATCTATAGGTAGGATGCCTTTGCCGACCTAATGTGTGGCGAGCCAGATCGGTAAAAACTGCTTGAGAGAGACCTTTTGATTTATCCAGCCGGACTATCTCGATCCATCGCATGGCACCGCAGTGGGAGGTATGGATTCTTACATTCACACATTGTACTCGTAATCCTACCCACCCCTTATACTTTTGTCTTCCCTGAACTTCCTATTCTTATTCTCCCTAAAAAACACTATATCCAGCGTCCCCCTAGACCCTAGATGATACAAATAGAATTGTTGTCCTAGGGCCTCATGTGGAGCTAATGTCAAAACGCACAGGCAAAAACCCAAGAGGCCCACATTACCTAAAATAATAATAACAAAAAAATATTACTAATGTATAAAAAAAATCCTACTTTCTATACTAATGTAAATGTAACACAAAACATGTAAAATGAATCACTGGGTAAACAACGGTCAAATAATATCAGTTGTCAAAATAAAATAAAAGATATGGCCGAATATTTTGAAATATAACTAAAAAATTATTGATACGGCAACAACAATTTGGGAGGTGGGAATGGGTACCGCCGCCCCGGGAACTTTTATTGGATAACCAACACCTCTGCCAAAGGTCACCCCAAGTGGTTCGCTAGGTTTGGTGATTTAGCAGGGGTGCTCGGGTTCATGGGATTAGGTTTGTCTAGGTCTTGGAGGTGGATGACTAGGACACACTGAACCCCAGATTTCTACCAACCCCTTTTCCTTCCCAGAACTCTCCTCTCCTTCTTTTACCTAAAAATACTCTCCACACAGCATCCCCAAAGATGATATAGGCCCTCAGGGAAATTATTTTCCTCAGTGCCTCGTGTGTGGAGCTCATGTAAAAAAAGGGGTAAGGTTCTTAATTCGCAATCCAAAGGTCATGGGATCGAATTCGATTGATTTGAGTTATTTCTCAATTAAAAAATAATATATAGTATATTTACCGCACGTTCCAGAGTGGAAGTTACTCTCAATATCGCCCTGGTGTAAGACCGCCATTCAGAATTGAAACGTTGCTTGAAATGGCTTCAGCCGTGTTTGGTGACCAGATCTGAATAGCCAGGTACTTCCCCACATTCCTCTCCCCCATCTCCTTCCCCTCCCCACTATCTTCAGCCTCACAACATACCCCAATCGGGGTTGCCATAGTCTCACTGGCTCTAGATGGGAGCAACTGGAGCAAACAAAAATTGAGGTTCATATCTCAACCAATAGTAGCCTTTAAAAGTGACATCATAATCAAAACTTAACGGTAAATGAGCGCAGTTGATGCGTCACAGGTGCAATAATCGTCATTTCCGTTTCATTGTAAATCCAAATCACAGCGGGCCTATAGAAGTTTCACTTAAAAAAAAAAAACAGGAATTGTCACCTAGCAAATCTCAACAATCAACGAACGCACTAGATTAAATTATTAAATGACGTAAGTGCCACATAAATGTACTTGCATCATCTAATACATAATCGTCAAAAATAAATATTGTTTCATAATATCGATCGAAATTCTTTGTTCTTACCATCATGGGTGAACTAATAGAAAAAGTGCCATTGACCTAACAGGAAATAATTATGGAGGAAACCGTATAATATATGAAAACATGACATAGAGATTTGGTCATCCCGGTAATCATAATTATGATTAATTTTGGCAATATCAATATAAATAATGACACAGGCTTTGTCCCATAATATAAACATAATGAGTGTCGTTTGGTCGCGTGCGATTTAATGTAAAATACCTACTTTGAATATAACATATAATTATTTAACCGTATTTTGGCAATGAAAATCACTTTTTTTAACAAATCCTCAGTGTGAGGAGAGACTACTTGTTTGATGGTAGTAGTTTGTTTTTCTTTTTGAATGCGATTAGCGTAGTTTCCCGTTTTCGTAACTGTAGCTATCGTTTGATCAACAAATTGAGAATTTCTAAGAGGTAAAATGCCTAATTAGTAAATACTTCAAAGTCGGTTAGTAGTTTTAAAAAACATTTATCACAAACATATTTCATTTAATCGAAATTTGAATTTGAAATTTTCTGAAATTTTCCATAACGTTGTTGCAGATTCCCTATTCCCGAACTTTCCACAACATTCCAGATGTTCCGGGATGTTGTGGAATGTTGTGGAATGCTCTCAAATGTTCTGGACTGTTCCAGAACATTTCTAGAGTCGAAACTTCCCGCCCTGGTATCTTCAAAAGCACGCCCTTAAGGTAAAAACGGGAACCTTCTTCACGAATGGGGGATAAAGACTATCACCAAATATAACTCACTTCTAAACTCGCACTTTTCTACACCTTCTTTTATAATATACTAACTGGTTCCCGGCATGCATTGCAAAGCCATATTCAAAGAAATACATTGTTTCTCCCAGAATCACTTTTCCCGCGCGTCCCCCCCCCCGAGTCCCCTTCCCAGCTAGCTTTATAAATTGTAGCCTTTATGATATTCTGATGTGTGAGCTACATTATTGTAAAGATTCATTAAAATCCATTCGGTAGTTTTTGCGTGAAAGAGTAACAAACACACACGCATCCATACAAACTTTCGCCTTCCTAATATTAGTAAGAAATTGATTATCAATGCCATGATGGGGTTTTACATAATTATTATATTTTACATGGTGCGTGATACAGAGACAAAAAAGGTTTAATTGTTTAGATAACATTTAAGAATAAGATAATAATAATAACCTAAACGAAAATATGAAAGAGAACAAGACACAGAAAAAGATAATGGTCGCAACTGTAACAATTCTAAATGAATAATCAATTTTTATAAGAAAAACTTAATATTATAAAAACTCCAAAAGTTATAAAAAGAGCTTTTTTCTTATAAATTTTTTTTTGATAACAATTTAAGTGTATATTGTATGCAAGAAAAGAGAGGAAGGAGATAGAAAAAAATAAAAAAAAACAGCTTTTTAATTGCGGATTGCATTAATTATATCTAACATATGTTGTTAAAACCACTCGTGTGATTTTTGGCATATTGTGACAAGATTGCAAAACATCTTTAATAGGTGCTACTAGGTACTACTACATAGAGTGCTTATAGATCTTAAAAATATGTAAAATCAATCTGGATTCATTGAACCGCAGTAAGTAGTTCATGTTTCACGATGAATATTTTGAGGAATGATATAAATTAAATCGAATGGCCAAATTGAAAATCGAATACCCATCGCTCGAATAGATACCTACATAATTATAATATTTAATTAATGAAGACAATATTAGCTAAACTCAATCGAAAATCTGAAAACAGAAAAATCAGAAAGATACGGTCACAGCTGGGACCCAGGAAAAAAAAATAAAGCTACATAATTGAGAAGCGTATAAAAATCTTACTAAAAAAGAATGATACACAAAAAAGGAAAGAGAGGAACAAGTATTTACATTGAAAATGAATAGTAATTCCCCTGCTAAAAACCGTGTTTACACAATTTCTTCAATTTTACACAATTGATAAACAACCATTAAAATAGACCTTCTCATATTTTCATTATTATTTTAAATATATTATGAAGCCTCCTTTAGATGTTCTTGTTTTTGTCACTATTTGCTGACGGCTTGTTTCTGCCATCAAATTTAAGTGTATATATGTATGTGTATACAGGCAGCTGCCTAGTATGGTGACCTAATCTATCTTCTCAAGTAAATGTATTAATCATGTAAAATGTATTAATCATGTAAAATGTACTTATAAATAAATAATAATAAATAAATAATTATAAGATTGAAATATTTTCAGGCCATACTTAAACCAAAAATATTTAAAACAAATTGTGACAACAATATCGTTTCATCGTTAACTCTGGCAGAACGTTAGAATGGGAGCCTATTAAAAGGTTTTCTCGTTGAAAAATTCAAATTTTAAGCAACAGTATTTCCGCCTGGGGTAGAAAGAGGAATTGGTATAAGGTTTTGTAGAGCTGGATCATTTATCAGGTAAGAAAAGGTATAGCTTTTTAACTTGTGATTTAAAAAAAAAGGTATTTATAAAATATCACCTCCAATAATGTATTGATGAACAGCTTTTGGTTCCCCAAATAACATGCCGCCTTCAAATTATAGTGTCACCGGGATTCTTTCAATACTTGATTGAAGTAGGTACCTTCTTAAATATCACAGTAAACCCTTCAAAAACACGGAATGCAATAACAGTAAATCGATACGTTTAGCTTACTATTTAAATAAATTTGAAAGAGAAACTAGCAATTTTGTTCATGGATAATTTCCTATAGACACGCAGCACTCAGAATAACCAGTTGGTTAGTTTGTCGGGCAGGTAATAATGAACGAAAGTTAATGGTTCCTGCAGGAGTATATTTTACGACCCTGTTACGAAACCAGGACGAGACGGGATCCCTGAGGTTACTGGATACCGGTGAATACAGGACTGATTTCCGCATTCATAGCAAGGCGATCATACATTGCCATAGCCTTTACCTGCACGATGCAATTCTACAGCACTAAATTTTCCTTAAGTAATTTTATTTAATAGCTTCGACGAATTAATTGTATTAATTAGTCGTAAATAGTTACGAGCTGAAACCAGTATATTGATGCCGGTTCTTCCTATTTAGAATTTATTATAATCAGAATTTAAACGTTATATTAACAATATCAGACTCCTTTAAAAATATTATGGCTTAAAAATAAATATGGCCTATAATATAACCAACGCTGATTCTGACTTTATAAGTTTTTTCATATATTTTTATCGTGGAGTTTATAAATTGTCATTCAAAAACGAATAAAATACAATTACATTAAAGCACAGTGTTTGGTTGGCACGACTGAAATCACACTCTTAAATCGAAAATATATATTATCCTATGGTTAAGCTATGAAGAAGACGGCGAAATACCTTCTACACAATATGTTATAATGTGTCCGATAAAAAAAATTACAATGAAAGAATAAATTTTTGTTTGTATTGTGCCATTCCGGGCGACCATGGCGACCTTCCGCCCGGCCTCCGGCAACTCGACGCTTTGGTCCTTAGGGTCTTTGGCCATTTTGCCCCTATTTCCCAGGTACTTTCTTCAAGGCACAACCGAGGAACAGGCTAAGGGGCGCGGATACCTTGTCTCGTTATGGTTTGACCGACTGCCATACACATTCTTGCTGGTACTGCCAGACGACGAGAGAGGGAACTCTCCCGAGAACCAACCCTGCAGAGCCATTTTTATTTAACCATGTTTGTCTTTTCTTCTATTCCTTTCTTGCGGGTGCTTGCAGTATACGCAATATACAATCCCCGCGAGCTGCAGTCCTTCGTCTTGCTTTCTATCATCTTTCCTTGCCATTATATATGTTTTACTAACATCATTGTATCAAGTTTATTATGTAAGCACTTGCATACTGCCTACTAACAACGTAGGTAGGGACATTGGAGTTCTAAATTCATTCTAAACCAAATGTTGCTTCGTTTTTTTTTTCAATTATTTCTGGCTTTCACCCTTAAAGAGTATTCTAGGCCATAATTTAAAATTACAGAGAAAGGAAAGGTGACTTTATATATTAATTTGATTTAAATGTACAAATTTCACAATTGTATTGAAGATTGGAAAAGAGATCAGACTTAGAAGAGATGAGATGCTGAATGGAGGGGAGGCAATTTTAGATAACGCTTGATATAAGAGAGGACATATATTTAGAGAGGGACAGCCAAAAAATGTGTGATCTAAAGTTCCCACATCTAGATCACAGAACTTACAATCTGGGGACGTGAATTTTAAAAAGGTGAGAAGGAACGCAACAATGTCCGATTCTCATCCGAATAAGTAATGAAATTTCTTTATTGGAAAAATGGGGGAATTTTTGAAACCACGGTTTTGATGGGATAGGGATAGTCCTTTGTATTGAGGCTTAGCGGGCACCCTTGGATTGACTAGCAATGTTCCAATACTCAGTCCAATCTGCTGACGCATTTCGAAGAAAACCATTCCAATATTTGGAGAGTTAAAAATTTTGTTTCACACCATTCAAAATTCGTAATTCGTAGGAAAAACATACGCACATTACGAGAGTAATAATAATTAAAGCTGGGGACTCGCAAGCAGATTCACTCTTCATTTTAAACCAGTTTTGTGATGAGAATGTAAAATTCCAGTTGTGAGTTCATCTGCTGAAACATTTCGAAGGAAAACATTATCTTATTCGAAATATAGTTAAAAAATTCTACTAATTATATTTATTTATTTATTTATTGTTTTGGAACATTTACAGAGTATTAACAGAAAAAAGTCATTGGATTAGCATTGTAAAAAGCATACATGTTAATAGTCCACTTAAAAATGTTCACAGAATGCACAGTTTAATAGTTGTTAACAGAAATTAGAAATATCAAAATATAAACGGAGGTATAAAAAGAGATAACAAAAATAGTGATGATACAATATAGAGATGACAAAGATAAAAAAGATCGATATACGATGTAAAAAAAACAGAAAAACAAAAAAAGTAAAGTACAAATAGAGTGAAGAACAGCCATTCACATTCAAGTTCAAGATAAGTATTAAGATAAGTATTTTCAATTCTCAATTACATGTTAGGTTAGTCTATTGTTAATTTGCTTTTTAAAGTAAGCGAGACTATTTGCATAGATGTCTATATGGTTACATTCAATGGAATTATACAGTCGACACATCCGAGACAGTGGATTGAAGTATGCAATATTGTTTTTAAATAATTCAAGATGAAATATATTCTGATTCCTTAAATTACGTCTATTGGGGACCTTAATAAGAATATTGCTCAGGCAGTGAGTTGTTTCAAGCTTATCATGAATGATTTTGTATAGACTCATTAAGTCAGCAACTTTTCTTCTTTTTTCCAGAGTTGTAAACTTAAAATATTGGAGTCGTTCCTCGTAAGATTGGAGTAAGGCATTTAGTCCAAGTTTAAATGATAACAATCTCAGAAATTTTTTTTGCACAGATTCAATAGTTTTTGAATATTTTAAGTAGTGTGGATTCCAGATAACACTACCATATTCTAATTTGCTTCTGACCAATGAGTTGTATAGGGTTATAATGGATTGGGGTTTTTTAAATGGTTTAGATATTCTATGTATAAACCCCATCATTTTCAAGGATTTAGTCGTGATATCACTGACGTGTACATCAAATTTAAATTTTGAATCAAGAATGATTCCTAAATCTCTGATGGTTGTAACTGCATTTAATCGAGCATTATTTATGGAATATGCATAATCTTTTTGCATTCTGTTACGGCTGAAAGTCATAATGTAACATTTTTCAATATTCAAAAACATATCATTCTGAATACACCAGTTATGTAGTGTGAAAAGGTCTTCTTGAAGCATAACTTGGTCAGAATCATTGGAAATTTTACGGTAAATCTTTAAATCATCGGCAAATAAAACAAAATCACAGCGTAACATGGGGCCTAGGTCATTAATGAAAATTAAGAAAAGCAGAGGGCCAAGATTGGACCCTTGGGGTACACCAGAGGTTACAATTACGGGAGGTGACTCATACCCATTTATAAGAACGAGCTGTGTTCTGTTTTCCAAATAGGATTTAAGCCACCTAAATAGATCACCGTGAATACCTATACGACCAAGCTTCTGTAGTAAAATAAAATGATTTACTTTATCAAAAGCCTTTTGAAAATCTGTGTAAATAGCATCTACCTGAGTTCTTTCATTAAACGCATTGCAAACATAATCACAGAAATCGAGAAGATTGGAATTTGTGGATCTGTTAGGAACAAATCCATGTTGATTGATGCATAATTGTGGTTTAAAGTGTGCGAATATGGAACTATAGATTATAGATTCAGAGGCTTTTGCAAAACATGATAATATACTAATTGGTCGATAATTTTTCACAGAAGATTGATCGCCAGATTTATGTATTGGGACAATATGTGCATTTTTCCACAAATCTGGGAAAGTTCCCGTAGATAATGATTCGTTAAATATAATGAAAAGTGGCTTAATCAACGCGCTAGAGCAACATCTTACAAACAAAGGAGGTATTTTATCTGGTCCTGGGCCTTTATGTATATCAATGCTTTCTAAACAAGATTTGATAGTTCCCATGCTTACGTTAAGTTTACTAAGATTAAATTGGTTGAATTGAGGAACATTCAGTCCGGAAGTATTTGATGTGGGATTCGACTGAGTATAAACCGATCCAAAATAATTAGAGAACATATTGGCAATCTGCTGTCCATTGTTTGCAATCATAGAATCCATATGCATTGTTTTTGGAATCGAATTTGAATTACGCAATGATTTAGAATAAGCCCAGAAAGCCTTAACATTATCTTTTATCCCACGCTCAACTAGATTGATGTAGGATGTGTAGCATTCTTTTAGCATTTTTTTTGATCTTTTTCTAAGAGTAGCAAACTCGGAATAGTCTATCGGGTTGTTATATTTTTTAGCCCGAAGTCTTACTTTATTTTTCTCTTTGAGGAGCATTATTAGAGATTCGCTAAACCAATTGGGATAGTGATTTCTTACGTATGTTTTTTTTTTGGAATGTGCTTGTCTATAATATCCCATAGTGTATTGTAGAATAACTGTACCTTATTATTGAGATGACAGTTGTTAAAAAGTGAGATCCAGTTTACATTTGTTAGATCATGACAACATCCTTCATAATTACCTTTTTTGAAGTTGTATTTTACGGGAGAGTGATTTTCTTGTAGGAATTGCATTTTTTCTAGACTTACATTTATTTCAAAACAGGGATGATGGTGATCAATTTTTGATAAGTTAGCTGTCGTTGAAATATTAATATTGGTTTTATCGGAAAGAACAAGGTCAAGAATATTAAAATTTTTGTTAGGTAAATAATTAAATTGGTGAAGGTTGCACATTGAGGCCAAATTGACAAGGGAATGAGCTTTGTGACTAAAATAATTGGATGGAGCTAGTATTATGTTATTATATGTTATATCAGGTGTCCATTTAATTTCAGGTATATTAAAATCACCAATGATTATAAATTGAGATTTGGAATTAATATGTTGCAAATAAATATCCTGAATATTTTTGATTCGATTACAGTAATCATCAACAGATAAATTGGGGGTAATGTACAGAACACATATATAGATGAACGAGTTTGAATATTCATGCAGTTTTATAGCTAACCATAAATCTTCACCGTCACTTTCCCAAGATGATTTTCTAGTTGTTATTAGATTCTTGTTGACTGCCGCTAATACCCCCCCACCTTTTTTAGATGTAGAATTAGTTGATTCGCGATCTCTCCGAAAGACCAGGTAACGCTCATCAAACAATTCATTACTGAATACTGATGAACTCAACCAAGTTTCAGTGAAGCAGATTATATCATAGTTATTGATAATAACTTCGTTTTTTATGTCATTTGTTTTGGTTCTAACTCCCCTAACATTTTGGTAGAAAATTTTCAGATCCATTTTGTAATTTTTGACAAGACGTATACATTAGGTTTAAAGGACGGAGGAAGACGGGTTTGAGGGTGATTTGTCGGTAAGATTCTGTAGTACGGCCTTGTTCTTCACGAGCAGTGGTGGAGACATGTCATTCTTCCTTAAGAAGACGCGCCCATTTTTAATCCATACGTACTTGAAGTTCAGGTCCTTTGCTGCTCGCCTAGCTGCTGCATGAAGTTCCTTGTTATAAGGTGACAGATGTTCACATACGTATATCGGAGAAGAATCTGTGAAACCAAGGTGTTGACTATTCAGTTTCCTATCGTTCCTCTTGTTGAATACCTTAACTGCAGACAGCAATTCGTCACGGATTCGAGGGCTGGGCAGAGTCAGTACAATATTTTTTGGTCTTGAGTTGGGAGTTGCGTCAGGGTGGCGTGGTGTACGATGACAGGAAATTATTTGCTCGTCCTTTACAGGATAGTTTACTGATGTACACAGGTTTTGTATTGTAATCATGATGTCTTCGTTCCTCTTCTCCGGGACCATCTGAATCTCCAGATTGCAGTTCCGGTTAGTTTGTTCGATTGCGTTCATTTTTTGGGATAGTATGTCGTAGTTCCGCTGCAAGATTTCATTTTCAGAACTCAGTTTGGATATTTTCGTCTCATTAGCCTTGCATGTAGAATTTAATCTATCATATTCTGCAGCGAAGTATTCAAGAGATGATTGAAAATCTTCCATATGGGACAGCTTGTTTTTTATATCCCCTAGTTCGTCCATTATTTTGGAGTTAAGGTATTGAAATAATTCATGTTTTAGGGTTTTCAGTACCTGGTCTAATTTTTCGTCTATGTGTTCTAAGATTATTTTAGATACGTCGCTTGAACTCGCAGTTTGTGGGGTGGATATAGAGGTGTCATTAGTCTTTTGTTTGGAACCTGTTGGTTGTCCGTGCAATATGGTGGGGGATTGAAGAACCAGAGTTTCTGCGTTATTTCCAGTAAATTTCTGTTTTCCTTTGCAAGGGACACATTTCCAAGTAGTTCTATATTGTTTAGATTGCTTTGTGTAATTTTCTTTGGTAGTTCCTACACATTTAAAATGATAGCTTTGGGAACATTTACTGCAAGTCATTATCTCGTCGGCCTTCGCGTTCAGCTTACATTCCTCACAAAGATGCATTATATTTGTAGCGCCTGTTAGTAGGCAAACTCCACGACACCTTACTATTTCTAGTACTATGTATTAATAGCGCCTGTTAGTAGGCAAACTTCACGACACCTTTCTGGTACTATGGCAAAATGATGTTACAGTTAGAGTTACCTACATTAATGATTCATGCAATTCACCACTTCAATTATTTAAATGTTAGAATATTTCTTTAAACACAGATTTAAGCACGTTCTTAGGTTTATATTAGAAGATCACAATTGTATCGTTATCAATCAATGTTATCTTTTAAGATAATTAACTGAGAGAAGATATCTAGAAACACTAACGATTATCTGATAAAATTTGAATGTTGTTTTTTTAGATATTGAAAAAAACAATCACAGGTTTCATTTAAGCTCGTAAAAATACGTTCATGCAGTGCACGATAATCACTTTAACTTGTACTGACACTTATTTGACTTGTACCGATTGTATTTTGCTTTAAAATTAAAAAAAAACTAACGTGAACACTTGGACACTTGGACACTTCTGTCAACAAACGTACCATAGATAATATAGACTACGTATGTGATGCCAGAATCAAAGAAAAACCATTTTATTTTCTGATTGTAGTTTTACATCGCCACCAATAGATTTAATTTAAACCAGTTTTGTGTTCAGAATATAACGATAAATTAAAATAACAAGTTGCAGATTTATCGTGTACCGAGCTTTACATTTGAGTTTGATACCAAATGCTGCAAAACTCTGTGAAATTGACTGTTACGTGTGTAACTGTTATTTGGAATCAATCTTAGGCCTATCGTGTTCTCAACTCAATATAAAAATTCGAGATGTGAAATCCTATTACATGGATACCTTTCTTGATTTCCGAGATTTCTCCACTAAGTGTATCGCACAGGGTTTCGTCAGTAAACGGTAGATCTTAGGTCTAATCAAGTTGGCTACCCCTGCAATAAAGGTATACCATCTTTGCGTGGAGATGAGTCCTTGACTGTTGATAAACAATTTTTTTATTTCAATTAAAGTGAATGGAGAGTCTAGCCAATGATCAGAAATAGAAGTGTTGTAAATGGGAGTTATTTAATCTAAGTAAGGCACAGAAGGGCGGGGGGGGGGGGGGGGAGGCAATGTTGTCAAAGAAATCAATCTCCTTTGGAGTCCCGCAAGGTAGTGTGCTTGGGCCAATATTGTTTCTTATTTATATAAATGATTTATGTATTCTGAATATTCCTGGTAAAATTGTTAGTTTTGTAGATGACACTGCCTTAATATTTGAGGGTAAAACTTGGAATGAAACTTTCAACAAAAGTAATATAGGTTTAAAAGTGGTAAATAGTTGGTTAAACAATAATATATTAACTTTGAATGCACAAAAAACCAAATTTATCACTTTTAGCATTTCAAGTAAAAGTCAGCCTTCTGAAACTCACAACTTGATTATTCACAATTGTTTTCAAACATGAAACTGCAACCCTTTAGAAAATGTAGTCAGCATCAAATACCTTGATGTAAAAATAGATAAATTTTTGAGATGGAATGATCATATTAATATGTTAGTAAATAATACTAGGAGACTTACCTATATCTTTAAAAAACTGAGACATATACTAGACAAAGAAAAATTAAAAACTATTTATTTTGCAATAATCCAGTCTCTGCTTTCTTATAATATTGTGTGCTGGGGATCCTGCCCAAAGACTTATATAGAACCACTTAATATTGCCCAAAAAATGATTCTTAAAGTTATGTTCAAGAAAAAAAATTATATATCCAACTCATTTACTTTTTAAGGAATGTAATGTAATGAACGTAAAACAGTTATATATTACACAAACGCTTTGTAGATTTTTTAATAATATTAATTTTGCAGAAAGAACACAGCAAATTCGTACTACGAGAATTGGCTCTGGTCTGAACTTTATGGCAATTCAAACTAAATCTTCTTTTGGTCAAAGAAATTATTTTTATCAAGCTCCACTCATATTTAATAGCCTTCCAGAACATATAAAGTCATCTAATTCCTTGTACACTTTTAAAAAGGATCTTAAATTATTTGTGTTAGTCGAGGATTGCCAATTGATTTTCTTTACTTTGGCCTTTCTAAATTATTAGCTAAATGAGTATGTTTATAATAATAAGCTAAAATAATATTATTTTTGTCTGAACCGTTTTTGTTCATCTTCCTCTCGCCAAATCTATAGCATGTTAAATTATATACATATATTTATTATTCACAACTTAATCCTTAAAAAAAAAAAAAAACTTTATTTTGTTTTTTTTTTTTTAAATCAGATCTCATAACTATGGTCACCCTAAAAGTCTACCTTAATGTACTACCTAGCGCCATCTGTTTAGTAGGTACCAGTAGGTACCCATAATCTAATCTCAATCTGTAAGAAATACAACAATATTGTTCTTTCAAAATCTGTATAATTTTGTGTTATTTTGTTAACTTGTATAATTATTGTTAACCTCAACACAGGCTTGTCCTAGTGAGGTAACAAATTATATTGTAAACATTTTTACCTGCAGTGTAAAGAAACAATAAATAAATAAAATAAAAAAATAAATTCTTCTGTCCATTTAGAATGAGACGCTCGAGGAGATGTTGAACTGAAGGAGGCTCAAAATCATAGACCAAACTTCTGAAATTGGAGTGTTTGGAAATACTGAACTGCAGAAGTTATACCACCCGAACTTTTTTTTTTCTTCAATACCCTCTTGGAATTGGATTCGGCAATGCTCAAGGAGCTCCTTAACCCCTGTTAATTCCCCGAGAAATTTTTTCAATTCTTCTCCCCGATCAAAAAAAAATTATGTCAAAACGCGACCATCCTTCCCTGAACTGGCAAACAATAAATTTGTAGCTCTGAGGACACCATCCTCCACACCAGGCTCCTCTACAGCTCAAGAGGACCTAGCATCTGCGAAACAACCACCGCTTAAATTCGTTAGAATTCCCCCAATCGTTCTACACAAAAAAACGAAACGACCGCTCTATTCAGGAGCTTCGAAGAAAAAGGAATAGATTTCTTTGCAAAGAATATGGGTAAATTTATCTTTATCCAAACGAAAACCCCTAGGGAACATATAAACATAACCATCATATTAATTGCTAAAAATATCGAGCATCATTCTTACTGGCTCCCAGAGGAAAAACCTCTGAAAGTAAGCCTTAGGGTATCCCGGAAGATATTCCCACTGACGAGTTCGAACTTGCCCTCAAAAAATTCCCAGTACTTTCTGTTCATAGAATGAAATCAGGTCGGTCTCGTCAACCCATTCCACTCGTGATGGTAAATTTAACAAAAAATGAAGACGCAAAACGCATCTTAACAGATCTTCATACTGTCCCCCATTTACGTATACAAGTAGAATCATTACGAAACAGAACAAAGATGGGGCAATGTTTCCGTTGCCAGACACACGGCCACTCGGCAAACTGATCCTCGGAGTGCCCAAAATCAACGAAGACTCCAGCCAATTGTGCGCTCTGCCAGGGCGCTCACATGGCAAATTACAAGGGCTGTCCTGCCAGACCCCATTAGAATAATTGCAATGCCAAAAGAACTGTAATTACAACTATTAACGACAGTCGAATAGAAATATTAATTATAACGAATACCGTCGCGATTACAGGTAGGAACAAGGTTTTTCCGGCCCTCAGCCACAAAAAGAGAAACCCCTAGGTCCGAACCCATCACCACCAAAATCAATGAAGTCATCCCCTCAACTTCTCAACCCTGGCCTGCGCCAGACTTTTTCAAAAGCCGTAACTCCCATTAGGACAACTGGCCCCCCAAAACTCTGGCCTTCAGCCTACAATTCCGGCTTGATCGCCCTCCCGAGTCCCCCCAAGCTTATTTTATTTATTAGCGTTATAAACAGTCATTACAAGTTCATATATAACAGTGTTAGAGATAGTCATATCATTGGCCAATAAAATAACGACATAAAAATTTGAGACCATAATAAAAATAAAAAAAAAAACAAACAAAACAATATATGTATGTAATATAAACAGTTCTGAAAAAGTGCATCTACTCACTTAAATCTACAAAAAATGTATTTTCAAACTGCTGAAATCAAAAAAGAAAATGTAATAAAAAGGAAGAAAAATGAAAATGTAAAAGAAAGATAAGGAATTAATGAAACATTAAGTTTTACGTTGAATATTACTTTTTACGAATTTTATGAAGTTAGCAAGGTTCGTGTTAAACATGTCAATGTCTGTGCATAATCTATTGAAAGTGCTACAGCTTCTTCTTATAAACACATTTTGAAGATAATTAGCATTGCTCTTAGGAATATAAAATATGTCTGGAGATCGAGTGACTCTTACCATAGCAACTTTCCTCCCCCTCCCCCACCGCATTTTTCTAAACCCGAGGCTAGTGAAATCCAAACCCTCATAGAAAGAGCTACAGACCAACAGTTCTTATCCAAAACGCCACCAAAGAGCTAAAGTCCATACAGACATTTATTAAAAAACACAATGGCTAGAAAACGCGCTAATAAATCAAATTTACAAACAGCGTACTGGAACGTGCGCATTCACAGAAGAAAAAAGACGATACCATAAAAAATCTACTCATTGATGTTAAAGAACTCCACTTCCATGACAATCCTACACGTATCCTTAATCACATCAACAAACACTACACAAATATTGGAGTTAGCCTAGCTGAAAATATCAAAATTACGCAGCCTCCCCAAGATATTCACGAACCCCAAAACAATGCATCTAACATAAGCAATGAAAATTATAACAGACACTTCAAATTACGAAATATTACACTAGAAGATACCGATAAAATAATTCATTCACTAAATATTAACAATACTGCGGGTCCTGATGGTATAGACTCTAAAACTATCTTAACATTAAGCCAACAACTACTTATACCACTCACATATTTAATTAATCGTAGTCTTAAAGAAGGAATTTTTCCTAGCTTACTAAAAAAGGCCTTATTTTTCCAATTTTCAAATCAGGACACAAAAATAATGTTAACAACTACTGACCCATTACGCTACTAAATACCATTTCGAAAATCCTAGAAAAAACTATTAAAAAACAGCTCCAACACTATTTAGAAACAAAACAAATACTCTCGGTAAACCAACATGGCTTCAGAAAAAACAGAAGCACAGAACATGCAAAAGCTACCGTAACGGTATTCATTACACATAATCTAGACGCCAAGAAAAAAGTTATTTCTATTTACTAAGATCTATGTAAAGCTTTCGACACAATCTCACATGAAAAACTTTTCAAGAAGTTAAAAAACATTGGCATTAATGGAGTAGAATTCAATTTAATTATAAGCTTCATGTCTCACAGAACGCAACAAGTAAAAAAAATTTTATTTTTTTTATTTTTTATTAAGGAGAAAATACAGATACAGACGTCAATTGACAAGAATATACAAAACAATTAATAGAGAATTCGCCTGCATCCAAACTATTTCTCACAAATTAACATTGACAGCAGATAAAAACATATACAAATATTTTTACCGTTAAATACGGAAAAGACGTATGTATATATACATAAGTAAATATTATTTTACAGAGAGATGAAAAAAAAATGCGCAATATCCTTATAAAAGTTTACAAATTGTTTTTGGAAAAATTTTGATGGTAAGACCAAATATATATATAGATAAAAAATAATGTCATACAGAAATTTAAAAAAAGAAAGGTAGTTAAAATTATAAACCAAGCAATGTCTAAGGTATTGTACTTTCTAGGAAAACGGCGTTCAATTTTCTACTAAAAGTACTGCGTGTATCAAAAAATAAGTCGGAATCCTTGATGTTTTGATTTTGATTAAACGATTCGCACATTCTTCTGATTGGATCCCTGACACCAGCATTTGTACGCGTCCGGCTAATGTGGAATAAGTCGTTAAGCCTTGTTACTCTGGGTGGTATTTTGAAGTTTATTAGTTTCAGTAGGTCAGGACAGTCGATAAAGTTATTGCAGATTTTATAAAGCGTCATGAGGTCAAGGTATGTTCGCCGGTTAGTTAGAGTGGTGACGTTATAATTCGAGAGCATATTTATGTACCCCCGTTTAGGTGCGCTCATTCTGTAATTCAGGTATTTCAGAAATTTCTTTTGAATACTTTCAATGTTGACTTTATAGACACCGTAAAGTGGTGTCCATATGTAGGTGCAGTATTCAAGTTGAGAACGGACCAGGGTGTAGTAAAGTAGAAGATAAGTTTCAGGTTTTCGAAATTCGCGGCTGTTTCTGATGACAAATCCTAGCATGCGGTAAGCTTTATTCACAATGTTCTCAATGTGCGCATCGAAATGGAGTTTAGAATCAAAAAGTACGCCTAGATCTTTTATACAGTAAACGCGTTTGAGTAAATAGTTACCAATACAATAATTGTATATAATAGCGTTGTGATTTTTAGTGAAGCTTATTTGTTTACATTTGTTGTAACTTAGGTAAATTTTGTTTTCATTGCAAAATGCTTCGAACCTTACTAAGTCGCTTTGGATGAGCAGACAATCGTTTAAATTCCTAACAATGGCAAATATTTTTATATCATCGGCGTACAAAAGAAATAAACAATGCATGAAACATTTAGTAACAGTGTTAATAAAAAGTATAAATAACAGTGGACCCAGGATTGACCCCTGTGGTACGCCAGAGGTAACTGGTTCCCACGTAGAAGTATGTCCTCGTAATGATACAGCTTGCTGTCTTTTTGTCAAATATGAGACAAACCAACGTAATAAGTTTCCCCTAATTCCATTGAACATTATTTTTTTAATAAGAATAAGGTGGTCAACCTTGTCGAAAGCATTTTTGAAATCGCAGTATATTGCATCTACCTGGTGGCCTCGATCCATGCTAGTGAATAAGAAATTTGAGTAAATTAGTAAATTACTCATGGTAGATTTGCCTTTTACAAACCCGTGTTGTTGTTCTGTAATTTTGGCGGCAAGCTGGGGATATATATTATCATGGACAAGTCTTTCCAAGAGTTTAGGGATCGCCGAGAGAATGGATATTGGCCTATAGTTTTCGACTTTTTGACGTGAGTCACCCTTATGGACTGGTATAATATAAGCCAACTTCCACCTATCAGGGAAAACCCCGTCACTCAGGCATTTATTAAATATTATGGTAAGTGGAACATACAATGACGACGCAGCAGATCTGAGGAAAAATGCCGGTATTCCATCGTGACCCGCACCTTTGTTTATATCTAACGCCTTTAAACTTGATTGCACTTCTTGTTCCGTTAGTTCAATGGTGTGAATGTGCGTAAGTCCAGAGTCCCGAACGGCCTCAAGTTGGTCAATGTTAATTGAGTCATTGATAGAGGAGGGTTCAAATGTTGACTTGAAGAACTCAGAGAACATATTACAGATTTCTTGGGCATCATTAGATTTGCGCCCTTCGAAGGACATAGTAGCAGGATATCCATCAGATGATTTTAATGAGGATATGTATGACCAAAAGCATTTAATATTATTTTGCAATGAACTTTCGATGTTTTCAAAAAATAACTTTCGAGATTCACTAGCCAATTTTTTGTATGTAGCACGTAAGAAGGAAAATTTACGATAGTCAGAAAGACCTTTATATGTCTTCCATTTGAGCCAAACTTTATCTTTTTTCCGTGATAAGCTAATAAGTTCGGGAGTAAACCATATGGGGAATTTGTCATTTCGTCTGGCCAATACTGGAATAAACTCATCAATTATATTGTTTATTATTACATAGAATCGGTCTACTGCTTCTTCTGTTGATAAATTCGCGATTTATGACTTCCAATCAATACAATTAATGTCATTATTAATTTGAGTATAATCAGCTTTCCTGAAATTGTGCCTACGCTCTTTGTTGTTTTTAATTTTTGGTTGAATCGCGGATGATATTTCAAATTCCAAGGCTGGATGGTGTCTGTCCTCTGAAAGGAGAGGGTCGTCGCTATGTGTAACTTTTGTTTCGCGACTGTAAAATATAAGGTCTAAGAATTTATCGTTGTGGTTAGGTATACAATTATATTGAAATAAGCTCATCAATGCCATTGTTTGAAGAAAAGTTTGCGATGCAGCCGTGTTTGAGGAGGCAATACCATGATTGCAGCCTTCGGAAAATGTCCATGTAAGAGTAGGTAGATTCAGATCTCCAAGAACACAAAACGTATTATTTGGTTCTGATGAAAAGACGGATTCCAGGTTTTTGGAGAAAATATCATAAAGCATTACTGGCGAGACAGGAGGTATATATACAGCACATATGGTGAGATTTAGAGACCTTAACGGAATTGATATAAAGATTTGTTCAATTTGATTTTTTTTCCAATCGTCGAGACGGGAAGCTGCGAGTTCCTTGCGCACTGCCACTAACACACCACCTCCGTCCATCTTACCGGTAATTATACGGTTCCTATCTCGTCGGAATACCGTGTAACGCGAATCTATGAATTCGGCCGTGTTTACACTTGCTACAAGCCACGTTTCAACTAGAACTATAACATCATAGTAATTCGATGAAATATTAATAAGAAGCTCCTGAGTTTTGGTCTTAATACCACCACAGTTCTGGTAATAAACAGATATAGATGATGAGGTCATTTTTTTAGAGTAAGAGTGTTATTCGACTTATTCCACATTTGCGGGAGTGATAAATTAATTAGGACGTATGATGCATCAAAATTATATATAAAACATTGATTACTTAGTGTAAAATATGAATGAAAATGCAGGAAATATGATAGTGCTATATGATTATGGAGGTATTGCGCTATAAACAAATATATTGAGTAATTTTGCAAGAAAAAAAATGAATGACCAAGAGTACAGGATAGTGATAGAAAGCTGGCATCGATAGTAGCAGTAACGAGTTTGTTCTAGTAGTCACATATTTTGTTGACCATGAGTGCTGATTTTTTTAAGGTCTCCCTCGCAACGAATGGTGACGACTCGAGAGAGATCATTCCTCTTCGCCAGGATACTGCCATTCCTCACCCATATGTATTTATAGCCGTTTTCTTTTCCGGTGGCACGTGTTTTGGCAAAGAGTATTTTATTTTTTAGTGTCAGGTGCTCATTTACGTAGAAATTAGTGGTGGGAGCTCCAAGTCCTAGTTGGTCCGTTGTGAGGCCGCGGCGAGTCCTTACCGCAGCGATGACATCATCACGGAGACGCTTTGTCGTGAGATGGACGACTATGTTGCGTGGACGGTTGGAGGGAGACGAGTGGCCGCGAGCGACGCGGTGCACCGACACCACAGCGCTACTAGGAAGTGGCACGTTGATAGTTGATCCCATTCTCTCCATTAGGGTGAACAGATTTTCACCTTTCACCTCGGGAATGCCGTGGACATCTAAATTACACACTCTGCTACGCTGCTCCATGTCATCTTGAGCATCTCTGAGAGATTGGATTTCTTGTCGGAGGCTGGCATTTTCTTCCTGAAGAACAGTCACACACCCCATGATTTTGGTGTACTGGTCCTTCCACTCATTTGATAAAGTGTCCAATTTTTGATGAATAGCATCAATGGCATTCTTACTCTCAGTACGCATTGTTTCAAGCTTCGACTCAAAGAAGTTGATAAGGGAGTCGGTGTCAATGTTTATCATTGACTGGTGCGTTGCCGACGGTGATTCCATAGTGCCAGATGCGGTCAATAGAGGCGATGATAGTGTTTTCTTCACACTGCAAGTCTTGCTGCGAGATTTAGACATTTAGGTTATTTAATATATATACATATATATATATATATATATATATATATATTTATTTTTTTTTAAATTTGGGATTTATGGTTTTGCTCCCCTGAAAAGTTTGTTAACTCCAAGTAGGTACCTATATAGGCAAACTCGAGACAGTAAGGTTGACAATGTGGGTAGTAGTTTTAATTTAACAGATATTTACACAGATTCACTTTTAATTTTATTTTGTTTTAACTTTTGAAACACTTTAAACACATATATTATTAAGATGTAAGTCAAGTTAGATTAGTGGCCAATTTAAGCCCCGTTTTAGTATAGTTTTCACTGCTTAGAGCAAAAAATTCACTGTTTTTTGTTAATTTGTGTGGAACGAATATTTAATGTGCTTGCTGTGTCACTGTTGTTATTGTTGTTGTTGAAACAAGAGAAGTGAACCACTTTCAATTACGTAAGAGAAGTGAACCACTTTCAATTACGTACGGAGTTCCACAGGGGAGTGTACTTGGCCCTTTTTTATTCCTCATTTATATAAATGAACAGTGCGACATTAAAATTGAAGGTAAAATCGTGATCTTCGCTGACGACACAGTTCTTCTCTGTCAAGCAGCCACGTGGAAAGGTGTATTTATGATAGCCGAAAAAAGTTTATCAATAGCTAAACAGTAATACTCTTACCGTTAATACAATCAAAACAAAATATATCACTCATAGTATTACACAAAGAGGTCAACCTCCATCAAACATAGGCTTGCTTCTACATGACTTTACTTTATCCAAATGCCAGTGCGAATATATAGAAAGGGTAAAACATACAAAATACCTGAGGGTTATTATTGATTCACACTTACGCTGGACTGACCACATTACTTTCATTACAAATAAACTGAAACGAGTCATGTAACTAATAAAGAACATTAAAAACATTTTCCCACTAACAATACTAAGATCGATTTATTTTGAACTTTGTCAGTCCATTGCCACATATGGAATACTAGCTTGGGGAAGTGCTACAAACATAGCAATTGACCCAATTCAAAAAAATACAAAAAGCTATAATTAAACTCATCCTGCAAGTACCATTTCACATAGATTCTAGCGAAATCTACAAAACATTAGAAGTCATGTCAATAAGACAACTTTATACCAAATCTGCTATAATATACCTTGTCCAAAACAAACTACATATTCCAATTCAACCAAAAACCATAACAAAAACCAAGTCCTCAACAAATAAAACACTGAACATACCGATAACACACACCACACATGGGAAAAGACACTTTCAGTATTATGCAACGAAACTTTTTAATTGCATGCCCATTACTTTGAAACAAATACTATCTGCAAATACATCTACAAACATTCACAAAAAACATATCACTGACTGGATTAAAAATCAAGATATTAAGATATTAACTTTATACAAAACATTATTATTCCTAACCAAACATAATAAAACTATAAAAAATATAAAATTAAAAAAATCTAAAAATTAAGTAGTTTCAAGTATGCAACAACTATACATTGTATATGTATGTACATATGTGTATGTGAATATGTATGCGTATGTATTCATATGTATATATATGTATATGTGCATGTACATGTATATATATGGATGTGTTTGTATGTGTATGTTTATTTTTTTTTCTCTAATGTATACATATATATATATATAGTTTTTTTCTCTTCTAAATAACCAATGTACAATAACCATTAAAATAAAATAAAATATTAAAATAAATATAAAACTTTCTATTACAACACATAAATACTTGTCACACATAATCATAAATAAACACGTAAACACCTCAGCACAGGTTGTCCTAGTGAGGTGTTCACGAAACATACAACAATACCTATTCACAGTTTCACCTTCACAAACCTACCATACACCCAACATAATAAAATTGCAAAATATATTATGTAAAAATGTTTTTCAAAATTTATCTATTATGTAAATTTTTTAATTAATAGGTAAATACTGTAATAAATAGAAATAAAATAAATAAATAAATTCTCCGCAAGGAGTAGGCAATTAAGTACATATTTAAAATAACAATAATAATAAAAAATATAAATAATAATAATTCCTGCATCAAGTCGCAGTAAACACAACCAAAAATAAAAATCCCCCCACGCAAAGTTTCATAGAAAATCCATTGTAATTATGCTAGAGTCAGTAAACTCATTGTTTATGAACTCTGTCAATAAATAATATCAAAGTCCAAGACATATTGTGACGATAGGAAAGAGTTTTAGCTTTCCGACTTCTCAATACCTTTGAACATTCCTCATCTCACCATCCCACCAGTTGGAGGGAGTTTTTTAAGAGATTTGGTTTTAGGGGGAGGATTTGATTTATTTATTGCAGTAATGAGCATCGATTTAAAGTTATCATGGTCATCTTTGACACATAATATACCGGTAGCGGGTAAATTTTTTTAAACTTATCCATGTGCGAATTACGAGTAAATTCGTCCAATTTGGTGTGCTTTGTTTTAATCTTTATCGAAATATGTTACTTGTCTCAATGGAAAGAAGTTTGATAAGTGATCGTGATCGTGAAATGATCACTGGAGCAAGGGTCGGAGGACGTCACCCACGAGGAGAGAGATGCCAGATTAGTAGAGCATATCCACTGCACTGGGGTTTGTGTTGGGGCGGGAGATTCTAGTAGGAGATCCGTCATTCAAAGACAAAAGGTTAGATTCATCCTGGAAATCCATCACACTTCAACCATCTCGATCAGAGAAAGCAGAACCCCAAACGGGGGAATGGGTATTAAAATCGCCCAATAAAAAAGGAGGGCTTAGTTGACGGACAATTTGTCAATTTGCAACCAAGTCTGTTTATTGAAGTGCGATGTTGGGAAGATAAATAGAAACAAAAGTCCTTTATTTTAACTGCAACCATTTGAAAGTCAGCATTGGGGGGGTTTATTTGTATTTATTGGGAAAAAACGGTAGGAATTTTTTAATAAAAAGGGCAGCAACGCCATCCGTACCTTCAGGGCGATCATCGCGGAGACAGGATTACCCTCCCACATTAAAGTGGGTGGATGTAGTAAACCATGTCTCCGAGACAGCAGCCACAGAAACAAGGTTTGAATTTAATAGGTTAAGAAGGTTCGATTTGTTAGCGGCTATTCCACTGAAGTATTTTGACATCTTGAAGAGCCATTTTGAATAAACGATTTTAATGTGGAAATGATAGAAGCAGCGTTGGACGGTAGATTAGTTTGAGAAGAAATTATAAATTAAATTAAGTCAATTAGAAGCGTAATAAGAGTTTGAATAAATGAAGAACTATCTTGGGAGAGTTGTTCGGAAAGCTTTTTATAGTTTGTTGAGGATGAATTATAATTGTTTGCGCACCCATTTGTGGCATTTGAAAGAGGTGCACATTGGGATTGAAGATAAGCGAGTTATTTTGTTGCTGATCGTATCCAGGAGCCGGTTTAGAAATAGGGTTTTTGTATGTGAATTTAGTTGAACGAGAAGATATTGAGGAGGAGGCGAGAGGGTTGGATGAAGAGTTACTGGATAAAACCTCGGCAAATAATTTTTTGACCTGCAGAAAAGACAAGTTCTGAGAGGCCAGAGAAATTTTTATATTTTTTGCGGAGATTATTCCGGGCAAGAAGAGTTAATGGCGGAATGAGCGCCTGAGCAGTTAAAACATTAAGGTGAAGAGAGAGAAGAACATTGGCCAGCCGTGTGGTTTTCTCCACATTTAAAACATCTGGGAAGGGATCTGCATGCAGCTTTGGTATGACCAAAACGGCAGCAATTGTAACATTGAGTGGTGGGATAAGTATATATTTCAACTGGTAAGGAGTTGAAAAATAAATAAATATGGGAGGGAAGAGATTGTCCTTCGAATGTGATGACGACAGATTGGGAGGGCTTCCAGGAAACGATGCCCTCAGACGTGTCCTTATAATTTAGCCTCCTAGCTTTTATGGGATTGCCGATATGTTGGGGGGTTGAAAGCGAAGACAGGATTTCTGGAATGGACAGATCGGTCGAGATACCCCTGAACAGGCCCATTCGAGTGACATTGAAAGTTGGGATGTACGCCTTGAATTTAGAATTTGATTAAATAAATATGTTTTTGATAAAGTTGTTGGCGGCTGAACCTGAGAGAAATTCAACAGATATTCTTTTTACACCTCCAAGCTTAATCGAAAGGTTCTTGCTATTTAAAAGGAATTTACCAAATTCAAGAGGTGAATAGTTTTACCTTGATCAGTTTTTTGTGCATATGCAATGTAGGGGCCACGGGAATGAGGAGAATAAAAGTTTGTTTGGGGAGGATGAGGAAGAGTTGGTGGGGACTATGAAGACGAAGGCGAATCATGTTTTTGGGAAAGAGGGACTAAATTTTCTTTTTTTTAAAGTTAGAATGACAGAATCACTGTCTGAAATGTTTGTTAGTTCTGAAATGTCAATTTTTCTTGGAATGTCTCCATCTGAAGGGTCAGGAGGAGGAACCGGGGGCTTTGTAGGGGGTCAGGAGAGAAATCCTCCTCCATTGTTCAAAGAATTACAGCAAGTATAAAAAGTGACAGAAGTAAAAAAAGTATATAAATATCTCATATCTCAGCAAGTATATCAGCAGCGAAAAGTGACTCCTGGAAGATCAGGGGGGAGAAGAGTCCTCAAGACACAACACGCTACACTTTTTACGGCCAAAAAACAATAAAATGATTGGATTAAGATCATTTTTTGAAGGAACAAAACAAAAGCGCTATTGATAGCCAAATGTTATTGTCGCGAGTCATGTAGCTTCGTTATGTAGACATTAGAGTCCTTGCGAGAGCCTTGAAGGAGTAACCATCTGTTACTTACACCAAGGCGGGTAAGTGGTGGATAACCTCCAATAATTGTGCCATTGTTCAATTGTGCCATTGAACCATTATTTTATTATGCTATTTATCAATTAGAAAACTACATACGTATAATAAGGATAGATTGATCTAATGTGTTTGACGGACAAATATGCAAGTACCAACACAATCACTTTAAGGCTTAAGTATTTATTTGAAAATCTTTTAAACTTTTATTTTAATCTTATGTCTTTTATTGGCACTGCCATGCATTTTGTCAAACCTTATTTAAAAATGAACGGTTCCTACCAGATTGCTGATATCCTTGAGAGTCATTAAAATGTTAAAATGGTTGTGGAAACAGCAATAAGTAAAATTTTAAAACTACAATTTGATTTCATATTAATTAAATTTTTAATTAAAATTTGAAATGGTAATGGTATTATGGAAAGCCATAAAAATGTTAAATGGTTGCGAATCCAAACTAATTTTACAAATGCGAAAGTGCATGTTTGTTTGTTACGCTTTTACGCCTAAACCACTGTAGCCAGGTACTCGAAACTCTATTTATTTCGGCTGACCACACCGCGCGCTGGAGTAGTGTACTTGCATTATCGCCGCTAGGCGGTGCGACCCTCGCAACATTGACATTACTTGCAATTTTGAAACTCTCACGGCAGGACGCTTATAAATATTTGTATTCATTGTAAACTACCGTGCAATAAATTAACCAAGTTTATAACTACCCTCTTTATTATTTAAAACCCGTGTATTTTGATGTAGTGCTAATGGAGTCAGATTAAATGATCAATGGTAATATTTAGAAACCAAGTTCACACACGTTAAAAATGGTGAACCCGAATCGAATTCGCTATGCGTAGATGTTTATCCCGTCCGCTATATTACGACGTAAGTAGTTCCAGCCGTGAGAGATCAGGATTGCAACGTCTTGCAGCTAAATTTCGTAAGTTGGTAAATTTACGACTAGACGCCGCATGCCACTACACTTTTAATAGGCATATATTTTAAAAAATAAACTACCCTTAAACTTAATTACCACAAGAACCATCTGTTTCAGTCGAGAACGGCGGAAAAACGTGCATTTAAATTTATATTCGTAAAAACTTTTATTCGCGTAATTTTCCGTTTTGACGCCGACGCCATATTGAATCTTGTCCATAGAAATCACATAGTGATAATTCATAGTAAAATAATTTGCACACATTAAAGAAAGTGCCCCCTTTATACCGCCTGCTCGCGTCAAGGCAAGAAAAACATCCCAGTTTTCAAGTAGTTTAGCGGCTACGCTAGGTTTGTGTAACATGGTTTGTGATACAAAAGAAAGTGCCCCTTTATAACGCCTACTCGCGTCAAGGCAAGAAAAACATCCCAGTTTTCAAGTAGTTCAGCGGCTACGCTAGGTTTGTGTAACATGGTTTGTGATTCTGACGTACAATCTCACAAGACGAAAGCTAATTTTAATTTTATGTAATCGAAATTTAGAATGACTAAGTTTAAAAATAGTGTACTTTCCAAAATCTGTGCCTATTAAAAGTGCGGCGGCTTATTGTAAATTTAATCGTAAGTTTTATTTCAATTTTAT
Source organism: Limnephilus rhombicus (assembly GCA_929108145.2). Lineage (NCBI taxonomy): Eukaryota > Metazoa > Arthropoda > Insecta > Trichoptera > Limnephilidae > Limnephilus > Limnephilus rhombicus. The sequence goes on along the minus strand of OV815280.1, from coordinate 49,633,565 downwards.
AACTTAAATTTATGTAAATATAAATCCGCTGCAGTATTTTTTTTCTGAACAAAAATATTGACATCAAATTACGATTTGACAGTCCCCGTAAAGTTCCGTACTGACCTTTTGAGAAATATTCAAATATACCGATTTTGAAACTGATATAAATAACCCAATAATCTTTTTGGTAATTTTTTGGGATTGGTGTCCATGGCTATTACGAATAATTTTTAGAAAAAAACTTTAGATTCGCCTTAATCACTATAAAAGGAAACTTATTGCATCACGGCTGGCGGAAAATAATGCATTTTAATTTTCAATGTCGTTAAATAAAATTTCACTTCGCGAACCGTACGACAGCCCGCCCGCTGCCGCCCGCCATTCTGTCACTGTTATGTTGTTGGTATCCCTGACCTCACACAAACGAGAACTAGATACGATTGTAGCCGACTTCGTGGGATACATGATGGGCGAGTAATTAGGCTACGTCCGCACAGGCAGGCGGCTTTGGTAGAACTTTGGTTGCAATAAATTATCGTATCTGCCCTTATCTAATGGCCGTTACACACGACATATTTTTTTCAGCCCGATTCCAATTAGGCACAAAAGTCAACATTTTTCGCTCTACGTGATCGCTATTTTCATCTCTATTGTCATATCTACGATTTCAATTGTCATCACTGCGATCAACACGTGAACCATGCTGTTTGCTGTGATACCAACTGAAATCGTAGAGATGAAAATAGCGATCGAGTAAAGCGAAAAATGTTGTAAATTGGAATCGGGCTGAAAAAAGATCTTGTGTATAACGGCCATAAGGGAGCGTTTCCATGGAAGCAAAGCTGAGCAGAGGGAAACAGAGACGTGCAAAAATTGACCAATCATGTTGCTCAGAAGACACATCTCGCCTCCGCTCCACTTGTAAAGTTTTGATATATATGACCCATGTTTAGATAACAATAATTATTCTTATAATAACACTAGCTATTTCCCGGCATGCGTAGCAATGCCATATTTAAAGAAATAAATTGTTTCTCACTGTATGTCCTCTCCCGTGCGTCCCCGTTCCCCTCCCTTCACCCCTTCCCCTCCCGCGTTCCCCGTCCATCTTCCCGGCCTACCCTCTCCCCTTTCCCGCTCCACCGTCCCACCAACCCCCCTCCCGCGTTCCATGTATTCAGTCCCAGTATATTCAGTTTTCAAACAACTCAAGTGCCAGCTGTTACAATTTATTTATTCAAGTTTTCTTTTTTCATATATTAAAAATATTAATTTTTATGTAGGTATTATAAGAACATTCAATCAAATCTGGTACCTAACATAGGTACTTATTTAAAATATCTATAAATAAAAAATCCATCGAAAATTCTCATTCGATTCAATTCTCGACTCGCTCATCAAGCACAAGAACTAGTTTCTTCTTTGGTGAGATTGCAATTTTAAATAATTTGTATACCGATATGTAATTAATATAAAACCACTGTACTATATATCTATATTTAAATTTAAAAAAAATCTTTTCTTACAAAAAAAACCGCTGCCTGCTAAACTGTCAAACAGACGTAGTTAAAACAGTCATTAAATTTTCTGAAATTATCCAATTTTTTGCCTAATTTTCTCAATTTTTCTTTCCGCAAGAACCTTCTACAAAGTACCTTTTAGAAAACTTTAAAAAAAATAATGAAATCGGTAAAGTCATTCTGAAGTTATATCTTGACCAGGGGAAGGAACAGGGTTTCAATTTTATATATATACTAGCAGACCCGGCCACACGTTGCTGTGGCTAACAAAACACAACGCCATTGCCCAATCTTTATAAAATCCATACCACCCGCTTGCCAGCTGCCCGCTGCCCGCTGCCTGAATTGAATATTTGAATTTATCGGCTTTTCTCTACTATAATAAGCATGTATTATACATATAAACTAATTAACTCGCCACTAATTATACAATGCTTGCAATGCAACACTGGATATTTTAAAAGGGAAAATCAAATACCTACTTACTCTAGGACATCTATTTTTCAATTTCTTCCGTAGAACGAATTTCAAAAGTGACTATAGTACGGGACGCCAGCCGTTTTAAATCGCACAAAAATATGTTTTCTTTGAATTTCTCGGCTTTTCTCTAATATAATTTACATGTTTTATACATATAAACATTCCTCTTCAGTCACTCTATCTATTGGTGAAAACCTATGAAAATCCGTTACGTAGTTTAAAAGATTAACGCGCACATACATTTTGAGCGACTTCATTTTATACTATGTAATGATATATATGACATTTGTATAGCGCAGTTTTGTGTTATTTTAATGTATTTTGAAGCCATAAGTATTTGAAATACAAATTACAAAATACATCAGCATCAGGTAATTGAAATACCAATTACAAAATACATTTTTTGGAGGTAATTGAAATACAAATACAAAATACGTACGTACATAATACGTATTTGTATTTCAAATACGTATTTCAAATACGTATTTCAATTACAAGTAATTCAAATACTGCCCAGCCCTGGCATCACGGCGTAATACCCCAAAAATAAATAACATAAACAATTTAATCATATTTATTTTTTTGACAAACTTTTGTTAATATCAAAATTATTCACATTTATTCACCCAAGCATCATCAGGGAAAATTTAAACCAGAGTAACGTTCAAAATGTACGCTTGTGAAGCTTGAGCTGAACGAAACCGGTTGGTGAATAAATTAAAATAAATATATCGTTTTCTACGAAAGCAAAAGATATTCCCTTATTTAATTTTTCAATTTAATTTTATCATTAATTTATGCATTCTATTTAACGGATTGGTTAAAATTGATGTTTATTAAGTAGGTACTTGTTCTATGGGCAATTACTTCTAGGCAAGTACCTACCTAATTTTATTATTTTCTTTCTGTTCCATTATTCGAATTAGTGTTATAGAAGAAAACAAAAGAAGGTAACTTCTACGCCATACGTAAAAAAAATGTGTTCCAACAAGCAGATCACAATATAAATCCTATAAAAAATCAGGATTATGTAAATAAAAGAATAATAAATTACGACCAGATAAACAAACACAAAACAAGTGTTATATTTACAAAAGTGAGTACCACAGAAAACCTCCACCTGAAATCAAACAAGAGCGTTCGTGAAGCCAGATGAAAACCAGCTCATCCAGCCAGAAGTCCGGTCGTACATCATTCTTATTCTTCATTTCATATTCCTAAAATATAATATAACTTGTAAAATCACGCGAAGAATTCGCCACCAAGAGCCACTCTTTTGGCGTGATATTATAATCAAACAAGATAAATATTGTCAACATAATATAATTTAACCAGTAGGTAGATTCCAAATAATTTACTCTACGATTACCACTGATTATTATTACCTAATTTTATAATTTATTTTATTGTAATCTATTTATTATTCGCTCCCGCAAAGGTGGTACAAACAAAAGGTTATTTTAAATAATTTAATGTGTATGTTTGTGTAAAAAATTCAGCATTATGCCACAAACATTAAAATCACTGGTGAAGAAGCGCGGTGAATTGAAAGCACAATTAACACGGTTTAAGAATTACCTACTAAGTGATTCAGTTGATGTAATAGAAACGGAAACAAGATTGGTGGAGGTAAACACACTGTTAAATCGCTTTAAGAATATACAATCTCAAATCGAAGAGTTTGATAGAAACTCAAATGAAGCAGATAGCCAACTTGAGTGTTTTGAATTGCAATATTATCAAGTAGTGACGTTAGCAAAAAAATCCATAAAAAGCATTGAAAAAATTGATGATACTAACAATATTCAAATCAAATTACCTACGTTTTCGCTCCCAGAATTTAGTGGTGATTACTCGAAATGGTAATCTTTTAAGGATGCTTTCGTCACGATAGTGGGTAATAATAAATCTTTAGATAACTTTCAGAAACATTACTATTTGCGTGACAAGACAATTTCGAAACAGGTTGGCAGGTTTTATCAACATTTAAATTCATTGTTTAAGCTCAAGGAATTAAAACAGGAAAGTCACGTCGCCTTGAGAAGTTTATTAGATTAAACACAATTACATTTGAATTCATTGAAAAACATAGGTCTACCCACGGAGTATTGGGATGTAATAATAATTTATACTTAAGCCAACAAATTAGATTCCAATACCCAGATCTATTGGGAACAATATCCAACTAAAGAAAAAATACCGACATTGCAAGAATTTTTAAAATGTTTAACAGATCGGGCGATAGTCTTGGAAGCATCGGAAGCAACATGTTCCACAGCCAAACCTATATTCCCGCATCATAAACCGTCAAGTTACAAAAAGGAATCTTCAGTTTCATTATTGTCGCAAAGGTTGAAATGCATTGTTTGTTGGAAAAATCATAAGATTTATTTCTGTAAACAGTTTTTGAAACTAAACCAACATGAACGGTTTGAGAAAATCAATCAATTACAAGCTTGCATCAAGTGTTTAAATGTAGGTCATTCAACTAAAGAATGCAGGAGTAAGAATAATTGTAGAACTTGCAATAAAGCAGGACACAACACGTTACTCCATATTTTCACTAAAGAGGATCAAAACACTGAGAATGGCATGGATCAAGTACCAGTCTCAAACCATTCCACCTTTGGAGAAGCAGAAAAAACATTTTTGTTATCAACGGCAATGGTGAACGTAAAGGACAGAAATGGAATTATTCATTCAGCGAGAGTATTGTTGGATAATGGTTCTCAGGTAAATTTCATAACTGAACGATTTGCTAAAAATTAAACATAAAGCACAAGTCACCGGTCTCTGGGTTACATCATAATATAACAAATATAAAGAAGAGCCTAATTAGAACGTGCACTACAAAAAAAAGAGCAAGAATCATCCTCATGCCACTTATCTTTAAATATGATTCACAATCAAATTGAAAGATTTTGGAAACAGGAGGAATTGGTGTCCATTAAGCACCAAAATTATGAAGAAAGGGCATGTGAAGAGAGCTTCAAGTCCACCCAAAAAGGGATGAAAATGGGCGTTTTAAAGTAAGCTTACCATTCCGACCTTGTATAGATCAAATAGGTACTTCCTTGCCTATGGCAGAAAAAATATTTTTAAACTTGGAAAAGAAATTATCATCTAATATGGATTTGAAACTTCAATACGTTAAATTCATGGAAGAATATGAAAACTTAGGTCATATGACAAAATTTGAACCAGTTTCAAATGAAGAAAAATCTTACTATTTACCTCATCATGCAATCAAAAAGGAAACCAGCAACACTACCAAACTAAGAGTGGTGTTCGATGGCTCCGCAAAAACCTCCAGCGGGATATCAATAAACGACGCGTTAATGGTTGGTCCAATAATACAAAATGATTTATACACTCATGTGTTGAATTTTAGAAAATATCAAGTGGCATTGACAGCTGACTTAGAGAAAATGTACAGGCAGGTCAACATTAGAGAGGAGGACCACGTCTTCCAAAAAATACTTTGGCGAGCATCTCCAGAAGAGGAAATGGGCCATTTCAAGTTAAATAGATAACTTATGGTATGGGACCGTCATCTTTCTTAGCCACGCGTTGCTTGAAGCAGCTGAGTATGGAAAACGCACACTTGTATCCTGAAGCTAGTCTCATTTCAGAGAAAGATTTTTACATGGATGATCTAATTACAGGTGGAGACGATGTGGAATCCTGTAATTTGTTAAAAGAACAGTCAATCTCCATAATGAATTCGGCCGGTATGAATTTAGGAAAATGGCGGTCTAATTCTTATGATTTGTCATCGGAGGCCGATCAGGCCACTGATATGGTAATTTTGGACAAACCAGAAGGAGGGAAAATTCTAGGCTTAGCTTGAAATTGCGAAAAATATAGTTTTTTATATCACGTGGATCGTGGAACTACCGGCACATCCTATTTATAATAAACGGAATATTTTGTCACTGATTGCTAGTGTTTTCGATCCTTTAGGTTTTCTAGGACCAGTAACCGTGAATGCTAAACTTATTATGCAGAAATTATGGGAAGAAAAAATATCTTGGGATGAAAAAATACCTATAGAAATTCTGAAGTTTTGGAAAAAATATTTAGAAGATTTAAAAGGTGTAAATTCTTTTCAAATACCTAGAAAAATTATATGTAATCAAACTGTAAATATACAATTGCACGGATTTTGTGACGCATCCCAAAAAGCATACGCTGCTTGCGTATATATGCTATCCACAGACCAATCAGGAAAACGGCATTCTCAATTAATCACAGCTAAATCAAGAGTAGCTCCATTAAAAACTATTTCTAGGCCTAAATTGGAATTATGTGGTGCTGTTCTATTACAAAAGTTGTTGAAAAAGTAAAGGAATCCCTACTTATACCTTTGGATAAAACATTTTATTGGTGTGATTCCACTATAACTCTATGCTGGATAGGAAATCAACCAGCGCGATGGAATACATTCGTTGCAAACAGAGTTGCAGAAATACAGGAAAGAAGCGAAACAGTTAATGGAAGCATGTCTCCATGAAGCAACTCCGAAGATAACGCTGCGGATATTTTATCAAGAGGAACCAGTGCTAAAAGTCTATTTTCTTCAGAAATCTGGTGGAGAGGTCCTAATTGGTTAACTCAAGATGAAGTAACTTGGCCGAACTATAAGGAAATTTGCATCAATCCACCGGAATTAAAAACCAAAACAAATTTAACCGTCAGTATGAATTAAGATTGGGAATTGTTTTATCGTTTTTCTTCTCTCACGCGTTTACAAAGGGTAACTGCTTATATCCCACGTTTCATTAATAATATAAGAAAAACACATGCATTTAGCGGACAACTTAAACAAGTCGTTACAATCATTAATAATAGTCGCTCAATCTTATTAATTTTCAAAAGAAATTAAAATATTAAAAAAACTTAAAACCAGTCATCTCAAATCATTAAGCCCATTTATACATATGGATTTATTGCATGTAGGTGGGAGATTGTCCAGAGGAAAACTGATACATGAAGCACAAAAACATCCGATATTACTACCTCACGATCACCCTCTAACAAAGTTTATCATTAAACATTTTGATTATACAAATTTGCATGTAGGTACTTAAACGTTACTAGCACTTATTAGGCTAAAATATTGGCCTATAATGGCAAAAAATGCTAAAAAAAAAATACTTAAAAATTGCATTTCGTGCTTCAAATGCAGTCCAAAAACAAGTCATCAAATAATGTCTGATCTTCCAGAGGATAGAGTGCCACCATGTAGACCGTTCTCTGTTACAGGACTGGATTACGCAGGGCCAATCTTAATAAAGTCTGGAATCAGTAGGAGATCCAATTCAGTCAAGTCATATATCTGTTTATTTATATACTTCTCTACTAAGGCAGTTCATTTAGAACTGGTCACCTCTCTGACTACAGATGCATTTCTTAATTGCTTAAAGCGTTTCATTTCTAGATGTGGAAAACCTAGTAAATTGTATTCTGATAATTCTACTACATTTGTTGGAGCTAATAATGAATTGAAAAATATGTATAATTTATAGGTCTCTCAAAAGGAAATAGCTAATTACTTAACTAATATGTCTATTCAGTGGGTCTTTATCCCACCTAAAGGTCCTCATCATGGAGGTCTTTGGGAATCTAACATAAAAAGTGTGAAATATCACGTAAAAAGAGTGGCAAATGTCTCTTCATTAACATATGAAGAGATGTGTAAGTTTTTATACCAAATAGAGTCCTGCATAAATTCTAGGCCTTTAATTCCACTATCCAACGATCCCCTCGACCTCTTCGCACTTACTCCTGGTCACTTTCTTATTGATGATAGCCTGTCAGCTGTAGCTGAACCTGACCTATAACAGATTCCCATAAACAGGCTTAATAATTTCCAAAAACTAAGCCAGGTAAGACAGAGCTTCTGGTCAAGATGGAGAATTTAATATCTGGGAGAGCTGCAGCAAAGGACTAAATAGACGTATGGGAACCGGCAACAACTAAAGACTGGGGACTTAGTTATCATCAAAAACGACAACCCACCACCAAATTTATGGAGGATGGGACGTGTCATCGCCACTCACCCTGGACAAGATGGGATAACCCGTATAGTAACCTTGAAGACGAAGCAAGGCCCGTTACCATGAAAAGGCCCATCACAAAATTGTGTCTTCTACCGATGGACGATGCTATCACATCTTAGAAGAACTGGATTAAAATAAACTACTAACACCTAAGAAGAGCACTATAAAAAAGAAGTCATATTTACTAAGGCCAAGGATCAAAAAGAATCCATCTTTCTTGAGGACAAGAACTGCAGAGGCTATCGATCGAGGATCAAGAAGATGAACATTTTATAATTTAGTGTTATTTTTTTTATGCATCTTCTAATGATTTACTTCAATTTATTATTTTATTGTTTCTAAACTAACTACAACAATCATTGGATTACGATATATGTATTAGCTAGTTCCAGCTCTCTTTTTATTTTTAAGAAATAATTTAATCTTTCTAATTTAAAAAAAAAATATATCCTCACTAATAATAACAATCAATTTTAACTTTTATAGAGTTCTAAAAAGAACTTTCATTTAATTTCAGCCTTTTTTGTCGGGGAGCTATGGTTAAAATTGGGCATTTACGGGCATATTAGCAATCCTGATGTTCTGGAAAGGATTTCACTTTATGTCCCCGATAACTTCACCAGAGCAAGGCAGCACAGACTTTTTACTTTTCCTAGAGGCAGGACCAACCTACCAACGGTCATGCTCTGGGGAGAATGACCTCACTGTTAAACCTTTCTTCTGAAATTGACATTTTTCAATCGAACTACAATCATGTCAATCAATCATCGTATCAACCTTCGTTAATAGCAAGTCTGAGATACCAACATAATAGTAACAAAATGGCGTAGTATAAGTTCACGAAGTGTCATTTTATTCATTCTTTAAACGGCTGTATCTCCCTCAATTTTGCCAAGCGCACCTTAATTTCTTTTTTATTCAACTTTTCCACACTTTTCTCATCTAGAAAGTGCATTTTTATTAAAATCCCCCACATTGGCGGGATCTGCATTCCTCCTTATTTATGTATTACACTATTAACTAAAAATTGTGAAATGTAATTGGATATTTATGTTAACTGTTTTTCACAATAAACAAAAAAAAAAATAACTAAATAAAATTGATGTTTATTAAGTAGGTACTTGTTCTACGGGAAATCACTTCCAGGCAAGTACCTACCTAATTTTATTATTTTCTTTCTGTTCCATTATTCGAATTAGTTCTATAGAAGAAAACAAAAGAAGGTAACTTCTACGCCATACGTAAAAAAATGTGTTCCAACAAGCAGATCACAATATAAATCCTATAAAAAATCAGGATTATGTATATAAAAGAATAATAAATTACGACCAGATAAACAAACACAAAACAAGCGTTTGATTTACAAAAGTAAGTACCACAGAAAACCTCCACCTGAAATCAAACAAGAGCGTAAAAAGCGCCACGGATTCTTTTATGTGAGGAAAACGATTCACAATGTAGTAGTAGTCAAGGCCGGATTAACCATGTCGGGGCCCCTAGGCAATGCACGTCTCGGGGCCCCTTTACCAATGGCGGACTAACGGGGTGAGGGGGGGGGGGGGTTGAAGGGGCCTCCAAAATGCCTGCTTGTTCCCTTGTGGAGGGGGGAAGGGGGAGGGTGTGTAAGTTTTTTTTTAAAAATATTATTCTGAATGTGAAACATGTCAGTATATTGAGTATTGTGTTTTTCACTTCAAAATGCTGCCAACCTTTCCCAAAGAATTTTAGCAAGCAGATAGATCTAATTATATTTTAAACATATAATTAGATATAAAACAAAACCAATGCCAATATAAACCACACATGGCACCTTCAATTACTTCAGATACTAAGTAATTTAATTATTTATTTATTTACACATATACGGCACAACACGTGCCATTAACATAATCGACATACTTATAATAGTACAACAACATGAAGAATAACAGTTTAAATGTTAGTAAAATTTAATTTAAGAAAAAAGGTGAAAAGTAAGGTAATAAGTAGTGTATAAAAACTATAATGTATAAAAGTAAATTATAAAGTGAATAGTATAAAATATAAAGTATTATGTACAAACTATAAATTATTAGGTAAAAGTAAAAATAAAAATTTAAAGAGAGAAATAAAACAATAAAATGTAAAATATACAAATAAAAGATACCTATCTCAAGGTACCTACAACGATTTAAATATAAAATATAAAAAGTAACAAATCCTAGATTATGTTAACGGATATGATAAATTTTACAAGTACCTATGATTTCTAGTGCATTAATAGTTTTAGAGTGAAGAGGTAGGCATATTATGTTTATATGATGTATTATATTTACGTGATACTAGCAAACAAATTAAGTCTAACGCATCTTTTGTATGAAGCCAGATTACCGGCGGCGTGATCAATATTAGCATATTCATTGCCTAAAATATGCAAGCGATTTATGGTTGAGTTTTGTTTTGCGTTCGTCATAGTATTGTCACAATGGAAAGGTGTTTTGAGTCGAGTTGGTCTACAAGGTATATGGTAATTTATTAATGAGACCAATTCAGGGGAGTCAAACCAGTTATTGTTTATTTTAAATAGAAAAATAAGATCGTTTAGTATTCTTCTATCTTTTAACGATAAGAGTCGCATTTTTTGTAATAAAGATTCATAGTTTATGTCAACCGCGGGAATACCTAATTTGAAATTAATTGATCTGAGAAATTTTCGTTGGATTCTTTCAATGGAGTTTGCGTGGCTTTTGTAGAAAGGGTTCCATATGGGGGAATTGTATTCTAAATGACTCCTAACCAGAGTTGTATATAGTATTTTGAATGTTTGGATATTTTTGAAATCTTTACAAATTCTTACAATGAAGCCCAGCATTTTCATTGCTTTACCAGTTATTATATCAATGTGGTTGGTAAATAGTAGTTTAGAGTCGAAGGTTATTCCAAGGTCCCTTATTACAGGTACTGACAATAAACTGTGATTGTTAAAAGAATAACTGTATTTGATAGGGTTTTTAATTCTAAAGAAACTCATGATTTGACATTTTTTAATGATAAGTGTAAGTTTGTTAATGGTACACCATTCTATGAATTTTATAAAATTGGATTGGAGGGACAAGCAGTCGTATATATTTTTTATGATTTTATATATTTTCATGTCATCAGCAAATAATAATAAATTAACATCAGTGAATATGGAAGTGACATCGTTTATGAATAGTATAAACAATATTAGACTAAGGTGCGAACCCTGAGGCACACCGCTAGTGGCTTCAAATTCGTAAGACAAGTGTTCTTTAATACAGACAGTTAGTGTACGTTTTGATAAATAATTCTTAATCCAACATAATAAATTACCACTTATTCCTAGTTTAGACAATTTATTTATAAGAATTTTAATGCAAACCTGATCAAAGGCTTTACTAAAATCCGTGTAAATTGAGTCAACTTGTTCTCTATTAGCAAGAGCACCAGAGATAAAATGTTCATACAGTGTAAGGTTAGTTAAGGTAGATCGTCCAGAGATAAAACCATGTTGAAATGATGAGATATTAAATTTTATGCAAGAACATATTTTTTGAAGAATTAACTTTTCAAAAATTTTTGGTATTGACGACTGTATGCATATTGGCCTGTAATTTTCAACTAAAGACTTGTCTCCGCTTTTGAATATTGGAGTGAGAAAGCTATTTTTCCATATTTGTGGGAACTTGCCTGTTAAAAGTGATTGATTAAATAGTAGGTACAGAGGGTAAGAGACACTACCCCCACAGTTTTTTAGAAATACGGGGGGAATTTTATCTGGCCCTGAGCACGATTTAGGTTCCAGTAGTTTGATACATGATGCAATTTCTTTAATCTTAATATGTATCTGAGATAGTTGTAAATTTATATCTGACTCAAAGTTTGGAACGTCTTTATCAGGGATATTTGTTTCATATACATCCTTAAAAAAATCTGCAAACAAATTGACAATTTCTTCGATTTTACAGGAAGTTTTCAGTTTATAGTGCATAGTTTCAGGTATGCCAAGGTTGTAATGTTGAAATAAATAGAAGGAAAGAAAAGTAAAAAGTAAAACAACTATGTTTATATATTTGTTTTAATTGCAGACTTTTTATTTATTATTTGTGCATGATGTGAACATGAGTTATTTATTGGGTTATAACCTAATTATTATAATTTGTTGTTTTCTTTAATGCGTGTATCTATTAATGTTATTAACCTGTAAATGTTCCTTATAAAAAGAAATAAAAACATCTTGAAAGCTGACTTTTTCTGAAACTTCGTTGCTCACTAATTGAAGCAAGTCATTTTTTTCTCGGGACGCGGGGCCCCCAGCCGATGCGGGGCCCCTAGGCAGTTGCCTACTCTGCCTTAGGGGTAATCCGGTACTGGTAGTAGTTCATGCCTTAACAGCATTAATAGCACTGATACTGTGTTTTATGCGTCGAACACGGTAACTAAATAAAATTGTATTACAATACTTTTAAACAGAACGACATAGTCATATGATTGATATTTCTATCGGAAAACACCAGTCAGTTGGAATTATTGATGTTCAACGTTATTCACCTGTGTTGACAGTTATGTTTTGTGATATGATTGTGGTATTTCTAGATTTTCCGTAGAAACCAAGTACTTTGAAAGACGAGATGAATTTTCACTGTGGTTTTGGCAACCGTAGAAGACTGTTCGTTTGGCTTGGTTCATTAGCATTTATTTATATTTTGGCGATTTGCTATGTGTTTGAAACTAGTCAAAAAAATTCTAGTTCAAGACAAGTCAATAATGTGTCTGAGCCGGAGGAAAAATGGCCAGAGAAATATTTTGATATGGAAGGGTACTTAAATTTGAGAAAGGTATTTATATTTTGTTAACGTAATAATAATTTGTAGCGTCTCGTATTCACTGTTTAAAATGACGTGTTGCCATCTTTGCTTTTTCAAGCGCATTTATTTGGTAAACAAAATGTATTAAGTTTATTCGAATAACTTTTTGAAGGTTATACCCACCAATGTAATACTAATCATTGAAGAAGAATATAGTAGGTACTAATAAATCTAAACGAAATGTGAACAGACGTAGAAAATATCACGGTAATGATATAATCTGGGAAACGAATCCAGGACTTCTGTCTTTCCGGGACAGCTCCTTAACCAATTCTAATTAATTTAACATCATATTTCAAATTCAGAATAGGACACTTGCATGGATTTCATAACGACTTGGAAAAAATCATGCGGATAGACTTTTTTTACTAAGATTACGAAAATGTTAGTAAATTTTTTTAGAAATGTACAGTTTTTTTTTTTTTTTTAAATAAATAAATTCATTTTTTGGGCTCGTGACGTCACTACATGAAAATGTCCGGTCTCCGAAAATGTTCCTATTAATTTTATTAAATTCCAGACTGATTTTTTTTTTATATGGCATCGCTTTGATTTCAGGCGAATTTTTGAATTTGACATTTAACGTTCACTAGATTTATTGTTTGTTCTCTGCGAACCACTGCGAACTTATCATTTGGCTTGACTTTTGACGTGTTATGTTTTAGAGGTATAATGATAATGGTACGGATTTTAACATAATCAAATTTTATAATATTATGTTAATTTTAACATAATCAAATTTTATTATTATTTATATATATATATTATTATTTATTATATATTATTATTATATTATTATTTTTTATTATAAATTTTATTATTATATTATTATTATAATTTATAAGTACAAGAATATTACATTGGATTTAGTAATATAGACGTTGAAATGACCAAAAAGATGGATCAAGGAAAAAAATATTTATGCGATGTAATATTTTTGGTTTGCCTCGTTATACTCCTGTGCCATTCGTGTGGAAAACATTCTTTTTTTAAAAATGATTTTCGGCTATGTAATTATCGTTTTTTCGCACTCATAAAATTATGTCCCGTCTTTCCGGATTATAAAAAATGGTCTGATTTTTCGGATTGAAATTTTCAAAAAATCGCCAGGTTTTCAAAAATACGATTAAAAAAAATACAGAATGTGTTACAATATTTTCCTAAGCTGGATTTTTTTTAAATGTGATGCAAGTGGCCTATTAATGATTCTTCGAGAAAAAATTTTCATACTTTTGACTGCTATAGTTTTGAATTATTAAAAAGTTCCAAACAATTTATTCGTAACGTAATAAATGACTTGGTCTGGCGTTGTACCGGTAAGACAGAAAGCCGAGCTGCGATTCCAAATTGCAACCGTTACCTATTTATTTTTCTGTATATTGTTCTGTTTCGTGTATTCTGTTCTCTGTCGATAAACAGAAGATCATAATAAGATACGTTTGCATGTAGGAATTGATTCATAGAAGCGACCGTAAGTCATGAAACCAACGATTTTATGTAAAATCACTTTAAATATGTATTTAATTGTTTTCGTGTTTAACTTATATAAAATCCCTTTAATTTTTAAAAATATCAATATAAATCAAATTTAATAATGTTATTAAAGATCTCCAAGTTTTTTTTTTGTTTTTAAACAAATACAAACATTCCCGGGTAACGAATAACCCAACAATGTTTGAAAATCTCCTACTACCACCAGACTAAGCAAAAATTGGTGCTTTTGTTGTGATGGTGGACTTAGCCAACCGAGGAATCTAACACGCGACGCCCGGGTGGGACCCAAACGCGATGCCCCTCAACCACTGACCGGGCAAAAGTATTTTAGTTTTTATTTTTTTATTATTGTGACAGCTGATTCGGCGTTCAACGCCATTTTCAAATTATGGTTAAGCCACGTTGAGACGACTTATTTATATTATTCTAATTCCCTCCCTACCCCATTTTTAATAATAATGATTTAATCATAAAGTAAGGTATTTAAACATCTGTTTTATTGGCATTAAATTTTATTTTTTTAATAATGATTTGACTTTAATAGTTTTATATTATTTAGGTCTTGTGAACATACTGAGAGGCGGGGAATAAATAATTTTCCTTACTTTATTAAATAATGTTATATTAGGATCAATTCTCCGTTTATTGATGTCATTTGTCATTTATTTTTTCCAAATCAAATGAACAGAGACCCTTTCTTATTATTCTGTTTATTATTTACATTTACTATTTAGTTAGTTAATTATTTAAATTTACTACTTAGTTGGTTTATTATTTACTGTTTGAAAATGGCCGTGAATGCCAAAACAGCTAACCAAATTAAAAAAATCTAAAATACTCACAGAACTTAATAATAACGTATTTAAATTTAATTTAATATAATTCAAAATTAATTATCTCTTATCCTGACGAAAATTGAAACACGTCGATAATATCATTACGTAGTATAAAATGAAGTCGCTCAAAATGTATGTGCGCGTTAATCTTTTAAACTACGCAACGGATTTTCATGCAGTTTTCACCAATAGATAGAGTGATTGAAGAGAAATGTTTATATGTATAATACATGTAAATATATTGGATAAAAGCCGAGAAATTCAAAGAAAACACATTTTTGTGCGATTTAAAACGGCTGGCGGGCCGTAATACAGTCACTTTTGAAATTCGTTCTACGGAAGAAATTGGAAAATAGATGTCCTAGCTAGGACCTAGAGTAAGTAGGTATTTGATTTTCCCTTTTCAAATATCCAGTGTTGCATTACAAGCATTGTATAATTAGTGGCGAGTTAATGAGTTTATATGTATATTATATAGTAGAGAAAAGCCGATAAATTCAAATATTCAATTCAGGCAGCGGGCAGCTGGCAAGCGGGTGGTGTGGATTTTATAAAGGTTGGGTAATGGCGTTGTGTTTCGTTAGCCACAGCAACGTGTGGCCGGGTCTGCTAGTTAATAATAATTTACAGAGTTATTTGTTTTTAGTAAATAACAAATAAAAACTTGATTTCAGTATTTCAACCTATCCCGACTTGGAGAACACCTGTTTCTCGAAAAAGAACTTCCACCGAAAAGAGACAAGACTTATAAAATATTGATTTGGAAACATGGGAAGAAAATAGAACATCGACATTTATATTACTATTCTAGCACCAGGTAATTTTTTACAAGTACAAATCAGGTTATGATGCATTATAAACCACGTGAGAAATATTACAATTTAATCGCTTCCTGTCACATTTATCGAGTATCCTCGCAACTTGTTCTATCGCAACAAAATCAGAAACCTTTTCAGCAGAACGATTTTTTTTCTCTGTATTGCCAAAATTTTATTACCAATATAGAGTGTATCAGCACGCATAAAAAAAATTAACCGGTGATTCCTTTATATGCATTCAAAAAATGTTGATGTCTTTTTACTGTCCTTTTAAACCAACAAAAAAATTCCACAGCACGTCGCCACTGGGCAAAACCTAGCGCATCACGTATTACGCAATCTGTCTTATTCCAGCAGCACTTTCCATACGAGACAGAGCTTGAATCGTGTTTCCCGTTGCGATATGGCAGTGTGATCATTGTCGACGTATGAGAAAAAAAATGATTTAATTGAAAAAAAAATCGTCAGACAGCAAAATGAAATCTGCATTCTACAAATCTGCCTAAACCTACAGATCACAATCCATTTGTTCATGAATCACTTGTTAATTGTCTTTCATCTGTTTGATAAATTCACTTTTCTTAGTACCCTTAGGTATACCATTAGGTATATCATTTTACAGCAAAACGAAATATACCTTAGGTATACCTTTTTACTTCAAAATGAAATCTGCGTTTTTCGATCTTGTTCCAAATATGTTCATTTTTTTTTTTTTACATGAATACCGCACAAGAATCCCAACTGCTCCCGTCTGGAGCCAGTGGGACTATGGCATCCCCAATTGGGGTATGTTGTGAGGCTGAAGGTAATGGGGAAGGGAAGGAGATGTGGAAGAGGTAGGTGGGTAAGTACCTGGCTATTCAGATCTGGTCACCAAACACGGCTAACGCCATTTCAAGCAACGTTTCAATTCTGAATGGTGGTCTTACACCAGGGCGATACTGAGAGTATCTTCCACTCTGAATCGCTTGTTAATTATCTTTCGGTAACGTGTTGATACACCTATTTACTAAATTCGCTTTTCTGAGTAGGTACCCTTAGGTACCTATAACAATTATTAAAAAAAAAAAATTAAAAAAAATAAAAAAAATAAAAAAATGAGGAAAACTTACTGTTATAAAAAAATTATTTGCAAAACGCTCTTTCCAATCGAGATATTATAGTATATCGTACATATATGCCTACAAACTAAATGGAAAACTTTTATTATTTTTATTTTAAACCTATAATTTTTTATTATTCTTTTCTAGGCACGAACCATTTGCGAACTGCTCCGTTAGCAATTGCATCCTGGACTACAATGACAGTTCTGCTGCAGATGCAGATGCAGTGGTTGTTCTTCTCCATCGTCTTGATGGAGCCGGGAGTCTACCCAACGGTACCAGACCTGCAGGACAGCGATGGGTGTTCCTCACTGACGAGAGCCCCTACAATACCTTCACGCTTGGACATGCTGAGTTGCCGGAGTTGGCTGGATTGTTTAATTGGTCCATGTCTTATAAGTATGATTGATTGAAGTATTAATATGTAAAAACACACTGACCAACGATATATGGATCCACTGAAGAAATCACTCAGTTCAGGAGCGGCGGTATCTATACCCGCCTCCCTCATTGTGTACTAGTCGTGTTGATTGATGCCATACCTCAAATTGGAACTTGTCGATAAAATTCTGTAGTTATGAAATAGGCAAAGGTGGTTTAAACTTAGTTATTCATAACCGTTTTATTTAAATGGTTTTACAAAGTTATTTTTAAATTATTTGAGAATAAAATTATATTTATTTTTAATTTTAACTTTATGAGTAAAACCTTAAATTGTGTTTAAATTATTTAATTAAATGAAGACAATATTAGCAAAACTCATTAAAAAATCTGGAACCAGGAAATCAGAAAAATATATTGGCACCTCTGGGACTCGAACCCAGGACCTTCGGCTTCGGGCCGCAGCTCTACCAACTGAGCTAGTGTTTTTTTGGTCATTTTTACCTGTAAATTCGACTAAGAACTACCGACATTATCTTCATTTTTCTTAACGCATATTTTATTGATGATTATACGATAAATTATATGATAAACTATCTTTATGTGGTGATCCAACAATTGGTCCGACGACAATTGATCCTGCGACATTGGAGGGGACCCACTACTTTCCCAACGGCGTTATAAGGAAACATATGGTTTCCTCCTTCACCGCACACGTCAAGACTCTACTTTCTTTTTTTGAACGAAGCTACTTTTATTTGAACGACTCTAGACCCTCCAATGTCCATGCATACGGGGTTAGTAAGCAGTATGCAAGTACTTACATTAACATTATACAAAAGATAAAAAGAAGTAGCAGCCCGTGGAATAATTCTTCTGAAATATGTAAGAAAACGAAACATAAAAATAGCGTCGAAGTCGAAATAGCCAGTCGAAGATACCTTCTGAAAATAAAATAAGTAATGAGGAAAAAACAGTTATATGATTATGTTATAATGGAAGTAATAACTATAATAGCGGAAACAAAATAAAATATATAAAAAGAAAAGCCAGAGAAAGTATTCCATAAACCACCGGGCAGTCCCAATGAGAATGCGTATAGCCATCGGCCCAACCGCAGACGATGCTCGAAGTCCGCGCCCTTTAGTCGGTTTGATCCTGCGACAGTCGGTCCGCTGACAGTTGGTCCGGCACTTCCCAAACTTAAAAAAGCATCATGTCGATAATGTAAATTATTCAAGGCGCATACATACATACATACGTACATCACCATATCTACAAACATACTCACACACACACACACACACACACCTACCCACTATGCACATCATCCGGTAATCACTTAACATAAATAAGATACTTCAATGAAACATATCATAGGTACCCGCCTTGAAATACACTTAATAACTGTAAATTGTTTTCACCACTGTAAATAATGTGAGGTTTGTTTCTGTTAATAAATAGATAAATAACAAAATACGGCACCCACTTATACGTGCAGTCGGCTGAGCAAAAAACCCCTAAAGATTCCTACTTGCATATAATATAGCTTTTTTTCCTGAATATAACACAAGAATCCCAACTGCTCTCAACTGTCTCGAGCCAGTGAAGTCAGCCAATTTTGGTACGGTGTGATGGTGAAGGTAGTGGGGAGGGGAAGGAGATGAGGAAAATGTACCTGGCTATTCTGATCTAGTCACCAAACACGGCTTAAGCCATCATTCAAGTAATAAGACTAAACCTACGTACACTATACACCAGAAATTGTAAAAATTCAAAAAAATCATATAATAACTTTTTTTATCCGACTATGCACAGGCAGATATGTTTACCGTTGCCCCGGGAACCAGTTATCGGATAACCAACACCCCTGTCATAGTTCACTCCAAGTGAATCGAAAATCTGGAAACCTCTGAAAACCCGGGACTCGAACCTAGTGCTAATATATTTTTCTGATTTTTCAGTTTCCAGATTTCCGATTGAGTTTCGCCAATATTGCCTTCATTTAATCAAATAAAAAGAGAAAATAATATTTATATTTGCAGAGCAGAATCTGATGTCCCTGTCCCGTATGGTCGCACAGTACCCCTAAAGCACCCCATAGAAATTGATGATACACTGGATTTTGATATCAAATTCCTTGTTCCCAACGCCGAGAAGAAACGTCGAGATGTTCTGGTGGCAATAATGATGTCAAATTGTTACGGACAGAACCACCGCCTTCAATATGTGACTGAACTGCAGAAATACATGAAGGTAGATTTTTACGGAGGATGTTCTACAAGCGACTTAAAAAGGGCGTAAGTATGAAAGATTTATTTCAAAATCCAAATTTATGGTTTTAGGGGATAGCTAAGTAATTCCTCTAAAACCTTTCAATGGGAACCTCTTTCTTCCTACAGGTGCATTTTTTACTGACATAAGTAAAAACATACACAATTGTTAAATTTCTTCCTTTAGAAACGTTGAGAAAAAGATTTTTATCTGTTGCAACTATTGACACTCTTGACCTAAAATTATTACCAGATCCCTTCTAGCAAACCTCTCCACCCCTAATTATTTCTTGATCTCTCTGTTGTTTCGTATTCCGAAGCCGAAGGATGTTTTTGAAGATAATTTTTGTCTCCCAAAACTTCTACACAGCTTTGGTTTCTGTTTTATTATAAGAAGTGCGTTGTCTTCCATCCTTGCTTCAAATCCTGAGGAAACATAACTTATCAATTTACAGTTGTCCCGGTTCATACGGAGATGATTGCCCCCTCCTTGATGAATACCTCTTCTACCTGGCATTTGAGAACACTAACTGTGACCAGTACATGACAGAAAAGACGTTCAGCCATGGCTACAAGAAGGGAGCTGTGCCAATCATAATGGGATCAAGGAACGAACTCAACTACCGCCTTTTACCCCCTCATTCGTATCTCAACGTTAGAGATTTCAAAGGTCCAAAAGACTTGGCAGATCGCCTTTGGTTCATCAATGCAACTCTCGAAGATAGTTACTGGAAGATGCACGAGTGGAGAAAGAATCTGGACGTGCTCAATGAGCATGGGTACATGAATACTGCTTCTGTTCACTACTGCAGGATGTGTGAGGCCTTAAATTACAATGATGAAACCCCAAGAGTGTATGGATTGGATGATTTGAAACATTTTCTTGATATAGGTCCCAATTGTTATAATGAAGGAGTACATTTAATATAGCTAGTGCTAGGAAAAACATCCAAAGAATTTTATGAGTTGAATAAACTCGGTACTGCCAAAAATGTATTGATAAAGTAACATTTTATTTAGAGACCGTACATTGTAATAAATGAACATTGGGTATGATCGCAAGAATGTTTTTTTTAATCTTGTTCAGGGGTTTCTTTCTCTTTTCTTTTTGGAGAGACTGGTTGAGGGAGTCCTAACCTATTCTCGATCCAAAATAAGATCAACCGGTGGACGCGCATGTCTCTGCCCCTTCTCCCCACTGCTTGCTAGACGAGCGCTAACACATTCAATCCCACTATTTAAATAAATTGAATTATTTTATTAAATTTTATTTTATTTGTCTGACAAAAAATGACAACAATTTATACCTTTAAATAACGGTAGCGGTAGTATTAACAAATACATATTGTACTTTATGTGGCATGAGATTTACCAAATTGGCTGAGGAATTAATCCGAAACTAAAAATATCATCATTGTCATTTGAAAAAAAAAACCTCAGATGATTCACTTGAAACATTGAAAGCCAGTGAATCATCGTTGTTGTCTCCGAGGTCATGAACAATAATATGATGGACATTCCAAAATTATCGCTTAACCCGTTTAATCACAGGAGACCAGATTTGTCCCAACGCACATAGGTCTCACATAAGACGCCGTAACTCCCTTACTATCATAGTTAGAAATATGTTCTAATCGGTGTTAGAAAGGAAAAACATCATGCTTCATATTCCAATCTAAAAAATAGCCACCAAAAAAATAAAATGTACACTTTTATGTACACAAAGTTTTGAATTGCAAATTGAAAAAAGAATTTGAAACTTCGGGAATTTTTAAAAAAAAAATTTCATAGAGCGACAAAAAATTGAGGTTACAAAAATGTGTTTGTTATACATTTGTCTAATAAAATGTGCATCTGTTTTTATTTTTTTTTTATTATCAGTAACTTTAGTTAGAAAAAACATAAGGTGACCCATTTTGAAAACATTTTTATGTTTGTATGCAAAAATTTTATAATTTAAAAAAATATATATTTTTCGAATTCTATAATTTGAAAGCGTATTTCATCACCATTCTAAAACAGTTTTTGTTTTTTGAATGTGTTCAGAAATATTCCAAATATTTGCATTTTATTGTAAAGCGAAAATATTTTGACCATCCGAAAAAAAAGCCAAATTTTTGAAGGGTTAATACCAATAATATGTCGAATAAAATTACTTAAATACACTGATGTAACTTTTCCGATACCTTCATACGTAGGTGTTCTTGGGCATTTATTTTGAAGGAGAAATTGTTTACTTTAACATGTTATTTTATCATCGACCATACCAATTCGTTCATGTTAAATTCGCAATATCAAGGAAGTAATCGTAGCATAGTTTTGTCAACTTCGCTAGCAGTGACATTTACCATATACTTATTATTTATCATATTATATTCTCTTTTGTTCTTTGTAATTAGTGATAATGTATTTGAACATATCGGCTGATTACCCATTTTACCATTGGGTCTGAATGGGTTAATTTTTTGTAACGCGGACACACAGTACGACGGTCAACGGCATACTGAATTTTGGGCGAAGAGATTGGCGGCAGCCGAGGGCCGGTGAAGGGACCGTAGCGGGGGGAGTGGTATGCGCAGTACAAACCAAATTTTGTACCATCGCGGGTTGTTCTAAACGCGGATAGAAAATAGATCTCTCCAGCCGGACTTTCTGGACTAGTCGGTTTCATACGTCTATCACTCCTGAGCACTATGATCTCTCAAATTCCTACTCACCTCACATACACATTTCTTCCCAGATCTTCCACACCTTCCTTTTCCTAAAAAGACCATCCACAGAGTGACCCAAAGACCTAAGAGATTTTTTTCCTCAGGGCTTAATAATGTAATGATCTAATAATGCAATAAAAAGGTATCAAATTTATTCGTGTTGAATTTTGTAATCATTCACAAAATGTGGGAAAAACAAGTCGAGGACAATGTTGTTAATTCTAAATTTGAAATATTAATTAAGGTCACAAAGGCGGAGTGGTTAGAGGGGTTATCCCGGTAAGACAGATATACTGGGTTCGATTCTCAATTGCGACCGTTACCTACCTATTTATTTTTTGTATCTTCTTCTTCAGCATTCGCAAGATGCCAATACCTTGCGGGAAGCCGCCTTTATGTTTATGTTTTTAATTACTTTATGTTTGAAATACTTTATATTCTTGATCATACATTATTTGCATTTTGTATATTATGTAAGCACTTACATACTGCTACCTAACACCGTATACAAGGATACTGGAGTTCTAGATTCGTTCAAACTTAAATGCAGATTGGTTCTTTCAAAAAAATGAAGAGTCCTTGCGAGAGCTTTGAAGGAGAAACCATCTGTTATTTATATCAGGGCGGGGAAGTGGTGGATAACCTCCAAATGTATCTTCTTCTGTTTCACGATTAAAGGAAAAAGATTTTTATTTGGAATATCGTTTCGTTTTATTTTATTAATATACACAAATTACTTTACATTGATACGGTAAAAGTATAAACGGGTTAGTTATTTAATATAATAATATTATGTCATACATTGGCACAGGTACAACTAGGGGGTATGATATTTGAGCCATTTTTAACCTAAAAACCATAATTTTACAATTTTGATCATTTTCATTATGCATACCATAAATATAAATACTTAAAAAGCGCAAGGATACATTCATATAATTTAATAGGTAACTTCACAGGAAATTTTAAGACAATTTTTATATTCCAAGTACGTTTAATGAAAATATTTTAAAGCAAGGGAATTTTATTATACATGACAGAATTTTTCCAATGGGAAAATCACTTCTTTTCAGTAAAATCGTCACCTTGGTTCTTAATTGTCCAAAAGACCAATTTAGTTTTTGTTCAATCTCCACTTTAAAATTGAAAATAAAGTATTTAAAATGATAGTTAATCACTAAATTAAGAATTATTTAAACTAATGAGACCTTTACTTTTACAGAAATGGTTTTATCTTAAACACCCATTATAATGTTTCTTTGAAATAATGAAAGAAAACCTTCTCCTGTAAAATTTTCTAACTGGAGTTTGGACATTTAAAAACCAAGGCGACGAAACGTTGACAATCTATTTTTCAAACACAACATCGGAAAAGCAGATTTATTGTTTGAAAACTGTAGTAGAATGAAAATGGTGTGTTTCTCTTTAGAAAGGTCAGATAAAATTACTAAAACTAAATCGTTTTTAATAATGAAAGCAATGTTTAAAATACAGTGGTAATGTTAAGCGATAGTTTTGTTTGTAATAAAGAATTTCAGTATTAAATTATCTATCTACCATATAAACATTATTTAAAAATCGTGCGTCATTATTCACAATCTATTAACAGCTAAGGTTCAATTGAATTAAAACGAAATATCGCACATCCCATTGAAAAGTGTCATAAGACAAAATTTTCTACTTTATAGTGATTGTGAATATCAACCGTATTTCGTTTAGATCAATCCATTTCGTCAAGATGTCGCTAGTATCTCTTTTGACGGAACCGCTCGTTCTTCTTTTCATTTGTTTTCACTCTCTTGTACAATTTACTTTTTTACTTGCGACACTTTTCTACGGGATTTGCGATATTTATTTTTTCGACTGAATGTTGTTCTTAGTCGGGGAAGCGAAGTTTCTAGAATATAATATTCCTTGGTTTTAGAGCACTAGAAAAAATAAATAAATTTGGAAATCCTACTCAAGCATCCAAACTCTCTGGAACTAGTGAAACTATAGCGTCACCCATTATGGGATTATTCTGAGGACGTGGAGAGGGGTATAAGTGATCTCTTTTTATAAAAATGAAAGTAGAAATTTGATCACATGCTTTTATGTCTTTAATTATAGTTATGAGTGCTAATATTTAAAAAAAAATGGCATTATTAATGTTGTTGTAGCCTAAAAAATTTCGAAAATCGGTTTTTGGTATGAATAATTATTAAAAGAAAATTTTAGTTTGGCCGTGCGCCGCACGGATTTCCCGAAAATCTTCATACAAAAAACCGATTTTCAAATACTACATCAAAAATGTTATTTTTTTTAAATATTAGCACTCTAGCACACCCAACAGTCACGAGCCGCCACTGACTCTAAATATCAATCGAAGAAACGAAAAGTAAAGTGAAGAAACTTCGTTCATGTTTTTTTATATACACCGTGTTCAACGCTCCACCCTGAAACTTTAGGAGTTGATTATTAATGAATAACTTAGCAAAAACGTTGATTTTTTTATTATTGCTCAAATAAAACAAAAAAAGTTTAGATAATTTTTTTACTTTTTATGGTTTTAAAAGCGCTCAAATAAACACACCTTTATAATTAGTATTTCTAGTGACCGATCGAAGGTTCGGTTTTGGTTTCGGCAAGTTTAGGCAAAAAAATCTAGTTTCGGTTTCGGCAGATTTTGGACTCGTCCGCAAAATTGGCCGCACCGAAATTCTGCGACCGTGAATTATCGTGTGTCATTCGGCTGACTTCGGCCGATTTCGTGGCTCGTGTGTCACTATAAGCATTACGGCATATTTTTTACAGTTTGTTAAGCAGTAAAAAATAAATAATTATTTTTTCACATACTTCAATTGTGTTTTTTTTTGTTTATTTCATTTAACACGTGTAATAAGAACTTCGTGATAGTAAACGCAATAATGGAATTGGAATGATTAAAAAAAACTTTTCTTCTTAGATTACCGTAAACAACATTCCCCAAAGTTTCGAGGTATGAGCGTGGAACACGGTGTATAGTCCGATTGAAACAATGCTATAAAGGGGTTAAAATCATTTTTTAATTACTATGGAATGGATAACTCAACCAAAATAATTATAAAAAAATAATCATTCAGTCGAACACATTATAAAGGAAAGGTTATTGTCGAACCAGACTTGGTAGTTATGAAAGCATTTAGTTTACAAACCAAACTAATATTTTGGTCATCCTCACTCATAGCAATAAAGACAGGAGATACACAATGAATATGCATCCAAACTAGCGATGACTAATTGCCAGAAATATGTTGGTTCGACTTAATCCTAGAAGAAGAGCTGTTTAAAAAATTGTGTCTCGAACTAGATGATCGTAATTATTAAATATCTAACTATATAGTACTAAATATTTTACAGAAGTGTTGGTTCACAGTAAATGGTTCTAAACATTTATAATATATACTTAGGCACAAGGAAAGGATCTAGAATTAGTGAGTATAAATTTCCAGAAGATTCTAATCTATCAGTTTTTTTTTTATAAAACATTTGGTTCAATAATATTTAGAATTTTAGTTAGGATCTACGTTTCTTAGCAAAGCTTGAAAAATCTACAAATTCTTTTCGTCGTAAATTTAACGTTTTTAATGGTATCTACAAATTATCGGATGAAAAGTATGGAGAATCGACTTTAGAATAAAGAGTTGATTAACTAGAATAAACAAAACTATATTTTCACGGAAAATAAACTTAGTATTATAATGAAAAATCATAAATTAGTATTGAGTTGATTTACTTGTGCTACCAGCATTTTTATTCTAAGCGGTATTTATTAAAGAAAGAAAGCGAATATTTTGGTTGAAGAATCTTGTAGGATGCTACTACTGTTGATGCACGACTTGATCAAATCCAACCTCTGATAGGGCAGAAGACATAGATAATAGAAACAAAGGGAGATAATGTATAGAAGCGTGCCGACTGTCGTAGACCAACACATGCGGACTATCAAAATGGCGGAGCCAATGAAAGAAAACTTTTAATGTGTAGGTAGAAATAGAGTTGAACCCCTCTGTGCGTGGATGTGATTTGCAATAGTATTTGTGAACGATGGGACACGCGGTTTTAAATTAATAATGGTTCACGGCCCATCTTCATTGATTCCTTTATCTTTGGGTTAGTCACAACAAGAAGAAAAATCGTGTAATTGACGTTATCAAATTAATAATGAAAAATAATCATTTCATTACCCTATGCAACAAAAATAAATTAGTGTGAACTGTAAGATTTTTGTATTAGCTTAAACTGCTATAAGAAAATAATTTATTTTATTGTAAACGTAAAAGTTCTCGATGAAAGATCGCTTTAAATCTCGAGAGAATATTTGTCAGAGAAAATAACGTGATTAGTTTACAACACAACCAAAAATTGAAACAAATTTTCTTAATTATTTTCATCTCAATCAAAATTAGACTACCATGATCGTTTTATATCAAATTTCTTAGAGTTTATCAAAAATCGAATTCAAGACTCTCGAATAAACGCAAAGTTTTGAATATCAACACTACGGACATTCTCATAGAGTTAAAAACTGACAATTTGTTATTATTCCTTCTGTTGTATAATTGGAAGGCTGGCAAGCATAAGCATCATAGTCCAGACATGCAGTGCAATATATATTATCGCCTTACACGACCGGAAGATCTCTCATTATTCGGCCCCTCAAAAAATAGCATTAATTTTAAAAAAAACGCATTTTCAAGGCTCCAATACAATCGTAACACAAAATACTTGTACAATCCAAAAAAATGTTTTCTTTATTGTATTTTACGCTCATATTGCAAAATTTCGTAGGAAATTTTTTCATGATAATCTGAATAAAAGGTCTACGTTTGTATATTAGTTTGTCTAAATATATTGTGGTTTACTTTTTACATGTGGTACTAGTACACGAGCAAGATAAATTATTGCCTGTTATTGCCCAATACCGAACAATTGTCTTGACCGTCAATGGTCTTACCGGGCAAGGTGTTAGCCGTCAATATTGCAGTGCACCGATTACCGAAACGCATAAGACAAATTCACAACTCAAAAAATGATATCCTGAAATAGCTCCCATCTAAATCACATCAGTTCCCAACTGCATTGACCAATGGCATACACCAAAGGGTTTGTTGTGAAGCTGAATAGAATGGGGAAGGAAAGAAGATGGGGAAGAGATAGGTTGGGAAATGCCTGACTCTTTACATCTGGTTACGAAATACGACTTACTATTTATAGCAACGGTTCGAGAGTATATATCGCACTTGCATAAAAAAATGAATAATAAATGAAAAATCACCCCCCGAAGTTTAGGGGCATGAGCGTAAAACACACGTGATAAAAAGGTTTAAAACCTACACCATTAATTTATTAATCTTTCAGGTAAAACTGAAAAAAAGTAATATTATTAAAGTCAATAATATTATAAAACACACAACACATCATACAAAGATATATTCAAATTGATCCTTGTACCGCAGATTAAATTTTTTAGTTACGTATTAGCGAAAACGCAATTCCATTGTGTTTTCCTAAGGAAAATAGCAGAGTACTTTTAGTCTTATTTCAATATCGATAATTGACAATTTCGCCATGTTTATCCGTACAATTATTACAATACACCTTTTATAAAATGTCATGCTCGTAAAATGTATGACCCGTAAATACACAAACGTCATACAAATCGACTGCCCATAATAAAAATAATATAAAAAGCACTTTCATTTTCGATCATTTTTACCGCTGCGAATTGAACCGTTTTGCTGGTTATAATTTTTTGGGTACCTGTTGATACACCCTGCATAGTTTTGAAATTACATATTTCGTAATCTCATTTCAACTCTGATATCTCAATTGCCTATTATTATCAATTGATGTTTTCAATAATGTTTCACAAAACGTGAAACACGTGATAAAAAAGATATTATTTTCTAACAGCTCGCCAGAAAATTTATAATATTTTGGATCGTGCTGAGAAATGCAGTATGAACAGCCAGAAAATACTCTTTAACTGCTTGTTACAACTATGGTGAAAAACTGCTTTTCACAACTATGGTGAAAAACTTCTTGTCACAACTACGGTGAAAAACTGCTTGTCACAACTACGGTGAAAAACTGCTTATCACAATTATGGTGAAACACTATTTGTCACAACTATGGTCAAAAACTGCTTGTCACAACTATGGTGAAAAACTGCTCGTCACAACTATGGTGAAAATCTGTTTGTGACAAAGACCGAAGTCACTATCCTGAATTCATTAATACACTAAGAAAGATTTAAATGGGTGGGGAAAAAATTGGCAAAAGTCTTTGCGGAAAACTTAGGCTGAATGGAGAAAACTTCCCTCTGCAAAAAATATGCGTACTTACTGCAAGAAGTATGTAGCATAGTTCGATTCGGAGCAGTCGATTTCAAATGCATTCGTAACTTTTTTAATCACATCTGATGATCAAGACGTTCAGGTTTAAAACTTTTACACCTGTTTTTAAGCTATTTTTGGGGCAACTGACAATTATTATATTAAATTATACAAAATATGTTTCACGTTAAAAAAATGTATTATCTTTCCATTTCGGGAAAAAATACCACGTTATGATAAATACATACATTCGAAATTAATAAAGACAATTTGTATGTAACTATTGTACCCGTTTGGTTCATATATTTACAATATCAAATGAACTAATCAATTGTAATAGTATTATCACCCTAACTAAGCAATTCCTTATGTTGTTTCTATTATGTACATTGCGATTATAATCGTATATAATACCTAATCATTTGCTAGGTCTACTTTACGTACACAAATCGTATTATAAAATTTATTTAATGACTAAATGTTACATTAGATACATTAAACTGAATACAGACTAACATTTAATTTATCTATTTGTGATTATGAACACACAGTTTGGAATATTAAAGGTCTGTGGTATGGTTTATTTTTAGTTTATTTTGGGATAATTTATCTTGTTTTTTAATCACTGTTTATTAATTTTGCTGGCTTATTAACGTTAAACTTTTTTTAACCCCTTGCAATCGGGGAAAAAATCTGAATTGTGATGCGATTCAAATTCACGCTTGTATGAATTTGGTTTTAAATTAGCTTTGGAAATGTGCATTCGAAAAATTCGATTTTGGATTCTAGTTTCAAAAACATAAAATAATTATTACGGTTATTCTTTTTCAATAAATATAATTAATAGTATTAATTTGCTCATGTTTTCAGCTAGAGACAAAAGTATTGACATATTTTTAAGAATTTAGTGTTTTTTTCTAAATCTTTTATGTATAATCGTTGTCTTTACTTTAAAAAACCTCTGCTTTCTGGTCATTTATTCATTTTTACATTTAATAAATTAAATAGTAAAAAACACATCGGATTGCATTAAAAATGCTAAACCAAACTTTTAAAACATCTTATTAAATAATATAGTATAAAAAACGTTCACCATTATATAAAACATCGATTTTATTTAATCATGAAAAAAAAATATTTTTACGATAAAAAAGTGATCATTTGCTTTCTACGAAAAATAATATAAAAGATTTTTTGGATATGAAAAATACAAAAAAAAAATAATAAATCAAACTATTTACATATTAAAACATCAATAAACAGTAATAAATAATTATAATATTTTCATCGTTTGAGATGATTGACATAATAAAGCTATGTTCAAATTATTTGTTGTTATTTTTGAATTAATTTAATTTATAAATTGAAGTTGTTATTTGAGGCCTTGGCATAAGCAGGGTTGCTAAACACGCTTCACATTTTGATTTCACAAAAATATACCAGTTTTCTTACAATCGTTCGATGTTTCTAGTTTTCCGGTAAGTATTTTGTGATAACAATTACAAGATGTATCATTCTCCAAAGTAAAATATTACAAAATTAGTGGCTTTAGCGAAAACAAAAATAGGTTATTAAAGGCTTATGAAGGTTTCAATTAATTTAATTTTCATTGAGTGCATTTTTTTATAGGATCTTTAATTTACATGGGAATTTAGATTAAAAAGAAACAGTTATTCTTTAATTTGTTTTATAATTTTTGCTTGGAACTATTATTACGTGTGAATTATTATTGTAGTAAACGCTGTGCAAAGTGCGGAAAAGAGATTTTATAAATTGTGTTTTATAAAATGTTATTTGTGTGTTGGCGTTTCTTAAAAGTTAAAGCGAGAGAAAATTCCCAAAACAGTTTTCTGTAAAATGAGGAGATTGTAATTGTAAAAGCGACCGCTAGATGTCAGCGCTGTCGCATGTGAGCTGTGCGCATGCGCGATAATGGCGGCGGTTAAGGATCGTTCACACTAGGGGGCTAGTACGTTTGCGATCCGCTTCCGTCGTCAGTCCGTCGCGCACGCGTCGTGTTTAGATGTGCGTGCAACCCTGCATGCCACGCCATCATGCAAGCGTGACCACGTGCTCAGGCTCCGGGGACCAGCAGTTGTCCGACAGCCAGCAACCGATCACGACTGTCACGAATCCGATGAGCAGAGCCAGCACGATGTAGACCTCGGCGTTCCCTGGAATTTAAAAGACATGTTCATTATTATTTTGAAAAACAAAGCTTTTAAATCTCAGTGACGACATTGTAAATCATCTACGGGTTGGTATTTGCGGGGTTTTCATTTGAGGAGTGTTGTCTACTTGTATAGATGCTCACCAAGTTGTTTCCTGATGCCCAGGGGCTGCCTGCTTCTCCACAAGGTGTTGATGAGGGTAGGGTCCCCACTGGTCCTCCAGTAACGCCCTCTGCAATATATAGGTAAAGTTAATGCTCACCAAGTTGCTTCCGGATGCCCAAGGGTTGCCTGCTTCTCCACAGGGAGTTGATAAGGGTGGGGTCTCCCCTGGTCCTCCAGTCGCGGTAGCCCCGCCCTCTGGAATAGTGACTGAATCTATTTTTCATACACAAGAGATTAATCTTCTATAGATATAGAGGATAGAGGCCATTCTTGGTTATTTGATAATTTTATTCAAAACGTAATGCCTGCTCTTTACTCCCACCGAGAAAACTCAATGGATCTTGAGCAAGGGTCTTTTTGATGCACGCACTTTTTGTTCCCAAGTAAGAGGGCGAGAACCAAATCTTCACAGCGGAGAGATAAACCGAAACCTTCAAATATTTTATTCGCAGTACCCGAGATACGCGAATTTTTTAACGTTACGTGTTCCCCAGGGAATTGCTTACCACATGTGTTGTTCTCTTTCGTTTCCTATAAACAAAGCACGATGTTCTAAAATGACCAAAATTTTCAATAAGCATGTATTTTAATCTAAATTTTCATAATTTTGTGCAAAATGTAATGTGGAAACTACAGTACATAGTCGAGGACGATGATCTACCTTTTGGCAACAATTTGGAATACTAAGCTAGTATTTTTTCTAAGTTTGCATAGTTTTGTGCAAAATGTGGAAATTAAGTCCTACCTACATGGTCTTCAAAACTGCTGACCTAGAATTAACCATCCTAGTAGATAGTTGTCTAGGTTGCCTAGGAGCAAATGCGGCCCTTGGTATTGGACAGGTTATTGGTTAACTACGGGAAAATAACAATTCAAGCGGTATGAGTGCGAAAGGTTGGCAGTCGGGTTCCTTCCCTTCGGTAAAAGTCTAGTTTAGTGTCTCGGCGCGATGTCTCGCTGAGAGTGCAGAGCAGGCATTGATTAAACTATGGCTAGCGTTATAAGCATTAAAGTGGCTTAAATCTAAGTTGCGTTCCAAAATTCACTGAAGATATTTGAAGCTTGGATCTAATAAAACGACTAGGTACTAAAAACCTGTCTACTTCAAAAACCATCAGTGAATTCATAAACTTTCTAATTTACATGCATTTAAAAAAAAACCTTGTGAAGTCAAAATACTATGGTAGGTAGGAAGTGCGCAAGGTAAAAACGTAATTTCAGTTCATGTAATAACATTACTAGTAGTTGAAAACCCGCTACGCAGGTTTTTGCTGCTAGGCACTGCGGGCAGCGGGCGACTCGGTTGTGGCTTAGTCACAAACTATCATCCGTAACTCTGGTCCACCATCAATAGGATAAGGTACTCCCATAGCCGTTGTGTTCACATGATGCATAGATGGAGCTTTAAAGAGTCGGCGATGTGTGAATGCGGTGCAGTGCAGACCACCGAACACGTGGTCAAGGAATGCACGCTTCATTCATTCCCCGGCGGGATTAATGAGGTCCACAGGGCAACGCCTGAGACCCGAGACTGGCTCGCAGACCTAGATGTCCCCCTCTAACCCCCTACCATACGACAGAAGAAGAAGAATCACCCGTATCCAGACTGGAGAGATTAATGAAAATGCAAATCCAAGAGCATTTACGCCTGCCAGCCGACGTTTCTCATGCTAGCTGTTAACTGTTAAGTGGCGCCATCTTTTGGCAATATTAGCTACTTGCTTTAATTCGTTCTATTACGATGGTAGCTTAAGTAACAAACTTCACGTTTACAGATGGTTTGTACTCGGAGTCGGATTATAAAATTTCAGTCTTATAGTCGCTAGGGTATTAATAACGCCCGATTTCCAATATTTGAAATTAAACATACTTAAATGCTCCATAAAAATAGTGCATAATAATTATTCGGAATGTTTATTCTTAATTGATTAATATTGTACAAGCGCGAGTAAATAAAAGTTATATTTTATGACTAGTGCACTTCATACCTTACACAATAGATTGCATTTTAATATTAGTCCCAACTAAAATTATTTTATTATTTAAAATTGTATAAGGAAATATAATAAAATTGTTTATTAAGTGTCAGATTTCACAACAGATGTATTTAAAACAAATTTTCAGAATATAAATATTATAAAATATATTACATTGAGTGGTGATATTTACAGGGCGTGTACCTACTCTAGAGGTTAACTATATACGAGTATATTATATTATAAGAACTATCTTTCTCATCTCATCGTACTGATAATGTTAACATACTTCTATTGAACTAGCAAAATATATATATATATATACAATACAGGTAGAAAGAAACCTGTCTAGTCTTTCTTAAAATCTTTATATTTCAATTGATGCAAAAATGGGTTTGAATAAATGGAATAATAAAATTACAAAAAAAAAACTTTATTTGAATAACATTTTATTATGTTATAAATTACAGATACATAGCATTGAAAGGTAAAAAAGAACAAAGAGAGAAAACATCAAAACAACTTTGGTGATGGACGATGGGGAGGTACGCAAGAGAGAGAGGGTGTTAAAGCACATATATGGGGAAGGGAAGAATCGGGCTAATTGGATTTATTTTTTATTTTTGATAAATCAGTTTTATTTAATTTTAATGTTTTTTTTTAATTTTAAGACCTTCTAGATTATTATGATGAAGACCTCTCCCACTTCTATGTAACTTAGAAATATTATCTAGAAGCTCTTTAAATAAAACAAAAGCAATTGAAATACCTACATAAAACGTATTTATTAAATAAACAATTAGATTTGTTTAACAAATTAAAGATATAATGTAATAAAGTGGCATTAAAACAAAGTTATTTTATTGTAATTATTATTAAAATAATTATTAATCCACAAAGCGTTGGCTACATGTAAAATTTTTTTTTTTTTTTTAAATAGAGACAAACATTCCCGGGATACGAATAGCCTGACAATATTTGAAAATCTCCTACTACCATCACATTAAGCGAAAAATGTTGCTTGTGTCGTGTTAGAGGACTAAGCCATTGGAGAAATCGAACACGCGACGCCTGGGTGGAACCCAAACGCGATGCCAACTCAGCCACTGACCGATCTGAACGAAAAAAAAACAACTGAGTGAAATAATAAAATTAGGGATTTAATTTTATCTTACCATTCTATCTACCAATATGAACTGCATTAAATTTCAGTAAGTGTATTTTTTTATCACGCAAATATTTGTAACGGTGACCCGACAATTCGTCCTGCGACAATTCATCCGGCGACAGTTCATCCTGCGACAGTTCA
The DNA here is from genome assembly GCA_929108145.2 of Limnephilus rhombicus. Classification (NCBI taxonomy): domain Eukaryota; kingdom Metazoa; phylum Arthropoda; class Insecta; order Trichoptera; family Limnephilidae; genus Limnephilus; species Limnephilus rhombicus. The sequence continues at coordinate 49,599,060 of OV815280.1, read as the reverse complement.
TCCGGCCGACAGTTCATCCTGCCGACAGTTCATCCTGCCGACAGTTCATCCCGCCGACAATTCATCCGGCGACAATTCATCCTGCCTGATCATTCACAAGATTTTTATTAAGTAAGTATGCAAAGAGGATATACGGCCGTACAACCAAAATCGATATACTTATATCTGAAGGCATCTTGAGTGGAAATCCGCTGTAAAAATATTTTTACTAACAATAATTTCGACTCTCCGAAGAAGCCTTCGTGAATAACAAAATACGACATACTTAAACTTATAGGTTATGTTAGGTTAGGTTAGGTTAGGTTAGGTAAGGTTAGGTTAGGTCAGGTAAGGTTAGGTTAGGTTAGGTTAGGTTAGGTTAGGTTAGGTTAAATTGTCAGGATGAACTGTCGGCAGGATGAACTGTCGGCAGGATGAACTGTCGGCCGGATGAACTGTCGCAGGATGAACTGTCGCCGGATGAATTGTCGCAGGATGAACTTCATGGAACCATTTGTAACATGCATAACTTATTAAACATTTTTTCTAAATAAAATTTAAATACTCATAATATATTCTAAAATCATGGGACAAAGACAGAAAAAAAAATTAAACAATATCAATATTACAAAAAATCATTGAGTACTAAGTTCCTACCTAATATTAACTGTAATAACTTGTAAATACTACAAATGTGATCTATTTTAATTTTTCAGCTGAAGCAAATTGCAAAGTGTTAAAAAAATGTTAATAAAAAACAGTTTCTTATACAAACCTACATGATAATTTATTATAAACATCAAAACTTTATCATGTAACTTTTGAATTATTTTCGCATGGTTACCAGTACAAAATAGATACCATAAACGTAAAAAAAATAGTAAATACTTTTGGTCGTGAAAATCTCAAATCATAACTAACTTTAATGTTTAAGAGTTGGAATTAAAATAAAATAATAATTTTATTAAAGTTGCTCGGTGCTTACGCATAATCCGGAATCATTTTGCAATCATCAGAAAAAGTTCAATGGGCTTGGGATTTTTTCTCCGACACTCCTTCAAAAGCCTCGTTCAGAACGTAAACCATTGAACCAAACCTATACCATTAAACTAAACCTGCACCACAGAATCAAACCTAAAATTTTCCAATGCTTCGGGAAAATTCGTAAGTATCGTCAACTTAAACTCTGGACTGTAATATTCGTACATTGTATTTTGATAGATATAATATTATTGTGCTAGTTAAAGATTTTAATAAATGAGTTAAAATACTGTAATTTTTCAGAGAATCCTAACGATTCTATAGAAATTATATTGTGTAAAAATTAGAAGAATAAATTTAAAGACAACAAAAAAAAGTGATGGAATGGATGAAGGAGGCAATATTTTCCCTGATTGTTTTTCGGTTGAGAACGTTTCCGCAATTTCAATACGGTATTGAAAATTAAGTTAAATTTTTGTTTTGAATCGCGGAGTGCGGAAAATTTTCCTTCTATAATTAGAAGAAAAATGGCATAAAAATTTGTATCGGTTGACATTTTTACTTGATTGAGGATGGAGAGATAAGCAATGTGGAGAGGGTAAATGTCTTCTCACATAAAAATTCCAACAACCTTGTATCTTGTTTAGTTCTGAAACAGTTTAAAAACTAAACCCATGTTCCCAAGTCCTTCATTGTTCATTTATTACTTTGTCTTCCTCCTTTCCTTGAAAGTACCTACTTATTAGGAAAAGAAGAAGATGTTTTCATACCTACGTGGAACCGATCTATAATATTAGCACCAAAATTTAAAATTACCTACTTGTATGAGTTGAAAAATCGCAGTGACATCGTATACATCTCGCCATTGAAATCTCGCTATCAATCGCAACATTTCTAACTAATATAACCCCAAAGTGTGGGTAATTGTGACCAAGTTGTTCTGTTATTGAAGTGCAGCCATCACCAAGATCGGTCCAGAAACATGAACAGCGGATGAACCCATGAAAAGGTAGGGACCTATCCTTCCATTTGCCATTTCCTGTGATTGAGTTAAAAACGCAGTCAATTGTCTTGTTTTCGTAAAATTTAGATTTACAGTCCACACCTCTCTCGTGTCACGACATTGGTCTTGACCAAAGATATTGAAATATAAGTAGATGTGCTATCTGCTGTTTTTACTATGTGGGTCTGCGCTTCCGGGTGTCGCCGATATTGTTTACCAATTAACAAATAAACTAAAAGAACAAATAATTAACGAATAAACCAAACGAACGTATTCTTTCCTTATTCAAAATATATTGTTAACCAATATTAATGCACATTTTCAAAAAATCAACGAAATGTACAAATTCTTTTGTATGAAAACTACGCTAATTAGCGCGTAGTCCGGCGACAGTTGCGCGGACACCATAGCATATCTTTTCTGTATTTGAATATCTTTGGTCGTGACATATCTATTTTACTAACTTACTGTAGTATTTGCCTTATCCACGGGCAAACACTAATTATTACGTTGGGGCACTTCAAGCACAAATAGGTCCTTGTCACAATCAAGTTTATTATTGTATTTGTTGTGTTGTATATATTATACTTCTGGGTCACACGACTGATTTAACTGGTTACGAATTGTATCTGAGGCTGGCTGGTGACTTTGACCGCACCCAGCGACAGTTGTTGCCGGTTGGGCACCCCCGGCGGCATCTGTCGTAACTTGATAGAAGCTCTTTAAGTTTAACGACTCTATCTATCACGCCGTTTCTCCGCAGGAGTAGGCCAAAAGGACCGACAGCCAAACAACTCGGTCTATGCACACACTCCTTGCATCATTCACATTCATACATACGCTGCTATTATTCTGACTCTTGACATGACTGACTCAAATATCTGATTCATTTAATCGTGTCGTGTCTTCTTCAGGCGTCCCCGATTTCTTGAATCATTCATTTGCGTCATACATTCTCCTTACACTCCTTTCTTCGTTAATTCGCTCTACATACTCAATAAGCAACCCTTTCTTATTCTTACTACTACTACTTTATTTTGCACTATATTTTATTTAACTACCCTTATTGTTAACGATAGTTTGGAAAAAGGTTGTAAGGAAATTAGTACAACGACAGTCGCAAATTTTTTAATTTAAATATTTATGAATTTATTTGCAATCGAGATTCTAGACAGTGTCTCGGTTAAACATACCCGATTCTAATTTATATGAGACACCTAATGATTTATATTTATCCGAGACGCTATCTTCGTAATCATTTAAAAATATAGCATCCTAAAATATAGAAAAAAAATTGAAGATAACGCTGTTAATTCTGAATTTCAAATATGAGATCGACAAAAATGAAGTAAAATAATTAGTTACCAATGGCCGAGTTGAGGCGTTTTTCCGGTAAGACAAAGATCCAGGGTTCGATTCCCTGTTGCGACCATAACCTTTTTTTAATTTCTGGGTCTTGTTCTATTTCATATTTCATTCAGATTTATTAGTATTATCATCTTCTTCAATGATATATTATTTTTTTACACTTTTCATTAATTATCTACTTTCCTTGAAATCTTTTCTTATGAACAAAGCAGTTGTATGTTATATCTAATGAAAAGAAAATAAAGTAAAGAGTGTCTTCACACGGATAGAATGAGTGCGGATGAGGCATGTGGTTGTGGATGAGGCATGTGAGGCTTGTGTTGCACGTACCTGCGCACGCCGCCCACGCCGCCGCCGGGCTGCGGGCCAGGCAGGCCGGGGGCACCGGGCGGCGCGGGGGCAGCGCTCGGCCCCGCTGACTCCACGTTCACCGCAATGCCCCCCGGCGCCGAGGACGGCAGCCCTGTCACTGGACATCGTACAACATTTACTATAAATAATGCCCTCTAAATAATGTTTCTTGTAATATGGTTCCACTATAAAAAAAAATACAGAACAGTTACTAAACACAACATTGATAAAATGTGATGAAAACTGTGGAAAAATAACAGACAAAAACACCCCACTGACCATACGGGTCGCTTGCAGCACTCCCTGGAAACTTCAATACTTACGGTGACAACGGCCAGCATTCCACAGTTTCTAGAACAGTCGGGACCAGTCTACAAGAAGAGAGCCTATTCATTCGCTTTCAGCCGCAACAACCGAGCTACAATCGCTTCAATCCTTCAATTTAACTCCTAAACTAACTTAAATTAACCTCTTAATTAATTTAACCCAACCTAATAAAGAAACTATTCGCCAAACTGAGGAGTTGGAGAAACTTATAGTTACTGGTAAAGTGGAAGTCAAGAGAAAGGCCACCAATGCACTGACATGACTAAGAATCACTGGCGTCCGGCAGGCCAGTGTCCTTGGTTCTCCACGCAGCGCAGAACCGCGAGGAGTTGAGAAGCCTTGTCCACAATGGAAACTGGAGTGGGGTCACGATTCTTAGCACCGAGGAACCGACTTAAAAAGAAAAAAATACAATTTGCTTTGTTCCACAAAGGAAAATTTTCCCCATCCAGACTCACGGCGAGAAACCCCGAGAACACCCGAGAAGCGTGAATGTGAGGAGTTTCTCGCCGTCTCGTTCTCGGGCTCACCTGTTCTCCGAATGTTGTTGGTATTTTTGGCCGCTTCAAAAGATTTCTCGGGCGAGAAGAGAGAAGACTACTTCCTTATCGTCTGTAATGTCGTTCATACCGGATAGGAAACAGGTCACGAGTGAGAAAAATGAGAGTGTGGATAAATTGCTTGTTCTCGCGAGAAGTCTCGTGAGTCTGGATGGAGCAGTCTGGATTGCGAGTGTAGCGCTACTGCACTCTGGTGGCAGAACAGCGAATCAAGCGTTAATTAAGCTCTCCCTTTTATCGACATTTTGATGTACATACCAATACCAACGTACATACCATTACTGGGGAACTAACATAAAAAGGGGAACGCGAAATTGACACTTGCCGCATAGCACCACTATCGCTGATATTCGCAGAAGAGTCCTTATGTTGCTGGAACAAATTCACTCATGAGAATAAAATATGTGCTTCTTAAGAACATCCTCAAAGGTTGGAGAGGAAGCCAGAAATTATCTATCTATCAAAGGTCAAAGGCTACAGCATTAATAAACTGAAGTGATCATAGTGGTGAAATGTTTCGAGTTTCTAGAGTCGGAGAAGTAGGTTGGAAAAGAAGATCCAGATCATTATCCTTTCAAAAAGATAGGAAAATATTTCTGGATTAGGAAAATACTTTGAATGGATTAACGATCACCAAAAAATAAGTTGAGAACGCTCCAACAATACCAAAAAGAAAAGCAGAATAAATGAAAGACCTTGTCTTTGGGGCAACATGAAAAGATCCTGGTCTTTGACAACGAAGAACCTATTTTTTGAAACACATCAGAATGACCCGGTCTAGCAGGCCACGTTGAATCTTTCTCAGGGGCGATTCCGGTTCTACTTAAGGATAAAGAATTGTTACTATCCTTAAAATGAATGACTCTTTCGTTAACTATGGGTAATTTCGGTTCTACTTGATGATAAGGAACTTTCCTTAATCTTAAAATGAATGTCTTTTTCGTTAACAGACCCTCTTTAGGTTCTCTCGGAAGACCGCAAAAAAGTTATTAATTTTAAGATTAAGAACAATTCCTGACCTTGCAATCGTTAATACCTTTTTGTTGACTGCGCTTGCAGTTCTGTTGGGTGACAGCAAAATGGTCCTTAATCTAAAAAATAACGGCATTTTCGTTGTGACTCCAGTTCTTTCGATGTCAGCGAAAAACTCTTTAATTTTAAGTCTCAGAACAATTTATTATCCTTAAGCAGAACCGGATCGGAACCGAAGTAGAAACAGGCAGATACTGCAAGTTTAATAATATATAAAATCACCCATGAGGACGACGAACGCTAGCAGCACGACTGCGGCCACGAGCAGCCCCATCCCGTGACGTCACCAGGCGAGCGGCTCCCGCTCCGGCAGCATGGCCGCCGCCAGCAGCCGCGCCCCGCGCCCCGCGCACCGCGCGCTGCGACGGGTGCGCGCGTTCGTCAGCTGCGGCGGGAGCGGGAGCGGGAACGCCTGCAGACCTGCTTCGGCGGCGAGCTGGCTGGGGGACGTGAGGAGCCACCTGCAAAATAATGGTAAACATGTTTTAATACACACTCTTCGCTACGCTGTTCAGCATTTGTGATATTTCTCTTTCTGTATTTCTTCTCTCTCTCTCTCTTTATTCACTATCGTTATTTCTGCTCTTGTCATTGCTTTGTAAATACTGTATATTCTTTATTTCATATTATTTTATCATTTTTTTAATGGACTTGTAAGAAGCACTGTAGGAATATTTTGAAATTTATTTTAGTTATGCGCACTTGAAGTGAAATGACACAAAACTGTGCTGTACAAATATAACGTTAAAATTATTATTATTTATTTATATTCCTTGGTCTCCGTTAAGAAGAATTAGAAGATTAGCAATTTAGAACAAAGATACAGTATATTGGAAGTGGTAAAACAATGTATATATAAGAATATAAGTAGTATCAAAAACCAGTTGTAGAAATATCATGTGTAAACCTATTAAATATGAAAAAAATACTAAAAATAATAAGAGGCGACGTTATTGTATTATTTTACGTTGGTAGAACTAAAAATGATTTACAGGGAATAGAGCAAAACAGAAGTATTACAAGGTCATGGGGCAGTTTTACTATTTTGTGACATGCCCAAAGATAGTTGAAAACCGTCTGTAAGTGATGTTGAAATTTAAATGGTCAATGTAGCTTCGTTGAACAATTGGGTCTCTCTGTTGACTGAAGCGTTCTGATAGCAAATGTTGAAGTCTCCAGCGGGACTCTATTGACCCATCGATCGCCATGCACCGCAGTGGGAGGAATGGACTCACACGTCCGTCATTCCTGGATACACTGACCCTCAAATTCCTACCCATCCCTCATACCTTTTTCCTTCTCAGAACTTCATCTCCTTCCTACCTATATATCCCCAAGAATATATATTGGCCTTGAGGGAAATGGTTTATCTCAGGACCTCCTGTGTGAAGCTAATGTAAAAAAAGCGCATGGATCTACCACGAGCATAGGTACCTACTTGTTAATGAGGTTTGAGCAGCCACGTGCAAATTTAGGAAAACAAAGTTGCAGCTTGGATTTACATGATAAGAGGTGTGAGCACTGAGCAAGACTGTGTAAGATCACATTGGCGATTCAATCTGTCCATGGATAATTGATTGCGTAGATGCTGATGATATGGTGCTCGTTTCTAATAGCACGGAAGATCTATAGTCTCTCAAATCTTTTACAAAGTTCAAGTCATGTTTTTTGAAAGACTGGTTGAAATGGGTGAATTGTTAGCGCAAATGGATGAATTTACGTAGTTGGATGAAGTATATTTGCCAGAGACAGGAATGCTGGTAAGGACATTGGATTATGAGTGATAACAGGAAATTCAAATAATGGAGGATTTAACTCTGTAGTCGCTAAAAAAACAATCAGGGGTAGTGAGGTTAATATCCACTCTAACTTTCTGATATCAGCCCGATATCAAAGCACTGACAGAGGAACAATGAAAGTATATTGGATGCAGTGGAAAATAGGTGATTTAGGCTATTTGGACAAATGGTTTTAACTCGATGGTCGATGACCAAAATATAGCATATTTCGCATACCTGTCTAAATCCGCCCCGTTCAAAGGCTGACTCGCCGCCGACAGCACCCGCAACTCTTGCAAAGCCGTCCCCGTGGTGGAGGTGCTCGGTGATTTCAACAGTGAACTGGAATCAATTGTGAATGGTATCTCATTATTTGCATAAGTTAAATATTTTTTACATTCATAAGGTGTATTATTTATGGAATAGGCTTTCCGAATTTATGTTAATATACGCCTTTATGAGCATTTACAAAACATTTGAAATACATAATGGTTTTGAGGATCAGAAAACTTGAGGTAAAATATGAACATTAAATTAGATAGAATCCATGCAGAAGAAGGTAGGTATTATGTTAATTGATTTACTGAGGTATGTTATTATAGCCTATTTACTTCTTACGGCCACCCCAAAATCAAATTTCATGATAAATTTTGCTCTAGATCCTTTGGTAGCTGTGGTTCTTCTCTTGCTGTGGGTGGTCGTCTATCTTACTTCTAATATCATTGGAACTAATACATCTTGATAGAAAACACAAAACACGTTCTGGATGCGCCTGCGGTATCCGCTAGCTGCTCGATGGTCAGCTAAAGTGATCATACCAACCAATAAGAAACAACATGCCATCTTCGACTGGTGTCAGCAATTGAACTCTATCCCTCCTATCATGTCTCGTCCTAAGCTTACCGTAGTATGGTCCTTTATGCCAAGTGGTTTGTGCAACGGCCAGCTACCTACCTGTAGTACAATCACACAGAGATGGCTGATTACCAAAATACTGTAACATATCTATTTCGTGAGCAGGTACTGCTCAAAATAGGTACTGTTTATTGTCTATGCTTTATTTATTTTTTCTTTTTTTTTAACTTTATTGGTTGGCCAAACTGCAAGGGGACCGGAAACATCATTCGAGGAAAGATGGCGGGGGATATCAAGTAATTTTTTGAGGCGAGAGGAGATTTTTGAGGAGAGTTTTTTTTTGTTATCAAAGATTCTAGTGCGATGTAGCCTAGAATGAGTTTTATTTTTCTTTCTGTGAGCGTGTGACGACTCAAATGGCAAAGAAGCCTGTTTATTTTATTTAATTTCTCGCCGGATGCCGAGTGATTGCTTGAACCGCGTGCGGAAGTGAATTTAAACTGTAATCAACGGGCGATGTATTGATTGCTTTGCTCTCCTTTGGCCAGTGAGATTTTCTACACACCGCTTGATGGGTGTATATCTGCTGTGCCTGGTTGTTGGGTGGAATCCCTTTGAATGAAGCGGCTTTGCGACTCGGGGGAGTGCGCCGACATTGATTGCTTTGCTCTGCTTTGGCCGGTGAGATTTTCTACACACCGCTTGAGGGGTGTATATCTGCTGTGCCTGGTTGTTGGGTGGAATCCCTTTGAACGAAGCGGCTTTGCGACTCGGGGGAGTGCGCCGACATTGATTGCTTTGCTTTGCTTTGGCCGGTGAGATTTTCTACACGCCACTTGATGACGTGCTGGACGGTGTCTTGGGGATTGCTGTCGTCTTTTGGAGGAGTGTCACGACTGTCACGGTGACGGGACGTGTGCGGTATTAAAATTAAACGTAATTTGTTGACTCTCTCTTTCTACATCAGTTGATAGTTGCTCAAGGTATTTATGTTTTGTTTACTTTTCCTTTGTTCAATTTTTCCCTTGCAAACTGCAATAAAGTTAACATTAATTTTCACTAGTAAAATAAGCGTCTTTTATATGCATGACCTCTAAATCCTTATCTCCACTATCCTGCGATGGAGTTCTACTTGCTCTGAGAAGACAGCGGTCGGATGACAAAAGGTATAGGTACTACCTACACAAAATTTATATTACCTTACAAATAATTCATGACAATACCACATTGGAGGACCTACCACTTACCCGCCCTGGTATAGGTAACAGATGGTTACCTCTTCAAGGCAAAATACCAGTTGTCTATTCCCGCTGCGTCCAGTGGATGACTGGGCACCGTCAGCAGGCGCGCCCGCTCCCCTCTCCCACTTCCTGTCAACAGGCCAATGTATCCCACGCCAGACATGATGGCCGGCTAGTGGCAGGATGGTTAGCTAACAGGCATTTAGTGCAGTCACACAGAAAATGGTTGACTACCAATTTACCTGCCGTCTATCTCCCACACTTCCCGCTGTCAGCTTGCCAGGCCAGCGCACGCACGTTATGACTAGCGGCGGGATGGTCAGCTAACTGGCCTCTAGTGCAGTCATATTGGTTGACAACCAATATACCTGATGTCCATCTTTCCCGCTTCCTGCCGTCAGCTTGTCAGGTGAACGTACCGCACACCAGCCATGACGGCTAGCGATGCCATGATCAGCTAACTGACTTCTATTGCACTCACACAGAGATGGCTGTCTACCAACATACCTGTTGTCTATCCCCGCCGCGTCCAGTGGACGACTGGGCGCCGTCAGCAGGCGCGCCCGCTCCCCTCCCCCACTTCCCGCCGTCAGCTTGCCAGGCCAGCGCACGCCACGCCAGCCGTGGTGGCCGGCTAGCGGCGGGATGGTCAGCTAACTGGCCTCTATTGCACTCACACAGAGATGGCTGTCTACCAACATACCTGTTGTCTATCCCCGCCGCGTCCAGTGGACGACTGGGCGCCGTCAGCAGGCGCGCCCGCTCCCCTCCCCCACTTCCCGCCGTCAGCTTGCCAGGCCAGCGCACGCCACGCCAGCCGTGGTGGCCGGCTAGCGGCGGGATGGTCAGCTAACTGGCCTCTAGTGCAGCCGCCACAGGGGAGTGATCGCAACTCCCGTTAATTGCTGCACTGTCTTGAAACACTATTTTATTGATACTTTGTGATTACAAAAGTCACTATTCACGATAATTTTTAAAAAATTTGGCACTTTTGGGAAAATTAAAATAAAATCGATAGCTGTTATTGATTTTGTAAAATGCACAAGATGGTATTATATTTATAAAACAAGACTTTAAATGGCAAAAGATTTTATTTTCTGTTTCTTTTTGTGATTTTTAAAACACTAAATTTTAGTTCTGTTCATAAAAATTAATATAAAAGCGTTAAATTGTAGGGCAAAAAACTTAATTAAATTCACGAAATAAATTTGAACTTCTTTTGGTCTTAAATCTAACAAGAAAATTCAGCGTATTTGCATTTCTTGGTAGAGCGAGGAATTTGTACTTTTGTGGTAGTAAAGCGAAAACTTTGTCACTATGGAAGTTTAAGAACTGATTTATTTATGCAACCTTCTTTTAATACTTTTGAAAGTAATTTGAAACAAGGGATTAAATTTCTTCAGAAATTCTTCTCAGTTTCTGTGTTGAAATACCTGAAACAAATAAAAAAACAATTCGTTAGTGAGATACGAGTATTCCTGAATTTTCCCTTCAGTATTTCATCTATAAAAGGAAAAAAAGTACTATTACTGACATCTTCAGGCGAAATGAAAAAACGAGGAAAATGAAGCAAAAATACAGATTCACTGTTTGGCCGATAGGTGTCAGACACAACAGCTAAGCCGCTGGGATATTTAGTTTTCACAATATAATTATTTATTTATTTACATTATTTTACGCCCGTATGGACTTTAACAAACGTGCGATGTGTAGGTATAATAATTTTGTGGAAAAGTATCCAAGAGGTAAGATTTGTAAAAGAATTTATAAAATAGAAACCACGGAGAGAGTAATAAAAGCTAACATTTGTATTTATATATGAGTTATGTTATTATAGCCTTCTTGTTAGTAAATTTCGTGCAGTTGAACAAATGTACTATTTTAGATAAAGTATTGCCAACTTTATGCAATCTAGGTACAAGCGAGTATCTAAATGACTCAGGCCTATTAGTTATGTTGTTGCGGTTCCTTGCCAACTCTGAATCAAGTCAACTGAACACCTCTTCGAAAAGTCATGAAAAGCTATGAAAAAAATAATTTTAAAATTGCCCACAACCCTAACCCAGAATAACCTATTTTTTATATACTGTTTTATCACTTAATGACTTTTCAAAGATGGTTCTTAGTTGATTTTATTCTGAGTTGTCCTGTCAAACGTTATTGCATTTAAAAATAATTTTTGATAGCATTTCCGGTTGGTATACGGAAGGTGATTAGGTTTAGTAAATCAGGGCTGTTACCATTAAAATTTTTAATCATAAAAAAGTAGAAACAAATGACGGCCCAAATCTCTAGTACGCCCAACAATGGAATGTGGGTGCCATCTCTGGGCTTGAGTCCCAAAATACTTGATAAAACTGCTTAATTCCATCCAAAAGATGGCGGTACGTCTGTTAACCACAGTCCGTTGTAAGACCATCCATGACCATCCATTGGCGCATTACAAGCACAGACGCGATGTAGGCATGCTGAGTCTGCTTTACTGGTATTTTAATAGAGTCTGTTCTAAGGAGCTTGGTGCACCGGTGCAAGTGCATGAAAATCGATGGACACTAGTAGAACATCCATTAACAGTTCATGAGAATGGTTCGTTTCTTCGACTCGTTTTTGTGTAAATCAACTCGTTTGTGGAACGAGCTACCGGCATCTAATTTTCCTCTCTTGTGGGGTGTCACATAAAAATAGATGTAATAATAATTAATAAGTATAACCTAATAAGTGAATTTACTAGAGAAGTATTACAAATAATTATTCTTGAGGCAAAATTGTTTATTATCTTATTATGGAGTCTGGGTACATTAAAGTATTTAATCTCATAAAAATGCCGCGCAGTAAATGGATGCTTTAAATTAAGCATCGTCACCCGGGAATTTAGTTATGTCGTCGTCAAAAACCAGGGAATTATCACAAAGAAAATTTTTATACGGAAAAAAGTTCAGTTCTCTGTTTTTAGCGTCGCACGTGACATTTTATTACGGCTGTATATATATTTATGCATGTTTTTGTATATTGTACATATTTTGTGTATTTTATATTATGCTACAATAAATCTTTTTGAAGTGAAACTTCTTTAAGATCGTTGTGATTTGAAACTCGATTAAACGAAAAATTGCGAAATTTAAAAGAGATAAACATATATAATACATATATAGGATTTAGCCTGCGAGAGAATGAGATAGTACAATCGGTCTCATCTTTGTGTAGTGCTTTATAGCTTATCGGTCATCTCTTTGTGCGGTGCTTCGTAGCCTCTTCACTCTTTAGAGTTTCTATTTAAGTTTTCTGAAGGTTTCACTTAAACCGCGCTCGAATTGCACACTCTGATATTTTTATTAATGTTCCTACATAGCTTGTAGGAGATTTTGTAGGAGTAACCAGTGATGACTTGTGGAAAAATATTTTTTTTAGGTTTTGTAAAAAATAAAATTAAATAAAAACATCAAAAAAGTCACTGGAGATTATTTTATTTTATTTTTTATTTTAGTTTATTTAGGAAACAAACAGTTATACATATTTTAATAAGAAAGTAACATATTACATGATTGCATTAACCAGCGAAGTTTCCGCTACAATTTATCTATAATATAAAAATGAATCGCTAAATGTGTTGGTAAGCGCAAATCTCGAGATCGGCTGAACCGATTTCGCTAATTCTTTTTTTAGAATATTTCTTGAAGTGCGAGGATGGTTCTTACGGAGAGAAAAATTTAGAAAATTGCGCAGAAAATTAGATAATAACAGAAAACATCGCACGTTTGACAGTTCGCGTGTTAGAGAATGACATTTTGCAAAACAATGAATGATTGTGCAATCAGGATTCTATTTTTGAAAAGTTGAAAAATTTATTTAAAGTAGGTACTCTCCTAATATTTTGAATCGAATCAAGAATTTTAGATATTTTAAATAGGTACCTATGGTAGGTACCAAATTTAATATACATGAAAAATGGAAATTTGAATAAAAATTGTAAAAGGTGGCACGCGGGCTGTTTAAGAACTGAATGTACTGGGATTGAATATATGGAACGCGGGAGAAGGGTTGGCGGGACGAGGGAGCGGTAAAGGGAAGAGGGAAGACGGGGAAGGTGGAAGGGGAACGCGGGAAGGGGGACCTGGGAGGGGGAGGGGAACTCGGGAGGGGGGTTCGCGGGACGGTGAAGGGGGGGGGGGAGTAGAGTAGGGAGAGGGAAGGTGGAGGTGACGGAGTGGGAACGCGAGAGGGGAAGAGGACGCAGGAGAAGAAGGGGAGGCGGAAGGGGAACGGGACGATGGGAAAGGACACTCAGGGAGAAACAATTTCTTTATTAAGTGGCATAGCGACGCATGCCGGGACCAGCTAGTAATATATAAACATGGATTAAAACATTAAAGAAAACATAAAGTGGTAGAAAAAAAAGAAAAAAAAAAAAAAAAAAAAAAATATATATATATATATATATATATATACAATAGAAATGAAAGAAAAAAACACACACACAAATTAAAGCATATGGGATATATAAATCATCCAAATATTATTATTATAATAAAAAGAAGGAAAACCAACATAATGAGAATGAAAAAAATAACATGCATCAGGGGTGGAGAGTTCGTAATTAACAATTTGTTTTAATTTTTTCTATTATAGATTTAATAAATTGGCCTGAGGACAAATGGAAAATATCAGCGTCGTAAAAGATATCATTGTATTTTGTGCACGTCCTTCGGAGAAATGAATGTTGTGTGTAATTTGTTTTTGATTGTGGGATGTGGAAGAGTTGGTTTGACCTTGTGTTTCTTATTGGACAGTGGAAATTAATGTGTTCTAGAAGATAGTTGTTGTCAACAACGTTGTTAATGATTTTGAATAAAAATTTTTGGTCGGATATATTTCTTCTATCTTCTAAAGTTGATAAATTATGGAATGTTAATGAGTCTTTTAGGTTTTCTGAAGTTCGAAAGGATTTAAAGTCTAGGTGTTTCAATATCTTTTTTTGAATTCTTTCTAACCTTTCAATATTTACTTTGTATTGGGGATTCCATATGACTGATCCGAATTCTAATATTGAGCGAACAAAAGAGACGTACAGTATTTTGATTACGTGTGGAGACCTAAATGGTTTGGTCACTCTTATGATGAATCCTAGAAGTTTGTACGCCCTGTCACATATGGAATTTATATGTGTTCGGAAAGACATTCCGGAGTCCATTATTATTCCTAAGTCCCTCACTTCACAACATCTTTTTATCTCTACGTCATTGATTTTGTACGGGAATATTAGGGGGTTTATGCTTTTGGTGAATGATATTGTGTTACATTTTTCCAGATTAAGAAACAGTTGGTTGTTAGCACAATATATTCCAAGCCTATTGATATCATCTTGCAATTCTACGCTGTCATTAATATTAGTGATTTTTTTGTAAATCTTAGTGTCATCAGCAAAAATTTGGAATTTGGAATTTTTAAAGCATTTACCTATCATTGATATATAAAATAAACAAGAGAGGTCCGAGATGTGATCCTTGCGGGATTCCTGAAGGTATACTGTAAAAACAAATTAAAATTTAATAATTAAAATTAATTAAAATTTCATTCATCCTTTTTACTCATTAATGTCAGGAATCATTGGTTAAAGTATGTCAATAACGTCCCTTAACAGTCTGCACAGAGGAATCATTTGTTTACAAAATTCTTACAAACAATGTATAATGCACATGGTGCCCGTGTCCGTAAACATTTGTGTTAGTATAAAAAAATATATATATCGCGACACATTAATTTTTTTTATTTTATTTTAAAATGATAGATATTATAATATTACAATTTAATATTATTATAATATAATACTTTTGCCATTAATATTTTCATTAAAGTAATATTAATAGTGATGGGGGTAGCAAATGTCAAATCGTGCAATGTCCAGTGTTTTAAATGTAATGTCCTCCGCGTGCAAAGCGTGCAATGTATATAAAGCGTAGACTAAGAATTATTTGTACCAGTCTGAAGATGGCGCTAACGAGCTGAAACCGGTTACGGTCAAATAAAATTAAGTGGAATAAAGTTTTATATTCGTCTTATTATAAAATGTTAAAATACAATAAATTAAAATATAAAAATGTAATCCATTCAAATATAAAATATAATCAATTCAAATATAAAATATAATCAACATAAATAATAGGTGCAATCAAATCAAAAAAATCTTGTGTGTAATTCTCACGCGGTAGAAGTGAAACCTTTAGAAAATTAAACTTCGAGAGAATGGGGCAAATGCAGAGTTATCAAGAGTAGGATAATTTTAGGGTTATTGATTATAATATTGTAACGAAGTTTAAACATTATTTTTAATTTTATTCTACGCAGCACCGCACAAAGAGGACACCGATTAGTCTAACTCATTCTCTCGCAGGCTAAATCCTATAGATGTGTGTGTTTGTCTCTTTTTGGTTTCCTCGTTTCCGTTTCACCAAATCACAACGGTGCTAAAGAAGTTTTCACTTCAACAAAAACACAAGAAGATATTCCTTTAATAGGCCACTTGCTTCACATTTTTAAAAAAATAATTCCGGTTTAGGCAAATATTCTAAGACAATCCGTTTTTTTTTTTTTTTTTTTATATCCTATTTTTGATTTTTTGAAAAATTTTAATCCGAAAAATCAGACCTATTTTTATAAACCGGAAAGACGGGACATAATTTTATAGGTGCGAAAAAACGATAATTACATAGCCGAAAATCATTTAAAAAAAAGAACGTTTTCCACACGAATGGCACAGAAGAATAACGAGGCATACCAAAAATATTACATCTCATAAATATTTTTTTCCTTGATCCATCTTATGGATCATAAATCATTATAATGTACAACGTCCATATTAATAAATCCAATGTAATATTTTTTTATTTTTTTTTATTTTTTTTTATTTTTTTTTTATTATTTATTGAAACATTTATTATAATTTCAATTTTACAACTAAATATTTTTTTGACAGGTTTTTTTTTTTACTACCCTTCCATTAAAAGCATTTGCTTGTGTATGGAAGGGGAGTGTACATTACTTGTAAATTTACTTGTAAATTATAATAATAATAATAAGAATATTATAAAATTTGATTTTGATATAATCAGCACCATAACCATTATACTTCTAAAATACGTACCGATATCTAAAATGTACGGGGTTCTCTTCATAAGATCTGTCAAAAAGTCAAACCAAATGATAAGTTCGCAGAGAACAAACAATAAATCTAGTGAACGAATTCAAAAGTTCGCCTGAAATCAAAGTGATACCATATAAAAAAAATAAATCAGTGTGGAATTTTACAAAATTAATAGGAACATTTTCGGAGACGGGACATTTTCATGTAGTGACGTCACGAGCCCAAATAATGGATTTATTTATTTAAAAATAAAAAAACTGTACATTTCTAAAAAAATTTCTAACATTTTCGTAATCTTAGTAAAAAGATCTATCCACACGATTTTTAAGAAATCGTTATGAAATCCATGCAAGTGGCCTATTGTAAATTCTATCAATTAAGATGATGTGCGGTTGACTGTGCAGTCAGCAACCATTCGCCACAGAGCTTCTTGAAGCACCGCAACGATGTCGATATTCGAATAGAAAATGGTATATGGGTTTTTATATTCACAACGGTACAGAAAAGGCGCGGTAGGCGAATTTTTTTTCTACGCCGGAGGGCAAACCAACAAATGTTATTGTTTTGACACGGTAAGTTTCAAGTAACCTTTTAATTGATTGTAGGTATGTATAGATAATAATTTGATGATATGTGTTGGACCGTTTTATTGATACAATCATATTAAGGGCGCTTTAAATATTATGTAGGTAAGTAATGCGATTGGTCGGGCCTCGGGCACGTTGATTTGTACCTCTGACGATA
Source organism: Limnephilus rhombicus (assembly GCA_929108145.2). Taxonomy (NCBI): domain Eukaryota; kingdom Metazoa; phylum Arthropoda; class Insecta; order Trichoptera; family Limnephilidae; genus Limnephilus; species Limnephilus rhombicus. The sequence continues at coordinate 49,581,703 of OV815280.1, read as the reverse complement.
ATTTATACATCAATTGTGCGAGCATGAGTTAACAAAATATCATTTCAATAAATAAAATAGCACTTTACCCTCAATCACCATTTAGGATTAAATTGAATTATTATCTCGCAGTGCAAAATAATACTTTTTTTTAGTTACTAAAATTCAATGAAATCCTGCCATGAAATAATCCATTTGACGAAAAGTTTTATTTGACGAAATCCTTTATTGTTATCAAACAATAATTTAAAAATTAAAGATTTATTTTTATTTTTGAGGGTTATTGAATATTTCAAAACTTTACAAATAACACGTGTTTGAAGATACGCAGAAAGTTGAAAATAGTTATACTGCTTTAGATATTCCAAACAAAACAGCCGTGAACATTAATTTCATGACGCGAGAGCTCACCATTGGAGAGATAGAATCAGGTACAAATACGCTTTCTCGGTTTATACTATAAATATGTTTTATTTGCCTCATGTCTTATTAAACAAACTAATTTCAGTTGTCCGTGCTGTACGTTGGTCCTGCGTGATATTAGGTTTAATGAACTCATATTTTCATTGAATTTAAGGATCATTTTCAAAATTAGAACCGATTGCAGTTAAGTATCTGTTGGGTACACAGATAATATTTTAACAGAAAATTATTTTAATTGACGTCTTCAAAATTGGAACGGACTTGTCAAGACATCAGACTCTCCCATGATTTTTCACTGGTCTGCATTAGTGTATAACATTTGAAATTAATATTTGCAGTTTAATGGCCCTTCACCATCGATAAACAAAGTGTTGATATACCGACGCCTTTCACCTTAGTAGTTAGTCACTGGGCTGGACATGTACAGAGAATGCCGGACGCACGCGTTCCAAGAAGAATTATGACTGGATACCCAGGTGGAAGGAGAAAAGTGGGAAGACCCAGACTGAGGTGGGAAGACGAGGTAAGAAGAGATACAGCACAGCTTCTCCAGGTACCAAACTGGAAGTCAGCCGCCAAGGACAGGAGGAATTGGAGGCGAATGTTGCAGGAGGCCAAAGCTCGATATGGGCTGTAGCGCCATCGAAGAAGAAGGAGAAGTTATTCACTTTACATTTATCCTACCAAAATCATGACAACTTTATGCCAGAAAGGTTGAAAAATCTAAATACTTGTCGCGTTAACTTGAGAACCCTCTCGTTTCTTAAAAAAGAGGTCATGCATGTTAACGATGCCATTCTAACATTTCAAGTTCTTCACAACTTTGCTGGAAGTTGTTGCACACTTAAGAAGGATATTAAAGTTATTTTTACCTTTTCATTTCCATACTTTTTATTTATACAAAACGGTTAACCGTAACAAGTTAAGATTTGAATAATAATACTACTTATCATTGAACGACGGTGGATTCGAGGAACAGTTTTTTGGAACCAGTTCTAATTGTAGCACGTCTAGCAATTGAAATCTACGACCATTCTGAAGTATACTGTAATACCAGCGCGGAGTGTAGTGGAGCTGGCGACACGGTATCGCTTATTTCATCACTAACAATTACAAATCTACCGGATCTGCCGGATCTGCCCTGATGTTGGACACTGCAACGCTGTCCAAAACGAGGGCTAAAGAAGGAGGTAGCGCAACACGGCATTACACCCCAAAAACAAATAACGAAAATATTTCTTATATTTATTTTTTACTTACGGTACCTACAAATACCTTAAAATGAATAAAAAATATTTAACATAAAAATGGTAAATATGATTATTTTTTTTTGTATTTCTTGGGAATTGACTCTGTATGTAACAATTTCTAGACATTTTTGTTTTGAAGAGTTTTAATTTTCAATGTACATTTGTTTTAAGTCTGCTCGTGAATGACAAAGACGCAAAATTTTTTAAATTAAAGTAACAAATGTACAATGAAAATTAACTCTTCAAAACAAAAATGATTTAAATAAACTAAAATTTACAATCAGACTGTTGGAAAAAAATGTAAACTAATAACGTAAGAAATAATATGGGAAATGCTTTTTGTGAGTTTTTTCGGTGTTATTGAAAATATCTGCTACTTCTTCTGACTGGTTACCTAAGCTGTGTACGTCTAGTATACAGGGTCTCCGGGGGTAAAGTGCATTAACTTCGGGAGGTGATTCTACATGACATTATGGGCATCACTGTTATTTATTTATGCGTATGGTATCTCCACCACGCAAGGAAGCATCTCTGGATCGCTCCGGCGATGACCGAGTGATTTATTCCGTCTCCAGTACTCGATCCGAACGGCCACTCGCGTTTTGTACCTCTCTATCCGTTTCATACATGAACACTAAATCGTTTAAATATTAAATCTCAATAAATGTTAATATCTCGAACATGTTCAAGTGTTATCAATCATCATCCAATATAATTACTGAACACTGGATCGCGGACTAGAAGTACCGTGATCCCCAGGAGCTTGCCTATCCCGTATGGTAAAGTATTGGTACTACCTCGTCTGATGTGGAAACGGAGTACCAGGTCAAACATTTTCCACAGCACCTCTACCCTTCAAACAACACTTCTAACAACATTATAAGTAAAAAAGTAAATATTTTTCCAAATTCCAGCTTTAAGGGGTTGTTTTGTGGTAAAAGATAAAAATAGACCGGCGTGTGCCGCCAGCATTATTATTTTCCGCTGCTACGATACGGGCCAGTCACAACCATGCAATGATGCCACGATCGTGCCCGGCGGGCGCCCAGCAAGTAAGATCGCACCTCACACTAAGGATTTTTAGTAGGTACGTCTTTTTGTGTGGGGAAAAAAAGGTTGGAATTTCGGAAAAAGTTGTTAATCTTTTTTACTCCTACCATCGTGTAGAATCACCTCCCGAAGTTAATGCACTTTACCCCCGGACACCCTGTATAAAACTAATGGTATTGATCTAATTGTAGCATTGAAAGATATTTCAGTTCGTGAGTCTGTTTTGGTAACATGGTAACATCAATTGAAATGGTGCAGTTTTTTATATTTCTTGGGCATTAACTATGTAACAGTCAATTTCTAGACATTTTATTTTGAAGAGTTTTATTTCACAAGTACATTTGTTACTTACCTTTTATTTTTTTTAAAATTAGATGAAGACAATATTAGCGAAACTCAATCGAAAATCTGAGACAAAAAAATCAGAAAAGATATTGGCTCCGCTGGGACTCGAACCCAGGACCCTTTGCTTACATGACAAGAGCTCTACCGATTTAGCTACGGAACCCATATGAAATTCGGTCACTTTTAACTGTATCATACTTCCACTAAGAACTACCAACATTATCTTCATTTTCTTAACGCACATATACGCTGCTATATTTTCTGGGTTCGAGTCCAAAACTCTTCGAGGCGCTGGACTGTTAATAAGGGAATTGAAGAATTTAAAAAGAAAAATGACATCAGATACCAATCTTCCGTCGGACAGCTTTGTATATAATTCTATATTTATTAAACACACAACACATTGAAAATTTTGTATCGGTAACATCGTAAACAAATAATAAATCCAGGACCTCTTACAAGAATACGTCAAGGAGTCATAAAAAGGATTTGGGTAGTGACCCATACCGGCCTGCATGTCATTAGATAAATTAATATATTTATCAACGTCACATTAAATAATAAGAAAGCCAACCTAAACGGAAGTATCGTAACTTCATAATAACATTTAAAAATGTTTATTTGGGATGCTGCATTAGCATCTTCACGCCATAAAATGTGTTTTTAATTGCCTAAGCCGAAACACAAATTTGATGCGCCCATAATGTAGGCATTATATCCCCGGAATTGGGTATTAAACCGCCGGCAATTTCAAACCTTCAGATAATTGCATAGTAAAGTTTATAGATCGACTCAGCGGTTTTGGCATGACATAAGCGGTGACAAGGCAATGAAAAAGCCATTACATGATGGCCGGAAAATGCTTTTGGTACCAATGTATTCGTTCGGAATCATCCAATGGTCGAATCATACTAAAGCGATTTTGAAGACTATGATCGTATAAATTTAAAGACACTTCGATGGACAGTATTTGTGGGATAATAGACATGAACCTAGAGCCTATAAGGTTCGTAATAATATATGGATGGGTTGTTCACGAAGGTAGTACTTTATTCGGAAACCGTTTTAAGTTATTTATTCAGAATTTTCGGGAATACATGTATTTTTTTAAATTGACTAGCTGGCTCGACGAACTTCGCACCGCCTCAGAATCAATAACTGTTTTGTTGACTTATTAGCTGAATTAAATTTAGTTTTTTTTTATTAAGTTAAAATTAATAAAAAATAGTCCGTGTTTTGTTTTTGTTACATGGCGTTGTGTACGGATTTATATTTTTTGTGATTTTCTTACTTCTAAACTTACTTATGAGAATTCATTCCAAACAAAACGTATAAGGAACCGATTTTTCTTCATAATTTTTTTTCGTGAATTTTTCAAATGTTTTAATAGCTATTCTGCTATTCGGGGTGGAGACGAATCCAACAAATAAAAGATCATAAAAATCGGTCCAGCCTTTCTTGAAATATAAATGGTGTAACTATCCCAAATTTGTTTTATATATTAAGATTACCAACCAATTATACAGGTACTTTTTATATTAACCGCCTCCCTACACTTTATCTTTCAAATATGGAAGATTTACAAAATTGAGTGGTTAGTACACAAGTGCTACATCAGCCCAGTGAAAGGGCGCGATTCATAATAGAAACGTTACTTGAAATGCTTTACTCATGTTATATGACCAGTGTGACGTATCAAAATTGTCATAAGATGATATTATTAAAAAATACCAAGTGACAGAACCAACGAAGAAGTAGTGGAAGGGGTGGGGAAATCAGTTCCCCGCAGTCGTGTTTAGATAAACAAACAGGAAGATCGAAGAAAGGTGCGCAAGAGGAATTAGGAAGAGGTTGAGTAAAGCAACGTACTTGAATTGCTTTTGATTCCTGAAATTATTTGGAGTGAAAAATGTAAATGAAATTTTGTTCTCCGGTAATATTTTTAAAAATTTTAATTTCATAGTTTTTCCACTTAAAACTTAAAAAAACAGTAGGTATTGGATGTAAAAAAAATCTTAGTTTTTCAACTCAAAACATTAAAAAAACAATAGGAATTGGACAGTTAATGGGTTGAGAGGTTGGGCAGTTTCTCGGCTGAGTGACCAATAATGTCATGTGGAAGAATTTTTTTTTGTTCGGTAAAAAATTAAAAAAAACACCCAAAAAACTCACCGGAGACCAAGTTTTCATGAACATTTTTTACTCCGAATAATGTCAGGAATCACTGGTTAAAGTAAGTAGTTAAATATGTAGAATGAAACAAGTACTTTGTTTAAAAACCACTTTATTTTAATTTTTATTTGTCGACCGGTTTCGGTTGACCTCAACCTTCTTCAGGACAATAAACGTATTAACTTATATTTATTTATATTTATAACGGTTTATATGTTTATTGTCCCGAAGAAGGTTGAGGTCAACCGAAACCGGTCGATAAATATAAATTAAAATAAAGTGGTTTTTAAACAATGTACTTATTTCATTCTGGGGTTCGAATGATTGGTAGGGTGGCAGAGGTACACTCTTTGCTGCAAGGAAGGTGCTTATAAAATGCTGCGAAACGCCACGTTGCATACCATCAGCAACACTACCAATAAGTCCGACTCTCTAGCATCCTCGAGTGGTCATCAGAAAACCCCGCGAACCCCGGGCAATGTGATGACCACCATTATAACATCACAGCAGATAGAGAGAGGGCAAATGGCAAAATTCCGGCGCCATAAAACGGAAACTAGCCAGCTAAGGGAAGAAAAAAACACCAACAGAAAACCCTGGTCCTCCAGGATGGGGGTTGGGCATAGGGCTAACAACTCCACCCCATAAAAAAACAAAATGTTACGATACCTCAAGACAAACCTCGGACATCGGAATGGAATGAGGATAACAGACCCGGCAAAAGTAAAAAGGCACACGATTTAAAAATTTGCACTTGAAATGTTCTAACGCTTTATCAACCTGGCGCCCTCCAGACACTAATAGATCAACTTAATCACATATAAAGCAGACATCACGGCTCTGCAGGAAATTAGATAGCTGGGAAATGGGATATTTGTAAAAGGAGACCACTGCATGTATTACAGCTGTCACGAAAAGCACCACATAAAGGGAACAGGCTTCCTGGTAAGCAAACGAGCTAAGCATCTAATCATGGACTTAAGTAAAGGCACTCAGCCCTCAAATGGCATATCTCAGAGTTAAGGGAAGATTCTTCAACCTGAGCATACTAAATGTCCATGCACCCACAGAGGACAAACCCACCGATGAAAAGGAAGATTTCTATGACAAGCTGAAGAAAGCTTTTGATGAATGCCCACCGCGTGACATTAAAATCACAATACGGGACATGAACGCGCAAGTCGGTAGGGAGCCCTACTTTACACCAACAATCGGAAATCATATTATCCCCGTAAACTCAAACGAGAATGGAGAACACCTGATAAACTTTGCAGCATCTCACGATATGGTACGTTATTTCTACACAAAAATATACACAAGCCACGTGGAAACACCCAAATGGCAGAACCAATAACAAAATAGACCATACACTTATTAGTACCAGACATAAATCAAATTTACTAGACGTCCGCACTTATAAGGGAGCTAATATTGACTCTGACCATTTTCTCGTTGCAAGTCTACTGCGGTTCAAAATATCAGATACTGGTAAAACAAGAAGGTCTGAAATCACAAAGTTTAACAAACAAATTACTAGTCCCCGAAACCAAAATGGAATTTCGAACTACGCTCAACAAGATAGCGCAGTGTGACACACAAGATATCAACTCACAATGGACGGCCTGCAAAAACCTTTTAACAACAGCTGCTCTCGAAACCCTGGGAAAAGAAATCCCTATAAGAAGAAACCATTGGTTTGACTCAGACGGCGCAGAGGTAACGAAAAAGAAAAATGAACTCTATCAAAAAACGTTGCAGAAAGGCTGCACAAGACAACTTATGGACACCTATAGGGAAACAAGGAAGAGAGAAAAGAAAATGCACAGGAAAAAGAAACGCGAATATTTACAAAAAGAAATTAGAGAAGCTGAAGCACTCAGGCTTAAGAATGAGAGTAGACTTTTCTACAAAAAAATAAATAACATGAGAGCTGAGTTTAAGCCAAAAATAAATATATGCAAGGACGAGAACGGAGTGATACTGAGTGAAAAGCTTGACATCCTGAGGAGATGGGTGAGGCACTTTGATACGGTTCTCAATAACAACTCGGCAGAGGTGGAGCACAACACGGTGGAGAGCACGGGAGATGACTTGCACATTGACAATGCTGAACCCCCCTCACTGGAGGAAGTGAAGCAGTAAATAAGACAGTTGAAAAACAACAAATCCCTCGGGTCAGACGAGCTGGTGGCTGAATTATTTAAAGCAGCAGGTGGAGAATTTACTCAATACCTGCATACCCTTATTCTAAAAGTATGGACAGAAGAAGAGATGCCCGAAGAGTGGAGACTAGGAATTGTGTGTCCACTCCATAAGAAGGGTGACTAACTCGAGTATTGTAATTACAGGGGAATAACGCTATTAAACACCGGCTATAAAATTATGTCCAACATCTTGTACAAAAGATTGCTTCCAATGTCAGAAGAAATCATTGGCAACTACCAATGTGGCTTCAGGCCAGGCAAATCATGTATTGATCGAATTTTCTCCTTAAGACGGGTCTTGGAAAAGACGCTAGAACACAATGTCAAAACGCATCATCTCTTTGTAGACTTCAAGGCCGCGTACGATAGCATAAATAGGAATGCATTGTACAATGCGATGAGTGAGTTTGGAATACCGCGTAAGCTGATCAATCTGGTGAAATTAACAATGTCCCCAGTAACGTGTAGAGTCAGGGTTGGCAGTGACCTGTCCGAGCCCTTTGAAACGCTCCACGGGGTGAGACAAGGAGATGGATTGGCCTGCCTCTTATTCAACATAGCCTTAGAAAAAGTTATTTGTGACTCAGACATCGAGATAAGAGCAACGATATTTGACAACTCTGTGCAACTATTGGCTTACGCTGATGATATCGACATAATCGCGAAAACTCCAGATGCTTTACGTAACGCCTTCATAAATCTTGAAAGTTCTGCCAAAAATATGGGTCTCGTAGTAAACCAGCAAAAGACCAAATACATGGCCGTAGGATGCACCCAACAAATCCCAACTCTCTCATGTGGAAACCAAAATTTCGAAACGGTACCAAGATTCACATACCTAGGCTCCCTAATAACAAACGACAATAATACCACAGAGGAGATCCAGAAGCGCATAGTGAACGCAAATCGCTGTTATTTCCGCCTACAGAACCAATTAATGTCCAGACTGCTGTCCAGAAACACGAAGATATTAGTGTACAAAACACTTATCAGACCAGTACTTACGTACGCAGCTGAGACTTGGGTACTAACTAAGAGGAATGAGCGAGCACTGGACGTTTTTGAAAGAAAAAATTTGAGACGCATCTTCGGACCGGTTCTAGAAAATGGATTTTGGCGCAGACGTTATAACCATGAGCTCTATACTTTGTTTAAGGAGCTATACGTCGCGAAATTTATAAAACTGGGAAGACTTCGGTGGCTGGGTCTTGTGGAGAGAATGACCGAGCATCAAGCACTGAAGTCCCCGCTGAACTCAAGACCAATAGGGCGAAGGAGCCTGGGAAGACTAAGACTAAGATTGAGCGACAACGTCCTCAAAGACAAATAATCTATCTTGGAGCTTCTAAACTGTAGAGAGTTGGCACAAAAGCGAGATGAGTGGAGGAAGATTCTTGAGGAGGCCAAGACCCACCAGGGGTTGTAGAGCCAATAGTGATGATGATGACTTGTTTCATTCTACATAATCTCAAGTCATGAAGTGTTTGCTTTCTACGATAATTAAATATGTCCCTTAGCCTACGTAGACGACCTCCGTAGTCCAGTGGGTAAGACTCTTGACTCACAATCCGGAGGTCGCGGGTTCGAACCCGGCACGCGCAAATAAATTTTATTTGATTAATTTGTGTTATTTCACAATTAATTCATTTAAAATAATATATAGTATGTTTGCGGCATGTTCCAGAGTGGAAGATACTATCAGTATCGCCCTGGTGTAAGACCACCATTCAGAATTGAAACGTTGCTCAAAAATGGCTTTAGCCGTGTTTGGTGACCAGATCTGAATAGCCAGGTACTTCCCAACCTTCCTCTTCCTCACCTCCTTCCCATCCCCACTACCTTCAACCTCACAACATACCCCAATTGGGGATGCCATAGTCTCACTGGCTCCAGAGGGAGCAGTTGAGATTCTTGTGCGGTATTCACTGTAAAAAAAAAAAAAAAGCATCCTGTATAAACCGGACAGTCGATATCGTCAGTTAAAGCGTGAAGTGAACATTGCTAAAAGGACCTAATAAACGAGCGTGTTGCAAAGTGCTGATCCGGCTTAAGGCGTTAAATGTATATGGCGGAAATGACTACAATATAAGACGAGTGTTGCAAGATGCTGATGTTCTTTGCGAACATTTAGATAGCGCTGAACGTTAAACACCACCACCCACTGCCTGCCATCCGCTGTCCACCTCCACAGCCCCGTTGTCGCATCCTGGCGCCGCGCTCAGAAAGGCCCCCGCATTAGTTGTTCCCGAATCTAGTTAAGATTAGATATAAGTTGCTTGGCCAAACCTAATTAAAATCCATGTAAATAATAACCTTAATAAGGAATAACCTTCAACAGTTATAAAAGAGAGTTTTTATTATAAAAAAATGAATATTCATTTAGACTTTTATGAAAAGTCAATAGTTCCATATGAATAAATTCGTATACTTTTATCCGAGACGCTATCCAGGATACAAACTAATTCTTAGAATGACTGTTTTCAATAAAAAGGGTAGTTTTTTTTTTTTTTTTTACAGTGAATACCGCAAAAGAATCTCAACTGCTCCCGTTTGGAGCCAGTGAGACTATGGCATCCCCAATTGGGGTATGTTGTGAGGCTTAAGGTAGTGGGGAGGGGAAGGAGGTGGGGAAGAGGAAGGTTGGGAAGTACCTGGCTATTCAGATCTGGTCACTAAAGACGGCTAAAGCCATTTTCAAGCAACGTTTCAATTCTGAATGGTGGTCTTACACCAGGGCGATACTGATAGTATCTTCCACTCTGGAACATGCCGCAAATATACTATATATTATTTTAAATGAATTAATTGTGAAATAACACAAATTAATCAAATAAAATTTATTTGCGCATACCGGGTTCGAACCCGCGACCTCCGGATTGTGAGTCAAGAGTCTTACCCACTGGACTACGGAGGTATTCCATAATATGAAAAAATAATCAGTTGAAGATAATATTGTTTATTCTAAAATTTGAAATATGAGATTGACTATTGTGACGGCTTGACAGAAGGTGGCAATAGCGAAATTGGTTAACGCGCACCCCGGTTAGGCGAGAGGTCTGGGTTCGAGTCCCAGTTGCGACCATTGCCTTCCTTTCTGTTTTCTGTGTCTTGATCTTTTTCATATTTTCGTTCAGATTATTTATTTATTTATTTATTTATTTACGGACTTACGTCCAATTTAAAACAAAGTATCACGAAGTATAGAAATGAACAATGTAAGGATTCGGATGGTACATGAAAGCAAAGACAAACAGTAAAAATAGAAGAAAAATAAGTGTCAAGTCACGTCAAGACCTTGCAAAAATTAGGGTGAATATTACATATATTCATTTGTTTAAAGAGCGACAGAAATCATTTATTATTATCGAAGGAAGCAAATACTTTGTGGTGTGACATTATATAATAAATTAAAAATACACTTTGTAAAGCACCACTTTTTATCACAATTGATATTAAACAGCCAACCAGGTTTCGCTCATCTCGAGCTTCATCAGGGCTTATTATAACAACTAAAGATAATTATCTACAGACATACATATATAAAAGAAATTAAGAAAATGAGTGAAAGAGATAGAAACAGAATAGGCAACACCCTATTGGTGCCAGAGAGCGATACAAATAGAAAAGAGGGAGACAAAATAATTACAGGATGGGTGAGTAAGGGGGGGATAGAGAGGGAGGGAATTGTTTAAGAAGATGTTAACGGAATAAATTAAAAATGGGACTATCAGATAAATTGATTTGGTTATTAATAATATTTGATTTATTATTGACGGCTTTTTTTATTTCGAGAGCTTCTAGATTGTTTAACCGAATTCCAATTCCATTTTTATGTAATATTTTAGTCCCGGAGGTTTTATCTAATGAGTGGTTAGTTTCTATTAGATGGTTTGCGAATTCTGAAAAAGCGTTACTATTTAAACATCTTAGATGTTCTTTAATTCTTATGTTTATGTTCCGGGCCGTTTTTCCGATATAGAATGCAGAACAATCATTACAATTTAGTTTATATACGCCAGAGTGGCTAAATTTATCGTCAAAATCTTTAGTGTTAATTAAGTGTTTACCTAAGTTATTATTAGTGTAAAAGGCGGGTTTTATTTCCGGGGGGAATTTTTTTACGCTCAAAGAAGAAAAATTATTTGTATACAGTACTCTACGCCATTGGAATTGGTGATTAATATTTATATTATTATTAGAATTATTAAAAAGAAATTTATTTGATGCTGCTTGTTTCAAGTTTTTATTAAGAATATTGTCTACTAGTTTTGTCTCATACCCGTTATTTATAGCGATTTGTTTAATTATGGATAATTCCTTATTAAAATTATTATTATTTAATGGTACTGTAATCAAACGATGTATCATGGAGTGGAAGGCGGAATGTTTGTGGGATATGGGGTGGTTGGATGAATTATGAATGGTAGTATCGGTATAGGTAGGTTTACGGTAGATATCGAAATCAATTTTATTATTATTGATACTTAAAGTTAAGTCTAGAAAATTCAAGCTTGAGTTGTTACCTATTTCTAAAGTAAATTGGATTTGTTTATGAAAGGAATTTATTATTTTAAGAAAAGAATTTAGTTGTCTGACGGTACCTGTCCAAATGCACAGAATATCATCAACGTAACGTCTCCACAGTAAAATATTTTTTAAGAAAGGTGATTTAGAAGCAAAAATATTATTTTCCAAATTGTTCATGAAAATGTCGGCGATTAGAGGACTCGTAGGAACCCCCATGGCCAAGCCATCGTTTTGTTGATAAATAATATTATTATATTGAAAATAATTTTGGTTCAAACAAATATTAAAAAGCCGCGACAAGTCATTAGCTAGATCTTTAGTTAAGTGTGAATTATTCAGTAAATTGGATATTAGGGTTTTACTTTCAGGGATGGGAACATTAGGAAATAAATTGACTACATCGAATGATATTAATTTGCAGTTAGCGGGAAGAACCAGGTCCTTTAGTTCGTCAATTAATGTTAAGGAATTTTTGATGGTATACTTAGGGGAAAACACATTGGAGTCATTGAATACCTTTGTTATAAAAGAAGATAATTTAAAATTAGGGGAATTACAACATGAGACCACGGGTCTAATGGGACATTTAATTTTATGGATTTTCAGAAATCCGTACAGTTTTGGTGCCTTGGGATTTTTTGTAAGAAACTTTGTTTGGTGATATGACTCATCTTGAAATATAGAGTTTTTACAATTTTTTAGGGCACATTTTACATTATCTAAATATTTTACTGTAGGGTCAGTTGGTAAAACACTAAACTTATCACTCTTGATGAAATCTTCAATTTTTGAGTTGTAATCACTTTTGTTTAATATGATAACAGTGTTGCCTTTGTCAGCTTTCGTCAAGATTAAATTGTCATTTTTTAACTTATTACGTATATTCTTCACGATGATAGCTTCGGGATCTGTTTTCAGGTCAAGATTAAATTTTGGAATTAATTTTTTTAAGGTTTCGGCACTTTTGTATAGATATGGTTTTGGTTTATTATACAGAGCAGTTTCAATGTCCACTGCGACGTTTTGAATAGCACTATTGAAGTCATTTTTATTATATTTTAAGTTGTATTTAAGACCTTTAGATAAGAGGTTGATTTCTTGATTGTTAAATTGTCCAGAAGAGAGATTTTTAACGCGATCAAAAAATTGATGTGTATGTTTTATATGGTTACTATTATTTAACGTTTGATAAGGAATGCACAAGTTTTTTAGTTTTTTGTTTAAGATTTCACGTTTTTTAAACGCTTTAATAGAAACGAAGTTTCTAATTTTATCGTCGAACAGGTCCCATTCAACAGCATGAAGTTCATGAACAAGTTCAATATGTAAGAGTTTAAGTTTTAATTTAATATTGTTCCGTTTTTTGTATGCATTTTTCAGATCTTCTTTTAGCCATGCTATTTTGGCTTGGTACATCGAGGATTTAGATAAATTATTATTTTTGACACGATTAAAATTTACATTAATATAGTTCGGAAACACTTTACACTTTAAACACTCTTTGTAAAAATATATATCTAAGCACATAAATCTGTATTTAATGGAATAGTTTTTATAATATTTTGCTTTATTGGCAGTACTAGCCGATATAATATTATCGAAGGAAGCAAATACTTTGTGGTGTGACATTATATAATAAATTAAAAATACACTTTGTAAAGCACCACTTTTTATCACAATTGATATTAAACAGCCAACCAGGTTTCGCTCATCTCGAGCTTCATCAGGGCTTATTATAACAACTAAAGATAATTATCTACAGACATACATATATAAAAGAAATTAAGAAAATGAGTGAAAGAGATAGAAACAGAATAGGCAACACCCTATTGGTGCCAGAGAGCGATACAAATAGAAAAGAGGGAGACAAAATAATTACAGGATGGGTGAGTAAGGGGGGGATAGAGAGGGAGGGAATTGTTTAAGAAGATGTTAACGGAATAAATTAAAAATGGGACTATCAGATAAATTGATTTGGTTATTAATAATATTTGATTTATTATTGACGGCTTTTTTTATTTCGAGAGCTTCTAGATTGTTTAACCGAATTCCAATTCCATTTTTATGTAATATTTTAGTCCCGGAGGTTTTATCGAATGAGTGGTTAGTTTCTATTAGATGGTTTGCGAATTCTGAAAAAGCGTTACTATTTAAACATCTTAGATGTTCTTTAATTCTTATGTTTATGTTCCGGGCCGTTTTTCCGATATAGAATGCAGAACAATCATTACAATTTAGTTTATATACGCCAGAGTGGCTAAATTTATCGTCAAAATCTTTAGTGTTAATTAAGTGTTTACCTAAGTTATTATTAGTGTAAAAGGCGGGTTTTATTTCCGGGGGGAATTTTTTTACGCTCAAAGAAGAAAAATTATTTGTATACAGTACTCTACGCCATTGGAATTGGTGATTAATATTTATATTATTATTAGAATTATTAAAAAGAAATTTATTTGATGCTGCTTGTTTCAATTTTTTATTAAGAATATTGTCTACTAGTTTTGTCTCATACCCGTTATTTATAGCGATTTGTTTAATTATGGATAATTCCTTATTAAAATTATTATTATTTAATGGTACTGTAATCAAACGATGTATAATGGAGTGGAAGGCGGAATGTTTGTGGGATATGGGGTGGTTGGATGAATTATGAATGGTAGTATCGGTATAGGTAGGTTTACGGTAGATATCGAAATCAATTTTATTATTATTGATACTTAAAGTTAAGTCTAGAAAATTCAAGCTTGAGTTGTTACCTATTTCTAAAGTAAATTGGATTTGTTTATGAAAGGAATTTATTATTTTAAGAAAAGAATTTAGTTGTCTGACGGTACCTGTCCAAATGCACAGAATATCATCAACGTAACGTCTCCACAGTAAAATATTTTTTAAGAAAGGTGATTTAGAAGCAAAAATATTATTTTCCAAATTGTTCATGAAAATGTCGGCGATTAGAGGACTCGTAGGAACCCCCATGGCCAAGCCATCGTTTTGTTGATAAATAATATTATTATATTGAAAATAATTTTGGTTCAAACAAATATTAAAAAGCCGCGACAAGTCATTAGCTAGATCTTTAGTTAAGTGTGAATTATTCAGTAAATTGGATATTAGGGTTTTACTTTCAGGGATGGGAACATTAGGAAATAAATTGACTACATCGAATGATATTAATTTGCAGTTAGCGGGAAGAACCAGGTCCTATAGTTCGTCAATTAATGTTAAGGAATTTTTGATGGTATACTTAGGGGAAAACACATTGGAGTCATTGAATACCTTTGTTATAAAAGAAGATAATTTAAAATTAGGGGAATTACAACATGAGACCACGGGTCTAATGGGACAATTAATTTTATGGATTTTCAGAAATCCGTACAGTTTTGGTGCCTTGGGATTTTTTGTAAGAAACTTTGTTTGGTGATATGACTCATCTTGAAAGATAGGGTTTTTACAATTTTTAAGGGCACATTTTACATTATCTAAATATTTTACTGTAGGGTCAGTTGGTAAAACACTAAACTTATCACTCTTGATGAAATCTTCAATTTTTGAGTTGTAATCACTTTTGTTTAATATGATAACAGTGTTGCCTTTGTCAGCTTTCGTCAAGATTAAATTGTCATTTTTTAACTTATTACGTATATTCTTCACGATGATAGCTTCGGGATCTGTTTTCAGGTCAAGATTAAATTTTGGAATTAATTTTTTTAAGGTTTCGGCACTTTTGTATAGATATGGTTTTGGTTTATTATACAGAGCAGTTTCAATGTCCACTGCGACGTTTTGAATAGCACTATTGAAGTCATTTTTATTATATTTTAAGTTGTATTTAAGACCTTTAGATAATAGGTTGATTTCTTGATTGTTAAATTGTCCAGAAGAAAGATTTTTAACGCGATCAAAAATAGATAATTATCTTTAGTTGTTATAATAAGCCCTGATGAAGCTCGAGATGAGCGAAACCTGGTTGGCTGTTTAATATCAATTGTGATAAAAAGTGGTGCTTTACAAAGTGTATTTTTAATTTATTATATAATGTCACACCACAAAGTATTTGCTTCCTTCGATAATATTATATCGGCTAGTACTGCCAATAAAGCAAAATATTATAAAAACTATTCCATTAAATACAGACTTATGTGCTTAGATATATATTTTTACAAAGAGTGTTTAAAGTGTAAAGTGTTTCCGAACTATATTAATGTAAATTTTAATCGTGTCAAAAATAATAATTTATCTAAATCCTCGATGTACCAAGCCAAAATAGCATGGCTAAAAGAAGATCTGAAAAATGCATACAAAAAACGGAACAATATTAAATTAAAACTTAAACTCTTACATATTGAACTTGTTCATGAACTTCATGCTGTTGAATGGGACCTGTTCGACGATAAAATTAGAAACTTCGTTTCTATTAAAGCGTTTAAAAAACGTGAAATCTTAAACAAAAAACTAAAAAACTTGTGCATTCCTTATCAAACGTTAAATAATAGTAACCATATAAAACATACACATCAATTTTTTGATCGCGTTAAAAATCTCTCTTCTGGACAATTTAACAATCAAGAAATCAACCTCTTATCTAAAGGTCTTAAATACAACTTAAAATATAATAAAAATGACTTCAATAGTGCTATTCAAAACGTCGCAGTGGACATTGAAACTGCTCTGTATAATAAACCAAAACCATATCTATACAAAAGTGCCGAAACCTTAAAAAAATTAATTCCAAAATTTAATCTTGACCTGAAAACAGATCCCGAAGCTATCATCGTGAAGAATATACGTAATAAGTTAAAAAATGACAATTTAATCTTGACGAAAGCTGACAAAGGCAACACTGTTATCATATTAAACAAAAGTGATTACAACTCAAAAATTGAAGATTTCATCAAGAGTGATAAGTTTAGTGTTTTACCAACTGACCCTACAGTAAAATATTTAGATAATGTAAAATGTGCCCTAAAAAATTGTAAAAACTCTATCTTTCAAGATGAGTCATATCACCAAACAAAGTTTCTTACAAAAAATCCCAAGGCACCAAAACTGTACGGATTTCTGAAAATCCATAAAATTAATTGTCCCATTAGACCCGTGGTCTCATGTTGTAATTCCCCTAATTTTAAATTATCTTCTTTTATAACAAAGGTATTCAATGACTCCAATGTGTTTTCCCCTAAGTATACCATCAAAAATTCCTTAACATTAATTGACGAACTAAAGGACCTGGTTCTTCCCGCTAACTGCAAATTAATATCATTCGATGTAGTCAATTTATTTCCTAATGTTCCCATCCCTGAAAGTAAAACCCTAATATCCAATTTACTGAATAATTCACACTTAACTAAAGATCTAGCTAATGACTTGTCGCGGCTTTTTAATATTTGTTTGAACCAAAATTATTTTCAATATAATAATATTATTTATCAACAAAACGATGGCTTGGCCATGGGGGTTCCTACGAGTCCTCTAATCGCCGACATTTTCATGAACAATTTGGAAAATAATATTTTTGCTTCTAAATCACCTTTCTTAAAAAATATTTTACTGTGGAGACGTTACGTTGATGATATTCTGTGCATTTGGACAGGTACCGTCAGACAACTAAATTCTTTTCTTAAAATAATAAATTCCTTTCATAAACAAATCCAATTTATTTTAGAAATAGGTAACAACTCAAGCTTGAATTTTCTAGACTTAACTTTAAGTATCAATAATAATAAAATTGATTTCGATATCTACCGTAAACCTACCTATACCGATACTACCATTCATAATTCATCCAACCACCCCATATCCCACAAACATTCCGCCTTCCACTCCATGATACATCGTTTGATTACAGTACCATTAAATAATAATAATTTAAATAAGGAATTATCCATAATTAAACAAATCGCTATAAATAACGGGTATGAGACAAAACTAGTAGACAATATTCTTAATAAAAACTTGAAACAAGCAGCATCAAATAAATTTCTTTTTAATAATTCTAATAATAATATAAATATTAATCACCAATTCCAATGGCGTGGAGTACTGTATACAAATAATTTTTCTTCTTTGAGCGTAAAAAAATTCCCCCCGGAAATAAAACCCGCCTTTTACACTAATAATAACTTAGGTAAACACTTAATTAACACTAAAGATTTTGACGATAAATTTAGCCACTCTGGCGTATATAAACTAAATTGTAATGATTGTTCTGCATTCTATATCGGAAAAACGGCCCGGAACATAAACATAAGAATAAAAGAACATCTAAGATGTTTAAATAGTAACGCTTTTTCAGAATTCGCAAACCATCTAATAGAAACTAACCACTCATTCGATAAAACCTCCGGGACTAAAATATTACATAAAAATGGAATTGGAATTCGGTTAAACAATCTAGAAGCGCTCGAAATAAAAAAAGCCGCCAATAATAAATCAAATATTATTAATAACCAAATCAATTTATCTGATAGTCCCATTTTTAATTTATTCCGTTAACATCTTCTTAAACAATTCCCTCCCTCTCTATCCCCCCCTTACTCACCCATCCTGTAATTATTTTGTCTCCCTCTTTTCTATTTGTATCGCTCTCTGGCACCAATAGGGTGTTGCCTATTCTGTTTCTATCTCTTTCACTCATTTTCTTAATTTCTTTTATATATGTATGTCTGTAGATAATTATCTTTAGTTGTTATAATAAGCCCTGATGAAGCTCGAGATGAGCGAAACCTGGTTGGCTGTTTAATATCAATTGTGATAAAAAGTGGTGCTTTACAAAGTGTATTTTTAATTTATTATATAATGTCACACCACAAAGTATTTGCTTCCTTCGATAATATTATATCGGCTAGTACTGCCAATAAAGCAAAATATTATAAAAACTATTCCATTAAATACAGACTTATGTGCTTAGATATATATTTTTACAAAGAGTGTTTAAAGTGTAAAGTGTTTCCGAACTATATTAATGTAAATTTTAATCGTGTCAAAAATAATAATTTATCTAAATCCTCGATGTACCAAGCCAAAATAGCATGGCTAAAAGAAGATCTGAAAAATGCATACAAAAAACGGAACAATATTAAATTAAAACTTAAACTCTTACATATTGAACTTGTTCATGAACTTCATGCTGTTGAATGGGACCTGTTCGACGATAAAATTAGAAACTTCGTTTCTATTAAAGCGTTTAAAAAACGTGAAATCTTAAACAAAAAACTAAAAAACTTGTGCATTCCTTATCAAACGTTAAATAATAGTAACCATATAAAACATACACATCAATTTTTTGATCGCGTTAAAAATCTCTCTTCTGGACAATTTAACAATCAAGAAATCAACCTCTTATCTAAAGGTCTTAAATACAACTTAAAATATAATAAAAATGACTTCAATAGTGCTATTCAAAACGTCGCAGTGGACATTGAAACTGCTCTGTATAATAAACCAAAACCATATCTATACAAAAGTGCCGAAACCTTAAAAAAATTAATTCCAAAATTTAATCTTGACCTGAAAACAGATCCCGAAGCTATCATCGTGAAGAATATACGTAATAAGTTAAAAAATGACAATTTAATCTTGACGAAAGCTGACAAAGGCAACACTGTTATCATATTAAACAAAAGTGATTACAACTCAAAAATTGAAGATTTCATCAAGAGTGATAAGTTTAGTGTTTTACCAACTGACCCTACAGTAAAATATTTAGATAATGTAAAATGTGCCCTAAAAAATTGTAAAAACTCTATCTTTCAAGATGAGTCATATCACCAAACAAAGTTTCTTACAAAAAATCCCAAGGCACCAAAACTGTACGGATTTCTGAAAATCCATAAAATTAAATGTCCCATTAGACCCGTGGTCTCATGTTGTAATTCCCCTAATTTTAAATTATCTTCTTTTATAACAAAGGTATTCAATGACTCCAATGTGTTTTCCCCTAAGTATACCATCAAAAATTCCTTAACATTAATTGACGAACTAAAGGACCTGGTTCTTCCCGCTAACTGCAAATTAATATCATTCGATGTAGTCAATTTATTTCCTAATGTTCCCATCCCTGAAAGTAAAACCCTAATATCCAATTTACTGAATAATTCACACTTAACTAAAGATCTAGCTAATGACTTGTCGCGGCTTTTTAATATTTGTTTGAACCAAAATTATTTTCAATATAATAATATTATTTATCAACAAAACGATGGCTTGGCCATGGGGGTTCCTACGAGTCCTCTAATCGCCGACATTTTCATGAACAATTTGGAAAATAATATTTTTGCTTCTAAATCACCTTTCTTAAAAAATATTTTACTGTGGAGACGTTACGTTGATGATATTCTGTGCATTTGGACAGGTACCGTCAGACAACTAAATTCTTTTCTTAAAATAATAAATTCTTTTCATAAACAAATCCAATTTACTTTAGAAATAGGTTACAACTCAAGCTTGAATTTTCTAGACTTAACTTTAAGTATCAATAATAATAAAATTGATTTCGATATCTACCGTAAACCTACCTATACCGATACTACCATTCATAATTCATCCAACCACCCCATATCCCACAAACATTCCGCCTTCCACTCCATGATACATCGTTTGATTACAGTACCATTAAATAATAATAATTTTAATAAGGAATTATCCATAATTAAACAAATCGCTATAAATAACGGGTATGAGACAAAACTAGTAGACAATATTCTTAATAAAAAATTGAAACAAGCAGCATCAAATAAATTTCTTTTTAATAATTCTAATAATAATATAAATATTAATCACCAATTCCAATGGCGTAGAGTACTGTATACAAATAATTTTTCTTCTTTGAGCGTAAAAAAATTCCCCCCGGAAATAAAACCCGCCTTTTACACTAATAATAACTTAGGTAAACACTTAATTAACACTAAAGATTTTGACGATAAATTTAGCCACTCTGGCGTATATAAACTAAATTGTAATGATTGTTCTGCATTCTATATCGGAAAAACGGCCCGGAACATAAACATAAGAATTAAAGAACATCTAAGATGTTTAAATAGTAACGCTTTTTCAGAATTCGCAAACCATCTAATAGAAACTAACCACTCATTCGATAAAACCTCCGGGACTAAAATATTACATAAAAATGGAATTGGAATTCGGTTAAACAATCTAGAAGCTCTCGAAATAAAAAAGCCGTCAATAATAAATCAAATATTATTAATAACCAAATCAATTTATCTGATAGTCCCATTTTTAATTTATTCCGTTAACATCTTCTTAAACAATTCCCTCCCTCTCTATCCCCCCCTTACTCACCCATCCTGTAATTATTTTGTCTCCCTCTTTTCTATTTGTATCGCTCTCTGGCACCAATAGGGTGTTGCCTATTCTGTTTCTATCTCTTTCACTCATTTTCTTAATTTCTTTTATATATGTATGTCTGTAGATAATTATCTTTAGTTGTTATAATAAGCCCTGATGAAGCTCGAGATGAGCGAAACCTGGTTGGCTGTTTAATATCAATTGTGATAAAAAGTGGTGCTTTACAAAGTGTATTTTTAATTTATTAGAAATCATTTAAGCTAATACCAAAAAAATCAAGGTCTTGACGTGAGTTGACCAGTCAACACATTCTGGACAGTGGTGAGTTATAACCATAGTTAGTCGAGTGCTGATTGAGGAAAAGCAGGTCTTTATTTCTGAGTCTACGAGAAGGTATATTAAATGTGATGAGTTGTAGTAATGTAGGCGAGTCGATTAAACAGTTAATAATTTTGAAGAAACAAATGAGATCAGATTTAATCCGACGGTCTTCTAAAGGAGAAAGGTTTAGAGTTTGTTCAATTTCAGCATACGAGTAATTGCCTCGCATTAATCCTAGCCTCCAAGCAATTCCCTTTAGGAACCGATGTTGAACGGATTCAATATGACGAATATGGACAGCATAAAAAGGAGACCATATAATACAAGCATATTCAAGATTGGGGCGAACCAAGGAGCAGTAAAGAGTTCTTAGGGTATTTATGTTTTTGAAGTCAGAAGTGGTTCTAGTGATAAAACCAAGTAGTTTGAGAGATTTATTAACAATCGTATTTATATGTTCCCGGAAAGAAAGCTTGCTATCAAGAGAGACACCAAGATCTTTAATAGATTGAACAGTTGTTAGGCAATTATTATTTAATTTGTATTCGAAAACAATCGGATTTTTAGATCTGTAGAAGGACATAATTTTGCACTTATCGACATTTAGTTCCAAGCAATTAATTTTACACCAGTCATTGAAAGAGTCAATATCTGATTGGAAAAGAAGGCAGTCATGGTAGTTTTTGATTATTTTTAGGATCTTATTGTCATCAGCAAAAAGCCAAAAGCGTGTGTGAGAGAAAATACGAATAATGTCATTTTTAAACAAGTTGAAGAGAAGCGGGGCTAAATGTGCTCCTTGCGGTACGCCGGATGTTACTTCAATAATAATAGACTCAATGTTATTTATTTTAACTCTTTGTTTTCTATTGCTTAAATAAGAATTAAAGAAAGATACCAATGGGTTTCGTATACCTATAGCATATAGCTTGGCCATGAGGATAGCGTGTTTTACTTTGTCAAAAGCTTTAGAAAAGTCGGTATATAGAACATCTACTTGTGATTTATCTTCTAGGCCATCGACTACGGTGTTGGTGAAGGAGAGTAAGTTTGTAGTGGTAGATTTAGCAGATCTAAAGCCATGCTGTTCCTCAATCAGCACATTTTTGAAAATAGGTGTTATTTTTTTTGTGATTATAGATTCAAAGATTTTAGGAATATGAGATAACATCGATATAGGTCTATAGTTTTCTACGTTCGACCTATTACCCGATTTAAAAATAGGTCGTATATAGGAAACCTTCCAGGAATCCGGAAAAAGTGGCAGATGATAATGATAAGTTATATAATAAACAAATTGGCTTAGATACAACAGATTTACATTCTCTCAATAATATTTCAGGTATACCATCAGGACCAGTGCTTGTTTTGCTGGGAAGATTTTTTAAGTAATTGAAAACATCTACAAGTGTGATTTCGCAATTATTAAGGTCAATAGTATTAGCATATTTAAGTGGAGGGATGGTGCATATGTTATCAGTATAGACAGAGGAGAAATGTTCAGCAAAAAGGTTGGCAATATCGAAATCGTTGGTGGCGTGAGTATCATTAAAAAATAAACTTGAAGGGAGATCGTTATCAATACGTTTTTGTTTAATAAATTTCCAAAATTGTTTAGGGTTAAGATTTAATTTTGTCTCAGTGAGTTCAATATAAGATTTATAACACAAGTTAGATTCAATTTTGGATAATTCTCTTAACTGAGAAAATTTTTGATAAAGCGCTAAGTTGTTCGTTAATTTGAATAACTTGTGTGTTTTCTTTTTTTCCATAATCAAATGCTTTAGTTTCATACTGAACCAAATAGGAAATTTAGGCTGGGAAAAAGTTCCCCTTGGAACGAACAAATCTATAGCATGAGTTATACATTCGTTGAATTTAAATACAGCATCGTTAATATTGTTGTTTGATAACATACCTGCCCAGTCATATTGGGCAAGGTACCTATTCATGCCAGTATAATAACCTTTGTTAAATTTGTAGTGGAATGTAACTGCTGATTTCAGAGTGTCACTTTTGAAAGGATTAGTGAAGTTAATATCGAGTGGTGGATGATATTTATCTATTGGTAATATTGAGTCAGTAGCTTCACATACACAAACGCTAGGCATATTGGTAAATATTAGATCAAGACAGTAACCTCCACAGTTATTGATCGAGTTTAATTGGTACATATTCAGGAAGGCAAAGAAATTTACTATTATGGAAGCATGAAGGGAAACATTATTAGGAGTTTTCACACCATGACTATCATTAAGCCACACTATTTTAGGAAGATTATAATCACCACAAATAAGTAAGGAATCGGCCTTTATGGAAACACGCTCAACTGCTTCAGTATGTGACTTATAGATTTCTATTGAAGAGGAGGGGGGAATGTATACACAACCAATGACAAGTTTCTTGGAACCAAGTAGAACACAAATAAATAATTGTTCAGATACATTATTAGACGATTCAAGAATGTGGCAAGAGTATTTTTTTTTAATACATATCATTACCCCACCTCCTCTACACTTGTTAGAAGAGGAAGAGCGGTCACAGCGAAAAATAATGTAGTCATGGAGTCCAAGTTCTGTTGAAGCAATATTGTCTGATAGCCATGTTTCAGTAAAACATAAAAAATCATAAGGGCATAAATTAATGGAGCATCTAAAGGAGTTTAGCTTAGTATTGAGACCACGAATATTTTGATAATAGGTGGAAAAGTTAGTATTAATAAGGTGTCGATTCTGATTCAGCCTAAAAAATTGACTCGAGATAATTCGCGTCTCTCAGCGGCTTGGCGGGCAGGACAGTCATTATTGTTATCTTCTTCTTCAATGATAAAATCCATGTAATAAAATATTTATTTATATTTTAATGTATCCGTTTTGTTCCAATCCAAGCGAATTTGTGAGAAAGTAGAGCGAATAAATTGGTTCCATTTTTTTTTAACATTAACTCCACACAGGAGGCCCTGAGGAAAATTATTTCCCTCAGGGCCTATGTTATCTGGGATGCCGTGTGGAGGGAAATGACAACTCAACATGACATTCAACTTTAATACCCCTTTGAAAAGTCATGAAAAAAAGTTGACAAATTGCCCCTAATTTAACCCTACGTAACCTATTTAACCATTTAATTTTTTTCTTCATCATTGACCTTTCAAAGGAGGTATTGTAGTTGTGGGGTTCTGTAGTCGTCCGGTCACCGAGAAATTACACAGATATAAAACTGCATTTATTAAAATATTAATTAAAATATTCTGAGTTAGTTTCCGGAGATACTCGTAATAAAGGATTGTTCCATGAGCTACGAATAACCCTACTTTTCTTTCAATGTTTCCCATTTTGAATCTCCTTCTTCCCCCACTCCATTGAGCCTCATAACTCCATAGCATACTGTTGTGTCTCTAAAACTTCTAAAGTTAGACAACTTTAGAAGTTTGTTCATATGAAGCGGATACTTTGTGATGTGACATTATTAATTTAAACTAAAACAATAACTTTGTAAACACCACTTTAATTTTTATACTTTATGCCGACCGGGTTTCGCTACAACCGTAGCTTCATCAGGGCAGGGTAAGAATAAGGAAGACAGTCTATCTCACTCGGGAATTTACTCACTTCAATGCAGCGACTGCGCATTTTTTATATTGTTAAAACAGCGCGCAACATAAACACCCGTGTCAAAGAACATCTTAGATGTTTACACAGCTCTGGATTTTCAGAATTTGCAAACCACTTGATTGAAAACGATCATAAATTTGACAAAAACGCTGGCGCCAAACTTATTCATAAAAACAACATCGGTATTAGGTTGGATAATTTAGAGGCACTTGAACTTAGGAAAGCCATAAACACTAATAGTAAGGTAGTAAATAACCAACTTAATTTAAATAAAAGTCCCATACTAAGATTGTTCCCTATTGATAAAGAACACGTCCGTTCCCTTCCCAATTCTCCATCTATGCCTCCTTCCTCCTCCTCCACTTGACGAGTCCAGCCCATTTTTGGTAAATTATATATTATAACACAAATGTAACCTAATGTTAGTAGAGTATTATACTGCCCTGATGAAGCTACGGTTGTAGCGAAACCCGGTCGGCATAAAGTATAAAAATAAAAGTGATGTTTACAAAATTATTGTTTTATTTTAAATTAACTTTAGAAGTGTTGGGTTTCTTCCAATAAATTAAAATTTCGATTGGTAACTAGTCTGAGTATTAGTTATCATTAATATTTACAGTATTATATCACACTCGACTTACTTCCTTACTAGTCTAAATCCTAAATAGTTACTGGTGCTACGGCGGACTTACAGCGGAAGCCCGCTCTTTCCTACTGGAGCATTATTCGGCCATCATCGTAACTTAACTGTTCGTGCCTAAGACACGAACGGCGGTACTCCTCTGATAATTCTAATTAGCTGCCATCTGTTGGGATATAGCACAAGTTCTAACCTATCGACATCTATTAAGGTTAAGATTAAACGTCAATTAAATTTTTGTAGGTTTTTAACACTTTTTGCAAGTAATGCTTTAAAATATTAAGGTGAATTAATTGTTTACGCCCGTACATATCTAATATAAATTAGAAAAAATAGTTCTGTTCATAAACAAATCCAAATCTTTCAAGAAAGGCTGAAAAGTCCATTTTTTATCGGTGACTCAATCCAATATGGTATTTGTCAGCCTTTCTTGAAAGATTTGAGTTTGTTGATGGACAAAACTATTTATTTGTATTCATATTAAATAATATTTTAAAGCATAACTTGTAAAAAGCGTTTTTCCGTAAAATAATTATACTTGCGCCATCTACGAAAGAGGAGATTATAAATTTTTTTGAGAATCACATTATAAGAACATTTTTTATACATCTTTTCCTAGGAACAAAAGAGTGTGTAATCACCGAGTAGGCACCTACACCTTTCTTAGATCTATACATATTCATTTGTTTTGTTTCTCGATCAAAACCCTCCAAACAACGTTTTTAACGGTTTATAAAGGTTTACAAGAAGATATTACATTATGTTATAAGCCGCTTTTACTGGATTAGATAGTAGGTTCGTGTATATTTCTATAAATACTGTATTACCTACTTCGAGGCTGAAGATCGTAATCCATTAGTGGCGCCATACTTACTCGTATAAGGTCCACCGGAAGCGGAAGTGCGTAAGTAAGCCATATACATAATAAAATTTACTTTGTAGAAGTGGCACCCTACGGTTTCTTTACCCACAAGAGATCTGCCATTATTTGTGCTTGGGTTTGAAAGGAAAGCGAATCATAATCGTAGACTGGATGGGCTCACAAAAACTCTTCGTTTTGCTACAGCAGATGAGGCGGCGCAATATTTTTACAATTTATTTAGTATAGGATCCCGATATAAAACGACCATCAACGAGATGTTTATTTGATAAAACGTATTTTATATTTAATTTAATATGTCAATAAATATATTGCGTATGGGTTGCCTAACAAATTTTAGTCCTGGGTATGATTAATTAAAAAATTTAGATTTTGATTTATTTAAAAAATTTTTAAAAAACAGGTAGGTATAAACAGGTTAATCGATACTAGCATTTTGCACCGGTCTGATTATTGAATTAAAATTAAATTAAATTAAAGATTATTTCATTATGAACTATGGTGGTATCAAAATATACACTCATAAATAATTAATTGATTAAAAGTTTATTTTTTTATTGACTATTCCTCTATTTTAATAATAAACTACTCCAAAATGATGCACAGCGTATACGAGTCTATCGCTATCCTTTTCATTTTCAAGAACAAATAGCATGCGCACTCTCTTTCTTTAAATGGACGAACTTCAAACAGCTGCTATGCTGTGTCTTCTTCTATCGCATGGGATGGTTGGTTGGGACCTCTCAGTTGCACCCCAACCGGTGAAATGTTTAAAAAAATATATTTAAATTATTCATTAATCATACCCTGGACTAAAATTTGTTGGGCGACCCATATGCAATATATTTATTGACATATTAAATTAAATATAAAATACGTTTCATCAAATAAACATCTCGGTGATGGTCGTTTTATATCGGGATCGTAGACTAATTGTATTTATGATATGTTTTTGATTGTTGTTTTCTCAAAAGACTCTGAGAACTTCAGAGTGAAAACGATCTATTTAGTTTTTACCGGACATTGGCTAGGCACGAGATTCGAGTGACCTATCGGGTGTAGGTACCTGCAATCGAGGGTAACTTTATACATGGTCTGTTTGATAGATTCCCTTATACACCATCTTAAAGCGGATTGCAATATTTAGAGCACGGGTGTCAGGTACGTACGCGGTCCTTGTTTTACCGGTGGAAGATGCTCCGGGGAACCAGCGTCATTGATCCCTTCGTCATCTATTCGAGACCCCTATTTACTCCTTCTTCTTCTCTAATAGTCCCCCCATACAGCATCTTCAGAGATGACATACACCCCGAGGGAAAAAAAACATCTGGCAAACACTACAAAGAAAGATGATCATGAATTTCGTGGCTTAGGTGTGGCCAACGCATTGGCTGATCATTGTCAATCGGCCTATAATAAATGCCAGAGGAGCTCCAAATGTCGATTTAGGTGATATTACGGAATCTTTCATTATGAGTATCATTGAGAACTCATACTCTATCGATCCAGATTTCGTTCCCTGAGGTGCTCGTTCTTTAATACAAATATTTATTTAAAATAAACAAAAAGAAAATACTGGATTTTCAGTCACTTAATAACCACCAATAAAGTGACTTAAAACCAATTATTTTATTTTTATTTAATGATGTTATTGTTATTATTAATGTGATTATTTTTATTCAAAGTTTCTAGTACAATGTACCTATTTCTTCTATTAAAAATCGCATTTAATAGACGTGTCCCAACAATTCGAAGTGTCAATGGGTTAAGGATGAGAAGGGTAAGCGGGAGAGCGGGGTAAGAGGATTTCGGCTCCCTTTGGTTCAAAGGGAAGCATGAACATTAGTCCGTGTAGTAAGGACTGTAAGGTGTAAGGTGGTAGGCAGGAGGGTGTTTCACTACCTAGCACTGGATTCTTATGACCTGGACGCTAAGCCAAACATTGTCATGGAAAATAGAGGCCTTTGCAATGTTTATAGGTATGTAGGCAAATAATAAAGAATATAAGAAATACTACGTGGGTGTGTTTGCGTAATCCATAAGTCTGACCATTCTTTGCACCCGTTTCACCGTCATCATGAAATTTTCACTTCAATAAAATGCTACTGGCTTCGATAAATAATACGTCAATGGCTACTGGTGATGATTCCTACGGCAGTAGGACAGCAGTCGACTGCCTCGGCCCTCTTGCTGACTATCATCTTGAATCGCCTGGAATCGGTCATTAAAAGGCGATCCACTAGTCCTGGAAAAATTCTGTAACGGAATCCACGCCTCTTTTTTGGGAGGGATTTAAAAATACTTGAAAAAAAGTTTTTGGAATGATTGGAGAAGGCATTTGAGAGATATTTTTCATAAGTTAATTTCATATAGGCTTGTAAAAAACATTAACTCCTGTTTTACGCATTGTTTATTACAATAACAAGGAAATTTAAAATCGATTGCACGGAACCAAGCGATGTGGAGTCCAAAGACGTCAACGATGCGCTATCAGCTATCAGCCCTTCTGCAGATGGCATAATGTTGAAATTCGCATTCATTGGGCAACGCCTCTTTTAATCCATTGGAAAAAAATATCGCGAAAATTTATGTTTTATTTTATTTTGTTAAGTTCAGGCATAAATATCATTTGTTTTGCGATTATTATAAAAAAAAACTGATTTTGCCATATTGTACAATAAAACCATATCCGAAAAGGGGTTTATTGGAGAATTAGAACTTGAAAGTATTTTTTTATAGACCTAATACTTTATTTTTTTCTAGGCTTATTAAAAGACTTATAAAAATATTTATCTTAATTTTGAAAGACCAAGATGTGTTCTACTAGCAGTATTTAATTGAAGCATCTATAATACTTCTAAGCGATCAAATTTAAAAAACGAAACAAAAACACATTATTTTGTATGATTTTGAATTATTTCGCATGGCTTCATCGCCGCGGGTCTGCCCTATACTAAAACCTTCCCTACTCAAAACCTCTCTCTGCTCTCCGAGCTTTCAACCCCAACCATCGAGACGACTGGTAATCACCTCACTGGACTGGAATCGGATTACCTTTATAAAAAAATTTGAATACAATTAAGTAAACCAGACCAATACCTGGGATAAAAATGTGGATTTGTATAGCGAAGAATAACTAACCCAACAGTTAACCAACCCTTTAATTAAGAACCTTAATGACCCCATCTAGTCAATGTTTAAAGTGATGAAATGCGAAATAATGCAAATTCATGCGTTTTCAGTTTTGAAAGATGACCTCCTAGAAATATTATAGATGTTACTTAAATTAAATATTGCAAGTGGAACGCATCTTGGTCATTTTTTTAACCAAAAAAAATAAAGTTTAAGGCCTATAAAAAAAATCTGAAATGTAAAATCTTCTTCGCATGAGCGCCTTTTTGGATGTGGTTTTATTCCATAATGTGGCAAATTAAGTTCTTTAGATTATGATGAATTTTTGGCGAAATTTTTTTTTGCATGCACATTTGCGCTCTGCGAAATCTACCGCTGCGCCACTGACCTCCAAAGAACCGGCTGGAAGACGGCCGATCCACCTACCTACATTCGGCGTAGTACCAACGGCCGCCTAGAAATAATAATTCCGCCACCTACGCGAAAGAGCTAGAACACCTGGCTGTACCGTACAAGTGCACACAGAAGGTTCGAGCGGTTTCTCAGCTTTGCGTGAATTCACCCAGCATTGCTTACCGTTCTCGAAAGTACTTGCCCGGCCGGCAGAGTATATAAGTCAGCGCGAGCCGCATACAGCTTAGTCTCAAGTCCAGTCTCAAGTCTAGTCAGTCAGTACCTTCTCATTCATCGGTCGAGTAACACACAACGAGCAGTGCCGCGACTAAGTGCCGAGCCTGCGCCGGGCACGGGCCCGCGCAGTCAGCAGTGAACAACACATATCCAGTGTGACACCAGGAACATTTCCAGCACCTTCGAGGAACTTCTCCAACTACCATCTCGACATGAGATGTCAAGCAACAACAATCGGCAACGCGCCAGCATCCTGCAACGAGCAGCAACCAAGGTTCCTTCCTGCGTCACGTGTGTGCTCCGACCCACTGGACACACAGACGCCATAGCTCGTCAACGCGACGATGGTCGACCGCCTGGATCAAGGTCACTTCTACATTGCCATGGTGTAGAGCAACACGCCGGCTCCCTGAAGACCAGTGATCTTCACCGCCGTAGTCTCCTGACCTTCACCTTCACATCATCACGTAGCAGCAACACTCACGGCACCACCGTCACTCCGCTCCGCTCCGACTCCGCTACGTAGCGCAACAATAAAGACTGACTCACATCGACTGATGCCTTTCATTTCTCTCTCGCCCCGTCTCTACCGATACGGACCGCTCCCTCACATGGATCAAAACAAGCGCCCGAATTTCAACCGTGTGCGGTCAGGAGTGCGTGATTTCATCCTATTCCAAATGTTACACGTCGAGGTGGTTCGCCTTAAGAATTTCATCTGTAAATTATTACAGTAATTTATCTACGTTCGTAAATAGCGTAACTTAATCGTATTTGACCTCATCTGTTCCCGATCAAATGCACCTAAGTGGGAAATTGGCAAACTGGCATAACAAGACCTAAAGTAATGTTAAGAGCCCGCAACCCGGATTTGTACCGATTTATTACATATTTCCCTTAAACACGGTAAGTTTAAAAGCTCTTAAAAAATATATGTTATTCTAGAAGATAATATCTAGACTTTGCCCGCGCCGAAACGTAAATTATATAAAATTCCCTCGATAGAAAAAAATCGCAAAGTATGCTCCAAAAATTATTATTAACACGTTTGTTTCAGTTATTTCACAAGTTATATGTATGAAAAAATTCACAGTTTTTCTTTAAATGCTGTTTAAGATAATGCCCGCGAGATTTTTGCTCTATTTTAAACGAGTCGTGTTTTATTAAACATTTTCGCAATTTTCGCATAGATTTTGTCGCTGTAAATGTTAGCGCTCTCCTCTAACATTCGTAATTTCGTATCTCTCCATCTTCTTCTTTTCGGGCCCGGTTGCAGAGCCTTAACTCTGGTGACCCGACAATTGGTCCGGCGACAGTTGGTCTGGCGACAGTTGGTCCGGCAGACAGTTCGTCCGGCCGACATTTGGTCCGCCGACAATTGGTCCGGCAAAAATTGGTCCGGCGACAATTGGTCCGGTGACAATTGGTCCGGCGACAACCTCCTAAATCTTAAGTAGATATTGCACATGTAAGTATGTCGTATTTTGGTATTCGTCAGTGTTATTTGAAATGACTTTTGCCGTGTATGGTGACTAGATCTGGATAGCCAGGTAAATTTTGTCCATGTAAACCTGGAGAGTCAGGCTGGAGAGATTAAAAGGTCTCCCTCTGCTTAGTATTTCTAATTAGAGTGTTAATATCTATGTACATTCCAACGGCAATTATAAAACTATAATAATTGTTAACACTGTGTACATTAGTGTACGCGTCTCTCAGCGAACACGAACGGTGTAAATCATTGTGCGACAAATAAATTGTAAAAGTGATTTAAAAATAAACGAAAAACGCTCAAACTACTTTAAAATGGTGCAGTGTAAAAAATGTAAAAAATATGTCGCTAAAGACAGTGAATTAATCAAATGCATCGACTGTAATGGATCTTTCGATAAACTATGTGCTATTTCAAATCCCGCCATTAACGTGGGTAATGAATTTATTTGTGTAAACTGCGGAACCCAGCGAACAATAGCGAACACAGAAACGGCGAACATGAAATCCGGAGGCAGCGGGTCACAAGGCCCAAACTCAGAAAGTATCCCAGAAATGAAGCAAATTCTTAATGAAATAAATAATAAAATAAGCATCATGTATGTCATGAAAAAAGATATGGAGACTCTCACACAGTCAACTGAGTTTCTATCCAACAAATATGACGAACTGATATCGCTACACCTAGAATTGGGAAAAAAACTAAAAGAAAACGAAAACAAACTCAATGAAGTGATAAACAAAAACACATACCTTGAAAAATGTAATAAAGCACTGGAACACAGGATTCAAGAAATTGAACAAATAGAAAAAAACTGTAATATTGAACTGTTTGGTCTGGAAATGAAAAAAGATGAAAATATTGAAACAACCATAAAGACAATTGCAGAAAAACTAAACACAAATTGCGAAAATATTGAGAAGGTTTGGAGACTTCCTAATAGAAAGGACTCCAAACCGGCTAACGTAATCGTGAAGTTCATGCGTCAAACTTATCGAGATGAGTGGTTACAAAAAAAAAAAAACATATTAACAAACAATGACATTAACAAGAATGAAAACAACGACCGAATTTATATCAATGAAAATCTAACCAAAGAAAAAAAAGATCTTCTATACATTACAAAACAAAAAATGAAAACAAAATTTAAATACATTTGGGTACAAAATACCAAAATATTGATAAGAAGTGAAGGTGATGGGAAAATTATCCATATAAAAAATGAGAATGATATAAACAAATACATTTAAGAAAAAAAAAAATCAAAATTCCTTTTGACTCGGAACAGTTATTTTATCAGTTACTAAATCCACGTCATGGAAGATTCGACACCATTTCAAACTCACAAATTTATCAAGTGCTATAATTTGGATAACTGGATAAACGATAAAAACATCAAAATGAGGTTTGTGGCTATTCATCTAAATATAAGATCATTGAAAAAGAATTTTAATTCATTTATTGCACAAGTAAACGACGTTCTGCAGTTTATAGATGTAATTTTTCTAACGGAAATAAATATTAAAAACGAAATAATACCTATGTTCAATATACCAAACTTCACATCGATTGCAAATGCTCGAGAGAATAGAAGAGGAGGGGGATTAATCATGTACTTAAAAAACCATCATACTTTTAAGAAAACAAACATTTCTTTTAAAAGCTGCGAGACAATATCTGGAGAAATCACCACCGTTTATCAAGATGTCATAAATATACTTGCAGTTTATCGTCCGCCGAGCAGCAACAAGAAAATATACTTGAAGGAACTAAAACAAATATTGCAATTAACTTCATCTGATTCAAACTACTTGTATTGTGGAGACATCAACTTGAATTTGTTGGATACAAAAAATAGTGTAATTTCAGAATATCAAAATCTACTCAGTGAAAATGGTTTAGAAAATGTAATATTAGATGTGACTCTGGATGAAATTTTAAACGGAAAAAATGTGTATTCATGTATTGATCATATTGCAGTTCGCAACCGTAATAACACTGTATTTTCATGTATTGTGACTAACAAAATATCCGACCATTATATAACAGGAGTTGCAATAGGTAAAGAGGTACTTACAAAGGATTTAAATAAAAAAAGTGAAATTATTGATAATAAATTGGTATATTCTAAATTAAAACTATTAAATTGGGGGAAATTATTACAAACTGAATGTCCTTCAGAACTGTACAATAATTTAAAAAATATTTTTGATAATATCTATGCGTCCTCGAAAAAAGAAAAATTATTTGAAAATAATCTTAGGCACAACAACCCATGGGTTACTGAAGAAATTAAGAACATGATTAAAAAAAGAGATTATCTTTACCGAAAATGCAAGAATAGCCCAAATAACCCGGTATTTCGTTTAGAATATACGCGGTATAGAAACAAAACAAACAAACATATTAATATTACTAAAAACACGTTCCATAAAAACGTAATAAATAGCTTAAATGGCAACCCGAGGAAACTGTGGGACGAAATAAATAATCTAATAGGTAAACCTAAACAAAATTTAGATAAAATAATCCTTCAACATATGGGAAGTCAAGGAGACACAAAGTTTTTATGCGATAAATTTGCCACAACATTCGTAAATGAAATAAAAGACATAAGACATAATTGTACTAAAAAATTCCTAGATCGTAACACGTATACAACTCCTGCTATTATGTCGATGAGATTTAGACCTGTATCACAAAAAGATGTTAAAAAAATTATTAATGATATGGATGTTAAAAAATCAGAAGGCAATGACCAAATAAGAATTAAAGACCTGAAGTTAATTGCTGATAATATAATCCCAGTACTGACTAAACTAATTAACCTTTGTGTAAGTAAAAGTATCATGCCTGACGAACTTAAAACATCCATCATCAGACCTATATATAAATCAGGAAACCACAAAGATTTCACAAACTATCGACCAATAGCGATTCTCTCGTGTATTGATAAAATTATTGAAAGGGCTATCTTTAATCAAATACAAAATTTTATAGAAAAAAATAGAATCATAAATCCCATACAGTACGGATTTCAAAAAGAAAAAAGTACTATACAATTACTTTCTAAATTCACTGACCATATAAACTGTCATTTGAATGAAAAATATTATGTAGGCATAATTTTTATAGATTTTAAAAAGGCCTTTGACACATTGGACCATGAAACATTACTAAGGGCAATGGAGGAATGTGGTATTAGAGGTCCTTTAAATACATTTTTTAAAAGCTATCTGTTTAATAGAAAAATTAAAGTTAAAATTGACGGAATTTTAAGTGATGAAATGTTGGCAAACACTGGGGTAGCTACGGGATCGATATCGGGACCTACGTGTTATATTATGCAAGTAAACAGTTTACCAAACGTAATAAAACGTTGTAAATGCTACATGTTTGCAGACGATACTTGCATTATATGTGCTGACAAAAATCCACAAAAAATTCAGGAAATTTTACAAACTGACCTAAATAATATTATTAAATGGTCCCACGACAATGGCATTATTATCAACGCAAAAAAAAACAAATATATGCTTATACATTCACCACATGCAAATTGTCAGGATAAGGAATTGCACATTAAAAGTCATTCATATGATTGCTTGCACACAAAAAACCAATCCCTGCAGTGTAATTGCCCAAATATAGAAAAAGTGTACCAGTATACATACCTTGGTCTTACAGTAGATGTCAATTTTAACTGGTCAATTCATATTGAAAATGTATGTAATAGATTAAGATCCATATTAGGGAAATTTTATCACCTAAAAAACTTTGTTAATAAAAATATATTATACTGTATATATAACGCATTAGCAGAATCAATTATAGGATACGGAATAAATAGTTACGGATTAACGTACAAAACGTACTTAAATAAAATAGAACAACTACAAATCCGTTTCCTAAAATTGATATCAGGCAAAAAAAAAGTTCAATTATGTGATGGCGATTATAAAAAAATGTTCTCCTTGTGTAATGTGCTCTCTATACATAGTAGGGTAGATTACCAATTAACTCTAGATGAATTCTGGAATACAGAATTCAAAAAACCTGTAAACCATAACTACCCCACTAGGCATAGAGAAGCAGAAATGTTTATTATTAATAAATCTACAAATGTATACGGTGATAGAACAAAAAGGCATAAAATTCCGGAAATATTTAATGCATTACCTGAAAATATTAAAAACGAGACATCATATTCAAAAATCAAAACTAAAGTTAGATCATTCTACTTCAATAGAACATGAAAACTAAAATATTGTATAAAAATACCTAAATCTATGAAAAACAAATAATATTGTGAACGAATAGGTACCTAGATCTTTTAACCACTGTTCAAAATAAAATTTATGTTATAATAAGCATTACAATAATTAGTTAAGTATTTTAATATTAAGTATTATATTATTAAATAATTACTAGATATTTATTAAGCACCAAAATATCAAACATTTTATATGTTGTAAGTAAATAAATAGGAAAAATGAGAGATTTTTTACAATCAAACTGATTAATCAGTTTTGTAAGATTTAATTAAGAGAAATTATTGTACAATTAATAACTAAATAAACATATTTAAAAAAAAAAAAAAAAAAAACATGTTTAAAACAATAAATAAGTTTGAGAGAAACAAATTATACGAAAACCTAACTACCTAAATATTTAGTTCTACCTTTGTGAAAAAACAAAAAGTGTTATAAAATTAAAACACTTGCAGCCTTACTAAAAAAAAACCACAGCACGCCCGATAACCCGCATTGCAGCAGCAACATAAATAAAACAAAAATACACTAAAACACGATAACATTACTAACAAGGTTTGTTCTTAAAATGTATTTTATAAGTCTGGCAACATTGTCATTTTTCTTAGTGTAAGTACTAAATTGTGTGTTTTCCTTCATAACCGCCAGGTGGCGGCGCGGGCGCCTGCGCATTCGTCGTTCGGGCTGAAAGCGCGAAAAAAAATCACTCCTCGGATGTGTGTGTAATATTATTACTTACTCAAATGTGATCGTAATTTCTAATAATATGACTAATTCACCATTATATTCGTATAATTGATATATTTACCGAGTTTTTGTGGTTTTTAATAAGTTCTAGTCAAGTTATAATAAAAATAATCATACTTTGAAAATAGCAATGTCAAAAAGTATTTTATATAAAACATGAAAATTCAAATTTACATTTAAACGTTTTTATTTTATGAGAATTTCATTAAAGTGGTATTTTTTTTTTAAATATTAATATCTAATACATATTTTCCTAAACGTATCAAAATAATTAACGTCTTTAAAAATGCAAGAAATATGTTATAAAAGTGAGTATCATTTTTTAGGTTAGTTTTTTGGCAATAAAAAAAACTTTGAAATTTTTTATTACTATTTTATTGTATGCACGAGGAAAAAGTGAGGTAACAGTTTCGTTTCAAATTCATTATGTAAAAGGTCTGTATTTTTTAAATTTTGTTTTTTTATAAATTTCTGTACACTTTCATCAAATATGTTTTGGTAAAATAAAAAATCCATTTTTTTCGCGTTTGAATCTTAATATATGGCAGTTTTTTAAAACTAAAGCGTTTTTCAATTACACAAATCTAAAAGGTAATTTTACCTAGTTTTCATAAATGGTATTTATTTTTACGACACCTTCAAAAATAATAAATATATACAACATTCAAAATACTTAGGAAAAAATCCAAATTTCGTTCAAACATCATTACTAAAACAGAGATAAACTACCCTCTCAGGCCGTGTAAACCAAGTGTATTTTTTTCCATGAAAAAATTTTTAATTAGTAATGTTTTCACACCCGCGGCCGTATGTCAATTGAATAAAATTTTCACTGGGTTTTTTAGTAAGGCTGTTAGGGTGGGTTTCTTCATTTACCGAGAAATGCTAAATGCAATGCTAATTGTAAAAATAAACGATCGAATTTTAAAATTTAAACGAAATTTCTATGCAATTGACCGTTTACTTTTACAATTAGCATTGCATTTAGCATTTCTCGGTAAATGAAGAAACCCACCATTAGATTCAAATAATATTTTTGTTAGTAACTACTTAACTTGTGAGAAGCCGTGCTAAGAGCATTTTGCTCACGCAAAAATTTATATTGACATTTTTCGATGTTAGTGACGCCAAAGCATCTTATGGATCTAGGTACTTTCCTATCAATTCACCCCCTCTCCTCTGGTGCAACTCATAACCCGCTCATTTTATACCTGTATTTTTTAAAGTAAAACTTCTTTACACACGCTTGACTTGGGGAGTAAGCTGGTGAATGCGTGACGAGAGCGTTATGGAAAGTGTGATCGGGCGAGGCGAACGGTTGGGCGAGGCGATCGGAAGTTGAGAGGGAGATATAAGTTAGTGAAGTTTTACTTCAGTCGTGTGGTCTAAAGCACACTCGTTTTTTTTTTCATTTTATGGGTCTAGGTCCCTTCCCTCAGTTTTATTTTCTAAGACTGCAAGAAAATTAGGTCAAAGTTTAGGCGAAATTTTATTTGAGTAAATCAATCAAAAGTTTTGTTTTTTTATTTGTGTAGAAAGCTGCATTTAATTAATGAGTCATTGTTAATTGAATTCTTTTATTTACGAGTATATCAATTAAAGTTTTGTCATTATGTATTAAAATTAAAATAAAAATTACATTTGAAACAGCATGAGCATTTTGCTCGCGCTTCAATCCGTAATTAAAATTATTTTTATGACCGCTACTGAAAATTGAAAACTTTTTTGTCGATGCTGTATTTTTTTGTTGCGAAAAATTTAATTTTTAAATTGATTCTAAAGCCTCACAATTTATTTCTACTTACCGTACTAAAATCCAATATTGTTATTACGCTTTTTAGTTTCGTTTCGAGACAGTTTCTGCTGGTACTAAAAAGTATTTTCAGTGTTTTTGTGTGTTCAAGCATTTCGCGGATTTAAGATTACATGTCCCATGAAATTTTTTTTTTAAATATTGTGAACCTCATTTTTTCTGAACGTTTACACTTAACATGTTATATACCTACCATACTTATTACACTTACCAGCGCTCTTGAGGTGATTTTTCACAAAAACGGCAATATACAAATTATGCAATTATTATTACACTCATGTATGTTCGCTTAATCTTAATTTAAAGCTTAAGTATAAGTATTGCATCAACCACACCTTGGATAAAATATTGAACTATTATTTTAGTGCAAATAGACATGGGCACATTTGGGATGTGCCCATAACTTTTTCTGATTTTTCTGTTTCCAGGTTTTTTATTGAGTTTCGCTAATACCTATTGTCTTCATTTAATTAAATACGAGTACTAAACTTTGAGGTTTTGCTCATAAAGTTAAAAATAAAAATAAATGTCCCCTAAGTAAGCTAATTTTCACCTTACTCGTGGTAAAATGATCAAACCTTGTAGAATATCGAAAATCTATTTATGAGCAATTTTTATGGGCCTGAAATCGATGTGGTGTGTAAATCTGTGATGTCAGCTTTCCTCAAAATTGTGTTGGATTAATTGAAGCTATTCCACAAATAATAATTCACATAACATCATATAGTGTATTTGCGTCATGTTATAGAGTGGTATGTTATGTTATGAAAGGCAAGATAGAGGGTCGCTGAGGGCCTGGTAGGAGACAAATGTCTTGGCTGCGAAATATACGAGAGTGGGCCGGCATTAGAAGTGTGGAGGAGCTATTCCGGGCAGCGCAAGACAGAGAGACATTTTCAAGAGTGATCGCCAACGTCGGGGGGACCTGGGGTCCTAGCATGGTCGGTCGATATAGGTTTTATCGAAAATGTCGGTAACTTGACATCGCTCCCGAGCACGACTGCAGGCCGCTAACGAACAAACAACAGTTCACATCGGCTAAGGGTTCCTAATTTATTTGACGTAAATTGTTATTTCTTCGTTTGCGTCCTGCAGTCGTGCTCGGGAGCGATTTCAAGTTACCGACATTTTCGATAAAACCTATATCGATCGACCATGCTAGGGGGCCTGATACGGCACACAAAGAAGTTAGAGTGTTCAATCATATCCACCAAATTGTAAACAAAGGTATGAAAACACTAGGCTTCGTATTAAGAACAACCAAAAACATTAATTCCATACAAGCCATTAAATTATTTTATGTATTTCTAGTTAGAAGCCTAATGGAATATAACTCGGTAGTTTGGTCTCCATCTTACAAAATTCACATTAATAACATTGAGCGAATACAAAAAAAAATTCTGCGTTTTATAAATTTTAAATTAAAAATCCCACTGGAAGACTCAAAATATAATTTATTATTAAATATTCTAAAAATACACACACTAGAAGACAGACGTAAAATAAACGACTTAACATTTTTATTCAAAATACTTCACTCTAAATTTGACTGTTGCGAACTCCTGCAACTCATAAACTTACGAATACCGATAGTAACTACAACTACACGACAAAAAACACCATTCTACTGTAGCATTCATAAGCGGAACTACGTTGCCCACTCTCCGATACAACGATTTCACACTATGGGAAATCAGTACTTAGGTGATATTGATATATTTAACATAAACTTGGCGAATTTTGTTGATCTTGTAAAAAACTTATTCCAAAACTATTCCTAAACATATTTGTATTTTTGTAAACCTATGAAATTGCTGTATTTTGTATTTTTATGACTTGCGTGCTTTTTAATCTAATTTTATTTTTATTATTTCTGTATCTGTTTAAAAATCATCTGTCATAAATTAAATGTACTACCAAACATGTAAAAGACCTTTGGGCGTTAAAAAAAAATACTCTCAGTGCCGCCCTGGTGAAGGACAACCATTCAGAATTGAAACGTTGCTTGAAATGACCAGATCTGATTAGCCAGAAACTTCTCCACATTCCTCCTTCCCATTTCCTTCCCGTCCACATACCATTAGCCTCACAATTGGGGATGCCACAGTCTCACTGGCTCCGGACGGTTTTTTTTTTTTACATTAACTCCACACAGGAGGCCTTGAGGAAAATAATTTCCCTCAGGGCCTATGTCATCTGGAATGCTGTGTGGAGGGTCTTTTTGAGGAGAGGAAGGAATGAACATTGGTCTTGAAGAGACCTATATTGTAGGAAGGAGGAAACACAGAGACCGGCAAATCATTCCACAGCCGAGCTGATGTCAACCGTGTACAAATGTTGGGCACGCGTTTGGCGTGTTTCCCGACTATGCACCGGAGCCGAAGGGATCAATGATGCTAGTTCTTCGGAGCATCTTCCATTGTAATACCGGTAGAACAAGAATAGCATTCCCACCCGACGCCTGTGCTCTAAAGATTGCAATCCGTATGTTAAGATGGGAGAATCTATCAAACGGACCGCCCGTTTCTGAACAGAGTCGAGGGTATTTTTCAGGTATTTTGGAGCTCCAGAACAGAGGTGGCTGCCAAATTCAACCGTGGGGCGTTTGGGGTTCTTGTCCAGTACGGATGAATATGTTCATAAAAGTGTGGTTTTTTGAGGTTATGTTTTAATGTAGTTCTCATAGCTTATAAAATTAATATAGATTTCCCAGGGCTCTTTACTGTG
Organism: Limnephilus rhombicus; assembly: GCA_929108145.2. Taxonomy (NCBI): domain Eukaryota; kingdom Metazoa; phylum Arthropoda; class Insecta; order Trichoptera; family Limnephilidae; genus Limnephilus; species Limnephilus rhombicus. The sequence continues at coordinate 49,540,189 of OV815280.1, read as the reverse complement.
TAAATGGTGCTAGAGAAAGAAATGGCGGTGAAATTAATATTAAAAAGTTAGTGGGTGGGTCACTGGGGAACCGGTAGAAAGAATAATTAAATTTTAATTGCTGATCACTTTAAAAAACGAGAAGTGAGTTCATTTTCGTAATTTATTTATTTATTTGGGGAATTATGCTGTGTTGCGCCACCTCCTTCATTAGCAAACGTTTCGGACGATCAGATGTGTGCACACACTTCACCACAATCTTCGCTTACACATCAGCGTACTGCCGTACCGCCGCCCTGGGAACCATTTATTGGATAACCAACACCCCCACAATAGCTCACCCAAAGTGGTTTTCTGCATTTGGTGACTTTGTAGGGATGCCCGAGTTCGTGGTTTGTTTAGGTCTTGGCGGTGGACGCCTACTTACTGCGTGGCGGGCCGTATAGGGAGAGACTTTTTTTATTTTTTATATGAATAGGTACCTCATAAGAGTCTCAGTTACTCCCGTCTGGAGCCAGTGGGTCTATTGAATCTCCAATTGGGGTATGTTGTGGGCTGAAGGTAGTGGAGAAAGGAAGAACACACAGCATCCCCAAAGATGACATAGGCCCTGAGGAAAATTATTTTCCTCAGCGCCTCCTGTGTGGAGCTCATGTAAAAAAAAAAAAAAACAATGATCAATGATTTTATTAAAACAAAGTCAAACATTTTCGCGTTACAAAACTTGACAATATTCGAAATTCTCCTACTACCATAATAATTAACAACAGAATATGTTGCTTGTGTGGTCAAGACGCCTTTCTTAATATGACGTGGAAGTAGATTTTTCCCAAGTTAGCAACTGACCTGGGAATCTAGCACGGTCGATCGATAAAACCTTGTATCAATACGATATTGACTAAATCCGTCATCTGAGCGATATTTGCGAGCCTGCCATTAATTTAAATATTCCAACATTAGAAAACCGACGAAAACTAAACGACCTTACTTTTTTATTAAAATAAATAAACTCTAAATTCGACAGTTGTGAACTCCTGCAATTAATAAATCTACATGTACCTACACGAACAACTAGACAAACATTGACATTTTATATACGTACATCTCATTCGAACTATTATTTACATTCTTCAATACAACGTTTGCATAGTCTTTGTAACAAATACTTAAACAATCTGGATGTATTTGACAATAATTTGAACTTAGCAAACTTCAAACGCCATATGTGCCAACTATTTATTTCTACCTATCCCATAAACTAATGAAAACAACAATTTTAAACATTACCTACTGTATGTCAACTACTATTATTTTATGGACTATATTCTGTTTCTTATATTTTATGTTACCTGTATTTTGCTAACGCTTATATTTTATGTAACCTAATTTTTTTTTTTAACCCTTATATTTTTTCTAACCTATATTTTGTTTTTAACAAATATTATGTTACTTGTATTGTATGGTTACTTGTATTGTATTGTATTTTGTAAACCCATTCTTTACACTGTAATAAAAAAAAGTACTGCATTCTATGTAAAAGCGCTATGGGCGTTTAAATAAAATAAATAAATAACAATAGAGAACTCCAGTCCAATTTTTTTTTTAATGAATAAAGACCCTCAAAATTAAATAACTGCATTTTTATTTTTATTTTCATAGTTAGTTTTATTAGTAAAAATAATTCTCAAAGTTTTAATTTTTCAAGACCCCCCGAAAACCATCGTATCTATGGTGGATTGTGTGACGTCATCACCCACCGATAGTTTCATTTACTTTCAAGTTGTCATTTTGAAATTTTGAATGGAAGGATCGAAGAATCAATGGCGGAATGACTTTAGGATGACTTTAGGCGTGAGAAGTCGAGGCGTTTTTTATTCAAGATTATCTAACTGCTTTTAATATAGAAAAACATTGGTAAAATGTCCACATCTCATCGCTACTGTTATTGTATTTTACCAAAGTGCAATATAAAAACAATAAATCATCCTTTTCATTGCAAATACAAATAACATCGTAAGCCATCGAATTTTATGTTCAGGCGTGACTTTCTACATTGCATTATGTATAACACGTACAGAAACACTGGTATTTATAATACACTGATTATGACGATTGTGTAATAACTTGTATAAAAAGCTTTGATACTTAAAACAATTTGAAAATACGATCGATGTATCATTAACCAAATGTCAAATATGACCTATTTATGACTATATTTAAACTCAAATATAGCCCTTTTCCGTCATCATTTTATTTGTTGAGGGCCTAAGTAATGTTTCCAATAAGCACAATAACTATTTTTTATCTGAATCTCTTTAACAGTATGAAAATAAACAAAAACACGAAATGTTGAATGGCGTACGTGTCTTACATGGCGTAAGATTTCAAACGTCAAAACAACTTAAACACGCTATCACCAGGTGAATAGTTAGCAGTGACGTCACCACTAACCATTTTAGTAATGCCACTTGAGGCTGTGTTTTGACGAGAGGTTTAAAAATGGACTTTTTAATAATTTTTTAAAGAGAATCAGCGTTTATTGGTCTACATGAACATATTTTTTTAAAGCCATAATATTATTTAACTGGAGTTCCTTATTGATGAGAAATATATCCTCCATAGTATCAGATAAGCTTCGGTTAGTTATCAATGTAGATAATTTTTTTATAATATCCCATATAAACTCGATCTATAATAAAGGTATCAAAATGCTTGGCTTCGTTCTTAGAAATTCCAGAGGTTTCAAGAATACTTCAACTTTAAAAATTTTGTATACATCCTTAGTACGTAGTCAAGTCGAATATAACTCCTCGATCTGGTCCCCCCATTTTAAAATACATTCAGATTCAATCGAAAAAATTCAACACAAATTCTTAAGATATATTAATTTTAACTTCGGTATTCCCATTGAAAACATAAATTATAATTACTTGATGAAAGAATTAAATTTACTAAGACTGTCAGATCGAAGAATTATATCAGACTTAATATTAATGTTCAAAATTGTAAATGGTAGAATAGACAGTCCTGATCTAACTAAGCTCATTGAATTTCATATTCCCACGAGAACCACTCGTTCTAAAACCCTTTTTAAATGTAACAATAATCGGACTGAGTATACGAAACACTCACTTTTACCTAGGTTGCATGAAGTTACTAATAGATATGCAGATGTGATAGATCTATTTAACTGCACGGAACAGAGGTACAAGACGGCTATGCTATCATATTTTTTTAGTCACTATTAATTTTATTTCTATTATAGATTTTTGCATGTAAATGTATCTCTGGTGTCACTTCCCAATGTATCGTCACAATTAACTGTTATACATACACTGTTTTACCATTACTAATATTTTGAATATGAATTTGTGACATGTAATTAATGTTTATGGCACACTTATGCCGTTTGTATTAAATAAAAAAAAAAAAAAAAATAATATCGTTCGTTATGCAAAATAACTGGCTTGTTAACGCTTGAACTGCTTGAACTAACGAAGGTTTTAGAATTGAAAGAACGCGAACGCAATTGAAATACGCGATGAGTGAATACTCTCGGGCTAAGTTTTATTAACAAATAAAAAGTTGTGGTTAAATACCTGATTACTAATTATTTCCCTTTTTGTTTCAAAAAGCATAAAATGCTGAGTGACAATGCATATTTATGTTAGTAATTCAGGTCAAATTTATCAATTTACAAGCCAGTAAAAATATCAACATATTTATTGTAGCTATTTTTAATTTATAATTATTAAGTAGGTAGATATTTTTAAGTAGCCGTCTGACTTTTGACTTTTAATAATGTCAATTTCCAGTGTTGCCAGCGTATATCGATTTCTTATTTTTTGCATTAGGTCTGGCTATCGACAGCATGACCGTGCTCGGGAAATCGGTATAAAATCGTCGGTAGTTCCGTCGATCGATCCAAACACTATCTATTTCACCATGCTGGACCCCTTGATGCGACAAAGTGTGAATTTTCTCGTACGCTTGCAAGATTTTCGGTGCGATACTAACTCCGCCAGTTCGCCAAGTGTCAATTTTTAACAAAAACATATCTGCTTTTTAAAAATTATTAATATCCTTGTTTCAATTTTAATTTTTTTCTAGATTTTTATCTTCCATCTTTATACTAGTTGGCAAAGATCTTCCGAACACAATTATTTACACGAATAGAATTATTCGTATTTATAATCGCCAGCAAAGTTTTTTCCGTACACAATTGTAAACATAAACGGCGACGCGGAAAGAATTATCCATTTTTTATATTACAGACGATCTTTGACTTTTCGAAATCTAGAATAAAAATTTAAAAAATTAATGCTTTGCGATTAACGATTATCTACTGTAATATTAACGAGTGAAAGAACAGTAATGTATGGTTTTGAAATGTGTCTACAGGTGATGATTAGACTCATCGAGAAAAGAAAGCTTACTAAAAGTGCGAATTTAACAAATATGACATTCTTCCGAGGTATGCAGAGTGTGCTTTCCGAATTTTGATACGAAATTGAGTAAAAAGCGAGTGTTGTATCATAGAACGTAACAGAAATTCATGAATATTTTTTTAGTGAACAGGTGTTCAAGGTATGAAAGTTTGTCCTGGTTAGCCGAGGATAGAGGTAAGTTTTGTTGGATGGTCGCCAAGATTCTTAAAAGAATTTGGTATCAAGAAAAATAATGTTTAAAATGTGTTTGCATACTCTACGCTATACTAAAGAAATATATTACTTTACGACAAAACACAAATGTAATAAAATGAACCCTTTTAAAGTCGTGTAACCAACCAAAAACCTAGTGTAAACATGTAACATTTAGTTCTTTTGTAAAACACCCATTACGATATGCAGTCATTTGCAATAAACTCTGCTCGAGACTTCCTTTGGAACTTCCCTTAGTTTTTGTTCAACGTCCCATTACTGCTTTAACTCCGAACACTGTTGGCGTTGTAGTTACTAACAAAATGCAGTTCTCGTTTGAAATTTCTTTTGGTTTTTGCAACTCTACCAGGAACCTTTATGCTTTCTGCAACGTGAGCTTAAAATAATAATATTGTCACGTATTTGCAGTACACGGTTCTTTTGATTAAAACTGGCACCCAAACTAATTGTATTTTTTCCTGACATATTCTTATATTATTTCCTTGACTGCTCAGTTTTTTTATGGGATATTTAAAGTGCTTTAAAATACACACCATAGAAAATTGAGTGGTAGAGTTTTGACATGGTAATATTTGCATTTTGTGACCAGATCTGATAAACCTGGTACTTCCCAACATTCATCTTCCTAATTTCCTTCTCCTGTCAGATGGATATTCCAATTAGAGATGCCATAGTCGCACTGTCTCCGGGTAGAATTCGCATAACTAAGTAAATTTTCCATTAATGGTCACAACTCAAAAAATGGTCATCTACTGGTCTGTTTGGATAAAAAATCTCAATTACAACCTCAGCACCACTCCCTAAAATTAGTTGTTCAAAATGATGATGATCAGGAACCGACAAAATATGATAATCATGGAACCGATGATCATGGAACCGAAAAAAGGATGATGATCATGGAACCGGTAAAATGATGATGATCATGGAACCGACAAAATGATGATGATCATGGAACCGATAAAATGACGATGATCACGGAACCGACAAAATGATGATGATTAAGGAACTGACAAAATGATGATGATCACGGAAATGACAAAATGATGATGATCAAGGAACTGACAAAATGATGATGATCACGGAACTGACAAAATGATGATGATCAAGGAACTGACAAAATGATGATGATCACGGAACCGACAAAATGATGATGATCACGGAACCGACAAAATGATAATAATCACGGAACCGACAAATGATGACGATCAAGTAACCTACAAAATGATGATGATCATAGAACCGACAAATAATGATCATAGATCCGACAAATAATGATCATGGAACCGACAAATAGTGATCAAGGAACCGACAAACTGCCCTCTAATAAATAGTATGTGCAAAAACCAAAGAATTATGGAACCCTTATAGAAATGCTATATTGATCCCGCTGATTAATTCTATTCTTATGCTTCTATATCTCTCTATATGCTATTTCCCTTCTCTCCAAGCCTCCTCCCAACTCTCTGAGTACAAGTAAGAGTAAATTCAATACGTAGTGATGACGTCACGTATGCGAAGTCGCTGGTACTAGTATACCTGCTATTTGCATAAATTGTTATTTACAGGAAGTCAATGATAATGCTTTTACGATAAAAAAAGCAAAGGTTGTACGAATAATAGACGTGTCTTTTAAAATACGATTCCCAGTTCACCCGAGAACAAGCCAATCTTGACCTATGTAATTGTGAACCGCAATAAAAACATAGACACACGAAAATATGTTAGGTATCTATTAATATACCAAAAATAATCCCTTTTGTAGGTTCTACAGAAATTTGAATCAGCTCTCAACTGGCCTACTACATATATTATGAAATGCCTTTTGAATATGGGGAAAGGATTATTTATGGAGGGTAAAGTCATTGGTAAATAGATAATTATTGGTCGATGGGTTTTATTTATTTTTTAATTTTAGTTTATTGAGGAAACAAGCAGTCGTACATATTTTATTAAAATAATTACATCTCGCGTGTAACAGCGAAGTTTCCGCATAAGATTCATATTATTTGTAGAAAAATAAAGATGATTAAAGAAAACATTAAGTGGAGTTGGTATCAAAAGAGAATGTTTTAAAAAAAAATAAGTTTAAAACACAGATTAAAGTATACAGGATAAATAATTTGAATTCGCATTTATATTACGTAGATTAGGCACTTTTATTAGAAAGATAATAATGTATCATGTTCAAAGATAAACAAGATTATAAAACAAAAGACAATGTAATGAGAATGATCTAATAATACACAGCAGGGGTGGAGGGTTCTTAATTGACTTTTTTTTAAAAATTCACATATCATTAGCTGACCTGAGAACAGACGATAAATATCAGCGTCTAAAAATATATTATTGTATTTTATGCACGTCCTTCTGAGAAATAAATGTTATACATAGTTAGTTTTTGAGTACGGAATAATTTGATCGTGTATTTCGTATTGGACAGTAGAAATTAATGTTTTCTAGAAGATATTTGTTGTCAACAGCGTTGTTGATGATTGTGAATATTTCTTCTATCTTCTAGAGTTGATAAATTATGGATTGATTAAATGCGTCATTGACAAATCAATTTTTGTTTGGTCCCTTGCAGGAAATACATTTTTCTATGAAAATTCGTAAGTTAAACTGAACAGATTTATATATTGTTTTGAAGCCAAGAACAAGTCGTACTAGGAAACATTCGCATACGTGTTCAACCATTACTACTACGAGTACATAATATGTAATATCACGCGGCAGAAACATCTTCATCTTAGAGTGCTTTGGCGTAGCAGTTTTACGATATACGATAAAAGCAATTAGGCGCGCTAAAAGCTTCCGTAGCATCAAATGACTTCACTTGTTTAATTGAACGCCATACAGAAAGCCTCTCGATTCTTTCCAGATTTCCCAAAGCAATTAAATCTGTTAAAAGTTACACTGTAGGACCTAATGAAAAAGTTATCTGAGTTTAAAACTTTTTTTTGTAAATGTTTGATGTGGGAATTTTCAAATGCGATGACTATTTTAGCTAACGTTTGGTCAAGAAAATAAATACTATCTTCAATTATTTTTTTTACCCATATTTTTGGCAGCTCCTTTTTTTAAATGTTAACAATGTTAAAATAACTGGTTTTTAACCTAGATAGTGTCTTAAATAAAACCATCGAAACATCGATTTTTACGAATGATACGTAACCTTTGCGATCTCACGGCAAATGTTATTACAAGACGTTGCCTGCCGTAATCTATTTATTTATTGCATCATTTTGGAATATTATACCGTGTTGCGCTTTATGTAATAATTACTTATCTGCCTTGATGATGGACGCTACATGCACTTTTACTGGTAGTGTTTTGCAAAAACCCTTCAAGACGCCTTTTTGGAATGTTACTTTTAATGGTTTCATATAGCATTCTTCAAATGTTAAAGTAATTTTTGCTGATAAAGGCATTTTAAATACTAAAAACTAACTAAATTTTATAACTGATTACTCAACCCTCAAAGCTCGCATAATTATTAATGAAATTGCAATATTTCACATCAAACTTTTGAAAAACAAATAACCACTTTCACAAAAACGTTTTTTTTACAAATTTGTAAATATTCGTTTTTATCGTCTACTCTAAAGTTTTCATTTTAGAGTACACGAAATTTGAAAGGTTTTACCAAACCACAGGCGATATGCTATTTTTTGTTTTTTTTTTCTTTTTATTTTTTAAACGAATACTGCACAAGAGACCCAACTGTTTCCGTCTGGACACAGTGAGACTATGGATTCCTCAATTGGGGTATATTGTAAGACTAAAGACAGTGGGGAGGGGAAGGAGATGGGGTAGAGGAAGGTGGAGAGGAATCTGGCTATTCAGATCTGGTCACCAAACACGGCTAAAGTCATTTCAAGCAACCTTTCAATTCTGAATGGTGGTCTTACATCAGGGCGATACTGAGAATATCTTCCATTCTGGAACGTGCTGCAACTGTAGGTAGGCACTATATATTATTTTTAATTAATTAATTTTGAAATAACACAAATTAATCTAATAAAATTTATTTGCCCAAGCCGGGATTCGATCCCAAAAACTTTACCCCTCGACCTACTTCACCTAGTTGCAGAATTCGAAATGTATCTTTATTGATTGTTTATTTATACTTACTATGTTTTTAGAATTTTTTAACTCCTTTTGGAGGTTGGTATTTGCTACTAAAGAGAAGCCAAAAAAAAATTTTTTTCTGAAAGATTAATACAATATTTAATGTTTACCATGAATATTTCACAAACAAAATGAACCTATATGTTACCGACTGCGTGGCGGCCCGGAGGGGGAGATACTGGTTGAGGGAGACCTTTTGACCTATCCAGTCGGACTCTCTCGACCGCAGCACTGCCTAGCGCTGCAGTGGGAGGGATGGATTTATTTGTCCGTCACCCCTGAACATATTAACCTCAAGACTCCTTCACAGATCTTCCTCTCCTTCCTTTTCCTAAAAAGACCCCCCACGCATCATCTCCAAAGATGAAATATGCCCGAGGGATTTTTTCCTCAATAATTCCTGTTTTGAGCTAAAGTAGAAAAAAAAACTTGAGAAATAAAAAAAAGAATTAAAAAGCTATGGCTAGATATTAGAAAGTACTGTTTTATTGATTCAATTTTTTTCATTAACACTATGGTATCCTCATTTTAGGGAAATGTTATCAAGCTAAAGGAAGTGAAGAGAGGATGGAGATGGGAAAGGGGGCGGTTGGAAAGTATAAAACGGTTCAGTTTCGGTTATTAACCACGCCAAAGCAGTTTCAAGCATTTCATTTCTGTGTGGTTGGCTTTGAACAAGTCAGTTCTGACAGTATCTTCCGCTTTGGAATGAGGATTTGAAATCCTTACTATGACTTTAATCCATAGAAAAAGTCCACTTTAAATTATTATTAATGGCGGCCGGCGTAGTCCAGCGGTAAGGCTCTTGACTAGCACTCCGAAGGTCGCGGGATCGAATCCCGGCGTGGCAAATAAATTTTATTTGATTAATTTGTTTTATTTCACAATTTATTCATTTAAAATAATATATAGTATATTTGCGGTAAGTTCCAGAGTGGAAGATACTCTCAGTATCGCCCTGGTGTAAGATCACCATTCGGAATTGAAACGTTGCTTGAAATGGCTTTAGCCGTGTTTGGTGACCAGATCTGAATAGCCAGGTACTTCCCCACCTTCCTCTTCCCTACCTCCTTCCCCTCCCCACTACCTTCAGCCTCACAACATACCCCAATTGGGAATGCCATAGTCCCACTGGCTCAAGACGGGAGCAGTTGGGACTCCTGTGCGGTATTCATGTAAAAAAAAAATGGTTTCAAAATCAGAAATGAAGAAATCCTTAAATAAAAATGACATTTCCATCGGTTGGCATTCGTGTAAAGTCTCTAAAAGGTACCTTCTCTTTACACGTCGTTTATCCCCGCTTCGATCGTGAATATATTTTCCGGATTTGTTTGCCTTCAGCAAATTCACATCCTGATAACCTTATGGTTGTCATTGTTAACCGTTGCTTTAAATTATGGGATCTTGACCTAATTCTCTTTGGATAAGGAATGAAAAGGGTTTCGCGGATAAGACCAAAACTCGTTTTCAAATTCGTAAATCCTACTAATATTATAAAGGTGAAAGTTTGTATGGATGTATGTTTGTTACTCTTTCACACAAAAACTACTGAATGGATTTTAAAAATTCTTTCACTAATAGAAAGCTACATCATTTGCGATTATTATAGGTTATATATATTGGAAAGCTCTGGCGTTATGAATAATCTCTGGCGTTATGAAATTATTTATCATACGATTTCTGTCGCTAACAAAATCGATTTATTGCAAACGTCAGAAACCAATTGTCGCCTTGGAAACGATGTTTTTTTTTAATTAGGCAATTCACCCTAAAAATAGTGCTTTTTTGGCGTCGTACTTAATAACCATCTCTAAAAATGAATCACAGAATTGTATGTATGCACGCGTAGACCCGAACGACTGCATCAAATTGGACAATTCTTTTTTTGTTGGTTATTTTGAGTTGAGCTCTGCCATTATGAAATTTGTATAAAAAATTGTAATAGGTGGCATGCGAGCAGTTTGACGACTGAATGTACCGGGAAAGAATGTCTGGAATGCGTGAGGGGGGAGGTGGTGTGGGGAGGGTGGTGGGGGAGGGAGAGGGGGATGGAGTGGAGGGGGTTAGGGTTTGCGAGAGGGGGTGGGAAGGCAGGGGTGGAGGTGGGTGGGGGCGGTGGAGGGGGGAGGGGTAGGTGGTAGAGGTGGTGAAACGTATCATGTTCGTATTAAAAAGGTAACCTTGCGGCAGAGCAGAGACCAGGGCTCAGGATAGTGGGCCAAGTAGTTATCTGTCATGTAGGTAGGGTTTTCAATCAAATAAAAGAAGAGGAACTTTATAAAAATGTATTGAATCCAAAACCACAAAAAGTAACAAGGAAGTGTACAAACTTCGTACCAAGTTAACAAAAAGGAAATACAAAAATACACATACCAGATGGACTCCTAATGGACACGCTAAGCTAACTATACGGAAATAACCCCGGTAGACGAACGCGATCTTGCTTCGCAGTGAGAAAACACGAGACGGGACGGGAACTCCAGTCTTCCCATATGGGAACGGCGCGGAGCCCAGAGCACCAAGGTCGTCCTTCTAATTGGGCAGGAGGACGCTATACCTCCAAGGAGCGCATTCAGCCACGGGCCATCTCTACGAACTCCAATCCAAAGGCACGTGGTCCCCATCAGTAGCCAAGTCTGGCGTATTACGGTTAGCAGACCGTGACATTGCGACGCGGGGTCGTGAAGGCATATTATAGTAGCCAACACCAGGAGCAATTCACTTCACGATTCCTTTTCCAGAAATACATCCACAACACGGCCAACCAGCCACATCGGAAAAAAGTGGGACTTACACGTCATCCACTAAAAATAACTCGTACACGAACCTCGCGTGTTACGTAAAAAACACCCCGCGTTCTTTTAGGTTTAAAATCGACTTAGATTCTCATGATTAAACGTAAATTTAAACACCAGGATGGTGAGTGACCAATTTCCGACCCAACTGCCCAAGTTGATCGGAAGGAAGTGCCCATAAACAAAAAGGGACTCTTTCTTTTCCAAAAATTACCAGTGTCCAAAAAAAACACCATAGACAAAATAACCACCTAAGCAAGAACTGCATTAGTCACATAATTATTTATGTGACAATTCCCCCCTTCCCACGAAAATGTTTGCCTTCAAACATGAAAAACTAAGTCCACAAACTAACTACACTATGAGTCCATCAGGTATCTAGAAAAATGATAACAAAAACATTAATTAGTAATTAAAATAACAACTTAGAACAAAATTTCTTAAAGGTAAATCTCTTAAAATTAAATTTCTTAATAATAAAGAACAAACAAGAAAAGAAAGGCACGAAAACAAGGAGTCAACCATCATCTACTAAATTAAACAAAGTTTTGAATTTACTTTAAAAAAAAGGAGACCTGTTGTTTTCGTGTCAATTTAACAAGATTTATACTTATAAAATACTCAACATTTTATATTTTAAGAAAAAACACAACCAAATAAATAGTAGAAAAGAAAAAAAAAAATTGATCACTTTTCCTTATACAGGAAATAAAGGCCAATTTGGCTTCACTTTTTAGGGTTAAACAGCCCTCACTCGCACTGAATTTACGCTATATTTGAATAGCAAAAAAAAGTAACCTATCTAACTAAGTCCATCCGGTTTAACATTCTTAAGATAAAACTTAAAAATAAACAAATACTTAAAATTAAAGAAGCCTAAATTATGAAAATATCTATATAGATATACATTTTTCAATCAGAACAATGGAGTTCAATGTTGGCAAAACTAGAACACAAGAAAATACTTTTCTGTGTTATAAGTAATATAGAATCAGTATACAAACTGTCTATCAGACGTGGACAGAGTAGGGATCTTACATTGGATCATCTAACTGTCATTATTGAACCAGGATTTACAATTCCGAAGAAATACCTATATGTAAAAAGGTCGTCAAACTAGAATAATATTTAAATTATCCAATTTTCAAAAACCAAATCAGGTCAGGTTTTATAAAACAATAAATACCTGCCAATCAAGGTGGTCAGATTAGGATTTACATAACACAATACCTATCTATCAGATCATGACAAAAGTCGATTGGTACTTAACAGCAAAACAGAAAGTTAAGCTCGCAGCTTAGGATATCCAAAAATCCATTAAACAACCTGCATCAAAAACTCAAAAGAATGACATTGTTTGTAAAAAAAATGAGACCACGGTAATACCCAAGCTGGCATCCCTTAAAAAAAACACTCCACGAGTGCACAAAAGTCAGCATTTCTTGTACAAACAAAACAAAATGTGTGATCAACTATGGCTTTCAGTGAGTTGACACTATTCGAGGTGTGATCAATTCAAAATTTTAATGAATGACACTAGTAATACTTAATTTAAAGTTTGATAATGATACTTATAACGGCTTTCTTTATTTCGAGTGCTTCTAAATTATTAAGCCTGTTACCATGACTATTTCTGTGTAAAATCTTAACACCGGTGTTTTGATTGAAGGTATGATCTTCATCAATAAGGTGATTAGCGAATTCCGAAAATCCATTATTATTTAAGCATCTAAGATGTTCTTTGATTCTAATATTGACATTACGCGTCGTTTTACCTACATAAAATGATGAACAATCATTACAATCTAATTTATATATTCCGGAATGACTTAGTTTTTCGTCCTTATCTTTCGAATTAATTAAAAACTTTCCTAAATTATTGTTTGTGTAAAATGCCGGTCTTATTTCGGGAGGTAGATTTTTTACACTGCAGGAAGAGAACTGATTAATGAATAAAATACGACGCCATTGGTAACAAAGATTATTATTATTATTTATATTATTATGATTAGTAAATAAGAAATTCTTAGTGGCTATTTGTTTTTGTTTTTTATTTAAAATTGCATCAATGAGTTCGGCATTATAACCATTATTAACCGCGATTTTTTTAATTATTGCTAGTTCGTTGGAGAAATTAGTATTAGATAACGGTATTGTGACCAAACGATGAACCATTGAATGAAACGCGGAGTGTTTATGTGAAACAGGATGATTGGATGTGTTATGGATAACGACGTCGGTGTAGGTAGGCTTGCGAAAGATGTTAAAATTTATTTTATTATTTACGATAGATAAGGTGAGATCTAAAAAATTTAAAGTTGAATTAGTTCCTATCTCTAATGTGAATTTAATGTTTTGATGGTATGAATTTATAAGGATGAGGAAGGCATTTAATTGACGTTGAGTCCCTGTCCAAATACAGAACACGTCATCGACGTATCTACGCCATAGTAAGACGTTTTTTACAAGGGGTGAGGCACTAGTTAAAATTTTGTTTTCTAAATTATTCATGAATATATCAGCAATTAAAGGACTTGTAGGAGACCCCATGGGAAGGCCTTCGATTTGCTGATATATAACACCATTGAATTGAAAATAATTTTGGTTAAGGCAAACATTAAATAGTGAAGTCAGATCATTCACTAAATCTTTGGGTAAATTAGAAGTATTTAATAAATTAGAGATCAAACATTTGCTCTCCTCTATGGGGACATTAGGGAACAAGTTAACCACATCAAACGATATGAGTTTGCAATTTTTAGGGAGATCCAAATCTTTGAGTTCTTCTACTAGTGAAAATGAATTTTTGATCGTATATTTTGGAGAGAAAATATTGGAATTATGGAAAACATTTGTAATAACAGAAGATATTTTAAAATTTGGGGCATCACAGCAACTAACAACTGGTCTTATAGGTTTATCACTTTTATGGATTTTGAGGAATCCATATAATTTTGGAGCTTTCGAATTCTTTGTTAAAAACTTAACTTGATGATATGACTCATCTTGAAACATTTGGGATTTACAGGCTTTAAGAGTTAGTTTAACTTTATCTAAGAATTTTCCAGTAGGGTCTTTTTGAAGAGTTATGAAGTTGTCGTTATTGATGAAATCTTGCACTTTTGTATTGTATTCTCTTCGAGGTATTATAATCACGGTATTTCCCTTGTCCGCTTTGGTCAGGATTAAATTTTCGTCTTCTAATTTAGCACGAATATTTTTCATTACGGTTGTCTCGGGGTTTGGAGTAAATTTAAATTTAGGTATTAGATTTTTTATTGTTTCTGCACTTTTGTAGAAGAATCGTTGAGGTTTACCATATAAAGCTGTATCGATATCTACTGCAACGTTTTCTATTGCAGAATTAAAGTTTTTATTATTATATTTTAGGTTGTATTTTAAACCTTTCGATAATAGGTTCATCTCTTCAGGTAGGAAATGTACTGTTGACAGATTTTGGACTCGGTCAAAAAACGTATGAACCGGTTTTAGGTACGTATGAACCGGTTTTCCATAATTCCAATATTTTCTCTCCAAAATATACGATCAAAAATTCATTTTCACTAGTAGAAGAACTCAAAGATTTGGATCTCCCTAAAAATTGCAAACTCATATCGTTTGATGTGGTTAACTTGTTCCCTAATGTCCCCATAGAGGAGAGCAAATGTTTGATCTCTAATTTATTAAATACTTCTAATTTACCCAAAGATTTAGTGAATGATCTGACTTCACTATTTAATGTTTGCCTTAACCAAAATTATTTTCAATTCAATGGTGTTATATATCAGCAAATCGAAGGCCTTCCCATGGGGTCTCCTACAAGTCCTTTAATTGCTGATATATTCATGAATAATTTAGAAAACAAAATTTTAACTAGTGCCTCACCCCTTGTAAAAAACGTCTTACTATGGCGTAGATACGTCGATGACGTGTTCTGTATTTGGACAGGGACTCAACGTCAATTAAATGCCTTCCTCATCCTTATAAATTCATACCATCAAAACATTAAATTCACATTAGAGATAGGAACTAATTCAACTTTAAATTTTTTAGATCACCTTATCTATCGTAAATAATAAAATAAATTTTAACATCTTTCGCAAGCCTACCTACACCGACGTCGTTATCCATAACACATCCAATCATCCTGTTTCACATAAACACTCCGCGTTTCATTCAATGGTTCATCGTTTGGTCACAATACCGTTATCTAATACTAATTTCTCCAACGAACTAGCAATAATTAAAAAAATCGCGGTTAATAATGGTTATAATGCCGAACTCATTGATGCAATTTTAAATAAAAAACAAAAACAAATAGCCAGTAAGAATTTCTTATTTACTAATCATAATAATATAAATAATAATAATAATCTTTGTTACCAATGGCGTCGTATTTTATTCATTAATCAGTTCTCTTCCTGCAGTGTAAAAAATCTACCTCCCGAAATAAGACCGGCATTTTACACAAACAATAATTTAGGAAAGTTTTTAATTAATTCGAAAGATAAGGACGAAAAACTAAGTCATTCCGGAATATATAAATTAGATTGTAATGATTGTTCATCATTTTATGTAGGTAAAACGACGCGTTATGTCAATATTAGAATCAAAGAACATCTTAGATGCTTAAATAATAATGGATTTTCGGAATTCGCTAATCACCTTATTGATAAAGATCATACCTTCAATCAAAACACCGGTGTTAAGATTTTACACAGAAATAGTCATGGTAACAGGCTTAATAATTTAGAAGCACTCGAAATAAAGAAAGCCGTTTAAACAAAAACCCAAATCCTTAATAATCAGTTAAATGTGTCCAACAGTCCGATATTAGGAATATTTCCCATAAACTAAAAAAACCCGTAGCCACTTTATTTCTTAATCACCTGTTTAAATGACGTTTTGTCCCGGTAGATATAATGTAATTATTCATTAGATATACCCGTCTCTTTCTCTCTATCACTATGTAGGATGTTAATTACAATCTCTCACTCTTACTTTATATTATGTTTTGTCTCTGTCTGTATGTATATATAAGCTCACACAATGTATTTTTTCATCAGTTTTAATTTATACCCTGATGATGCTTGTATTAAGCGAAACCGGTCGGTAAATAAAAATTAAATCAATAAATCGTGGTTACAAACAAAGTGATTGTTTTCCTTTAATTAATATGTCAAACCACAAAGTGACTGCTTTCTACCAAAATATAGAACACACTTTCCTGTATTAGAGGCAAAGCGATAATTCCAAAGGAATTAATTATTAGTTAAGCACGCCGAAGCAGTACTAACTTTGTTAGAGACAAAACAACTTTCTTATGAACTAAGATATAAATCTAAGAACTAAGAATATAAAGAACTTTTAGGAAAGCTATACCATACTTAAACTTATGAAATACAAAATATCAATAATAAAACTAACAGAACTTTTGTGCATCAGAAAGGTGCTCAAGTCTCTGAAACACAAAATTCCAAAATATTCCTTCTCAAGTTCTCTGGAGGTTCCATGGGCAATGGGCAATAAAAGAGCCTCCAGTGGACTAAAGAAAGAAGGGCATAAACTTAAAAATAATAGCATTACAACTAAATCCGTTAAACAGACGGAACAAGGTATGAAATCAGTGTGTGTTTACTCATGTGAACAAGTATATTATTACCAAAATAATCATACTTTTAATAATACAAAAAAAAAACTCGAAACTAGTGCATGTTATTATTAACAGAAAAGCATATTAACAGAGGAAAGAAAGACTTAACTAACAAAATTTGGGCGCCAGTGACCACAAGGATCACATTCCAGTTTACCGAGGGTAAATAAACGGTTTATCGTCAATGAACTAGAATTAAGTGTCTGTACTGAGCACAAGATTTGGAGGTACCAAACTCCAAAGCATGAGACCAGAACAATCACAAAAGAAACAAATGTAATTAAATGAAGCAGTATGAAGGTTTGGTATTCCCTCATGCCACCGCATAAAAAAGAAAATATTAAAAAAAAAACTTAATAGTTTTTAATATATCTAATTATATGAAGGTAGTTTTATTCTAATACTAATATATGCATAGTATTAATTATAAAGATAAGAATACCTATAAATAAATATAGCTAACTATGTATAAACGACTACTTATAAATACCTATAAATAAACTAGGATTTTAATCAAAATATACTTATGAGGTCTAAAATCCTCGCCAAAATTTGACATTAAAATATATGCGTCCATATTGTGTAACTGACGACGACCTTCTGTCATCCTTGTGCACAGAACGCAAAAGATCGTCGGTTATTTAAAATGTCTAACCATGTAAATAAAATTTTTAATTTAATTTATAATTAAATTATTATTCTCAAATAATTATATGAAATTAAATGTAATAATAGGATTAACCAAACTGTTATAATTAATTATTTATTTGTAACACGTCAATTACCAAACACCCTGTACGTATGAACTCGAAAAAATAGTCATTGATTTTCAATAACGACAAAGCCATTTATAATTTATTTAAAATCACCTTAGAATGCAGTAAATATTTAAAATAATAATTATTTTTTACAACATACGTTCCACGAATTCCCTTTATATGTATGAAGGTATAACCGGACACAAATGCGAACAAGAATAGTGCCGTTACTATATTCTCCCAATATTTTAGTAACCGCAAGCTTATAATAAACAATTATTTATGATAAATGTCTGTCACAAGTCGTCCTATGTTTAAAAAACAAAAATAACGTATTTAATAATGAACCTCCGCGGCTCTGTAAGTAAACAATGCACATAACCTGACAAATGTCAACAAGAATTGACAGCTCGGCTCCGATAAACCATAACATAGATAGCTGACAGTTAAAACAGAATTGCCAGTAAACAGAAAAAATGTTCCCAACAATATTTCGGTTATCATCTCTAGAGATATTATGAATGAATTTTGTGTTTAACATTATCTTAATGACAACACTTAAAGTTGGAGTCACTATAATTACATGCCTTACGAAAAGGTAAACAAACAATAATATTCACACAACAAAATGATCATAACACAATGAGGTGTATTTTCAGAATGACACGCAGAATCTCTGCAGAACGGTTAATGTTAGATATAAAACCAAATAAATGCACACACACCGATTCATCTCTGATTTCTCTAAAATTATCAGCAAAAGAACTGAAAATCCACCCCACATGACAGAAAAGTACGTTTCGGGCACCGAAAATAACTGATTTTACACGTTGGAAGCGCCACTGAAACGTATCATGTTCGTATTAAAAAGGTAACCTTGCGGCAGAGCAGAGACCAGGGCTCAGGATAGTGGGCCAAGTAGTTATCTGTCATGTAGGTAGGGTTTTCAATCAAATAAAAGAAGAGGAACTTTATAAAAATGTATTGAATCCAAAACCACAAAAAGTAACAAGGAAGTGTACAAACTTCGTACCAAGTTAACAAAAAGGAAATACAAAAATACACATACCAGATGGACTCCTAATGGACACGCTAAGCTAACTATACGGAAATAACCCCGGTAGACGAACGCGATCTTGCTTCGCAGTGAGAAAACACGAGACGGGACGGGAACTCCAGTCTTCCCATATGGGAACGGCGCGGAGCCCAGAGCACCAAGGTCGTCCTTCTAATTGGGCAGGAGGACGCTATACCTCCAAGGAGCGCATTCAGCCACGGGCCATCTCTACGAACTCCAATCCAAAGGCACGTGGTCCCCATCAGTAGCCAAGTCTGGCGTATTACGGTTAGCAGACCGTGACATTGCGACGCGGGGTCGTGAAGGCATATTATAGTAGCCAACACCAGGAGCAATTCACTTCACGATTCCTTTTCCAGAAATACATCCACAACACGGCCAACCAGCCACATCGGAAAAAAGTGGGACTTACACGTCATCCACTAAAAATAACTCGTACACGAACCTCGCGTGTTACGTAAAAAACACCCAGCGTTCTTTTAGGTTTAAAATCGACTTAGATTCTCATGATTAAACGTAAATTTAAACACCAGGATGGTGAGTGACCAATTTCCGACCCAACTGCCCAAGTTGATCGGAAGGAAGTGCCCATAAACAAAAAGGGACTCTTTCTTTTCCAAAAATTACCAGTGTCCAAAAAAAACACCATATACAAAATAACCACCTAAGCAAGAACTGCATTAGTCACATAATTATTTATGTGACAGTGGGTTGGCGGGGGAGGGGAGTGATGGGAGAAGTAGAGTGGGGCGAGGGAAGGTGGAGGGAAGAGGGGTAGGTGTGGAGGGAGTGGTGTCGGGTGGGTGGGTAGAGGGGGTGAGGGAGGGGGGTTGATGGGGGGAGTGGAGGTGGAGTGGGAATCCCCTAATACCATGCGAGCGAAGCCGCGGGAAAAAGATAGTCGTTAATAATTCTCTGAGGCTTGTTAAAAAGTAAACATTCGAATGGAAAAATTGTCCATTTCAATAAAGTTTCTGCAAAATTTATGTCAATAACCTTCTGTCAGATTAGGAACATTTTAAGGTAATATTTAGGCTTACCACGCAATGACGATTGCCGATATGTATACGTAGAAACGTTTTTGCAAGTAAATGATTTACATAAAAAAATAAAAAAAACAGAGTTCGAATCACACGCGGTAGAAGTGAAACCATCAGAAAACTAAAGTAGAAAAGAGTGGAGCACCGCACAAAGAGGAGACCGATAGGCAACGAAGCATCGAGCAAAGAGGAGACCGATTATACTACCTCATTCTCTCGCATGCTTAATAATCCTATGTGTTTGTCTCTTTTAAGTGTCCCTGTTTTTTGTTTCATCGAGTTTCGAATCACAACGGTGCTAGAGAAGTTTTCACTTAAAAAAACCACAAGTTTTTAATAAAAAAATACAGGAAAAAAGTTCTGCACTTAACAATATTTGTTAATTAGAATCAGAGGAAATAAACAAGTCGTTAGACCCAAAGCGATTATTGGTCTAATGTGATAGATTAAAAGCGGATTTTACACCATTAGTAGGAATTATAAGTGATATTATATAATATCTCCTATCTCTTAGTTGCCATAAGGTAATTTTTTCTAGTTCCCAACCTCTCTCGAAATCAAACCAAAGCGAGAAATAAGTACAACTAATGTAACCATCGTAATAACAAGTTTAAAAATATATAATTTTTAAGAAGAATCTTCTCCTTCGATGGCGCTACAGCCCATATCGAGCTTTGGCCTCCTGCAACAGTCGCCTCCAACTCCTCCTGTCCTCAGCGGCTGACTTCCACCTGGAGAAGCTGTGCTGCATCCCCTCTTACTTCGTCTTCCCACCTCAGTCTGGGTCTTTCCACTTTTCTCTTTCCACCTTGGTGTCCAGTCAAAATTCTTTTTGGGACGCGTGTATCCGGCATTCTCTGTACATGCCCAGCCCATTTCAGCCTGAGGAGTCTCGTATGTGCTGAGATGCTAGGGGCCTTATATATCATACAATTCTATATTGTGCCGGATGTGCCACTGTTCACCCTCTTTCACGGGTCCACATATTCTTTATCCAGCATTTCAGCCATCTTTACCGTCAGTGTCAGCGCCTCACATCCATATGCCAATACAGTTCTAACAATGGTCTTATATATGGTTATTTTGGTTTTTCTTTGGACACTACGTGACTTAAACACTGGCAGCAAAGAGAAGTATGTTTTGTCGGCTGCTGTGATTAAGAAGAATATACGACGCAAATGTGAATGGTAGATGAAGTCGGGGACGCCCGAGGAAGACATGGCACGATGAAGTGAATCAGATACTTGAGTCGGGCCATGTCAAAAGTCAGAATGATAGAAGAGAATGTATGAGACGATGTATGAATGTGAGTGAGGCAAAGAGTGTGTGACAAGACCGAGTTGTTTGGCGGTCCGTCCTCTCTGCCTACCCCTGCGGGGAAACGGCGTGATGGTTAGTTAGTTAGTTAATTAGTTAAATTTAACAATTGTTTCACATTTAAATAGCCTCACGGATAGAATAACTTTCGTTATTTCGAATGCAGAAAATTAGAAACTGTTTAAAATAACACGTTAGAGGAAAATGATTATGAAAATTTTTGCTACCTCTTATGGTTATACATGATACAAAAATCTAATTCTGCCAAAATGTCCGATGTTTCTAAAGCCCCGATCAAAATAATACTGACGGCCTTTGTTATTTTATATGTGGCAGACTCAACTAGACATCTGTCCATTTTCCACCATGTGCGGGAAATGAGGCGAAGGATTTGATTTCAATCATTCATCCTTTATTTTGTTTGTGTTCACCCCAACTGCCTTATTTAATGTATTAACCCAAACCGGCATACTAGAACAATAGAATGCTTTATTTGTATTGAAAAGGC
This sequence comes from Limnephilus rhombicus, assembly GCA_929108145.2. Classification (NCBI taxonomy): domain Eukaryota; kingdom Metazoa; phylum Arthropoda; class Insecta; order Trichoptera; family Limnephilidae; genus Limnephilus; species Limnephilus rhombicus. Next base: position 49,518,272 of record OV815280.1, on the reverse strand, counting down.
CAAACCAATATTTACCATTTCGTTCTACCTCAAAGAAGGTAACTAAAACAGAAAATACACATCGTGATCGTTTTAGCGGCTACTCAATTTATCTGGATCAATCAAATTTGGTTGCCAAAATCTGCAGCGTAAATAAAACATTTAGGGTTATCCATTAACCGTTAAAATGTGAATTTCAATTAAGGGAAAGCGTAATATTCAATTTTCATTCGAATTAATCTTGTTATTATAACTTTCGGAGGTTATACTCATCAATGTACTAGGGTAGGCTGAAACGTAATGCACACATACTTGTAAAACACGAACAAAAACAAATAACAAGATCGGACAAAAAGTACATTAAAATGCGACTCTTAAGCTTCAAAATCATATATTTATTTTTAAACATAGTCACCGTTAAGGCTAACAAATTTCTCCCAACGTGTAACAAGTTTTTTCAATATGTAACTGAAAAATTCTTCCGACATTTCTCGAATCCATGACTTGAGAGTTGCCTTCACCTCATCGTCCGATGTGTAATGATTACCCTTGAGGTGTCTCTTGAGTAGAGGAAAAAAAATCGCAAGGCGAAAGATCGGAGGAAGGGTATGGAATCGGTTCAGATTTCAAGTTTTGCAGAGGCTCTAATCGACGCTGTTTGTTCTCGTCTGTGAAATGGCATGGTACCCATCGTCCACAGATTTTACGGAATCCTAATTATTCAAAATGAAGCCGACACGTTCTTTGGATAGTCCAACATGGTTTGTGAACGCTGTTGAGTGATTCGCCAGTCATTTTGAATCAAATCGTGGACGAGTTTGGATTTTTTGTCGTCTGTATCAATTATCGGAGGTCCGCTCCGTGTTTTATCAACAATTATTGCTTTTCCACGCTCACAATCATGAATTTTTACTACCCATCGATTTACAGCAGACCTATCAACAGCATCGTCACCATAAACATCCTTTAAACGACGATGAATCTCAGTAGGAGTAACTTTTTTCATCAGTTAAAAATTCGATAACAGCACGCTGTTAATCTTGCGTTGACATAACACTGAAACACGTCTCCATTCTTCCGCTTCTCAAAATACACTGGATAAATTCAACGACCTCAAGCTTATGCGTACGTATAGAGGAGGAATGCCAAATCCATATTTCACCTGTCGCGCTTCCGAAGGCCATTTTGTTCGCGCTGTGCAAGCATTTGAGCATTACTTTTCTACCTCGCCTACCCTCGTAATATATCATTAATATCCCAGTTGTGACCGTTACATTTGTATTCTTTTGTGTTTTGTTCTTTTTCATATTTTCGTTTAGATTTATTAGTATTATTTTCTTCTTCAGTGATATAAAGAAGCAGTTTTAAATCATCTGTGATACGCGTACCCCCTGGGGCATCACAGATGAAATTATTCAGAAACAAATTAACATTCAATAATAATAATTAAATATCTTGTACAGCGACGCATAAGTAAAAAAAACCACCACAGTATCAGGTAGTGTGAGGACGGCAGTTCAATTTTGAAAGGTGTTGATAGTTAATTAGATAGAATCTTATAATAATTAAAATTATTTACGTGAAGATTTTCAACATAATAAATCATTTTTGCACTCTGCCTGGCTTTGATCCCGCAACCTCTGGGCTCAGAGCCAAAACTTCAACCCCTCAACTAAGAAGTGGGTTAATAAATATAATTTTACTTGAAGCTCCGAGCAAATTTGTGGAAAATAGCTTATAATATTTAATGTGTAGGTATGAATTGTAAAAAGGGAATGGAAGAAAGAAAGGGAGGCAGTTGAAGGAGCCACTTTGGCCAGAAATTCTTTTCAGGGATATTTATATATTACTTTTCTCTGCGAGCCGTGATAATACAACTTATCTGGAAATATTATATTACAAAGACTTCATAATGGCCGTCTTGGCGCCAGAAAGCTTGAGAAATGAATGCTTTGGTGAAATTTAAAATACTCGTAGGCCTATTAAATTTATTACGTTAAGTTATACAATTTATACAGAATACATGTGGATGTACAAGCAAAAAAGGTACATTTCTTCGCTGTATGTGTTTACATGGTAAGTATATAAGTAGGTAGGCATCACGTAGCAATCTACCCACACAAGCAAATCGGCTGTGCCAGGGTAAAATAATGATTAACCTATTCTTTTTAGTTATTTTATTCCATTTTTGGAAACAGTGTTATAAAAATGATATGCGGCTGAAATCCAATATGTATTAGTATGCATCCAAACACTGTATCTCCATTGCCTAACTCTACAAAATCCATATTTTACGAAGTAAAAACACTCTAAAACAAATTATTAATTCTAAATGTAAACATTGTGTACTGTGTTTTTATTAGTGATTTTTTTTTTCAAATATTGTTTTGTGTAATAATTTTTGGGTATTTTTTCTTAGTTTCGATATTTTTACCAAATACGTTTTTTTTTATTAATAAAGAAAGAGAAACGAGCCAGCCGAGGAATCAAACACGCGACGCCGAGGTGGGATCCAAACGCGATGCCAACTTAGCCAATGACCGGTCACAGGTAACATACTTCACGCTTAATCTAGTTTATTTTAACATTATCGATTATGCCTAAATTTAGCATAAAATAGTTGGTTGTTTCAAAAATTTTTCAAATGGGATGGGTTATTTCAAACCATTCATCAAATATTTTAAAATAATTTTCACGATCGATCGATCACGATCACGAAATATTTTATAATATTTTAAAATAATTTTCACGATCAGTGAAAGTTCTATTCAAGTTCAGTTTTACGAAGCAACTGGCCTATAATGATATAACAACAGAACTTGAATAGAATTTACACAGAACGTGAAAAATAACAATCGATGAATTGTTAATTTTTTTTTTAAGCAACCCGTCTTTAATTAAGTAGTGGCAATCACAAATCACTATCACTATCAAACTTTGGCATTTTCTAATCATTTTACCCCATGACAAATACAGTATTTAACAGTGGAAACTATCTATTTATGCAAAAATGCCTTCATCTAACTATGTAGATACGTAGGTTCAAGATTAAGCAATTGAAAACTCAGAGAATGATTGATTACATAAGCAAAAAAAAGACACAGCGTTTCATAGCTTCGTAATTTACATTACTGGTACGGTACAGTTCCACATAGCATTTAGGTGCTGCATGATGAAAGGAGAGGGCATTAGAGTAATGAGTAGTTTAGATTTCTATAACACATTTTAATAAATCTAAAAATATTATTCTTTTTGGACAATTAAGTGGATGTTTCAAGGATCCATAGGTGAATTGATTATGTACTTGGAACCAGACAAAATAACTGAGCCAATTTCAAAACCCCAGAGCTCTCCCACAGAATAAAAAAAAATAATATTTGTTCAAAAAACCCTATCATCATCATTGTAATGTTTCTGTGAAAGCCGAGACCTCAAAACATTTGGCTTAATAAAATCTTTGATTTGTTTCCTTCATTGTACAAAACAAACAAACATAAAAGAAATAATGAGCACAATTTTTTAACTGCTGTTCCTGAAAACGTACTGATCACCCTTTTCGCACTTCCGAGCGTAATAACTCCGCCTACCACGGCGGGAATAAATCAATTGCCAACAGTAATTGCGCGGTGGAGCCTAATTTGGTTTTGAGTACAACCTGCGTACAATATTTAGCGTTGCTGTAAACCATTTTAATATTTAATTCCTGAACCGGCCTCATTTTACCAGAAAAAACACTTCTTTGTGGGAAATAATTCATCACGGGTTCAGTAGCCAGGGTACGGAAGACTATGGCCCGCGGACCAAATACGTCATACTGCCCATTTTAATCAGTAAAAACAAAGAAAAAAATAAATATTGTCATTTACGTCATAATAGGCAGTTTCTAACTAAAGTACTTGCAAGTGTCGAAAGGTAAGAAACAAAATTCGGTATGTTAATTAGAGATGGGTAAGTTCTGCATTTTGCCGAAGGCCTCCGAGACGTACTTCCTGTTAAAAGTACTTGAGTTCTAGGTGCAAGTCCCGGGTCCGAGTTCTTTGATGCAAAGTGCGTACTGGGTGCTGTTGTGGCTACCGGGACGCACGGGTTCAGCCGGAGCCCGACCTCGGAGTCGGAACCCACAAAAAAACTCGAACCCGGGACTGGTCCCGACTTGCGAGTGTTTTGGACCACGAACAAGGGGACGCCGGTGGAAGCATTTGAGTTCCGGCTCCGGGTGCAGTTCCGAATTCTGGATTTGGGTACGTGTCCTGGTCCGGGTTATCTGGGAGTAATCGATTTGAAAAAGGAATAGGTGTAAGATCAGCTTCCCGAAAAGAACCCGAGTTCAAGATCCGGCTCCGGGTGCGGCTCCGAGTTCCGGATTTCGGTACGAGTCCTGGACCGGGTTCTCTGGGAGAAGTCGATTTGAAAAAAGAGTAGGTGTAAGACCAGCTTCCAGCGAAGAACCCTTCAAGAGCCCACTCCAGCTGAACTTAGACATCGATAGTGTCAATTACAAAATGTGTATCTAAAGAAAATCAGTACCTACCTAGATAATATTTTCATGCAAAATCTATTGAAATATTAACCGAATTTTAATTACTTTCTATTTTACCTTCGTGTTGATGAATAAGTGAACTAAAAAAATTGATAGGTGATTTTCAATAATTAAATAAAGAGGATACTTACGCTTTTGTTTCTATACTCCTCAATAATTGTTCATTATTGTGTACGACTAATTTTTAATTAAAATTTTAGTGTAGACATTTTTTATTGTACCTATTGCCATAGTAAATAAAACAACATAATTATTTAATTCATGTTTATTATTTAGGCAAAAATATGTTTTTTGTGAAATACCCATTTGTCTTGGATTTTGCGTCCTGGTCAGCGCGCCGAGCAATTTCTTTTTATATGGCCCTTTATAAAATGTTTGCCGAGCCTGGTCGAGCTGACTGAAATATTTTGTGGGAGGTTTTACTTTTGAGAGAAATGTCTAACATTTTTATATTGAGACTTTCATCTTCAACCTTTAGAGACACGTTTCAATAGCCAAGGACAACTTGTTGAATTATCGGACTTTTGAAAGTGGTTTTCTTTATTTTTGGCTTTGCATATAGAGGGTGTTAAGGGACGTACTTGACTTACTTTACCCAGTGATTCCTGACATTATTTGGAGTAAAAAATGTAAATGAAATTTAGGTCTACGGTGACTTTTTTTGATGACCTTTTTTTTTCAAAAATTTTTTCTTCAAAATCGAACAAAAAAAAATTCTTCCGCATATCGTCACAGGTCACTCAGCCGGGTGTCCGACGAACCTCTTACCCCGCCTCCAACTGTTCAAAAACTACCATTTTTTATGTTATTGTAGAAAAAAAAAAAAAACATCAAAAATGTCACCGGAGACCAAAATTTTATTTACATTTTTACTCCAAATAATGTCAGGAATCACTGGTTAAAGTAAAGTACGTCCCTTAACACCCTGTATATTTTTTAAAAATGAACACGAGAAATATTTTCAAGGCGAAAGAAGTGGACATAAAATTTTATGAAATCATTGTGGACCACCAGCTTTTAAGTTTCCAACAGAGGAATTAATAGGTATTAATACTAGCGTCACTTCCCCGCCTTACCTGAGATTTTAGAATACGAAATGTTCAACTCATGTGATAAAATAGAAAGGCGTCTTATTTCAACTCAGTAATAGATGTTTTAATGCTCCGTAGATGAAATATGAAAATGATGTGACGAGCGTAAAATATTTGAGCTGATAAATAAGTTCCAGAAAGAATTGGCTATGCAACTATTCATGGCTCAGAGCTCCCCGTTAGACAGTTTTAGTTTTTTGAGAACAGATTTCTGCATTATAGTTAAAGTTAAAAAAAGCTTGCGTATGGCTTAAGCTCGCAAAAAAAAAAAATTTTTTTCCAGAATGTGGTGAGTTTTGTGCGATCTCACATTTCTCACAAATGTACAGGTGAAAAATATAAGCCAAAAAAAATGACTGGAACAAAAAAAGCCGATTATTCGAGATTGATGAGGCCAGTAATTTTCTCCAGTGTTCTACAATGCTAGGATCTGGAGTCTGCCGGAATTCCATAAGGAGGGCATTTCTATAGTTTTTTATCCTTCCCTTATTCCTGCCATCCGGGTTCTTAAGAGGGTTGCGAAACCGAGAACTGTTCCCTTCGTTAGCCTGTTGGAAGCACTTCAGTATCTGGAAACGCCGAAAATCGTGCGGTAGGCGTTGTTATACTGCACGCAAAGCCTTTCCATGCTGCTTTTCTTAAAGTTCTACCAAAGTTCGCATGTATAAAAGGATGTACAGAACGTAAGGAATAAAATCATTGTTACAAGTAGGCTGCAAAGCCGAAATCTTTTAATGAGCAATTTTTGACTTTATGCTGAGTATTTGTCTATGCCGATCGATGTCATCGTCGTGTCTTCCAGCTTACTGTTGATGATGTGCCCTAAATAAATTGTTTCTTCTACTACTTTCAGGAGCTTTTCTGACCCTGTCCGTATCTGATGACCAACAGAGCTTTTTTTTGGTATTAGTCATTGGGGTATTATGCCGTGTTGCACTACCTCCTTCTTTAGCCAACGATTCGAACAGCGTTACAGTGTCCATCATCAGGGCAGATGTGTAATAGTTAGGGGTGATGTTTGTACTTATCTACTTAGGAGCGATACCGTGTCGCCAGCTCCACTCCTCTACGAGCTGGGGCTACAATATACTTCAACATGTTATTTTGCGTTTAGCCTTGATATAACTGTCAATTACCAGATACCAAGAACTATTGAGCTTAGCTCCGTCGTCTCTATTAATATTTATATGATTTTCTGAATTTCAATTGCCTCCGTAATCAGGCGTGCTCTATGAGTTTTGTGTCTTCCCAGGACTTCAGGGACAAATCTAAAGTAATGGCCGGTTTCGATTAAGTGCTCGGCGATTGCCGATTCGTCAGGGTGGCCAAGTAGAGGAGTGGAGCTGGCGACACGGTATCGCTCCTAAGTAGATAAGTACAAACATCACCCCTAACTATTACACATCTGCCCTGATGATGGACACTGTTACGCTGTCCGAAACGTTGGCTAAAGAAGGAGGTAGCGCAACATGGCATAATACCCCAAAAACTAATAACAAAAATACTTTTGGCCGTGAAAATCTAAAATCGTAACCAACAGAGCTGTTTTTGGGTTACACAGCATGTTTACTTCTAGTGCAAATCCTTCACATATTTTTAAAAGGATTCGTAGTCCCCTTATCGCCGGCGTCATCAAAACCATTTCATCTGCGTAACTCACATTGTTAGCACACTATCCTCAGATACAGCAGCCTACCCCAGGATCGCACCTGTGAGTGAGTTCATCTATTTATTAGCGGGTCATTTAGTTCATCTATTTAGTTAATCTTTTTAATGTGAGTGAGTTCATCTATTTTTGAGTGAGTTCATATACTTTAAAGAGTATTGGAGAAATACATCCTCCCAATCTGACATCATTTTTTTGTAAAATAGTCCAGATAGTTCGTCTTTCCACTTTACAAGGTTTCCAGGCTACCAGTGCCAAGTGTAGGGAATCTGTATGACCTTTGACGGAAACCCCCTTTTTTAAGTTCTGCATGTAATAAAAGGTGAGGCACTCTGTCGCAGGCCTTACTGAGATTCAACAAGGAGGTTCCTTTTTGTAGTATTTCAACGTTCTTTTCACATAGAATATCACTGTGTTGGTAGAACACTCTTTTTAAACCTAAATTATCTGAATATAACTATTTGTTAGGTGGGGTCCGACCTGGTATTAGGCGTTCACGCGACACACGTTCGGATCACGCGTTAACATGTTCGAGAAATTGCTGTGACATTAGATATTGGGACGGTAATTTTCTTTCACGGTAATGTCTGACAATTTTAACTTTATAATAGGTATAATTACAGTTTTTGTCATGTTTTTAGGCAAACATCAGGTCAGACAAAATTCTCAGCCTCCCTCGATGCAACACCAATTCTAGGCAAAACTCCTTCATTTATCGTGCATCACACATTTTTTACCTCTGCACCACACTCCTTAAAGTCACACAGACGATCTCTCGATTCTTTACAACAACTACTACAGGTATTCATCGGATGCCATATTATTATAAGTACCTTTCATACTATACTCCAACTTGATCGACTCGCTCCATCCTATCCCCAACCTATTCCCACTTAAATAATTGTTATGCAATCATTCATAATTATCAGCTTTCATTGTAGAAAAGTAGGTATTAGGTATTTATTAGTAATTTGAAGACACAGATGTATTCTTTCGTTAACCTCTTTATTTTACGTTATTTACAAGAATTATTTTTATAAATGTGAGGTGTCATTAATGATTTTAATTGTAACATAAAATTAACGTATTCTTATTTTGGAAATGTTCCAGAACTAAAAAGAATTTATTCACAAATGGCTTTTTCTATTGGTGTGAAACGAGTACCTAGACTGTAAAACTTAAATGATGTTTTTAAGTGAATATCGCACAAGAGTCCTACGTACTCCCCTCTGGAGCTAGTGGCATATAGCGGTTCACGGCGAGTTCATCGAAAATCAATTCATCGAAAGCAAATTCATCGAAAACCAATTCATCGAAAACCAATTCATCGAATGATCAATTTAGCGAATCGCCAATTCATCGTAAAAAATATTTTGTAGATATTTGAGAGAAATACCGAGCGGACCGGGAAGTTTAAAAAGAAGTGGTCAATAAAAGTTGACAATAAATTTATATATAAAAAATTGATAATAAAACTTTGGAAAAGGAGACTAACCTAACCTAACATTTTTTTCGATGAATTGATCATTCGATGAATTGGTTTTCGATGAATTTTTTTTCGATAAATTGGTTTTCGATGAACTCGTTTTCGATGAATTTGCTTTCGATGAATTGATTTTCGATGAACTCGTCGGTTACCCATATAGCATCAGTAATCCGGATTTATAGTGAGGCCGAATATAGTAGGAATGGGAAGGAGATAGAGAGGAGTAAGGAAGGGAAGTACCTGGCTGTTCAGATCACAGGATTCAGGTCACAAAACACGGCTAAATCCATTTCATGCAACATTTTAATTCTAAAAGGTGGTCTTGTATCATAAAGATATTGATAGTATCGTCCACTCTGGAATGTGCCACAAATACATTAGATATTATTTTTAATTAATCAATTGTGAAACAAGAAAAATTAATAATGAATAGAATTTATTTGCGCAGACCGGGATTTGAAACTTCGACCTTCGCGAAACTCCTCGACCACGGAGTCCTATGATGATCAATGATAACAATAATACAACTTTTTGATATATATATTTTTTTCTCTTTATATTGTCGTAATATTCAAATCACATTTTCCACAATTAAATAAAATTTTCTAATTCGTCTTCACATTAATTTTACACTCAAATCTAAAACTCAAAACTCAAAGATTCTTTACAATATTTTTTTTGTTAATTAATTTTGTTTTCTTTGATATTTTTATTATTTTCCGCTACCAAAGGAAAAAAAAAGTAATCAAGTGAATTTATTTGAATTGCCATTAAACGTTTAAAAATCTCTACCAGGTAAAACCGATACTTTGTTTTTTTTTTAATCAATTTACTCTGATTTTTATTACGTTTATAATACCGATTCTGTTGAAATAATTGCTGAGTAGCGCGGTCGGAATTGAATTACAATATTTCCATGAAGGAAGGATTTCGTTTTGCGTTTTATTATCTTTTGAATGGTAATTATTTCGTTGTGTTATACGGATGGAGAAATGTAAAATGAGGTTTTAACGGACGTTACAATATGTTTAAACGAACGTTTCAAAATGTTTTAACGGACGTCTCGATATGTTTTAACGGACGTTTCAATATGTTTTAACGAACGTTTCAAAATGTTTTAACGGACGTCTCGATATGTTTTAACGGACGTTTCAATATGTTTTAACGAACGTTTCAAAATGTTTTAACGGACGGTTTGGTACGGAAAGTTGGTATTATTTTTACTGTCTAGGTACGTCTGATTTCGAAAAACTCAGCGTGAAGCCCGGGCAACGCGGGCTAATTCATTAAAATCAATGAAATTATATTTTTAATAGAGTTACATAAGTTTCTTATTAATATAATTAGACATATCCAATTAAATGTAAATAATTATTATAAGCAATAATTATCAGCCTGAAACACTCATCTACATTGAAAAATCTTCCGAGAAAAGATACTTGCCGCCAACGGGACTTGAACCCGTGTCCTTCTGATTGCCAATCAGGTGCTCTAACCACTGAGCTATGGCGGCTTATCTAATACCCGCCAAATAATTCAATATGTACTACTGTTTCATTCAACAATTACTGTTTATTTTTTTTTCTGCTACTTTATTTTTGCGAGAGAGACATTGTTAGTGTTAAATCTCTCGCTAGGTGGCGTCGAGACAAATTACGTCAACATTTTTTGGGGAAATAATTTAACTTGTCAAATATTAATTATTATTTTTTAATTGATAAACTAACGTTTAAGACAAGATTTTCATTATTATTTTTTTTTAATTTATAAACTAACGTTTAGACAAGATTTTTATGCATAGCACAAAGGGTAACAATTATTACAAGCAATAATTGTCAGCCTGAGACACTCATTTACATTGAAAAATCTTCCGAGAAAAGATACTTAAAATAAAGTTGGTTGTTTTCAGGTGGAAAAAATATAACAAGCAGTAATTGTTGAATGAAACACTAGTATATATTGAATTATTTGGCGGGTATTTGATAAGCCGCCATAGCTCAGTGGTCAGAGCATTCGACCGGCAATCGAAAGGACACGGGTTCACGTCCCGTTGGCGGCAAGTATCTTTTCTCGGAAGTTTTTCCAATGTAAATGAGTGTCTCAGGCTGACAATTATTGCTTGTAATAATTGTTACCCTTTGTACAAGATTTTCATGCATAGGAAGTAGAATCATCAACCAACCAACTATCCCGTTGGCGGCAAGTATCTTTTCTCGGAAGATTTTTCAATGTAGATGATTGTTTCAGGCTGATAATTATTGCTTATAATAATTGTTACCCTTTGTGCTACGCATAAAAATCTTGTCGTAAACGTTAGTTTATCAATTAAAAAATAATAATTAAATGTAAATAATTTATTTTTTTATATTAACTCCATGCAGGAATAATCAAAATAATTCAAATATGTTTGTATAAAAATCTCCATGAAAAGTAATTTCCTATGTGATGGGTCTTTTTGTGGAAAGGAAGAAGTTAACCTGGTTCTTAGAGATTCATGTTGTAGAAAGGAGGCGTAAAGTGTGCATACGTTTATTTTAGCCACGGCTACCCGAATTTCTACCGATTTATTACATATCCCCCTTAAACATTTGAAGTTTTTAAGCTCTTAAAAAATGTAGGTATGTTATTTTTGAAGATAATACCTATACATTCCGCGCGCCGAAACGCAAATTATAAGAAATTTCCTCGATAGAAAAAAATCGCAAAGTATATTCCGAAAATTATTATTTTCACGTCTGTCTCAGTTATTTTACAAGTTATATGTATGAAAAAAATCACAGTGTTTCATTAAATGCTGTTTTAGACAGCCCCAAGAGATTTTTGTCCTATATTAAACGAGCTTTAAATATTAACATTCGAAATTACACATCTCTCCATCTTCTTCTTTTTGAGCGCGGTGAAGGCCGCGGCGCCTTAATCTCCCGATAAGCTTTCAATACTGTCACAAACTTACTGTTATCTTCTCAATTTCATTATATAGAAGTGAAAACTTCTTTAGAACCGTGTGATTTGAAACTCGATGTATGTATGTACAGGATTTAGCCTGCGAGATAATGAGATTAATGATGAGACTAATCGGTGTCCTCTTTCTGAGGTGCTTCGTAGCCCATCGACTTCCTCTTTGTGCGGTGCGTCGTAGAATAAAATTATGTAATTTTTAAACTTGGTAACAATATTAAAATAAATAAACTCTATAATTATCCTACCCCTGATATTCTGCATTCGTCTCATTCTCTCGAAGTTTAGTTTTCTGAAGTCTTCACTTCTACCGCGTGTGAACTGCACACTTGTAATTTAATATTTTATTTTTCTACTAACTTTATTTTATGCTTTCTTTAATCATCTATGTATTCATAGATCAATCGAACATGTAATTATTGTAATAAAATGTGTATAACTGTTTGTTAACCTAATAAACTAAAATAAAATAAATAAGAAACTGCTAACGTAGTTTGCATGCATAACATTCACCCAATAAGTTTAGATATTGGGGTGTTACCAGAAGAAGGTATAGCGAATATACTTTCTTTTAATACAAATTTTGTATCCAGGGCGGAGAAGCCATGTGGTAAATAGGGATGCGGGTAATGTAATTATTGGGTCATTGAGAGTGTTTTCTTTTGGGAATACTTGACATCTTTCCTAGTGTTAATAATTATTGATAAGAAACTGATAGAAAGCAGCTTTTATTCAGAAACCAACATAATTGTTCGTGTCTTTCAGTGAGAAATTTATACGTTACATTTATTTCAGCAATTCGTCAATTTAAGAATTAAAAATACTTAAATATATGAATAACCCACAGGTTCCAAACCTCAGCAGTTGAACTATTTACATTTGTTTTTCATAATTTAATTTTAATTTACCTTTTAACCCCCGGCGCAAAACGGACGGTTGCTATAAGTTTGACCGCCATGTGTGTGTCTGTCTGTGGCATCGTATCTCCTAAATAAATTATCCAATTATGATGCGGTTTTTTTGTTTGAAAACTGACGTGATCGAGATGGTTCTTAGCTATAATTCACGAAAATCTACTAAGGCGTTTTAAGGTCGTCAGCTCTTTTTTGTGTCGGGGGTTACATAAAATTTTGAAAATTTTATTATAGTGTATATTTTATTTTTTAGGCTAGGGATAATTATTGTCATTGCAACACATTCGTGACCTTCACCACCTCATCACCTTGCCTACGGTCAAACATAGAGTCCGCTAAGTTATAACGTCAAGGTGACTTTTGCGTAGTTTATAAAAATTATTTAAATTCACTAACTTTTCACACCAATTAGCGATTTTTTTATTTACATTAGCTTTACACAGGAGGCCAGGAGGAAAATAATTCCCCTCAAGGCCTTTATTATCTTTGGGGATGCTCTGTGGAGGGCCTTTTAAGGAAAGGAAGGAGAGAAAGTTCTGGGAAGCAAACACATTTGAGGGGTGGGTAGGAAACAGGTGGGGGCAGTATGTCCAAGAACGACGGAAGAATGAATACATCTCTCCCACTGCGGTGCAAGGCAATTTTCCGAGAGAGTTTTGCTGGAGAGTTCAAAAGATCTTCTTCAACTAGTCTCTCCGGATCCGGCCATGCCATGTTAGATAGGCAGGCGCAACTGCCGCCGAGATCCGAACAAACCTCACCCCATGAATGCACATCTAACAACCCCATAATCCACACCTAATGCTAACAACCACTTGGGGTGAGCTACAGCAGAGCTGTTGATTTTTCAACAAATGGTACCCATACCCGCCTCCCGAATTGAGCGATAAACGAACGGTATATTCTTACAAGCATTCCAAGAGGAAATTGACGATTGAAACCGTGCTGCTAAAGGCATTTACAAAAAAAAATTCTGTAGTAATCGTACAGTGTTGAAATTTAGAAAAATGTTACACAAAGTGCTGTAATTATTTTTCTACCCGCCGAAGAAACGTGTTATGGCATATAAAAATAGCCTGGAAGCCTTTAACCCTTAATTATATTCCTTCAACGCACAATGAAACTGTGCATCGCATGTCGGGAAATAAAAGATCGCAGGTAATTATTATTTGCCTCAGGAGGCGATGTGGCCTTTGTTCTGAGGAAACAGATTCAAGAAAAATCGCTTCAAACTGACAATTTAATCAAAATTTCAAATCATCCAAGGAACTAATTAAGTTTTTTTCGGCCATTACACGCCATTTATTTATTTATATCCAATGACAATATTACATTTGAATTTTCGCGGAACAACTGGGCCTCAAGACGGTTAGTTTCATAGAATTTGATCAACTCAAAATAAAATTTCAAAGTAAATAAATGAAACAATTTAACTTTATTTGAACCATTTATATAATGAGTAAATCCGACCGGTTTCGGAACAACCGTTTCTTCTTCAGAGAAAGCGTATACTAATTTGACAGTTTCGAAATATGGATGGGAACAATGTTTTATGGTAGGGATGGAGCCGTTGCTAGATATTAATGTAGAGTGTGTGGGTAGGGGAACAAATCCAAGATTGGACTATAAGACAATATTTTTTGTTTGTTGATAATAGATTCGTTATTTTTAAAAATTTGATAATAGATTGATTATTTTTAAAAATAATGAATCTATTATCAACAAACAAAAAATATTGTCTTATAGTCCAATCTTGGATTTGTTCCCCTACCCACACACTCTACATTAATATCTAGCAACGGCTCCATCCCTACCATAAAAAATTGTTCCCATCCATATTTCGAAACTGTCAAATTAGTATTCGCTTTCTCTGAAGAAGGAACGGTTGTTCCGAAACCGGTCGGATTTACTCATTATATAAGTGGTTCAAACAAAGTTAAATGGTTTCATTTATCTATAATGGATAACCACAAAGTTTTAGCCACATACATTCAAAAGTATTCAAAGTAAATTTTCAAGTTCTGTGAAAATTCTGTTATTAAGTATAACCTTATGGGCCACTTGCTTCAGAGAACTGAAATAATAACAGAATTAGAGTAAAACTTTTCACATAAATTGAATATTATCTTCGAAATTTAATGAATTGTTCAATTTTAGTGAAACAACTGGCCCTTTAGTTTTATTTTTTATGTGAATACCTCACACGAGTCTGCTCCCGTATGGAGCCAGTGAGACTATGGCATCCCTAATTGGGGTATGTTGTGAGGCTGAAGGTAATGGGGTGGGGAAGGAGATGGTGGGGAAGTACCTGGAATTTTCAGATCTAGTCACCAAACACGGCTCAAGCCATTTTTAAGGGCCCGCAACCCGAATTTCTACCGATTTATTACATATCTCCCTTAAACACGTTAAGTTTTAAAACTCTTAAAAACATATAAGTATGTTATTCTTGAAGATAATATCTAGACATTGCCCTCGCCGAAACGCAAATTATATAAAATTCCCTCGATAGAAAAAAATCGCAAAGTACGCTCCAAAAATTATTATAAACACGTTTGTTTCAGTTATTTCACAAGTTATATGTATGAAAAATTTCACAATGTTTCTTTAAATGCTTTTTAAGACAATGCCCGCGAGATTTTACTCTATTTAAAAGGAGTCGTGTTTTATTAAACATTTTCGCAATTTTCGCATTGATTTTGTCGCTGTAAATGTTAGCGCTCTCTTTATTTTTGGGCCTCTCTTATTCTTTTTGGGCCCGGGTGCGGAGCCTTAAGCAACGTTGCAATTCTGAATTGCAGCCTTACACCAGAGCGATACTGAGAGTATCTTCCACTCACTACATATTATTAAAAAAAAATATATTGTGAAATAACACAAATTAATCAAAAAAAAATTATTTGCCCACGCCTTAACCCTCGACCACGGAGGCTGTCAACAAAATGAAGTTCAAACTTCGTTTAAAATGTTAGCTCTGTCTCATTTGAATAATGTGATGAATTAATACTACTGTATCCAATGTCTTAAATTTATATTTTCTCGTCCTAACAATGTCACCAAAAACTAATTCTAAGAAAAATCTAGGTAACTCTTGTGAAATCAATCATATTGATCTCTATTGATACTATATATGTATTTTTAAAATTCTATTTTAACCACCACTGTTTAAATATGTAATAACCAAAAATGTTTAATATCCACATAATAATATATAATACCCACGCTCGACTTTGTGGGATCTTTTTTTGTCACTCTCTTATATTTTATGTTATTATGTATGTACCTACCTATTTCCATGAATCAAAAAAAATTGTTAATAAAAAATTAAAATATCGGAAACTGAAACGGAAACTGTATAATCTTCAACAAGCAATAATGTTCATTTTTTGTTTTTAACTAATGAAACTTAAACTTTGTCTGTAATTTCGTTCTCAATAATTATAAAAACTTGGAAAGTGTAGTCAAATATTCTCAAAAGAACACTCTTCCTGGTTCAATAATAAGGAACTCCAGTGAAAAATATTATGGCTTTAAAAAAATATGTTCATATAGACCAATAAACGCTGATCCTGAATATAAAAGTTTTATTTAATAATATTAAACGCAGAGTTTTAAAAAAATATTAAAAAGTCCATTTTTAATCGGGTCGTAAAAATACGCCGCTAAGTTGGCATTATTGAAATTTTTGTGGTGACGTCACTGTTCGACGTTTTGTGACGTCAACGTAAATTCATTGAATGGGAATGTATGATATGACACAAGCCATCGTATTAATTTATGTGTTTATTTACATACTGCCTAAATTAGGCCTAAATAATGTTTAAAAAATAAAGGTATCTCTTATCAGTTTATCTCTATTATTGAAAATATTCAAAAACTACTGCACAAAAAAAAATATTAATGCTTCTTCTAGGGAGAATACTTCAAACAACGGAATTCAAAATGGCGGTAGTTGATCAGCTGATTGCCCGATTCTATACTAATTTTTCAGGAGTGATGACGTCACACGAATTGTGGTTTTCGGCGGGTCTTGAAAAATTAAAACTTTGACAATTATTTTAACTATTAAAACTAACTCTAAAAATAAAAATAAAAATGCAGTTATTTAAATAAGAGGGCCATTATTCATTTAATTTTTTTTTTAAATTTGACCAGAGTTCTCTATTGCATTATAATATTAACATCATCCACCACGTGGTTTTTCCTCCCTAGATACAAATATACTGTCTTTTAGTGGAGCCCTAATATATTAAATTATTGGGTGGATGTTATTATGTACAAACCGCGTTAGGGGTTGCTTATTTATGACAGGAAGGAAGGCGTATCTTACGTTTAGATATTTAGCCTCATAAAGGTTACTGAGTGTATCGACATTATTTATCTCATATTTCTTTAAGCAACTAAAATTTACCTTTCAAATGTGAAAATTTTTCTAATGCAGATGTTGACTTGTCGATATTTAAATAGGAAAAATCAATTTACCATTTCTTTTTACGGCTTATTATATCACAAAATGTCATTTTTATTTATCTATTTTTTGCAGTTCCCACGCAGTATTCTAAAAAAGATTCTTAAATATATATTTTTTAAATTAGCGCCACAGAGGGCCTTGAAGAAAACAATTTCCCTCGGGGCCTATGTCATCTTTGGGGATGCTGTGAGTTGAGTCTTTTTAGGGAAAGGAAGGAGAGAAAGTTCTGGGAAGAAAAAGTATACGTGGTGTGTAGGAATTTTGGGATTAGTGTGTCTAGGAGTGATGGACGTGCGAATTCATTCCTACTACTGAGGTGCAAGGCGATACGTCTAGAGATTCCGGCTGGATAGGTTTTCCTCAACCAGTCTCTCCCGATCCAGCCCGTCCCGGCACGTGCCGCCAAGACTTAGTCAAACCTCACCACGTGACACGCACTCCCATACTAAGCCACCGGACGTACCGAACCACTCGGGGTGTTGGTTATCTAACAAATTGTTCCCGGGCGGCAGCACCCGTACCCGCATACCAAATGGTCCACATGAATAAATAATAACATTTTTTCCTATAAGCAAAAGAACAATTGTTGCGTTTGTGAATTGCTGCAATTTACAGTGTGTTGTAGATGTTTTGCGCAAAACGTAGTTTGCATGGAAATACGAGATACTTACACCTAAAATATAACCGGTAAAGATAAACTAATCTTTAGGTGAACAAATTATTTTAAAACAAAAGTTCCCATGGTAATGTTTGAAACTCACCCTTATTACCACCCCCAAGGGAATAGACTCCCAAACACAGTAGATACTCGAGTTCTATATTACAGCCTAAGTTGTTTCATTCTTCCCAGCGAGCGGCCAGATAAATCTTTCTGGAAACGCTCAACCCGCGTAATGTGTAATTATTCGAGCGATTTCATCCCTGCTATATGCCTTAACTTAATAACATTATTCTCCCTGTTTTCGGCTTATTAGAAAGCAAACAAGGCGCCGTATCTAAGGCTTTTACGACTGTTTATTAACAAGGCTACTTGTTTAAGTTGGCCTATTGGCTTTCATATCACTTAATTAAGTCTGTGGCTAATTAGCATCCACGAGTGACTAAGCAGGTTGATCTAGGCGAAGTCAATTAAGTGGCCTTTGCGGTTCAGTGTGTATTTTGTGCAAGGCTCAAAGGCGAAACCATCATCGATTTTCCGTTTGTAAAATATTAGATTCCGACTGATGTCTTAGCAATACAAGAATAAGTATTATTGTAGAAAGCAATCACTTTGTGGTTTGACATATTTAATAAAATAAATTACTTTTTTGTTTAAAACCACGAGATTTATTAATTTATGAACCGACCGGTTTCGCTTTACTCCAGCATCTTCAGGGTACAAATTAATACTAAACAAGAAGTACATAATGTGTGCTTATATATAACAAAATATAGAGGGAGACAACATTATAGAAATATTACAAACACGTAGACGGCCATAAAATACATTAACCTAAGTACTCAATTAATGGGAAAAACCTAAAGATAATTATGTAGACTAATGGGTTATAGTAATTAATTTGGTGAAACAAAGCATCAACTGGCATAGTGGTAAGGAGCACTTGGTATTTTTTTAAAGGGTTTTATTGGAAACAGACCTAATATAGAACTACTTGATATGTCTAATTGATTGATAAGTATGTGACTTTTGTTTTTTACAGCTTTTTTATTTCTAGCGCCTCTAA
Organism: Limnephilus rhombicus; assembly: GCA_929108145.2. Lineage (NCBI taxonomy): Eukaryota > Metazoa > Arthropoda > Insecta > Trichoptera > Limnephilidae > Limnephilus > Limnephilus rhombicus. The sequence continues at coordinate 49,499,443 of OV815280.1, read as the reverse complement.
ATTGTTTAGTCCAGGGGTTCCCAAAGTGTGCGCCGCGGAGCCCTGGTGCGCTGTAGAAAGTAAAGAGGGGCGCCGTGAGTCGATTCTATATCATTATCCGAAACCATAAATATTCGCGCATCTTTAAAGAACATAGGTACACTCGTCGCCGTCGCTCACTCGCAGAAAAGTACCTACGCGCTTGAAAACCGTTGGTCCCTACCTCTCCCAAATTTTTTTCCCCGTCCGCAACTGCTTGCTCGCAATGTCCGTTTACTTAAGTCAAGCTAGCTTCCCGCAATTGTATAAATATGCGGCATCTAATAAACTGGTTGTCTTACAATAACTGATGGCCCTTTTCACGGAACACCTATCGAAGCTCGACGAATGGTTTTCGAAGTACTTTGCAGATGATAATGTCGAATAATTTGCGTGGATCCAAGATCCTTCCCGTGCACAATCTACGCCAGGATTCACAACCCAAGAGCAAGAGAGTCTCATTGAACTCTCTTGCGACAACAGCCTCAAAACTAGATTCACTAGTGCCGATTTGGTGGAGTTTTAGAGAATATCCAAATTTAACGTCGAAAGCTTTAAAATTTTTCATTCCGTTTCCCACATCATATATATAGCTGTAAATTTATATTATTTTATTTTTTTTAATTTTTTTATTAAGCCCCGAAAAAGGGCGTTAATAAATAAATAAATAAATCAAGAACAAATATCGCTCAAAGATCAATGTGGAGCAAGAAATGAGAGTAGCAGTCTCAAGACTTATTCCTCGCTTTGTAAAACTGTGCGCAAATCATCAAGCTCACCGTAACTATCGTATTTTATTTTTAAGTCTTTTTTGTTGTTCTCTGTTCCAATTCTGAATTCTTATAAATATATATAGAAACTCAATTTCATAATGTGGATGTTTTAATTTTTGTACCTATATACCCAACTACTGTTATTGTAGGTACCTATTTCTTTCGACTATAGTATATATGTAGTGACTATATCTATTCCAAATAGCTTACTAAAGTAGGGCACCGTGACAAAATACTAAAGTTCTAAGTGCGCCGCTGGCTGAAAAAGATTGGGACCCCTGGTTTAGTCTGTTACCATGCCCGTTTTTATGCAAGATTTTAGCACCGGTGCTATGTCAGAATGTCGTAGTTTTAAACAAAAAAGTATTTTATTTTATTTTACAAGAATAAGTATTTTCACCGAGAATATTTTTGGGTTGTTATGCCGTGTGTTTCTTCCTCCTTTTTTAGCTAATTTTGGACGGCGTTCCAGTATCCATCATCAGGACAGAAATCATGTAATGATATGATTCATGTCATATGGAAGCGTAGCATGACACAATTACCCAAAAATTAATCCCGGTAATACTTTTGGCCGTGGAAATCTCACACTACGTCCAATATTGGCAGTGTGAATTTAAATCACAAAGAAAAAATGGCAAAATTATTTTATAAACTCACGTTTTTTTCATATTTGTTTTAAAAGCCTAATAATTTCCCTCATCTCTGGGGATGCAGTGTGGAGAGGTTTTTTAAGGAAAGGAAGAAGATAATAATAGTTTTTTATGGTAATTCTTAGTGGGCATTAATTGTATAACAATTTCTAGACATTTTGTTTTTCACAAGCAATCTTAAAACGTTTTAAGATTATTTTTATATTTTTATTTTTTATTTCATACAATTTTTGAAAGTACACTTTTATGTTTTTATCTTGATTACCATACTAGGCTAATGCCCGTGTTAAGGTAATCATACATGATATAAGTTATACAGTGTGAGAATTGATTGATTAATTAATTAATTGATTGCTAGTGATAAGTAACGAATGTACATGTGAAGTAAAAATATTTAAAATAAGATAATAATAATTCGATAATAGAGCGCTGTTTTTGTGTAAAATCACCTCAAAAGCGCTGTCCAATTTATTATGAAGATCTGGGAAGGAAAAGGGTGTAAAGGGTGGGTAGAAATCTGGGGTCAGTGTGTCCAGAAGTGACGGACGTATGAATCTATCCCTACTACTAGGTGAGAAGGTCGAGAGAGGTAAAAAGGTCTCCCCAAATCCGGCCCGCCATACAGTAAAACCTATGACTAAGTGTGTTGGTTATCAAGCTCGTCTTCCAAATTGAAAACATTTATACTATGTAGATCTAGATACTTGGAAATGAATTTGAAAATCACGATTGCAAAAATATCGTTTGGTACATTTGATCATCAGAGAGAGTTGGACAAAAAATGAAAAAAAAAAACATCCTAAAATAGGAATTGATTTTGCAGTAACGAGAAATAAAAGCAATGTAATCTGAGAACGCTTCTGGTGTAGATTTGTGTCGAACAAGATCACCAGGGTTTCACTATCTTTTACGGCACTCAAATTATGGAATTTCGAAAGGTAGAAAAAATGGCAGAACTTTTAGAAAGGAATTGAGTTGTTCCATATACATGTACATATAACCTACAACTATATCATATAACTCATATTAACATAGTCTAACTGGTAACCTTGATCATGGGAACTGGATAATATAACCTATCAATGTACCTACTGATTTTACTGTCGAGGCATTTTACTAGTAGTTTATTTTTTTTATTCAGCTGTTTTTCTTTTGCAATTGTATTTTATAAAATCATTACAAAACTGAGTGTAATTCAGTTTGATAGAAAGAAATCCCCCGTTTTAACAAATTTATTTGTTTTGCGTAAGCAGGTGGGTATTATCAGATTTTTTTATTATTTCCAAATACTTAAAATTATATTTATTTGCCGGTGTCGGTTTGTGAGTATGAATTTTGTACATACATACACAGGTATTTGTTTTCATGTTCAATGTAGGCAGAAAGCCCAGTCGTTTGTTTTTATTTTCGAAAAAGATATCTCTTTTTTTAATATCTTGTATAGCAGTAAGCATTTCATGAATTTTATTCCTCTTCGTTCTATCTCATTTTATATTTTGTAATTTGTGCTTCTCCATGCCTAGTAGGATAGTTGTGGTTCACAGGTCATCCTGCGTTAACTGGTAATTTACTTTAATATGAAAAAATGGTGACCGGGTAACTAAGAATGAAATCAACTCAACGCCTCCTTTGAAAAGTTATTAAAAGTGATGAAATTTTTTTATAAAAAAATGGTAAAATAAGTTACGTTAGGTTAGGTCATGGGGTATGTTTCAATATATTGTTCATAGCTTTTAATGACTTTTTGAAAAGGTGTTGAGTGACTTGATTCTGAGTTGGCATAGAACCGAAAAAACAGTACTATGTAAATGAGGCATCCAATATAGTGTATTTCTGATGTCTCTTTTTAAATAAATCGAAACCAAAATTTCCTTCATAAAATAATTTGTATGTAATATTTGTATGTAAGTAATTGTACTTCCTCCTTTTTTATCCTTTCCAATAAACCCAAAAAGTTAAAAAAGCTATGTTAAATAGTTCTTCGTATCTGAAATTGGACGGTTACACCAAAACTTAACGCAGAAAAACTGATTTATTATAAATATCTACTTAAATATACGTTGTATCGCAAGCTCACGATGTCTTACGAGCAGTGGATCGTATTTGAAGGGCAAATGGTTAAATGAATCTTTAGAAATTTATTAATTTATGTACAGTTAATGAGGAGAATATTCAAGGTTTACAGATACTTGGCAATACTACTAAACCACATGGTTACAAATAATGCCCTATAAACGGTATATGATTATACGCATAAGCTGTAACTTGTTCGAAGGTTGTAATGGTTAAAAACATGATACCACGACTGGGAATCTTTTAGAGCGAAAAATTAATTGAAAATGAAACATTTTTCTAATAACTATAGATAATGAATCTAATAAGGGGGTCAGACCGTTTAAACATCACAGCCAAGTATTTTAATTAAAAAAAGGTTTTTTTTTCACCTGAGCTCCACACAGGAGGCCCTGAGGAAAATAATTTTCCTCAGTGCCTATGTCATATAGACAAACCTCACCCCATGAACCCGGGACCCCTGTTAAATCACCAAACGTAGCGAACCACTTAGGGTGACCTATGGCAGAGGTGTTGGTTATCCAATAAAGGTTCCCGGGGCGGTGGTACCCATTCCCGCCTCCCAAATTGTAAGGTAAACCATGATTAAGAATTTAATACTTAATGTTAATTGATAGATTTACGGTTCTGTTGAGAGCCGCAGCACATCCTCCCTTTAAGCCTGTCTCTAAACTGAAGTCTTCAGCGTGACCCTTCCATCTTCCTTTTTTAAAATATGAAGTAGAGTTGTAGACAGCTGATCGAACGTGTTGCGAAACAAGAAACGGAGTAAGATGAATCATATGCCGAATCACCCCTTACAAGATAGAGAGTAACCTTGAATCACATTAATAATTTAACCGGTGTCCGGTGGACAATAACAGATATACCACCAATATGTTAATAAAAACACCAATTGAGTCCATGCAGGGAATAATGTTGTATCCAACTAGTTTATCAATATTTAATCACTGAAGATTAGCGGCTCTCAATCGAGAAATTGAAACAGAAAAATTAGAATAAGTTTATCAATATTGAGTTATTGACGGAATACTAATTAAATTGCCTTTCTTTACCACTTTTCATTTATAACTCTTAAGAAGTTTAGGTTTAATGTAAAATAAAATGATGGTATAGTTTTCTCAATCTTTCTCAAAACAAGAATATTTTTGGCTCTAACGTTATTCCGGGCAAGGCAAGAGTTCAATTATTTCAAATAAATTCAACGAAGAAAAAATAAAAATCAATTAATTGACTGAGAATAGCGGAGGCCTGTTTTAACAAGACAATTTGGGAGTGACATTTATTTGAACAGATTTTATGTTGAATAATTGTATATATATATAATTGAAAATATGAAGAAAAACAAGAAAATATAATGAAATACAAGAAAATATGAATTAAAACCCGAAAAGAAGAAAAACGAGAAAATATGAATAAAAACCAGAAAAATTGATTCGTGATTAGACGGTTTAAAGGATTAAAATTAACCCGTCTAATAACAGAAGACCCAAATTGTCCCAAAACATCATATATGAATGCAGTTATAATAACAGGAAACCCAAATTGTTCCAAAACGAGCGTGCACATTTAAAAGTTAGATATCTCTCTTCCTGTCATGCAAACATTTGTGATTTCTTTTGTGTTAGAAAGCAAGAGAAATAATGCTTCTCATTGCCATATGTTCAGATTTGTGTTGTTCAGATATTTTAAAAACGCGATCATAAGTGGCGGATTTATTTCGCGCCAATTTGTGACGTAAAATTTTAAAATAAAATTGTATGAACGTGATAAAAAGTGAAGTGACAGTTACATTACAAATTTTCAAGAAAAGGGATATGTATTTAAAATTTTAAGTTTATTCTTTTTTAAGTACTTTATGTCAAACTAGCTTTTACCCGCGGCTTTGCTCGCATGGTATTAGGGGGATTCCTACACCTTCCCACTCCACTCTCCCACCCCCCCCCCCCTCCCCCATCCCCTCACCCTCCCCATCCACCCACCCCTTCCCCCCCTCTACCCCTCCACCAACCACCTCCCCCCCACCCTCCTCCACCCCTCCCCCTCCCCCTTCCCCGTCTTTCCCACCCCCCTTCCCGTCCCCTAACCCCCTACACCCCACCGTCCTATCCCCTCCCCTTCCCACCTCCCCCACCACTCTCCCGCACCCTCTCCCCCTCCCCCCCCCTCACCACTTCCACTCCCACCTCTCGCATTCCATACATTCATTCCCGGTACATTCAGTTTTCAAACTGCTCGCGTGCAACTTTTACAATCTTTTATACGAATTTCGTAATATATTACGAAATTCGTATTTCGTTTTATTCAAAATAACGAACAAACAAAAAAGATTTATCCACTTTGGTGCAGTCGTTCGGAAGTTAGTACGACGCCAACAAAGTACTCTTTTTAAGGTAAATTGCATAATAAAAAATAAAAAAAAACATCGTTTCCAAGGCAACAATTTGTTTGACATTTGCAATAACTCGATTTTGTTAGGGGCAGAAAACGTATGATAAATAATTTCATAACGCCAGAGCTTACCAATAAATACAACCTATAGTACTCGCAAATAATGTAGCATTTTTAAGTGAAAGAATTTTTAAGGTCCATTCAGTATGTTTTGCGTGAGAGAGTAACAAACATACATCCATACAAAATTTCGCCTTTATAATATTAGTAGGATAGGATATTCGCCGGTATGTATTTTTTAAGCTAATTTATATTTCCTATGGCAAAATTTTAATATTTAGAAACAAAAATATAGATTTCTAATTAAAATGCGTGGAAGAACCGAGAATTTTGCGCGCAAACCTCGAAAGGCAAAAGTTTACAGATATTATTTTCTTATTATTTGAAGGGGCAGCATAAGTATTTTAATATCTATTTACAAATCTTATGATTTCAGAAGAAAATTTGGTTTTGATTTATAACAACATTCTTTTTACTACTGATCACAGAGCTACTGTTACTTAAAAATTTCCAATGAAGAAAAGAATGGTAATAATTGTACTTCAAACTGTACTATTATTAAAATTTGTTCGTTCCAGTTTTATGCTTTTTCAAGTCTTTACGCTTTTTCCCGATGTTATCACAGTTCAAAGACTGACTCTGACTTATTTTTACATAGATATATACCTATTCAACTAGTACAAAGCTCATTGTGTATTTTAATTTCGTCGATATTGAATAGAGACAGCAGCCCACCAGCCCACCAGCGGCGGTAAAGTTCCCGGGGAGGCTAGGCGGTCTACAGTCTACAGTTATAGTCTACACTACCCTCTACCTCTACACTCAGCCTAAGTTACGGACTACGAGGAGATACAATACTTAAGCCGGCCTGGAAGTGTTCGCAGGGAATATCAATGGAGGCCTTGTTTGCCGGGATGGAAACGGCGGGAGGCGACTTTAGATGAAAGTACGCCGTTGGTATCGTAAATGCTGCTTTTACGGCGACACAGGCGAGACATTTATTTAACATACCAGAGAAATTCAAATATACAAGGTGTCCAGAAACTTGAAGTTCACATGGAAAACCCAAAACAATTTTTTTTTTCGATCTAAGCTTATTTTTTTAAAGTGAAAATTTCCTTAGCACCGTTTTGATTGGAAATCGATGAAACGGAAGCGAGCGACAATAAAAAGAGACAAACACATACATCTATAGAATATAGTCTGCGATAGAATGGGATATTTATTTATTTCACGGGGACTCGATTCCAATATAATACGACAAATCCACTGTTCCACGTAAGTCTTCTTTAGTCTAGTGGTATAAAGAGCCTTTTCGAACCTTAGCAACCAGATATTCAGCTGATCAGGAATGAATCCTATGAAATCCAAAAAAAAAACAAAGATTTTGGAAAATCAATATCCAATCTTCAAACTAGTCCAAAGAAAACATAAAATAAAGCGACATCTAGCGACTCCGAAGAAGAAAACACATTTAAAATTCAACACGCACACAGACCGATTTTTATCAAATATGATATAAAAAAATCCGATTCCATTTACTCGAAAGCCAGGGCTCAAATTAACAAAAAGTTTTCCCAGAAAATCGCCGCGAAGAAAGAAAATAAGAAATATTTTTTTAATAATTGACAAAAGTTTATGGAAAGGTCTTGCAAAACAAAAATTACCGTCTTTAAAAAACTGCAAACGTAAATCAAACTTGTTTTTTTATAAACGGATTGTAACTAACTAACCATCGCGCTATTTCGCCGCAAGATAGGTGGAGAGGACCGCCAAACAACTCGGTCTTGATAACTTTTCAAATCAACACTCCTTGCCACATTGACATTCATACACCATCTCATATATACTATTCTATTATTCTGACCCTTGACATGGCCTTAAGTATCTGATTCATTTGATTGTGTCATGTCTTCTACGGGCAACTTCTTTACCATCCACATTTGCGTCAAATATTCTCATAACGCTCCTTTCTACGTTCATTTGCTCTACATGCCCCAACCATCTTCTCTTTCTTAATCTTACTCATTACGCTTATATCAGCCTTGCCTTTGCCGATCTTCACATTTCTCACACGATCGTACATGATTTTACCACTCATACGCCTCAGGGATCTCATTTCTACAGCATTCAGTGTTATTCCAATTCTTAAGATGATTTGTCAAAATTTACTTACTCTAATTCAATAAAATCTAAGTATTTTTGCAATTCGTTCCAGGGTGAGCGATGCTTTGAGTAGCGCTCTGGTGAAATACAAAACGATACATTGAATGTTTATAGTATGTATAATGACTAGATCTGAATAGCCACGTACTTTGCTATTAATCATCCTTCTCCTTCTCCTCATCATCCTACCTTTCTTCAGTCTCACAATTCTCAAATTCTCCAATTTTGGAATGTAAAAGTGCCAATGTAGCAGCCAACTCCTTTGCTGTAATTTATTATTTAAAAAAAGTTACATAAGGACGTGTTGTTTAAAAAAAATTGACGGATTCATCAAATATTTGAAGTTAATTTTCTCGTTCTGTGTAAGTTCTATTCAAGTTCTGTCATTGTATAAATATGGGCCACTTGCTTTATAAAACTGAAATAATCACAAAATTTGAATAGAACTTACACAGAACATGAAAATTAACTTCAAATTTGTGATGAATCAGTCAAATTTTTTGAAACAACCCGTCCCTAGTGTTCATCGATATGTTTTTAGATATGACGAAGTAATAGCTTTTTTAAGTGAAATGAACAGGAAAATGAAGTCACGTGCAGTACAATTAATTCGTAATTCGAATGGCAGTGCTGCAGTAAATGCCGCCGCGCATATTCCATGCTTTTCTGCTGGCAGTAAAAACCTACATCTTGAGGGCTTATATTTTCGGTAATATTCAATATTTTCCAAAATTTCTAAGTGTTCTATTCTCTGCAAACTGTAATTAATATGATAAATTTGTAAAAAATATGAAATTTCATTGTACGAGATGACCTCATTAGGATTTAGAAGCTAAAATTAGAACTTTTCCAAGAAAAGCTGTGAAGATCTTTGCATTGGAAGGCAATATTCTCAACCTGAGTTAAGCTGGCGAGTTACCTAACTCGATCTATTGTTTAAAATAATCACCAGTGATGGGATTTTTTTTTATAATTTCATTTGTTTCTATTTTTTACGTTAGCTCCACACAAAAGGCCCCAAGGAAAATAATTTTCCCTGTGGCGTATGTGGTCTTCAAAAGGAAATAAAGGGTGAGGAAGTTCTGGAAAAGAGGCTCATTGAGTCCAGGAGTGACGAACGTATGAATCCATTTCACGCACTGCAGGGGAAGGCGATGGGTTTACAGAGTCCTGCTGGAGAATCAATAGGTCTTCCTCAATCAGTGTCTCCCGATCCGGCCTGCCACGCAAACAAACCTCAAATCATGAATCCGGGCACTCCTGCTAATGTAGGAGTAATATAGCAGAGGTGTTGGTTGTATTCGTAGATGCATCGACCGACGATTCCCGTCATAAGAAGTTTCAAACTGATATCATACATAGAAACCGCAAAACCAAAGGTATTGTTTTACGTCAATGCAAGTTTTGAACTAATGCACTGTACAATTATTATTGCATACGAGAGGCAGGTACTATTGGATAACTAATTTCCACGCCAGAAACATACATTCAGTGAACTTCCCGATTCGCTAACTGAAAGCCCTCGTAGCGTGAACCGAGAACTTCGCCACTAGTATGGTGCTGGGGCCAAATATATATGGATTTAAATCGTTTGTTTAAGCAAACTGCATGCGGGGACCGCGTATTGTGGGTAAATTCTAAACTAAACTAAGTTCTTCTAACTTTGACGATAGTGCTTGCAAAATCTTAAACCCGTAGTTACTTGTAGGGATCTATGACCTGGCGTGCAACTGAATCTTTAGTTGAAAGTAGATCACTAAAGTTTCTGTTTCACAGTGTTGGTTACATTCTCATGTTCATTCTACCAATTCTCAAAGTTGGCTTTATAATGAGGTGCAACCATCTTAGGTACTTATGTTAATAAGGCAAGTAGACTTTCTTGCGTGGATAAATGTTATTATTATATTTATTTATTAATTGTTTTTAATTCGTAGAACTCCATTTAATTTTTTAAATTTAATTAAATTTAAATTGAATAAAAACAAGTTGTAATATATCTTTCATCTATAATTGAAGAAGATAATAGTAATAAATCTAAACGAAAAACAACAAGACACAGTTGACAATCGCACTTGGGACTCGAACCCAGGATCTCGTATCTTACGACACAGCTCCTTAACCAACTCGGCAATAAGGAACTCCAGTGAAAAATATTATGTCTTTAAAAAAATACGTTCATATAGAATATAGACCAATGAACCCTGATTCTGAATATAAAAGTTTTATTTCATAACTAGCTTTTTCCCGCGGCTTTGCTCGCATGGTATTAGGGGATTTCCACTCAGCCTCCTCCACCTTCCCTCACCCCACCCCACTCCCCCATAAATCCCCCTCCCCCTCCACCCACCCCTCCTCACACTCCACTCCACCATCAACCCCCCCCCCCTCCCCCTCCACCCACCCCTTCCTCCACCCTTCCCCCTTTCCTTCCTTCCCTCCCCCCTCTTTCACCCCACTCCGTCTCCTCCACCTTCCCTCTCTCCACTCCACTCCACCCACCACTCCCCTCACCCCCTACCCCTCCACATTCCCTTTCCCCACACCACTCCCCCCCATCAACCTCATTCCACCCACCCCCTACCCCTCCCCACACCCTCCTCCATCCTTCCCCTTTACCCTTCCTTCCCTCCCCCCTCTCCCACCCCTAGCCCCCTTCCCCAACCCTCCTCCCCCTCCCCTTCCCCCCTCCACCAACACCCTCCCAACACACCCTCCCCCCTCCCCACTCCCCCCACTCACCTCTCGCATTCCACACATTCATTCCCGATACATTCAGTTTTATAACTGCTCGGATGCCACCTATTATAATTTCTTATACAAATTTCATAATGCCAGAACTCAATGGTAGTTTTATACAAAAAACGAACAAAAAAAAGAATTATCCAATTTGGTTCAGTCGTCGGGTTTATACATTTCGCATACATACGTATATTTCGATAATTCATTTTTAGAGATAGTTATTAAGTACGAATTATTATTCTTCTTTTTATATTCTACCAAAAAATCCAGTACGGCAGTTTTATACTTAAAAAATGCGATACCTGTCTATTGTTCTGTGATGTCAAAATTTCATAACGCCAGAGATTATTCATAACGCCAGAGCTTACCAATATATATAGCCTATAGATCTCGCAAATAATGTAGCTTTCTATTAGTGAAAGAATTTTTTAAATCTATTCAGTAGTTTTTGCGTGAAAGAGTAACAAACATACATCCATACAAATTTTCACCTTTATAATATTAGTAGGATATTAAACGCAGAGTTCTTAAAAAATTATTAAAAAGTGCATTTTTAAACCTCTCGTCAAAACACAGCGTCAAGTTGGTATTATTGAATGGTTAGTGCTGACTTCACGCCCCACCAGTCATTGTATTGAAATATTTGATTATGTAGGTATGACACAAGCCATCAGTATTAACAATATTTCATGTTATTCGTTATTTCATACTGTTTATAGAGATTTAGTTGTTGTGTTTATTGAAACAATATTTAAGCCTAAATAATTCAGTGTCAAAAATAGAGGTATCTCTATTAGTTTATCTATATTATTTAAAATATTGAAAAACTTTAAACTGTATGAAAAACTTGTATAATATGCTACATCATAATGCCTAGAGACGGGCAAAGCGGCTCGGTTGAACGATGAAGAATGAAAAGATCCGGTTCAATAAATCGGCTCAATTGAACGACTGAATAAGGCTAGGGACACACTTGTTCATTAGAAGATCAGAAAAGATCCGCGAACCGCGAGCAAGTGTGTCCGTAGCTTTGAAGAGCTTTCTTACGGAACCGGATCTTACGGATCCGTTTGAAGATCCGGATCATTGAGCAAAATGGCCGTCACCGATCAGCTGGTCGGCGCTTTATCTTATTTGCCTTCAATTTGTGCAGGTGATGCTTCGTTTGAGATACTATTGATTTTAAAAGCTAAAAAAATTATAATTTCTATACCACTGTCCCGTAATAATATTGAAAAATATAATAACATAATAAATATAATATAATAAACAAATAATTCCACCTAAATAATGTTTTAACTTATCGAATAGAACAATACTTTCTTCCGTATAACTGTCATACAAAATGAACACCTGTTGAAAAACTTTTCAGGAGTGTTGACGTCACACGATTCATTACACGTGCGGTGTTTTTCGGGGATCTTGAAAAATTAAAACTTTGAAAATTATTTTAACTATTAAAACAAACTCTAAAAAAATATATATACAGTTATTTAAGTCAGAAGGTTATTATTCAGTAAAAAAATTGGACTGGACTTCTTTATTGGGACCAAAATTTTTTTGAACATTTTTGTCGATCTCGTATTTCAAATTCAGAATTCACAATATTATCCTCAACTAATTCTTCTCACGTTTTTGGTAGCTATCTTTTTGAATATAACGGATTATTATTTAATGAAATTATTTGTAACCAAAGATATTTATATTTCAATATCTTTGTTTGTAACCTAGAAACTATCTCGGATAAACATAAGCGATTTTATTTATAGTGGACACGAGTTGGTTAAGGCACCGTATCCCGGAAAGACAAGATCTCCTTTACTTATTTACTTTTCCGCGTCTTGTTCTGTTACATGTTTCGATTAGATTTATTAGTATTATCTACTTCATCATTCAGATAAGTTTTAAGATTTTTAGGGGCCAAAAACATTTTCGTTTTTGGGGTGTTATGCCGTGTTGCGCTACCTCCTTCTTTAGCCAACGTTTCGGACATCGTTGCAGTGTCCATCATCAGGGCACGTTGCAGTGTCATCTGATGATGGACACTGCAACGATGTCCGAAACGTTGGCTAAAGAAGGAGGTAGCGCAACACGGCATAACACCCCAAAAACAAATAACGAAAATACTTCATCATTGGTATTTTCGTTGTCAAACAACCAATCAGTAAAATTGGTTTTTATTTTCTTTTGAAGAGTTTTACTTGGCATGTAAGTTTGTTACAAAGTTTTGTAAGTTTGCTAGTGAATTTCACGAATGAGTCGAACCCGGTAGCAAAAAAATATAATTTGAAGTGATGAAAAGTACAACTTTTAAAAAAACAAAATTACAAGAAATTGTTACATAGTTAATGCCCAAAAAAAACAAAAGATTTATTTTTTTATTTATTTAGCGGAAGTTCAATAATTATTTGCAAATTGTCGCTTCATTCCAATTACATTGTGGATTTTTATTATTTTTAGTACACCGTTTTACATAGAAGTAACATTACAAGGTAAACCCGTTGAGTAAGGCATTTTCAGGCTTACGGTGTAACCATTTCTAAAGCAACAATAAAATTAATTAATGCAAATGGATTTTTTCCCTTCTATGGCAATTTTTGCAGATTTGTGTTAATGCCATAGTATTTGTATATCAGATGGGAATGCTACAGTAACTTATAAAATTTCTTTCTAACACCACAGTAAGCGAAAATATTGCTTGTATGATGGAGTTCTTAACCAGCCGAGGATTTGAACACACGACACCTGGGTGGGACTCATACTCGATACCAACTCGGCCACTTACCTGTCATCAACAATGTAAAATAAACAAATCATTAATATTTTAATACCCTACAATAAAATGCCACCTTTTTAAAAAATATTCTTTTGTACAAAAATACCGCAGGAGAGTCCCAACAGAGCAAAGTATTGCCAACTGAATGCAATATAGGTACAAACGAACATCTAAATGTCTCAGTCCTGTTATTGCTGTTTAAATAATTTTAGATCAAGTAGACCTTGTTGGTATATGAAAGGTAATTGGGTTTAATAAATCAGGGTTGTCTACAATACCAATAAAATTTTCAATGATAAAAGTTTCAAATAAGTGTTCTATTTTTGAGATTAAATCATTTTTATTATTTCATCAAGTGGTTGTAATTTATTGTTTTCATAGGTAGACCGAATGAGTAATATTTCCAATTTTGTAATAAAATCGAAATAAATGATACTTTCTGAATGTATCCGAAAACTAAAAACTGTTTTTGAAAGGCGATGAAATACAATTGCAAATTCTATTATTCGAAATAAACCCGTAATATTAATTAAAATATAAAAAAAAATCAATGCCAACACAAAAATATTTTAAAATGGTTCACCTTACACTTTTTCGAACAAAAATTAGTGATAACTGAAAAAATATAAACACACACATAATTTTATTTCAAATGTATTACAAACGTAACCCTGTACAAATCGCAAGTGCGCCCTAGGGTTGAATTTGGCAGCCACCTCTGGTCTGGAGCTATAAAATACCAAAAAAAAAAAACCCTTGACTCTATGCAGAAACGGGCGGTTCGTATGATAGATTCTCCCGTCTTAACATATGGACTGCAATCTTTAGAGCACAGGCGTCAGGTGGGAATGCTGTCCTTGTTCTACCGGTATTACAATGGAAGATGTTCCGAGGAACTAGCGTCATTGATCCCCTCGGCACCGGTGCATAGTCGGGAAACACGCCAAACACGCGCCCAACATTTGTACACGGTTGACATTAGTCACATGAGAACGGGGCGTTTCTATGACTCGTTCTTGAGTTCAACGGCTCGGCTGTGGAACGATTTGCCGGCCTCTGTGTTTCCTCCCTCCTACAACATGGGTCCCTTCAAGACCCGTGTTCACTCCTTCTTTTCCTCAATAAGACCCTCCACAAAGCATCTTCAAAGATAACATAGGCCCTGAGGGAAGTTATTTTCCTCAGGACCTCCTGTGTGGACAGTTAATGTAAAAAAAAATTATCACCTCAGTTTCACCTCACAATGGTTTATTAAAAAATTACATTTTTTTTTTTTTTTTAAATTGCGGTTTGAAACTTTGGTTTTATAAATGTATAAATTTGAACTAATTCGTGGTAAACTTTTAGATTTGAATATAATGCGTGGTGTTTACTCTTTCTAAGAAGGTTTATTTTATATTTAGATCATGTTTCTCACTATGATGGTAAGGGAGATACAATAATTATGAGTTGTTTCCAAAAGCGAACAAATTCCAGGTTAATTCCACACACATAATATAAACAAAGGGGTTAATTCCACACACATAATATAACTTAAAAGACGGCGAAACCATTAGCTGTTCGAATTTGTAATTACATTTTATTCTGCAAGAAATTGCGTCGTTCAATTATTTGTAATATTTTGATTCCAATACTCTTGCCAAATTAAAATTTAATGTAAATTTTATTACGTATGCATTATTTCCATTGAATGTACATAATTGAATTGCTGGCATATGTATTATTAGATTTCAGAGGGCGTTTTGCAGAACCAATACGTGACGCATTGTCTAGGTACTCGTATATTCAAAATAAAACTATACTGATTGAACTATATCGTATGCATATTTAATAATTCCAAAAATACCTCATGGGAATTGTAACTTTTTGATAGAATGTATAAATAGACTTAATAATGCCCAAGTCTCTGCAATCTCAACATGAATAAGGAATATTTTTAAGAAGTAACTTTCTAAAAATAATCCCCCTTTCATTGGAGTTCCACGCAGAGAAAATTGCTTTTATTTGATATAAAGTCATTTAAAAAGAAATTTCCCCTTTAATACTTTTCAAAGACATATAATACTTCAAGAGCGAAGACTTATTGAAATATTTAAAATTTACTCCGGCTTTGTATGGAGTAAAATAATGAAACTGGTTTTTAGAAGTATTACGTTGTACGGTGAATTTGTTTTGGAGGCGTAATTTTGAATAATTACGAGATTCTGAAGAGGTTTCTTTACTTCTCGGTTGAGGAGGAATGAAGTCAAATAAAATAAATGGCTAATTTAAACTTTTCGTGCTGCAAATTAACACAAACAGTACTGGCTGAGGAGAGCTTAGTAAAGATGATCGTGACAATCGGGCCTGGGGGAGCTTTCAAGAAATTAACGTTTCCGTGTTAAATTTATTCACATTAAAACAAAATCGTTTCTAAAACGATGTGGTTGGAACTTTAAAAAGGATGGATTTTTTGAAACATTGAGAATGAGAAACAAATAATTTTATTATGATTTATTTTTGGGATATTCTGTCGTGTAGCGCTACCTCCTTCTTTAGCCAACGTTTCGAACAGCATTACAGGATCCATCATAAGGATAGTTGTGTAATCGAAGATTGTAGTGAAGTGTGTGCTTATGCAATATTATGCATGTACGAGGATGTAGATGCGATACCGTGTTGCCGTATCCACGAGCTGGTAATTTAAGTGCAATTTAAAATGGGTTTCCGCGTTTAATTTTTGTGTAGCCGTCAATCACCAGATACCAAGAACTATAGAGCTTAGCCCCGTCGTCTATATTAATTAATTAACAATTAATTTATTTATTGTAAAATGGTTATTATATGGCCTTAACCGAATAATTTTAATGAAAGCTACCATTGAGTTAACATTGAGTATTTAAACCAAAGTCACGAGAAATTTTAAAATTATTTTATAAGAGGCTTAACTGTTCTGAGCCAGTGATAATTTACCAATCTAATTTGGGTAAATTGAAGGGATAAAGAAAGGCTGGTAAGGGAAAGGAGGGGAAAATAGAAACATTGGGAAATAAACGACCATTCAGTTCTAACCACTAACCATAGCGAAAACCATTTCAAACAATGTTTCAATTCAGAATGGTGGTCTCTTACAAGGGCGAAACTAAGAATGTCTACCAATATTCCACCAATTAATACTAATTTCTTCACAAATCAATTATTGGTAATTACCTCAAATAGCTTGAATTACGGTTGTGATTGATTAGGTTCGTTCAGAACTCCACACAAAGCAAGTGAACCATTCCCAATTAGCAAATAGGTTTAATAAATACAATGATTTAAAGACCCGAATACATTCGCAAAGTCACAATTAATTGATCTGAAATATCTACTTTATTTTGCGCTTTTGACATCTAAATCATTTATTTGCTATTTGGGAGTGTGTGGACGAATATATTTATATGTTTTTGTAGTAACAATTTATTGAAATACATTTTTCGAGACTCACAATAACGAACTTTTACACCCACTGAGTCCAATACAATTGTATGAACATAGGTAGATACTCAAATACAGATATTTTTAAAATTAATTTATAGTAGATTGGTTATTATTGTAATGATTGATTTGTTTGTATTGAAACGTAATAAAGCAGTTTTAAGGCGACGCACCACGTCACGTAAAATTCGAAATAGAGCCGCTAGCAATAACACTTCTCATGTAGAAAGCGATAAGGTTTAAATTCCCGCTTACAATGCATGTTTTGATTTACACAAGAAAAAAACATCGCCGAAAAGCATGTTTCATTTTATATCACGCAGTTCATGCCCAAATATTTAAATGTTTTACAACCATTTTCTAAAGCACTTAATTTTCCACATTATACAATATAACCATATCCCAAAACGGGTTTGTAAGTAGGAGATTTTGAACTTTAAAGCAGTTCTACAGGCCTGATACTTTATTTTTATCTGGGGTTGTAAAAATAATTGTCTAAAAAATGCTCAATTATTTTAAAGGTCAAGACGTGTTTTATCTGCAGTATTTAGTTAAAGCATCTAAAATATTTCTAAGTGATCAAATTTTCAATCCAAAAACACATGATTTTGCATTACTTCGTAGTGATTCTCTTTAATATTAAATTTTATCTACTACATGTTTCTTACAGTTTGCTGATATATTTTTTGCCAGTTGTAGGCAAATTCCTCGCTCCTGTCTGCTGCTGATAATGAGGTCTCCGATAGCAAAGTAGATTTACATTACAGTTTTTCTCTAAGTCGTTAGCCAAGGTGTGTTTGTATAAAAAATCGTAGGAAAACTTCGTGTGAATATAGATTCTAGTGAAGCTAGAATTTTATCAGTTTTGTAGTACAACCATAAACACCAGTCTGATCTTTTCCCAATATTTCTTCAAAAAGTTTACAAGAAAATATTCGAGAGTGGATGATAATGTTGCGAAAGATTACGATACGGTATCAAATGACGTTAATTTTTTTTGTCTAGTTGAAAATTTTAAATTTGAGGTACGATTTAATAATTCCGATAAAGTAATCTTGGGCCAAAATATACAAATGTCCCCTGAGGTAAGATATTGAGTATTGGCATGCCTCGGGAAATAATTGTACTAAAATGCTTTTTGACATGTAAAAAAAGGAGGCAGAGAACTAGATATTGAAAAAAAATAATACGATTAGTGATTTATAATGGGCAAAGTATTATAGTGAAATATTTTTGGGGTGTTATGCCGTGTTGCGCTACCACCTACATCCAACTTTCCGGATAGCACTACAGTGTCCATCATCAGGGTAGATGCGTAATTTACATTACGAAAAGGCAGGTGTGTGTGATTCCCAACTGCTCCCAACCGCCTGGGGCCAGTGAGACTATGACACCCCCAATTGGGGTATTTTGTGAGACTGAAGGAAAGGGAGAGGAAGGAGATGGTGAAACACGAATAAAATCATATTAAGCCACGTTTCAATTCTGAATGGTGGTTCTACGCCAGGACGATACTGAGAGTATCTTCCACTCTGGAACGTGGTGCAAATATATATAAACAGGCTGGAACACAACCATAATACTCGCTTTAACTTCAATGAAGGACTAATTGTACCTAAGCATACAAATAATATGGACAAAGAACGTTAAATTACATGATTCCCAGTTGTTTAAATATGTTACCTGCTGAAATTAAAAACCTTGCACAAATTAATAATTGGTTAATTTACTGAGTTTCCTGAAGACTTGGCTTACTTAAAGAATTAATTTGTATTAGTCAACAATGACATATTATTCTAAAGACTTTAAAATTGTTATTTATGTTTTCATAATATTTCTTTTCTATATATTTCTGTAAAATTTTTAATTTTTATTTTATATATTTGTAAAAAATAACTATTACCTCCCTATAATAAGATCTTTAATGTGAAGAACCCGTTAGAAAAACTGCTAAAAAGTATTTTCGTTTTTTGTTTTTGGGGTGTTATGCCATGTTGCGCTATCTCCTTATTTAGCCAACGTTTCTGACATCGTTGCAGTGTCCATCGTCAGGGCAGATCCAAAACAAATAACAAAAATGCTTTTGGCCGTGAAAATCGTAAAACGTATCTGCTAAAAAGCAGTTTATCGGAACTTTTTTGTCTTAGATTTGTAAAGTGTGTAAAATATATTTAAAAAAAAAATATATATATATATAAGTATATATACCTTATATTATTTTATGTGATAAATTTACTTGGGGAAGCCGGGATTTTTAACCCGCGACCTCCGGATCGCCAGTCGAGAGTCTTACCCCTCGACCACGGAGGACGTTGGTACAATTTCGGTCCCGCTGAGTAGTTACAACAATGACATTAAAATGTTGTAATGTGACGGTTAATATCACAGATTGATATATTAAATTTAATATGCTTACACCATTATCGATCATAATTGATTGTCAGAAGGACGAGAATCTATGACATTGAATGGAATCTAAATCTGTCAAAAGTTGACAAATCTAAATCTAAACCATCAAAGAAATGATAACTTTTATTAAATTAAATTAAATATCTCAAAATGTCAAATAGTTAGATACTCTCGATCAAAAATTCGGTGATCTATAATTTCAGCACTGATAACAATGTTCTTGAGATATTAACAAAAATTAAAGACTTAGGAATCACTTTTCAATCAAATCTTTCACTTGTTAACCACATAAAAGAAATCTCTAATAAGTGTTTATAAATTTTGGTATTTATAACTAGGATAACTAGAAATATTAACAATATTAATTGAATTAAACTGTTATATTTTGCCTTTGTTAGAAGGCAACTTGAATACATACCTCCCGTCTGGAACTCACTTTATAATATTCATGTACAAGCTGTTGAAAGAATGAAAAATTAATTTGTACGTTTTCTTAATGTTAAAATAGGGTTTTTAGCCATTACGTATGTTGAACTGGTGACCGGACGACTCAGAATGAAACCAACTCAGAAGCACCTCAGAAAGGTCATTAAGAGTGATGATAAAAAAATATTAAAAAATTGGTTAAATAGGTTAAGTTAGGTTAGGGTTACCGGCTATTTTAAAATTATTTTATCATAGCTTTTAATGAACTTTCTGAGGTATTTCTAGTTGGGTTCATTCTGAGTTGGCATGGAACCGTTGAACTACAACACCTTTTTAAATATGAATATGCTCACATTGTCAGACAGTAGGATTTTCTCTGACTTAGTATTTCTAAATAAAATATTAAATGATGTAGATGATAGTCCAGAATTGCTTGCACTGATAAGCTTTCGGATTCCACTACGTAATACTAGAAGTCGGGATTTATTGCAGGTCAGAAATTCTGGGTCTAGCTGCCGTATGTACTCCTCTTTGCCCAGAATACTAATGAAAGAAATAATTATACTAATTCAGAGGACATCTTTAATTTGTCACTAAACAAATACAAAATGTTGTTACTGAAGGAGTTCAATTATATACAATAAATACCTTCTGTACAATTTTCATTATCCATATGTAAAGGCTCCTAAATCGGGCGTTAATAAATAAATAAAATAGATTTTGAAAGTTTACTATCAATGAAAATTATACGAAAGGTAAAATCAATCTTATTATTTTTTGCATATATTTTATAAATGCTTTGAGATTCACAAATCTTACAATATTATTATAAAATCTCATTTTCACGAATATAAACGAAATGCAAATAAATAAATAACTAAAAGCGAAGCATCGAAGCAGTTTTCCAATCTCCCTGAGGAAACTGGACATTATTTTAGTTAAGTGCTCTTTAAACCTTTCGCTCGAATATGCGCATTAAATGTCACTGGCGGGTGTAAATATGTGATTGAAAATAAAACATAAAAAACAGATTTCGCATTTAAATTTAGAGCTTTTATTCAGATATCACACGAGGACAACACAGAAGTCTGGACAATATTGTCCACGAAGAGACTCAACCGCGCAGGCCAGGACAATGGGACAATAACAAAAATTCGAACGTTTAGTAGTTCAAACGCGGAATGCTGCCAAAATGAACACACAAGATCTATTGAAATTATTGGAGGACAAAAACATTTTGGGAGGCGGGTATGGGTACCGCCGCCCCGGAACCATTTATTGGATAAACAACCCCTCTGCCATAGGTCACCGCAAGTGGTTTGCTAATTTTTATGACTTAGCAGGGGTGCCCGGGTTCATGGGGTGAGGTTTGTCCAGATCTTAAAAAGACCCCCCACACAGCAGGTGATGACATTGGCCCTGAGGGAAATTATTTTCCTCAAGGCCTCCTGTGTGGAGCTAATATTAAAAAATCTAAATAATAAAGAAAAAACTGTGTATTGGGAATTGGATGGGGCGCAGATATTCACTGAGAGTGTCTGCAATTAAAGAATTAGAAAACAAAGACCCCCAGGAGTTTATTTTGCATAACATCAACAATTGCCTACACCGCGTATTTTCTGTACTATTTGTCCTTATAAGTTGGGTAATTTACGCGCCATAAATAGTCCTGTTTGCCATACACGACTATTAATTTATTAATCTCTTTCGGGTTCTATTTATGCGGAACGACACATACATGCGGAACAATTGTAAATTGTCCTACTGTTCTGTCCGTGCGCTTTTACACGTGAACAATGCGGCCAGTGTCCACGTGTCCAGTGTCCACGTGCAACACTGTCCTGTGGAGATAGCCTGCCCGTCTGCTCTAGGATTCATTGTCCAGTCCTCCAAACTTCTGTTAATTGGACATTAGGTCGGGAGCTGAGACAGTACAACATTGTCCTGTCCTCGTGCGAACTAGGCATTAGTCGGTAGGCTATTAAAAGCTCTCGCAGACACCGGGGCTCTCATTTACATTGCGAAATGGGGTGTTTTGTACCGGAAGCCTTTCATACTAAATTTATGCATATTAAATTCGGTGTTTTTTGCACCTTACTATAAAGTGAATGTTAATATTTTTGAAAATTTTGTATTAGTGATGTTATGACTAAATAGTGGAAAGTCGAAAAACAATTTATATTTAAGTTTTTTCCCCTTTCAAAAAACTCGGATTCATGCCGGTAGTAAAACGAGAATTTAATTAATGAAATACTGGGTACGTACAGAATGTAATAATAATATATTATGATGGTTGTCAGAAGATATTGTAGTATTGTAAAAAAAAAACATATTTAAACAATACCACGTTTTTTTTATTATTATTATTACTAATGATGATATTATTTAAATTTTTTTTTTTTTAAATTTTTTTTTTTTATGAAACATATAACAAGGTTGCAATTTTACAACGTAAGAAAAACATCAATATTTCAATCACTCTCCTAATAAAGTAGCTGCTTGTGTTTAGGAGAGGACAACTAAAAAAAATTACATTTGTTTAAATTAAAACAAAAAATATTAGTGATTTTATGAGAAACTACAGATAAAAGTAATAAAAACATAGGTTAGTTAATAAATGATTCAAAGTATTGATAAGGCAAAAAATTTTTTCTAAATAATGAGTAAAGTTATGAGGTGGTACTAGCGTATTTTAAAAAAAATATTTTTCGTAGCTTTCTTCCGATCGTATATCAAGGGGTAATTTATTAAATAATTTTATACCCTTGAATATATAGTGATGCTGTGCTGTTGTAGTTCGTACTAGTGGTACGGTTAATCCTCCAACAGATATTATTATTTTGCTAATATTTAATTTGGTAAATTATTGATATGTATTTAAAAGTGGAATTCAATAATGAATGATATGTATTTAAAAGTGGAATTCAATAATGAATGATATGTATTTAAAAGTGGAATTCAATAATGAATGATATGTATTTAAAAGTGGAATTCAATAATGAATGATATGTATTTAAAAGTGGAATTCAATAATGAATGATATGTATTTAAAAGTGGAATTCAATAATGAATGATATGTATTTAAAAATGGAATTCAATAATGAATGATATGTATTTAAAAGTGGAATTCAATAATGAATGATATGTATTTAAAAGTGGAATTCAGAATAAACGTATCTGCAATATCTGCATTTCTCAAAATATGTCATCCTCAAATTAGGGTATGTTGTGAGGCTGAAAGGAGTGGGAGGGAAAGGAACCTGGCTATTCAAGTCTGGTCACATAACCAACAAAAAGCATTTCAAGCAATGTTTCTATTCAGAATGGTGGTCTTTCACCGCTTGATTCTAACAGAATCTAGAACTAATCTTTTTATTGTATTTATATTTAACAACAGAAATTAATGTCGAGTCATCTAATTGTTTCTTTTATACAAACATCAATATAAATTGTTTACCTCATAATTTCATCAATTGGGCAATTTTCGCACAATATGAAAACATAAAAAATCAGTATTAAATTTCATACGGTGGGTGAATTAGGTTTGCTTCAGTATTCGTGAATTGCTTTTACGTTAATGATTTTTAAATTTTTTTTTTACATTAACTCCACACAGGAGGCCCTGAGAAAATAATTTCCCTCAGGTCCAATGTCATCTGGGATGCTGTGTGGAGGGTCTTTTTGAGGAGAGGAAGGAATGAACATTGGTCTTGAAGAGACCCATGTTGTAGGAAGGAGGAAACACAGAGGCCGGCAAATCATTCCACAGCCGAGCTGTTGAACACAAGAATGAGTCGAAGAAACGACCCGTTCTCATGTGACAACCATGTACAAATGTTGGGCACGCGTTTGGCATGTTTCCCGACTATGCACCGGTGTTGAAGGGATCAATGACGCTAGTTCCTCGGAGCATCTTACATTGTAATACCGGTAGAACAAGGATAGCATTCCCACCCGACGCCTGTGCTCTAAAGATTGCAATCCGTCTGTCAAGGCGGGGGAATCTATTAAGCGGACCGCCCGTTTTTGCACAGAGTCGAGGGTATTTTTCAGGTATTTTGGAACTCCAGACCAGAGGTGGCTGCCAAATTCAACCGTGGGGCGCACTTTTGATTTGTACAAGGTTAGCAGTTGTGTACAATTAAAGTATCTGCGGGCCCTGTACAGTACGCCCAGTTTTTGGGAGGCTAACTTTATTCTGGCTTCGATACCTGAGCTGGTCACTTAGGGTTACACCAAGCATATCAATGGAGGGTCTGTTTGGAAGATTTCTACCGTTAAAAGATACTAGATTTTCATTTCGATCCCTTTTAGACGTAATCAGACAAGATTGGGTCTTCGAAACATTAAATTCAAAGAGATTATTTTTATCCCAAGAGAAAACACTCTCGAGTTAACCGTCCATTCTTTGTTGGAGTTTGTGAGCCCTTTGGAGGCTTGTCAAACAAAAAGCTATCATGGACTGTATTGTCATCCGCGTAACAATGAATTGGTGCACATCACAAAAGGTCGTTGATGTGCAACAAAAACAAAGTCGGAGACAGAACCGATCCCTGTGGGACGCCAGCATTATATTATGTAGAAATACTAAATTAAACATAAAACGCGACCGAAGTAAAGTAAAAAAGCAATACTAAAACGGGCTTTCAAATAGAGTCACCCCATACAAAAATAATCTCAAATTTCAAAAGGTATTAACACAAAAATGGCGCTTTTGACGGCAATCCCTACTTACGTGAATACATGGTATAACTGTTTAATTTCCCAACTTTTCGCTAATAGGATTTCCTCTCCCCATTTGTATAAAGGTAGTTTAACAAACCGGTTTGTACCTTGACAGAGATCCCTTTTTATTCACGGATTTGCCTTTCACGTTTTATTGGTAATACGATTCACATGAATGCACATATAAAGTTTGATTTCAGAGAAGTTTCAAAGAAAAATATCCAAGAAAATAAAATCTAGGCGAATTACCCTATTTCTTTTAAGATCTAATTCTCAGAGACACATTTTTATTTATTTATATAAAAAAAAAGAAAAATACGGGACTGACAATATGGCTTCGATTTTATTTGAACAGCTTGTTATTTACATTACGATAAGAAGTTTTTGTCACAATAATTTGCTCAAGCAAAGGTCTCGGAGACTCGGACTGGCGCATGGTGTAAAAAAGTATACAAGAATGGGGAGACTACGAAACACTTTTTTTTTATCGACGTGAAGGATGATTTTGTTCATATTTTTGTCGTCGAATTCCAGGGCACCCTTTTTCTATAAATTTGGTCATATTTTAAGTATTTGTGTTTTCTTCTTCGGAGTCGCTAGATGTCACTTTCTTTTGTGTTTTCTTTTGCCTGTTCATCTTGGAGTGTTGAAGATTGGATATTGATTTCACAAAAATATATTTTTTTTGTCTTCGTATTATTCGATCCTTGGTCCCCTGAATGTCTGGCCGCTGAGGTTCGTCAAGTGCTTTATACCTCTAGACCAAAGGAGACATCCTTGAAACCGTGGATTTATCGTATTATATTGAATATTTATAACGGAGTATCCGTGAAACAAATAAATATTTTATTACAACATCACTCTCTCACAGGCTAAATCCTGTAGATGTACGTGTTTGTCTCTTTTTCGTGTCACTCAATTCCGTTTCATCGAGTTTCAAAACACAAGATTACCAAAGAAGTTTTTACTCTTAAAAAAACATCATTATTCCTACTGTTACTCTATTTCTTTTTCATATAAAATCTATTGATACATTTGGTTAGGTTAGGTTAATATATATAATTATGAAATTTAATTTTGAAATAATTTAAAAACATCAATTGTACAACTTAAATAATCGTACTAAGGTCTCCTAAAGTTTTGCCCACCGCGTCAATTCCCACCGACACACCCCATTGGCCGGTAAGTCATCACCGTACATCAGAAGTCCCAGACCAAGTATTATAAAGGGACAGAACCTTTAGTGGCCCCATACAATATGTATGACTACCGGTAGGCAGTGTATAAGGCTTTCACGGAATGCCGGTATCTCTCGCATCACTTATTCAGCCGGCCGAATAATGCCTAAAAGAAGAGGTAGTAATCTCCCAAGAAACTCCCACTTCAATGTTGGAATCCTGTATGAGTCAAGTGAGAACGCGGGCTTGTTATTTTGTGTAGATATTTCTGCTTTTCTTTTGCTGAGACGATTATAATACACACATTTGTAAATATTTACATCTGATCTTTTCCTTGAATAAAGAAGTTTATTTATTACCTTGACGAGTTAAACCGACAGAAGTGCGTTATGTGCGTGTCTGTGTGACTAGCCAAGCTCAACTTTTCCTAACTGCTTAAGCCGATCAAGAATTCTTTTGTAAACAACTTCATTTCCCTGTATCAGTTTTCATATCGGTACACAACAAAAAATTAGGGATTTTAATTTATACAAGTATCTCAACTGCCCGGAATCAATGGATACGTAGATTACATAGATTGGTATTTTTGCTTTACTTCAGTTCTGTAATTTGGAGTCCAATATAATATGCGAGATCCATAAAATTCAAAAGAGACTAACTCAGGCCAACTAGATCAGCTAAACCGAATAGACCACATTGCTTACCGACGATAAGAATCGCCAAGAATTTATCAAATAAGAAACATTAAATGAACGATTAGACAAAAATGATATCAACTTTTGTTTAAAAATAATAAATAACCATGTAGCATCCTGGCCATAATCAAAATAAATATCTAATAAAAAAATACAATGAAAAGTGAATTTAAAAGGACCGAAGAAGTAAAAATTAATATCAATCAGCGTCTACTAAGAAACCCCAAAACTTTCCATAATATTTATTTCTAAAGAACCAAATTAAGCTTCTCCCAACCCCTTGTGCAAATAAATTGACTATACTGGTAGTGGTAAGATTCCAGAAATATTGTAACATATCTATTTCGCCAGTAGATTTTAACTTGGTGTGGTTGGCCAAACTGACAACCGGAAGGTGGAGAAAAACGGAAATTGTTTTTGGTTCTTACAATGATGGCTGCAGGTGTCAGTTTGCGCTCTTTAAAGAGAGGTTAATTTTTGGGCCTTGGGCGGGAGTTCATTTTGATTAAGTGCTGGGAAGCCTTAAATATGATTTAAATAAATTCGCGAGTTGGTGAACTACCTTAATGGCGAAGGAGCCAGTTTTTTTTGAGACGTGTCAACGATGGATGTCGAGAGATTAAGTGTGCGTACCGCGCGGTTTTTGACATGATTGCTGCCGTGGAAGCGTGATCTCTGGGGAGTTTTCGTCCGCTTGTTTTTTGTTTCATTTTCCGCCGGCCGATTCCGTCATGCTGCTTGAGAGGTGAAGAATCTGTCGTGTCGTAACACCCTAGGCTGTTAGAGCCTATTTACGTTGAACCGGATTTCATCAGAGAAAGAAGATCTTGGACGCGCGGATGGCATGTCTGTATTCCTATTTCGGCCCCTGGACCGGAGCCCCGGAGCCTCTCCTCGTCAGGCCTTTCTACTCGTGACGACCCTCCTATGGAAGTTCCGTAACGGCGTATCTTTAAAAAAAACTCGTTCTCAAATCAATCTCTCCCTCTATCCTTTCCTGTTTTTCAACCAATTTAATTACCAAGGATTTATATTTACTTATAAACCAACTTCCTCTGAACATCTTTTGTATCTTTTGAGTATCACTACACTCTTTTATTTAAGCATCTGATTTAAATCCCCGGCATTTAGTGCCCCACTATCTTGAGATGGAAGTTGATTGTTCTGACTTTAGTTGTCGTGTCATCTTTTGACATGATCTGTTGTCATGCACGCCGACAAATAAGGTTACAATATTTAGTATTAGCCCCCAGAACTTTACTAAATTTGCCTATCCCTTATTTTCACTTGACTTCACTTGACCCAAACTTTATTGTCTCTCGCTTTTTTGACGTCGTTGTTATTTACATGGTGATTTTTTATTCCTTAATAATATTGTTGCACGTACACCGTTATTAGACGGTTATATTTATTCTCTGTTTAAAAATCATAGTTATTTGTATGTTTACCTTCTGACTATTGTGTACATTATTTGTAAGCAGGTTAGGGAGTTTGTGTATCTGAGAAGTACGTTTACGAGAGATGGGAAGATAGAGATATTGAAAGAAGGATAAATGCAGGCAACTCCATTAATAGAGAATCGAATGCCGTTGGTGCTAACAAAAAAACTGTCCAAAGAAGCGAAGCTAGCAGTTCACAATAAGAGTGCTGGTACCTCCCCTGACATATGGCAGCGAGGCATGGAAAAACATTGATAAAAAAACAGCAACACAGTTTAGATTCAAATATTTATAGCAATCTATCGATTTTCAAGAGACAAGAATCTTACTGCCCTACTGCAGAAGTTGTCGATGGTACAGACAGAAAACATAACGCGCGTATTACCACGTAGCAACGCGTCGGCGTATTGAGGCGAAGTCGTTTGCATAATGTCTTTTTAATTCTCTTCCCAAATTATTAGTCTCACCTGACAAACTTCCACAACTTTGGAGACGCTATTAACCCAGACGACCTTCGTGAAAGTGCTGAGATCCTTGGCTCGGGGCCCAAAGGTCGAGGGGTAAGAACTCGATGAAACATGGGAAAAAAGTAGTTTGACAAAGAATTGAAATTAATTAGAAAAACGGCTGCGAGGCTTTTTATGCAAAATAAAGTTTTCGATTTGATGTCAAAATACTCAACCATTTGTTTAAAAAAAAAAAGGTATGGCAAACATCTAGGAACGGATGTGAGCTATTTTGTTTACTTGTGTTTCAAATTTTAAAATATAGACCATTAAATGATTCAATTTTTCATAACTTCAG
This sequence comes from Limnephilus rhombicus, assembly GCA_929108145.2. NCBI lineage: Eukaryota > Metazoa > Arthropoda > Insecta > Trichoptera > Limnephilidae > Limnephilus > Limnephilus rhombicus. Next base: position 49,470,662 of record OV815280.1, on the reverse strand, counting down.
AGGCAACTTTGGCAATTATTTGTGTGTTGATGATAATTATTTAAAAACGTTATTTAAAAAAATAAACAACAAATTACATCAACTGGAATCAAAACGTCGCCCACAACACAAACAGGAATTATATACTTAGCAGGGTTGCCCGGGTTCACGATGTGAGCTACGTGGCAGGCCAGATCGGGAAAGAATGGCTGAGGGAGTCCTTTGATTTCTCTAGCCGTACTCTCTCGAAACATGCCTTGCACCGCAGTGGGAGAGATGTCCGCCACTCTTGGACACACTGACCTCCAGATTCCTACCCACCCCCAAAACCCCTTTCCTTCCCAGAACTTCCTCTCCTTCGCTTCCCAAAAAGCCCCTCCACACAGCAACCCGAAAGATGACATAGGCCCTGAAGGGAATTACTTTCCTCAGGGCCTCCTGTGTGGAGCTAATGCAACAAAGGCGCATCTGATATTTCGGATTTTTTTAGTAGAGCCAAAATACTGTGTTTTTCCGGATTTTGCACATTTTATAAATATGTTCGCTAATGGTGTAAAATATAAATTAAATTATCGCTATAAAAACTCATTAGCGAATAGCGCAATAAAACGTATAAACTGTAAAAACTGTTTTTTGGCATTACAAAAAACATTCTTAATATGAGATAGGTTTGTGAACATTTCTATTACCTCCGTTTTTTACTTAAAATACTGCCTGATTAGAGTAATTTAAGAACGTACTTAACACCCCGAATTATTGTGTCCTAATGCATCACAACATGCACCTTAAAATAATGTCCGGCTTACATTATTCCAGTCCAGTAACGGAGTAGCGCTGGACTGGAATGGACCGGGCTGGCGATATCGTCTACATGATTCCAGTCATGTAAAAATCCGCAAAAACAAACAACACGTGTTTCCTGTACAATTGTTCTGTCAGCACTGGAATGGCACTGGATTGGCCGTCGACATGTCACAGAAGCGCTGGAATGGCCGTGCTGGATTCAAAAGTAGACCGCCAATCCAGTTTCTGCACTGGTTTGCTCACTGGATCCAGTGCATTCCAGTGCCGATTTACATTATTCCATTCGTAATCCAGCGCTGGATTTGATCGTTGGACTGGAATAATGTAAACCGGCCATGATAGGTAGGGAGTGCCATAATCCCACAGGTCCGGGCAGTTGGTATTAAGGGCCTTTAACCAGCCAGCTGCCGAAAATCCACATTTCGTCGAAAGATGTTCTTACGATCGTTCAGGGCGGTTACAATGAGAAAGATTAATTATTCTTCGTACCAGCTTTTAAAAATTATAACTCAATATCGATTTTATTTCATTCCAAATTTGGTTTAATTTATATTTAAATATATTTTATTTTTATTTATTTTATTTTAGTTTATTTAGGAAACAAACAGTTATACATATTTTAATAAGAAAGTAACATATTACATGATTGCATTAACCAGCGAAGTTTCCGCTACAATTTATAATATATAAACATGGAAAAACATTGAAGAAAACATAAAGTGGTAGAAAAAAAAGAAAAATATATATATATACAACAGAAATGAAAGAAAAAAAAACACAAACACAAATTAAAGCATATGGGATATATAAATCATCCAAATATTATTATTATAATAAAAAGAAGGAAAACCAACATAATGAGAATGAAAAAAATAACATGCAGCAGGGGTGGAGAGTTCGTAATTAACAATTTGTTTTAATTTTTCCTATTATGGATTTAATAAATTGGCCTGAGGACAAATGGAAAATATCAGTGTCGTAAAAGATATCATTGTATTTTGTGCACGTCCTTCGGAGAAATGAATGTTGTGTGTAATTTGTTTTTGAGTGTGGGATGTGGAATAGTTGGTTTGACCTTGTGTTTCTTATTGGACAGTGGAAATTAATGTGTTCTAGAAGATAGTTGTTGTCAACAACGTTGTTAATGATTTTGAATAAAAATTTTTGGTCGGATATATTTCTTCTATCTTCTAAAGTTGATAAATTATGGAATGTTAATGAGTCTTTTAGGTTTTCTGAAGTTCGAAAGGATTTAAAGTCCAGGTGTTTCAATAACTTTTTTTGAATTCTTTCTAACCTTTCAATATTTACTTTGTATTGGGGATTCCATATGACTGATCCGAATTCTAATATTGAGCGAACAAAAGAGACGTACAGTATTTTGATTACATGTGGAGACCTAAATGGTTTGGTCACTCTTATGATGAATCCTAGAAGTTTGTACGCCCTGTCACAGATGGAATTTATATGTGTTCGGAAAGACATTCCGGAGTCCATTATTATTCCTAAGTCCCTCACTTCACAACATCTTTTTATCTCTACGTCATTGATTTTGTACGGGAATATTAGGGGGTTTATGCTTTTGGTGAATGATATTGTGTTACATTTTTCCAGATTAAGGAACAGTTGGTTGTTAGCACAATATATTCCAAGCCTATTGATATCATCTTGCAATTCTAGGCTGTCATTAATATTAGTGATTTTTTTGTAAATCTTAGTGTCATCAGCAAAAATTTGGAATTTGGAATTTTTAAAGCATTTACCTATATCATTGATATATAAAATAAACAAGAGAGGTCCGAGATGTGATCCTTGCGGGATTCCTGAAGGTATACTGTAAAAACGCGAGGAGAAACCCTTAGCTCTAACTGCTTGACTTCTGTTTGTTACATATGATTTGATCCATCTGAGAAGGTCACCATTAATCCCGATTTTTAACAGTTTCTTCAGAAGCAGGTCAATGTTAATTTTATCAAAGGCTTTTGAAAAATCCGTATAGATAGAGTCTACTTGATTTTTACCACCCATAGAATTTAAAATAAAATCTGTGTATTCCAGAAGGTTTGTCTCGACCGACCGTTTTCTGAAAAAGCCGTGTTGATTTTTAGATATGATTGTTTGTACCGCCGGAAAAAGTTGATCAAGAACTATGTTTTCCATGATTTTGCTGACAATTGGGAGTTTGGAGATGGGCCTGTAGTTGGTAATGTTAGTTTTGTCCCCGCTTTTGTGGATTGGTGTAATGAGTGCTTGTTTCCAGACGTTGGGGAAGTTGCCTTCTTCAAATGACATTTTGAATAGCAAGGCTAGAGGATAAGCCAATTGGTCCCGGCATTTTACATAAAATATGGATGGAATTAAATCAGATCCCGCACTTTTATTCGGATCAAGTTTTTTTAAATAATTAAGTACACATGATTGATTGAAGTTAATATTGTGGATATGTAGATTAGAGTTGTCGTCATCATTCTCACAGTTTATAAGATTGAGGCGAGGGTTGGAATTTTCTACAAAAACTGATCTAAAATAATCACTAAAATGGTCGCATATGGATTGTCCATCATTGCAGGAAATATCTCCAAGATACATTTGCTTTGGTAAATCGGAAGAGGATTTCTTTGATTTAACAAATGACCAGAACTGTTTGCTGCACTTTTTTATTGAATCTTCTGCCGTCATATGAATTAAGGCATTGATTTTAGTGTTTAATATTTCATTACTCATGCTTATTTGTTTTTATTTAATTTATGTGTGATGTTAATTATTTTGTACCCCATCTTATTATTTGTCTTTCTTTTCTAATTTCAAAATATGGAATGTATTGCATTGCACTTCCCCTGCATACATTCTGGAATAAACAATTATTATTATTATTTTTATACGAACATCCAAAAATGCTAAAAGGCGTGATGATAAAACTATTAAAATCATGTTATTTTTGTAATTATTTATTCATCATAAGTATTTATCGTTTTTTAATAATGTCTTGGCAAAATACAAATGTAAAAAAATTCTTCAATTTATTCATTTGCAAGACCATAAATAGACAAACAAAATAGAGAAATTTTCGTCATAAATAGGTGTTCGGATATTTTTTTAATGATTTTATTTGAACTATAATTAAAGTTTTGAAACATGCGTTTACTAGAAAACGTATTGATTAACAATAATGTATGATTACATGGTATGAAATATGTCTTGTAAAATAAGATTTTTCGTTTTAAAATTTAACAAATCTGCCGACGACCGATGGTATAACCTTATTATACTAAAAATAAACATTTTTTCTCAAAATTTAAGACATGCGTTTACTAGATAAAAGAACAAACTTTCTAAATCAATTTATATTTTTTTTGTGGAAAAGAGTCAATAGGTCTAAAATTTGATTTAATAATGAGATATTTCCGGTTTTCTCTGGTTATACCCTCTTAAAATATGACAAAAAATCACCGGCGAAACTTTTTGCTATCTTCTAATTAATAAATAAACATACACTGCGGCCAAATGTAGTCTTGTGGTATGAAAATGTAATTGAATAAATACATACCGTAAACCAATATCACATTCCCAATAATTTAACCAGCATGATATTGAAACGATAGTTAACGAATCTCCCCATCAAACCAAAAACATCTCCCCAATAAAAAAACATTATTGCGGTTTCCAATTGCATTTTGGTAACGAATGCATTATTTGCGCAATAGACAATAAAGCTTCGTTAGTACGGTCCGTGCTTTGAAAATTGAATCCATACAATTATTATTTTATGTTGTGATTTTGTCGTTACCTCTGAAACCTTTGCCAACGCATCGCGATGTACAACTAACTCTTCTGGAGGTACGAAACTTTAACTGGACGTTGTGATGAGAATTTTAACACATTTTTCCAACAAATTTTGAACTCAAACTTTTCTCAGTTTGTAATAAAATACCATGTTGTAATACAAATAAATAGTCTGATATAAATATTTTCTCTGAAAGTTCTATTAAAAAAAATAGGAAACTCATTTAATAAAATTGTTTAAAAATGTATTTTTGCATATCCTCCACAAATGAGGCACAGAGGAAAATAATTCCCCTGAAGGCCTATGTCATCTTGGGGATGCTCGGTGGAGGGTCGTTTTAGGAAAGGAAGGAGAGGAAGTTCTGGGAAGAAAAAAGGTAGGAGGGAGGTGGTAGTAATCTGTGAATCGGTGAATCCAGGAGTGACGGACGTATGAATCTATCCCCGCCACTGCGGTGCAAGGCAATGTTCCGAGAGATTCCTGTTGGAGAGGTCAAAAGTCAACCAGTCTCTCTCGATCACGCAGCTGGTGGGCAGACGCGTCCGCCGACAAACTTCCCCCATGAACCCCGGCACCCCTGCTAGATCACCAAACGTAGCGAACTACTTGGAATGACCTACGACAGATGAGTTGGTTATCCAATCAATTTGGTTTTAGTTGCAACAATTTTGTTTTTTGTAAATTCAGGTCTCCAGCTACCAAATGTTTTTTAAACATCGAACATTGTGTCGAACCACAACGTTTTTTTAAATTTTATTTTCAATTGGCCACGGAATACAAAAACGTTGTGGATCAGCCTCAATATTTCAAGTTTACTCAAACATTTGTTTAATTTTTGTGGCATAATATCATCGCTGGAGACCCGGCTTTAGGAAGCTGAAGAATGAAACAAATTCGCAAAAAGTTATTGTCGAATTGAACTAGTGAGCTCAATATAAACAGAATTGATACATTTTTTTCGTTATTTGTTTTTGGGGTGTTATGCAGTGTTGCGCTACCTCCCTTTTTACTTGATAAACGTCGCTAAGCACCCAGTAAATTTAGGCATTTATTGGGTAAGAGGAGACAAACTTCGAGAAACTGCAAAAGTGCGAAAAACTTTTTTGGAACTTTCTGCTAATACTAATAGGTGCGCACAAAAAATATCTACATTCAAAAGTCTCATCTCTAAAATGATTAGTACCTCATAATAAAAATCTATTTATTTTTTTAATCTAATTTAAATCTAAAGATTTATACTGGTCGAAAAAGCTGTTGGTTTTAAGGTTTGAAATTAGAACATGGATATCAATAGAATAATGTAAATATGTTCGGGTAACAGAGGTTTAAATGAATGAATGCGTCACATACTTTTGCAAGAATTTGGTCGTTAGTATGGAGAGCAGTCAAAAACGCATTAGGTATTTTAATTTAAAAAGTTTATTTTTTTATAAAATCGATAGCCTCTGTAGTCGAGGGTAAAGCTCTCGACTAGCGATCCGGAGGATGCGGGTTCAAATCTTGGATTTTTATTTGATTGATTTGTGTTATTTCACAATCTAATTGTAATTCTAATCGAAAATTGTGGTGTATCGTAAAAGCTTCCGCCTTGTAGAGATAGATGGCGGTGATATCAGCTATCAGTAGATTCCGCTAGATGGCAGGCCGCGTAGTGCTTAAGTTCTCCGGCAGAGGATCGGAGGGCTCAGAGGCAGTATTTCAGTTATCACTCGCCAGAACCATTCTAGCTAGCTTCTAGTTAGGTAGACTACCGCAGTCCCAATTGTATACGCGAAGTATAAATAAAACCAGATACGAAGAAGAATCTATTTTATTCCGAAGTAATCTCCATCCGAAGGATTGGGAGAATCTGTTAGTGTGTCCATAAAATAGCAGAGCACTACAAAGATGCTCTCAGTATCGCCATTATGCAAGACCACCATTCAGAATTGAAACGATGTTTGAAATGTCTTTAGACGTGTTTGATGTTTAGATCTAAATAGCCAGGTACTTCCCCACCCTCCACTTCCCCAAATCCTTTCCCTCCACACCATCTGCAGCCTCACAGCGTACAATAATTAAAAATAATAAAAAAACACGTTTTGTGATAACCGGAATTCATTTCCCAATAAATTATTATTAATTTTTGTTACAATACCAATCACAAGTAAAGCATCAAATATTTAAAAAAACGAGTGTGCTTTAGACCAAACGACTGAAGTTAAACTTCACTAACTTATAAAATAACATTGGGGTGACATATGACGTTGGGGTGACATATGACGTTGGGGTGACATATGACCATGGGGTGACCTTCGACCGTGGGGTGACCTACGACTTACGACCTTGGGGTGACCCACGACCTGACATGAACATTGACATTGACATTGACATTGACATTGACATTGACATTGACATTGACATTGACATTGACATTGACATTGACATTGACATTGACATTGACATTGACATTGACATTGACATTGACATTGACATTGACATTGACATTGACATTGACATTGACATTGACATTGACATTGACATGATATTGGGGTGACCTACGACCTTGGGGTGACCTATGGCATGGTTATTCAATAAATGATTCCTTGTGCTCGTACCTCTCTCTCTTGCCCCTACAGAGATATACTCTCTCTCTTTCTATCTTCACTAACTTATATCTCCCTCTCAACTTCAAGCGTGCGTAAAGGCCCGACCGTTCGCCTCGCCCGATCACCGTTCGCATAGATCACCATCACAAAAACCGTCGACTGACGGAAAAAAATAAAGTGCTAGTACTGTATAACCGAGAACGAAACGCCAGTCATATACAAAAGCAAGTACGACAAAATATTCCATGAAATATGTCCCAGCCATCAGCTTTTTTGCATACCCACGCTCGATACGTGGAGGCGATAAGTTATTTGTATGTTGCTTCTTCAGACTCATAAATATCACGAAAGAATTATTTTCGTGTTTTTTTTTTATTTTTCCTTTGAGAACTATTTTTGACGGTAAAAATGCTTTTCGTTCTGTGAATATTACACGTCTATTTCTCAAGGCATTGTGACTAAACCAACATATTATCTTATTATATTTTAATTGGTAAACCACACTAGAGGGTTTCTGTCGTAGACAGAGGGCTTAAGGCATGTCTAATTGAGAATGTTATGAGGCGGAAAATGTGAAATAGTAACGAGAATGGGTATGTTGAAAGTTCGGAAGTAACCTGGTTAATTATAACTATAATCAATTTTCACTATTGCAAAAAAATACAATTTTGGTGGTTTGAGCATTTGAAGGTATACAGATATTTTTCATGTGATTACAGCGTGTAGCATAATTGCCCGGATCCGGTGGGTCTACGGAAAATTCAACTTGGTAGGAGAAGAAAATTGTTCGGCTAAAGTCCTGGCTATGTCTAGCCACTAAACACAGTTTAATAATGATATTTTAAGTAATGCTACGAACCTTAATAGCAGTTTTTCTCAAGAATCAGATTATCTGCTAATCTGGCAGATTCTATATCTACTGAGATATGAAACATTGTGACTCCGGATTCAATACGGGGTGTCGGGGGTAAAGTGCTTTAACTTCGGAAGGTGATTCTACACGATAGTAAAAAAGATAAATAACTTTTATCGAAATTCCAACTTTTAGGGGTAATTTTGTGGTAAAAAGATAAAATTAGACCGGCGTGTGCGACCAGCTTTATTATTTTCCGCTGATACGATACGGGCCAATCACAACCATGCAATGTTGACACAATCATGCCCGGCAGGCTCTCAGCAAGAAAGATCGTACCTCACACTAAGGATTTTTAGTAGGTACGTCTTTTTGTATGGGAAAAAAATGTTGGAATTTCGGAAAAAGTTGCTAATATTTTTTACTCCTACCATCATATAGAATCCTTAATGCACTTTACCCCCGGACACCCATAATAACGCCCGCAGTATTATATTTATATACAGAAGGTACAGGAGCGCATCGATAATATTTATGGAACAAGGACTTAATGGATTCGCCGGCCTGATGAGACACCGGGTCAATGGAGCCAGGATGCGGCTAATGGCCTCCGACAGCACGGTGGTGACCGCAGCCTTCCAGCACCAAGAGCCACTCCTGAGTGAGCGCTGAATTCGAGTTTACTCAAGACCTCGCGTTACATAATTGATTATGTCGTATTATTATTATTATTTTTTTCTTATTATTTTCTATTCTATTGTTTCTTTACTTAAAATTGGGTATACATATGTGACGTGTGGGATCGCACTATCCTTTCCACGTCCTGGAATAATTACTAATATTATTTTTATTATATTTTATTTTATTTATTTTATAGAAAGTTGACAACGAATCAGAGACTACAAAATAATACAATAATAAATGAGAATTATGCCAATTATGAACTTTCCACTGATGATAGTTAATGATAAAGTGTGACATTGTAAGGGTGTTTTCTTAATTAATTTATTTTTTAGAAAAATGAAACAATACAACTTTGTATAAACCACTTATATGATGTGCAAATCCGACCGGTTTCGGAACAAACGTTCCTTCGTCAGGGAAAGCTTATACTAATTTGACAGTTTAGAACAATGTTTTATTGTGGTAGGGGTGGAGCCGTTGTTAGTTAATAATGTAGATTGGATGGGTAGGTATTAGTGTAGAGTGGGTGGGTAGGGGAACAAATCCATGATTGGGCTATCATGGATTTGTTCCCCTACCCACCCACTCTACACTAATACCTACCCACCCAATCTACATTATTAACTAACAACGGCTCCACCCCTACCATAATAAAACATTGTTCTAAACTGTCAAATTAGTATAAGCTTTCCCTGACGAAGGAACGTTGGTTCCGAAACCGGTCGGATTTGCACATCATATAAGTGGTTTATACAAAGTTGTATTGTTTCATTTTTCTATAATGGATAACCACAAAGTAATAGCTGCATTCAAAAATATAATTTATTTTTTAGTTACAATCTATAAAAAGGGGGGGAGGAGGAATATAGGAATAGGATTAAGAGGCAAAGGACGGGAATATATATATAGGGAATGAACTTTCTAGTTTGAGTCATGTTGCTTGGTGAGTTTTCGTTTTAAGTCACGTAAAGTAGAGTTAAAAATGTCAATGTGGTAATTAATACGTTAAATGAGTGTTTGGATCTGTAGATAAATGAGTTCTGTTTGGAGTTGGTCTTGCAAAGAGGGAGATTAAGATCAGGACAATCGATTAAGTTAGTGTAATTTTAAATAACATTACCGAATCTGCTATATTTCTTCGACAAGTTAACGTCTGTATTTTGAAGAACTTTGCAGAGTCTTCATTATTATATCATTTTCATGGTTTCCAAATTATCCACAATGCTGAAACGATGTATGTACGAAACAATGGGTTCTCAACATGATTTAAAAATGTAGACGAAGGAATGAAACGTAAGGAAGATGATTAGTAATTTCATGCATAGTTTCTGTTCCAAACTGCGGACTGTCGCCAGGGCACTTCTGAAAGTATTCCCATTTGATTAGCAAAACCCAACACATTATTATTATAAGTGAAATTATTAAATGCATTTAATTCTCCGAGTTTTTAATCTTTGGAACCGCAGCCAGGATCTTACTTCTGCGTCACAAAGGTCCTCTGCTAATTCAATTTAACCTTCCTTAATACCCTAGTTAGTAAGCTTTCTCTACAATTGCAGGTTATAAATCATCATTTAGGTTACAAAGACCTGATTTAAGCTGAGATTCTAAGACCGTAGATTGCATCCAGGCGTCACATCGCTGGTTTAATTTTCGTAAGTTCAGTCCTCTGTTTAAGCACCAGTAGGTATATTCTCTAATTAGAATTTAATAAACCATATTGAAGTAAGTCTAAAGTCATGGTGTTTGAAAGAGAGAGAACGAAAACAGTATGCAACATAGTTGTGAATGATGAATACTCGGAGCAGGTGGATGAGTTTGTGTATCTGGGTAGTATGTTTACGAGAGATGGGAAGGCTGAAAGATATATTGAAAGAAGGGTGAATGCCGGTAACTCCATTAATGGTGGACTGAATGCCGTTGGCGCAAATAAAAAAACTGTCAAAAAAAGCGAAGCTAGCAGTCCACAATGGAGTCCTGGTACCTACCCTGATGTATGGCAGTGAGACATGGAACTGGCAGAGGAAGGATGAAAGTAAACTGAATGCTGTTGAAATGAGATGAGACGTATGTGTGGTAAAACAATTTATGATCGTGTGAGAAATGTGGATATCCGCAAATAATGTAAGACTGATGTAAGCATAATGAGTAAGATTAAGAAAGGGACCCTCAGATGGTTTGGGCATGTAGAGCGAATGAACGAAGGAAGTAGTGTAAAAAGAATATACGACGCGAATGTGAATGGTAGAAGAAGTCGGGGACGCCCGAGGAAGACATGGCACGATCAAGTGAATCCGATACTTGAGTCGGGTCATGTCAAAAGTCAGAATAATAGAAGAGAATGTATGAGCCGATGTATGTATGTGAGTGAGGCAAAGAGTGTGTGCCAAGACCGAGTTGTTTGGCAGTCCGTCCTCTCTGCCTACCCTGCGGGGAAACGGCGTGATGGTTAGTTAGTTAGTTAGTTATATTGAAGTATATCTAAATATTGTTGTGTGAAAAGTGCACAAATGGCTACCTAACTACAATTTTCCCAATCGACGTATATTGTGAAGTTGAAGGAAGTGGGAAAGAAAAGGCGATTCAGAAGGAAAAGGTTGAGAAGTTTATGTCTCTTTATTTATTTGCAAAAACAGTGTAAAAACCAATACATTGCAAAAGCAGTATATACAAATACATATATTTACATTTAAGATACAAATTACAACATGAGTGATAGATATTTCACGTTTAAACTCATTGTAGGACATTTGGAAATATCCACATTTCCTGCGAGGCAATTAATTAATTAACTAGTGATTCTTCCCAAGGGCATCACCATTGGTAAGTTAGTTCTGCACCTGGGAAGAATCAAAAGCCTGTGTTGGCGGCATCGCGTGAAATTATCCGGGACATAGAATCCTATTTTTGCCAGTATATCTGGTACCGATATAAAACCATTTAGAAGCTTATAAACTTAAAATCCATCGGTAGTAACGCGACATCTCTTCTGGAACTAAGGCTGCAGATACCCAACATTCCCGAGATAAATATAGAGGTATCTTAAAAATTTCTTTTGTATTTTCTCGACCATTTGTACATAGGCGATGTCCTCTGGCCCCCATATCTGAGATCCACTCTTGGGATTGCTACGCACCAAGCTAAAGTAAAGCAGCCTTATAACTTATACTTATCTAATAACCAAATACGGCTAAAACCATTTCTCAGATTTGCGAAAGACCATTATTCAGATTTGAAAATTTGCTTAAAAAGCGTGTTTAGTCGCCAGATCAAAGAAGTCGACCTCATTATAAATCTTCTTTCCCTTTCCTCTGCCATTCCTCAGAGTCCCAATTGAAATTTTAATAGACCCAATGGCTTCGGGCAATGAGGACTCTTATGCGGTATTAGAATAATAAAATAAACAATCGGACCGCTCATGTCTACAATATTTTGATAATGTTTACATTAATTCAAATAATGATTGAGAAAAAAATCTCACACACTGACATATTATCCAATAGAATAGAGTACATCAGAATATTCCAAACATCAAAATTAACACAATTCTGCTCAGAGAAGTGAAAATTAACACAAGCATGTATTAATTTTCATTTCTTTGAGCAGAATTTCAATAAACACCGTGAATGAAAACTCAGGTGTACTCCGCTCAAAACTTCACTGCTTTCTCCCTATTCATTGACCGCCATTCCTACTGCATAGAGCGCCTCTCTGTGCTTCTCTTAAAGCCTCGGTCACTCGGAGAGTTTTCGTAGCTGCTATTTGAATAGTTGCAACGAAATCGCTTCGTGTGGCAATTTATTCGCTGCGAGTTTTAAACATAGTGAGGTTTGGTTCAGACCACGTTTAATTCTGACCGCCATAAACGCGCGATTTAGGCATTCACGTGACATGGTTGTCAGTCAAATTTTGGGAGCCGCCAACCCGGGAACCATTTATTGGATAACCAACACCTTTGCTGTAGGTCACCACAAGTAGGTTCTCGGGTTCATGGGGTGGGGTTTATCCGGGTCTTGGCAGCGGATACGGAACTGCGTAGCGCAGGGGTTCCCAAACTTTTCCTTGTCGCTGCACCCTTAGAAATTTTGAATTTTCTCACGGCACCCCGGTCATATAATGTCTATCTGTGGTAGCCCCGGGACCGAGTGTCACCCTTAAGAGCACAATTCTCTAGCCACACCTCCCACGCCCTCCAGGACGGACCAATTTTCAATTTTTTACCTACTCCACTGAATAATACAACTCGTTTTAAATGAATCAGTACATTTATTGGTTGGAAAACTTCCAAAGAAAATGCAAATATAATTACAAAAACCGTTAAGTGCGACGGGTGAGCCTGCAGCTCGCTGCACAATTTTACAAACCGGGGACTAAGGCTTGATACAGCTACTATCATTTCTTTTTTCACATTTATTTTCGAGCGATATTTGCTCTTTATAACCGCAACCGCTGAAAATCCAGCTTCGCACAGATATGAAGTAGCAAAGGGAATGAGGACCCTTACAGCTTTTGCATTTAGAATTAGATACTGATTTTTGACTGATATCCAAAACTCCGTCAAATCCGAACAAGCGTATTTTGTTTTTAGGCTGCTGTCGCTCGAGAGGTCAATTAAATTTTCTTCTTCCTGCGTAGTAAAATCTTGGGGAGCTTGAGCACATCAATTTTGATTTTTAGTAGAGACATCAGGGGCGCCTCGCGGCACCCCTGATCTCTGTGCGCGGTACCCGAGGGTGCCGCGGCACCCACTTTGGGAACCTCTGGCGTAGCGGGTTGAATTAGGGGATGCCGGTTGAGGGAGACCCTTCGACCTCTCTGGCCGGACTCTCGATCCCGAGGAATGAATTCATACGTCTGTCACTCCTCGACATACAAACCCTCAGATCCTCCTTCCTTGTACCCACTTCTTATGCATATTTCCATCCCTGAACCTCCTTTCCTTAATTTCCTTAAAATACCCTCCGCAAAGCATCTCAAAAGATGACGTAGGCTCTGGGGGAAACTATTATTTTTTATTTTATTTTTATTTATTTGGGAGACCAACAGTTTACATTAATAACAGAGTATAATAATTGAGTACGATAATTGAACCATTTACAGGTTTCCACATGGGTATTGAATACAAGTGGTGTAGTGTAGTGTTATCCTAAGAGCCTCTTGTGTGGAGCTAATGAAATCAAATTACAACTTCGCTGCTATCACCATCGCTTCCTCTAATACATAGACTCTCATGGATTCTCAACCTTTTTTTGCCCACCGCCCACTTTGAGAATATTTTTTATTTCTAGCGCCCCCTAACTTTTTTTTTTCATTAACTCCACACAGCAGGCCCTGAGGAAAATAATTTCCCTCAGGGCCTATGTCATCTGTATGTGTATCTGCGGGCCCGAACTACTATTAAAGTAACTACTATTAAAGTAACTCGTGAATCCGAAACAGCAATTGGTGGGGGCGTAATGGGATCCCACGATAGGGTTACATTTGCCACAACGGAGGGAGCGTAATGGGATAATGGGATAGGGAACATATTTTAAGGTATGACGTAATTTATGGATGGCCCTTAATAGGATGGGATGGGGCAAGACAGTGTTTCTCTGGGTCTCTACCGCCCTCCTGAAAGTCTGAAACGCCGCCCAATTTTCTATTGGGCTTCTACCGCCCCCTGAAGGGCTAAAACGCTCTTAAGGGGGCGAACCACTTTGAGAACCTATGGTCTAACATATCAAGTCGCTAGTAGTTATTTGTTAAATGTTTTTGGGTTTGTTTCATGTATTTTTTGACCTGTAAAACATTTCACCGAACCGTCTAATATAATATACGACAAGTGGGGATAGCAGCGACGAAATTGCTCAGTGTAACCGGACCTTTACGGGAGGCTGTGCCGGATTCAGTTCGGGAAATTAAAGCTGCAATGTTTAATGTTTAATTAATGCCGTGAGTGCTCTTTCTAAGCTGATGGCAAAGTAGCTAAGTAATCTCTCCCTTTGATAAAATGTTATACATTTCACTGGAAATATCCAACAGCCTGGGCAAATTATTGTGATTACCCTTTGCAATGTATTATGCATGAAATTTACCTGTCAGCGCGGTTCGAAAGTTCTATTAGGAAAATTTATATGTTATAGTTGTTAATTTAGCAGGACAGATTATTTTATATCAATAGGTATATTAATAGACGTAATTTAAGGAGTCGTTATATATTCCATCTTGAACTATTTAATAACAATATTGCATATTTTAATCCACTGTCTCGAATGTGTCATCTGCATAAAACCATTGAATGTGATCATATGGATATCTGAGCAAACGGTCTAACAAATTTTGAAAAACAAATTGACAATCTTCCACCATGACACTTCGGGGAGAACAGTTATATATTGTAATTGCTTTATTGATTTGCTACTTTAATTGTAATTGCTACGTTTGGTGATTTAGCAGGGGTGCCCGGGTTCATGGGGTGAGGTTTGTCTAGGTCTTGGAGGCGGATGACCAGGACATACTGAACTCCAGATTCCTACCCACCCCTTAAACCCTTTTCCTTCCCAGAACTCTCCTCTCCTCCCTTTCCTTAAAAAAAACCCTCCACACAGCATCCTCAAAGATGACATAGGCCCTGAGGGAAATTATTTTCCTCAAGGCCTCCTGTGTGGAGTTCATGTAAAAAAAAAAAATTAAAAAAATTACCAGGTCTTCCTTTTTTTTCTTTTCTATCTTTCTTTGCAGGTTATGTTTTATATATGACACTACTTTATTAGTTTTATTTTTAATTTTGATTATCTTTATTTCTGTTAGTAACGTCTGTCTTAAGTTTAACGTCTGTCTTTAGTTTCGTCTAGTAACAAATAAACATTGATTACGTATGCTGTGAACATTTTTTTTTACATGAGCTCCACCCAGGAGGCCCTCAGGAAAATATTTTCCCTCAGGGCGTATGTCATCTTTGGTGATGCTGCGTGGAGGGTTTTTTAAGGAAAGGAAGGAGAAGAGAGTTCTGGGAAGGAAAAAGGTTTAAGGGGTGGGTAGGAATCTGGGGTTCAGTGTGTCCAAGACATAGACAAGCCTCACCCCATAAACCCGGGCACCCCTGCTAAATCACCAAACGTAGCGAACCACTTGGGTTGACCTATGGCAGAGGTGTTGGTTATCCAATAAAGGTTCCTGGGGCGGCGGTACCCATTCCGGCCTCCCAAATTGCAATTTTAAATTGGAGTGTTAATATCTATGTACCTACCTACATCCCAACTGCAATTTTATTGCTGTAATAATTATTAACACCCTATAAATGTTTCAAACAATAAATAAATAAATATATATCAGTATTACTTAGAATGAAATTCCTCTTCTGCAATGACAATATCAGCTTAAAACTAAGGCAGAGAATGCTAAAATGTTTGTGTCGTCGGTCTTGCTCTATGGATGTGAAACATGGACCTTGAAAGTAAATACCATGAACAGGTTAGAGGCTTTTGAAATGTGGCTTCACCGGAGAATGCTCAAGGTCCCATGGACCGACATGATCACCAACACAGAAATTCTCAGGCGGGCTAGAGCAGATAGAGAACTGCTTACATTAATAAAAATCAGGAAAATTTCATATCTGGGTCATATACTTCGAGGGAGAAGTATCACTTGCTCCATTTGATATTGAAAGGCAAGATAGAGGGTCGCCGAGGGCCTGGTAGGAGACAAATGTCTTGGCTGCGTAATATACGAGAGTGGACCGGCATTAGAAGTGTGGAGGAGCTATTACGGGCAGCGCAAGACAGAGAGACCTTCTCAAGAGTGATCGCCAACGTCGGGGGAACCTGATACGGCACGCAAAGAAGAATTATTACTTATAAAAGTGTTGGGAGTGGTTTTTTGTATTATTTTCTATTAGCGAGTATCCGGCATGCGTTGAAAAGTCACTCAAAGAAAGAATGTGTTTAGTGTTTGAATTGTTTATTTAAGTGTTTTTGGACGCATAATATTTTTTGTTCTTACATCTGGTCAGAAAGGTAATCTGGTCTGGTAAAAATCATAAGTTTTCCGACGCGTGGGCAGCTATTTACAGCTGTCCATGTGATAAGCATGGTTTTTTAGAATTTCCCTTTTCGCAACCGCTACTATGTCTCCTTTGCAATTTTTGAAGTGAAACTTCTATAGCGCCGCTGTGATTTGGATTTCGAATGAAACAGAAATTACGATTACTGCATCGGCGACGCATCAACTGCGCTCATTGGCCGCTTTGATTATGATTTCACCTTACAAGTATTGGTTGAGATTTTTATGGTAAAGTTTCACAACGAACTAAATAACAACATCAAAAAATCTAGTACACTTACTCACTTTGCAACTAGTGTCCAAATATGGATATCCGTAAAGGGTCGACAGTTTTTTAAAGAATTTCTTTAGAAAATTTATTTGAAGAGAATTATGTCATTTCCAAACTTTGATTTATTTAAATATAAGCTTGGTGGGAAACAAAGGTCACGTGTCATTATCCGTAATTCAAATTTAATTTTGCCTTAGCATTACATTATCGTTTTCTAATATTTTCTGCTAGAACAGGGATAGATATTTAATCCTTTTATGAAGGTCAACTTTTGCCTTAACCGCTTTTGCAATATGCTAGCAGCTAAACTGCATTTGACTCGATAAAATGATATATTCGAATCATAAAAAATACTCCTAAGTACTAGCACACTAAAAATTTATTTTTTTTCCACTTGTTAAGGAAAAATATTTTTTAATTATTATTTCACTTATTGTCCTCTTCTCGTGCATACATATCTACTTATTTTTTCTGTGAAAATGTGTTTTTGCCATTGTGGAAACATCATCTGCAAATTATTGATATTTGTAAAATATAATATGTCATTATTACTTCATTTATCTGGAGGATAGCATCACTTTATTTTATTTCCATTGTGAAAATATAATAAAGCTTTCAACTTTTTTTATAAAATGTGGGAGAAGAAAATCATTGCTTAACCCTTTCCACTCTAAGTATTCTTTTGTTTATTATTACACCAGCGCTTTAGTTAAGCGAAATTGCGTTTTTTTTTTTTTTTTTTTTAGAGTTTTTAGTAATATTTTGTAAATAAAATTGATATCGGTTTATATACCGCTAATAATTTTTTTTGGTTGTAATCACTATAATATAAATAGCCAAAAGTTTAAATACTTTTAAAAACTAATTCTTTAAAACTGTTTGGCACCACTGTGTACTAGTGCCTATATCTACATGTTTATGTACTCAGAGCCCAGTGCCACCAGAAAATCACTGTGACAATAATAATTTACTCTAGTGACCAGTGTAATTCGCCGGACTCGAAACATAAATTTATTCCAAAATTTAATTGTACAAAAATTGGTTTGAAATAATGTACCTACCAATATAACCACGTACACACAGATCTTCATTAAAATCGTTATCATTTCTTATTTGCATACTCTACAAAGTACTTACTTCGACTCTATATATTTTATAATTATATGATTTTTATATTCTTTCATGTATTGCCTTCTATGTTCTATACTTTTCATATTATTTTTATATTCTACTATATTCTTTCATACTCTTTTATACTCTATAGTAATTTATTGTTTCCATACTCTTTAGTTATTTACATTATTTTATATTCATTTGTTTTCTTTAAATTTCTTTAATATTATTATATATAATATGTATATTTATATATTTTTATTTAATTTTTTATATTCTCGCACATTTCTTTATATTGCATCTTTTAATATACTGTGAAAATCGACCACCACAACACAGGCATGTGCCTAGTATGGTGGTCGAAAAATCCCCAAATCATGTAATGAACAATTCAAAGAATAAAGAAACTTTAAAAAAAAAACTTCTACTGCGTGTAAACTGCACACGATTTTTTTTGTATGCCACTTCCTCGTCCACATAGGATGCCCTGAGGAAAATAATTTCCCTCAGGGCCTATGTCATCTGACATGCTGTGTGGAGTGTATTTGTGAGGAGAAGGAAGGAATGAACATTGGTCTTGAAGAGACTCATGTTGTAGGAAGGAGAAAACATAGAGGCCGGCAAATCGTTCCACAGCCGAGCTGTTGAACACAAGAACGAGTTGAAGAAACGACTCGTTCTCATGTGACTAATGTCAACCGTGTACATATGTTGGGCACGCATTTGGCGTGTTTTCCGACTATGCACCGGTGCCGAAGGGATCAATGACGCCAGTTGCTCGGAGCATCTTCCATCGAAATACCGGTAGAACACGGATAGCATTCCTGCATGGGGAATTCAGGGGTCGGCTTCATAGCTTGACCCCCTTTTCTCACCCAAACTGCGCATGTGGTGATACTTACCAAGACGCCAAGCACATTCTGTGGCACTGCGAGTTGATGAAGGAAGCACGAAAGGAAATGTTGGATGGCTTGCGCGGAATAACAAGACCAGCGTGGAATGCTGACCTTGTGTCGAACAAAGAGAATTTCGAATGCTTGAAAAAGTTTGTCAAGTCCTGGGTAGAGAGATGGCCTGTACTTATAGTCGCCGACCTAGACTAAATTCATCTTTGTTTCAGGTGCTACACGTATTGCTCCCGTCTTCTTCGGTCCTCCTCCATTACTCTTTATTTAGTAAATATGCTTTGAACTATCTATAATATAACTTATGTGACCTATAAATTACTGATTACGTTTGACTATTTTTTTTTCTTCTCTGGTCTCTGCTAACAATGATTATGTTTTTACCTCGATAGGTCATCTTGGTGAGCGATGGTAGTGATGACAGTATCGCTTGATACATTATCACTCTGTACTGATTCTGTAATTATGTTTTACATGTATAAATGCTCTTATTATTTTCCATTTTTCTTGATTAGTTTTGGTCCATTCTTTGGTGGCGCAACTGAACTTTACATGTTATGTATCGTAGTTCCCCCATAGAAAGGGGGTGGGATAGACCCTGTCCATGCACATTGCCAGGCGAACACACACCAGAGTGGTCTTCCCGCGATCCGCCCGCGCCTCCCCCATCGACATGCGTTTTTTTTTTTTTTTTACATGAGCTCCACACAGGAGGCCCTGAGGAAAATAATTTCCCTCAGGGCCTATGTCATCTTTGAGAATGCTGTGTTATTATTTTTATTATTCTTTTTCTTTTACTAACACTATTATCTCTTTTTGATGTTACCTATTTCAGAAGAATTATTCCACGGGCTGCTACTTCTATTTATCTTTTGTATAATGTTAATGTAAGTACTTGTATACTGCTTACTAACCCCGTATGCATGAACATTGGAGGGTCTAGAGTCGTTCAAATAAATGTAGCTTCGTTCAAAAAAAGTAGAGTCTTGACGTGTGCGGTGAAGGAGGAAACCATATGTTTCCTTATAACGCCGTTGGGAAAGTGGTGGGTCCCCTCCAAAGTACGTATATAGTATACAAATTTTATAACTCCAGAGTTCACCATTGCGTATAGAAACTTTTGCAGACGTGCGCACAACGACCCACCAAATACATCGCAATTGAATGAATAGTATACGAAATAATAAGGTACAATCAAAGAAAAATTCATTTTCATAAAAATAGATTTAATGTATTTTCGTATTACGCGTTTTCATCAAAAAATTCTCTGAATAAATTGTTCTCCCTATTAGCTTTTATTTGGTTACATGCAAGTTAACCAATTTAACCTTTTATATCGCACGTAGGAAAACAAAACATCATAAATAATAATAAAACACAAGTAAGCTTTCATCTCGCGGCGGATTGTTCCGCAATTCCCTCGGGAAAATGAGAACCCCGGAGGCAGTAGGAAAAGAAAACATCGTTGGCTTTAAATTGATGAATCACAGAACTGATAAGCCGACTCTGAAACAGACAAAAACTCCTTTATTCATGGTAATTATTAATCATCGTTTACTTATATTTTTGCGCTGGGTAATTGGAATAAATTGGTTTAGTGTTTCGATCAATTATATTTGGCAGATCGCCAATTTCGATACTGATGCAATAAGCGAACGGCAATATACTGTGATGTATGTCTTTTCTACTCTCTTATATTTGTCTGTATTTTATTTACTCCTGGGCACTTGGCACCAGTCGTAATATTCTTCTTTTCTCTTGGCTCTGATCGATATTTAAATTCTTAAGGCTTTGCATATGTGTGGTAGGGATGGAAAATTCCTCCCCTACGTCACACAAGCCTTTATAAAATTGGACCCTTATTTCCTCTGATAACTACAGAAAGCTACTTAAAGCTCCCTTGTACTACATACCTTTAGTGATATATGTACTTAACTAATAAATACGTTATTTACGACTTTGAACGTAAATATTTTCGTATTTAGGTTGTAATTAAACTCCATCAAACGTTGTGTAATTTTTTTGATTTATGATATAGGACTTTAATTACTTTAAATTTTGTGGTAACCCTCTTGATTCTAAACAGAGTGTTGAATTTCAAACTGTATTGGTCTCTCTCTTGCAAATTTAACCTTAAGTAATTTCTCTAAATGAACTAACTTCCCCTTGACGTTTATTATGATTCCCTACATCCTAATGAATTCATGAATAAGCAATACTAACCGATACTACACATGACTAATTGAACAGATAATTAAATATAACTCAAATGGTTAAATGTTAGTAAATTTGATTATGATTGTATCTCGTATCTGCTGGGCGCCCCTCCGTTTAGATTCAGCTGCTATAAGGTACATATAAAGATGGATTTAGTAGGTTAATGTAATTAGTTAATTGCATATTTGACGAACTCAGAATAACCCTTTTTCTGGCAAAATTTGGCTCCTGCCTCCATCAAGTAAGCCGGGTGATCAGAAGTCAACCCAAAATTCGCACAGTCTTTTGGCACGGTTCAATTGATTGATACCTAAGTTATCGCGTCCCAATTGACCTTCCTTTCGCCATCATGCACTGCCTTCAGGTCTTCCTCCAAGCCCAGATACCTCCAAATTCCTACTCCTCCAAAGTTTACTATTTACTTAGGGCGAACCGGTTTCGTCCTATATGCAATCATATACTCACGGGTTTGTGTGGAGTTACGGGTCGTGAATCCTCCCTCCACGTTCAAGAAATGAGACGAGAGTGACCCGACAGGCCTAAAGCACTAATTGTAAGTGAGTTCGTTTCATTCAATGAACAGTACATAAAAAGATATATATGTAAACATACGTTTTGGGAAGGTTTATAACTCGCAATGCGAAACTACTTGCAACGCATCCCGAGCTCGGATCTCGCCCATCGGATTCTGCACAATCCTCAGATTGATACCGAATATATACGTAAGAATAGTGTGAAATATAAATATATACTAGTACAATAAGATCTTATCTGGCGATGTGTTCTGGAAATTCGCCATAACTCCAAGCTTTTGTTTGGTTTTGTTGACGGTTTTGTTTGAGAGATCCGCCATCTCTATGGTTTGATTAATGGTCCTTGTTACAGAAGCGAACACTGCCTTCTGTTGGTTGAACTGTATTTTTTTTTTTCTTTTCTTTCCCTCCCCTCCAATGTTCAACTTTTGATAAATTCTTGCTATCCCGTGATTCTCAATTGAATCATGTAAATCCTCATTACCCCTTATTAAGCTATCCCGTGATTTTTCAACTGCTTCATCTAAGCCTTCATTACCCCTTATTAAGCTATCCCGTGATTTTTCAACTGCTTCATCTAAGCCTTCATTACCCCTTATTAAGCTATCCCGTGATTTTTCAACTGCTTCATCTAAGCCTTCATTACCCCTTATTAAGCTATCCCGTGATTTATCAAATGTTTCATCTAAGCCTTCAATACACCTTTTTGAACTATCCCGTGATTTATCAAATGCTTCATGTAAATCTTCAACACACCTTTTTGAACTGCTATAATAAATCTGTTAATTTTCAATTGCTTAGATCTGTAGATACCTCTTTACGTTCAAATTAAAAATAGTGTTTAATTTTTTTTCCTTTTGTTCCTAATAATTGCGCAATATAATAATTTTATCCCGTTCCTAGAAGTTAATACCTAAGTACGATATCCATTAATCAAGGTCATTTTTTTTTCTTTTTGTTCCTAATAAATGCGCAATATAATAATTTTATCCCGTTCCTAGAAGTTAATACCTAAGTACGATATCCACTAATCAAGGTCATTTTTTTTTTCTTTTTACTGTATTCGAACTAGTGCCCCAGTGACCGAATCATTTTGTAAACAATTTGAGCTTTGTAAACATTCTCTACGTCCTCCTGACCTAGATTCAAGCGTATGAGGTATGTTTACTTTAGACATTCCGGAGACGTGTGAGATGACTCTAAAATTTTCTTTGTTTGATAATGATGTACTTAGCGCAATTGTCTAGTCTGATACCCGATTACGTATACATATTTATTCATTTATATATACTTTGTCTCAATAAATAATTTATAATATTGATATGTATATACATAAATTTTATGATTGAAATAATTTCTAATATCATAACTTATTTCAAATGCTCTGGATTTTCTGAAATTATATTAATACATACATAACATTAAATATAAAATATTGATTTGTAAATTTATCACACATAACTACTTTCAATAGTTATTGATGAATTCAGAGGTAGGAATCGATACCCTTT
Organism: Limnephilus rhombicus; assembly: GCA_929108145.2. Taxonomy (NCBI): domain Eukaryota; kingdom Metazoa; phylum Arthropoda; class Insecta; order Trichoptera; family Limnephilidae; genus Limnephilus; species Limnephilus rhombicus. The sequence continues at coordinate 49,447,377 of OV815280.1, read as the reverse complement.
TCCTCTTTTTATATAAGTGTTTTTCTTTTTTTTTTTTTTTGATTAAAATTTTTCTTGGGAACAATAAAATTACAAATATATGTGTTTATATACATACATATATAAATATATATAAAATATACTTATTATATTTATAATATTTTAATATAGTTACATATCACATATTAAGCGAGTAATATCTTGGTCAAATAATTAATCCAAATACCAATGTTTGCTGCATTCCGCTATCTCCTTGGAATCTGTAAAATTTTATAACGGAAAAGACTTACCCCTACCAAGGTTTTTTTTTCCGACCGGGAAATACACGGTAACCTTGCTGCGATTTTCCTAAATTAATTTTTTATTTTCCTAAATTTAATTAAATCTTTTTGACTTCAATTTTTTTTTTTTTTCATTTAATCTAATTAATTAAAATGATGTATGAACTCTATCGTTCTAAACTGTATTTTATCTCAAAACTCGTTGGTTAGAAAACACTTTAAATGATAGTTACTTCACGATTAATTTAGAGATGGTAAATTGTTGTTAAATTAAATTTTTATCCCTCCGAAATTTTATGTATTAATAAAATATTATTTTGTTTTATTATTATTATTTAAGATAATTAATTTAAATATTTATTATTTGTTAGAACACTTTCACTTAGATTGAACACACGTATTTAATTATAACTCCTTCACGCTAAATTATCACATCACTTCAGTTATTTATTGCACTAATTTTAAACGCGAAATTTCTAAGTTTAAAAATACGATATTAAGTGATTATAAAATCCGAATTTTCCACTAAAACAAATTGTATTTATCACGAGCACTTTTATTTTTCACAAGTAATTAATGCGTTGTCTTTAATTTTTATTTTCACTGACTCTAACTGCAAAGTATTTTTTTTGTATATCACTGACTAGAATGTGAAATTTTTCTAAGTATCAAAATAATTATCACTTAGAATTTTTCAAATTTAAATCACCCACCGTTTCGTCACGTTCCGCGAAGTTACAAACTTTTCGACCACGACCGTAGACTGTCCTCAACTGGCATTTGTCTAGACTTTTATACCCCTCTCAGGTCCAAAAGATCGTATCTGAATCTCCTATAATAAACCAATCTAATTACTATCAACTCGTAATTTCTTGAAACCTCTCCATTATTGTCGAATGCGGTCTCTTTGTACGTTTTGCGTTTGATACATTAAATTCTGTCTCGTACCTCCATACTTACAAGATCCGGATTTAGTAAGATCCATGTTTAATGGCCCAACTTCCTTTGTCCTGTTGTTCATACAAAACTAGCTTGAATTTAATAATTTTAAAGTTCTATTTTCATATATTTCGTAACATGTCCGTGCGTACGGCATCTACCATATGTTCCAAATCTGTCCCCAAATTCGCCTATCAGAGATATCTTCATGTCGAAGTCTTTCTCGCAAATCGTTCATTTTTATTTTATTATTTTTCCTCGAGTTTTTCTGTATTCTATATGAACCTTTCCATTTAAAACCGAATTTTCTCTATTTACGTCGTATATTTGAATTTCCCATTTTTTCTCGAATTTTCTTTTATTCACGACACTCTTTCCATGAATTTCCTTATTTATTCTTACGCTATTGTTCATATCTCTATAGGTTTTTATATTTCAAGCCGTATTTATTTTATTCACTGTTAATCTAAGATTTCCTTTGTTTTTCTCTGTCGTATCTCCTTTCCCCTCACTTCCCCGTACTTCCCTGATATAACCATATCGTTTTTTGATGTTTGCTGCCTCTTGGAAAATTTCATTTTCTATTTGTTATTAATAAATATATCATTTTTTAACATCTTTATAGGAGATACCCCCACTTCGGCCCTTAAATTTCTGTCATTTTTATTGCTTCATAGAGAACGCCTTCCAAATTTTGTCCCGTTCTTACGCAAAATCCCATAAACCATATGCCTTGGCAGTTGTATACATTAATTCCTGTACCCACCTGGCAATAAATCCTTTTTTATTTCAGTGTCGTTAACTTTTACGAGAATTCTTTAATGTAAATATTTCATAAGACCCATGATAATTTTTATTACCTTTTTAACGGCTAATCGTCCTTATCTAAACAATTTCCATGTTCGAATATTCCTTGTTTATCACAACAAAATACATCTGGGATCGACAACCATTGTAATGCCTCATCTTTATCTGCAATCGCGTACTATGTTACTCTATAACCTCCATTTTAATTACGTAAAATGACTCCTTTTCCTGAGTTTTTCTATCGCAATGTTTTCAGCATTTTCCACTCCCCTCCGTACTGCACTCTATTTTCTTCTCTAACACTTGTTACTGCTCTAGACATCTGAAATGTACCCTCGCCTATTCTTTAAAACTCTCATTTTTTTTTGACGTTTCCTCCCTAAATCTTTCATCGTAATATCCTAGCTCCGTCTAGAATTGATAACAATAATTTTCCATTGTTTTCTCAACATTTCCATTTCCTTTAGCACGTTTTCCCTCGAATCGATCATCTCCGGTCGTCACAAACAATCGTATTATAGATGAAATCTCCCTAACACCTTACAATACGTTTTCGTCACTTGCTTTGCAATCTTTCACTTAAACTTTTGCATCGTGTTTACGTGTATCCTTTTTTTCCGCACCTGATATGTTTTAATGCGTTCGAGAACTAGGGTTTCTGATCCCTGGAACGTACCGGTTAATGATAACATTTCTTGGGGTCATCGTTCTTTTGTCCCTGAACAGATTATTTCTTCCCATGGAGTTTATTCACCTCTCGGTTTGGTGGGAACGTCAAACTCATTAATCACATTACTAATTGCCAAGTCCAAAGGTCGTTCCTTTGTTCTAAAAATGGGTTCGGCCCTCTTCCCGTTGATAGGCTGAATTGGTTTTTAATCGCTTTTGCTGCAATTCAATTGGCTGTCAATATATCTCGGTCTAAAGTATATTGGGGAGCCCCTGTTTCTGATTATTTGTTGATACCATCTGTGATCCTTTCATCAATACTCGTCTCACCTTGTCTAATTATAGATCCCTACCGTAAATATGAATTCACTTTACTCTAATCCGATAGATGTCGTAGACGTGTCCGTTTTATAAGTAATTGATATTTTCTTTTTAAATTAAAGTGGGAAGCTACGATATTTCCTAATTTTCACTGTTGATCAATGCAATTCATCACAGTCCCCTCCTCTGAACTCAATTTGCTGTGGCTAACGTTGTATTTTATTTTAATGTCCTCTTCTTTTTTTTTTTTTTTTTTTTTTTTTTTTTTTTTTTTTTTTTTTTTTTTTTTTTTTTTTTTTTTTTTTTTCGTTAGACACCGAAATTGTGTTCAAATTTAGACTAGCTATCTTCCCCTCCTCATTTGGTTATCCCCTATCTCTACTCCGTGTCATATTACTTCCTATCTCCCCCTCCTCATTTTGTTCTCCCCTATCTTTTTTTCCGTATCCTATTACTTCCTATCTCCCCCTCCTCATTCTGTTATCCCCTATCTCTTTTCCGTATCCTATTACTTCCTATCTCCCCCTCCTCATTCTGTTCGGATTGTTAACAATCTTGAATTTGAATCTCATTGTATTCTTTATTTTCTTTTCGCGTAGATTTTACTTTATGAAATTTTCTTTAATTTTGATAGATTCAAAATTAATTTCTTTTTGCTGGAACACGCCCCTCGACTCGCGTGTTTTGGTGGTCCCCAACCAAATTGGACTAAGACCTCCCTTACAATGATTTAAGTAAAGATTGTTTACAATCTCGCGGCCTTTCGAACAACTGAAAAGCGGGTGGTCTCTTGGTGTGCAATTAATTGTTTTTTGTTTTGTAAGTATGAATATTTTTTGTGAAATGTGTGTTTTCGCACGACCTCACCCAATCCGACAATCAGTGGTATACATGTTTCATATAAATTTTCCAGCATTTTTTTTTTTTTTCTTTATTTATTTAAACTTTATTTTATAATTCTTAATTTCTAATTATAATTTCTTAATTCATCCAAAGTTGTTCTAGCCTAAGTGTTGTCCACTCTAATATATAAATTTTTATAAATGTTCTTTATTATCCTCAAATTGGTTCAGCGTTCCTTTTTTCCTTTTTTTTTTTTTTTTCGAAATCTAAAATATTTATACCTTAATTCAAATGTTACCTTTTTACTGTATTCTTAATGTCTACCCTATATCTATAGATAAACTTTCTTATTTCAATATTTCAAAAAAAAAATCCCTAGGCATTGTTTATTTTTCAAAATGTCCCTTTTGTGTGCCATATAATATCTCCAATTTCTCTCCTTTTGAGTGTTCTTACTTATCTAACATTTTTTTTTTTTTTTTTTTTTTCTCACTAACACATAAAAAAAAGTAAAATTTTTTTTTTCAACTAAAAAATCAAAATTAACGAATTTATTTGCCTTACTCTATTTCAATAATTGAATATGATTGTCGCTTATTAAGAACTTGTCCACTCACCCTCAAAGACTTAACGACGATCCGCCCCTCGCAAGCAATCTGATAATCTAATATTTTAGTAATTTTCTTTCTTCCCCCTCCCCAATTATAATGTATCCTAACATATTTTTATTTGTATTTCTCAATCGTTTATTTATTTATTAACATTTACAAATATTTGTAAACTTCGCACTCTATCCGTTGATTTCCACTAACTGTAAACCTGATTTTTGTTTCTTATTACTTGTGTAATATCTAGCTAAATGTAAAGCGCTATAATCTCCTTTTATCTCCCGAGTTGACTGCGACCATTAGCTCCTTCCCGGCTGTAGTTATTGTAGAATTTTCTTTTGGTGAGCTGTTAACTTCGGTGCACTTGCTGCAACTAGCGTTTTCGCCCACACTTTCAATTGCGTGTATCCTCCTTTTTATGGCGTGGTAACGGTCACGGTATTTGTCCTTCTTGCTGGATTCCTCCCCACTCCTCTTCTTCATGTTCCGTTCTTCTGGTGTACATACCATTGTATCTAGTTTTCGTAGAAACTCAGCGGCGACAATCTCATCTCCTGATTGCCCCGAAAACCATAGCGATTGAATTTCCTTCGGATAATGTCTCATAATCTCGTCAACTATGCCCAACGGTGTGTCAGTAATCTTTAAAGCCTTCGCTAGCTCCCAATAGTTTGCGAAATGAGTGAGCATGGATATATTTTTCTTGGCATCATATACCCCTTCTGCAAGACGACGGCGAACTTCATTTTTCTTTATGTCTCCCCAATAGGTAGCTAAAAAATCTCGTTCGAAATCTAACATAGTCTCCCATCGTTTATTGTACAATTTTGCCCACGATTTAGCTTCCCCTTTCAAATTTTCCCGTACGACGACTAAAGGATCCGTTCGTTTCACTTTTCCAGTGTATTCTTTTAAATCTTCCAGGAAACTAATGGGATTTTGATTTCCACCGGAGAATGATGGTCGTTCCTGCTGTGGTAACATTTCCACTACTTGGAGAACGCTTTTCGGCGCATTATCCTCTCCTATCACCGCCACTGTTGCTGGGATTTCCAATTGTTTCTCGAGTTCTTGCATCTTATTGACGAGCGGTGCCAAAGCTGCCTGAATTATTGTAGTTATATCTCCTATGTTTATTGTTGAAGTCTCGGTTGTGACATTTTCCCCGATTGCTGTCACTAAAGCCTGGGCTCGCCTACTTGTTCCACGTTTCCCAACCATTTTCTTTATTTTCCGAGTGTCGCCCGGTTAATGTTTATATTTTATCTTATTAAGCGACAACCTTATAATCTCTATTTTAGTTTCCTAAATTACCTTATGTAAATTATGTTGCCTTCCTTATTCTATTTATTTACTTATTTTATTTTTTTTTTCAATTTTCTCGTTTTTCTATATTTTTTATTTTATTTTTTTATTTTTCCTTTTACTTCGTTAACTTTTCTTGTTCCTTTTCCTCGGGTTTTTCCTGTAACATATCATGTGTGAGTCTCTCTTCACACTCTCGCTTATTTTCGCCCTGTTCCTCCGATTTTGTGTCGGTCTCCCCCTCTGGCTGAACGACTTCTATCATATCCTCGACTCGTAACTTAGACCTCTTTGAACGTCTAAATATCTCCCGTAATTCATCTCCCGACGGTATTTCTTTAGCTTCTAATTCCGTCGCATCCACTTTCCTTTTTTCCGCCATTTTTTGTTTAAAATTTTTTTAATGAATTTAACTCAATACCAACTATTTATTATAAATATACCTATATATATTTATAATTTATTTATTTTTTTTTTTTTTTTTGGAACCTGTCCCCCTATAAAACACAATATTTTTAATTATTTATATTTGTTTGCATGATGATTGTAACCCAAATTAGATCAACTCTACCATCACTCTTCATTTCAAATGAATGTAGGTAATTGCAAAAAAAACGGAATGAATATTGTTACTCCAATGTTAATGAATATCCCGTGATTTTCGTTCAACCAATAATTACTCATTGTTTAGAATGCCAACCATTCCTTCAAGTTCCGCAATACCTACGATATTTTCGCAAAATCTGTTTAGAGTTCGCAATACCTATCTTGATGTTATTTCGTCAAATCCCCTCCTTTTTTTGGTCCGAATGATCAAATGTTCCCTTAAATAGGTATATACCTATAAAACATTCGTCTGTGATATTAAAGCTCTCAACTCGACACTATCCCCAATCAAATATTTTATGTTATTTTTATTTTATGTTCCTTATCTTTTATGTTATGACTTTTTATGTGATAATCCTCACATACAAACCCACAACATTAACTATAAACAAAGGGTCACTTTATGTAGGTAAGTTCCCCCGTTTTTATCTGTAAAGTCTGTTTATTTTTTCCGTAACCGAGTGTTGATATCATTTTCGAGTTTGTTTATTCTACAATCTCTTAAAGCGATGCGCGTTACCCCCGATGTCGCCTACTTCAAAATTTTTCGATGTTTTGTTATCACTTTCGATGCTTAGGTTATCAATCTTTCGATGCTTACAAACACCGCGGTATCTCGTATCAGATTGTTTACATTACGGTCATTAACATTCTGGATTCAGGAATTTATGGCCTGCCTTGAATAAACTGTTTACGCTTGTATCTGACCTACATTCTTTGTTACGATATTTATAATCTCATAAGCAATCAACAAATTCATGGTCACTTGATTTAAACTTTATCGACACTTTTATAAATTATTTTAAAACATGTAGAGTTTATTCGTTAACACTTTTTTTTTTTTTTATATTTAAATGTATTGTTTATATATTTATTTTCGAATATTTATTTATTAATTTATATATTTTTTTCGTGTTTATTTAACGGCGCACTGTTCTGATTTTTATTTTATTTTTATTATCACTTCATTTAACATAACGTCCTACTTATTATTATTATTATTTTTTTTTTTTTTTGCAATAGATTGACCAATAAAAGTTTTTTTTTTTTTTTTTTTTCTAAAACAACTTGTAAAACTCTGATCTCCTGTCACGGCTGTGCAGTTGTGATGTTTGTCTTTTCTACTCTCTTATATTTGTCTGTATTTTATTTACTCCTGGGCACTTGGCACCAGTCGTAATATTCTTCTTTTCTCTTGGCTCTGATCGATATTTAAATTCTTAAGGCTTTGCATATGTGTGGTAGGGATGGAAAATTCCTCCCCTACGTCACACAAGCCTTTATAAAATTGGACCCTTATTTCCTCTGATAACTACAGAAAGCTACTTAAAGCTCCCTTGTACTACATACCTTTAGTGATATATGTACTTAACTAATAAATACGTTATTTACGACTTTGAACGTAAATATTTTCGTATTTAGGTTGTAATTAAACTCCATCAAACGTTGTGTAATTTTTTTGATTTATGATATAGGACTTTAATTACTTTAAATTTTGTGGTAACCCTCTTGATTCTAAACAGAGTGTTGAATTTCAAACTGTATTGGTCTCTCTCTTGCAAATTTAACCTTAAGTAATTTCTCTAAATGAACTAACTTCCCCTTGACGTTTATTATGATTCCCTACATCCTAATGAATTCATGAATAAGCAATACTAACCGAAACTACACATGACTAATTGAACAGATAATTAAATATAACTCAAATGGTTAAATGTTAGTAAATTTGATTATGATTGTATCTCGTATCTGCTGGGCGCCCCTCCGTTTAGATTCAGCTGCTATAAGGTACATATAAAGATGGATTTAGTAGGTTAATGTAATTAGTTAATTGCATATTTGACGAACTCAGAATAACCCTTTTTCTGGCAAAATTTGGCTCCTGCCTCCATCAAGTAAGCCGGGTGATCAGAAGTCAACCCAAAATTCGCACAGTCTTTTGGCACGGTTCAATTGATTGATACCTAAGTTATCGCGTCCCAATTGACCTTCCTTTCGCCATCATGCACTGCCTTCAGGTCTTCCTCCAAGCCCAGATACCTCCAAATTCCTACTCCTCCAAAGTTTACTATTTACTTAGGGCGAACCGGTTTCGTCCTATATGCAATCATATACTCACGGGTTTGTGTGGAGTTACGGGTCGTGAATCCTCCCTCCACGTTCAAGAAATGAGACGAGAGTGACCCGACAGGCCTAAAGCACTAATTGTAAGTGAGTTCGTTTCATTCAATGAACAGTACATAAAAAGATATATATGTAAACATACGTTTTGGGAAGGTTTATAACTCGCAATGCGAAACTACTTGCAACGCATCCCGAGCTCGGATCTCGCCCATCGGATTCTGCACAATCCTCAGATTGATACCGAATATATACGTAAGAATAGTGTGAAATATAAATATATACTAGTACAATAAGATCTTATCTGGCGATGTGTTCTGGAAATTCGCCATAACTCCAAGCTTTTGTTTGGTTTTGTTGACGGTTTTGTTTGAGAGATCCGCCATCTCTATGGTTTGATTAATGGTCCTTGTTACAGAAGCGAACACTGCCTTCTGTTGGTTGAACTGTATTTTTTTTTTCTTTTCTTTCCCTCCCCTCCAATGTTCAACTTTTGATAAATTCTTGCTATCCCGTGATTCTCAATTGAATCATGTAAATCCTCATTACCCCTTATTAAGCTATCCCGTGATTTTTCAACTGCTTCATCTAAGCCTTCATTACCCCTTATTAAGCTATCCCGTGATTTTTCAACTGCTTCATCTAAGCCTTCATTACCCCTTATTAAGCTATCCCGTGATTTTTCAACTTCTTCATCTAAGCCTTCATTACCCCTTATTAAGCTATCCCGTGATTTATCAAATGTTTCATCTAAGCCTTCAATACACCTTTTTGAACTATCCCGTGATTTATCAAATGCTTCATGTAAATCTTCAACACACCTTTTTGAACTGCTATAATAAATCTGTTAATTTTCAATTGCTTAGATCTGTAGATACCTCTTTACGTTCAAATTAAAAATAGTGTTTAATTTTTTTTCCTTTTGTTCCTAATAATTGCGCAATATAATAATTTTATCCCGTTCCTAGAAGTTAATACCTAAGTACGATATCCATTAATCAAGGTCATTTTTTTTTCTTTTTGTTCCTAATAAATGCGCAATATAATAATTTTATCCCGTTCCTAGAAGTTAATACCTAAGTACGATATCCACTAATCAAGGTCATTTTTTTTTTCTTTTTACTGTATTCGAACTAGTGCCCCAGTGACCGAATCATTTTGTAAACAATTTGAGCTTTGTAAACATTCTCTACGTCCTCCTGACCTAGATTCAAGCGTATGAGGTATGTTTACTTTAGACATTCCGGAGACGTGTGAGATGACTCTAAAATTTTCTTTGTTTGATAATGATGTACTTAGCGCAATTGTCTAGTCTGATACCCGATTACGTATACATATTTATTCATTTATATATACTTTGTCTCAATAAATAATTTATAATATTGATATGTATATACATAAATTTTATGATTGAAATAATTTCTAATATCATAACTTATTTCAAATGCTCTGGATTTTCTGAAATTATATTAATACATACATAACATTAAATATAAAATATTGATTTGTAAATTTATCACACATAACTACTTTCAATAGTTATTGATGAATTCAGAGGTAGGAATCGATACCCTTTTCCTCTTTTTATATAAGTGTTTTTCTTTTTTTTTTTTTTTGATTAAAATTTTTCTTGGGAACAATAAAATTACAAATATATGTGTTTATATACATACATATATAAATATATATAAAATATACTTATTATATTTATAATATTTTAATATAGTTACATATCACATATTAAGCGAGTAATATCTTGGTCAAATAATTAATCCAAATACCAATGTTTGCTGCATTCCGCTATCTCCTTGGAATCTGTAAAATTTTATAACGGAAAAGACTTACCCCTACCAAGGTTTTTTTTTCCGACCGGGAAATACACGGTAACCTTGCTGCGATTTTCCTAAATTAATTTTTTATTTTCCTAAATTTAATTAAATCTTTTTGACTTCAATTTTTTTTTTTTTTCATTTAATCTAATTAATTAAAATGATGTATGAACTCTATCGTTCTAAACTGTATTTTATCTCAAAACTCGTTGGTTAGAAAACACTTTAAATGATAGTTACTTCACGATTAATTTAGAGATGGTAAATTGTTGTTAAATTAAATTTTTATCCCTCCGAAATTTTATGTATTAATAAAATATTATTTTGTTTTATTATTATTATTTAAGATAATTAATTTAAATATTTATTATTTGTTAGAACACTTTCACTTAGATTGAACACACGTATTTAATTATAACTCCTTCACGCTAAATTATCACATCACTTCAGTTATTTATTGCACTAATTTTAAACGCGAAATTTCTAAGTTTAAAAATACGATATTAAGTGATTATAAAATCCGAATTTTCCACTAAAACAAATTGTATTTATCACGAGCACTTTTATTTTTCACAAGTAATTAATGCGTTGTCTTTAATTTTTATTTTCACTGACTCTAACTGCAAAGTATTTTTTTTGTATATCACTGACTAGAATGTGAAATTTTTCTAAGTATCAAAATAATTATCACTTAGAATTTTTCAAATTTAAATCACCCACCGTTTCGTCACGTTCCGCGAAGTTACAAACTTTTCGACCACGACCGTAGACTGTCCTCAACTGGCATTTGTCTAGACTTTTATACCCCTCTCAGGTCCAAAAGATCGTATCTGAATCTCCTATAATAAACCAATCTAATTACTATCAACTCGTAATTTCTTGAAACCTCTCCATTATTGTCGAATGCGGTCTCTTTGTACGTTTTGCGTTTGATACATTAAATTCTGTCTCGTACCTCCATACTTACAAGATCCGGATTTAGTAAGATCCATGTTTAATGGCCCAACTTCCTTTGTCCTGTTGTTCATACAAAACTAGCTTGAATTTAATAATTTTAAAGTTCTATTTTCATATATTTCGTAACATGTCCGTGCGTACGGCATCTACCATATGTTCCAAATCTGTCCCCAAATTCGCCTATCAGAGATATCTTCATGTCGAAGTCTTTCTCGCAAATCGTTCATTTTTATTTTATTATTTTTCCTCGAGTTTTTCTGTATTCTATATGAACCTTTCCATTTAAAACCGAATTTTCTCTATTTACGTCGTATATTTGAATTTCCCATTTTTTCTCGAATTTTCTTTTATTCACGACACTCTTTCCATGAATTTCCTTATTTATTCTTACGCTATTGTTCATATCTCTATAGGTTTTTATATTTCAAGCCGTATTTATTTTATTCACTGTTAATCTAAGATTTCCTTTGTTTTTCTCTGTCGTATCTCCTTTCCCCTCACTTCCCCGTACTTCCCTGATATAACCATATCGTTTTTTGATGTTTGCTGCCTCTTGGAAAATTTCATTTTCTATTTGTTATTAATAAATATATCATTTTTTAACATCTTTATAGGAGATACCCCCACTTCGGCCCTTAAATTTCTGTCATTTTTATTGCTTCATAGAGAACGCCTTCCAAATTTTGTCCCGTTCTTACGCAAAATCCCATAAACCATATGCCTTGGCAGTTGTATACATTAATTCCTGTACCCACCTGGCAATAAATCCTTTTTTATTTCAGTGTCGTTAACTTTTACGAGAATTCTTTAATGTAAATATTTCATAAGACCCATGATAATTTTTATTACCTTTTTAACGGCTAATCGTCCTTATCTAAACAATTTCCATGTTCGAATATTCCTTGTTTATCACAACAAAATACATCTGGGATCGACAACCATTGTAATGCCTCATCTTTATCTGCAATCGCGTACTATGTTACTCTATAACCTCCATTTTAATTACGTAAAATGACTCCTTTTCCTGAGTTTTTCTATCGCAATGTTTTCAGCATTTTCCACTCCCCTCCGTACTGCACTCTATTTTCTTCTCTAACACTTGTTACTGCTCTAGACATCTGAAATGTACCCTCGCCTATTCTTTAAAACTCTCATTTTTTTTTGACGTTTCCTCCCTAAATCTTTCATCGTAATATCCTAGCTCCGTCTAGAATTGATAACAATAATTTTCCATTGTTTTCTCAACATTTCCATTTCCTTTAGCACGTTTTCCCTCGAATCGATCATCTCCGGTCGTCACAAACAATCGTATTATAGATGAAATCTCCCTAACACCTTACAATACGTTTTCGTCACTTGCTTTGCAATCTTTCACTTAAACTTTTGCATCGTGTTTACGTGTATCCTTTTTTTCCGCACCTGATATGTTTTAATGCGTTCGAGAACTAGGGTTTCTGATCCCTGGAACGTACCGGTTAATGATAACATTTCTTGGGGTCATCGTTCTTTTGTCCCTGAACAGATTATTTCTTCCCATGGAGTTTATTCACCTCTCGGTTTGGTGGGAACGTCAAACTCATTAATCACATTACTAATTGCCAAGTCCAAAGGTCGTTCCTTTGTTCTAAAAATGGGTTCGGCCCTCTTCCCGTTGATAGGCTGAATTGGTTTTTAATCGCTTTTGCTGCAATTCAATTGGCTGTCAATATATCTCGGTCTAAAGTATATTGGGGAGCCCCTGTTTCTGATTATTTGTTGATACCATCTGTGATCCTTTCATCAATACTCGTCTCACCTTGTCTAATTATAGATCCCTACCGTAAATATGAATTCACTTTACTCTAATCCGATAGATGTCGTAGACGTGTCCGTTTTATAAGTAATTGATATTTTCTTTTTAAATTAAAGTGGGAAGCTACGATATTTCCTAATTTTCACTGTTGATCAATGCAATTCATCACAATACGGCTGGTTTAAAATGTTTTCAGTGGTTTCCAATGACATTAAATATAATTTTATTATCATCAGTGTTTTGTAAAGTCGATATATTATAATCTCATTTTGTAAAATGGTTAAAGCGGTTGATTTCTTCTTCAAATGTAACAATAATTTTTTTTTTTTTTTAAACTTTATTTATTCCCATTTCTTTGTACATATAATGTATAATAGCAAATATTATATAATAACATAATATATAATAAAAATTATGAACAAGAAATGAAAACCCACTAAGGCACTAAACCCACTAAACCCACAAGGGTAATATTAAAACAAAATACTATGTTTCCAAGTACCCAAAGTATAAATTAGACTTAAAAAAACATATTAAATATGAAGATAGTATAAAAAATAAGTATCACATAGGTAGAATAAGTGAAATTCCCGAGTACCATCGCCAAAGGAACCATTTATTGGATAACCAACACCTTTGCCATAGGACACTCCATGTGGCTCGCTACGTTTGGTGCCCAGGTTCATGGAGTGAGGTATGTCTAGGTCTTGGCGGCGGATGCCTACGCACTGACTGGTTGAGGGAAACCTTCTGATCTCTCAATCAGGATTCTCTCGACCCATCGCATTGCACCGCAGTAGGAGAAATGGATTCATACGTCCGTCATTCGTTGACGCACTGCCTTTTTCCTTTTCAGAACTTCTTCTCCGTCCTTTCCCTTTTTTTAAATATGTTTATTTAGTTATTAATTGTACAATAATTTCTCTTACTTAAATCTTACAAAACTGATCAATCAGTTTGATTGTTCAGTTTTGTAAGATTATCCCTAAAAATACCCTTCAGACAGCATCACGAAAGATGACATAGGCCCCTTGGGAGATTTTTTTCCTCAGGGCCTCCTGTGTAAACTGTAAAAAAATGTTATAATAATTTGGTAATGGTATTTTACTGTCCTATAGGCTTTGACTGTCCGGAGTCAGTAACAGGACTGTAGCGTCATAAAACGGAGATAAAAAAGAGAGAGATAGAGAAATACCTGGCTATTCAGATCTGGTGACCAAACATGGCTAATCCCAATTTTCTATGCAAAGGTTCTATTTTGAACTGTGATCTTCCACCAGGGTGATACTGAAAGTACATGTCTGTTCCTTGGTGATAATATACTCGGTATAGCGTATTCAAAAGATTCATGAACCTTATCATCTTTAGTTCTTGTCATGTCACAGATGAAATATTGATGTGAACATAAACAAATTGTAAACCATTACATGACATATTTCAAAGAACTCATAACTCCTTAAGAAAAAAGTAATTTTACATATTTTTCTATTATCGTGTCCAGTCTCTTTCAATGGAAACCCTTACAAACTTTAGAGCAGAAGTGTCAAGTGGGAATGCTATTTTAGTTCTACCGGTATTTAAATGTAAGATGTCCCAAAGAACTAGAGTCATTGATTCCTTTAGGAGTGCACTGTCAGGAAACTCATCAAAATAGCGACCAACATTTGTACAAAGGTCGTCATTTGTTACAAGAGAACGGGTCGTTTTTAGATCTCATTCTTCACTGTGTATTTCCTCCCTCCTACAAAATGGGTTTTTTTCAGTCAAATATGTGAAGATAATGTTAAAAATTTATACAAACTAGCTGACCCGTGTTCTGCCATATAAATTATTTGTAGTGAATATTTTGGTTGTTAAACAAAAAATAACGAAGGTAATTAACAAAAATAAGTGTGTGGGGATGGGATCTATGACAGAAAGAGGAATGGAGCGCTGTAGACGATGACCGCCTATAAAAACAAAAAAAACACCAACCATTCATTTTCTCAATTCAATGTAGGTATTTCGTTAAAGTAACGGACATAATAGGTACATCTGATTTTGTTTGATCTCTTAAAAATTAAATGTAAATTGAAAAAAAGTAATCTATTTCTTATCCTAAAGTAGGAAAATGAAAAAAAGAAAATCAATATTAATTTTGTTCTGTTTAAAATACAAACGACATGCGACAGTTAAATTTGTTCATACAAAAATACTGAAATCCCAATTATCAAATGGGAGGGTGAAAATTTGTGGTGTAGGTATTTTGTGATGCCAAAAAAAATTACATTTTTTTTTTGACGAGAGGGACACCCTACACCTAGCGGTATGAAATATACTTGATGACCCATAATATACATAAAAAATTTCATAAAAAAAGGTCGAGCCGTTTTGGAGGAGTGCGACCACAAACACCGTGACACGAGATTTTTTTTAAATATATACAGTGTTAAGGTACGTACTTGACTTACTTTAACCAGTGATTCCTGGCATTATTTGGAGTAAAAAATGTGAATGACATTTTGGTCTCCGGTGACATTTATGATATTTTTTTATTTATCTTTTCTACAAAAACATCAAAAAATGGTAGGTGTTGGACTGTTGGAGGCGGGGTGAGGGGTTGGTCGGTTACTCGGCTTAGTGACCAGTGACGACATGCGGAAGATTTATTTTTGTTTGAATTTGAAGAAAAAAAAATTGAAAAAAAGTCATCAAAAAAAGTCACCGGAGACCAAAACTTCATTCACATTTTTTACTCAAAATAATGTTAGGGGTCATTGGTTAAAGTAAGTCAAGTACGTACCTTAACTCCCTGTATAGATAGAAAGTAACGTCAAAATAAGTTAATTGAAAAACAATTTTTTTCAAAATTTATTTTACGAGCGCCATCCAAAAACCACTTTGCGTAAAACACAGTGATAACTCACTCCCGGTGTCTCGAGAAACTCTTAAAATGGAACTCCATACACCGGAAGGACCATTTTCTATTTTCCAGGCTTTTATTCACTGCTTTTGCACAGAGCGGAGCAGTGAAAACGCGGCGGGTGTTCAAGTAATTAAAACGCAGCCTCACTGCAATAAAAGTGGAGGGATGAACAACGGTTATGGGGGCCGGAGCCACCTGGCGCCTACCGCCTACTGCCTACCAACTAATGGAGGCTTTACTAGGAGGTATCGCATATGGAATTATGTATTTATTTGACAATAATGCCTTTCTTGTGGCCTGATTTACATTTGTTGTAATTTTCTGCAATGGAACCTTTAAATTAAAATAATCATGATTGCATTATGCGACGCGTAGGTACCACCTTATAATATTGCAGTTTTTAATTACCAGATTCCAAGAACTATTGAATTTATTACTTTTATCATTATTCTCCAACTACTGGAGCGATCACGCGAAATAAAAAAAAAATGCCTTGATTGCTCGAGATTTCCCAGAAGGTAATTTTTAAAATTTTTTGTCAACATTAAAAAAATCATGCCTTCGGATTTTAACATGGAGACATAAAAAAATTATTATGGTTCTGTATATCCAATGAATTAACCCGTATTTTACCGCTCTCATATTTGTAGGATTTATAAAAAATACATAAAAAAATCGTAATGTTTAAAATCGCGCGAATCCCGCGTGTTTTTTTTACTTGAAACTGCGGCCAGGGATACTTATTCGAGTCAACATAGAAAATTTTAGATTTCTGAATGTTGTCTGTGGTATACTTGATAATGAAAGGTACATATCTGTGGAAAAAGGACTTAATTTTATCCTTAAACAGCTGATCTAAAATTCGGCGGGAAAAAATTGTAAAAAATTATTTTTGAAGTCGTTCTAAAATAGTCTACTAAGTTCGGATTTGTGACATCTATGGTCATAATAAATAAAGCATTTCAATAGGTTCGTTTTAAAATAAATGGCTGGAAAAGAAAATGTTTTAAATAATTACAATAAATGTTTTACAAATGGTATGAAATTGTGGTCCATTTTAGGACCGCTATCAACCACAGAAAAATATAAATGGTCCATTTTTCGACTGAAATCTCTCCAGTGGTTTTAACAATTTTGTTGGCCTTACAATAATATATTTTGAGGAAACTATTATGTTATATTATTCTCATACAATTGAAACAAGGTATGGAAAATTATGCGTGCGATGTATAGTTTTCTTTTAAATATTTTCAACATTCCATATTAATTATACAGGTGTCTAGTTTTATTGATGTCATAGATGTGAAAAAAAGATAAATAAACTATAAAATTACTCATAGCCTGCATATAGTTTTATCTTAAGACAAACAGGTGTGTAGAACAGTATTAAAGCATCAAAAACCCATAAATAATCATAATACATGTTCAGCCTGGAGAACTTGAAAACTCAGACGCAAATGTACGCGCTCTAAAAATTGTAAAATATATTTAATCCATAACTTAATTTAACACTCCGAAACTTTGCTAAATCCGCAAGCTGAAATTGCTAAAGTTTGTAGGTAATATGTTTACGAAAGTTTACGCCGATATAAAAACTTTCACCGAACACCATAATTTAAACCCTTTTGGCAAACCGATGCGAAAATAATGAAAGCACAATCCGCTTTATGGTTTGGTCGATGTTTATATTATCGAGTCTAGGTGTTCCTCATGTATGTACGTGATAGGCCTGATTATTTTGAATATTATAAGATGTCAGTATAGACACGTTTATAAAGGTAAATCGTTTCTATGTGACGTGTAACACCCTATTTATGTTGAATGTATTTTACATTCATTATTTTGTTGATTTTTTAAAGTTAGATTTAGATGCCAGCATTTCTGTGTGAATCTAACGTATTTTAAGTGAAAATATTTACAGGGTGTAACAGCATGTACTCGAAGGATTTTTACAATCAATTCCTGAGCATATTTGGAGTAAAAAATGTAGGTGTTATTTTTAACTGATAATTTTTTTTTTCAATTGAAACAATAAAAATTTTTTCTTCGCTCGTCACAAATAAGTAGTCAGGTATAAGATCGCTCCGGGTCACAAGATAAGCACTCCGTTTCGTTCCAGCAGTACGGTAAGACACGAAATTATGGCGTATTTCTTGATCCCATCGCGACGTTTAGGGGTGGGATTAGTGGCAAAGTGTGATTGATTTTTATTGTTTTTTAATAGAAAAAAATATCATCGGACAGCAAAGTGACATGTACATTTTTTTACTCCAAATTTGCACGGGAATTGCTTACTAAAATCCTAAGGGGATGTGCTGTTATACTCTGTATACAAATATCTATCCTTAAGGGAAATATTTTATTAACTTTTGTCTCTTTTTTACTTTTGATTCAAACAATTTTTATAATTTTCGTGTTTCCTTTGTGTTGTGTATCTAAAAAGTTTCCGGCTTTTAGACATAGATGGCAGTGATAAGAACTGTCCGTAGATTCCGCTAGATGGCATTGGAGGGGACCCCACCACTTTCCCAACGGCGTTATAAGGAAACATATGGTTTCCTCCTTCACCGCACACGTCAAGACTATACTTTTTTTTGAACGAAGCTACATTTATTTGAACGACTCTAGACCCTCCAATGTCCATGTCCGCTAGATGGCAGGTAGCTTAGTACCTAAGTTGTTCAACAGAGGGACGGGGAGCTCAGAGAGGGTGTTGTGTGTAACGCTCTCATTGGAACCAATTTAGCCAACCCTAGTTAACTAACGAGGTCCATATTGTATACGCGAAGTATTAATAAAACCAGATAAAAGATCAAGAATCTATTTATTCCCTAGAAGTAATCTTCATACAAATTGTTTGGAGAATCTGTTAGAGTTGCTACAAAATTACAGAACACTACAATTTGTGTAAATTTTATATACGTCTTTTTTACATTTTTTTTTTGTAATATTACTTAGACATTGTCTAGTGAGGCGGGTAACTTACTAGCATTGTTAGAATACAAAAATGCCTGGGTTGCCGGCAACAAAATAATTAAATTAGTATTTGATTAAAAATAAAGAATCGATTACATTAAATGATTATTTATGAATGTACCTATGTAATAGGTAACTACACACATATGTCTTAATATATTTGAAAAGATTTACGTCTAATTTGAAAGGGATTGCTTTTGAGTAACATAACCTCCGACGACCTCCATCCAGTGGGTAAGACTCTTGACTCACAATCCGGAGGTCGCGGGTTCGAACCCGGCATGCGCAAATAAATTTTATTTGGTTAATTTGTGTTATTTCATAATTAATTCATTTAAAATAATATTTAGTATATTTGCGGCATGTTCCAGAGTGGAAGATACTATCAGTATCACCCTGGTGTAAGACCACCATTCAGAATTGGAACGTTGCTTGAAAATGGCTTTAGCCGTGTTTGGTGACCAGATCTGAATAGCCAGGTACTTCCCAACCTTCCTCTTCCCCACCTCATTCCCCTCCCCACTACCTTCAGCCTTACAACATACCCCAATTGGGGATTCCATAGTCTCACTGGCTCCAGACGGGAGCAGTTGAGATTCTTGTGCGGTATTCATTGCAAAAAAAAAAAAACCTCAAGGGCATTTTAGATATGGGGTCAAAAATGATACAATGGTATAGTTTGATACCCGAATTTTACGAGGAAGAAAATAAATACAAAATTATGGCTTAGAAACTTACGTAATGGTACTAGTGCAGTTCCGCGGGCTGTAGTCTGGAGGGTGAATTTAGCCTTAGCCGATCACTGATAGTAAAGTGACCTAGAAAAAAGAAGAAGAGTTGGAAATGCATTTTCAATGCTCAATTTTTTTTGAGTCTTCATTATTATGAAAGTGACAATGTTTGAGTATTGTTAGATGGAAGTCAGAAATAAATGGTTTTATTTTATTTTTTATACACGTTTATTCAGTTTCTAATTGTACAATACTATTTCTTACAAAACTGATCAATCAGTTTGATCCCATTTTTCCTATTTGCTTGCAATAATATAATAAAATGCTTGATATTTTGTTGCGTAAAACATAATGATTACTTGAAAGTATAATACTAAATATTAAAATACTTGAGGGAGCGTGCCGGATCGGTAGAGACGGGACGAGAAATAAAAAGCGTCGGTCGGTGTAGTGAGTCTGTCTTTATTGTAGCTACGTAGCGAGGTCTAAGCGGAGCGGAGTGACAGTGGTGCCGATAGTAATGCTGCTGCGTGATGATGAGTGAAGAAGGTCAGGAGACTACGGCGGTGAAGATCACTGGTCTTCAGGGAGCCGGCGTGTTGCTCTACACCATGGCGGTGTAGAAGTGCCCTTGGTCCAGGCGGTCGACCGTCGTCGTGTTGACGAGGTATGGCGGCTGTGTGGCCTTTGAGTCGACACACACGTGATGCAGGAAGGAACCTTGAGAGGCGATGAGGATTCTGGTTGCTGGCTCATTGCCGGTTGTTGGTTGCTGGCTCGTTGCCGGTTGCTGGTTGCTGGCTTGTTGCCGGTTGCTGGTTACTGGCTCGTTGCCGGTTGTTGGTTGCTGAAGTTCCTCGAAGGTGCTGGAAACGTTCCTGGTGTCACACTGGACAAATGTTGTTCACTGCTGACTGCGTGGGGCCGGTGCCCGGCGCAGACACGTACTTAGTCGCGGCACTGCTCGGACTGTGTTGCTTGACCGATGAATGGGAAGGTAGTGACTGACTGCAGCGGACGAGCGATCGGCTGCTCATATAGCCGCGGCGAGTATTTACTCTCGCAGTAGGTAATGCTGGGTGAACTCACGCAAAGCTGAGATATCGTTCAAACTTTCTGCGGGCATTTGAATGGTACAGCCATACGTTCTAGGCCTTTCGCGTAAGTGGTCGAATTATTATTTACGAGGCGGCGCGGCCGTAGTAACTGACTGTAGGTATTTCGTAGTTTCCAGCGTGTTCGGTGGAGTCCAGTGGCGGCGCGATGAATTCGGCACAAGTGGCTGCCATATACTTAACTAATTATTATAATGCCTATAATCTAAATTTTTCAGTCTCCGTAAAATATTTATACTGCAAACTATGAAATATATCATTAAAAACATAAACAAATTCGAAAAAAACAGAACCAAAATTAGAAATAATAATGTATTCTATACCCCCCAAACACACACAAAAAAAATGCAAACTCATAGCAGCTTTATTGGACCTCGTACCTTCAATAGTTTACCAAAAAAATATTCAAGTTGCAACTAAATTTCTGCATTACATAAAAGAGTTATAACTATGGCTAAACCATACAGATGTAAAAACTCTATTTAGTTTTATATCACTTTTTCACAAACTTTACAACTATTATTACAGTGTTTATCATTTATTACACTATACACGTATTTATGAGACGATGTATGAATGTGAGTGAGGCAAAGAGTGTGTGCCAAGACCGAGTTGTTTGGCGGTCCATCCTCTCTGCCTACCCCTGTGGGAAAACGGCGTGATGGTTAGTTAGTTAGTTAGTTACACGTATTTAACCGTACACTATTGTATACACTTTTTGTTCAAATTGTTAAAACAAATTTTGTTTTTGCTTTATATAGCATTGTTTATTATTGCTCCCCGAAAGTACTGGAGAACTCTGAGAAATGCCTTCTGGTCTCAGGTTTGAGGAAAGGAAAATCCTGATCTATTTCCTTCTCGTGGTGGGGAGTGAGCAACGACCTCGTATCGGCAAATATAGACAGGGACCGAGCATTGGCCGGAATAAGCTGACCACCAACTTTCGCCCTACCAGGCGTTTGTTGTCTAGGGCACCCTCTTGTCCTGGAGAAGTAAATAATCTCCAAAGGCGGAAGAACCTTCGAGGTCAACGGCATAGGATGTGGAAAGAAACGGGAAACTACCACATTAAAGGTCCAAGTGGCATCCCAAGAACCAGCAAAACATGAATACCCAATCTCAAGTAAAATTCTCCGGAGGTAAAATAGTCCCCCGTTCGGATCTCCGGGTGGGGACTGCTCGAGATGCTAGAAACACAAAGTCAATAGCGAAACAAAAGTCAAATACAAAGAACCAAATAGCGAGATGGGCAACGTGGAATGTCCGCACATTACTGCAAAACAGCAAACTGGATAATCTGAAAGCTGAGATGCAAAACGTAAATTTGAATGCCCTAGGTATAGCAGAGATGAGATGGCCCAATTGCGGAGACTTCTGGAGTGGCAACTACAGAATTATCCACACAGGATGCATAAAGGATAAACCTGGCCAAGGGGGAGTAGGCGTTGTGCTGTGCAAGGAGTGGGGAAGACGGGTTAAGGGATATGTGCAATATAGCGGAAGAATTATTCTAGTCAAAATAGAAACTAAGCCTGTAGACACTGTAATTATCCAAGTATATATGCCAACATCTAGTCATAGCGAAGAAGAAGTGGAGGAGGTATACAGTTCGCTAGATAAACTTATATTAGAGATAAAAGCAGGTGAAAATCTGATTCTCCTAGGAGATTGGAATGCTGTTGTAGGAGAAGGACGTGAAGGAACTTGCATTGGGCCCTTTGGGTTGGGTGCAAGAAACGACAGAGGAAACAGATTGACAGAATTCTGCGAAAAACACAAACTAGTGATAGCAAACACTTGTTTCCAACACCACCCAAGACAGCGATACACCTGGAAATCCCCTGGAGACAGACAAAGACTGCAAATAGACTATATAATGGTTAGACATAGATTTAAAAACCAAATAAAAGACTGTAGAAGCTATTCCGGTCCAGATATAGATAGTGACCATAATATGGTAATGGCCAAAAGCCTTCTAAAACTGAAAAAATTAAAAAAGAGAAAAAATCTCAAATGGGATACAAAAGTATTAAAAATAAAAGAGATTAGCGACAGTTTTAGGGAAAAGACGCAAGAGTGCAACCTAATGGAAGAGGAGAACGTGAATGCGATCTGGAAAGTGATAAAGACGAAGATTATAACTACGGCAGAGGAAACTATAGGCAAGGAAAAACCCCAAGCACGGAAGGAATGGATAACCGATGAAATCTTAAATATGATAAAGGATAGAAGAGAGCTCAAAAATGATAAAAGAGCTGAATCACAAGAGAAATACAAAGTGCTGAGAAACCAAATAAATAGAGAATCAAGAATAGCCAAAGAAACATTCTACCAGAATAAATGCGATGAGATAAATGACGACCTAAAGAGAGGAAATGTAGAAAGAGCTCACGCTGCGGTGAAAGACTTCTTTGGGATGAGAGTTGGAAAGGGTAATGCAATAGAAGGAGAAGACGGCAAAATACTTTTCGAAAATCACCAAATAGGAGAGAGATGGAAAAGATATCTCGAAATGCTGTACAATGGAAAGGGAAATAATGACAACGAAACATTGATAGAAAGAGAAAATGAGGTAGACGCAGATGATTTGGGAGATCCAATCACTAGAGAAGAGTTTGACCTCGCACTGAAAAATCTCAAAAACGGGAAAGCACCCGGAATCGATGACGTTCCGGCTGAACTAATTAAGCCAGCAGGAAAAGGAACTATAGATGCCCTGTTTAAAATGATACAGACAATGTATAAGACTGGAAAGATACCAGAGGATTTCGAGAAATGCCTAATTGTCGCATTACCAAAGAAGGTGGGCACGACGAAATGTGAACAACACAGAACTCTTAGCCTTATATCCCATGCCTCAAAAATATTGACTAATATCATTCTAAAAAGAATCGAACCAAAAGTAGAGAACATCCTTTCCGGAGACCAGTTTGGCTTTAGAAGAGGTGTAGGAACCAGAGAAGCAATATTGTCGCTACGATTACTACTAGAAAAAAGATTAAAAAGAAACCAAAACACATTCATCGCATTCATAGACCTGGAGAAGGCTTTCGACAAAGTAGAATGGAAAAGACTCTTCGAGATTCTGAAGAGAATTGACATCAAATATAGAGATAGACGAATAATCCAGGCGCTATACAAGAATGAGGCCGCTATAATTAGATGTGACAATGATACAAAAGAAGCCAGTATAAGACAAGGGGTGAGACAGGGATGCTCTCTGTCACCTGTTCTTTTTAACGCATATATACAAAGTGCGATTGATGACTTGAGGGAGAGAATGAGTCACAGAAAAGGTGTAAAGATACACGGGCAAAAGGTGGATATGATAAGGTTTGCTGACGATATTGCTTTGGTTGCTGAAAGCGAAGAAGAACTGCAAGAGGCCTTAACAACCATGCAAAGCATTCTTCAAAATAATTACAACATGAGGATAAATAAAGACAAAACAAAGCTGCTGACTGTAGGCCGAATGCAACATCAGATGAGAGTAGAGATGTCAGGAGTTCCACTAAAGAACACCAAGGAGTTTGTGTACCTCGGGAGCAAAATAACATGGGACGGTCGGTCTAAGAGCGAGGTCGACAGCCGTATACACCAGGCTAGGCTTGCATTCAATAAAATGTCGAAAATAATAGAATCGAATAATATAGACCTGAAACTGAGAATACTCCTCATCAAGACCTATGTATGGAGTATCTTGATGTACGGCTGCGAAACATGGTGCTTATCCGAAAGAGATAAACGGAGACTAGAGGCTTTTGAGATGTGGTCCTATAGAAGACTACTAGGAATTTCCTGGAGAGACCACATCACAAATGAGGAGGTTCTCCAAAGAATCGAAGGAGGAAGGCACCTGCTCAGGACCCTGTCCGAAAGGCGCGCAAGATGGATCGGCCATGCAATAAGACAAGAAGGCCTCTTGCATGCCATAATGGAGGGTATGACCGAGGGGACAAACGCTAGGGGACGCCCACGCCGAGAGTACCTGGAGGACCTGCTGGTGGACATGCGCTGCTTATCATATGCAGAATTCAAAAGAGCCGCACAAGACAGGGAAGAGTGGAAGAAACGAATAGATGAAATTGCTGCAAACCAATCCCAGGATTGAAACCAGAGAGAGAGCATTGTTTGTTTTTTTCTAGGTGCTAAATAAATCTTATTTTAACTATATTACCCACGCACAGGCTGCGCCTTAGTAGGTTCCCACACTATTATGATTTTCAAAATATGTAAATATAAATTGTAAAATATGGGAAAAATAAAGGAATTGCGAAAAAAATAATAAAAAAATAAAAAATTGTATTATTTTTAACATGGTTATTCACATTCATAATTTATTATTTGTTTTGAATTTTTTTTTTCACAATATTATTTGTTTTTATGTTCTGCAGGGTACTTCGTGTACTAAATCATGTTGTTTGGTTCTGCAAATAAATAAATATAATTAACCCGTAAAATTCAGTTTTTTTTTAAATTTATTTTAATACATCTATTTTTTTCAAATGTCCTTTAAAACTAAAAAAAAAATGGTTTGACTTAGGATGGAACCTTCCTACCCAGGGACTTGAGTCGACAACTCTACCAACCAAGACAAATCCCGATATTTATTTACCAAACACCAAAAGTTAATAGAATGCATTTTCATCGACAACGAGTCTATCTGCTGTTTGTTTCGGGTCGATTGGATATCGGGAAGTGAGTTCATTCCCTCTTAGAAGATTTCACTTCATTTAATGTTTAAGTACTATTTTTTTAAAGTTATTTTGTGTTAAATTTCATATTACGTGGCAGACAAAGTATTGCACATACCGCTCTGTTAAGCTGAAATAAATACACATTCTTATCATCATTATAAATTCGTTCTAACAAACGAAATGGAAATTCAAATGGATGTACAAAAAAAATAGAAGCAGTCTATGTTTTATTGCTGCGTTCCCAATAGACTAAAATAATAAAATACGACCCCAATAACCGGCGTTACACCATTAAGTAGGTATTTATTTTATGTTCGGTTAATAAACTCAACATAAACATAATTACAATAACCGGCCATACACAATTATGTCTATATGTGTGTTTTAATGAGTTTTTATTCTAGATAAAAGAAAATTAAATTTTCGCTTATTTAATTACAAATCTAAATACATTTTACATAACATTGCATTACATAACATTACATTATTCACATTCATAATTTTGTTGATTACGAATAAATTTTTTTATTTTTTTATTGTCTCTTTCATAATTTTGTTGATAATGAAAATTTTTTTTTTTTAAATCTACGCACACTTTTTTCATTTTTAATGTCGTCAGGAAGGCAATTATAAAAATTGCCCCTTCCTAACTAATGGATCGCTTACCATAGTTGGTGTATATAGTGTTTAAATGTATGTTATCGTGTTGTTGTGTAAACGTGTTGTGTTTGGTTAATAGATTAACAATCCAAAAATATGATCACAATAACCGGCTATAGATCACACCATGTTCTTAAACGTTTAATAGACTGAAATTATGAAGAAATATTTTTAATGTGGCTGTATCTTTTTGGTTATAATTTATAAATTAATGAAAAAATATTGCTTTGTTTATTTATCTAAAAAAATGCGATTTCAATAACCAACCATATTTTTATAACATATTTCATAGGGGCAATACTTGTTCCTCTGGACATTTCCCAGTTTTTAGTAAACTTTATTTTTTTTCTTCTAAATTATTAGCAATTTATTTTATAAAATGAGATATTTTGGAGGTCAGATAAATTATCTATTGTAATCTGATTTTTTATTTGCTACTTTTTTTGTATATTGCGAAATAAACGCAATTGAATAAAACTTGTTTTTTGTCCAGAGGAACAATACCCTGTATGTTCCTCTGGTCACTGTGTAATGTTCCTCTGGACAGTTCTTGTTCCTCTGTACAGTAAACAATAAATGTTTTCTAAGTCATAAACACAATAAAACAATAACAGGAATACATAGTTTATATAAATAATAGATCAGTTGCTATAGTCAAGAATATTTTTCTTGTCATAATTTTTTTCTAGATTATGTACTGTAATCCTAGGTTGGTAAAACCTATTTTAGAGTCATGTATTTTTTTTATATAGGTGACAAAATATTCACAAAAAGGACTACTTGGGTAAAATGAATGGCTTATTAGTCACGTGCCAAAGTATTTTTCCTGATTTTTACCTACACAATTCCGCTAACCATTACAAAACAATATTTTATTGTAAAAATATACATTTATTTAGGCGGCATTTTCCAACAAATCGTGGTTAAGAAGGTGTTCCCTCGTTCTACTCAATTTACTGAGTGGCACTAAAATATTAATTCATTTAAAAATCCTCAATATTAATATATTCTATATAAGCTGTACATAAGAATGTTGTAGATTGTTCCTCTGGACATGTCCAGAGGAACAAGCAAAAAAATGTCCAGAGGAACACGGAGTGGTCATTTTTTACAATTTCAAAAGATTCTAATTTTGAAGTTAAGTTATTAGAAAGATAAATACCCTCGCGGTTTCTTGGAAAAACATGCATTCCAAATTGGAGTTTAAATAATACAGACTTTTAAGTCTTCACAACTTAAGCCTCGGTTCTCCCAATTTCTACCGATTTCTTACAAATCTCCCTTAAACATTTGAAGTTTTTAAGCTCTTAAAAAAATACATGTTATTTTTGAAGATAATATCTAGACATTTATCGCGCCAAAACGCAAATTATAGAAAATTATAAAAAATTATAAAAAAATTATAAAAAATTACCTCGATAGAAAAAATTCACAAAGTGTGCTCCAAAAATTATTATTAGCCCGTTTGTTTCAGTTATTTTATTTATTTATTTATTTTCCATGTTTTCCGTAAAACGGTTATTCACCAATACATTATGGAGAAGATTATAAATTAGACAAAAAGTATAGCAAAACACATAAAAGGGTCAGTTTCACTACTTTGTGACATACGTCAAAAGATAACTGTTAAACTGCCTGTAGGTTACGTTAAAAATGTCGATGGTCAATGCTGACTCGTTGAGCAGTTCAGTCGCTCTGTTGACTGGCGCGTTCTGATAGGCAGAAGTCCTCGCTTTTGGAGCATAAAAAAGGGTATGGGACCTTCCACGAGTATACTTGTCTGGGACATATAAGTTAATCTCTTTCAAAATAGGTGGATTATGTATAGTTCCAGAGATTATCTTAAAAAAATGTTTTCCTAAAAATATTTTTCGGCGGGCTTCTAATGTATTAAGACCGAGCATTCCTGCTAAGAATAAGGATGGATACAGGAAAGGGTAGTACATATATTCCCGCATATATAGATAACGCATGAATCTCTTTTGAACTTTTTCTATTTCGAGAATATGGTTTTGCTCAGAAGGGGCCCAGATAATGGAGCTATATTCCAGGATACTGCGAACAAGTGCTTCATACGTTCTTCGGATTGCGATACCGTTGATAAATGATCTTGAATTACGAAGAACAAATCCAAGCATTTTGTTGGCACGGGAGACAATATCAGATATATGGGATTTGAAAGAGAGATTTGCTTCAAAAATTACGCCAAGGTCTCGAATCTCATTTTTACGTCTTAATTCATGTTTATTAATGTATTAGGGGAACAGGAATGTATCTTTGGATCTTGTAAATGTAACGACACTGCATTTCTGAATGCTGAAGGGTAAGTTGTTCAGTTCCGACCATTTGACAAGAAAATCAAGATCGTTCTGCAGAAGAATGGAATCGATGTAACTTTTGATTAGTTTGAAAAGTTTTATATCGTCAGCAAAAAGGAGATATTTTGAGTGGTTTATGGTGTTGCCAATGTCATTGATGAATAAGAGAAAGAGAAAGGGTCCTAGATTCGATCCCTGGGGAATCCCGGAGTTAGTTTTGTATTCGTGAGAGAGATGGTGTCCGTAACTGACATACTGACGACGATTGCGTAAGTAGCTAGCCACAAAAGCGAGGAAATTCTGAAAGAATCCGATGTCACTTAATTTTTTAAATAAAATGTCATGATCGACTTTATCAAATGCTTTCTCGAATTCTTTACAAATCACATCAACATGTACAAAATTTTCAAATGAATTATTAATATAGGTGGTGAGATTCATAAGATTCGTTGAAGGTGACAGTGTGGGATGAAATCCGTGGTGATTTTCGGTGAGTGCGTGTTTTGTTTGGTTATATATCTGTAAATAAATAATTATGGTTTCTAAAAGTTTTGCGGGTGCTGACAACACAGCTACAGGTCTGTAATTATCTATTTCTGACTTTTTTCCTTTTTTGTGTATCGGCGTTACTTTCGTTAGTTTCCACATTTCCGGAAAGATATTTTTGCGAAGTGATAGGTTAAAAATATGTTTTAGAGGTTGAATAAAATAACTTGCATATCTTTTGAGGAATACATAGGTGGAATACAATCTGGGCCGACGGAGTATTTAGATTTTAGCTTATGGAAAGCTGTAATAATATCGTCATCGTTAATTTCATGAATTTGTACAGGTAAAGAGTTAAATGACGATGAAGCTATAGAGGATATGTCAAGTTTGGGGATATTGTCGCTAAATACTGATTGAAAATAGTGTGCGAAACCTGCGGCGATCTCAGAAGATCCATCATATTTATTGTCTTTGTAGTTCATGTGGTTAAGTTTGTCACAGCCGCGGCGTTTATCGTTAGTGTATGACCAAAATCGAGTTGGGTCTGTTATTATACTGTTCTCGGCCTCACGTGTAAAGTCAGTGTAGGCCTGACCAATTAACCATTTGATTGATTTTCGCAAAGTTTTAAAGTTAGCTAAGGCATGTTCAGATATTGTTTTTTTCCAAAGATGGTGCATTTTAGTTTTTCTCGTATGAGGTGAATGATTTCCCCATTAAACCATTTCAGATATTGTCTAACATCTTTGAGCATACGTGTAGATCTTTTTTTAAAACAAATATTGAAAATATTATTGAGCTGTTCATAAAACATTTCGACAGCTAGATTTACGTCAAGGCAATCGTAATGATTCCAGTGATGTTGTTCTAAGGCATTCTTAAGTGTGTTATCTGAGCTTTCGTGGAAAATCCAACCCATGTTTATGTCTGGAGGCAATGTGTCTGTTTGTATATGTGATTGAGTTGTGTAATCGAATGTGAATGTAAGTGAAGGGTGATGAATATCCTCTCTGACTAATGGGGAGTCATGGCAGCAGATAACAGCATTTGTAGAATTTACATTACTTAATACTAGGTCTAACATGTGTGCAATTATGTTATAAACAGTGTTGAATTGTGTTAAATTATAAAAAGAACAAAAGTAATCGAAAACGTCAATTGGGTTTTTCCCTGAGGGAAAGTTGAAATCCCCGAAAATATTAATATTTTTTGATTGTAACTTTACACTTTCACTTATAGTTTTGTCATAAAATAATTGATACTGTTCAGATGTTGTGTTTGGAGGAAAATATACAACACATATATAAATGATGACATTTCTATGCGATACTTTCACCCACAAGTCTTCACCTTGGGTTTCCATGCAGTCCATTCTTTCCGCGTGTGAGTGGCTGTCAGCTCGGAGGGCTAGAAGAGTCCCTCCTCCGCGACTGCCTCTATCCTTCCTGTAGACGTGGTATAGGTTTTCGAATAGCTCCGACGAAAAGGTGCTTGAAGTTAGCCAAGTTTTGGTAAGAGCAATCAGAAGTGGTTTCTGGGATATTACGTTTGTCATGAAGTCGATAATTTTATTATTCAGACTTCGAACGTTCTGGTATACTCCACTAATAGCTATCTTTTTCGGACGTCGTATCGACCGTCTTAGTTTGGGGTCGTGGTCTCCGAAATGACCACTCATTGAAGGCCACGTTTTCAGGCCAGATCGTGGGGTCCAGGAAAAAGTGGAAGTAATTTTCCGGTATGCCAATTTTGAAGGCAGCATAACGTTCATGCCTCGTGACCAGTTTTTCGACAGTGTAAATTAAATCCGGCTTCTTCTTTTTTAAGAATGAAGATATATTTTCTTCTGTGGTATTCGGGTGAACATGAATACATGCAGATGTAGGTTTTTGGGAATAGTGACCAAGCTGTCGTCGATAGACCCTGTCCCTTTACAAGTTATGTGTATGAAAAAATTCACAGCGTTTCTTTAAATAAAACTTAAGACAATTAACGCGAGATTTTTGCTCTTTTTTCAATAAACCGTGATTTATTAAATTTTTTAACAACAGGCGCTTCCGTTTTTAATTCTAAAGATAATATTTACAGGCCATCTCTATCTAACGTGCGTGTAACCTACATATGTGCCTTTAAAATATTCGTCATTCGCTGTCCAGACAGCTCGCCCCACAGACGTGTAGTCCTACGTTTCGTGATTTGTTTAATATACACGTACGTAAATAATAATATTGTTTTGCGAAAATGGGAAGACAACAACAAAAAAGTCATATTTCTAAGCGTAAACATTATCTCCAAAATCGAGAACGTATGATGGAATGTACATATAAGGTAAGAAGAAAAAAATAAAATTTTGATTTTATTAATATAATTCATACTCTATTATTTACTATTATGTAATATTTATTATAAAAATAAATTTTCAATTTAATTGTGTATTATAATATAACAAAGGTGACAATTATTGTTTTTTTTTTTACAGAATGCGTACTTTGGGAAATAAATCTATTTCCAATGCTTCGGAAACTGAAATTCCCGGTTAAGTTTTTTAAAATTAAATAACATTTTTTTTTAAATGACCATTGGATGCAAAAGCTTTTATTTTGCTCATTTATTAAAATTAAAGGACACATTAATAATACATTTTTACGAATCAAACTGCTAACAAAAATCTGCTTTCAAAAATTACCTTGTTTTTTACAGTAACTCCACACAGGCCCTGAGGATTTTTTTCCCTCAGGGCATATGTCATCTTTGGATATGCTGTGTGGAGGGTCTTTTAATTGAAAAGAAGGAGAGGAAGTTCTGGAAAGGATAAGATTTGAGGGTCAGTGGGTTTGGGTGTGACTGACTTTTGAATCCATCCCTCCCAATGCGGTGCAAGGCGATGTTCCAAAAGAGTTCTGCCTGGGAGGTCACAAGGTCTCCTTCAACCAGTCTCTCCCAATCTGGCCTACCACGCAGCTGGTGGGCAGACACATCCGCCACCAAGACCCAAACCCGAGCACCTCTGCTAAGTCACCAAACGTAGCGAACAACTTGGGGTTATCCAATAAATAGTTTCCGGGGCGGCGGTACCCTTACCCGCGTCCCAAATTGTTACGGACAAGGAAATATGTAATTATCATCATACGTATTATTTTATTACTACCTATTATTAGATGTTCGTTGGATAATAAATCTGTAATTATCATCATACGTATTACCTACTACCTATTTTTAGATGTTCGTTGGATAATAAATCCAAAATGCGTTACGTAAATGTAAGTAAATAAAAGTTTCGCTTGTTTACTAAAACCGACAACATTGTAATAAGTAATTACTTTGACCTTTTTATAAATGTTTAATAATTTAGATTCCATCGGTTAACTAGTCCTAGCAAAGCTGTAGTTTGCTGATAGCTTTTAGGGCTGCCACTTCATAAATTTCTACATAAACTTCGGGAGGTACATGATGGTGAATGTAAAAAAGACAAATAACATTTTTCTAAATTCAATTTTTTCCCTATACAAAATTATTTTTCCACAGAAGAATATTATTATTTTCATACAAACAACAAAACCTTTTTACCCGTAACTACCTTAGAACGTTTTGAAAAAAGTTTCGTATCTTTTTTTACGTGTACTGTCGTGTAGAATTACCTCCCGAAGTTTGTGCACTTTACCCCCGGATATAAATAAAGAGCGAAAAGGTGCATGTAGGCAAAAACAGGTTGAGCCAAACTCAGTCAGTGGTTTGATGCACATCCTCCCTTCCCACAAACCAGTGAAATAATGTCAATTTTTGTGGGGTGGAGTCATTGGAGATACCACAATAACTTGCTAAGATGCTGTTCAAGTTGGTGAAGATTCATTAAACTAATTGTTTTAGGAACTAAATGATGAAATAATAAATGAAATCCAAGTCCCCCAATCTGTTACAAACATAAGTGGTGTGTCAGTAATAAGATTAAAAAAATGACGACATTTACTAAAAAACTTAAAATTCCTGTAAATATTTACTGGTTGGAGATTAGTTTGCAAATATATACATATTATCTAAAAGAGAATTAAATTCTTTTCAACTTCTTTCAAACAAATTTCTTTCTTTGATAAATATTTTAAACGATATGAAGGAATGTTTGATGAAAAATGTAAGGTAAAATGATTTTATTCGAAAATATCTACATTTGTGGAGCGTGTAAGTCTAAACCGGCTGGGATTTCGAAAATTACGTATAAAATAAAAGTTGTAGATAATTTTATGAGCTTTCACTTATTCTAAAAAAATCCTCTGAAATGCACCGTTTCCGAGATATAAGCGGAAATCCAAAAATTGGAACCTTCCCCCCCCCTCCCTCCCCTAGCTCACCACCTAGACGTCAGGACTTTTAGTATGTTCACACCCTAAGCACCCTGACCAAGTTTCTGAAGGAATCGCTTAGGTGCACCTACACCTCCTTTGGACCATTCATTTTTTTTACATGAGCTCCACACAGGAGGCCCTGAGGGACATAATTTCCCTCAGGCCCTATGTCATCTTTATGCTCACCTATGATGCTGTGTGGAGGGTTTTTTAAGGAAAGGAAGGAGAGGAGAGTTTAGGGAAGGAAAAGGGTTTAAGGGGTGGATAAGAATCTCGGGTTCAGTATGTCCTGGTCATCCGCCTCCAAGACCTGGACAAACCTCACCCCATGAACCCGGGCACCCCTGCTAAATCACCAAACGTAGCGAACCACTTGGGGTGACCTATGGTAGAGGTATTGGTTATCCAATAAAGGTTCCCGGGGCGGCGGTACCCATTCCCACCTCCCAAATTAAAAATTGACTGGACTATAAACAAATATGATTAAAATGTGCGCTTTACTTAGTTGACAATTGAAAAATGGGTCGGGTCAAGATCCTTTCAATTCAATTCCTCTTTCAATGCACAAGCAACATCTTTCGCTTATTATGATGCTGGTAGGAGAGCACCTCTGTTATCCAATGAATGGTTGTTGGGCGGCAATGGTCGCCTTCCAAATTGATACCTCATCCCATAACCCGGGAACCCCTGCTAGGTCACCAAACATAGCAAACCACTTGGGTGACGCACGGCAGGGGTGTTGGTTATCCAAAAAATGTTTTCCGGGGCGGCGCGGCGGTACCCATCCCGTCCCGTCTCCCAAATTGATAAGAGAAATTAAAGAGAAACAATGATAATAGTAGTTCCGTTATAATAAATAATATAGCTTTGTTTTGTGAACGGTCACCTCAAGTGTACATTACACTTTATAGGTAATCTAACGTAATACATTGAGAAAATAACAGATATTTTCATAAATATTATGTGTATTTTAAAATTGTGGCAGCCCTACAAAATATTTTCAACTTTTCTGGGAACGAGTATTCGAAATGATACTTGTCGAGAATTATTAGTCAAGTTCCAAACCAGACCTTTTGTAATAATAATGCGCGCGCTTTATCTCGTATTGTAAATTTCAAACATTAATTTTAATAATACCCGCGCGCTGCAGATACACCTCCTGTTGATGCGTTAAAAGTAAATTTCGAAAGAAGTGATTTTTTTTGTGCGGAGAGCGGGGCCAACATAAAGTCACTCAATAAAAACAAAAAAAAATACTTTTTCGATGAAAAAAATATAATCATCATCTCTCACTTTAGCTTTGACAGGAGAGAATGGAGATTAAAACAGTGTTATTAACTTTAAAATGCGCATTTGTTGGCAGTACTTAATTAATACAAAAATTGATAGTTTATGAAATAAAACTACTGTCCAGAGGAACAATCGTCCAGAGGAACACGTATTGCCCCTACATTTAATAGATTCAAGTTCAACTTTTTAATATTTCCATTTTTGATAATAACAATTCATGGTTGAATTTCATAATAATAATAACTAGCTGGGCCCGTTGCAAAAGCAACTAACGGGTTAAAACACTATGCGATTTGACGTGTGAACGTGGATGAAGCGAGGAGGAGTGTGTGTTAAATTAAATATATGAAGAAACCTGAGGTTACAGTGACCTTGCAACGCATGCCGGGTACCCGTTGTATAAAATGTTATGTAGTGCAGCGCTTGGTTTAAAATGTGATTTCCCAGGAATTGGAATGGAACCATTACAGTTAAGTTGACCCCGAGGTTATAGTGGCCTTGCAACGCATGCCGAGTAACCGTTGTATATCATTATATATATTGCAGGCACTTGGTTTAAAATGTTATTTCCCGGGAATTGGGATGGAACAATACAGTTAAGTTGACCCCGAGGTAACAGTGACCTTGCAACGCATGCCGGGTACCCGTTGTATATAATGTTATATATTGCAGGCGCTTGCATTAAAATGTTATTTCCCGGGAATTGGGATGGAACCATTACAGTTAAGGTTACAGTGGCCTTGCAACGCATGCCGGGTACCCATTGTATATAATGTTATATAGTACAGGCGCTTGCATTATAATGTAGTTTTCCGGGATTTGGGATGGAACCATTACAGTTTAATTGACCCCGAGGTTAAAGTGGCTTTGCAACGCATGCCGGGTACCCGCTGTATATAATTTATTTGTTTACGGACAAAAAGTCCATTAACAATATAAAACACGTCACTAACTTATATCTCCCTCTTATCCTTTCCCTCCTTATCCCCTTCCCCATCCTTCTTTTATATCCATATCTTCCATATTTTCCAGGGCCTCCTGTGTGGAGATCATGTTAAAAAAAAACTTCTTCTCCTTCCTTTCCCTTTAAAAACCCTCCGCACAGCATCCTCAAAGATGACATAGGCCCCTAGGATTCAGAACGGGCATTTTCTCGCGTAATTTCGTGATGCCTGAGCTCATTTTTGTATTCAAAAACTGTATGTATTTGTCTAAGTCTTGGTGGCGGATACGTTTGCCCAACCACTGCGTGGCTGGCTGGATCAGAGGAGACTGATTGAGGGAGAATTTTGACCACTCCAGCCTGATTCTCCCAACCCTTCGCCTTGCACCGCAGTGTGAGGAATAGATTCATACGTCCGTTACTCCTGGCCACACTGACCCCCAGATTCCTACCCACCCCTCATACCCTTTTCCTTCCCAGAACTCTCATCTCCTTCCTTTCCTAAAAAAAAATCCTCCACACAGCATCCCAAAAGATGACATAGGCCCTGGGTAGAGCTCCTGGGTGTGGGAGATGCTAGGTGGAGGTTTTTTTAAGGCAAAGAAGGAGAGGAGAGTTCTGGGAAGGAAAAGGGTTAAGAAGTGGGTAGGAATCTGGGGTTCAGTGAGTCCTGATCATCCGCCTCCAAGACCTAGATAAACCTCACCCCATAAACCCGGGCACCCCTACTATATCACCAAACGTAGCGAACCACTTGGGGTGACCTGCGGTAGTGGTGTTGGTTATCCAATAAAAGTTCCCGGGGAGGGGCGGCGGTACCCATGCCCGCCTCCCAATTTATAATTTAGTGGTCTGATACAGACATCAAATCGATAGGTACATTTGTCACATTTTTTTAGAAACAATAACTAAGGTTTATTACAGTAAAAAAAATAATTTTTGATTTCATAGTGCGCAGGTAGGTACTTAATAGACTTATAGTATTTTTTTCCAAAACGGCGCTACAAAAATGAATTTTTCTGAATTTTTTAGAAACAAAATTTTTATTTTATTCGAGTAAAAAAAAACAGAAAAAATATTCTTTCATAGCGTACTCTACTCCCCCCCCCCCCCCTTCCTCCATCCCGCAAACCCGACTCCCGAGTTCCCCTCCCCCTTCCCAGGTTACCCCCCTCCCTGGTTTTCCCGCGCTTCCTTAATTCATTGCCGGTATATTTAGTTTTCAAACACCTCGCGTGCCACCTATTGAAATATTTTTATGCAAATTTCGTTATGCCAGAGCTCACCAGTAGTTTTATACAAACCTTGTCCTAAAAATAACAAAAAATAAATTAAAAAACCTCAATTTTTCAAGTTAATTTTAAGGTTCTGTGAAAGTTCTGTTCAAATTCTATTCCAGTTCCGTAATTATTTCAGTTTTAACATAATAAGAATAAGTAAATAATAATAAATATAAATAATTATCCCGTTCAACTTCAAGCAATTTCGTTATACATTTACAAAAAAAATACATAAGCAAAATCATCACATGATTC
This sequence comes from Limnephilus rhombicus, assembly GCA_929108145.2. Taxonomy (NCBI): domain Eukaryota; kingdom Metazoa; phylum Arthropoda; class Insecta; order Trichoptera; family Limnephilidae; genus Limnephilus; species Limnephilus rhombicus. The sequence goes on along the minus strand of OV815280.1, from coordinate 49,410,321 downwards.
CGAGTAAGTTATGTGCAGGTAGGTACCTACATAGATTAAAAAGTGACCATCTTGAGTGATTTATTTAATTTCATATCATTAAATATTTAAATGAAAGAATACTGTTCCTAAGCCGGTAGGTACCTACCTGGTAAACCCTGAGAAAAATTACATTGTTGTAGGTACCTACCTACGCGTTTTCTCAATAAAAATTGCCTCAACATTACGTATTTTGTTACTTTTCTATCGATGGAATGGTAGGTACCTGCCCCGTTATAAATTGAGTTTTTTTCATATGGCCAGTAATTTAATACTCTCGGATAATTTTAGAACGCATTTTCGACATGAAATTTTCAGGAAATGTGTGATATTTGTCAGCTTCTACTGACATATTTTATAAGAGATGCGTATATAATTTTGGTATCAAAAGTTGCGTATTCCTCTACTCTATTATATTTTTTTAAAATATCAAAGCTGGGATCGCTTTTTGGGCTGCAATGCAGTATTCCCCAACCGAAACCGCTGAGAGGTCCGTTTCGGTAGCATAAAACTGACATTTGAAATCTATATATACCTATCTCAGCATTCGCAAACATGCAAAAAGAGATGGGTTAATCCTGACCTGACTCGATATTCCTATCATTTTAATTTGCATTGAAACTATTGGAAAAAAGACATCTCTTGTTTTTTAATGCGAACCTGTCGGCGAAAAGTGTAACCGAGTCGAATTGAGTGATTTTATTAGAGTTCTAGTTTTCGCCGCCAGTTTTTTTCTTTAAATTTTGTAGGCCAAAAAACGCTTAATTTTTGTCGCAAAGTCAAAGTACTGAAACGTGCTCTGAATTTTTTATCTGAAAGGGCGTAAGCGACTTTTTTTTTTTAAGCGACAATGCGCCGTAAGGTCTTGCGGATCGCGGGGGAGAAGGGTCGATTATCGCATCATCAAAACGCGATTTTTTTTACGATTTTTTGTATGAGATCGCTGTCCATGCCCCCTGTCCGGCCAAATCGATCTCTGCGGTCGGTGAAACTGGATAGGCAGAGTGGTCGATTTTCGCCTGTCTCTAAAAGGCAACGTTTCCATACTGAGTTTTCGAAAAACAAATGCCAACTGTGTATTAATATGTATATGTTAAAACAAATATAAAACTTTTTTCACATAATTTCGTGGAATTTCACAAGTGGAAATAAGTTTTATATTTATTTTAATATATCATCAAATTCAACTTTTGTAAACATCAAACTATTTTTGCTTAAAAGGCTTAAATACTAAGATAAATATCACAATAACCGGCCATAAATCAAATAACATTCATTTATTTTCGTTATTTGTTTTTGGGATGTTATGCCGTGTTGCGCTACCTCCTTCTTTAGCCAACGTTTCGGACATCGTTGCAGTGTCCATCATCAGGGCAGATCCGGCAGATCCGGTAGAATCCGGTAGATCCGGTAGATCCGGTTCTACCGGATCTGCCGGATCTGCCCTGATGATGGACACTGCAACGATGTCCGAAACGTTGGCTAAAGAAGGAAGTAGCGCAACACGGCATAACACCCCAAAAACAAATAACGAAAATGCTTTTGGCCTTGAAAATCTTAAAACATTCATTTATGTTTGCGACCCAGTAACCCATAAACTACCATGTATTTATTGGCAGAATTACTCCGGTCACATTAGTTTAACGACCCTTCGCCGCAGAAATTGTCTTTTAGTGGCCGTAAAGACGGAAACACATTACCCCCGGATGATTGATCTAAAACCAATCATCCATTATTTTTGCCTCCCCGCAGCCCTCCAATATTTTTGCACATTTATTCATTGAGGTGAAAATCATTTGGCTTACGTCTGACATCTGATGTTTTCGCTTTAATGGATCGTTATGAAAAGACGCTGATAAATTGGGACGATTTTTTTAGGAGACTTAAAATCACAGGGGACCAACGGAAAAGCCCACCAACAGACAATATATTCCCATTTGGTCTTGATCTAGAGGTCACAGATTTGAAAATCATATTTTCAAATTATTTTTGAAAACTAATATATATATATATTTTAAAGCGGAGACGGTTTACCATTAGTTCCCGTGAGTACTTAGGCCATAGATCCATTGTACTTTCTCCCATTTTACCTCAATCCTTTAACAATAACCCAGTCCCTTTAATAAAGTTCACCAGAGTTGTCATTGGATATGTGGCTAGGTCTTCTGGTTCTACAACATGTCTCCCCAGGTATCTGAGCCTAGTTCCCACCAGGGCAGGACATTGGCACCATAAATGAATTGGAGTCTCTTCATCCTCTTCAGATTTTCTACATCTACTGGTGCTTTCCACTCCAAATAGCTGCATGTGTCTCCTGAGATGGCAGTGTCCCGTTAGTAGGCCTACCAGTTCCCTCAGCGAGTTTCTATCCATATCGAGTAGTTTCCTGGTCCGTCTGGGGTCGGGTCCGTTATGAGTACGTTGGATTGTCTCATTCCAGGTGCCCTCTCCCATTCTTCCAGTGCTGCGATTTGACCCACCTCTCGATATGTAATTTGGCGTGGCAAGCTGCTACGGCCGGCTCAGATCCCGCAAGTGGTGCTTTCGCCCCTTTCCTTGCTAGTTCGTCAGCCCGCTCATTGCCTCAATACCCTTATGTTCTGGTACCCATATCAGGGTTATTTTATTGATGGTAGCGAGTTCTGTAAGAACGGTGAAAAGTAATAAATACGGGTTCAATTTAATGAAGTTTCCGAACAAAACAAAAATTTGGCTAAAAACACTGAAACAGATATTTTTTTCTTATAAGTTTTAACACAGCCATTAAGTATATCTATCATTAGACAGCTTTTAGAATAGATATGTTATATTATTTGTTACGTTTTTAATTTTTTTTTTGTTTGTTTTTCAATGTCTTTAAATTGCAATTGTAACATTTATTCTAATAAAATTTTCACAAATGCGATAATAACAGTGACTGTTATGATGATGTAGTTTTAAATTGCATTTATTCAGTAACTCTTTTTAAATCCCTAAGTTGTACATGACAGTTGATCTGCTGACAATTGGCCCCCGGCGTACTTATATACAAAATGCAGTCGGTTTAGGGAAAATAAAATGTATACAAAAAAAATTATTTGTAAAATACTAATTACACAAAACATAACTAAGTTACTCCTAAGTGATGTGCAGAGAGGATGTACTGCCAAATAAGAAAAGTACAAAAGATGTTTTCATTCAAATGGATCAAGGAAAAATCTGCTTCTTTAGGTACTGTGTAAACAAGTGCACAAATACAAAAAATCGACACAGAGTATAAATTCGTTTGATATTCATACCAACTATAAAGGATATTTTTGAAATCGATTTTACGACGATTTTGAAGCCGATTTTACGACGATTTTGAAATCGATTTTGAAATTGGTAAATAATGTACAAAAAAATATAATTTTTTAGTAAAAATCATTTCGGGGAGCCAATTTTCGGCGGATCAAATATGAGACGATACACGCTTGTAAATGAAGCAAAAAATTAACAGTGTCCTACGGCGGTCTATCCTCTCTGCCTACCCCTTGTGGAACTGTCTTGTAGGTTAGTTAATTCCATTATGTAAAAAAATATTCATTTTATAACCTATTTCAGAAGGAAAGAGCTGACATCGTTACACTAGTGAGATTAAATCGTTGCTTGGAATTTATGTTTAGTGACCATAATGTTCCTATCAGTTACGTGGGATTTCCATTTGCCCTCTGATTACTGAAAGAACTTATTCATTTTTATTTTAGTTTTTAATCAATGTCTTATGAACTGTATTACACAGTGAGTTAAATTATGTGTGAGTTAAATTATTTCGTATCTTCTGTTTCAATGTAATATTTATTTTAGTTTCTAATCAACATCATCATCTAATCATCGACGTTCACTTACGGCCACCAGACGCCAAATGGATGCTAAATGAACGAACACTGTCTAGAGTCCAAGCTGCCGAAATGAGGTACTGGAGAGGAGTGGCAGGGGTTACGAAATGGGATCATATAAGAAACTCGACGATCCGAGATGATGTAAACATTGAACCACTGCTACTCTTCATAGAAAAATCGCAACTGAGGTGGCTTGGGCATGTACTAAGAATGTCTGATGACCGAATTCCGAGGAAGATCCTGAGTGCGATTCCAGAGGGTCGACGTCCAGTGGGCCGCCACAGACACAGTTGGGCGAGGCAACTCCAGAAACTGTGTGAGGAGAGGATGGATCTACCATGGACGGAGGCCGAACAATCAGCACAAGACAGGGACGTATGGAGGAGCCTTATACCGGAATAGGACAAGTGGAAGAAGATGATGATGATGAGTTTCTAATCAATGTACTGTATTACATAAATTTGAGTTAAATGCTGTTTCAATGTAATATTTATTTTAGTTTCTAATCAACGTATTGCATTACACAAATGTATGAGTTAAATTATTTCGTATCATCTGTTTTAATGTCGTCTGCGAATTAATCCGGATTGCAAATCTTATTAAAATAATTCACTTTTATTTAAATAAGCATAGTGATTCTTTAGTAATTTTTCTTATATAAAATAACTCCCACGGATGTTAGTTATATGTGTTAGTTAGTTAGATGTTAGTTATATATATTCTAACTTTACAAAGATATTAATTTCAGTCAACCAGGCAACATGTGTTTGATTTAAGTTAGTTCAGATAGTTAAGATAGACCACTGTGACTAGGAAGGCTTCAATTTCCTCAACCCATTAGCCATACGTTGGAAACATCGGTTTCTCAAACCCTCCTACATCAATTATTGCCATGGCAACACCCACACTTGTATCCAGTAACGGCAAGGTTCGTAGAAAATGTATTTAGCAAAAACGCGTTGGGCTCGTGACGTAGCTTGAAGTCCCGAAACTAGAGATGGTTGGTACCTGAAGTAGGTTGTCACTGCGGTACCAGTTACCAGAGACTGACATAGCACAGGTTCTTTATCATTTAATTTTGTAACGGGTCCTTTAAAAGAAAACATGTGTGCAGTTCACACGCGGCAGAAGTGAAAACTTTAGAAAACCAAACACCGAGATAATGAGACGAATGAGTATTAGGAGTAGGATAATTGTAGGGTATATTTATTAAAATACTGTTACCAAGTTTAAAACTTATTTAACATTTTATTCTACAAAGCACCGTATAACTTTTAAATTTGGGAGGCGGGATTGGGTACCGCCGCCCCGGAAACCTTTATTGGATTACCAACGCCTCTGCCATAGGTCACCCCAAGTGGTTCGCTACGTTTGGTGATTTAGCAGGGGTACCCGGGTTCATGGGGTGAGGTTTGTCCAGGTATTGGAGGCGGATAACCAGGACACACTGAACCCCAGATTCCTACCCACCCCTTAAACTCTTTTTCTTCCCAGAACTCTCCTCTCCTTCCTTTCCTCAAAAAAACCCTCCAGACAGCATCCCCAAAGATGACATAGGCCCTGAGGGAAATTTTTTTCCTCAGGGCCTCCTGTGTGGAGCTCATGTAAAAAAAAATAACGAATAGACCGATAGGCTACGAAGCACTGCACAAAGAAGACACCGATTAGTCTATCTCATTCTCTCGCAGGCTAAATCCTATAGATGTATGTGTTTGTCCCTTTTAAGTGTAGCTCATTTCCGTTTCATCGAGTTTCAAATCACAACGGTGCCAAAGAAGTTTTTACTTCAAAAAAGAAACATGGGAGGGTGATTAGTAATTCTGTAAAAAAATGACCCGTTTCAAAAAATTTTGTAAATTATTTTGATTTTTTACAATTTTTCTAATATTTTTCATTTAATATAAGAATTCTAAGAACCGGTTCCAAAAAATGTCAGTTCCTTCTGAAAAATATCTATGGTTACATTGACAACAAAGGAACTAGTTCCAATGTATCGGGACAGGAATATCGACCATCTCGACCATCTATGAGACGATGTATGAATGTGGGTGAGGCAAAAAGTGTGTGCCAAGACCGAGTTGTTTGGCGGTCCGTCCTCTCTGCCTACCCCTGTGGCGAAACGGAGTAATGGTTAGTTAGTTAGTCGACCATCTCTACCCGAAAGAAACGTCAAATTGACAGTTATGTCCATACACATACTGCGCCCGATAACACCTACTCTGGTCGTTTTTGATTATCTCCTTCCTGAACGTGCCGTTCATTATTATTCGATTATTTTCAACACTTTCTCAGTTTAATTCTGGATATGTCATTTTGATAAGTAAGACTTTCAATTTGGAAAATTGAGATTAATTGGCACTATTTGTCAGACAAAAATTATCCTGATATTCATCATTGCATAAGATGCTAATATCCTCGAATCTACATCATCAATGTCGAAGAAGCAAATAATCCCTGGATTATTCGAGTTCAATCCGAATACTAGTTTAATAAATATTAATTAGTAATAAATCATTTGTAAATGCATTCAGTCGTTTGATGCGATTAACTTGAATTGAAGTTAATTCAAATATCTCGGTGGAGAATAGACTTTAAACAACGTCACAACTTTCTAGCCAATCACCGCCCTGTCCCTTCGATGATCTTTTTTTAAATACATTTTATACGAACCTTGGAGTCACGGTATCTGTTAGAGAACTTTCTAGAACGTGGGGAAATAAGGAAGCGTAAAAACTCACTGACGGGCGGGTTACTAGTGTCTCTTGTCCACATTAACTTTCCACTGTGCACAGATAGTAGATTACACCACTAGCAGTGGCGGCTAGTTCATAAGAGCTTCCGAGCGCCGCACAACCAAGAAAAATTGAAGATCATAATACGAAACGCGGTTCGGTTATAATTTTGTATAATATTTTTTCAAGATCTAGTACAGTAGGTAGGTAGGTACCTATTATACGTGCTATCTTTCAGAGCGACGGCCCTTGCGCCCATCTTCATAGCAGTTCGTTTTCGATAGCGTTCAAGAATCTTACTACTTTGTGGGCAAATCCCGTAAACAGTCGAAACCGTGGGTACATATGATTCTTTGCAAATTTTACGAAAGCGCGAACGCCGTTCCGAATTTTACCCACACATCGAAAGGAGCGTGTTAAACAAGAACGTTTAAATGTCAACCGAATCTTTGTGTGATATCATAAATCATAAGTCCACATAAGTCACCAGTAATCTGATGGACGATGACGACATCGATAGGCAAAGAAGAGCTCTCAGTGTAAAAGCTAACATGCTCAGTAGAAGATTCCGCCTTTGCAGTACTGCTGTAAAAAGGACGCTCTTCCTTTCCTTCTGCGCACCACTGTATACGTGTGAACTCTGGGCAAACTACAAGAAGAGTAGTATAGAAAGACTTCGGGTTCAGTATAACAACGCCTTCCGCATAATGTTTGGTCTCCCCAGATATTGCAGCGCTTCCCGGATGTTCACGGAGGGGCGAGTTCCTGGCTTTGCAGCCCTTATTAGATCCAGGGTGGCAGGAATTAGGGAAAGGATAACCAGCTCTGGAAACATCCTCGTCATGGAAGCCCGCCTCAGTCCATCATCCAGTATTGATGCACACTGGAGAAAAATACTGGCTCCTTACGTGCTCACAGAATCCTGAAAGCTTAATATTATTATTTCATTTGTTTTTCCTTTTACTACTATTAGCTTATTATCTTTTTTTTGTTTCGTGTACATTCATATCCACCTTCTTTTTCTTTTTTTCCTTTCAAATACTTTGTACATGTATGTGTATATTACCCTTATGGAATGTGTGGGATTGCACTCTCCTCCCCACATACTGGAATAAACACTTATTTATTTATTTATTTATTTTTTATAAGTGGTTTGTTTATGGTCCCGGGCTACTACATCCACCAATAGATTTTTTTGTTGCATTTCTCGGGTTTATTTTCGTTTGACATTCCGAAGCAACAACAAATATGAATTTTAGGAATTCGCGTTCGAATGAAAATTGGGAAAATATGACTCGTAATTGGAACAAAAATACAGGTGAGAAACTTCCTTTGGTTGTTATTTCAGTGTTCCTAAAGTATTTATTGAAATGTATTATTTAAATTGAATTTTAAACTGTGTCGTATATGTTTCCGTTTTAACGGAACGGAGAATAGTACTTCTTTATAGGTAGGTATGTACCTTTCCCAAATTTATTGTCTAACTTAATGACTGGTGAACCTCCCACATATTTTAACCACCGGCCGCCACTGACCACTAGGTATATTTTTGAAGAATTTTAGTAACTCATAATTTATCATTCGCACTCAAAAATACAAATAGACACTTAATCATGGAAATCTAATAATCTGCTTGCATTTTGAAGATTGTCACTGCACTGATTCACATGTGTAAATAGAGGGACTAAGTGTGGGCAGGATTCCGAGGCACTTATTGTACCACCGGAGGCACTTATGGGTACCACCGGCCATTTAATGGATCGCATAGGTGGTGTGGCGCATTTTCCAAGCGATTCGCTACGTTTGGTGACATAGCAGGGGTGCCCGGGTTAATGAGGCGAGGATTATTTAGGTCTTGGTGACGAACGTGTCAGCTCACCTACCATGTGGCGGGCCAGATTATTGGTATGACTCGTTGAGGGAGACCTCTTTACCTTTCCAGCAAAACTCTCTCAACCCATTGCCTTGCGGATGGATGCAAACGTCCGTCACTCCTGGGCACACCGACCCCAAGATTCCTACCCGCCCCTCACACCCTTTTCCCTCCCAGATTTGATCTCCTTTTTTTCAATTATTTCTGGCTTCAAGGGTGTTGTAGCCCATCGTTTAAAATTACAGAGAGAGGAAAGGTGAATTTATGAATTAATTTTATTTAAATGTGCAAATTTTTTCCTTTCTTTCCTAAAAAAACTGTCCGCACGACATCCCAAAAGATGACACAGGCCCCGAGCGAAATTATTTTCCTCAGTGCCTCAAGTGAGAAGCTCATGTAAAAATACGATTCTTGGGAAATTTTCCCCAGTTAACTGTTTAGCAAAAATCAGCATTAAGGTCGGAAAAATATTAATTCATTTTCATAATATAAAATACTAGCAGACCCGGCCACACGTTGCTGTGGCTAACGAAACACAACGCCATTACCCAACCTTTATAAAATTCACACCACCCGCTTGCCAGCTGCCCGCTGCCTGAATTGAATATTTGAATTTCTCGACTTTTCTCTCCTATAATAAGCATGTTTTTATATATATATATATATACCTTCCTCTCGAATCACTCTATCTATTGGTGAAAACCGCATGAGTATCCGTTGCGTAGTTTAAAAGATCTATGCGCACATACATTTTGAGCGACTTCATCAAATAAAATAATTCAAATCAAATACTTACTCTAGGACATCTATTTTCCAATTTCTTCCCTAGAACGAATTTCAAAAGTGACTGTAGTACGGCCCGCCAGCCGTTTTGAATCGCACAAAAATGTGTTTTCTTTGAATTTCTCGGCTTTTCTCTAATATAATTTACATGTATTATTCTTATAAACATTCCTCTTCAATCACTCTATCTAATCGTGAAAACCGTATGAAAATCCGTTGGGTAGTTTAAAAGATTAACGCGCATATACATTTTGAGCGACTTCATTTTATACTAAGTAATAATAATAATAATGATTTATGTAGAAAATGTTGGGCTTTTCCCGAAACTATAGAACATATTATATCGGAATGTTCTATATTAGCGCCGTCCGAGTATACATTTAGGCACAATCAGGTTTTAAAAATAATTCACCAAAGTTTGGTAATTAAACATAACTTGATTGACTGCCGTAATATAGTACCATATTATGAATATGAATCAAATTCATTTTTAGAAAATGAATTTTATAAAATATATTATGATAAAACTGTTCTAACAGACAGAACAATTAGTCATAATAGACCTGATATAGTTTTAAAGTTTTTCAAGCATATAAGTACATTTAAAACTCTTTACTGTTCGCTGGTTCGCCCTCACCTTGTGTCATTTGGTGTCATTTGGTCTCCTTTCTACGCTGTCCACATTTGTCACATCGAATCCGTACAACATCGTTTCCTAAGAGGAATTGCTTGGAGGTTGGGTCTTGAAAGAGGCAAGTACTCATATGATGAAATTGAACACATTTTAAACATGTCTTTTAAACATGTCTCTTCTTTAGAAAACGTAGAAAGGACTCTGATCTAATTTGCATATTTAAAATTATCAACAGTATTACTGATACACCTGCATCACAACTCATCCAGTTTAACATACCTTCCCGTAGGCTTCGAAATAATGAATTGCTATTCCTCAATCAACATTCTACTAATTACGGATACCATTCTCCCTTATCTAAAATGTCGAGACTTGTCAACGCAAGTCAAAGCATTGATTTTTTGGTGTAAAACTAAATGACTTTCGGCAGTCGATACGCAATATTTAAATGCTTCTTCATGCTTTGACTTGTAGTGTCTCTATATGTACTTTTTATATTTTATATTGTCATTGCTATTAATTTTTATGTGCTCTCCCTTCACGGTCATCTCTGTTTTTTATTTTTTATTCGTGTTATTTTTATGTTTTTAATGGACTGTTGTCGGTAAATTAATAAATAAATAAATAAATGATGACAAAATTAAAAAAAAAAACTTATATCATTGATGTAGCTATTCCAAATTCTTGTAATATTCAAAAAACTGTTTTTGAAAAAATAAGAAAATACACAGATTTAGGAAATGAGATTAAAAGAATTTGGCATTCTCAGACTATAAAAATATTACCATTTGTTATTTCGGCTACTGGTATAATACCTAGGTCTCTCATTCAAAATTTAGGCATATTAGATTTGTCAAAAAATTTATATATAAAAATGCTTGACATGTTGTTCTTGTATTGTTTTGTATTTATAATACTTATATAGTGCAATTACATAGCGTGGATTGACCAGATGATCATTTGGGAAGTGTGTGAAAGGGTTTAGTTTTTCCTGTGGGGAAAATTAAACCCGGACATTTAAATCTGGTGCCTATAATAATGATATTGCAACGATGGGTGAAATATGACTGATATTAAAACATATTTAGCACCCTCGAGGTGATTTTTCACACAAAACGGGGCTCTGGAAATTATCCAATTATTATTATTATTAAAAAATCTATCTCGTCAACAAAATAACCAAAAACGAAAAATGTTTGCATTTTAATTAAATTTATTTTATTTATCTTATACATTATTACATGGGTGATTAACTGTTTCTGTCTCGTTAGCGAATCCTGTGTTGAATCCCATACATGCCATGAAAATTACCGGCATAAAACTAAAGCAAACCTTATTATAAAACCACATTATAGCATTAGACAATGTCAACTGGTTTCTTCTAATTTTCAGTAAGAATACACGTACGTTAATAATAATAGATAGAATAACACGTAGGTACATTAAAATTTTTTACTATGCAGGTACCTATAATTATATTATCCTTTAAATCAGGGGTGCTCAAACTTAAACTGCTGGCGATCTACCACAATATTATTAGACTCATTAGACTCCGATCGATCGACTCTGACAGGCTGCATAAATGTATGATGCAGGATTGTCATCTAGATAGGCAAGGTGCAGTGGCGTAGCGTAGGTGTTAGCCGCCCGGAGTGGATGAAAATTTTTGCACCCCTTTATTTAGGTATTTCAACCACAAATTTTCAAGCGCCGGGGGGGGGGGGTCCGTATAAATGCTTTTTTTATATTGCAACCTCTTAGGTGGAATTTTACATTCTGAACACAAAACTGGTTAAAATTAAATCTGTGTGCGGTGAATTAAATCTACACTCAGAACATGAAAATGGAACTGGCAGTACATAAGTAGTCTGCAACTAGAATTTTATTACTGCACTTCAAATAAGAGAATGTTTTTCTTTCAAAATATGTCAGCAGATGAAAATACAACTGGTATTTTTCATTCTAAACACAAAACTGGTTTAAATTAAATCTGTATAGGTTGAATTGAAACGTCACACAGTACATGAAAATTGCTTTTCTTTGATTCTGGAAGTACATAAATAGTCTGCAACTATAATTTTATAACTGTACTTCGTATATTTTTTTCCTTTGAAAAATGAACAGTAGAAATGGGGCGGTCTTATTATGGTAGCAGATGAATCCAAAACTGGAATTTGACATTTTGAACACAAAACTGGTTTAAATTAAATCTGTATGCGGCGAATTAAAACTACAATGAGATGAAAATGGCATTTCTTTACTCTGGCAGCACATACATAGTCTGCAACTAGAATTTTATAACTGCACGTAGAATAAGATAATGTTTTTCTTCGAAATGTGTCAGCGGATGAATCCGCAATTAGAATTTTACATTCTGATCACAAAACTTGTTTTAAATTAAGAGTGAATCTCTTCACCGCGCTCATTTCGTATTATTATTAATAAACTTCGTATCGCCTTCAAGTTACAACTCGGACTCAGTGACTCATAAATAAACCAAACCATATACTAGAAACTACGTCGATAACTTTGGACTTTTGAAGAGAGCAATTTTCGACAATATTTCATCATGAATATGCAATAATTTATCGAATTTTTCTCTATGGGGACTTGTGACATCACACACCATATATAAGAATAGAGTAAACAACAAAAAACGTCGTGACCATTGACAATATAAGCTACAAATAAATAATAAGCAAAAAGGAATGAAAAATGGGTGGTCTTATTGAGGCATAATTGAGGATCAACTAAAACAAAAACTGTGAATAGATCTATTTACATCGGCCAATTTTTCTCGAGATCGAGTCAAAAAGCACTCGCGATCGACCAAAAAAATTGTGGGCAAATACATTTATTAGGGATGGATATTCAACTTGAATAATATAATTAACACAGCGTGATTATTTCGCTGCTCATCCACGGTTTTGAATGTACAAAATAAAACCTCTCCCATAAAATCAGTTACATTTTCATAATAATATCTTAATTTCCACATTTGTACATTATACTTTATGTACCTTGAATAAACTATTTGAATGCATATTATTCTAAGAAAGCCAGCTAACTCAGTATCTCCTCTCGCAATGCTGAACTTTCTGAGATGTTTAGATTTACACAAATCAAGAATAGTGCATTTCAACATTTCCTGTGAAATCCCACTGCAAAGTGAGGACAGTGATGAATTGTACACTGGAAACTTTAAGATAGGCACTCGTATGAAGAATAAAGAAATGTATTATTGTGTTTGTTGGGATGCTATTCACTCGGCGTTTCTCATGGCTTTAAAGTTCGCTAGCTGCCAGTGATACTTCAAGAACTCGGTATATTTAAAATAACACGACTACATGGAAACCACTCTCATGAGGTAAGTCATCAAAAAAGTTTGAAATGAGAATATTTGCAAAAGTGAAACTTGTTTAAAAAATTATCGTGGTACAAGACAGATAGCTTGTTTACAAACTTTTATGCTGGCATCTATAGGGATGAAAGTAGACCGAATGCTGTTGAAATGAAACCCCTGAGGGGTTTGTTAGATATGACAATATGACCCTGTTCAAAATGTGGATTACCTACCTAATGGATAAGATTAACAAAGGGACGCATGACGGTAGAAAAAGTCCGGACTGTCGAGGAACACATGCCAATATCACTATGACCATACAGCAATAAGTAAATATATAAAGACAAAAGTAGGTAATGGGAACCCGCTAAGGCACTGCCTGTGTGTGAGTAATATAAAAAAAAAATGCTATATTACGTCAATAAGTACAAGAAAAAAACGTTAATTTTAAATTAAATGTTTAGAAATTTAGGTATCTGTGAAAACAATGTCTTAAAAAAAATGAAGTAAAATCGGCGAAATAAATTTTTTTTTTTTTTGTTGATTTTTTGTTATAGTTTTAAGAAAATAAATAAAGTTAGTCTTGAAGTTACCGTAGATTAGTTAACGAAGAATTCGTAGGAAAAGTGTTTCAACGTCTGCATCATTCAGCCACGATTTTAATTTTTTTAAATATTTTATCTGCCATTTGAATGTGTTTTGGTAGAAGATTAAATGTACGAGGATATAAACTTTGTATCGGTTTGGGGGGTGTAAAACATATTATTCATCCTTTTGCTAATTCTATTTTCATTTTTTACGAAACAATTTTTGTTTTTAAATACATATTTCATAGTCTTCAATATAAATAATTTACGGATATTGAATATTTTAGTCTCTTTGATTAATAACTCAGTCGAGAATGTCTTATTTCTATTACGCATAACATTAATGATACGTTTTTGAGTTGTTTGTAAATGCATCAAGCGCACCACCCCATCCTATAAAGTTGGTGGTATTGAATTTTTAGTGCTGACGTCACTGCTCTCCATAATTTTCCGGTCACCTGGTGATAGCATATTTAAATTTATGACGGAAGCCATTTAACATTTCATTTTATTGGTTTGTTTACATACTATTTATAGATATTTAGACATATAAGAGTTGTTGTTTTTATTGAAACATTATTTAAGTCAAAATAATTTACAATAAAAAAAGAGGAATCTTCATTAGTTTATCTAAGTATAAGTTTATTAAAATATTCAAAAACTTTAAACTATACGAAAACCTCTAGTAATGCTACTCGCAACCCTCCAAATCTGAACTCCAAAATGGTGGACGTCGAACAACTCATTCGGCGCCGTAAGCTGCATCTTATCAGTTGCCTACAATTGTGCAGGCGATGCTTCGGTTTCCACAATATTGATTTCGATTCGTAAAAAAATACTAATTTCAAAGAATTTTAATTTATATAATGTTCAAAAATATAATAATATAAAATATATTTTTTAATAATATTATAAATAAATATAATGTAATAAATAAATAATTACAACTAAATAATGTTTTTACTTATTGAATAGTTTCTTCCATATAAAATGGCAACACCGGTTGAAAATAAATAAAACTTTTGGAGAGTGAGGACGTCACACGATTCACCATACATACGGTGGTTTTCGGGGTTCTTGAAAAATTAAAACTTTGACAATTATTTTAACTATTAAAACTAACCACAAAAAATGTAGTTATTTAAGTTAGAAGGTCATTATTCATTAAAAAAAATTGGACTGGAGTTCCTTATTTCGGAAAACGGCGTGATGGCTAGTTAGTTTTTTTTTCAAATTTTCATACACATTAAATAACATGATTTAATAATGTTGGCCTTACTGGGAGGCTTACCCGTGCTGAAGCCCCCATTGTATAGTAAAAAAAGTTTTATAAGCTGAATTAAAAAATACATTTTGATGAGATATATAAAGTTGGTTATGAACGAACATGAAAATCGGCATACATCATGAATTGCGTGTTTTTGAATAATGTGTGTTTTATAATTTCTTTGTGAGTATTTTTTTATTATTTTATTATATTTTTTGTCTTTCCATATCAAATTTTACAAAAATTTTGTATGTTGTGCTCCACACTAGAAATCACAGAGTTGTGGAGAACAACCTTCAATTTTTTATCGTGTAGTGCATCCTTTAGTTTGAAAATATCAGTTTTGTTGTAGATTTTAGTGGTTTTACGTGTGAATCAACTGTGGTGTTTGTTTTCAGGATAAGTGCATTTAGGGGTCTCTGTGAATATAATGAAAGGTGTCAGATATAGGTTTAAGGATTTACGAGAGCAAATAAGATAATTTTTATTAAATCGTCTGAGTGTTAAATGTAAAGATCTAATCTTTTTTAGCTTTTCGCACCATGACTTTTCCATCTTTTTTCCAGCCAAAGACATATCCTTTTGTGATGGCTTGTTTTTGGTTTTATATAATAATTTCTTCAGGTACGATGACAAGATTTTACTTATGTATATTTTAGAGTAAAGTCCTGGGGTCTTTACTTCTAGTCAGTTAGCTAATCTAATAAGAAACGGTTGCTAAATAAAGTAAAGAATCGTATCTAAGAAACGTTTGAAACTCTAAGGGAAAAGTCAGAAATTCAATGAAAGCAACCGAGTTATGAGCAGAACGTGGTCAGTTTTTGTTCAATTTCAGGATGCATTGTCTTTAAAAATATGTGAAATTGCACCAAAATGCATCTGTGGTAAGAGAAATCTCCAAACGTTGAATGATAAATGAACCCTGCGGATGTTCTGACTTCGGTACTTGCAATTCCCACCGAGCTATCCGGGACACAGGATACTAGAGGAGGTGGAAACAAAACAAATAACACTCTTTTACGGTCTGCCGGGCTCTTAAAATACGTGTCCTTAAATATTTGATTTGCAGGCTCTACAGGCGGGAGCCAGTTGTAAATATAAAAGGAACCGACTGTTTTCTTTTTTATTCGGAGTGCAAACGTGGTCACCTTCGGAAAAAATTTCAGAGGGAATGTATAGTATGAACAAACATTTTTACAAATTAACGAATTAAACCAGTTTTTTAAATGATCCTTAAAACTTGAAATGCCGGAAAAATAATTGCTAATAAGATTTTCTACACGCCTTATCCCACGATTAGTTTAAAAAAATATATTCATTTAAGAAATTTCATTTTTATCAAGATTTTGCTTAAAAATGATTGAAAACTTTGAGGTTTTCAAGATAAAAAGAAAACCTTTATCGAGCTTTATTTTTGGGAGATATGAATTTGTTATTTCAAAGCCACGTGCCTAGATTATCAAGGCAATAATAAGGCGGACTGAAAACGTTGATTGATCACGAAATTCTAAATGGTAAAGGGTAAAGGTTTTCTAACACAATCTCTCCGAATACCCACCATCATTCGATATTTTTTGCTGCGAAAATAAACAGATTTTTACTTTGTTTTTATGAATACTATACTAATTTTCGTGTTCTTCTACAAATTCCGGTTGTCATTATTAAAATAAACACGATGTAAAATCTATTTTGAAAGCTCTCTGATAAATTAAATACAAATACAAAGTTTGTGACATTTCATCCCTGCGCAAACACCTGAGAACCGTGAAAATGAAGATGAAATATTAAACTCTAAATTATGTTAGATAAACTAAAGCCAGGACTCCAATCAATCAAAGTTCATTTCAGTATCGTAAAGTTTAATGGAACAAAGTCGTAGATAATAATACGGTTCGCACGTAGTTCCAAATAATTCGCAAAGCGCGAATGAAAATGTAAACAAGAAATAAATTACAATATTTCGATCATTATGTTGAACGATACTGTAATATGTCGTAAAATAGACAGTATTTGCATGTAGTTTTGCACGAAGTTGCCCGAAGCTAAGAAAGTACAGTAGGTAGATGGAAATGCAGAACATTAGGAAATATGTAATCAATATATATTATAAAAGCAAATGTACAAAGACAGCGCAAAGAAAGTGCGTCCTGCTAAAACTCAGAAACAATTCCCCGTACGATCAAGGGGGTTATATGGTGTGGTAGCCCTCTATCCCACATCCATGAACACGGTTCCTGTTTTTACCTGAAGGACGTGCTTTTGAAGATAATATAAGGGCTAGAAGTTTCGCCCTCTAGAAATTTCTAGAACCGTCCAGAACATTCGAGAGCATTCGAGAGCATTCCAGAATATCCAGGAACATTCTAGAATATTGTGGAATATTCGGGAATAGGGAATCGGGGATATCGTTGTGGGATATTCCAGAACACACTCGAATGTTTTGGAATTTTCTGGAACATTGTGGACCATTCGAAGCCTTTTTTGTATGGGTGGGGCTACTTATTGGTAGGGGTTTATAAAGTAAGATCCGTCGTGGGTTCGAATGACAGTTGAATCTCATGTCAACTCCCTGGTACTCTAGCTAGAGTATTCGAGAGCATTCTACAACATTCCAGAACATCCCGGAAAATTTTGGAATTTTATGAATTGTTCGGGAATGGGGAATCGGGAACATCATTGTGGAACATTCCAAAACATTCTCGAATGTTGTTAAATATTCTGGAACATTATGGACTATTCGAAGCATTTTTTGTATGGGTCGGGCCGGGCTATCCTTTGGTAGGGGTATATAAAACAAGATCCGTCGTGGGTTCGAACGTCAGATCAATCCCAAATCCTGAGGGAAGCCAGGTAATCCAGCTAGTAAGATATAAACTAAAGCTCTTGATCAAATCGATCAGATCCTCCCTATAGCCCATTCACATGGTTCATTTATCTTTCATTTCGTGATTTCATTCTGCCTCTTTCCCTTGAAATGAACCGTGTGAACACGAAAGTGAAGAGAGACAGTGCCGAATGAAGCATTCCAACTGTTCACTCGCAACCGGAATTTAACATCACGTGACGCGAATGATGTGTGTGAACACTCAAGTGAACAGTCTTTCACTCGCGAATTAGTCGGCCGAGAATGTACTGGCGTGAGGACGAGTAGCCGGAGCGACTTAAACGTCAAAATGCTCAGTTTAG
Organism: Limnephilus rhombicus; assembly: GCA_929108145.2. Classification (NCBI taxonomy): domain Eukaryota; kingdom Metazoa; phylum Arthropoda; class Insecta; order Trichoptera; family Limnephilidae; genus Limnephilus; species Limnephilus rhombicus. Next base: position 49,392,038 of record OV815280.1, on the reverse strand, counting down.
TTCGCTTTTCGAAATAACTCCTACACGTCTTATAGAAATCGTTGTTTCTCCCTTATTATCGTAGTGAAAAATATGATCCAAACGGTATTGGAAGGAGAAAATAATGTTCTATATATTCAATATAACAATTAAGTACAAAATAATACGAATGTACACTTTTATGGAACCAAAGTTTCTGATCGAATTTGAAAAAAAAATTATGAAACCTTGTGAATTTTTTATGAATTATTTTTATATGAAATGACAAAAAAGTGAGGCGATAAAAACGTTTATAATTTATTTGTCTAACAAAACAAGTGTGTATTTTTTTTTGTTACCAGTAATTTTAGTTAGAATAAACGCAAGGTGAGCCATGTTTTAAACTGTAAAAAGTTTACATTAAAAAATATTCTACTTAAAAAATTACGTGGTTATTTCTAATAATAGAATTTTGGAATCATATTTCATCACCTTTCCAAAACAGTTTTTAGTTTTTGGATACGTTAAAAAATATTCCATTTATATGGATTTTATTGCAAGCCGAGGCCTATTTTTGAATAAAAAAAATTTCGTGGTGCAAAAATACTGGTAGATATCAGATTTCAGGTTATTATTTAACCATAACATGTTCATTTTATGGTGCTGAAATTTATTAACTGTTTACAAGAATCACCAATTTCTAGTAATTTAGTTCGACGTTATCGGAAATGTCAATTGAAATCGTAAATATTCCCGAACTTAGCCGTCAGCACCGGACGAATTCCAATGCGCACCGCGACTACGCTCGACGACTTCGTAGCGAGAATGTCGAGTGAACTCTTCCTTCGAAGGAACAGTCTGAACACGCGGTGAAACGAGAACGGAAAATTTCATCGAGTAAACCTTCATCCGAGTGAACCATGTGACTTCAACTTTAGATCGCAAAGTTAGTGGTACAAAGATGTAAAAATATACGCCAAATGGTGGTCATATTAGCAAACAGCTTGCACGGAGATGTTCGAAACATTAAATTAAGTTACGAAATAATAAGGTCAAATGACGTCACGTAAACAAGAACCCGAATCCATCAAACCCTCATTTTATTTTAGATCGAAAAGTTAAGTGGTTGAAAATCAATAAAACAAGGAGAATAGAGGAAATGATATAATGTGCATGCATTTTGCAAAAAGTTTCCCGGAGTTCAGAAAGTACAGAGGACAAAAACAAAACCAAGAAAAAAATAAATAATATTAAGATTACTTTACTTGTACTGCTTCTCCAATCTATCAAACTGTTTGTTTTAGATCGTAAAGTTAAATAGTACAAAGTCGTAAAAACATAGCCGAAGGCAATATTTGCATGCAGTTTGCACGAAGTTTCCCGGAGTTCAGAAAGAATAGCGGATGAAAACAAGCAAATACAGTTCGCCCAAGGTGGCGCGGCTTAAAAGACTTTTGTCTGAAATTTAATATTTAATGTAATCTCGCTGCTTGGTGTGTATCTTCTAAATGGTGGGAATATATCAAGACCTTTGTGCTTTTTACAGTTTCAGAACAGCCTCCAGTATTTCCGAAAGACAAACAGCCGTATTGAAACAGTGAATTCCAGAAACTAATCGTGAATTTTACATTATATCGAGAACATTTGAAAGTTTTCGCAGACCAGAATTTTCGACATAGGTAATTTTTTTACGGTAAGCCAGTGTGTAGTATTTAACATATTTATGTGGCAAAGAAACATGTTTTACAAACCTCACAAGAACGAGCGTAAAATTTTTGCATTTTTGACGTCTAATATTACGAATGAGACGTTTTTACCGGAGGAAATGTTCTTCTCTTACCAAAAAATGTGGCAATATTACATAATACATAATACCCAATAACTTAAAAAAAAAATGTTTTAAATGTTTCCATTTAAAATAGCATAATACACTAGGTCATTTTTAAAATCAAGAGCATTAATTAGAATATTTTACACTGGAACAATTTGGAGATCTCTTGTAATTTGGTCAAGAGGTTCGCATCCATTAGAAAAATCTTTATTACTTTCTTTCTGTCGATAGTATTTTTGCATTGTAGAACCACATTTAGGTAATAACTTTCTGTAATTCACATAACTAATTGGTTTTGTATCAAGGTCTCCAAGCAAGAAATAGAGGAAACCTAACAACGATTATAACCTGATTCTTCAATTCTTCAATTTAATATGTCAAATATTGGTTTATAAATGTGTAAATTCTAATTATGCAATTGTAAATGTTAACTAAAATGGTCTGGAAAGAATCTCCTACTTGTGATCTCACTAAATCTTCACTCTGAATGCAATTATTAATGTTCTCCAAAATGACCTTGAAAAAAAAATCACATCTTTGCGATTCTTTCAAAGACATAAAGAAAACATCCCTTCGTTCAGAATACAATTTTTAATGTTCTCAAAAGTCTTGACAGAAGCAAATTCCTGTGATATCTTGACCGAAACCATTCCTTTGTTAAGAATATTATGAACTAAATATACAATTTGGCTCTCCTGAAACAGGTATCCTTCCCAGTTGGACAGACAAAGTATCATTTTGTAATGTATTGTAATACATATGCATATATAAATAAATAAATAAATTTTCGGCTATAAACATTTGTGAAGAATACGGTAAACATTTGAATATGATCATTTTGCATACTTAGTTCCTGCTTTTGACACGTTAAAGTGCTTTAGTAGGACGCTTCCAACGCTGCGATTCGAAATCGCGTCTATTTTTTAAAGTTTGGATTGATTTTTAGCAGTAATCTAAAAAAAGTTAATGAAATTTTGTGATTTATTTTTTATTTTTTCAAAACAAAACAAAACTAATTTCTTCCACATGTAAAAATGAGTAACCGCCCAACTCCACACGCTGACCATAACTGTCCATTGCCTAACGATTTTGTATGTTTCAAAATAAATCAAAAACTAAAAAAAAACATCAAAAATGTCACATTAACATTTCAATTACGCTTTTTACTCCAAATAATGTTAGAAATCACCGATTAAATAAAGTAAGTCAAATTGAATGCATGCCTCTAAAAGGTACCTATTTTAAAATTGAATGTCACGAGGGAATATTTTATAATAAATATCTAATCTGACAGATTTTGTAAATAAGACGATTTTATATTATCAAGATCCGAGGGGTAGGTAGAGGTACGGCAAAACAGGCATAAAAATCGAATATTTTAACAATGATCCCACATTATTTCAGTTATCATGTTTGAATTATACAGATATAAAGCTTAATTAAATCCAAGGCAGTAATAATAATGTCTTAATTGCGCTTTATTTCTATTGTTATCTTTGACATGTGATTGCTGTGGATTTCCCTCTCTCAGTTCACGAAGAGTTGACATTTGGATAAGACGTTCTTATAAATAATGACAGATGAAATTCGCAATAATCTCGCTAACTGCGGCTACAAATTGTAATAATGTAATATGCATTGTAGAATTCAGCATTTTAACAGCGCAGGAAATCTGTCAACTGTCACAGTACAATGTTACTTGTTACAATAAGCGACAATGTTTCAGCCAGTTTAATCAAGATGTTTTAAAAGAGTCTGCTTAGACCAAGCTTAGACCAGTTTAAATAACAAGGTCGGAAAACATTATTTAAATAAAATTGTCGACTTTTTAAATGTCTTTTACGCGAGAGTTTGAGTTTCTGTGGGACTATGGTAACCAAATGAGAGATTTTTTGAGGCGGAAGGAAATGGATAAAAATAATTAGAAGCATAAAATGAAGATCGACTATGAAATGAAATCAGGTAGATAAAGTGATGAAAAGAAATGTTTGATTTTAACTAATGATACTTATCAGAAGATTCAAATAGTTTTTTTTAATAATTTGACATTATTTACTGTAATGTTTTCGCGTTTAGTATGATGTTTTTTTACAGTTAATATTTTTTATGTGATATTGGAATGACGAAATAAAAGTTAATATACTCTAATGTATTATGTTGGATGACAGATTACATCCTCTGAATAACCCTGCATGGTCTTTTTCTCTATTTCACACTATCTTTCTCATACAAGGTGTTAGTTTTGAATGTTCGTAACAGTCATTAACCGGCAATGCCCAAGTTTTAAAGACTTTTTTCAATTTGATTTCTTTATTAAACATTCAAATATATGACGTCTCGTTTAGTTATGGCAGTTCAATGAATAGCTCAAAAATTATTTTGTGTGCTAAAAATAAAGAATACTTAAATAGAAATTATTAAATAGAAATTAACAAAACAGATTCTCGTAATATAACGAACCGAGTGTATATACAATTTGGGATACATGAAGGAAAATAAAAATGTTCCATTTTTTTTTTTGATATTTCGATAAGCAGTCCTATTAGAGTAAAAAAAGCAAAATATATTTTTAAAATAACCATTCCAAATTTAGTTTTATATTATACAAGCTAGTCCCCGGCATGCGTTGCAATGCCATTCAAAGAAATAAATTGATTCTCCCTGCTGTCCTTTCCCGTGCGTCCCCGTTCCCTTCCACCTTCCCAGCCTTCCCCCTCCATAGTCTCTTCCCTCTCCGCGAACCCCACCTCCCCCGTTTTCCTTCGTTCTGCCTTTCCTCCCTGCCGCTAAAATATTTGAAAATCACATATTTTCATTTATAAAAATTTCATAACGCCAGAGTTTACCATTATATATATGGCCTTTATGTTGTTCTGATGTATGAGCTATATTATTGTAAAGTTTCATTAAAATCCATTCATTAGTTATTGCGTGAAAGAGTGTAGCAGGTAGCTACTGGATGGTTCCGCATTGTGACAACTACGCATTTTATTCCCGACGGTGGCACGCCTGAGTTTCGGGGTTCGATAGTTTGAGTTCTAGCCGCAACCGTCAGTTGGCGTGGAGAGCCGGTGCTAGGAAGGTGGTCATGTCCCACGCCCGCAGCTTGGTGGTTTCTGGAAACTTCGATCGCGTGTGAGACAAATGAATTTTAATATTATTTAGATTATGGTCACTGTTTTAAAATATGTCAGGATGTTTTCCCTGGCTGGCGCCCTGTTGATTAATTTCTCCATAGCTTTGATGGCATAGACTTCTTTCTGTTTGCAATTTAAATCTTTTAACCTCTATCAGGTTCTAACCTGACACGCTTTGAGAATTATGTTTCTTGCTCTACCTGGTTTCATAATGATGCTTATTAATAAATGTCCTTATTCAACAGCAGACTTATTATTTTATTGAATAATGTTGCTTTGGTTCCTTCTTGCCGGTGCGAGTTGTAGGTAGATTCTACACAATCTAATCACGCACGCGATAATGTTACAAGAGTAACAACCACACATACACGCATAGCTGTATGCGTTTATGATATTAGTAAGATATTGTATTTTTCCTTTGGAGGGGTGCAGACATACGTTCACCGTTTGTCCCATTTCCGACTGTTGACATTTAGTGTGTAAGAAAGAGGGGGCAGCATAACATATATGTTAAGAACAAAAGCAAAACAATCAGCGCATTTAAGTACATTTGACGTTTTCGAATTTTTGGAATTCACTCACTGCTTAATATTGTAGAAGCTCTTTCAAAAGATTCGTTCCGTACAAAATTTATGAAAAAAATAATTTCATCATATTTATTTTAGCTGTTATGCTATTCGGGGCGGAGACAAATCCAACAAATCAAAGATCACAAAAATCGGTCCAGCCGTTCTCGAGCTATAAATGGTGTAACTAACCCAACTTTGTTTCATACGTAAGATTTATAAGAATTTGTTTTTGTTATTTAGACAATTTGGTTACTCTATGATTATTTTGTGTCAATTTATAAAAGTTTTGAATGCAGAAATGCAATTATTTGATACCTTATTATTAAAAATAATTTTTATTTTATACACTTAACTTACCCGTTATTTAACTAATTTATCACCGCTCTTCGTTATGTCTTTATTCTGTACGTATTTATTTGTCTGTTGTCAATTTAATTTTTGTTAATTTAATCTTTTTTTACATGAGCTCCACACAGGAATCCTTGATTAAAATAATTTCCCTCAGGGCCTATGTCATCTATGGTAATTCTGTATGGAGGGTATTTTTAAGGATAGGAAGGAGAAGAGAGTTCTGGGAAGGAAAATGGTTTAAGGGGTGGGTGGGAAGCCGTGGTACAGTGTAATTTAATCCTGACGAAGGAACCTTTGGTTTCGAAACGTGTTGGTAAGTGGTGTATAATTTGTTTTCATTGAATTAAAATGTCATAAACGTACATAAAGTAAATTTTCGAACATCGAAGAAATAAAACAAATCTCTCTAATTTTCGAGTGACTTTCAACTTATATTTATAAATTAACTAAAGAGTTAAAAAGCAAATACAAAACTTCAATTTTGAAAAGTAACGTCCTTGTTACGGACAAAAATGTCTAACAATACCACATCCTTTTAAATTAACATTTAATACGACGTAGTTAAAATAAACAATGGTTCTCTCCGGCTCCAGACAAACACTGGATATAACGAAGCTGCCTTGTCGTCCCCGGCAAACTGCACCCAGTACGGTTGAGTTGGCCCCGGGCTGGGCGCGGTTTGCTCGCGGTGAGGGGGTGAGACGGTTTTGCACCCTATTGCATGTTCTGTGCTTCTTTTTACTCTACGGTCATTTACCCTTTCAACGGATGATGTTTCAAGTAAAGGTTTACTAAGCTCACAAAAAATATACTATAATAAAGCAATATCTTCTGCGTACGGCATTTATGCAAAATATCCGATGTTAGGTTTTTTTTTGCATTTTATTCGTACAGGAAGCCCTGAGGAAAACAATTTCCCTCAAGGCCTATGTCATCTTAGGGGATGTTGTATGGAGGGTCTTTTTAAGGAGGAGAAGTATAGGAAGTTCTGGGAAGGAAAAAGGTGTGAAGGGTGGGTAAGAATCTGGGGTCAATGTGTCCAGGAGTGACGTACGTATGAATCTATCTCTCCAACTGCGGTGCAAGGCGGTGGGTCGAAAGAGCGCGGCTGGAAAGGTCAAAACGCCTTCCTCAACCAGTCTCTGTCGAACCGGCCCGCCACGCGACAGGTGGGTAGACGCATCCACCGTTAAAACCTCTCCCCGTTAACCCGGGAATCCTGCTTAGTCAACAAACGTAGCGAACCACTTGGGATAAGATCAGCCAGGTGTTTTTTATCCTTCCGCTTTACCTTTCATTACCCTTCCATACTTTCTTCGCCCTCACAATATTCCCAAAATACAGACAAAATGATTATTATCTGAGATTCAGTACGTCCATGGCGCCTCAATAAATCACATTACGAACAATATTATGAAAACATTAGGATTCTTGCTTAAAACCATTAAAAACTTTAATTCACTTGCTGTCATAAACATTTTATTTGTCTCATTAGTTCGTAGCCAACCCGAGTATAATTTCGCCTATGGTCACATCACCATAAAATTCACATTAAAAATGTTGAAAGAGTTCAGCGAAAATTTAAAGTTAAATATTCCCTTAGAATAAATGTACTACGCTTTAGTTTTCAATGATGTTATCAAATATCACTTTGAAAGTGATAATCAACTTTAATGTAAATGAAAAGATTTGCTTAAATTCATTCTTTTTACAGCATTTTAAGTTTTCGCTTTCGGCGTTTTCTTGCTCCGGAACGCAGGATTGATTTAAAACACATTTGAACCATTTTTCTGATTTGAAACCGATAAAGCGAGTTTTTTTAAACTCTGAATAGAACACCTTTGATTTACACAGTTTAAACTTGGAACATTTGTTTTTCAACCTTTCCTCATCGGATACAAGGAAATCGTAAATTTTACTCTCGTATATTGAATTAAATTTCTTTTTAGTCTTTCCAATTTTCAAGAACTGTCATCACAATGTTTTTCAATTAATTGAAATAACGTCGGTTGGGTATCATAATATTTCAAAACATTTTTCCATATAAAACATCCACTTGCTTTATATTTTTAACTTTTATTTAAAGCTCGTACGAAATGACAAAATAAATATTGTATTTTACGAATCGGAAAAAACATTATAGGCTTTAAAAAAGAAAACACTGACGTTTACGTTTTGGAAAATTTTTTTCATTTCATTTTATTAAAAAAAAAATGTTTGAACGAAAATATAAATAGGTACCTACATGAAACTGCGGTGCAAATTAAATTGAGTTTCAAGATAACCTCAGAATCGCACTGGTGATATACCTACTTCAAATCAGAATCGAAATCATTGCAAGAAATGGTTTTAACCGTGTTTGGTGACATAAGAATCCACAAATTGTTCCTACCCGTCTGGAGCCAGTTGGATTATGACATCTCTATTGAGATATGTTGTGAGGTTTAACATTACTAGAGAGGGGAGGGAGATGGGGAAGAGGAAGGTGCAGAAGTACCCGGTTATTCAGATCTCGTCACCAAACACGGCTAAAGCCATTTTAAGTAACGTTTAGATTCTGACTAGTAGTTTTTCACCAGTCCGATACTTAGGATGTTTCACAGAATTAGCACAATTCATTAAATCTCAAAGTAAGTTTTCAAATTCTGTGACGGTTATATTACAGTTCTGTTATTAAATCATTGGTTGCCAGTTGTTTCATGTAATAGAACATGAAAAGAGCTTTCAGAAAACTTGAAAATTTACTTTGATATTTAATGAATTCTTCAAATTCTGTGCAACAACTGGCATTTAGATTAACTAAACACTCTGGAATGTGATGTTAATATACCACAAATTATTTGTAAAGAATTGATTAAGAAATACATAGAATTTAAATCCGTGAACTTTGGATTCGTTTTCAACAGCGAGAACAGATCGAAAATACTAGTTAGTCTTCTGACAAATGCAAAATTCGGAAGAAAGTTTTATTAATTTATCAATGTTCCTTACAGCAGCTGCCGAGCTCTTGTGTGACATTATAAACTCGAAACTGGTCCACATATTTAATTAAAATAAGATTTTAATTAATTATTATTCTTCTTGGATTCAACGATTTAAATATCAACTAATACCATTCTTGTCTTACAGTTCTGTTCACTTTAAATAACCGCTATGTGGTTTTTACTACTAGCATGGTTTATTTCGTCAGAATAATCTGCACAATGCGCATAACACCAAAAAGACTCTTTGCAAAATGTCACAGTCACTCTACTTTATGGGTCCAAAAAGACTCCTAGATTTGTTTGGTTTTTGACACTGATATGTTTTGAAAATTATAGCTAAAAACGAAATATCGTGCAAATTGATAGCATTTTTATATAATATTGGACCTCTAAAAATAACGGGATTTTATATTGAGACATCAAAAATAATTTTCTCTTATTGCTTTAATTACCTACTTCTTCACACACTAAATTCCAATTCTGAAAAAGATATATAAATAAAAAAAAAATATTTTTTTTTAAAAACGCTGAAACGTGAGCAGTTTCATTCAAATCTTAATTGTGGAATTGAGGCTAAAATACCCAAGCAAAGTAAAAATAATTTTTGTAATCAAAATATATATCAAATATCCGTTTCTTGGCAACTCAGAAACAACTCTCAACTCAACACCTCTTTGAAAAGTCAAAGCTATAAAAAAAGGAAAATAATAGTAACCTTACCTAAGGTTAACGTAACCTATTTAAACAATTTTTTATTAATGTTTTCATCACTTTTCACAATTTTGCAAAGAAGATGTTGAGTTGAATTCATTCTGACTTGTCCGGTTACTCAAATATCTAGTACGGATGTGCTTTACCTGCTTGTACTTTATTTATTTGGGTTTTAAATTATGAGATATGTGCCATTAAAGATTTAAATATCCCGTGATTTTGAGACAACTTGGGCAATTATTTGTCAGTAAATGATTGCCAAAATATTCTATTTTATTTTTTATAAAAAAATTATGTGCATTTTTTACGATGTATTTTTTTTATTATATGAAAAAAAAAATTAAAAACTAAAAAAATAAACATCGTAAAAATGCGAAAAAAAATCATTTTTTTCATTACATGTAGGTAGAAATATTTAAGAATAATTACAATTTACTCCAAAATTAAACAATAATTGATTTCTCTAATTACCTAAAAAAAAAAAATTCGACTTTTTAATTGAAAAAATATTATTCAATTTGGTTGGGTATTTTGGCCTCAAATCCAAAATTAAATTCAGGTCAAGCAGCCGTTCCTCTTAAAAAAAAAGGTTTTTTTTTAAATTTTTTCTTCCGTTAAATCAATGTTTCTGGTTTATTTTATTGTGTTGATTCCTGGAGATGATTAATTAACCAGGATACGGTGATCAAAATATCACATTGAAAATCTCAATATTCTATAATTATTACTTCAGCGAAATACGCTGCACTGGGTTGGAAAATTGTTAAGAAATTCATTTTTCTCTCGCCACACGAGAGCGAGTAACTCATGGATTTTACCTTGTGTACTGTGTTAATAGACGTTTAATAATTAAAATGCAAAGAGGTGTTAAGTCGTCATTCAAAGTTTTACGGTTGATTAAGACTTAACAAATCAAACCATAAATAATTGCTAAGCGCATAATTATTTGTGTGAAAATAATTAGCTTTGTTAGCACAATTTAAGATGAAGCCATACTAAATAATGCAAAATCACATGTTTTTGTTTTGAAATGTTGATAGCTTAGAAGCATTATAGATGCTTCAATTAAATACTGAGTATAGAACAAACCTTGGCCCTTAAAAATATCTGTCAGTTTTTTATAAGTCTTTTAAAAAGCCTTTAAAAAATAAAGTATAAGGTCTATAAAAAACACTTTCAAGTCCAAACTCTCCTATTTATAAACCTCTTTTCGGATTTGGTTTTATTGTATAATGTGGTAAACTTAGTTTCTTTTATAATAATCGCAAAAAAATTTGATGTTTACGCCCGAATTTAACAAAATAAAATAAAATATGCATTTTTTTATTGCTATTTTTGACATCAATCAATACGGCCCGCGCTCTACGAATTTGTATTCTTGAAGTGATCCTTATGGCATGGGCACAAGAACCATGCACTGGACAACACCTATTTTGCATCAGTCACGCCCCAACCGGCGTGGGAGACAGTTGTGTGACTCCGCGTCGCTTAGTTTCGTGAAATAAATTTTAAATTATAGTTTTCTTACAATAAACAGGAATTAATATTTTTTACAGGCCTTTACGAAATCAACCTGTAAAAAAATTCTCAAATACCTTTATACAAGTATTTTTAAACTCCTCCCATAAAGGGCGTGAATTTCGATTTCGATTTTTTCCTGAACTATTGGATCGCCTTAATATTTTATTATTATCTCGTGTTGTATAATCTTCGGGATACAAAACCCATTGAAAATTAAGATATACAAGAATAAGCAATTAAATAGATTTACAAACATTAAAATAAAAATATAACATCTTCAATAATAGCAAAATCACTGTGTAGCATCGTTTTAATAGAATAAAATATCAAACTTTGTTTACACCACTACTTTAAAAATTATTATCAGCGTTTGGGAAAACCAGTGACCCAACAGTTGATCCCCCGACAATCGATCCGCCGAAATGATATTTTCAGTAAAATTATAACTTTTTGTGCATTATTTACCAATTTCAAACATAAACGATATTCAGTTCGACTTCAAAAATACCCTTAATAATAGGTTGGTATGAATATCAAAGGAATTTACACAGTGTCGATTTTTTCACGTATGTACTTATGCGCTGGTACATACATACAATAAATAGAGAAGCAGATTTTTCCTTGATGCACTTCAATGAGAATATGTTTTATTCTTTTACTATTTGGCGGTACATCCTCTCTGCATATCCCTACGGGGTCACTTAGTTATATTTTGTGTAATAGGCCACTTGCATCACATTTTTTTACATTTTTTCCGGTTTAGACAAATATTCAAGACATTCTGTGTTTTTTTTTTAATCGTATTTTTGAAACCCGGATTTTAATGGATTTTTTGAAAATTTCAATCCGAAAAATCAGACCATTTTTTATAAACCGGAAACACGGGATATAATTTTATAGGTGCGAAAAAACGATACTACATAGCCGAAAATAATTTAAAAAAAAGAACGTTTTCCACACGAATGGCACAGGCGAATAACGAGGCATACGAAAAATATTACATCTCATAAATATTTTTTTCCTTGATCCATCTTATTGATAATAAATCATTATAATGTACAACGTATATATTACTAAATCCAATGTTATATACTTGTACTTGTAAATTATAATAATAATAAGAATATTATAAAACTTGATTTTGTTAAAATCCGCACCATAACCATTATACCTCTAAAACACGTACCGCCTTCTAAAATGTACGGGGTTCTCTTCAGAACATCTGTCAAAAAGTGAAACCAAATGATTAGTTCGCAGAGAACAAACAATAAATCTTGTGAACGAATTAAAAAATTCGCCTGATATCAAAGTTATGCCATATTAAAAAAATAAATCAGTGTGGAATTTTACAAAATTAATAGGAACATTTTCCGAGACGGGAAATTTTCATGAAGTGACGTCACGAGCCTAAATAATGGATTTATTTATTTAAAAATAAAAAAAACTGTACATTTCTAAAAAAATTCCTATCATTTTCGCAATCTTAATAAAAAGATCTATACACACGATTTTTTCCAAGTCGTTATGAGTTCAATGCAAGTGGCCTATTAGTTATGACGTATTTTCCCTAAAGCGATTGCCATTATATAATATAAGTACGCCGGGAACAATTGTCGGCGGATCAACTGTCATGGAACCGTGAAAACCAAAGATATTCAAATACAGAAGAGATATGCTACGGTGTCCGCGCAACTGTTGCCGGACTACGCGCTAATTAGCGTAGTTTTCATACAAAAAGAATTTGTTCATTTCGTCGATTTTTTGAAAATGTGCATTAATAATGGTTAACAATATATTTTGAATAAGGAAAGAATTCGTTCATTTAGTTTAACGTTCGTTTGATTTATTCGTTAATTATTTGTTCTTTTAGTTTATTTGTTAATTGGTAAACAATATCGGCGACACCCGGAAGCGCAGACCCACATAGTAAAAACAGCAGATAGCACATCTACTTATATTTCAATATCTTTGGTGAAAACCAATGATTTCATCACAATTTATTTAGTTCATTTATTAAATATTGGTATATTTATTTTATCTAATAATAATATAACAATTAGTGAAATGGTGATTAATAAGTTATTATAGTAAAAAATAATAAAGTTATCATGAATTAAATAATATTATAAAACTGATATACAATTTAATTGTTTGCAAAAAAAGTTTTGATAAATTTTTTATTATTTTTTTTTATTTAGTAACTATACATTTATTATTTTTTTACATTTTTATATGAAACATATATAAAATAGTTAATATATTCGTAGTCCTCCTCACTAGAAGATCCTGTGCTGAGGGGGACTATGCTTTGGATAAGATTTCAGCGACTTCTATGGTTTAACTTCATTGTTTGGATAAGGTTTTCCAGAAACTTCTATGACGTTTTTTTTTTTTTTTACATAAGCTCCACACAGGAGGCCCTGAGGAAAATAATTTCCCTGAGGGCCTATGTCATCTTTGGGGATGCTGTGTGGAGGGTCTTTTAGGGAAAGGAAGGAGAGGAGGGTTCTGGGAAGGAAAAGGGTTTAAGGGGTGGGTAGGAATCTGGGGTTCAGTGTGTCCTGGTCATCAGACCTAAACACACCTCATCCCATGAACGTTGTTTTAAGTATACAAGTAAGTTCATTTTCCGATAGTTCCTTCAGCCAACATTTAATGTCCTTAATGTAGCTATTTTTTGTTTTAATTTGTTTGGTACTAAGTGGGAGTTTATTATATAACTTTATTGCTAAAAATTCTGAACTTCTTTGTCCTAATGAAGAGTTACACTTTGGTATATTAAGTATATCTGTTTGTTTGGCTCTGGTTTTATGAGCATGTGAGGTGTCTGCCTCTGAATAATGTTTGTGGTGATGTACTAGAATGTTTTTGGCGTAGATTTTCTGTATGCTTGGAACATCAAACTGTTTAAAAATTTCTGTTGTTGACGTCCTTATGGGGACCTTCAGTATAGTCTTTATGATGCAATTCTGAGTTACCTGTGTTGTTTTATGTGATTAGATGCTGCTGCGCCCCATCCTATTACTCCATATTCCAGTCGAGAGTGGCATAAAGCATAATATACTCTCTTTAAATCCTTCATTGACAAGATGTTTCGTAATTTTTTGAAGAAGTAGATGATTTTTGTTAACTTTTTTGAGGTAAGATCAATGTATGAATTCCACTGTAGTTTTTCATCAATTTCAATCCCAAGATATTTAATACTTTTTGAATGAATTAATAATGTAAGTTAGTTAATTAATTCTGTTATTAATTAAGTCTGTTATTAATTTATCGAGTTAGTTAATTAATTCTGTTATTAATTAAGTCTGTTATTAATTAATTGAGTTAGTTAATTAGTTGGTTTATTAAATCATGGAGCAACCAAGATGCCTGAATATCATTTTTTTAATTTAATATTAGTATTTTTTTATATGAATACCGCACAAGAGTCCCAACTGCTCCCATCTGGAGACAGTGAGACTATGACATCCCCAATTGGGGTATGTTGTGAGGCTGAAGGTAGTGGGGAGGGGAAGGAGATAGGGAAGAGGAAGGTAGGGAAGTACCTATTGGGGTATATTGTGAGGCTGAAGGCAGTGGCAAAGCGAGGGGGGGCGGAGGGGGCGGACCGCCCTGGGTGCCACCCGATGGGGGGTGACACTACACTCGACGGGAGATGACATCCGACCGTTAAATTGGGGGGGGGGGTGTGACCCATGTTAGCAACGCCACTGGATGAAGGTATGGGAAGGGGAAGGAGATGAGGAAGAGGAAGAGGGAGAAGTACCTGGCTTTATCAGATCTGGTCACCAAACACGGCTAATGCCATTTCAAGCAACGTTTCAATTCTGAATGTTGGTCTCACACCAGGTCGATACTTAGAGTATCTTCCACTCTGGAAGGTACCGCAAGTATACTTATATTATTTTAAATGAATAAATTGTGAAATAACACATTTAATCAAATAAAATTTATTTGCCACGCCGGTATTCGATCCCGCGACCTTCCGTTTGCGAGTCAATTAAAGTGAAAAGAAATTAAGGAATAAAAATTTATTTAAGTACATATATTTAGGTTCTTATTTGGATGTACTTATTTGTCAATTATTATGTGTGATATTCAGAATACATTTTATATCTGGATAAAAAAAAACCTTCGTTTTTGAAACATGTTGATATTTTTGCTTAAAGAATATATTATTTTCATTTAAGGAACTTGATATCACAAAGTAAAATTGCAATTACCGAAGAAACATAATTATTTCCCACGTTTCCTCAACTTGAAAGATCATGAATATTTAAGTGTGTAATCATTTTTGTTTTATGTCCAACTGATTAGCGAAATAACCTATGCGAATTAAAAGCATAAAATACATTTATTTTCTATAAAACATAGAGACTTGACGTATTTTTAACTATCCAACAAAACCCAAAACATTATACTCGTTTTTTACGCCACCTTCAGTAATTTTGAATGTATCTTGATAAACGTGTAGATTTTCTAATAATAATTTTTAACCGGTTAAAAAAATAACGATTCCTACCACTTTCAAGAATATCGTTATAACACTAAATATGATTATGTTATACTAGCGAAAACCCTTGAAAAATTACGGGTAATTATAATAAGGAACCCCAGTGAAAAATATTATTTCTTTAAAAAAATATGTTCATATAGTATAGACCAATAAACGCTGATTCTGAATATATAAGTTTTATCTAATAAAATATTAAGCGCAGAGTTTTTAAAAAATCCATTTTTCATCGGGTCTTAGAAACACGCCGTCATGTTGGTATTATTAAAAATTTTAGTGGTGACGTCACTGTTCCTCGTGTGGTGACGTCACCGTAAGGTCATTGTATGGAAATGTAGGTATGACGCAAGCCATCGTATTAATATATTCATTTTTTCACATTTAGTTGATGTGTTTATTGAAACATTATTTAGGCCTAAATAATGTTTCAAAAATAAAGGTATCTCTTATTAGTTTATCTCTATTATTAAAAATATTCAAAAACTACTGCACAGAAAAATAGTAATGTTACTTCTAGGGAGAATACTTCAAACATTGAATTTCAAAATGGCGGCAGTTGATCAGCTGATTGCCCGATCCTATGGTAACTTTTCAGGAGCGATGACGTCACACGGTTCACCATACATACGGTGGTTTTCGGGGGATCTTGAAAAATTAAAACTTTGACAATTATTTTAACTATTAAAACTAACTCTAAAAAATAAAAATAAATGTTCAGTTATTTAAGTGAGAAGGTCATTATTCATTAAAAAAAATTTAATTTAAATAATTGGACTGGAGTTCTCTATTGTTGGATTTGTGGAGCTGAAAGTTTTTATAAAAAAAATATTTTCCCCGGAATCATTAACTGACAAAAGAAGATTTTTGCATGTCGATGTATCGATATAAATTTAACTTGAAAAATTACGGGATCTATCCAATGACATCATAAAAATACAAGGCACGTATTTTCATCCTAATTGAAAAATGTATCACCGCTTACGAAAAGGATAGCAACTCAATTAATATGTATATGAACGGGCCTCCAACGTACATCCAATGAACCTAGTTCAGAGAAACGACTTCCGGGATTGGTTTATTTATGCACCTGCGTTTTCTTTGTAATGTATCTACAGTCAAGCATTTTTTGTATTTGAAAAAAACAATTACGCATTTCGAATAAAGAATTATCAATTCGCAAAATAATTTTGGTACCCACTTTATCACTTGTCTCATATAATAAGCAGTTCCAATTTTGAAAATTAAAATCTCATTGAATAATTTTTCGCAGTACACACGAATTTTTCATGTTACTTACTAAAATTACTTGTTTAATTAACAACAATTGTTAGTGAATTTGATCTTTTTGGGGATTATTTCTGTGGAAAAATCACTACAAGCTCTTTTGGATGTTAAAATTTGAAAATAATAAACTTAACATAAAACACTTTCGGATATACTAGTTACGAGTTTTCTCAAGCGAGTTTTTGTGAACAAACGATGCATTTTCTCAGAAATTTTGTACAATTGCCTTTTTTCCCTTTTGACTGCGATTCATAGTTGGCATATCACTTCCCCCATTCTTTGTGATTCTTCCGTCTTGTCCATTATTGTCCAAGTCTAGTTTTAAGTTAAGAATAAGCTCGGCTTTGCCAACGCGACCAAAACATTCAGAAATGTCTGTAAGTGCGTTATTTACAGTTATTTGGCAAGCCAAGCGTCGCGATAAAAATGTCATGATGTTACAAGTTAGATTAAATAATGCCCTTGTACAAAGTATTCAGAGACGTATCTGACGTATTTTAAACAGTAATTCCTGACCTTGTTTAGAGTAAAAATGTAGATAGAATTTTGTTCTCCAGTGACTATTTTTTTTATTTTTTTTTCACCAACAAACATAATTAGTAAGTTTTGGACAGTTCGGATCGGGCGGGGATTTGGGGTGGGTTACCAGTGGCTGAGTGTGTGATTATTTTTCTGTTAGTAGGTATCTGAAAAAATTCTGAAATGTCACAGGAAATCAAAATTTCATTTCATCAAGTGTTGTTTTACTCTGACTTATAAGATAATTAACGGCTACAAAATAGCTGGTTTGAAATATCCCTTTGAAATTTTTTAAAACAGATGATGAGGATTGAAATATAAATAATTTAATCCACGCGAATTGAACTTGTATTCTGTTAAATATGTTAATATTTATTTCATGGTCAGGTATTTTTTATAATGGAACCTTCTGAAGATTTCAAGCACTTCTTCTTTGTGTGCCGTATCAGGTCCCCCCGACGTTGGCGATCACTCTTGAGAATGTCTCTCTCTCTCTTGCGCTGCCCGGAATAGCTCCTCCACACTTCTAATGCCGGTCCACTCTCGTATATTACGCAGCCAAGACATTTGTTTCCTACCAGCCCCTCGGCTACCCTCTATCTTGCCTTTCAATATCAAATGGAGCAAGTGATACTTCTCCCCTCGAAGTATATGACCCAGATATGAAATTTTCCTGATTTTTATTAATGTAAGCAGTTCTCTATCTGCTCTAGCCCGCCTGAGAATTTCTGTGTTGGTGATCATGTCGGTCCATGGGACCTTGAGCATTCTCCGGTGAAGCCACATTTCAAACGCCTCTAACCTGTTTCAAGCACTATGATTTATTATTGTCGAGTCATTAATTTTCACAATCAACTTTTAGACAATTGTAATTGAATGAACAGCACTTTGTGACATTTCTGAATTTATAAAATACAGCCCGATCCCCACACCTGATCTTCTAATGAAATATTTTTACAAGGGTAATAATTATGACAGAGAGCGAGATTTTTTCTGAAAACAGGTTTTTTGTATACCAAAACGGCCAACGACTACACTAATACTATAAACAAATCTTCAGTCGTTATGTAAGCGTTTTGGTACGTGGGGACCTCTAGCGGCAGAGCTGAACATTGAGATGTCAATGGGTAATTAAACTAATTTAAGTACGATAAACGGACAATAGATATCCTTAATTGCATTATTCATTTAAGGTTAAACGTCACGTACGTTATAATCTTTATGTTACGCTGTCACGATAATATTTATTTTGATTAAATAAATATTGTCTAGACCTAGTTAATCTTAAACCCACCTGGCCGCTGACATTTTATTATGATCGCCGTAACGATTAGTTCTTAACCGCTAGAGACTAGCGCCATCTATTTCCAGAGGCACTTTTTGAATTCTCGTCGTGTAGGGAGCCGACGGTGATTCGACAAGTCGCCGAATTATTTAAGTTGCTTGTTAAATATGTGATAGTATCACCTTTACGGGTTTTACCCATTTAAAGAAGAATCATGGATTATTTTATAACCGCGAGCCGTGTTGTTTCCGTGAGTGAAACGGGATTTTTAAAAGTTTAAATGGTGGAGTCGCCATATTGTCGATGTGCCCACCTTCACTCGAACTTGATTGTGGATAATCGGTGTAATCCTGTGTTTGGCGTTCATGATATTAACGTGGCCAAGGCTTTGAGAAGGGTTATCCTCGCAGAACTCGATATTTGAGGCGGATGGAGGCCTTGCGCTGATCTACAAGGCTGCGGTAAACGGAGTCTACCGAGATTTCACCGGTACGCACAACCGGGACTTTGAGCCTGATGCTGGTTCCTGTTCCCTGAGGAGGAGTCCCCATCCTCTGGGGCCTTTCCTGGTTCCTGTTCCCTGGTGAGGAGTCCCCATGGCCCGGGACCTTTCTCGGTTCCTGTCCATGGAGACCCCGCGTGCTCCTGGTCGCCTATTAACAGTGGTTTGCGTCAATGTTAGAGTCAGGATAATTTAGATAAATTACGGTCCACAGGTATGCTCTCTTGCTTATGTGTTATTTTATTATTTTTTAGGAAATGTGGAATTCTTGACCCCTTGGAGGGCACCCATGTATACACCATACCTTTAAAATATAGGTGATATTGTACTGCTAAATTATTTCTTTTATTTATCTAAAAATGCCCGAGGATAAAGACTGTATTTTCCTTCCCACAAACTTGAGAGAGATTCTGATGCTCTACCAAGAAATTCACGTTACATTTGGCGCCCAACGTGGGGCCCGAATTTAACGAAAACGTTTTTTGTTACTTGGACGACCTGATTATAATATCGGAGGATTTTGAGTCACACTTAGAATTATTGACTAAGGTCTTTAATCGATATTTAAGGCGGATGGAGGCCTGGCGCTGATCTATGAAGAGCGCGCGGTAAACGGAGTCTACCGAGATTTCACCGGTACGCACAACCGGGACTTTGAGCCTGATGCTGGTTCCTGTTCCCTGAGGAGGAGTCCCCATGGCCCGGGGCCTTCCTCGGTTCCTGTCCATGGAGACCCCGCGTGCCCTGGTCGCCTATTAACAGTGGTTCGCGTCAAAGTTAGAGTCAGGATAATTTTAGATAAATTACGGTCCACAGGTATGCTCTCTTGCTTATGTGTTATTTTATTATTTCTTTAGGAAATGTGGAATTCTTGACCCCTTGGATGGCACCCATGTATACACCATACCTTTAAAATATAGGTGATATTG
This sequence comes from Limnephilus rhombicus, assembly GCA_929108145.2. Taxonomy (NCBI): domain Eukaryota; kingdom Metazoa; phylum Arthropoda; class Insecta; order Trichoptera; family Limnephilidae; genus Limnephilus; species Limnephilus rhombicus. Next base: position 49,371,941 of record OV815280.1, on the reverse strand, counting down.
TACTGCTAAATTATTTTTTTTTTTATCTAAAAATGCCCGAAGATAAAGACTTCTTTATTAAAAGAAAATAACTAAGTTTACATCACATCACTGTATTTTCCTTCCCACAAACTTGAGGGAGATTCTGATGCTCTACCAAGAAATTCACGTTACAACGCTCTAAAATATTAAGATAAATTAATGGTTTGCGCTCGTACATATTTAATATGAATATAAATAAATAGTTTTGTCCACAAACAAACCCAAATCTTTCAAAAAAGGCTGAAAAATACAATATAGGATTGAGTCACCGATACAAAATTGAAATTTTCAGCCTTTCTTGAAAGATTTGAGTTTGTTTATGGACAAAACTATTTATTTATTTTCATATTAAATATGTACGTGCGCAAACAATTAATTTACCTTAATATTTTAGAGCGTAATGAGCAAAAAGTATTAAAAACCTGAAATAATTTGATTGGCGCCATCTGGGAATGCGTAGGTTATAACGTACGTGGCGTTTAATCGTAAAACAATATTTGAAGGGTGACGATCATATTACATAATATTTAATACAAACTAATTGTTACTGTGGTAATCCGTTATGGATTACCACAGTAACAAATTTTCATTCAAATTTTACGAATTGAATTCATCAGTCAGCGAAAATAATCTATGTATTTTCATGTGATGGATTTTTTTACCTAACTTTTATCTAAACAAAATAATATTATGTCTGCCTGACAGGTCCTTCTAATTGATAAATTTTTCACCCCTTAATTCTTCATTCTAGGGTTCAAAAAAAGGATGAAATATATCTTTTCAGATGTTGAAGAGCAAATTACTTCTCGGAAATGTTTACAGGATATCCGTATATCATTTTGGAGAACATCTGAGAATTTTCCAGGCTACTACAAGGTGGCGCAAAATTAATCACCCTACCGGAAGATGTTATAATTTTTGCAAATGGCGTCGTACGTCAATCACATTTGACATTTGTGAACTAGACAGCTGCAGAATACGAATAAACCAGCAATGGAGCGCTATACTCCGCAAGATTGTGGAATAATTGTACCGATTTAAGCTTTAACGCTTTTAGCGATTTTGTATCGAAAGTTACCATGAGCGACGAGGCGCATTTCCACTTAAACGGTTACGCCAATAAGCATAATATTCATTTCTGGGGCATTGAAAATCCGCGTGTGATACACGAAAAGTCATAACATCCACTCAAAGCCACTGTGTGGTGCGGTGTTGACGCGGGAGGAGTGATTGGGCCGGATTTTTTGAGGACGCCATTGGCATTACTGCCACTGTTACTGGCGAACGCTACAGGGCCATGATAAATAACTTTTTACATCCGGAATTGGATGAGCGGGGCTTGGTGAACATGTGGTTTCAACAAGACGGTGCAAACGCACATACAGCCCGAGCCACAATGGATATAGTGAAGGAAGTGTTTCCTGGTCGCGTAATCTCTCGTTTTGGCGATTTGGTATGGCCAGCAAGATCGCCCGATTTAACCATTCCAGGCTTCTTTCTTTGGGGCTATTTGAAGTCGCGGGTTAATGCTAACAAGCCTCAGGCAATCGCAGCCCTTAAGGAGAATATTCGACATGAAAGCGAACAGTTATCACCGGAAATCTTGTGGAAAGTCATGGAAAATGCGATAAAAATGCACAAATGTGTATCAATACTGGCGGCAGTTACTTGACGGATATCATCTTTTCCACTTAACAGAAAAAAATGTAAAAGTCCAAATAAAGATTTCCATTACTCAAAATCATTTTTTTTTATTTAGTAAAAAAGTTATTCAAAAACGAAATTGGATGATTTATTTTGCGCCAACCTGTACATCTAAATTATAGATCATTTTGTTTTTCGAGTGTAGTGCTTTGATTATTCAGGTAGTTTCAGTTTTTTCAATAGATGTCGATAGCTTAGTTTGCAATACCAATTTCTGCTACATCACATTGGAAGATGGCAGTGGATTAGGATTTCAGAAACATCTATCGCCGTTCGTAGGTGCGAATGGTTACGATGATGACCGAAGGCATCAGTGAGAGTGTGAGGGCTCCCAGAGTCTACTTGTCGCAGCCTCAGAACTACTTAGAGTCTAGCCTTGTAAGTACGTCTGTCCAGTATAATATGTTCATTTAAATATTTACGATAACTAAATAAACCAACTAGTATTCACAACATCGAGCAACGCCTGTTGGACACGGCCGAGCTTTTGCGTCTCACCCTTTCTTTAAATTTTTACACATTACTTCGAAGGGACGAGCAAAGTTACTTTGAAATTATATGAATAATTGAATGTGCTTGAACCTTTTGGTTCTAATAGCGTCTTAGACCAGTGCTGCAACTACACTTTACAATTTTGATATTCTCACGGTCAAAAGTATTATCATAGTTGATTTTGAGGTATTTTGCCGTGTTGCGTTTCCTCTTCTTCCTCAGCTAACCTTTCAGACAGCATTGCAACTCCCCTAATGATGAACACTACAGGGTCATCTGAAACGTTTGCTAAATGAGAAAGAAGCGCAAAATAGCGTAATACACGAAACACCAATCACGAACAACCTTTAGCGTAAAAAAATATATCTTACAAAATTTTCACATTTTTAATACTGTTAACAATTCCCGAATGCGACGACATTTTATAATTGGTTTCACATTTTAAATTCATGCTAAATGTATTTATTATCAAACAAGCTGAATTATTTAAAAAAAAATTGTTTCTGAAAATTGTTAAGGATTAAGGATTACAGTTAAAACCATTGTACTACACGTCAAAACTGTGAGTTTTTGTGTTTGCATACAATTTTTAATAATTACCAAAGTGTACAAATCCGACAGGTTTAATAAATGGCACTCTCGTTTCCACGAAATATTATATTATTTTAATGTTGCAGAGGCGGAAAAGGATTACGTCATAATAGCTGCGATTTTATACATTTAAATCATTTTTAGGATCTGTTAGGGCAGTGGGTAAGTGAAATACGAAGGAAATCAAAGATTTAAGAACACCCTGCTATTCAATTATGGTTAGTGTACGGGGGGAGGTCAGTAAAAGATGGTTGGGAAGTGCCTACCCGAATATACTATTAAATCTGGTCACCAAAGCTATTTCAAGCAACGTTTCATTTCAGATTGGTCGTCTTTCACCGGGGCGATAGTAAGAGTATATACCATTCTGCTCCATGGTTACTGTAGTCACTGAACATCATACACTGTGAGGTACATTAAAAGAACGACGCTGAAGGAGTCTTCTACGAGCTAGGTGCAAAAACGTAATGATTGATTTGTTAGAGTCTGCATTTAGGATAACCAGTCTAATTAAATGAATGTATTATAGTTTTTGTTACCCTGATTTGCCCGAGAAGAAGCGTGATTTTGACAGCATCCCTCAATGGAGAAAATTAATATTCAGTAATCATGAAGAAGTGATCTTACATAGCTTCGTGAACAGATAAATACCGATGATAATTTTTTTTTATTCAATTATTTTTTGCAATCTGAAAAAAGTTGACTTCAACAAGAAATCATCCGTTTTTAAAAACAAAAAAATTATCTTCGTAATCTTATGATGCCTGAGCTTACCTTTCGCGAATTTTTGTGAGACATCGCAGAAATTGTCTACTATTTAGTCAACATTTTCCAAAGAGGTGAGTCCAAAAATGGTGGTGAAGATATTTATCATTGAAGAAAATAGTTAAAACCCTCAAAAATGTGAAACAGAAAAATCAGAAAAAGATTCGGCCGCTTCTAAGAATTGAACCCAGTACCGCAGTCTCACCGAGGCTTCGTGTAAATATTTTAATTTAGGGTTTCACCCAATAAATTATTCCACTATAAAAATATGTTGAAGATATTTTTCTATTAACACAACATCATTTTAATAGACCGACTATCTTAGGATCTACTACACTTTGCTTATTCAGCAAACGAGGCGCAGATGATACCAACGAAGTATTCCAATTTAATCCAAGTTGTCCCGTTTTGCACCACTTGGTAATATGACTTAAGTAATATTGTCTGGTCTTTAAGGGGTGTTTGTAGACGCTCCTAGGGGTGGGTGTGTAGCTATATGTTGCGTTGGTTGGTTGGTTGGTTGGCTAGTGATTACAGTAAGGGTTTGCGCTTTTGAGGCTGTCTGGGAACTTGCGAAGGCTTTTAATTTAGAAAAAAAGGAACTACTGCCGAGTATCTATTTCTATTTTTACTGTATTTTATTATTTTTACATCCATATATTGTTTAAAATCGACACAAACAATATTAATACAAGCTTTTGCAAGCAATTACGGATGGAATTCCTATTTGGGGAATCTAATTAGAGAGAAAGAATTTGGGAAAGGAACCAATATGAATACTATTCCCGATTGCTCCCAATGGTCTCTTGCCTGTTGGACTATGTACAAATTAAAGAATATTGTGAGGCTGAATGGAGTGATGAAAAAAATCAATGAAGAAAAGAGGAAGGTTTTGAATTACTGGCCGTTCATGTATTTATTTTTTAGATTAAAAATTCGGAGTTCGACTGTTGAAAACTCCTAAGTGTAGTCAATTTACTCGACTCATTAGGCATAAGAATCCATTTCAATGTCACCGATTTCAATTTATCCGATTGTAAACCAAATTTAATGTAAGAAATAATTTTTGAAACTATTATTTATTACGAACTTTCGTGTAAAAAATATTAATACTTAATACTTACCCAATGTAAAAGCCCTGTGGGCTTATAAAAGCGTAAATAAATTAATAACTGGTCACGATGTACAGCTAAAGGCATTTAAAACACCTTTCGATTCTACATTTGTGAATTGGTGATTTCTCACGAATGCACTAATGATATAATATAATATTTTGGTACGAATGAGCATTTATATTTTATATTGTATTTATTTCTTGCTAGGGCCATCTTGTTGAGTTACCTATATATAAAACTCATTCTAGGACGGGAGGAACTGACAACTTAGAGGTGGGACGTAATTTTAGGTACAATTTTACAAAGGTATTCTGATATCAAAAATATAAGTTTAACATATAGTTCAGCATAAAAATAAAAGACCGGTTAAATAGAACAAACTACAAGAGAGAACAAGTAAAGAAAAAAACCACATACAAAGATGTACAAATATGGATCTGCCGGATCTGCCCTGATGATGGACACTGCAACGCTGTCCGAAATGTTGGCTAAAGATGGAGGTAGCGCAACATGGCTTAACACCCCAAAAACAAATAACGAAAATATGGATGACAACAAATAAAGGGAAAGAAAATGAGAAAAATTTAATTTTTAATTTAATTTAAATTTAATTTAATTTTTTTTTAAATCTAAAAAATGTTACTTTAGTGTATGTATTACTTAAAAATCTTTTAATATGCTGGTTTTTGTAAATATCTGGAAGCGATTTATATAGCGTTTAGGCATAGTTCAGGGATTTTATGTCATATTTTGAAGTGTATTTTTGAGGAAGGCGGATTTATTGTTATTTCGAGTATTGTGGTTGTGGATGTCTGATTGTAGTTGGGCATTTACACAATTCATAGCTACACTTACCTAAATACATCTACATATATCATATACTCTGTTCTTGTAGCTTGATTGTCACATATTCCTTTCCTATCCATACCTCTCATGTTCCTTTTCCGACCCATCCCTATGTATCTGTTATTTCTTTACCATAACAATCAGCCGTCAATCGAAACTCGCCGCGTGAACATCTATAATATTCCGCATCCCGCATCCTCAAACTGAATCCGCAAACCGCAAGTATATAAGTGCATGAATAAACCTAGCCAAGATAGCAGAAAGTGTCACAAGTTACCGCAGTAAGTTAGTAAAGCAGAATGCTTTAAAATAATATTTTTTTAAGTATGTATAAGGATGAAACTTTGTAATTTTCTTGTCATGTTCAATTGTCTTGTTTCTTTTCTCTTCTTTTCTTTTCCATTAAGTTGTAATCATCCATATTTGTATAACCTTATTCCCTTTTTCTTTAATTGTTTTCCATTGCTGTTTATTCTACTCAACCTGTCTTTTATTTTTCTTCTATATTGTATGTGAATCTTATATTTTAATATCCAAATTCTTTTGTAAAATTTTAACTATTTCCTCCCACCCATGATTTGTATGTTCCTCCTGTCCCAAAATGAGTTCTGTAACTCATCGGGATTGCTCTAGCAAGAAATAAAAACAATAAAATAAAAAAAGTTCGTTCCTTCCTTTCCTTTAAGTGCATTCTTTCTACTTGTAGAGTGGTCTTTCACACATATATATTTCAAAACACATACAAGGTCCTTCAAAATCCGCACCCAAATCACACATCAGATTATAAAGTGACTTGTGTTGGTGTGGGTTGGTATTATGTAATTAATTTAAAGGATGAAATGATCAAAATCATTAAGAGTCCCAACCCCTTTGTTCTTAGTTTTTAGTAAAGCACTATTGTAAAAATTGGAGGTCTTCACTCAGGAGAATTTCTTTGGGTAGACTGGTTTTTTATAAATGAAGCACTTTTTGGTTTTAACTTTAAGTTCTTGATTTTTTATTGTTATGATTTGAATATTTACAAACTGACGACAATAACTTTCCCCACCCAACGGACAAGGGTTCAGTAGTATTTTAAATTCTTTGTGCAAGTTTTCGTAAAGAAGTAAGTTAATTTTACCGATGCAAGCCTTTTTATAAAGGTTTCGTACATCTATATTTACCTTGTTTGTTGTGTGAGAAAGGGACAAAAATAAAATGATTCTATCGACATCTAACGAACAAATCAAACAACTCTTGGATCGCAATCCAACCTTTCATGGTAACTCAACTCCATAATTGGTTTGAGTCCTGGGTTTAAATCTAAACAACTATCGTGATAATAATTTGGGGTGTCCGAAAATAAACCATTTCAATGTAATTCGCAACCCAAACCAATAACAATCAATAAATTATTCAGCAGATCAAAACTGAAACCATACGGATCAAGTGATTCTATGATATTTTGTTACTTCAATTTTCAATATAAAATACATATATAACGTTATCTCATTGAAGTTTTACGGAAAATAATACTGATTGAAAAAATGATATCTTATTGGACAGAAAAGCAAAAGATTGATTCTATTTCTATGTTATTTATTTTTATTTTTAACTTTATGAGTAAAACCTGAAATTGTAATATTTAATTAAATGAAGACAATATTAGCGAAACTCAATCGAAATCTGGAGACAGAAATATCGGAAAAAAGATATTGGCACCACTGGGACTCGAACCCATGACCTTCTGCTGACATGGCAAATGCTCTACCAAAGGAGCTTAGGTGTCTATTTCCAATTCGGTCACTTTTAACTGTATCATACTTCGACTAAGAACTACGAACATTATCTTCATTTTCTTAACGCACACATTATTTGCTGCTATCTTTGTATATGGTCGCAATATTCAAACCCGAACTAAATGCTGTCTAGATAGTGTATGGATAAACTTTTATCTATTTTATTTTTAATATGCTGCATCTTGCTGAAAAGTCAATAGATGTTTTTAGCCATATTCTCTAGCCACCCCCTCCCCCCCTAGGACGGATCAAGTTACATTGGACTAGGTAGTAAGAAATATGGGTTTTGAATTCAACATAAGTCATTCAACAAAGTGAACATTAATGGGGGGGGGGGGGGGTGACACCACTTTTTCCGCTTATCCGCCCCGGTTGCCACCCATGCTAGCTACGCCACTGGCGGTGCAAAAGTACAAGGACTTGATCTTCATAAATTTGATTCACATGGGTTAACAATTCAAATAATATCAGTCGATATTATTTGAATTATTTGAATAATATCAGTCGATATTATCGAATAAAACAATTTGGTGAGAAAAATATATGGAATAGAATCATGTACCTAAGAAAGGATAATAAGTTTTCCACGATTCGGTAAAGTAAGCAAGAACAGTCATAAAAATATTATACAGGCATATTTTACAGTCATAAAAAAAATCTAATTCTTCTAAAAAAAATCTAATTTTTCTCGTCTAGGACTTCCATCGAACAGGACCTCTATCGATATGCTTGGTGTAACTCTAAGTGACCAGAAACCAGAGTTAAGTTAGCCTCTCAGAAACTGGGCGTACTGTGCAGGGCCCGCAGATACTTTAATACTGCGCCCCACGGTTGAATTTGGCAGCCACCTCTGGTCTGGAGCTCCAAAATACCTAAAAAAAAAACCCTTGACTCTGTGCAGAAACGGGCGGTCCGTTTGTTAAATTCTCCCATCTTAACAGACGTACTACAATCTTTAGAGCACAGGCGTCGGGTGGGAATGCTGTCCTTGTTCTACCGGTATTACAATGGAAGATGCTCCGAGGAACTAGCGTCATTGATCCCCTCGGAACCGGTGCATAGTCGAGAAACACGTCAAACACGCGCCCAACATTTGTACACGGTTGACATTAGTCACATGAGAACGGGTAGTTTCTATGACTCGTTCTTGAGTTCAACGGCTCGGCTGTGGAATGATTTGCCGGCCTCTGTGTTTCCTCCCTCCTACAACATGGGTCTCTTCAAGACCCGTGTTCACTCCTTCCTTTCCTCAAAAAGACCCTCCACACAGCATCTTCAAAGATGACATAGGCCCTGAGGGAAGTTATTTTCCTCAGGGCCTCCTGTGTGGAGTTAATGTAAAAAAAAAAAAAAAAACTCACTTTAGTTTCCCATTCTGTTAAAATTAAGGTCACAAATTACAAAAAACAGATGCAAAATAAATATTCTAAAACTAATAGATTATAATTCTATAAAATTATTTGTTACTTCCATTACGACGAATTAAAAGAAAACATGCCGCATTTCTAGTAAAGCCGTGAAATAAACAGATTATAAAATTTAAATGTCCCTCTGTTAAGTAACTCTATTAATTACGCTCAGATTAATTAACAGAATTATAATTTAGTAAAGCCCCCAGCGAGTAAATCAACCATAAAATTTAATTTAATAAATTTTTATATTATGCGTGAACACGACATTAAAATTAAATTTTGATTGAAGACCTCAAAGTTTTTTCCACCTTCTACGAGTATGAGATATTTTGAATTTTAACAATCCATGTTAAGTCTTACGCTTGTACCTACTGCTTTTAATTGATTTCTTGATCATACGCAATTAATAATTATTACAGTTCAGCAAAAAACACTGTTGTAATCAAGGTATCAAGTTTATTCGTTAAAATCCTTTGTTTTGTTATTTTTTACGAAAAAATTGAGAATTCGAAGATTTATTTTGCATTAAATCAAAATTGATACCTGCCCCCCTAGCACGGTCGATCAATAAGGATCGATAGTGTAACTTTCGGTAACTTCTCATCGTTCCATAGGACAACTGCAGATCGCTAACGTACAAACAACAGTTGACGTCGAATATATTAATAACACTTTGTTACTATGAACTGTAACTCATTCGTTGGCGATCTGCAGTCATGCTACAATTTGGGAGGCGGGAATGGGTACCGCCGCCCTAATAACCTTTATTGGATAACCAACACCTCTGCCATAGGTCACCCCAAGTGGTTCGCTACGTTAAGTGATTTAGCAGGGGTGCCCGGGTTCATGGGGTGAGGTTTGTCTAGGTCTTGGAGGCGGCTGACCAGGACATACTAAACCCCAGATTCCTACCCACCCCTTAAACCCTTTTCCTTTCCAGAACTCTCCTCTCCTTTCTTTCCTTAAAAAAAACCCACCACACAGGATCCCCAAAGATGACATAGAACATGAGGGAAATTATTTACCTCAGGGTTCTGTGTGGAACTCATGCAAAAAAAAAATGGTAGGGAACGATGAGAAGTTACCGAAAGTTATCCTATCAATCCTTATCGATCGACTGTGCTAGGGGGCCTGGTTGATGGAATACGATATTTCATTGATTAAAAAGCTTCTTGACGGAAATGATGTTGCCATTTAAAAATAGTTGCAGGAAAACTCCTCAAAAAAAGTGGAAATTTCATTAACTCGTTCGCGAGTTTTTGTCTTCTTGGACGTCCGCTATAAGTTTAAGACTATCATGATTTTAGTCATTTATTAATTTAACCTTGCGACAATGTAATGACTCGGACAATTATAGAGAGCTCTGTAAAGTTCGCCACCCAGAAACAAATCACCACCGAGAATGAAAACGGGCTTGCTCAAAAAATGCAAATCACCTCGTTTCCACTCTTTGGTGTTGCACGCCCAGAAAATATCTTTATGGCTGTAAAGTTTTTTGTTGGATGTAGGTACCGCCACAAGACTGTTAAATAATAGCACCTTAAAAGTAAATAATACATATTTTACTTAAACAGGGAGAATATAAAATCAAAGAGAGATTCAATGAATTATTCACTAGTTATGTAGTTATTCATTCCTTGTTGTTAATATTAATTGAAACCTAAAGCCAGAATTTACATAAATCATTTGTCAAAACTTTCAGAATACCATGTTTCCCAATTAGTTCGGTTCTCAAAGGTCACGTAAATACGAAGTAAGCTTATACAAATATATCCACCATAATATCCAATGTATTTATGTATGCTCAGGAACAACCCGTGGGTTTAAAATAACAATGGCGGTCAATACAGCCTGGATTTTATGAACAGGTTGTACAGAACTGCGACGGCAGGCTCTAAAAACTACAGGCGTGATCTACAAAACTATAGACAGGTTCTACAGAACGACCGGCTGGTTCTACTGAACTAATAGCGGGTTCTAGTGAAACCAGTGCAGCGTTATTTAAAACGATCACAGGTGGGGCTGAAATTTTAACCATCAATATTTGGTTTCATTACGTACGGAACCATGAGAATATAATCACTTGGTTATTAGGGCGGAACAAATTTGGTGCCTATATTTGGCTCGCAGTAAAACAAACGTGAGCTTTCAATCGAATTACATAATATATTTCAGACCATCTTTTTAGCGTATTGCAAACAGAAAATATTTCTTAAAAAATCACATAAAATGAATCCATTTCAATATGATATTTTAATAGTAGGTACACAGCTGCTGTAGAAATCACCCCTGTAAAAAGTGCCCCCCACGGTTGCAAGGCAGCCATCTCTGATCTGGAGCCCCAAAATTCCTAAAATAAACCCTTGTCTGGACAAAAACGAGCGGTCCCTTTGATAGATTCCCCTTTCTTAAAAAAACGGATTTGCTATCTTTAAAGCAGATGCGTCAGGTAGATATGCTATTCTTGTTCTACAGGTGTTACAAAGGAAGATCCCCGAGAAACTTGCGTTATTGATCCCTTCGGCACCGGTGCATATTCGGGAAACACCTCAAACGCGCGCCCAGCATATGTACAAGGTTGTCATTTGTCACATGAAAAGAGATCGCTTCTATGACTCGTTCTTGATTTCAACAGCTTGATTTGACAGCAGAACTATACGCTGGTCTCTGTGTTTTATCCCTCCTACAATGTGGGTATCTTCAAGACCCATGTTCACTACTTCCCCTCCCCAAAAAGTCCCTCCACACGGCATCACCAAATATGACATAGACCCCGAGGGAAATAATTTTCTTCAGAGAACTAATGAAAAATAAAACTTTCGCATCATGTGTGGTAAAGCGACAAATTACAAAACATGCTTGAACAAGAGGTTGCAGATTCAGATCCAACAGAATGTTTTTTGATTTCTTTTTCTTAACGCGTCTGGTATGCACACATTTGATCAAAAATTAATAATTCCTATTAATTAATTAAGTCCTTGGCTGATATCCACCAAATATGAATCAAATTACCTAATTGGTATTTGTAATAAATACGCTGTAATTTTGTATGGTAAAACACTAGGAAATGCACTTGAGTTGATTTAAAACATCACTGCGGGGAGACTGCAAGTACTACTAGTATTTACGTATTACCACATTCAGGTTCAAGTTTGTGGTATAAATTGTTAAGAATTATGAAAGATAAAGAAATGTTCTTGGATTGAAATAATCTTTCGGTTTGCCGTAGCATTAGGTACGAAGTCCATGCAAAGCATTCTCTCCATCGATATATAATAACAATGGATTTGCCCTCTCATATCTAATTTCAAACCAAAAATAACACCACGTAAGAGTATTTTCATGATCGAAATTCGAATTCCGATGCCTCACTTCGAAAGTCTAGATATAAGTAATGCAAATTTCTTACAAAATAAAACAGTGCACAAAGTTTAAAATCGCTTGTACCCCATGTTTTAATTTGTTAATTTTATCGGCTGTAGTAAACCTGAAAAGCATCACGACTCGATTTTTGGAGATGATCAACAACCCAACATGATGTAAACTTGTTGTGCAATCTTTTAAAAACGTACGCGAAATCAACAAAAGTGTTTATTTATACAATATTCCTAACTCTCTCAATTTCGTGTTTGATAAATGATCTTCATAAAGTTACTGAGCATTGGGACGAACTTGCTGACAAATTTGCTCCGTGCAGACCGACAAAAGGTAAAAAGCATTGCTTCTTCCGATCTTTCAACTGATGGAAACATAATGCGATCTTTTAATTCGGTTTTTTTTTTAATTAAAAAGAATTTTAAGGATTACACACCCTTTCTAGATAATAATTGATTAGTCGTTGATTCTCTCATAATTATTTCTTATATTTTACCAATTGGTTGAGCGTTTACACAATACATACATAGCTACACTTATCTACATACATCATTTACCCTGTGCTTGTAGCTTGTATTGTCACAGGTTCCCTTTCTACCCATCCTTATATACCTGTCATTTAATCTTACCCACAATCAGTCTTTAATCAAAACTCGCCGCATGGACATCTCTAATATTCCGCATACCGCATCCGCAAACTTAATCCCGCATACTGCAAGTAAAATATCGCGATTAAAAGTCATACAAGTGCATGAATAAACCCAGCCAAGATAGCAGAGAGTGCCACAAGGTTCCGCAGTAAGTCCTTTTTTTCCTTTCCTTGTGTGCATTCTTTTTACTTGTTCAATAGTCGTTCATACATTTCAAAATACATACAAGGTCCTTCTATATCCGCAGACACATAAATCACACATCACCCATTGTAAAACGATCTGTAATACTAGGGCCGTCCGTAAGATAAGGTCTCTAAGGCGCTGCGGTCGCAAGAAATGATTTTACGCGCAACACTGGAGTGTAGCCTGGTTTCCCCTTGTCAAATCCCCACCACGTTGCACCCTCTGTGACGCTTATTCTCGGCGTGGCAGCCATTCGCGATGGAGCTTTAACTCGCCGCACCCGCCAGGTATGAGTTACGCTATGTAATTAGTTTTTAAACTTTGCTTCGGCGAATCTGAATAATGCCACTGGGATTGTTCTTTTGTCTCTGTGGTCATGTAGTGTATCCGGGTCTCGTCCGCAGTCACAATTGAGTCTAAGAACTCTTCGCCATAGATATCGTAGCACTGAAGAAATTGTTGTTAATTGTGATATTTGGTGAACATTTTGGGATCCTTGAGCAGACTTTGTGGTCTCCAAATTTTTTTGTCAACATCTTGTCAATAGTGGTCTTTCTGACGTCAGGTATCGTATCACAGAGCTCCTGAACCATCACCCATCGATTTGCAATCATTGTTTTTTCCACTAAGTAATTTTTTCATCTAAAACCGATGACCGTCCGGCACGCATTCTCTGCACCATTTGGGCACGTTTTCGCACTCATACACTGTTTTCCGCATACTTCAAGTAGCTGAGAATGAATTTCTATCATGGTTTTGTTCTGCGCATACAAAAACTAATTATAAAGCGTAATTCACACCTGGCGGGTGCGGCGAGCGGAAGCTTCATCGCAAACTGCTGCCACGACGAGACTAAATGACGCAGAGAGTGCAGCTTTGTGGGGATTTGGCGTAGGAAAACCAGGCTACCCGCCAGTTTTCCCAGATCTCGCGTAAAATTGTTTTTCGCGATCGCACCACCTTGGAGACCTTATTTTACGGACAGCCCTCGTAATTGCTTGAACCCAGGTGTGCAATTGAGCAATAACATGAAGAGGTAATATTATTACACATGTTTGCCAATAAGCTCGTAGTTAAACTCGCCTATTCAATGCAGAGTCTAAACGCATCTAGGTTGCCTAACAGATTATATCATGAATCACTGAATTTAAGTCTATTTTGAATGGGTCCCTCGGGCCCTAATATCGCAAATTATATCAACGATTTAGGCTTTCCAAATACATTTGTAGTGAAATTCAATACCCATTACTTCAAAGTTGATAATATGTAATAACTACCTATATAAAAAGTGTGTACAGAATGCTATTAATAATAATTGGTAGAGGGATAAGGGAGTGGTAACGAAGTCTGAAAGTGATTGCAGTAATAAGTAAATTACTTTATGAGTAAAACCTCAAATTGTAATATTTAATTAAATGAGGGCAAAATAAACGAAACTCAATCAAAAATCTGGAAACAGAAAAACCATAAAAAGATATTGTCACATCCCACATTATAATGTGGTTCTTAGTCGAAGTATGATACAGTTAAAAATGACAGAATTTTATATCGACACCTTGGCGCAGTGGTTAGCGCGTTTGCCCGGAAAGTGAGAGGTCCTTGGTTCGAGTCCCAGAGGTGTCAATATATTTTTCTGATTTTTCGGTTTCCAGATTTTCGATTGAGTTTCGCTTGTATTTAATTCATTTAATTAAATATTGTAATCTATTTAATTGAAGGCCTCCGTGGTTGAATGATAAGGCTTTCTACTAGCAATTCAAAGGTCGCGGGTTGAGATCCAGGCGTGCGCAAGTATATTTTATTTGATTGAGTTGTGTTATTTCATCATGAACCTAATCAATTAAAATACTACAAGATATATTTGCGGCTCAGAGCAAAAGATTTTCTCACGTCGCCCTGGCCCCCTAGCACAGTTGGTCGATAAGGACTGATAGGATAACTATTGGTAACTTCTCATCATTCTCTAGCATGACTGCATATCGCCAAAGAATAAGTAACAGTTGACAGTGACTAACTGTTCTTAATATATTCGACGCCAAGACTTGATTTACGTTAGCGATCTGCAGTTGTCCTAGTGAACAATGACAAGTTACCGAAAGTTATCCTATCAATCCCTATCGATCGACCATGCTAGGACCCCAGCTTTTAAATATTAACATTCAATAAATTGACTTACTCTGGTAAAGTTATGTTTTAAATTTCGTTATGTTTTAGTTGTGTATTATACAACACACATTTAAAATCATATACGAGTACAATATAATCAACAATCATACAGTAAAACAAATCAATAAATTATCTAGGAAAGCTACTTTTCAGAATTTTAATTTTAGTCAGAAAAAAATCATTCGTTAGTCATCATCATTTAGTCTGAATTTAATAAAATCTGCGCACGTGTATTGCGATGAAAATACTTCAATTTGTCTATTTATTTATGGTCTTACAACCTAATTTATTTCAGATTTGTTTTACATACTTTCTTATAATCAAAAAAAAAAAAAAAAATTAAATAAATAATTAGTATATATTAAAGCAAATTTTGAATGAAATAAAATCGATATTGAGTTACAGAATATATTTGACGACCTCCGTAGTCCAGTAGGTAAGACTCTTGACTCACAATCCGGAGGTCGCGTGTTCGAACCCGGCATGCGCAAATAAATTTTATTTGATTAATTTGTGTTATTTCATAATTAATTCATTTAAAATAATATATAGTATATTTGCGGCATGTTCCAGAGTGGAAGATAATATCAGTATCGCCCTGGTGTAAGACCACCATTCAGAATTGAAACGTTGCTTGAAAATGGCTTTAGCCGTGTTTGGTGACCAGATCTGAATAGCTAGGTACTTCCCAACCTTCCTCTTCCCCACCTCCTTCCCCTCCCCACTACCTTCAGCCTCACAACATACCCCATTTGGGGATGCCATAGTCTCACTGGCTCCCTGTACAATTTCAATGGAACGCCCGAAAGACCATCTTTCGACGAAATTTGAATTCTCGGCCGCTGGTTAACGTGCCGGGATATAATCGTGTTTGTTTTGAGTTTTGGTTTGGCTTGCCTATCAAATGATTGTCATCATTATCATAAACCGATGATTGTGTAAAATACAAATTTATATTACACACATTTCAAGCATTGCAGATATCTATTGTTTGTTTGTTTCGTGAGGATAAACGATTGGGAATGTGAAATGAGAAATATATGATGACCCAGTATTTCCAGCTGTTCAGTGTCAGCGAATCTACGGTAGTCCCAATATTGGTTAACTTTGTAAGGCGGTCTGAAATGGGAACAGTAAAGGAGAGAGGTAAGGACACGAAAAATAAGACAAGTTTTTATTTTTATTTTTACAATAACTCCACACAGGAGGCCCTGAGGAAATTAATTTCCCTCAGAGCCTATGTCATCGGAATGCTGTGTGGAGGGTCTTTTTGAGGAGAGGAAGGAATTAACATTGGTCTTGAAGAGACCCAAGTTGTAGGAAGGAGGAAACACAGAGGCCGGCAAATCATTTCACAGCCGAGCTGTAGAACACAAGAACCGTGTACAAACGTTGAGCACGCGTTTGGCGTGTTTCCCGACTATGCACCGGTGCCGAAGAGATCAATGACGCTAGTTCCTCGGAGCATCTTCCATTGTAATACCGGAAGAACAAGGATATCATTCCCACTCGTCGCCTATGCTCTTAAGTCTAAAATTGCAATCCGTTTGTTAAGTTAGGAGAAAATATTAAACGGACCGCCCGTTTCTGCACAGAGTCGAGGGTATTTTTCAGGTATTTTGGATCTCCAGACCAGATGTGGCTGCCAAATTCAACCTTGGGGCGCACTTGTGATTGGTACAGGTTTAGCAGTTGTGTAGTATTAAAGTATTTGCGGACCTGTACAGTACGCCCAGTACGTTTTTGTGAGGCTTATTTTAACTAACTTCTAGCTTCGATGGAGCCCCCATACCTGAGCTGGTCACTTAGGGTTACACCAAGCATATCAATGGAGGGCCTGTTCGGAAGATTGCTACCGTTGAAAGATACTAGATTTTCATTTCGATCCCTTTTATAGATGAAGGGGAACAGGAATGGAATTGCCTAACTTTAAAGATCTACAGCCTTACTAAAAAACCAGTGAAAATTTTATTCAATTGACAAACGGCCGCGGATGTGAAAACATTACTAATTAAAAATTTGTTCTTTGAAAGAAATACACATGGTTTCCACGGCCTGAGAGGGTAGTTTATCTCTGTTTTAACCATTGATGTCCGAACGATATTTGTAATTTTTCCATAGTATTTTGAATGTTCTATATATTTCTTATTTTTGAAGGTGTCGTAAAAACAAATACCATTTATGAAAACTAGATAAAATTACCTTTTAGATTTGAGTATTTGAAATACACTTTAGCTTTCAAAAACTACCGTATTTTAAGATTCAAACTCGGAAAAAAATTTCCTCCCACAACATTTTTGACCAAAATGTAGAGAAATTTAAATAAAATCAAAATTTAAAAAACACAGTCCTTTTGTGTAATAAATTTGAAAGGAAACTATCACCTCACTTTTTCATCGTGTATACAATAAAAAAATAATAAAAAATTTCAAAGTTTTTTTTATTGCCAAAAAAATAATACCGAAATTTAAAACAGATTTCTTGCATCTCTAAAGACGTAAATTTTTTTGATACGTTTACGAACACATGTATTAGATTTTAATATTATAAAAAATTATCACTTTTAAGAAATTCTCTTAAAATAAAGATCTTAAAATGAAAATTTTATCTTTTAAGTAACCTATAAAAAACAATATTCTGACCGTTCAACTTTGAAAGTACGGCGTTTGTACAATAACTTGATTAAACTTATGTAAACCACACAAATAACATGGTAAATATATCAATTATGTGAACAGAAGAGTAAATTCGTCACTACAATAGAAATTATTAAGTAAAATCACAAAATTTTCGATATCCCGCCATAAAACACACCGAGCTGTTTTGTCATGTCTCGGGCCGACGAACTAATGCATAGGCGCGCCAATAATGCCCCTTGCGGAGAAAAATTAAAACAACATTGTTTCCTAGTAAATTATAACCATATACAACGTGTTCACATCTTCAATGCGTTTTAACAGCGTGACCACGAAAGAAACGATATTGGTAATAAAACGTCTTTTAGTGTATACGAGCTCTATTTATGTTATTGCAATAACACAGTTAATCGGTCGCGCTGTGGTTTTTTTTTAGTAAGGCTGCTAGTGTCCAAACACAGCTAAAATCACATCAATGGTCTACGCAAGCGAAATAAAGTTTTTATTTTTTTTATTTCCGCATGTAAAAAAATCAGAGTGTGCAATTCACATGTGGCAGAAGTGAAACCTTCTGAAAACTAAAGTAGACATGTGTGGGGAGACCACGAAGCATTTTTATTATCATTGTGAAGGATTATTTTTGTCGTCGAATTCCAGTGCAGCTTTTTTTATACATTTGGTTTCTTATAAGTATTTGTGGTTTCTTCATCAGTGTTGCTAGATATCGCTTCTTTTGTTATTTGCCTGTTCACTTTAGAGTGGTTTGAAGATTGGATATTGATTTTACAAAAAAAAAATGGATATCGTACGTTTTGATCCCTGATCGGCTGAATGTCTTTCGAAAGATTGAAAGACTCGTTGTGCGCTTTATCACACTACACTAATTCTTTCCCAGGCTAAATCCTACAGATGTACGTGTTTGTCTCTTTTTAGAGTTGCTCGTTTCCGTTTCATCGAGTTTCAAATTACAGCGGTAAGTAGAAGTTTTCACTCCAAAAACATAAACACAATTGTTTACTTTCAATAACTGAATTCATAGCCAATGCATTCACAATCCTGCCATGTTGTAGATCGCCACGGCTGACATTAATATTCACACCGTTCCTGCAACATGCAACGAATAGTACTTTGTCAAACTTTGTGAAATGAAAGTGAATATCCTTTGATGCCGCTGGCGAGATGGGTTTTGGAATGATCAGCGCCCCGATATTATATTCTCTTTGTCCACGCGTCTTTGTGAATATCCCCTGTGGGCTAAACGCTGTCAGGTACGTTGTCACTATAGCGCCCTGACTATAATAACACACAATTCGGACTCTGCGGATAGAGCAGCTGCGGTCAGCTTTGGGAACGTAAATATTATTCATTGTCAAAAGGTTTATGATTGGGTGCTATTCCTAATTTGTGAAATGTAACTTATCAACAACTGTAGACAAAACTTTTTTAAATATATCATTGAAGAAGAAGATAACACTAATAATTTTAACGAAAACATGAAAGAGAAACAAGGCTCAGTAAAATTGAAAAAGATAATTGTCACAGAACCTCTCTTTTAACCTATATATAATGTTGATGGGAATAACCTTCAAAAGTCATAAAAAGAGGGTTTTTCTTAAAAAATAAATTTCAAATAAATGAAACAATATTACTTTGTTTGAACCACTTGTATATTTGTTTAAAGCCGACCGGTTTCGGAACGACCGTTCCTTCCTCAGGGCAAAAGTATACTGACTTGACAATTACAAAATAATTATTAATATATAATTCTACTAGCTTTTACCCGCGGCTTCGCTCGCATGGTATTAGGGGATTCCCACTCCGCCTCCACTCCCCCCATCAACCCCCCTCCCCCACCCCCTCCACCCAATCTCCTGACACCACTCCCCTCACCCCTACCCCTCTTCCCTCCACCTTCCCTCGCCCCACTCCACTTCTCCCATCACCCCCCCCCCCTCCAACCCACCCCCACCACCTACCCCTCCCCCCTTCACCTCCCCCCACCATCCTCCACCCCTCCCCCCTTCCTCCCCTCCCCCACCGACCTCCCCACACCCCCTCCCCCCTCTCGCATTCCACACATTCTTTCCCGGTACATTCAATCTTCAAACTGCTCGCGTGCCACCTATTACAATTTTTTATACAAATTTCATAATGACAGAGCTCAACTCAAAATATCGAACAAAAAAAAAAATCCGATTTGCTGCTGTCGTTCGGATTTTCGCGCGCATACATATACTTCTGTGATTCATTTTTAGAGATGGTTATTAAGTACGACGCCAAAAAGGCACTATTTTTAGGGTGAATTGCCTAATTAAAAAAAAAAAACTTCGTTTCCAAGGCGACAATTGGTTTCTGACGTTTGCAATAAATCGATTTTGATAGCGACAGAAAACGTATGATAAATAATTTCATAACGCCAGAGATTATTCATAACGCCAGAGCTTTCCAATATATATAGCCTATAATAATTGCAAATGATGTAGCTGTTCTTAAATCCATTCAGTAGTTTTTGTGTGAAAGAGTAACAAACATGCACCCATACAAACTTTCACCATTATAATATTAATAGCATTTTGTAATTGCCAAATCAGTATACAAAATAATTATTAATATATAATTCTATTTTGTAATCGTCAAATCAGTATACGTTTGCTCTGAGAAAGGAACGGTCGTTCCGAAACCGGTCAGCTTTAAACAAATATACAAGTGGTTCAAACAAAGTAATATTGTTTCATTTATCTATGATGGATAACCACAAAGTTACAGCTACATTCAAAAGTACAAATTAATATTCATTTAGACTTTTATAAAAAGATTCCATTTAAATAAAATTGAATATATTTATCCAAGAAGATATCTAGGCTACAAACCAGTTATTAGAACGATTGTTTCCAATGAAAAGGGTAGTTGCCTATGATATGGAAAAATTTGTCGAAGTTAATATATGTAGTTAATTTCAAAATTTGAAAAAATATAATTGACAATAATGGCAGTTTGATGGAAGGTGGCAATGGCTGAATTTGTAAAAGCCCACGTTCCGGTTAGACGAGAGGTTCTGGGATCGAATCCCAGAGTTTTTTTAAATATTTTTCTGTATTTTTTTTTTTTTTTTACATAAGCTCCACACAGGAGGCCCTGAGGCAAATAATTTCCCTGAGGGCCTATGTTATCTTTAGGGATGCTGTGTGGAGGGTCTTTTAGGGAAAGGAAGGAGAGGAGGGTTCTGGGAAGGAAAAGGGTTTAAGGGGTGGGTAGGAATCTGGGGTTCAGTGTGTCCTGGTCATCAGACCTAAACACACCTCATCCCATGAACCCGGGCACCTCTGCTAAATCACCAAACGTAGCGAGCCACTTGGGGTGACCTATGGCAGAGGTATCTTGCTCGTTTTCGTATTTTCGTTTAGATTACAAGTATTATTTTCTTCTTCAATGATATATTAGCTCTATGCATTCAGAAAATGTAGACCTAATGTTTGAAAACCTATTCCATTGTTGTGCGGGGGTCGTAATTTCGTAAAGCGTTATTTGATTGCTTTATTAATTGGTTTCGACCGAGAATTTCATAAAATACTCGCTGACCCGGCAAATGTTGTTTTGCCATATTGTTGATAGTTCGATGACGTGGACGTAGCGCCATCTGTCATTCAACAACATAAATAATTTCGTCCTGTTTGAAATACGAACGACGACGGTTAAATTTGTTCATACAAAAATACAAAAATCGCGGTTAAAAAATGGGATGGTGGGGGAAGGAGGATTAAAATTTGGGATTATAAGTATTTTTTGATAATAAATAAATAAATATTTAAGAAAAAATTGTAAAAAAATAGATTTTTTTACTGTTTAGAGACACTCTAATCACCTAGTGATATAAGATATAATTTAAAACCTATTCTCATACCTACTAAATGTACGTAAAAAAATCACAAAAATCAGTCAAACCGTTTCGGAGGAGTGCGACCACAAACATCGTGACACGGGATTTTTATACATAAGATAATGTGAAGCAAATAATTTATGATGCTGTACTTTTTTCTTATAGTTAAATGCCTATAATATTAAGAATGTTACATAAAGGAGTGTACGGGGAATATACGACGTGAATGTGAATATTAAAAGAAGAGGAAGACATGGCATGATAAGGTGAATCAGTTAATTAATTCTGGCCATGTCAAAAGCCAGAATAATATAAAAGTATGTATGCGATGATAAATGAATGTGAATGAGGCAAGAAGGCAGTGGCGGTCCGTGAATCTTCAGTGAGCTAGAGCGCTAAGATTGAAAAATATGACGTTATTGACGTTTCTGAAGTTGAAAATTATTTTTTTTTTGTTTAAAAATTTCAACTTTTTGTATGAAGATCTACAGGATTATTTCAGTCAAGTGCGCCGCATCCACATACTGAAAGATCTTCATATAAAAAGTAGAAATAAAAAAAAAAAAAAAAAAAAAAAAAACTAACATTTTCAGCTACAACATCAGTTATGTCGTATTTTTCAATCTTAGAATTTTAGCTCACTGAAAACTCAGGGACCGCCACTACAAGGAGGGTGTGCGAAGACTGAATTGTTATCTCTCTCTGCCTACCCCTGCTAGACCAGCCGGATGGTTAGATACTTTATTATGTTTCATGGTTCTCGATGGAGTCGATGTTTTGATCGGAAAATAGTTGCGTTGATCTAAAACATTCAATCCAAAAAGTTCTTCCAACTAAAAAAACAATAATTATATTAGCAAAGCTCACAAACCTAGAATTAATGCTTCAGTTCACCAGATTTCTGCCTCAGATCATTAAATAAAACATACTTTAAGTAATATTTTATTTATTCCCAGCTTTAAGATTTGGATCATTAAGCAATTATCGAAACCTTGAAAATATCTGTTTCTTAAAGGTCACATTATCAGAACCACTCCGATAGCTTAAATTTTAAACCAGATATTCATTTTAGATAGCTTGAAAAGAAGCTGTTCTTCTTTATCACAACTTTGACGTTTTCTCGAAAGTCAGCCAATAAAATAATGTATTGAAACCCGATCCATGAAGTTAGAATCTTCTACCTTTTATAAAACTTTCGTTCGAGCTCTGTCGAACAGCAAGAAATATTGACTCCAATAAATATTATAAAGAGTGGGTTTTGTTACAGCCATCCATACCAATATTTTAGGATTGTTTATTATGTTTTCTATTTATATTTATGTTTTTGTAGAAAGAACAAAACAAACATGACATTTTACTTGCATGTATTACTGAGAAATACGTTTTTAGATATTAGATTTATGTACATAATTGCCAGTACAAAAACCAAAAAGAAAAAAAAAACAAATAAAAAGTCTTAGCTTTGGCGTACTCGTGTATAACCTAGATGTAATGTTCTTTGAACGTAATGAAGTCTTTTGAAGATTCATAAATTTAATATTCAGCTTATTATGTATTTACCCACGCGAGCCACTTACAGCCAAGGCTGAAATAAATATTCTTATATGGTTGCAGGTTAAAAACGCGATTTATGAAATTTCAGGTTTTCAAGATATGACAATGGAGACCATATAAGTCATTCCCTTTAACCTTTTAAACCACGAGTTCTTAGTGCTACTAAAAAAGCAGTAATATCAAAATCTATGAAAACTCCAGATATGTGACTTTCATTTATTTATGATATCTGTGAGTATGCTATTGTATTTCCCTTGGGTCATGGATTGGAACATAAAGTCAATGTTTTGACAGAAAACGTAAACTTTTCAGCCAGAACAAGGACTGTATTTCACCTGATTGCCTTCTCATGTGAATTCTTCTGAAATGTTTACAAAATTAGTTATTTATGTTCGGAAAGTCTTGACGTCATTTACAATTTACGAAGTAAAAACTTACATAGCATTGTAAAAATTGTTTATGAATGCGAAAAGTGTTTTACAATATATATCTTATATAAAAAATCTCGTGTCACAGTGTTTGTGGTCGCACTCCTTCGAAACGGCTTGATCGATTTGTATGAAATTTTTTATGTACATTTGGTAGGTATGAGAAAGTTTTGAAGTATATTTCATGTCGCTGGGTGATTAGGTTATAGGCTTGTTGAAAAAGTATCGACATATCGATGTATCGATATTTTTAATTCAATACATCGATATTTTTAGCCGATATATTTTGATCCGATATATCGATACAGAATATCCAATATCAAAAATTGTATCAAATATGATATTTTTATTTATTTATGCAACTAAAGTCACTAGAATCCAAAACCGTAGAGGAACGAACGGAAAAAAGTAACTGTATTGGTGCATGTCATCTGGCGGTTGAAATTTTAACTATTAATAGCTTACAAATCTATTGTCTTTGCATTAGTATTTGTGATCACTAATACTATCTCATATGCGTAGGTACATACATAGAAATGTATGCTATTTTTGCCATTTTTTCTAAGCCACTACTATGTGTTGGTTCCCAATTGTCTATGATTATTGACTATGCCTTGTTCCAAACACGAAGTCCTTTTTGACAGATTAATACGCCAATAAAATGTTACTGAGAGGCTAACAAACTTTGTATGCGTCTCAGTTTACATATAAGTTAGAAGACAGCTTTTAAGTTTTAGATATTTTTGTAATTATTACATAATAAAAATGAATACTGATAAAAAAAACTTTAATTTTTATTGAGATTTTTGTACGTTAAAATAATGCACATTGTGTATAAAAATTACTATGAATAATATTGAACTGAATTCATTATTATTTAAAAATCGAAAATCCTTTTGAAAATTCGAATTTTTTCCTCGATATACCGACGTCGATTTTGATATTTTAATAAATATCGATACATCGAAATATCGATATTTTTTTTCACTTTCGACATCCCTATTAGGGTGTCACTATCCAGAAAAAAACTATTTTTTTGACAAAAAAATTATTTTGTATTTTTTTTAAATTTGGGATCAAAAATACCTATAATCTCAATTCTTTCTCCTACCCTCCCATTTTTTAATGGCGATTTTAGTATTTTTGTATGAACAAAGTTAACCATCTTTCGTATTTCAAACAGAACGAAATTATGTAGACGAAGCTACGTCCGCCTCATCCACACATGCGGAAGCGTCAATTCACGAGAAACGTCGCGTCATTTTGATATTTCATTCGGCATCATGTTCTAGCGTGGGCAAACCACCGAGGTTATTTGTGTTGGCTAAAGACGGACTGACAAAAAATACCGTACACTCAATTGCTCTTCGAAATTCATAAGGATTTTCTGTATTTCATTTTCCTACTTTAGTTGGTGCTTTTTTTTTTTTTTTTTTTATCGGCGGTCATCGTCTAAAGCGCTTAATTCCTCTTTCTATCATAGATCCCATCCCCACACACTTGCGTTATTTTTTATTACACACTTTCGTTTTTTTTTATTTAACAATCAAAATATTCACAAGAAATAATTTATATGGTAGAACAAAGTTTGTCGGGTCAGCTAATAACTGTATACAAAAAGAACAGCAATTTTGAATCAATTATGTTACTGTTTTTCTATCAAGAATAGTAACGTAAAACACGGGTAGAGAAAAAAATTACTTATTATACCGTACTTAATCAGAGCTTTTGCAAACATTGTATTTTTTCGTAGTGAACTACGATTAAAAACATCTTATCGTTTAAACATTTAAAAATGGTTCGTTTTGCCATAAATCATAATAAAAGTTTTAAAAGATCTGAAGTATCGTAACTTCTACAAAGTAATCATTGCTTATTCTCCTCCCCCCTAAGTGGGATGGTAGGGGGTGGTCTCGCTGGCTCCGTGAAGTTGAATTCATGACAGGGCAGGCAAGAAATATCAATTTTTGATGACCCCACTTCCCATCTCTTTCCAGTCCCCTGGGAGCATCGGAAATCCATCGCATCAATATAATCAGTGTCATCCTAGTATAACTTGGTTAAATGTTGGTGACAAAAGTGAGTGGCATTCACTTACAGAGAAACATTTCGAAAAAAAAACATCCTTTCATTCAAATTCATCACTTTTATGGGTATCTTCTTCTGTAACGTAATATTATTCCCTATTAATATTATTACCTTCTTATAACAATACTATTTCTATCTCTACTATTGCTATTCACAAATTTAGAATTACATAACTCTCTAGCCACCATCCCATTATCTCCTAAATATATAGTAAATTTATAAATATTAGATTTACGTATTATTTCTACTCTATTTTAATTAAAATTTTTTATTCGATAATTTATTATTTTTCTGTTTTGCATTTACGTTTGTATTTTGTTATTTAAGTTTTTAGTTTACAATCATCTTTCTGCTTTATATAGTTTAGTAACTATCGCCTTATTTAAGTTTATTATTCAGGCTTATTATTATTATGCTTTCAGTGTATTATTTAGTTATATCAAATATTGATATTTTTTACCTAACATTTAAACTATTAAGGCGCTAGTGCCCAATTCACACACAAGAGAACATTTGAGTTGGGCAGTATTTAAAAAAAAAAACAAAAAATACTTTGAAAGTACCATTGAACTATCTGTTTTTTTAAATTCATGTAATTTGTATGGATATTAAATAAAACTTAACAAAATGAAATCTTTTTCTTCCATGTATTATATAAGGAAAACAAGTCTGTGGCGGACGGGCGGGCAAGCTACGTGGATTTGATTTATAGGCAAATTCACAGATTTATTTCGAGGTTGATGAAATTTTGCATAATTGATTTTTATAGCGAGGGAAAGAGCACTATCCAAATGAGATTTTGAAAAATCATCCCCTTATTCCAACCCTTAAAACTGTATTTTGATACTTTTCTCAACCCTTAAAACTGTATTTTGATACTTTTCTCAACCCTTAAAACTGTATTTTGATACTTTTTCCAACCCTTAAAACTGTATTTTGATACTTTTTGATGAAATTTTGCACATTTGACATTCACAATCAGAGGAAAACTGCTGTTTACGTCTGATTAAGAAAAAATCTGCGTAAAGCCTGGGCAATGCCCGAGACCTCAGCTATATATTATCTTTTTACGTTAATATAACTTCACCCAGTTTATCAGAATTCACAGCCTCAAAAATCTCTCCAAACTATTAATAACCCCGAGCAACGCCGTGTTCACTTTAGCTTCACACATAAAAAAAGATTTTTAACGAGGTTTTAGTTTTTGTCAGTTTGTAAGCACTGTGAATAGGTACTTTGTATTTTCATGTAATTTTGGTACCTACATTGCGGTGTTATTCTTCAACAAAAAACGACAGGACTCTATAACATGTGACACTGTCATTAGACGATTCTACGTGCTTTTAGAAATTTAAGAAAAAGATTAAGAAATTCTAATCTTTTCAAAATCAAAGACATATTTATTTTTTGGTCGAATACGGATTTGCGACAAAAAAACGCTCTAAGTAAAAAACGAGGAAGAATTAATTCTTATTTCCGAGAAAAATGCGGTATATTTTGTTACATCATTTTCGTGTTTCTCCCAAATAATAAAACTTGGCTTGAATTAAAAAGGTTGATGGAGAAAACGGAGGTTAAAAAATAAATAAGTAGGCAGGTTCTCAGATCTGGTTAGGATCAAATGTCCTCTGCGTGCGAACTCTATCTAAATTTCTTTAAATGGACAATATACAGTGTTAATTTCAAGCGACCTCCCAGGTAAGTATGGTCCTGTTTTCATTAAATTTTAGGCAGCATCGCGTTCATTGGTCAAAATATTGTACACATATTTTCGTATCGGTGATCAATGAATCGATGTTTGCAATTTTTAGCCATAAGTTGTTTATAATTGTTTGCCTAGCTTGTAGTTTTTTAGATTTTAGAAATGTATTATAAGTTTGTACAGCGCCCCTGAGGTGATTTTTCACAAAAACGGCGCTATATAAATCATCCACATATCATTAATATTATTATTAAATCAATAATCCTTAATTTCAAAATCTAACATGGACACGATTCAGATCAGATGATTGATGTCCTTGTGATGTGATCCTTGGGTTAGTGTGAATTAGTAACGGAGGCTTGTTGACAGGATTTAAGGCTTTATTGTTTGGGTGTTACAAAGTAGTGATTGTTTAAACCAACATTCTGGGACGAGAGTCAACAGCAAGCAGGATAAAACATATTTATATTCTCGTTAAAATATAAAATATTGCTTTCTAGCGTTTGTGTTTGTTTCCAATATCCCTGGCAAAATCCTAATCGTTTGGATATGTCAATAGTTAGTTGGCAGAAACTATGTTAGCTGCCGGAATAGTGATAGTTAGTTGCTCTGTATGTACATTTTAGTTAACAAAACCAACGATTTTTCCAAATTGTTACCAATCATTTTATATCCCATAAAAACTTTGTCATTTAACAAAAAATATTGAGTATTTAATCTCCCAATGGAAATATAAACTTCAGTATCTAAGTTAATCCTAATAATATTTAATAATCAAATCACTTCACGGTAATTATCTAGATTTTTTATAACTTATTTTGTTCTTTACATAACATAACCTTATTACGGCAATCAGTAATTTATTTATTTATTTATTTATTTAAACGCCCAAAGGGCTTTTACATATAACGCAGTACATTTTTTTATTACAAACAAAATAAAGAGTTGACAAAATACAGGTATCATAAAATATAGAAAATAAAATAAAGGTTACATAAAACACAAGATGCAAAGTATTCCAGAACTATCTCGAATGTTGTCCCGAGCGAAGCCGGGTAACCCAGCTAGTATTAGATAATTTTCAAATATCCTCCATATCAACAATAATATTAATAAAAGTGCATAAAATGGTGTTCACAATAGTTAATGAAACAAGTTGAAATAGTTGGCACATAACGGCGTTTAAAGTTTGCCAAGTTAAAAATTGTTATCAAAACATCCATATTGTATAAGTTTTTGTTACCAAGACTATGTAAAGGTTGTATTGTTGTATGTAATATGTATTCTTCTTTTCAACATAAATTGGGTAATGACTTGCTTATATTTGGTTAATGGTGTGTTGAAAATGTTGACAACATCTTTATAGTCATTTCCCAAATTTTGTATGCGGCGAGCGGGGGTATACAACTGTGATTCTGTGTTGGAGTTATCACAATAGAACGGTAGATATTGCCTCGATGTTGGTTTGCGAGGTAT
Organism: Limnephilus rhombicus; assembly: GCA_929108145.2. Lineage (NCBI taxonomy): Eukaryota > Metazoa > Arthropoda > Insecta > Trichoptera > Limnephilidae > Limnephilus > Limnephilus rhombicus. The sequence goes on along the minus strand of OV815280.1, from coordinate 49,343,079 downwards.
ATGAAAAGAAATCAAGTATAGTAAGTTCATTGCTGTCAATTATTGAATTTATGATTTTATATAAACATGTTAGGTCATTAACTATTATACGTTCAGATAATTTTAATAAATTGAGTTGGCATAGTAGATAATCATAGTTGACACAATCCCTTGTAATACCCATTTTAAAATTAATAAATCTTAAGAATTTATTTTGAATTCTTTCTATCGTGAGCGAATGACTAGCGTAGCTAGGTGCCCATACTGTAGAGTTGTACTCAATTTGACTCCTAACCAAAGACATGTACAAATTTTTATAGGTTTGAATATTTTTAAATTGACTGCAAATTCTTATTATAAAGCCCAACATTTTCAAAGTTTTATTTGATGTAATTTCAATATGGTTTATAAAATTCAGTTTTTGATCAAAGTTTACACCCAAATCATTCACCTCGGTTACAGCTGTTAGCATTACATCATTGATGGAGTATTCGTAAATTATTGGATTTTTTATTCTATGAAATCTCATAATTAGACATTTACCTATATTTAGTTGTAGATAATTCTCTTGACACCAAACAAAAAGTTTAAGCAAGTTATTTGACAATGATTGACAGTCATTGATATTTCTTATGGCTTTGAATATTTTCATATCGTCCGCAAACATTCAAACTTGGACATCATTGAAAGTAGAAAGAACATCGTTCACAAATATTAAAAATAAAATTGGTCCCAAATGTGATCCTTGGGGAACACCGCTGGTAGCAATAAATTTATATGAAATAAAACCATCAATTTTAACGGCCAATTGCCTGTTACTTAAATAACTGTTAAACCACATGTATAAATACCCTGCTATTCCTAATTTGTGTAGCTTTTTTAACAGCAGGTCATGGTTAACTCTGTCGAATGCTTTGCTGAAATCAGTATAGACTGAATCAACTTGTAACTTCTTACACATGGATTCGGATATAAAGTTTTGGTAAATTAAGAGATTGGACAAAGTAGATTTTCCAGAAGTGAAACCATGTTGGTTAGGTGAAATTACTGGCTTGATACAGTGAATGATTTTATTTAAAATAAGTTTCTCAAACAATTTTGGAATAGTTGATAAAAGGCAGATTGGTCTGTAATTGCTCACCTCATTTTTGTCTCCTTTTTTAAATATCGGGGTGAGGAAACTGTATTTCCATTTTTCAGGAAAGTGTCCTGTTTGTAATGACTGATTGAAAAGAAAATGTAGTGGATATGCAAGAGTGGTAGCGCAATTCTTTAAGAAAACAGGTGGGATATTATCAGGACCACCGCTCTTACTTTGATCCAGTTGTTTTAGCTGAGTCAATACATCATTATATTCAATTATTACATTGACTAAATTTAAGTTATGATCTGAGGAAAAACTAGGCGAGTAATCGTTGACTATTATTGAGTCACGGACATATACACTTTTAAAAAAGTCGGCAAATAGGTTAGCTACGTTTTGAGAGTCGTTGGCTATTTTTTTTCATAGCACATATTGGAGGGTATGCTAATATCATCATTTTTCAAAGACTTTGTGTAATTCCAAAATTGTTTTGTATCTCCTTTAATTGACATTTCTACCTTATTTATGTAATTGTTGTAACAAATTTTTGACATATTTTTGCAATCTTTTCTTATTTTACTGAACTCAATATAATTTGATAGGGATCTCTCTTCTTTATATTTTATGTGTAAAACTTTTTTTTTAGCTATTAATTGGATTAATTCCTTATTAAACCATTTTGGATGCTTTGATTCTTTGAATTTAATTAAAGGTATACAGTCTATGATAATGGCATTTATTTTATGATAAAATGATTCTATATTATGGATCATATTGTTTTCCTTGAGAAATGACCAATCTACCTTACTGAGATGATCATTAATTTCAGTGTAATTGGCATTTTTGAAATTAAAACTAGAACTTGTGAGTTTATTACTTTTTTTTGAATTGTTTGGAATAATTACTGGCAGTGGAGGATGGTGGTTATTTATGGGAAGGATAGACTCTAATGCTTTTCTAACTATTATGTCCTCTTCATTTGAAAAAATAAGATCTAGGAGACGATTACTCGAATTATGTACATTATTAAATTGGGTGAGATTCAGAAATATTGACATATCAATGATTTCTCTTTCGCATAATGTTACTGATTGGTAATTAGTACAGTTGAAATTACAATTTGGAAGGTTGTAATCTCCAAAAATTAAGAATTTATGTTTTTTATGTTTTGATTTTAAAAGTTCGACATCTTCGGAATGATTTTTATATATAGATAAATTAGCTGACGGAGGAATGTACACGCAACCAATGATGTAAATTTGATTTTTATCGTTTACCATAATGAAAATTTGTTCGACATCACAATACTTGGTTTTTAACATTTTTGAAGACATTTTATTGGAGACTGCTAAAAGGACTCCTCCACCTCTGGATCTGGAACTGGTCTTGATATTTCTGTCAAGCCGGTAGATTTGATGATAGGGTAAACCAAGCTCCGTTGAGTAAATTGAAGGTTCTAGCCAGGTTTCCGTAAGAGCGATGACATCGTGTGAAGTAAGTGGGGCGTTTATCCTAAATTCGTTCAGCTTTGTCCATAATCCCCTGACGTTCTGGTAGTAACACATGATAGGTTTTAGTTTTTTGGATTAGTATTTACAATAGTAGGTTTATTATTTTTGTATTTGATTGTGAGTCCGGTTTCACCATTTTGTGTTCTTTGGTCTAGGGTTAATCGTAGATTGGCGAGGTAGTTTCTTTGGGCTGGTGTTTGATCGGAATAAATTTTAATACTAGGGTACTCGGTTATGCTGTTTTTTTTTCTCAATATGTCTATGGCTTGGGCGGGATTGGCAAGCATAACTTTTAGAGGTCTAGGTTTGTCCGATTTTCTGATCCCCAGACGAAAGGTAGTAACGTTGGCTTGCGTGATGGTCGAGTTTAGATTTGTTAGTGTAGTAGAGATTCTCGTCGTATCATCAGTAATTTTGTCGATTTGGGAACAGGCTGAGCTTTCGGGAAAATTGAATATAATTAAATTTTTCGATCGTTTTTTCCTCTCCTCGAGCTCATCAGCAGCTTCGCACATTGATAAATTTGAAGATTCTTGTGATGAGTTTGATTCTATCAGTTTTGAGGAGAACATATGTTCGTACGACTTAACCTGACCCTCGAGGATTCCAACTTTGACACCAACATCCAACATGGTGCCAGAGAGGTTGGAAAGTTTATTAAGTAATTTAGTCATCTGATCCTTAGTAAGCTTCAGCCCTGGATCAGTAATGCTAGTGTGTAATAAACTTATTTCTTCCTTTGCCTTATTTATGTATGAAAGTGCATCGGTGGTACTCATCTTGATTGTTTGATTTTTATTTGGTATAGTGGTGTCAACCCTGTATCTGAGTTGTCTAATTGTCTATGACTGGACGTTGTTTGGCGTGTGAAAATATGTGTCTATTGCACTCGGGTGACAGTTGATAATATGAGTATGAGTTAAATAGTAAAGATTTACCGGTTAGCAGCTGTTGTTATAATTACACAGTGTTAATTTAGATTTTGTTTAAGTAATCGCCAATAAAAATCACTACAAAGACTCGTTCAATCAATGCACACCGTAAAATTTTGTGGAGCGAAAAAAAATACGTGACCACTGTGACACTTGTTATTGTTGTATTGATTATTGTAATAAAATAAAAAATGTAAAAATATGCTTTATTATTTTATTTTTTTACGTTAACTCCACACAGAAGGCCATGAGGAAAGTAATTTCCCTCAGGGCCTATTTCATCTGAGATGCTATGTGGGAGCTCTTTTTGAGGAGAGGAAGGAATGAACATTGGTCTTGAAGACACCATGTTGTAGGAAGGAGGAAAGACAAAGGCCGGCAAGTCGTTCCACAGCCGAGCTGTTGAACACAAGAACGAGTCGAAGAAGTGACCCGTGTTTCCCGATTATGCACCGGTGTCGAAGGGATCAATGACGCTAGTTTCTCGGAGTTTTTTCCATTGAAATACCGCAAGAATAAGGATAGCATTCTCACCCGACGCACGCCTGTGCTCTAAAGATTGCAATCCATTTGTTCAATTAGGACCACCCGTTTCTGCACAGAGTCGAGGGTTGATTTCAGGTATTTTGGGTCTCCAGAACAGGGGTGGCTGCCAAATTTAACCGTGGGGCGCACTTGTGATTTGTACAGGGTTAGCAGTTGTGTACCATTAAAGTATCTGCGGGCGCTGTACAATATGTCTAGAGGCTAACTTAACTCTGGCTTCGATATGTATCAAGCAATTATAAACTATCTAGTGCAGATCCGTTAGAAATCACGGTATAGTTTAAATTCTTGACAAAGCAGATCCAATTATAAAAAATCTGTTAAAAATATTATATCATAACAGGTTTTACTTTTTTGCTTGTCTGAATTTTACATACAATGAGTTCCAATTTTGAAAATGATTCTTTTCACAGAAAATTGAGTTCATTTTACCGGAGTTACGCAGGACAGACCGATATTAGTATTTTTGATGTTACCTAATAATATATTGCATATTTTAAGCATGACTTAAACGTAGATTTGTTTAATATAGAAGAATTTGACTGTTACCATTACTCAATGCTCAAATCCTTTTCGTTACTAAACCCACCCTGAACCCACGTGTGGAATCGATTACTGAAATTATTTGCCTTATATAAATATAGTTAGACGTTTTCCGAGAGTGAGGAACGAACTTAGAACGAATAGTACGTAGATTCAAGAAAGACGCACCCTACTCGAGGAAGTAGGGTGATTAAAAATTGATGCACAAGTTATCACGCTAAAGCTTCTGGCGTAAATCATTCCCCTTCTATATCTCCCTACTTCCTCCAAACTCCCCCGAGTGCCACTTTCCTGATAGGGCGTACGTACAGCATACTACACGTTAAAGGGGGTACTGAAAACTTATAACGATATATAGTCCCGGCAAGTCCCCGAGGACTCGTTACGTCCTGTACTTAAGACGCAACAAGTAGTGGGCAATGTAATACGGGCTGCGCCAGTTCATCATTCTTAATCCTTAAGTGCGATCCCTAAGTAAGCTGGTACGAGCTCACGGGGGCGCATTTTGTGAATTTTGTTCGAATATGTAAAATTTAGAACGCACGTCACGTATTTTGTAAGAACACCGTGAATTTTAGCACCAAAGTAAAAAAAAAAAATTCTCTTTCGGTAATCTGGTAATTCAGTCACGCATTCTTTTATCACAGATTCGATATTAATCAATAAATAGAGTTTGCATATTTTCGAAAACTCCGCTTTCAAGTTTTAAGAAAGTTTTAAAGAAGTACTCAATATTGACAAATTGAAAATGATTTATTTTTGTCTGGTGCAATCTTCACTCATATACGTAATAATAGGATGGGGTAGTGCGCTTGGTGCATTTATAAAACCTTTACATTTAACTCAAAATTATATTATAAAAGTTATGTGTAATAGAAATGAACATCTTCGACAGATGCTTTGTACAAAGAAGCTAAAGTTTTCAATCTCCGTCAATTATTTATACTGCAAACTATGAAATATATATTAAAAAAAAAACAAATTCGAAAAAAATTAAAACAGAATCAACATTAGAAATAATAATGTTTTTATACCCCCCAATCGAATACCAAACAAATGCAAACTCACAGCAGGTTCATTGACCTCGTACTTTCAATCTTTTACCGAAAAATATCCAAGTGACAAGTAAACTTCCTCAATCAATATATAAAAAAGTCTAAAATAAGGCTTAACAACACAGATATTTAATTTTTACCATTTATCACAAACATTACACTTATTATTACACTATACACTTATTATTATACTTTACACTTACTATTACACTTAACACCATTGTATTCTCATTTTGTACAAACTGTTAAATTTTAATCATTGTTTTTGCTTTATATGGCCCTGTTTGTTCTTTCTATATATTTGCACAAGCTAAGCCTTAGTGGGTTCCAATTATTCTTGTTATTTTCATAATATTGTATATATCAAATGTGAAATTTGGGAAAAATAAAGGGAAAAAAAGAGAAAAAAAAGTAATACCTGCTTGCATAGTTCAAAAGCGGTGTTCAAAACAAGAAAAGATCCATATTCAATTGGTGTTTTCAGTAATGATATTAATTACTGTGATGTGTGTGTATGAGTGTGACGGCATGAGAGCGAGACAGCGAGTATGGAGATGTATAAAAGGGATGTACTGGCTGTTGTGCGCTCTCTCCATAAGAATCTCTTCAATAATAAACATTGTAACATTAACGGATGTTATTACTACCCGCACTACAAGACACCACAATTACCTAAATAAAATTAATTAGGTATCAATATTCATTTATTTAAAGGAAAAAAAATATTTGAAGGTAGTTATTTGTGAGCGCTTCAAAGTATTTTTCAATCTTGTTCACGCTATATACCACCAGATTTGTAAATATAATAAACTTTTCACTAAGAATGATAATTCCTCTTGAAAATGTTGTGCTTTAACTAGACGGGGTGTACACCGCGTTGTTTGTGGCTTACTCGTGTTTGTGACTTATATGCTACTCTCGTGAAGCTTGAACCCCACGCAGAAAAAATATTTTTTTTACATTTTCTTGTTACCTATTTGTTTCGTCTCTATTACACTCTCGTATCTATCGCGTAATCTATTGTGCTAGAATAGGACACAATTCTAACCCGGATAACGAATCGAAAGATCGAATCCTCGGCGTGCGCAAGTTTATTTTTATAGGTTTGTGTTATTTCAATATATGTCAAAAATAATATTTAGTATACATGTGTCACGTCCCAGAGTGGAAGATACTCTTAGTATCACCCTGGTGTAAGACCATCATTCAGAATTGAAACTTTGAATGAAATGGCTTTAGCCGTCTTTAGTAAACAGATCTGAATAGCCAGGTAGGTACTTCCTTCTTCCCCACTTCCATCATTCCCTTCTCCTTCTCCTCTTCAATACTTTCAGCCTACCAACACACCCCAATTGGGGATGCCACAGTCTCACCAGCTCAGACGGGAGCAGTTGGAACTCTTGTGCGGAATTCAAATTTAAAAAAATGTTTTTGTTTGATGGGGTAACCTACGGGTTGGTGCGCAGCTACTTCTCTATGAAAATGATTTTAACACGTAGATATTTTATCTCCGGTTTAATTTCGACAGCGAAACATTCCGCGTGTGTACTTATGTACGTAATACCAATAATAGAAGCAATACCAACCAAAAAGACCTTTTACCCCAAGAGTACACTGGAAGTAGAGTGCGTATACTTAAACCACGGTACGCTTATGCTTCCTCCTCATTTTTTTATTTATTTTTATTTATTTATTGAGTTAGCTTATACTACATGAAAATAAACTAATAAGTACAATGTAACATTTCATTTGATAAATTTTAATATTTTTAAAGAATAAAATTCCTTTTTAAATACATTAATTCTTTCTTCATTCTTCATACTTTCAGGCGTATCATCATACATCTTTAGTCCTTTACACATTAGGCATTTCTGTGGTTTTGATTTTTTCGTATGTGGCAATCTAACTCTATTTATATGTCTTGTTTCGTAATTATGTTCATCTCTATTAAAAACAATTTCATCCTTAAAGTATTTTGGCATTTGGTTTTTCATAACTTTATGCCCAGAAATTAACACATTGAATAGAAGTCTCTTTTTTAATGGAATCTAATTTAGCTCCTCTCTCAATTGATTAACCCGTGCATATTTGCCTTTCCCCAGTATACATCTCAAAGCTCTGTTCTGTATAACTTCTAGCTTATTCAATTTTCCTTCATTGGCCAAATATAACATTGCAGAGCAGTGGTCTAAATGAGGAGCGACTATAGTTTAATAAATGAGCTCGGTAGTTTTTCTATTTAATTTTTTTCTCAGTCTTCTAAGAAAATTTACTTTTTTGGATTTACTTTACCACATATTCAAAGTGTTCCGTGAAAGTTTGTTTTGAATCAAGTGTTACGCCCAGATATTTGTTTTCATTTACATTTTACCTTTTTTTTCATAATATATTGTCAAATTGGGTTTCTAGAGGTTTTTTCAATTTTGTACAATCTATATTAGGGTGGTCACAAGAAATCAATGTTGGAAATTTATTGGGGGGACCCCCTAAAAGTTGCCAATTGGCTAAGAAATGAGATTGGTGAAGTTTCAGCTCAATTGAATAAGGTTAACCCATGCCTTATCAAGGTTGAAGTATTAACTTTCTATAATTTTTTTTTTTTAATACAATTCCTAACAATATTGCAAGATTTAATTACATATGCTGTCCAGATTTTGCTTTATTTATTTTCTCAATTGGAACATAAAAAAGGCTGTAGTTAAAACTGTTTTCAAAGTAAATACAGCACAATCCAAATTGAAAAAGATGGATTTAGGAGAAAAGAAAAGCAAAAAGGTATAAAAATCAAGAAGAAATAATGTTCAAAATTTTATTATTAAAAATATAAAAAAGAAAGCATTATAAAAGAAAGAAGTTATTGTTATTATTATTATTATTTACATTTACAATTAATTATCAGATCAAGGTGGTAACGGCTAAGATAACGTGGCTTTTGAAGCGTCATTATAAAATTTTCGACATTCCGATACAACTTGTAACAGAAACTGTCGTTGTTCTACGCCTTTTGTCAAGCAGGAATTGAAGTCTTGGATTAATTTTACCCCTCTATCAGCTGTGTAATTGACAACCTTGAAACCGTTCACTATATTTTTTTGCTTTTAAATGATGTGCATTTTCACTCCATATATCAGGATCAGTATTTAAAAATTCTGCACTTTCAAATCTTTTGAAAAAATTTAGAGTTTGATGAGAAACATCAATATCTTTTTCCAAAAAATTATCCACTTGATGGAGACTGAATTTAGCTTTCACATCCCTATCATCACATATTTTTTCTTCAATTGGAATTAATTGTAGACTTTTTACAGCCATGCTTTTTTTGACACTTTTTTCTAAATTTTCATCGAAGAAAGAAAATGCGACTTGCTCAGAATAGAGGTACCACAGATGATTTATCATTTTAGATAGTGCCTTGTCTGCAAGTTCTTCGTCGATTTATCTATATTTTACAAGAGATTTTTAATATTGTAGGTCTTTGTTAGGGGGCCAAAGTGGGTTTGGGGGCGTTAAACCCCGGTTTTACATAAATGTTTATTAAAAATAAACAAATGTCAGTGATAGATTTTTTTTCTAAATTTGTTAATGTAAATTGATCCCTGAAAAGATACATTTTGATACATTAAATGGCCATTGCCATCCATCTAGCGCGATGAATGGCACCAGGTACTTTGAAAAAGGTGTCTTTTGGGGGAGTACGTCCTAACACAATTAAAGAAGGTTGAATTAATTCTTTGTAATCATCCCTTGGCTGTTGGTTTTTTAATTGTTCTGTAAGAAAAATTGATATTTCATCAGAATGGGGTATTTCCACAAACGAGGAATTCTGTGTAAAATGTACGGAATATTTAAAGATTATTTTTCTGATTTTAATAATCCTACTAAAAATGTTTGATTTTTATGTTTTCATTCAATATTATTGATTTTAAAAACGATCTAAAACTGACCAAATCAAAACGGCCCATGGTTTGGGAATGGGTTTGTGACGTCACAAGTGTCGCTAAGCTGAACTAGCGTAAATAAACACTGTCAGTGAGCGTCCTCACTCATGACGTCATACGATAGCCACGCCCCAAAATATCGTTTTAGCGGTAATTCCAAAATGGGAAACTTTAACTCGCTGTAGAAAATTTATTCGTCAACATAAAAATAAAATAAAAATGCTATAAGCATAGTAATTTTTTGCTTAATTTTTTAAGCTATAAAAAAACACGTGGAAATACCCCATTCCCTATTTTATTTCTAATATTTTTATCTTCAATAGCAGTTTTGTATTTTGTCTTGTTTAGCTTCGACCATCCAGTCTGAAACTTTTTAAAAATCAAAAACTAGAATAACAAAACTGCTTGTCTTCTTCAATAGTGTTTTTTTATGCATCCTGATGAGCAATATCAAAAAGGTCATCAAGGGTTGACTTGCAAGCTTCTACTGTTTTTGTTTTTAGCTATGCTTTTAGATCTGTTAGCGTTTTTTTTGTAATTTTCTCCACTTTTCGTACAGTTTTTCAAGCTTAACAGCACAATCTTTAAAATGGCTATAGCATTGTATCTTAGCTTTCTCCCAAAAATTTCAAATTCCTGTATTGTAAGTCTTGTAGCTTCTCTGGTGTTCAATTTCACTTGCCGTATATTATAAAGTAAGCTGCGTAAAACTTGACAATTAGATGGTAATTTACTGCCAGTGATTTGATGAGACATGTGGCCAATTAAATACACCATTTCTTTCTGTCTTGAACTCGAACCTGCACGAGCATGGCTCGTTAATACTGTAGAAGACATAGTCCCTCAAACCTCACAAGAAAAAACTCACTAGAAGAACGTTGTTCAATAATGTTCAGAATGTTCACTTGTACACTGTTTGAAAAGCAAACGTTAACTAAAGCCCTCTGACCTCTCTCTCACACTTTCGAAAGATTGGGAAAACCCCAGGAACCCCACACAAGGAACACAAAAGGAAGGGTGTGGTTTATGACACTCCAGGTAGGAATTCGCTGAAGAAAGGGTACTTGGCAATAGCTCTTTTATAACAAATTCAACCTTTTAAGGAATAGACGATTTAAAGGCGACTTTGAGGATTCGGATCATGTTCGGTCTTGGAAAATAATAGATATCTTCAAATATAAACGTTTTAATAAAAAAATAATTAGTATTATTATTTTAATAATTAATTGTTTTCATTTTATGAGGAAAAAACGGCGATTTTTTTGCAAAAAAATCGTCTTCTCAAATTTAATCTCGATGAGGCACGGATTAACATTGTCCAATTGAGCTTAAACTTTCCAATTCTTATTTTCTAGACAAATAGCAAATATTAGGGGGGACCCCCCGGCATTAGGACGACAATATTTTTTCACCTTATACCTTGTGACCACCCTAATCTATATCTTTTATAATGTATTGTTTGTATCTCTATATTATACCATTTATTTGTTCCTCTTATTTTAGTAGTTTGGTTTGGTGCTTGTCAATTACTTCTTTTAGGTTATATATTAATGATTTAGACTTTTCATTGCATTCCGTTTGATGAAGTTCATCCATATCATCCAGAAGTTCAATTAATCTTTCACTGTTATATTTTTTATAGTTTCTGTATTTTGCAGGTTTTCTATTTTTTATGTTATCTGTAATGTGGATAAGGTTATGATCGGTTATTTTTGGTTCATCAAAAACTTTTGCATTCATGTCCAATCTGTTAGACATGACAAGGTCAATTAACGTCCAGGATTTTTCTGTTTTTCGTGTCTCATTTTAACAAGTTGTTTCATTCCCGAAGTTTAAACATTTTTTTCAGTCTTTTCGTATCGTATGTATATTTAAAGTTTTTAAAATTTATTTTAAAGTCAAGTGTACGCAATCGATATGCATGTCAACTTTTTTATTTAACTTTTTAGTTTATGAACTGTAAGGAAACATCGATGTACAATACGTGACTACGACAGCCAGTCTTAATAAATCTGGTTAGTTGCAACTTGCTTATATATTCAGTTTTGTAAGTTTGAACAATCAAACCATGTAGCACCCGTGTTTTAAATGACAGTTAAAATCACATGTATTATTTTTCGTCGGTCGGGAAATGGTCGACAAAATAAATGTTTGTACTTTTAATATTTAAATTTTTGATACTGAAAATTCGTGGTGGAATTTCAAATAATAATACAATAAAACAAATAAATGTAACATTGTTCACGTTTCAAGAATTAACCGTCGAAACAGAGTTTTGAAAAACATGTAAAACTTTCTCCATATTCTTTTGTTAGCAATCAATTTTGTCAGCAGAAAATTTCAAAAAATCAAAAAATAAGTACTTTTCATTTATAAAGGAAAAACAAAAAAAAAATACTTTCAATAAAAGTGAAAAAAATACATTCAATAAAGGTGAAAATTATAACAATATTTTTCCTTTTGGTTTCTGGTAACTTACTTCGGTATTATATCATTATAACGTAGATAGAAATTAATTTATATTTTAAATATGTAATATTACAGTTTGGAGCTGGCAATTCTACTCCAAAGAAAATTCCAAGTTGCCTTAAATATAAACATGATTACGATTTTTTCAGAAGGTGATACGCAACGCATGTTTTTCAGCTTAAAAAGGTTATTATTATTTTGAAATTGTAAAAAAGAGGTGGCACAAGAACATGTTTTTTTCAAAGTTCAAGGTTGTTACCCAGTGAAGTTATTTTGAAAATACGTGATAAACAAGAGCTTATAAATATAAAGGTAACCCGAGACAGCCAATTTAACCAAATCATCTTTGTAAGGTACCTATGATGGTTTGTTTTCTTGATAATATGACCTTTACCCAGCTGTTCCCATTTATAAAACAAAGTGTCTTTTTATATTTTTGGTAACTTGTTGTTTGGTCATGAAATTAAAAAAGTTTTAGTTCCTACCGGGATGTCATTTATCCAGTTCTTACTCCTCTCCCTAACCATCACCTGGTTGTAATTGAAATTTGGAATAATGGCGTGAAAAAAATAATGAAAATTCGAGTGCATTTGTTTTGAAAACAGAATAAGATTTGGAACTACCTTGGAAGCAGGTTGTTGGTGTTTTTTGTTTACTCAATCTCGTTTTTGCAAAATAAAGCAGTTTGACCATTTCGGAAGTACTTAATTTCATTTTGTACTCATTCGTCATATTATGGCGATATTTTTCTCAAGGTTGGAAGTCATCAGCATCATCGCTATTGGCTCTACAACCCCTGGTGGGTCTTGGCCTCCTCAAGAATCTTCCTCCACTCATCTCGGTTTTGTGCCTGCTCTCTTCAGTTTAGAAGCTCCAAGATAGATATGTCTTTGAGGACGTTGTCGCTCCATCTTATTCTTGGTCTTCCCAGGCTCCTTCGCCCTATTGGTCTTGAGTTCAGCAGGGACTTTGGTGCTTGATGCTCGGTCATTCTCTCCACATCACGTTGGAAGTATTATACTCTATTGCGTTTGTGTCGTGTGCTTCTTCGCAGAGATACAGTACTAAGTTTTTTTTACAATAAAATACATACATTGTTTTTAAACACATAAAGTATTTAAACATTTTCTTTTCATTATTTTTTTTTATTGGAAATCAAAACTTAATATAAGGAACAATAAAGCAAATTCCGCCACCGAAAAGGCTAACTTACTAGGTAAAATGTTTGCGGATAACTCAACCCTCGATGACCAAGGTGCTGTCCCGACGTCGGTTCCTCACTGCGGTTTTCGTATGAAAAAGCTGAGGATCCGGCATCGGGAAGTACTCCATGTTTTACGAGGGCTTGATGTTAATAAAGCTAGTGGGCCTGACGGAATACCTGCCCTGGTACTGCAAAGGTGCGCTGCAGAAATAGCTCCAATTTTGACGAAGCTTTTTAAACTGTCCCTGAAGACTGGCTCTGTGCCCTCTGGTTGGAAAAAAGCGGTTATCCATCCTATTCCAAAGAAGGGTGACCGCTCCAACCCGGCCAACTACCGACCCATAGCGATCACATCAGTAAGGTGATGGAACGTGTGATCAACGACAAACTGCTCACATACCTCGAGAAGAACAAAATTATAAACGACCGTCAATACGGATTCCGGCGGAACCGCTCGTGCGGTGATCTTCTCGCGTATGTGACACATGTTTGGGGGCGATGCCTGGAACGTTTCGGTGAGACCCAAACGGTTGCACTGGACATATCCAAGGCCTTTGACCGGGTTTGGCACCGAGGACTTGTCAACAAACTGCATTCTTACGGACTTCCCGCATCCTTGTGTACGTGGATTGCCGACTTCTTGAGGGAGAGGTCGATTCAGACGGTAGTCGATGGTTTCACCTCTTCCTCTCACTCGATAAATTCTGGCGTCCCGCAGGGATCGGTTCTGTCTCCAACTCTGTTTTTGTTGCACATCAACGACCTTTTGTCATGTGCACCAATTCACTGTTACGCGGATGACAGTACAGTTCATGATAGCTTTTTGTTTGACAAGCCCCCAAAGGGCTCACAAACTCCAACAGCTCGTAAGGCTTTGAAGCAAAGAATGGACGGTTACCTCGAGAGTGTTTTCTCTTGGGGTAAAAATAATCTCGTTGAATTTAATGTTTCAAAGACCCAATCTTGTCTGATTACGTCTAAAAGGGATCGAAATGATAATCTAGTCTCTTTCAACGGAAGCAATCTTCCGAACAGGCCCTCCATTGATATGCTTGGTGTAACCCTAAGTGACCAGCTCAGGTATGGGGGCTCCATCGAAGCCAGAGTAAAGTTAGCCTCCCAAAAACTGGGCGTACTGTACAGGGCCCGCAGATACTTTAATAGTACATAACTGCTAACCCTGTACAAATCGCAAGTGCGCCCCACGGTTGAATTTGGCAGCCACCTCTGGTCTGGAGCTCCAAAATACCTGAAAAATACCCTCGACTCTGTGCAGAAACGGGCGGGCCGTTTGATAGATTTTCCCATCTTAACAGACGGATTGCAATCTTTAGAGCACAGGCGTCGGTGGGAATGCTATCCTTGTTCTACCGGTATTACAATGGAAGATGCTCCGAGGAACTAGCATCATTGATCCCTTCGGCACCGGTGCATAGTCGGGAAACACGCCAAACGCGTCCCCAACATTTGTACACAGTTGACATTTGTCACATGAGAACGGGTCGTTTCTTCGACTCGTTCTTGTGTTCAACAGCTCGGCTGTGGAATGATTTGCCGGCCTCTGTGTTTCCTCCTTCCTACAACATGGGTCTCTTCAAGACCAATGTTCATTCCTTCCTCTCCTCAAAAAGACCCTCCACACAGCATCCCAGATGACATAGGCCCTGAGGGAAATTATTTTCCTCAGGGCCTCCTGTGTGGAGTTAATGTAAAAAAAAAAAACGTTATTTAGCATTCATTAAACATTTTATTTACCCTGTTAGTAGAGAAATATTCTAGGTAGTAATAAAAAGTGATTGGTCATTCCTTTTTCCATGCTTACCTCGTTTTTTCCAACACATACTATAACCCAATTACTGCAAACTCCATTTCATCGTGTTTCTGTAATTCGTAAGCAGTTTTGAATGCCATAGAATAATTTTTTTTATACCACAACCCGGGCATGTGCCTAGCATGGTGGCCGAATAATCGTCAAATTATATAATTACGAAGCAATGAATATAGAAAAATTTAAAAAAAAGATATTTAGGTGAACCATACAAAATTCTCAACTGAAAGCCGGCTGGATTTATTTATTTATTTGATGCAATATATTTACATTTTATAGACAATTTAATGATGTTGGCCTCACTGGGTGGTTTACCCGTGCTGAGGCCTCCATGTACCCTATTGAGGGACATACATAAATTGCGGTGGGGAAGGAGTTGATCACGATGACGGTTAGGAAGTACCTTCATGGTGGACAAGGCTCCTCTTAGTACTCGCGGTTTTGCGCTGCGTGGAGAGCTGCGAACACCGACATACCTCACGCCAGTGATACTTGGTCACTCCAGCGCTTAGGTGACCTTCCTCTGTTTTTTATGCCTTTCACTTTGACTATAAGTTTCTAAAAGTTGGAGTTCTCAGTTTGGCGAGCAACGTGTCCAAAATATCTGAAGATAGTTGAGAGCGTATTAATTGTGGATGCCTGGCTCTTCCAGAATGTTAACATTTGTGCGTCTGGCTGTTCATGGAAAACGGAGCATTTTTCTCCAGAACCACATTTTGAGAGCGTCTATCCGCTTTATAAAAATATGGCAACAATCAAATTAATGACCCAAAAATAAATCACGATAACCTGTATTATCGTTAGGTTTTTTTAATCTTTCGTGTATTTATGAAGATTTTTCAATAGCAACGGCAAAGTAAATCAGAAATGCTTTCTTGTAATTTACAGTTTATGTTGCCATTTTTTAAAGATTTAATTAGATTTTTTTTGGAAACTTTCTCTATAAAATTGTGTATAATGAAAGTAAACGTGAAAGAGGTTCTCAAACTTTTTCCGACCACCGCTCACAATAAAATTTAAAAATAAGATGTTTAAAAAAAAATATCTTGAAAAAAAACGAGTGTGCTTTAGACCACACGACTGAAGTAAAACTTCACTAACTTATATCTCCATCTCAACTTCCGATCACACTTTTCGTAACGCTCTCGTTACGCATTCACCAGCTTACTTCCCAAGTCAAGCGTGCATAAAGATATTTTACTTTAAAAAAATCGCTAATTTTATTTAGTTTACTTAACCATGGACTACGTAGGTACACGAACTATAAAATTGCATCCACATTATTACATGCGTAAACGGCACAAATTTAACCGACTTACTCCAACATTCAAGTAATAAATCGCATCTTAAGTGATGTCGTATCTAGATTTCGACGGATTTTTAAATATAGAATTTGTCTGCCATCGGCCTTCTACATTTTCTTAACGCTCCCTAATTTTCCTTGAACCTTCTACCGCCCCCTGAAAGTCTCCAGCGCCCAAAAGGGGATGTTATCGCCTACTTTGAGAAAAACTGGTGTAAAGTTTACAGAATTTTTTTTTCACATGTACCTATTCACATGAGATCGGAATGTGAAAAAGCGTTCGTGTAAATCTACCATCAGCGTTTTTTGTTGTTTATGTTGTCGTATAAATTTCCTCACTGCTTAAACTAACTGAGTTTCAACAGTGTTTAACACAATTAATTATCCAGGTTTTTGTGTTCTATTGGACAGAACTTCGTAGAACGTAGAGAGGGCGTAAAGCGGTGAATGCAGCCCGATATCACGGCAAAACAACTGCCACCACAGTAAAGCGCTACACACTATGCAGATTTGCTACAGTCTTCGTAGCAACAATCCAAACTGTAGCAAAACAGTGCCGGAAATAATATCTATACGTTTTGAAACAAATTAAAGTTCAAATTAAATACGTATTTTTGATTAAATAATGACCGAAACCCAATCGAAAATCTGGAAACAGAAAAATCAGAAAAAGATATTGAAGATAATGTTGGTTGTTCTTAGTCGAAGTATGATACAGTTTAAAAAAATGACCGAATCGGATAGGGACACCTTAGCTCAGTTGGTAAAGCAGAAGGTCCCGGGTTCGAGTCCCAGAGGTGCCAATATTTTTTCTGTTTTTTGTAAGTTAAAAACAAAAATAAATACATATTTTTGTTCAATGAGGATTGTTGAACAATCACATTTCTAGGTATTTTCTGTTTAGAACTTGAAATTTAATCTAATTATGAAACTAATTAATCGATTGAGTAGTTACGATCCTTGGCTATGAATCATGAGGTCACGAATTCTTGTTGGTTGCGAGAATTTCATTTGATTAATTTGTGTTTTTTTACAAAATACTTTATTCATTTAAAATGTATGTGTGTTTTCTGCATACGTTGGTAAATAATAAAATTAATAGAGTAAGATATAATAATAAATTTTACAGTGCCCTTGATGTGATTTTTTTTAATATAAAGTGCGCTCTACAAATTATCCAATTATTATTATTATTATATGCGACACTTTAGAGCAAATATATGCTATCAGTATCGTTCTGTTGAAATACCACCGTTCAGAAATGGCTTTAGCTTTGTTTGGTCTCCAAATATGAACCACCACGTACTTCCCCACCTTACTCTTTCCCATCTTCGACCCCTCTCCACCATTTTCGGACTCACAACATACTCTAATTGGGTTTCCATAGTCTCGTTAGCTCCTGACGGTTTGGAACAGTTGGGACTCGTATGCGGTACTCAAATCACACAAGAAAACCATTTGAAAAACCGTATTTTTCTTTCCACTTGGTGGCAGCGTTAACCACTGGAGCGCTTTTTGCCACAATATGGCACTATTTAAAATACCTCGGATTGCTTTGCTGCCAATTTTGGAAAATTTTTGTTTATTTGTAAGTAATTAAGTAGAAGTTTACGATTTTAATATATATTTTTTATAAATCCTACGAATATGTCATAATTGACAAAAGATAGGTGAATTCATTGACTATATAGAACTATATTCAGTTTGTATGTCTTCAAATTAAAATTCGGAGGTATGATTTTTTTTAAATGTGGGCGTAAAACATTTTAAACGGTCACCAAAAAATCTCGAGCAATCGGAACAAAAAGTTTTAAATTGGTTAAGATACAAGTGTAAGGTTCTGGATCTAAACGCTGCATCACGGGGAAGATATAAATATTCCATCTCTCTATTTGTTAGAAATAGTCGCTTGTCATGTGGGTTCCTAGAGCACATACCAACACCGAGTATTTATAGTAAGTACAGTTACAAAACGCCGTTTAAATCATCGCTGTCGTCTTCAGAATAATCCCTCGGGAGAACCATATTATATGGAACAAAATATGTTATTGCTACATTTATTACAAAATAGGGGGTAAAGTGCAAAAACTTCGGGAGGTGATTCTACATGATGGTAGAAATAAAGAAGATTTTTTCGAAATTCCTTCTTCCTCTTACCAATCTCTTTATCCTTTCACTACCTTCAGCCTCACAACATACCCCGATTGAGTATTCTATAATCTCCCTGGCTTCAGAAGAGAGCAGTTGGAACTCCTGTGCGATTTTCACATAACGTGTTTTCTACTTTAATTAAAAGAGGTATATCAAATTTCGCATGAACGAATTTTTTAACGAAGCAGTTGTGAGCATTATTTTAAGATGATGTTATTTGTCATAGGAAGCGCAATTATTTTGTAAAAACCCTATACCCTGAGGTATTCCCGAAACATTATCTATTACTAACCGATTTACCAGTTACTGATTACTGATAACATGTTTTGTGTTACTGTACGAATACCGCCGTTTCGAGAATCATTTATTTGATAATTGCAACACCTCTGCCTTAGTGGTTCGCTACGTTTAGTGACTTAGCACGGATGCTCGGGTTTACGGGGTGAGGTTTGTATAGTAAGGCGGGTCATTTAAAAAAATGTAATTTTCAAATTCTAAGAGCGATAAAAGGGTGCCAAATGGGTACAAAACGATGTGTTTAAAATTTTTCAAGTTTCTGATACGATCTTCTTCGTTCGTATTCATTTCAAAGTTTTGAAAATTTTCTTTTTAAGGGGTTATTTCTAGTGTTTATAAAAGTTACTATGAATCCTTTTTTTTTTTTTAAAAGAAAGACAAACATTCCCGGGTTACGAATAACCCAACAATGTTTGAAAATCTCCTACTACCACCACATAAAGCCGAAAATGTTGCTTGTGTTGTGATGGAGGACTTAGCCAGCCGAGGAATTGAACACGCGACGCCCGGATGGGATCCAAGCGTTATGCCCACTCAACCACTGACCTTTAAACCACATCTTTTGTAATCTTCCATAGCAAATATAGTATGTTTTTAAGAAATCATTTACAAAAAGTCCCAAGATTGAGTCTTGCAAAATAATCTCGCCGAAATTTGAGACTAATAAGGATTTTGCTGGTATTTGAATACACTGCCTTGAGATAATTTGAATTATTTGCATATATTTTTTTAATAAATAAATCAAAATATTCCCTCTTTTAATGGTTTATCTAACATTTATTTAAGATTAACAAGGGTGGGTATTCTCTATAATGTGAAAATTAAAAGTCAATCCGGAGGAAGACGACGATATCCAAATATTATAAAAAAATTACGTGATTTTACATTTCCATTTAACACCCTTTTTTCACTATAAGACAAATCAAAACAATTTTTTTCCCATCCAGTCGTACCCCCCCCCCCCCCATATGGCTAGGTATTGGCAGCGGATTAGTCTGCCCACCTACTGCGTGGCGGGTCAGATCGTTGACCTCTCCAGTCGGACTCTCTCGACCCATCGCTTTACACCGCAGTTGGAGGAATGGATTTATATGTCCGTCATTCCCGAACATACAGACCACCAGAATATCTTATAACTTTTTGCATTCCAAAATCTTCCTCTCCTTCCTTTCCTTAAAAATACCCTCTATTGAGCATCTCCTAAGATGACGTAGGCCCTGAGGAAAATGATTTTTGGCGTACTGTGTGGACCTAAAGCTAAAAAAAATATCTGTAAAATGTTAAAACATTTTTATTCTTAAAAGAAAATAGAAGTAATAATAAATTAACAAAAATAAATTAATATTACTATAAAAGTCGCAGCTAGGAAAAACATAGAAACCATTTATTTAATGCAAAATATCACAAATTTGGTGAAGCGGAAAATAAGGTATTAATAAATCTGTTGCTAAATATTATAACAATGTCTTACAGATACTCCATTGAAATAAAATAAAGTTATGGAAAAGAACAATGTAACATTCTTTACATAACCATTTTCAAATACATCATGCCAACCGGTTTTCTATACAGCACGTTACAGCTTTTCAAACAATGTTCCACCACTAAATAACAAAATTCCAAAACAGCAAGGAAAAATTTTAGTTTTGGTTTCCAGCCTTCAGAACATCACTGTTTCCACACACATTGCATAATAGTGCATGCTATTGCAGTGTCTAGTGTCTACCCGTCAGAGTATTTCGCTAGTACGCTTGCACAATCACATAACCGGTCACGAACACGCCCCCCCCCCGGCCTAATACCCTCCGACCGCTACCCCCCTCCATACCCAGTCAGTCCCAATCTCCTATAATGTTAATGCAAAAACACTGAATTGCAGTGGCAGGGTCCCACTACAATAGCAGTATTTGAATTTGAGCAGTTCACAATGGAAAACTTCAAAAATTTAATTTTTCTTTTTTCCGTTATTCTATGCTAAAATATACCCCTGATTAATAAACGTGTTTTAAATTTTACACAACTGATAAACAACTATTTACGATACATAAATAGGTGTTAATCTGTTTTGCAAAATTTTAAACATGTTTACTAGTAAGGCCCAGTTTTTAAAAGTATTTTGTTTTTATATTTAATAGTTGAGGTGATTTTTCACAAAAACGGCGCTTTAATTTTCCCCACAGGAAAAACTAAACCCTTTCACACACTTCCCAAATGATCATCTGGTCAATCCACGTTATGCAATTGCACTATATAAGTATTATAATTACAAAACAATACAAGAACAATATGTCAACCTACCAGAGACCAAATGGGAAAATAATTCACCGACTCCAGATATTTTCATATCAGAGGGTTCGGCTCTGTGGAATTCCTAATTGAACCTATAAATCCTACTGATCCCTCAATATAAATATTTAAAAAATCTTTTGTAATTCTACATGTATTTAAAATTACCGATTTTACCATTTTTATATATAAATTCTTTGACAAATCTAATACGCCTAAATTTTGAATCAGAGACCTAGGTATAATGCCAGTAGCCGAAATAACAAATGGTAATATTTTTATAGTCCGAGAATGCCAAATTCTTTTAATCTCATTTCCTAAATCTGTATATTTCCTAAATTTTTCAGAAACAGTTTTTTGAATATTATAGGAATTTGGAATGGCTACATCAATGATATAAGTTATTTTTTTTAAATTTTGTCATGTAAAACTATATCAGGTCTTTTATGACTAATTGTTCTGTCTGTTAGTATAGTTTTATCATAATATGTTTTATAAAATTCATTTTCTAAAAATGAATTTGGTTCATATTCATAATATGGTACTATATTACGGCAGTCAATCAAGTTAGGGAACGTACCCATACTACGTGACACGTTTAGGGGGGGGGGGGTCTTCAAAATGTCACGCTCCATACAAATGAGCGGCGGGTTGCTTAGGTTTTTGGTCACCGGACCGGGGGGTGGGGGGTTAAAAATTGCAAAAAGTTGGTCACGTAGTATGGGTACGTTCCCTATATGTTTAATTACCAAACTTTGGTGGATTATTTTTAAAACCTGATTATGACTAAATGTTTACACACCAGATTTAAATGTCCGGGTTTAATTTTCCCCACAGGAAAAACTAAACCCTTTCACACACTTCCCAAATGATCATCTGGTCAATCCACGTTATGCAATTGCACTATATGTATTATAATTACAAAACAATACAAGAACAACATGTCAACCTACCAGAGACCAGATGGGAAAATAATTCACCGACTCCAGATATTTTCATATCAGAGGGTTCGGCTCTGTGGAATTCCTAATTGAACCTATAAATCCTACTGATCCCTCAATATAAATATTTAAAAAATCTTTTGTAATCCTACATGTATTTAAAATTACCGATTTTTGCATTTTTATGTATAAATTCTTTGACAAATCTAATACGCCTAAATTTTGAATCAGAGACCTAGGTATAATGCCAGTAGCCGAAATAACAAATGGTAATATTTTTATATTCCGAGAATGCCAAATTCTTTTAATCTCATTTCCTAAATCTGTGTATTTTCTAATTTTTTCAGAAACAGTTTTTTGAATATTACAGGAATTTGGAATAGCTACATCAATGATATAAGTTATTTTTTTAATTTTGTCATGTAAAACTATATCAGGTCTATTATGACTAATTGTTCTGTCTGTTAGTATAGTTTTATCATAATATATTTTATAAAATTCATTTTCTAAAAATGAATTTGGTTCATGTTCATAATATGGTACTATATAACGGCAGTCAATCAAGTTATGTTTAATTACCAAACTTTGGTGGATTATTTTTAAAACCTGATTGTGCCTAAATGTATACTCGGACGGCGCTAATATAGAACATCCCGATATAATATGTTCTATAGTTTCCGGAAAAGCCAAACATTTTCTACATAAATCATCAATTTGATTTATATCTTTGATTATATGCTTCCTATAATTTTTAGTATTAATGACTCTATCTTGAATGGCAAGCATAAATCCTTCTATTTCTGCGCTCAACTCTCCAATACTCAACCATTTGTTTGACGAAAGTTTGTCAACATACGTTTGGTTGAGATAATTGAAGTGTGTTGCATGAATAATTTTATTTGACCAGGAATCTAATAATTCCTGGTTAGTATTTATAAGAATGTTGGCATTCTCGTCATATAAATTTAAAGGTGTAATGTTTCTATCTGCCTTACAAATTATTTTGTGCATTTCTGAGCTATTAGCTTTCCTATGGAAAAAATTTCTAAGTATTTCTACCTGATTGTGTTTCAAAGATGTTATTTTGACTACACCTCTACCTCCTAAATTTCTAGGTAAATTAATTCGTTCTATAGCTGAATTTGGATGAGGGCAATTAAACTTTGTTAACGTAGTTCTAATTAATCGTTCTAAACTATCTAAATCTGTATTGGACCATTTAATTATGCCAAATGAGTACGTTAATAAAGGTATTGCCCAAGTATTTATTGCTTTTACTAAATTTTTAGCAGATAGATTGCATTTTAAAATTTTTCTGATCCTAGTTTGAAATTTAATCCTAATATCATTTTTAATACTAGTGTGATCTAATCTATTCGATTGCGGGTATCCTAAATATTTATAAACCTCATCCCCTTTCATACTTTTAATTTTGAAATTTATTATTATTATTATTTAAGACCATTGCATTCACAATACAGTTTGTAGTGCAAATGATTTGTAAAAAAGTAAAATATGAACACTATAACTATAAAGTGTAGAGGTTTTGGTAAATCAGTTTCCCAAAATTCTGATTGAAGTTGAACAAAGTTATTTTTATAATAATGGTATTCTGACTTTAAATTAAACCAAAATCAGTCTCCCTTCTTCTTCATCCCATTTTACATGATCTTTATAAATTATAATACTTTGTCTTTTTGAAAGGTTTTCGGTTTATTTTTGTACAAAAAACACATAAAAAACTCTAATCAGTAACATGAATTCTACCATTAATCTAAAATTGCATTAGAAGCTAACATTAAAAATTGGTCAAGATAAATGAGATAATTAATAAAAAAAATTAGAAATTTAAGCACACATCGGAAATCAAAGAAGAAAAAATAAATATATTTATATATATATATATGTTGTGTACCAAAAGATGCTGAATATCCTAATTGACTATTTTGTAAATGATGGCAAAAATCTGTCAAATTCTATTAACATGTCTAACTCAATCAATAAGTGAAAATCAATATAATAAGTTCTACCCGGTAATACAATCTGACATTGAAAAAAAACATTAAACTCAATAAAAAATACCTACTGCGCCCCATAACACACACATTTATCCGAAGTATAACAATATATGCAACATTTTCACTAGAGTTAAAATTATGTTACAAAATTTAAATATGATGACGACAAAACAATATATAATATAATGCATTAACAATGAAATACAAACTTAAAAATAATATGCTCCCAAATTATCTTCAGAGTAATATTAAGTTTAAAGAAAATGTTCACAATTATCCTACGAGAAGATGCGGAGACTTTAGACTTTATAACAGCCTGCCGAATGCCGTAAAGGAAGCCTCAAGTCTTAGCACTTTTCGTAGGATATGTGCATTATACGTAAATAATGTTTTTTGATTTGTAACAATCTTACCAATATTATTTTAGTCATATAGTTATCTGTTTTCCTTAAAATATTTTTTTTTGTAATCGTTTTTTTCCTCTTAAAATGTATTTGTAAAAATGTAACTGTATATCTAAATTGCATTTGTATATTTGTAAAAAAATTTGCATACATCTAAATAAATATTCAAAAACAAACAAAACAAAGTGGTTTCCCAAATAGTTATAAAAAAAATCATAATCCCTCGTCGAAGGCCATAAAGGTCCACAAAATTATCGCCCAATATCACTATTATTAAATATAGCAAAATAATTTTTTTTATTTTTGGGGTGTTATACCGTGTTGCGTCACCTTCTCCTTTAGCCAACGTTTTGGACAGCGATACAGTATCAATCATCAGGGAAGATGTGTCACACACGATGGCGCAACACGGCATAACACCCCAAAAATAAATAAGAAAAATATAACAAAATCATTTGAAAAAATTGTAAAATAACAAATTCATTTAGTTGAAAAGTGAATAATTTCACCTTAATACGTCTTTCTTTGAGTTAATTTAATTGTTTTTTTAAATTGAAAAAATGCAGACTTTAATTAAAATACTTTTTCTTCGGGATTTTGGCAACTTATGACCATGATCACGTAGATATTTACTCTGTCTGGGAATATGCTCATTCGGCGGATTTTATGTAGTTGTGTTGATCAGTAAGGTACTCATCCCCCCCCCCCTTTTTTTACTTTTCACCTCCCCTTTGAAGTAACAATTTTCAATGGTAATATTTTGAGGGCCAACAATTTTTTTAAATCAGCCATTTGTTCTCAGTTCGGCCCTGCTTTATAGATACTGTGAACCATGGCAGCCGCGGGCGGGTTGGAAATAATAATGTTTTTTCTTCTACCGGCCAATTTCCAGTTGTATGAGCTTTGTGTTGTGCATAAAAAGGAAAAAAAAGGCAGGGAAAACACGAATTTATCATTTTGAAAATTTGTAGGCTCGTTGCATAGTAATTTGCACATGGTAAAGAGAATAGTATATTTTTTTAATTTTTTTTTTGTTAACATTTAAACCTGCTAAACTACTTATGTAGTTTGTCAGCAGGTACATAATGACAACTTGTTTGCAATAACATGGTAAAATAGTAAATAGTATCTAGGTATGTATAATGTTGATGAAAACAATAAAGATAATTTTGTTAAATTACAGAAAAGTATGAATATAAATATGTAAAAAGTAGCATAAGCCTTATATAATACACGAGTACAAATGAATTTATTATGAACAAATGAATAAACTCAACAAGTACTTCTATAGTTTAATATAGGTACATAAGGTAATACAAATTGTGAATATGAATTCCAATTAGGAAAACAAGGTCTTCGGTAGGGCATCAATATAAATCATCAGCATCTAATAGCCATTTCCTTAGATCGTATTTGACTTTAGCTGTAAAAACATTTATATTTATAATTGTCATTGGTAGTTTGTTAAATATTCTGGGTACAATATAGTTTAGGGTTCTTTCACCGTATTTATTGGTACATTTAGGAACCACCAATCCTTCATTTTGAGTGAATCTTGTATTATGTTTATGTAAAACTCTTTCCAAGGAATCAGACAATATAAGATACTGACTTACAATATTGTAAAACAATAATCCTCAGATGGGTAAAAAATTCAGAGACTTGTATATTATAAAAAAATGAAACAATGCAACTTTGTATAAACCACTTATAAAATGTGCAAATCCGACCGGTTTCGGAACAAACGTTCCTTCGTCAGGGAAAGCTTATACTAATTTGACAGTTTAGAACAATGTTTTATTAGGGTATATTAATTTAGTATTGCTTCTGAGTGCATTGGTATATTTATGGATTAACAATTTTGTAAGGGAGTTTTGTAATGTTTGGATATAACTTATATTAGTTTTACAAGAATGTCCCCAAGAAGTGATTCCATAACGGATTGTGGATTCAGCCAGAGAAAGGTAGATTAATTTTAAAGTACTTATAGGCACGAAATATTTTATTTTATAAATTCTACCCACAATAGACCGTAGTCGTTTACAAACATTAGTAATGTGTAAATCCCATTTCATGTAGCAGTCAATGGTAACATAGATAATTTTTAATGGTTTCACATGAACAAGGTTGTGCAACATTTTTGTGTATGCAGTCAAATGTATGTGTTTATAATGAAGGGATTACTTAATTATGCACATAAGAAAGAGTATCGCTTTGTTGCGACCCGCTATTAAAACGGACAAAAATGTGGTCTAAACAGGAACGAGTAACTCTTCCTGCTAATACTGTTTCCCTAGTTACGTCACAAATGTATTTCATTAAATAATTATCAGACATTATATTTTCATATGACATAATAAGTGGGTTTTGATATTTTAATAAGTCCAGATTAATATCTCCTACAAATACAACATTTTCTTTGGGGCTTATCATTTCATTAAACATTCACAAAAAAAACTCTTAAATTATGCAATTTTAAAAATATTAATTTCGGTTGTGCTTTTGTCTGTAACTTGTAACTCTGAGTCGATGATCTGTAAAATTTTTGGTTAAAATCGTGTCATTATTTTCAAAATTGAAGTGTTTGATAATAAGAATTTGACGGCCGGCGTAGTCTAGCGGCAATCCGAAGGTCGCGGGATGGAATCATTAATAATAAATCAATTTTATTTGATTCATTTGTGTTATTTCACGATTAATTCATTTAAATAATACAATTTAATTAATATATAGTATATTTGCGGCACGTTCCAGAGTGGAAGATACTCTTAGTATCGCCCTGGTGTAAGATCACCGTTCAGAATTGAAACGTTGCTTGAAAGGCCCTCTGCCTTAAAAAAAACCTGAAATATATTTTTTATTTATAAAAACATATTTTAATTACCATTTTCAAAATTGATTTGAACTAAATCGAATCATTATGCCAATTAGGCGAAAAAAATATAACACTTTTTTCCGTCTATTAGGCCAATTTGATCTCCATTGCTCCCAATACTCTAACGCCGGTCACGGAATCCTGTCCCGGCGTAGGTACTGCTACGCGTGAAAATCGGTGAAATATCGATGACTTCATTTTTGACGGGATGGTCATAGCCAGTTTAACATAATTTGAAATATATTTGTTAATTTTTAACTACATTTGGGTTTGTGCCTTTAAAATCAGTCGTTAAATAGACGGGTGTTACAAAATGATTCGAACATTTAAAATATCTAGGTACAAAAGGAAAAAAAAAGAAAAAAATTCTCTCCTCAGATAAACGTAGTACGTGTAAATAGTGATCATAAGTGAAACGTTTGAAAATATTTGGTATGGAGATATCCCGGTTAAGGCAGTAGATAAATATCGCAAATTGTTTTCTTATCAGTAACTTCGTTATCGGAGGTGAGAATAGAAAATAGCAGGTAGTAAAATAAACTATTTTCAATCTCGCGAAGAGATTTATAGTAAGGCTTTCTTTGATTTATTTTGCTTCTGATATATTTATCACAACTTTCTTTTTTAGCAAAACTTTAACTGAATAGTCGATATTTGCGCTCTTAAGCCTCCGCATTCCGCAATTCTACCGATTTATAACATATTATTTCTCTTAAACATTTTCAGTTTTTAAGTTCCTAAAACAATATATTATGTTATTTACGAAAAAAATATCTGTACATTTGTCCTGCCGAAATGGTTATTATAAGAAATTCCCTCGATACAAAAAAGCGCGAAGTATTTTTTTTTTTTTTACATGAACTCCACACAGAAGGCCCTGAGGAAAATAATTTCCCCAGGGCCTATGTCATCTTTGGGGACGCTGTGTGGAGGGTTTTTTAAGGAAAGCAAGGAGAGGAGAGTTCTGGGAAGGAAAAGGATTAAGGGGTGGATAGGAATCTTGAGTTCAGTGTGTCTTGGTCATCCGTCTCCAAGTCCTAGACAAACCTCAACCCATGCTTAATCACCAAATGTAGTGAACCACTTGGGGTGACCTATGGCAGAGGTGTTGGTTATCCAATAAAGGTTGTGCTTCGGAAATGATGAAAAACACATTTTGTTTCATTATTTAACATAATTTGTAATAATAATAATTTGATTGCCGGCAACCCGGGTAACTCGCCTCACTAGACTATGCCTGTTCTAAGACGGGTACATATAAATACATACATATACATATACACATTTACACATTTACATACATACATACCGGTAGATGTGCGACTCACATCTACCGGATCTGCCCTGATGATGGACACTGCAACGCTGTCCGAAACGTTGCCTGCGAAGGAGGTAGCGCAACACAACCCAAAAACAAATGACGAAAAAGGTGAGTCATTTAAAAAACTTTTTAAAGTTTGCTTTAAAAATTTTAGTATAATAAATAAAAAGTTTTTTCTAATTAAAACGAAAGCGAATTTCATCACCTTCAAGAATAGTTTTTAGTTTTCAAATACATTCAGAAATATTCCATTTAAATGGATTTTATGGCAAGGCGGAAATTTTCTGACGTTTTGCAGAACAAAATGTGACTAAATACTGTTCGAAGGTATATATTA
Organism: Limnephilus rhombicus; assembly: GCA_929108145.2. Taxonomy (NCBI): domain Eukaryota; kingdom Metazoa; phylum Arthropoda; class Insecta; order Trichoptera; family Limnephilidae; genus Limnephilus; species Limnephilus rhombicus. The sequence goes on along the minus strand of OV815280.1, from coordinate 49,314,057 downwards.
TATTCTTATTTTTGAGTCTATATCTAAGTTTATTAAAAGCAGCCGATTCATGTTTGAATTTCTCAAAAGTATTCTCTCGGTGGTACTCGCAGATAGTTATTTTATTAAGTTTAAATTTTTTAATTTGAAACTAGCGTAGCCCCTTGAAAATACAGGGAATTAAAAACATGGTTTGACAATAACCTACTAACATTAAACTCTAAAAAAACACATTACATACCATTTTTCATAAAAAAAAACAAACACGCCGAATGAAATAAACATAAGGATCCATTCTGCACCACACACTCAACAACACCACTGTAACTTATTGTGTACTAATATTGAAATGAAAACTTCAACCAAATATCTAGGAATCACTATTGACCAAAGTCTAAAATGGATACCGCATATAACCATTCTTAAAAACAGAGTACGAAAATTGACATATATTTTTAGCTGTTTGAGACACATTCTAAGTAAAGAACTACTGAGAATGACGTACTTCGCACTCTGTCAATCCATAATCCAATATGGTATAATAGGATGGGGTGGCGCCTATAAAACTCACACACAATCTCTTTACATTGCGCAAAAACTAATAATTAAAATAATACTAAAAAAATCATTTCTATATCCATCTGAACTCATATTCAAAGAATTTAAAGTCAGAAAATTAAATACTCTCTTCCTGTATCATTCAACCTTACAAGTTTACAAAGAGGATATCCTAAACAAATCCATACCCTTCGAAAACACAGTAAATTTTAGGCAAAAATACACGTTACCAATTCCCATTTGTAAAAAAACTTTGGGTCAACAAAACTATAAATACTTAGGAACAAATTTCTTTAATAAATTACCAGAAAATATAAGATCCCTTAAGGACAGTTACAAAAATTTCAAAACACAATTAAAAAAATATACTGAAAACCTTAACTAAAAAAAATAAATAAAAATAAAAAAAATATATACATATACACACATATGTTTCTCTTATTCTTAATATATACTAAATAAAAAAAAATCAAAATAACCTAACAAATAATACTTCCTCCCATACACACAAGCATTTGCTTATTATGGGAGTACATTTAAAAAAAAATATGTATATTTGTATTAAATAATTGTATTAAGTTTTTTTTATTTTTTATATACTTTCATTATATTTATGTATCTATTGTATGTACTGTACCAAAAAAAAAAAAAAAATTAAAAAAAAAAAAAAAAAATATATATTTTAAATTGTAGTATTTGTGAAACTGGAAGTATTCATAAAAACATATTTGCCTCAGGATCATTGCTTTCAAAAGAAGAAATTAACTTATCTAATGTTAGTAAACTTGAGAAATGACGGCTTCTATCCAATGTCATTGTAAAATTAATTCACTCTAGTCAATATATATAAAAATCTAAATATTTATTTACGTAAGCGAGGTGTCTAGCGCGTTACCAACCATTCATCCGATTGCGATGAAACTTTGGGGATTGAATGTGTGCATGCCTGCAAAAGTATAATGGCGTCATGAATTTATGCGTTTCTAAACCGTTCATCCTATTGCGATGAAACGTTGCCGAGTTGTTGTGGTTTCTATATATATGTATACTGGTGAGCTCTGGCATTATGAAATTTGTATAAAAAAATTGCAATAGGTGGCAGGCGAGCTGTTTGAAAATTGTACGTACTGGGACTGAATGTATGGAATGCGGGAGGGGCGAGGGGAACTCGGGAGAGGGGTTCGCGGGACGGGGGAAGCGGGAGAGGTGAGTGGGGAGAGGGAAGACGGAGTGGGAACGCGTGAGGGGAAAGGGACGCAGGAGAGGAAGCGGAGGAGCAAGAGGAGGCGGAAGAGGAAAGGGACGAATGTGGAAGGGACACGCAAGGAGAAACAATATATTTATTAAGTGGCATAGCAACGCGTGCCGGGTTTGCTAGTTTTACATAAAAGTATTTATTAAACATTTACACAATTGGAAATATTTTTTTAAATTAATAAAATATTTAAGTAGTTATGAATGAGTAACCACAATATGTTTTTCTTTCACAGTGAATGGATCCCGCAACCTGAAATATAAATGTGTATACCACTACGCTGCTGAGGTCGTAGCTCTATGAACTCGAATAGCATATTTCTCCCCTCGTCCCTCCTCCGTGCATCCGACCCTCCATCATGAATAATGGAATTGACACTCTCCCAGTTTTTCAGACAATATGCTTTTTTGCACGCTTCAATTAAAACTTGCATTTGGCCGAGAGCTTTAACTAAGTTAAAGTTAAATTAAAAAAAAAAAAAAACTGAAAATGAAAAAGCGGGACATGATTCAAGTTTTTAATTTGCAAGTGAAATCAATAAAGGTATGTATCTACTACGTATATTCATATATCAGAGTCAGAGTCTGTAATAATTGTCAGTCATCAGTTTAACAGGCCACTTGCGTGGATTTCATTACGACTTGGAAAAAATCGTGTCGATAGATTTTTTTACTAAGATTACGAAAATGTTAGTAAAAATTTATAGAAATATACAGTTTTTTTGTTTTTTAAATAAATAAATCCATTATTTGGGCTTATGACGTCACTACACGAAAATGTCCCGTGTCTGATGATGTTATATTAATTTTGTAAAATTCCACTGATTTATTTTATTTATAAGGTAACACTTTGATTTCAGGCGAATTTTTAAATTTGACATTTAACATTCACTAGATTTATTGTTTGTTCTCTGCGAACTTATCATATGGTTTGACGTTTTGACAGATGTTACGAAGGGACCCCCGTACATTTTATACCTTCTGCACCTGTTTTAGAAGTGTAATGGTAATGGTGCTGATTTGAAATTTTATAACATATATTTATTATAATTTACAAGTACAAATATATTACATTGGATTTAGTCTTATATAGACGTTGAACATTATAATGATTAATGATCGATAAGATGGATCAAGTCTTTTTTTAAAATGATTTTCGGCTATGTAATTATCGTTTTTTCGGACCCATAAAATTATGTCCCGTCTTTCCGGTTTATAGAAAATTATAAAAAATTGTCTGATTTTTCGGATTGAAATTTTAAAAAAATCTCCAGGTTTTCAAAAGTAGGATAAATAAAAAAAATACGGAATGTCTTAGAATATTTGCTTGAGCCGGAATTATTTTTTTTTAAATGTGATGCAAGTGGCCTATTCCATTTTCAATCATTATAATTAATAATAATTAATTATATGGTAATTGATATTTCATCCCTACGTTATTATGTATTTGTTGTATGTTTCGAATTTGCATACGACAAAAGTAGTATTAGTTGTCAAACTTTATCCAGTAAATAAGTTTTTTGTCGAATTACACTTAGCTATTTGAGTACCTTTATTGTCACTAAGTGCATAATATAATACCAATAATTCACTCATATATTTTAATGGTCATTTAGAGTGGCATAATGTGTTAAAATAAAACATAAAACACTCATAAAAATCATTTTTGTCACATGCAGTGAGACGTACCATTCAATACACAGGCATGTGCCTAGTATGGTGGTCGAAAAATCCCCAATTCATGTAATGAACAATTCAAAGAATGAAGAAACTTAAAAAAAAAAAAAAATACCAAATCACCAAAATATTTTAATGCCTTTTGAAAGAGGGATAGTATGCGCCGATAAAATATGCCTAAAAATTTGTTGACTTCTTGTGAGACAAAAAATATTACAATTCGTTATTTACATGATATTTGCGAAAAGTCACCACGTAGAGTTTATAATATTTTTTCATATTATTATGAATAAATTAAAATGTTTAATTCCCACGTCAAAGCAGTTGCAATAAAATAAAAGTGCTTTGAAAACGATTAACTCTGTTTTTCTTGTTTTTGATATTACAACTGATTAAATAACAAACATACCTACACGGTTGAATCTTATTCGTCGACTCTCTCAGAATCAACATTTTATAAGTTAATGATTTCTGGCAGTAAGCCGACATATTCGCATATGGTTTTTGAGGATGTAGAAGTGAAAAAATAACATGTAAAAATAAGTAAAATGTTGATTTTTGACAACTTTTGTAAGGAAGAAGTAAAACACACAAACACAATTGAAATAATTCTTGAAGAATTTCTGAAAGATTTTTGAAAGAAATTCTAAAGATTCTTCGCACGAATGGTGGACTGTTAACTAATTGTAGGTATTGGCTCTTTCATAAAGAGAATATCGGAGCATGGAATGGGCACGGGAAGTCTCGCAGAATGTATTTGGTATTGAATTTTTTTTTTTTGTTGCCTTACACATTCCTAATATACTATTATAAATCATCCTGTGAGGAATTCTCAGGACGAATTATTAGTTTTATACGATGCAGTCAGTGGCTGAGTTGGCATCGCGTTGGGTCCCACCCAGGCGTCATGTCTTAGATTCCTCGGCTGGCTAAGTCCTCCACTACGACACAAGCAACATTTTCTGCTCACAGTGGTGCTAGGAGGAGATTTTCAAATATTGTCGGGTTATTCGTAACCTGGGAATGTTTGTCTTTATTTAACCCTAGAGTGCTCGCGCTATGAGCATTTTGCCGCCCGCAGAACAAAAATCGTGTTATTTTGTACACGATGTTTTCGTCAAGGTCAAGCGCCCTAGCAGCTGACCTCCCGTACCTCACCTCCTTGTTTTAGAAATTAGAAGAAATTTGGTGCACGGGTGACCGCAGGAGCAAGGGGTTGTTGTCGGTGTGTCGCGTTTGGCGGCAAATTGCTCACTGCGCGACCACTCACGTAAGTAAAATTCGTTTGTATGTTTTTTTTCTATTGTTGAAATATTATTATTTGTCATTGCATATAATATTGGTTTGATGTAAACAAGGTCATAATATTGATATTTAGTTTGTTTTGCTTTTATTGGGCATAAATAGTCAAATAATATACACAAAAAATACGGACCATTTATTATTTTTTTTACATTAGATCCACACAGGAGGTCCTGAAAAAAATAATTTCCCTCAGGGCTTATGTCATCTTTGGGGATACTGTGTGGAGGATCCTTTTAAGGAAAGGAAGTTCTGGGAAGGTAGAGGGTTGGAGGGGTGGGTTGGAATTTAGTTTTCAGTGTGTCAGATCCAGACAAACCTCACCCCATGAACCCGGGTACCCTTGCTAAGTCACCAAACCTAGAAAACCATTTAGGGGCACCTATTAATGATTAATGATTAATGATTCTCGGTATGTGTTCAATAAATGCGGCGGTTCCCATTCCCGCCTCCAAAATTACGAAGACAGTTCAAAAAAAATTGCTCTGGCCATGACGAGACCACATATAATTAGAAGATCCGACGTAAACACTTTACAAAAATAGCTGAAAAAACAAAACACCCAATTTATGGCAACGGAACATAAAAATTTATCCTGAGATAGACAAAGTGTATGGGCAGTACGTCCGTCCAAGAAAAATAGAAGATCCAAAAATGGGTGCAATAGATTTGCAAAGTTGCTATGACATGAACATCGTAGGTGTCAGGACTATTTCGCTGAAATACATGTAGTAGATGAGGATTACGTTTAATTTTTCTTTTTTAATGAAGATTAAAATAAAGAAGTTGTTAAAACTCAAGAAATTTTACCTTAGGTTTCCCATTGCATTTTTTTTCTAATACTAAGTATGAAACTTTAATAAATGTATTTTTTCTGATAGTTTAAGTTTTATTCTATCGTTTTAAAATCATTGCAAGTGTATTTAACTATTATTTGCAAAAAAAAAAGAAATTTAAGTATGGGCGGTAAAAATGTTCCCCACGCGAGCACTCACGTTTCACGGAAAGATGCGACTATTCTAGGGTTAAAAAAAAAAAGAAAAAAAAGTTGATAGTTTTTATACTAAACTCTCACTGTGCAATAAAAAGGGCATTATATCGTTTGATGCAATGCTTATGAAAATGCTGAAAAGATTATAATATGAACAGTTAAGTAAATCCGTTTAGAAATATGTTTCAGTGGAGTAAATATAGAGTAAGAGTAAATAACCCTTTAAAAGTTGTATCTAATCCCTTAGTAGGGATAAAACCTATATGATTTATCAATGGCTCTTCGTAATTATAAATTAACTACCCTTAGTTGCAGTGACAGCTCGGCCAGAGTAGGAGAAAACCAGGGGGGTGCGAGTTCCAGTTCCATGCATTAAACATTCTCACGGCAGAAGGCTGTGTCGAGAATTAATCTCCACTTAAACCACAAGCTAGGATTAATCGGCAGCCTAGCTTAGCGCTACATTGAGCTTTTTAGTACTACAGTAGGTATTTCTTATTCATGGACCTATCGGACATGCCAGCCATTTGCTTACGCTGGCTCCATTATGAGAGAAGTCCAATAAATCTTCAGTCAAGATGAATGTTGAAATAGCAGATTTAGCAAGAATCTCAGCTAGTTGGAGTAACAGTGCTATACCATGCTATGTTATTTTTCCACCATCACATTAGGTTCTTTTTTTGCATTAGCTCCATATACTTTATAGGCTTTAAGGGAAAAAAAGTATGGAGACTCTGTTTATTGAAAGGAAGGACAGTAAGCTCTGAAAAGGAGAAATGTATGAGGATTTGGTATACCCTTACCCTTAGACTCAGAAATAATGAATTGCTTTTCACCAATCAACAAATTATGGAAACCATTCACCAATGCCGAGAATGGCTAGACTTATCCACTCAATACAGATCCTTCGATCTTTGATTTTTTATGTAAGTCCTAATGATTTTTGTCATTCATAACGCACGTGATATTTTGTATCGCAATTGGCAAAAGGCTTCAACTCCGATAAGGCTTATTAAACCTCGTTCCTGTCTTGGCTTTTTGCCCTATTTTTGTCATAGCTGTAATTTTTTTAAACCTATTTTGTATCATCTCTCCTTATGCTGCCCTCATTTAATAATAACACGTATTGTAATTAGATATTGCCCGTCAATAAATAAATAAATAAAATCATTTTCGATTTTATTAGTACAAGAAAAAAATAAATGTTTGTAAAAGTGGTTTAATTCTCGAGGTTTAGCGCTCAAAACAATTGTCGAACGTGTCGTTATCTTCATGTTTTGAATGATTGTGAAGTCAAAAATCAATGAAGTCCTCGGTTACTTTTCCCTTCTATTCCTGTTTCACCCTGAGTCAATAAATAAATTTAAAAAAAACAACCCCCTTCACCCAATTCCATCAAGTATTATCACTCTTTAGCATATTTAGATTCTATCATAGTTTCCTTTGCTTATACGTTTTTTCCTTTTAAATTATTTACAAACTAAATAAATGCCACATTGCCTTTAAATCGATTATTTCTAGACGCAGTGATTTGTACGACTATTACTTTCATATTCGTACAAATGACCAAACACAATAAAGTAATCTATTATCTTTGGATATGACTCTCTAAGAATAGACATACATTTGTCTTGAATATTCCTCTTTATACGTCTTGTATGGACGAGAACTTAGGAAGACTCATCGGTTGAGATAAGAAGTGTAAGCAAGACAAAGGTTCGTGGCGTTAGCGTCTATCTGCCTAATTATGGCAATTTTGCAAGAAAACGGCACTGCGAGCGGTGCTTAATTCGATGTCATGCAACAAATGTCAACCATTTACGGTTGCTGGGCTCGCGTTTGTTGTAGACTGTATATGACGAGAAGTATATATATATATACTGGGCCCAGTGGGAACAATAAAGTTAAGACCTCAGACCCTAATCCACTGACATAGGGAATTAGTAATTTTTTTTATTTTTTTTACATGAATACCGCACAAGAGTCCCAACTGCACCCGTCTGGAGCCAGTGGGACTATGGCATCCCCAATTGAGGTATTTTGTGAGGCTGAAGGTAATGGGAAAGGGAAGGAAATGGGGAAGAGGGGGATGGGGAAGTACCTGGCTATTCAGATCTGGTCACCAAACACGGCTAACGCCATTTCAAGCAACGTTTCAATTCTGAATGATGGTCTTACACCAGGGCGATACTGAGAGTATCTTCCACTCTGGAACGTGTCGCAAATAAACTATATATTATTTTTAATGAATAAATTGTGAAATAACACAAATTAATCAAATAAAATTTATTTACCACGCCGGGATTCGATCCCGCGACCTTCGGAGTGCTAGTCAAGGGCCTTACCGCTGGACTACGCCGGCCGTCGTAGCGTAAACATATAAAAATTGGTGACTATACGAACTCGCCGATACCTTTTTTTGATAAACAACTTTTTTAAGAATTGAAACAGTTTTCGTAATATATAAAATAATATCTACGCGCAGCCGAAATAAAGCCAATAATGGATTTCACCTTATGAATTTACCTCTAATGAGACAAGATAATAATAACGAAATTAAAAAAATCTACATATCAAAAAATCGCTCATGAAAAATAACAATAACAAAAATAAAAATAACATAACGGCTTATCATTTTAGCAATAAATAACACGCCGATCTATCCAAGCCGACAGCCAGTTATTTAGGTAAAAAAATCATGTCCACAAAAAAATTGCCATTTCAGATACGCACTACCTCAAAAAAGGTCAAATTAATGAACTGATTTAAACCACATATACCACTTCTTCATTCTGTCTTCTCAAAATTAATTTCTTTTGTTACAATAATCATTTAATTGATTTAACCGTGTAGGTACCAATATATTGTGGAAATAATATTTGACTGAATTGTTATTTTAATATCTTTTTCATCTCATCCTTTTTCAGTCATTTAATGGTAACGAAACATACATTAATCTGTATATAAAGTTAACACAACATTTATGATTATAATATGACAATAAAATCTGTGTATTACAATTTATGTGAGCGTTCCCTTGAGTGTGAATTACTTTATTGGGACCTCGGATTTAGAAGGGTTCACATAAAACCATTCCCAAAACATATTCAAATGATTCAAATTTAATTGAGAGTTTGAATTTCGAACAGAAAATTATTACGATTACAGAAGAAATTTTGCCCCATCGGGATTGAAATTATTATTGTTGTAATAACTTTTTGTTGCAAATGAACATTCACACCTTAATGAATTTTTAAAGCATGATCGTATAAGTAACTTAGTATTGTTTTATCGAACGTATTCAAACCATTTCGATTAATTAATATAATATATGTATTATATTCGGTGCTACAATTCTTAGGCTCTTCTTCCGATACTCGACGATTCAAGTATCTTGATTAGACACCGCCATACGTCTGCGTGGAGGTTCGTATACAAAAACACGTTGCCAAGATCATGTCAACTCGTCGGCGACGCCAGTCTTCCGCAACCAGCAAGGAGAGGTTATTTCCATTCACGTCGTCGAGACTTTAAACCATTTTAAAGAAAAACATAGGATGACACAGACCAAATATTCATGTTATGGTAAACATAAAAACACTACCCAACCAGGTACATTTTGAATTAAAAAAAAAAAAAAACAAATTTCAACAAACACAAACTATCAGACCAGTTAGACAAGCGTACCAAAAATATTAAAACTCCGACGGTAAACACAAGCTTTGGACAAAGACACCACATATTGTAGACAATAAAAGCGTTAAACAATTTTTTACTTGCTACGAAAAATAAGGAAAACAAGCATTTCAGAAATTCACCTTTTTGAGAAAACACCGTAAATCTTGAAAACTACACATTTCAAATACAGAAGAATTAATTAATACCTAACAGTAAATACATAACTGCTTTTAGTACTTCAGGTGGGGAACTATTTTATTTATAAATTTGAGTTCATTGAACGTTAACAATTTCAAATAAAAATGACGACCCCGACGATCGAAATCAGTTTTCTTATTTTCCTCTATATTGCTAATTTGTCTATAATTTGTTAGTGGGGTTTTCCTGGAGGGGGGCGGTGAACCAAATAAGTATGAAAACTTTGATTTTGTTAAGTTTGCTAATAACTAATGTAATTATACGTCAAAATATAAGCACCCTTTCAAGATCTAATAACAGGTAGAAAAGGAGAGAAAAATCTCTTTCGCACTAACATGAGTTTCTACTGAGAACGCGTAGGTATTTTATTATTCTATGATAACTGAATATTGAGCCATTTTCCGGGATTACTCGCAAGAACATATTCGCTTTATTATCTGGGCATAAATATTTTATCATTCCGGCAAAGAGCTGTTTAATCAGAACAGCGAATAAAGGTAAAACCCACTGGGTCCACGTACGCATCGTATGAAATACGACGTTCAAAAGCCAACTACACACTTATCCTACGCACGCAACGCAAATTTAAATCGTAGTATTGCGATATTCAATGGATTTTACGTTATACATAAATCATTTCGTAGTCTTACATTTTTTTACGTTAGCTCCACACAGGAGGCTAAATAATTCCCCTCAGGGCCTATGACATCTTTGGGGATGTTGTGTGGAGAATATTTGTAGGAAAGGAAGTTCTGGGAAGGAAAAGGGTATGAGGGGTGGGAAGCGTAATAATATTTAATAATATTTAATCTGGTAGGAATTCGGAGGTCAGTGTATCCAGGAGTGACGGACGAATGAATCCATGGGCAGAAGCATCCGCCACCATGACCTGAAAAAAATTCACCCGATGAACACGGACACCCCTGCTAAATGTAGCGAGCTACTCGGGGTGACCTACGGCAGAGGTGTTGTTTATCCAATAAATGGTTACCCGGCGGGTATTGGTTATTACTAATCTGTACGTTATGTATCTCCCATTGAAACAAATGTCATTAAACGCGAAATGTCAAAACAAACATAAACTTAAACAAAAAATCAGCTGGTTGGAAGGTATTCCATCAGCTTCATCTTTCTTTCACACGTCTCACGTTGATCTGGACGACGCAGATCGTGCGGGAAGCGTAGGATTGCGTTACGTGTGTTTCTGAAGCATCTATTTCCATAAAAAAATGTGTGGATTATTATGAGTTCAGATATCTGAATGCATTACTTATAATATAACGTACGACAGTCAGTGTGCTCTTACCTTAAGATACCCGCCTTCCCACCTATACACCGACACATCTGCACACCTACGTAGTACATACCTACACATGAAGTACGTGTTTACTAGAGTTCATTGGAATCGCTTTTCAAAATTTTACCGAAGGAGAAGTTAGTAAATTAGATTTCTGATTGAACTTTCGAGAAATAACGTAATAGTGAAATAATATTAGAGGTCATACAACATCTATTTTCCTAAGAGTTATGCTAATATTTAATTAACTTTATAAGATACCAATATAATTATTTTATCGCAAACGATGACCTCTATTCCCCACCTCGAGGTCGCGGTATTGAATTCCGGTGCGGTATCTAAAGTTGGCTTTTTAAGTGGTGTTGAGTTTCATATCTATTTAATTTTAATGATTATAATTTAATGTTTTTCGGAAGTATTTCACCAATCTCTTGACTGTATATTAATAAATAAACAAATAAATACTAGCGAAACACTCAGCCAACTGATCCGATATAATATAACCACAATTCATTGGACCGAGAATACTGAACTCAGACTATTTAACTCTTAAAATTAATAAACCATTAAAATTATGGTGAAATATCCTCATTAACGTTATCAACTTTTCTATTTTATCATGTGATTTTATTTCATAGAAGATTTTAGTCCTATAATTTCAATACCTGCCATATCCGATTTTTTTAACAAAATGATCTGAGTATGACATCTAGTTCACATTTTTGCGAGGAACAAGATGAACCTAAAATTGAGTTTCAAAACCTCCCTCATCACGACCAAAAATCATGTTAAAACTGCGAGAGAGAAACAAAACCCGCTATATCATTCAAGAAGTTACTATCAAAACCCGCTATGTCGAAATTCAACCAATCACGAGCAGTTGTTTTGCAAAGATGGTGGTGGTGTAGAAACACGCCCCTCAGGTCAGTTGAGTTTCAAAAGCCTCTATATTCCATGTATATAATAATAATAATTATTATTATTATTCAATGAAATTGGCAACATTATAACTAAAAAAATTACATGTTCAATGTAGTTTAAAAATAGATTACATCAATCAGAAGATACAAAAAAATTAACAAATAGAAAGTAATGTAAGAACGGTTACACAGAAGTAGTATAATTATACAATATTTTTAGTTGTGAATACCCTGCCTCACTAGGTGAACCTGTATTGAGGCAGAATTTTTTGTTTGTCGTAATTTTATCTATGGTTTTTTTATAAATGTGTAAAGTAGGTTTAGATACAGCAAAAAATTTATTTTAATACAATAATAACTGTCAATGACTGGGCATTTGGGTGAGGGCACCAGTAAAGGCTCGATCATTAGAATATATCCATATTTTAACATATTTTTTAAACTCTCTCTGTGTTTGACTCAGTTTGATGTTTTCTGGGAGAATGTTGAATATTTTTGTGGCAAAGTATCTAAAGCTACGTTGACCAAAGGTAGAAGAGAGTGCTGGAACTTGCAACATGTCTTTGTTGGAGTTATATGTAAATCTTAAGTTTATTTGTTTTTCTTAAAGCTCACGTTTGTGTTTAAAGAGTTGTATGAGGATAGTTTTTACATAGATCTGTCGAACATCAAATACTCTAATTATTTTGAATATTAGGTCACTGTTTGCAGTTAGAGGAAGTTTGAGAATAATTTTCATAATTGTTTTCTGCGCCTTTTCGACAGGATCTAGAGTTGATGAAGTGCCCCCTCCCCATGCAATGATACTATACTCAATTATAATCACAAAGAGAGTATCCAAATCCGCTACATCCATTTTATTTATTCAAATTACTTAAATATTTCTAGACATACATTGAAAAATGAACACTTTTCGAATGTACTTTACTCTAATTCACTATATAAAAAAATAAAATGCAATTTTGTATTTACACTAGAGATGTGACAGTTTTGTTTGCTGTTTTCTCCGAATCAGTGAAAGTTGATATAGCGGATATAGAAATTGAACGACTCATTTAACACAGTCAGTAAAATCGATAGCCACAGAGCAATACTGCAAGTCACGTACATTTTCTATGGTTATCATCTGCTGTCAATGTTACAAAAACCAGAGACGGAGTTCATTTCGCACCCTTTGTCTTCGAGATCAATGGTAAACAACATTCTGTCTTTGTCTTGGTACAAGAGGTATAAAGTATAAATAAAAGATTATCTCCCTTCACATTTATGACAAAAGACTTCAGTTTCTAACACAAAAACTAAGGATTTACAACCCTTGGGTCAGAACTGAGTAGCTGGCGTACAGAACGGGTCATGGGTTCCATCATTTTAATTTGTTCTCTGTCCACAAAAATGGAAAATCAGCTGATCTTTGTAGAATGCAATAAAATCAAAACGGCGTATAAATGCCATGAAAACTTAATATTGGTCCTTACATATGAAATTGGCGTTTTGCCGTACTGGCAAGTTTGATCTCAAATATCTTCTCTTTGGTTGGGAATTCCAAATTCAAATTTATACAGCTATTTACTCATGTATTTCTGTTTCGAAAATTATAATTAATTTGTTTTTTCCTTAATTGTTTTTTTTTCTTTGCGTCACTTAGTTTACAAAATGTAAAACTTGAAATATCGCGTTATTTACGGTACGAGTTCCACCGTGGCACCAGTGTTGTGTTTTCTTTTCTTTTTTTTCGCGTCGTTCACTACAGTTTTCTTCAATCTGGCCAGACGATTACGGCAGATGTCTATTGTCAGCAACTGCAAACCATGATGGAAAAGCTAGCTGCTAAACAACCGAGGCTGGTTAATCGCTCTAGGCCACTACTGCTGCATGACAACGCTAGACCACACACTGCACAACAGACGGCTACCAAATTAGAGGAGCTTCAATTGGACATCCACCGTACTCTCCGGACCTTGCCCCAACAAATTACAATTTTTTCGAAATTTGGATAACTTCTTACAAGGAAAAAAATTCAACTCCGATGGGGCAGTCCAAACCGCCTTCAAAGATTTTATTGATTCCCTTCCGAATGGTTTTTTTAGTAAAGGGATCGATGAACTACCTATGAGATGGCAAAAGTGCATAGATATAAATGGTACATACTTTGATTAAATAAATATATTATATTAAAAAAAATTCGACTTTATGTTCCTCTCATACAAAACGCCAATTTCATATGTAAAGACCTAATATTTATTATTGAAAATAATGATATCCCTCTAGAAAATATATTATTTTTATTGAAAATTTTTAACTTTATGAGTAAAATCCCAAATTATATTATTTAATTAAATGAAGACAATATTAGCGAAACTCAATCGAAAATCTGGAATTAAAAGTTAAAAATTAAAAATAAATATTCATCCTAGACTTCCAGAAAAGTCAATAGATGTCGCATATTAAAAAAATTGGTAAAATTTATCCAGATACTATCTAGATAGCATTTAGTTCGAGTTGAATCTTGCAATCATATATAAAGATAGCAGCCAATAATATGTGCGTTAAGAAAAATAAGATAATTTTGGTAGTTCTTAGTCGAGGTATGATACAGTTAAAAGTGACCGAATTGGATATACGTTCCGTAGCTCAGTTGGTAGAGCACTTGCCATGTAAGCAAAGGTCCTGGGTTGGAGTCCCAGAGGTGCCAATATCTTTTTCTGATTTTTCTGTCTCCAGATTTTCTATTGAGTTTTGCTAATATTGTCTTCATTTAATTCAATATAAAATATCTTTTTTAACCGTACGCAATCGCGTAAGCCAATATGTCAACACGTTATGCTCATTTTTCCAAACTTATTAAAATGGTCTGCAGAACATTTTGGTGGCGTGTTGTGTTTCTCTTTACTCGTCTTTATAATACAACTATCTAACATGTGATGTATTCCAGTAGTTCGAATTACATACTGTGCTAGTTTTAATTGTACACACTACCTACAGGAGTCATGACGCCAGTTCCTGAATCAAGGTATTTGGCTTGGAGACCTATAGTATTTTGAGAACGAATGAAGGACATAGTGATACTTTTTTTTGTGTTAAAATCTAATCTAAATATGTACCCTTGGTATGCAAAAAAAAAAAAACAATTAACCATTGTTATTCTTATCTTTGCTGGAATACTAATTGAGTTACCGAATATTTTATGTTCGCAGAATCGTTAATGAGCGCCGCATTGTTTTTAATTAACGTAATCAATACAACGGTATTTTTTCATGAAAAAAAATTATCGAATATCTTTGCCAGATGCCCACGTAACCTATAACGAACCATATTTTTGGTTAATACGTTTAGTAACTGATATGAAGTACTTTTTTATTTTATTTTATTTTAAATACATAAACGGCTATACTGCCTTTTATAAATAAACATATAATAGAGTACAAAAGTAAGAAAAATAATATCATTACATAATAGTAGTTTTAAACTTTAAAATAACATACAATTATTTTGTGTATCACAACAAAAAATAACAAAAAAGAACAATGAGAAATATCACATTTCATTTCAACATGTCCATATTGCGTATATAAAGTTACATTATGGAAAAATAATTTTTGAGTGCATGTTTATATTGCGCTAATTTTAAGAAATAAATGTCGCCGATGTTAGCATATTCATTTCCCAAAATGTGTAATCGACTGATTGGTGAGTAATAATGTGATAATGTATGTGTGTTATTATAGTAGAACGGTAGAGTCAGTCTATTGTTAGCGCGACCAGGGCAATGAAATCGTATTAGTTCTATTAAATCAGGGGTATCCAGGACCCTGTCAGATTAAAAAATTAGTCGAAGATAATATTGTTAATTCTAAAATTTAAAATATGAGATTGACAATTGTGACGGTTTGATGGAAGGTGGCAATGGACGAATTTGTAAAGGCGCCCGTGCCGGTTAGACAAGAGGTTCTGGGTCAGAGTCCCAGTTGCGACCTTCTATTATTCTGTGTCTTGTTCTGTTTTATATTTTCGTTTAAATTATTATTGTGATCTTCTTCTTCCTCCATTTGATGGGAATAACCTTCAAAAGTTATAAAAAGAGAGTTGTTCTTATAAAAAATTAAATAAATCGTGGTTACAAACAAAATAATTGTTTTATTTCATTGTATTTTTTTTATTAGATGTTGGGACAACCTCGTCGATCCAAATGTGATTTATAATCGGACGTCTATATTACGTTGTCCACAGTGATACTATATTATGATTTTTTTATGAAGATATACATTAATATTTATTGGATTGATAATACATTCTTTCTAATTTTCTGCAGTTTGGTTATCTGCGGGGGAATTAACGCATACGGATTAAGGTGATGGCGTGAGAAGTTGAAATTTGGCGGATATTATTCATTTATAAGGCAAATAACTGTCACTTGGAATATTTAATATTTGCCTACATTTTCAAAGGTGTTTCTAATTTATTTAACAAATATTCAACAGCCATTCGTTAATCTCAGCCTGAGTCAGGAGATAAGTTTGACGTCTTGGTCTCATAATTTCTAATATACATGAATCAATGTTCGCACCTAAGTACCTGTCATGTATAATTTGTGTTCGTATTTAATTATTAATAGTTGATATAATATAAGACCTGACGAAGGTTGAGTTGAGGAAAACTCGGTCGGCTGTCTATATTATTTTAATTTCTATCAAGTAGTGTATTACTAATAGCACCATGAGTACTTTATTAATCGTTGACGTGAGTTGGAAGGTGCACTGTGGCTGGTGACCCGCTCGAGGGGTGGGTTTTATTATATATTGTACTTACTGCCTTCAACATTTTGTACAAACATGAAAAAAATTATTCAAAATGTTTATTTAAATATATTTATCAAATTGAGGTGAAATGATACACATGCCGTCTGACAGACTCCCACGTCACCGTCCCCATACCTTTATTTAAATACAGACAATGCAGCCTCCGGCTGTTGCTCGAACGCCCATTAAAAGTTAAAATCGTAATCAAAATACCCCATTATGATTTACCTTTGCTATCATTTAATATTTTCCATTAACTCTGGCTTCCTTACCAACACTGTTTATTTACAAACCCGATGATTCATCTAAAATCTTGGGTCTAATTCAACCTACTTTTACGCAGGTTTAACCCTTTTAATCATTGATATAAGATTTGTTAGATGTGTGATTATTAAATGAACAAAAAAAAAACGGCGGAAATAATAATCAATTGCAGTAAAATTAAATATTTAATTTAATAATCAACTTAATTAGAAGTCAATAATTAAATATTATATGTATAATTCGTTTTGCAACGTGGTTGGTTGGAGACAAGCCCACCGCGCACCGCCGCGCCGCATCTTGTTTTAGCGCCTTCTGATCTCAAATTGTATTCGTTGATATTATTGTTTCAGTTGACATTGTTGTTGTCTTTGATTCTGTTGATGTTGTCGTTGAAGTTGATGTTGTTGTTGTTGTAGTTCATTTTTAGTTGATTAATAGTTATGTTGATGTGTTATTGTTGTAGGTGATGTTGCCGTTGACGTTCTATTGTGGTTTATGTTGTTGTTGTAGTTGATATTGTTGTTGTAGTAAATGCTGTCGTTATATTTGATGTTGTCGTTATATTTGATGTTGTCGTTATATTTGATGTTGTCGTTATATTTGATGTTGTCGTTATATTTGATGTTGTCGTTATATTTGATCTTGTCGTTATATTTGATATTGTCGTTATATTTGATGTTGTCGTTAAATTTGAGGTTGTCGTTATATTTGATGTTGTTGAAGTTGAAGTTGATGTCGTCGTTGATGTTGTTGTTACAGTTGAGGTTGTTTTTATAGTTAATGATGTAGTCGATGTTTTCAGTGTAGTTGATGTTCTTATTATTGTAATTAATATTGTCCTTGGCGTTTTTCTTGTAGTTGATATTATTGTTGAAGTTGATGTTTTTGATGTGATTGATGTTATCGTCTTTAATGATGTCATAGCATCTCAGAAGTGATATGCTGCTTGAAATGGCTTTAGCTGAATTTGGTATCAGATCCAAAAACTTCCTAACCGTCCTCCTACACATATATTCTTCTCCTTGCTTCCTGCAGTCATACATCGAAGTAGATAGTCACCCCAATTAGGGATGCCATAATCCAACTAGCACCAGATTGCTATGATTAAGAAAAGGTGTAGAACTTGTGCAGTATCTATTCACATAAAAAAAAACTATTAAAAAATCAATGGAACCACAAAACGAAAATCTCTAGTTATCAAGAATTTTCATTCGTTCAGCAAATTCCAGCCCTGTAAGTTATTATGACATTTCACAACTCGTTGGTCGTCCATTAAAATCGTTCATTAACTGAGCGTAGCGAAGTCCTGTTTTGATTCGACAACTTTGCATATATGTTAATTTGTTTATGTGTTTTGTATTCGGTCAATCTTATCAATACGGTAGCCGTGTTTGATAATACCATTATATTTCACTAGATCGCACAGCATTTTTCTAGTTGGAATAATTAACTTTACGCGTAGTTCACAGAACTACTAGTTTTAAAACGTTGAATATAAAAATAAAAATATTTTAGTTTTTCCATCCTCCTACATTGACGACCCAACGTGATAAATAAACCTAAGTACATCGCCGAAATTGACCCCACATTGATTTGCTTAGTTTCAACATAGATTGATCATCAAATGATGGATAGGATAAGAAGAATCAATCATCCTTCATTAAGTGTATATTTAGTCAAGTGTCGTACCGAAATAGCGTGGAGGACATTTAGAATGTACATAAGCATAATGTACTTTTCACTTTTGATATAATGGCAAACAGAGCTCCAGGCCAAAAAGGCCCCATACTCTTTCATCATGCGTTTGTTATTTGGTTATTGAAAAAATTACATTTTGTTAAAAATTATTTAAGTAGGTATAATGCAAACATTATACCTACTTAAATAATCTAGTCTCTTTCAACGGAAGCAATCTTCCGAATAGGCCCTCCATTGATATGCTTGGTGTAACCCTAAGTGACCAGCTCAGGTATGGGGGCTCCATCGAAGCCAGAGTAAAGTTAGCCTCCCAAAAGCTGGGCGTACTGTACAGGGCCCGCAGATACTTTAATAGTAAACAACTGCTAACCTTGTACAAATCACAAGTACGCCTCACGGTTGAATTTGGCAGCCATCTCTGGTCTGGAGCTCCAAAATACCTGAAAAATACCCTCGACTCTGTGCAGAAACGGGCGTTCCGTTTGATAGATTCTCCCATCTTAACAGACGGATTGCAATCTTTAGAGCACAGGCGTCAGGTGGGAATGCTATCCTTGTTCTACCGGTATTACAATGGAAGATGCTCCGAGGAACTAGCATCATTAATCCCTTCGGCACCGGTGCATAGTCGGGAAACACGCCAAACGCGTGCCCAACATTTGTACACGGTTGACATTTGTCACATGAGAACGGGTCGTTTCTTCGACTCGTTCTTGTGTTCAACAGCTAGGCTGTGGAATGATTTGCCGGCCTCTGTGTTTCCTCCTTCCTACAACATGGGTCGCTTCAAGACCAATGTTCATTCCTTCCTCTCCTCAAAAAGACCCTCCACACAGCATCCCAGATGACATAGGCCCTGAGGGAAATTATTTTCCTCAGGGCCTCCTGTGTGGAGTTAATGTAAAAAAAATAAAAAAAATATTATGCTTTACTAACAGGTAACGTCTTGAAATTTGATAGAAAAATTTCCATGCATTTGAGGAAATGATTTTGATAATGTAGGTTAGTCAAATAACTTCTTTTTCAAAAATGCAATCATATGTATACCACTTATACATATTATACAGCCGTGATGGGGCTTATATTCAGTTATGTTGATTTTTTTTTCAATAGGTAGGTACCGATTATAAAAAAAAACGTAATAATTCTACGTTGACACAAATGATGAATGTAGGTTTTTTTATGTGAACACCGTACAGAGTACCAACTGCTCCCCGCAGAAGCCAGTGAGATTATGGCATCCCCGACTGGGGTATATTTCAAGGCTGAAGGTAATGGGGAGAGGAAGGAGATAGCGAAAAGGAAGGGGAAAAGTATGTGGCTATTCAGATCTATTCACAAAACACGGATAAATTCATTTCATGTAACGTTTTCATTCTGAATGGTGGTCTTACACCAGGGTGATAATGAGATTATCTTTCACTTTGGAGCGTGCCGCCAATATACTATATATTATTTAAATTAATTAATTGGACAATAACACAAATTCATCATCGAAATTTATTTACGCTCGCCGGGATTTGAACCCCGCGACATCCGGACTGCCAGACGAGAGCATTACCCTTCGACTACGGAGGCCATCAAACGTAGTTAGGAAATATATAATTATACCTAACAAAAGGATCACCATACTTTTTAGTGGATAAAAAGTTTCGAAGGCCACATCTAGTTAATTTTTTACCATTGCTTCAAACGTAAAACGAAGTAGGTAAAACGTAGTACGTAGAACGAAGTAGAAATACGCAACGAAATTTCCAACATGAAAAATTCATATACCTACTCTTCGGTTAACGCGGGTTTTAAGGCCTGTTGCCATGGTAACGCCAGGTGTTTCCGGTCCTGCAGGGATGTGGATGGTGAAACACTCCTTGCAAATGGAGCTTCCGCTAATTGCAGCGGGTCCACAGGAAACGGAAATACGAACAAGCACGCCTGGAACACCGAACAATTGTTCCGAAGTCAATGCTCAAATTTCGGAACTTTTTAAAGTGTGTAATTGAATTGTATTTGCTAACATATTATATTGCGTCGTGTGGTATCTATATAAATACAATTTCTAACAAAAAAAACTGAATGTACGTACAAAAAGATTCTTATAAAATAAATTACTTTGCGAAAGATGTTAAAGATGTAAAAAAAAAACGTACAAAAACATCTTAATCCGGCTAGGAGGGCCTTGAGATCATCGAGAACTTCCTTTTGGAAGGCCAAAGGTACAGAATAAGGTAGTGAATAATTGTGCATTTAATTTATGTTGGAAACAGTCACAATATAACACAGGAGAAACTGCCCGAATCATACGACAACTTCTTTGTTTAGACATAAGAGGACCAAGATTTTTTTTATTTCAATCGTCCAGTTGGTTAGTCAGACATCTCAGAAAAATCTAAATTTGAATTGACTATGCAGTTATGTGTAAAAGTTTACCCTCTCGTGATATACTCAGGTTACTCATAAACACCACTAAATAAATTAGAATGCAGAAAAACTTGAAGTGAAATAAACACAAAAATTATGATTTTAAATTAAATGAAGACAATATTATCGAAACTCAATCGAAAATCTGGAGACAGAAAAATCAGGCAAAAATTATGTTAATATTTAGATACATTCACCCAAGCGACTCACAACGGTGAAATGGTAGACAACACCTCTTTGAAAAGTCATATAGACTATGAAAAAAATAATTTTAAAATAGCCCATAACCCCAACCTAATGTAACCTATTTAAGCATTTATTTAATATATTTTTTCATCACTTTTAATAACTTTGCTGAGGAGGTTCTAAGTTTTCTGGTCACCATCTAGAATCTGTTGGAAGATATATTCTAATGGATTTTAACCATATTAGATAAAAGGTATTAAACTCAACAGTGTTGCTAAGTAGAGCTCTCTTTCAAATAAAAACCAAGCAAACTTACTGATTTTAAGGAAAACATCTAATTTAGAATCTTTTTTTTGGACTATTATTAACAATATTTTACTTAGAAAAATGAAACAATACAACTTTGTATAAACCACTTATATAATGTGCAAATCCGACCGATTTCGGAACAAACGTTCCTTCGTCAGAGAAAGCTTATACTAATTTGACAGTTTCGAACAATTTAATTTTGAAATCAGAATCAAAGAACATTTAAGGTGTCTTAATAATAATAATTTTTCTGAGTTCGCTAACCATATCATTGAAAATAACCATAGTTTTGAAAAAAAAATACAGGGATAAATATTCTTCATATTAATCATAAAGGAAAACGTTTAGATAACTTAGAAGCTTTGGAAATTAAAAAATCCCTTAAAAATAATGAATCTATTATCAACAAACAAAAAATATTGTCAATATAAGCCCAATCATGCATTTGTTCCCCTACCCACTCACTCTACACTAATACCTACCCACCCAATCTACATTATTAACTAACAACGGCTCCACCCCTACCATAATAAAAATTGTTCGAAACTGTCAAATTAGTATAAGCTTTCCCTGACGAAGGAACGTTTGTTCCGAAACCGGTCGGATTTGCACATTATATAAATGGTTTATACAAAGTTGTATTGTTTCATTTTTCTATAATGGATAAACCACAAAGTAATAGCTACATTCAAAAATATAATATTTTACTTCTCCCAAAAATAAACTTTTCTCTTCGTTTTCACTATCGACAGGTATTCGGTTGAGTGATTTTCAGCACAGGATTTTCACAGATTGATTAAAAGGTTTAATTCTTGGAAAGGGACAATGGTCTTTTCATATATTTTTTGGCGAGTTTCTGAACTACGATCGTCGCCTCAGTTCTTGTTTGTTCAATAGACCATTTAAATTTTTGTTCAATCTCCACTTTAAAATTAAAAATAAGGTTTAAAAAAGGATAGTGAATCACTTAACTAAGAATTATTTAAACTGATGAAACCTTTACCTTTATGGAAATAGCTTTATCTTAAACACCTATCACAATGTTTCATTGAAATAATGAAAGAAAACCTTCTCCTCCTGTAAAATTTTCTAATGGTATATGGAATATACAAGAACTAAGGCGACGGATTATCGGTTGACCTTGGCCATTTTCTTTAGGCTTCACGGTTTTTTTCAAGAATTGTTCGCAAGTAGAGAATAAAGATTTTTTTATTTTGCTGGACAATTACAAATGCCCAGGCGACAGGCCAAGAGTATATATTCTGGATTTCTTGAATACTTTTTCAATTTTTTGATTTCTCGAGGTACCCTAGCTATCCCTACTCTAGTTGGGTATTGTCATGTAGGTATACTGTTTTGTGTCCCATGGACTACATTTTTTTATTTATTTATTTAGGCATCACGTAGATTTACATAATTCATAATTTTATGTATTTATTAATAAAAATTTTGTCCATAGGGTTATTTGTTTCTTATCATTTTTGCTGCTATTCCATTAATAGCATTGATTTGCTTGTGGATGGAAGAGGCATTTGTAAAATGATGACAGACTAAAAACATGCATAATTTTGCGAAATAGTTTAAATTTTAGTAAATGTGGTTAAATCGTTAGGATGATTATGAAATTAAAAGACATAAATATAATGTACTTGGTAAAAAAAAAATATATATATATATATAGGAGGGTAAAGAGAACACCATAGGATTTTTTTAATGATTTTCAGGTTGAAATAGTGATTTCTCTAAAATATTTATTGATAGCGTTTAATATTTGAATTTTAGCATTAATGTTTCTGGTTTCTATCAGTCTAATATATAAATATAAAAATTAATGTTTCTTTGTTTATCCCTTGCGTGTTTCTAAACCGTTCATCCGATTCTGGTGAAATTTTGGTGATTTGTGTGCGCATTCCCGCGGTTTCTATATATAATAGTGAGCTCTGGCGTTAAGTTTTTATTTCCTATTCTATTTATCCGATTGCGATTAAACTTTGGTGAGTTGTTGTGAATTTTTTTTCAAAGTTTTTTGTATATACTTGGCTCTGGCGTTATGAAATTTGTATATAATTTTGCAATAGGTGTCAAATTTTTGCAATAGGTTTGCTGAGTTCTTTGAAAAATGAGTGAATTTCATATGTTTTAGCGACAGTAACGGAAGGAGGAGGGGAATCCGGAAGGGGGAAGGTTGATAAAACGGAAGGGGAACTCGGAGGGTAATGGGACGCGGGAGGGGAACCGGAGCGAGACAGGGGATGCATGGGAAAGGACACGCAGGGAGAAACATTTAAACAGTAGACAGGTATAAAGTTTCATAGTGCTTTCACACAAACGAAGTATTAAATTCCGTAAGTCTAACTTAAACTTTACCTCCACACAGCATCTTCAAAGATGACATAGGCCCTGAGGGAAGTTATTTTCCTCAGGGCCTCCTGTGTGGAGTTAATGTAAAAAAAAAAGTATTACAAATAATTATTTTGGAAGAAAGGAAAAAAACTACATATTTGATTAATTTGACACCTTCAGTTACCAAAATAATGTTCATTAACACATTCAGAGTTAAATACTTTAATGAAATGAATTCACTTACGAATGCTCTTATTGTAATACTGATGTATTAAATGTTTATATCAATAACCTCGTAGTATTTTTTTGAAACCCAAATTTTTGAAATTTTGAAACTCCATATTTTTTAAATCGTTTTATCGGAGTATAATAATATTTCGACGTTGAAGTAGTATAATAAACACAATAATTTTATACAATTTGTTGAATTTTGGCTTTTATTGAATTACCTAATCTACCTCCAATAACATTTTTGTGAACATAATATACCTAAATCTTATCACACATCAATGTCGAACAGCTAAATTGAACCTAAATTTGTAAATTTATGACGTTATATCGACACAGAACTTGCAAACGAACGTGTGATTACTTGTGAACTTTTTTTTTTTACATTAACTCCACACAGGAGGCCCTGAGGAAAATAATTTCCTTTAGGGCCTATGTCATCTGGGATGCTGTGTGGAGGGTCTTTTTGAGGAGAGGGAGGAATGAACATTGGTCTTGAAGAGACCCATGTTATAGGAGGGAGGAAACACAGAGGCCGGCAAATCATTCCACAGCCGAGCTGTTGAACACAAGAACGAGTCGAAGAAATGACCCGTTCTCATGTGACAAATGTCAACCGTGTACAAATGTTGGGCACGCGTTTGGCGTATTTCCCGACTATGCACCGGTGCCGAAGGTATCAATGATGCTAGTTCCTCGGAGCATCTTCCATTGTAATACCGGTAGAACAAGGATAGCATTCCCACCCAACGCCTGTGCTCTAAAGATTGCAATCCGTCTGTTAAGATGGGAGAATCTATTAAACGGACCACCCGTTTCTGCACAGAGTCGAGGGTAAGTCGTGGTATAACTTGCAAAGATCCTAAGCATGCACTTTCTATGATTTCGTTCTCACTTTTCGTCACGTCCCAAACACTGAATTGTAATACGTAACGCACTTCTTATGATTTTTTTCTCACGTTTCATCACGTCCCAAACACTGAATTGTAATACGTAACGCACTTCTTATGATTTTCTTCTCACGTTTCGTCACGTCCTAAACACTGAATTGTAATACGTAACGCACTTCTTATGATTTTCTTCTCACGTTTCGTCACGTCCCAAACACTGAATTGTTATACTTAACGCACTTCTTATGATTTTCTTCTCACGTTTCATCACGTCCCAAACACTGAATTGTAATACGTAACGCACTTCTTATGATTTTCTTCTCACGTTTCGTCACGTCCCAAACACTGAATTGTTATACTTAACGCACTTCTTATGATTTTCTTCTCACGTTTCATCACGTCCCAAACACTGAATTGTAATACGTAACGCACTTCTTATGATTTTCTTCTCACGTTTCGTCACGTCCTAAACACTGAATTGTAATACGTAACGCACTTCTTATGATTTTCTTCTCACGTTTCGTCACGTCCTAAACACTGAATTGTAATACGTAACGCACTTCTTATGATTTTCTTCTCACGTTTCGTCACGTCCTAAACACTGAATTGTAATACGTAACGCACTTCTTATGATTTTCTTCTCACGTTTCGTCACGTCCTAAACACTGAATTGTAATACGTAACGCACTTCTTATGATTTTCTTCTCACGTTTCGTCACGTCCCAAACACTGAATTGTAATACGTAACGCACTTCTTATGATTTTCTTCTCACGTTTCGTCACGTCCCAAACACTGAATTGTTATACTTAACGCACTTCTTATGATTTTCTTCTCACGTTTCATCACGTCCCAAACACTGAATTGTAATACGTAACGCACTTCTTATGATTTTCTTCCTACGTTTCGTTACATCCAAGCCATTGAATTTATACTAAGTAATGCACATTCTAGGATTTTGTTCAGTATTCGTTACTATTCCCCGCTGTTTCAGAATAAAGCAAAAAACCATTTTTTAAGCAAAGCGATAAGAGTATTAATTCCCGGCTTAGGGATCACGGTTTCAAACCGGCAAAATGCATATAAAACTGATTTATATTATGCACGTTAAAAGCAAAATGATATTATGAGTTCACGTTCACATATAACTATGTTCTATCCCACGTGGCTCCCTCTGCGGAAAAGCGGAAAGTTTCTATTGTTTTATTATGCACAATAATGAAATGCGAGTTTTTTGTTTCACGATTGAAAATTCCAACAGTTTTTAATCTCTTTACATCGTTTTTTTTTAAATCGAGTGTAATTTCTTGCACTCTATATTATAATTGACTACACGTTTCGAAATCCTGTTTAAACTTGACCCTTTAACATTTCGTATGTCAATAAATTTTGTCTCTATGTTCCGTTTCCATTTCAAGAGGGTGGCCGTTTTAACCACTGGAGCGATTTTTGCCATATAATAGCGCCATTTTAAATGTTTCCGATTGCTTTTCGGATAAAAAAGGCAATTATCAACTTGATTCGACAATTAAAAAAAAAAATATTTGTAGCTTCCACGTTTGTTATTTTGGACTTAAAACAAAGCTATTGAAGTGCTTTCTCTATTATGACCATATATGTCGCAAATCCGAACTTCGTAGACTATTTTATAACAATGTTAAAAATAATTTTCTTAAATATTTTTTCACGCAGAATTTCTGATCAGTTGTTTACGGTTAAAATTAAGTCCCTTTTTAATAGATATGCATAATGCACCTTTCATTATCAAGTTTACCACAGACAATATACAGAAATCGAAAATATTCTATGTTAACTCGAATAAGTACCTCTCATGGCAGTTTCAAAGTAACAACCACGCAGGATTCGCGCGGTTATAAACTATACTTTTTTTAAATATAAATCCCACAAATATGTGATAAACGGTAAAATACATGTTAATTCATTGGCTATATAGCACTATAATATGTTTATATGTCTCTGTGTTAAAATCCGAAGGTTTGATCTTTTTAATGTTAGTGAAAAATTTTAATGAAGATCTTCTGAAAATGTCGAGCAAAAGGAGAAAAAAGTTTTAAATAGAAATCGTCGTTTTCGTTATTAGTTTTTGGGGTGTTAGGCCGTGTTGCGCTACCTCCTTATTTAGCCAACGTTTTGGACATTGTTGCAGCGTCCATCATCAGGGCAGATCCGGCAGATCCGGTAGATGATAATAACGAAAATACTTAAAACGTATCAGAAATCGTCGTGTTTATTTGGACTTCCTTATTATTTTCAATATTATTTATTTATTGACACACCTAAAAAGGCTTTTACATAAAAGTGATACACGTAATCATACAGTGTACATAGGAGAATATCTGTATTGTCATTGTAGGAAATAATAATAATATAGATAGATTGATGTAACAAAATAGCTGTACGAACATATTTAACATGCATTTTTGAAGAATTCAAAGTACCAAAATAAAAAAATAAAAAAAATTATTTGTGAAAAATTCAATTATACAAATTATAAAACAAAAAATGTAAATGTTCATTCATAACTGAAAATCGTGCTACACTTAAATATATATTTGTATGCCCCAAACTAAATACTTATTTTGCCCAACACCATTAATTACACCAAGGAACACGTTTCTTTCATAAATCACGAGAAGTGAAGCCTGAAGAAAGTTTGAAAACAATTTGGTCATTGAGATAGTGAAGCTTCTTTGATCAAATTACATTATTCCACAATTGAAATTTTTAAAAATATTATATAAAATATATGGTTTATAATAAAGGTAGGTTTTAAAGTACTTACTTACAAATTTTATGATTTCAGGGGGAATAATGGTATTGATTAATTATAAGAGTAAATTATAAACATAATTTTCTGGACACTAGGTCCACCGTTCATATAACCACTAAATATTAGAAGCATATAAGCTCGTAATATCCTCCATACCAGAAGTTCACACGCGTTGAGATATCAGTTAAGACCCGTCAGTTATTTTTTTGTAATTTTTCCAACCAGGCTTTAAACAAAGAAAGCTTACGCCACACTCCCACCGTTCAAATCCGTTAAAAGGGTAACTGACCGTACGAAGTTAAAAGAAAGCATAAAAGAGGAAAGTATGGAAGTACATAGTTACCTTCTAACTTCCATTTATCTCTTCTCTCTCATTTTATTCCGCGTCAAAATACTGGTCCTACCATAGTGGTCCAATAAACTTCTAGAAATTATTACTAGTACGGCCAATATGAAAAAAACATATGGCTTTGATAATGTTATTCACGATTGAAATCAATGTTTGCACTATAATTGTTTCGTCTAACTCGATTATGCAGAAGCGCGGTCAGCGGGGCTGTTATATAATGTTATTTCCTATTTCCGTGTTTCCCGATGAACAAATTTGACAGCTTCCTATTTGGACCAGAACAATATTCCGCTTCCGAATGTTTCATTTCGCATTGAACCAAATTGATCTGAATTTTTTATCGCTATTCGATTTGACTTTCGGTATTGCAATTTTATTTGTCCCTAGCGTAAAATTCACCTTTTTCGGAGCCTTACGTATTTTCCCCGTGATGTTGAATGGAGAAATTTAAATATAAATAGGACTTCGATGAAAATGAAAATGTCGATCTTGTTCTTTATCTCTTACGAGCATACAGTGCAATTTTTGGTAAAAAGAACTTGATTTTAGAACTGTAATGCACCTAACCAAAAAATTATTTTCTTAGCTGTAAGCCATTTTATTCTTGAGTCACTTAAATTGTGTCTTTTCTGCATATTTCGGATTACAAAGCTTGAATTAAAATATTTTTATTACCATGTTTATTTATTTATTTTTTTTGTAAAGAAAGACAAACATTCCACGGTTACAAATAACCCAACAATGTTTGAAAATCTCCAACTACCACCACAGAAAGTCGAAAATGTTGCTTGTGTTGTGATGGAGGACTTAGCCAGTCTAGGAATCGAACACGCGACGCTCGGGTGGGACCCATGCGCTCAACCACTGACCGGTCAAATATAATCAAATTTACAGGTATATGTAATTATATAATCAATTTTACAGGTATCGTAATGTTAATGGGGTGAAGTTTGAACAGGTATTGACGGCGGATGCGTCTGCCCACCTGCTGCGTGGCGGGCCGGATCGAGAGAGATTAGTTGAGGGAGGTCTTTTGACCTTTCCAGCCGTGCTATCTCTCTCAACCTATCGCCTTGCACCGCACTTGGAGGGATGGATTCATACGTCCCCCCTTGGACTTGCTGACCCCCATTTTACTACCCTCAAACCTTTTTCCTTCCCAGAACTTCCTATCCTTCCCTTCCATAAAAAGACCCTCCACACAGCATTCTCTAAGATGACATAGGCCCTGAGGAATTTATTTTTCTCAGGGCATACTGTGTGGAGCTAATGTAAAAACAATACATATATATAACCATACGTAACTCCGGTGTGCTGAAATCAACTTTTGAGACCGAAGCAGCTTTGTCTTCTAGTTAATTTATTTATTTATTTACGGTACAAGTACCTTTTTCGTTCGAAGTAAATATTTTTGAGGCAGGCGTAAAACAGCATATGTTATGCTGTTTTACGCTTCATGTTGCAGGTAATTTGCATATTAAAACTGTTTTATTAATAAGTCCATTCATTTTGATGGCGCAGCAATGTCATCTACCTTCCTCCATCCAATCTAATTTCCTATCTGATAATATGTACCAATTTTACCTACCTGTGACAATGTGGAACAATAACACCAAGGAGCAGTCAGTTTATCTTTAGTCTTTAATGTCGACTATATTGAAGAAACCCCTGTACAACGATAAATTCCGTTGTGATCTCTTA
This sequence comes from Limnephilus rhombicus, assembly GCA_929108145.2. Classification (NCBI taxonomy): domain Eukaryota; kingdom Metazoa; phylum Arthropoda; class Insecta; order Trichoptera; family Limnephilidae; genus Limnephilus; species Limnephilus rhombicus. Next base: position 49,284,232 of record OV815280.1, on the reverse strand, counting down.
GTGTGTTTAATCAGTCTGTTAAACTAAGCAGTGAAATGATCAACTGATCTCTCAGTTCTTTAATATCGACTATGGTAAAGATGCCTCTGTACAATGATTTTATCAATCTAGTGATCTCTCAGGGTGCTTAATTGGAGTAAATTTAAGTAATCCGTACAGTTATCACCTCCTACGATATCTCGGTCACTTTAATATCGATTCGTGTGGAGATAAATATGTGCATTGATCAGTCAAGTGATTCATCGGTGCTATAATATCACAAGGACGTGCTGTCGGAAATTAAGGTGAGTCAGATTCCTTTCCAGTGTCCACTGTTCACATAATTCCCGCAATTGTGCATTTGGTAAATATGCATAAAGACCAACTCACCGATAATACGGAACGTTCGTGATGTTGAAGTTCGATGCACGGATAATACGGAATATTCCTTTTTTAACTAGATAATAGACAATCAAATGTGGCATCATTTGTCGGAAGCTTATAAAATAAATTCTCGTCCAAATAAAAACAAAAAAATACCTACTTCGTACTATTGGGTTAAGGTTTAAACTATGAAAGCTGCATGTCATCATAATTTAGATGTACATCCCAGGTTTTGAATGGTTTGTTTGGCAAAGCAGGGTTTGTCTAGCGTCTAGCGGGTATGTGTAATTATTCTAAAACCTTTCTTTCCATGTTCTGCTATTATAAATATAGGTACAAACTTGTCAAAAATGCATTCGTGAATAAATTATTGTTTTACATGGCAATAATATTTTTTCTATGATTGGCAGCATTGATTGATTGTCTATGAAATTTTAAATAAAATCGATACATTAAAAATGGCGTACACCACATATGTGAATTAATTTAAACGAAATTAAAATGTTAAGATATTTTTGATTATTATTTTCAATCAGAAGGACACAGGTTCATGTCCCGTTGGCGTCATGTATCTTTTCTCAGAAGATTTTCAATGTTTTCAGTGTTTCAGGCTGATAATTATTGCTTATAATAATTGTTAGGATATTTTTGCATGTTTTTTGATTCCCCCGACATAAATACTCACTTTCCGTAATAATAAAGCTAAATATAACTGTTTGAATAAAAAATATCCCGTATTAACGAGTAAGCTGTTCAATAAACAATAATGTGCATTTTGAAAAACCATAATTTTATTAATTGCGGTCCAATTGATTCGCAGTCAATCTATTTGCCACTACATATTTACTCGAAGCTGCTCTTTTTTTCACTATCAGATAGTTTAAGCTGCTAGTATGGCCATTCTGAAAAACCCAGCTTTGTACTTTTTGCACATGATCGATTTTATAAAAAAGCTCGGTTGACTCGAACGATGTATTATTCCTCTCTACTGATGGCCGCCGTGTTGTTGAGGGTCTTCCTACAATAAAGCTTTTACAAGTGCATAGACACGAATCAGTATACAATTTTTCGTTCGAATATGCTCGGTAGAAGCATCAAGTGCATTTTTCCTCGGAAAACGGTTTTTTATAAAATAAGTATCTAGTGGTTATGTTTTGTTCTAAAATAGCCCCTGAATTTAAAAAAAAAACTATGTTTTTCATCTATATACATAAAAATCAAAATATATTTGTTTCTGGGTTTTTATGTTTGTGTGGGGCCTCTGCGTTGCTAAACCATTCCTCAGATTGCGATGAAACTTTGATGATTTGATGTGCGCATGCCCGCAATGGTTTCTATACTATATTTCTAACTTATGCAAAAATTAAAAACACACCGCTTGACACAATCAAGCCTAGGATTTTTCAAGTGTACAGATATCTGATAAATTTAAATATTTGTTCATATGAAGCGGATACTTTGTGATGTGACATTATGAATTTCACATAATGAAGTTCTTTCGAAATAAGAATATTGATAAACAATGTATTTGCTCTATCCCTTTGGACCTCGTCAATCCCGCTAGGGAATGAAAGGAAGTCATTTTCGGTGATCTGCGCGTGCACATACGCATCATGTTGGTACAGCGGCTGTGGGAGCATCTTATTCTGGTGAACCATAATCCCAGGCTATCTCTCAGTGGGGTCGTGTTTGAGATGTGCATTTTCCACGACGGACGATTGCCAATCAAGTTTCCACCTATCTCCTGGATTAAGAGGTAATCGGAGGAGACTCTCTCCTTCCATCCAGAAAGGTTTTCCGGACTTCAAGTGGCATGCGGGTTGAGAGGCGAGATCATCATGCAAAGATATCGCGCTTTTTACAGCGCCTTCTTGTATTCCCTCAATTATTCTATAATTGAAATGAATACTTCATCCAGGATATTTTTGGTTTCTTTTTAAAAACACACATGTTATGTAGATATCTGTATAAACACTCTATAAATTCATCACTTGCGCGTACCATTTTTTTAATATTTAATATTACAAAGAAAAATCTATTTTTTTTTTACATTACATTCATACAGGAGGCCCTGAAGAAAATAATTACCCTCGGGGCCTGTTTCATCTTTGGGGATGCTATGTGAAGGGTATGTGGAGGGAAAAGGGTATTGGGGTGTGTAGGTATCTGGGGTTCAGTGTGTCCAGGAGGACCTATAAATCCACCCCTCCAACAGCGGCGCAAGGCGATGTTCCGAGAGAGTATGGCTAAAGAAGTCAAAGGAACTCCCTCACCCATGCTCTGCCATGCAGCTGGTGAGCAGACGCATCCGCCGCCAAGACCAGGACAAACCTCACCCCATGACCCGGGCACCCATGCTAAGTCACCAAATGTAGCGAACCACTTGAGTTGACGTATGGCAGAGGTGTTAGTTATTAAATAAACTTCAATATAATTAGTCGTATTAACAATTTCGCCAAATATTTTTTACGCTGACCATAGTGTTTAAAATCTTAACATTGTAAGCTTACGGAAAAGATTTACTAGTATGGATAGAGCATTTCACGGGGACTTATAATGCAGTCTCAGAAAGTTGCCACCTCTCTTCGCTTTTTGAACTTCCTTTCCGATCAGGCAGCTAAACCATACAAAGGCGTAAACTCGAGAGCTTTTTGCACAAAGTGATACAAAGGCGGGCATTCAGTTCTGCTTGCAGAGAAGTTGTTAAAATATTAATCTAACTACAAAGAAACTCTTTTCCTCTATAAATCAAATTCTACCTTCATACTTGGTAACCACCCTATCAGCGGTCATTTAAAATTAAAAAACAACATCCATTTGATTTGATCCAATGACAAAACGGAACAGTGAAACAAATTAATGCAGAAAAGAAAAAAATAGCTTAAAAATAACTATGTTGGTTATGTTTTGTTTTGTTCCTGTTCTATTTAATTAAATAATGAATATAGTTATTTTTATATCGATAAATACTCATGAAAATATAAACTAATTGCAATTCATGAGATTATTAGATTCTCTTCGAGATGGAATGTTTTGCAGAATTTGAACAAATCATTTAATTTTCAATTTATTCATTGTTATTAGGTATATCATTTATACTAAAAATATTAATTCATATTAAAATATTTATTATTTATTTAAATTTATATTAAAAATATTTATTAAAATTAAAAACAAAAAAAAGTAAATTTTCAAGTTCTGTGAGGTGCATTTAAAATTTAAATTCTGTGAAAAGGCCACCATTTACAATCGCATCAGGTTCACCTTGTAATTTGGATGGCGGGAATGGGTACCGCCGCCCCAGGAACCTTTATTGGATAACCAACACCTCTGCCATAGGTCACCCCAAGTGATTCGCTACGTTTGGTGATTTAGCAGGGGTCCCGGGCACGTCATGTGCTGAGGTTTGTCTAGGTCTTGGAGGTGTATGACCAGGACACACTGAACCCCAACTACCCACCCCTTAAACCCTATTCCTTCCCAGAACTTTCCTCTCCTTTTTTTCCTTAAAAAAACACTCCACATAGCATCTCCAAAGATAACATAGGCCCTGAGGGATATTATTTTCCTCAGAGCCTCCTGTGTGGAGCTCATTTAAAAAAAAGGTTAAGTGACCAGATCTGAATAGTCAGGTACTTCTCAACCTGCCTCGCCCATCTGCTTTCTTTCTGCGCTCCCTTTAGTCTCACAACAACACCTACATTTTGCCAAAAAGCTAACAAATTCTGCCCGAAAATCTCTTAATCTCCTTCAGCTGGATTCATAGAAATTGGAAAAAAGGAAAATTATTACAAAATACACAATAAAGCCTGGCTTAAGTACATTCCAAAATGATTAAAAATTATTAAATTAGAAACATTTTTACTTCGTAAATATAAATCCTAGTCAATCTCAGTAAAGGAATTTAGGATAAAAAAATGATTGTTTTGTCCCTATTATATTTACTGTGTATACTTGTACATACTCGTAGTTGTCCGACTAGAAAAGGGTGACCCAATTTTGATAAATTAACCCTTTTCTACCTTTTTACTAACATTGGCTTTAGAATTCCAGAAAAAAAATACCTTCATTTAACACAAATCATCCTGTAACCGGAAATATAATATACAAGAGTAGTAGATAGGTACTCTAAAATTATATACTACTAGCTGATACCTGGCATGCGTTGCTATGCCATTTGATAAACAAATTGTTTCTCCCTGCGTGTCTTTTCCCATTCGTCCCTTCATCTCTCCTTCCTCTCCCACGTCCCCTTCCACTCCGTCTTTTCCAACTTCCCTCTCCCCACTCCACTCCTCCCCCCGTCCCGCGAACCCCCCTCCCCCCTCCCATGTTCCCCTCCCCTCTCTCGGGTTCCCCACTCCCGCCAACTCCCTTACCCGAGTTTCCCTCCCCCCTCCCACGAATGAATGAGTTTTTCTTTTACCCTATTTAATTATTTATCTTTGACTTACTAACCTATTTTTTTGCATTTTGTTTTTCCTGTTAAGCCCTTGCATACTGCTTATTAACAACGTATGCAAGGACACTGGAGGTCTAGCTTCGTTCAAAATAAATAAATGTAGCTTCGTTTAATAAAAAAATTAGAATCTTGCGAGAGCCTTGAAGGAGTAACCATCAGTTACTTATACCAGGGCGGGATAACCTCCACTTCCCCCTCCCACATTCCATACATTCAGTCCCGGTACATTCATTTTTCAACAGCTGCGTGCCACCTATTGCAATTTTTTTATGCAAATTTCATAATGCGAATTGTTTTATACAAACCAATAATGAACACAAAAAAAGAATTAACCAATTTGGTGCAGTCAGTCGTTCGGAAGTTATGCGCGTACATACATTTCGGCGATTAATTTTTATTTATATAGATAGATATATACATACTATGACTAAAATTCCTGTTTAACATCAGCCGCCTGTTTTGATTCATTCAAGAAAAAACATCGCCAAAAATGGCAAAAATGTACTTCGTTTTATTTTTCGAAGTTCAAGTATAAATATTTAAATATTTTACTATCATTTTCTAAATAATCTAATAATTGCCTGTGTACAATAAAACCATAACCAAAAAGGGAGTCATAAAAAGTAGATTTTTAACTTTACAGCAGTTTTTGTGGACCTGATATTATGGGCTCATAAAAAGACTAATAAAAAAAATACTTAATTGTTTCAAAGGCAAAAAATATGTTTTTTGATTTTTTTATGAGTAAAACCTCAAATTGTAATATTTTATTATAACTATAATTATGATATTATGATAATTATTTAAATTACAATATTGAGGTTGTACTCATAAAAAAAAAAAAATAAATAAAATAAATATTCATTCTAGACTTGCTGAAAAGTAAATAGATGTCGCGTAATAAAAATAAAATGGACAAAAAATTATCCAGACACAATCTAGATAGCATTTAGTTCGGGTTTGAATCTTGAAATCATACATAAAGATAGCAGCCAATAAAATGGAAATAATTTTGGTAGATACAGTTAAAAATGACCGAATCGGATAAAGACACCATAGCTCAGTAGTCAGAGCTGTTGCCCGGAAAGCAAAAGGTCCTGGATTAGGTATTTAATTAAACCATCCAAAATATTTCCAAGCGATCTAATTTTATCAAACCAGAAACTCGTGATTTTGCATTATTTAGATCGCTGCCATTTTTGTGACCTTACAACAATAATTACAGGGAATAATATCATCCACAATTATTGTGCAAGTTGCATAATACATAAGTTGTCCATCATTGCAAAACAATATTTTCTGCTTATAATTATGAAAGTGTGAGGAATTACTCTCTTAAAAGAAGAATAGAGTATGAAAGAAAGTAAAAGAAATTTGTAATACCCTGATAAAATTACCGAATAAATTAGTCGTAAATTTTCTTATATATAATATATGTGTGTGTAGACGCGTATTCATTATTAAACTATTTAAACTTAATATGTTGGAACAAAATTAAAAATATTACTACACTATACTTGTACTACTATACTTTATGTGCTCTGTATTTAAGTTAAGAAAGCGAAATATTATATTTCTTTTAATTTATTAATAATAAAAATTTAAAAAAAACTAGCACAGAACTGAAAAAAAACACGAGATATTATAATTATTTTATATAGGGTTTCTGAAGCTAAAAGTAAAGTTTGTGAAGTAAAAAATATTTGCCTCAGGTTCACACTGTATTTCAAAAATAAATATTATTTATAATAGATTTATATTTTTTGGAATGATAAGAAGACATGCTTTTACTTTCCGAATAAACGCCGTTAATAAACTTGAAAATCATCTGTCAAAAATTAAAACAAAATAAACACACCTTTCTTATATCGGTTTATTAATTTTTTTTTTAAAGATTTTTCTGATAGATCGATATTTCATCAATATATAGCTTGTCTGAATTCATACAATCATTAATAATTTATTATTTTGAAAAATTGAAAGCAAATTTGAGTTCATTACGCCGGAATATTTCACATCGCAAACATATTTATTTATTTATTTATTTATTTATTTATTTATTTATTATTTATTTATTTATTTATTTATTTATTTGTTTATTTATTTATTTATTTATTTATTTATTTATTTATTTATGTATTTATTTATTTATTCATTTATTTATTCATTTATTTATTTATTTATTTATTTATTTATGGGCTTTCACATTATAATTTATAAGTTGAGTAACAAACAATGAAGAAAATAAAATACAAAAAGAAAATACACAAAACAGTGTAACAACAAAACAAATAATAAAATAAAAATACATATAAAGGAGAATTTTGATAAGCTAGTGTCCTGGTGTTATTGAAGTAGAAGGGTAATAAATGTCGACATAATTTTTGGGGAACATGGATATTGATAAATTGAAGTAATTCAGAACAGTCAATTTTGTAATGCAGTATTTTATGTAATAGTATTAAATCTGTGCTTATTCTTCTTTCTGAAAGTTTCAATAGAGACGTTTTATCCAGGAGATAATTGTAATCAATGTTTAGTATAGGAATATGCAATTTATAGTTTATAAACCTTAGAAACTTCCGTTGAATCTTATAACAGACAAACGAAATTGCAATTTTGGATTACTTGATCAAAACTAATTTGATAATATTTATGTGAAATTAAGACCATCAGCTACTGAGTTGGCATTGCGCCTGAGTTCCACCCAGGCGTCAAAAGTTCAATTCCTCGGCTTGCTAAGTCCTCCATTACGACAAAAGCAAAAATTTTCGCAAACCATTACGGTAGTAGAAAACTTTCAAATTATTATCACGATATACGTAACCCGAGAATGTTTGTGTTCTTTAAAAAAAATGTATATACAAAAATAAAATAACTTCAAATAAGAACACAATGTTATTACCTTAATGATATCGATTCCTTAATTTCATTGATTATTATTGCCCGGATAAGTTTGAATTTTCCCACATTCTTATATCGTATTTCGTGCTTCTCATTCGTCTTATATTGTCTCCGGAAAGCAACCGCACGGATTGGGGTAACGAATGCTCACCACTATGAAAATATTTCATTAGAGTCGAGAATCCAACCAACCATACGAGGAGAACAGGAGAACAAATGATCATCTCGCCAAGACCATCGTTTAGATGAATAGTGGAACACATCTTCAATACCCCAGGGGATTCGTAAGGTGTGCTTATTCATTGTATGGGATTATAGCACTACATAAAGTACCGAAAAATAAAGCCAAACAAGGTTGGTGAACTATTGAAGGCCACGCTCTTTGTAAGGCCAATTATTAAAAATCGTAGTTCTTGACATGCTATGAAAAATTCCTTCTATTCTCACTAACACCCATCGAACTCACGTACAACGACGCAGCGGCGAATTGCTAGCGCCGCTATTAATTTATTTATCCAGTAAATAAAGTAATAATAACTGTTATGGTGGCCTTCCATGGCCCATCCACATTCCCACATATATCCTAACATTTTTTTTGCTTAATAATTTGGACCAAAAGTGGGCTAGATATTATAATCTTGCATAACTTGCAAAAAATCATATATGTACCTATCAGTATTAATGAGAAAGGAATGTTTGAAAGAATTTCGAGAATGCCTTTAAATTTTTCGTTTTCCGTTGGAGAATAAATCAAACCTTCTTCAAATTATAAATAATTATTTTTTATTTTATTTATTATTTACTTAAATTTTAATTTATTATCCTTAAAATCTGTCAAAATGCGTACAACGGCATTTATGTGAATGTTGATAAATTGATGATAAATTAACAATAAGAGCAATTGATTAAATTAACAGAAAAGTATAAAATAACATAATTTTATTTAATTGTTCAAACTACCTAAATTCACTTTGTGCCATTATTTTAATTAAATCAAAACAAATCACTTAGTAAAACCACCTATCTAATCAAAATTATCTACGTGTTTCAAAACAAAAGGTTCCTTCGTTAGGATAATATAAGATAATTTTCATTAAATGAGTGGTGTTTTAAAAAGTGATTTGTTTTCATTAAATAAGTTTATTATTTATGTACTTCAAATTGATAAAAAATTACTTACCTTATAAACTATAACAGCTCCATTACCCAACCTTTATAAAATCCACACCACCCGCTTGCCAGCTGCCCGCTGCCTGAATTGAATATTTGAATTTCTCGAGTTTTCTCTACTTTAATAAGCATGTTTTTATACATATAAACCTTCCTCTTGAATCACTCTATCTATTGGTGAAAACCGCATGAATATCAGTTGCGTAGTTTAAAAGATCTATGCGCACATACATTTTGAGCGACTTCATCAAATAAAATAATTCAAATCAAATACCTACTTACTCTAGGACATCTATTTTCCAATTTCTTCCGTAGAACGAATTTCAAAAGTGACTATAGTACGGCCCGCCAGCCGTTTTAAATCACAGGCTTCTCGGCTTTTCTCTAATATAATTTACATGTAGTATACATATAAACATTCCTCTTCAATCACTCTATCTATTGGTGAAAACCGTATGAAAATCGTATTAAATGATTTACGCGCACATACATTTTGAGCGACTTCATTTTATACTATGTAATGAAGTTACTACGATTTTTCTAAGGTGGTTTTATCTGGAATTATGAAAGTCACGGATTGAACGTATTTTCCAAAAATCTTTAGTCTCTGGTTCTTCCATTCGAAGAGAAATTATTAAAGGCGAATTTGTTCTGTGTAATGGTTGCTCGTATACCGTTACAGAAACCACAAATGTGATTTTGTGGCACGCAAAATGGGACTTTGTGCGCAAATTGGCACTTACAAACATAATAAGTAAACATTATTCATTATATTCAAAGTATTTTAGATCTTTGTTTATTTCTATTTTAATTATAAGGTACCAATGTAAATCACGGAATGTAAAACAAGGGATAATAGATAAATATTGAAAGAATAAAATCAGACACTTAAAAAATATTTAAAGCAAAGTCGCCGACAGAATTTTCAAACGGCAAACGTTTTTTCTTGTCTTTGAAGACCCGTCAAAAATATTAATTGTAGATAATATTAAAATCATAAGATTCGGTCACATTTAGGAATTTAACCAAAGACTTCAGCCTCGTCACCACTGAGCTAATTTGACCCTGTCCCCCCGTCATACTTAACTGTATCATGCTATGACTAAGAACTACCAACCTTATCTTCATTTTCTTAAGCCTCTAATATACAGAAGTGCTTAGGGGTCGTCCATTAATAACTTGATGTTTTTAGCAAAAAAATGTAACCCCCCCCCCTGGTGATATGTGGTGAGGTTTTAGACTACCCCCCCCCTCCTCACGTGTATTTTTTTTAGTACAAAGTATATTGAAGTTTTCAGAATATTATCTTTAAATACAGGTATCATCTGATTAAATTTTAGAAAAACGAGATTGCGTGATAAAATAAACCTTTAATGAGTTCCCACAATAATTATAATTCGTAAGCACACAAACACGGTCAGCGTAACAGTTTTACGATATTAAATAGTACACACTGGGTCAAGGTTGATTGCGGATAGACGAGGCGACTGCTCGGTAAGTTGAACGAATACTCATACTTTCGTTGTTGCTGGGCGCCTTTTATATGGCCAGACGAGTGGAGTATTAGTGGTAAATCGTCACTCGGCGAGTTGCTCGAAAGCGCTGGAACTGTGCATTTCAAGCGTACCACTCGAGTACCTACAAAACCATTTGTTTGGCTGCTATCTTTATACGCGATTGCAAGATTCTACGGAAATTTAATAGCAATCTAGAAAGTGTCTTGGGTAAATATATCCATTTTAATTGAAGTAAAACTTCTTTACGCACGCTTGACTAAGGGAGTAAGCTGGTGAATGCGTGACGAGAGCGTTATGAAAAGTGTGATCGGACGAGGCAAACTGTCGGGCCTTTACGCACGCTTGACTTGGGGAGTAAGCTGGTGAATGCGTGACGAGAGCGTTATGAAAAGTGTGATCGGACGAGGCAAACTGTCGGGCCTTTACGCACGCTTGACTTGGGGAGTAAGCTGGTGAATGCGTGACGAGAGCGTTATGAAAAGTGTGATCGGACGAGGCAAACTGTCGGGCCTTTACGCACGCTTGACTTGGGGAGTAAGCTGGTGAATGCGTGACGAGAGCGTTATGAAAAGTGTGATCGGACGAGGCAAACTGTCGGGCCTTTACGCACGCTTGACTTGGGGAGTAAGCTGGTGAATGCGTGACGAGAGCGTTATGAAAAGTGTGATCGGACGAGGCAAACTGTCGGGCCTTTACGCACGCTTGACTTGGGGAGTAAGCTGGTGAATGCGTGACGAGAGCGTTATGAAAAGTGTGATCGGACGAGGCAAACTGTCGGGCCTTTACGCACGCTTGACTTGGGGAGTAAGCTGGTGAATGCGTGACGAGAGCGTTATGAAAAGTGTGATCGGACGAGGCAAACTGTCGGGCCTTTACGCACGCTTGACTTGGGGAGTAAGCTGGTGAATGCGTGACGAGAGCGTTATGAAAAGTGTGATCGGGCGAGGCGAACGGTCGGGCGAGGCGAACGGAAGTTGAGAGGGAGATATTAGTTAGTGAGGTTTTACTTCAGTCGTGTGGTCTAAAGCACACTCGTTTTTTTTCAATATGCGATATCTATTGACTTTCTCACAAGTCCAGGAAAAATATACAATATTTTTGAAGCAGAATAACTTATTGAGTAAAACTTCAAATTGTAATATTTAAACATATTATTAGCAAATCTCAAACGAAAAATTTGAAACAGAAAAATCAGATAAGATTCGGTCGCATCAATTGAACCCAGGACCTCATATTTTCAGATTTTTCTTTTTCACATTTTTCGTTTGAGAATTGCTAGTGTTATCTTCCGTGATTAAATGCTACAATTTGAAGTTTTGTTCTGTAAGTTATATCGCTCACTTGATCACTTTAAATTTCTTTTTTTAAAGATTTTCTCGAACAATGTGGGCAGTTTTTGTGCACTTTACGGTATTAAAGTAGGTAATCGATCATAGAACTTGCAACTAACAAACAACGCAGAAGAGCCATTTCTAGTAAGATTTCTGGGTATTTTAAAACATGGAATAAAGAACAGCGTTATAAATATGAAGAAAAATTGGATTAAAAATGAAAACAGTTCTGTAGATCTAACAAATAAAATAATCGATGTACAATTACATGGAAAGGTAACGACAATTCTTCGCGCTGATCTTTTTTCAAATAAATTTAAATGAATATGAAATCTTTATGATTTGGCAGAAGTTATTCTTACCTATATTGCTAACATCATAAAAGCGAAAATACACGCAGTTTAATATGGTGCTTTGCATCCAAGATGAAAATAAATTCTGTAAAATTCATTATTTGCAAGGAAGCTTAATTCTAAAATATGGGAAGAGAATGATGGCGCCGATATCTTACTTTTATATGTTAATCAGATGCACAATTTTCGCATTCGCATTAATATACAGGGTGTTAAGGGACTTACTTGACTTACTTTAACCAGTGATTCCTGACGTTCTTTAGAGTAAAAAATGCAAATGAAATTTTGGTCTCCGGTGACTTTTTTTGACATTTTTTTTTTCTTTTTTCAAATTTTTTTTTTTCAAAATCAAACAAAAAAAATTCTTTCGAACTTCGTCACTGGTCACTCAGCCGAGAATCCGACCAACCACTTACCCCGCCTCCAACTGTCCAAAAACTACCATTTTTTATGTTTTTGTAGACAAAATAAATAAAAAAAAACATCAAAAATGTCACCGGAGACCAAAATTTCATTTACATTTTTTACTCCAAATAATGTCAAGTACGTCCCGTAACACCCTGTATAATAAAAAAAAGTTATTAAATAAACACAATTTATAATTTCACATGCACATAGAACTAAGCCGATCACACCGACCGACGCAATACAGGAGCGATATCTAATAAAAAGTATGACTCAAAATCGATGTCATCAACACGACTGACCGTAGTTTTTGCCAAGCGAAACATAAGGGCCCGCAACTCGAATTTCAACCAACTTCTTACACATCTCCCTTAAACATTTGATGTTTTTAAGCTCTTAAAAAATATATCTTATTTTTGAAGATAATGTCTAGAATGACGGCGCCGAAACACAAATTATATGAATTCCCTTCGTAGAAAAAAATCACAAAGTATGCTCCAAAAATTATTAAAAACAAGTCTGTTTCTATTATCTTATAAATTTTATAAGTGAAAAAATTCACAATCTTTCTTTAAATGATACTTAAGATGCTCCCCGTGAGATTTTTGATCTTTTTTAAGCGAGTCGTGTTTTATTAAACATTTTCGGAATTTTCGCATCGATTATGTCGCTGTAAATGTGAGCGCTCTCCTCTAACATTCGTAGTTTCGTATCTCTCCATCTTCTTCTTTTCTTGCACGGTTGCGGAGCCTTAAGACGCTAATTTGAATGATTGAACTATCGTTTGCCGTTAAGTTGTTATTGTGCGCTTTTATTATTACCGTGACGATTCACGACTACGGTACCGTGATGGCATTAAAAAGCAAAAAACATACAATAATGCTGTTGCTCTTCCAAAAATGAGATACACAATGTACTCGTATATATATACGAGTACATTGTGTATCTCCTCCGAAGGGAAAAAGTAAACATTTTCTTGCATCTCTCTCACACACCGCACTGTGACGCCTCCGATAATAATACCCTTACAATACTACTTACTAGTCGAAACGATAATTTTGAAAGTATGTATAATTTATATGTATATAAAAATATAGTAAGCACTTACCAAGAATATTGAAGTATGAGTGAATTCCAAAAATTCCAAAACGTCAAATGTCGTTGCGCTAATGATTTTGCTTTTGTTCTTAAACGTATAATGCTGCAGCTCTATCTTACACACTAAATAACAAAAGTCGAAAATGAGACAATCGGTAAATTAATGTCTGTACCCCCAAAAGGTAACATAAAATCATTAACTTACTACTCTACTCTACTTAAATTTTATTTTATTTATTTGCAAAACAGTGTAAAAACCAAAACATTGCAAAAGCGGTATATTTACATTCAAGATACAAATTAAAACATGAGTGATATTTTATGTTTAAACTCATTATAGGACATATGGAAAATATCCACATTTCCTGCCAGGCAATTAATTAACCTAGTGATTCTTCCCAGGGGCATCACCATCGGTAAGTTAGTTCTGCACCTGGGAAGAATCAAAAGCCTGTGTTGGCGAAATTATCCGGGACATAGAACCCTATTTTTGCCGGTATATCTGGTACCGATATAAAACCGTTTAGAAGCTTATAAGCCATCACTAGTAATGCGACATCTCTTCTGGAACTAAGTCTGCTGATACCCAACATTCTCGAGATAAATGCTGTTGGAAACAGCCATGGGTAAAATACTGCTAAACTGAAATCCACGATATTAACGTTTTCAATGGAGATGTTTTGAGCATTTGTTGATCCAGTCTGTTCCGTATCAACAAATGCTCAAAATCTTACATCTCCCTCAAACGTATAAAGAAAATGAAACGTATTATCCGTTGCAGTAGTTGAGCCGTAATAAGATATATCTGTTTCCTCCAAAGGAAAAAAAGTAGTAATTTGGAAGAAAGAGTCACACTTATTTTGTGTGACTCATCTTTTGTCTCACTATTACTTAATGTGTACGAAAGAGCTGCAACATTATAGCGATAAAAAACGTATGTTTATACCGTAAACGTGGATCGTCCCGGTAATAATAAAATCGTGCAAAGGTTTTCAACCACGAATTGTCAACATCAAAAAGAGAAATATTAAAAGGGTTATGCTTGAACACCTGAGAAATTTATCAATATTGTATTGCTATGTTTTTGGTCTGGAGGATTCTGAATTCATGGGATTTTGAGTAGGATGGTGAACTCTGGACCCAGAAGACAGGGTAAACGAGCGGAATAGTCGTCCATCATGATTGCTGAGTGGGGTGATCCATCATAACTGCGGGAACATGGCGTGAGGCCATCTGGTGGGTACTCGTGCTAAGGGCGGACCGCCCATGGTACGAGATTATTATGGTGTTAATTAAAAAGCACGATAAATTACGACAAATAATGTTACCAAAAACGAAAAGGTAATCTATTTTTTCATTTATGAAACACATCGATTATCGCAGAGAAGCTAAAAAGCGTTATTTTCATTTCTAATAAATTATTTCTTATTATTAAAATATCACGTACTAGGCTGAATTATAGTGATAACATAATACAAAGAGGAATAATATATTATACTAGCTTTTGCCCATTGTAGGCGACTAATTGGTTAAACTATCAAGCTATTTGACGTTTGAATGTGGATGAAAACAAGGATTTTGCGCCTACACAAAGGACCCCGGGGAGTTAACCGCTCAATTTTGTACACTGAGCCACTTCAGTCACCCTGGTCAGGCGTTCAGCATGTGCCTTTATTCGCAAAAAGGTACCAAGGAGCTTCGTGCTTAATTTTTCACTGTATAATTCGGGTTGTGCTGGTTAATACGCGTAGTTTGATACCCATATCGCCTACTTTCCTGTTCCAACGAAGACTCCTACCGCTGAGCCATTTTGGTCATTGATACTGTTTAAACGTCCCAGGGGATTTTCAGCTCAATTCAGTACATATTGTCATGTATTCACTATCCAAATGATTTGGTTCAGTTTTAATATTTATGAACAGAAAGTTTTTAAAGTTTTAATTTACGTAGAGACAAATACATAATAATGACGAAAACACCAAATGCGATTCACTCGGAACATGATATTTGGAAATGTGGCGGTGTTGCTCTAGGGGTGCGGTATAACAACGAAAATAATACATGTTCGACATCTCCGTTCCATTTTTTGGGTAGTTGTCCACTTATTACGGTCTTACGGATTTGGGTACCTCAGTGAGATGTTATGTCGTTTACATCTTTTGTCCAATACATGGCATTCTTGAAAATCATTAAATTTCTAAAATGTAGCATTTAAAAAATATATACATTTAAAACAACTTTATTTGTCAAAAAAAAGGTGATGGATTATTCCACCTCTCATTTAATCAAATCAATTTTTCTCAAAAGCCTAGAATAAAATGATTACGGACCGAAAATTTATTAAATCATGGTTGTTAGTAAGGTAATAATTTTATTTAATTTAAGACAATTTCAATACCAAAAGAAAGTAAAATAATGATAGTAGGCAGGTATCTCTTTTTTTAAATACATTCTTAGACGTTTTATAAAATTCCAAAAATACCACTAACAAACTTCAGATCTAAAAACTTCTAACCCATAAATCATTTTTAATATCCAGAGAAGGAACAAAATTTCAGCATTGGTTTCATCGTGGCCCTAAAATAAATTGGATTATTTAATGAACGAATCTTGTTCCAAATATCCATTGATTTGAGGTGAAAATTTTAACACAGTTTATTAGGAAAATAATACAATTTTTTTAAATATTTTTATATGACATCTATGTGGTGACATTTAGCTTATATGCCGTTATACTCGATTGGGCAGTTAGTAACAGGCTTATGGTTTTAATGAAATTTTCTAACCACACAAAATCAAACGGAAAGCAATTTAACTTTGTTTTTAATCCGTAATGATTAAATTATCATTATTCTAAGCCCAAAGACACTTTACTATTATTTTGTTCCATCTAAAAAGTACGCCCACTTCTGATATTGTTTGCTAAAGAAATTTATAATGAATCTGAATACAATATTAAGGTTTTAAACTCGCCTCAACAAGCACCCACCGCTTCCCCTTGTTCTATTAAATATACATATTAATTATTGTTTAATACAAGAGAGTGCCTACTGATGAAAAAGATTTCTCTCAAAATTTCTTTATGGAAACCTTAAGCAAGGAGAAGAAATTTCATTTTGATATTTCGCATTGAATAAATAACTAAAAACATCCTTGAAGCGTGACGGTCGTTAGGTATCCAACAAGTTTGTCAATAATAACCCTAAAACCTATTAAATATTTGCAATCTTTAGCATTTACCAATTTAATTTAATTCTTCCAGATATATTAGTGTATCGGTTATCTAGAGGTGAATCAGTCAGAATAAAAGTGTTACATTTTGATTTTTTTTCTTAAATCTCAACAGCTCTTGGAGCCAGTGAGACTATGGCATCCCCAATTGGGGTAAGTTGTGGAGCTGAAGGTGGTGGGGAAGCAAGGAAATGAAAAAGTGGAAAGAGGGGAAATACTGGCTATACCGATCTGGTCACCAAATACGGTTAAAGCCATTTCAAGCACTGTTAAATTCTGAATGGTGATCTTACACCACGACGATACTGAGATCAAATGGAACGTGCCTCAAACTAATCTTTTTGTTTCACAGAACTGAAATAATTTTAGCAGAACTTGAAAATTAACTTAGAAATTTGATGAACAGTTCAAATTATGTTAAACAACTCTCCCTGGATATGCGCAAATTGAAACAACATCTTGACATGTGATTTAAAAGGGTCTCTTGTAAAAATTAACCCTATTAGGGATCGAACAATTTTATGATATCCCGCCAAAGATAAGGCTTCTAAAGACATAACGTCCTTGTTCCGTAATCCTGCCTAGGTAACCCAATATTACCTCTACACCAAATTTAACAAAAATGGTGCATGTTTACATGCTCGAATGTATATTATTATAGCGTTGCTTCTAAAAATAGTATTTTTTTGTACAAGTGGCTTTCAACTCACTAAAGGAATTAATAGGTGAATTACCCTTTTATGTCGAACATTATTAGAACTAAGAGCCTGTTTCTTCCAGTTTCATTAGGGTTTCAATTAGCAATTATCCCTTGCTAAGTCACTATTGAATTTATATTGCGTTTTTGTACCTTTCATTAGTGCTGATCAACAAGGTACGATATTGGAAGTACCACGATAATTAGAAGTAACGTAAGGCTGTCATTTTTAACAAGTAATCTTAATATCAGCACAGACCCGAGAAAAAATACGCATTATTTATGATTTCTAAAGATGATAGTTTACATAAAACATTTGACGATAAATCTACTTTATCGTTTGGCTCAACAATCAGTTACACTTTTGAAAATGACATTAATTCAAAACAAAAAGAAAATCCCTATTCTAGATATCATTGAACCGGAGTTACTGCAAGACAGATTTACAATCGAAATTTACAGCCTTACTAAAAAAAAACCACAGCGCGACCGATTAACTGTGTTATTGCAATAACATAAGTAAAGCTCGTATACACTAAAAGACGTTTTATTACCAATAACGTTTCTTACGTGTTCACGCTGTTAAAATGCATTGAAGATGTGGCAACGTTGTATATGGTTTTAATTTACTAGGAAACAATGTTGTTTTAATTTTTCTCCGCAAGGGGCATTATTGGCGCGCTTATGCATTAGTTCGTCGGCCCGCGACAGTCCGCGATGACAAAACAGCTCGGTGTGTTTTATGGCGGGATATCGAAAATTTTGTGATTTTACTTAATAATTTCTATTGTAGTGACGAATTTAATCTTCTGTTCACATAATTGATATATTTAACATGTTATTTGTGTGGTTTACATCAGTTTAATCAAGTTATTGTACAAACGCCGTACTTTCAAAGTTGAACTGTCAGAATATTGTTTTTTATAGGTTACTTAAAAGATAAAATTTTCATTTTAAGATCTTTATTTTAAGAGAATTTCTTAAAAGTGATAATTTTTTATAATATTAAAATCTAATACATGTGTTCGTAAACGTATCAAAAAAATTAACGTCTTAAGAAATGCAAGAAATCTGTTTTAAATTTCGGTATTATTTCTAAGTTATTTTTTTGGCAATAAAAAAAACTTTGAAATTTTTTATTATTTTTTTATTGTATACCCGATGAAAAAGTGAGGTGATAGTTTCCTTCCAAATTTATTACACAAAAGGACTATGTTTTTTAAATTTTGATTTTATTTAAATTTCTCTACATTTTGGTCAAAAATGTTATGGGAGGAAATTTTTTTCCATTTTTTTCCGAGTTTGAATCTTAAAATACGGCAGTTTTTGAAAGCTAAAGTGTATTTCAAATACTCAAATCTAAAAGGTAATTTTATCTAGTTTTCATAAATGGTATTTGTTTTTACGACACCTTAAAAAATAAGAAATATATAGAACATTCAAAATACTATGGAAAAATTACAAATATCGTTCGGACATCAATGGTTAAAACAGAGATAAACTACCCTCTCAGGCCATGGAAATCATGTGTATTTCTTTCAAAGAACAAATTTTTAATTAGTAATGTTTTCACATCCGCGGCCGTTTGTCCATTGAATAAAATTTTCACTGGGTTTTTTAGTAAGGCTGTTGTGTTTAGTGATAATTTCCCGAGTCTAATTTTGAATTACTTATCTCGGGGAAATTCAGTCATCTTTAAAATCGAAATAAAGATAACTTAGTGTGTTACATCTCTTAATGATTTCTTATTAACTACTGATATACCTAAATTAATTTTTTAGGGTTTTAGGAAAAAATTTAGTTTTTCTTCACAATAGAGAAGTCAGAAATTTACCCTTTAATTTAAATGAACAACTAATAAAGAGTTATTAATTGTAGTTTTTACTTTATGTATTGATTAAATCTATTATTGAACAAACTTGATTGTCACAAAACAATTTATTGATTATCAAGTTCTGCTCTATAATTATTATCATGCGTGACAGCATTTTCGCCTTCGGAAGGTATTATGAAATAATTTGATGATGTCTTCGGAAGGCGAAACAGCTGTCACGCGTAGGAACTTGTTAACAATAATTTGACAATTAATAATATTTTATTGCCAGCAACCAGGGCGTTTATTGAAATAAAATATTCTGATAATGCTAGTAAGTTACCGATAGTGTACGTTCTGAGACGGGTAATAGCACAAAAAATAATAATATAAAAAGAAGGGAAAAGGAGTACACAATTTCATTAAAAAAAAAATTTGTATAAATTTCATGATTTAACAGATAATATTACCTATACTTTTTTTCTTTTAATAAATTCAATAATTGAATTTTTTTTTTAAATTATAAGAGTTCTACAAATTAAACTTGGAAACGAAAAATAATTATTAATTAAATTAATTTAGATAAAAATCTAATTATCGGTTGTCTAAATTCACATAATCATTGTTCCAATTTAGAAAATTTCAAAGAAAATTTGTGTTCATTAGAACCGCAATCGGCCCCCTGCCCCTAGGACGTTCCGACATAATTTTCCACTTACTTCAAGAGTTCTTTGGATAATCGTTTATTTCCATTCCGGTTTTCTTTATTCTCATCATCACGCTTTCATCGGCGCGGCGTAGCACTTCCACTTTTCCATATTAATATTGCGAACGTACTTATATGGCTTTACTTACATTCAAACATTTATAATATACCGCCATATATTAAATCCTGTTTTAAATCGTGCGAGTATTATCATGTAGGCATTCTTTAAGATAATAACGAAAATATTCATTCCACGAGTTAACATTTTTATCAAATATTACATACTAGCTTTTGCCCCCCGCTTCACTCGCATGGTATTAGGGGAGGTTCCCACTCCGCCTACTCCACCTTCCCTAACCCCACTCAACTCCCCACCCATTACTAACCCTCCATACCCGTTATATCAATTTTTCAAACAGCTCGCATGCCACCTATTAAAGCATAACAATCAAACACGCGCAGTTTCGCGTTTATATAATTAAAATAGATAAGTATATTTTTAACTATCAAAGGGATCTCCATAGTAACCTAAACAAATAACAAAATGACTTATAGTTACCAAGCAACACTTTGCTCTTCGTCTGGACATTAAACGTATAATAAATATAGGGCGTAATAAAGGTTAGTAATTTATAATTTATAAACAAACCTTATAAAACTGTTCTTGTTTTAGTTGTAATAGGTAATAATAACAAAATTACTTTAACGACTTATACTTTGATTAACATTTTAATTTGATTGTAATTAGATACTCTGTCATTTTATATTATCGAACTCATTTGTCCTCTCCGTGATAGTTTACTGAAGTATATGACATTATTTGTTTAAACCTGAAATGTTCCATGGTATCAGTATAAAGGGGATTGGTATATTTAAGGTATATAAAGTATTTCGTCTTCGGAAATTGAATTCCTTAAGCAGAAATTCTGACGATAAAGTAATTGGTCAAAATGGAATTGTTTTGTTTATTAATTTTAGTGCGGTGCAAGTCGGTAGTATGTATTTTTGTTTAAAATCAACTTCGCTATGTATTCAACACATAAATGGCACATATATTAAAAACTCACCATTATTATTATTTGTTATATACGTATATCAAAGATATTCAAATACAGAATAGATATGCTATGGTGTCCGCGTAACTGTCGCCGGACTACGGTCTAATTAGCGTAGTTTTCATACAAAAAGAATTTGTTCATTTTGTTGATTTTTTGAAAATGTGCATTAATATTGGTTAACAATATATTTTGAATAAGGAAAGAATTCGCTCATTTAGTTTAACGTTCGTTTGGTTTATTCGTTAATTATTTGTTCTTTTAGTTTATTTGTTAATTGGTAAACAATATCGGCGACACCCGGAAGCGCAGACCCAGATAGTAAAAACAGCAGATAGCACATCTACTTATATTTCAATATCTTTGACTTATATACATATAAAACTGATTTTTTTCTCTTTATTGTATAATGCTATACTTTTTACTTACCAGCTTTATTTCTATGTAACATATGTGTAAAAACTTTTTATGTTTTCTTTGTATTCTTAACACACCTGTATGCACTAAAACATAAAAATGTAAATGTGTGTAAAAGCCCATAAGGGCGTTAATGATTAATAAATAAATAAATAAATAATAATTTCATAACGCCAGAGTTTATTCATAACGCCCGATCTTACCAATATATAAAGCCCATATTACACGCAAATAATGTAGCTTTCTGTTAGTGAAAGAATTTTTAAAGTCCATTCAGTATTTTTTGCGTGAAAGATAGAAATCCATACATCCATACATGCGTACATCCATACATCCATACAAACTTTCGCCTTTATAATAATAATGGTATTATATCTACGGCGCGGCGTAGATATGACTGATATCTACGCAGATTAAATTCCACTTGTAAATTAGAATTCCTCATTCCAAATATATATCATTATCGACATATGTTGTATGGAGTCAATTCAAAACGTAAATTCAGCCTCTCAACCATGTCAGTGGCATAGGTAGGTAGGTACTGGATCAATCTTTAGCCAACGTTTCAAACGATGTGATACATCTACCGGATCTGCCGGATCTGACCTGATGATAGCGCAACACGGCATAACACCCCAAAAACAAATAACGAAAATACACTATTGACGATTAATTTGTTACTCTTCAATATAATCTCCGACCATTTTCACAGCTTTGGCCTGTCTTTTCACAGTATTGTGAAAAGCGAGGTCACATCCAGAACACCATCGCCATAACTTTCCCGGCCGATCACACAGTTTTGATTTTTTTTTGCCTTTGGCGAGTTTCTGTGATACAACTCCATTGACTGCCTCTTTGATTCAGGATCAAAAAATTAATCCATTTTTCGTCTCCACTCACAATTTTTTCCAGAAACTAAGCGCTGCAAGTGTTGTGAGGCTATTGTTTTTTTTGTTTCTTTACTCTGGCCCGTTAACTTTCTTGGTACCCACCTTGCACAAACTTTTGTTGAATAATCAGTTGTCGAATAATCGTCATTACACTGCCTTTACTGGGGGAAAGAATGCGACATCTGTAGTTATCTGCGGTCACCGTGAATGATGTCATCAACTCGCTCAATGTTGCGTGTAGTCACTTTTTCGTCAACCAGCGGTGTTTGTCCTTCAGCTTCGTTACAGAGACGAACCCATCATCTAGCAGTGCTGAAGTCCACTGTTGCATCATGGTACACATTTTTCAGTATTTCATGAATGTGAATGGGCGCTTCACCTTCTACATTGAGAATCAATCACAAAACACTGTTTAATACGAACATCGATGTCGGCCATTTTGCAAGCGACTGCAGTGCTGCCACCTGTTTGCCCAAAAAAGTTTCTACTGCAGTAGATCGTAGAAGAAGGTTTGAGGAATTGCACCAAATTCAAAATTTTCACTTATCTAACTTTATTTAAGTTC
This sequence comes from Limnephilus rhombicus, assembly GCA_929108145.2. Classification (NCBI taxonomy): domain Eukaryota; kingdom Metazoa; phylum Arthropoda; class Insecta; order Trichoptera; family Limnephilidae; genus Limnephilus; species Limnephilus rhombicus. The sequence goes on along the minus strand of OV815280.1, from coordinate 49,261,255 downwards.
AAAACAATAGGAGGCATTACTTTTTGACTGCCCCTAGTATATGTACGGAAATATTCGAAACACAGGTACTTGTATTTCAATATGCAATTTCATAGTGAATGATCAAATCTCTTCGTATTATAAATTAAAGTCCTCCGCCGCGTCTGTCTGTCATGTCATATTCATGCGGTTTTCACCAATAGATAGAGTGATGCATGCGGAACGTTTAAGTATATAATTTGTCAAGGTTTTGTGTAAATTGGTTGAAATATGATAATTTATTTATTTATTTATTTACGGACAAATAATCCAATTAACAATATAACTATAACACGAATAGAAAAAAAAGAGAGATCACAATGAAAAGAGATTACATATAGATGAAGAGCATTGACAAAATACATATAATATAAAAGTACATAGAGAAGATAACTACAAGTAGCTTGAAGATGGATTTAAAAAGACTTTAAAAAACCACATTGCGTAACGACTGCCGAAAGTCATTTAGACTTACACCAAAAAATTCAATGCTATGATTTGCGTTGACAAGTCTCGACATTCTGGATAAAGGAGAATGATATCCATAATTAGTAGAATGTTTTCGGAGTCTACGGGAAAGAATGATGAACTGGATGAGTTGTAACAAAGCAGGTGTGTCAGTAATACTGTTAATAATTTTGAAACGCATATTAGATCAGAGTCCTTTCTACGTTTTTCTAAAGAGGAAATGTTTGAAGTTTGTTCAATTTCATCATACGAGTATTCTCCTCTTTCAAGTCCTAACCTCCAAGCAATTCCTCGTAGGAAGCGATGTTGTACAGATTCGATGTAACAAATGTGGACAGCATAAAAAGGATACCAAATGACACTAGCATATTCAAGGTGAGGGCGGACCAGCGAACAGTAAAGAGTTTTAAGTGTATTTATATGTTTAAAGTCAGAGGTAATTCTATGAATGAAGCCGAGTAGTTTAAGTGATTTGTTTACGATGTTATTAATGTGATCCCGGAAAGAAAGTTTACAATCCAGAGTGACCCCAAGGTCCTTGATAGATGTGACAGTAGAGAGACAAACATTATTTAGTTTATAATCAAACTGAATAGGTTTTTTGGTTCTATAAAAGGACAAAATTTTGCATTTATCAACATTAAGTTCCACACAGTTAATTTCACACCAATCATAAAATGAATCAATATCAAGTTGAAAAAGTAAACAATCAAGATGGGATTTAATTATCTTAAGAATCTTTTTGTCATCGGCAAAAAGCCAAAAACGTGTGTGAGAAAAAACTTTAATGATATCGTTAATAAAAAGGTTAAAAAGAAGCGGGGCCAAATGGGCTCCTTGCAGAACGCCGGAAGTTACATCAATGTTAAAGGATTCAAAGTTATTTATTTTAACCCTTTGTTTTCTATTACTCAAGTAAGGGTGAAAGAATGATAACAATGGGTCTCTAATACCTTTAGCATAAAGTTTGGCCATGAGAATACGGTGATTAACTTTGTCAAAGGCTTTGGAGAAGTCAGTGTAGAGGACATCAACCTGAGTGTTGTCTTCTAAGGCTTTAAGAATGGTATTTATAAAAGACAGTAAATTAGTTGTTGTAGATTTTGCCGATCTAAATCCATGCTGTTCCTCGATCAGAACCTTTTTGAAAATAGGAGTGATTTTGTTTGTAATTATCGACTCAAATATTTTTGGAATATCAGATACTCGTATAATTGATATTGGTCTGTAATTTCCAATATTTGACTTGTTTCCAAACTTAAAAATGGGTTTTTAAATTTTCCATGAGTCAGCAAATGTTCTGGTTGAGAGTGATAAATTGTACAACATACAAATTGGGTGAGATAATGAACATTTACATTCTTCAAGATTTCTGGAATGCCATCAGGTCCAGTACTTTTTTTGTTAGAAAGATTATTGAAGGATTGGTAAACCTCTGCAAGTGAAATTTGGCAATCATTCAAGTCAATATTATAGTCATAGTTAAGTGGAGGGATGGTGCATGAAGCATCAGAATATACAGAGGAAAAGTGTTTAGCAAAAAGGTTGGCGATGTCGTGACCATTTGTAGCGTGAGTTTCATGATAATACATACTTGAAGGGAGATCATTATCTGTACGCTTTTGCGCAACAAATCGCCAGAATTTTTTAGGATTTTTAAGTAATTTTGTCTCTGTAACTTCTACAAAAGATTTATAGCATTTGGCTGATTCGGTTTTAGACAGTTCCCTTAGTTGAGAAAATTTTTGATAAAATTTTAAGTTGCCATTTTCTTTAAATATCTTATGAGTTTTCTTTTTTTCAATTATTAACTGCTTAAATTTCGAGCTAAACCAATTTGGAAACTTGGGTTGAGAGTAACATCCCTTGGGAACAAACAAATCTATAATATCTGTATGTGGTGAACGAGCGGACTGGCAAGCGAGTGGTGTGAATTTGATATGTATACAAATTAAAAAATGGCGGTGTGAGTTAATTTATCGTGGTTATAAAGGTTGGGAAACCATCCAGTAGATGGCGTTGTGTTTCGTTAGCCACAGCAACGCGTGACTGGGTCAGCTAGTTTCAAATAAGAAATGTGTATCACACTGGCCACGTAGTGCAACATCTGTTATTAACCTTCGGCATGCCAAGATGCAAAACAACACGTTGGGTACCATGAGGGGTGACGCTACAACCCCAGGGATTTTATTATATAAATGCCACTTTTCCCATTTATTCATTAGTTTGATGGAAAATTACTCTTATGGCCTACATGTTTAATGTATTTCCGTTAAAAAAATATCATTATTCAGTTAATTTCATATAAAATCATTCATCAACAAACGCTCCGGCCACGACGGCTTTGACTAGCTTCCTAGTCGGTACTTTGGTACCTGCCGGCAGGTCAGTGTGACCGGCGGCCGACGAAGCGAATTGTAACCGGGTGGTTCCAAAATAACAAAAATAAAACTAAAAACAAAACACCGATTTTTTTTAACAAAAAGGCTCTCGGATGGTAGTTTTATTTTTCCCCTCATTTTGAACGCCAGGATTCGTATTTACAATATTGTGCGCTCTATTTCTTGCCAGTGGTGATGGCACTGAACTCCACTTCATGCCCGATTTTGAGGTCATGAAAACTTCACTAGCCGCAAATGTTGTTGTGTTTTCATCTTCTCCGATGTCTTCATCAGATTCTGACTCCTCCTGGACCTCAACGTAGTCCTCCACGTCAGAAAGATCCTCTTGATAAATTGCTTCAAAATCCGTATCATTATCATTATTCTTTTCACTAATGTCACTGTCATCTTCGAGAAATTTTAATAATTCTTCATCAGTTAGACCCCTTCTTGTCATTATGGACACAGTTATTGAAAGGCAATATCACAAGAATGGAACGATATACTAAGAAAACCGCACTTCAAACTTTTTAATATTCAAATTATTTTTTTACCGTCCGCTGTAGTGTTTCGACACGCACTGTAGCTAAACCCCAATAAACACAGCTGGTTGGGTCAGCCAGACCGGCGACGCCCTAGGTGGCCTAGGCAAAGGACCCTATGTCGTTACACCCTTATGCAGCTTTCGATGTAGTGCGTGGGAACGAGATGCCGTAAATTGCCGAGGTGCAAGTAGAACAGGGAACCACATCCATAAGCGAACTAATGCGGAAGAGAGATGGAGCATTTCTCATAGTTTATTTTGTCGTAGATGTGGTTCCAGCGAGTAAGAAATATCATACAAGGCAAGGAATGATACCTACACAGTAACAAAATATTTTTTTACGCTTTAATCTAGGACAATTTTATATTTTTTTTAATGGCCGAATATGCGTTTATCGGTTTTGCAGGAATACAAAAAATATCTAAATCGCAAAGTCTCTATTAAAAATTCTACATGGAGAATAGTAAATTTAGAAATAATGGCAACCCCTGTCAGCAACGGGAGGGTTAAATGACACGTCTTTACAAAACTCGTTCCATGTTCTTTTCGATAAAACGTATTCTATATCTTTCACAAATTTACACGTCCTTACAAAACTCGTTCTATCTATAAATCGGTTTTACGTAGAAATGAACGCTCCCATATATTTTGATATAACTCTAAAAAACAGTAAACCGCAAGCGGTTCACCCGATCAAGATTTTAAAAGTTTTAACTTTGTTTGCGTTCAAAATTTTAATATTTCGTATGTCAAAATCAAAATTTAAAAAAATCTTCATCAAATGGAAATTTCTATAATTTTTTTCCAAAAAAAACAGTATTTCGTTTTGGGATATTCAGAAATTCCGAATCTAATTTTAAATTGAAAGTCAAGTGGAATATTTTGATGGTGTAGTCGCGTGTATTCTCTGCGAATCAATTTGTACTTTTATTTATAAGGTGGATTGTATTCAATAATTATAAACTTTTCAATTTGACAATTATTAATTATGTAGGAGTTGATAAAAATAAGGACTGTCTTACCCATACCTATATTCTTCCTATTCTATTATGGTGAAACGATATAATGTTCTCGAGGGATACAGCTGCACAAGAACAGATTCGTAGTAAACGCACTAAGGCAGTGGTTCTTAATCTGGGTTCGATCGAGTCCCAGGGGTTCGGCGGAGGTCAAGACACACCCCCGACTCATATGATTCGGAAGGGTTCGGTGAATGCGCATATGAAAATGGTGGGGGTCAGTACCTCCAACAAGGTTAAGAACCACTGCACTAAGGCATCAATTGGTATTAAAGACTTGATATTAAATATACTAAGAGATTTTTATGATGATCATTGCACATGCTGCTTTAACAGAGTGATTTTATAATATATCATTGAATGAGAAGATAACACTAATAACCTAATCGAAAATCTGAAAGGTAACAAGAACAGAAAAATAGAAAAAGATAATGGTCGCAAATGGGACTTGAACCCAGAACCTCTCGTCTAACCGGGTCATGTGCTTTTACCGATTCAACCTTCCGTCAAACCGTCATAATTGTCAATCACATATTTTCAAATTTTAGAATTGACGATATTATCTTCGACTATTTTTTCCATACCAAGGGCAACTACCTTTATCATTGGAAACAATCCTTCTAAGAACTGGTTGGTGACCTAAATAGCGTCTCGGTAAAATATATCCGATTTTATTTATATATTGCGCCTTTTTATAAAAGTCTAAATGAATATTCAATTATTTATACATTTATTTGTAATCTTCAAAAGTTATAAAACGAAAGTTGTCCTTATAAAAAAAAGATTCTATAATTATTTATTATTGTTACTGTCACACAGGAAGGTAAATTAGCTACGCACTACACCTGTCCCCACCTGGATAACAGGTTGGGAATGAGGGAACATATGTTCATAGTTGCATCAACAGATGTCATGATATTATTGTGCCTATGGCTTATGTACCTAGTCAAGCAGATATTAGTTTTTAAAATTACACAAAATATCATTGAGTACATATAAATATTGCGTTTTATTTTTATTTTTTATGCTTTTATAGCTGTTTCGCCTACCTGAAGCATTATCACGCTGTAGGTGACAAATCCTTCGCAGAGCGACACCGTAAAGTCGTATAAATTTATGAGAGAACTAGTTTGCTCTCTTTCTTTAAAATGAAGCTTTAACCTCAAGATTTGTGTTGCTTACCTTTTCCCTTGGATTTTTTTTCTGGACACGAAGTTAGTCGATACCATTTATAAGTAAAGAAATCGATCCGTTCGATTATTAACAATAGGTAAAAATAAATAATTAAAGATATGTGGCAAGTTAATGCAGCAGCAATTATACAAAAGATTAACTTCCATTGGCGGCGTGTCCACCAATAGCAGATTGATACCAGTCTTCAGCAACGCGACCGCGACGCGACGCGACGCCTCGAACGGAATTGTTCCGGTACCGATTGCCGTAGATTCAACTACGGCAATTGTTACAGTGCCAGTTCAGTATTCTCTATCCACCGAGCAATAATCTAAATATTAAAATTAAATTAGGCGTATTGAATATTATTAAATTAACTTGTAAGTTCTAAGTGCCATATTTTATTTTCCAGAACAATCATTCACCCTCGATATATACATATTTAAAAATATATTAAAAAGTGTCAAATTCTTGACATTTAGAGGTATGGGAAGATAAATGTTGAGAACTACAAAAGTTGCTTGGAAAGTCCATTATCCAACGTGGACGGAGTAAAATGCACTAATCAGCCGAGCGATTATGTATCTTTTGTGGGATCTATTTTGTGAGATGTCCTGTTAAATTTGTGTGATTTTCTATGGCTGTCAATTGCATTTTTTATGGGTATAAGGCCAGTTTTGCCAATTTGTGACAATTCATAGTTGAAATCTGACATCGACCCATTGAAACAGCAAATAATAGCCATAGAAAATTACACAATCTGACAGGAGATCTCACAAAAGATATAGAATCGGTCGGCAGATTGATAAACGCAAGTAATGTGATGTACCCACAATGAATTTCACGAGAAATAGTTGTTGTTCATTTACAAAAAACCTTTCGATTCCTGGGTGATGGATCGCGAGAGGTCAAAAGGTCTCCCTCAATCCGTATCTCCCGATCACAGCCACACAGAAGGTAAGCAAACGCGTCCAACGCCAAGTCCTAGACAACCTCAACTCAGGAACTCGGACCTGCTAAGACACCAAACGTAACAAACCACGTGTGGTGACCTATGGTAGGGGTATTGGTTATGCAATAAATGGTTCCCGGGGCGGCGGAAATACGCTGTCCCACTTATTTAATATATTATTATACAAATTTCTTAAGTAAATTTCTTTCGGCGTCGCCACACAAACATTCTTAGTTGAATATTGCAAGATATTAAATGCTTTCTAAGTCATTATAGTCTCGCCAAGTAAGCTGTTTCGGCCAAGTATTTTCATGATTATTTAATAAGGACGCAAATTGCCTCAACTCTCCTACACGAAATGGGAGCAAACGATATAAAAGTTGACTACTATAGCAGGAATGTTCATTAATTTACTTACATACGAGTACATTCGGTTGAGAGAAAATAACCTAGTTTTGAGAAATAAATATAAGATTATTTATTTATTTAATTTATTTTTTAAATTATTATTACATTAATAATTAAATAATTATTATTTTAATTTATTTTTTAAATTTATAATATGAACTTAACCTGTAAATTTGTCTGTCCTGGTACGGGAAACTTTCCTAGTTGGACAGGCAAAGCTTCTTATATGTATTTTGTACTTTCTTTTGTATCTATCTATAGTAAAAAAATAAAATAAATAAAATTTACGCCCTTGGAGCATTTTAAACGTATTCAAATACAAAAGAGAATTTACATCAATCGTGTAACATAGTCATAATAGAAATAGAAACAATTATTTTACAGTCTTATTTCTCTTCTTTTACATTAATAGAAAGGAAGCAGAATTAAAAAGAAATAACAACAAAAACAGTATTAGAATAATAAAATTTACATCAGAATTTTAGAAATTTCTGACGTAAATTTATGTAGTATTTGGATTGGGGAGTTAATGAAATAGTTAGTTTTAGACGGATAAACAAAGAACAGCGCTGGAAGTCTCGTGTCTCGATTTAGTAGTCGGAATATTTTTAGTTTTGTTAAGTCAGGGGCGTTAAGCGATCCATTAACTAATTTGAATAAAAGAACAAAATTTAAAACAAATAAAAAAAGTTCGATGAAAGTAGTTCATTCATGATGAAGATGCACATGTGGTCATGGGGAAGTCTCTCTACTATCAATCCGGAGATCGCGGATCCAAATCCCGACGTACGCGAGTAAATTCCAATTGATTAACTTATTTTATTTCAAGATTTGTGCATTTCAAATAATATATTTGCGGCACGTTCCAGAGTGGAAGATACTTACAGTATCTTCATGGTGTAAGACCACCATTCAGAATTGAAACGTTGGTTGAATTGGCTTTAGCCGTGTTTGGTGATAAGATCTGAATATTTAGGTATATCCCCACCTTCAGCCTTACGACATACTCTAATTGAAAATGCGATGATCTCACGGGCTCTAGACGGTTGGGAGCAGTACGGACTCTTGAGCGGTATTCACGTAAAAAAAATTAATTAATTAATTTTGATAGCAGTTTTTCGGATAGGAATTTTCTGTTGTGCCAATATTAAAGTATAAAACTATCCGGGCATTATTTTTCTCCATTTTTCTGTACGGAAACATAGACACTTAGAGCCAACGAAAGAAAACGGATATACGCACACCAAATGTGGTGCTGGAGAAGAAATCATTGACAGCTAGACGCACAAATGTGTCCATCCTTTAAGAGATAGGTATCCACAACAGCCTAATTAACTATCTGCCTACAACGTATCTTAAGATACTTTGGACACATTGTTCGTTAAACCGAGGACTCCAACTTAGAGAAACTCATAGTAAAAGGCAAAGTGGAAGATGGAAGAAGCAAAGGAAGGTCACCATTACGCTGGAGTGACCAAGTATCACTGGCGTCTGGTATGTCGGTGTCCGCAGCTCTCCAAGCTCCAGCTCAGGACCGCGAGGAGTCCGAGGAGTCGAGGAGAAGGCTTGTCCACCATGGAAATTGGAGTAGAGGTCATGGACTTGAGAAGAAAAAAATATGAAATGGTCAATAATGACCGTGATTGTTTTATATATTTTTGTAGCTCAGTGGAAAGAGTTCTTTAGAAGATTGACTAGAAGACTACGATCAAAGATTTCAGATTGTTTACTGTGCCTTTAATACAAATTAATACGCTGATATACTATTTTATTTTTTCTCTCACACTTTCTCTTCATTACCCGAAGTGAATTGGATTATGTCATCCTGAAATGAGGTATTTTGTGAAGCTGAAGAGAGTTGGGAGAAGAAGGAAATAACAAAACGGAATGTTATGAATTATTTGACCATTCACATCTGTTCACTTAACACACTAAAGCCATTTCAGTCATCGCTTCAATTTTGAAGGTGGCCATTCACGTGGGTGATAAATAGTGCATCCACAACTATGGACTTTTATTTATTTATTAAAATAAAGTATCGTTAATATAAATTTCTAATAAATATCACACAATTAAAATATGATGTTTTGTGCCCGTCAATGATGAGTTCTTCCATCTTCTAAAACAAGGGGTTGACGCACAGTAATGTTAGAGGTTATACTCGCATAAAGAAACTTGTGCTAGATTTCTTGTGAATTGGTTAATGGCATTTAAATAGCTCAGTTATATTTGCAATGAAAGTGAATTGATTTTATAAGCTGGTTGTAAGGCTTTTAGAAATAGAATTATTACTTTTTTGCAAAGAATAGCCTCTTTTGCCTCTATTAAAGGCATAAAAAAATTATACAAAGACAATTTTGTTGAAAAAAATAAATATGTAACCCAGACGTTGAATCGAAGAATATTGTCCATAGACCGAAATGAATTGAGACGAATTTAAATACATTTGAAATAGGGCGACATAACACTCAACCTTTGCAATATTGAGTGCGTTTGGAGTAATAATCACAGCTAATTAAATGGAGTTGATAATTCATCCAATTTATTCAATATTTTCACACAACTTTTTACCTTTCTATACATTTGATGTAAAATAAAACCAAGTATCGTATTTAAGATGAAATTATTATTAAATTAATTACGTGTCTCCTAAATTTCACTGAACGCACAAGTTAAAAAAAGTTTTTCTTAAATTGTAATACTTATATCATTTCCAACGTATGAAAAACATTTTTATGTTGTGAAAGAAATTGATATTTTAATGAAAATAATTTTTTTCCACCGAAATCTGGAAAATAAATTTCGCCGCAGTGCTTAATCTTTAAAAATCATTTTTAAATCCCAACGCAATTTGAAAAAAAAAATCTGTTCGATTTCCGGCGAAAACTTTTTTTAATTGGCGGAGTATAGAATTCTCGTTCCCGCTAATAAAATATTTACTTTCCGTTTTTGTAAGCCCTTTCCGTGGTCTTTCCGTAAGATTTTCTTGGTAAATCTCCTCTGTTGGCTGGAATTTAATATCCGTCTTTGAATATAGCATTAAAATTCTTCCGACCAATTTAACACTTCCGGTAAGGCTGTGAATCTTTTATGAGGTGGGTTAAGTAGTATCATTGTGAATATTGTAATAAAATTGTAAGTACCTACATATTATTTTTTAACCTCGTTTTTTTCTAAGAAATTCTGATACTCTTCCGGATTGCCCAGAATACTAATGAAGGGAAATGATTAAGGCGAGTCAGTGGACATTTTAAATTTTTTTACATTAGCTCCATCCAGTACAGTAAATAAATTTAAAAGGTTGTCGCTGGAGCAGTTCAGTCGGAAAGAAAGAAAAAAAATACTATTGCTGTGTGAAGTATAATAAGCAGAAGCCGTTAGTGATAGGATTGCTCAGTCGCAGGCAATACATAAAAAAAAATCAAAATCTAAAGTATCACAGAAATAAACTGATCTTGGTGTCATTTTTAAAAGTTGCTATACATGTATACGAAACTTTCACAGATAATATTTTTATTTTTTTACAGTGGCTCCACACAGGAAGCCCTGAGGAAAATAATTCCCCTCAGGACCTATGTCAACTTTGGAGACGCTGTGTGGTTGGTCTTTTTAGAAAAGGAAGGAGAAGAAGTTCTGGGAACGAAAAGGGTATTAGGAATCTGGGGGTCACTGTGTCCAGCAGTTACGCACGAATGAATCCATCCCTCCTCCTGCGTTGCAAGGCGATGTTCCAAGAGATAACGGTTGGAGAAGTCATAGGGACTCCTTCAAACGTTCTCTCTGATCCGGTCTGCCATGCAGCTGGTGGGCAGACGCATCCACCGCCAAGACCCGGAAAACCTCACTCCATCAATACGGGCACCCCTGCTAAGTTACCAAACGTAGCGAATCATTTGGGGTGTTCAATGCAATGTTCCAAGAGAGAACGTTTGGAAAAGTCATAGGGACACCCTCAACCGTTCTCTCACGATCCGGTCTGCCATGCAGCTGATGGGCAGACGCATACGCCGCCAAGACCCGGAAAACCTCAATCAATCAATACGGGCACCCATGCTAAGTTACCAAACGTAGCGAACCACTTGGAGTGATCTATGGCAGAGGTTTTTTTGTTATTTGTTTTTGGGGTGTTATGCCGTGTTGTATGTCCATCATCAGGGCAGATGTGACATGTCATATCTGGTGGACACTTTAACGCTGTCCGAAACGTTGGCTAATGGAGGAGGTAGCGCAACACGGCGTAGCACCCCAAAAACAAATAACAAAAATACTTTTGGCTGTGAAAATCTAAAATCATATGGCAGAGGTGTTGGTTTTCCAATAAATGGTTCACGTGGCGGCGGCATTCATACCCGCCTCATAAATTGTATCATGATAAAATTTGTTCATTGAAATACCGGTTTCAGACGTAAAAAAAGAATAATAATTTATATGCTTTGAAAATCCAAATAACCCCTCAAAATATAATACAAGAGAGATTGTTCTATATTTTTTTTAATTCAGTAAAATATTTTATTCACATATCCCAAATAATATCACTATTTGGAACATTCGAATGGCACATCATAGTTTATATTATAATATCATACTGTTTTATGTATTTAGATACTGATGCAACCAAGCGAATGCAAAATGCAAATAATTTTATTTATTTGCGAAACCACGTTCAATTACATTGGTACTAAAAGAGTACAGGCATGAAAAAAATTAATAATATGAATTTAACTTAATTATAATGTACAATTTCACAATTAAAGCTCAACTAATAATCTTTATTAACCGAGTTTTGTTGATTCGGATGAGTAGATTCAAAAGGGATTTGATTAAATTCACTAAAGCACCGCTCAAGCGCTAATAATAAAATCGTTGAACTAAAGACATTTCATTGCAATAGTTTGAAATTGTATTTCATAACGTGGAAATGGCCAACAAAGACAAAAGTTTACGTTTACAATGGCAATCATGGTATAAGGTTTTTTTTTAAATCTGTGCTGAACATGTCAAAAAAACTTGTTGTTCAAACTCTGCGTTCTAGAAAAACTTTTAAATTAATGGAATAAATAAAATGTTACAAAACTTCACATTCAGATTTCTACGTTAATGCTATATTATTTATTTACTGGCAGGTGACAGGATTAGATAGCGGAGCGACCACCAGAAACGAAAGCAAAGGTCGCACTGAAGCAGCTACCGGGCCGGATCATCGCTCGTTTTGGATGAAGAAGTCGAAGCTACTCGTACATGCCAGTGCTACCGTATTCTAAAGTATAACGTCCGCTTCTTTAATTCTTTAATTCTTAGACAATCTGTATTGATACAGCTGTTGGGTAAGGATTAATATCTGTAGGAAATGTGAAGAATTTTATTTTTTTATTAGGTACACCTACACAAGTAAGGTTTACACATATTTTTACGGTGCCAGTAGTTAAGTAAATTAGTTTGGTTTCTTTAGTACTAAAAATAGCACATTCAACATTTTAGTAAGTCATAATAAATACCTGCCCATCTAATTGATTACCGTATTACTTTCACTTAGTAATTGACGTGTTTTAAATAAAAGCGAAGGCTAATCGATGTCATCCATACGTACTAATCAATCAACGAGATATATGGTTTTATGATTATCATTTTGTGTTGGTTTTAGATTAGTAAAAGATCTGGATGATAATTTGTTTTCATTTTGAGTGGTCTAATTTATTGTTGCTGATTATCCCTAACTATTAAATTACCTCGACATTGACCTATATATACCTACATATAATAAGAGAGATTAGAAATCTATTCAACTTCACTTTGGCAAAGAATATTTTATTCACTCTAATAATGTCTTTTCTGTCCCTTGTTCGTCACCGTTACGTTTAAACAATTTCTTTGGTCATTATAAGTTATGATTATAATAATAATACTTCATAGAGTTTACATAATATTAAAAAAAAAACCAAAAATAATCACAAATCTGTTTCTGAAAAAGTAAGAAAACATACAGATACAGGAAATGAGATTAAAAGAATTTGGCATTCTTAGGCTATAAAAATATTACCATTTGTTATTTCAGCTACTGGAATTATACCTAGCCCTCTCATTCAAAATTAAGGCATATTAGATTTGTCAAAGAATTTATATATAAAAATGCAAAAATCTGTCATTTTAAATACATTTAGGATCACAAAATATTTTTTAAATATTTATATTGAGGGATCAGTACGATTTATAGGTCCAATTAAGATGAAAATATCTGGAGTCGGTGAATTATTTTCCCATTCAGTCTCTGGTAGGTTGACGTGTTGTTCTCGTATTGTTTTGTATTTATTATACTTATATAGTGCAATTGCGTAGCGTGAATTGACTAGATGGTCACTTGTGAAAAAGTGTGCGAAAGGGTTTAGTTTTTCCTGGGGGGAAGATTTAACCAGGACAAAAAGTCTGAAGACACGAGTCTACTATTATATTAATGATTATAAAATACTGACGTTGTAAGCGACGTTTCCCGCCACTCACATAGACTGTAAATGTGCCCTACTCAGCTAGGACGGGTGCGGCGACGTCGGTGTCCCTGGCGGCCGGATCCTCTGTGGCCCGCTGGTGCACGTGGTCTGCCTGCCGCTGGAAGCTGCGTCGGAGGTGGCGTGGCTGGTAGGAGGACGATGATCTTCACTGCAGGCCTTATGTACTCGCCCGTGCTCGTTCTCACGCGTACTGCTCGCACCTGGCCATCTGCTGCGGGAATCGCCTCGACGACTCGTCCCCTGGGCCAGCTGTTGCGGGGCAGAGTGGAATCCACGATGAGGACCAGATCATCCTTCTGCACGGGGGCGCTGCGGTGTTGCCACTTTGGCCTCTCTGCCCATGGTGGGGAGGTACTCCTTCAGCCATCGTCGCCAGAACATGTCCGCCATCTGTTGACTGATGCGCCACTGCTTCCGTAGGCAGATCTCTTCGTCCTTCGGGCCGTAAAGCGACAGGTGCGGCCGCCCACCTGCAGATCCTAGCAGGAAGTGATTAGGCGTTAGTGGTTCCTCATCTCTGGGGTCGACGGACAGGTGGGTAAGCGGCCGGTTATTCACGGCATACTCTGCTTCAGCCATTGCCGTCAAGAGGGTCTCTTCCCGGGGTGCTCGTTCTCTTAGGACCGCCTCCAGGGCTCGTTTCACAGACCTTACTAGCCTCTCCCAAGCTCCCCCCATATGCGGTGACATTGGCGGGAGAAAGTGCCACTCTGTTCCTTGCGTGGAGAGATGATCCTGCAGTCGGGGGTCCTCTTGGAGCTCTTTTAGCGCCCCCCTCATCTCGCTGTCCGCCCCGCGAAAGTTCGTTCCGTTGTCCGAGTAGATCGCTTCGGGCTGTCCTCTCCTCGCGGTCATCCTTCTAAGGGCCATAATGGCGGAATCGGCTGACAGCGAGTGGGCGATCTCCAGGTGTATCGCTCGGGTGGAGAGGCAAGTGAACAGGGCCCCGTATCTTTTTTCCCGCCGCCGGCCGATGGTTTTTTTTTTTTTTTTTTATTTTTTTTTTTATTCCAGTTAAAAGAAAATTACATTTTCACTCATTTAACTAGAAACAATTATACAAATTAAAATAAAGTAAATATTTCAATACAGCGCTATTCAACATCATTATTTTGTTTATCAAGAATAAATATTAAAAATTTTTTTTTAAATTTACCCAGCTTCTTTTTGTTTTTAATGTCGTTTGGGAGGCAATTATATAAGTTGCCTCCCTCGTAACCAATGGATTGTTTACCATAGTTAGTGTGGATGGTGTTTAAATGTATGTTATCGTGTTGTCTCGTAAAGTGTTTGTGTACTTGGGACGTTTTAATGAATTCTGTGTTTGTGTGTACGAGTTTATTGTTTATTTTGTATATAAGGAGACATGTATTGTATTCATATAGTTTTCTTAATGTTAGTAGTTTTGTTTCCATATATATATTTTTTGTGGGTGTTCTGGGCTTGTAGTTAAATAGTTTTTTGATTACCTTGTTTTGTATTATCTGTAATTCATTTATGTATGTTTCACATGCGTTTCCCCAGATTTCAATCAAGTAATTTAAATGTGAGTGTACGAGACTATAATATAAACCTTTTTTAAATTTATTTGGCAACAGATATGATATCCGGCTAAATACGCTTATTAAGGGAATGATTTTATCTTTAATACCTTGTATATGTTGTTTAAATGTCAAATGCTGATCAATGCACAGCCCAAGATATTTTTCCTGGATCAGGATTTGAAGTTCGTTGTTTTCAATTTTTAAGGGTACATGAGGAGGAACTATTTTACGGGGTGAGTTTAAGATCATGTATCCTGTTTTTTTAACATTCATTGTTAACATATTTGATTGGAGCCAACTGTTGATTTTTTCTAGATCTGTTTGTGCATTTTCTAGTAAGATATCTAAATCTTTACCCAAGTAAAAAATTGCTGTATCATCTGCATATAAAAAGATTTCACCATTTAAAATTAATTGCGAAATATCATTTATGTAAATTTGGAACAGTAGTGGACCTAGTATGGACCCCTGCGGAACTCCATAGTTTATTGGAACGTATTTGCTATTTTCATTGTTAATGCTAACAAATTGCTTTCTATTGCTAAGATATGATTTGAGTAGATTAAGAGCAGGACCAACTACACCAATTTTCTTGAGTTTCTTGAGAAGTATGTCGTGACTAACTGTATCAAAGGCTTTTTGAAGGTCAACTAATATAGATAAAATATAATTTCCACCATCAATGCCGCTTCTAAGTTTACTGATTAAGTCATTTATTGCTCCTAGTGTGTTCGATTTTTTCCTAAAGCCGTATTGTTTTTTATATAAGAATGATTTTTTTAGCAGAAAATTGTTTAATCTTTCGTAAATTACACGTTCAAAAATTTTTGATAAAATTGGTAAGATTGAGATAGGTCTGTAGTTTGAGGTATTTGTTTTGGACCCACCTTTGTGAATTGGTATCACCTTAGCAATTTTACAGCTATCGGGAAAAGTTCCTTCTTTGAAACATTGATTGATTAATTTTGTTAGAGTAGGAATCAATTCTGTGGAGATACTTAGCACTGTTTTATATGTGAGTGAATCGTAACCTGCACTTGCACTTGCATTTGGTTTTAGAGATTTTAATATTTGGCTTATTTCTAACTCCGTAGTGGGCTGAAGATATAAAGATTCAATGCTGTCATGCACTAACGTTATTTCATTGGCTGGATTGTGTTTGACTTTACCACGTATATTATCGGCTAGGGAGGAGCCAATGTTGCAAAAGAAATTATTAAATTGGTCGCATATCTCTACATTGTTAGTGATTATTTCATCATTAATGATTAATTTATTGCAAAAATTTCTTGAGGTGTAAGATTGGTTCTTAAGAATATTATTAATTAAGTTCCAAGATTTTTTACTGTTATTTTCGCATTTTTTAAAGAGATTACTGTAGTGTGTTTGTTTTAAGTTTCGTTTTTTTGTAGTGATATTATTTCTTATTTTTAAAAATTCTGCTTTTAGTAATGTGTTATTTGGTTTTTTTTTTAGTTTCAGATGTAATTTATTTCTTTTATTGATTAATTTTATAAGGTCTTTGGTTATCCAGTCTGGGTTATTTATGTTTTTGGTTTTAATTTTTGTGGTACTATTAGAATTAATTTTTGTTGTCAGGTAGTTTACAAGATTATCATAATTTAATATCGAGTTGTCATTCAAATTTAAACGAAAGGGGTTTTGCATGACATCATTCTTTAGATTATCAAGATTAATATGTGTGTATTTTTGGGACGATTTTAAAGATGTGTTTTTAACATATGTGTGAATTACATCAAGGAGTAGTATATTGTGATCAGATATGGAATTATCACAATTCGTAAGTGAATACGATAGTTTTGTATCTGTAAGTATATGATCTATGATTGTGTTTGTATTTTCTGTGATGCGTGTGGCATGTTTTTTGTTTATTTTGTTCAAAATAGTGTAATTATTAAATCTAATTGTATTCGTATATTTACAAGTATGTGCGTTGGTTGAGTCAAGCAGATTTATGTTGAAGTCTCCAAATACAATACCTCTTTTATATGATTCGAGATGAGAGGACAGTGTTTCCAGGAAGTCTTTGAAAACAGTATTTGGTTTTTTATACACTAAACCTATTTTTAAATTGAGTTTGTTTACATGAAGCCATAGAAAGTTGTTGTCGGGGTCACTAGTGTTATTAATCACATTGTATTCCAGAAAATCTTTTATAAATATAGAGACTCCGCCACCAGCTCCCTGCGGCCGGCAAGATGCTTCGTGTTTGTATCCTTCTAGGTTGACGTACTTTAGGTCCGCTTCTTTGAGCCAGGTCTCACACAGGAGGATAATGTTGAAGTTCGATATCGTGGATTTTAGTAGGCATTTGATGTCATCTAGTTTACCTTTCAAGCTTCTCACATTTAGGTACATAAAGGACATTGAGGTTTTTCCTTTTGACGTACTCGGATGTTTGTGACGTGATATATTTTTTATTCTAATGTGTTTTTGTAGTTTTTCTGCAATATTTTTATGATCAGAAAGATTCTGGGTATGATTAAAGATTCCCACTTCTGTGTCAATCAGGTCCTGGAATTGTGTTTGTATTCCTCGTACATTTTGATAATATATAAAATTTTTAGTGTTTAGTTTTTTGAGTGTGTTTTAACAATTGTAGGATTGTTGTTTAGGTATTTAATTGTGATGTCCGCTTCACCAGAAGACTTTCTTTTTTCTAATTCATCTCTTAAGTCAGTTAATTGTTTGCGTTGTAGAAAAGTCTGGTCTTGGTATATTCGGATATTGTTTTTCAATGTGTTTTTCTTTTTTAGTAGTATTTTCGGCCATTTTGCTTCCGGAAATTCAACTTTTATACCTCTCGGCTTGTCGGCTTTCCTATTACCCAATCTGTAGATTTTTAAGTCGAGGTTTGTTGTTGAGATATCCATATCGGAGATAATTTTTTTAACTGATGCGATGTCACTATTTAATGATTCAGTTTGAGATGTTGACGTATTCTCTGGAATGTTGAGAATTATCAGATTTTTGTCTCTGTAACTCTGTTCTTTCATTTCTGCGAGAATTTCACATACAGTTTGGGTTTGGGCTTGTGGGGAGCACACATTTGGAGTTGCATTTTTAAGAACCGTTAACTCGCCCTCAAGGTTTGCCATTTTTACTGCCATTTGGGCGATGGTTCCTAATATGTCGTTAGTTCGCGGTATTATTTTCGCGATCTGCTCTTTAGTAAATTTATTATTAGGCTCCATTATCATATTGGTCAGTAAGTTGACTGCGTCCTTCGCTAAAGATATGTATGCCTGCGCATCCATATTTATTAAAAAGTTGTAAAATGTTACTTGCAGTTGATGTGGCTGGTGGGACTGCCTTGTTTTCGCTGCAACGTCAATCGGCCCGAAGTAGTCCAGCCCGCAATTGGTAAACGGGCGTACATGGTGGGCTAGTCGGGCTGCCGGTGATTGACCCATCAGCGGCGGGTGGGGCCTCCCTCTTCGTATGCGGCATTCGGGGCAGGTGTGCGCCATTTTCCTGAGGTTCGTCCGTAGTCTCAGAATAAAAAAGCTACTTCTTAGCTCGGACATGGTTCGCTCTGTACTTGCGTGATCCCCCTTTTTGTGATAGTGGAGGATCAGCAGGCGTGTGTAGGGATCATCCCCGTCTAGTATGATCGGGGTCCGTACGCTTTGCACGACTCTTTTAGCGGCTCGTAGCCGGGAGCCCATTCGTAGGATTCCGTCAGGCCCGAGAAATGGTGTCAGGGCATTGAGTCGGCTCCCGGTGGGCGCCGGCGCGCCAATGCGCAGCGCCCTCATGTCTGTGTTGAAGGCATCCCTCTGAGACTGCCGGACCCAGCGGGCTTCAGCTTCCTGGATCTCTTCCGCGCGCAGGGGGCCTTCATGGAGGGCGCGATAGGGTCCGTCGCGACACCGCCTGATGAACCGCAGCATCCATCCTGTTGAGCGAATTAGTCGGAGCCATGATGAGAAGCGCTCGATAGCCGGCAGGGCCTTCTCTTCTACGGTGGTAAGGCCCACAAACTTGGGCTTCCGCTCCAGGGCACTTTCGTCCGGCTGCATCCCGTGACCGCGTTGCACTGGCCACTCAGTATCTGGGAGAGTGATAAAGGGTGGTCCGGAGAACCACCTTCCAGTTTGTGTGAGGTCCGGTACCTCCACGTCGCGTGTCCCCATGTCCGCTGGATTGAACTTTGTGGGGACCCATCTCCATTCGCTGGTACTCGTTAGATCGTCGATCTCACCCAGGCGGTTGGAGACAAATGTTGAATAGCTCCTTGGGTCCGTTCGTAGCCAGCATAGAACCGTCGTGGAATCTGTCCAGTAGGTCGTCCGATTTATGTGGCACTGCGTCTCTTTTCTTATGCTGGCCGCGAGGCGGGCGGCCATCAGCGCTGCTTGAAGCTCGAGCCGCGGGATAGACAAAGGCTTGAGGGGCGCCACCTTACATTTACTTGCCAGAAAGGTAGCGCGTTTGTCCCCCGGGTTCCCCTCGACCAGGTACGCGATGGTGCAGCAGGCAGACTCCGAGGCGTCGCAGAAGAGGTGCAGCTCGAATGCCCCGTTCTTTCTTTGCAGGCAGCGCCTCGGGACTCGGATGTCATTCTCCTGCAGCGTCTTTACCCAGCTGGCCCATCGTGTCGCATGCGCGTCCTGGATGCGCTCGTCCCAGCCAACGCTGGACCTCCAGACATCTTGTAGGAGGATCTTCGATCGCACGGTGAGGCAGGCTACAAACCCCACAGGATCGAAGATTTTCATAACGGTGCTCAGCAGCTGCCGCTTTGTTGGGTGTCTGACGAGCTCCGCTGCTTCGGTCTCCTTGAATTTGTAGATGAACTCATCGCTGCAAGGGTCCCACGCTAATCCCAGCACCTTTTCCGTTTCAGCATCGGCGCCGCTGCTTATTGTGACGGCTGACTTTGCCCTTTTTTCTGCTGGAACACTCTGGATGGCGGTGGGCGCGTTGGATGCCCAGCTAGCGAGGTAGAACCCTCCTTGAGCCAACAAGGCCCCGACTTCTCGAACCAGCGTCGCGGCTTCCCTCACGGTGTCGGCGGCGTCCAAATAATCGTCCATATAGAATTTAGACCGCGCTGCAGCGGCGGCATCGGGGAACTCAGTGGCGCCTTGCTCGGCCACTCGGTTACGCACGAACTGCGCACTACTCGGGGAACACGTTGCGCCGAACATCATTGCCGTCAATTTGTAGGTGCTAGGTGGTTCCTGTGGCCTAGCGCGCCATAGGAAGAGCTGGGACATCTGGTCTTCCTTTTTTATGCGGATCCTTAGAAACATTTCCTCTATATCGGCTGCTAGGGCGACCTTCCCCTCGCGGAACCGCAGCAAGTTCCCCAGCAGTGAGGACAGGAGGTCGGGCCCGGTTAGCAACCGGTCGTTCAGGCTCGTACCTCGGCAGCGGCTAGCGGCGTCAAATACTACCCGCAATTTCCCGGGGTTATTCGTGTTTGATACGGCAAAATGCGGCAGGTACCATTTCCTTCTGCATGGAGTGCTTGCTTCCTCCTCGGACAACTTTACCGCATATCCCCGCTCTATGAGGTGCTCTATCTTGCCTGTGTACGCCGCCGCCAATTGGGGCTCCCTGCCCAATTTCCTTTCAAGCGAGGCGAGCCGGTTTATTGCGCACTGCCGGTTGTCGGGCAGCCAGGCGTCGTCCTCCCTCCATAGTAGGCCGGTCTCCCACCGGTTTGCCCCTGCTAGGCGGGTGGTGCTCTTCATTAGTGCCTCTGCTCGTTGGATGTCCGCGGACACCCGGATCGCGGCGGTCACGCCCAGCGAATCCACGGCGAAATGCTGCTTGACCAGCCTGTCCACCCTGTGGTCCGGGTCCGCTGCCTTGGCCGACATGTTGAGTGTGATGCCGCCGTCGATGTCCCGACGTCCTCCATGCATGATCCAACCGAGGGCCGTCCGTGTCGACATGCGGCCGCCGCTTTCCATTTGCTGTTCACGTGCTACCAGTAGATGCACGTTGTCTTGTCCTATCAGCATACGCGGTTGCACTGGCCGGTGGCCCACTACTGCTTGGTCCGGCAAGTTCAGATCCCGCACCGTGTTGGCGGAGATGGCGTACTCCCCACTGTCGCCTCGCACTATGCATATGTATGCATGGACACTGGAGGTCTAGATTCGTTCAAAATAAATAAATGTAGCTTCGTTTAACAAAAAAAAATTAGAATCTTGCGAGAGCCTTGAAGGAGTAACCATCAGTTACTTATACCAAGGCGGGTAAGAGGTGGATTACCTCCACTGTCGCCTCGCACTGATACTTTCGCTCGCCGAGAATCGCTGTCTGACCAGCAGGTCCCGTAGGCCCCGTGTATGCGCAGTCCACAGGGAGGCCCGCTTGCTCCCACTTGCTCTGCTATTGCTGCGTCGATAAGGGTTACTGTTGACCCGTCATCGAGCAGCGCGTGTGTCAACACTTGACCTTTCGGGCCACAAACTTTCACTGGCACCACTTTCAGGAACACTTCACTTGGCCCGTGGGCCACCGTCGCATTCACGGTGTCACTGCTTGCGGGGTACCGCGACCCGTCGTGCAATAGTCTGTGGTGGGCGAAACGGCACGTGCCCACTCCACAGCTCACTTTAGATTTGCAATAACGGGTATAGTGGCCCTTTTCTAAACACTTGTTACACACGCGCACTACTTTCGCGAGTTCCCACCGAGCGGGAACATCCATCGCGGCGAACTGCGGGCACTCGCTCAATGTGTGGGCGCCATTACACTTTGCACACTTCACACTCTTCTCACTTTTCTCACTTTTGTTGCCCCTTTCACTTTTGTCGCCCTTTTCCCAGTCCTTCACTGCACTCTTTTCATATCCCGCGCTCTGTGCGTGCACCTGCTTGCGGCGCGGGCGGGTTGCCTTGGCCGGGTCGACCAGGCCGGAGCGCGGGACCGCATTCGCGAGCCGCTTCAGAAAGGCCGCAAACTGGTGCACGTCCGCTTGCTCTGGGTTGTCCGCGACCTTCTCCAGCCAGGCGATGCGTAGGGCGAAGGGCATCTTCGAGGACATCTCGCTCAGCAGCGCAGGGTTCATTAGGTAGTTGTCGGCCAGGTTGCCGAGCGACGTCACCACATTCTGAACCGTCCCCGAGTACTCGACCAGGGCCTCGTTGGTCGCATCGTCGGCGAGCCGCGGTAAATTCTTCACCCTCTCGTGCATCACCGCGGCAATCGCTTGCGCCCCCCCGAACCGGTTCCTGAGGGTCTCCATGATCTCTCCGACCTGCTCGGGATCCATCAGAAGTGGGTTGACCGCATCCCGTGCCTTCCCGCGCAGCGCGCGCTGGAGGCGGATTAGATTCTCCGCCGCTGTCATCCCGCACGTGTCCGTTGATTGCTTAAACTGCGCTGAGAAGGTGGGCCACTCCACTGGGTCACCGGAGAAGGTGGGCAAGTCCTTAGCCGTGGACTGCCGCGCTATCAGGGCCGCCATCCGGTTGTCCTCCTCGTAGGTTCTCGGCGTAGCTCCGGACTGCGAACTACGGATGGCGTCGGCCACCACGGCGGCGAACTGTGCGAAAGGGTCCGGTCCATGGTTGACCCATTCCCTCGTCTGCCGTGCGGTTTCTTCGGCTGTGGGATGCCCCGGGGAGTGCACCGAGCCAGCTGTGGGCGCCACCGGCGGGAGATCGGGCGGCGTTGGGCCGGCCCCGGTGTCGGCGGCGGGCTTCGGCTGTGCTTCCCCGGTCTTGCCGGTGTGGCTCGGCTGTGACGCCCCGGCATCGCTGGTGTGCCTCGGCTGCGCTTCCCTGGCGTCACCGGTGTGGCTCGGCTGTGACGCCCCGGCATCGCTGGTGTGCCTCGGCTGCGCTCCCCTGGCCTCGCCGGTGTGGCTCGGCTGCGCTTCCCCCGCCTCGGCGGGGTGCCTCGGCTGTGATGCCCCGGCTGACTGGGCAGGCTCTGCTGGCTCTTGAAAGGTTCGTGACGCCTCCAGCATGCTGATCAGCCGCTCCATTTGCCGGGCTGAGTCCCGTGCCTGCTGCTTGCTGCGCTTCCTTTCCGCCCGTAGCTCTCGTTGTAGCAGGCGGAGGGTGTCTTCTGTGGAGGGCTCGTTGTCCGAAGCTGACTGCTCTTCCGCCGAAGCGGAGGCGCTCTCCGGAGCGGGGGCGTCTTCCTCTGCTCTTGCCTGCTCCGCGACCGGAGCAGCGGGGCTCAGGCCGGGGCGATCGGCACCGTCTTCTTCTCCACCTCTTCCTGACCGCAAGGACCTGGGCATCGTAGCGGCTGGTGACTGGATCCGGCTCGAAGGACCACTATGTAAGCGACGTTTCCCGCCACTCACATAGACTGTAAAATAGGGGCGCCGGGTAGTCCTGGGTAGCCGCCAAGATGCTCGTCAATAATGCCCCGGTAATGGCCCACAAGAGGAAGAGGCAGCGTCCAAAGGGGGGGCAGAAATGAAATCCAAGTTTTCAAGTCAAGTCCGGGGAGGGGTCCTTAGGTCAGGCAGAAGAGGCGGAGAAGTGCTTGAGACGGTACCAGATCGAGTTTGTCAAGTGCGTGTGTGCGTTGGAAACGCTTCTTGTCGAATGCTCTAAGTTCCCGGGGTACCGCTGTATTTATAGCCGGCCCCTTGCCCTTGCCGCCGGCGCGGGTGGGCTCGAACCTTTTGCCCATTTTTCTGGCGGTTCGAGCTTTGGCGGGCTATAACCTCTGCTGCGGGCTAAACAGCAGAGTTCTCTGTTGTCTCAGCTCTTCCCCTTATCCTTCTCTTATGTCTGACCCCCACGACCTCTCCCCTAGTAATTTATTTAATTTTATTATGGCATGTTAAATAACTTTCATTGGGGTCCCTGCACCCACATTTTGTCAGGGAAACTTAAATATCTAAAACATTATTAATTATACATTCATCAGAGATATTCATTAACATAAAGGAGAGTCCGGTCTATCTGTCCATATCATTTATTCGGTGACAGATTAGACCGAACTCTCATAATTTGCCAAAACATTCGGAGCCTTTTGTGTATTTCCGATTCAAAAATACCTACTCCCCCAGACGGAGCGTTCCTATTGGTCCGCCCGGTGGGTAGGTGAGGGGAAGGGTAGGAAGCAGTGCCCGCCTGCCCGCGCGGGGGGATTTCGCCCAAGGCGACGAGCACCGACAGGAGCCACAGGAGCCCGTTCTCGGGCCAAGGAATACCTACTCCCCCGGACGGAGCGTTCCTATCGGTCCGCCCGGGGGGTAGGTGGTAGGGGAAGGGTAGGAAGCCATGCCCGCCCGTCTACGCGGGGGGATTTCGCCCAAGGCGACGAGCGCCAACAGCCAAGGCGACGAGCACCGACAGGAGCCACAGGAGCCCGTTCTCGGGCCAAGGGAACTGGTCTTTATTCAAACAGGGTACATTTTAATTGTGAACATAATTATTAGCATATTATTTGCCTCAAACCCTTAATCCTACGTTATTTAAAGAGACGAGGACGGCCTGTGAGGGAACTCATCCTCGTCTTCGTCTACAAATATATTTAATTTTTCTTAAAAAATAAAGGAAGAAGATGTCCGGAAGGGAATCTTCTTTCCCTCGTCGACACGTCCGGTACAGACGTAAACCCGCAAAAAATCACGGGATGTTTTAATTGTACGATTTGTGAAGCTGAAAGTATTTAAAAAATAATTTCCTAGGGATATTATATTGCATTTCAAAAACGAATATTGACTATGTTTTTTTCGTTATTTGTTTTTGGGGTGTTATGCCGTGTTACATACATCTACCGGATCTGCCGGATCTGCCGGATCTGCCCTGATGATGGACACTGCAACGATGTCCGAAACGTTGGCTAAAGAAGGAGGTAGCGCAACACGGCATAACACCCCAAAAACAAATAACGAAAATGTTTTTGGCCGTGAAAATCTTAAAACTTAATTGACTATGTTCTTTATAATATAAGAATTTTTTTGTTACACAAATCATTAGAAAGATGACCAGAATTACGCTTCGAATGAACACCATTAGTAACCTTTGAACAATAGTGCTTCAGATTTAGATCTGTGAATTTTTTACAAAATTTAAAAAAAAGATATATGTATTCATACGTATCAAATAAAGAAATATTAATTAATTTAATTATTTTGGTACATACTTTATCGCTTATCTGATATAATTTATACTTATGCCGTATGTTTAACCCTTCAAAAATTTGGCATTTTTTTCAGATGGTCAAAATATTTTCGCTTTACAATAAAATGCAAATATTTGGAATATTTCTGAGCACATTCAAAAAACAAAAACTGTTTTAGAAATACGCTTTCAAATTATAGAATTTATGAAATACGCTTTCAAATTATAGAATTCGAAATAAACATTTTTTTTTTAAAGTATAAAATTTTTGCGTAAAAACATAAAAAAAATTTCAAAATGTTTCACCTTACGTTTTTTCTAACTAAAGTAACTGATAATAAAAAAATAAAAACACGTACATATTTTATTAGACAAATGTACAACAAACACATATTGTAAACTCACTTTTTTGTCGCTCTATGTAAAAATAATTTATAAAAAATTTGCGATTCAAAACTTTGTGTAGGTACATAAAAGTGTACATTTTCCTTTTTTGGTGGCTATTTTTTAGATTGGAATATAAATCGTGGCGTTTTTCCTTTCTAACAATGATTAGAACATATTTCTAATTATGAGAGTAAGGGAGTTACAGCATTTTATATGAGACCTATGTGCGTCGGGATAAAAAAAAAATATCTTTAAAATTGGACTTTTTGGTGTAATTAAAAGTACTTTAAAGAAGTCTCCGCCATTTTGTTTTATTAGCGGATTTCCACCCAGCCAATAGTGCATGCTGCCAGGTAGCTATCTAGACCAGGGCTTAGGGGATGCATTAGCCACGGAGACCCGGCAAGCAGGAGGGGTGACCGTAAATCTATCCCAACCACTTCCCACCTCCCCCCAATGTGTCTTGTCACCCCCGCGGCGCCTGAAACTAGATACTGGATAGTGCCACTAGACACCTCCTAAACTGTGTCCCGGAGGTCAAGATTGTAGAGTCATGTGACGACATTCATTATTGACGATGGCTATTTTTGACGTATTGCCAATATTAATAGAGCCTTAAGAGATTCGTAATATATTATGATCTTTACTGATTTGAAATAAAATTGACATTATCAATTTACAAGTCCTTTCAATTCCTATTCAAGAAAGAATTTTGAGATAGTATTTAACTCTACCTATGTAAGTTTAATTGGTCTTACTTCGGGAATGCAAAAAGACCCACGTCACATTTCTATTGATTAATATTTTCAGTGGATAAGTGGTAACTCGTAACGAAAATTTTAGCTCTGTTACTGACTACCTATTTTTCTTTTGATCCAATGTTCGTCATTTTTATTTTATTTTTTAGTTCACTTAAAAGCAAAATCGGTTCATCCCAAGTAAAGATTTTGTTAAATTTGAATACATAAATTGATGGATTTTTTGATAAATATCTTGTGTCCTTACGAGACGTATATAATAATATTTTTAGATCATGTCGCCAAAAACCAAATGAAAAACTCTATGAATTTGCTGATAAGTTACTACTCGTATGCTCTTCAACGACGAACCGTAGAGGGTAAATTACGGCAAGTTTAACTATTTGTTTTATCTCTGGGTTTGTATATACTTGCAATAGTAACCATAAAAATATAATTTTGCCAAAAAGCGAGGTCGGTTTTTAGTTTTCCACGGTTGAAAAGCTGTCAAAACTAAAGTTTTTTTGGCATTATTAATGTTTTGAATTCAGCCACACTTTTTCTGCTAAAATTTTAAACGCGAGTACGATATTTTACAACTCAGATCTACCCAAACATTGGTTTACTTAACCAAATGACATGAATCACGATTGCCAACCAAATGTAAATTTGACGTCCCTGCAGCGGTTTAATATGTACGTATCTGAAACGTTAAGATATCGTTAGATTTATGGCCCCATATGTGCGCATATTTGAGGAAATTTAATACGTAGAAAGTTGGTTATAATAAATGATTTTCTTCTTTAATTTTTTTTGCACTCAAGGCTAAGATTGATGATGTCAACAAGTAAAATTATTAAGAAAAGTATGACAACTTTGAATAATAAATGTACCTATGATAGTTTTGCAAACATACATAACAGCGATGCACCACGTCGTTTAAAATTCGGGATCAGGGGTCCTAGCATGGTCGGTCGATATAGGATTTATCGAAAATGTCGGTAACTTGACATCGCTCTCGAGCACGACTGCAGGCCGCTAACGAACAAACAACAGTTCACATCGACTAAGGGTTCCTAATTTATTTGACGCAAACTGTTATTTCTTCGTTACCGTCCTGCAGTCGTGCTCGGGAGCGATTTCAAGTTACCGACATTTTCGATAAAACCTATATCGATCGACCATGCTAGGGGGGCAGGTCGCTAATGATAACACTCCTTTTTTTATATGGCGATGAGGTTTAAATTTCCGTTTAACACCGGCCGCCTGTTTTGATTTATTCAAGAAAAAAACATCGCCAAAAAGCGAGTTTTATTTAATTTTGAAATGTTCAGGCACAAATATTTTAATGTTATACGATCTTTAAAAAAAAAAAATAAGTCTCCACATTATTCAATAAAACCATAACCGAAAAGGGATCGTAAGTAAAAGATTTTTAACATAAAAGCAGTTTTTACAGACCCAACACTTAAATTTTTCTGGGCTTATAAAAAGACTGAACAAAAAATACTCATACCTTTCAAAGGCAAATATATTCTCTACTCTAAAGGTGTGACTGGTTTCCACCAAATGGTTCGCAAACTCCGAGAAACTGTTATTGTTTAAAGATTTCATATGTTCTTTAATCCTTATTTCAATATTAAACCTGTTCCCTTTGTAAATTGTTCCCCTTTGCCCTTCTCTCTTCTACTGACTCTCTTAGTATTGAATTAAAGCATCGAAATTGTTTCCAAGCTAATCTAATTTTCAAACCAAAAACATACAATTTTGCATTACTCATAGTAGTGCATCGCCTTAATTCACCCGTTTTTAAACACAAGCGTAAAAAATAATATAAAATACATATATTTTGTATTTTATTCGGCAAAGTTCCGTCTGATTAAGATCAGAGGAACTACAGAATGTCAATTATTGTAAGGTTTTTTTTTTTTTTTTTACAGTTAATGCCGCGCAAGAATCTCAACTGCTCCCGTCTGGAGCCAGTGAGACTATGGCATCCCCGATTGGGGTATGTTGTGAGGCTGAAGGTAGTGGGGAGGGGAAGGAAGTGGGGAAGAGGAAGGTTGGGAAGTACCTGGCTATTCAGATCTGGTCACCAAACACGGCTAAAGCCATTTTCAAGCAACGTTTCAATTCTGAATGGTGGTCCTACACCAGGGCGATACTGATAGTATCTTCCACTCTGGAACATGCCGCAAATATACTATATATTATTTTAAATGAATTAATTGTGAAATAACACAAATTAATCAAATAAAATTTATTTGCGCATGCCGGGTTCGAACCCGCGACCTCCGGATTGTGAGTCAAGAGTCTTACCCACTGAACTTCGGAGGTCGTCAAAGGTAAGGGGAAAATGTGAAAAAGGTTGAAAAACACCTCCCTATTCAGATCTGTTTAATAAAAATACATACATAGCTAATTCATTTCAACCGACGCAAAGTTTCGATTTGTGTTGGTCTCTAAAGCCTCGATTAAATTGAGCGAGTTTATAAGCTACCAGCCGGTAAGTTTAAAAGCGGTTGAATCGGCAAGTGAGATTGTCATGATGACACACAAATCTGTCTACTCGCTCAGTAGCTATAGTAGCAGCTAAAATAACGACTCCCGCGCCGACCAATTCGGTCGACATTTTGTAAAAAACTTGAGCTCGCAGGTAGCGCCACACGCTAGCCAGTAGCGAGAATAACGGCTCCCGCGCGAACTAATTCTGACAGTTGCGAAATCAACTGTTGGTAGGCCGCCATCTTGAGCGAGTAGCGAGTAAAGTTGACTACCTTTCAACTTTTTTCGTAGATTTTTCACAATCCGCTAGTTAGATAGTAATACGATTACACTGAGCGAGTTTACCAACAGATAGTGAATTTCCCAGATAGTAGCTTGTAAACTCGCTCAATGTAATCGAGGCTTAACTAGGGCGATAATTAGAGTCTTCCTTCCTAGAACCAGTTGCAAGGAGATAAGTAATTTACCTCTCTGCATTGGTAATATATAAGTATATCATAACCATGATGATTTCATCTTTGGATTCTTATTAAATATGCATATCTACTTAAAACGCGCTTAAAATATACATTCTAATTTTAATACAGCCACCGCTTTCCGTGAAAGAAAATACAGACTATCAAATAGTAGGAAATACGGTTAGCGAATATAGTGATAACAGAGCAGAGATTTAACCAAAGCAAACCTGAAAACTCTTTGTTCCGGTTAGTGCAATCATCTCTTCAGGTGAATTTAATCAAATACCCCTCAGGGGAGGTAAATTAAACATAAAGCATTTCATGCTAATGCTTCGGAGTATTTTCAGTTTCTACTGTATTCCTTTACTGTTAAAAATAGGCTACTTTACTTGATTTTATAAATAAACCGAAAGCATTCATATTGTTAAACATGAAAAATGTTCCATTAACCCAATCACCCAGAGTTTTGCTTCACTTACACTCGCTTTAAATCATAGATCTGCATTCTATTTATATTGCGAAAATTCAGTTTTTTTTGGAAATTGGAAAAAATATTTGGATCACGAAACACGCCCACAATATGCACTTTGTGTGTTATTCTGAGGCGGGTTTGGATACCGCCGTATTAATAACTAATACATCTATCATAGGTCATCCCAAGTGGTTCGCTTCGTTTGGCGACTTAACAGGAGTGCTTGGATTCATAGAGTGAGGTTTTTTCCGGGCGTTGGCAGCGTATGCATTTGCTTCTAAAGTTTTGAACGAAACTGTGCGTTCTCCGGTAGGTTTCTCTCGGAACATCGCCTTGCGCCGCAGTGGAAGTGGTTGATTCAATCGTTCGTTACTTGTGGACATACTGACCCCCAGATTCCTACCCACCCTTCATACCTTTTTCATTCCTAGAATTTTATCTCCTTCCTTTCCCAAAAAGACACTTCTCACGCCATCCTCAAAGACATAGGCCCTGAGGGGAATTATTTTCTTCGGGGTCTCCTTGTTAGAATTATGTATATTAATTTATCCGCATTTTGTGAAAACGTGTTGAATATAATATTATAATGAAAATATTAATAGCTTTTAAAAAAGATCCCATCTAAGTAAACAGCGAAAAGACGTGTGATAAACACATTTAGTTTAATTTGGTCACATCCTCAATCCTCACAACACTGGCAAAAATATCTAATGTGCCTGAAGATAATAATAAACGCATACATGTTTAATATGTACCCATAATAAAAAATAAAAAAATAATTGTTGAACAACAACAAATATAATTTTCATTGTGATTATCTCATATTTTTGTGCCGGTGAAAATCTCTACGCGGTTACGAAGGCCTCGTAGCCGCGTAGCGCCTTGCGTAGAGCGCAACACGTGGGAGCACAACACCCCTTGTCAAATATTTAGCGCATTGTTGCTGAGAGACAAAAAGTCCAAACTTTAGTAGCTTCGTTCTTCGTTCTTCTTTGGTTATTTATATCTCCTCAGGGAGAAAATCCAAGGAGAAGCCGAACGAAGCGAAAACAATGATGACAAAAGACTGTATTATTTGATGCACTGAAATATTCTATGTAAATTCAGCCCTTTCTAGCCGGATTTTCAGAATATTTTTCTTGAAGGAATAATGGATTATTGTCATATTTTTTGTGAAACTGATCCTTTTATTCTATTCGATATAAAACTTACCATATTTTTTTAAAATATTGGCAAGAGGAAAGCCTTATTATCTGAAACCGTGTTAGTAGGATTTTTATATAAAAAACGAGTGAAAATCAAATATATTACAATCTTGCTAGTCCCAGTTTTTTTAATTCATTTTGGAAAAAATTGAGCCATAGTACATTTACATGTGTTTCAATCAATTTTCACCAAAAATAGTGGAATCACTCACGATTTACTTTGTGACTTCATGATATTCACTATTTACGATAAAATTCGTGGAATACATTATTTATATCGTCAGGGTTCGAAACCTCACAAGTTAAATATAATGAGAGTAATAGGTGTGAAAATTTTTAAAGGACTTTCATTTTATTCCAAAAATATTGTAAAGACACTAGGAACTCCAATATTCGGGTAAATGAAAATTTTGGCGTAATATTAAATTTAAATTTAAGTCATACCAACGGAAACCATTACTTCTAAGTATCGCATTACATTAAAACACATTAACCAGAGGCCGAGAATTCAAATTTCGTCGAAATATGTTTTCACGATCGTACTCTTGCGTACAGGGCGGCTCCAATGAGAAAGATTAATTATTTTCCGTGCCAGCTTTTAAAAATAATAACTCAATATCGATTTTCTCATTAAAATACCGATATTCAAAAATACTGAATGGCATGATGATAAAACTATTAAAAATTTGTAGGTACTCTTTTTAATTATTGATGATTTATTTTGATGATGAATTATTTTACTGTATGATTATATGATTTGAAATGTGTTTTGTATAATACGAAAATTGGTTTGGAAATTTAACAAATCTGTGAAAGACCTTCGGTATAACCTTATCATACTAAAAATAAATATATTTTCTTATAATTTAAAAAATAACTTTACTGGATAAAGGAACAATCTTTCGAAATAAATTTATGCTTTTTCGTGGAAAAGAGTCAATTCGGCTAGAATTTTATCTAAAAACGGCATATTTCCGGTTGTATCTAGTTATTCTCTCTTAACAGCAAGTAAAATATCAGCCGATGAAAACGTATTAAATATAATACAAGATTGATAAATTTTCGGTAAATTGTTGTTGACTTATTAAATAAATCGCGTAAAAAAGTTTGAAAACGATAAAGAGTTCTACTACTTATTAAAATCAAATACAACCATATACAAATTCAAAATATAATCTCATAGACTGAATGCTGTTGAAATGAGATCTCTGGGAATGCAAGCTTGATGTAAGCGTAGTGAGTAAGATTAAGAAGAGGACCCTTAGATGGTTTGGGCATGTAGAGCGAATGAACGAAAATGGCAGCGTAAGAAGAATATATGACGCAAATGTGAATGGTAGAGGAAGTCGTAGACGCCCAAGGAAGACCTGGCATGATCAAGTGAATCAAATGCTTAAGTCGGACCACGTCAAGAGTCAGAATAATGGAAGAGTATGTATTTTTTTTTACATGAGCTCCACACAGGAGGCCCTGAGGAAAATAACTTCCCTCAGGGCCTATGTCATCTTTGGGGATGCTGTGTGGAGGGGTTTTGGGGGAAAGGAAGGAGAGGAGAGTTCTGGGAAGGAAAACGGTTTAAGGGGTGGGTAGGAATCTGGGGTTCAGTCCGTCCTGGTCATCCGCCTCCAATATCTAGACAAACCTCACCCCATGAACCCGGGCACCCCTGCTAAATCACCAAACGTAGCGAACCACTTGGGGTGACCTATGGCAGAGGTGTTGGCAGTGGCTTGAGGGGGGGCGGACCAAGATATTGCATACATTTTCGGAATAGCCTATATTCTGAAAAATTCTCTAGCCCCCCCCCCTCCCCCGCGCCACTACGCCACTCGGTGTTGGTTATCTAATAAAAGTTCCCGGGGCGGCGGTACCCAATCCCGCCTCCCAAATTGAGTAGTTAATATAAAAAGAGTATGGAAACTTTTATTTATTTTTTATTTTAAATACATAAACGGCTATACTGCCTTTTATAAATAAACATATAAAAGAGTACAAAAGTAAGAAAAATAATATCATTACATAATAGTAGTTTTAAACTTAAAAATTACATATAATTATTTTGTGTATCACAACAAAAAATAACAAAAAAGAACAATGGGAAATATCACCATTTCATTTCAACATGTCATTTAGCGTATATAAAATTACATCATGGAAAAATAATTTTTGAGTGCATGTTTATATTGCGCTAATTTTAAGAAATAAATGTCGCCGATGTTAGCATATTCATTTCCCAAAATGTGTAAGTGACTGATTGGTGAGTAATAATTTGATAATGTATGTGTGTTATTATAGTAGAACGGTAGAGTCAGTCTATTGTTAGCGCGACCAGGGCAATGAAATCGTATTAGTTCTATTAAATCAGGGGTATCCAGGACCGAGTGAATTATTTTATATAATATTAATAGATCACAGATTTTAAATTTGTCTGGGGTCATACTAGATAACCAACATTTAACAAATAAAATTCTCCGACATAATGTAAAAAGATTGTCATATTTTAATTACTTCACGTAATAAGGACGATGAATGAATGTGAATGAGGTAAAGAGCGTATGTCGAGACTGAGTTGTTTGGCGGTCCGTCCTCTCTGCCTACCCCTGGTTAGTTGGTTAGTTACTTAGTCCATATTTTTATTATTTATTAATTTATATTATTATTTTAGATAAAATGAGTGTTTAACAATTTTAAATAAAATTAGTATTAAACAATCTATATTACATAGAGTGTTAATAGATAAATAAATAATTACAATATATCATAATAAAATGAAACAATGCAACTTTGTATAAACCACTTATAAAATGTGCAAATCCGACCGGTTTCGGAACAAACGTTCCTTCGTCAGGGAATGCTTATACCTTTTAATGCTTTTTCCCTGACGAAGGAACGTTTGTTCCGAAACCGGTCGGATTTGCACATTTTATAAGTGGTTTATACAAAGTTGCATTGTTTCATTTTATTATAATGGATAACCACAAAGTAATAGCTACATTCAAAAATACAATATATCATATCTATGAAATACTTGGTGAGTGATTATAATATCTGAGGGGTTACTAGAAGTGCTCATGTCAAGTAAGTGATTCGTTCAAGAGAGGTTATTCTTTGTCTATTTCTCGGCCTAATATGATATCCACATTGGATAGGCCACAATGGAATTCATCATGAATGGCTATCATATCATTTTAGAGTATTCAAAGACCGGATATTT
Source organism: Limnephilus rhombicus (assembly GCA_929108145.2). Taxonomy (NCBI): domain Eukaryota; kingdom Metazoa; phylum Arthropoda; class Insecta; order Trichoptera; family Limnephilidae; genus Limnephilus; species Limnephilus rhombicus. The sequence continues at coordinate 49,227,191 of OV815280.1, read as the reverse complement.
TAAAGTTATTTCTGACACCTATCTGAAGATTAAAACTGATATAGCCACTTCTAGGATTATATTTGCCGGGCGTGGTTAGTACACGAGAATGATTTAAGGAAAGCTATGTAGCTAAACGACAAAAACAGGATTGCTTGCGATTTATTGGAGCCTATTTTGAATATTTTCCCCCCAAAAAAGAAAAAAAATCATACCTCCGAATTTTAATAAGGAGACACTTAAACCAAATGCAATGCTATACAGCCAATGAATTGAATTTTGATAATCATTCCATATTTTTAGAATTTAAATAAATATATTAAAAAATCGTAAACATTTTAAACAGAAATATTCTCAGGATTTTCTAACTATAAATTCATGTAGGAAGTTGAATTTTGCGTCCAAATTGAATATTTTCTATGAAATTTCTTTTAAATGGTTTAATTGATGATCACAATCTACATCTATTAAAGAATACTGAATTTTGATAAGTTGTCAAGGATTTAATGTTTCCTTTGAAAAAACTTTTGACGCAAATTTTGCTCGAAAAATGACATCACTTTAGTACACTAAAATGGAATTTTACACACCAAAATTAACTGCAATACCTCAGAGAGATGCATTAATTATTATTATCAGTCCACAATACCATTTAACTCGATTATTGCTTTATTTATTGAAAATAATCTATTGTCAAACACAGTGTAACCGCCGCGCGGCGTAAACAACAACGCAGTAAATACGAACGTAAGTAATTTAAAAAAAATTGTATTCACTCAATTTTTAAGTTTGAAATACGTTGAATGCATTATTAATTCAATCATTATTATACTGGTTTACATAAATGCGTTAGAAAAATCCACTAAAACACGATGAAAAACGGCATTTTAAACGAAAGCATTTCGACGCCCACCACTACAAACGTTTTTGCATATTCCGTTTTTTTTTTTTAACCCCTAGAAGACGGGTAGTATTTTGTAAATATCTGAAAACCAAACTTAATATTGAAAATTATATTTGAAATAATTGGCAGGTTTCTACAATATCAACTTTTTTGCTTTCGAATTTTCATAGACAGGAATAAAATGCATTAAAAACTTCTAAAACCTAGCTCTACACCCACAGATTGCAGTTCATTTGTAGATGTAGTCATGGTTTCACTGCACTGCTATTGTAGTGTGTCGTATCCTAATTTCGTAGACGAATATTACGAAAAAACTAGAGGACACTGACATCTATTGAATTTAAATATAAGCAGTCTATTTTAGCTTATTTAAAACGTCAAGTTTATACTGCGGGAGTATTTGAAAATATTACAATTTTTTTTTGTATCTATGGAAATTGGTCTAAAACTGGCAGCAAACCAATCCGAGGTATTTTAAATGGTGCCATATTGTGGCTAAAGCTCCAGTGGATAATGTTTTTTTTTTAAATATGTGGCGTATACGTGTATGTGTATATGTGTATTTTGACGTGTATTTTACAATTTGGGAGGCGGAAGTGGGTATCGCCGCCCCAGGAATCATTTATTGGATCGGTTTCATGAGGTTTGTCTGGATCTGTTGAACACACTGAACCCTAGATTCATACCCACATCTCTTACCTTTTTCTTGTCCAGAACTTCCTCTCTTTTATTTTCTCAAAATAAGTATTCACACAGCATCCCCAAAGAAGACATAGACCCTGAGGGAAATTATGTTTCTCTAGGCCTCCTGTGTGGAGCTAATGTAAAAAAAATTATAGCTTTGTGTCGGAATCGTGTCAAGTAATGGATGCCGTGAGTGCGCATTGATTACCAGTGACATTTTTCTCAAATGACGGCAGGTATTCAAAAAATATTCCTGTTTATTGACAATTTCCCGAAAACTATGTATAATTTGATATAAAACATATCCGTCAATTAATATAGTATAAAACATAATTTATTGAAAAAACGTCCGTGTTTATTGACAATTTCCTTCAAACTAATTTGATATTATGAAAACGTTGACGTGAAAATTAAAAAGCTCATTAGATCTGTTTTAAAATATTGAACTGGTTAATCCACTGAATTGGAGTAAGGCGTCGATACTCCACAACGTGACATTTTCCGTCCTTTACGAGGAGCGACTAATAAAATTTATTAGCAGCGGAAAAGTTCCACCTAATTGTTACACTTTTGTAAGACGGAAGAACAGAAGAACGGAGGCGCTATTTCCACGAATAGAAGTTCAGAACTGTATCTCCCGGCGGAATAGAGGGAAGTTTTCCTTCAATAACTATAAATTGGACAGAAATGTGTAGGTAGATACCAATCTACCAATGATTGTACTTATGTGCCAGACGGCCTTTTGGCTTTCGGCGGCACATTCGCCTATTTTGGCGGCTTATTGCCAACATTCATGGCCAAATTTCGACTGTGGATCTACTGGTCAATTATTTTCTTGGAATAATATATTGTTTTGGGTGTTCTCGTAATGAAATTTTTAAGTAGCTAACATTGGTTTTCCTTAGGTACAACTATCGGTTTATAAAAGTCATTAATTTTTAAGACACAAAAAATAATTGTATTTCTGTCATGTTTATACAAAATTATCTAAATTAAATGTTTTTTAAAACATCAATTTTGTACAGAAATAGTTCCCGACATGCGTTACAATGCCACTTAATAAAGACATCGTTTCTCCCTGCGTGTCCTTTCCCTTTTCGTCTCGTTCCCCTTCCGCCTCCCCTTTCTCTCCCATGTTCCCATCCCCTCACGTGATCCCCCTCCACCTTCCCCGCCTTTCCTCTCCCCTCTCCCACTCCCTTGTCCCGCCAACCCCCCTCCCGTTCCTCCCCTACCCTCTCCCGCGATTCCATATATTCAGTCCCGGTACATTAAAATTTTCAAACACGTGCCTATTGCAATATTAACTATTGCAACACTAATTTTCATAAATTATAAGAACAATCAATCAAATTTCGTACCTAACATAGGTACATACCTATTTAAAATACTTAATAAGATTCTTGATTGACCAATTGATGGTCAAATTGTGACATTTTTGACAATTTTGTAAGATTTTTGTAATGATTAAAAAACTTTTCAGATGTATTGTCATGTGGCTGTAATAATCCAAAAACCTTCGCGAGGGCGGAAAGAAGGTATTTTGAAAGTTAAAAACAATATCTATGCTATAGCAATACATATATAACATACATTGATTGATTTTTATGTAGGTACTGAGTTATAGATACTAGAATTCAAAAAAGAAAGCTTAATTTAGCACGATTTTCCTTCCAGAACATTCAAAGTTTCAGGTTTAGTTCGTGTAATATAAACGATATTTTTGTGTAGATATAAACGTGTAATATAAACGATATTTTTGTGTATATATATGCATATTTATAGATTTTTTTTAAATGATGATGGGTTAAATAAAGGGCTAAAGGTACCGCCGCCCCGGGAACCATTTATTGGATAACCAACACCTCTGCCATAGGTGACCCCCGCTACGTTTGGTGACTTAGAAGGGGTTATCGGGTTCATGGGGTGAGGTTTGTCCGGGAGGTCTTGTACAGTTAGAAGCCATTTCACTTCACAACTGCTAACCCTGTACAAATCGCAAGTGCGCCCCACGGTTGAATTTGGCAGCCACCTCTGGTCTGGAGCTCCAAAATACCTAAAAAAAAACCTTGACTCTGTGCAGAAACGGGCGGTTCGTTTGATAGATTCTCCCATCTTAACAGACGGACTGCAATCTTTAGAGCACAGGTGGGAATGCTGTCCTTGTTCTACCGGTATTACAATGGTAGATGCTCCGAGGAACTAGCGTAATTGATCCCCTCGGCACCGGTGCATAGTCGGGAAACACGCCAAACACGCGCCCAACATTTGTACACTATTGACATTAGTCACATGAGAACGGGTCGTTTCTATGACTCGTTCTTGAGTTCAACGGCTCGGATGTGGAACGATTTACCGGCCTCTGTGTTTCCTCCCTCCTACAACATAGGTCTCTTCAAGACCCGCGTTCACTCCTTCCTCTCCTCAAAAAGACCCTCAACATAGCATCTTCAAAGATGACATAGGCCCTGAGGGAAGTTATTTTCCTCTGGGCCTCCTGTGTGGAGTTAATGTTAAAAAAAAGCCGTGTTTGGTGACCATATCTGAATTGCCAGGTACTTCCCACCATCCTGTGCTCATCTGCTTCGTCTCCCCACTACCTTCAACCTCACAACATACCCCAATTGGGGATGCCATAGTCTCACTGGCTTCAGACGGGAGCAGTTTGGACTCTTGTGCGGTATTTACAAGTATTACACTGACCTCTGAATGAAAGAAAAGTTTTTTTTTTTAAATGAGGAATTCCAACAAACAAATAAAATAAAACTTTAGCAATACCCGCACGTCCGGATCGTAAATACGGCCGCATTCACACATGGACATTTTAATCCTTAAAAATTAGATGGACAAACGGTTAAGCCTGTTTGCCCTACCCGGATTAGCCGTACACTGGACACTAATGCCGCCTGTCCCGCCGCGCCGCGCTTTGAACCGGACTTTATTTTCCACTGCCAGGGAATTAAAAGTCTAATAAAATTATTCGCTGCATGCTTTTTTTCTCCGCATGAAAAATTTGAAATACATTCCAGATTGATAATTTTAATTACAAACAAGTTATTCACCATATCGTTCGTCGTGTATTCCCATCGGGAAGATCTCATTTGCTACTGACATCAATTATACACCAATATAATGTACTTTATTTATATTTATTTATTTTATTTGTTATAAAATACATTCAGTATAAGGAAGCTTTGACTGTCCAACTAGGAAGGTCTTCCGTTCTAGGACAGTCAAATTGACATATTCATTAGGTTGGTAGGTACATTATCATTCATAAAGTATTAAGCAAAATTAAGAGCGTTTAACCAGCCAGCAGCCGAAAATCCACATTTCGTCGAAAGTTATTCTTAGGCGGTTACAATGAGAAAGATTAATTTAACAAACGGACCAATTTTCGTCAAGACACACATGTACGTACATATTTTTTAATGATTTTATTTAAACTAAAATTAAAATTCTAAAACATGCGATACCCAGATAATGTATTGATTTATTTTACTGCATGATTATTTGATTTGAAATGGGTGTGGTATAATACAAAATCTTTTTTGAAAATTTAACAAATCTGCCAACGACCTATGGTATAACCTTATCATACTAAAAATAAACATTTTTTCTAAAAATTTAAAACATGCGAATGCTAGATAAAATAACAATATTTCGAAATCCATTAACTTATTTTTGTGAAAAAGAGTCAATACGTCTAAAATCTGATTTAAAAACGACATATTTCTGGTTTTCTCTGGTAATACCCTCTTAAGCTTCACAATTTGCATTTACATAATTATACAGTGGAGTAATAGGTTCTGGAATCAATTAATTAACAAGAAAAAGTGTATTCGTAATAATTAAACACGAAAAACAGTAAGCAAAAGAAAAATAAAAAGAAAATATATTTTTTTTACTGTTTTAGAAATTTTATTCATTCCTCTTGTAGTGTTCTGCACTTTAAAATACTCCGAAAATTTGTTTGTAGAGAATAACTCAATAATCAGTAGATTTTTGTTGACAATCTGGCTTTATAATGACTTATTATTTACGTATAATTGTAATCATTCTTATTATAAATGTGCAAGTATTATGGCACGATCAAGTGAATCAGATACTTGAGTTGGGCCATGTCAAAAGTCAGGATAATAGAAGAGAATGTATGAATGTGAGTGAGGCAAAGAGTGTGCGCCAAGACTGAGTTGTTTGGCGGTCCGTCCTCTCTGCCTACCCCTGCGATGCGAAGATAGTAAGATTAGATCTGACGCTCACCGTAGCGCCTACCGCTCGGTTCGGCAGAATTGATCCTTTTACATACATCACATCTTGCTATGCTGTGTTAGAACATCTGTTCTGCCGTGTGGTATTTTTTTTAATTTTTTTTCAGTATTCAGTATTTTTTTAACAGTCTGTACAAAATTCATAAATGACAGTGATAATAATATGTATGTCATAGACCAATAAAATAACAACAAACTTAATTTGAATTGAACCATATTACAAAAATCCACAATACCTATACCTGATATAAACAATTCTGAATTAAGTGTATCTTCTTACTTAAATCTACAAAAAGTAATTAACTGAAATTTTTCAAGGGTATACATTTAAATTTTTCAAGGGTATACATTTAAATTTTTCAAGGGTATACATTTAAATTTTGATGGATATCAATAATATATTTGAGGAAGTGATTTTATTTGAATTCGAACTGCTGTAGGAGAGAAAATGTAGTGATACTAAAAATAAAAAAGATAAATACAGAAATCAATGAAATATTAAGTTATTAGTTAAACATGTGGCATTCAATAGTGTTATTTTTTTATGCATGCTGTGAATTTATCAAGGTTTGTATTAAACACATCGATATTTGGGCATAATCTTTTGAAAAAATCGTAGCGACACTACCTACGTCTGTTGTTTAATATGTATTATGTTGAATATTTAACATGCAACGGCACACACAAATTGACTAACGTTTGAAATTCACTAAAAGTTTGAAATTAAACACGAGATAAAACTTATTGCGTTCGAAGTACATACAACCTGCAACTAATGTCACTTCAATTCGGGAGGTAGTTATGGGTAACCAACACCACTGTCATAGGTCAACCCAAGTGGTTCACTTGTTTGGTGACCGGGTTCATGGGCTGAGGTTTGTCTTGACGTCTATTGGCGGCGAATGGGTTTGCCCACCTTCTGCACTGTAGACCTTTTGAACTCTCCAGCAGGACTTTCTCAACCCATCTCCTTGCACGGAAATAGGAAGATGAATTCATAAGTTCATAAATTCCTGGGCACAATAGCATTCCTACCCACAGACACTCCCAGATTCCTACCCACCCCTCATGCCCAGAACTTCTTCTTCCTCCGTTTCCTAAAAAGGCCCTCCACACAGCATCTTTAAAGACGACATAGACCCTGAAGGATTTTTATCCTCTTCCGTGTAGAGCTAATATAAAAAAAACTTGAATTTTATTGTGAGTATGAAACAAAATAAAATGTTAATATCCTTAAAATGATGTTTCCCTTTATTCGTCATTTTTTGAAGAGTGTAATTTCATGGTGTGTAATTTTCTCTACGTGTAATATTCGTTGTGTAATTTTGGCTTGTGTAATTTTATCAACAGTAATTAAATATGTTTTCAATAACGGGTCCTTAATTTGGCTAAAAGAGGTAACCGGCCGTACATCCACGATCTATAATATACGTTCGCCAACAAAATGAAATCGCGAAGAGGTGAAATCGCATGGTCCTTCGGCAGCCCAGACTTGACACTCCCTGTTTTTCTTTAAATGGGATTTTCTCGGAGGTCGGGTCTACTTGAAAAAACCAGTCACCATATTCTAACTAATTGCGAAAATTCGTCAAAAGATCATCCGACATCCCGCGGGCTTTGTGTCAAAGAGTTTTTCAAAATCTTGGCGCCAGATTCGAGGAAGCCAGAGAGTGGCGCGATGGATGATAAGTACACAACATTATTTTTAAGAAATAAATGTCCTGTTTTTCTACTCGTAGTTTTACTGTTATTGATTTTTCAAGAGTCCAAAAACCAATGCAGCATCCTAAAATTTCTGAAATGTAAATAAAAAAAAATATGTAGCCGAATATTAGGTCCTTTTTTACATTAGCTCTACACAGGAGGCCTTGAGAAAAATAATTTCACTCAGGGTCTATTTCATCTTTTTCGCGGATGCTGTGTGTAGGGTATTTTTAAGTAAGGGAAAGATAGGAAGTTCTGGGAAGGAAATAAGTATGAGGAGTGGGTAGGAATCTGGGGGTCAGTGTGTCCAGGAGTGTCGGACGCATGAATCCATCCATCCAACTGCGGTGCAAGGCGATGGATCGAGAGAGTCCGGCTAGATAGGTCAAAAGGTCTCCCTCAACCAGTCTCTCTCGATCCGGCCCGCCAAGCAGCAGGTGAGAACTGGAAAAACCTTACCCCATGAACCCGGGCACCCCTGCTAAGTCACCAAATGTAGCAATATACTTGGGGTGACTTATGGCAGAGGTGTTGGTTATCCAATAAATGTTTTCCGGGGCAGGGGTACCCATACCCGCCTCCCAAATTAAAAAAGTCTCTTTCCAATAAATCAGTAGGTCTAGTAGCCCAATATTAGGTCAGTTTCCAATAAACTAGTAAGTCTAGTAGCCCAATATTAGGTCAGTTTTCAATAAACTGGTAGGTCTAGTAGCCCAATATTAGGTCAGTTTCCAATAAACTAGTAGGTCTAGTAGCCCAATATTAGGTCAGTTTCCAATAAACTAGTAGGTCTAGTAGCACAATATTAGGTCAGTTTCCAATAAACTAGAAGGTCTAGTAGCCCAATATTAGGCCAGTTTCCAATAAACTAGTAGGTCTAGTAGCCCAATATAAGGTCTGTTTCCAATAAACTAGTAGGTCTAGTAGCCCAATATTAGGTCAGTATCCAATAAACTAGTAAGTCTAGTTGCTCAATTTTAAATCTGTTTCCAATAAACTATGTATTTGGTCTATTTAACCAATATTAGGTCTGTTTCCAATAAACCATTGAAAATTTTCCAGTTAATGCTTTGTCAATTCTAATACTATATTATTACAAATAAGTCTGCATAATTATCCGTCGGTTTTTCCCACTTCCTTTGTAATAACGTAAATGTACCCTAAGGCCCTCCGTTCATGGAGATACTTACAATCTACGTAATTGTGACGAAACCACAAGTACCCTGCTGATATACCACTTTTTAATGCTAGTCTCCGTCCACGGCGCTATCCGAAATATATTGAACTTGATCATTTTTCACGTGCAGCCGTGGAGTGAACACGCTGTCATGCGATGTCATATGACTTTTTTTCCAACATCAATCCATGCCTTCTCCACTAAATCGTTTCTTACGTATTCTGGTAAAGTATAGTTATGTAAACATGCATTTTTCCACTTCCAGAACAAATCTAACATTACTTTCATGTTCCGACGCCATATTTGTCAAACGCTAAACGAAGTATCAGACACAAATGATGCGACGCGTCGCTTGCGATCAGCACTGTCGGTATTGTGATACTGATTGGAAACCGACAGCCACCGCGTAGCGCCGTGAACGGGCACCAGCTAAATCGTACGGGGGGTACTAACGATCGGCGCGCATGATACGCGCGTGAGGATCGAGTAGTTTGTAAGTATCTCCTTGAACGGAAGCACTTACTGTTTGTTATGTGTTAATCTTTTGGTCTCCCTTTGTGTTTATATATAAGAACACACTGTGCATTTCTTCTTTAGTATTAATTTGCACCCTGATGATGCATGAGCAAAACGAAAACGTCGGTAAATTAGTTAAAACTCGCGGTTTTACAAAAAAGCGTTTTATTTTTATTAAAAAAAAACAAGTTTCCAAGAAATAGGTTGTTACTTATTTCTGAGAAATAACTATATTCTGCTCAATCGTATACATGCGTGTATGAATAATATACTATATTTTAAATGTTTTTGACAAAATAATAAAACTAATGAAAACCAAACTTAAAATAATAATTTAGTATAATTTTTGCTGGTTCCAGAACTTTATTCCTTAAACAAGAGAAGAGTTTGATAATAATACGATCAAAACAAACTCGTTAATTTAGAAAGTACGCGCTTTCATGTCGTAAGAATATATTTATGTGAAATTCAGAGCGTATTTTTATCGCGTTTCAATTGTCTAATGTTTAATCATTAATCTCTGGTTCGCAATAAAACAGTAGATTTAATAAAGTCTTATATATTTTACCTACTAATCTAAAGCAGCTATTTTTATATGTGAATATCGCATAAGAGTCGTAATTGCTCCCAACTATCCGCAGCTAGTGGAATTATGAAATGCATAATTGGGATATGTTGTAAGACAGTAGTAAGAAAGGGAAGGAAATGGGGGAGATGAAAGTTTGGAAGTACCTGCCTATTCAGATCTGGCCGAAAAAAATCCTTCCACTTCAGTTACAATAAACATAAAACAACATACAGGTACGTAAGGTTAAGCGCGATGATGGCACCACCTTACATGGGTTAGAGCCAGCTGAATATCCTCTCTTAAGAGCTATGCCTGTGGATCTCGATTTGGTATGTTTTCTGATGCAAATAGCAAAGATAATTTCACAAGGATTACTTACGATGGATTGGCGATCTTGCCCGGATTGGGATCCCTAGTGGTCGATTCGGCTATTGTCTGGATCAACAGTAACAGTCAATTTTATAGCGATTAGATTAATAACGGCGGTATTATCAATTTGCGATTCGATTAACTTGTCACAATAAAAAACAGTAAGATGTTGATAGCTGCGTTACGATGGGAAGACACTTTTTGTCGCCTTGACAACGGCTGTCAGCGGGCAGTTATCAGCCAGTGTAGGCACCCAGTGTGCGAATTTCACCAATAAAATTCTGGCCTTTGTATGTGAAACAGAACAAACCCATCGAGATCCAATTAAGCGTTACGAAACAATATATGCAGATTATACATCTGCCCTGATGATGGATACTGTAATACTGACGTTGGCTAAAGAAGGAGGTAGCGCATCATGGCATAATAACCCATAAATGTATAAATCTTGATAAATATACAAGCTATCCGGAAACTTTTAGAACAAGCGGAAAACGAGTGAATCTTATTTGGAGTCGATTTACTGATATAGCTTTTGATCTGGTTATGAAAGTTTTAAAAAAAAAATTTAAAAAATTAAACAAAAGAAAGTAGATTCCCCGGTTTCTTGCTTGGACTACAAGTTTCCAGACACCGTATATTTATTATGTTTTATATACTTCCACTTCCAACCAATATAAAAGTTATGTAACATTTTATATTCTTGTATTTTCAACCATACCAATCTCTTCATAATCATACTCATGGTCGTAAATAATATTATTTGGCAATTTCTGACGTTATTTATTAACTAAATAAATAATATATTGTTTGCCGATATACTTGGGTAACAAATAAATATATAATATATTTTTTGGCATTATTCTGGCTTAATAAGTAAATAAATAAAATATTTTTTGGCAATATGCTGGCGTAATAAGTAAATAAATAAAATATTTTTTTGCAATATGCTGGCGTAATAAGTAAATAAATAAAATATTTTTTGGCAATATGCTGGCGTAATAAGTAAATAAATAAAATATTTTTTTGCAATATGCTGGCGTAATAAGTAAATAAATAAAATATTTTTTGGCAATATGCTGGCGTAATAAGTAAATAAATAAAATATTTTTTTGCAATATGCTGGCGTAATAAGTAAATAAATAAAATATTTTTTGGCAATATGCTGGCGTAATAAGTAAATAAATAAAATATTTTTTGGCATTATGCTGGCGCAATAAGTAAATAAATAAAATATTTTTTGGCATTATGCTGGCGTAATAAGTAAATAAATAAAATATTCTTCGGCAATATGCTGGCGTAATAAGTAAATGAACAATATATATTTTAATAATATACTTGGGTAACAAGTAAACAAAGAATATGGTTTTATTATTTTGCAATATATTGGCGCAATCTTATATTCTTAATATATAAAACAGAGTCGGTTTAGTCACACCATTTGTAACTCAAGAACGACTGGACTGATTTTTATATTTATTGATTTGTTGGATTTATCTCCGCCCCGAATAGCAGAATAGCTATTAAAACATCGGAAAAATTCACCAAAAAAAAATAATGAAGAAAATTATTATCCTCATACATTTTGCATGGAACCAATTCTCAACTTCTGAAAGAGCTGCAGCAATATTGTGATAAATATAATTTTTAAAATAAAAAGTGTAAGACGGGGATGCCAGAGGAAGACATGGCACGATCAAGTGAATCAGATACTTGAGTCGGGCCATGTGAAGAGTCGGAGTAATAGAAGAGTATGTATGAGACGATGTATGAATGTGAACGAGACAAGGAGCGTCTGCCAAAATCGAGTTGTTTGGTGGTCCGTCTTCTCTGCCCACCCCTGCGGGGAAACGGCGTGATGGTAAGTTAGTTATAATTTTTTTTTTTTTTACATGAGCTCCACTCAGGATGCCCTGAGGAAAACAATTTCCCTCAGGGTCTATATCCTTAGGGATGCTATGTGGAGGGTTTTTTAAGGAAAGGAAGGAAAGGAGAGTTTCGGGAAGGAAAAAGGCTCAAGGGGTGGGTGGGAATCTGGGGTTCAGTGTGTCCTGGTCATCCACCTCCAAGACCTAGACAAACCTCACCCCATGAACCCGGGCACCCCTGCTAAATCACCAAACATAGCGAACCACTTGAGGTGACCTATGTCAGAGGTGTTGGTTATACAATAAAGGTTCCCGGGGCGGCGGTACCCATTCCTGCCTCCCAAATTGAGAATAGTGAGTGAATTCCAAAAACGTCAAATGTTAATGCACTGATTGTTTTGCTTTTGTTGCCCCTCTTTCATACACACTAAATATCAATAATCGAAAATGAGACAAACGCTAAACGTATATCTGCACCCCTCCAAAGGAAAAATACAATAATTATAATAAATCTCCCTCTCACGTATACAGAAAATGAAACGCAATTCCCGTGAGTGAGTGGAAAAGTAAGAATATGACAAGAAAAATAAATCTGTACACAACGCCATCTCTGATCAAAACACGGACTGCGCATCGATAATTGCTTCATTGTCTAATTTTTAACTTAGTAACAAAACTAAAATTAATTCAGCTAATAAGTTAACACAATAGTTATTGATTATGAGGCGGTACGAAGTTCTCCGGTTCAGCGAGTAGATGAATAAATAACAAGTACTAACTTTGAAGTACTATGAACTATTCCAGGGATGACAAAGAAAGTCATTGAGATATAAAACGTAAACCAATAAAACGATTTAAACGTTTTTTTTTTCAATATTAGATCCTATTCAATCAGTTTAAAAAAATATAGATTTTTCTTGCCGTGTTTTCCCCTGCCAAAGTCCCTACGTTTTATCTGAGATTCATTTGTATTCGCTTGCCAATATAACTATTTGATATATTTATTACGGTCATAAGGCATAAGGCATAGGGTTGGTGGTGGCTCAAAGTTGTCGATGGAATGCCCATTGAATGGGGTATGAAAACACGCGGTACGGAGAGCAGAAATGTCTGGGGATACAGGGGATGGTCGGACGTGACATCACGTCTCCGTTTTGTTTAGACACTTGTTTAGCGGGCCAAAGACAAAAACTCGTAGAGAATAATGTAACATAATTTGAGGTTTAATTTTGACTGATATGTTATGTAACAAAAGGGAGTTTCACATTTTTTTAAATTAAAAGTTTTAAAAAGTTTCTGTGTTAAAAAATAATATGGTATTCATGCAAACAATTCACTTTATTGTTAAATGGGCCAAAAATAACCTTCGAAGCAATAAAATAGACCTATTTTATTTAAAACCGCCTAAATATTTTGAAAAAGGTGTAAATACATTTTTTTCACAGGAGGCCCTGAGAAAAATGATTCCCCTCAGGGCCTGTGTCATCTTTAGGGATGCTGTGTGAAGGGTATTTTCAGAAAACGAAGTAGAGATAGTTCTGGGAAAGAAAAGGTTTGAAGAGTGGGTAGAAATCTAGAGTCAATGTGCCCAGCAGTAACGGACTATGAATCCAACCGGTAACGGTATGAATCAAACCCTCCCACTAGGGTTCCAAGCGATTAAGTTCGGCAAAGGCCTGCTACAATTGGTGCGCAACTGCCGCAAAGACCCAGATAAACCTCACCCCATTAACCCGATCACCACTTCTAAATCTCCAAACATAGCAAACCCCTTGGGATGACCTATGACAGAGGTCATCCCAAGAAATTAGTCGTCATAAAAAATAATAATATGAATGTGAGCTATAAAAGGTTAATAAAAAGTTTTTGATTTCATATACGACCGTTTATAAAAATATAATTTCGTCATTCAAATTAAACCAATTGAAAATCCTTGTTAACGCATAACTGGAGTTAGTGAGTCAACGTGGCACTAGATTAGACTGTTAAGTGTTATTCTTTCAATGCTTCATCTTCCACATTTATTGTATAAAGCCAAGTAAACCCCGGGCGTGCGTGGAGATTCGATTTTCAATCAAACGTGAGAACAAGATTAAGGATTATTATTTCGTTAGAAAACCTTTTATTTCAATACGTGATCTTTTGTCGGCGGTTATTTGTTGTCCGATTGGGGTAAACATAATATATTTTCAGGAAATGTTCGATGTTAGATGGATTCAGAGAAAAAATTATAGTGATTTATTGTTGTTTTTGATAAACCTTGAAGATTGGGTAACTTAGAAGTGAAATTACACTAAATTGCGCTATATTATTATTATTCGAATAATATGCAATTAGCAGTGTATGTTTATGGGTGGTTCTTTTTATCCGATTCGGGAAAATATTTATTTCGGGAAATGTTGATTGTTCGAAGGATTCGGAGGGTTCAGAGATCACAACGTTTGGTGACTTAGCAAGGGTGGCGGATTCATAGGGTGAGGAGAGTCTAGGTTTTGGCGGCGAATGCCTTTACCCAACTACTACGTGGCGGGCCAGATACAGATACACTGTTTGAGGGACATCTAACCTAGACCTTTGCAGCCGGACTCTTTCGACATATAGCCTTGCACAACAGTCGGGGATGGATTCACGCGTCCGTCACTCCTGGACATATTAACCATCAGATTTTTTTCCCTCTTCTCATACCCTTTTCCCTCCCAGAACTTCCTTTCCTTTCTCTCCCTTAAAAAACCCTTCACACAGTATCCCCAAAGATGATAAAGGCCCTGAGGGATTTTTGTAGCTGAATATGTCAATAAACTAGTATGTATGCACGGTTATATCGGTTTTGCTGGAATGGGCCCTTGGTTCTTCGCGGGAAGCGGTTCCTACTCTTACTCCTTTTTCAAATCGACTACTCCCAGAGAACCCGGTCCAGGGCTTGGACCCAAACCCAGATCTCGCAGCCGGACTCGGAGCCGGAACACGAATGCCTCCATCCGTGCGTCCCGGTAGCTACACCAGCGCCCAGTACCCAGTCCGCGCCAAAGAACTCGGACCCGGGACCTGCTCCTAGAACTCGAGTACCTACTTTTAAAAGGAAGCGTGCCTCGGATCCTCCGGCAAAATGCAGAACTTACCCATCATTAGTGCACGATCACTATATGAGGAGGTGTGCCAATTCATCGATCTCAAAAAGTCAATGTCCACCAATATATTAATTTATGAACGTCACTAGTTGACTATTGACTACTGAATACTGGCGGCTGCCTATTACGTGGGTAAAGATATGAATATGGTACATTTGAGTTCAAGAAGTCAAAAACGATAATTTTGTTTTTGTTTCGGGAATGAAAGAAGACAGTTAGACGTGTGCGATAAAAACAAAAAGTGTTTCCCACATCAGAGATTGTTCTCTCTGCAAAACCCTCCATCCCAAAAAATGGTGGTATGGATTATTATTTAACAATTATTATAAGCGGTAATTATCAGCCTGAAACACTCATCTACATTGAAAAAATCTTCCGAGAAAAGATAAGCCAAGGGGGCTTGAGCAGTAATTGTTTAATGAAACCCTAGTATATATTGAATTATTTGGCAGGTATTAGATAAACCGACATAGCTCAATGGTAGAGCACCTGACCGGCAATCAGAAGGTCACGGGTTCAAGTCCCGTTGGCGGCAAGTATCTTTTCTCGAAAGATTTTTTTCAATGTAGATGCGTGTTTCAGGCTGATAATTATTGCTTATAATAATTGTTACCCTTTGTGCTATGCATAAAAATCTGGTCTTAAACGTTAGTTTATCAATTAAAAATAATAATTAATATTTAACAAGTAAAAGCATTTCACCAAAAATGTAGACATAATTTGTCTCGACGCCACCTAGCGAGAGATTTAGCACTAACAATGCCTCTCTCACAAAAATAAAGTTGGTTGTTTTCAGGTGAAAAATGTAATGAGCAGTAATTGTTGAATGAAACCCTAGTATATATTGAATTATTTAGCGGGTATTAGATAAGCCGACATAGCTCAGTGGTAGAGCACCTGATTGGCAATCAGAAGGACACGGGTTCAAGTACCGTTGGCGGCATGTATCTTTTCTCGGAAGATTTTTTCAATGTAGATGAGTGTTTCAGGCTGATAATTATTGCTTACATAAATATATTGGTTACGCCCATACACATACCTACTCATACACATACCTACATAGCACGGATACATACTGTCACTGCTTGGGATTGGTATTAATTATTGTTGCAAGTTCCTTTGTCCTACCTATTCCCAATTGCCTACCCGTCAATCTTACCCACAATCTTACTCAGTCTGTAATAAAACTCCCGCCACAACATATCCCGCCACAACATATTGTGCTCCGCTATGGGTTAATTCGCTATCAAAATAACTGCGCCGTGTACTATAAAATAAACCAACTCACGACTATTGCTGTTTGTGCCTATTGGATGGGAGAGGAGTAGATGATTGCATTGCCAGCTTACAAGTTCTTATCCTTTTCCGGTGAGTCATTTCCTTTCTATGCAACATGTATTTTTATTATTGCAAGCAGTGGTAGTAACACAAAATCAAGGTCCTTCGCCAGTCATTTTTACACAAACACATTAATCCACTCTCACAACATAAATACCATTCATATATTAATTGTTACTCTCTGTGTTATTCATAAAAATTTTGTCTTAAACGTTAGTTGATCAATTAAAAATAATGATTATTATATAGATTATTTTGGTTTTGAAAAAATAAATTTTCATCAATCTATGTAATTCATTATTATTAACACGGGCCGAGTTTTCAAGTGTTCTATTACTGTCTACAATAGAGGCTTTCCACTGGTGGTTCTATTTTAACTCCTCCCTCTTCTGTATTTGAATACCACAGAGGTCCAATAATCCAGAGGTTTTAGGACTATGGCATCTCGATTTGGGGGTATGTTTTTGAAATGAGTATACAAGGGAAAAAGAATCGGAAGTAGAAGGTTGGGAGGAACCCACCTGGTTATTCAGATGAGGGATTACGATTAAAGCAATTTCATACAACATTTCTATTCTGAATTATGGTCTTTCGCCGGGGCAATAATGAGAGTATCTACCACCCTAAAATTTAATATTATGAAGTAGTATGAGTATCTATAACGAAGTTCTCAATGGGCCACTTGCATGGACTTCATAACGACTTGGAAAAAATCGTGTTGATAAATTTTTTTACTAAGTTAACGAAAATATTAGTAAAAATTTTTAGATATGTACAGTTTTATTTTTATTTTTAAATAAATAAATCTACTATTTGGGATCGTGACCGCACTACATGAAAGTGTCTTGTCTCCGAAAATGTTCCTATTAATTTTATAAAATTCCACACTGATATTTTTTTTTATATGGCATCACTTTGATTTAAGGCGAATTTTTGAATTCGACATTTAACGTTCACTAGATATATTGTTTGTTCTCTGCGAACGTATCATTTGGTTTGATTTTTTGACAGATATTATGAAGAGAACCCCGTACATTTTACGTTGCCCGTACGTGTTTTTAATCTCTCTAATTAATACACACCAGTGATAACCTATTATTGGTTCAATAACATATACATATGTAAATACACCTAAGTAAATAATGTAACTGTTGGTTTTCCAAATAAAAAAAAATAAAAAAAAAATAAAAAAATGATAATGGTGCGGATTTTAACTTTATGATATTCTTATTATTATTATAATTTACAAGAAAAAGTTTATTTCATTTGATTTAGTAATATAGACTTTGAACTTATAATGATTTATGATCAATCTTTCTTCCTCTTTTTTTTAAAATGATTTTCGGCTATGTAATTATTGTTTTTGCGCACCTATAAAATTATGTCCCGTCTTTCCGGTTAATAAAAAATGGTCTGATTTTTCAGATTGAAATTTTCAAAAAATCGCCAGGGTTTCAAAAATACAATTAAAAAAAAATACACCATATATTTGCCTAAACCGGAAATTTTTTTTAAAAAATGTGATGCAAGTAGCCTATTGCAGGACCATAAAATGAAATTTTGATTTAATCTTATCCAAAGTTAGGTATTATTAGTTGGGTATTGTTGAAAAACATCTGCATCAAAAATAAAAGAGGAAAGATTCTGGATTACGATTACGAATATTGCATTATTAAATTTAAAGAGTATGTGGTTGGGCACTTACACAATACACAGCTGCACTTACGTACATTCATCTATACACCACAGACTCTGTACTTGTAGTTAGTATTGTAACATGTTTCTTCCTTCCCATCCCTACATATACGAGTACCTATCATTTTTGTTACCCACTTCAGTCTTTAATCGAAACTCGCCGCATGAACATCTCTAATATACCGCTTACCGCATCCGCAAACCGAACCCGCGTACCGCAAGTAACCGCGACTAATATAGTCATACCAGTGCATGAATAAACCCAGCCGAGACAGAAGGACGTGCCAGCGCAGTAAGTCAAATTTTTCTACTTTCATTTATGTACAATCTATCTACATGTGCAGTGGTCTTTCACTCACATTTCACACAGTTAACAAAACACATTTCAAGGTCCTTCGACATCAACAGCCGCATTAAACACACGTCCGTACGTATCAGACGATGCATGAATTTGAATAAAGTAAAGAGTGTTAAGGTACCTTCCCTCAAGAGATTGACATAAAAAAAACAGTTGGTGTCTTTCCACATATTAATAAGTCAGTATTAATAAAAGCCTACCTCAAAAAGCCTTCTTCGCAATTAAGATGTCAGCTGTAAGTAATGTTTATGTTGCTGAAAGGATTTATTTGCAATTTTTGTCGCAATTTCAGGAGTTAATAAGTTAACTAGCGCATGGCGTGGGTGTGGGAGTTTTTATGAGGGGAGTCTGTTAGTTGCGTTCGTTAAGTATAAAAAGTTACCTAATGTTAATATAATTTTGGTCATTCAGAATTTTATCAACTTTATAAATGCTGCACATTTTTGTCGAATTATCATTTAATGGTAGAGTCTAGCGGATAAATCAATTAAAATTTCGAATTTCTGTTATAATTATCTTATATATAAAAATCTCGTGTCACGGTGTTTTTGTGGTACCACTCCTCTGAAAAGGCTTGACCGATTTTAATTAAATTTTTTATGTATATTTCGTAGATATGAGAATCGGTTTTAAACTATATATCACACCGCTAGGTGATAAGAGTGTCCCTATCTAGAAAAAAAATTGCAATTTTTTTTTTTAATTTGGCATCAAAAAATACCTATAACCCCAAATTTTAATCCTCCCACCCTGCTTTTTTTATCGCAATTTTAGTATTTTTGTATGAACAAATTTAACCGTCTTTCGTATTTCAAACAGAACGAAATTATTCATGTTGTTGGATGACAGATGGCACTACGTCCGCCTCATCAAACTTTCATCCACACGTGCGCAAGACATTCACGAGAAGCGTCGCGTCATTTTGATATTTCATTCGGCATCATTTTCTCGCGTGGGCAAACCATCGAGCTTATTTGTGTTGGCTAAAGACGGAGTGACAAAAAATATCGTACATTCAATTGCTCTTCAAAATTCACATTGATTTTCTTTATTTCATTTTCCTACTTAAGTTGCTGTTTTGTTTTTTGTTTTTATTGGTGGTCATCGTCTACTGCGCTCCATTCAACTTTCTGTCATAGATCCCATCCCTACACACTTACAATACATTCGTTATTTTTTTATTTAACAAGAAATAATTTATATGGCAGAACAAATTTGTCGGGTCAGCTAGTTGCATTATATTTTTATTTTTCATGGCTAAATTTTGTAAAACTCGCTCAATTACTGTAAATCTCACAAATTTGA
The DNA here is from genome assembly GCA_929108145.2 of Limnephilus rhombicus. Lineage (NCBI taxonomy): Eukaryota > Metazoa > Arthropoda > Insecta > Trichoptera > Limnephilidae > Limnephilus > Limnephilus rhombicus. The sequence goes on along the minus strand of OV815280.1, from coordinate 49,207,327 downwards.
ATATTTTCCCAACAATATAGTCGGCAACAAGTACATAAGGCCTATATCATCTTTGGAGATGCTGTGTGGAGGGTCTGTTTAGGGAAAGGAGGGAGAGGAAGTTCTGTGAAGGAAAAATGTATGAGGGTGGGTAAGAATCTAGGGTTCAATATGACGGACGTACCCCCCTGCGGTGCAATGCGAAGGATCGAGTGAGTCCGGCTGGAGAGATCTGAGTTAGGTCTCTCTCAATCAATCTCTACCGATCGCCACGCAGTAGGTGGGCAAACGCAATCGCCACTAAGACCTAAATCTCACCCCATGATCCGGGGCACCCCTGCTAAGTCACAAAACGAAGCGAACGGGGTAAACTATGGCAGGGGTATTGGTTATCCAATAAATGGTTCCCCGAACAGCGGTACCCATACTCACCTCCTAAATTGAAACTTGAGAAAATCAATTATTTCGTTGCTTTTTGTATTAGTGAATCAGATGCTTGAGTCGGGCCATGTGAAGAGTCGGAATAATAGAAGAGCGTGTATGAGACAATGTATAAATGTGAACGAGGCAAGGAGTGTGTGCCAAGATCGAGTTGTTTGGCGGTCCGTCATCTCTGACTACCCCTGCGGGAAACGCCGTGATGGCTAGTTAGTTAGTTAGTTTTTTTTCGTATTACATGACGAAATTGAGAGTTACATAAACTGAAGGAATGCTATGCTCAAGCTAAAGAAATGAAAACACATTTTCGTACAAACATTTGAATTACGCCTTTTATTTAAGTTCTCAAAGAATAATACTCAGAACTTGTGTTGAACTGTACAAGTAGGTACTGCAACCCTCACGAGTAGAAGACAAAGTTTTGATTGAAAATATCCTTGCACTGGAAGATTGCATTGTTAAATAGCTGGGTTCTGGAGCAGCGGCATTAGTGAAGGTAGCTGAGAATACCCTCTTGTCGGGTCTTCACGAAGAGAGAAAGAATAAATTATTTCGTATTATAATTAAGTTCCCTAAGGAGCAATGGTTGGGTTACAATAATACTTGGTATCTAATAATTTTCTTTCATCCTTTGTTAACATATTTATTTATTTACGCCCATATTGTAAAATATTGACTCCAGATACTAATATTTACAGCCTGTATGTCGGACAAATATCTACAGCTCATATGTTGGACTAATATCTACGAACTTCAGAGTGTTGACTAATATCTACAGAGCTAAGGTCGGACGAATATCTATGACGGTCCCAGTGTTGACTAATATCTATAGAGCGTAGGTTGAACTAATAATTACAGAGCGTATGTTGGACTAATATCTACAGAGGGCAACCGAGCAAGAGGTTGTATGGAAAAGCATAAATTACTTCAATTACGTAATTACTAATTACGTAAAGAAACGTTTAAAGTACGTACATGAATTTTTTTTAATACTATTACGTATTTTGCTGTTTACAAGGACAATAATTTATTGAACTAACATAGAGGTCATAATACAAAGATATTTATTTATTTATTTATTTCGAAATACACGGCACCACAACCTAACCTAACCTAACCTAACTGACATAAAAATGGTCATTGTAACAGACTAAATAATTTAGAAGCACTCGAAATAAAGAAAGCTGTTAAAACAAAAACCCAAATCCTTAATATTTAGCTAAATGTGTCCAATAGTCCGATATTTGGGATTTTTACATACATACATACATAAATTAAGTTTTTTAAACTGCATACGCAATATTACGTTATTCCAATATGCTATACATAAGTAATTGCAAATCCAACCTCTGCCAGTGCTGTAGATATTTGTCAACACTTTGGTTCTCATAGATATTAGTCAGCAGTTTGAGCTGTAGATATTCGTACGCACTTTGGTTCTCATGGATATTAGTCCGATTTTTTCAGTTTTTGAATTCCTGTAGATATTAGTAGACGCCTCCAAAATATTTGTACCAATGGTTCCCATAATTTTACCGATGCTGGTGTTTAGGTGTAAATTAAATATAAATCAGGTATATTTATTAATATTTCAGTATCATTATTATTCTTTATTAACGCCCTTTTTATGTGCTTATTATACAGTAAACATTATACATAATTTATTGTACATAATTGAACTGCTACAAGTACTACAGTAACATTTTGAATTAGTTTATTTATTGTTTAAAAACAAGTATTGGACAGATATGATTGGGGTTGGGGTTTGGCGGTAGTTAAATTAGTCACTCGTCATTAATACTAGCTAAAAATTAGTCAATTGCCATTAAGACCAAAATAATCATTAGTCCCTCGTCATTAATAGAAAGCAAAAATTTAGCCATTCATATTAAAATACAGATGAGTCACTCGTCATTAATACAAAGCTGCAATTTAGTCAATTGCCCTTAAAACTAAAATAATCATTAGTCACGCGTCATTAATAGAAAGCTAAAATTTAGACATTAATATCTATTAAGATACGGATGAGTCACTCGTCATTAATACAAAGCTACAATTTAGTCAATAGTCATTAATATAAGGTTACAAATTAGTCACTCGTCATTAATACAAAGTAATCCAGTGGCGTACTTATCCTTGGCCTCACTTTCCATTGGCTCGTTTCCACAACATGTCCCTGCTTCCTGGGATAAGTGCTAATCTTTTATAATTAATTCTAGCCAGTTTTTCCTTTAGCAAATGATCTTATCTCGGCCTCCATCATTGCCCGGGGTAGGTACTAACGAAGATTTATTACCCCCACACAGAGAAAACACGGTATTCCTGGGCGTCGGGAAAAACAAAAACCGAAAGGTTACTAAGAGGTAGATAAGGTGGAAATTCCGCGCTGTTCTTGCCCGAAGGTAAATCCTGCAGAACGATTTATTTAAGTGCATAGGCCGAAAATGTTACATCGGTTGTTTTTCTTTTGGTTTGAGCAATGATACCTCATATTGTAATAGATCTGAAATTCTAAATTCACATTGTTGTCAAAATTTATCCTGTTGAGACAAAAATATATATTTTTTTTATTTGTTTAGATCTACAACCAATTGATGAGAAATTTATATATGAAGAAGTTTAATTCTAATTTGGTTGGCGGGTATGGGTAACGCTCCACGGGAACCATTTATGGGATAACCAACACCTCTGTCAAAGGGGGTCCAAAGTGGTCCGAAACGTTGGATTCACGGGGTGAAGTTTGTTCGGGACTTGGATGCCTCTGAGCAGATGCCTCTGAGCGATAGGTTCGGGAGAGACTGTTGAGAGAAACCTTTTGATCTTTTGATCGCCTTGCACCGCTGTGGGAGGGTTGGATTCGAACTCCATCACTCCTGGACAAACTGCCCCCAGATTCTTACCCACCTCTCATACCCTCTTCCTTCCCAGAACTCCCTCACTTCTCTCCTTCCTTTTCTATAATGACCCACCACATATCATTTCCTCGGAGCCTTCCGTGTGGAGCTAATGTAAAAAAAACACCCTGATTAGATTAATTATCCGGATGGCTTAACCTGTATATTTGATGATCGTATTTCCAGTAGATGTGATTTTCTCCATGTGTAATTTCATCCATGTGTAATTCCGTCAATGTGTAATTCCGCCCATGTGTAATTCCGTCCGTGTGTAATTCCAGCAGAGTTCGCAATGGTAATGTGCGTTTTAATCCCCCGACAAAACATCCCCTAACTAAACATCAACTAAAAGCTAACCTAACCTAACCTAACAAAAAGTGGGACCAAAATAATACAGACATCCTGTAAAGACAATAAATTATTGTTATCTGTATTATTTTTGTCCCATTTTAGTATTTTTGAACACAAATTGATTGTCTGGAGGATATTTCGTAGGAGATATTTTGCTATACGTACACAATATACGTATACGATAGTATGCAATACGTATACCTGCATAATTTCATAACGTCACCATTGTAGTTTAGGCGAATTACTCTATTTGCATGTAATATACAATAAACAATTGATTTAAGCATAGCTAAGCAATTACTAAACTTAACAAGGTTAAAAAAAACACAAATATGATACCTAAACTCGATCATTTTGCTGAAGATCGAATATTTTCAATATCCTTGTAAACTAGTGCTATTATTTCACTAGGAACACGGGTGACCTAGGTTGTGACCGTCAGAACGCGAACAATCCAAGGGTTTCGACAGTGCGGTCGACAGGATTTGACACCCGAAAGGCACCTTACAATATATTTGATTAAAAGCGGTCTTAGCGAAATTTGATGACCTTTAAGCAAACGAAAGGTAGACATCATAGTAGTTATGAAAATATAAAACTATACCAAGGAATTAGTCATGACTAAAATATATAACTGTAAAATGTTATGGTGAGGTGATATAATATTAGGTCCTTACGTATGAAATTGACGTTTTGCCGTACTGGCAACTTTGATCTCAAATATCTTCTCTTTGGTTAGGAATTCCAAATTCAAATTTATACACCTATTTACTCTTGTATTTGTGTTTCGAAAATTATAATTCATTTGTTTTTTCCTTAATTGTTTTTTTTCTTTGCGTCACTTAGTTTACAAAATGGAAAACTTAAAATATCGCGTTATTTACGAGTACTAGTTCCACCGTGGCACCGGTGCTGCAGAAACGGCTCGAAGGATTAATGATGTGTATGGCGACGGTGTCGAAAAAGAAAACACAGTGCGTTTTTGGTTCCAACGTTTTCGTTCTGGAAATTTCGACCTGCAGAACAAGCCCCGTGGACGGCTGGAGACCGAATTTGATAATGAAGAATTGAAGGCTATTGTGGAAACGGATCCATCGCAAACCACGTCCGAGTTAGCTGCAGGCTGCGGTGTTAGTGTTAAAACTGTTTTAATCCACTTTGGGAAGGTGAAAAAGCATGAAAGAGGGGTACCTCACGAATTGAGTGAAGCAAATCAACAAACGCGCGTTGACCGCTAGACCACACACTGCACAACAGACGGCTACCATATTAGAGGAGCTTCAATTGGAATGTCTAAGGCATCCACCGTACTCTCCGGACCTTGCCCCAACAGATTACCATTTTTTTTAGAAATTTTGGATAACTTCTTGCAAGGGAAAAAATTCAACTCCGATGGGGCAGTCCAAACTGCCTTCAAAGATTTTATTGATTCCCATCCGAATGGTTTTTTTAGCAAAGGGATCGATGAACTACCTATGAGATGGCAAAAGTGCATAGATAGCAATGGTACATACTATGATTAAATAAATATATTATATTTAAAAAAAATGACTTTATGTTCCTGCAATACAAAACGCCAATTTCATATGTAAGGACCTAATATTATAACTAGGTGGCGACGCGAAGTTCAACAAAAATCTTTTAGGTGACTGTAGGGGCGTGTTAATAGCCCCAGACACGAGGGAATACTACCCTATGTAATTAATTAAAGATGAACTCCTCCCTATGTGACACAAAACAGATTACACAGCAATTCCAAAATCCTCAGTGAAAACAAAACAATACTCACTCAGAGAATGCAGCTCTCGCACGATGTCCAGACAAACGACACTAGTTTCTTTCAAATATTGATTTCGCCAAGGTGGTAAGTGCACAATCCCAACATGTGTTTATCACAGGAAGGAAGTTCAAACAAATGAATATAAATTTGCAAATTAATAATACGTGCCAAAATCTTAGGTACAACAATAATTCAATTATGGGTGAATTATTTGATAATGATTTGATTAGGACTGACATCTCTTGGCTTTCACCAACACTCACGTCGGAAGTAATTGCTTGCTCCACAGAGGTAAGAAAATGCATGAATATACTGAATTTCAATGTCACACAGGTAAATTCAATATAATACAACCACCATAGATGGCGCCCCCATGGTCCCATAGCATAAACTATTAATTTAAATTAAACTAATGCCCAAATGTATTTAAATATATTTTACGGGGCGTATCCAGTGACTTTCCCGTCCTCGTCTAAGCCTTTCAGCCAGCCCGATGCTCTCTTGCTGACTAAAAACAATCTTTTTACTACGAGCATATAAAAAAAAAACAATGTTATTTTAACAAGTAATTGTCTTCTGCCACAAAACAAGGCCGATTTTCTTATCAATTCTTCAATTTGGATTTGAAATTTTTAGAACGACGAATTTTAACATTTTTCATTTTGACCCTTTATTTTTGTGAATGATCTTAACTCGTCACTCGAAGAACAAAAAAAATGAGCGCTGACATCCCAATTAACGTTGGCATCCTAAGTAAATAATGTTTATCTAACAAATTTTTAGACATCTAAATTGGAAGGTTAAAGGAAATCTGCTGAAAAAAATTTGGCAACGGCTGGGAAAGTTTAACTGTTTGACGCTTAGCCTTTGGAGAGATATTGAAAGAGATTAATTTAACTTTTGCAACTTTTGTAAAATTTCACGAGATTGGCCCTTTGTTACTTTATTATTTGAACTATAACTACGACTACAATAGGCCCATAATCATGTCTTTTAATACAACACAATGAAAATGAATATGTTATTTACATAGGCATAATTATTTTAGATTTTGATGAACGCAAAACCAAAGCAATATGTTTTCATGTCACCAATATTTTTTTAAGCGAACAAAATAACAATCTATAAATCAATTCAATTATTAAATCGAAATTATGCCAGGAACAGCAGGGTGTAACTGCACGTATCACACGTCGCCAGTGATCATACTTCTACACATCGCGGGAACGCGTGATATCACATGATACGCGCCCTATCTCATCCGTAACCGTGCTGCTAGAACGAGACGCAGTCCATTTCACGCGACCCGTTAGGCTGTAACCAAGACTCAGATGCGACGTGTGATTTTTATTGTTTTTGTTCGAAAATGATGTCACTACAAAATGACATTTACATGTTTTAATTGACATATGCTCAGGAATCGTTGAATGTAAACCTTCGGGTATGTGCTGTAACAGCATGTATAAATAGCATCCCTGTTCATATACGTATGTATAGTAAACGATAGATGTGCAACGTAACCACTCTTTATTCCCAGTATATTTATAGGGTAAGTTCGACCTTAAGTAGATCTGTAATAATGTACCATTCATAGGAAAAAAAACTCGTCTAGTGCATTCTGTATCGATGCTGAAGTTCCGTTTCGTCCTGAACACTTTAATGCTTGAGATAACTTTGGGATATCGATCTTAGAATTCAAACGTCTGAATAATTTGTTACTTTTTGGGTATGTCCACCGTTCATCTGAGTGACATGTATTATTGCGTAAGTGTTTACCTACTGGGAAGGAAATTAGTTGTATTATTACGCCATTTTAAATAATTATGTTGTGATAAACGTGCCATGGTTGAATATTAAATTGAAAAATTTGAAAAAGTGAATTACGCCAGTAACAAGGGGTTATTAGTCTTGGAAATTAATGAATACGTCAGGGGTTAATGCTCTTAAATCTAAAGCGTCCCCTTTTTTAAAGCTATGAATATTCATATCAGGTGCTCTGGATTGACGAAATTGTGACCTATCTAATGCAGATAACGAAATATCATTTTTGCCAGGAAATTGATAAATAATATGCATTCCTAAGTGATTTACAAATTTGACGTAGGCACTAAGCATTAAGCGCCAGGTATAAATCGTATTTCAATATTAGGACGAATTTGTACGGAAATGGCAGCGTTAGCGGCAAACTTAAATCAAAGGCCCTCAAGGAATATTGTAAAAACTACATGTATGTTTCACCATAAGATACTATCAGAAAAAGACTTTCTTGGGCTTCGGTTTTTTTTTTCTGCATTTTAAACCACTTCTTTTTGTCTTCCCCCATTTCTTTATACCTCACAACATTCCCCAACTAGGGTTATTCTTGCATGGCGTCCACATACAGAGTGTTAAAAAATATACCTGACTTAATAGGGCACGAGGGATTTTTCAATATTTAATGGTTTTTGTGCGTTTTCAACAAATCTCAATCAACCTGCAAATATTTTTCTTATGTGGTCATATACAAGAAAGAAAAAAAAGAAAAAAAATATTTTTAGATAGAAAACATCTCAATCTATGCCCGTTTATTTTTACTTTTTTTAATTAAAGAGCCTTTTTACCTAAATTACGATGTGATATTATTGAAAAAACGGCATAAATCAGTCAACTTTAAAATCGTTTTAATGTACCAAAAAACAGGTAAGTTAATAAAATAAAAATATCATCCAATAAAACAGTATTTTAAATAAGTCAATTTAAAAAAATATATATGAAATTCCAATGATTTACTTGATTTATGTTGATATTCCTAAGTATATAAAAATACCACTTTGTTCATTTAACTTCACTCCGCGGGAATGCTCCGCTCAAAACGGTCGTTCGCGACGCTCTCCCGCGTAATTTAAGTAAAAACAGAATCACCAAAAAGATCAATCATTTACTACACCTGAATACATTGTGAGAATTATTAAATTGACTTTTTTACCAATGTTCCTTAATTTACCATCCACAATATTTGCGCGGGCGATTTCGGTCAACGTTGGCTTCAGGGATATTCAACATAAACATTTAATATTATATTATATTTTAAAAATATCGTAACGTAATTTCGTTAAATTATTTACATAAAAATTATTACTTACATCCTAGTTTTGTTCACTTTTAGAAATATTTATTTATAAAATATTTCTTTCATTACTAGTTTTGACATTTTTGGTAAGGCTCTCGACTAGCGTTAAATTTTATTTGATTGGTTTGTGTTATTCCACAATAAACTAATTTTTAAATATTCTATGGTATATTTGCGGGTCCCATGACAGTTGATCCGCCGACAATTGCATTCCCCTGCATACTTATTTACAATATGCAATCGGCTTAGGGAAAATACGGTATACCTTATTAGACAAAATATAAATAAGTGACCCCGAAGGGATGAGCAGTGAGGATGTACTGCCGAATAACAAAGAATAAAACATATTTTCATTCAAATGAAAACATATTTTCATTCAACGAAAAACATACTTGACTATATATTAGTTCCTTACATATGAAATTGGCGTTTTATATGGGAGGAACATAAACTCGATTTTTTTTAAATATAATATATTTATTTAATCAAAGTATGTACCATTGCTATCTATACACTTTTGCCATCTCATAGGTATTTTCGTTATTTGTTTTTGGGGTGTTATGCCGTGTTGCGCTACCTCCTTCTTTAGCCAACGTTTCGGACATCGTTGCAGTGTCCATCATCAGGGCAGATGATGGACACTGCAACGATGTCCGAAACGTTGGCTAAAGAAGGAGGTAGCGCAACACGGCATAACACCCCAAAAACAAATAACGAAAATGCTTTTGGCCGTGAAAATCTTAAAACTTATCTCATAGGTAGTTCATCGAATCAATAAAATCTTTGTAGGCGGTTTGGACTGCCCCATCGGAGTTGAATTTTTTCCCTTGCAAGAAGTTATCCAAATTTCGAAAAAAATGGTAATCTGTTGGGGCAAGGTCCGGAGAGTACGGTGGATGTCTTAGATGTTCCGATTGAAGCTCCTCTTATTTGGTAGCCGTCTGTTGTGCTGTATGTGGTCTAGCATTGTCATGAAGCAGCAGTGGCCTAGAGCGATTAACCAGCCTTGGTTGTTTAGCAGCTCGTTTTTCCATCATGGTTTGTAGTTGCTGATAATAGATAGACATCTGCCGTAATCGTCTGGCCAGATTTAAGAAAGCTGTAATGAACGACACCAGCACTAGTCCACAAAACGCTCACAAGTAACTTTTTTGGAGTCAATTTTCGCTTGGGGCATGGTTTGGCTGGTTCGGCAGGATTCAGCCATTGCGATGAGCGCTTTCGATTATTGTACAGGATCCACTATTCATCACAGGTAATGATTCGATTTAAAATCCCTTCCTTATCGTGCGGGTTGAGTAATGCAACGGAGCAGTCATCGCGCGTTTGTTGATTTGCTTCACTCAATTCGTGAGGTACCCACCTTTATTTTTTTTATTTTTTTTTTATTTAAGTTTATTTAGGAAACATACAGTTGTAAATACATTCATTTTACATTTTATATTGAATATAGTAAAAACCAGTGAAGTTCCATTTATGATTTAAAAAAAAAAGAAAGGAAATGGTTACTGATTGATTAGGAAGCAAGTAGATAGTAATAATATTATAATATAGTATTAGTAAAAAGTGAGTCAAAAGAAAAAATAAATAATGAAGAAATAACAAAGAAATAATCGTTTTGGTTTAAGTACATTGTAAGGTTAATTTAGTTTTAAACGTTTTAAGAGAGCAGTGGAAAATATCCATATCTCTTAGGGCGTTGTAAGATTTGCAGATACGCCCGAGCAAAGAATTTTGTGCATATTTCGATTTATTTATTTATTTATTAACGCCCTTTTTCGGGGCTTTTACACATGAATAGTAAGAAATATACAGTATTTATTGTACATAACTGAACTGCCTTCGTAACAATATTTTATATTTGTTTAAAGATAAATTGAATATGTCCACTGACTTGGTATAATTGTTTCCCTCCATTAGTATTCGGGGTAAAGAGGAATACATATGGTAGTTAGTTCCAGAATTACTGAACTGAAATAAATCCTGACTTCTAGTATTACGTAGTGGAATCCGGAAGCTTATCAATTCGAGCAATACCGGACTGTCAACTAAATCATTTAGAATTTTATACAGAAATACCAAGTCAGTGAAAGTTCTTCTGTCTGACAATTTAAGCATATTCATATCATTCAAAATAGTATTGTAGTTCAACATAATTGCTGGAATACCCATTTTAAAATTAAGAAAACGTAAGAATTTGTTTTGTATTCTTTCAACAGCTTGTACATGTATATTGTAATATGGGTTCCAGACGGGAGAATTGTATTCAAGTTGACTTCTAACATATGCAAAATATAACAGTTTTATACACTTAATATTGTTAAAATTTCTAGTTAGCCTAGTTATAAATCCCAACATTTTTAAGGCCTTATTAGAGATTTCTGTTATGTGGTTAACAAATGAAAGATTAGATTGAAAAGTGATGCCCAAGTCTTTAATTTGTGTTAAGGTCTCCAGAATATTGTTATCAATGTTGTAATTGAAGATCACTGGATTTTTTATTCGAGAAAATCTAACTATATGACATTTTGAGATATTTAAGTAAAGTCTATTTTCATTACACCAAATTAACAATTTGTTGATATAATATATACATTTGCAAAATTAACAATTAACCAAATTAACAATTTGTTGATATTATCTTGAAGAATGTTGCAATGGTAAATATTTTGAATTATTCTAAAAATTTTGAGGTCATCAGCAAAAAGTAAGATAAATACATCATGAAATATTTTTGAAAGATCATTTATAAACAAGATAAATAATATTGGGCCAAGGTGTGAACCCTGTGGAACTCCACTTGTTGCATAAATTTTTTCCGACAAAGAGGATTTTATTCTAACAATTTGTTGTCTTCCAGTAAGATAGCTTTCAAACCAGGCTAATATACTGCCATATATACCAAGCTTTTCTAATTTCCAAATGAGAATTTTATGGGAAACTGAATCAAAGGCTTTACTAAAATCAGTATAGACAGAGTCTACTTGTTTTTTTTCTTTAAAAGCATTGGTTATAAAATTTTCATAAATAATCAAGTTAGAAAGTGTACTTCTACCTGGCATAAATCCAAACTGGTAAGGTGATATTACAGGTTTTATTTGGGCAAAAAGTTTGTCAAGTATTAGGCTTTCAAATAGTTTTGGTATGGTGGATTGAATGCATATTGGTCTATAATTACAAATATCACTTTTATCGCCCTTTTTGAAAATTGGAGTCAAATAACTAGTTTTCCATATATCGGGAAAAATTCCACTGGATAAAGATAAATTAAAAAGTTTAGTTAATGGAAGAGCAATTACTTTGATACATTCTTTGATAAATATTGTGGGGATATTATCCGGTCCTGCAGATTTGTTGATATCTAATGATTTAACTTTAGTTACTACATCAGAGAGACTTATGGTACACTGCGAAATATCAAGAATTTCATCTAGAGTTGTTGATGGAAGAGGAGCATTATTTGCGTCTATTGAATAAACATTTTTAAAAAATTTTGCAAACAAGTTTACAATACCATCAGTATTATTGCTATGGCTACCATTTAGGTGCATAATGCTCGGGAATTCAGAATCATCTTCTTTAAGAGATTTCGAATATTTCCAAAAATAATTAACATTGTTTATTATGGAGTTTTGAATTTCATTTATATGGTTACGGTAGCAAGTAATGGACATCTTTTTACACAAAGTTCTTAAATATTTAAATTCACTGTAATCAGAATTTTTTTAATATAATTTATAGTCTTTATGTTTAAGTTTTTTGGTGATAAGTAGATTTATAAGTTCTTTGGTGTACCATTTTGGATAGGTGTTTGGCTTACATATTACGGTTGGAACATAGATGCTAATAGCCTTTCCCAAAACAGAATAAAATTTATTGGTAGCTGTGTTAATATCATCATATTGCACAGATGACCAATCAAAAGAGAGTAGATAATTACATATTTTCTCGTAATCAGTTTTGAAAAAATTTTGGTAACTGAAAGACAGTTTACAGGTATTAACATGTACATTAGAAATAATAACTTCCAGTGGAGGATGATAACCATCAATGGGCACCAGCGGTTCACTACATTCTTCAATTACTAGGGACTCTAAGTTAGAAAAACATAAGTCTAGAGTACGATGATTTACATTTGATATAGTATTTGCCTGATTCAGGCCTAGAAATAACGCCATGTCTAGAATAATGCGTTCAGACTCACTTACACTGATATTATTGTCCTTGTTCACCCAATTCACATTTGGAAGATTATAATCACCAGCAAGCAAGAATGTTGCATTAGCATGCTTTTTTAGTATAACTTTCACTTCCTCACTATGGCACCTGTATACTTCATTGCTTGAATTTGGTGGGATATAAATACAACCAACAATAATCTTTTTATTCCTGGCAACATTCACTTGCACGAAGATTTTTTCAAGAAGTTTGTGTTTAGTTGTAATGAAGTTTGCTTTGTATTTCTTGCTGATAGCGATTAAAACCCCACCACCTCTGCTTTTAGCACTTGTCAATGTATTTCTGTCTAATCTATACACATTATGATTTATAAAACCTAATTCACTAGAATGAATATTAGGTTCTAACCACGTTTCAGAAAGTAGTATAAACTCGTGCCCAAACATTGGTAGTGTAGATTGAAGTAAACTTAATTTTGTTTTAAGGCCTCTGACATTTTGGTAGTACAGCTGGCAAATTTTTGTTTGGTGTTTTTTAGAGGAGTTTTTTAATGGCATAAAAAATCAATTTTCTTCTTTTCAGCTTCAATTTTCCTCAAATGTACCGAGCATTCATTACTCCAAGCATAATGGTCAGTTGGCAATTGTAATTTTAATTTCTCATTAATTTTTTTGCAGTTAATGCACTGAATGTCGTTTTGACAGTTTACATTGTCATGTGCTTCGGAACATCGAGTGCAAGCTTTTTCACTTCTGCAGTCTTGTGCTTTGTGCATATAGCCATTGCATTTGTAACATTTTAGAAGTGAGATGTTGTCGAAAACCCGACATCTATCCCATCCAATATTTACTTTACCTTCTTGTAACATTATATCGTAAGTTTTTCCATCGACTTCCATGAAAATGGTGAAGTTGACGTCACCTCGTTTAGTTTTTATTTCTTTTATATATTTTATGTCAATTTTCGCTTCAACTGTTTGCAGGTAATCATTTTGCATCTTAATTTTTGAAACAATTTCTTCTGGAGTGAATTTATCCGATAGACCAATAATTTTTAGTTTGGGATTCTTGGGTTTTGGTGTATTCACGTCATATTTTTTTCCCATCTTTGAAATTATTTGCTCTTCCATCTTTTTTGTTGCAGCTATATTCTTGCACTCTACGATTATAGCCCCTTGCTTAAAGTTTCTTATTCCGGTAACACCAAAATTAACAGGATCTATGTTTTGTTTTATTTCGTCCTTCGTTACGGTATTTTTTTGATCCTTATCTTTTGGCTTAATAATGACGATAGGTTCATGTTTTTTACAATTGGTTTGTTCTTCATTAATTTTACCATTTTTAGTAACTTCAGCGTACGATTTCGATTCAATATTTAATTTAAGATTTTCAATGTTCTTATCTATATTAGATAATGATTGAAACAATCTGTCGAGTCCAACATTCTCATTGTTTATTGGTGCCTTGCATTCTTGTACCATGGCCTCAATATGACTCATTATTTCGCACATAGCTTCAGTTAGAGAAGTCTTTTGATCCTTTGACAAAATATTAGAAGTCAATGTTTTGTTAAAATTTTTCACAAGAATTTTAGCATTTTTCAGCCTCTCCTCTGGTGTTAGGGAAGTCATTTTATATTATTATTTATAAAAAATATAAATATTTTGTTGATGTTTTTAATGCTGTATAAAAAATATTTATTTATTTATTTGAAATGCTGTATAAAAAATAGGGTATTCGACCTGGTATTGCGTTCAGGGCAACGAAATGCAATCCTTTCTAATAGATCTGGTGAGTCAATAAGGCAGTTCACAATCTTGTATAGAAACAGTACGTCAGAAATGTTTCTCCGTTTGTAAAGAGCAATAGGTTTACACTGGTGATTTTCGAAACGATACGAAAGGTGTTTCAAAAATTTTGTTTGAATATTTTCAATACGCTTAATGTAAGTTTGGTATTGTGGATTCCAAATGACAGATGCAAATTCAAGATGAGATCTTACATACGCCATATATAGTAGTTCAAGTGTAAAAGGTTTGTTGAACGGTTTTGTGATGCGTAGGATAAAACCCATTTGTTTGTAGGCTTTTTCTAAGATGTATTCAATGTGATCTTTGAATAGTAATTTGGAGTCAAGTAATACTCCAAGATCTCTAATTTTATCCACTCTTTCAAGCGGAACGTTGTTCAGATGGTAAATATGGACGATTGGGTGATTTTTACGTGAAAACGTTATCGCATTACATTTCTTTACATTGAGAAATAGTTGATTTTCTATGCAATATTTATTAATTTTATTAATATCTTCTTGTAATTTATTGCAATCATCTTCTGAGCTTATACATTTGTATATTTTCATATCGTCAGCGTAAAGAATAAAATCAGAGTTACAGATGACATGTTTGATGTCATTTATGTACAAAATAAAGAGCAGGGGTCCTAAATGGGAACCTTGAGGTACACCCGAAGGGACGGTTATTTCCTGTGACATGTAACCTTTCAAGCTTCTTCACCTTTCCAAGTAGCTTCAAGTGGATTAAAACAGTTTTATCACTAACACCGCAGTTTGAAGCTAACTCGGACGTGGTTTGCAATGGATCCGCTTCCACAATAGCCTTCAATTCTTCATTATCAACTTTGGTCTTCGGCCGTCCATGGGGCTTGTTTTGCAGGTCGAAATTTCCAGAACGAAAACGTTGGAACCAAAAACGCACTGTGTTTTCTTTTGCGGCACCGTCGCCATATACATCATTAATCCTTCGAGCTGCCACGGTGGAACTCGTACTCGTAAATAATGCGATATTTCAAGTTTTCCAATTTGTAAACTAATTGACGCAAAGATAAAAACAATTAAGGAAAAACAAATTAATTATAATTTTCAAAACACAAATACATGAGTAAATAGCTGTATAAATTTGAATTTGGAATTCCTAACCAAAGAGAAGATATTTGAGATCTATTTGCCAGTACGGCAAAACGCCAATTTCATATGTAAGGACCTAATATATACTCTTACCCAGCACATGTGTACTAATATATACCCTTACACCAGCACATGTTTACAAAAAATCTTTACTGTGTATAAATTCGTATGATATTCATATAAACTTAATATTAGGGGTATTTTTGAAGTCGATTTTAAGTTCGAAATTAGTAAATAAAGCAAAAAAATATATTATTTTATAGTAAATATCATTTCGGGGGAGGCAATTGTGGGCGGATCAACTGTCGGTTAGAAATTTAAAAATATTAGACCACCATTCAGGATTGAAACGTTGCTTGCTGTGGCCTTAGCCGTGTTTGGTGACTAGATCTGAATAGCCAGGCTGTCTGATCTGGAAGTAACTCACAAGTAACTGATTGAAAAAAAAATATCCTTAAAAATTTATGATGGGTTTAAAAAAAAAAAGAACAATTCATCAAATATTTGAAGTAAATTTTCGAGTTCTGTGAAAGTTTTATTCAAGTTCTGTGATATTTCATTTTTATGAAGCAACTGGTTTATAATGTTATAATAACAGAACTTGTGTAGAACTTACAAAAAACGTGAATATTATCTTAAAATATTTTATGAATTGTTCAATTTTTTTAAAACAACTCGTCCTTAGTCTTCGAACTCGATTAGTTCGAAAACGAAAGTTCAAATAAAAAAAAATACATCTTCCACACAGTAACCAGTTTCCCGCTTGAATCCACTACTAGTTACCCGGACACCATGCATATATATTATTGTGTTATAATATATTTAAACATAATATGGAATTTTTCTTATGTTTTTCTTACTTATCTTTTTATTATTGTTTGAAATATTTTATCATTTAATTACTTACATAATAACTTATAAATAAGTATGATTTCCTTCACCAACCACAAGATCCTTGTCTCTTTATGGTGCGAAACGGCTATTTTTATATTCATTGCAGCACTGTTTAACATGTAAAATAAATGTACACACTTATTGTAAAAACATACAAATATTAAATAAATAAATAAAAAGTTTAAAAAAAATGTACTAATAAAAGTACCTACATAATCGTCTATTCAACCCTTATATTATGCACGATAAATATGTCAAGTTGTCAAAGAAAATCAAAGACAAAAATATTTTTTCTTTGTGATAAACAATAAAAAAAAAATTTCGATTCATCTAAGTAGTATTTACTAACCGCAAAATACGTTTTAATCGTTTAAATACATACTTTGAGATGAAAAAGACATACTTTCCATTGAAATATATTCCTTTGTGCCAAAACTCAAATAAAACTGATTTTATACCCCTGAGAACGGTGCTTCTTTTGTGAACATAATTACACATGAGTTTCCCGGTAAAGTCGACGCCTTACGACTTGACGCAATGCCGCGGAATTATATTAGAAGAGGCGTTATGAAATTATTTACAGATTCGTCGAGGATTTTACGTTTCCAAATTCAAGAAACGACACGGGCGACGTTACGTGAATGTGCGAAACTAAAATCACCGATTTTGAAAATATTCAAAGGGCTGCTACGCTTTAACCAGTGATTCCTGACATTTTTTGGAATAAAAAAAGTAAATGAAATTTTGGGTGGTAACATTTTTTGACGTTCCTTTTTGTTTTTTATTTTGATTGTTTTTCTTCAAAACCAAACACTAAAAAATTCCGCATGTCATCAGCCGAGTAAACGCCAACTAACCAACCGCATTTGTTCAATACCTACTAATTTTATATGTTTTAAATTGAAAACCAAAAAAAATGTCACCGAAGATCAAAATTTCATCAACTTTTTTTACTCCAAAGAATGTCACGAATCACTTGTTAAAGTAAGTCAAGCACGTCCCCTAGCACCCTGCATAAATAAAATCATGTTTTCTTTTCTTTAGCCTGACAGAGTGCTACATGCCTTGCTCTATGGATGGATGCAGTGTCCTGTTTGCGATATGTATTCTATTATTTATTATGAGCAAACCAAAATAAATACAAAAATATGATGATGTACATAACTTACACGAAAAACATTTTTTAAACATTTACAATTATTCCTATGAATTCCGTAGCAAAGTGAAAGATGTTTTTTTTTCTAATATAACGTCAAATCACGCGCCTCAAAGGATATTCTTTCAGTTAAAGAAGTTGGATAGGTAGTAGGTACCCGTTTATTTACATTATCTCCACACAGGAGGACCCGAGGAAAAAAGTGGAGTATTTTAATTTCATACAAGTTGTGTGAATAATATGCTCACACGCCTGACCTCAGTGGGTTCAATTCCTGGAAGGACGTTACACAATTACTATTTTTTTTTAAGGTACACCCTCCGTATTGCCTTGCTGGGATACAATTTGGATAAGAGACCTAGTGCAAATTGATTTTTACTTCGTTTAAAGATAACTTCTACTATTTAACCTTATTCTTCCCCTTCTGCCTCAAAACATAATGAGGTTGTCTTAGTCCCCCTATCTTCATTAAATTTACCATTTATAACTAGTGGTTATAACGTCCAAATGAGTGGTTTGCTTATAATGTCATGTGCTCTCATTTGATAAACCAAAATTTAAATTGCCTCTGAAATCATAAGATCAATCAAAATAAATAAGAAAGGTACTTAAGAAGGTAATTAAATACCTATGGTATATTTCGTAAAACGCAGGTATACTATTTCACCCATATTCAAAAAATATAACATATGGACTTATACAATTCGTCCAAAGAAACGTCACTATCCCAAGACAACCATTTTTTCAAACTTCTGGCAGTGAGATATAACAATATTGAAAAAATACTAATAAGAAACTCCAAATAAAATCGATGATTTCCCTTTTGAAAAAATAATTTTTACTGAAACGTTAAAACGGTCACCATCTTGAAATCTTGAAACATTTTCTATAAATAATCAATGGAACAAATTTACAAACAGATGAAATGCAAAACGGTCGAGTTAATACCGGACATCGATAGGCTCACATCAAAATTTATAAAAAAACTCTGTAATATGGATAATATAATATAGCCTTAATATTTATAGATATCGAAAAGCGAAATGAAAGAAAAGAAGAAAAAAAAATCTAAACCCAAAATTCTTCTACATCAAGAGACCGTCGATTTTTTAAATTTATTTTGTATTCAATACATATTAAATATTCATGGCTGTAAATTCAAATGGGAGCTTAATTGCCTGTTGGCATTTTCCAATTTAAAAAGCAATTAACCGTTTAGCATTCGAGATGAACTCACCAGGATGAATACAGAAACGAGCCGCATAAAATCTAGCACGCAATCTGAAAAGAAAAACAAAAGGTTGTATCTCCATGAATATAATATCCATAATATTCCGTACTACCCGGAGCTTATACGGCGGAGGATGTACAATAAACGTACATAATCAGACGGGCACGTCCGAAGCTTTTATTAACGGAGCTCGGAGCTAATCTGCGCCGTGATGGGGGGAGTATGATAAAAATACATGCTGGCGTCGCGACGCCTCTGCCTCCGCGCAAGGCCGCCGCGGTGGCGCTTGGCGCCGCGACGCTCCACATTATCACCACTACTGTGCTAAATAAGTGATTACTTTAAGGGTTTCATTCAAATTTAAATAATGAACAAAATTTTATAATACTTTTGAATGCAGCTATAACTTTGTGGTTATCCCAAAGATATTGAAATATAAGTAGATGTGCTATCTGCTGTTTTTACTATGCGGGTCTGCGCTTCCGGGTGTCGCCGATATAGTTTACCAATTAACAAATAAACTAAAAGAACAAATAATTAACGAATAAACCAAACGAACGTTAAACTAAATGAACGAATTCTTTCCTTATTCAAAATATATTGTTAACCAATATTAATGCACATTTTCAAAAAAATCAACGAAATGAACGAATTCTTTTTGTATGAAAACTACGCTAATTAGCGCGTAGTCCGGCGACAGTTGCGCGGACACCATAGCATATCTCTTCTGTATTTGAATATCTTTGGGTTATCCATTATAGATAAATGAAACAATTTAACTTTGTTTGAACCACTTTTATAAATATTCTTCATATTAATCATAAAGGAAAACGTTTAGATAACTTAGAAGCCTTGGAAATAAAAAAATTCCTTATAAATAATTAATCTATTATCAACAAAAAACATTATTTATAGCCCAATCATGGATATGTTCCCCTACCCACCCATTCTTCATTAATACCTAGCAACAGCTCCACCCCTACCATAATAATACATTGTTCCCATCCATATTTCAAAACTGTCAAATCAGTATACATTTGCCCCGAAGAAGGAACGTTCGTTCTGAATCCGGTTGGATTAACTCAAGTATAAAAGTGGTTCAAACAAAGTTTTAAAAAATTCATAAGATTAATTTTTCCTAAAAACTTTGTTAATGTACTGTTATTAATGATTGTTATTCCGGCGCGGCGTTGGAAGGCACTTCGAAACTATAACTTTTAAATTTTTGTCGCTAAGGAAATATATTTTTTTTTATTGGTGCCCTTTTTTACTCATTTAAAGTACGCTCTAGCGTGTTTAAATTGCACTTTATGGAATGCGCGTTTTTTTAAGTTACCATGGCAACATCAACAAATCAACAAAATGTGAAGTCTAAACGTCAACTTTTAACTATAAATCTGACAGGAATATTTTAAACGTCAAATATAAGATATAATATAAGCGTAAATCGCACAATTCACATCTTCTGCAAGAACCAAAGATTCCGCAAATGGCTACCACCTTCAAAAATAAGTACCTAATGTCCGGTGCTTCCGTGAAAAACTTCCGCAAATCATCTTCTTTGAATACATACGCCTTCTTAGCAACGTCATCCTTGCTAATTGCCTTCATGAATGCATGCACTTTCACAAATGATTTTAACCCGTCTGCTTGGTTCAATGTATTCACACCTCACAATCTGGAAACCTCAGTTTCACGGAAAAAATCAGAAACCGTCACTTTGTATCGAAATTGTAAAATATCTATACAAGATAGCTTTCATATTTTAAAGACAATAGGAAGAATTATTTCGTTCTCTTTCTGGTAAAAGAAAAAAACATTATGTTTGCATTAGAGGAAGAGAGATATATAGCTTTTAAAATGTAAGGTCGCTCGGGACGTTTTTGGTCTTATGAAAGTATAACGCAATTACCTGTTTTGGGATGTATTTATTCCTAAACAAGCAGACGGGTTAAATCAACCCCTTTATTTATCCTCAACAGACATTGCAATTTCGAATGTATGGCCCACATAGTCGATGCTTTGTACTGTTCCGACATTTTTTGAAGGTAAGCAAGCACAACTCGTTCATCTACATCTACTACGTTTTGCTCCTCCATCCATGTTATGAACCTTTCATATTCTTTTTTATAAACGTCTTTGAATTTTTCAGGTATTAACCGCGATTCTGCTTTGGTATTTAAATTATCAATGTTAGAACTCATTTTACAACACACAATAACTAGTAAAAACTGTGATGTCAACTATTAATCTTATGTGACAGATTGCAAATTAATGTTTGTGTTTTTCATTTCCATGACAACAAGATATTGTGATGTCACATCACGAATTCATTAATAGTTCTTATTTCCAAATTTTTAATAATAATATCAATATTTATGTTTTCAAAGTGTACCAATAAAAAAAAATAGCGTAAAGTATTCGTGGATAAACTGGTCTTTAAAACACTTGCTTTATTTCGAGCACTCGGCTACGCCGTTGTGCTCGAAAAATCGCGCGTGTTTGAAAGACCTGTTTATCCACTTATATTTTAATATACTATTTCCACATCGATTTTATCAAATTTAGAAAGAAATACGATTAGCTTTTTGCATTTACAATGTCGAAATACTTGCACAATATTAATGGCAGAGCGGACAAATATTATAAGCGCATCATGAAATTTCAGCAAATTACGTGTACTTAAAAATTATTATTATATATTAAATGAAATCTGTGATATCTTGGAGTGTTAATTATAGCTGGTACTGGATAGTAATTTAAGAGGTTATCCATGTTTGGCAAATAGCTGTCAGTTATTGAGTTATTGAGACTGTAATAAATACTATTGCAACCTCAAGATCGAGGCCCAGAATAATTATTACCGCCTTCTAAAAAGCCATCCGATCTCATTCTAATCTGTTATTTAGATCAAGTTATACGTTTTTTATTGACCCATGAGTTTTTATTCAAAGAGTTTGTGAACAGTTCAAAAATATTTTTTAATTTTTTTTAAATTTATTTATTAATTTTCAACGCCCTGATGGGCTTTTACATGACAAGTTTATGATACAGAGACAGTTTTTTTTTTTAATAAAAAAGATAAACTATAAAAACATAACAAGTAAACATCATATGAAAGGTAGGTATACAGATAAATTTAAGGAAAGATAGTGCATTACAATAAAAGAGAAAGTATCTTAATTGTGAATGGCATAGAAAATAAATTAGTTGGTGTGTTAGTAAATACAAAATTTACAGGTGACTGAATGCAAGATACATAAAAAGTAAACGTTAACAAGTTTTTACAGAGAGATAGAAATACACAAATATATGCAATAGACCATACCTGATGCTCCTTAGATAACAAAATATTCTACATAAAAATATTGTTCAGATATTTCTTGAATAACGGTAAACTTGTATTAAATACATCGATATTTGAGGTATATTTGTTCCCTAGTGTGTGTAGTCGAGAAATTGATGCGTGTGTGTGGTAGTTGGTTAGAGAATTATTGTTGCAGAATAATATTTTTTGCCTTGTCGCTCGAGTTGGTACCTTAAAGTCAATGAGATGCAGGAGTTCGCAACAATCTAATTCGGAGTGAATAATTTTAAACAAAAAAGTTAGGTCGTTTATTTTTCTTCTGTTTTCTAAGGAATGCAATTTAAGTGTATTTAGTAAAGATGTGTAGTTAATGTGTTGAATAGGTATGTGTAACTTGAAGTTAATAAATCTTAAAAATTTGTACTGCACTCTTTCGATATTTCTTATATGAATTTGATAATATGGGGACCTAACCATGGAATTGTATTCCAGTAGTAATATACATCTTACATAAACTGGATAAATAAATACAGAGGCTAGAACATGATTCAACCTGTCATGACAAACTCCTCGACTTCCCCAATCTTCTTTAAACATGCCTACCATTAAGTGATTCTCCTTTTCAGTAACGATACGAATCAAATTTGTAATTGGATAAATTTATCCGTGCCGTATTGTTGCGACACGTCCCCGAATATTCTTCTTCTATAAATAACTGCATTAGTTATAATTTCACAAATGCTAGCTAAGATAGCATGCTTGCAAGAATATAAGGCGATGCGTGCCAGATTCGTCCTCTTTTGCTTAAGGCAGCTCCCTAATAAATACCAGTACAGAATACTGTTACGCTCTTCATTTAGTGTACTACCCACAATAATACTTCGTCTTACACATCTGAATTGGCTCTGACACCACAACTGGCTCAGACGGACATTACAACAAACATGTCACTTGGGTTAAAAATAATTGATTTCCACTTAACCGCTACAAGTAGAGTGTTAATATCAAACTTTACAAACGTCGCAAGAAATGTTTGTATTCATATTCAACCACATTTCAGTTATGTAACAGCAAATACTTTGAAACGACACGGGGTGCTTAATAAAAGAGACATGGAGTTACATTTTCACTTTAAAAACTAAAAATAATGTATATATTACAATATTTACGAGACTTAACAAAATATTTTCTTCTAACATTTCAAATCACATTTGATGAGAGCTCGATAGTTCTTTGTTTTCTGTCCCTTCAAATTGTCACCCCTCGGATGTCCACATAGGAATACACCTAGTCGGTCTAGAACCGGTATAGTAGAATCTACGTGAAGCTATAACTACGGCTATACAAATCTAGCTATAGATACTCGTCCAACAGTTCGATATACATAAAGAAAGCTGTAAAGTAGCTAGCTACACACACAGATGTAAGTGTGCATGTGCATGGAGGATGCAGGTTTATTGGACTCGCTGAAGCGGATACACTTCATGGCTACATGTATCTATATATGTATATAGCGCAGATTGTAAAGCTGGAGTTTTTCCTAGTAATCCGCTCAATAAGGGTATTATCGGTTACAATAAAACGAGCAAAGATGACAACATCAGTTCATAAATGGTTCATTCCTCAAATACGATCATTTAATCATAGTAAACCTGAATTATAGTAGCAGATGTATTAACTGTGAATTAACCTGTGAATTGTAATCGATAATTTATAAAAACGTCACTGCCCAAATTTCATAATCGAGTCAATATTTTTTTTTTAAGGACAAAACACAGATACAGACAATAATTAACAAAACAATATTATGAACAATAACTTGAGAATTCGCCTGCACCCCAACTATTTCTCACTGATTGACTTGATAAATAAAGATTTTCAAATACATTTTTTTTACATGTTTAAAAATAAGTCGTTATTAATAATGAATCGAAAATTGTTGAAAAATAAGCACATAAAAAGTACCTATAGTGAATGATATATGAGTTTTCTTTTTTTATAGGAAAACAGCCTTCAATTTTCTACCAAAAGTGCTATAAGTATCAAAAAATATATCGGAATCCTTAAGGTTGTGGTTTTTATTAAACAATTCACACATTCCTCTAATTGGATCCCTGACACCAGCATTTGTAGGATACTACTGTATACATATTGTACATATTGTCGATATTACTGAGAAAATTGTTCATTGCACGGGTTTCTTTAACCACTCGGACCCATAAGCTTGTTTTCATGACAATTTTTTTTATTTTTCTTTATTTAAAAAAAATACATAGATACACAGATTTATAGTAAAACATATGGTTCTTAAAGTTAATTACAATATATAAATTTCTTGTTAACAAAACCACCCAATTCAATTCACAATATAACTTTACTAGACATATGTATGAGGCGTACCTGAATTATTAATACACTGATAATTCAAATATTGTTGCAAATGTCACAGGTTGATAAATTGGCCACACACTATCAGATAAGGATAGATGGAAGAAATAGTATGTAGTTGCGTCAACATATGTTACCAATTATTATAAGCAATAATTATCAGCCTGAAACACTCATCAACATTGAAAAATCTTCCGAGAAAAGATACTTGCCGCCAACGGGACTTGAACCCGTGTCCTTCTGATTGCCGGTCTGCTGCTCTTGACCACTGAGCTATGGGGGCTTATCAAATACCCGCCAAATAATTCAATATATACTAGTGTTTCATTCAACAATTACTGCTTATTATATTTTTTCCACCTGAAAACAACCAACTTTATTTATAACTTTATTTACATATGTTATCATGAAATACAGACATTAGGGTTCTTCATCTCTCAAAGATATAGTAACATGTAATTATTAGAACAATGTACAAGTAAATTTTGAGCTTGATATTATACTTTGTTTGCCCTGGAGGAAGCGATCGTCGCAATTGGAAAAGTTTATAAGGGGATGAGCCCTCAAAGTGCATGCAGCCATGATATTATGCACATGCTATGCTGGCTTATGTTACACCAACTTCAATATTATTCACTCATAGATAATGATTGTGTACGTACTTGAAGTATTGAGGGAGTTATTATTTGCCTCAAAACTCTTATTGAAAGACACAATACAAGAATGCAATCAAAATATTACACTGGACAGAGATTATACCTGTTAATATACTTCGGTCCTTAAAAAAATGGGAATATCTAAAGCCAATGAGTTTTGGGTTTATTATGAGGAAGAAAAGGAGATAGGAAACAGGAAGGAGGGGAAATATCTGGCTATTTAGATCTTAGGTCAGCAAACACGGCTAAAGTCATTTCAAACAACTTTCAATTCCAAATGGATGGTATTTCTCTGGATACTGAACGTATCTCCCACTCTGGAACGTGCGGCAAACATACTATAATATTATTTTTATTTGATAAATTGTGAAATAACTCAAATTAATCAAATAAAAATTACTTGTCCGGCTTGATGTGAACCCGCGAGCTCTTGCGGTCTCTGAAGATATTTATAGATCTCAAAAAGTGTCGCCAATGATAGTCAGCGTATCAGATGTCGTTGGCTAGAAAAATACTCTGGTAGCTGTATTCTACAGCCAATACGAATAAGCCGACGCATCACAAGACAGCTTCTGAATGACCAACGGAACACATCCCACGTTTATTCCGCCATTCTGCATAGAAACTGCAACTGCAGTCATGAGGCTGCAATGAAGCCGATCTCCTCCGCGATATCGCTGGGATATCATTCCAGATAGACATATGCATCTCCGCTTGCCACAGTAACTGCACGATATGACTTTCAGCAAAGGGAGAAGCACGTTCAGCATACAATACCTACTCAATATCCTGATTCCAATGGCTGAGATGTTTGCTAGATAACGAAGTATGATACTCGTTACTTTGATTTGTATAACAAGCATGGTGGTGTTTGTTGAGCTTTCATGTTATTCTATCATATCCATTTAAACTTCAGAAATGCCTTGATATTCAAAAGGAATATTCCCCTTTTCATCAAACCGACGTGACGGTAAAGATAACACGCTAAAGCCTACGCAGGAAACCCTTGTTCGAAACAGTTTCAACATTGAATGTTCGACATGTTTTCGTAGAAGATTTTAGAGATTTTCACATGAAAAAGGTGTTGAAAAGAAAAAAAAATATTTATAAAAATAACCACTCTACTTAAGCCATCTAAAGGTTAAAATACAACGTTATTCAGACAAATCAGTCTGAGAGGAATAAACTTGTGGTTTCTGATGAATTTTAAGATATATCTACCTATTTTCAATCCTTATAAATAATTAAGCTAAGATTCAAGCTTCCATCAACCGTCAATTAAACCTACCTATTTTGGTCATCGGATTTCTTTTTCGACACTTCCTAAGAAAGCTTTTCTGGTAACATTCGTTGAATTTCAGTTCTGAATCTTCGCCGACTAAAAATAAACGGATTCGGATCAACGAGTATGTAAACCTGACATTTGTTCGTACTTGAGAATCGTGAGCTCAATGTAAAGCCTTTTGCGACTATTGACAAGTCAAACGGATATTCTCTTAGAAAGCAAGTATATTTGTAAGAACAGAATGATGTAAAAGGAGCTGCGAATAATTTATTTTTTTCTAAACTCTTATGCATATTGTTATATTTCGGTGGCAAATCACAGAGTTTTCCAACAGATGGAGTTAGTGTAAAGGTTCACCCTCCATGTTGATATGGGCAAGTGATTATAGACCGTACGAGAACGGACATTAGCCCCTTGGCTGTCCTATTTTGTTTCCCTGTCCCTGAGGAAAATAAGTCCCCTCAGGGCCTATGTCATCTTTGGGGATGCTGTGTGGAGGGTCTTTTTAGGAAAGGAAGGAGAGAAAGTTCTGGGAAGGAAAGGGGTATTAGGGGTGGGTAGGAATCTCGGTGTCGGTGTGTCCAGGAGTACCAGAATTATGAATCCATCCCTCCCACTGCGGTGCAAGGCGATTAGAGAGAACGGCTGGAGAAGTCAACTCTCTCAACCACCCTCTCCCGATCCGCCCTGCCAGGCAAGATGGGCAGATGCATTCGTCGCCAAGATTGCGAACATTGCAATCTGCTTGTTAAGAAAGGGGAATCCATCAAACAAACTGCCCGTTTCTGCAGAATCAAGGATTCAGGTATTTTGAGGCTCCAGGCCAGAAGTGGCTGCCAAATTCAATGGTGGTATATCAAATGTGTTGTACGAATATGTGCTACTTTATGTATTTGTGTTTTAAGTTATAAAATAAAGGTGCTTAAAGACTTCAATTTTTCATGATTTCAGAGGGAACTTGGGCTTGTGAGTCAATGATAAATACAAAAAAAAATTACCCTATTTTTTTATAAAAATACAACGAAATAAAAAAAAAATGATGAAGCATTTTGATGGGCTTAAATCAAAAATAAAATTACTCCCCAAAAAACGCATTTCCTACAATTTTTTATTTTATTTTTCATAGTAGGTACCTATTAAAAAAGTAGATCTGTCATGCCATTTTTTAAAATAATTATAAAGTTCAAAATTGCATCCAAAATCAAACTAAATTGACATTTTTAATTACCTATACATCATAAATAAAAACAAAAATTATAAAATAGCACACATTCGTAGGTACTAGATATTTAATACAACTTTTGATTCAAAAAAATATTACTCAGATTGCTTGGATATTTTGGCCTCAAGTCCAAAATTAAGTTTTGTATGAGCCGTTCCTTTTAATTGAATTTATTACAGTTGCATATTTTCACTCCAGAAAAAAACCATAAAATAAGCCATTTATTTTTCATGCCAACGGACAGCTCAACAAAGACCAATATTACAGTTATCTCTATCTCTGCATCTCAACATATTATAAATTAAAGTCCTCCGCGTTGTCTGTCTGTCTGTCTGTTCGCGATAAACTCGAAAACTACTGAACGGATTTTCATGCGGTTTTCACCAATAGATAGAATGTTTTGTGAGGAAGGTTTAGATGTATTATTTGTCAAGGATTTGTGTAAATTTGTTGAAACATAACGATAATTGTTAGAAGTGTCGGAAAAAGTCAAGCCGCCTGGTAGCTTTCATCGAAAACGCTACCTAACCTGTTCGTTCCAGAATGCGATTTATCCATTTCGCTTTAAGTAAAATAATTGGTCGTATCATTTGTGTTATTTCAGTTATTTAGTTAAACGTATTTTCACCTTTGCAAATAAAAATTCTCCCTTGGGTTTTTCAAATAAGCTCTCAACCTTTAGAAACAAATGTATTCTGCCTGATATTATATGGGGACATTCCTATACCGATAAGGAACAAAGGGTTAATTTCTTAAATTGTTTATTTTTAAGTAGTTATGTATACCTGTACAGTTCAAATAGAACCCATAAATATTTATTGCAGCCGCCAAAATAGAAAGGGTTTGCTGGAGGCATGTTTACCTAATAATAGGAACCGCCCTATTATCATAAAATTCCAATATTTGTTAATCCCCTAGGTTTAAGATGTACCTTTATTGATGTGCCCGTTTTGGCAAAACTTTAAAAATAATTTTATTGTTTTATTATGGGTTAAGTTTAAGAATTCGAGATATGGGAATATTTAATCTTAGTCCCAAGCATTTCTACATTTAAGTGTTTTATGATGTACTTAGTTTTATGGGTGGCCCTTTTGGGCTGACTTTAGCGTAATTGTTTTATTGCGGGATTTTAAAATCCCGTGGTGGAAGCAGCTTAAATATGCTGTCTCACCATTGTATGTTTTTCTTTAAATATTGTGATTTTTGGAACAGAGTTTAGTCTTGCTGTTAGAGTGTGTACACGAGGTGTATCTTCAGTTGAGCACAGGGAAGATAGGCCCTTTGCGTTAGTTTTGCTAGTAGAGTAAAGCTAGAGGGTACACGCTGTGTGCCTTCACTTGTGTAATTATACTGAAGCTGGGAGGTACGAGTCGTACCTACGGTTCAGTATTGGAAAACTGACAATAGAGAGATCGAAGTAGAGACTTCGATATTTGTCAGTGTGGTGTGGTCGTGGACCACCCGAGTGAGGGTAAATAGACCCTCTTGTAATAATTGTATTTATTGCATTAAATAAATTGTGCTGAAGAAGAAGAAAAAGAAGTGTTTTCCTGCCAACTCCATTCTGTTGTGTTCTCGTACCACGATAGTAGAAATATAACCCTTTGGGGATGCAACAAAACAATGCATATTCCTCTTTTATAGATCTACAAAAAAGTCCGCGAAGGCATATATCTATCTTTTACGGATAGCTTACTATACCCACTCTATCTTCTAAAAAAATGGTCACGTACATTTCGGTAATTGAAAAGTTATTTAGACGGATACAGTATTAATCCTATATTAATCTCTATACGTATTATAAATTAAAGTCCTCCGCGGCATCTGTCTGTCTCTTCGCGATAAACTCAAAGACGGCGGTGGTTGTAAAGGTTGGATAATTGGATAGCCATCCAGTAGATGACGTTGTGTTTTATTAGCACAGCAACACGTGGCCGGGTCAGCTAGTTATAACAATAAATACAGAAGTTATAACAAAGAAAAATATTTTTTGACAACTCTTTCAGAATGAAGATTACTTCCTATAAATGGTTTCTTTACATTTAGCTCTGGTTTATGTAACCATTTGATCACAACCTACGTCTATTGTCTACTCATGAATAATCCGCTTTGATTGAGGTTCCTTCCTTCTTGGTAAATTGGATCAGCGTAGGTATCGGTAAGCAATTGACTATTAATTTTATCCATGAAAAACAAGATCTTACACACGACTCGAAGTTTCAGATCAATTTTTACAGACACTTCTTCGTCTGGTAAACTCTGTTATCGTGGTTTTACCCACATAATATTATTTCACCTCATTTACTTTCAATGAAAACTCCAAAATTAGTTACCTAAAATATACCGAACATTTCATATTCATATTTCTAAAACTTCTGTCTTTCGTCTAAAACCATACGTGATTGTATTATTATCTCTAGTACCTACCTTAGGAATTTAGCATTGAATAAACGGGAAATGAGGGAAAGTATAATGGGTAAAACCACCGAATGGATAATTCCAAGAAGTGTGCTCTATACCAATTTAAATAAATCATAAAGCCTTTCTACTCTTAGGCCCCTGAAAAGCTAAATAAAAATGCAATACTTTCATAAATTTCATCGGAAATAAAAGTTTTTTTTAATTATTTCAGGAACAAGGACGCACACCAGTTTACATAAGACCTATCGAAAAATGATGATTGCAATGTCTCTTATGGTAATACGCGTTTTCATCCCGCGTCAATATATCCTCCGACAAAATATCATCCGACAAAATATCCTCCGACAAAATATCCCCCGACAAAATATCCTACGGACAAAACATCCTTCAACAAAATATTAACTAAAACCTAATCTAACTTAACACAACCTTATTTTACATTTTACTATTTTGGATCAATAATTTGTTTTCTTTACAGAATTTCTGTATTATTTTTGTCCCATTTTTTTAATAACTTAGGTTAGGTTAGGTGTTTAGTTCTGAAACAGTTTTTAAAAACTAAATCCATATCCCAAGTCCTTCATCATTCATTTATTCCTTTGTCTTCCTCCTTTCCTCAAAAGTTCCTACAAGGAAAAGAAGAAGATGTTTTCTTACCTACATTGTAAAAAAAAACAATATCGCACCAAAGTTTTAAATTACCTACTTTGACAGTTGAAAATTCGAAGTGACATTGGTCACAGCTCGCAATTGAAATATTCCTAATTTATGAACTCAAAACTGTCGGTAACTGTTACGTAATATAGTTGTGCCGTTATTGTGGGAAGCTGTCAGCACGAGGATCGATCGTGAAACAGTAGAGAAAGCCATCAAAGATAGGGACTGATTCCTTCCATCGCCCAATTCCTGTGATCGATATTTAAAAACGCAGTTAGAAGTGTTGTTTGGAGGGTTGAGGAGCTGGTGAGAATGTTTGACCTGGTGCTCCGTCTCCACATCAGGCGAGGTAGTACCAATACTTTACCATTAGGGATAGTCAGGCTCCTGGGGATTACGGTACTTCTAGGCCGCGATCCAGTGTTCAGTAATTATATTGGATGGTGATTGATAACACTTTGCTCATGTTCAAGTGATTAACATTTATTTGAGATTAAATATTTACACGATTTAGTGTTCACGTATGAAACGGGTAGAGAGGTACAAAACGCGAGTGACCGGCAGGATCGAGCACTGTAGACGGAATCATTTGCTCGGTCATCGCCGGAGCGATCCAGAGATCTTTCTTTACGTGGTGGGGATACCACTCACATAAAATAAAAGTGATGCCCATGTACTAGCAAAAATCAGATTTACAGTTCACATCTTCTCGTGTTGCGGCATCGGTCGAGACATTAGGTTTTAGTAGATATTTTGTTGGGGGATGTTTTGTCCGTAGGATATTTTGTCGGAGGATATTTTGTCGGGATATTTTATCGCGGGATGAAAAGGCGTAGAACCGTCTCTTATGTCTTCTCCAGGGACATTCGTTATGTGTAAGTACTCTGACTTCTATAGTTCTTTGAATCACAGTGACTATTTATTGATGTATCGAAATTTATAATTATAGTTTCTCTAACTTTCTATCTGGAGGCTAGGTTTTATCTGTGGAGCTCTAGGATTATAGTGACTATGCACATCTACTTTCGGCACATCTCGGAAACGAGACCGTGTGACCCGAAGACCCAAAGAGTCCAAAGACAACTAAAGTAATTGTGAGAAGTAATTATAGACTAATTATGATTCATTACATTGATGAAATCGTTAATCTGTTGAAGATAAAATTTCGGTGTTAGAAAATTATTAATCAGTTTCACCAAAAGTAGAAAGAATTGTGCTTACTTTGGGCAGATATATTTAAGTAACCTACCTTGGACTTCCTCGCCAGTGGGTAAAGCAGACAAGGCACCGTTTAACAAGTAGTTAGGCAGAACATTATTCAGTTGAGAATTCCCAGCAGATAGAAAGCTCGTCAGTTGTTCTGAGTTCTTAAGTAGGTACTACTCGTACAACAAGTACTTATCTTGCAAACTTTCGGAATGTTTTCAAAGGGCAGGTGGGTAAATGAACCTGCTCAATTATCAATCTACATCACGCTAATTTAGTCGTTTGTGTTAAGTTTTGTGGATAAGAAATTCCAGTGAAAAAGTAAGTGTGGTAGTTAGTATCTCTTTAAAATACATGCCTACGCATATACTGATTTTTGACATGATAACTCTTTTCCGTATTCCCTCAATAAATTAATAAATAATTGTGGTGATCTAAACATTAACTCGTGATTTTTGAAGTTTTTATGACAGTAAAAGCAACAAGCATGCCTCCACAAGCTGTAGCGTGTCACATTTATTTTATGATTTTTTTTCAATAATTTAATTAAAAATGTACTATTATGTTCTTATTTATATGCCTATATGGTTCCTATACTATTAGAGCTTTTACGTAATAATTTTGTAGAAAAGTAAGCATAAAGTAAAATATGCTATTTAAATTACATAGAACGCATGCAGAAAATTAGTTTTATGCTAACCTCGATTATTATTACTAAGCCATGTTAGTATAGCCTTCTGGTAAATATATTCCGTGTTGTTGAACACATCTATTATTTCTGCGAAAATATTGCAAACTGCGTGCAATCGAACTACAAGCGTGTATCTATGTGACTATTTTGCTGTTGCAATTAAAAATAATTTCAGATTAAGTATTTCTTGTTGATATATGGAAGATAGTTATGCTTAGTAAATCAGGTTTGTCTATAATACCATAAAAAAAATTAAAATAAAAGTCGTATCGGAACCAAGTCTTCTATCTGAAAGTTATAATAATTTAAATGCTTTCATCAAGTAGTTGTAATTTATTATTTCTAAAAGATAACAGCGTTCATAGTTAATATATTTTAGAAATTTATGCTGATTTTTTTCAATGGAATCGGAGTGGATTTTAACACGAGGGGACCAAATGGAAGAATTATATTATTTTTTTATTTGAACTAGAGAAGAACGTAAGATTTTTAATGATGAAATATTTTTATGTTTCTGCCATTACGGAGAATGAAGCCAAGTATTTTTAATACTTTGTTAATAATTTTATTCATGTTTGAAAGAAAACTAAATTTGGAATCGAAAATAATGCTAAGACCATCAATTTCATTGACAGAGGTGAAGAATACAATATTAATTTTATTTTTATGGTTGAAAGGTTGATTTATTCTAAAAAATATGATTGTGTTGCATTAAATAATAATAATAATAAGTCTTTTTATTCTGGACTTCTGTTAGGTTTGAATACTAAACATGTTCTTGTTTGTTATAATATATCCCGAAGCTCAGTTTGTCTCTTGGTATAGGCCTTCTCTAACATTTTCTACTGGAACCTGTACTCTGTATTGCATTTACTCATTTTTAAATAAAGCGTGTTAAGTTTGCACCAATCTTGCAGTTTACTAAAGTTATTTGAATGTCTAGTTTTAAAACGTTGAATAGTTTAAAATTGTCGGCGGAAAGCAGCACTTTATCACTATTGTCAAAAACAGTGACCCTAACATTTATAAAAAGTTAGAAAAGTATTGGGCCTAAACGCGACCCTTGAGGTACACTGATTTTAACCGTGTAACAGAATAAAATTGAATTCTATTAGTTAGGTAATTCTTTATCTATCCTTTCATATTTTTTTTTTATAAAGATCGTTAAATCGCATTTTGAGTTGTAAGCATTTTTTTTTAGAAAAGCAGTGGGTATTTTTTAAAGTTGTTATTGTGTGATGAATCGCTCTCAAAAATGTATTTAGTTTTAACTAAGCCCGATATATCAGTTTATGTTTTTTATGCGTGCTATTTCGATCGCTTAACATTTATTGAACTTTCGATTGATAAATTCCGTGTAAGATAGTCTGGTAAGTATCAATTATTTGAGGGAATTAAAATGTTCGAAAGTGAGAACATGTTTGTTTTCACCAGTTAGTTGTTCGTCATAAATTCGTGAACAATGCAAACGAATACTATTAAAAAAATTAGGTTCCTCGCATACAGCACAAAGCTAACTACGGTGGGCTTTATAAAAAAATCAACTCGTTAATCAAATCCTAGTAAAAATAAGCAGCGATCGTTGAGATTTTAAAACATTTTGATGATGGTTTAGTTTTGCAAAGAAACACGTCCGACTATTAAAATCGTAGACAAAACGTGTAATAATGGTGGTATGTTAGTTTACACCCTCTATACCGATTATGATTGTTTTTAAATTAACTCCACAGAAGTCATCTCATTGTCATCTATGTCATCTGAGATGCTGTGTGGAGGGTCTTTTTGAGGAGAGGAAGGAATGAATATTGCTCTGGAAGAGACTCATGTTGTAGGAAGGAGAAAACACAAAGGCCGAAAAATCGTTCCACAGCCGAGCTCTTGCACACAAGAACGAGTCGTAAAAGCGACCCGTTCTCATGTGACAAATATCAACTGTGTACATATGTTGGGCACGCGTTTGGCGTATTTCCCGACTATACGCCGGTGCCGAAGCATCTTCCATCGGTAGAACAGCGACAGCATTCCTACTCGACGCATGTTTGATTGCAATCATTTTGATAAGTTAGGAGAATCCATCAAACGGACCGCCCGTTTCTGCACAGAGTCGAGGGTTTTTTCCGGTATTTTTGGGCTTCAGACCAGAGGTGGCTGTCAAATTCAACCGTGGGGCGCACTTGTGATTTGTACAGGGTTAGCAATTGTGTACTATTAAAGTATCGACGGGCCCTGAACAGTAACTGATATACCGATCATAAGAATAACGACCGATTTGGTTTTTAAAAATAAATTTAAATTCATGTATATTTAAGTCATTATTTATGAACTTATTAACAATAATAATATTATGAAAGCTTAAACTTTAAGCCATTTTTAAACCCATCAAAACGGCCCAGTATGAAACATTAAGTAGATACCTACTCTTAGCGTCATATGAGGTCATACATACATACATCGTATGACGCTACGAGTAGGTACCTAATTACTGTTTTATGCTGAGCAGCTTTGACGAGTTTAAAAATGGCATAAATTTTTTGTAATAAAAACGTCATATTATTATTGTTAATAAGTAGATAAATAATGATATAAATGTACATAAATTTCTCATAGCGAACCATGTGCCTTGCAGCGCCATCACCTTTACGCTGATCTCTCAAAGCTTTTTTTCTGAAAACTCGTATGATGATCAACCATGGTCGAAAAATAAAGTTATATTATTTATTGTCTGAAATATTCTTTGTAGGTTCAGTACAAAGACCGCCGCCGCCGGCAGTTAGCTGACATTGCGATGGGTTGCGGCGATTTATTTTATTTTATTTTCACTGAACAGAAACGAGAACATAAAACGGTAAAAGACAACGCTAAAAATGAAAATTGCTAAATAAACGGAACACAATAATCTGTCAGTTGGAAGAAAATTATGTGCCGAAAATACAAAGCAATTTGAATTCTTTTTATCACCGTTAAGATTATTATAATAAACACATGAGGGTCCACCATAATGAGATGTTTGTGTCTTTCAATACGACGTAAGCAACTCTCAAACTAATATTTGAAATAGAAAAATCAGGGAAATATCTAGGAATTGAACCCAGGACCTTAGCCTTACCGGGGCTCTACTCTAACCAATGTGCTAATTCGATCTTATCCCATTCGGTCATGTTTATATGTACGCATATTTTGACTTAGAACTATCGGTGACCGTACAACTCAGAATGAAATCAACTCAGAACCTTCTTAAAAAATCATTAAAAGTGATGAAAAGTAAATATAAAAATTTGGTCAAAAGGTTACGTTAAGTTAGGGTTATCTACTGGAGCGCTTTTTGCTACAATATGGCACTATTTAAAATACCTGGATTGTTTTGCTGCCAATTTTGGTAAATTTTCCCTAGATACATTAAATATTTTTTTGTAATATACTCAGATACTTCTTATGTTCGTATTCAACAGATGGCAGTGTACTCTAGTTATTTACGAATTATCTAATTTTTCAAAATTTGTAGATTTGTGAAAACGTTCAACTGTCATTATGCCGCAGTGTAAAATGCGGCTTTTTATTGTATTTTAGTGGAATTATTTAACATATTTATATACCAGTGTAATAATGATTGAATTAGTAATGTATTCAACGTGTTTAACGTGTTTCAATCTTTAAAATTCGGTCTATATTTGAGAAATAAAACAAGAACATTAACATAACTACATTATATATTCCATTTTAGTCCATTTTAAATTTTGTTCAAAGGGAACATTAAACACTTCACAACTTATGATTATTACGTTTTGTCATATATATTTGTAGATTGTGATAATCAAATAGATCATTTAAAAAAAACTTCATAGAAAATATTTAATGTGAACGCAAAATTCAGCTTGCCACGAGAGTTTATAGGTAGAAAATCCTGAGAATATTTCTGTTTCAAATGTATAGGATTCTATTTTTTTTTAATAAATCCTACGAATCCTATTAATATTATAAAGGTGAAAGTTTGTATGGATGTATGTTTGTAACTCTTTCACGCAAAAAACACCGAATAGATTTTAAAAATTCTTT
Source organism: Limnephilus rhombicus (assembly GCA_929108145.2). Classification (NCBI taxonomy): domain Eukaryota; kingdom Metazoa; phylum Arthropoda; class Insecta; order Trichoptera; family Limnephilidae; genus Limnephilus; species Limnephilus rhombicus. The sequence goes on along the minus strand of OV815280.1, from coordinate 49,170,508 downwards.
TACTAATAGAAAGCTACATTATTTGCAAGATCTATAGGCTATATATGTATATTGGTAAGCTCTGGCGTTATAAATAATCTCTGGTTTTATTTATCATACGTTTTCTGTCGCTAACAAAATCGATTTGTTGCAAACGCCAATTGTCGCCTTGGAAATGATGTTTTTTTTTAAATTAGGTTACTATGGACATCCCTTTGATGTTAAAATTCAAATATGTATAAAATACTAATTCCTACTTTACAGAATGGATTTTAATGAAACTTTACAATAATATCCTACTAATATTATAAAAGTGAAAGTTTATATGGATGTATGTTTGTTACTCTTTCACGCAAAAACCACTAAATAGATTTTTAAAATTCTTTCACTAATAGAAAGCTACATTATTTGCGAGATCTATAGGCTATATATATTGGTAAGCTCTGGCGTTATAAATAATCTCTGGTGTTATGAAATTATTTATCATACGTTTTCTGTCGCTAACAAAATGGATTTATTGCAAACGCCAATTGTCGCCTTGGATACCATGTTTTTTTTTAAATTAGGTTACTATGGACATCCCTTTGATGTCAAAATTCAAATATGTATAAAATACTAATTCCTACTTTACAGAATGGTTTTTAATGAAATTTTACAATAATATAAACATATAGGCTATAGCTCAGAGCTCTGGCATTACGAAATGTGTACGAAAAAATTGCAATAGGTGGCATGATTAGTAAGATATCTATAATTCTTTAATCGATTCAAATTATTAGGGAAGTAGGTACTTCAAATAAATTCGCTTAAATATTTTCTAAAATAGAATTTTAATTTAAGAATCTTTGTTTTGCAAAATGTCATTCTCAAATTTTGACATAATGTCACACAACAACTATTGTTTTAATTGAATAGACAGGTATCGCATTTTTTAAGTATAAAACTGCCGTACTGGATTTTTTGGTAGAATGTAAAAAGAAGAAAAATAATTCGTACTTAATAAGTATCTATAAAAATGAATCACCAAAATGTACGTATGTATGCGCATAAACCCGAACGACTGAACCAAATTGGATAATTCTTTTTTTTGTTCGTTTTTTTTTTGTGTAAAACTACCGTTGAGTTCTGGCATTATGAATTTTGTATAAGAAATTATAACAGGTGGCATGCGAGCAGTTTGAAAACTGAATGTATCGGGAATGAATGTGTGGAATGCGAGAGGTGAGTGGGGGGAGTGGGGAGGGGGGAAGGGGAGGGGGAGGAGGGTGGGGGGAAGGGGGTTAGGGGAGAGATAGGAGGAGGGAGAGGGCGAGGGAAGGAAGGGGAAAGGGGAAGGATGGAGGAGGTTGTGGGGAGGGTAAGGGGTGGGGGGAAGGAGGTTGATGGGGGGGAGTGGACTGTGGAGAGGGGTGGGTGGAGGTGGAGAGGGATTGATGGGGGGAGTGGAGTGGGGAGGGGGAAGGTGGAGGAGGCTGAGTGGAAATCCCCTAATACCATGCGAGCGAAGCCGCGGGAAAAAGCTAGTATGTGATAATTGACAAAAGATTGGTAAATTTCTTGGCTACATAAAACTATAATCAGTTCGTATTAAAATTCGGAGATATGAATTTTTAAGGTGGGCGGAAAATATTCAAAACGGTCACCAAAAAATTTCGAGCAATCCGAAAAAAAAGTTTCAATTTTGGCTATCGCTGCAGTGGTCAAGGGGCCATTTTAAAATTATTTTTTCAAAGCTTTTATTTATTTTCCAAAGAGGTATTGAGTTTTGACTGGATTCTGAGTTGGCATGAAACCGAACTATCAACACTGCCTTCATTTTCTTAACGCTTATTGTTATTGCCAGCTATCTTTATGTATGATATTCTACCCTAACAATATTTAATATTCCCTTCCCTTTTGTTTATTCCCTACCCTTCAATATTCTACCCTTTCTATCCGAAAATGCAATCTATATAGTATCTTGGATAATATGATATCCATTTTTATTTTTATGTGGTAGATCTATTCACTTCTTCCGTAAATCAATGATTGTTAATTTTTCGAATTACTTTTTGAGTAAAACCTCAAATAGTATTAAATATTAAAAGTACAACGTATTGCAATGATTAAATGTTACAATTTGAGGTTTCACTCATTTTTTTTTACATGAATACCGCACAAGAGTCCCAACTGCTCCCGTCTGGAGCCAGTGGGACTATGGCATCCCCAATTGGGGTATGTTGTGAGGCTGAAGGTAGTGGGGAGGGGAAGGAGATAGGGAAGAGGAAGGTGGGGAAGTACCTGGCTATTCAGATCTGGTCACCAAACACGGCTAAAGCCATTTCAAGCAACGTTTCAATTCTGAATGGTGGTCTTACACCAGGGCGATACTGAGAGTATCTTCCACTCTGGAACGTGCCGCAAATATACTATACATTATTTTAAATGGATAAATTGTGAAATAACACAAATTAATCAAATAAAATTTATTTGCCACGCCGGGATTCGATCCCGCGACTTTCGGAGTAAATTAAATATTAAACTCATTAAATTAATACAAAAAATAAAATTGCATTTGTGGTGATTTTCAAACGTAACTTGTGTTTGTAGGTAGTTTTTAAATATTTTAGTAAGTATTTAAATATATAAATGTCGAAGTCTCCATAAATTTGGAGCAGTATCAAAAAGATTTTAATCAAATAATACATTTCACCGAAGAATATTATAACGTCTTGGCAATGTGGTAAACAAGAATTATTCAGGTATTTTATTATGGTATCAATTATAACAATAATATTTATTATTACTGTAATTGGATAACTTGTTAAGCGTCGTTTTATGTGAAAAATCACCTCAAATACAAATATAGTGGGCAATAAACATTTGCACTTTTGAAATAACCATGAAAAAAATATAGATTGTATTTAAATAAATGGTTATTCATAATAATAAAAAATGGAAAACCATTTCGTAAAAATAATTTCGTCAATCTCGCAGCTGGCAACTCTCAAATCTGGCCCTTAGATTTTCGAAAACTTTTCGACACAAATCTCAGGGTATGTTGACCATTTCTTAATGGATGTTCTCCTTTAATTGGAGTATAGTCGCTGGTTTACTTAAGTAAGTTGACTTGTAAGATAAAATATATATATATATACAAATATATCCCAAAAAATATCAGCTGGAGTTAGCTCCGGGCTGCAGGGAGGCCATGGAAATTTTTGTCAGGGAAAATTTATTTAACCATGGGTATACTCTCGTTGTAAGTATAGCAGATTGCACCATGTTGCTGCATCCAAGTTTATTATTGTAACTAACGAACTACTAGTTTCAGCTATGGTTGAAAAAAATCTATCGCTATAGCGTCAGAACGCTTGCGCGTCTGGAGGGCGATATTGCAAGGCTTTTAACCTCAAACCTTGCATTTCTATGAACGTGCAATCCTAAATTTATTAATGGTATATTTGTTGTAGAATTTATTTTTGTAGGAGAGTAATGAATTGAAAATAAGTTTATTGAATCTTTATTTTTTAACGCCCGGAGGATTTTGACATCAATGGTATACCTTTAACGCCAGAAATAATTAGTTTAAATACGAGGAAAGAGCATAATAAAGATAAAATTACAATAATTATAGATTTAAAAAATTCATTAAATAAAACCAAAAAACAGTTATCAGCAAGGTTTATAGCAAAGAAAGTTAAGAATACGATTAGAATATGCATTTCACATTCACCAAATTCCACAAAATTCACCAAATTGATGTCAAATGTCTCCTTGGTAGGGATTAGTTTTCATTAGTGTGAAATAATTCGTTATGTGCAAATGTGTTTTGTGTTCTTTGTGAGTTGCAGCAGTTTAGTGAGTAATAAAAATGTATAATTACACTAACAATGCGCTGATGGAGTTGTATGATTAAAAAATTATAAAACGTTGAAGTGTGTTTTCAATTCGCTCATGTAATGTGAACTTTGTAAAAGAGAGATCAACTTACTGAGCTGTATTTAATTGGGGTCATAACTAGATCATTAATTAAAATTAAAAGAGAATCGAAGTTTTCGTTAGTGTATAAAGTAAAGTGTTTTATTATTGGGGACATATTAGATATACCTAGCAACATTTAATTTTTCGTCCAAAATAATATCATAATGGATTGGTTTTTAAGGTTTATCATAGGTATAATTAATTGTGTACCCATAAGAAAAGACGTATCATCCATTGCATATTGATCAGAGTAACATTAAAAAAGTATCTAAAAGTGTTTAAGCCTTCTTTAGAATGTTTGTCACGATTCTCCGATATTATCTCATTTTGTCGTTAAGTCGTAGATATCTTACCTGGATGTAACGAGAGTGCTGCATTCAAATTCAAATTCAGGCTACCTTTAGTGGATATACGGAGAGATAATGTTGCGGAGACGCCGCAGTCAGCAAACATCGTTGACTTACCGATGGTATTAATCATTGAGGTTGCATTCGCTAGGCTTATAATAGTCCTTACAGAGCTCCCTCTGCCGGTAAGATCCTGCGCTCAGTGTTTACACTTACCACACAGAGGGGTAGACAGCTACTTAGTACTTAGATATCGTGCTTACTTACCACACAGAAGAGAAGATACCTTCTTAAAGTAATAATACTGAAGATATGTTGGTATCTCATTATCCGACTTTATTTCAAACATTTATCACACAGAAGGTCATTATATATTCATCACGTGTACATTTACCACACAGCATCCAACTTATGTATATTTGTCACATAAAAGATATGTACGTTGTTAAATTCGACTACCATAATAAGGGTAATCTGTATTGTAGTCTATCGTTATGGTAGTCTAAAAACCTGTGAAAAACTGTATACATGAGTTATTTTATGAATAAAGAATAATAAAAAAAAAACAGCATCCAACTTACTTACGCATATTAATCTACTAATACTACAACGAGGAAAGATTCGATTGTTTGTTTGCATTGAATAGGCTCTGAAACTACTGAACCGATTTGAAAAATTCTTTCACCAATAAAAAGCTACATTATCAGCGAGTAACATAGGCTATATATAATGGTAAGCTCTGGCGTTATGAAGTTTGTATAAATGAAAATGTGTGTATTTGATATATTCTAGCGGCAAGGAGGAAAGGCTGGGGGAAGGTGGGGTTTACGGAGAGGGAAGACACGAGGGAGGGAGAAGGTGGAGAAGGTGGAAGGGAACGGGGATGCACGGGAAAAGACATGCAGGAAGAATCAATTTATTTCTTTGAATGGCATAGCAACGCATGCCGGGTACCAGCTAGTCATATAATAATTATATAGGTTTTTACATTTACGAAACAGCATCCAACTTACTTACACACATTTGTCACAAAGACAGGTAGGTAGTAACATTTTCAGTAAGTTTGCATTTACCACACAGGATCTAAGTTACTTACACTCATTTATCACATTTAAGAGATGTAAGTTATTTTATATGCAGCATGTTTACATTTACTACACAGCATCTTAATTACTTGCACATTTTTATTTGGAAGATATATAAGTTGTTATATATGCAGTATGTTTACATTTCCACACAGCAAAGAAAGGTAGAGTCTTATAATAATTATCATGCATATTTTAGACATCTTATCCAACTTGCTTTCATTTACAATACAGAATCGATCTAGGTAGCTATTTGTCCAACATCCTTACATTTATCAAACAGTAGAAAAATAACTTAGTTCTAATAATATTGCATAAAATATTATGCCTTAGTACAATCTCGACTTTTTTACAATGTTGTATGCTGGGGATCCTGTCTAAAGTCCAATGTAGAGCCACTAAATATTGCTCACAAATTAATTCTTAAAGTCATGCACAAAAAAAATGTCATTATCCATCGAAACTGCTTAACAAGGAATCTAATGTTATGTGTATAAAACAGCTGTACATCTCTAAAATAATTTGTACATTTTTTATCAATACTTATTCTGCAGAAAGAACCCAACAAATCTATACCACTAGAATTGGCTCAACAATGAACTTTGTCGCAATAAGTACTAAAACATCTTTTGGCCAAAGAAACTATTTATATCAGGCTCCACTTATGTTTAATATTCTGCCAGATAACATTAAGTCTTCCAATTCATTAGCTAAATTTAAAAAAAATGTTAAGATTTTTGTGTTGTCAGATGATTGGCATACTATTTTTTTAATCCTTTGCCTTTTTTAAATAATAAGATTGTTCACGCCTTTATTGTTTCATGTGGTTCTTTCTAAAATACTTATTGTATGCCCTCTGCCATAATTAGTTGAGTTGAATTCACCTCGCCGCAAGGGACACAAGTCCTAAGAACCGCACCGCTTTTACAGTTGTAATAATCAAACCGCAAACGGAACTCTTAAACCGCAGCTATTCGCGAGTACCATCGCCACGCGTCACCTATTCTCGCTTATTACTTACAATCGCCATTCCCTTCCAAAATCTCTCCAAACTAACATACCTACCTTTCCAGTGAACACTGAACGAAGAGGGAAGCAGTCTGGGTAAGTGCGATTAAAACATAATAAAATATTTAGATAAGAACCGCATACAGTCCAAAACATACCGCAGCATTTGATCCCTCGATCCATTGAGAGGTAACATTTGCTACCCGCCGCCACAAAGATTTTTTATTTTAAAATAATAAGATTTTTATATAACTAGATTTAATTTGATTTCCATTTGTCAAAATCGGAGTGTCACCCTAGTTGTTTTGAACTACCTTTGTTTCTTGATGGGTATAGTAATTAAGGATTTGTTTTATGGTCTATAGATTGTTGCAAATTACCCATCTGGTCACCAATATAATATTGTAATTTCTTACTTTCTGCATATAATATTTTAGTGTTTTGAATGTAGTGTTTTGTATTTTGGTGATTTGTGTGTAAATGCATCACTCAAATTTATGAATGTTAACCTCAATACAGGCTGCTAGTCCTAGTGAGGTAAATATTTTTGAATGTAAAAAAAAATAAGAACACATGTATGGTTAGAAATTATAAATAAATACCTACATACATATATGCAAACCTAAATGCAGGTATCTATATATTTCCAATATAGATGAGATCTAGGTTTCTACTTTACCAGAATGCTTACAGTTTGCATATAGAAGATATATCTATTATAATGCATATTTGATAGCAAACGCAAAGTTTCCAATGATATATTGAGTACTTCTCGTATCGTAGAGGATAATACCGCGAGTAACAAACATCAATGATTAAGTTCTCTCATGAACGAGAGCTTTGAACGTTTATGTATCGTGTACATACAATACGTAGACCAATATATGCATGTGTAGATACAATACGTAGACCAATAAATGTATGTATAGATACAATACGTGGACCAATAAATTTTTTTAAATTAGTTTTTATATACATATACATGTAATATAATCCTGAGTAATTACATTTTCAGGTTACAATCGGATTAAACTCAAATCATTAAATACTAACATGCAACATTGATTAGAAAAGTATAAACATATCTATGTATAAAATATATTTAAACCTTTACGAGAGTGTAACTACTCGTGTGTAAAGGGAAGAGAAAAAAAAATTTTAATTAAAAAATTAAAATTAAAAATTATAACACAAACATTATACATAGGTACTTACATAAATCAAATGTAATAAAAAAGTAAAATAACAATAAAAAAAATTAAATAAATTATTGAATAAGTATTGTTAGTTAAAGGTTAATGCGGTTCTAAGTGACTAAATTACGAGTATTTAAGATATTATTGTTTAATTTATTTTTGAATTTATTGTATTCGGATTCTAATCTCAGCTCTATTGCTAGTTGATTAAACCACACCACTCCATTGTACGTGTAGTAGTATTGTGCAAAACTGGTATGCATTAATGGCGTACATAAGCGACCCACTGTGTTTTGCCTATTGCTCTCAACGCGTACCATGGCGTGGTGCGACTTCTTAGAATAGTCTTTGTATATTTGAAGCAGCGTATTTTTATATGTGTATTTTTTAGAGGTGGGACTTGAAAGTCTTGAACAAGTTGAGAGGTTGAATAATCTGATGGTTTCTTAGTAATAATTTTGATTATCAATCTTTGAGTAATTTCCAACGGCAAAATAGAGGTTTTGTAAGCTCCTCTCCATGCAACGATACCGTGTAGATGCAATACGTACACCAATGAAAGCATAATCTTCAAGGAAATTCATAATATAATTTTTAATGGCGATGTCAAATGAACTGGGTCAAAAAAAGATTCGCCACAATATTTTTTAAAAGTATGACATTACGTAGTAAAATTCAAAATTTTACGATAATATAATTCAATATTGGATATCAATAATTTTTAAATACACCTATTTCGTACTTGGAAACAAATTCACCATATTTAATACAATTATTATAAAAACAATAAAATAACTTTGTTTAAATACCACTTTATTAGATATCTTATGCTAACCGGTTTCGGTTCAGCCAGAACCTTATAAAATATATTAATAATACTAGCTGGTTTCTGGCATGCGTTGCTATGCTATTAAATAAAGATTTTTTTTCTCCTTGTGTGTCCTTTCTCATTTGTCCCTTTCCCCTCTCGCGTTCCCACTCGGCCCCCTCCACCTTCCCTCTCCCCACTCCACACCCCCCTTTCCCCGTCCCGCGAACCCCTCTCCCGAGTTTCCTCCCCCCTCCCGCAAATCCCTACCCGAGTTCCCCTCCCCCCCTCCCGCATTCCATACATTCAGTCCCGGTGGATTCAGTTTTCAAACAGCTCGCGTGTCACCTATTGCAATTTTTTTATACACATTTCTTAATGCCAGAGCTCACCAGTAGTTCTATACAAACCTTGTCCTGATAATAACAAATACAACAAAAAAAGAATTATCCAATTTGGTCGAGTCGTTTGGAAGTTATGAGCGTACATACATTTCGTAGATTCATTTTTATTTATATAGATTTTTTACACCCTGATGAAGGGGGGCTGAACGAAAACCTTCATCAGGGGTTTGTAAAACGCTTTCATGACATCCGGCGATAATTGGCCCGCTGACAGTAGATCCACCGGTCAGTTCATTCCTCTGCCAATTGGTACCTCGGAAAGTTAATGCCCCAAAAGATCTTCAAGAAAGTATGCAAAGAGGATATACGGCCGTACAACCAAAGTCGATACACTTATATCTGCAGGCGTCTTCAGTGAATATCCCCTATCCAAATATTAATATTATTAAATTATAAGGTTCTGGCTGAACCGAAACCGATTAGTTAAAGATAGTATATTTGCGTCACGTTTCAGAGTGGAAGATACTATCAGTGTTGCCCTGGTGAAATACCACCATTTGGAATTAAAACGTTGCTAGAAATGGCTTTACAGGTGTTTGGTGACCAGATCTGAATAGCGAGGTACTTCTCCACCTTCCTCTTCCCCATCTCCTTCCCCTCCCCACTACCTTCAGCCTCACAACGTACCCCAATTGGGGATGCCATAGTCTCACTGGCTCCTGATAGTAGCAGTTGGGGACTCTTGTGCGGTATTAATTAAAAAAAATTAAAAAAAACTTTAAAAAATCTTATTGTCTCTAAATCATGCAGTCAATTATAATTCATAAATAAATGAATAGTTTTGACTCAATGCATAATATTAATAAAGTTAACGTCAAACTATCTCAAGTCAATTAGCAATCTCTATCGGTATCTAAGGTAGGTAATATAGTTAGTTTAACCCGTGAGTAAGAAAATTCTTTGTTGGAATAATATAACAACATGATGTACTTGGTAATACATCCTTTTACTGCTACAGGTATGGTGGTTTATAATTATATAAGGTTTAAAATTTGAATAATAACAGCATATTTCCACCTTTCAATTCCCATTCACAATAACGTCAGAAAAGCAAACCTGTTTATCAAAATAAAAATATATTTTTCCAAGACTAAGAAACAATGACGTGTAATAAATGAAATTGCAAGAGACAGGAAGATGTCAAGTCGCGACCCCCGTCAACTTTGGAAAGGAGAAAATTTCATTTTCCTTTGTGACATTTTTGTTTAAAAATCTTAAGTTAGTTAAATTAAGATTCAACTGATTGGAAACTGAAATTCTTCATAATTAGACACAATGAAATTAAAACAAAATTTAACAGTAGGTATGTACGAATAAGTACTAACTGTAATAAAATCCAGGTTATTTAGTTGAACCAACTCTGGCAAACTCGTTAAGACGGATTATTAAGTCTTCGAGAAAACGAAGATTTTCTTTGGTTTAAACTTCCAGTTATATTTTAAAAGCAATTTTCATAAAATTAATTATAGTATTTCGACCCTCCACAAAATGTTTTACGTTCAAATTGGTAACTTGAGAGCTAGAAATATAATAAATAATTCTACATATTATTTTTACTTAAATTAAATTCGTAGAAAAATTAACACACATTCCTTACAAAATAGTAAAATGCGTATATTTAATATTTCTACTTCTGAACTTGTGATTTTTGTAGGAGTTACACATAAACAACATTACTTATAAAAATACAATATTTTGTTATTGATTCAATAAAATATTCTATTATCTCATATATTCATAGTTTTAAACTAGCTTTTTCTACCGGATTCGCTCGCATAGTATTAGGGGGCTTCCCAATTTTCCACTCCACCTCCGCCTCCTCCACATTTATACTGAGGGATCAGTAGGATTTATAGGTCCAATTAGGAGTTCCACCGAGTCGAACCCTCTGATATGAAAATATCTGGAATCGGTGAATTATTTTCCCATTTGGTCTCTGGTAGGTTGACATGTTGTTCTTGTATTATTGTGTATTTATTATACTTATATAATGTAATTGCATAGTGTGAATGGACTAGATGATCATTTGTGGAAAAGTGTGTGAAAGGGTTTAGTTTTTCCTGTGGGGAAGATTTAACCCGGACATAAAATCTGAAGTGCAATAATAATAAGGATGTTAAATAATTTAGCGATAACGTCTTTTGTGATTCTGTTATCCATGCCATTTTTGGGGTGTAATATATATTTTTTTTATCAAATTTACATATCATCGTTACATTACATATTGCCATTCTTCGTTTATTTTCTTTATGAAGATACTGACAGTACATTACTGATACCTACAAGGTGTAAAGTGCATTAGATTAAATAATTATTTCATGGTTATACTACCTATTACGTAAGTCCATAGAGCATCAGTAGGTAATTTCCGTTGTAACCGTTCACATAGTGATTTCTTAGTAGGTTTGATCAGTCTATTGAAGTAACGCTAATAGTTATGATATCTATGTTTGTTATGATAATATCTCCTACGATATCTTGGTCACTTCAATATCGATTTTTGCGGAGACTTGTGCATTAATCAGTCCAGTAATTCTTCGGTGCCACAATATCACAAGAACATTTTTTCTCAAAACTTAAAACATGCGAATGTAGATAAAAAACAATCTTTCGAAATCTATTTACAGTTTTTTGTAGAAAAGAGTCAATACCTCTAAAATCTGATTAAAAATGACATATTTCTGGTTTTTCTCAGGTAATACCCTCAAGCACCTAAAAATAAAGGGTTAGGTTGGTATTCAAAATAAGGTAAGTTTCAAAAGAAAAAAACTTTGAAATACCTAATCTGTTTTTCGTGGTATGGTGCCTAGTAATGTAACATTCTAATGATGTAACATTCTGCAGTACGAACGTATGTTATTATAATACGAGTATATAACGGAAAATAAGGTCAGATTCTTTCCCGGTGTCCACTGTTCAACACCTATTCTCCCATTGTTGTATCACTTTGAAAAGACACATTTTTTTATTACAGTCCAATTGATTCGCGGTCAATCTATCTGTGAATACAATAATATGTGTTATCATTGAAGAAGAAGAAGAAGATAACACTAATAACCCAAGTGAAATATGAAAGAGAACAAGACAAGATAACAAGACAAAAGATAACAGTCGCAACTGGGACTCGAATGAGTCTTACCGAGACGAAATCCTTATCCAATTTCGCCACTGTCACCTCTTATTAAACCGTCATATTTGTCAATATCATATTTCAAATTTCAGAATTAACAAAATTATCTTCTTAAGGCCCTTTAACCAGCCAGCGGCCGAGAATCCAAATTTCTTCGATAGATGTTCTTACGATCGTAAAGGGCGATTCCAATGAGAAAGGTTAATTATCCTCTGTACCAGCTTTTTAAAATTATAACTCAATATCGATTTTATTCCATTAAAAACTTGCTTTAATTTATACCTTCATCCAAAAAGGCGTGATGATAAAACTATTCAAATTATGTAGTTTTGGTAATTATTTTTTGATCGTAAGTATTTATAATTATTAAATAATGTCTACGCAAAATAAGAAGGAAAATAAATTTTTAAATATATTAGTTTGTAAGACCGTAAATAAATAGAAGAACTGAAGTATTTTCTTCAAAAAACACGTGCGCGGAATTTTTTTTTAATGATTTTATTTAAACTATAATTAAAATTCTGAAACATTGCTTTCCCATATAATTTATTAATTTATTTTACTGCATGATTATATGGGAAAATTTAACAAATCCGTAAATAACCTATGGTATTAACCTTATAACATAAAAAAACATATTTTTCTCAAAATTTAAAACATAACTTTACTAGATAAAAGAATAATCTTTCGAAATCCATTTATAATTTTTTATGGAAAAGAGTCAATACGTCTAAAATTTGATTTAAAAATGACATATTTCCGGTTTTCTCTGGTTATTTCCTCTTAAGACGAGAGGTTATGGGTTCGAGTCTCAGTTGCGCTTATTATCTTTTTATTTTTTTGTATCTTGTTCTCTTTCACATTTCCATTTAGATTTTTACTGTCTTCTTATTCTTCAATGATACATTATATTGATGGGAATATCCTTCAAAAGTCATAAAAAGAGAGTTATTCAAATAAAAAATATATTTTAGACAAAATGTCAAAGGGCTTCTCGTTCTAGCCCATTACTTATTTAAAGAAAGTACAATTAGCGTATTGTCAACTCAGTCACTAACGGTCACCTTAAGAGTACTCAGCAAATCTAAAATAAAGTTTATTTTATGATACATCAACAACAAACTGTTCCTGTTCTGATTGTTTTTTATTTTGCATTTTAGTGTCGTAAAATATACACTTGTTCTACAAATCCTCATTCAAGACGCAGTTTGATGTGTTTTGTATCTCGAGGCAACGAGTTTAACGGCTTCAAGAAGGGATGTTAAATTTAATTTGTCTCGCCTTGCGCAATGAGTCGGAATACTTGGAATAAATTTCATCTTAGAAAATTATTGGAGCACGAAGACATTTTTTCAGGAAACGGGCACAATTCTATTTAAGCTGAAAAACGTGTTTGCAAAATTTTGAATAGTATTGTTTGTAGTTTAATTTGGGAATAAGTTGTAGGTACCTCCGCCCCAGGAACCATTTATTGGACAACCAACACCTCTTCCATAGGTCACGCCAAGTGGTTCACTCCGTTTGGTCACTGAAGACGACAATATAGCCTAAAATATATTCAGTATCTTCACTATTTATTTTATTTATTTATTTAATTATTTTCATATTACATTTGGTTATAAAATGACGTATTGCCCATCTCACTAGGTGTGAAACGCCTGTGTTGAGATGGCAATTTACAGAGTGGTTATCTAAGATTTTGTAGTAATATTATGAAAATGGCAGGTTAATATAATTTTTTTTCTTTAAATATACAATTCAAGTATGTTACATATATATAAGAAGATTGCAGTAGGTACATGGTTACATATATACACACAGTAGGTATAAAGGTAAGTCTGTTTTTAAATACTTGTGATGGATATGTTTATTTGAGGTGATCAATGATTTTACTTTTAAATGTACTTTTGGTTTGCGTGTTTCTAATTTCAGGAGGTAGAGAATTGAACAGCTTTGTTGCATTATATTTAAGACTTCTTTGCCCATAAGAAGTTTGACAAACTGGGATGTTGAAAGATTTTACATTTGACTCTCTTAAGGCTCTTGTGTTCATTCGTTCTTCAAACATGTGTGTATTTTTAAATTGATGAAGCAGGATATTTTTTGAATACAATTTTTGCAGGTTCGGAACATTTAGTGTCTTAAAAATAAAATCAGTGCTTGTTCTCAACGGGACTTTAAGAATAACCTTCAAAATTAGTTTTTGAATCTTTACTAAAGGCTCTAGGCAAGTATTTGTGGCACTACCCCAGCTGATAATACCATATTCAAGTGATGATTGTATAAGAGCACAGTAAACTTGTTTCAGTTGTTTTCTATTTAAAATATCTCTAACATTTTTAAAAAAATAGACGAGTTTCCTCAGTTTTGTCGTTAGGTTTGTAACATGTACGTTCCATTTAAGAAGATCATCTATTTGAATACCAAGATATTTAATACTGTCAACTCTACTTATAGAAGGACAGGTACATGGAGTTAATAGGGGGTTACAGCTGTGGAGTTTAAGGCTTTGTTGTGAAGGCAAGAACTTATTTAAAATTCGAAATGTTAGGAATTTAGTTTTGTCTGTATTCAGGGTTAATATGTGATCATTAAGCCAATTTTTAACAATACGAAAGCCATTTTCTGCCGTTTTAAAGACTTCATCCCAAGATTTGGCGTGAAATAGCAAGACCGTATCATCGGCAAAACTTGTGATTTGTCCACAAATTTGTAGGTTACATAGATCATTAATATAGATTAAGAATAATAAGGGTCCTATGATGCTACCTTGTGGAACGCCACAATGTGATTTTTGGGAACTACTATAGGTACTGTTTATTTTAACACATTGCGTTCGATCAGTTAGATAACTATGAAATAATTGAAGAACTGTATCTGATATTCCTATCCTCTTAAGTTTATCTAAAAGTATTTTGTGGTTCACAGTATCAAACGCCTTTGCAAGATCAAGGAAAATTGCTAAACATTTATTTCCTTTGTCGACATTACTTATTATGAAGTCTGTAACGTTAGCGATGGCGTCTGAGGTTGATAAGTTTTGGCGAAAACCAAACTGATTTGCTGATAATGTTTTACTAGAGTCAAGGTAAGTAATCAATTGATTTCTTAGTATTCCTTCAACAATTTTAGAGAGTGCACTTAGAACACAAATTGGTCTGTAATTGGTAATTTCAGTTTTTTTTCCACCTTTAAAAATTGGAGAGATAATCCCTTGTTTTAATACATTAGGGAAACAACCTTGAGTGAAGCTCTTATTGATTAAGAATTTGAGGGGAACGGCTATATGAGATTTCAGTGATTTTAGTAGTTTACTTGGTATTTTGTCATGTCCAGGTGAAGTCTTCTCTTTCAGTGAGTCGATTTCTTTGATGATATCCTCCATCGATACATCTTTTAGAGTAAATTTTGCGTAAGTTTCTTCTCGGGGATTATCATCTGGTTGTGGAGTTTTAGTATTACAGTTGATGTTTTCTTTTATTTTACTGGCCAAATTTGATCCGACGTTTGAAAAAAATGTATTTGCATGATCGGCAATAGTCTTCGGGTCCAAGTTAAGATTCACATTCTGACCATCAATTATGAGTTCCTCAATTTGATCTCTGGATTGCCTTGCATGTGTTATCTCTTTAAGAATTTGCCAAATCTTTCTGGAGTCATTATTACATTCAATAATTTTTCTTGAATAGTATTTATTTTTTGCATGTTTGATTAGTTTAGTACATAAATTTCTATATTTTTTGTAAAATGTAGTAAGTAATTATTTGGATCTTTCCTTATTTGTTTATGAATATTATCTCTTTTCCTGATGCATTTTAGTAATCCAGGTGTAATCCATGGTTTAGTGATTGTATTTTTTTTATTAGGTACCTCTTTCTGGTAGGTGTGTAGATTTATTTGATTTTGAATACAGTTAGTGAAATAATTCCACGCCATATCATTATCAGTAATTGAATACAAATTTTCCCATTTTTCGTTTTTTATGTTGAAGATAATTGAATCCCAGTCGATTTTATTTTTCACGATAGATATATTTACGGAGTCCTCTTTAGTAGTTTTTTCATTTCCAACTTCCAATATTGTAGAGTAGTGGTCTGTTACTGTGGATTCATATATTATTGTGTTGATAGGTTTTTTCGTTTTACCTATTACATGGTCAATGCAAGAAAGAGTTTCGTCAGTGACTCTAGTAGGTTTGTTTATGTAACTAACAAGACCGTAGTAGCTTATGGCATTGAGGTAATCGTCTTTTTGAGGATGACCATTTTCTAAAATATTAATGTTTGTGTCTCCAATTAAAAACAGATTACTACAGTGTTTTAGTTTATGTAACACAGTTTCAAGTGATGTAAGGAAGTTTGTAATATTGGGTTTGGATGGGGATCTATAAATAGCCAGTATATCAATTACTGACTTAGCTTGTATGTGTAGACAATTGGAATCATTGATTTTGATTTCTTTAGTAGTAGTTTTCAGATTGTTTTTAATGTAAACTACAATTCCATCATTTTGTTTAGTATTATATGAAGTGTTGATGCAATAGTAGCCTTCTATATTTTTTGGCGTATAAGAACTTTTAATCCAACATTCTGTAAGGATCATAATATCAAATTTAATGTTTATTAGTTTTAGGTTTATAAGAAATCCTTCGAAGTTTTTATTAATGCTTCTTATATTTTGGTGTATAATTTTCAAATTATTTTTTAGGCATAGTTTTATGTTTTCTGTGTTGGTAGTAATAGTTTCATTTTCAATTAGGTGGTATGTGAGTTCTTCCAGATTGGTAGCCATTTTAGATATTTTAATTAATTTTGACAATGTTAAAATTCGATTTTACAGTGTTGGTATATCTCTTTCATGTTTTATATTAACAATTTTTGATTCCGTTGATTTTCTTGTGAAAATTTTTCCATTTTTAAACCAGGTATATTGATAGTTTAATTCCTGAGCTCGCTTTTTCGTTTTCCATAGTAAGTCCTTATTATATGAAGACAACACTTCACCAATGTATAGGGATTGGCTTATTTTCTTGGTTTGGTTTTTTACTGCAAGAAGGTTGTGTCGTGTTGTAATGCTAGAGTTGTGGAATTTAATGATAATTTTTCTTGGAAAACCTTGACGACGGTCAGGAATACGGTAAATGTCTGAAAAGTCTTCATTCAAGATTTCAATTCCTAGTTTGTTAGCAATGTCCTTCGCAGTTTCAATCGGGTTGTCGTTTGTATTTTCACACACTCCAGATATTTCAACTTGGTTTGATAAAGTATTTTGCTCTAGCTCGGCAAGCCGAATATCAATATCATTCATTCTAGACAGGTCTTTTTTAATTTTTTCAACTTCTATTTTAATTCCCGCTAATTCATTTAATTTACTTAGTATTTCATCATATTTTTCGGAAATGAAGTCGGTAGCTTTTTTTGTTTCGGCTGTCTCTAATTCAATTTTTTTAAACATTTCTTTTTTTAAATCAGAAAATTTATTATCAATATAATCAAAAAGGATCTGATTATTATCGACTGGCTGGGGACTATGTGACGTGGCATTATTTTTTGATTTGGAGCGAGTGTTTTCTTGAGGCATTTTTATGTATTATTCAATAATACCCCACTACAAATTTTGATAATAGCAATGTAAATATTATTGTTTGTGGTGCTCCAAAGGTATTTTTCACCCTATGATCAATGTAAACAATTCAGTATTATTTATGCAAATCAGTATGCTCTTGTGTAACTGTTTACCGATGTGATTATATTATGTTGTATTTACTTATCTTCTTTTCATAACTTTAAGCGAATGGTAGAGTTTTTGAGTTTAAAAACAACACTTTTGTAGGTAACACTTTTGTAGACAACGAATTGCCAGCAATTACAATGATCAATATCGCGGTAAATATTTATTACCCACTAGCAAAACACTTTACTTGTCTTCGCGACTCGATTCTCTTGAATAAGCAGATAATTCTTAAGGTTTTTTGTTCGTAAAAACTATACTTTTTAATGTTTAAAGTGGGAGCTGTCAAAACAAGTCAACAACCTAGATAACCATAGATTATGTGAGTAAAGAAGCCGTGTATACAAATTGCGACTCGCAACCCGTATATTGGACAGACTTACTCTCGAATTTGCCCTATCAAAGAAAATAAGAAGAAGAAAAATAATGTGGGAATCTTAACGACGCAAAGCGTACGATCAAATTCGCCCGAGTGGGCCTGGAGATTCGACCTTTCCGTCGCATTCATTTTAATTAATCCTGAAAAACGTGTTACAAATATTTAATATGTTTCTAAATGTTTCCTTCCCGAAGTTATTAATTCATCGTCTAGAAAAATAAAATCGGGTGCTTACCGCTTACTTTATAGTTGATAAACGGGTTACAAAGTTTAAAAATCGTTGAACATAAAATATATTAATGGTAGGGTATTGTTTTTATTCATCTTAAATATAGAGAACTTACATCTCCAGGCGTTTGTTTGAATAAAAAAGTTATTATAGTTCCCAATTCATCCGAAATGATTAAATGTGATTTTTGAGCAAACAAAAATTATTAGGGTTGTGTACCGCCTTAACAGGGTGCATGGGCTCGTGGGGTGAGGTTTTTCTAGGTCTTGGCGGCCATTGCATTTGCCCACCTACTGCGTGGATAAGGAGAGATTGGTTGAGGGAAACCTAACCTAGACCTCTCCAGCTGGACTCTTTTGACCGATCGCCTCGCACTGCAGTGGGAGGGATGGATTCATCACTCCTAGATATATTGAAATCGAGTTTCTTACCCACATCTCATACATATTTCCTTCTCTGAACTTCCTCTCCTTCCTTTCGAGCATCAAACAGCGTACCCAAAGATGAAATAGGCCCATTTTTTCCCCAGAGCCTCCTACGTGGAGCTGATGTAAAAAAGACTACATTAAATTAATAACGCTTTTATTAATAAATTAGTTACTAAAATAATGTTTCCTGTGAATGTATCCGAGTAATAATGAAATAAAACCAATTGATTAATATTAAATAACGGTAAATCAACGGCAATGGCTTAAATTAAATGAATAAATATCATAACAAAGGGTTGGGTTTGATTATTGTGTAACGGTAAATTAAAATAACGAGATAGTAGCTAAAACCAATGAATCAGAACTCCCCTCGGCGTTTCTCTGTGCTAATAATATGAAAATAATAGTTAAATTTTATATGATTTTGTGGAGTTCTTTACTCGCTTTTCGGAACAACAAACAAAGTTCTTACAAAAATCGTTGTCTCCCTTACCATCATAGTTAAAAATATGATCAAAACGGCGTTCGAAAGAGAAAACCCCACGATTTATTTTCAAATTTAAAAATGAACCGCAAAATATGTAAAATATACAGCTTTATAAAACCAAAGTTTTTGATCGCAAATTGAAAACAAAAATTGAAACTCTGTAATTATTTTTACATGGAACTACAATAATAATACATTCATCTAACAAAACATTTTTTTGTTTTTATTTTTTTTCCTAACAGTAATTTTATCAAGAAAAAAAAGCCAGTTTCAAAACTTTTTTTATGTTTGCATGCAAAAATTTTATATTTTAAAAATTATATGCTTACTTCAAATTATAAAATTAAAAATGTATTAAATGGCCTTCCTAAAACAGTTTTTTAATTTTCGGATACTTTCAGAAACATTTCATTTATTTGGATTTTATTTTAGAGATATTTTGACCCTCTGACAAAATATGGTTGAGGCCTGAGGGGAACACGTAACTAGCGCTTGCTTCGCATTAGCTCAAAGCGTCAAACTCGTGTTTTAAAATATTAAAATGCAGCTAGCTAATGTATTAAAAAGGGTACTTTTCATCATGAATATTATGTAATGAAAATGTAAGACAGAGAAAGCTGTGGAAATTTGTTTACTACCCAACACCGTGTGCACGGTATCTTAAAACTCTTAGTACGGCAATTATTTTGATAATTACAGGGTTAATATACGCTTCGATGCAATGAAAATGATATTACACAGCTGGTATTAACCCTCTGGTAACTGATTGTTTTTTTTAAATTGATCTGAAAAAATTCATCTTCGAAGTCCATTTACTCGAAAACGAAATCACAAATCAATTATCACATCATAAAAACAACTCCAAATGTGACATTTTTTCCCCAGTTTTCCGTTTGTATTATAAGTTTTCGGTCGCCAAGTATATTGCTTGAGAGATAAAAAGTTTTTATTTTATTTCTTCATAGATATTTTAATGAATCATATCATTTTTAGTCATACAATTCGTGACTTGTTTGTAAACTTAAAATGTGGTAGGTATCGATAGTATTTATAAATGCGTTATAACCACGTTCATATGAATGAATTTGGATGTCTATGGTTATAACCAAGATAATTATCTTATATATAAAAATGAATCGCTAAATGTGTTGCTAAGCGCAAATCTCGAGAGCAGCTGAACCGATTTCGCTAATTATTTTTTTAGAATATTCCTTGAAGTACGAGGATGGTTCTTACGGAGAGAAAAATTAAGAATATTGCGCAGAAAATTGGCAAATTTCAGAAAACCTAACGACCATCGTACGTTTGACAGTTCGCGTGTTTGAGAATGACATTTTGCAAAACATTTATTGTTAATAAATCAGGATTCTATTTTTGAAAATCATTAAGTTCATAAATTTATTTAAAGTAGGTACTCCCCTAATAGTTTGAATCGAATCAAGAATTTTAGACATTTTAAATAGGTACCTATGTTAGGTACCAAATTTAATGTACATGAAAAATGGATATTTGAATAAAAATTGTAAAAGGTGGCACGCGGGCTGTTCAAAAACTGAAGGTACTGGGATTGAATATTTGGAAAGCGGGAGGGAGGGAAAGATGGGGGTGGGGGGGATGGGGAGGGAGGTCGGTGAGAGGGGGGGAGGGGGGAGGTGGACGAGGCGGAGTGGGAACCCCCCTTACACCATGCGAGCGAAGCCGCTGGAAAAAGCTAGTTGTAAATAAAATTTAATTTGAATTGCACAGTGAGGTAACATTGCAGAGTATCTCAGGTGGGCTCCTATTTCTTAAAATGACTCCTAAGGTAACATTTATATTGTGGTAATGCATGTAGTTTTAACAAATGTCGTTAGTATTGACAGTAATATGTAGATTTGAGGTATATCAACAGATGTCAGTTTAGTAGTACCTTAGAAGAGTATCGACTATCGCCATTCGTTTCTTATGTTTTTTTTACATTAACTCCACACAGGAGGCCCTGAGGGAAATAATTTCCCTCAGGGCCTATGTCATCTGGGATGCTGTGTGGAGGGTCTTCTTGAGGAGAGGAAGGAATGAACATTGGTCTTGAAGAGACCCATGTTGTAGGAAGGAGGAAACACAGAGGCCGGCAAATTATTCCACAGCCGAGCTGTTGAAGACAAGAACGAGTCGAAGAAACTACCTGTTCTCATGTGACAAATGTCAACTGTGTACAAATGTTGGGCACGCATTTTGCGTGTTTCCCGACTACGCACCGGTGCCGAAGGGATCAATGATGCTAGTTCCTTCCATTTTAATACCGGTAGAACAAGGATAGCTTTCCCACCCGACGCCTGTCCTCTAAAGATTGCAATCCGTCTGCTAAGATGGGAGAATCTATCAAACGGACCGCCCGTTTCTGCACAGAGTTGAGGGTATTTTTCAGGTATTTTGGAGCTCTAGACCAGAGGTGGCTGCCAAATTCAACCGTGGGGCGCACTTGTGATTTGTACAGGGTTAGCAGTTGTGTACTAAGTATCTGCGGGCCCTGTACAGTACGCCCAGTTTTTGGTAGGCTTACTTTACTCTGGCTTCGATGGAGCCCCCATACCTGGGGTCCTAGCATGGTCGGTCGATATAGGTTTTATCGAAAATGTCGGTAACTTGCCATCGCTCCCGAGCACGACTGCAGGCCGCTAACTAACAAACAATAGTTCACGATGACGAGGGGTTCCTAATATATTTGACGTAAACTGTTGTTTATTCGTTAGCGGCCTGCAATCGTGCTCGGGAGCGATGACAAGTTACCGACATTTTCGATAAAACTTATATCGATCGACCATGCTAGGGGGCCTGAGCTGGTAACTTAGGGTTACACCAAGCATATCAATGGAGGGCCTGTTCAGAAGATTGCTTCCGTTGAAAGAGACTAGATTTTCATTTCGAACCCTTTTAGACGTAATCAGACAAGATTGGGTCTTTGAAACATTAAATTCAACGAGATTATTTTTACCCCAAGGGAAAACACTCTCGAGGTAAGCGTCCATTCTTTGCTTCAAAGCCGTACGAGCTGTTGGAGTTACGTGTACGAACGGTTACCGAAATAGCCGGTGATGCGCGATAGATAGCGGGGCTCAGGCAGTGTTGGATTCTAGCTTGAGAATAACTTAGAGCTCCAATAGGACGGACGTTTTGTTCAGTTAATAATTCATTGTAAATCTTACGATAACGTAAGGAAAGCAATTTCTAATCTCGACGAACCTGGATCTTTATTGGGGTTTTCCCGAACAAGTAATCTCATAAGTTGAAGTACATCACAAATGTAGTGTATTTATTTATTTATTTAAGCGCCATAGTATGGCTTTTACATTGAAGTGAGTAGGTACATGATATTATAAGTATACAGTGGTACACAGGAGATTATTTTATTTTATTTTTTATTTTAGTTTATTTAGGAAACAAACAGTTATACATATTTTAATAAGAAAGTAACATATTACATGATTGCATTAACCAGCGAAGTTTCCGCTACAATTTATAATATATAAACATGGATTAAAACATTAAAGAAAACATAGTGGTAGAAAAAAAAGAAAAATATATATATATTCAACAGAAATGAAAGAAAAAAACACACACGCAAATTAAAGCATATGGGATATATAAATCATCCAAATATTATTATTATAATAAAAAGAAGGAAAACCAACATAATGAGAATGAAAAAAATAACATGCAGCAGGGGTGGAGAGTTCGTAATTAACAATTTGTTTTAATTTTTTCTATTATGGATTTAATAAATTGGCCTGAGGACAAATGGAAAATATCAGCGTCGTAAAAGATATCATTGTATTTTGTGCACGTCCTTCGGAGAAATGAATGTTGTGTGTAATTTGTTTTTGAGTGTGGGATGTGGAATAGTTGGTTTGACCTTGTGTTTCTTATTGGACAGTGGCAATTAATGTGTTCTAGAAGATAGTTGTTGTCAACAACGTTGTAATCAATAATAACAAAGTAGAAATGAACATTTAACAAAGTAGCAAGTATTTAGGTAAAGGATACTATTATGCGTTACTACTGTTACTATACTAAAAAAATAATATCAATGTTATAATAATAGAGAACATATGTAAAATTTAGATAGGATTATTTAGAATAATAAAGATGTACCTAAACAAAGGAAACTTGTCAAAAAAGTTGTCAACAGTATTTATAGGCACTAAATAGAGTAAATTTGCATTGAGTTTATTGTTACCTTCAAAGTTATCTTTGTTTGAAATTATTAAGCAGGTA
This sequence comes from Limnephilus rhombicus, assembly GCA_929108145.2. Taxonomy (NCBI): domain Eukaryota; kingdom Metazoa; phylum Arthropoda; class Insecta; order Trichoptera; family Limnephilidae; genus Limnephilus; species Limnephilus rhombicus. The sequence goes on along the minus strand of OV815280.1, from coordinate 49,147,081 downwards.
TTGCTAATTAGCTTTAACTGTAACTGTATTGATCATATTATCAAGGGAATTTCGGCTTCTTTCAATAGATGTCGATAGATAAGTTTATAATACGAAGTTCTGTCATATCCCGACAGATGGCAGCTGATGTAATTATCAGAAGAAGAAGATAACACTAATAATCTAAACGTAAATACAAAAGGGAACACGACACAGAAAAAATTGTCAAAGATAATATTGTTATTGCTAAAATTTGAAAATATGCGGTTGAAAATTATGACGGTTTTATGGAAGTTGGCAATGGCTGAATTGGCAAAAGCGCACGTCCCGGTTCTGGATTCGAGTCCCAGTTGCGACCATTATCTTTTTATATTTTTCTGTGTCTCGTTCTCTTTCATAATTTCGTTTAGATTATTAGTTTTATCTTCTTCTTCAATGATATACATTGTTGGGAATAACCTTCAAAAGTTTTAAAAGAGAGTTGTTCTTATAAAAAATCTACCCAATAACATATATTTTGTAAACTTACGTAAGTACAGACATTATCATTAAGCAAATGGACACAATTCTATTCAAGCTGGAAAACGTGTTTGCGAAATTCTGAATAGTATTGTTTGTAGTTTAATTTAGCAATAGGGTATGGGTACTACCGCCCCGGGAACTAGTTATTGGACCTTGAGGTCACCCCAAGTGGTTCGCTACGTTTCGTCACTTAGCAGGGGTGCCTGGGTTCATTACGTGAGGTTTGATATTTTACATTGATGGGAATAACCTTCAAAAGTTATTAAAAGTGAGTTGTTCTTATAAAAAAATCAATAACATATATTTTGTAAATATACGTAAGTACAGACATTATCATTAAGCAAATTTGTTATGAAAGGAGAAGTGTCAGGAGCTGTTTGAATCAATATTATATTTCTTGGTGCGCAATAATAATGTTTCATATTATTCAAACAACAAACCACTCATAAAATTACTTTTCATAAAACAATCCATGCACCTACAATTAGTTTGAAAGAAATTTAAATCCATGTTATTTATTCCCTGATTAACGATACAAGATTAAATAAGGCATCCCTCCGTTTAGTTAGACAAAATAAACAAAATAAAAGCCAATAAACGACCCATTCCCGTGCACGAACAACGCTTTGAATTTTAAATTGCATAAGCTAACTTGAGCCATTCTTTTGTACGCTTATCTAAGAGCGGGTTAATTTATCTGGTGGTTGTGCAATTTTCTTCCCGAGGTGCTTAAATTTCCTTCGGGAAGGCGCTTAACAAATTATTCCGGTTTCCATAAAAGAGTTGAGCCGAACTTTAATTTGAAACTCTACCTTTCCGGCGAAATTAATTTAATAATGATATTTTTATTTCTTTCTTTCTTTTATTTCTTCACGAAGTTTTTTTACTTGATTTCTTCACGAAAGTTCTTACTCGGTGACAGATGGGTTTAGGCCCCAAAAATTTGGGATAATTTTTTTGAATAAATATTATTTTTTAATTTCATACTGGATTTATTATTTCATAGTTTATGGATTTATTAGGTCTCTATTTTAACGTGTTTATTTCAAGTTTCATAATATTTTACACAAAATCTTCCCTTACAGCAATGTGCACTGCATTGTAGATTTCATAACTAGTATTTAATTTTTTTTTACATGAGCTCCACAGAGGAGGCCCTGAGGAACATAATTTCCCTCAGGGCCTATGTCATCTTTATGCTCACCTATGATGCTGTGTGGAGGGTTTTTTTAAGGAAAGGAAGGAGAGGAGAATTCTGGGAAGGAAAAGGGTTTAAGGGGTGGGTAGAAATCTTGGGTTCAGTATGCCCTGGTCATCCGCCTCCAAGACCTAGACAAACTTCACCCCACGAACCCGGGCACCCCTGCTAAATCACCAAACGTGGCGAACCACTTGGGGTGACCTATGGCAGAGGTGTTGGTTATCCAATAAAGGTTCCCGGGGCGGCGGTACCCATTCCCGCCTCCCAAATTAAATTAAATGGTTCTTTATTATTTTTAAGCCAACGTTTTGGGAGGCCTTGTATAGTGCCCTTCATCAGGACGAATGACAATGTAAGAAATGGCAACATTCAAAACTTAAATCATTTTATCTATTTTTTTATTCATTTTCAATTTGAAGAAGAAAAAATATCATAATTGTTTTCGAAATTCGTAAACTATTAAAGAAACAGTCACTCACACTGGTAGCACTCCCTTGTTTTGAACAAATTTTACTACACACCTACGCCCTAGATTTTGATAGTTTTCATATTAAGCAATTAAAAATACCCATGCAATATACACAAACTTGCATGTGTTTTTACTCGTTTTAAAAGATAAATGGGTAATTTGAAGCCCCAATTTTGCTCACGATAGAAGAGTTTTTGCCAGCTAAAAAGTTGTATTTATCAAAAAATCCAGATATAAAGTTCGTGAAAAGGTTATTTCTCCAGAGCTTTCCATTCAAAAGTTCTTACTGCTCAAAATCCACACAATGAGTTTTCTGTATGTAAGTGTAGCAGTCCAATATGGACCAAGTGCGATAGAAGGACTGCGGAAAGAAAAGTCCAATGTGGAACCGAATGATCAAGGAGCCCAACCGCAGAACAAAGAGAGGTTGTGAAGTCACTCGTCCAATTACGTACGGCTGCTGGCAAACGAGTTAGGGTCCGAATTTTTTATAATAATTATTACATCTCCCGGTACGGACGCGTAGGAACATTGTTTGGCAGAATAAGAGATTGTTAGAACTAATTACGTGGTTTCTTTGATAAATATGACTGTTCAAAAGGGATAATATTCTTAAAATAAATCACGTCTCAAATCAACGATACCAATATTATTTACGGTGACCGATACTTCATCCATCGACAATTATTAGCCCCCAAAAATTAAAATTAGTGAAGAAATATAATTTTTTGTACATTATTTTTCAATTGCGAACCCAAAATTGACTTCAAAACATATTTAACTAGCTTTTTCCCGCGGCTTCGCTCACATGGTGTAAGGGGGGTTCCCACTCCGCCTCCTCCACCTCCACCCCTCCCCCCTCTCACCGCCCTCCCTCCCCCTCCCCATCCCCCCCTCTTCCCCCTCCCCCCCTCCACAATCTCTTCCTCCCTCCTGCTTCCATATATTCAATCCCAGCACATTCAGTTTTTAAACAGCCCGCGTGCCACCTTTTGCAATTTTTGTTCAAATTTCCATTTTTCGTGTATATTAAATTTGATACCTACCATAGGTACCTATTTAAAATATCGAAAATTCTTGATTCGATTCAAACTATTAGAGGAGCACCTGCTTTAAATAAATGTATCAACTTAAAGATTTTCAAAAATAGAATCCTGATTAAACAATCATTGTTTTGCAAAATGTCATTCTCAAACACGCGAACTGTCAAACGTGCGATAGTCGTTAGGTTTTCTGAAATTATCCAATTTTCTGCGCAATTTTCTTAATTTTTCTCTCCGTAAGAACCATCTTCGTACTTCAAGAAATATTCTAAAAGAAGAATTAGCGAAATCGGTTCAGCTGCTCTCGAGATTTGCGCTTAGCAACACATTTAGCTATTCACTTTTATATATAAGATAATAAGTTTGCATGGAATACAAACAAACTTATTTACATAATCCATTTTTTGTAGATACTTATTCGCAGGTATAAACAGTATATAGAAAAATAGTTTTATCCTTCGGCGGTATATCCTCTCTGGACACACCTTAGCGGACAGTTATAGAATTGTGTACGTAGGTGTACTGCATTTTCCCTAAACTCACTGCATATATAAGTATGCCGGGACCAAATGACATGGAATAATTATTTGGCACTCAAAACGACATTTGTAGGTGTTTCATTAGTGTTGCGTATTAATTTATTTTTGGAAAATTGTAAAACGGTTAAACCAAATATGCTTTTGTGTGTACATCAAAGTTAAATATTAGATGAAAGTTTTTCAGTTGGCATGAATACATTTTATAATCAAAACCTTGGCGCAGAATTGTAAAAAACCCTGTCGTCTTATTTGTTCATGAAATTTCATTTATTTCGGAAGAGTAGATTTATAATACTCGTACTTCAAACGTTTTAGAACCGCAGAATACTAAAACACTGTGATTTATATGCGATATATTAAATTTAATGACGTTAATTAAAATTAATAAAGGATTTCCATTTTTAGGTTCGTGGATCCACTGCCAATCTGCTTTAAGGCATTTATTATTACAAAAACACTGGAACGCAACGCCGGAAAAATGTAGGGGAAATATTGACAAAGATACTGTAGCAACCACGCATTGTTGCTACGTCACGCTTTGGATTGCACCCGAAACGTATCGATATTTCCAGAGGCGGCGCCTGCGTTCAAATATATGCAAGCGAAATTACTAGAGCGCCCGCCAGCCGTCGAGCATAGACGGTACACGACTGAGCAGTAAGTACCTAGTGCATTGAGACAGAGTCGTGGACCTACCTACCTCTGACACATTCCAGAAAAGGTACGAACCATTGTACGCTTGAAATGCACAGTTCCAGCGCTTTCGAGCAACTCGCTGAGTGACGATTTACCACTAATACTCCACTCGTCTGGCCATATAAAAGGCGCCCAGCAACAACGAAAGTATCAGTATTCGTTCAACTTACCGAGCAGTCGCCTCGTCAATCCGCAATCAACCTTGACCCAGTGTGTACTATTTAATATCGTAAAACTGTTACGCTGACCGTGTTTGTGTGCTTACGAATTATAATTATTGTGGGAACTCATTAAAGGTTTATTTTATCACATAATCTCGTTTTTTTACATTCAACCACCAGCCTACACTCGAGTACCTACAATACTATTTTATAAAAAAAACTAAGTAATATAGGTATAATCGCATGTAGGTACCTGCCTGTTAATTCACTTTAAAATTACTAATTGTATGCCTTTCGGTAGGCTACACTACTAATGAGGCCATGGAAAGAATTTTTAGAATTTTTCTTGTGCATTTAAAACACCAGAAATTTTCGCGGCCGAAAGTATTGTTGTGATTTATTTTTGGTTATTATGCCGTGTTGCGCTACCTCCTTCTTTTAATTAATATAAAATATTTATTTAAAATATACTCTTACACAGGCGGAAACAGTTTAATTAAACTGTTGCCGTCTGTGTAAGAGTATATTTTAATTTTTTTTAGAATCACCTTAATTAACTTGGAACGTTTTATCGGTTTTAGAACAGTTATAATTTCATGTTCAGATAATTTCCCTGATATGATATTGGCATGATCACTTAAGAGATTTTTTTACATTAGTCCTCAAAGGAAAATAGGTCCTATCAAAAACCTATGTCATCTTTGGGGGTGATGTGTGGAGTTTTTTTAGGAAAACAAGGAAATGAAGTTTTGGAAAGGAAAAAGGTCTCACGTTGTGACGGACTTATGAATCTATCCCATCCCACTGCGGTGCAAGGCGATGTTCCGAGATAGTCCAGCTGAGGAGGTCACAAGGTCTCCTTCAACCAGTAATCAGTATCTTCCGATCTGGCTTGCGACGCAGTTGGTGAACACAAGCATCCATCACCAAGACGTGAAAAAGGACAAACTTACTCCATGAATCCTGGCGCCCCTGCTAAGTCACTAAATGAAGCAAGCCACTTGGGGTGACCTATGGCAGAGTTTTTTTTTCAGAGATAAGCGGATGTTTCTTATAGTATTACAGTGTCCATCATCAGGGCAGATGTCTGATGGTAATGTGCAGCATCAGGGCAGATGTTTAATGGTAATGTATGATGTGATTACACATCTGCCCCGATGATGGACACCGTGATGCTGTCCAAATAGTTGGCTAAAGAAGGAGATAGTGGTAGTGCAACATGGCGTAATAACCCAAAAATTAATCACGATTAAACCAGACGAGCTGTTTAACTATCTAACCTTGCATTTTCCCTACTCGCTCTACTCTCCCATTTGCATAATCACAACATTCTCCAAAATAGAATGACCATAGTTCCTCTGGCTCAAAGCAGTGTTACGATACGCCGGAATACACCCTTGCAGATCACTAGGCTACACCACTGTGTTTGCAAACGGTTTCCCCCTCCTCTCCGCACGCGTCCCGCGCGCTAGCGGCTGCTGACAACGGCCCCGACCGGCATTCCTTCCACGGCAGCGCCTCGAGTGCACGCGCTGCGTGAATCGTTCCGATTTTGTTCTGGAATACTCCATGGAAACACACGGCGAAGTTCGCCCATCGAAGTTCCTTTGGGGGACGCCAGCCCCCAGAGAACACCTCTCACCTCACCCATCTCCCAGCACCAGCCTGCTGCAGTGAGTACCCAAGCCATTAATTCCTCTTTTTGCGTGTGTTCCATCTTAAATTCTACGCGTAGATTAATAACCGCCCCAGAGAGAGTCTCGAAGCAGAGAGATGTTAGGTCCAATTACCCCTGAATTAGATAGGATTATTGATGCTACCTTGTTGTTCTAACATTGACTGTGTTATGTACCATTGTTGTTTTATGAACGGATTCTTTCCAATACACCTGATATTTACTGCAGCTGAATTGTTTCATTGCCTCCCCGGCCCGTAGGATAGAGTTTATTTCAGGGATGCCACACTAACGCCTCAGAGATCCTACAACCCTGGTGATGATAGTCTCCCCCGCTCTGCTGACCGAATTAATTCTGAGCTGGTCTGTGGCAGAAGGTAGGCACCTCAGGTAGGAGTGCTTAACAGCAGTTGAATCTCATTTACGGAAACATTTATCAAAAAATCTGCACCAGGGCTACAAAGGGGGCAAGGAGCTGAAGCCGAGAATTTGTATGTTTCAACCTTTAACTAATAGGCGTCACACCTTTCGGTCCTCTTACGTTGTCCCTTTTTGTGTTTATTCATGTTTTTTTTTTAGATTAGCTCCACACAGGAGGCCCTGAGGAAAATAATTTCCCTCAGGACCTGTGTAATCTAAGATGCTCTTTTTGAGTAGAGGAAGGAATGAACGTTGGTCTTGAAGAGACCCATGTTGTAGGAAGGAGTATACACAAATGTCGGCAAATCAATCCTTAGCCAAGCTGTTAAACACAATAACGAGTCGAAGAAGCGACCCGTTCTCATGTGACAAATGCACGTTTTCCGACTATGCACCGGTGTTGAAGGGATCAATGACGCTAGTTCCTCGGAGCGTATTCCATTGACAAACCGATAGAACAAGATAGCGTTCCCACCCGACAAAGAAATTAGGAGAATCTATCAGATGGACCGCCCGTTTCTGCACAGAGTCGAGGGTTTTTTTTCAGGTATTTTGGGGCTCCAGACCAGAGGTGGCTGTGAAATTCAACCGTGGGGCGCACTTGTGATTTGTATAGGATTAGCAGTTGTGTACTATTAAAGTATCCGCGGGCCCTGTACAGTGCGACCAGTTTTTGATAGCCTAACTTTACTCTGGCTTCGATGGAGCCCCCATATCTTAGCTGGTCATTTAGGATTACACGTATCAATGGAGGGCCTGTTCGGAAGATTGCTTCCATTGAAGGAGACTAGATTTAGGAGGCCCTGTACAGTGCGACCAGTTTTTGATAGGCTAACTTAACTCTGGCTAACGTAATTCTTATGTCCTCCCTAATTACCCTTATTACCATTTATTTGGTCGATGAGACCATTTTTAGGAGCTTTATAGCTTTCAAAAGTTAGTAGAATAATAAATCTTTCATTATGTTTAATTTTTGATGTTCTCCATTTCTAACGGCAAATAAGCATCATGAACTTGAGACCGAAACTCGCTCGGCGGATTCTCACCTAAAAGGTTACATCGTAAAGGGTAAAGGTTGTTAATCCTTTGTTTAACGATGGTTCGTGTATTGTATTGATTACGGGGAGAGCCATAAAAATGAAATCTCAAAGTTTTAATGTGAAAATGAACGATGAATTGAAACAGTTTCGAACTTAATAAATCAACTTATTTAAAAAGCTCGTAAAACACAGATACATAAAGTTGGCTCTTTACTTTTTCGTTTAATTTTATCATTTCAAAGTCGTGCAAAGGTGGTAAGAGAATTCTTTTTTTTTAAAGTTAAACTTCTTTAGCCTCGTTGTGATTTAAAATTCGGATGAAACGAAAATGACGCATTTCAGTACCTACGAAGCGTCAATCTGCGCCCATTGGCCCCTTTGATCATGATATCACTTCTCAAGGCTCCTATTGGTTGAGTTATGGAACGGAAATGACGCTTTTCAGTACCTACGAAGCGTCAAACTGGGCTCATTGACCGCTTTGATTATGATGTCACTTTTCAAGGCTCCTATTGGTTGAGATTATTTTGGTAAAATTTTGCTTCTACCGCGTGTGAATTGCACACTCTGTTTTTTTTACATTAGCTCCACACAGGAGGTCCTGAGGGCATAGAAAGTAATTATTATGATCCTGAGAAAATAATTCCCCTCAGTGCCCATGTCATCTTTGAGGATGCTGGATGGTGGGTCATTGTAGAAAAGGAAGGAGAGGAATTCTGGGAAGGAAAGGGTATGAGGGGTGGGTAGGAATCTAGGGGTCAGGGTGTCCAGGAAATTTTGTGTGCTTGTCAATGTATTATATTGAAACCAAAAATAATTAATCTCGTTTCAAAGAATTCTTGTTAGATTATATCAGCGTTGTGTAGAAACAAATCCCACAGTTTTTTCTTTATTTTGTTATGCCGTGTTATGCCGTGTTGCGCTACCTCCTTCTTTAGCCAACGTTTCGAACAGCGTCGCAGTGTCAATTATCAGGGCAGATCCGGCAAAACCGGTAGATGTGTTAACACATCTTCCGGACCTACCCTGATGATGGACACTGCAACGTTGTCCGAAACGTTGGCTAAAGAAGGAGGTAGCGCAACAAGGCATAACACCCCAAAAACAAAAAACGAAATTGCTTTTGGTCGTGACAATCTAAAAATGTATCCAATACCACTGGCCAAGCAAACAATATTTGCGGATGAATAAATTTGTAACATTGCATTTGTTAGATAAGAGTGCTGGTAGCACCGCCTCACAGGGTTAGAACGGGAACTCAATGTCCACTCTGCGCGAGCAGTGCCTACGGATCTGGACAAATTTGTCCGCATAAACCCAAGAACACGTACCTACTCACAAAGGTACTCATGGTAGGTTATCTCGCCTGTTGTAGATCGGGATCACTCGTGGTCGGCACTTGAATATTTTAATGAATGAACCACAGGCACTCGTTACAGCTTTTGAGATGATTTATTCTCACAGCGGTATTTTCGAATGGTGAGTCAAGTATCTTGCAATTATAATAACGATTAGAAATAGGCATTAGCGGTACGTAATGTCGCAATGGTAACGATGAAAACTTCTATATTGATTGCAGGCGGCTGTCGGCGACTGATTGAAGGGACCCAATTTGCGAATTCAAACCATTACGCTACAATTTAAAATTAAAGAATATAGTTTTATAATTACACATGTTTATAAATTTTGTATCATGCTACTGAAATCAAAAGATCTAACTTCTCATAAAAATATTCTTACTATAATTTATTTTATTATTGACTGATACAGCAAAAGCCAAAATTTTGAACAGCAGAAGTTTAACAAAAATGTTACTCTTTGCGATATAAATGATAACCAAATACCAACTGGTTCCGACTGAATTATTTTAGTTCAGACTATAAATTATCGAAATTAAAACGTTGCGTCAACTAAAAACGTCATATTGGGCCATACTTAATGTGCGAGAAAGAGTTACAGACGTAAAGTCGTAATAAAAGTGTTAAATGAATTTTCGTTCGTAGTTGAGCGACGGCTTTTAAGGTTAATACATGGTTAGAGCGATGGCTTTTAGAGGTTTTTAACACATAGTTTGGACGAATTATGTAAGATTAGAGCTGATATTATGACGTATCGGTTAACAGACATACACTTATTTATTTATTTTGTAAGAAACAAACAGCTTTTAGATAATATACAGTGATAAATATACAAGTTAACTGAAGTCAAGCCAGAGAAGTTTCTTATGCTAAAATTCATTGAAAGTGAAGTTTTAATATCTTAAAATTAATTTTAGGTGATGGAAAGGGGAGAGGAAGAAGAATATTGGAAAAAGATAGGAGATGCTCCCGATACATTACATATTCTCATACTAATAATCGATCGTACGCGTTACTTCATATCGATATTTATTTAGGTTATTATTAAAAATGTCAATAGTGTGAAATTTTGTATTATATTGTGAACATACACCAGGAATTAGGGATTTTTTTTCTAATATTTGTTCTAAATGAGGGCAAATAAAATAAATCGGATTGTTAGGTTGATCTTGACGGAATATGAAAATTTAATAAGCTGGTGAGCTCTGGTGAGTCCAGACAATTATTTAGAATTTTAAACAATAAGATTTGATCAAAAATTAGACGCCGTGCTTGGAGGGGGTTGAAATTGTGAAATTTAATGGATTCGATGTAATTTGAGAAGTATAAATTTAGTTTATAATTTATGTATACTTGAAAGATATAAATAAACACGAATTAAGCCTCCGTATTTGCTTCCCCTAACATTTCCTGAAGCGGCCCACTAGAATTCTTCTCTTTAGAATTGCTGCCAGTATCTGATGCCTAAGTCGGATTTCTAGCTTTCTGAGTGCCTGCACGTGCAAGCCCCTTCATCTGCAATCTTGATGAAAAACATGTGTTCTATGAAGTGAAGAAGAGAACCAGGATAATTTCTATGAAGGGAAGCACGTGTTCTATGGTGAGCACATCTCGGATTGTCGAATCACTTGATCCCATCCTGGATGATGTACGAGAGAGTAAATTTTTGAAGGTGACAGAACTTCTGCTCCTTTTTAATACTATTATAAACATGTTAAAAATATTTGATTAGAGATCTCTCGATAACCTAGAGTCATCTAGAAGCTGCAGCCTTCAAAGCAGTGCGGTTTTTCTTAGACCGTAGAACAAACAAAGTTTAAAGTAAACCATTGGAATTGACGTTGAATTGATGAATCGTTTTCTTGTCGATCGACTTACATATCTCAAAAGAAATTTCGTAAAAATAAAGGACGGAAGAGTAGTTTGTTTCTCCCACGTTCCTTATGATAAAGCGCACATCATTTTCAAAATGATTTACATTTTATAATCACAACTCAAAATTCGTGCTACAATCTTTCTTTTTCCCCCCTGTAAAGAATACAAAATATCGTCAAAAAACATTTTCTAATTTTGAGGCAAAAACAAATATTCCTGGGTAACGGATAAACTAACAATGTTTAAATTGCGACTACTTCCAAAATTGTGCGCAGAAAAAGTTGCTTGTGCAATGATGGATGGCTAAGCCAGAAAATTAATAAAAATATTACAAAAGAGAATACATACAAATTGTTCTATGCAATTTGGCAGTCAGATATTTGCATTCATAATACGTTTATACGCACAAAAATCTAACAAGAATATTAAACTTTACAATTTAAAGCATTTTGAATTAGCATATTATGTCCATTTACGTTTGTATTATATTGTACTACGCTTCTATATTATGTTTCAAAGCAGAGATTCGTTGAACCCTTCCTTCCTTTACAATATTACTCCCACAATAAAGTTGTAGAAAACGAAGACAAAAAGCCCCGTAAGTATAATTCTATGGAATAACAAGCAACATAAAGGGAGCTAATAGACACTTGTTGTGTATTTTTCCCTTTGTCAACAGAAGCATTTGACTTCCAAGAAAATAAATTTATTTTAAACGCCAAATGGAAATAATTTATTCATATCTCCCAGACTTTTCTATTGTGGCGTGAATTAACGCCGGTACTCATCTTAAATATACATATGCTTCGGTATGAATCTTTGTTACCTTGCATCCCCTGGGGTCGTTCGTCGTATTTAAAATTCTGTTTTCTCCAAGTAAATTCAGGCTCTATAGACAACCCTTCCACCATAATGCTTCGAGGGCTGTTTTCTAATATTCTGAACGAATATTCCCCTTTCGTGTTACAAAAACGTTTTCGCAAAACAGTGTTAACGTATTCATTTCCGGGGTCGTTGATTTTTATTTCCGGCCTTTTTAGATATATCATTGTTTTGGGATATTAATTTCACATTTCTTGTAGGCTTTCCGGAACAACTGCCAAAAGTTAAAAGTGTGCGAGAGTCGTAAATAAATAAAAACACTTTTGTATAGCGTGTTTTGTGAAGAATTTTATAATATTTATCGTGCTCTTTTTTGAAGTGGAAAGCAGCGATGATATATGGATAGTCCTTCTATTTATGATAGTAATCTATAGGACCTTCGTGATAGGTTGTGTAGCCCGCATGGCCGTGGTGACAAATACGATAAAAGGAAGTTACAATACATAAATAATACTACCCGATAACCTCTTGCCTCTGGTCATTTTAATATAAGTGCGATACATATCTTATAATATTTTACTAGTGATAGAATTGCCAACGATATGAATACGTGGACTTAATCAATGGAAACACTTGTTATACTTTATTTTTTTTTTCGTTATTAATTTTTGGGGCTTTACCTCCTTCTTAAGCCAACGTTTCGGACAGCGTTACAGTGTTCATTATCAGGGCAGTTGCGTAATTGATAGTGGTGAAACGTGTCCTTAAGTACGTATATGCAATATCGTAAGCGTAAGCGTCTCAACTTATAAAACTAATTTGATTAGCAGTGAGAAGGCTGAAAGTTCTCGCGGACGCGATAAGACCTATCAGAAAACTGTAACTTGCTATAAAACACGGTAAGTGACTATTGGCGTCATTTACATTGGTAATTTGGCCATAGGTCACTTACGTGAGTTACTTACAGGAAAAAAACTTTCCTACGTAAAGGCAGCCTTAAAAAGCTACCTAAAACTTATTTGTAAACTATTCTTTGCATTTTCACTATACACGAGTATATACAAGTGTGTTATACCGCAACGTCAACATTTACATTATATTCTTGCTGATTGCAGTTTTTTTTTACATTAACTCCACACTGAGGAAAATAATTTCCCTCAGGGCCTATTTCATCTTTGGGAAGTTTGTGTGGAGTGTTTTTTTTTTTGTGGAAAGGAAGGAGAGAACCTAGATAGGGAAGATACCTACGTTCTAGGAGGGATGAAACATAGCAGCTGGCCAATTGTTCCACTGCCGAGCTGCCTCAAAAACGAGTCGGGGAAACGACCCGCTCTTATGTGACAAATGTCAAGCGTGTACAAATGTTGAGCGCACGTTTGGCGTGTTTCCCGACCCTTCACCGGTTCCACAGGAATTAATGACGCTAGTTCCATGGAACATATTCCATTGAAAAAAACTATAGTATTTTTTAGCCACATGCAAGCAGTGCCTTAGTAGGTTCCCATTATATGCTTTTGTTTCACACTAGCTGGTTCCCGGCATGCGTTGCAAAGCCATATTCAAATAAATACATTGTCTCTCCCTGAATCACCTTTCCCGTGCGTCCACATTGCCACCCGCGCTCCCTTCCTAGCTAGCTTTATAAATTATAGCCTATATGTTATTCTGATGTATGAGCTATATAATTGTAAAGTTTCATTAAAATTCATTCAGTAGTTTTTGCGTGAAGGCGTAACAAACACAGATACATCCATCATCCGGTCCCCGGCATGCGTTGCTTTGCCATTTAATAAAGAAATTGTCTCTCGCCTCCTCCACCTTCCCTCTCCCCATTCCACTCACCCCCTCCCCCTCCCCCATCCCCCCACTCCCGCCACCCTCCAGCATTCCATACGTTCAGTCCCGGTACATTGAGTTTTCAAACAGCTCGCATGCCACCTAGTGCAATTTTTTTATACAAGTTTCATAATGCCAGAGTTCACCATAAACAAACCTTGTCCTGACAATAACGAACCCAAAAAAAAATCCAATTTTGTGCAGTCGTTCGGAAGTAATGCACGTAAATACATTTCGGCGATTCATTTTATTTATATGGTTAGACGCCTGAAATAAAATTTCCCGCAAATATATCAACATTGTTTCCATGACAACGATTTGTTTTGCTTTTCATCTGACTTTTGCAATAACTCGCTTTTGTTAGGAAATTTATTTGACAATACACGAATTAATATTTATATTTATAACTTGCTTTTTCCCGCGGCTTCGCTCGCATTGTGTAAGGGGGATCCCACTCCGCCTTCTCCACCTGCCCCTACCCCGCCCCTTTTCCCCTTCTACCTCCCCTCACCACCCCCCTTCCACCATCTCTCCCTCCCTCCCGCTTTCCATTTATTCAATTCCAGTAATTCAGTTTTTAAACACCCCGCGTGCCACCTTTTACAATTTTTATTAAAATTTCCATTTTTCATGTATATTAAATTTGGTACCTTACATACGTACCTATTTAAAATATCTAAAATTCTTGATTCGATTCAAACTATTAGGGGAGTATCTACTTTGAATAAATTTATCAACTTAAAGATTTTCAAAAATAGAATCCTGATTAAACGATCATTGTTTTGCAAAATGTCATTCTCAAACACGCGAACTGTCAAACGTGCGATAGTCGTTAGGTTTTCTAAAATTATCCAATTTTCTGCGCAATTTTCTTAAAGTAGTATTATTTTCTCCGTAAGAACCATCCTCGTACTTCGAGGAATATTCTAAAAAAAGAATTAGCGAAAACGGTTCAGCTGCTCACGAGATTTGCGCTTAGCAACACATAATATTCTTCATTTTATCGTTGTATTTAATTCTTATATAACTCTCTTGGTCTTCGGCAAAACAGTTGTAATATTTTGTCTTTTTCTCTCTCATTTATTTACTTTCTCCTTTTCTCTTGGCTCTGATCGATATTTAAATTCTTAAGGCTTTGCATATGTATGGTAGGAATGGAAAATTCCTCCCCTACGTCATACAAGCCTCTATGAAAATTGGACCCTTATTTCCTCTGATAACTACAGGAAGCTACTTAAAGCTCCCTTGTACTACATATCTTTAGAGATATATGTACTTAACTCATTAATACGTTATTTACGACTTTGAACGTAAATATTTTCGTATTTATGTTGTTATTAAACTCCATCAAACGTTGTGTAATTTTTTAATTTATGATATAGGACTTTAATTACTTTCATTTTTGTGGTAACCTTTTTGATTCTAAACAGAGCGTTGAGTTTCAAACTGTATTGGTCTCTCTCTTGCAAATCTAACTCTAAATAATTTCTCTAAATGAGCTAACTTCCCTTTGTCGTTTATTATGATTCCCTACATCCTAATGAATTCGTAAATAAACAGTACTAATCGAAATTACACATGACTAATTGAACAGATAATTAAATATAACTCAAATGGTTAAATGTTAGTAAATTTGATTATGATTGTATCTTGTATCTGCTTGGCGCCCCTCCATTATGATTCAGCTGCTATAAGGTACATATAAAGATGGATGTAGTAGGTTAATGTAATTAGTTAATTGCATATTTTTCTTTTTAAAGTAAAGTACGAAGCTACGATATTTTCTAATTTTCACTGTTGATCGATGCAATACATCACAGTTCCCTCCTCTGAACTCAATTTTTTTTTTTTTTTTAGACACCGAAATTGTGTTCAAATTTAGGCTAGCTATCTTTCCCTCCTCATTTGGTTATCCCCTATCTCTTCTCAGTATCCTATTACTCCCTATCTCCCCCTCCTCATTTTGTTATCCCCTATCTCTTTTCCGTATCCTATTACTCCCTATCTCCCCCTCCTCATTTTGTTATCCCCTATCTCTTCTCCGTATCCTGTTTCTCCCTATCTCCCCCTCCTCATTTTGTTCGGATCGTTAACAATCTTGAATTTGAATCTCATTGTATTCTCTATTTTCTTTTCGCGTAGATTTTACTTTAATTTGGGAGGCGGGAATGGGTACCGCCGCCCCGGGAACCTTTATTGGATAACCAACACCTCTGCCATAGGTCACCCCAAGTGGTTCGCTACGTTTGGTGATTTAGCAGGGGTGCCCGGGTTCATGGGGTGAGGTTTGTCTAGGTCTTGGAGGTGGATGACCAAGACACACTGAACCCCAGATTCCTACCCACCCCTTAAACCCTTTTCCTTCCCAGAACTCTCCTCTCCTTTCTTTTCCTAAAAAAACTCTCCACACAGCATCCCCAAAGATGACATAGGCCCTGAGGAAAATTATTTTCCTCAGCGCCTCCTGTGTGGAGCTCATGTAAAAAAAAAAAAAAAAAATTTCTTTAATTTTGATAGATTCAAAATTAATCTCTTTTTGCTGGAACACGCCCCTCGACTCGCGTGTTTTGGTGGTCCCCAACCAAATTGGGCTAAGATCCCCCTTACAATGATTTAAGTAAAGATTGTTTACAATCTCGCGGCCTTTCGACCAACTGAAAAGCGGGTGGTCTCTTGGTGTGCAATTAATTGTTTTTGTTTTTTTGTAAGTATGAGTTTTTTTTTTTTTGTGAAATGTGTGTTTTCGCACGACCTCACCCAATCCGACAATCAGTGGTATACATGTTTCATATAAATTTTCCAGCATTTTTTTTTTCTTTATTTATTTAAACTTTATTTTCTAATCCTTAATTTCTAATTGTAATTTCATAGTTCATTGAAAGTTGTCCTAGCCTAAGTGTTACCCACTCTAATATTTAATTTTCATAAATGTTCTTGATTATCCTCAAATTGGTTCAGCGTTCCCATTTTTTCCTTTTTTTTCGAAATCTAAACTATATATATCGTAATTCAAATGTTACCTTTTTATCTCTACCTAATGTCTACCCTATATCTATAGATCAACTTTCTTATTTCAAGATTTCAAAAAAAATTATTTCTAACTCCTAAGCATTCCTAATTTTTAAAATGTCCCTTTTGTGTGTCATATAATATCTCTAATTCTTTCCTTTTGAGTGTTCTTACTTATCTTACAATTTTTTTTTCTACTCACTAACACATTAGAAAAGTCCAAAAATTTTTCTTTTCAACTAGAAAATCAAAATTAACGAATTTATTTAACTTACTCTTTTTAATAATTGCATATAATTGTCGCTTATTAAGAACTCGTCCACTCACCCTTAAAGACTTGACGACGACCCGCCCCTCGCAAGCAACCTGATAACCTAATATTTTAGTAATTTTCTTTCTGCCTCCTCCCCAATTATAATGTATCCTAACATATTTTTATTTATATCTCTCAATCGTTTATTTATTTATTAACATTTACAAATATTTGTAAACTTCGCACTCTATCCGTTGATTTCCACTAACTTTAAACCTGATTTTTGTTCCTTATTACTCGTGTAATATCTCGCTAAATGTATAGCGCTTTAATCTCCTTTTATTTCCCGAGTTGTCTGCGACCACTAGCTCCTTCCCGGTTGTAGTTACTGTAGAATTTTCTTTTGGTGAACTGTTAACTTCGGTGCACTTGCTGCAACTAGCGTTTTCGCCCACACTTTCAATTGCGTGTATCCTCCTTTTTATGGCGTGGTAACGGTCACGGTATTTATCCTTCTTGCTGAATTCTTCCCCACTCCTCTTCTTCATGTTCCGTTCTTCTGGTGTATATACCATTGTATCTAGTTTTCGTAGAAACTCAGCGGCCACAATCTCATCTCCTGATTGCCCCGAAAACCATAGCGATTGAATTTCCTTCGGATAATGTCTCATAATTTCGTCAACTATGCCCAACGGTGTGTCAGTAATCTTAAAAGCCTTCGCTAGCTCCCAATAGTTTGCGAAATGAGTGAGTATGGATATATTTTTCTTGGCATCATATACCCCTTCTGCAAGACGACGGCGAACTTCATGGTTAAATGTTAGTAAATTTGATTATGATTGTATCTTGTATCTGCTGGGCGCCCCTCCATTATGATTCAGCTGCTATAAGGTACATATAAAGATGGATGTAGTAGGTTAATGTAATTAGTTAATTGCATATTTTTCTTTTTAAAGTAAAGTGGGAAGCTACGATATTTTCTAATTTTCACTGTTGATCGATGCATCACAGACATTCAGCCATTCATTTTTATATATAAGATTTCATAACGCGAAAGCTTAACATTATATTATATAACTTGTTTGTTATTCTGATCTACGAGCTATATTATTCTAAAGTTTCATTTAAATCCGTTTAGCAGTTTTTGCGCGAAATAATAATAAAAATTCACACATACACCCATAAAAACATTCGCGTTTATATTATTAGTAAGATTATATTTTATGCTTAAGTACGTAAAATAATAATAAAAAATATTTGTACTTACCTTTGTAAAAAAATAGAAAAAAATAAAGAGTTTAAAAAAATGAAATAGGTATGCTACAAGAAACGCCGAAAGATTTCGAATGTGGATATATTTCCAACTACCGTATAGATTACTTTTACATCTGAAATATGATCTTCTGAGTCTTACGAAGAGCCTTTCAAAAGCTGAAAACTTATTAGGTAACTCTTGGAAATTGTCCCTAGAAATGATATAATAAATCCTATCAATGGTTCTCTTCGCCAACTAGGTTTTAAATGACATTGTGCAGATTGCATCCGAAGAAACTTCTGAGGACCCTTCATTGACATTTGAACCTTATTAATAAAGTTCTTCGTCTTTTAAATGAACCGAATGAATGAATTATAAGTTCCAAACTAAAATATTGAAAGTATCAAATTCGTACGTAGGTAGGTACGCTTTTTAAGCAAAATTGATGTTAAACATTTACTTTTTACTTCTTCTAACACAGCAAACTTATTTTGTGTCACCATTTTGATTTAAATTAGTAAATGACTTCCTTTTTACCACTTTTCTTGTTAACAAAACCAACATGTTTCGTGAGCAATGCTCACTTCTTCAGGGTTTTTTATTGATACATGTTGGTTTTGTAAACAAGAAAAGTGGTAAAAATGAAGTAATTTATTCATTTAAATTAACGTTTTAATTTGGGAGACCCGGGAACTATTTATTGGAGAATATACACCTCTGCCATAGGTCACCTCAGTTGTCTCGCTACGTTTGGTGACTTATTCATCGGATGAGGTATGTTCATCTCTTGGTAGCGGATGCGCCTACCCATCACCCGCAAGAGGCCGGTTTGAGGAAACCCTTTGAACTCTCTAGCTGGTCTTTCTCGACCCATCATCTTGCACCACAGCTAGAGGGATGGATTTATACGTCCTTCACTTCTGGACACATTGACCCCTAGATTCCTACCCGCTCCCCACACATTTTACCTTCCCAGAACTTTCTCTCATTCCTTCCCTTAAAAAGACCTTCCGCACAGCATTCCAAAGGATGACATTGGCTCTGAGTGAAATCAGTTTCCTCAGGGTCTCCTGTGTGGAGTTAATGTAAAAAACGTCTAAAAATCGTTGGTCGTGAGGAGGGAAATAAGATATTCTTTTTGTTGATAACTATTATTACTATTTTTACTTATTTTGTTACAAGGCTTGACCCGTGATTTAGATCTTAAAAGTTGCGTTGACCTCCAACAGAAAAACCCTTTAAATATTTCATGATACCATAAACATGCAACCACGTATTATTTCATGATTTATGGTGTTTTAAAGGCAAAACCAAGAAAATAATTTGAGAATTTCGAAATTAAACCGCGGCATTAAAACAATTTCAAAATTAATACAAAATGGATTCAAGATCTTTAACAATAAAATAGGAATGATCATAGAATTTCTACCGTTTTATAACACTTAACTTCTAAAAACAAATTATGTACTAATTTTTTAAGATAATTTTTGTACATTTGCCACGCCGAAACGAAAATATATGAAATTCCTTTGATGGAAAAGAATTGCAAACTGTGCACGGAAAATTGTAATAAACATGTTTTTTCGGTTATTTTACAAGTATGAAAAAGTATGAAAAGTATGAAAAATTGTACAGCGTTTCTTTACACGCTATTTAAGACATTTCTGACGCGATTTTTTCTCTATTTTAAATAAGTCGTGTTTATTAAACATTTTCTCGATTTTCGTTTAAATATGATTGCTTTTTAAATTAGCGCCCTCCCTCTAACATTCGTTTTTACATATGTCCCCTACTTCTTCTTCTTTTGAGCGCTTACTGCTGGGCCTTAAAATGAAAAGGTGAGAAATATCATTTTATCAACTAGGAAAACCTTTATTTATCATGTTTTAAGATAAACCCATTAGTGGGTAAAAATTCATTGTGTTCGATCAATATTAAGTAATCGCATAAAAATTTCAACAGCCAACCCACACGTGTTGCTTTATTCATTGCGTATTCAAAATCCAACATACACCCCGTTTCTCCACCAAACATCTGCTGTTTAGGTTACCCCAAGGGTTTGTTTTGTAATCGGGATTCTCGTAAAATGTTGTCCCGTTTTGGTCTTCTATATCCTCTGTTCTCTCTGTCTGTACTCTGAATTCCATGGGGATGCTTAACTTATCAACTACTATCCAAACGAATATTCATTATGAAACTTGCAAAATTATGCAAGATAATTAAACAGTATTAACAATTAAGGCTGTCCACTTAGGAAGCTTTAAATTCTACTTCGTGAATATAGTTAGTATATCGATATGTGATCAATATGCGAAGTGAATAATATATCCAGTTAATTAAAATTTGAGTTGAGCATGCAGCTAAATGTAAAATCATACCTTCTATATGGTACCGATTACTTCAGTTTACTCATAAATACCACCAAATCCATTATAATGCAGAAAAAACTTCTGGTGAAATAAACAAGAAAATTTTATTTTCTGGGTTAGAAATAGGAAATTTCAAAATGTCATGCAAATGGACTATTATGCTTCCCGGTGTTATTTTATAGCGTACTAGCAGTTAAAAACCCTCTCCGCAGGTTTTTGCTGCTAGGCCCTGCGGGCGGCTTTTTCGAGTCATATCCTCAAAGTTTCATCGCAATCGGATGAACGGTCTATCATTGAGGGGAACCACCACTTTCCCAACGGCGTTATAAGGAAACATATGGTTTCCTCCTTCACCGCACACGTCAAGACTTTTTTTTTGAACGAAACTACATTTATTTGAATGACTCTAGACCCTCCAATGTCCATGCATATGGCGTTAGTAAGCAGTATGCAAGTACTTAAATTAACATTATACAAAATATAAATAGAAGTAGCAGCCCGGGGAATAATTCTTCTGAAATAGGTAACGTCAAAAAGAGAAAATAGTGTTAGTAAAAGAAAAGAAAAATAAAAAAGAACGGTCTATCAATGCACAATTTCATGATGCCAGAGCTCACTATTATATACAGAAACCATCACGGGCATGCGCACATCAAATCCTCAAAGTTTCATCGCAATCGGATGAACGGTTAGCATTGCATAATTTCATGATGCCAGAGCTCACTATTGCATATAGAAACCATCGCGGGCATGCGCAAATCAAATCCCCAAAGTTTCATCGCAATCGGATGAATGGTTTAGCAACGCATAGCGGTCATACATATATACACACCCAGAAACAAACATATTTTGATTCTTGTATACATATATAGATTTAATATATAAAACACAGACACGTGTTAATAATATTTGATTTATGTTTAGCATTCGAATATTGCTTTCCTCGTAATCTCAAAACCACTGGCAACTGAAACGCGTCGGCCGCGGCGACCGGCACTGCTAGTCACCACGGCCGTCGTTTAATAAAGAAATTCGGAGATGTCTGACTAATCAACTGGACGATTCATATCTGATTACCATCTTTGATTTTTTTTTTGCGATCTTAACAGCTTCTTAGAGGATTCTCTTTTGTTGAGGGGGGTATGGGTACCGCCGACCCCGGAACCATTCATTGGATAACCAACACCTTCGCCGTAGTGAGTTAGAAGGGCTGCTCGGGTTCACGGCATGAGGTTTGCCCAGGTCTTGGTGGCGGAAGCGTCTGCCTGCCAACCGCATGGCGGGCCAGATTGGGAGAGTTCGGTTGACGGAGACCTTTCGACTTCTTCAGCCGGACTCTCTCGACCATTTCTCGACCCATCGATTGCACCGCAGTAGGAGAGGTGGATTCATACGTAGTGTTATGTTAGCACAAAGATTGCAAACAAAACGTATGGAGCTATACAGTTAATAAATAAATAAGTCGCGCATGCGCAGACAGAGCTGCAACAAAGCGGGAATAGGTATAAAAACAACAGCGCGGGAGCACCCAGCCCTCTTGGTTTCCCCTCGTCCGGCAGTTGAGTCCCACACCTAGTCACGCACGGCTGTCATTCACGAGACGCCGTAGCTCATAACTTCGCGACGCGTGCCGCAAACAAAATGGCTAAGTTCCGCTACAGAAGTTGATATTGTGTAACGATCTATAACTATTGTCGTGAGTAGCCTCCCGCCGTGAATATCGCAAGATATCCAGATGAAACGTGTTATGGCGCATTAAATAGCACCCACGCCGCCGCTAAGTTCCGTCGTGATAATTCATATACCCGACCCGAGTGAAGATAGGCCTTCGGAAGAAGCGTAGCTGTGAGCACGGACCCCCCGGTCGAGCCAGCCTGCCTTGTTAGGCCTCCGCTGCCTCCTGACCCTCCTGAAGAGCACGGACCCCCCGGTCGAGCCAGCCTGCCTTGTTAGGCCTCCGCTGCCTCCTGATCCCGCCCGCCCTACGATACAGGTTTACTTATTCTTTCTCCCTGAGCCATTCGAGTCAAGCTTCAAGATCCGGTTCCTTAAGCCGATCCTTAGGTCTTAAACCGTATTCCTTGTTGTGTATTAACCCCATAAGAAATGTACAATAAACACTTGTTATCTATTCCCCGAGTTTCATTGTATGTCGCAACCTGTTTACCTGAGAAAAGAGAATAGCAATGGCAATATAGCACTGGCGCAAAACACTCGGTTAAACAATTGTGATACGCAATGAAATTATTAATAAAAATGTCTTATGTTATACAGTGAACAGCTTGTGTTTTATAGAAAGATTTTAAATCATAGAAGTTAGAATCACTTCTTGTCGTATTATAAAATTGTTTGAAAATAGAGTAATTGCAAGTGAAAAGAAAAGTAAAATCATTTAAACCTAATTGAAAGTGGATAAATGTTGAACTAAATACAAATTACTTCACGCGTAGTAAGGAACATTCGAGAAAGTCGTAATAAATTTAAGAGCGTTCCCGACGGAGCGGTTATTTTTTCAAGGAAATAAGCCAAACGAATGGGTAAATAATGCAAAATTTTTGAAATTACATCGTTATTTATGTGATTTAAATTAAATAATGCGAAGAGAGATAGCTTGTTACATTTAAAAGCGTAGTATCATCGTAATATTATCCCCGCATAAACAAAACCCGAAATTCTCAAGATTTTTAAACGAATTTAAGCGCGAGATAGACGAGGCGGTAAATTTTTTTAGTGGAAATTATCGAAATTAATAGGATTTTAAAGCTACAATTTGAAATTAATAAAATTATTAAGAAATACGATTAAAATAAATAGAAATATTTAGAGAAATTGATATTCTGAAAAAAAAAAAATAAAATAAAATTCATTAATAAAAGGAATTCAAATTCAAGCTAAAATTGGAAATAAATTATAATACTGACTTGTATAAAATCGTGTACATGATAAAAGTTAATAACTTGACGGTATCACCTGACTAAAGTATCTTGGAATTAGATGTAGTCCAAAAAAAAAAAAAGAATACAGTCTAACAAGCATACCTACGGCAAGTTATATAAAATCATGATCCTTTAACAGCGACTTTTTTACTTAGAGATCTATTAGACTATGGAAGGCAAATGCGACCCATAGTTTAACCTCTAAGTGATTAAGTATGCTCGCGCAGTCGTATATCTCTGGAATCCAAACTCTGTTGTGGAGACGATTTTAATCTCAGAAACCGCTTAGCCCGGACAAGGAAGATTGCGAACGTAAAAAAAAACCCCTCCCTAATACAAGTTAAAGAGAAAAACATATATAAACATATGTATATTTCCAAAATATTGCTTGACGTTATTATTTAGAAGCTAATTTTCCTAGAAAATAAAATAATAGTGGAAAAAAAAAAAAAGTTAAGAACAGATTTCAACTAGTAAGATCATGTGGTAGAGAAAAAAAAAAAAAATCAAATCAAACTGGTTTTTTAATTGCAATGTTTTTTTTGGTGGAATAAATCAGAAACCACAAAGAGGATTGTAATTGAAAATACACAAGTTGTAAAATCATTGTCATTTTGAAAGCTAATCTTATATATCATGAAAAAAGATAGTGATGGTAAGTAAGGCGGATGCGAAATTTACTGTCACAATTCAATATATAAGACAAGCCCGGGTGTAATTAATTGAAGAGTAATCTGAGATTGTACATCAATCAAGTGCCGTAATAGACCCTAAAACAAGTTGAACAATTGCAAAACACATATATGAAAATATATATGTATTCCCACGAATTTTTATTTTAAAAAAAAGGAAAAAGTTAAAACAAAATGCTTAAAAGAATTAAAACGATGAAAAAGTAAATAAATGCAAGAGAATTTAAATATAACGGAAGTAATAAAAAGAAATAGGAAAAGGTTAAAGTTTTAATTAATTAAAAAAAATTTTTAAAGATAAATTAGATCAAAAAAAATAATAAGAGTTATTGAATTAATGGTGGGATAAATTAATTGATATCTTGACATTAAATCGGACGGTTTTTATTTAATTTAATTTAATTTTTTTTTCTTTCTCTCCTTTCTTCTCTCTTCCCTTCAAAAATTAAAGATGGCATCTAATCTAATAAATTTAGAGAGAATTGTGGGTTTTGAAAAAGATACAGTAGTGAGACTGAAGAAAATATTATTAGATAGAGGAATTACCCCAAAAAGAAATTTGAAATCTCTAAGAGAACAATGTAGATTATTTAATGAAAATTTGAATAATTCAGAAACCAGAGAATCAATAACTTCACCGGTAAATTCAGAAATAATGATTCAAAGTGAAGACGCAGATTTAACAATCAATCAGAATATGGAAAAAGAAATAACTCACGTTAATAGGAACCAAGGTATACGTTATGTCGAAAGAAAATTAATCAACCTTAGTAATTGGAAAATTACCTTCGATGGCACGACAGACGTTCACGCTTTTTTTGATAGAATTGCAGAATTGCAATACGCGAGAGGTATTGACAATATAGATGTAGCTAAAGGATTCATAGATCTTATTACAGGCACGTCACTAATGTTTTACCGGAAAATCTTTAGAAAGGATATTACTTGGACAGAAATTAAATCTGCTTTTATTAAAAGATTTGAGAATCCTGCGTTCCAAATGACAGAAAAATCTAGACTTTTCAATTTATTTCAAGGGAAAAACGAAATGGCAGCGGATTTTATTCTAGAAGCACTATCAATTAATGCAAAGTTAAACATTCCATTAGCAGAACAGGAACTTCTCTCCTTGATTACAAAAGGATTACTACCAGATTACGCACAATTAAGAATTGGTAAAGAAATTACAAATGTAGCTCAGTTACAAAAATTGTGTGATGAATTAGACAGAATTAAATTTAATACGATAAATAATACACAGAGGAGTTCATCTCAAAATAGTAACGTTAGTACGGAAGATGATCAAATAAAAATTAGATCGAAAATTTACCAATATAGACAGTTACATAACGTCTCAGTAGGTCAGTACATAAACTTGATTTCGTCCTTGAATAACAAATTAAAAATACCATTACCTGAAACAGAGATAGTATTTATTGTCAAAAACGGGTTGCTTCACAGATACAATAAACTATTCTTGTATGATTTACCAAACACCTGCGCAGAGCTAGAGAAAAAATGTTCCGAATCAGACAATACACATAATGCTAACCAGTTTGCAAACTCAAAATATAAAACCTTTAATAAGAATAATATTAGATCCACACAAGTGTCTTCATTATCTCCTTGTCAGGATATAGGCAAAAGTACGAAATTACGATTATGTTTTAGATGTAAACAAGCCGGACACTTTGCAAGGAATTGCAATCAAAATAATAATGTAATAATACCGCGGAGAAGTCCCAGATGGAAAAAACAGGAGTTTAGAAATAATAATTCGATTCCAGACCTTTCAAAACCACCTCCGTTTTATTTTAATAAAAACCAAAAAAACATGTAGACGGTCATTCCAATTTTAAACCGTCAGAAGTAGTAGCGAAGAAAGAATGGAATGACTGGTTAAAATATGTCAAATACTTTTTTGAAACAAAACCTCTTGAAACAATAAATATAAATTATGGTCTAGACGGTCGACCACACGCTAACTTTAAAATTAAAAATAAATATTTCACTGGACTCTTAGATACAGGAGCAGCGATTTCTTGCTTGGGTGGAAATATGTATAAACATTTCCTACCATTAGGTTACGAATTGATTCCTTGTGACATGACAATTAGCACGGCAGACGATAAGTTACAAAAAGTTTTAGGTAAAATTTCGCTTCCCGTGAAATGCAATGAGACGACAGAAATAATAGACTTTGTAATAATCCCGGCAATAGGACCCAGATTTATCTTAGGTATTGATTTTTGGAGAAAATTTAAGGTTGCTCCTAATTTATTTTCA
This sequence comes from Limnephilus rhombicus, assembly GCA_929108145.2. Classification (NCBI taxonomy): domain Eukaryota; kingdom Metazoa; phylum Arthropoda; class Insecta; order Trichoptera; family Limnephilidae; genus Limnephilus; species Limnephilus rhombicus. Next base: position 49,120,645 of record OV815280.1, on the reverse strand, counting down.
AAAGATGCGAATAGTAAAATAACATCAATCTCAGAAATTAAAGTGTTAAAATCAAAAAACGACCTTTCACCTGCTCAATTACAAGAGTTAAACGAAGTTGTAAACGATTATCAGTCGATATCTTTTGAAAAGCGCGGCTTAGGAAAAACAAATCTTGCTACACATAAAATCGAAACCGAGGGCCCTCCCATAAAACAAAGATATTATCCATTATCACCCGTCAGATTAAAACAATTGGAAAAGGAAGTAGACGAAATGTTATCCCTGGGCGTAATTGTGAAGAGCCGGTCGGCTTGGTCAAACCCCGTGTTGCTGGTACCAAAAAAGGACGGAACGGCAAGGTTCTGTTTGGACAGTAGAAAATTAAACTCAGTCACAAAAGCACAAATTTACCCCATTCCGAATGTACACCGAATTCTAGATAATTTGGGTAATGCAAACTATATAACCTCTCTCGATTTTGTGAAATCATTCTGGCAAATACCCCTAGAAGAAAGTTCGTGTGAAAAAACCAGTTTCGTAGTACCCGGGAGAGGAACCTTCATGTTTGTCAGGTTACCGTTCGGTTTACGTAACGCGCCTAGCGAGTTACAACGCTTGGTTGACACTCTTTTCGGTCCAGAATTCGAGCCGAACCTATTCGCATATTTAGACGACCTAATTATAATATCCAAAACTTTCGAAGAACACATAATATTACTCAGGAAGGTACTTGATATATTAAAAAATGCAGGATTAACGTTGAATATTAAAAAATCGGAATTTTGTAAATCACGCCTGAGGTATCTAGGATTTGTAATAGATAAAGATGGTCTCCGTACCGACCCTGGAAAAGTAGAAGCGATAAAAAAATTTCCCCGACCCCAGAACACAAAACAGGTAAAATCATTTCTAGGTTTATGTAGTTACTATAGACGCTTTATAAATAATTTTTCGGATATAGCAGCTCCTCTAACACACATAACAGGAGGTACGAAAGGGAAATCTAATTATACGTGGAACGAAGAAACAGAAAAGGCATTTTCCGCATTAAAACAGGCATTAATAACGGCACCAGTCTTGAGTTGCCCAGATTTTAAATTACCGTTCATAATACAATGTGATAGCTCTAATTTCGCCATCGGGGCGTGTCTCTCTCAAAAATTTCCAGACGCAGAACACCCAGTAGCTTATTACTCGAGAGTACTGTCAAAGGCAGAAAGGAACTATAGTGTGACAGAGCGGGAACTATTAGCAATTCTAGACGCAGTATACAATTTTCGTTCATATGTAGAAGGATCCAGGTTCACAGTTATTACAGATCACTCCAGTTTAAAATGGCTTCTATCTTTAGAAAATCCAAATGGACGCCTTGCACGCTGGGCCACACGCTTATCGCAGTTCGATTTTGATATTGTTCATCGAAAAGGTTCACTATACGTAGTCCCAGATGCATTATCCCGCATAATAATTTCCCCAATAGACGTCAAAACATCGATTCCGAACTCAAAAGATAGTTGGTACGTGAATTTATTTAAAAACTGTATTGAAAATCCAGGTAAATTCCCGAACTATATTATAATAGAGAATAGATTATATAAACATTGTAAAGCCGATTTTTCATTGTTGGAAGATTACGATTGGAAACTGGTTTCTCCATTAGAGGATAGAGAAAAAATAATAGCTGAATGTCACGAAGCCATAACAACAGTTCACCCCGGAACCTTTAAAACATTTAAAAAACTTACTCTAAAAAATTTTTGGAACGGTATGTACCGTGATGTAAGGAAATTTGTTTCAAATTGCTCTGTTTGCAAGGCATATAAACACTCTACGAAACCCCCAGCAGGACTAATGTCACGTCCAAAAAATGCAGATCGCCCCCTTCAAAGTCTAAGTATTGATATAATCGGTCCGTTCCCTAAAGGTTACGATGGTAAATTTTTTATCTTGAGTGTGGTTGACGTATTTACAAAATATTGCTGGTTATTTCCCTTACGGCACGCGAATTCGAAATCAATAATACAAGCGCTTGAAGATAATATTTTTTTAACCGTTTCAGTCCCTAGAACGATAATATGTGATAATGGGAAACAGTTTATTTCCAAAGAATTCAAATCTTTCTTAAAGAAATATGGTGTACCCGATGTTTATTATAATAGTTTTTACACACCTATGAATAATGTAGTAGAACGTTACAACCAAACGATAGGTACCACTCTCGCGATCTTGGTGAAAGATGATCACAGACTATGGTCGGCAAACTTAAAAATAGTCCAAGCAGCAATGAATAATACAGTTAATTTAGCAACAGGCTATACGCCATTTTTCTTATTTCACGGTTTCGAACAGATAGTCCATGGGTCAGCACATTGTCGTATAATACCGGTAGTTAGTAATGTTGACACGCAAGAAACAAACACAGTCAGTGAGTACGCTACAAAATTACAAGAACTAATAGCCATATATGATAAAGTCACAGACTCACTGATGGAGGCTTATAAAACAAGCGCGAAACGTTATAACTCAGGACGAAGATTTATAAGTTATGAATCGGGAAATTTAGTGTGGAGACGGAACTTCGTCCAGTCAAAAGCAGGTGAATATTTTTCTGCTAAATTGGCACCTCGCTTCGTATGCAATAGAATAAGAAAAAAAATTTCTAGTACGGTTTATATATTAGAAGATTTAAACGGAAAACTGACGGGGAAATTCCATGTGAAGGACCTTTTGAAGTCAGAGAATTAATCCAAGAAAAAATAAAATAAAAGAAAGAAAAACCTTATTCCGGTTATGTTTATCTCCATAATTGAAATTCCTTCCTACCGCCCACACTTTACATACACGCGAGAAACGAAAACACCAAGTTATGTTATTTACAAAAGTTTAATTATTAATTTAAATATTCTTGTTAACAATGTTTAAAAAAAAAAAAAAAAAAACGAAAAGTTATCTCATCAATCTTTTGAAAGATAAATAACGATTAATTGATTGAAGAATTAGGAAAGATTAACAGTGAGATTGTAATTGGAATGAAAAATTAGTTTTTTTTCTTCACCGCATTACCTTTTAACCTTCCAATTGCAATTCTCTTCCTCCTTCTCTCTCTCTTTCATTCTCCTCTTCGTTTTCATAAGGGAAGACTCATCTCTTATCTATATTTCTCTATCTTCTTTCTTCTCTCTCTCTTCCACTCTCTCCTTCCTTCTCTTCCCAAACGTGAAATATGTCTGGGTAAGTTAATAGAACATACCGCATTTACTGTTTTCAGAATAAATAGATTATGGTATAAATAAAAAAAAAAAAGAAGAAAGATTACGGGAAACAGTTACATTAAAGTATGATTTTAAAATAAAAATATACCCTTTGTGAATAGGCTTTCATCTGAATGAAAGAAGAGCAGCTCATATTCAATTGTATTCATTGAATCGCGTTTTTTTGTCAAGTTCAACATTGCCTGAAATTGAATTCAAACGCAGGTTGTACGATGTGGACATGCTACTCCACTTCCAGGATCAGGACTCCAGGATCACAGTCACTTAATATACCGAATCTAAGGCCAATGCAACGCCATTTTTAAAAAAATAAATATAAAGAAAAAAGACATTGAACCGAAGAACGAAAACAAAAATATTTATTATGATTGAAAATATTTATGTACAAAAAAAAAAACAAAGAATAAAGATACAAAGATTCGTTAGAGGGCGACGTCCAAAAACCTTCTTTTTGGTAAGTAGTTAAAAAAAAAAAACAACTTACGGGAAGTTATTTTTTATCCTGACCCAGGACTGGAAATCAAACTTCATTTGATTTCCAAGGGATGTCTTGTTGTATAGATTTATGCATCTATATAACAAATAAAATATTTATATTTTTATCTCGTTGACAGGAGACGTTTATAGAAATATTCTGTATTATGATTATGGTGAATTAGGTCCTTCATCATATCATAATTATTAGTAGAAGTTTAATAGGACCCCCCCAACCTTAATTATAATTGTTAAAAAATATTTTGGTAACAGTTCGGAACGTTAAAGGAAGTCAATCTGTTGTAATTTAATATGTTTTGAAACCTTCGGGCATATTTCTTAGTAAATGTTGGAGCCAGTTAATTATGAATTAACGATACCAGGAATAGGGTAAAAACATATTCAAAAAACGTGATCTTTTTTATGTAGTGTTTTTTTTTTCATATAGTTAATGGCTTTATTTGTCCATCCTCAGAGCGATAATGAAAATAAATTATTGATTTTCTTTATAGACAAATTTTACGACATGGGAGTCATGAACCTATGTTGTAAAAATAAGCTATTGATTACCTTTTATTGTGATGTGGAGGCTATCTGAGTGCACCAGCTAACTCCTTCTATTCATAATGAATTATAAATATCCTTGAATAATAAAAAATAATAAATTATTATATTAAAGTATTATTAATTAGGACTACCTGAAAACAGATGCAAAATAACAAATTACGCGCCCAAATTACCCACATTTGGGATAATCACAAAGAAAAGCTGATTTAAAAACAAACAAATTACCCTCAAAAATGATATCACGATAAAAAAAAAGGCTCAAAGCTTACAAATCATAAAATAATACTTAAAGAAATAATTGAGAGTGTCCTTTTTATGAACGTAAACATAAATTAAAACAATTGAAAAAGAAATAAATGAAGTACATAGTTTTGGTCTACCTATATAAAAAAAAAAAAGACCATGGCGCCTTAAGTAAATAAATGTTTTTTTTTACAGTATAAGAAATAATTAAACAATAAATATCGATTGAAGAAGTATTGTAAAGCCAAACGGTCCTTGACTTTACAATAGGTAAGAAAATTAATTGGACTAAATACAGCATATTGATAAAATTGTGAGAAATAACCTTTAAATTTTAACAATATTAAATTAAAATAGAAAATTGAATTATGATATAGAAATAAAATGTATATAAATTGTATTTGAAAATTGCAAATAATAGAATAATAAAATGTAAATTATAAACACGTAAATAGTTCAATTGTGAATTTACTTGACAAAGTCAGCGTGAAAATTCCGAAATAAAACGGAAGTAAAATAATCTGTGTTATGAAACTTGTACCGCACCTCGTGAGAGAATAACCCCTTAGAGATAAATATAATCTTTTAATATAATATCTTGAATCTTGATGAAGAATCTGTAGAAATTCTGTTGGTTGGAATAGAGGACGCAATAGGTGTCACCTAATAATCAAAATAAGGAAACCAATCTGTGTGAAGGTGTTCCTTATTGTTTTTTGAAACGTCGAGCGCAATCATTTGGAAATGTAGTGTATACAGAAGTGTTAACTGGTTTTCAAATGGATTGGTCAGTGAGGCAAGATCACTGTTTTTTAACGTGATGATGTATGCGCATACAGGAAGATGACGTTTCGGACGTATCTTTTTTTTTTTAAAATTACAGGATGTGTATAGCCTCATAATTATACTGTCACGAGAGGTTCTGGTATGCCTAATAATTATACTTAAAGAAAACCATAAAAAACAGAATCAAAGATTAAGTAAGATAAATAGAAAAGGGTTATGAGGTAAAAAGTCAAAAAATTTTAATAACACAAGAAAAAGATGAAAAAAAAAGTACATGTATTGTATTATCGTTTAATGGAAAGAAATTATAAAATACGAATATGTATCAATCCAATTGATTACATGACAATTGTCAGTTAATTTTTTCTTTCTTTTTCTTAAAATATTAATTTAAATTTTTTTTTATTAATTCAAAGTTATGAAATAAATATATATGATAATGAATTGAATTGGCATAAAATGTTATGTAAAATGCGGAAGAATTGACCTCGGTTGTTCAGAAAAAATAAAAACGCATTAAAATATCCATAGAATGGATAAGAGAAAAAAAAAAATGTATATAATCAATAAAAATTGGTATAAATACAAAAATGTTATGTAAAATGCGGAAGAATTGACCTCGGTTGTTCAGAAAAAATAAAAACGCATTAAAAATATCCATAAAATGGATAAGAAAAAAAAAAAGAAAATGTGTATAATTAGTACGTGTAAAATATGAATAAGTAATTTACCTTTTGTTAAATGAAAAATGATAAAATGAGATGTTCAAGACAAATTGCTTGACATTCAGTCAGCATTAATGATTGGATTAGTGAATAATTTTTTTTTTCTCTCCCTTTTTATTTTTATTTTTTTTTTTCTCTCTCTTATAACTAAAACTGAATATAGTTAAGAAATCAGGAGAGAATTGATTATCAAATTTTAATACAGAAAGAAGAAATAATACCCTACTGAAATTACATTGCTTTGCTATCTTAGTCTTCTGTTGTTCCGAGAAGGAAGGTGATCGTTTGTTAACAGAGTAAATAATTTCACAAATTATGTTAACAAACGAAGCGTGTTTTGTATCGCAAGAATAGCGTGTTTTGTATCGCAAGAATAGCGTGTTTTGTATCGCAAGAATAGCGTGTTTTGTATCGCAAGAATAGCGTGTTTTGTATCGCAAGAATAGCGTGTTTTGTATCGCAAGAATAGCGTGTTTTGTATCGCAAGAATAGCATGTTTTGTATCGAGAGAAAGGACCGGTACAATTTCTTTAGCAATAGGGTTGTATAGCTTGGCTCACAGGTAGATAAATTCGTTCTTGGCTCAGTAGGTAGGGAGTGCTAAATTAATTACGGTAGTGACAACCCCTTGTCATAAATGGCCTGCAGGACATCCAGAAACACATGCAAAGAACAAGGAAACTCTTCAAGGACACAAGGAGCAATTTTTTAAATCGGAACGCATATTGAAACAGTATGAACACCTATACACGGGAAACACCATTACTCCGTCAAGGTTCTTCAAAGAGGAAGGCACACTCTCCACAAACCTACAAATGCAAGAATGCTGAATTTACAACTTACCCCCACATTTCCTTCATAATGGCACGAGACAAGCAAGAACAGTCCTGACAACCTTCTCACACTATATTGGACAGAGAAGGCAGTGTTATGTTAGCACAAAGATTGCAAACAAAACGTATGGAGCTATACAGTTAATAAATAAATAAGTCGCGCATGCGCAGACAGAGCTGCAACAAAGCGGGAATAGGTATAAAAACAACAGCGCGGGAGCACCCAGCCCTCTTGGTTTCCCCTCGTCCGGCAGTTGAGTCCCACACCTAGTCACGCACGGCTGTCATTCACGAGACGCCGTAGCTCATAACTTCGCGACGCGTGCCGCAAACAAAATGGCTAAGTTCCGCTACAGAAGTTGATATTGTGTAACGATCTATAACTATTGTCGTGAGTAGCCTCCCGCCGTGAATATCGCAAGATATCCAGATGAAACGTGTTATGGCGCATTAAATAGCACCCACGCCGCCGCTAAGTTCCGTCGTGATAATTCATATACCCGACCCGAGTGAAGATAGGCCTTCGGAAGAAGCGTAGCTGTGAGCACGGACCCCCCGGTCGAGCCAGCCTGCCTTGTTAGGCCTCCGCTGCCTCCTGACCCTCCTGAAGAGCACGGACCCCCCGGTCGAGCCAGCCTGCCTTGTTAGGCCTCCGCTGCCTCCTGATCCCGCCCGCCCTACGATACAGGTTTACTTATTCTTTCTCCCTGAGCCATTCGAGTCAAGCTTCAAGATCCGGTTCCTTAAGCCGATCCTTAGGTCTTAAACCGTATTCCTTGTTGTGTATTAACCCCATAAGAAATGTACAATAAACACTTGTTATCTATTCCCCGAGTTTCATTGTATGTCGCAACCTGTTTACCTGAGAAAAGAGAATAGCAATGGCTATATAGCAGTAGGTAACTCATCGATATCGTTACCGCTCATGTATTTCCTTCCCAGAACCTCATCTGCCTCATTTCTTTATTATACGCTCCACACAGCATGCCGAAAGCTGATATAAGCCCTGAAGGAAATAATTTTTCTCAAGGCCTCTTGTGTAGAGCTTAAATAAATAAAAAAGATAGATTTTTTTTTAATTTTTTTTTATTTATTTATTTTTTTTATTTATTTTTTTTTATTGGCAATGCTTATTCAAAATACATATAAAGTTACATCAGATACATAGTTACATAAGGTTAACAAAAAAATAAAAAATTGCCTTTCCTCACCATAAAGAGACAATGCTCTTGTAATATTAAAGTATTTCCTAAAGATTAATTGGTAGCTAATTAATTGTACTTGGGTACATAAAATTCGTAGACAAAATATTTATAAAAATAAAAGTTCCTGTCACTATACAGAATGGCAAGAATTATCTTAGAAAAACTTAGGTAAATAAATTATTTAATTTTAATCGAGTGTTGTCACAGAAAGGTGAAACCATATAATTTTTTTAATGCAACTGCTCCCAGTTGTCCGAAGCCAATGGAACTACGGCATGGCCAATTGGGGTATTTTTCAACAGTTATTATTATACACCAAAAATTAATAATTTTCTTTTACCCCTCACTAATTTTCAACATTTGATAAAGCCCACTGTCTTTCCATCCTTAAGATCATATGTTAAAACTATTGAAGAAAATCTACTTAGAAAGAATTTACTCCAAATTCTCTTAAATTTCCGATTGATAACGTTTCCTCTTCTAGTTAACGCACCGTCTTTCTATCAATTTGATAAAGTTTATTCAAGCGTGATGCTTCATTAGCTTGATCTTAGAAAATGCGTTCAAGCATTACAGACGAAACAATATAACAGACCATTTCAAATATTGATCCTGAATATACATATAACAAGGTTCAAAATATTTCCCAAATCCAGTAAACTTGTTGTAAAGTGAGTAAATATATTGTTATCCGTGGGGATGGAAGGATACTGGTGTAAATTTCAAGGCAGTCTAGGAACCCTTAGGATGCTTGTTTGTTACAAATTAAATAAATTTGTTCCTGCCAAGATTAACCCCGATCAACTGGGAGGTTTATCAAAGTAATCCGACCAACGAAATGTCGGAGGCATTAAAATGGTGAAGGGAGAGTTGTAACTCGTGTATATTTTTAATTCGTAGAAGCTCAAGGTCAAAAAATATTAAGGCTTTCTCCTGAGACGGATAGAATGACGGCAATCCCGGAGGAGTTTTTATCTGTAATCTAATGCTTACCCGCAAATAGAAAGTTAACCTTAATTCAATTTAAAAGAAGAATACTTAATTTTACAGGGATTATTGCGATCCTCCTTATTTAGGACAGCATTATAGTGTCCATCATCAGGGCAAATTTGAATTCTGATGTGCTATGATGGACACTGTAATGCTGTATGAAACGTTGGCTTAAGAAGGAGGTAGCGCAACACGGCATAATAACCTAAAAATAAATTTCTATAACTCTTTTGGCCATAAAAATCTCAAATTATATCTGCTTTTAATATCAATTTTTTTACGGAAAAACGCTGTTTCCTGTATTGTCTATCTCGTTGCAGGCTCGTATAACTTTATTGCGTAATTATTTCTCGTGAATAATTTATTATAATAAATATTTAATTATAATTATAATTATCTTCCTTCTATATTACAAATAGAGATGATTATAACCTCACTAGGATCTCCCGTGTTGACTATTGCATTTACACAATAAAATTTTATTATATGACTAATTTGAAGTTAATGAAAGAATTATAAATATATTATGATGCAGTGTTTTTTTATGGCGGTTGAGTGGTATCTGATTTATTAAAAAAAAACTTTACTCATTGCATAAATATTATGGTTAATTAGTGGATAAAAGTCACCACAAGGGCGCTGTACCATTTATTTCGAATTCTTAGGCTCTAACTAATTATATTATTTACAATAGATACTACATTCGAAAGTACAAAAAGATACTTACCTGGCAGGTCACTTCCGATTAACAAATTTTAATTAGAAAGTTAATGCTTGGAGAAGATACGGCTTTGCACGCTGAGAATATTGTCTTTAAAACACTGGATATTGCATGATTTTACATTTGCTACCCCCATCACATGGGAATATTAGTGGTAAAAGTACAGTTGACATTGAATTTCCTATTTATGATCTCCCTTACTCCCCAACAACTGCTCCCTCGGAGGGACTATGACATCACCATGCTGTGTGGAAGAAGAGAGTGGGGAGAGAAAGGAGATGGGGATGAGGAAGATTGGGAAGCATCTATCTAACAGTGAGGTCTGATCACAAAACAGAGTATTAGCAATTTCAAGCAATGTTTCTACTGAATGGTGTGAAAGAAATCACCAGGGTGATATGTATAAAGGGTATTTACCAAATAAATAAGTTACTTAGATAGGTAACCCGACTATTGATCCCCCGAAAGTTGACCCCCGAAATTAAAATTATTATAAATTGATATTTATTGTGTACCTACCTACGTTTCACCAATTTCAAATCTTAGTAAGTTGGTATGGATATCAAACGAATTTATTTTTAGTGTCGATTTTTTGTGCTTGTAGGTACGCTGGTATACACAGTACAGAGACAAGTAGTTTTATCCTTGATGCATTTTAATGAAAATATGTTTTATACTTTTGTTATTCGGTGGTAACACCCTTTTATACCGAATTTTTCCGTAAATTGAATAAAAGAACGCTGGAGAAAAACTGTCGGGGGATCAAACCTCATGGAACCATAAAGATACTGTAATGTAATAATGTAATACTTTAAGAACTCTTTACTGCTCCTCGTTTGGATCGATTGGAGAGGACTCCCAGCCGTTTGCCATGCCCTTATTACTTATCTACTGTGTCTTCCTCCCAAACAGGTGCTTGTAGGATACGCTGGATACAATCACCCAGCGCTTGCCACCTCGTGGACTTTCACCAACCTCCCCCACTGTCTTGTCTATATTTTGTCATACTAACACATATTGTATCTGTATTTCCTGCTAAGCACTTGCATGCTGCTTATTAACAACGTATGCAGGGACATTGGAGGTTTAGTTTCGTTTTCAAATGTAGAGTCATTTTTACCAAAAAAATTAGAGTCCTTGCAAGAGCCTTGAAGGGGTAACCATCTGTTACCTATACCAGGGCGGGTAAGTGGTGGGTCCTCCAATGTTCCTCGGTTCGCCCCCAACTTGAATATGCTGGTGTTATATGGTATCCTTTTTATGCTGTCCATATTCATCATATTGTGTCCGTTTAACATCGGTTCCTAAAAAGGATTGCTAGGAGGCTAGGATTAGAGCCACGCAATTACTCGTATGCCGAAATTGAACAAACTCTAAACCTTTCTCCTTTAAAAGACCGTCGGAAAAAATCTGATATCATTTGCTTATTCAAAATTATTAACTGTTTAATCGATTCACCTACATTACTACAACTGATCGCATTCAATATACCTTCTCATAGACTCAGAAATAAAAACCTGCTCTTCCTCAATCAGCACTCGACTAATTATGGTTATAACTCACCACTGTCCAGAATGTGTAGAATGGTCAACTCACGTCAAGAACTTGATTTTTTTAGTACTATGTTAAATGTTTTTGTCGCTCTTTAAACAATTGAAGATATTTTATATTTACTCTAATTTTTGCAAAGTCTTGACTTGACTTTGCCACTCTCGATTGGAATATGGAGTAATAGGATGGGGCTCAGCAGCATCTAATCACTTAAAACAACTTAAGATAACTCAGAATTGCATTATAAAGACCATTCTAAAGGTCCCCATAAGGACGTCAACAACAGAAATTTTTAAACAGTTTGATGTTCCAAGCATACAGAAAATCTATGCCAAAAACATTCTAGTACATCACCACAAAAATGATTCAGAGGCAGACACCTCACACGCTCATAAAACCAGAGCCAAACAAATAGACATACTTAATATACCAAAGCGTAACTCTTCATTTGGTCAAAGAAGTTCTGCATTTTTAGCAGTAAAGTTATATAACAAACTCCCACTTAGTATCAAACAAATTTAAAAAAAAATAGCTACATTAAGGACATTAAATGTTGGCTGAAGAATATATCGGAAAATGAACTTACTAGTATACTTAAAACATCATAGAAGTGGAAGATACTATCAGTATCGCCCTGGTGTAAGACCACCATTCAGAATTGAAACGTTGCTTGAAAATGGCTTTAGCCATGTTTAGTGACCAGATCTGAATAGCCAGGTACTTCCCAACCTTCATCTTCCCCACCTCCTTCCCCTCCCCACTACCTTAAGCCTCACAACATACCCCAATTGGGGATGCCATAGTCTCACTGGCTCCAGACGGGAGCAGTTGAGATTCTTGTGCGGTATTCACTGTAAAAAAAAAAATCATAGAATTTTCTGGAAAACCTTATCCAATCAATGAAGTTAAACCATAGAAGTCGCTGAAAAACTTATCCAAAGCATAGTTCCCCTCAGCACAGGATCTCCTAGTGAGGAGGACTACGAATATATTTTATATATACATCTAACTAACATGTTTCATATAAAAATGTAAAAAATATTATATAGTTACGAAATAAAAAAACTTGACGCTTCTATTTTATTCTATTTTCTCTGTTTGTCTTTGCTTTCATGTACCATCCTCATCCTTACAATGATCATTTCCAAATTTTGTGATACTTTGTTGTAAATTGAACGTTAGTTCGTTATTAAATAAATAAATAGATGTCAGAAAAAAATTGTGACACAACAATTTCGTTAAATATGCATGGATATTAAAAAATACCTAGTGCGGGCCTTGGTAAAAATTTTATTTACTAAAATGTACGCGCGTCAATCATACTAGAAAGTGTTTGCATAATATCTGAACTGTTGGGGTAGTTACGCAGAAAGGAGAAAAATACATTTCCGTTGTTGATACTAAGATTTCTAAGAGATATCTCTCTCTGAAGTTCTGCGGCATGAGAGCAAACACACCGTATAATAGAATTTCTTCAAGAAGAATACATGAAAATCTCCCACGGCACCATACTTGTGAAAAAAAAGAAAAAAAGACTGAAAAAAAAGTCTTGTGGAAGATAAACATTCATAGTGCCACAAGAATACCAGAAATATCAGATTTGCCGATAAGCTGAAAGAGCTACAGCTTTGAGCCGCACATTCTGAAAGGCCTCAAAACGTGGCTCTGTAATTGTCTACAGCTCCATATAATACAATTTAGTATTTGCTTCACTCGAGGCATTTTGGCATGAAATTCTGGTTGTTTGGAAATGAAGAGCTTTTTAACAAATATTAATATCTACAAAAACGTTTCGCGGTTTCTGTTTTATGATAATATTGAAATGCAAATATAGATGTTACACTTTGTGAAAGTGTATCATTTTCTAGTACACACTGTCAGAAAATATGTAGATTGCTGAAAATCTAAATTTCTCATTTTAAAGACATCTTTTTTATGTGAATTCCGCGTGAGTCCCAACTCCTCCTAACCGCCGGTGAGTCTATGGCATCCCCAATTGGGGTATGTTGTGAGGCTGAGGGTAATGGGAGGGGGAATGAGATGAGAAAGAGGAAGTTGGATAAGTACTTGGCTATTCAAATCTGGTCACTAAACACGGCTATAGCCATTTCAAGCATCGTTTCAATTCTGAATATTGGTCTTTTACAACGGGGCGATTCTGAAATAATCTTCCTCTCTACAAACGTGCCGCAAATATACCTAAAATTATTTCTAAACGATTAAATTGTAAAATAAAACAAATCGATGAATTAGCGCACGCTGGGATTTGAATCCGTGCCCTCCGTCAACTCCCCTCAGTCAACAATAGAGCTTAAGCTATTATGTAGAATATAATAAAAAATAAATAAATAAAAACATTTAGAGAAGAAATTTTTTCTCCGTGAAAACGCTCGTCATAATGGACGCAGTGGCGTAGCGTGGGGGGATGGGGGGGGCGGCAAAATTTCACAGTAAATAATAATATTATTAAATAAACTGCCAGTGAACCGTAGGATATTTAGATAAATAAATACGATATAAAAATTTTCCTTTTGTGAGGGCTCCAGTAACTAAGGTAAACAACAGTATTTTAAGATTACGTTGAAATATATTTTGCAGGTAAATTTAATTATATATTTTATTTTGATAAAGTTATTCTAAAATATAATATTTATTACAGATTTGTAGTATTGAAGGGTAGTTTACATTAAAATATTTAATTTGGCCATATTGAAAATTATTTGTTGACAAATGACAGTACTAGGTAACGACGACAGTACTAGGTAACGACGACAGTACTAGGTAACGACGACAGTTGCTTGGTTACTGGAATGTAGGAATAATAATAATTATCATTTCCAAGTTGTTTTGAACGGTGACAAAATGTCATTTTCAACCAACGGAAATGAAAATGGGTTGATTATGTCATCTTTACAGATGAAAATTGATAATCTGAGACCCCAAAAAACTAAAGCAGGTATTCCTAGGCAGCGAATGAAATGGACGAACGATGTCAATATGTTCAACGTTCGTTCATATTTTTATGTGACGAAACTAGAAACAGATATGTTATTGTATAGGAAAAAATTACATTTACTTTTCTCACAAAATTATCCGGTTGCCCAAGTAAACGAACAAAGATTAGCTGACCAAAAAAGGGCAATTTTCAAAAATAATTTAATCCCTGTAGTAACATTAAATCAGATAAAAAAGGAAATAGGAGATAGATTGCAATTGGAGAATAATTTAGAACAAATTAATACGAGTAGTAATGTTATATTAGATGCATTGAATGAAGACAGTTTAGATAATATTCTAGTAGAAGAATCCAATGATATTACAGTAAATTCAAATAACTTAGACGCTATTCATAATCTTTGGAAAATCAACATTGCAAATTTAAACTTACTAGATGATAATGTAATAGAATTAGCTAACTTGCTTCATAATAATATAAATAGATATATAGATATAGAGCCCACAGTTAGACCAAAATTACCAAAAATGCATACGTCAAAAAAATTATCTAAATTAATTTCTGAATTAAATAATTTAATTTTACCAAAAATAATATTTGACGATATTAGTTTTTTAGATCTTCATACGATAGTGTACGCTAGTGCTATCACTATATGTACTAGGTTAGGAGTTAAATTAACATCCTCTGATGATAGATCATATAGTTATGGTAAACCAGAATGGCAGATTAGATTAGAAAATGTTGTAGTATTTTTAAGAAGTAGTATAGCTAGAGTAATTGAATATAAAAATGGGAATAGAAGTAGAAATATTTTGAGACATGTAGATGAAATTGGGTGAAAATTTGGTTATAACATTGGTAGTAATTATAATGAAAATATAATCAATGATTTATTAGATTTATTAAAACAAAAATTAGGTGTAAAAGCTAGTAGATTAAAAAGATATAAATATACGTATAATAAAAGAAATAATAATAGATTATTTCAGAAAAATGAGAAAATATTTTATTCCAAACTTGATGATAAACAAAATATTATTTCGAATAATAATAATCCGTTGCCATCTGAATCAGGTATGCGCGATTTTTGGACAAACATTTGGAGTAAAGATATAAAACATAATGAGGCAGGTCCATGGATAGAAAATGAAGAACTCAATTGTTCAGACATTGAACAAATGAGTTTTTTTGATATATCGGTTGAATTGTTAGCCAAAATTATAAAAAAATACTCATAATTGGAAAGCCACGGGTTGCGATTGGATACATAGTTTTTGGTACAAACTTCTAACTACTTTACATCCTCTGTTTGCAAAAAATCTTTCAAAACTTGTCAAACAACCTCAAAATTTTCCTAATTTTCTAACTAAGGGCATTACTTATATGTTACCTAAAAGCGAAAATATTAATAATCCCTCTCAATATAGACCCATTACATGTCTACCGACAATATACAAAATTTTAACCTCTTGCTTGACAGATTTAATATATACTCATTTGGATGAAAAAAATATTTTATCTGAACAACAAAAAGGTTGTCGCAGAAAACATATGGGATGTAAAGAACAATTAGTTATTGATTCTGTAATTTTAAAACAAATTCAAAATCAAAAGCGTTATTTACATACTTGTTATATAGATTATCAAAAAGCTTTTGATAGTGTCCCGCACTCGTGGCTAATCAAAATATTAAAAATATATAAAGTTAACCCAATTAAAATTAGCTTTTTGAAAAATATTATGTCCTTTTGGAATACAGATTTACTAGTAAATTTAAAAGGTAAGAAAATAGTAGTACCGGGCATTTCAATAAAAAGAGGGATTTTTCAAGGAGACTCATTGAGTCCTCTTTGGTTTTGCTTAGCATTGAATCCTATGTCTAAAATGTTAATTAAAAGCAAGTTTGGAATAAAAATTAAGGGTAATACAAGAGAGAGTAGCATAGTTTCACATCTATTATATATGGATGATATAAAATTATTTTCAAATTCTGAATCAAATTTAGAGAAAATGATTAAGGTAGTTAAAATTTTTTCAGATGATATTAAAATGACTTTTGGTTTAGATAAATGTAAAACGATCCATATAGAGAAAGGCGAAATTGTAGATGGAGACGAGGGTATATTTAGAAATTTCAAAATTAAAAGTATGAAAGGGGATAAGGTTTATAAATATTTAGGATACCCGCAATCGAATAGATTAGATCACACTAGTATTAAAAATGATATTAGGATTAAGTTTCAAACTAGGATCAGAAATTTTTTTAAATGCAATCTATCTGCTAAAAATTTAGTAAAAGCAATAAATACTTGGGCAATACCTTTATTAACGTACTCATTGGCATAATTAAATGGTCCAATACAGATTTAGATAGTTTATAACGATTAATTAGAACTACGTTAACAAAGTTTAATTGCCATCATCCAAATTCAGCTATAGAACGAATTAATTTACCTAGAAAATTAGGAGGTAGAGGTGTAGTCAAAATAACATCTTTGAAACACAATCAAGTAGAAATGCTTAGAAATTTTTTCCATAGGAAAGCTAAAAGCTCAGAAATGCACAAAATAATTTGCAAGGCAGATAGAAACATTACACCTTTAAATTTATATGACGAGAATGCCAACATTCTTATAAATACTAACCAGGAACTATTAGATTCCTGGTCAAATAAAATTATTCATGCAAAACACTTCAATTATCTCAACCAAACGTATGTTGACAAACTTTCGTCAAACAAATGGTTGAGTATTGGATAGTTGAGTGCAGAAATAGAAGGATTTATGCTTGCCATTCAAGATAGAGTCATTACTAAAAATTATAGGAAGCATATAATCAAAGATATAAATCAAATTGATGATTGATGTAGAAAATGTTTGGCTTTTCCGGAAACTATAGAACATATTATGTCGGGATGTTATATATCACAATCAGGTTTTAAAAATAATCCACCAAAGTTTGGTAATTAAACATAACTTGATTGACTGCCGTAATATAGTACCATATTATGAATATGAACCAAATTCATTTTTAGAAAATGTATTTTATAAAATATATTATGATAAAACTATACTAACAGACAGAACAATTAGTCATAATAGACCTGATATAGTTTTACATGACAAAATTTAAAAAATAACTTATATCATTGATGTAGCTATTCCAAATTCCTGTAATATTCAAAAAACTGTTTCTGAAAAAATTCGAAAAAACACAGATTTAGGAAATGAGATTAAAAGAATTTGGCATTCTCGGACTATAAAAATATTACCATTTGTTATTTCGGCTACTGGCATTATACCTAGGTCTCTGATTCAAAGTTTAGGCGTATTAGATTTGTCAAAGAATTTATATATAAAAATGCAAAAATCGGTAATTTTAAATACATGTAGGCTTACAAAAGATTTTTAAAATATTTATATTGAGGGATCAGTAGGATTTATAGGTTCAATTAGGAATTCCACAAAGCCGAACCCTCGGATATGAAAATATCTAGAGTCGGTGAATTATTTTCCCATCTGGTCTCTGGTAGGTAGACAAGTTGTTCTTGTATTGTTTTGTAATTATTATACTTATATAGTGCAATTGCATAACGTGGATTGACCAGATGATCATTTGGGAAGTGTGTGAAAGGGTTTAGTTTTTCCTGTGGGGAAAATTAAACCCGGACATTTAAATCTGGTCCGTATAAAAATAAAATATAAAATTAAATTATTTTAAATCTTTTCATTTCATATTTTTGTTGCACCTGCGATTCGAACCGATTAAATTTTCATTACTTATTCTGTGAGGAAACCGGGGAATCCCATTTATTTAAACGAATAGGTACATAATAATATCATCTTGATCACTGTAGTGACTGGCATCACCGTATGTAGTGAATTGTAAGAATTCTCCTATTTTGTTTTGCGCTTGGATTGCTTATGACTAATATATAGTGATAATGATTTAGAGAGGTCCATGGACGATGTGATGTGATTGACAATTCTGAGAAAGTTTCTTTCATCGCTGGATCATGAGTGCTGCCAGAATCAAAGAGAAACCATTTTCATATTCTGAGTGTACTTTTAATTCACCATACTTTTAATTTTAATTTCAACCAATTTTGTGTTGAGAAAGTAAATTTTCTGTTGTGAATTCATCTGCTGACATATTTCAAAGGAAAACAATCTCTAATTCGAAGTGTGGTTATGAAATTCTAGTAGAAGACTATGTATGTGTTGCCAGAATCAAGTAGAATCCATTTTCATGTTGTGAGTGTAGTTTTAATTCGCCGCATGCAGATATGATTTAAACCAGTTTTGTGTTCAGAATGATAAATTTCAGTTGGATAGTTGGACAGATGCTGACACATTTCGAAGGAAAACATTCTCTTATTCGATGTGCAAATACAAAATTTTAGTTGCAAACTATTTATTTAATGCCAGAATCAAAGAAAAACCATTTTAATGTTCTGAGTGTACTTTTAATTCAACGCACACAGATTTAATTTAAACTGGTTTTGTGTTCAGAGTACAACGATAAATTAAATAACGAGTTGCAGATTCATCATGCCGAGTGAAGCTTTTCATTTGAGTTGCATACAAAATGCAGCAAAATTCTGAGAATTTGATTGTTTCGCGTGTAACTATAATTTGGGGACTCTAATATTAGCAGTTATAAACTTCGTAGTTAAATTTATAAACAGGATTTTCGTTGGAAGAATATTCGTAAAATGTGATTATTAAAAAAAGTCGGCTCGTATATGAATAGGTCGATATAAAAAATTTGATTTCTACATATACAAACACCCCCCTCCCCCCCTCCACCGGTGCTTATACCCAAATAAGGGGGGCGGTGAAATTCCCCTACGCCTCGGGCGGCCGACACCCACGCTACGCCACTAAATGGACTCTGTGATGGCATCTGACGATTAATATGAGGGCATTTTCAGTGAGAGAACCATCAGCCGATTGACGAGGATTAAAAATAAATTCTGAACCACCACCGCGTTATAAAAAAAACACTTGCTCCACTGGGTTGAGGGTGAAAATGAAAATGCTGACTCCTACTCCATCAAAACCCTTCGGTCAAGTGGGTTCTCGGTGTATGAAGCTGCAAGGCCGATAAAATCCGACACAAGTAATATTAATTTTACGAATCACGGGGGAGTTTCAATTGTAGCGCAAAATGGTATTCGCTTAGACAGTATAGGGATACATCAGGTATATACCACTTTTGAGTTTGTCGGCTGCAAGGCTTCTGCTAATGGCGCATCCCTCGTGATTATTTCCATCTACCGTCCCGGGTCATGTGCAGCCACCGCAATTTTTTTCAATGAATTTAGATCTCTCCTAGAGTGCACCTCTAAAGGTGCGATTCCGTGCCACGCAGCAGTCGGCAGACGGCGACTGCAGTGCCGCCGACGGCAGGCGGCACTAACGCGCAGGTTCCAAAGTCGACGGCATTGACGGCACTGCAGTTGCGTCCGCTGCGTACTGCCGACGGTTGTGTCTTCCATTTAAAATTATGAATAATAAAATGCTGCAAGTGTTATTACAAGAAGAAGAAGACGACGATGATTTATTATTGTATTATTATTCAAGTAGAAAGCCTATACTGCCAATGTACTTAAATAGATTGGAAGAAGGCGCTTATGAAACTTTGATAAAAAGACATCTATCTAAATGAGAGTGAAGACATTTTCAGAAGTTATTGTCGTTTAAATAAAATTGAGATCTTGAGCGATTTCTTTCCAAACGTTTTCTCTTATCCTTTGATCTTTATAATGAACATTCTTGCAATCAAATAAGCACGGATTTTTAGACACCAAATTAATAAGACTCTCACTTTCTCCGTCTGTCAACACGTCCATTGTGTCTGAAGTCGACGGCAGTACTATGTTTGCACCCGAGTGCCGTCTGCCGCCACGCGTCAGTCATCGACGGCAAGTGCCGCGCGGCACTTGTAGTGGTGTGTCGGAAACGGTCCAATACAAGTGCATAGAGTTAAGTAGTGCCGTCTGCCGTCGGCGGCACTGCAGTCGCCGTCTGCTGTCGCCGTCTGCCGACTGCCGCGTGGCACGGAATCGCACTTTTACTATAATTGCGACGTTATTATTCTGGGAGACGTAAATATTCACTTGGAAAAGAAAACCA
Source organism: Limnephilus rhombicus (assembly GCA_929108145.2). NCBI lineage: Eukaryota > Metazoa > Arthropoda > Insecta > Trichoptera > Limnephilidae > Limnephilus > Limnephilus rhombicus. The sequence continues at coordinate 49,100,200 of OV815280.1, read as the reverse complement.
ATCCCTTGGCCCTAAAATTCACCAAAATTCTACGTGACTTCGGCTGCGACCAGTGGGTGAACTCACCTACTCATGACGCGGGGGGTACACTTGATGTAATCATTTCCCGGGTAGGGTTTCCCCCAAATAGCGTAAATGTTACTGACATTGGACTATCGGATCATCGTCTCGTCACATCCGAGTTTGCCTTCGATCCTCCAAAATTAGAGTTCAAATCCGTTGTCTCCAGAAATTGGAGAGAATTCGACTTCGAGGCATTTTGCAGTGATTTGAAAGCGTCGCCTCTCTGTGATAAGGAAAAGTATAACGAGAGCCAAGCAGAAGAGTTAGTAACTCTATATAATTCTACGCTACGGGCGTTACTCGATAAAAATGCTCTTTTCACAGAGAAGGTCTGCCGCATTAGGAATTGCAGCAAATGGTTCGATGATGAATGTCTTCAAAAGAAGAGGGAAATGCGGAAATTTGAGAGGATTTACAGACGAAACCCGACTTTCAGCAATCGGCAGCTTTGGATTACCAAGCAAAAAGTTTACAAGGAAGAAGTCACACAGAAGAAATCTAACTTTTGGTGTGAGCAAATTGAGACAGAAAAGGACCCTCGAAAACTTTGGCAAAACATAAGGACTCTGTCTGGAGAGAGCAACAATAAGGTTGATTCCTCTCGTGAAGCAAACAGCCTCGCAACATACTTCAGAAGTAAGGTTGAACAAATTCAGGCCCTCAGTGTGGTAGGATCGTCTTCTATCGCAGCATCAAGTCCGCTCTCCGGTGACTTCTCTACTTTTGCAGCAGTAACGGAAGAAGATGTCACGCGTGCTATTAAGTCTTGCCCTAACAAGCAATGTACTCAAGACCCCATACCTACCTGGCTCTTAAAACAATGTCTTCCGGATATAGCGCCTGTAATTACCGCAACTATCCAGAAGTCATTAGTAAATTCACTTGTACCGGGAACACTCAAGAAATCAATAATAACTCCGATTCTAAAAAAACAAAATCTTGATACTGACAATACGGATAATTACAGGCCAATATCCAATCTACGATTCCTTTCTAAACTGCTTGAGAAAATCGTTGCCAAACAATTGGTGGGGTACTTGAACTCCGCCGGTCTATTTGCCAAAAATCAATCCGCTTATCGACAGTTTCATTCAACGGAAACTGTTCTTCTGCGGTTAATTTCAGACTTGATAATCGGGATGGAAGCAGGTAAGTTGGGTTTGGTATCTGTTCTTGACGTGAGTGCGGCATTTGACACGGTAGATCATTGTATTTTATTAAATGTGCTTGAAACCGAATTTGGCGTTCGAGGTGATGTTCTCCAATGGATGAAATCATACCTGTCTGGACGAGTAGTCTCAGTAATTTTCAATAGTTGTACTTCACCTGAAACTCCCATAGAATGTGGAGTTCCCCAGGGTTCTGTCTTGGGTCCCATTCTTTTCATTCTCTATACGAATCGCCTCGAGAAACTCATTCGATCAGCTGGCTTTGAATCACAAGGCTATGCAGACGATCGTTTCATTTTCAAGTTTTGTTCCCCGGATGAAAAAGACGTCCTTAAAAACGAGGTGGTTAGTTTCATTAACACAGTCTCAAGTTGGATGTCTGTCAATAAACTCAAACTTAATCCGACCAAGACGGAATTTATTTGGATAGCTTCTCCTGGAAGGCAAGCCCTCATCGACTCTAATCCAATCCATATTCAGGGCACAGATATAATTCCTTCTACAGAAATAAAGTTTCTAGGTTTCACTATAGACAATAATCTTTCTCTAGAATCACAAATTTCAAAATCTGTAAGTTCAGGCTTTTTCTATCTAAGGCAGATAAAATCAATCAGGCGTTGCCTTCCCTCTGATGGAGCAAAGTCACTCATAAATTCGTTCGTTGTCTCACGTATGGACTATTGTAATAGTGCGTATGCTGGCTTGCCTAAAAAACAATTCAATAGAATCCAGTCCGTTTTTAATGCTGCGGCGAGAATGATTTTTGGTGAATCTAAGTATTGCCGTATAACCCCGCTTCTAAAGGATCTTCATTGGCTTCGATGTCCTGAAAGAATAGAGTTCAAGATCTGCTTAATGACCTTCAAAGCATTGCAAGGAATGGCGCCAGCCTATATATCGGAACTATGTGTCCGACAAAACTTAAGCGATAGGCAGCTTACTCTAAGGTCAGCAGATCGAGATGTTACCAATCGTTTAATCGAACTTTCTAGGTCAAATCGAGCCGTTTATTATGATCGATCTTTTCGTGTAACTGGCCCGCTCATTTGGAACAAACTTCCCTCAGCTCTTACTAATATCCAGAACTTGGCTGAATTCAAAAGAGCTTTAAAAACAAACTTATTTAAAAAATCATACCTTCCATGAATTTTAACTCCTTTTCAATCTACTATAATAAGCCATGTTCCTCAAGTTTCTGGTAATTGTTTGGTTTCGATTACCTCCTTACTATAGTTTTATGTGCACTCTGAATTTGTATTATTTCTAAATGTTAACTGCCTCCTGTTCTATATAATTTAGTTTAAATGATTCTTGTTGAATGGCACCGTGATGGTTTATCATTATATATTGTCCTGTGCCAAAACAGCACTCACTATTGTTGTTAATATTGTTTTTTAGGAATTGCTTTGTATATTTTTGTATATTCGTTATTTCACATTATTTAATTATTTTTTTAAGGAACACTGTAGGTTAATTCTAAGTTTATTATAATTAAGCGCACTTGAAGTGAAACATCACAAAACTGCGCTATATAAATACTACGTTATTATTAGTATTATTATTATAACACCGAGTTTGGTTGCATTTAACTAAAACTTTTTAATCCCCAAATCATCTTTCAATGTTTATAGTTAAAATACTTTTTGATAGTATTGACAATAAAATTACTGCAGTGAGCGGTAATAATGGGGGCCGTCAAAAACCCTTTTTTGAGGCTGTCATTGACTAGAAAGAAACCTGCCTCACTAGGCTAGCCTGTGTTGAGGCAGTAATTTTATGTCAATTTATTATACTGTGAACATACCTACACTTACATTAGAATAAAATCACACAATAGAATGGTTGCATTAATAATAACAATAACATTGGTACAATAATAACAGCATTGGTTCAATATTAATTTCGAATTTGGGTGAGTGCACCGGTAAATGCTCTATCATTTTTTTTTATCCAAATTTTTATGTTTTTTTTTAAATTTTTTTGTGAATCACATTTTTTTATACTAATTGGAAGAATGTTGTAAAGTCTTGTTGCAAGGTATCTGAAGCTTCGTTGACCAAAAGTAGTAGTAACTAACTTGGCATCTCTCCACATGGACACATGAAGAGGATAAACCGCCACACAACTCTGCCTAGGCATACTTTTCTTGCTTCATTCACTTGTATATACTGTAGTTTATCTAATCTTGTGTATTTAATTCGATTCTCTTGATTCGTGACTTCTCCGTACCGGAATTTTTTTCTATTTTCTTGGATGCCATGAACTTTCATGACACTCCTTTCTCCGTCTATACGCTTTACATTCCTAGAGCATCTAAGTGTTCCTAGCTTTATTTTTTGCTACGCTATCAGCATCGCGTTTATTTTTAATATTATTTTAAATCCCAACTGCAGTCCCTTAAGGAAATTATTTGCCTCAGAGTGTGTGTCATTTTTGGGGTTGCTGTGAGGAGGGCCTTTTTGAGGAAATTTCTTTCTCCCAAAGAGATCTCATTTCCACAACTTCAATTTTTTTTACATAATCTTTACACAGGAGCCCGGAGAAAAATAATTTCCCTTAGGGCCTGTTTCGTCTTTGGGAACGAAGTATTGTATGGTTTTTTTAAGAAAGAGTAAGAAGACGAGGTTGTGGGAAGTAAAAAGGAAGTAAAGGTTGGAATCCAGTAAGTCATTGCGTCCAGTTGAATAAAACCCTCCCAATATAGTATGCCCAATTGGTGAGCAGACGCATCATCATCACTATGGGCTCTACAACCCCTGGTGGGTCTTGGCCTTCTCAAGAATCTTCCTCCACTCATCTCGGTTTTGTGCCAGCTCTCTCCAGTTCAGAAGCTCCAAGATAGATATGTCTTTGAGGACGTTGTCGCTCCATCTTAGTCTTGGTCTTCCCAGGCTCCGTCGCCCTATTGGTCTTGAGTTCAGCAGGGACTTTGGTGCTTGATGCTCGGTCATTCTTTCCACATGACCCAGCCACCGAAGTCTTCCCAGTTTTATAAATTTTGCGACGTTTAGCTCCTTAAACAAAGTATAGAGCTCATCGTTATAACGCAGACGCATACGCTGCCAAAACAAATGGACAAATCTCACCCCTATGTACCCGGGCATCCCTGCTAAGTAACGAACCACTTGGGGTGACCTATTGCAGAGGTGTTAGTTATCCAATGAATTTGTGGCTGTACCCATACCCTCTTCCCAATATATTTTACACCTCACTGCTATAATATATCGTGGTTTGAACCAATCAGAACTCCAACAATAATATGATTGCAAACATATAAAAGTTTCATTCCAATGATTACTTTAAAAGTGTCTACATATTTTTACTCTCTTCTTCGCTAGAACTGCAACTGCGTTACAAAATACAATCGAATTGAATAACGATTCTTCTCCTCCACATTTTCTAATCTATACGATCCCATCCCCATCCCCAGTCGCCTCTCGTCTACTCCTCGTCTGGAATTAATCCAGTATCCCCGGGCTGCACTACCCTATTTCCACCCCATCCCCTTGTTGGCAATTGGGTGTGAGAGAGCGCCAGGTGAGGTTATTGAATTTCAGCAGACTTATCTAAAATTGGATGCATAAAATTCTACCTTCAATCCTTTTGGATAGTTCAATGTTCGCCATCAGATTTTATGACAAAGTTTGCAGTTTTATGCAAGGTGTTGTTCACAGCAAATATTCATTTCGCTTCCAAATTTATTAAGAGTACGTTTAATATTGTCATGGTGTTTTGAAACCGTTATTCGCTTTTCCACTGTTTTCAAGATTGTTTCAATTTCTTTATAGTATAGTTTAGATTAAATAACAATCCCTTGTTAGCTTCATCCAGACACCCCACATACATAGCAGTTTGCAACTATCAAATAAATAAATTACGCAGTCAAAATGGCAAAGTGAAGTGTATGAAATCAATTGCAACATTAATAATTATTTGGGCTTTTCCAATAATGTTCAATGTCCCACTAAGGTTAGATTTAGGTTCAATTCAAACCTGTATTGTATTTTCAAAATCAGTTCCAATTATCTTCTGCAAAATCCAGCTACTTTAGAAAGTAGCATTTGTAAAGTATACATTTGCCCTGAAAAAGGAACGGTCGTCTGAAACCGGTCGGATTTACTCAAATATAAAAGTGGTTCAAACAAAGTTAAATTGTTTCATTTACTTTAGAAAGTATTTGAAATGATAATCACGTTTGGACTGTTCTAATACTGATTAATATCTAGTAGGTACACATAAGCACAGATTTAAAGGCATTACGTTCCGTGTTTATTGCTGGCAGTGTTTTTATTGTTTAGAGCGGACTATAAATAGACATATTATCTGGTACGGAAATGGCTGTGGGAAGCAATTCCAACGTTTCCATTACAAAAAGCAATTCTTTCGTTGCTAAGAAGTGGTCTCTCATAATCACTTAAAACGTAATGTGGTATCCTTGAAGGGGGTCACTTCAAGTTAGATTAAGGTACAATTGCGGATATAGGTACAATAGTATATCCACAAATAACCATTGTGTCGATTTCGTCTGCTTAATTTGGAGAAAAACCGTGCGTCCAGCCCGGGTCTAGGTAAATCGACCAGATTTGCCATTTTTCGAAATCAATTTTTCGAATTCAATATACAGTACGTACAAGAGCGTTTTATTACAGGATGTTTTTTTATTATTTATGTTTTCTTTAATGTTTTAATCCATGTTTTTATATATACATTATAAATTTTAGCGGAAACTTCGCTGGAATGTAATCGTGTAATATGTTATTTTCTTATTAAAATCTGTATAACTGTTTGTTTCCTAAATAAACTCAAATAAATAAAAATAGGATGGACAATAACAACTAACCTAACCTAACCTAACAGTAGTTAGTGATAAGCAAGTACAGTATATATTTTAAAAGTTCATTAACGAATTCGAAAAGTATGTTTTTCGGCCAGTTACTATTCGACAAATTAGTCTTTCGAAAAATTAGTCTTTCGAAAAATTAGTCTTTCGAAAAATTAGTCTTTCGAAAAACTGAAATTCGAACAATTGATTCCGAACAATTGATTTTGAAAAATTGAATTCGAAAAACATGTCTGCTCCCGTCCAGCCCTATCAGTAAACACTAACAGTTAAATTTTCAAAATGGATTAGTTTTAGGGCCGTCTGTTTCAACGCTCGCTAAAGTAAAAGTAAAACAAAACGCCGTTACTATAGTTAGATTTCAGCAAAATGCGTTTTTCAATCAATTTGACTTATTGTTTTACGTTACTTTTAACCTATGTACTTACTTTCCGAAAACCGATAGTTACTCTAGAGTTACTCCGCCATATTGGCATATTTGAGAGTTCTGGTCAAAGTACGGAAATGGGTGTTTTAACATTGATTACTAATATGCTAATCAGTAATCATGATAAATATTATAGAAGAGGATGATAATGACGATGAATTCCTCATCCAATATGTCTTGCAGCGAAAACCAAAACATTTCGTCCCCGCGTCAATAATTTGGTTATCTGGGATGATCTCGAATTTTTGGCGCGACACCGCATGTCGAAAAAATTTTGCTGTTGAACAGAATCAATTTTGATACATATTTCGACATATTTAGCGTTACCTTTTAAAGACAAGCATTAATGGATGTATCGAAAATTTTACAAGATCTTCAAATCAATATACCTATTGTATCACAAACATTACAAAAATACAACATGAGTACTAGGTTAGACTCGTTTCGTATATCGACATTAGCGAGTGAAGCTGCTTTTAAAAGACAAGCTCTATTAATATCTCTAGTATAGTTTGTACACTACTTACGTTTAATGTAATACTCTTACAATTACAAACGGATTTTAAAAACCCTATAATGTATGTTTTTCTAATATTTTCGATACCATAAATAAATTGAATTGAAGATCTCGTAAACTATGCGACACTTCAAATTCAAGGAGATATCGAAACTACTGGAAAGTAAATTACATTTATATTGTATATTATATTCATTATAATAGATCGTCATTTATTTCATACAAATACTTTTATCGGAACAAAGCCGTCAGATCCTACGAGACGCGAAACAAAATCCAAACGGATATTTTGACAGTTGTTCTGATTTAGTTTACGGTGTTGCCGCATCAAAAAATATTTTGATCCATTTTGTCACATAATTCCGAGGAATATTCTGCTCCTTAGACTGGCCACACTGACAACTATTAAGCAAAAATACACTTGAAACAGCGCGCGGTTCTATTTAACGTCCTCGTTACTTTAACTGACAGTTAAAATTTAACTTTAGAACACGATTTAACTTTCTGTTGAAACAGACGGCCCCTAGGGCCGTCTGTTTCAACGCTCGCTAAAGTAAAAGTAAAACAAAACGACGTTACTATAGTTAAATTTCAGCAAAATGCGTTTTTCAAACAATTTGACTGATTGTTTTAGGTTACTTTTAACTTTTGTACTTACTTTCCGAAAACCGATAGTTACTCTAGAGTTACTCCGCCATGTTGGCATTTTTGAGTATTTGACAGTTCTGGTCGAAGTAATGTACGAAAATGGGTGCTTCAACATTGATTACTAATATACTAATCAGTAATCCTGATAAATATTATAGAAGAGGATGATAATGGCGATGAATTCCTTATACAATATGTCTTGCAGCGAAAACCAAAACATTTCGTCTCCGCGTCAATAATATGGTTATCTGGAATAATCTCGAATTTTTAGCGCGGCACCGCATGTTGAAAAAATCTTGCTGTTGAACAGAATCAATTCTGATATCGACGTATTTAGCATTACCTTTTAAACTCATTTTTTTAGACTCATTTCGTATATCGACATTAGCGAGTGAAGCTGCCTTTAAAAGACAAGCTCTATTAATATCGCTAGTATAGTTTGTACACTACTTACGTTTAATGTATATAATGTATGTTTTTCTAATATTTTCGATACCATAAATAAATTGAATTGAAGATCTCGAAAAATATGCGACACTTCAAATTCAAGGAGATATCACAACTACTGGACAGTAAATTACATTCATATTGTATTTTATATGTATTATAATAGGTCGTCATTTATTTGTAAATATTCATACAAATACTTTTATCGAAACAAAGCCGTCAGATCCTACGACACGAAACAAAATACAACAGGATATTTTGACAGTTGTTCTGATTTAGTTCACGGTGTTGCCGCATCAAAAAATATTTCGATGCATTTTGTCACATAATTCCGAGGAATATTCTGCTTTTTAGACTGGCCACACTGACAACTATTACTTAAGCAAAAATACACTTGAAACAGCGCGCGGTTCTATTTAACGTCCTCGTTACTTTAACTGACAGTTAAAAATTAAGTTTAGAACACGATTTAACTTTCTGTTGAAACAGACGGCCCCTAGAAAACTTTAAAAAATGATACAGTGCAACTGAAGATTTCTCAATATAATTTACAAATATTATCTTTGATAAATCTGTAGTCGTAAGCCCAAATTGTTAAACAAATAAGTTCTGAACCTACGTAAGATTTTTACTAGATAATTTTATTATTATTTTTGAACGAATCAAAAACGATTTTTTTCTTAATGCTTTTGACAACTGTACGTGTTTTCGGCATGCCAGTGATAGATCACCCCTCGAAAAGTCATTAAATATTAAAAGAAATCCACCTCGTGTCTTTCGCATAACGACTTAAGTGTTTTTAACCACATTTTGTCCAGTTTGCGCATTGATATATATATATATATATATACTAGATGACTAATGACCGCGCCAAAGCATTGCCACTGTACATAATTATATGTCCAAAAGCATATGCCCCGCTAACGTCAGTCCAGTGCTCATCGTGACGCCGACCGACTTGTGCCGGACGATACGCGATCAAAACTATCACCAAAATGGTTAAATGCGTCGCGAAAAAATGCGATTCAACATAATAAAGCAAGTGGAATTACTTTCCACACCTAAGTTTATTGTTTACATATTCACATTTAAGTAAAAAAAGCAGAAAATGAAATAAAATGTCAAATACTTTAATATAGGTTCAGTGTTGCCACTAAAAAGTCGTTTTGGTTTTCCCACATTAATAGGAGAAAACATAATTTATGGAATAAGTTACTATGGAGGTAACCATATTAAAATACTTAATAAAATTTTTGTTTTAATATTCATACAACATACTTCATTAAAACTTATTTTAGTTTATTACAGCCTTACTAAAAAAAAACCACAGCACGCCCGATAACCCGCGTTGCAGCAGCAGCATGAATAAAACAAAAATACACTAAAACACGATTACATTACTAATAAGCTTTGTTCTTAAAATGTATTTTATAAGTTTTTTCAACAATGTAATTTTTCATAGTGTAAGTACTAAATTGTGTGTTTTCCTTCATAACCGCCAGGTGGCTCGTCGTTCGGGCTGAAAGCGCGAAAAAAAAATCACTCCTCGGATGTGTGTGTAATATTATTACTTACTCAAATGTGATCGTAATTTCTGATAATATTACTAATTCACCATTATATTCGTATAATTGATATATTTACCGAGTTTTTGTGGTTTTTAATAAGTTTTAGTAAAGTTATAATAAAAATAATCATTCTTTGAAAATTGCAATGTCAAAAAGTATTTTATATAAAAATGAAAATACAAATTTACATTTAAACGTTTTTATTTTATGAGAATTTCATAAAAGTGGTGTTTTTTTTAAATATTAATATCTAATACATGTTTTCCTAAACGTATCAAAATAATTAACGTCTTTAAAAATGCAAGAAATATGTTATAAAAGTCAGTATCATTTTTTATGTTAGTTTTTTGGCAATAAAAAAAGTTTGAAATTTTTTATTACTATTTTATTGTATGCACGAGGAAAAAGTGAGGTGACAGTTTCGTTCCAAATTCATTATTTAAAAGGTCTGTATTTTTTAAATTTTGTTTTTTTATAAATTTCTGTACACTTTCATCAAATATGTTTTGGTAAAATAAAAATTCCATTTTTTTTTCACGTTTGAATCTTAATATATGGCAGTTTTTTAAAACTAAAGCGTATTTCAATTACACAAATCAAAAAGATAATTTTATCTAGTTTTCATAAATGGTATTTGTTTTTACGATACCTTCAAAAATAATAAATATATGCAACATTCAAAATACTTAGGAAAAAATCCAAATTTCGTTCAAACATCATTACTAAAACAGAGATAAACTACCCTCTCCGACTGTGTAAACCAAGTGTATTTTTTTCCATGAAATTTTTTTTAATTAGTAATGTTTTCACATCCGCGGCCGTTTGTCAATTGAATAAAATTTTCACTGGGTTTTTTAGTAAGGCTGTTAATGAATAATCTAGTAAGTAATTATATTTTTTACGTATTTTATATTAATAATTTTGCAGGGCACCATAAGATGCAGCACGCCGTGAGAAGTGGGTGGAAATAATTCGATTGCCGAGAAAAGAACTTTGAAAACACTTTTGAAACAATTTCTGTTTGAGTATTATATACTATTGGTTCAATAAAAAATATTGGAACAAATAATGACTTCATTATATCATTAGTTGTGCATTCTTTTAGTCATATAATGAAATATACGAATTAAAAATAATTTAAATAAGTTTATTTTATTACAAACTAACGTAAAAAAAAACAATTTCATTGTTTATTTTGGGTAAAATTTCAAATAGTAGGCAACACCAGGCCGCTATTGCAGGTTTGCGTTTCTGGCTTTGTCTAATCCTAGCGGTGGTAATGTTCTCGTGACTTGTGCAAGTGAGACAAATATATGTTTACTTTCAAATGTTTAGTGATTCCAAAGCTACGTCGTTGCAGTTGTAGAGTGAAATGAAGTTTGCTTCTCTATTTATATACCTCAATGAGTTTGCGGCCAGAAATACTGAAGAGATATTTAACAAAATTGTATTCGTTTTAAACATTCCCGCTTGTTGGCTTGTTGGAATCTTCAGTATTAAAAATGCTAACTTAGTAGTTCCATAGTTTAACAAGAGATGTCACGCAACTCTTCTTAATTATTTATTATTGACATTAAAGTTGTGCCTCCCCAGATAGAAAAATCCTTTTACAAAAATTCATTTTCGGCTGCAATAACCTCAGTAATGCCATATTTTTTAATCTTAGCACTCTAGCTCACGAAAAGTCTGGAACCACCCATGTTGTTTACATATTTAAGAAATGTTTGTTCGAATTTAAATTTATATCTGATGATTATTAATTAGGCCACAGACAACGTACAGAAGTCATAATATTTTATATTATGTATATTATGGTACCACGTAGGAACGTACCAAATAATAGTGTGCAGAATTCACACGTTATAATTTTAACGATTTTTTATATTTTTTTTACGAATCCTTAAAATATGGGATACTCGGTTAAATAGGTGCATTATATTTACTACTTTAAGCAGTTTACATGTCTCCATATTCAAATTCGGCTTTGTAATTTTTTGAATGAGGGCGGGAATTTCCACACCGAACCCATAATTTTTTTTTAGTGCTCAAGCAATGATCTTATTGCGGAATACTCCAGTGGCTTTATACCTAATCTAGAAACTGGTTAACACAAATCTAGGATGTTATTTGCTTATCCCAACATAGTAAACCAAATATTAGTATTGCAAAGCCTTACATGAATTTTCTGTTTTATATTTTTTATGCTCTTTTCACCAGTGGCGGTTGGTGCGTATCTTATTCAGTTCATTCGGATATTAAAATAAGTTCATTGTCTGTTTTGAATAAATCCAATGTGGGTTTTTGAGATTAGCAACAGATATATTTACACTTGGGATTAGCAACCTGTCAACAATCTACGATTTGGCAATTCATAAACATCTGTGGTTAATGAATGTGTTATTTCTTATTATATTTTATTTATTTATTTAACTCCTAGAGGGCTTTCGCATGTTGGTAGTATAATTTTGAATTTTTGTAAGAAATAATAAACATAAAATTACATTAATTAAAGGAAAACAATCACTTTGTTTGTAACCACGATTTATTGATTTAATTTTTATTTACCGACCGGTTTCGCTTAATACAAGCATCTTCAGGGTAAAAATTAAAACTGATGAAAAAATACATTGTGTGAGCTTATATATACATACAGACAAAGACAAAACATAATATAAAGTAAGAGTGAGAGAGTGTTATTAACATCCTACATAGTGATAGAGAGAAAGAGACGGGTATATGAATAATTACATTATATCTACCGGGACAAAACGTCATTTGAACAGGTGATTAAGGAATAAAGTGGCTACGGGTTTTTTTAGTTTATGGGAAATATTAAGTGGCTACGGGTTTTTTTAGTTTATGGGAAATATTAAACTAAAAAAACCCGTAGCCACTTTATTCCTTAATCACCTGTTCAAATGACGTTTTGTCCCGGTAGATATAATGTAATTATTCATTAGATATACCCGTCTCTTTCTCTCTATCACTATGTAGGATGTTAATAACACTCTCTCACTCTTACTTTATATTATGCTTTGCCTTTGTCTGTATGTACATATAAGCTCACACAATGTATTTTTTCATCAGTTTTAATTTTTACCCTGAAGATGCTTTTATTAAGCGAAACCGGTCGGTAAATAAAAATTAAATCAATAAATCGTGGTTACAAACAAAGTGATTGTTTTCCTTTAATTAATATGTCAAACCACAAAGTGACTGCTTTCTACCAAAATATAAAATTACATTAGTTAAAAATATACAAAGTCATAAAAATACAGCGATTAGAGAGGTTTACAAAAATAAAAGACGTGTTTAGGAATAGTGTTGGAATAAATATTTTACATGATCCATGAACTCATATTGATTTCGCATAGTGTAAATTCATTGTATCGGAGAGTAGGCGATGCAGTTACGCTTATGAATGCTGCAGTGGAATAGTGTATTTTGTCGTGTTGCTACAGAGGGTATTCATAAGTTTATGAGTTGCAAGAGTTCGCAACAGTCGAATTTACAGTTAAGTATTGTAAATAAAAAGGTTAAATCGTTTATTTATTAGGTCTTCTAGTGGGATATTTAATTTAAAATTTATAAAACGCAATTTTTTTTGTAATTCATCAATGTTATTAATGCTTACCACTAGACGGACGGCGTGGTCTGGCGGTAAGGCTCTTGACACGCAATTCGAAGGTCGCGAAATCGAATCCCGGCGTGGGCAAATAAATTTGAATTGAATGTGTTATTTCACATTTCGTATAGTATATTTGCGGCTCGTTCCAGAGTGGAAAATACTCTTAGTAAGACCACCATTTAGAATTGAAAAGTTGCTTGAAATGGCGTTAGCCAGATTTTGGTGACTAGATCTGAATAGCCAGGCACTTCCCCACCTTCCTCTTTCCCATCTCCTTCCCCTTCCCACTATCTTCAGCCTCACAACATACCCCAATTGGGGATGCCATAGTCTCACTGGCTCCAGACGGGAGCAGCTAAGACTCTTGTGAGATTATTACTATAAAAAAAAGGAAATTTTGTAAGATGGAGACCAAACTAATGAGTTATATTCAATGTCAATTCATTCAATTCACAATCGTCACAATATCGTGGGTTACAAAAAATAGTTTTGATCAACAAAACTAGTGGTCCAAATTTGGTGTAAATCTTAATCCCGGGCGGATTGCAGATTCCTAAGGTTTGAACGCGGTTTACAGCGGTTTACAGCCGTAGCGCCACTAATATTTTCAAGATTTATTATTTCTTGGAACAGAAATTTCCAAAGTAGCTGAATTCAAAAAGTAAATTTATTACGGTATCATTTGGCCGGACGGATAGATTTTTACCACGGAATGCAAATGGCTCGCTATTTAAAAAAAGGTAATGCAAGTATTTGTTATTTTCTTATTTTTTTATGAGACTTAATTGAACTAACAGAGTTTTGAGAAAACCGCCACTGCTTTTCGCTAAATTAAAATAATTTATTTTCTTTATGGATCTGGACATCACGTAGGTTTGAGCATTTCATTCAAGCAGAGTGCCTCATCCCAATTTACATGATACCATCATCCAAAAGGGAAAATTGTTGGCACGTTCAGCAATGTATTAACAACATACAACGCACACTAGGCAAGTCTTTGCAATACGAAAAGTGATACGAAATTTAACATATTGAATTATATTAATATACCTTAATCTGTTCCAGTTTCATTCACGTACGTATATGATAATAACATAAGTATAAATAATACATAATTATCCAGAACCGTTGTAGATTGCCCAGAACTCTTAGAAATCTAACTATAAGTTCCCCACAAACGAACCAGATAAGACATAATTCTTAGCCTCCCTCGATGCAGCTAATTCTACCCAGAACTCCTTCATTTATCGTGCATCACACACTTCCAATACACATTATACACAATTTAACATTTTTAACTTCGCACCACACTCCAAGGCGAGACATAACGACGTTTATCGGGGGTTTGACCGAGGCTCATGTTTTAATTTATTTCGGCGAATTTGTAATTTAATTATCATTTTTATTTCCATGCCTCATAAGGAATACGAGTTATTTATATTTTAGATTAATAAAAACAGTACGATGCCATTATTTTTTTTAACATACAATGCCTGTAAAAAATTGTTATACGTTGTACAACTAAAGTTAGCGGTGAGCATCAGATTTTATTTTTCTAGATGATGAATTAAAAACTTCGGTATTCATTTAGAAACATCTTAAATATTAATAACACGTTCTACATAAACTAAAATGAACGCGGCGGAAAGGTCAAATCTCCAGGCCTGCTAGGGTGAATTCGACCGTACGTCCGTCCAATACGCCGTGCCGCGGGCGCATATTTGTTACGCTTTCTTCACTTACGTCGTTAAGATTCCCACATTATTTTGTTTTTTTTTTCTTTTCTTTAGTAGGGCAAATTCGACAGTAGGGCCGTTCAATACACGGATCACGAGTCGCAATTTGTATACACGGCTTCTTTACTTACGTCGTTAAGATTCTGAATATATTTTAGGCTATAGTGTCGTCTTAAAATCAAACAGGCGGTCTCTCGATACTTTACAATGACTATTGATACTCATGTAATGCAACTGCCACACTATAACTATCTTTATTTTTTTGTTATTCACATTTTTATTAATACACCTAAACTAAACCGACACCCCCCCCCCCTCTTACCCCTTCGTTATTCCCACCCAAATGACTTGTTTCTTGTAATGTAATTTTCATCTCTCAAATTACTTTACTTATATATAATACCCATGTCGAAACCTGTAATTGGTACAATTATTTTGACTCAGATACCATTACGCTTTGTTATTAATGTAAACTGTTGGTCTCCCAAACAATCTATATAAATAAAAATGAATCTACGAAATGTATGTACGCTTATAACTTCCAAACGACTGCACCAAATTGGATAATTCTTTTTTTGTTGTATTCGTTATTATCAGGACAAGGTTTGTATAGAACTACTGGTGAGCTCTGGAATTAAGAAATGTGTATAAAAAAATTGCAATAGGTGACACGCGAGCTGTTTGAAAACTGAATCCACCGGGACTGAATGTATGGAATGCGGGAGGGGGGAGGGGAACTCGGGTAGGGATTCGCGGGAGGGAGGAGGTAACTCAGGAGGGGGGTTCGCGGACGGGGAAAGGGGGGTGTGGAGTGGGGAGAGGGAAGGTGGAGGAGGCCGAGTGGGAACGCGAGAGGGGAAAGGGACGCGGGAGAGGAAGGGGAGGCGGAAGGGGAACGGGACAAACGAGAAAGAATACACAGGGAGAAAAAAATTCTTTATTAAATAGCATAGCAACGCATGCCGGGAACCAGCTAGTATAAAATAAAATAAAAATCAGCCTTAAAAGAAATTTTCAACATTTTCTAAGAGTGGCACAAATATATTGCTTCGATTGTAATACTTAGTTATTTTCTTACTCTCGGTTTGCTATGCGATTATAAAAACTTAATTTTTTCAATAATTGTTATGCGTGTCCATTAATAAAATCCAAATTAATTGAATATTTTTGAATGTTACCAAAAATAAAAATAAATGTTTGTTTCGAAAGGTGATGAAACACGCTTTCAATTTTTATAATTCGAAATAAACATGTAATTTTTTAAATATCACATTTTTTAATGCAAACATAAAAAAGTTTTAAAAATTCTCGCCATAAATTTATTATAATTAAAATTACTGAAAAAATACCAAAAAAAAATAAACCCATGTTTTATTAGACAAATAAATTATTATCGTTATCATCATTCTACTTTTTGGTCGTTTCTTGTATAAAAAATTCCAAAAGGTTCATATTTTTTTCAAATGGCGGTCGAAAACTTTGGTTTCATAAAGGTGTACATTTTAATTATTTTGCGGTTAACTCGTACTTCTAGTATCGTTTAGATAATATTTATCACAACGATAGTAAGGGAGGCGCAACGATTTCTATCGGACATATATGAGTTTTTACCAGAAGCAAACAAATGAATCTTAGGAGTTAAATAAAAACCATAAAATCTGGATACAAAATACCACAATGCAAAAACACAAGAATAAACATCAAAGTGAAGAAAAACTATCAGTGAAACAAGAAAAAAACAAGACGGTTAACGGCTTCCTGAAATTTGCAAAAGATTTTTATAAACTGGAATATCCAGACCAACTTAAACACTTTCACCACACAACATCATGATCTACGGAGCTTTGAAATATCACCAAGACATGATAATAATACTAAAGCCTAGTAAAAAAACAAGATTTCCGAATAACATGTAACAATAGACTACTGTAATATTGTAATTAAGTTCCACACTTGGGTCCATCTTGTACATTCAATTTCAATGAAATTCAACCCTCTTCAGCATGAAAACATTCCGCGCGATATGCGGCGCGATGTGTTTCGAAGATTTTCTCATAAATTATTCATCAATATTTAAGCTGGGAGAATTCATCTATATTTCAGTCTTGAGAATCCATCACGGAAATCTCCTATGGAAAGAGTGTTATCCCCGTGAACATCAGTATGTAAGGAAAGCCTCTGAATCCATAACGCTTAATCTTCAAGGTGTCTTCATAAACATGTAAATGCTCTCCAACTTTGGAGATTCATTTTTATTGGTTTACCTTTATCAAATCAAATTTTATTACCCAATAGGCTCAATGGTTTCACGTTTGAGAGGGTACCTTTAGTATCACTTTGGTAAGAGACCAGCACTAATCACTGAAAAGTGGTTTCGAAAGGTTTAAACAATCTCTTTTCAAACGGATATTGTTAATTGTTATTTGCATTGTATTACACTTGCATTATAATATGCGAGCCTGAGGTGCGTAAATAACCTCAGACCCTCTGGGCTTAAACCCAAGAATTATGATTATGAAAACTCTACTTGCGCGGACAAATATATCACAAAGAATGGCACAAAGAAAAACTCCAGGGAAAATAACAGATCCACCAACCTTGTTTTGTAGTTCTTGTAGCTTGGAGGCCTCCGTAATTTCATCCAATCAATAGTTAAGTTCAACCAGTGCAATCCTTTTGTGACTTGAAAACTTGCACAAGAGATGAGATTCGTCAATTAATACACAACTCATAAGTTTTTCACAATGATAAGAAAATTTTCCATAAAACAGACTATGTCAGTTATTCACTTGTTTGGATTCTATTTTTAAAAACAATCCATTTAGGTGTCTCTGTTAAATCCAAAGAGTACCTAACTGTCATCCTTGTGATATAAATATAGGTATTTATTTAAATTTTCGAACAAAGAAAATAAACATATTGTAATGCCTAACCATCACTATTAATGTATAACGTAGGTACTCCTCATTAGCGTTTACAACTTTTGCATTGCTCAGCTTTTATTCTTTGATAACAATAAACAACTATCATTGTCCTGTGAAGTAAAAAAATCTTAAATCCTTTGGTTCGGTACTTAGCTAAATTATGTTAACTAATCGCTAATGGTCAAGCAGATTTCTCACTTGCCAAGTCAATAATAAGGTGTATTATGTTTATTTGTTTTTAACATACTCTGATAGCCGTGTCTTTTTACTAAGTTCTTTTAAAACGTGATACAGAAAATACAGTGGGATTCTAATACTTCTCCTTTTCTAATTAGCATGCGAACCAAGCAGCTCCTCCAGAAATATTTGTAGACAGGGGGACCGAGCCGTGTGTTTTAACAGTGTAGATTGTAGATTTAAAATTTGCAAAGTCATCGTGAAAAAGTGATTTGTGAAAATAAAATGGAATAATTATTTTATTACACTACAATATTTTTTTAAATTTTTTGTAAATGAAATAGTTCATCTATGTTTTGAAACCATTCTTAGAACCAATAAATTGTAAATAATTTCTCGTTCGTTAATTTATGAATAATTACATAATAATAATAATAAAAACCGTTTATTCTAAAATAGATTTTTTACAATATACTCGTACATTTTTTTTCTTTTATCATTGATTCTATTGATGAAAAGATCACTGCTCAGCTGCAATTTAGGATTTCTCCTGGAACGTGCAATCAATGAATTATTATATGAAATGCGTAGTATCACTGTAAACAAAGTACAACCAAATAAAAAAAATAATTAAACAAGACCAGCGCAAACGTTGCTTGTATAACTTTGACGTTTATCTTTAAATCCCTCTCGGTGTACTTTGAAAGAAATTGCAACCCCACGCGGTGTCACGTTTTAAGTACGTGATAGCAAGATTGCACACAACATGGCGGTCAAAGTTACCCCCAGGGTTGCAACTTGTCTTGTATTCGCCACAACTTGCCCGTTCTCACCACGACTTGGGCCCTATTCACCATTCACCACTATACAGGAGTTTAACTACACAGAGGAAACTGTAACAGGCTTCAAGTTTCGGAATATCGAAGGCTAAAGTTTTGGATCCTCGTAATTGTTGACTCACACCAATCAAATGTGGACAAAGAAAATAACCCCTAAAATTCTAAATTAATAGTTTACTTAGATTTTACAACCTTTATCTTATTACCTCAACACAGGCTAGCCTAGTGAGGCAGGTTATGATAAACCTAAATTTATAATTATAAATCTCTATTCTTTAATTACCTACTGTATATATGTATTTTGTTTTCTGATATTAACTTTCGTACTATGCAACTTTTAAACTGTACTTTTACTGTACTTATGATGTACTTTTTGTTTTTGTAGTTATAAATCTTCATTTTTTTTTTGTTCAATAAAGATATATTATTATTATTATTAATAAATAAAACAAAGTCGGGTTAGGTACACTATTTATAAGTCGAGAACGGCTGGAACGATTTTTATGATTCTTGATTTGTTGGATTTGTCTCCGCCCCGAATAGTAGAATAGCTATTAAAACATCGGAAAAATTCACGAAAAAAATAATTATGAAGAAATTTTTTTTTCTCATACATTTTCTACGGAACGAATTCTCATATTTTGAAAGAGCTGCAGTTATATTGTGAAAAGTATAATATTTAGTACCTAGTGAGTGAATTCCAAAAATTCAACAACGTCAAATGTCAATGCGCTGATTGTTTTGCTTTTGTTCTTAAACGTATAATGCTGCCCCTCTTTCTTACACACCAAATGTTAATTGTCGAAAATGGGACAAACGGTGAACGTATGTCTGCTCCCCTCCAAAGGAAAAATACAATCTTACTAATATTATGAACGCGAAAGTTTGTACGGATGTACGTGTGTTTGTTACTCTTTCACGCAAAAACTGCTGAATGGATTTTAATGAAACTTTCCAATAATATAGCTCATACATCAGAATAACAAATAGGCTATATATAATGGTGAGTCTAACGTTATGAAATTTGTAAATGTGTGTATTTCATATATTTTTTCAGCAGGGAGGAAAGGCAGGGGAAGGGGAACGGGGGAGGTGGGGTTCGCGGGGAGGGAAGAGACGAGGGAGACGGGGACGCACGGGAAAGGACATGCAGGGAGAATCAATTTATTTCTTTGAATGGCATTGCAACGCATGCCGGGGACCAGCTAGTTGTTTATAAAAACCAACATGTTTTATGAGAAACGCTCACTTCTTCAGGATTTACTTAAAATTAATTATAAATAATAATTATTACAATAAAATATAAATAATAGACATAGACAATGGTGTCAATGGAAAGGTGAAAATGGATAGAGGGAATAGGGACAATGAGGAACAATTTACAATTTACAAAGGGAACAGGTTTAATATTGGGTCATTTAAAAACAATTTTTGATTATTAATAATTTTCAAATTCGCATTAACGTTCTCTCTGATTTCCAATATTTCTAATTCATCCAACTGAATGCCATTAGAAATATTGTAAATCAGAAGTGTGAATGCGAATTTGAATAATATTAATAATCAAAAATTGTTTTTAAATGACCCAATCAAAGATATTCAAATACAAATTATCTTTGGACCCAATATTAAACCTGTTCCTTTTGTTAATTGTTCCCTATCGCCCTTCTTCCCTCTATCTATTCTCACCTTTCCATTGACATCATTGTCGATGTCTTTGTCTATTACTTATAATTAATATTAAGTAAGCCCTGAAGAATTGAGCGTTGCTCATGAAACATGTTGGTTTTTATAAAAAATAAAAATGGTTAAAACTAAGTATTTTATTGATTTCGAAATAAAATGGTGCCACAAAATAAGTTTCCTGTGTTTGAACGTTTGAAGAAGTAACCCCCAAAAGTTTCATAGAAATAACACACCAATATTTTACCTCACGGCAAACAGTAAATTCTCTTCTTGGAGATTAAGGATAATTATTCTAATAGATAGATAAATTAATCCCCAGCGTTCCAAGAAATATCCCATAAATTTGATAGTAGCTAACCGCACTTGCATCAATATTATGGTGTTTTGAACCGAAAATATTTTTTTTTCTGGACAAGGAATAGTGTATCGCAATATTATTCTAGTTTGTCGTTTCGCAACTTGCAAATATGTTTATTTTATTTGAGAAAAAGCGCAATGCAAAAATTATATCAAATCGTAAATCCGATTTTTGAAAAACAGAATACTGTATTTATTTATAAGAAATCTTCATATCATTTATTTTCATTGTGAATAACGCTTACTCAGCTGGAAAATATAGTAAAACCTAAGAATGTTTTCGTATGTCTTCATTTAATATGTTACTAATAAGTAACATTTAAGGAAATTTTTTTAAAAGATGTTATCCTAGGGAAACTGCAAACGAGAGGAGGGCTATAAAACACTTTATCTGGTAAGCAGGTACAATTAACAAAAACATAATTTTTCTAAAAACAAGTTTAGTTATTACGAAAATAGTGTCAGCCGGTGTATGACTGGCCATTTTAATTTTACCCCTAGCATTCCAAGCGTTAAAATCAAATATATTTAAATATAAGAGATATGCCATGATTTTTGCCCGACTGTCGGCGGATAACTTCTTGATGGGAATAGTTTGAACACGTAAAGTATTTGATTTCTTGAAGGTGTGTAGTAGTATTGGTTAAGAATATAGTTTGAATACGGAAAGAATTCGTTAATTCATAATTAGTTTATTTATTTAAGGTGTGCAGTAGTATTTAAGGTGTGCAGTAATTAAATAATATCGGCGACGTTAGGAAACACAGTCCCACCCAATAAAAAAAATGCGTTTAGCACATCTCTTACATTTCAATATCTTTGGTTAAAACTGATGATAAAGTTTGAATGAATGAGTTATGGTAATAGCATTATAATGTGCAGTCCACATCTGCCGTACATTTGACGGCCTTTGTGGTCGAGGGGTGGTAATCCGAAGGTCGCGGCCGCGGTCAAATCCCGACATGCGCAAATAAATTGTATTTGATGAAGTTATGTTATTTCACAATTTCTTCGCGTAAAATAATAAATTGTGTATTTGTGGCACGTTCCTAATGCTCGCAGTATCACCCTGGTGTAAGAACATCATTCAGAATCGAAACGTTGCACTATGGTTTTACCAGTATGGGAGCATTGGAAACAATTCAAAATTTCAAATTACAGGGACCACTAAATTTTGTTGCTATATCTTGACGACACATCCTAGTGCATCTTTCCCCCCACCACCGAACTCGGCAAAATGTTTCGTCGCTGCGTACCACGTCAGTAAAGATCGGCTTCCCGAGCAGGCAAGACGTTTGTGTGAAAGTGCAACATTAGTAATACAATATATAGGGAGTGATAACTTTGTATAATGCTTGCTGGCATATTTTTTTCAACATGGATCCAATACCTTCAGGTATGTACTAAATACGGAATGTTTTTTTTTTTCATTTTCTAATGTGACAAATTTGCGATATATTTTTTAAAAATATCTGGTGAAATTTGAAAAAAAATACGATAAATTCTTAAACAGTTAAGGTTATAGTTACATATTTCCTAGAATTTCGTAAAAGTGCTGATACACTTTTGTAGCTAAACTATTTTAGAATCATATTAAGAAAAAAAATCTTGCTACTTTTATGCCCCTTTTCGGTCCAGTAATTTTTCCATAATTTACTTACTATTAAATTTTTGTGCTTCATAAATATTATTTTTGTCACAGGTTCGGTTTCAAGGGATTTGTTCCTGAGACAAAGGGAGTTATTTGACATACTGATGAATTCAAAGTGCCAACAGATGGACAGACGATTTTTATATTTGAAAAAAAAAACTTATAAACCTCACCAATTGCCCTAAAGATGGGTTGGATTAAGTCGGTAAAAAGATCGCGGGCTTCAAATTTCGCTTTAAAACAAGATGGATAATTGCTCGTCGAATTAAGGCTAAATTTGTGATGCAAAATAAAAAATGGCTTGAGACGCCTATCAGTTTTACATTTTATGGGAAACAACATAGAAGCGGTCGCCCGGAAATACAATTTGAACAGAGTTCTGACCGATACAAACGCTTAAAAACTAAAGATCTTCGGAAAAATTCACCTCTTTCTCATTTGGCGTTTGCAACAAAAATGAATTTGAGAGCTTCTGGACAACCAGTTGCATCAAAATTATTAGAAGACATCATTCGTTCACCTAGGCGTGTATCTAAGTACAGACAAGCGTACGAGGTATTCGAAGATACTCACTCTAGACGGATGTCTGGGGAGGAAGCCCTCTCAACCATGGTGGAAGCCAAGCTTACAAAGCACCAGTACAGTGTCATAAGAACCAAAGATCCTGAAAGGTTTCCACCATACAATATAGTACTTGAAGCAAAAAAAGCGTGCTATCCAAAAAAAGAAGACATAACAATCACTGCTACATCTGCAGAAGTAACTGTTCAAGCTCTTTTGAATCACACTTCTGAACGTGTGATCAATGTGCAAAAAGAAATCATTTGTGGTTTAAAAAGTAAACAATCAAACAATTTGCGGTTGATTTCAAAGTGGGGCTTTGATGGCAGTTCAGGGCATAGTTCTTACAAACAGATGTTCATTGGGACGCAAGCGGATGCGGATGATTCAAGCGTTTTTATATCTTCAATCGTACCCATACGTTTAGTATGCGGGAACTCTGACAATACAAACGTTGTGTGGCAGAATCCTCGCCCATCGTCCACCAGATATTGCCGCCCAATTAAGATAAACTTTGCCAAAGAGTCGACACAACTTGCGATTGCTGAAAAGAACAGAATAAGTGCGCAAATAAAAAATCTTACGAGTTCACCCGTGGCACTTGATGGAAAAATTATAATGGTGTCGCATGAACTTATCTTAACAATGGTTGATGGGAAAATTTGTAACGCCTTGACAGATACAGCTTCTACACAACGTTGCTACATTTGTGGTGCCAGTTCTAAAGAGTTTAATTCTATAGATAAAATGTTAACAAGACCACATAAACCTTCAACCTTAGAGTTTGGTTTGTCAGTGTTACACTGTTGGATTAGACTGTTCGAATGTCTTTTGCATGTGGGTTATAAACTTCCAATAAAAAAATGGCAAGCCCGAAATCAAGACAAGGAAATTGTGGCGAAACATAAAGCTAATATACAAAAGGAATTCAAAAATAGGAATTCAATAGTCGATCAGCCTAAGCCTGGTTTTGGAAATCCCAATGACGGAAATACAGCCAGGCGATTTTTCCGCAATGCAGATTTGGCATCAGAGATCACAGGCGTAGATAAAAAAATTATAGAAAGAATGCATGTCATTTTAGTAACAATATCAAGTGGTTACGATATTAATATTGACAATTTAAGGAAGTTTTCTCTTGATACTGCTAAGTATTTCGTTAAATTGTATCCGTGGTATTATATGCCCCCTACTGTGCATAAGTTATTAATCCACGGGCCAGACGTAATATCGAATGCATTGCTGCCGATTGGCCAATTATCAGAAGAGGCTCAGGAAGCTCGGAACAAAGATTTTAAAAAATATCGCGAAAACTATTCTCGAAAATGTTCTCGAGAGAAATGTAATGAGGATATTTTTAATTTAATGTTAGTAACATCTGACCCTGTCATAACTAGTTACAGGAAACTCCCAAAAAAACAGTTAAATCGTTTTCCTAAGGAAGTTAACGACTTAATAATTCCTCCGAATATTCATTCTTCAAGTATTTTTAACACCGATGATGATGATGATGATTGTTCGTCGTCTGCATCAGAATGTTAAAAAAGAAAAATTAAACATTACTCGGCCTGTATTTTCCAAGGATGTGGACTTTTATATTTTTAATTTAATTTTATCATTTTAAATTTTATATTTTTGTTAATAAAATGCAGAAATCACAGTAAAACTTACTAAAACCGAATATTTTTATTTTTTTTACCCATACCAAAAAATAATATCACCTTTTATTTCCTGTAAATCCGTCCTGTGAATTGTTTCCAAGTTTTGGGGTATTTGGAACCACTGTGCGTTGCTTGAAATTGCTTTAGCCGTGTTTGGTGACCAGATATGAAAAGCCAGGTATTTCTCCACCTTCCTCTCCACCATCTCCTTCCCCTCTTCACTACCTTTATCCTCATATCTTATGGGATTTGGAATGTCCCACTTTGGGATGCTATAGTCTCATTGGCTCCAGATGGTTGGGAGCAGATAGGATTCTTGTACTCACAAAAACAGAGTGTGCAGTTCACACGCAGAAGAAGTGAAACCTTCAGAAAACTAAAGTAGACAAATGTGGGGAGGCTACGAAGCACCGCACAAAGAGGAGACCGATTATACTATCTCATTCTCTCGCAAGCTAAATCCTACGGATGCATGTGTTTGTCTCTTTTTAGTGTCGCTATTTTTCGTTACATCGAGTTTCAAATCACAATTTGTGCTAAAGAAGTTTTCACTTCAAAAGTGTGCAATTTACATGCGGTAGAAGTGAAACTTTCTGAAAACTAAAGTAGACAAGAGTGGGGAGGCTATGAAGCATCGCACAAAGAGGAGACCGATAGGCTACGAAGCACCGCACAAAGAGGAGACCGTTTATACTACATCACTCTCTCGCAGGCAAAATCCTGTAGATGTGGTTCGCTATTTTTAGTTTCATCGAGTTTCAAAATCACAACCCTGCTAAAGAAGTTTTCAATTTAAAAAAAGGAATGCAACATTCCTGGCCCCCTAGCATGGTCGATCGATATAGGTTTTATCGAAAATGTCGGTTACTTGAAATCGTTCCCGAGCACGACTGCAGGCCACTAACGAAGAAATAACAGTTCACGTCAAATAAATTAGGAACCCTTTTTTTTTTTTTTTTTACATTAACTCCACACAGGAGGCCCTGAGGAAAATAATTTCCCTCAGGGCCTATGTCATCTGGGATGCTGTGTGGAGGGTCTTTTTGAGGAGAGGAAGGAATGAACTGGTCTTGAAGAGACCCATGTTGTAGGAAGGAGGAAACACAGAGGCCGGCAAATCATTCCACAGCCGAGCTGTTGAACATAAGAACGAGTCGAAGAAACGACCCGTTCTCATGTGACTAATGTCAACTGTGTACAAATGTTGGGCACGCGTTTGGCGTGTTTCCCGACTATGCACCGGTGCCGAAGGGATCAATGATGCTAGTTCCTCGGAGCATCTTCCATTGTAATACCGGTAGAACAAGGATAGCATTCCCACCCTGTGGGAATGCTAGCCTGTGCTCTAAAGATTGCAATCCGTCTGTTAAGATGGGAGAATCTATCAAACGGACCGCCCGTTTCTGCACAGAGTCGAGGGTATTTTTCAGGTATTTTGGAGCTCCAGACCAGAGGTGGCTGCCAAATTCAACCGTGGGGCGCACTTGCGATTTGTACAGGGTTAGCAGTTGTGTACTATTAAAGTATCTGCGGGCCCTGTACAGTACGCCCAGTTTTTGGGAGGCTAACTTTACTCTGGCTTCAATGGAGCCCCCATACCTGAGCTGGTCACTTAGGGTTACACCAAGCATATCAATGGAGGGCCTGTTCGGAAGATTGCTTCCGTTGAAAGAGACTAGATTTTCATTGCGATCCCTTTTAGACATAATCAGACAAGATTGGGTCTTTGAAACATTAAATTCAACAAGATTATTTTTACCCCAAGAGAAAACACTCTCGAGGTAACCGTCCATTCTTTGCTTCAAAGCCTTACGAGCTGTTGGAGTTTGTGAGCCCTTTGGGGGCTTGTCAAACAAAAAGCTATCATGAACTGTACTGTCATCCGCGTAGCAGTGAATTGGTGCACATGACAAAAGGTCGTTGATGTGCAACAAAAACAGAGTTGGAGACAGAACCGATCCCTGCGGGACGCCAGCATTTATCGAGTGTGAGGAAGAGGTGAAACCATCGACTACCGTCTGAATCGACCTCTCCCTCAAGAAGTCGGCAATCCACGTACACAAGGATGCGGGAAGTCCGTAAGAATGCAGTTTGTTGACAAGTCCTCGGTGCCAAACCCGGTCAAAGGCCTTGGATATGTCCAGTGCAACCGTTTGGGTCTCACCGAAACGTTCCAGGCATCGCCCTCAAACATGCGTCACATACGCGAGAAGATCACCGCACGAGCGGTTCCGCCGGAATCCGTATTGACGGTCGTTAATAATTTTGTTCTTCTCGAGGTATGTGAGCAGTTTGTCGTTGATCACACGTTCCATCACCTTAGACAGAACTGATGTGATCGCTATGGGGCGGTAGTTGGCCGGGTTGGAGCGGTCACCCTTCTTTGGAATAGGATGGATAACCGTTTTTTTCCAACCAGAGGGCACAGAGCCAGTCTTCAGGGACAGTTTAAAAAGCTTCGTCAAAATTGGAGCTATTTCTGCAGCGCACCTTTGCAGTACCAGGGCAGGTATTCCGTCAGGCCCACTAGCTTTATTAACATCAAGCCCTCGTAAAACATGGAGCACTTCCCGATGCCGGATCCTCAGCTTTTTCATACGAAAACCGCAGTGAGGAACCGACGTCGGGACAGCACCTTGGTCATCGAGGGTTGAGTTATCCGCAAACATTTTACCTAGTAAGTTAGCCTTTTCGGTGGCGGTGTTTGCTAGTGAGCCGTCAGGTCTGGTAAGAGGTGGCAGACTGGATTTGCATAAATTGCGACCTATTGAGCCCGCAAGCGACCAGAATTGCCTGCTGCCATGCGGGCATGCAGTCAGCTTTCTGCTGATCTGCTGGTCGTGCTCGAATTTTGACCTATTTATGATTCTCTTGGTTTCCTTTGCCATTTTGTTGTAAGCTGTTCTGTCTTCGGATGTTCTAGATGTGTTGTAGGCTCGGTAAGTTAGTCTTAGTCGTTGTGAACTGTTGTTTGTTCGTTAGCGACCTGCAATCGTGCTCAGGAGCGATTACAAGTTACCGACATTTTCGATAAAACCTATATCGATCGACCATGCTAGGTACCCTGGTGTTGTTTTCAGAATGCTAGAAAAACATTTAGGGTTATTAAATACGAGTAAGTTAACTTATGAAAGCAATGGGGGCGCATGCGGAGGAGTCCAGTGGGAACATTATTCGTATTCAGATTGCACGTCAGTCGTTTCGGGCGTATGCAACATTTATTTTTATTATAGCAATATATCAAAAGTTGCCAGTTTATTTACTTACGCTCCGTAGAGTTCGTAAGCGTAGTGTGCACATTAAAAAAAAAAGATAGCCCAAAATTTATTGGCTATGGATTACCTCAGAATCATTTTTTTTCCTCCTAATTCCATCACTATAAGCGCGAAATGTTGCTTGTGCAGTGATTAAAGAGCTAGTATACATAAATAAAAATCAAACTATGGCTTAGATTTCTTAGCTAATTTCATTGGTTAGTAATAAATTTATGTTGTCCTCATTTGTTACCAAAAAATCTCGAGCAATCGGAGAAAAAGTTTTAAATTGCCCTGTCGCTCCAGTGGATATGGAACCAGTGAGACTATAGCATCCCCAATTAGTGTTTGTTGTCAGGCTGAAGGTAGTGGTGAGGGGAAGGAGATATTCAGATCTTCACCAAACAACGTTTCTATTCTGAATGGTGGTCCTACACAAAAGCGATAGTTAGAGTATTTTCCACTACGAAACGTGACGCAAATATGCTTTATATGTATTTTTAAATTAATAAAATTGTGAAATTACACAAATTAATCAAATTAAATGTATTTGCGTATGCCGGGTTTTCATCTCGCGGCCTTTCGGATTGCTAGTCGAGAGCCTTGTCACATTTAATGTATTGGCTGCACAGTTGTCAGTAATAATAAAATTAAACCTGTACAATGTGAACATTTTCAAGTGGTTATATTTATTAATTAAAAATATAAGTTATAACGAAGTAGTTTCCAATTTTCTTAAGCTATTTTAAATCTAATAGGAAATATTGAATATGGGGCGGCAATATCAAATAATAAGTAGATTAATTATGTGCTTAACATCCCAGACTAGTAAAACTTGTAGCTCGATGCAGTTTGTTATGGTTCGCTAAACTGTGTTTTAATCTTCTTAACTTAGTTGTTAAGCTTTTGTTCAAGTTTGATAGCGTTATAGTTTCATCGAGCCATTGGCACTGTGAAAAAACACGAAAACAAAGATCAAATCAAAGAAATATTCGTTTTATTATAATACTAGCAGACCCGGCCACACATTGCTGTGGCTAACGAAACACAACGCCATTACCCAACCTTTATACAATCCACACCAGCCGCTTGCCAGCTGCCCGCTGCCCGCTGCCCGCTGCCTGAATTGAATATTTGAATTTCTCGGCTTTCCTCTACTATAATAAGCATGTCTTATATATATAAACCTTTCTTTTGAATCATTCTATCTATTGGTGAAAACCGCATGAAAATCGGTTGCGTAGAAAAGATCCATGCGCACATACATTTTGAGCGACTTCATTTTATACTATGTAATGATGATGATAATGATGATGATGATGATATGAAACAAAGATCGTTTTTCCAAACACCAAATTGTTTATGGTTGTAGCTATTTATGGTGTAATTTTTTTAATTACGTTACATTTTTTGAAGTGAAAACTTTTTTTAGCTTTTGTGATTTGAAACTCGATTAAACCAAAAATAGTGACACTAAAAAGAGACAAACACATACTCGTACATCTAAAGGATTTAGCTTGCGAAAGAATGATAATATAGTGTAATCACTCTCTTCTTTGTGCGGTGCTTTGTAGCCTATCGTTCTCCTCTTTGTGCGGGGCTTCGTAACCTTCCAACTCTTGTCTACTTTAATTGTATGAAGGTTTCACTTCTACCGCGAGTGAATTACACACTCAGTTTTTTTAATAAATGTAAATACCGCACAAGACCGTTCCCGACTTCTCCCGTCTGGAATCAATATGACATCCCCAATTGGGGTATTTTTTGCGGCTGAAAGTATTGGGGAAAGGAAGGAGATGGAGAAGATGAAGGTGGGAAAGTACCTGGCCATTCGCAAGCAACGTTTCAATTCTGAATTTTAGCCCTGGTGAAAGGGCGATACTGAGGGTAACTTCCACTTTAGAACGTGCCGCAAATATACTTTATATTATTTTATATGACAAAATTTTGAAATAACACAAAAAATCAAATAAAAATTACTTGCGCATGCCAGGAATTGAACCTGCGATCTCCAGATTGCTAGTTGAGAGGCCGTATATTATATTAAAATGTTTTCCGATTTTCTTTCTCCCTTTAAACGATAAGCAAACCGCCCATTGTGACATAATTTCACGCGTAATGCGTCGATTAAATTAATATCTTCCGACCTCATAAGGGCTTTAAAATATAAATGAAACAATATTTCTTTGTTTGAACCACTATATAATTTTTTTAATCGCCGATCGGTTTCGGAACAACCGTTCCTTCCTCAGGGAAAAATATACTAACTCTACATTACAAAACAATGGGTTATTTATATTCTTCCCCAATCCCTAATCATGGTCTCACCCCCACCTCATCATGTATTTTGTTCACCTATTGTTTTGTAATCTCAAGTCAATATATTTTGATCTGCGAAAGGAACGATTGTCCCGACACCGGTCGGCCTAAAAAAAATTATGTGGTGGTTCAAACAAAGAAATATTGTTCCATTTATGTATAACGGATGACCTCAAAGTAATATCTTTATTAAAAAGCTCTAAAATATTCTTATCGAGCCTGAAAAATCAAGCCTTCAGAAATAAAATTAATGCACGCTGAAAATCCTATTATTATTTATTTATTTTATTATACGCCCAGAGGGCTTTTACATAAATAAATAACGACAGTACATCTTTAACATGAGAAGAAAATAATATAAATAAAATTACAATAGAAATAAAAAAGTACACAAATTAAATTAAAATATAAGCAAAAAAAATGTAAAGTATAGTGAGATATAATAACGATAAGTTGCGATAAAAAAATAAGTACATGATATAAAAATACCAACAACCAAAATTTTAAAGTAAGGTAATCAGAGGTTTACAAAATTGCAACATTAACCATGTCTAATAAAACCTAAGTATTAAGTTTCGCAAAGTGGCAAACCGCTACATCGATGGTATCTCCAGTACCTCTGCCAGTTGCAGGAGTTCGTAACTGTCCAATTTGGATTTAAATATTTTTGATAAGAAAGTTAAATGATTTTTTATAAAATAACTAAATAATACCACAAATTATGACGGTTTATAATATTTCAATGAATTTAGTAAGATATTACATTTAATTACATTAATAAGATAGGTAGAGATAGTTTAGAAAATTTGTTGATGTACGAGTAGTTTAATAAATTTACCAAAGAATTTCCTTAGTGAGTACTTGTATCATGGATAAATGATTTAATTATTTCATTTTTAAATTGTGTTAGCGACATAATCCATACATATATGTGCGAATACATAATGCCCAAGTGTTGAATTCTGTGCAGTGGTATATTGAATTGTGCCCTGGTCGTAGTATTACCACAGTAAAATGGTTGTACTGACCTTGTGTTTCTCGCCGGCACATTAAAATAATCACATTATAAATAATCAGAATTTTACATCGGGATGTACTAAAATGATGTACCATTAACAGGGATAAATCAACCCTTAGAAAATAACTCAAGCCAGGGACTCTTTGTTAACTTATTTATCATGTTGATTCTATTAGATATGTCTAGAAGATTAGTCTAGGGAATTCGAATAATGAAGTGGTAATACCTTTTTTTATATCATTTCGATTTAACGCTAGACTTTGGGTCTTTCTGAATAGTTTGGTTTCTGTCTTGCCGTCTTTACTGTCACGTTTAAAAGTTAAACAACAACGCATTTGAAAAGATGTAACGAAGCGGAGACTTTTTTTATATTGTTAGCCAAAAGCAGGTTTATGTGAATAGTGTTATAAAAATAAAAGGATTCTAGACGAGCTTTATCTGGGAACAATATTATCCCGCAAGCAGTTTTTTGAATAATAAATACAAAAGTTTACTATTTAATATTCACACAAACATTGTATTGTAATTAGAACTTCGAAATTTTGATTACGTATTTCTAAAGTGAAATGGATACAATATTTATTGAAGGATATCACGAACAATGAGTGGAAGAATATCGAAGTCTAATTATTATTATTTTTTTTTTTCAAAAGAAGCAAACACATTGTGACTTGAAATTTTAAATAAATAAAAAGAAAATACTTTGTTTTGTCACTTTATCGTTATTTTTTTTCCGTCAACCGGTTTCGGTACCTCCGTACCATCATCAAGACTGAATATAAAAAAAAACAATGACAAATACAGTAAAATACACATATATTTATATATATATATATATATATATATATATATATATATATATATATATATATATATATATATATTTTTTTTTTTTTTTTACATTAACTCCACACAGGAGGCCCTGAGGAAAACAATTTCCCTCAGGGCCTATGTCATCTGGGATGCTGTGTGGAGGGTCTTTTTGAGGAGAGGAAGGAACGAACATTGGTCTTGAAGAGACCCATGTTGTAGGAAGGAGGAAACACAGAGGCCGGCAAATCATTCCACAGCCGAGCTGTTGAACACAAGAACGAGTCGAAGAAACGACCCGTTCTCATGTGACAAATGTCAACCGTGTACAAATGTTGGGCACGCGTTTGGCGTGTTTCCCGACTATGCACCGGTGCCGAAGGAATCAATGATGCTAGTTCCTCGGAGCATCTTCCATTGTAATACCGGTAGAACAAGGATAGCATTCCCACCCGACGCCTGTGCTCTAAAGATTGCAATCCGTCTGTTAAGATGGGAGAATCTATCAAACGGACCGCCATACAAATATATACAAATTGTGAAAGAAAGAGACAGTTAATTATTAGAGTGGGACAGTGCGTCAATTGTGGGAGGGAAGTGGGGGAGGGGCGAGTGGGATAGCGGGAAACATACTTATAATAGGGCTGAATGTTAAATTTAGTTGATTATTAATGATTTCAGCCTTTGTATTACCTGATTTTTTTTATTTCCAATGTCTCTAAATTATTTAATCTTAAGCCTATCCCATTTTTGTGTAGGACTTTAATACCCGTTTCCCGGTTAAAAGTGTGGTCTTTATTAATTAAGTGCTCTGTGAATTCTGAAAACCCTGAACTGGTTAGGCATCTTATGTGTTTACTCTAGTTTCCACATTGCGTGACGTTTGCCCAATGTAAAACGCTGGACAATCGTTGCAACTAATTCTATAAACGCCCGAGTGGCTTAGTAAGTCTTCTTTGTCCTTGGCATTAATTAAAAATTTTCCTAGGTTGTTATTTGTATAAAATGCCGGTTTAATTTCTGGTGGGAATTGGGTACACGAAGAGGACAGGTTATTAATATACAAAATTCTTCGCTATTCGTGGTTAAGGTTATTATTGTTAAAAGTTATTGGAATAGGGTAAATGTATTTATTTATGGATATTAATATTTTTTTTTTTGTTAGTTACTACTTAAATATTTCATTGTACAATATATATGTGAGCTGCAGTATTTATTTTGATACTGCATGATATATGTTTATAACTAATCTCATTAATTTCTTATAATTAAATTATAATATGTAAATGAAATCCTTAGCACGGGAGATCTCAGTGAGGATATCATTATCTCTACATGTTACTAAGAAGTGAAGACAATAAATCGTTATTATTATTATTACTGTTAATAAGTTATACTCATGAATGGGCAACAATTTGAAGACCTCCACAGACAAAACAAGTTGTTTTTACATTACTTCTGGATTATCCTTTTTGCGCTCCAGTTTTTTAACTGTGCGATAGAAGAAAAAAAATTTCGTTAAAGACCCGTGAACCGTAACCACGCAACAATAATAGTCATGACTTTGAAAGTACTATAGTTAAATGCCATGATATTGCTTCAAGTTCTTAGAAGAATAGAAAAGAAAGTGTGAAAAGGGGTCCTCCTGAGGAACATTTGGCAAGGAAAACAATGATTATCGTATCGAACGCACCAATTAGATTAAGATCTTCAAACATCACAATTCCCACAAGTAGTTAAGTTTAGCAATAATACGAAGACAAGAAAACTCAATTCACCGTTTTACTCGGAGTTTATTGGAGGTTCAATAACAATTTCCAGTAAATAAGGATAATTTTCGACCAAGATGTTTAGCGTAACACATTTTCTTAATGCTTATTGAGCTCGGTAAACTGAATTCCCTCGCTTTTATATTTGCTTTATTTAGTTCCACTTTTCGGAGCCTATGTTTTGGTTTACCCTTAAAAAATTTGTGTTGGGATGTTTTAGTTAAGGGAAATTGAGAAGGGAATGATAACGGTAGTTTTTAAATCCAACTACTGCCTGCGATTTTTTACATCTTACAGTACGTCCAAGATGAGAAAATCATCAGATGAAATACAAGATTTTTGTGAAGGATTTTTTCAGGTATGTATCTTCTAGGACTCATCAACGATGGCTACGAAACGGAAACTATTGAGGCCAATAATATGGACAGCCATGTGTATAGAATAAACAGTGACTAGTGGCTGTAGTTGGTACTTATATGTAAATTAATTGGTTTCATAATTGTGGTGGAGTTGCTTAAAATACGCATTCCTGTTCGTTCCAATTCAAATTCAAAAACTCTTAAAACCACAGACAAATTTCAGTACTGTAGTATTTTGTCGAACGCCATGCATATGTTCGAATATATTTTGAATGTCCCGACGAAAAAAACTCAACGATCATATGTTAATTGAACGTGTCAAAATTGCTGCACATATTGGAATTAGCAGAAATAACCCACAATACGGTAATTCTCTGATATTGATATCCGTGTTATTATACTATTGTTCTGAAGTTTTTATATATGTATTGAAAGAAAATTATTTAACTTGAGAGCTGTGACCAGCTATAGACTACCAGAAAAGACTTTAAAAAGCAGTCATATTGAACAAGGGTAAGTTTTTGGTATCCTCATCTTTGCGTAATCCCTTTCCCCTTATCCTTTTCCTCCTATTCCTGCATTTGGACATTTCAATATTGTTGTTTTAATCGTACACCCAACTAACGGAAATTTACTGAACCAGCGCAATTTACTAGTGTGTATGTAAGTTAGTGGCTCTGGGTTTGGTTTGCCCAGTTTCTAAGAAACTAAGCTCTAGTATCAATGGAACTCCAACGTTTGAGCTGTTCACTAAGATAACACTGAATACAGAACTCTAGTCCATTTTTTTTTTAATTTTAATGAATAATGACAATGACCATATAACTTAAATAACTGCATATTTTTTGTTACTTTTAGAGTCAGTTTTTAGTTGAAATAATTGCCAAGGTTTTAATTTTTCAAGATCCCTCGAAAACCACCGTACGTATGGTGAATCGTGTGACGTCATCACTCCTGAAAAGTTACTATAGGATCGGCCAATCAGCTGATCAACTGCCGCCATTTTGAAAGTCGGTGTTAGAAGTATTCTCCCTAGAAGTAGCATTAATATTATTTTGTGCTGTAGATTTTGAATATTTTCAATAATAGAGATAAACTAATAAGAGATACCTTTATTTTTATAGAAACACAACACCTCAATCCCTATGAACAGTATGTAAATAAACGAATAAATTAATACGATGGCTTGTGTCATACCTACACTCCCATACAATTATTTTACGGTGTTGTCACGACACAGGGAAGAGCAACGTCACCACTAAACATTTTAATAATACCAACATGACGGCGTGTTTCTAAGACCCGATGAAAAATGGACTTTTCAATAATTTTTTAAAAACTTTGCGTTTAACATTATTAAATAAAACTTATTAATTAGAATCAAAGTTTATTGGTATACATGAATATATATTTTTAAAGCCATAATATTTTTCACTGGAGTTCCTTATTGTAGATTGTTAAATTTGCAAAAAATAGATTTATTGATGTCGAATTTAAGTAGGTACAGTGGCTTATTGAGGAATCAATACTCGATTGTCGACCTAATTGGGACTCAAAACACGACTGAAAAATATAAGCGCCCATTACGGTAAATAAAACACAGAACGTTGCAAGATATATTTCCAAAATGTTATATCTTTATCATGCTTTGTTCAATAATGAGAGATCAATATCGTTACTTATTTATATTTCACCAATGGAAGACCAAAGTACCGATACATTTTACATTATTCAATAAGTTTTTATATGATTCATTCTGCCACTTTATATTATAAAAAGAGATAAATTATCTTTCAAGTTTTCAATGTACAGAAACTTTATGTATAATCAGTCTCCTCTTTGTGCGCTGCTTCGTAGTCTCCCTTACCTTTCTAAGGTTTCACTTCTACCTCGTGTGAATTGCACACTCTGATATTTTTTTAAATAACTGAATACTCCACTGCCCAGCATAAATTCTCAACTAGGGCAATATGCCAAAACGTACGTATAATCGATTTGAATACATCTTTTTGACAGAGAATTATGAATGAATCCATCCCCACTGTCAGTGGGTCTATGGCAATAAATTTAAATTCATGTTTATCTATTTATCAGTAAGGCCAAAAACTCCAAGATAATCTTGCGCGAATGCTTACAGCGTGTTTCTAATCAATTTTGGAATTCCGTAATCAACCCAACATCAAATAAAATACAGAACCTTATGAAGACATTATCATCACAGAATTTGAAAAGGTCGACCCATTATCACTTCTCACAGATGTATTTATTACAGGAAATACGTATCATATAAGTTTCATTTGATTTAATGATGCCGAGAGAAGTAATAAGATGGTTGTGGAATGTTTTATTACTCCTCCCTATTATGTAAACTGGGAAATTAATAAATTCATTAAACATTTATAAATGGTAAATATGAAGGATTTCGATTTCCTGAAAGTTACGATATTAGAAATATTAAGACATTGTTGTAATATGAATTTCACAGTGAGATTTGACGTTTCTCTGGTTCAAAATTTTTATTATTTATGTATTTATAGGGCTTTGTTTTGTATTATTTATTTTATTAATGGGAACGGCTGCGCGGCCCTTTACATACAAAATTTAAATTTGGATTTGAGGCTGAAATAATCAGCCAAAATCGAAAAATATAATTATTTAGTTTGATAGGTTATTTTGACCTCAAATCCAAATTTAAGTTTTGCATGAACGTCATCTACTGGATAGTTATCCAACCTTTATAACCACCGCCGTCTTTGAGTTTATCGCAAAGTGACAGACAGATGCCGCGGAGGACTTTTATTTATAATACGTAGAGATGGTGTGAAAGATTATAATAATGTGCATGAAATGCTTGGGGTAACTAACGTATTTAAGTTAATACGGATTAATACTGTATCCGTCTAAATACCTTTTCAATTACCGCAATGTTCGTGACCATTTTTTTTAGAAGACAGAATGGGTATAGACACTTCTAACAATTATCGTTATGTTTCAACCAATTTACACAAATCCTTGACAAATTACATACCTAAACCTTCCTTACAATACACTCTATCTATTGGTGAAAAC
Organism: Limnephilus rhombicus; assembly: GCA_929108145.2. Lineage (NCBI taxonomy): Eukaryota > Metazoa > Arthropoda > Insecta > Trichoptera > Limnephilidae > Limnephilus > Limnephilus rhombicus. Next base: position 49,062,703 of record OV815280.1, on the reverse strand, counting down.
TGCATGAAAATCCGTTCAGTAGTTTTCGAGCTTATCGCAGACAGAGAACAGACAGTCAGACATACAGACAGACAGACAGACGACGCGGTGGACTTTAATTTATAATATGTAGAGATGTATACGGAACAACATAAGTGCAGTAGAAAAATTTAAAATAGATTCCTGCGTATGTAGTGGCTTACTGCATCGTAGGGCTACTGCGGGGTATGAAGAGGAGACTACGGGCGGGTTTAAAAACTATTTCGAACCAACTGACCCACCGTCGCGCGTCGGTGTGCACAGAAACATTCAAACTTGCGCCTTTGAAATGATTTGCATGTAGAGTTCGTATATAAAATTTAAATAAATCTACAGTCTTATTCTTTATTTTCAATATTTTTTAATAATATTGTATTTGAAAACATATTTAAAGTCCTGTGTAATATTTGAATTCTTTAAAAGCAACGTTCTTAAAAAGTAAATACAATAGACCACTTGCATCACATTTAAAAAAAAATTCCGGTTTAGGCAAATATTCTAAGACATTCCCTATTTTTTTTTATCGTATTTTTGAAACCCTGGTGATTTTTTGAAAATTTCAATCCGAAAAATCAGACCATTTTTTATAAACCGGAAAAACGGGACATAATTTTATGGGTGCTAAAAAACAATAACTACATAGCCGAAAGTCATTTAAAATAAAGAACGTTTTCCACACGAATGGCACAGGAAAATAACGATGCGTGCCAAAAATATTACATCTCATAAATATTTTTTTCCTTGATCCATCTGTCTGCTATTTTATAAATCGTTCATTCCTTATTTTTCTTTCATTTATTAGTTTCTATATCTCTAAATCTACTATTGTATAAATCTTGCATTCTTTCTTACATATCCTTTACTTACTTATTACAATAATTTTTGTTACTAACTTACATGATTCTTTCATTTATAATGATTTTTTTTTATTTATATTATGATTTTTTAAACTCTTCATTACTTTATTTTTTAATTTATACATGATTTTTTTAACCTACTTATTATTTACAATAGCCGTTATTACTAACTTACACCTTCTTTTAATTTACTAATTGAGCTAGAACTCCCTCACCAAACACTGTCTCTTTATGCTGAGGAAAGGCATTTTTTTTATATCTTTGTTAAAACCTTATGTAACTATGTAACTGATGTAACATTATATGTATTTTTAATCAGCATTGCCAATAAAAAAAAATCTTATTGATCATAAATCATTATAATGTTACTAAATCAAATGTAATATACTTGTACTTGTAAAAATAATAATAAGAATATTATAAAATTTGATTTTGTTAAAATCCGCACCATTAACATTATACCTCTAAAACACGTACGGACAACGTAAAATGTACAAGATTCTCTTCATAACATCTGTCAAAAAATCAAACCAAATGATACGTTCGCAGAGACCAAACAATAAATCTAGTGAACGTTAAATTCAAATTCTAAAATTCGCCTGAAATCAAAGTGATGCCATATAAAAAAAATAAATCAGTGTGGAATTTTAAAAATTAATTGGAACATTTTCGAAGACGAGACATGTTCATGTAGTGACGTCACGAGCCCAAATAATGGATTTATTTATTTTAAAATAAAAAAAAACTGTACATTCTAAAAATTTTTACTAACATTTTCGTAATCTTAGTAAAAAAATCTATCCACACGATTTTTTCCAAGTCGTTATGAAGTCTATGCAAGTGGCCTATTGCTCTTTGTGGACTAATAATAAAGGCATAAGGTTCGGAGCTTGACTAAATCCTACTTTCATTTAACTACATGATAAAGCAGTTCTCGGTAAGTCAGTAATGAAAAGTGTTATTATGAGCTCTAAATGTAAACACACTGTCAGTTCGTTTGTTTTAATGTTAGTATTTTTGAAATACGTTGTTTTATAAATAAAATAGCATTCCATAAAATTTCCTTATTTCTAATTCGCAAGCGGTGCAAACAATGCCTTTGGAACCAAGAACTGGAACCAATCCGATATCTAGTTAGGGTAGAAATTGTGAAATCAAAAATACTTATCATCCGGAGTGTTTTTTCTACCGAAGTGATCTAAAAACGTATCAAATTCCATTGACGATAACGTAGTATAAATACATATTTATTAAACTCACTGGAACCGAAAGTTTTAGGCTCTGCACTAAATTTAAAGAAAAATCTTTACTCACTTCAATGCAGCGACTGCGCATATTGGTAAAACAGCGCTTATATTGGTAAAACAGCGCGCAACATAAACACCCGTGTCAAAGAACATCTTAGATGTTTACACAGCTCTGGATTTTCAGAATTTGCAAAACACTTGATTGAAAACGATCATAAATTTGACAAAAACGCTGGCGCCAAACTTATTCATAAAAACAATATCGGTATAAGGTTGGATAATTTAGAGGCACTTGAACTTAGGAAAGCCATAAACCCTTATAGTAAGATAGTAAATAACCAACTTAATTTAAACAAAAGTCCCATACTAAGAATGTTCCCTATTGATAAAGAATACGTCCGTTCCCTCCCCAATTCTCCATCTATGCCTCCTTCTTCCTCCTCCACTTGACGAGTCCAGCCCATTTTTGGTAAATTATATATTATAACACAAATGTAACCTAATGTTAGTAGAGTATTATACTGCCCTGATGAAGCTACGGTTGTAGCGAAACCCGGTCGGCATAAAGTATAAAAATAAAAGTGGTGTTTACAAAGTTATTGTTTTATTTTAAATTAAAAATCTTTGAATTGATGAAATTGAATAATGATTGAATTGACAATGTGCATTTTGTATAAATGATTGAACGTTCGAAACACGTTTAAAGTTTGCATATACCGATTCAATGATACCATCCTTGCAAAAGTGCACGACTGTGTGCGGCAGAGTGGAAAAATGTTGAAGAATATCTTTTTGAGGCGAATTTATTCAGAAACTTCTTACTTTACACGCTGTACCAGTACTGCCCATCACTGTACCCCTGTTTCCACCCAGTCCGATAAGGCACCCCACCACAGCCCCCCTCCAGGGGACAATATCACTCACTTTGGAAATCACCGACTTAAAGAGAACTTCGATGATACAATACCTTCAGCAATGACGATAATAAACCAAAAGTCTTCCACTACAGTTGTTAAGAAAACTGTTTACCATTGCATGTTTATCTACGGACTACGGACAGCAAACTGGGAGTATTACCAGCTGGCTTAATGCAAATAATAAATAATAACACAAGAAGTGCCTTGAGGGCGTGTTTTCTGATCCAATTATAGGCCCAATTTGGGGCTTAAATTTCCTTACAAAACTTTGTTTCGCCGTGATTACGAAATTTAAGTGGGATGGCAATATACAATTTCGTATAGGTAATCAGTAAGAGGGGCAAAGTCCATGATAAATCGTCTAGAACCAAAAGACGCTAAGACTGTGGCATATTTTGTTTAATATGGAAGGCACTTCTAATGTTGTATTCTTTATTCCATGGCTTAATAGGTAAAATAATTTGCTTTTCATCTGTATTATTGCTTAATTTACTGCGCCCTCAGCGTATTCGCTAGCCATTGTTTCAAACTCCTAATTATTATACAGGTATACCATTGATGCATAAAATAGCAGATAAGACCTCCCTCGCCCGTTTATTCCTTAATTTTAAATTAGATAAGCTTTCTTATTACGTAAATTTACTTAAGGTTTAATTAAGTCTGTATAACGGATCTCTATCTATGTTTCGTATCAAAACTTAAACCCTTTCAACGGAATTACTGTAGTTTTCCCTCACGTAGTTACATTAGTGTTAGGATTTTATATTTTCTTGATGAAAAGGGGCCTTATCAAAAATATTTCCCATTTTTACTAAGAATTAGAAATGCTCGTTATTAGGTCTGTAGAGTTCAACAGTAAATTTCCTTGCATGACTTCCGTTTATTTCTCATAAATGATTATGTAAACAAATAAATATCTATATATATATAATAAAATAGGTTCCGTATGTTTGCGTTCACAAATCTCGGAAAATAATCGATGGATTGACTCATTTTTTTTACAGAACATTGGTTTTCAGCAGAATAATGTTTTTTTATATAGAATGGTAATCACTAGCCCTCTGAAATTTGTATAAAAAAAATAAAAATATGGGTTCCGTAAGTTTGGGTTCGCAAATCTCGAAAAGTAATCGAAGGATTGACTCAAAATTTTACACAACATTGCATTTTATCAGAAGAGTGTTTCTGTATATAATTTTAACTCTGGCGTTATGAAATTTGTATAAAAAAATTAGGTTTCATATGTTCGGGTTCGAAAATCTTGGAAATTAATCGATGGATTGACTCAATATTTTTACAGAACATTGCATTTTAGCAGAAGAGTATTTCTAAATATAATTGTAAGCTCTGGCATAATGAAATTTTTATTAAAAAAATTTCATTTGGAGCGCGAGTGAAGGAGAAGGCAGGGGGGGGATGGTAACGAAGGATGTGGGGTTCGCGGGAAGGGTGACGAGGGAGAGGGAAGGGGGGGAAGGTGGAAGGAAAACGCAGGAGGGGAAGGGGGGGCGGAATGGGAACGGGGACGCATGGACGCATAAACTTCGAAAAATGAAAACATGTAAATATATGTATGTAGGCAGTTAGATCATCGCAAATTTATTGACTAGGTAATTTTAAACGAATTAGATCGAACATGCCTTTTTTATGACCGATTCATATCGCGAGAAAAATAAAAGGATGTAATTTACATTACGTCGAGTATTACGTAAATTCATGTAATATTCGAATAGTTTGAATCGAGTTCTTTTAATTCATTCCACAAAAAGACGTTACAATTCGTTCCATTCAAGCTTGAATATCATCAATAGGGTGGTCACAAGAAATCAATGTTTGAATTTTTTTGGGAGGGACCCCCCTAAAAGTTGCCAATTGGCTCAGAAATGAGATTGGTGAAGTTTCAGCTCAATTGGATAAGGTTAACCCGTGCCTCATCAAGGTTGAAGTTTTAACTTTCTATAAAAATGTTATTTTTTTTTATAAAATACCTAACAATATTGCAAGATTTAATTAAATATGCTGTCCAGATTTTGCTTTATTTATTTTCTCAATTGGTACATAAAAATGGGTGTAGTTAAAACTGTTTTCAAAGTAAAAACAGCACAATCCAAATTGAAAATGATGTATTAAGGAGAAAAGAAAAGCAAAAAGGTATAAAAAACAAGAAGAAATAATGTTCAAAATTGTATTATTTAAAATATAAAAAAGAAAGTATTATAAAAGAAACACGTATCATTATTATTATTTACATTTATAATTAATTATCAGATTAAGGTGGTAAGGGCTTAGATAACATGGCTTTTGAAGAGTCAGGAAATTTTTTTCTACATTCCGTTACAACTTGTAACAGAAACTGTCGTTGTTATTCGTCTTTTGTCAAACGGGAATTGAAGTCTTAGATTAGTTTTACCCCTGATGTGATGTGATCTACCGGATCTGCCAGATCTGCCCTGATGATGGACACTGCAACGATGTCCGAAACGTTGGCTAAAGAAGGAGGTAGCGCAACACGGCATAACACCCCAAAAACAAATAACGAAAATTATTTCTTCTTGTTTTTTATACCTTTTTGCTTTTCTTTTCTCCTTAATCCATCGTTTTCAATTTGGATTGTGCTGTTTTTACTTTGAAAACAGTTTTAACTACACCCCTTTTTATGTACCAATTGAGAAAATAAATAAGGCAAAATCTGGACAGCATATGTAAATAAATCTAGCGATATTGTTAGGTATTTTATTAAAAAAAAACATTTTTATAGAAAGTTAAAACTTCAACCTTGATGAGGCACGGGTTAACCTTATCCAATTGAGCTGAAACTTCACCGATCTCATTTCTGAACCAATTGGCAACTTTTATTCTAAAGATTTTACTGTACTTGAGTATTTAGATGTTTTGTAATATCATATCAGAGTAGTCGATAGCCTGATGGGTACGACGCTCGACTAGTAGTCGAAAGGGCCAACTTAGAAACTTACTGCAAGTAATGCAAGTTACGCTTAGGGAAAAGATCTATACCTACTAATATTTTGGATGAATAAATACTTACTTATTGTGTATTACGCAATAGTTTAGCATTGGTATAGTTAATTCGGTCTTAATTCCGGTTTAATGCCGATCAGCCCACTTCTAAGCCGTCGTGATATGTTAAGTTTTTCGCTATGTAGATCTTACCCGCCGCACAATATTTACACCGCAGTTATACTCGTACTTAAGCCGCCGCTACCCGAATTGCCACTGATTTTTTACATATCCCAAAAGATATTGTATTTGAATATCTTTGCATATCCCCCTTAAAAATTTGAAGTTTTTAAACTCTTAAAAAAATGTTTGTTATTTTTGAAGATAATATCTATACATTCCCTACGCCGAAAAGCAAATTATATGAAATTCCCTCGATAGAAAAAAAATAGCAAAATATGCTCCGAAAATTAATATTTTCACGTCTGTTTCAGTTATTTTACAAGTTATATGAAAGAAAAAATTCACAGTGTTTTTTAAATGCTGTTTTAGACAGCCCCAAAGAGATTTTTGCTCTATTTTAAACGAGTCGTGTATCACACAATTTTCGCTTCAATTTTACCGTTTTAAATATTAGCGCACTCTCTCCTACATTCGTTCTCTCCATCTTCCTCTTTTTAGCGGGGAAACGGCATCTTAAGCCTCCATTATAAGTATTCAAAAAAGCATAAAAAAAGAAGAATTAGATTATGAGAAGATCGTTTGAAAGGGTAATGTGTAAATACGAATGTTAGAGAGAGAGATATTTAAAAAAAATGTATATTAAAATTAATAGGCGTGAGCGTCTATTGTGAAAATACGTAATCAAACACAACTCATTTAAAATAAAGTAAAATCTCTCGCCATCTGAGATAAGTAGCTATTTTTTTATCAAGGGAATTCCATATAACTATATAAACTTCAAGTTACACATGCCTATTCAACACATTAACTTCACATCTTTACTAAATACACTTAAATTGCATTCCTTAGAAAACAGAAGAAAAATAAACGACCTAACTGTTTTGTTTAAAATTATTCACTCCGAATTAGATTGTTGTGAACTCCTGCATCTCATTGACTTTAAGGTACCAACTCGAGCGACAAGGCAAAACATATTATTCTGCAACAATAATTCTCTAACCAACTACCACACACACGCATCAATTTCTCGACTACACACACTAGGGAACAAATATACCTCAAATATCGATGTATTTAATACAAGTTTACCGTTAATCAAGAAATATCTGAACAATATTTTTATGTAGAATATTTTGATATCTAAGGAGCATCACTTAGGGTCTATTGCGTATATTTGTGTATTTCTATCTCTCTGTAAAAACTTGTTAACGTTTTCTTTTTATGTATCTTGCATTTTGTCATGTATTATTTATGACATTTAATCTGTCACCTGTAAATTTTGTATTTACTAACATACCAACTAATTTATTTTCTATGCCATTCACAACTAAGATACTTTCTCTTTTATTGTAATGCACTATCTTTCCTTAAATTTATCTGTTTACCTACCTTTCATATGATGTTTACTTGTTATGTTTTTATAGTTTATCTTTTTTATTAAAAAAAAGCTGTCTCTGTATCATAAACTTGTCATGTAAAAGCCCACCAGGGCGTTGAAAATTAATAAATAAATAAATAAATAATTACTTTTTCAACTCTGCATCTGTGTAGAGATTATCTGAAAAAATAACTTACATATTATTTAAGTGCTTAAAATTAATGGCCTCACTAAATGATTTTTTTTTACAACTGATTATCAACCATTAATGGTTAATGGTTGTGTAGAATTTAAAACATGTTTATTAGTAAGGGGGAATTTTTTAAATGGAACGTTCGCGCGGACCGTTTCTGCCCTTTTCATACAAATCTTAATTTTGGATTCAAAATTAAGATTTAATAAAAATACCCAACCAAACTTAAAAATTATTTTTGTAATCAAAGGGTATATCAAATATCTAGTCAGGATGTGAGCTACTTTATTTATTTTTGTTTTTATAGGCCGTTAAAGATTTCAGCGTTTCATAATTGTAGAGGCAATATGGTCATGATTTTAGAGCATAGGCGTCGGGTGGGAATGCTATCCTAGTTCTACCAGTAGTACAATCGAAGATGCTCCGAGGAATTAGCGTCATTGATCCCTTCGGCACCGGTGCATTGTCAGGAAACACGCCAAACGCGTGCCCAACATTTTTACACGGTTGACATTTGTCACATGAGAACGGGTCACTTCTTCGGCTCGTTCTTGTGTTCAACAGCTCGGTGTTTCCTCCCTCTTACAACATGACCAATATTCATTCCCTCCTCTCCTTAAAAAGACCCTCCACACAGCATCCCAGATGACACAGGCCCTGAGGGAAATTATTTTCCTCAAGGCCTCCTGTGTGGAGTTATTATATAAAATATTTGTGAGTAAATCAATAACGTAAAAAAAAAGTTTAACTATATTTATTTTAAAAATATGTTGAAATATAAAATAAAAATTAATAAAAAATCATTTTGATGGGTGTACACATAAAATACAAATGACCTATTTACGTTGGAACAAAAATTTGTCGTTTATATATTAAAATTGCTCCCCAAAGATGCATTTTTAACGAAGATTTATTTATTTTTCATCATATTTTTAAAATAAAAATAGAAAAAATTTTTTTGCGCTTTTCATTTACTAACAAATAATTGTCCAAGTTGCCTCTAAACACCGAAATCTATAATGGCAAATATCTTATAATTTAAATCAAAAATAAATAAAGTAGTTCACATCCTTACTAGATATTTGAAATACCTTTTGATTCAAAAAATATTTTTTCAGTTGGTTTGGTATTATGATCTCAATTTAAAATTTTTGATTTGTATGAACGTTTAAACGTTCCACTTACGGGCGATAATAATGATTTCGAAGTTATTGGTAATCTAGTGTTCGTTAAATCAATGATATAACACATAACAATAAAGTACATTTCAAAGGCGAAGCTTTCAAGCCAAACCGCCTGCGCCCCTACTCTTTACCTCCGGGGCCTCCCCTCAGTCCCGCCTGAACCATCTGGGGATCATTTCGGGACCGTTGCGGGACCATTTCGGGAACGGTCCGGAATCATTTCCGACCCTTCAAGGCCCGTTCTGCCCGAGGCGTCCCGGAGACGAATACACAGGATCCATTATGAGCAAAAGAACCTGTGCGGATGTTTGAAGAAGTTGTTATTTGGGGCCTCGAGGCGTGGATGTTAATGTACATTCTGCAGAATCGAATTGGAAGACTGATTTTAAGATGTTCTCAAACTTTTTAGACTTCATAAGGTATGTACCTTATTTATTGTTGAATTCAAAAATTTGGAAATTTCATGCAATATAATATTCATGCCATCTACAGTTTGTCAAATAAGAGTAGAAAACATAGGAGGGCGCCATTGTGTTCAAATGGCAATACTAAAAATATAACCAAGGTGGTAATGTAAAGCTGTGTAACCTACATTTTTATTAAAAATTATAAAGGCATAAATACTCACTGATCTCAAAATAAGAATTGCATGTAGGTATATTATTATCATACGTTTGCAATTTTTTATTTACATAATGAAGAATAACGATATTGTAATAAAATATAAAGAACATTTTAAAAATTGCTTACATTTATTTAATTTTAGCTTAAGTACCTAATGTTACCCGATCATGTCTCTAAATTTAGATCTGAATATATTTAACTCATTCAGATCTAAAAGTAGTGTAACTAAACACACCATGAATGATTCTTCCTTTGTACCTACTGTTAAATTCAAATTTATATTAAATTAAGTGAAAGCCAATCACTTTGTAAAACACAATTTAATCAAATTTATGTCATTAAGTTGGTACCTTAACAACAGTGCTTCTTCGATTTTTATTTTTTTTAAGAACAAAAAAAAGTTTTTTTAAATGTGTGTAGAGTGTTCTGTATTTTCAGCGTCATTGCACTTTAAAATAATATTTGACAGGTAAATTGGTGTTGCCAGTCTAAAAATTTGTAGTTCCATTTTTATATTTTCTACTCTTATTTGGTAGACTAATTTATCTTTTCTAATTTATCTTTGGTCAGCTCACGGATGAATGCCAAATGTCTAAAATATGAAGATTGAACATCGAAACTAATGATAATTTTCAAGAAGTATTTGTGAACACACAAACAACCGACCGTTGCTTACGTGTTCCGGGTCCGGTCAACCCTTTCAAGATGGTAGCCGTGTTTGATAGTATCTTTTTAGTCCACCAAAGCGAGCTCTAACACACACGCCGTCAAATCGGAATAATTAACATTACGCGAAGCCTAAAGGTAATCGATGTGTTATTTTCTATTGTAATAAAACATTTCTTTGAACATCGGTTTTGTTTTTTTGAGTGAAGGAACAAATAAATTAATTCAGATCTTGGAGTGGAAATTATCCAACTTCCCGACATCCAATCCAGCTAAACCTCGGCAGATAGATCGTCGTACCATTCGATGCGTAGGACCAAAGATATTGTTGAATATCTTTGCGTAGGACCCTGGCGGAAGGTCGAAAATGTTTCAATGCGTAATAAAAATAGATATCTTTATTTAATGGTAAAAAAAAACTTCCAAACTATCAAAATTATTTAAGGTTATTGATAATCTTTCATTGTACTAAATACGGAAGCATTATAAATGTTAACAACTAACGAAAGACAAGAATCTCGTTGTAAAAAGTGACGCCAGCAAACCACATATTATTTTTTCCACGCTTAAACATAGCGATATTTCAACATTTTGGGAACTGCACACATGTACAGTTCCGAACTGGAAAATAAATAATAAGGCAGCCATAGGGGCTAAAAAAAAAAAAAGGATTTTTTTTATTCAATAGGCCACTTGCATTGAATTCATTACGACTTGGAAAAAAATCGTGTGGATAGATCTTTTTATTAAGATTGCGAAAATGTTAGTGAAATTTTTTAGAAATGTACAGTTTTTTTTTATTTTTAAATAAATAAATCCATCTCTGTGAACTTATCATTTGGTTTGACTTTTTGACAGATATTTTGAAGAGAACCCCGTACATTTTAGAAGTCGGTACGTGTTTTAGAGGTATAATGGTTATGGTGCTGATTTTAACAAAATCAAATTTTATAATATTCTTATTATTATTATAATTTACAAGTACAAGTATATTACATTGGATTTAGTAATATATACGTTGTACATTATAATGATTTATGATCAATAAGATGGATCAAGGAAAAAAATATTTATGAGATGTAATATTTTTGGTACGCCTCGTTATTCTCCTGTGCCATCCTTGTGGAAAACGTTCTTTTTTTAAAATGATTTTCGGCTATGTAATAATCGTTTTTTCGCACCTATAAAATTATGTCCCGTCTTTCCGGGGTCTGATTTTTCGTATTGAAATTTTCTAAAAATCTCCAGGTTGTCAAAAATACGATTAAAAAAAAAAACAGAATGTCTTAGAATATTTGTCTAAACCGGTTTTTTTTATAATGTGATGCAAGTGGCCTATTATATAATTTAATTGGAATATTTTTTTTAAATGTGATGCAAGTGGCCTATTACATAATTTAATTGGAATATTTTTTTTAAATGTGATGCAAGTGGCCTATTATATAATTTAATTGGAATATTTTTTTAATGTTATATTCATCAATAATTTTTCAATTGTGATTTTGATTTCACGATTCTTCTTCAATGATTTATCAAACATAATACGAGTCAAAATATTACGTAAAGCAGAAATAAATGTAAATACTTACAAATAATACAATAAATACTTATCGCGTTACAAAAATATGTAATGAAGAAATACATATCTGGATCATTCACAACCAATTACTTTTGCTTTGAAGCAGGCCGGAGAGTATTCGAAAAGATCTGAACATATAATGTACTGACAGTTCGGTGAAACCGAATATTATATTATGACTAGAATAATGTATTCGGGCATTCCCATCAATGTTCAAGTATTTATTAACTTGCTTGCTAGTTGGGAACGCCCCAATTGTGTGGAATGTTTTGAGGAAGATAATAACGAATTGTTTTAACGATAACAAATACTTCATCTGAGAATTCAACGATCTTCCTTCGAAATCTTTTTTCTCAGTGACCAAAAAAATAATTTAAAATACTGTACTTAAGGCATATCTAAACTCCATAGCTCGTGATATAAATACGCTGGGAGCTAAAAATTGTACAAGGAAGAAGGTTCACGCGAAAAATATGTACAAATGTCATGACACAAGAGCTCACCTTTGCGAGTTTATGCATCGGTTCCCAATATTAAAATACAAATCCGATGGAAGATTCGAATTAAAAAATCAATAAAAACATTTTAAATTTCACGCATTTTTTTCTTCCTCCTACCTGTTTATACGACGTCCACTTAAAAGAAGTTATTCCACAATTTTGTCTTTCGGCGAAAAGAAAATGTACTTGGCACTTTGGCATTCAAAATCCATAAATCTATAAATCCACCTGGCTTAGCACATTGTGCTTTTCGTAAAATGTAAGCTGAAAAGAGCTTCAGCCTCTAAACCTCTTAAACCTCAGTGTATTTTTTATTGAACGAAAAATTAATTAAATTGCTAAAAAACTGTCACTTTTTAAGTTTTTAGACGACTTTCTGAAATGCATTTCATTAGATAGAACGCGATCTTATTTAAAAGAGTTATGTTAGGTATTCCAATCCGTAATTTTCTTTGATAATACATATATATGTATATATATATTAAATTGTAATTTTTATTATAAAAAATACTGTGCAGTGGGTTAAAAGAATAAAACATGTTTATAAAGAAATATGTATTTCCGCAAAAAGCGATTTCGTTAAGACAGTAATAAGACATTTCGTTTAAGAAAACTCTTTTTAAATTTGTTTTAAAATGATGTTGGTATTTAGGTTGAATTTAAGGTTGTATGTTTTAAAGGGAATTTAATTGTTACTTAAATCGAATGAATTTTTTTAATGATTTTTAATCACTTTTGAAGTTTATATCCATTAATCTGATATATCGTTGACGAAGAAGATGATGCTATTAAGGACACAGAAAAAATCAGAGTGTGCAATTCACACGAGATAGAAGTGTAACCAGAAAGTATTTATTTTAAAGTGGTTTGAAGATTGGTATTGATTTCACAAAAATAAATGTTTTTTTTTTGGATTTCTTACCTCCGTTCTCTTGATGTCTGTCTTTCTGGCCGCTGAGACTGGTCAGGTGCCTTACCCAGTGCGCTATCGAAGGCCCGCGCCAAATTTACCGCATTATATTAGAACCGAGTATTTGTGTAGAACTGAGTTGTGACGCATTTCCATTTTTTTTTTTAAATGAGCTCCACACAGGAGGCCCTGAGGAAAATAATTTCCCTCAGGGCATATTTCATCTTTGGGAATGCTGTGTGGAGGGTTTTTTAAGGAAAGGAAGGAGAGGAGAGTTCGGGGAAGGAAAAGGCTTTAAAGGGTGGGTAGGAATTTGGGGTTCAGTGTGTCCTGGTCATCCGCCTCCAAGACCTAGTCAAACCTCACCCATGAACCCGGGCATCCCTGCTAAATCACCAAGCGAACCACTTAGGGTGACAGAGGTGTTGGTTATCCAGTAAAGGTTCCCGGGGCGGCGGTACCCATTCCCGCCTCCCAAACTCATCCGAATTTCAAATCACTAACAGGACTGAGGAAGTTTCACTTCAAATAATAATTATAATAACGTAGTATTTATAAAGCGCAGTTTTGTGATATTTCACTTCAAGTCAAAAATAATAGAAAGTGATAATAGAAAAAATATAGGTCCCAATGGCCGAGTTGGTTAAGGCGCTGTATCCCGGTAAGACAAGTTGGGTTCGAGTCCTAATTGCGAGGAATTTTATTTATTTTTTGGTGTCTTGTTATTTCATGTTTCGTTTAGATTTATCGGTAATATTATCGTGTACTTTGATGAGATTTTATTTATTTAAAACATTTGTCACTAATTTTTTGTATCACTTTGGTGGATAGCTCACAACCCTAGAATAACAGCGGCAAAAGTCAACATGTCTGAGTGAACTGAGTTTGAAGTTTTTAAGTTCTGTTTACTTTGTCTCAAGATAAAAGCTTAAAAATAAGAACTGAAACTACATTCGTCTTTGTCGTCCTCTTCAAAATTATGTAACATTTATTTATTTTTTAGTTTCGTTTTAAAAAAGCTCCTAAGTTTCTCGGGTTTTCCATCGTAAGAATTGGAATGGTTTAAAAAAAATATTTAAGCAACAGAAAACAAACAACAAAGATAAGAAACAATGTATCAAATCCGATTGAAAATATGCCGGGGTGAACCGCAAGGATCGGTATTGGGTCCGATATTGTTTATACTCTACATAAATGATATGGTAAAAAAAATAAAACATTGCAAAATAAGACTGTTTGCAGACGACGCACTGATTTATATTGCAGAAGATAATTATGAGAAAGCAATCAAAAAGATAAAGAGTGACTTAGAAACTTTGTCAAAATGGCTCAAATTAAATAAATTGAAACTAAACGTAAATAAGACAAAATACATACAAATAGGTATAACAAATACGCATGATGAACCAAAGGTTTCTATAAATGGAGAAATCATAAAAAAGTGGAAGAAATTAAATATCTTGGTGTCATCATAGACTCAAAATTGAACTTCTCAAAAAATGCAGATTACGCAATTAAAAAAATTGCAAAAAAATATCATTTCTTGGTAGAATCCGAAACAAAACAAATAAAGAAACATGCCAGATAATATATAATACAATTATATCACCACACTTTAATTACTGTTCAAGTATTCTTTTTCTCTGCATTGAAGAGAAAATGAAAAAAATGCAAATACTGCAAAATAAAGCAATGAGAATAATACTTAAGCGCAACATATACATACGGATACGAGACATGCTAAAAGAGCTAAATATGTTGACGGTGAAGCAAACTCTGTATTTGAATTTACTCATTTTTTTACATAAAATTAACATGGGGATGATATCTAAGGAACTAAAAAGAAAAATACATTATAATAACGAAACACACGGACACGCGACAAGAAATTCAAAGCAAATTAGACTGCCGACAAGAAAAAAATCAAGCACCCAGAAATCTCTGATGTTCCAGGCCGTCCAACTGTTTAACAACATCCCGAATGAAATCACTGAGATAGAAAATATAAATAAGTTTAAAAAAGAATTGTCTACCTCAATTATTAATGTCTTTATTTATGTGTAATATTTAAAGAATGATTATGTTTGCCAACCAATGTAAATGTTTATATCTTTATAAAATATTAGCACACACAAATATGTGAACTTATTTAAGATTAATAAATAAAAATAAATCGCTGAACAAGATCTTAATTAATACAAAAATAATTTTTTGCTAAAGAAATAATAGCTAAGACTGGGTTTGTTTTTTGTCAAATACACTTACAAAAATAATTAGAACGTTGAGATTGTTACTTCAGAAATATTAAACGATGTTTTCATAAGAAACGGTTGTTACAAAATTTCCACATTAAAACTTGTAATGTTGGTAATAATATTTCTTTGAATCAGTGGGAAGGTTTTCATATAGCCCCCCAACCAATTATTAACGCTTTTATATGTTCATTCTGCTGTGGATTTAGAAAAACATTTATTGTCGGAATTTTCCTTTAGCTCAGTCAATTTACCTTATCTCTAACGTTGAACCCACCAACCAAGAAAATTGTTCTTTTTCTCGATTGATTTTAAATTCTTTTGAATAGAAATTCCTGTATGAAAATAGGAATTCTTGAGAATAATAGAAACGATCGCTAGAAAGTAACGTTATCAAATGATAATATTTGTTATTGTACCTCATACTTTGGTTGAATTAAGTTAATAATGCAGATTAGTGGAAGATTGTTTTTTCTTTACTGTGTCGAAAATTGTATCTTCAAGATTCTTTTGTTATTTTTGCCACTGTTATTTTTTGCTACGGTTATTTTTGCCATTCGCGTATACATACTTGTGTAAAATCTTAGTTAGCTATAGTTTTTTATTACCTAATTGTGACATTGATCTGATATTGCATATTATATTATTAACAACTCAGTTAAAATTTTCAAAATCAATGTGTTTAACTTTTCCTTTGTTTTTATTTTTAAAATAAATTAACGAAAGTTAATATCAGACCATGTCTCATGGAGTGTCTCGTGAGGTCTCATGGGGTGAGGTTTGTCAAAGTATTGGCGGCCGATGTGTCTGCCCACCTACTGCGTGGCGGGCCGGATCGAGAGAGATTAGTTGAGGAGGTCTTTTGACCTTTCAAGCCAGAATCCCTCGACCGATCGCCTTGCACCGCAGTTGAAGTGATGCATTCATGCGTTCGTCAATCCTGGATACACCAGATTCCTATCCACCCCCATATCTATTTCATTCCCAGAACTTCCTCTTTCTGTTTTCCTTAGAAAAACCCTCCCTATGTGGAATTAAAAAGCATCACCTAAGATGACATAGGCCTTGAGGGAAATTATTTTCCTCAGGGCCTCATGTGTGCAGCTAGTGTAAAAACAAGCCCTTTTGTGACAATATAACATCATTTTGAAAAAAAAACAATCCGTATACATACGATAATAGCCCGCTTGCAGCAAATTTCAGAGAAATGCACATGAGTGCGCGCTTGTGTGTGTGTGTGTTTTTTTTTTATGTCAATGCCGCACAAGAGTCCCATCTAATCCTGTCTGTAGCCTGTGAGATTTCGGCACCCCCATTTGGGGTATGTTGTAATTATAAAGAGCACTAACTACAATACACTTACTCTATAATGGAGAAGTATCTGGCTATTCAGATCTGGTCACCAAATACGACTGAAACCATTTCAGGCAAAGTTTCAATTCCGAATGGTGGTCTTTCACCAGGTCGATACTGAGAGTATCATCCACTTTGGAACGTGACGCAAATATATTATATTATATTTAACTAGCAGACCAGGCCACACGTTGCCGTGGCTAACAAAACAACGCCACGCCATTACCCAACCTATATAACCAACGTCATCTGTTAAATCAAATCTACACCGCCCGCTTAATAGCCCGCTGCCCGCTTGCCAGCCCGCTGCCCGCTTGCCAGCCCGCTCCCTTTATTTATATATTTCAACCAATTTTGGCAAAACCTTGACAAATTATATACCTAAAAACCTTCTTCATGAACACTCTACCTATTGGTGAAAACCGCATGAAAATCTGTTGCGTAGTTAAAAAGATCTAAGCGCATAGACAGCGGGAGTGACTTTATTTTATACAAAAGATAAAGTTTAATTAATTCTGAAACAATTCTATTTAATGAAATAGAATTTATTTGCGCACGCTGGGATTGAATCCGCAACTTTCGATTTGCTAATCGAGAGCCTTATCCCACGACCATGGATTATGAATTTGAGTGACACCAAAACTTTTTTTTTTTTATTGTACGACAGACAGGTGAGTCCAATTACGGTACAATTTTAATTTTCTTATAACTAACAATACATGTATATAGTTTTTTTAAAGCATGGTACGGTGATATCAAACACATCTATATCCGCTGATAGGGCACTAAGCAATGGTATCATGCATCAGGCATCATGCTGTGTTGAGCCATGACATCTGTCCGACCCTGCGGTATGTAGAATAGGGCGTGGCTACGAGTTCGACAGTATTTGTCAGGAGCGAATAAGCCACAGCATGACCGGAGATATGGACAATCAATAAGGTTTTTTATTAACTTTAATTCGAATACCATGAGTCCGGCATTACGCCTGGTCTCTAGGCTTTGATAATTTGTCTCCTTTAGCAGTTCCACGTGATGCATGAATCTCGGATATATTCCGTAAGATCGCATGTAAACATACCTATATATGCATAAACTTAATACGAGTATAATGCATTCTCATTGTTAATAATGTCAACAAGTCTTTCTGCCGTGCTAGATCCGATGTTGGAAAGTGGGTTAATTTCAACTTCTATGATTTTTGCATTAAAGAAAACGAAATTGAATTTCAAAGAGACACATTTATAAATATACAAAAAGTGAGTAGACAAATTTTGTATATATGGCTCGATTCCTAGCACACGTCCGGCCCGGTTAAGTTCTCCATTTGCATCAATGGTATTTCCTGCTAAACCGGAAACTCGTCCTTTGCAAACATTTCTGACACGCTGCCGTGTCCATGATATCCCGAACAGCGTCCGGTATAAATTACTATATTCCAACTCAATTAGTTTGAAAGTCCAATGGTCATCATTCATCCAACGCTTTTGTCAGTTATGAGTACATTGCTACATGAAACAATGAACATGTTCGATTCAAAAGGAGTAGAGTAATAGGTATATTACAATACAACTTTTTTATTCGATTTACACGATTTTATCAAATAAATCAAATATTTACGGCGGAGGCTGTTAATGAAAATGGATTGTAAAAACCTTTTTTCTCTTATTTCGTTAAAGTTGGTGGGTTTTGTACTAAATATAGCTTGGGTTATGCTTTATCAGAGCACCCATTTTTTCTGCAGCAAACAAAATTTGATTTGAACATTAAAAAAAACTGACAATTTTAATATTTATTTTTTTATGAAATATTGAACATCACACAAGAAATAAGATCTCGGTTATGTTGCGACTTTTCTAAAATACTGAGATTTTATGGTTTCCATGTCAATAATCATTCTATAGATAGTGATGGGTATTCTTCTTCTTGGTGTGGCCTATCAGGTCCCCCCGACGTTGGCGATCACTCTGGAAAATGTCTCTCTTTCTTGCGCTGCCCGGAATAGCTCCTCCACACTTCTAATGCCGGTCCATTCTCGTACCTTTCGCAGCCAAGACATTTGTCGCCTACCAGGCCATCGACGACCCTCTATCTTGCCTTTCAATATTAATTGGAGCAAGTGATACTTCTCCCCTCGGCGGAATTCTAAATATGTTTTATCATGGTGAAACTATGATAATAAGACGCCCGATGAAGACATGGCACGATCAAGTTAATAGATACTTGAGTCGGGTCACGTCAAGAATCAGAATAATAGAATGTATGAGACGACGTATAAATGTGCATGAGGCAAATAGTGTGATGGTTAGTTAGTTATTTAAGTATTATAATAATTAAAGAAAACCCGCTGTTAGGCGTGGAAATGAATTAATATAAGATATGCAGGAAATTACAAAAAAAAATGTTTTAATTGACCAGAGCGGAAGATACTCTCAGTATCGCTCTGATGAAAGACCACCATCTTTTCCTTTAACCTTCCTCTCCCCACTACCTTCAGCCTCACAACAGGGATGAATCAGGAATGATATTATCAGGACCGGTCGGCTAGTGGTTGAGTGGGCATAGCGCTTGGATCCCACTCGAGCGTCGCGTGTTCGATTCCTCGGCTGGCTAAGTCCTCCATCACAACACAGGCAACATTTTCGGCTTTCTGTGGTGGTAGTAGGAGATTTTTAAACATTGTTGGGTTTTTCGTAACCCGGAAATGTTTGTCATTCTTTTTAAAAATTAAAAAAAAAGGAATATCCGACTCCAGACGAGAGCAGCTGAGACTCTTGTGCGGTATTCACGTAAAAAAATGAATGTACGTATATATATATATTTATGAATAATCTGACAATATTTGTATAACTCCCCCTTTTCCTCTCACGAGAGCACCTCTATCTGTAAAGTTTAAAGACAGGGGAACTATGTCACAGGGGGGCAGATAAAACATTCATATCAAACGGAAAATGATTGAGAACCGAGGAATTGAAATCAAGACGCATTTGCAAACTTAGTCACTGACCGGTTAATTTACTTCAGTCTTTTTAAGTGACTAATTTTTTTTATAAAAAAAACTAGCTGACCCGGCAAACGTTTTTCTGCTACATATTCTGTTATGTTCTGCAATTTGGGAGGCAGGAATGGGTACCGCCGCCCCTGGAACCTTTATTGGATAACCAACACTTCTGCCATAGGTCAACCCAAGTGGTTCGCTACGTTTGGTGATTTAACAGGGGTGCCCGGGTTCATGGGGTGAGATTTTGTCTAGGTCTTGGTGGCGGATGATTAGGACATACTGAACCCCAGATTCCTACCCACCCCTTAAACCCTTTTCTTTCCCAGAATTCTGCTCTCCTTCCTTTCCTTAAAAAACCTTCCACACAGCATCCCCAAAGATGACATTTTCCCCTGAGGGAAATTATTTTCCTCAGGGCCTCCTGTGTGGAGCTCATGTAAAAAAATATATATATATATTTATAGGGACACCCTAATTACAGAAGCCATTGGTGTTCGGTTTTACAGAAACATATGAACTGCTAGCAATAGATCGCTCAAGACATTTTTGAAAATTTGCCTAAATATGCCAAAAATCGCTCGAATGAATAAAAATTACACAAGTATCTTAAGTCCAAGAAACTTTTAACAAAAATCTTTAAATTGAAATTTAAATAAAACATGTCTTTAACAATAATGTCAATACTGTAAAAACTTTATATACGTCACTAGTAAGGAGTCATATAGAATATAATTCCACGGTCTGGTCCCCAAATTATGAGGTTCATTCACATGCAATTGAAAGAATCCAAAATAAATTTTTAAGATATGTAAATTTTAAAATGGGCATTCCCAGTGAATGCCTAAATTACGATAACCTTCTTCGTTCATTAAATTTAATAAAATTATCTGATCGTAGAATCATTTTCGATTTAACCTGTTTGTATAAAATCATTAATTCAATGTTTGACACCCCTGATTTATTATATGTAATCTCCTTTCATACTCCAGGCAGGTCAGTCACAAGACAGTACCTACCATATTATTATAGCAATTCTAAGTCAACATGCCAATATTATACTCCGATGCGACGGATTCAACAGCTTGGAAACAAATACTCCGATGTTGTTAATATATTTAATACGTCAATTTCAATACATAAGCATACCTTATTGAAGTTTTTTTCATCAAGAAGGGGAATGTGTGGATGAAACTGTTTGAATTGACTAGCATATTGGTGGTGTTCAACCCAGAGCTCTTCGATGACAGCTTCAAAGTATTTAGAAAAGACAGAGACAGTGGAAGTGGCCGTAGACAGGGAGGAGGCTGTCTATTAGCCGTAAAGAGTGCGAATGGCCTTATTAAGGTAGAGCACTTACCTGCTCTGGAAACTGTCAACGAGGACTTGTGGGTCAAAATTACATACAAATCGTGTGTAACTTTTATATGTATAGTTTATTTTCCACCTGCATCTCACTTTGAAACATATAAATTATTTTTTGATACAATACAACGAAATGTAGATGTTATTGGTGGAAAGAATGTAATTGTTCTCGGAGATTTCAATATGCACTCCGCAAGAGGTTCCGTAGAAACGGAAAACGACCTTAATTTTCTATGCGCCGTTTTTGGTCTCTCCCAATATAATAACATTCAAAACATAAACTTAAGAGTTTTAGATTTAATTTTATGCAACATATCCATAAATGTTATTCATTGCAATTCTCCCCTTGTTACCGAAGATAAACATCACCCTGCACTAGAATTTATTTTCTCATGCAAAAAAAACATTAAAATTACAAACATTCCAAAGAATGACAAGAATGCTTTGCGTGGATGGAATTTTGGGCAGGGCGATGTTTATGAACTGTACAATATGATGAGCCAACTAGATTGGCAAGAACTATACAATTTTAGCACTATAAATGAGGCGGTACATCATTTTTATGCTTGTATTCACAATATTTTTGATTCCTGTTTCTCTAGGAAACCTCCCAGTAGAGGTGGTCGTCGATATCCGAAGTGGTTCTGTCAAGATACAATCGCGAGCATTAGGAAGAAACATGCTCTCCATAAAAAATGGAAGGCTACCGGCTGTCGACGTGACTATGATTTGTTCAGTGTGCATAGAGCCGTGGTTAGACGCAATATACGCACTGCTTTCAAATTATATGTAAATTCCATTGAACACGATATCAAGCATGATCCCAACATGTTTTGGGACTACGTCAAATCGCTGAGAAAAGATGGTGATATCCAAGACACCATGACGCATCGTGATCGGGAAGTTCGTGGAGTAGACGTAGCTAATGCTTTTGCAACACACTTCCAATCCGTGTATAGTAATGAGTCTCCATTACTAGATACAAATCTTGCTGCCAAGTTGAATATAAAGGGAGCCCAGAATATCGATATTAATCAAATTGATGAATCAGATATAGAAACTTCCATTAGAAATATGAAAAATACATATTCACTTGGTCCAGATTTTCTTCCAGTATTCTTCTTTAAAGGTTGTGCCGAGTTTTTAAAAAAGCCACTTAGTTTCTTATTTAATCTTTCCCTGGAAACCGGTGTATTTCCTGATTCCTGGAAAATTTCGAAGATTTGTCCGATTTTTAAAAGCGGTACAAAGACCTCTGTAGAAAATTTTAGGCCAGTAGCAATACTATCTGCACCGGCCAAACTGTTCGAATCGATTATTCATAAATACACACTGCCACAAGTGGAGCCGTACTTAATTTCAGAACAGCACGGATTTAGAAAAGGTCGATCTACAGAAACCAACTTATTAGTGTTTACTGATTACGTATCAAAATCTTTAGATAAAGGCCATCAGGTAGACTGTTCATATAACGACTTTTCAAAAGCCTTCGATACTGTTAATCACGACGTCTTACTCAATAAACTGGCTGAAATAGGATTCTCCATGAGACTACTCACCTTTTTTGCTAGCTATCTTGCAGACAGGAAACAGTTTGTTTCTCATGGAGTATTCCAGTCTATTCTATTTTTTGTACGATCAGGAGTACCCCAAGGTTCTAATTTAGGCCCACTCCTTTTTTCCATATTTATTAATGATATTTCAGAAGTAATTCTGCACTCCAGGTTTCTTCTTTTTGCTGATGACCTGAAACTATTCTTAGAAATACTAACTCTAGAAGACTGCAAACGACTCCAGTCAGATATTGATAGAATTATTGACTGGAGTAAAAGAAATCGGATTGAGTTCAATATATCTAAATGTTTAATTTTGTCATTCACTAGGGCGTGTCATACCTGGTATTACCGGTATACGATGGATGCCCGAAGTCTAAAACGTGTCTCCACCATGAAGGACCTTGGAATCATGTTTGATAGTAGACTGACATTTCATACTCATATTCAGATGGTTTGTAGCACTTCATTGAGAATGCTGGGCTTTATTCTGCGTACTGCAAGGAATTTTAGAGATACCCGGGTTCTCATAATCCTATTCAATTCCCTAGTAAGGAGTAGACTTGAAAGTGGGTCAGTAATTTGGAGTCCGCACCAAGTAAAATATTCCCTCATGTTGGAGAGAGTTCAGAAAAAATTTCTGAGATTTCTGTACATGAGGGAGTACGGCTATTACCCGTGGCTCTATCCTACTGACTTTCTTTTGGGTATGCTCGGAATGAACCATCTACGAGTCAGAAGGGATGTACACATTGCTACGCATTTCTTCAAATTGATTCGCGGATGGTTTGAAAACTCAGCTATCTTGGAGAGCATTCATTTCTATGTTCCCGATGGTTATCTTCGCCACCGACAGCATAGGCTGTTCTATCTTCCGGCCTGCAGGACTAACTTGCCAATGGTCATGCCGGTCGGGAGAGCAATCTTGCTGTTGAATAGAATCAATTCGGATATCGACATATTTAGCGTTAGTGAAGCTGCTTTTAAAAGGCAAGCTCTATTAATGCTTGTATAGTTTTTAGCCTACCATTCTACCATTTATGTTTAATGTAATAATGTTACAATTGTATTTTAAAAACACATTAAAATTTTTAATTTTGTAATGTTTTTGAAAGAATAAATAAATAATTTGAATTTGAATTTGGTGTTTTGTCGGCTGAAGGAGAGAAGCTTATTTTGTATTTTTTTTGTTTTTATATTTTATGCCTGCATACTGTGTGGATCAAATTCAATAGTATTTTTGCTGTATATTTGTTTATGTGCAAGTGTACATTTCCTGCACTATTTACTAGTATAATTTCGTAAATACTGTTAAGGTATATATGTATGTAATAGCCTAAATGGGCGTAAATAAATAAATAAAAACAAAAATATAAATCCCGCTAAATCTAATAAATGATTAGAAGTATAGTATATTACTTTTACATAATTTTAAAAAGAGTTTTAAGTTACTTTCTTGTTCAATTGTCGTAGTGATGTTTGAAAAAACATTTACGGCTGTTATGAAATTATTTATTTCTAAAAATGTATTTATAATAACTAATAACAAAACCAAATAAAAACTTGAATTATGTACAAAAATCCTATTTCCCAAAAACCCAAAAAACCTCTGAAAATCTCTATTTCATATTTCAAAAAACACAATTATTTATCCGTGTAGCAGTGCAGGAATTTTCGACAGGCAATTCTCCACCATCCCTGATATGTATTGTATTGTAATAAATATATTTTCGTCGAACCCAAGCAGGTTATACTGTTATTACTCGGGTGGTCTCACAAACTATTCAATGACTGAGCAGGTAAGTGCTTCACGTGAATAACTATCACACTAGAAGGTAACATTACAATATTTCTCGCGGCTAATGTCGCCCACCCCAAAGCAACTACCTACTATAAGTGTTATTTAATATAGGGGCAACACAAACATGTCGAACTTTATATGTATATATATTTTTTTTTGTTATTGCAGCTTTCGCTACTGAAGAAAAGTGTAGTGGGTATCTCTGTTTACCTTGAAGTAAGATTAATTTTTCCTTACTACGTATTTGTCATGTTTGTATTATTAACAATCAAATACTATGGTTCTGTGGAGGTACTTCTTAATAACAATTGGTCCTCGATACAAACTGGTTTATTATGAGTTTACGTATTTACAACTTTTCGATGGTTTGGGCATGTAGAGCGAATGAACGAGGAAAGGAGTGTAAGGAGAATATATGACGGAAATGTGAATGGTAGAAGCAGTCGAGGATGCCCAAGAAAGACATGGCACGACCAAGTGAATCAGATACTTGAGTCGAGCCATGTCAAGAGTCAGAATAATTGAAGAGAATGTATGAGACGTTGTATGAATGTAAACGAGGCAAGGAATGTGTGCCAAGACCGGGATGTTTGGCGGTCCGTCCTCAATAATTATACTATCGGTCACACGACCTGTCTATACTGGCTGCTAATTGAATATAATCGCTAAAAAGTCCGCTCTCGACAGCCACTGCCTACTCGTCCACCCCTGCTGGCATCTGTCCGCAACTGATAGAAGCTCTTTTCCTGCTGGCATCTGTCTGCATCCGATAGAAGCTCTTTCAGTACTAGTGAAATTAATTAAATATTTTAAATTTGTCAATAGACTTTCTTGAACAGAATACCATTTTCATTGCCTGTTCATTGCGAGTCATAAGGTCTTATTGATTGTACGTAGGGAAGGCCCTGGTTTAAGAGATCGACTCGACCGTCATGCATTTCGTCTGTCCGTACATTTGTTTGTAAATTCCGTTTCCGTTTTAATAAGAAGGCCATTTTAATTATTCAGTGAAATTATTTTTTAAAGTGTAAAATCATAGTGTTCATTTGCATTTTTTAATACTATGGTACCTACCTGATTGATGTGTTTAAAAAAATAAAGACATTGAGATGGTGACATTTGGTAAAAAACATGGTTATAATTAAGTAAATAGATAATTGAGTGCCTACATACAAATCTAATGATTCAGAGAAAATTTGGTTTTGATTTATTAAATAAAAGAAAATTAGAAAGATGCGTTTTTGGAAGCGAAGTCTGCTGTTCACAGAACACCCAGTGTAAGTTGATATAGATTCTTCATTCAGTATGAAGGTACATATCACACTTCTTGGGAATATCCCTAAAAATCTCTCAAGATTTGTACTAGACAGTAAATATACAAAATCATGCAACGAAAAACTGGAAAAAAATGTGAACGTGGTAAAGACATATTTTATTCATTTCAGCGTAAAAGTTGTGCTTTTACATGAGGCTCACATTTTCAAAATAAAATTGTGACCCTTACATCCCTGTTGGCAGTTTAAGAACATGTTTTAGCACTTTGTCTAGAAACCACTTACACAAAGTAGGTACAATGCCAAGAAGGCATTTTCTATTATTTCCAATTTAAGGATGGCAGTATTGTTATTTGTAATGTGAACACAGCACAAGTCCCGAATGCCCGAGGTCAGTGGGATTATGGCATCACAAGTTAGGATATGTTGTGATGCTAAAGGGGATTTTGTTTTTCAAGTTAGCTCCGCACAGAAGGTTGTCTTTGGGGATGCTGTATAAAGGTTATTTTTAGGAAAGGAAGGAGAGGAAGTTCTGGGAAGGGAAAGGATATCAGAGGAGGGTAGGAATATGGGGGTCAGCGTGTCCAGAAGTGACGGGCGTAAGAAGCCATCCCTCCGATGAAAATGCCGGGCGGTGTTCCGAGAGAGTCCTGCTGGAGAGGTCAAAAGGTCTCGCTCAAACAAATCTAAGCAGTTGGTGGACTCGGATTAAACTCCCTCCATGAACCTGGGAACTTCTGCACAGGCATCAAACGTAGCAAACCACTTGGGGTGACATATCGTCGCCTCAATTCTTATATGTCCAACAGACCATTTTAGTTTTTGTTCAATCTCCACTTTAAACTTAAAAATAAGGTATAAAAAATTATAGTTAATCACTTAACTAAAAATTATTTAAACTAATGAGACCTTTACCTTTACGTAAATGGCTTTATCTTTCACCTATCAAAATGAAAGAAAACCTTCTCCATCTGCAAAATTTTCTAATTGTCTGTTGGACAAATACGAACTAAGGCGACGATATGGCAGAGGTGTTAGTTATCAATGGTTTCCGGAGCAGCAGGATTTTGAATTGGAACTGATGGGAATGAGATTGCGAAGAGCAAGTTGGCTAGTTAGATCTATTCACCAAATACAGCTAATTCCCTTTAAGGCGCCGTTATCGCGCTCAAATAGAAGAAGATGGAGAGATATATAATTACAAATGTTAGAGGAGCGCGCTTATATTTAAAGTGATAACATTGATTTATTTATTTATTTAATACAAACGGCATAAGTATGCCATAAACATTAATTACATGTCACAAACTCATATTCAAAATATTAGTAATGGTAAAACAGTGTATGTATAACAGTTAATTGTGACGATACATTGGGAAATGACACCAGAAATACATTTACATGCAAAAATCTATAATACAAATAAAATTAATAGTGATTAAAAAAATATGATAGCATAGCCGTCTTGTACCTATGTTCCGTGCAGTTAAATAGATCTATCACATCTGCATATCTATTAGTAACTTCATGCAACCTAGGTAAAAGTGAGTGTTTCGTATACTCAGTCCGATTATTGTTACATTTAAAAAGGATTTTAGAACGAGTAGTTCTCGTGGGAATGTAAAATTCAATGAGCTTAGTTAGATCAAGACTGTCTATTCTACCATTTACAATTTTGAACATTAATATTAATTCGGATATAATTCTTCGATCTGACAGTCTTAGTTAATTTAATTATTTCATCAAGTAATTATAATTTATGTTTTCAATGGGAATACCGAGGTTAAAATTAATGTGTCTTAAGAATTTGTGTTGAATTTTTTCCATTGAATCTGAATGTATTTCAAAATAGGGGGACCAGATCGAGGAGTTATATTCGACTTGACTACGTACTAAGGATGTATACAAAATTTTTAAAGTTGAAATATTCTTGAAACCTCTGGAATTTCTAAGAACGAAGCCAAGCATTTTGCTACCTTTATTAAAGATTGAGTTTATATGGGATATGAAGTTTAATTTAGAGTCGAAAGTTATGCCCAAGTCACTAATTTCTTCGACAGAGGTAAGGGTAGAGTTGTTAAGTTCTGAATAATTGGTTGACTTATTCTGTAAAAACTTATTGAATAACACTTATTTTTGTTCAGATAAAGTTTGTTAATAAAGCACCAACTAATTAATTTGTTTAAATTATTTTGTAGACAGGCACAATCTCCAGCGGTTTTGATGATTTTAAATATTTTTAAATCATCTGCAAAAAGCAATACATCTACATCTTTATCAAATATTTCAACAATATCATTTTTGAACAGTAAAAACAAAATTGGGCCTAAATGGGACCCTTGAGGTACACCACTGGTAGCTATAAATTGATTGGAATAGAACAAATTAATTTTTACAAGTAGAACTCTATCAGATAGATAGCTTGCAAACCAGTCTAAAAGTTTTCCGTCAATACCGAGCTTACGTAGTTTAACCAATAGAATTTTATGGCACACTTTGTCAAAGGCCTTGATAAAATCTGTGTATATGGAATCGAATTGAGTTTTGTTAGCTAATGCATTTGATATAAAGTTTTCATATAATGATAGATTAGTCAGAGTTGACCTGCCAGACAAAAATCCATGTTGATTTGGAACAATGAGATGGTTAATATATGGGGAAATTTTATCAAGAAGTAATTTTTCAAAAAGTTTCGGAATTATAGATAGCTTACATATAGGTCTATAGTTAGTGACATCACTTTTATTACCCTTTTTTAGTATAGGCGTTAGATAACAACGTTTCCAAATATCCGGGAAGCAACCTGTATCAAGCGATTGATTAAACAATAGACAAATCGGCTCAGCCAGTGAAGCAATGCAATTTATGAGAATATTGGGGTGCACGTTATCAGGTCCGGCCTTTTTGTTTTTGTCAAGAGATTAGAACTTTGTGCCAGTGAAGTTAGATTAGGGTGTCCTTATCCAGAAAAAAATCATTTTTTTTGACGAATTTTGTTTTTTGTATTTTTTTTGTTAATTTAGCATCAAAAAAATTTTTTTTTTTACATGAAAACCGCACAAGAGTCCCAACTGCTCCCGTCTGGAGCCAGTGGGACTATGGCATCCCCAATTGGGGTATGTTGTGAGGCTGAAGGTAGTGGGGAGGGGAAGGAGGTAGGGTAGAGGAAGGTGGGGAAGTACCTGGCTATTCAGATCTGGTCACCAAACACGGCAGAAGCCATTTCAAGCAACGTTTCAATTCTGAATGGTGGTCTTACACCAGGGCGATACTGAGAGTATCTTCCACTCTGGAACGTGCCGCAAATAAACTATATATTATTTTAAATGAATAAATTGTGAAATACACAAATTAATCAAATAAAATTTATTTGCCACGCCGGGATTCGATCCCGCGACCTTCGGAATGCTAGTCAAGCGCCTTACCGCTACACTACGCCGGCCGTCGCCGGTGAATACCCATAACCCCAAATTTTAACCCTCCTACCCTCACCCTCCCATTTTTAATGGCGATTTTTCTATTGTTGTATGAACAAATTTAACCGTCTTTCGTATTTCAAACAAAACAAAATTATGTATGTTGTTGAATGACAGATAGCGCTCCATTCGCCTCATCGAACTTTCATCAACATATGTGCAAGACATTCACGAGAAGCGTCGCGTCATTTTGATATTTCATTCAGCATCATGTTCACGCGTGGGCAAACCGTCGAGCTTATTTGTGTTGGCTAAAGACGGACTGACTAAAAATATCGTACACTCAATTGCTCTTCGAAATTCACATTGATTTTCTTTATTTTCCTACTTTAATTTGTGTTTTTTGTTATTATCGGCGGTCATCGTCTGCAGCGCTTCATTCCTCTTTCTGTCGTAGATCCCATCCCCACACACTTATAATACATTCGTTATTTTTTATTTAACAACCAAAAAAATCACTAGAAATAATTTATATGCCAGAAAACGTTTGTCGGGTCAGCTAGTATTTCATAATATCTCACTCTTCATATCATGTTTCCTACACAAAATGATGTACCTATATAATCTTCGATATCGACATATTTAGGACCAATAAGCGCTGCCTTTTTTTTACATTAGCTCCACACAGGAGGCCCTGAGGAAAATAATTCCTCTCAGGGCCTATATCATCATAGGGGATGCTGTGTGTAGGGTCTTATTGGGAAAGGAAGGAGAGGAAGTTCTGGGAAGGAAAAGTGTATTAGGGTTGGGTAGGAATCTGGGGGTAGTGTGTCCAGGAGTAACGGACGTATGAATCCATCTCTCCCACTGCGGATCAAGGCGATGTTCCGAGAGAGTACGGCTGGCTAAGTCAATGCGACTCCCTCCCTCCCGTTCCGGCCTGCCATGCAGCAGGCACCAAGACCCGTACAAACCTCACCCCATGAACCCGGGCACCCCTGCTTAATCACCAAACGTTACAAACCATTTGGGGTGCAGAGATGTTGAAAAAGACAAGCTCTATTACTACCAGCACAGTTGATATATCAACTGTTTATTTTCAGATAATAATTTTTTTCAAATGTAAGTATTTTAAAACGCACTAAAATGATTGTCATGTCCATAAAACAATATTTAAATTTAATTAAATTAACCTACACCATATTCATAATTTGTTTCAATAAGCTCCATCTATTCTTCATTCTTTTGAAGTGGAAACTTCTTTAGCACCGTTGTGATTGAAACTCATGAAACGAAAAGTAGCGACACTAAAAAGAGACGAACATGTATAGGATATAATATAGCCTACAAGAAAAGGAGATAGAATAAGTGGTCTCCTCTTTATTCGGTGTTTCATGGTCTCTCCACCCTTGTCTACTTTAGTTTTCTGAAGGTTTCATTTTTACCTTCTGATTTTTTAGCCACCGTACACAGGTTTACTGAAAAACAACATAAATTTTGTACAACCTCAAAACATTATTTAAGTTTTCCAATATTCTTCATTATTTATTTATGTATTTGTTCAAAATTGATAGGGGTCCTTTTAAATAAAATAATTATCCTTGCAAAAAACTTCACTGTTTATTTCACTTGGACATGTTATAAATGTATTATAATACGGTGTCAATACACCGGGCCAAACACTGGCAGTTGTTTACTGTTAAAACTTGCGTTGGGAAGAAGCCATAATAATGGGATGCTAGCACTTTTATAACATAAAAACCTGCACACATTTAAAGAATCTACGATTATACTAATGTCAATTCGAAAGCATCTACAAAAAAAATGGCTTCCTCCATAGTATGTACTTGGTAGTTAAAACAGGCTGCGAACACTCAGCGTCCAGCCAAGCCTCGCACCATTCGAAACATCAACGTCTGGGAGCTTGCTCAAGCAACCCATAGGTGCTGGTAGTATCTCAATTTTTAACATAGCTTCCGCCTCGGGGTTACTAAATCGCCCATACCGATTTAGGAACCCTTCAAGAAAACATAACAAAAACAGGGGAAGACAATCAAAGCAAAAGCAACACAAATCCTAACTCTAAATACCGTACAAATACTAACAAATAATTTTACCTATTATAAATTAGCAGCCAAAACTAAATGATCCTGCACTGCTTATTATACTATTATTTAAAAATGTACATTCACAAGTTGAATTTTAAGGTGATTAACCTAAACTAATTATATAAACTTCAATTAACCAACAAAAGATTTTTTACATATTTAAATAATAACTTAACACAAAATACTATTATAATAGAACACAACCCAACACAAAATAATATTATAATAAAACCCAACCCAACACAACACAATTGTCTTTTTTTTAAGTCCATTGGTTAGGATCTTCTCCAGGTGCAGTCCACGATATAAGCACCACAGCGCGGGGTGCAATCAATCATCAATTTATAGGTTGTCATGTTGTTCCTGGGATTGGTATCTTTAAAGGGTCTTTTTTTAATATTTTCACCCTAAAAAGTTTCATCATGGTCGTCCGGGGTGTCCGGACTGACTGAAGGGTCCGGGGCGTCCGTCACAGGTTCAGCTTCCGGATCCAGAGGCATTAGACATATCTTTGTGATAGGCCTGACAAAGATTCCTTGAGGGGTTTTCAGGGTAACCACTCGCACTACACCATCCGCGCCGGGATGTGTAGATATAACTCGCGCCATTTTCCATAATGGTGGAGGTAAATTATCTTCCTTCAGAATAACCAGATCATCCTTTTGCAATGCCCGTTGATTACTGGTTTGCCATTTCGTCCTTTTTTGTAGCTCCATCAAGTACTCTCGCTTCCATCTATACCAAAAGGATAACATTAGCGCATGGATTCTCTGATATTGGGTCAGTCTGTTGTCTGGTATGGCTCGGACATCTCTCTCCGGAATGATAGAGGATTTAGTGCCTATGAGGAAATGGTTTGGGGTGAGGGGTTGGTAATCGTGGATGTCATCAGACAAGGAAGTCAATGGACGGGAATTTAGACAGGCCTCAATCTGACAAATTAAGGTATACAAAAGTTCAAAGGTTAAAGCAGAATTACTAGTGACTCTATACAAATGAAACTTTGCTGACTTGACCGCAGCTTCCCACAGCCCTCCCTGACTAGGGGCTCGAGGGGTTATGAACCTCCACTCAATACCTCTGTTAGCTAAATAATTTTGAATCTTGTCGTTGTTCTCTCTCAAACTGGTATACAGCTCCTTGAGCCTATTACTGGCCCCCCGAAAGTTGCTAGCGTTATCGGAAAAGATCTTATCAGGTTCTCCCCTACGGGATATAAATCTCTTTAAACTGTTCAAAAAAGCATTGCTAGATAAATCCGAAACTAATTCCAAGTGAACCGCCTTTGTGGAAAAACAAACAAAAATACATAAATACGATTTCACGAGTGGAGCTCTCCTCAGTGGCCCACTTTTGGTTGGAATCGGTCCAGCAAAATCGACTCCCGTGATAGCAAAAGGTCGGCTCGGTGTGATTCTTTCGCTCGGTAAACTTCCCATGATCTGGTTACCAATACGAGGATTACACCTAAAACACACAATACACTTATGTAATATCTTTTTAACAGTATTTTTCCCAAAAATAGGCCAAAACCTTAATCTTATTTCAGCTAATAGCGCTTGAGGTCCTGCGTGTAAGTTTACATAATGATAGTGACGTATAATCAATTCGGTTAGCTTATGTTTAGCTGGCAATATAATTGGATGTCTTTGTTGGTACGATAGGTGTGTAGCTAAACTTAATCTACCGCCCACATATATAAGACCATCACATAAAAAGGGATGAAGAGATTTTAAGTTACTATTTTTGTTGACATTTCCCTGGTTTTTTAATGTCTTCAACTCCTTTTGAAAGGCATGTGCCTGAGCTGATTTCAGTAGACAATTCAAACTTGCTTCTAGTTCAGCTACACTTAAATTACCTGAAATTTTACTTTTAATATTTCTGCAGTTATTCACAAACCGCAGTACATATGCTGTAACCCTTTTCAATTTGATAAATGAGGAAAATTTTCCAAATATTTCCCATTCTTGAATATCAGTAGATAAAAGAATATTTTTACTCTTGAGCTCCGGAGGGTTTGAACAGGAAATGTTCGATATAGGCCAATCGTTGACTCCGTCGGTCAACCAATTTGGTCCATTCCACCATATTGTAGAATTTATCAGTTTATCCGCAGTAGCTCCTCTTGAAAGTATATCCGCTGCATTGTCGGATGATGATACGTGTCTCCATTGATCTGGATCACTCAGTTCTTGTATTTCGGCTACTCGATTGGCCACGAAAGTGCTCCAACGAGTAGGTTGACCTTTCAGCCAACACAGCGCTATCGTAGAGTCACACCAATAATATGTGTTGATCTTCATTATATTTAATGCTTGTTTTATAGTTTTCATTAATTTTGCCAGTAGCACAGCACTACATAGCTCCAACTTAGGCAGTGAAATAGACTTCAATGGTGCTACCCTTGATTTGGATGTTATTAAGTGTGAATGCCACTTACCGCTGTGGTCCATTGACACCATATAGATACAGGCTCCGAAAGCCTTCTCAGACGAATCGCAAAAACCGTGTAGCTGTAGCTCTTTTGCTTGCTTGCAAATAATTTTTCTTGGTATTTTCAACACATTTAGCTGAATTAAATCTTGCAGGTAGGTCCTCCAGGGTGCTAATATTTCATTAGGTAACTGATCATCCCATGCTGCTTTGGACTGCCACAGCCTTTGCATTATCAATTTGGCTATGACTATTATCGGCCCTAGGAGTCCCAATGGATCGAAGGTTGATGCGATGCAAGACAATATCTCTCGTTTGCTCTCGGTTGGACCTGATGGCTTCATTATTACATAAGAAAAGTAATCAGATTCATTGTTCCATGTTAATCCTAATATTTTCTCAGTCTTTGGATTGTCAGTAATAATTTTGTCGGAATCGCCTGAATCGGCACACTTAGCTTGGCCCGACTCGGCTGACAATTCCAACGCATTGGACCTCCACTTCCTCAATGTCATCCCCGCAGATGACAAGATACTGATTAATTCTTCTTTTAATTTTTTACAGGATTCCAGCTCATCTGCTCCCGTTAACAAGTCATCCATGTAGAAGTCATTTTCTATGACCTGACTAGCTCTAGGAAAAATTAAATTATTATCCATACCAATTTGCTTTAAGCATCTTGTGGCTAAGAAGGAGGAAGGTGCCAGTCCATAAGTCACAGTCTTCAGACGATAATGCTTGAGCACATCCTGTGGCGACTCGCGCCATACTATCTTCTGTAGGTCCAGGTCATCTTCACACATGTTAATCTGGCGGTACATCTTCTCGATGTCGGCAGTCATGACTATTTGATGTTTCCTGAAATGCAATAGTTGGTTATATAGATCCTTTTGTATAACAGGTCCTGTCATCAAGGCTTCATTGAGGGAAATTCCATTTGAGGTTTTGGCGGAGCCGTCAAAAACGACTCTCACTTTAGTAGTAGTGCTGGATTCTTTCACTACAGCGTGATGCGGTAAAAAATAGGAGTCACGATCCCCTTTTGACTGGTCACACATCTCCATGTGTCCCAATTCTTCATATTCACGCATGAATTTTACATATTGTGTCTTTAACTCGGGATGTGACACAAATTTTCTTTCTATGTTTTTAAATCTTTTTTCGGCAGTGAGCAATGAGTTTCCCAACTGATCAATGCATGCCCGACGCGGTAAACTTACTACATATCTACCGTCATCTTCTCTGGTATGAGTACTTACAAAACTGGCTTCGCAAGCCTTTTCTTCTTGAGTTTGAATTTTAGTGGAATTAATCTCTTCCAATTTCCAAAATTTTTCTATTTGATGACTCAACTTATTTATAGATAAACTGCAAAAATCTGATACAGGCCTTTGTTTGGGGTACACGTTGATAGGACCGGACACAATCCATCCCAGTTGCGTACGTTGAAGCGTTGGTCCTGACTCGAGTTTCAATCTATCGTTGTTTAGCATTTCCCAGAAGCTCTCCGCGCCCAACAGGATGTCGATGGGTGCAGCTATATTGAAGTTCGGGTCTGCCAGCTCCAGTCCTGGTGGTATTTTGACCTCTTTTTTCGCCATTGTCACTTGTGGTAAATTGGTTGTAATTTCCTGTAAAATCAGACATGATATTTCGCGTTTATAATCCGTATTGAGCGACGTCATCTCCACTGAAATTCTCTTTTTTATGTGTGTGATATTATTATGGATCCCAGACACGGGTTTGTTTATCCATTCAGATGGTAAATTTAATTCATCAGCAAAATCAGCTCTCATAAAATTACTCTGCGCACCAGAGTCAATCAGGGCGCGAGCTTTAAACATTTTATTGTTGGCCCCCACAATTCCTATGTAGGCGGTTGACAATAATATTATTTTTTCTGCCTTTTCCGATGCAGAAAAATTCGACACTATAACCTCGTTATTAGCATCCATATTTGAGGTCTCCGGCGGAGGTACCTCCTTGTGTAATAGAGTATTGTGGCTATACTTGCCACAAATTTTGCAGGTTAGGTTTGTCTTGCAACTCTGTGCCTGATGACCCAACCTCAAACATTTAAAACACGCCCGGATTGATTTCGTAGCATCAATCCTATCCTGTAATTTTAATTTTAGAAATTTTTTGCAAAAATAAATTTGATGACCTTTATCATTACAATAAATGCAGTTGTTTGCCTTTATTGCCAAGAATACCGATGAATCTTTTTTGTTATTATTGTTGCCTATTTGCATTTTATGTAGGTTAGAAGATTTTTTCTCTGAAGCATTCATAAGCTCCAATACTTGTGCCCTAGCAGATAAACATTTTATGAATTCCTTTAATGTAGGTAATTCACCTTGCAATGTATATTGTTCCCAATTTCTCCGGGTAGCTATATCCAATTTATTTGAAATTATGTAAATAATCAAAGGATCCCAATGATCTACTTTAACTCCGATGTTTTGTAACGCTTTCAAATTGACATTAGTTTCATCAATTAAATACCTTAATGCTACAGGCTCTTCATGTTTCATATCCTTTAATTGAAATAGAGTTTGGATATGTTTATGTACGGTAGCCCTGAGATTCGCAAATCTGTCGTGCAACAATTCCCAAGCCGATAGGTAATTTAATTCCGAAACTTCTAGATTACTAATTATTTTCAATGCGTTCCCTTTCAGCGCAGATTGTAAGTAAAAGAATTTTTGGACGTTGCTCAAGGAACTGTTATTATGAACCAAAGTTTTAAAGGTTTCAACGAAATTTACCCAATCTTTTTGATTCCCATCGAATTCCCTCAATTGGAGAGTTGGGAGTTTGATGTCGACTCTACCCTCGTTAATTGAGTCCATCGCCCCTTTAGCAGTAGCAAGGACTGAAAAATATTGATTTTCAAACGTCTCGCGCTGAATAGAATTTTCCAGTTCCTCATCCGATAAAATTTCAATTTCGTCCTGTATAGATTCGAATTGATCTAACAATGGCTTTATTCGGTCGTACCTCAGTTTAATTTCAATCGCGGACAAGGAGTTTATAGAATCCGCGAAACGCGTCAATTTCCCTTTAATCACGCCTCTCTTGGCTATTAAAGATTTGATCTTATCCATTTTGTGTACAAATACCTTTTCGTAGCTTAATCCCTTATAAAATGTGTTCCGACAATGCGTATTTATTTATTTGAGAAGCTACCCGCCT
This sequence comes from Limnephilus rhombicus, assembly GCA_929108145.2. Lineage (NCBI taxonomy): Eukaryota > Metazoa > Arthropoda > Insecta > Trichoptera > Limnephilidae > Limnephilus > Limnephilus rhombicus. The sequence continues at coordinate 49,025,738 of OV815280.1, read as the reverse complement.
GAAAGACAACAACGACAATATTCCTGGCAATTATTAATTGAGAACCTAATGTTCAATCAATTGAAAATCATGAGTTGCATAAAATCTTTACGTGGGTAGTGATTTTATTTTTTACAATACAATATTTATGGGATTAATCTTGTTAAAAAACTACGAATGAGTTCTGTATGGATGTTAAAGAATGGGTATGGGTGGGAAGGCACTAAAAACTTATCTCATTTCCGATGTGAATCCAGTCTTCCTTTGTTCATCTTTGTGATTCCGGTAATTGTAATATTGGTCATCTGTATTAATTGGCAGCTGGTTCTTGTTTTTTTATATTATTGCAGTCCTCTGATTGCAATCCGGATCGTAAGGCCCATGTTCAAAATTGATAGGGGTCCTTTTAAATAAAATAATTATCCTTGCAAAAAACTTCACTGTTTATTTCACTTGGACATGTTATAAATGTATTATAATACGGTGTCAATACACCGGGCCAAACACTGGCAGTTGTTTACTGTTAAAACTTGCGTTGGGAAGAAGCCATAATAATGGGATGCTAGCACTTTTATAACATAAAAACCTGCACACATTTAAAGAATCTACGATTATACTAATGTCAATTCGAAAGCATCTACAAAAAAAATGGCTTCCTCCATAGTATGTACTTGGTAGTTAAAACAGGCTGCGAACACTCAGCGTCCAGCCAAGCCTCGCACCATTCGAAACATCAACGTCTGGGAGCTTGCTCAAGCAACCCATAGGTGCTGGTAGTATCTCAATTTTTAACAATACGTAGATCAGATGGGATGAGAAAACTCCATAGTTTGTTCTATGGGAGGGGAATTTAACAAAGTAGGAGCGGGTGATCAACTATATTTTCAAGTGATCCGTTACTTTGTCAGAAGAATTCGATGAATAACAATACATCATAATTTATTTCCAAACTTTCACCACGATTTTTCGGATGGTTAAAAATATTGGAATATTATGGATAATTTGTCAGGTTTTTGCGCTAAGATTTTCTGTGACAGCGATCGGGAGTTCGACTGGGGGTAAAGTGACGAGATTTTGTGATAGGGAACAAAATAGGGTAGAAGGAAAAATTAAACAAGAATGAGATCAAGAAGTACAACGTAAATTCCACCAAGGTACTTAAAATAACTGCTGAAAAATCGTAAGTTCGATATCCGTACATATAATAAAATCCTTCCGCATAATGTTTGGTCTCCCCAGATATTGCAGCGCTTCCCAGATGTTCACGGAGGGGCGAGTTCCCGGCTATGCAGCACTTATTGGATCCAGGGTGGCAGGAATGAGGGAAAGGATATGCAGCTCTGGTAATATTCTAGTCATGGAAGCCCGCCTCGGTCCATCATCCAGCATTGATGCACACTGGAGAAAAATACTGGCTCCTAATGTGGTCAGAGAATTCTAAAAGCAAATATTTATTACTATCTTCTTATTTTCCTATATCTTATCACCTTTGTTTCATGCATTTATAATCATATTTACCTGCTTTTCTTATTTATTTGTTCTCTTCAAATATTTTGTATATTATGTATTATAACCTTTATGGAATGTGTGGTATTGCACTATTCTCCCCACATACCGGAATAAACATTTATTTATTTATTTATTTATAATGTGCCTTTTCTAAAATTAAGTAACGTTAGATAAAGAAATGCCAGTTGGAAAAGATTTACCTCTAGTAGGTACCTATTCGTAATGGTTGTGTAAAAAAGGTAGAATTTTTATATGTTTCCCACGTACCAATAAAATCACGTAACATTTTTTTCAAGTCTATGTTCATACACAACATGTGTTAATTATATGGGGATGCTACAGTCTCACTGGTTCCAGATGGTTGGGAACAGTTGGGAATATAGTGAGGTATTCACATAAAAAAATATTCTTATTTTTTATTATATAAAGTAAAAATATAAGTTTTTTTTAAATACATATAATAATAACTCGTTGATTTGTAATGCTCCGTTTTTGTGGGCCGATTTTTCACTTTTGTTCATTTAAATTTTCATAATATTTATAAAATTTATGTTTTTACTTTATCTTTACATAGTTTAAATTGAAATCGCTCCCGCTGTCTGTGCGTTTAGGTCTTTGAAACTACGCAACGGAAACTACGGATCGGACCAATACATAGAGTGATTCATGAAGAAGGTTTTTAGAAACATAGTATGTCAAGGTTTTGTGTAAATTGGTTGAAATATATAAATAAAGAGAGCGGGGTGGCAAGCGTGCAGCGGGGTGGCAAGCGTGCAGCGGGCAGCGGACTGCGGGCTGGCATGCGGGATTGATTTAACAGATGGCGTTGGTTGGGTAATGGCGTGGCGGCATATTTCGTTAGCCACAGAAACGTGTGGCCAGGTCTGCTAGTATAATAATAAATAGTTGTATATATTTTTTACGTGAATACCGCACCAGACTTCTAACTGTTCCCAATCGTCTGGAATCAGGGAGACTGTAGAATCCCCAATTGAGGCATGTAGTAAGATTGGGGAGGGAAAGAGGGGAAATACCTGTTCAATCAGATCTGGTGATAAAACACGGCTAAAGCCATTTCAAGGAACGTTTCAATTCTAATAATGAAGTCGATACTGAGAGTACCTTCTACTCTGAAACGTGTCGCTAATATACTTTATATTATTTGATGCGAATTATTTTTATAAAATATAATTAATCCGATTGAAAGTCGCTGAAACCCAACGACCAAGAAGGAGGTCAAAAAATACTACGGAATCAAGCAAATTCAGCTATTTTTCAAGTGCAGAAAAAAGTGGAAATCAATGGCATTGGTGAATTATCATGATAAGTGGGTATATTTGATACAACAAAAATATGATGAATAACGTTTGAAATTTTTGAAGTGAAACTTCCTTAGCCTCGTTAGTGTGATTTGAAATTCGGATGAAACGGAAATAACGTGCTACGGCACCTGCGAAGCATCAAACTTCGCTCAAGGCTCATATTGGTTGAGATATAATACGTAATAAACGATAGGTCTGCGCTCATTGGCCGCTTTGTTTTTTTACGCTTCGTCGGAATATAATGCGTAAATTCGCGCCTCGCCGAGCGCGTCCCATAGCGCAGCGGTATAGTTCTTCGCAAATCTCAGCGGCCAGGGAAATCCAGCGGACGGAGGTTCGAATCCTACGAAATCCAAAAAATAAACATTTTTATTTTTGTAAATCAATATCCAATTTTTAAACCACTTTAAAATAAACAGGAGAAAAAGACTTTCTAGTTTCACTTCTATCGCATGTGAGTTACACACATTTTTTTTTGTTTTTTCGAAATACATGTTTAGGATATCAATGTAATGTATGAGAAAGGTAACTTTTCCCAGTGAAGGTTTGATCGTAAAGGTGAAAAATAAACCAGTATAATAATGTATAAAGATTAACGAGGAGGAACACGCGCCAAGGATATTAAATCCTCCATGATGAATGGAGAGGAACGAAGAATTTGAAAACATTGTAAACATAATATGAACCATATGAATTATAATGATACACTTGGCTCCTAAAACCTGATATGAACAGACTTTTAGACTGTAAATTCGGACTGAATACGAAAAAATACTGACTTATAAAATCTCATTCGTGAGGGATAAAGAAATTTATTTCTGAATTTAACTTTTTCATTACTTACTTGTATTTATTTATTTGTAAGAAACAAACAGCTTTTACATGATATACAGTGATAAATATACAAGTGAACTGAGCCAAGCCACAGAAGTTTCTTGTGCTAGCATCCATTGGAAATGAAATTGTAATATCTTAAAAATAATTTTGTGTTATAGGAAGGGGAGAAGAAGAGGAATATAGGAAAAGGATAGGAGTTGCTCCCGATACATTCCATACTCACATATTAATATTCGATCATACGCGTTTCTTTATATCTGTATTTCTTATACGTCAATGCTGTGAAATTTTCTAATATATTGTTGACATACACGAGGAATTGGGGATTTTCTTCTAATATTCGTTCTACACGAGGGCAAATAAAATAAATCGGAATGTCAGGTTGATCTTGACGGAATATGAAAATTTATTATATTGGTAAGCTTTTGAGAGGCCAGGCCATTATTTAGAATTTTAAACAATATGATTTGATCAAAAACTAGGCGACGTGTTTGGAAGGAGTTGAAATTGTGAAATTTAATGGATTTGGTATAATTTCAGAAGGTAAGTTTAGTTTAAAATTTATTTGTTACAAATGTACAATATGTTAAGCTATAATAGTTGATTAGGTTACTAGGTCGACTAGCGATCAGAAGATCGCGACTTTAAATCCCGGGGTGCGCAAGGAAATTTTATTTAAATGATTTATATTATTTTACAATTTAATAATTTAAAAATAATACAAGGTATGTTTGCGGTAAGTTCTATAGTCGAGGATACTCTCAGTATCGCCCTGGTGTGTGACAACCATTCAGAATTGAAACTTTGATTGAAATGGATTTAGCCGTATTTGGTGACCAGATCTGAATATCCAGGTACTTTCCCATCTCTTCCTTATCTCCTTCCCCTCCCAACTACCTAGGATATGCCATAGTCTCGCTGGCTCCAGATAGGAGCAGCTGGGATTCGTGCGCAGTGTTCACATATTATAGTTACGACGTTAAGCAACCTTTGCACACGGTTAAAATTTATCACATGACAAAGGGTCGTTTTAATGACTTGTTTTGTAGTTTTTCCAGTCTCTAAATTTCCTCCTTCATACAATATGGGTCTCTTCAAGACCCATTTTCACTCCTTCCTCTTTGAGATAACACTCCTGTGAGGAGTTAATTAAAAATAATATGTATGTATACAATAAAGGTACCTAAATTTTATCATAGCAAACCATTAATAATTTTATCAATTATTTTGCGACCTGGAAAGTTTTGTGTTACGAAAAAAATCAACCACTATAATACTTACCCACGAATTTTTTTACAAAAAAGTTTGTTTTAAATTTTATCATTAAACTTAAATTTTGCGAAGTAATAAAAATATTTTTCTTCAGCACAAAAAAACTAATTGATCAAATTTTATTTTATTTCTTGTAAGACTTGAAAAATAGTGAAACGGAAATTATGTAATGTTGACAGCACGAAAATTTTCTGAAATATTTTATTACCACACCCAACTTGTAGGGTTCTATCCATTACCGAATTATGAGAAACCGATATTTTTTTGTTATTTCTTCAGGTACAAGTGTCGGACGTAGTAGGACTAATAGTGTTGGGCAAAACGGTTCATATTTTGATTATATATAATAATAAAAACACAAAAAACTTGTAACGCCGCAATACAAAATAAACTTGCTGTTCAAAATAATTTTTAGTTTTATCATAATAAAGAAAGCATTTTCTTGATTTTAGAATGTGAACCTTGTTCTCACAAAAGAAAACATGCATCACTTTTGAGTTTTATTCCACGGACCTTTGGAGAATGTTGCGGAAGATTTTTTTAATTTGGTTAACCCTGTAGGGTTTATCGTATATGTATTATTTTTTTTGTGTGACAGCTTAATGTAAATTAAATTACTAATAGAATGGGTTGTTCCACAGAACTGAAACAATTCGTCAATTTTTTTTTTTTTTTTTACATTAACTCCATACAGGAGGCCCTGAGGAAAATAATTTCCCTCAGGGCCTATGTCATCTGGGATGCTGTGTGGAGGGTCTTTTTGAGGAGAGGAAGGAATGAACATTGGTCTTGAAGAGACCCATGTTGTAGGAAGGAGGAAACACAGAGGCCGGCAAATCATTCCACAGCCGAGCTGTTGAACACAAGAACGAGTCGAAGAAACGACCCGTTCTCATGTGACAAATGTCAACCGTGTACAAATGTTGGGCACGCGTTTGGCGTGTTTCCCGTTTATGCACCGGTGCCGAAGGGATCAATGATGCTAGTTCCTCGGAGCATCTTCCATTGTAATACCGGTAGAACAAGGATAGCATTCCCACCCGACGCCTGTGCTCTAAAGATTGCAATCCGTCTGTTAAGATGGGAGAATCTATCAAACGGACCGCCCGTTTCTGCACAGAGTTGAAGGTATTTTTCAGGTATTTTGGAGCTCCAGACCAGAGGTGGCTGCCAAATTCAACCGTGGGGCGCACTTGCGATTTGTACAGGGTTAGCAGTTGTGTACTATTAAAGTATCTGCGGGCCCTGTACAGTACGCCCAGTTTTTGGGAGGCTAACTTTACTCTGGCTTCGATGGAGCCCCCATACCTGAGCTGGTCACTTAGGGTTACACCAAGCACATCAATGGAGGACCTGTTCGGAAGATTGCTTCCGTTGAAAGATACTAGATTTTCATTGCGATCCTTTTTAGACGTAATCAGACAAGATTGGGTCTTTGAAACATTAAATTCAACGAGATTATTTTTACCCCAAGAGAAAACACTCTCGAGGTAACCGTCCATTCTTTGCTTCAAAGCCTTACGAGGTGTCGGAGTTTGTGAGCCCTTTGGGGGCTTGTCAAACAAAAAGCTATCATGAACTGTACTGTCATCCGCGTAACAATGAATTGGTGCACATGACAAAAGGTCGTTGATGTGCAACAAAAACAGAGTCGTAGACAGAACCGATCCCTGCGGGACGCCAGCATTTATCGAGTGTGAGGAAGAGGTAAAACCATCGACTACCGTCTGAATCTACCTCTCCCTCAAGAAGTCGGCAATCCATGTACACAAGGATGCGGGAAGTCCGTAAGAATGCAGTTTGTTGACAAGTCCTCGGTGCCAAACCCGGTCAAAGGCCTTGGATATGTCCAGTGCAACCGTTTGGGTCTCACCGAAACGTTCCAGGCATCGCCCCCAAACATGCGTCACATACGCGAGAAGATCACCGCACGAGCGGTTCCGCCGGAATCCGTACTGACGGTCGTTAATAATTTTGTTCTTCTCGAGGTATGTGAGCAGTTTGTCGTTGATCACACGTTCCATCACCTTAGACAGAACTGATGTGATCGCTATGGGGCGGTAGTTGGCCGGGTTGGAGCGGTCACCCTTCTTTGGAATAGGATGGATAACCGCTTTTTCCAACCAGAGGGCACAGAGCCAGTCTTCAGGGACAGTTTAAAAAGCTTCGTCAAAATTGGAGCTATTTCTGCAGCGCACTTTTGCCGTACCAGGGAAGGTATTCCGTCAGGCCCACTAGCTTTATTAACATCAAGCCCTCGTAAAACATGGAGTACTTCCCGATGCCGGATCCTCAGCTTTTCATACGAAAACCGCAGTGAGGAACCGACGTCGGGACAGCACCTTGGTCATCGAGGGTTGAGTTATCCGCAAACATTTTACCTAGTAAGTTAGCCTTTTCGGTGGCGGTGTTTGCTAGTGAGCCGTCAGGTCTGGTAAGAGGTGGCAGACTGGATTTGCAGAAATTGCGACCTATTGAGCCCGCAAGCGACCAGAATTGCCTGCTGCCATGCGGGCATGCAGTCAGCTTTCTGCTGATCTGCTGGTCGTGCTCGAATTTTGACCTATTTATGATTCTCTTGGTTTCCTTTGCCATTTTGTTGTAAGCTGTTCTGTCTTCGGATGTTCTAGATGTGTTGTAGGCTCGGTAAGCCGCGTTTTTTTGTCGCACTGCTTCAGCGCATTGTCGACTGAACGACGGTTTTGAGCCTACACCAGTTTCCTTAACAGTAGATTAGATGAGGCCATCCATCGCGGATGTGATGACCTCACCAATTTCCTGGGCACATCTTGAGGGATCCGAAGTTCGAAAACAGACAGCTGACCACGGGAAAGCATTAAAATGTGCCCGCAGACCGAACCAATCTGCTGACCTATAGTGCCACACTTTTCTCTTCAGCCTCTCGTTTGGTGGTCTGAAGTTTACAGGGATTGATGTCGTCACCAGGCAGTGGTCGGACGATCCTAAAGGCGCTGTGACTTCAATACTGTAACCGTGTGGCACAGTAGTTAAAAATAGGTCTAACAGATTGGAACGGTGAGTCTGGACATCAGGAACCCTTGTAGGCTCCTGAACCATTTGCTCCAATCCATAGCAAAGGGCAAAGGATTCCGCTTGGCGTCCAGCCGAGTCTGTTGATCCTGAGAACTTCAACCAAGGTTCGTTATGAACATTGAAGTCCCCCAGGTCCACAAACTCTGCCATAGGGTAGCGGGGCAAGAGGTCATCAATAGTGTCGCTTAAATGTTTGAAGAGCTCGGACGTGTCTGATTCGCTGAGGTTCGGTGAGCGGTATAAACACGCGTAGAATCTTACCGTACTGGCAAGATTGACGCGTACCCACATTACGTCGAATCTGGAGTTTTCCAGATTCAACAGTCGCACACAGTTGACGTCAGCTCGACTATAGAGACAATTAATAGACAAGTCAAGATAAACACTTTTTCAAGTTCTCGTACTATCCAAGTGCTATGAAATAATAACAGAACTTAAAAGAAGTTTCACAAAAGCTGAATTATAAATTTGAAATTTGATGAATTATTCAAAATCTGTGGATCGTAGATACTTGGACCAGGTGAATGATTTTTTGAATTTGGGAAGTGTGTTTACAAGAGATGGAAGGACAGATATGGATATTGAATGAAGGGTAATTGCAGAAAACTCCATAAATGAAGGACTGGACGTGGTTGGCGCTAACAAAAATATATTCAAAGAGGCGAAACTAGCAATCCACAGTGGAGTGCTGATACCAACCATGATTTATGGATGGCAGTTAGGCAAGGAACACTTTGTAGTGAAATTAGACAGAATTCTGTATAAATGAGATCTTAGAGGCGAATGTGTTGCAAAACCGTGTGAAAATGTGGAATTCCGCAATGAATGCAAGGTAATAAGAAAAATGAGTAAAATTAATTAGATGGTTCGGACACATAGAGCGGGTAAACAAAGAAAGAAGGATAATATGCAATGCTAATATGTATGGCAGAAGATGTCGAGAACGACCGTCAAGACATGTCACGATCAAAAAATGAACCAAATACTTGAGACTGGTCATGCCAAGAGTCAGAATACCAGAAGAGTTTGTAAGAAACGATGTGATGTACGAAGAAGACTTTAGCAAGATATGTTTGCCAAGACCGAGTTGTTTAGCGGTCCTTCTTCTCAAATAGACATCTAAAAGCTCTATAGTTCATGCTGTTGAACCAAAACTTCGAGACAAAAAAGCATGGCAAATAGCGGACGTCAATTTTCACTATTCGAATGTTTTTCCTCCTTCATATATTCATATTTACAGCTAAGATGTCACATTATGTTAATTTTGATTGTCAAACACAAATAAGCAAACGAACGAACCGTAAAATTTATTATTTTTTAGCGCTGTGAGGCGTGTCTGTTATACGAAATCTTGGCGAAGTTATGATAAGTAATTTATTTTAACGATTGCGTCCATTGAGGGTAGGTCGGCACTTGAATCTAAATCGTAACCAGTTAATCATACAAACATCGGTGAGTTCGTCCTCGTTTACAAATTTAACTGTGTTTTCTACGCGACTAATGACTTAAGTCTACGTGCCTATTTTCAGGCGTTGAAATGTTAAGAACTTCGTGGCAAGCGTGTTGATTTAATCTTTTTAAATGAAAATTGTTGGTATCATTTAAGATGAAGATAATTCTAATAAATCAAAACCATGAAACAGAACAAGACTAGAGATCCTGGATTCTATTCCCAGTTGCGACCGTTACATTTGTATTTGTTCAGTTTCATGTGTCGTTAAGATTTGTTGGTATTAGCTTCTTATTCAATGGTATTTTACATCGATGGGTATTCAAAACTTATTAAAAAATCGTTCCAATAAAAGTTTGTATTAGTTTTAGACTCTTAGAATAAATAAATAGGTGTTACGTGTAAATAAAATCGGATGCCTTTATCCGAGACCCTATATTGGTTACAAATATTTTTTTTAATGAATCACTATATAGCAGCCAAAAATATGGGAAAAATTACTTAGACTGATTGAGGGAAACCTAACCTAGACCTCTCCAGTCGGACTATCTCGATCTATCACCTTGCATCGCAGTGGGAGGGATAGATTCATACGTCCGTCACTCCTGGACACATTGACCCCCGATTGCGATTTGAAACTCGATGAAAAGGAAGTGAGCGGCGCTAAAAAGAGACAAACACATAGATCTACATATATACAGCCTGCGAGAGAATGAGATAGCAATAAAATACTTATTTATTTCACGGATACTCTGTTCCAACATAATACGATAAATCCTAAGTTGAACCTTAGCGGTCAGACATTTAGCAGACCAAGAATAGAATCCTACGACACCAAAAAAAATAAAATTAAAATCAATATCCAGTCTTCAAACCAAAATGAAGAGACAAAAAAAACACAAAAAGGGGCATCTAGCGACTCTGGATAAGAAAACAAATAATAATAACATGACCAAAAAAATTTATCCTTCACATTGACAAAAAAAGTGCTTCGTAGTCTCCCCACACTTGTGTTCTGTAGTTTTCTGAAGGTTTCACTTCTACCGCGTGTGAATGGCACACTCTGATTTTTTTCTGTGTTCTGTTTCGTGTTTCATTTAGATTTATTAGTTTTATATTCTTCTTCAATTCTTCAAGAAACACCAATTGATTTTATGTACAAAACACTTATAAGACTGTTGCAGCTGAGACGTGGGTGCTAACTAAAAGGAATGAGCGGGCACTGGAAGTTTTTGAAAGGAAAATTTTGAGGCGTATCTTCGGACCGGTTACAATAATGACCTCTATACTCTGTTTAAGAAGCTAAACGTCACAAAATTTATAAAACTGGGAGGACTTCGGTGGTTGGGTCATGTGGAAAGAATGACCGAGCATCAAGCACCAAAGTCCCTGCGGAACTCAAGACCAACAGAGCGAAGGAGCCTGGGAAGGCAAAGATTAAGATGGAGCGACAACTTCCTCAAAGACATATCTACCTTGGAGCTTCTAAACTGGAGAGTGCTGGCACAAAATCAAGATGAGAGGAGGAAGGCTCTTGAGGAGGCCAAGACCCATCAGGGGTTGTAGTAGAGCCAAAAGTGATGATGATTCTTCTTCAACAATATATTACATTGATGGGTATAACTTTCAAATTTATTCCAATCAAATTGAAAATTGTTTGCTTTGCGGAATCGCGCGTTAACAGTTAATTTTGTCCCCGCGGTCCCATGTCCAATAAGGTTGTCATTATTACTGGTTAAAACGTTAATGGAAGAGGTGTGTTAACATTCTAGTGAACCTTTGGGACAATAAATGTGTTAATTTTACCACTTCAACACGATTTTTTTGGATATATGCTATATATTCGACCCGAGCGTGCAAGTCACAATATCATTTATGTTTGTATCAGAATATTGTTAGAAAAGTAATAAGATAAGTAATAAAGTAAAAAGAGGTCAAAATATTATGATTTTTCTTGATTGTGATATATTTGTTTAAGTTTCTGAATACTTTTTTTGTTTATTTCAGGAAACAAATACAGATTTAAAAAAAAAGTTAATTTTTAAAAATTACATGATACGTGGTTGCATTATGTTTTCCCCATTAGATTCATAACCACTGTGGTTTAGTAAAACACTTCACGCCTCAAAATGAAAATTTTATAGGAGGCAATCAAATCGATTGTTTACAAATTCGTGTGTGTGAAATTGAAAATTTAGTGATAATTTGTTTTTGTGGTAATTTGGTTTTCAACATTTTGATATAAAATATTTAAATTCTGTGCATAATTATGAAAGATTAGAGGGTTGAATAATTTAATTACTTTAGTTTTTTTGAAATAACTTTAAAAAGTGTTAGTATAAATATTGTTTTCGGTTTTAAAAATGCCTTAATCATCAAAAATTATTTTACCATGTTATATTTATTCTACGTGAAACTACAGAAAAGTAACATTCCCAAAAAATGTGGCTTGAAGGGTTTTATAAAAACATAGTCGATATTATGCACAAAAAAAACACTATGCGACTAAGTAAAAAATAAAGTGGAATTCATGGAAACTAAAATCTAAAAAAAAAAACAGACAAAAGTACATAAAATAATGTTAACAAAAGGATAAAAGATATAAAGAAATATACAGGGTGTTAAGGGATGTACTTGACTTACTTTAACCAGTGATTCCTGACATTATTTGGAGTAAAAAATGTAAATGAAATTTTGGTCTCCGGTGACATTTTTGATGTTTTTTTTTTTTTTTTTTTCTTCAAAAACATAAAAAAATGGTAGTTGTTGAACAGTTGGAGACGGGGTAAGGGGTTTGTCGGACACCCGGCTGAGTGACCAGTGACGACATGTGGAAGAATTTTTTTTTTGTTTGATTTTGAAGAAAAAAATTTTGAAAAAAAAAAAAAAGGCCGTCAAAAAAAGTCAGTGGAGACCAAAATTTCATTTACATTTTTTACTCCAAATAATGTCAGGAATCACTGGTTAAAGTAAGTCAAGTACGTACCTTAACACCCTGTATAAAGTAAGTTCTTTTGAGATACACGTGGAGAGTTCGTAATTAACATTTGGATTTATGTTTACTACTATGAATTTAGCAAATTGACCGGGACAAATGAAAAATATCAGGGTTTAATGTTATTGTATTTCGTGTTTTTAAATATAAAAGATGGTATATTTAATACTTAATTTGGGAGGCAGGTATGGGTGGATACCGCCGCCCCGGGAACCATTTATTGGACAAGTGGTTCGGTACATTTGGTGACTTAGCAGGGGTGCCCGGGTTCATGGGATGAGGTTTGTCTAGGTCTTGGTGGCGGATACGTTTGCCCAACCACTGCGTGGCGGGCTGGATCGGAGGAGACTGATTGAGAGAGGCCTTTTGATCTCTCCAGCTGGATTCTCCCGACCCTTCGCCTTGCACCGCAGTGTGAGGAATAGATTCATACGTCCGTCACTCCTGGCCACACTGACCCCCAGATTCCTACCCACCCCTCATACCTTTTTCCTTCCCATATCTTTTCTCCTTTCTTTCCCTTAAAAAACCCTCCACACAGCATCCTCAAAGATTACATAGGCCCCCAGGGAAATTGTTTTTCTCGGTGCCTCCTGTATGGAGCTAATGTAAAAAAAATGTATGAAAATATAAAAAAGAAAACATATAATAAAGGCAATCGCCAATTGAGCCAACATTTGATCACAGCACTTATATTATTTCAAAGGCATCGTGAGTCCTTTCTAATATTGAGCAAAGAATTCTGATTCTCAAATCTCAAGATTCAAGTGTTTGCATCAATGAAAGAAAAGCTCGGTAAAATTTTCATATCATTAATTTTATTTTGCATCAATGAACGAAAAACGCTGTAAAATTTTGATTTCATTAATTTTATATAACATTTTTTAACGAAAATTTTTAAATTCAATAGTATAGATGACTAAATTTATGTGCGTTCATAGAATGAACACGTCGTTAATTCTGGTATATATAATACGTACATGAAAGCCAAATTCCTAAATTCCCGTAAAGGTGTATTTGTTTAGAAATAGATTAACGAAAACCAAGCTCCGGCAAGCTTTTAAGATTACCGATTTTTCTTCAGTATTTTAAACAATGAATCCCGGGACTTTCAGAAACAATCTAGCTGAAATCAGGGATACAACGGGACCTCAGCGCTTCTGCAAATGTTGTTATGACCATTGTTTTGCGGTTAGGCCAAACAAACGGTTTAACCTGCCGACTGTACGTGGGTCCTGTGACACCTGTACCCCGGGGCTCGGTAAAGGCTGTGCGTGATATTTGCCGACAGGTTTACGCTGAAACTATAAACAAAACCAGTACACTGCCTTTACAGGCCGGATCTCCGCTGTGACATCAAACGACGGGATTAACTGCGAACCAAGCAACATTACATTATCCATCGGTAATAATATTAATATTTCAAGAACAAGTTGTTATTATTTCAAACTTCATGGGTCTAGCGTCCTAGCTCGGCAGAGCTTTGGAAGTCACTCAATTAAATTAGGGTCTGTGAGATGTACCTACAAACTGACTTACATAAATAAAGGCTATGTTAGATGTAGATTGGTTAGCTAGCTGATGTGCTTATCAATCTGTCAGCCGGCATTGAATCATTAATAATAATTGACACAGGCAGTCTTTTGCAGTGCCAAGCAATAAACATTCAGGAATTATATTGCTTTCTGTTTTCGCGATTTCTTTTTGTTAACATCGAATATCGGGCTGCTTTCACAAAACGTGTGATTAAAAACCGTTAACATGGTGACTTCAGATTTTATTCAGCACCAAAAGTATGATTTGAAATTTATCAGAAATTCACATTAAGAATGGTCATAACATCCTTGCGTTGGAATATTAAAACGTATTTTCACACCCCGCTATGAAGTCAGGGTGTTTTTTTTAGAGGTATATAAACTCAAAATGAAAAAAAATACATTAAAATAATATTGACGTCTGTGATATTGGCTTTATTTAATAGATAATTTTATGCTATTTTCTTTAAATATGATTTCGGGCATATGAGCGCCACGGCTAGCTCGAATGAAGCGCAATCGTGTAGTCCAATTTTCGACAACTTTATCGGGCAACTGGGGCCAGATATCGGCAATAACACGGCGAATGTTGACTTCCAAATGGTCCAACGTCTCTGGTTTATCAGCGTAGACTAGTGACTTCACATACCCCCAAAGAATGTAATCTAAAGGTGTAAGATCACACTATCGTGGAGGCCAGTTCACAGTTCCATTACGTGAAATTATGCGCTCACCAAATGTTTCCCGCGATAAATTGATGGTGGCATCCGCCGTGTGGCATGTTGCGCCATCTTGTTGAAACCATAGCTCTTGTCACATTAATGCCATTTAACTGAGGTACGAAGAAGTCAGTGATCATGGTTCTGTAGCGCTTTCCATTGACCGTAACATTCTGGCCATATCTGGATTTTAAAAATAAATTTGCACAATTTGCAAGCACTGTTCTGATGTCAGTCTATTCATGGTGAAATGGCAAAACGTACTGATTACAAATCAACTGTCAACTGTCAAATTGAGAGTTTGTAGAAACAATGTTGCCAGTTTAAAAACCAAACCTCTAAAAAAACAAGTTGTCGAAAATTGGACTTCACGATTGCGCTTCATTCGAGCTAGCCGTGGCGCTCATATGCCCGAAATCATATTTAAACAATAATGGCATAAAATTATCTATTACATAAAGTGAATATCATAGACATAAATATCATTTTAATGTGTTTTTTTTTTCATTTTGAATTTGTACACCTCTAAAAAAAACACCCTTTATAGGAACACCTCTGTACTTTTAACACCTACACGGCACACCTTTACATTGCTAAGCAACCCGTGATGTTATCAAATGTGATTATAAATTTTTCAATAATATGCGCCCCTAATAAGTTGAGAATCCTTCCTTCCATTTCCTTCTCAGTAAACTGAATCCATGGCACACACCTACATGACAATTACATACACCTAAATGACAAATGTAATATGCTAGCATTCAATAACGCTAGTGTAGATTTTAGCGAAATAATTTTTTTTTTAAATTCACATTAAACGTTTTAATTTGCAGGAGACTAAAACAGGAAATAAAGTTAAAGGTTACTAGTGATGTTAATAATTGAATTGTTTAATTATACATTTGCGTGCGTTAAGAAACACTGAATAAATAACTTGTTGATTGGAAAATATTTTTAAGAAGTTTTTGATGTTCCGCTTGTTCGATACATTGTTTACACTCAGTCGGACTCTCTCGACCCATCGCCTCGCACAGCGGTGGGAGGGTTGAATTCACTCGTCCGTCACTCTTGGACACATTAGGCACTTTTAATAGTCTCGCATTTACCGAACGGCGACGGTTCAAAAAAGGCAATAAACATACGTTCTTTATCACAATAACGCTGTATCTCTTTCTTAAACTTTAAATAAAGGTGAGACAAAATATGAGACATTCATGCACTTAATGTTTCATCTTTTGTCTTACCATTATTTAATGTATAAGAAAGAGCTGAAGCATTATTGTGATAAGGAAGTGTGCTTTTTTTGCGTTTTCTAATATTAGATTAGGTAGGCACCCCATTTTCTTTTTCCTTCCTAGAACTTCCTCTTCTTCTGAGGATTATTTTTTGCCACATAGACTCCTGTGTGGAGTCAATTTAAAATAATGCAGACCTTTTTAATTCAATGAACAATTCCTTGGTATAATTTTCTATTGAATCGTATACCGAGTGAAGGCAAATAGAATACGAAAGAAGCTAAACAACAGCAAGAATTTCCTGGGGAGATCAAACTGTCTTTTATTCGGATGCAGTGAGAATCTCAGGGGAAAGAGTGACGCTGACCTGAGATGGAGAGCTTCAAGTGCTGACGAATTGTTCCTATATGATATTACTGAGTAGGAATGAAATGATTTGAGAAAGTGAGAAATATTTAAAAATATTAAGTGATCTTAATATTTTTAAATATTGAAACTATTAAACTGGAGAACCAGTATAAGTGTTCAGTAACCCACGTATATCAGTAATGTTATATTTTGCATCAGTCAGAAATACACCGGAATATGCTTTGCCAATTTGGAATCCGCAATACAAAGATAGCATAGAACGTATTCAAAACAAATTTATAAAATATCTTACCTTCAAATTCAACAATTACTTTGAATGCACATTTCAAACTTTACAACAAAGACGAGCAATACCTGATTTGACATATATACACAAAATTTTAAATAATAACAATGACTGTACCGAACTTCTTTCCCTAGTTAATTTTAACATACCATTAAGACTTACATGCCATACAGAACTATTCCACACGCTTAATTACAAGACAAATGCAGTATCTAATTTGCCAATCAATCGTGCTCTTCATATGTTCAATTTTATTGGTCTAAATTCTAACATCGATATTTTCTCCGATTCACTGCCCATGTTTAAAAAGAGTATCATATCAATAAGATAAATTGTTCAATGCGCATATATACATACATACACACATACTCACACACCCTCACACCTTCCCACTACATACATCACCCGGTAATTACTTAATATGCATACCATAAATAAGACACTACAATGAAACACATAATAGGTACCCACCATGAAATATACTTATTAATTGTTTTTTTTTAACCAAAGTATCTAATGTACTGTTTGTTTCTGTTTATAAACAAAATAAAATATATGACTCACAGGTGGAAAAAATTAGAAGTCATACGAAATACGTATAGCTCGATTCCCCAAAGGCCTTTATCTTCTTTAGAGATTCTTTGTGGACTATTCATAGAAAAGAAGGTGTTAACCAGGATCTTAAACATACCCATGTTTTAAGCGGAAGGAAACGAGAAAACCGATTAATCATTCCATAGCCCTATTGAAAAGGAAAACGGGACGTGGAAATGACCAGTATAAATATTGGCCATTCGTTTGACTGTCCATCGGACCGAAAAGATCAATAACGATTTTTTCAGGTCCTTCAATCGAAATACCTGTAGAATTAAAACAGCGTAATCATTGAGTCAAGTTAGCCTCTCAGAAGATGGGCGTAATGTACAGGGCCCGCAGATAATTTAATGGCACACAATTGCTGACCCTGTACAAATCGCAAGTGAGATCTTTAGCCCACAGGCTTCAGGTAAATATTCTGTCCTTGTTCTACCGGTATTATAAAAGAAGATGCTGTGAGGAACTATCATTGAATCCTTCGGCACCGGTGCATAGTCGGGAAACACGCCAAAATGCACACCCAATACATGTACACGGTTGAAATATATCACATGAGAACCGATCGCTTCTACGATTCGTTCTTGAGTTCAACAGCTTGGTGGAACAGTGGAACGATTTCCAGCTTCGGTGTTTTCTACCTCCTACAACATGGGTTTCAGAATAGCATGGATTTAGAAAAGGTCGATCTACAGAAACCAACTTATTGATGTTTATTAATTACGTATCAAATTCTTTAGATAAAGGCCATCAGGTTGATTGTTCATATAACTTCGATACTGTTAATCACGACGTCTCATTCAATAAACTGGCTGAAATAGGATTCTCCATGAGACTACTCACCTCTTTTGCTAGCTATCTTGCAGACAGGAAACAGTTTGTGTCTCATGGACTATTCCAGTCTATTCTATTTGTTGTACGATCAGGTGTACCCCAAGATTCTAATTTAGCCTTACTCATTTTTTCAATATTTATTAACGATATTTCAGAAGTAATTCTGCACTCCAGGTTTTTTCTTTTTGCTGATGAACTAAAACTTTTCTTAGAAACACCAACCCCAGAAGACTGCAATTGACTTCAGTCAGATATTGATAGAATTATTGACTGGAGTAAATGAAATCGAATTGAGTTCAATATATCTAAATGTTTAGTTTTGTCATTCACTAGGGCGTGTTGTACCTGGTATTACCGGTATACGATGGACGCCCGACGTCTAAAACGTGTCTCCACCATGAAGGATCTTGGAATCATGTTTGATAGTAGGCTGACATTTCATACTCATATTCAGATGGTTTGTAGCACTTCATTGAAAATGTTGGGTTTTGTTCTGCGTACTTCAAGGAGTTTTAGAGACATTCGGGTTCTCATAATTTGATTCAATTCGTTAGTAAGGAGTAGACTTAAAAGTGGATAGGTAATTTGAAGTCCACACCAAGTCAAATATTCCCTCATGTTGGAGAGAGTTTAGAAGAAATTACTGAGATTTCTGTACATGGGGGAGTATGGCTTTTACCCGTGGCTCTTTCCTACCGACTTTCTTTTGGGTATGCTCGGAATAAACCATCTACGAGTCAGAAGGGATATACACATTGCTACGCATTTCTTCAGATTGATCCGTGGAGGGTTTGAAAACTCAGCTGTCATGGAGAGCATTCATTTCTATGTTCCCGATGGGTATCTTCACCACTGTTCTATCTTTCGGCTTGCAGGACTAACTCGCCAATGGTCATGCCGGTCGGAGACTGTCAAACAGAATTAATTCGTACATCAACATATTTAGCTTTTGTGAAGCTGCATTTAAAAGGCAAGCACTATTAATGCTTGTATAGTTTATAAACCTATCTATCCAATGTAATACTTTTACAAATGTATTTTAAAAACACATTGAAATGTAAAACTTTATAATGTTTTTGAAATAATAAAATTCAATTGAATTGCATGGGTCTCTTAAAGACTCATGTTCACTTCTTCCCATCGTCAAAAAATACTCTCGAAATGAATTGTTAATTATATTGCATAGACCCGGAGTGAAATCATTTTCCACATGGCCTGCTGTGTGGAGTTAAAGTAAAAAAAATGTTTTAATAGATTTCCCCAATCTATCTTTTTGACCACTTTTTTAAAGCTGTGTTGTTTTTCGTGTAGCTAATTTAGTATTTATTAGCGTTTCAATTTAACAGGGTAGAAAATGATATGTTTTGTGATATAAAAACTATTTAAAATATAAGTGATCACAACATTTCAATCAATATATCCACACCATAACTCTCGTATGTTCCATAGGTAGGTACAACAGGTCAGGAGGAAAAGCGAGTTGGTATTGATACATCTATAAAGTGGGCAGATAAAGGCGTGGTTCGTTGGCTCGCACGATCACTTATATAGTTGAATTTATTTATTTTCTATGATTGTGCAATTACTTTTAATGGAGCATGCTTATTATTATAGCACGTAATAATTTTAATCCATCAAATTGCAAATTTATCTAAATATACAACACATATTTTAAGTCATCAGAACTTTTGATTAATTTTACAACGAGGAAATATTGAAGTCAAATTTAATGTTTTACTTTAGTCATGAAATAGAATTGGAATGTTTAATGGGATGGTATGCAGCTTAGAGCTATTTTTATCGATTTATAATAATTGTCTTTTATATTTTACAGAGTTTTTTTTTAAGAAGATCCTAATCATTAAAAATTCAGAAACGAAATAAATTAATCGGAAAATCATTATCAATCATTTGCTCATCGGATAAACAGTAATTTTCTTGAAATATTTTGAAATAGGGGACGCACCTTTTATTTTTCAAATTGTCGCAATTATATACCTCTTTAGTGTGAGTACATTAAATACACTAAATCATTTATTTGTATAAATATACTTAACGATGATTGCTTACACTTCGTTTTTCGTAAAACCTCTTCCGAAAATTACAAAATCACGTATTTCGAAGTAACTTTTCAATCACATACGAACGGCCTTTTAACTTAGATTAATACCTGCACTTAGTCATAAATAAATATCGCAGAAACTTACTTCAACAACAATAACAAATATATAATTGATCTTACCTTGCAACTTCCGATCTTCACTTAGGAATTAACAAACCAACACTTTCACTACAGCAACTCACTTAACACCCATAAATAAATGCAGGTGTGTAAATCAACTATCTCAAACTTTGGCAAACCTGACCACAAACATTGAAAGAAGAAAGATTGTTATTAATCAATGCGTATATGTATTTTAATTAACACTTCTCGAATATAATAAAGCAATTAAAATGATTTGTTGTATTTCGCACAAGAAATCATAATGAAGAAATGTAATAATAATATTTATGATTTTTGAATACGATGCACCTGTGTGTTGCACTTGTGTGATGCACCTGTGTGTAGAATGCACTTGGAATTGAGCACCTGATCCGTTAACCGGCGCGACTCCTAAGTATCTGACTGCATTCACGTTCACGCTACGCACCGCCCGGCTAACGCCATGTCGGCTGGCAACGAACAAGTGCCGGCCGTAGCGGCTCCGTAGACCCGGCGTAGACCCGGCGGGGTGGCCGGGGTGGCCGGGGTGGATGGGGGCAGGGTGGGCGGGTGGGCGGATGGGCGGGTGGGTAGGGCGGGCCGGCCCGGGCGGGGAGTGGAGGAAGCGGGGCGGCTGACAGAGGTTTGCAGCATGATAGCGATCCGAATGCATTTTTAATAAGGGAGGCAACATCAGACGCGAAAAAAATTACGACAATCTTAGTGTAATATAAAATTCGTGTCATTATTTGGCGTAAAGTGTTATGTTGATATGAAACTTAAAAAGGAACACGAAAAAACAAATACGGAAGTATTCAGAGATTGAATTGCACTTTAAATAAAACAAATATTGAAGCAATGAATTTTTTGTATTTATGAAGAAAGCATTTTAAAAATCTCTTAACTTAAAACAATGAAGGTTCCGTAATAAGCATTTAAAAAGAAGATGATTTGAAAGGGAGATATGTAAATAGGAATGTTAGAGAAAACGCACTAATATTAAAAATCGATTATAATTTAGACAAAATTGTGAAAATATTTCATAAAACCCAACTCGTTTAAAATCGAGAAAAGTCTTTCGGCAAATGTTTAAACTAACTTTTCAAAATACACTGTATTTTTTTCGTACCTATAACAAGTTAAATAACAGAACAAAATATATTTTTGATAATTTTTGGAGTATACTTTGCTATTTTTAACTTTCTAGAAAATTAATTATTATCTTAAAAAATAACATATAATTTTTTAAGAACTAAAAAACAAAGTGTTCAAGGAAAATGTGTCATAAATTATAAGAAATTCGGAATGCTGGGTACTAATAACAAAACTCGTAAATTTCTAAAATATACGTACACATATTTTGACAAAAAATTATAAACTTCTCAAAAAAACTTTTGTAAATCTTCCAGTTTTTGACTGGCTCAATGGCCATAATAAATGTTTTTCAAAGTAGATTTTCTTCAAATAATTATATCAGTCATTCAATCAGAATAATTTTTCTGAAATGTTAGTTGATGTCATTATTATGTTGATTTATATTCTTAGGTAATTTTGCAAATTAAACGTACATTGTTCCTTGTACCGCTCTGCGATTAAATGACGTTAATATGTTAGCCTTCAGTTTATACAACAATAACTTATTGTTCTCGCAAAAAGCAACTTTAATTAAACCTGCAGTGTATCTACATTGTAATCATAATGAGTCGAGAATATTAATAATGTCCACAGTGTTTAATCAACAAGCTGGATACAAAACATAATTAAACATATTCGTAGGAACAACGGCGCACCTGAGTAACGGCGTCCGGGCAACGTTGTTTGATATTGTTTACCGGGCAGGCCCCGCCTTCTCCCCATCCCCTACCCACTACCTCTACCCCACCACACCTTAGTTTACAGGTGCGTCAATTCAGCCGGTGAGCCTACCCCTCGAGATTTCTGCTCCCCGTGCAGACGGAATTATTAATGCCGTTTTCATCTGACCACCAATTGAATATGTAATTCGATGTATTGTTGTTATTTTTCGTTTCCTATGTGGGCTGTTAATAATTTAGTACGTGCCATGTAATAAACAACCACTTTGTGGTTATAAATTAGTGTAATTTGAATTAAAAAATACATATTTGAACACAACCTTTTTGAATACATAATTTTTTTATAAAAGACCTAATCAAACATTATATGAGTAATTTCTTTCGTTCTAGATGTGGTTAAATGTCAAATATACCTGTATGAAATTATTCACGTTCGATAAATTTTGTAATTTTGAAAATTGGAAATGATTGTTGAGTCAACTCAGACAAGCGATAAAGTAGGTATCATGATTGTTTTATTTTAATTAATTAATAATTCTATCTTCGAAAAACATTTCTTTTCTTTTAAGTTTCGACAAATAATTTTTCAAATTTGCTATCGGTTTTGATTCAAAGTAATTTCTAACGTATCTCTTATTTCTCAAAAAAAACTAACTTTTATTAACGAATTTTGGCAATATTTGTTTTTAAAAGGCTTTTTGAAAATACTTACAGCTTCAAAAAAAAAATGTTTATATTTTATAAATACGTACTATCTGGTCTGCGCTGGTAAAAATATAATTATCAATATTAATATTTGTATTTGAATCTTTGAAGAATACTTATACAATATTACTATATAAAAAAATTATTATAAATTTTAAAATAAGTATCTGTTAAAAAAATGGAAAATAGGCAGTGAACATCAACGATGGTAGTTCTTTGACATTTTAAAGAAAAGCTTTTACTTAATGACTCTGTCACAATAGGGGTAATTTTGAAAAATCACCGACACATCAACTGCTTTTCATCACTAACAGAAGGTAATACTTAAAGGTTTATTTTTACTAGAATTTTCGACGGTTGTCGTTTTCCTAAATAATAAAACAATTTTCTGAATTGGGTATATATTAATTTTCTGTTTTCCTCATTCAACAGTATTGCATTTAAGCTCAGTTTTTCCACTGCAATGAGAAGGCAATATTGGGTGTGCAGGCTTTTGAATATTGCGATGACCTATGTAAAATTCATCTTTCTTATTTTTGGGCTTGGGAATGCTTTTCTCCAATCCCTTAATGTACTCTTTTTGGTCAGTGATCGAAGCCATACAGTCGAATAATTATAACGATATCCAAGATGTCTCTCTGCCTGATGAGACACACGTAAATCACAAACCTCTCTGTAATATAAAAAAATAGAAATATACGAAAATAAGAATGCAGCTTCAACGGCGATAGGTATGGTTTACAGACTGATGAAAACTTAATTAAAATGAGTAATCAAAGTTGTTTATAATGACCGTTTATTAAACAAACCGTGGGCAAACTTCTAGCGAAAGTTTTCGTAAACAAATATAATATAAAATGAAATATGATATAAATAATATAATATAAATAAAAATATAAATATAAAATACTTCACGAAAATCGCATATTTGCCATATTCACTATTTTTGCGTTATTATAAGTTAAATTTAAAAATAAATTCAATTCAATATTCGCGAGGTTGGCAATGCACGTGGTGAGTATTTGCTCAGATTCGTGAAATGGTAGGTATCCAGGTTCGGTCATGTTACACGATTTCACATTCATTGTTTCATCGGTGTATGTTCTGTTTAAAATGAAAAAAAAAAATGTAAAAATGTATAATTCGCGACTTTGGCATTGGGTTGACGATATAGTGTAAATAATACGCATAAAAAAACATTGCCAAGTATTTATCGCAGATTATAAAATAATTCAATAAATCAATCTTTCCGTACCTAAATATTGCCCACCTCAAATTTGATGACTTTTCGAACTAAACTAAACTTGTCACAGGTGCATCCGACTGGATTTTGAAAAGGATTTTCACATCAATTCTTCACAATTTAATTGCAGTTCAAATGAAAGTGTTTTTGGCATAGTGCCTATATTTTACTCACCCCTCATATGAGTTTGTCATGTCAAAGTTTATAGCTTTAAGGGTGCATACGACCTCGTTAAGAGAGATAGGAAAACTTCCTCCTAGGTTAATTTAACCGGGTCTCTCTGCGCCGCAGGCAATATTCCTTTCCAATAGATAAACACTTGCGTCTTTGCCAAGAAAATGATCTAGTGTGCTTTTACTATCGAAGATAGGCAAACAAGGCTAAATAATATAGCATGAATTATTGACTGGTTGTAAAACTAGCGAAATTTTTTCAAGTTTAATACTTTTTTAAAAATGATTTATTAAGATGAAGCCATACTAAATAATGCAAAATCATACAAAATTACATGCTTTTGTTTTTAAAATTTGATCGCTTAGAAGTTCTGTAGATGCTTCAATTAAATATTGCGTGTATCTTGCCCCTTACAAATATCGATAATTTTTTTAGTCTTTTAATAAGCCTAGAATAAAATAAAGTATAAGGTCTATGTAAGTCACTTTCAAGTCCAAACTCTCCTATTTATAAACCTCTTTTCGGATATGGTTTTTATTTAATATGGTAAAATCAGTTTCTTTTATAATAATCGCAAAAAAAAATAATTTACCGCCGAACTTCTCGAAATAAAATACAATATGCATTTTCGCTTGTTATTTTTGATATCACAGCGACAATACAGCAGTCGACGAATTTGGATTTTCAGAGTGAACCTTATACCGTCCACCGAAGAACTACTGACTAGCCACACCCATTTTCTGTCAAGATTCGAACAT
Organism: Limnephilus rhombicus; assembly: GCA_929108145.2. Classification (NCBI taxonomy): domain Eukaryota; kingdom Metazoa; phylum Arthropoda; class Insecta; order Trichoptera; family Limnephilidae; genus Limnephilus; species Limnephilus rhombicus. The sequence continues at coordinate 49,000,851 of OV815280.1, read as the reverse complement.
ACCGACCATACTTAGCAATAAAAGTAGCTAGGAATCGACAAAATCGACAACAGCATCCCCAAAAATGATATTGGAAAAGCCCTGAGGAGAATTACCAAAATTCCTCAAGGCCTCCTGCGTGGAGCTAAAATATATGTTTTAAACAAATAAATACTGCGGAAATGTTCTAATTTTTAATGAATTGTTCTATCAGCGAACTTGTCTAACCTATTGATGCCGAAATTTCCTGATTAATCGTGCGGTTGGTCTGATTACGAAATAATTCTGTCAGCGTTCGTGTCAAAACTATTCGCAACGATGCCGAAATGGAGCATGAAATTTGCAAATCTGGTAGCGAGGTGTTCTAATTTTGAAATGCACTACGCTTTCAAAGTGCTTTTGGTAATACTGGCAAAATTATCTGATCTTTTCAACAGATGTTATGTATTTTGATTTTCAAAACCAGTTTTATTGGGTTAATAAAAATATGGAGTGATTTTTTTAAGTCGAAAATTTCCGGGTTACGATCAAAAACTTATCTTAACCATTAACTGCTGACGTGGGGCCACTCAGGCCCAGCAATAATAATAATATCGAAATACTCCCCTCCCCCGCGTGTGACGCATACGCCGCTTCCAGTAGCTTCGAATTTAGTGACGCCAGAGCTCTAAGTTTTAAATTTTAAATTTTTAAAGTTAAATTTCTGTAAGTTCATTTCAATTTTTTTCTCTCTGACCCATCGTCAGTACTTACGTGGCTTTTAAAAGTTGATTTTTACTATATAAAAATAAACATAAACAACTTAACTAAAGTTTTATATATATAGTTTATTCGAGACACTATTGAAAATTCAAAAGTCATTGTTTTTATTTAGTTTAATAGATAATACAGGCTGATTTCTGATCTCAAGTGATTTTTTCCAAAAATTATTACATATCCAAATTGTCAAATATAAGTTACTTAACAATAAAAAAGTATTTTATTTTATTTAAATATATTTAAATTGTCTAATAAATTATAAATTGGACCTTAAAATTTTCATGGATCTCTAATATATAAACATTTAAAGTGACAAGCCGCCCAGGCCCTACGTTAGAGAATACGTAAAAAAATCAGGTCACCAGTTAAAGATTAATGTTTTTCTGCACAAAAGTCCCATCATATTTCGTTTCTTTATTAATTCATACTTTTTACCTCTCCAACAGGACCCTCTTGATCTATCAGCTTACATCGCAGTGGAAGGAATGGATGGATACGTCCGTCACCCCTGGATACACTGATCGCCAGATTTCACACACTCCTCATGCCTTTTTTCTACCCAGATCTTCCTATCCTCCCTTTTAAAAAAACCCTACATACTCGTACATCTTGAGGGAAATGGTTTTCCTCAGGGTCTCTTGTTTGGAGCTAATGTAAAAAAGCGTGTTAATATGATGTGCATCTACTCCCTCTTCATAAAAACTTGTGTTTTATTTAATAATGTGAAGGTAAAATGTTCGTTCAGGGTTTGAATGGCGTTGTTTACGTACTTTGCTTAATATGATGTTAACAAAATAAGTTAGTTCTTCTTCTTCCTTGCGCTGTCCCAACTCATTGCCTAGGTAGGCTGTTGGGGTCGTCTCTTCTCGTTCTCAGGTTGTAATATCTTCTGTTCTGGGTATCGCCTTTATCCAGGCCGTTTCTCTGAAGAATTTTGGAACATTGAATCATCCAGGAGTTCTTTGGTCTTCCTCTGGATGACTGTCGATGAAGCTCCATAGACATTGCCTGCCTCACTGTGTGGTCTGATGGTCTCCGTCTTATGTGTCCATACCATCTCAACTGTCGTTCTTCCAGCTTACTATTTATGCCTGTGACACCCAGGCTACCACGAATGCGTGAACTTTTGATCTTATCTTTTAGTGATACTCCTGCCGACCATCTAAGCATACGCATTTCTGCTGTTTCAAGTTGCCTAGTGTAGGAGTTGTACATAGTCCAGCATTCGGAGCCATACATTATTGCGGGTCTTACAATAGTCTGGTATATCTTTCCTTTCAGTTTTATAGGCATTTTGGAGTCGCACAATATTCCTGTTACGGATCTAAATTTAATCCATCCCACACCTATTCTATGGATGACATCCGCTGCACATCCTCCGTCTCTGTGGATTAGTGAGCCCAGGTAACAAAATAAGTTAGTTATGTAAGTTAAAAAAAGGAGTTGTTTGTTAACTTTATTCATTATTCTAAAAGTAAACCTGTCTTGCCGATGTACGGTAACTTCAGGATAAATAAAGTATTAGCAAATTTATCTCTTATTCAATCACCTGAATGAACTCCACATATCCTTGGAGATTTTTCTTAATTAGATGAACGTAAAACCTTCTCGTTTTTTTGTTTCCTTTTAAATGTAGGTAAATTGCAATTACTAGTACCTTTAAGTATCTTTATCTATAAACATAAAAATAAATATGTCAACAATATAAAATAAAAACCATTCATTATTAAATGTTAAATTTATGTACATTTTTCATAAAATATTATTTTTTCAAACTATTTATTTATTGCCATCACAAGTTGTTTCCATGTAACTTCTAACATTTCTGGTACAAAAATTACAAAATAAAATATTTCGTCGGATTGTTTTTTTTTTTATTTACGTTAGGACACAGGAGGCCCTGAGGAAAATAATTCCCCTCAGGGTAGGTGTAAAAGGGTAAGAGGGGTGGATGGGAATCTGGGGGGCAGTGTATCCAGGAGTATATGAATCGACATATATGAATCCATCCCTCCAACTGCGGTGCAAATAATGATGGGTCGAGAGCAAAATGCCTCCCTCATCCGGCCCGTAAAGTAGCAGAGGAATCCACCACCAATAGCCGAGCAAACCCCATCAACGAATCCGGGAACCCCTGCTAAGTCACTAAACGTAGCGAACCACTTGGCAGAGACCTATGGTATATGAGTTGGTTGCCCAAAGTATGATTCCCTGGGTGGCGGTACCCATGTCCGCTTTCCAAATTGAAAATTTGATTGATGAAATTTGCTTGACACATTCAAAACTTTCAGTAATGAATTTGTTCGGATGATGTAGATATGATGGAATAAGTGTATTTTGAAAAATCTATATATATGAAAATAAATCCTTGTTTCCCTTGGTCACGCCATAACTTCAGAACGACTTTACCTATTTCATTAATCTTTTTTTTAAGTTTTCTAATACTTTGTAGAAGATTCTTACGGAAAGAAAAATTGACTATATCTATGATAGCTTACTATATATTTGATAGCTTTTTGTTTGACAAACCCCCAAAGGGCTCACAAACTCCAACGGCTCGGAGGGCTTTGAAGCAAAGAACGGTTACCTCGAGAGTGTTTTCTCTTGGGGTAAAGTAAAATTATACCAGTATGTTTAATGAAATTCAATCGCAATTTTAATATATAAGTTTAGTAATTAATTTCCCACACCATTTAAATTTATATTCAATTTACAAAAGTTATTAATACCATAAATAAATATGTTCTGTGTATAAAAAATAAAACACAGTAAAACTAACTAGAACAACGCTATAAAGACGATTATTATCAATTAATACAAATAAATCTCTTAAATTCACTGAAATTTGGTGGTTGTTATATTGAAACTCAACACAACCCCTGTATTAATTACTCACCTCGCAGTATTTAGGGCGAAGCAATCTATTCCTGATTGCTTAGGGGCTTCTTCGTGAGGTTCGGGGCACGGACCCATGGAACAGGAACCAGGGGCATGCATTCCAAATTGGAAGGGTAATTAGTAATTACCGATAGGATGACCGATCATTTCGGAATTAGACTGCAGTGCGGCGGTGCTTCGGCGATGACTATCCAGAGGCGCGAAGCCTTCGGGGTGGTGAAATTACAGGCAAAGCAAAAAATCATGTAGATGAAGCTCTTGTCAAAGTTATGTCGATACATTTTTTATGCATTCCATTCCGTCTCTTTATCATTCCAATTTTAAGTTTTCACAAAAATATATTATGTAGGTAAGTACATGGTTTCGGAATATGTTACGTACGCACATAGTTTCGGAATATATTATATAGGTACATGGCTACGGAATATATTATGTAGGTATACAGTTTGGGAATATATTAAGTATGTTATGTAGGTACTCGTACATAGTTTCGGAACCTATTAAGGGCCCGCAACCCGAATTTATACCGGTTGCTTACATATATATCTCCCTTAAACACGGTAAGTTTTAAAGCTCTTAAAAATATATATTATTCTTAAAGATAATATCTAGACATTGCCAGCGCCGAAACGCAAATTATATAAAATTCCCTCGATAGAAAAAAATCGCAAAGTATGCTCCAAAAATTATTATAAACACATTTGTTTCAGTTATTTTACAAGTTATATGTATGAAAAAATTCACAGTGTTTCTTTAAATGCTGTTTAAGACAATGCCTGCGAGATTTTCGCTCTATTTTAAACGAGCCGTGTTTTATTAAACATTTTCGCATCGATTTCGTCATTGTAAATGTTAGCGCTGTCCTTTAACATTGGTAATTTCGTATCTCTCCATCTTCTTCTGTTCGAGCCCGGTTGCAGAGCCTTAAGTAGGGACATAGTTTCGAAACATGTGTATAGGTACATAGTTTTGGAACATATTATATCCTATCATCCTTCCTATTAATATTATAAAAGCGAACGTTTGTATGGATGTATGTATGGATGTATGTTTGTTACTCTTTCACGCAAAAACTACTGAATGGACTTTAAAAATTCTTTCATGGGGCAGTGGTAGGGGGGGGGGACAGAAGAGCGAGGGGGGGGAGGGGGGAGGCGGAGTGGGAACCCCCCTAATACCATGTGAGCGAAGCCGCGAGAAAAAGCAAGTAGGTATATAGTTTCGAAATGGAATGGAAGTAATGGATTCCATATCGAAATTTTTTATCGTGATCCAAATTTACGCATAAACTCTCAGTTATTATCCAAAAATTAAAAAAATGTGGGCTTGATGATTTATGTGATGCCTTTTTATTAAAAAAATCACCTCAAGGGCGCTGTACTAACTTATAACACATTCCTAAAATCCAGAAAAACTATAAGCTAGACAAATAGTTAAAAACAACGTATGGCTAAAAATTGCACACATCGGATCATTGATCACCGATACGAAAATGTACAATGTACATGTACAATGTTTTGACTAATGAACGCGATGCTGCCTAAAAATGAATGCATATAGGACCATACTTACCTGGGAGGTCGCTTGAAATTAACACTATTTATTGTAAAAGAAATTTAGATAGAGGACATAATTGTGAACACATGTTATTTAATTCTGAAAAACATTTTATTATTAATAAATAATATATTCTTTAATGAGTGTATTTTGGAAAGTAAAAGCAACCTTCAATGGTGGGCGGTACAGTAGTACAAGATTTGGTCTTCCTAAATGTGCTTCGTCAAGAGATAGATTCGAGTAATTTTAATTCAGTAAGAAAAATCATCACTACTAATCTTGCACACCTAACATACGAAATCAGGATTTGTTTAATTGAGTGTAGAGGTGGGAGATGGTAAAAACAAATCGTTATTATTATAACGAATACCGGGGTTTAACGTTCCATTAATGGACTTATTTACGGTATGCGGTTCGTATAGCATTGTATGTTGGGATCCCACAAGGATTCTTTAATTTGATTTGATTAATTCTATACCAAAACGCAGTGGACAAGTTCGGTGACAGTGTTGAAAGATAGTAAACTATTGGCTTTAAATTTAAAACCCAACGGCTTCAAGACTAAAAGTGTTGGACCCAATTTAGGTGTTTTTGGCCATAAAATTTGGTGCACATATTTTGTAACTCTAAAGTTTGATCGTGCCCGAACGGATCGCGAACGTCTTGAATATTTTTATGTTTTATGACCCCACCAGGCAGCCTTAGGACAATGTTGTTCACAGAGTGCAAGGGGTCTTAGAAATGAAATATGGCTGAGAAACTTCAAAATCCAGGTAATCCCAAATGAAAGTTTTAAAGAAAAACTTTAAAACCTTTTTAAATTTAATATTTTCATGTTTTATCGATAGCTGTAGATGTTATTTTTTTTTAAATGGAGGGTTTTTTTAAACGGAGGTATAAATATATCACACCTATAACTACTGACTACGAACCTGAGGTAATGGCAATCCCGTATCGTTAATACGACTTAACATAATATTAACATAATCCTAGATTTAAAATATATTAAGGTCTTAATGGTTGAAAACGTTCGCTACTTTCAAATAAGGCCCAAATTTACTGTGCTTAAGGTCAAATGGAAATGAAAAATTGTGTTTAAGCTAGGAAAAAAAAAACATTCAACGAATATTTAGAAAAATTTACTTGACTACTTTTTTAAAGCATCGTCGCTGTTTATAAGAAAACGTTCTGAATATAAATGTAATGAATCTAAATAAATCAGTGTTTTTATTAATCTGACAAGGTGTCCCGAAATTGATTCGGCGACAATTGGCCTGCCGACAGTTGATCCGCCGACAGTTTATCCCCCGGAAAGTCGACTCGCTGGACAGTTGATCCCTCTGTTAATTGATCCCTCGGATAGTTGGTCCCCTGAAAGATTATTTCTTTAAGTAAGAATGCAAAGAGGATATAAGATCGAAAAACCAAAGTCGATATACAGAGTGTAACGAGCATATTGCGTCATCTTTTTGTGGGGTATTTGGCGCGCGGGCGGGGGATCCTAGCAGGATTGGATAGAGGTACGCATGCAGTTTTAGTAGCCATGAGTCAGTTTGACGGGAAGCGTCGCGCATTTTGTGTTCGCGCGTTTTCGAGAACGGTCATTCGTACATCTCTGCAAGGCGACCATATTGTACTTAATATGGATTATAACAAATTCGCGAAGCTCGAGTGCAAATTTAATTAAAATATGGATAAAGCGTTTTGAAGAGACCGGTTCAACGTTTAAGAAACGAGCCTAAGGTCGTCCAAGAACATATAAAATCGGAGAAAGAGCAAGACTTCGGAGCACGTTGGCGTTTGCTGAAGAAATGGTTCACCGATTTTCCAACTTTTACAATATAATTTTTTCTGATGAGGCTCATTTTCATTTACATGGGTTCGTAAACCGTCAAAGTTGTCGTTATTGGAACAGTGAAAATCCAAAACTCTGAAAAAGTGACTGCATGGGCAGCAATCTCGAGCAAAGGAATTATTGGTCTTTGCGATATTAGAAGGATTTTTGACTCCAGATCTAGAAAAATCAAGAATAGTGATTTCAAGGACTTGGTTTCAACAAGACGGAGCTATAAGTTATACATCAAATGACTATATGGTGGTTGTGAGACAGATGTTCCGGAGAGTAATTGGTGATATCCCATGGCCCCCACGTAGCCCAGATCTAACGCCTCCTGACTTTTTTCACCTTAAAAACAAAGTCTACCTCAACAATCCGAGAAACATCAGTCAGCTGAAGGAGAGTATCCGTAGTGAAATGGCAACAATCACACCAGCATTACTGAAGAGAGTTTTCACTAATCTCGCGCTCGCGATTAGAGGAGTGCTGTTTCAGAAAGGACCGTCATTTGGACGATTTTATTTAAAAAATATAAACTTCATTTAATTACGTTATAAATTCTATGTTTTATTTTAACTACCCTTATAGTATTTATTTTTTTACCTATGTTTAAAATATGCACGTTCTTTTGCGCCACCATGTACTTACACGCGAAGCCGTCTTGAGTGAAAATCCGCTAAAAAAATATTTTTACTCCCAATAATTTCGACTCCCCGAAGGAGCATGCGGTGACGCTGTACGGCCGAATAACAAAATACGACATACTTATGTATAAGTACATGTGCATATGAACCATCTGACAATGCAGGACTACGTTAGTTAGAACCCGTGTTTGTAATCTTCAATATTAAAGTTAATATAATAACGACTGTTCAACGATTCGTCACTTTGGTTAGACTGGGTTGTAACTTCTCATTACCTTGTTCTGCGATGTGAGGTGTCAAAATTTTCCAAGACGATTTCTCTTAATCTATTTACCGATTTATGATTTTGAGATTGTGTAAAGCATTTTAGTTTAAAATTTATATTAAATTTCAAAACAAAATATTCCAAAGGATGTTTACTTACCAATTTAGAACATACCTAAAAGTGCCGATAGAAACATAATATGCAACTAACTAGGGCATAATTATTCATTGCACAAGGTTTTATCCACATATCCTTAATGCCATTCCACGATAGAGCCACTTAGGACAACTTATATCACCCAAAAAACCATGGACAAAGAAAACGATAGGAGAATAGCCAATACTTTGAAGAAATACTGGTCACTGAGTGAAGTTATGAAGGATAGAGATATGCCAATATATGATATGCTAAAAGAAAAGTCTATATTCTGTAAAGCATGTATTCTGCCCTGTTTAGTGTAGGCCCTGGTAGTCAAACATGGACACCTTTACAAATAAACTAAGCATCTGTCAAAATAGCATAGAAAGAAGTGTCATGGGAGTTAATAGGAAGAGATAAAGTAAAATTAACAGAAAAAAAACAGAACTCAATTCTAACAGGTACATTCAGCACATCGAACACTAAAATGGCGATGGACTGGACATAAATATGTTGAGAGAAAGGGGGCAAGAGAAATGGACCAGAATAGTAACAGAGTGGTGTCCGAGAGACGGTAAAAGAAACAAAGGTGGACAAACGAAAAGACGGGAAGATGATCTAAAAAAGGTGGCTGGTCCAGAATGGATCAGAGTTGCAAGGATAGAGAAAAATGGAAATCTTTAGAGGAGGCCTATCTCGAAAGACATGCTGTTTCTAAAAATAATGCTGATAATTTAGAATAATATTTAAAAAAATATATATATATTAATTAGATTAGAAAAATGTGGGATGGGATCTAATATAGAAAGACGAATGGAGCGCTGTAGACGATAACCGCCGATAAAAACAAACGAAAAAATTGAATTGAGAAAAAGCATTCTTTTTCTCAATTCAATGTATTTCATTAAAGTAGCGGACATTTTCATTGTTTGATCACTTAAAAGGGAAATGTAAAGTGAAAAAAAGAAATTTATTTTGGTCCTATAGTATAAATTTTGCACGCACTGCTTTGTGATACATAACAAATGCCGAATGAAATTTCGGATGCGACGCTTCTCGTGAATGCCTTGCGCATGTGTGGATGAAATTTAGATGAGGCGAACGTAGCGCCATCTGTTATTCAACAACATAAATAATTTCGTTCTTCTTTTTTTTCGTTTTTTTTGGGGGTGTTACGCCGTGTTGCGCTCCCTCCTTTAGCCAACGATCCTTTAGATCCGGCAGATGATGACGGACACTGCAACGCTATCCGAAACGTTGGCTAAAGAAGGAGGCAGCGCAATACGGCATAACACCCCAAAAATAAATAACGAAAATACTTTTGGTCGTGAAAATCTGAAATACATATCTAATTTTATTTTGTTTGAAATACGAACGACGGTGAAATTTGTTCATACAAAAGTACTAAAATCACGATAAAAAATACTAAAATGGCGAATAAAAAATGGGAAAGTCGCGATTAAAAAATGGGGGTAGGAGGTAGGAGGGTGAAAATTTGAGGCTGTAGGTATTTTTTGATGCCAAAAAAAATACAAAAAAAAATTTTCAAAAAATAGTTTTTTTTTCTGGATAGGGACACCCTAACCACCTAGCGGTATGAAATATACGTTACGACCTATTCTCATACCTACCAAATATAACAAAAAAATATCATAAAATCGGTCTGGCCATTTCGGAAGAGTGCGACCACAAACACCGTGAAACAAGATTAATATATATATATAGATAGAAATGAGCAAAAGAAATTGTTATGCATTCAAATGTCATTTTCGAAAAAAACTTCGTTTAGAACCTTGACCAACCGAGGTGAAGTATTTATTGCATGTTATCTGGCATATTATCTATTTCATAACGCTGATGAATTTCATACGTATTTGTGTTTCAATTTACCATGCAGATCGGAGGATCCCAGATTTTGGACTTCCGCACGTTAAGTGTACTTACCTATACGGTGGACTAAGTCAAGTACCACAATATCGTCAGTCTATCAACAACCATCGTAACAAATAGTAACGTGACATTTCGCTCGACGTTGAAATGTTATTTTCTATCAATCGGAAGCGTGTAATGTGAAGTATTATCTCGTCGTCTTTATCGAATTGTGATATTTCGTCTTTTCTCTTGTATTATATTTGTCTGTATTTTATTTACTCCTGTCATCGGCAAGACAGTTGTGATGTTCTGTCTTTTCTCTTGGCTCTGATCGATATTTAAATTCTTAAGGCTTTGCATGTGTGTGGTAGGGATGGAAAATTCCTCCCCTACGTCACACAAGCCTTTATAAATTTGGACCCTTATTTCCTCTGATAACTACAGAAAGCTACTTAAAGCTCCCTTGTACTACATACCTTTAGCGATATATGTACTTAACTAATAAATACGTTATTTACGACTTTGAACGTAAATATTTTCGTATTTAGGTTGTAATTAAACTCCATCAAACGTTGTGTAATTTTTTTTGATTTATGATATAGGACTTTAATTACTTTAAATTTGTGGTAACCCTCTTGGTTCTAAACAGAGTGTTGAATTTCAAACTGTATTGGTCTCTCTCTTGCAAATTTAACCTTAAGTAATTTCTCTAAATGAACTAACTTCCCTTTGACGTTTATTATGATTCCCTACATCCTAATGAATTCATGAATAAGCAATACTAATCGAAACTACACATGACTAATTGAACAGATAATTAAATATAACTCAAATGGTTAAATGTTAGTAAATTTGATTATGATTGTATCTCGTATCTGCTGGGCGCCCCTCCGTTTAGATTCAGCTGCTATAAGGTACATATAAAGATGGGTTTAGTAGGTTAATGTAATTAGTTAATTGCATATTTGACGAACTCAGAATAACCCTTTTTCTGGCAAAATTTGGCTCCTGCCTCCATCAAGTAAGCAGGGTGATCAGAAGTCAACCCAAAATTCGCACAGTCTTTTGGCACGGTTCAATTGATTGATACCTAAGTTATCGCGTCCCAATTGACCTTCCTTCGCCATCATGCACTGCCTTCAGGTCTTCCCCCAAGCCCAGATACCTCCAAATTCCTACTCCTCCAAAGTTTACTATTTACTTAGGGCGAACCGGTTTCGTCCTATATGCAATCATATACTCACGGGTTTGTGTGGAGTTACGGGTCGTGAATCCTCCCTCCACGTTCAAGAAATGAGACGAGAGTGACCCGACAGGCCTAAAGCACTAATTGTAAGTGAGTTCGTTTCATTCAATGAACAGTACATAAAAAGATATATATGTAAACATACGTTTTGGGAAGGTTTATAACTCGCAATACGAAACTACTTGCAACGCATCCCGAGCTCGGATCTCGCCCATCAAATTCTGCGAAATTTTCAGATTGATACCGAATATATACGTAAGAATAGTGTGAAATATAAATAAATATTAGTACATTAAGATCTTATCTGGCGATGTGTTCTGGAGATTCGCCATAACTCCAAGCTTTTGTTTGGTTTTGTTGACGGTTTTGTTTGAGAGATCCGCCATCTCTATGGTTTGATTAATGGTCCTTGTTACAGAAGCGAACACTGCCTTCTGTTGGTTGAACTGTATTTTTTTTTTTTTTTCTTTCCCTCCCCTCCAATGTTCAACTTTTGATAAACTCTTGCTATCCCGTGATTCTCAATTGAATCATGTAAATCCTCATTACCCCTTATTAAGCTATCCCGTGATTTTTCAACTGTTTCATGTAAACCTTCAATACACCCTTTTGAACTGCTAAAATAAATCTGTTAATTTTCAATTGCTTAGGTCTGTAGATACCTCGTTACGTTCAAATTAAAAATAGTGTTTAAATTTTTTTTTTTCTTTTTGCTCCTAATAATTGCACAATATAATAATTTTATCCCGTTCCTAGAAGTTAATACCTAAGTACGATATCCACTAATCAAGGTCATTTTTTTTTTTCTTTTTGTTCCTAATAATTGCGCAATATAATAATTTTATCCCGTTCCTAGAAGTTAATACCTAAGTACGATATCCATTAATCAAGGTCATTTTTTTTTTCTTTTTACTGTATTCGAACTAGTGCCCCAGTGACCGAATTATTTTGTAAACAATTTGAGCTTTGTAAACATTCTCGACGTCCTCGTGACCTAGATTCAAGCGTATGAAGTATGTTTACTTTAGACATTCCGGAGACGTGTGAGATGACTCTAAAATTTTCTTTGTTTGATAATGATGTACTTAGCGCAATTGTCTAGTCTGATACCCGATTACGTATACATATTTATTCATTTATATATACTTTGTCTCAATAAATAATTTATAATATGGATATGTACATACATAAATTTTATGATTGAAATAATTTCTAATATCATAACTTATTTCAAATGCTCTGGATTTTCTGAAATTATATTAATACATACATAAAATAAATATAAAATATTGATTTGCAAATTTATCACACATAACTACTTTTAATAGTTATTGATGAATTCAGAGGTAGGAATCGATACCCTTTTCCTCTTTTTATATAAGTGTTTTTCTTTTTTTTTTTTTTTTTTTATTATAATTTTTCTTGGGAACAAAAATTACATATATATATGTTTATATACTTACATATATAAATATATAAAATATACTTATTATACTTATAATATTTTAATATAGTTACATATCACATATTAAGCGAGTAATATCTTGGTCAAATAATTAATCCAAATACCAATGTTTGCTCCATTCCGCTTTCTCCTTGGAATCTGTAAAATTTTATAACGGAAAAGACTTACCCCTACCAAGGTTTTTTCCGACCGGGAAATACACGGTAACCTTGCTGCGATTTTCCTAAATTAATTTTTTATTTTCCTAAATTTAATTAAATCTTTTTGACTTCAATTTTTTTTTTTTTCATTTAATCTAAGTAATTAAAATGATGCATGAACTCTATCGTTCTAAACTGTATTTTATCTCAAAACTCGTTGGTTAGATAACACTTTAAATGATAGTTACTTCACGATTAATTTAGAGGTGGTAAATTGTTGTTAAATTAAATTTTTATCCCTCCGAAATTTTATGTATTAATAAAATATTATTTTGTTTTATTATTATTATTTAAGATAATTAATTTAAATATTTATTATTTGTTAGAACACTTTCACTTAGATTGAACACATGTATTTAATTATAACTTCGTCACGCTAAATTATCACATCACTTCAGTTATTTATTGCACTAATATTGAACGCGAAATTTCTAAGTTTAAAACCACAATATTAAGTGATTATAAAATCCGAATTTTCCACTAAAACAAATTGTATTTATCACGAGCACTTTTATTTTTCACAAGTAATTAATGCGTTGGCTTTATTTTTATTTTTCACTGACTCTAACTGCAAAGTATTTTTTCCTGTAGATCACTGAATAGAATGTGAAATTTTTCTAAGTATCAAAATAATTATCACTTAGAATTTTTTAACTTTAAGTCACCCACCGTTTCGTCACGTTCCGCGAAGTTACAAACTTTTCGACCACGACCGTAGACTGTCCTCAACTGGCATTTGTCTAGACTTTTATACCCCTCTCAGGTCCAAAAGATCGTATCTGAATCTCCTATAATAAACCAATCTAATTACTATCAACTCGTAATTTCTTGAATCCTCTCCATTATTGTCGAATGCGGTCTCTTTGTACGTTTTGCGTTTGATACATTAAATTCTGTCTCGTACTCCCATACTAACAAGATCCGGATTTAGTAAGATCCATGTTTAATGGCCCAACTTCCTTTGTCCTGGTGTTCATACAAAATTAGCTTGAATTTAATAATTTTAAAGTTCTATTTTCATATATTTCGTAACATGTCCGTGCGTACGGCATCTACCATATGTTCCAAATCTGTCCCCAAATTCGCCTATCAGAGATATCTTCATGTCGAAGCCTTTCTCGCAAATTGTTCATTTTTATTTTATTATTTTTCCTCGAGTTTTTCTGTATTCTATATGAACCTTTCCATTTAAAACCGAATTTTCTCTATTTACGTCGTATATTTGAATTTTCCATTTTTTTCTCGAATTTTCTTTTATTCACGACACTCTTTCCATGAATTTCCTTATTTATCCTTACGTTATTGTTCATATCTCTATAGATTTTTATATTTCAAGCCGTATTTATTTTATTCACTGTTAATCTAAGATTTCCTTTGTTTTTCTCTGTCGTATCTCCTTTCCCCTCACTTCCCCGTACTTCCCTGATATAACCATATCGTTTTTTGATGTTTGCTGCCTCTTGGAAAATTTCATTTTCTATTTGTTATTAATAAATATATCATTTTTAACATCTTTATAGGAGATACCCCCACTTCGGCCCTTAAATTCCTGTCATTTTTATTGCTTCATAGAGATCGTCCCCCAAACTTTGTCCCGTTCTTACGCAAAATCCCATAAACCATATGCCTTGACAGTTGTATACATTAGTGCCTGTACCCACCTGGCAATAAATCCTTTTTTATTTCAGTGTCGTTAACTTTTATGAGAATTCTTTAATATAAATATTTCATAAGACCCATGATAATTTTTATTACCTTTTTAACGGCTAATCGTCCTTATCTAAACAATTTTCATGTTCGAATATTCCTTGTTTATCACAACAAAATACATCTGAAATCGACAACCATTGTAATGCCTCATTTTTTATCTGCAATCGCGTACTATGTTACTCTATAACCTCCATTTTAATTACGTAAAATGACTCCTTTTCCTGAGTTTTTCTATCGCAATGTTTTCAGCATTTTCCACTCCCCTCCGTACTGCACTCTATCTTCTTCTCTAACACTTGTTACTGCTCTAGACCTCTGAAATGTACTCTCGCCTATCCTTTAAAACTCTCATTTTTTTTTGACGTTTCCTCCCTAAATCTTTCATCGTAATATCCTAGCTCCGTCTAAAATTGATAACAATAATTTTCCATTGTTTTTTCAACATTTCCATTTCCTTTAGCACGTTTTCCCTCGAATCGATCATCTCCGGTCGTCACAAACAATCGTATTATAGATGGAAATCTCCCTAACGCCTTACAATACGTTTTCGTCACTTGCTTTGCAATTTTTCACTTAAACTTTTGCATCGTGTTTACGTGTATCCTTTTTTTCCGCACCTGATATGTTTTAATGTGTTCGAGAACTAGGGTTTCTGATCCCTGGAATGTACCGGTTAATGATAACATTTCTTGGGGTCATCGTTCTTTTGCCCCTGAACAGATTATTTCTTCCCATGGAGTTTATTCACCTCTCGGTTTGGTGGGAACGTCAAACTCATTAATTACATCCCTAATTGCTAAGTCCAAAGGTCGTTCCTTTGTTCTAAAAATGGGTTCGGCCCTCTTCCCGTTGATAGGCTGAATTGGTTTTTAATCGCTTTTGCTGCAATTCAATTGGCTGTCAATATATCACGGGCTAAGTATATTGGGGAGTCCCTGTCTTTGATTATTAGTTGATACCATCTGTGATTTTTTTATCAATACTCGTCTCACTTTGTCTAATTATAGATCCCTACCGTAAATATGAATTCACTTTACTCTAATCCGATAGATGTCGTAGACGTGTCCGTTTTATAAGTAATTGATATTTTCTTTTTTTAAATTAAAGTGGGAAGCTACGATATTTCCTAATTTTCACTGTTGATCAATGCAATTCATCACAGTTCCCTCCTCTGAACTCAATTTGCTGTGGCTAACGTTGTATTTTATTTTAATGTCCTCTTCTTTTTTTTTTTTTTTTTTTTTTTTTTTTTTTTTTTTTTTTTTTTTTTTTTTTTTTTTTTTTTTCGTTAGACACCGAAATTGTGTTCAAATTTAGACTAGCTATCTTCCCCTCCTCATTTGGTTATCCCCTATCTCTACTCCGTGTCATATTACTTCCTATCTCCCCCTCCTCATTTTGTTCTCCCCTATCTTTTTTTCCGTATCCTATTACTTCCTATCTCCCCCTCCTCATTCTGTTATCCCCTATCTCTTTTCCGTATCCTATTACTTCCTATCTCCCTCTTCTCTTTTGCTCGGATTGTTAACAATCTTGAATTTGAATCTCATTGTATTCTTTATTTTCTTTTCGCGTAGATTTTACTTTATGAAATTTTCTTTAATTTTGATAGATTCAAAATTAATTTCTTTTTGCTGGAACACGCCCCTCGACTCGCGTGTTTTGGTGGTCCCCAACCAAATTGGACTAAGACCTCCCTTACAATGATTTAAGTAAAGATTGTTTACAATCTCGCGGCCTTTCGTACAACTGAAAAGCGGGTGGTCTCTTGGTGTGCAATTAATTGTTTTTTGTTTTGTAAGTATGAATATTTTTTGTG
This sequence comes from Limnephilus rhombicus, assembly GCA_929108145.2. Classification (NCBI taxonomy): domain Eukaryota; kingdom Metazoa; phylum Arthropoda; class Insecta; order Trichoptera; family Limnephilidae; genus Limnephilus; species Limnephilus rhombicus. Next base: position 48,984,462 of record OV815280.1, on the reverse strand, counting down.
AAATGTGTGTTTTCGCACGACCTCACCCAATCCGACAATCAGTGGTATACATGTTTCATATAAATTTTCCAGCATTTTTTTTTTTCTTTATTTATTTAAACTTTATTTTATAATTCTTAATTTCTAATTATAATTTCTTAATTCATCCAAAGTTGTTCTAGCCTAAGTGTTGTCCACTCTAATATTTAAATTTTTATAAATGTTCTTTATTATCCTCAAATTGGTTCAGCGTTCCCTTTTTTTCCTTTTTTTTTTTTTTTTGAAATCTAAACTATTTATACCTTAATTCAAATGTTACCTTTTTATCTCTATACTTAATGTCTACCCTATATCTATAGATAAACTTTCTTATTTCAATATTTCAAAAAAAAAAATCCCTAAGCATTGTTTATTTTTTTTTCAAAATGTCCCTTTTGTGTGCCATATAATATCTCCAATTTCTCTCCTTTTGAGTGTTCTTACTTATCTAACATTTTTTTTTTTTTTTTTTTTCACTAACACATAAAAAAAAGTCAAATTTTTTTTCCAACTAGAAAATCAAAATTAACGAATTTATTTGCCTTACTCTATTTCAATAATTGAATATGATTGTCGCTTATTAAGAACTTGTCCACTCACCCTCAAAGACTTAACGACGATCCGCCCCTCGCAAGCAATCTGATAATCTAATATTTTAGTAATTTTCTTTCTTCCCCCTCCCCAATTATAATGTACCCTAACATAATTTTACTTGTATTTCTCAATCGTTTATTTATTTATTAACATTTACAAATATTTGTAAACTTCGCACTCTATTCGTTGATTTCCACTAAATGTAAACCTGATTTTTGTTTCTTATTACTTGTGTAATATCTAGCTAAATGTAAAGCGCTATAATCTCCTTTTATCTCCCGAGTTGGCTGCGACCACTAGCTCCTTCCCGGCTGTAGTTATTGTAGAATTTTCTTTTGGTGAACTGTTAACATCGGTGCACTTGCTGCAACTAGCGTTTTCGCCCACACTTTCAATTGCGTGTATCCTCCTTTTTATGGCGCGGTAACGGTCACGGTATTTGTCCTTCTTGCTGGATTCCTCCCCACTCCTCTTCTTCATGTTCCGTTCTTCTGGTGTACATACCATTGTATCTAGTTTTCGTAGAAACTCAGCGGCGACAATCTCATCTCCTGATTGCCCCGAAAACCATAGCGATTGAATTTCCTTCGGATAATGTCTCATAATCTCGTCAACTATGCCCAACGGTGTGTCAGTAATCTTTAAAGCCTTCGCTAGCTCCCAATAGTTTGCAAAATGAGTGAGCATGGATATATTTTTCTTGGCATCATATACCCCTTCTGCAAGACGACGGCGAACTTCATTTTTCTTTATGTCTCCCCAATAGGTAGCTAAAAAATCTCGTTCGAAATCTAACATAGTCTCCCATCGTTTATTGTACAATTTTGCCCACGATTTAGCTTCCCCTTTCAAATTTTCCCGTACGACGACTAAAGGATCCGTTCGTTTCACTTTTCTAGTGTATTCTTTTAAATCTTCCAGGAAACTAATGGGATTTTGATTTCCACCGGAGAATGATGGTCGTTCCTGCTGTGGTAACATTTCCACTACTTGGAGAACGCTTTTCGGCGCACTATCCTCTCCTATCACCGCCCCTGTTGCTGGGCTTTCCAATTGTTTTTCGAGTTCTTGCATCTTATTGACGAGCGGTGCCAAAGCTGCCTGAATTATTGTAGTTATATCTCCTATGTTTATTGTTGAAGTCTCGGTTGTGACATTTTCCCCGATTGCTGTCACTAAAGCCTGGGCTCGCCTACTTGTCCCACGTTTCCCAACCATTTTCTTTATTTTCCGAGTGTCGCCTGGTTAATGTTTATATTTTTATCTTATTAAGCGACAACCTTATAATCTCTATTTTAATTTCCTAAATTACCTCATGTAAATTATGTTGCCTTCCTTATTCTATTTATTTACTTATTTTTTTTTTTTTTTCAATTTTCTCGTTTTTCTATATTTTTTATTTTATTTTTTTTTTTTATTTTTCCTTTTACTTCGTTAACTTTTCTTGTTCCTTTTCCTCGGGTTTTTCCTGTAACATATCATGTGTGAGTCTCTCTTCACACTCTCGCTTATTTTCGCCCTGTTCCTCCGATTTTGTGTCGGTCTCCCCCTCTGGCTGAACGACTTCTATCATATCCTCGACTCGTAACTTAGACCTCTTTGAACGTCTAAATATCTCCCGTAATTCATCTCCCGACGGTATTTCTTTAGCTTCTAATTCCGTCGCATCCACTTTCCTTTTTTCCGCCATTTTTTGTTTAAAATTTTTAATGAATTTAACTCAATACCAACTATTTATTATAAATATACCTATATATATTTATAATTTATTTTATTTTTTTTTTTTTTGGAACCTGTCCCCCTATAAAACACAATATTTTTAATTATTTATATTTGTTTGCATGATGATTGTAACCCAAATTAGATCAACTCTACCATCACTCTTCATTTCAATTAAATGTAGGTAATTGCAAAAAAAACGGAATGAATATTGTTACTCCAATGTTAATGAATATCCCGTGATTTTCGTTCAACCAATAATTACTCATTGTTTAGAATGCCAACCATTCCTTCAAGTTCCGCAATACCTACGATATTTTCGCAAAATCTGTTTAGAGTTCGCAATACCTATCTTGATGTTATTTCGTCAAATCCCCTCCTTTTTTTGGTCCGAATGATCAAATGTTCCCTTAAATAGGTATATACCTATAAAACATTCGTCTGTGATATTAAAGCTCTCAACTCGACACTATCCCCAATCAAATATTTTATGTTATTTTTATTTTATGTTCCTTATCTTTTATGTTATGACTTTTTATGTGATAATCCTCACATACAAACCCACAACATTAACTATAAACAAAGGGTCACTTTATGTAGGTAAGTTCCCCCGTTTTTATCTGTAAAGTCTGTTTATTTTTTCCGTAACCGAGTGTTGATATCATTTTCGAGTTTGTTTATTCTACAATCTCTTAAAGCGATGCGCGTTACCCCCGATGTCACCTACTTCAAAATTTTTCGATGTTTTGTTATCACTTTCGATGCTTAGGTTATCAATCTTTCGATGCTTACAAACACCGCGGTATCTCGTATCAGATTGTTTACATTACGGTCATTAACATTCTGGATTCAGGAATGTCAATACCATTATTCTGTCAATTTATGGCCTGCCTTGAATAAAGTGTTTACGCTTGTATCTGACCTACATTCTTTGTTACGATATTTATAATCTCATAAGCAATCAACAAATTCATGGTCACTTGATTTAACTTTATCGACACTTTTATAAATTATTTTAAAACATGTAGAGTTTATTCGTTAACACTTTTTTTTTTTATATTTAAATGTATTGTTTATATATTTATTTTCGTATATTTATTTATTAATTTATATATTTTTTTCGTGTTTATTTAACGGCGCACTGTTCTGATTTTTATTTTATTTTTATTATCACTTCATTTAACATAACGTCCTACTTATTATTATTATTATTTTTTTTTTTTTTTTGCAATAGATTGACCAATAAAAGTTTATTTTTTTTTTTTTTCTAAAACAACTTGTAAAACTCTGATCTCCTGTCACGGCTGTGCAGTTGTGATATTTCGTCTTTTCTCTTGTATTATATTTGTCTGTATTTTATTTACTCCTGTCATCGGCAAGACAGTTGTGATGTTCTGTCTTTTCTCTTGGCTCTGATCGATATTTAAATTCTTAAGGCTTTGCATGTGTGTGGTAGGGATGGAAAATTCCTCCCCTACGTCACACAAGCCTTTATAAATTTGGACCCTTATTTCCTCTGATAACTACAGAAAGCTACTTAAAGCTCCCTTGTACTACATACCTTTAGCGATATATGTACTTAACTAATAAATACGTTATTTACGACTTTGAACGTAAATATTTTCGTATTTAGGTTGTAATTAAACTCCATCAAACGTTGTGTAATTTTTTTTGATTTATGATATAGGACTTTAATTACTTTAAATTTGTGGTAACCCTCTTGGTTCTAAACAGAGTGTTGAATTTCAAACTGTATTGGTCTCTCTCTTGCAAATTTAACCTTAAGTAATTTCTCTAAATGAACTAACTTCCCTTTGACGTTTATTATGATTCCCTACATCCTAATGAATTCATGAATAAGCAATACTAATCGAAACTACACATGACTAATTGAACAGATAATTAAATATAACTCAAATGGTTAAATGTTAGTAAATTTGATTATGATTGTATCTCGTATCTGCTGGGCGCCCCTCCGTTTAGATTCAGCTGCTATAAGGTACATATAAAGATGGGTTTAGTAGGTTAATGTAATTAGTTAATTGCATCTTTGACGAACTCAGAATAACCCTTTTTCTGGCAAAATTTGGCTCCTGCCTCCATCAAGTAAGCAGGGTGATCAGAAGTCAACCCAAAATTCGCACAGTCTTTTGGCACGGTTCAATTGATTGATACCTAAGTTATCGCGTCCCAATTGACCTTCCTTCGCCATCATGCACTGCCTTCAGGTCTTCCCCCAAGCCCAGATACCTCCAAATTCCTACTCCTCCAAAGTTTACTATTTACTTAGGGCGAACCGGTTTCGTCCTATATGCAATCATATACTCACGGGTTTGTGTGGAGTTACGGGTCGTGAATCCTCCCTCCACGTTCAAGAAATGAGACGAGAGTGACCCGACAGGCCTAAAGCACTAATTGTAAGTGAGTTCGTTTCATTCAATGAACAGTACATAAAAAGATATATATGTAAACATACGTTTTGGGAAGGTTTATAACTCGCAATACGAAACTACTTGCAACGCATCCCGAGCTCGGATCTCGCCCATCAAATTCTGCGAAATTTTCAGATTGATACCGAATATATACGTAAGAATAGTGTGAAATATAAATAAATATTAGTACATTAAGATCTTATCTGGCGATGTGTTCTGGAGATTCGCCATAACTCCAAGCTTTTGTTTGGTTTTGTTGACGGTTTTGTTTGAGAGATCCGCCATCTCTATGGTTTGATTAATGGTCCTTGTTACAGAAGCGAACACTGCCTTCTGTTGGTTGAACTGTATTTTTTTTTTTTTTTCTTTCCCTCCCCTCCAATGTTCAACTTTTGATAAACTCTTGCTATCCCGTGATTCTCAATTGAATCATGTAAATCCTCATTACCCCTTATTAAGCTATCCCGTGATTTTTCAACTGTTTCATGTAAACCTTCAATACACCCTTTTGAACTGCTAAAATAAATCTGTTAATTTTCAATTGCTTAGGTCTGTAGATACCTCGTTACGTTCAAATTAAAAATAGTGTTTAAATTTTTTTTTTTCTTTTTGCTCCTAATAATTGCACAATATAATAATTTTATCCCGTTCCTAGAAGTTAATACCTAAGTACGATATCCACTAATCAAGGTCATTTTTTTTTTTCTTTTTGTTCCTAATAATTGCGCAATATAATAATTTTATCCCGTTCCTAGAAGTTAATACCTAAGTACGATATCCATTAATCAAGGTCATTTTTTTTTTCTTTTTACTGTATTCGAACTAGTGCCCCAGTGACCGAATTATTTTGTAAACAATTTGAGCTTTGTAAACATTCTCGACGTCCTCGTGACCTAGATTCAAGCGTATGAAGTATGTTTACTTTAGACATTCCGGAGACGTGTGAGATGACTCTAAAATTTTCTTTGTTTGATAATGATGTACTTAGCGCAATTGTCTAGTCTGATACCCGATTACGTATACATATTTATTCATTTATATATACTTTGTCTCAATAAATAATTTATAATATGGATATGTACATACATAAATTTTATGATTGAAATAATTTCTAATATCATAACTTATTTCAAATGCTCTGGATTTTCTGAAATTATATTAATACATACATAAAATAAATATAAAATATTGATTTGCAAATTTATCACACATAACTACTTTTAATAGTTATTGATGAATTCAGAGGTAGGAATCGATACCCTTTTCCTCTTTTTATATAAGTGTTTTTCTTTTTTTTTTTTTTTTTTTATTATAATTTTTCTTGGGAACAAAAATTACATATATATATGTTTATATACTTACATATATAAATATATAAAATATACTTATTATACTTATAATATTTTAATATAGTTACATATCACATATTAAGCGAGTAATATCTTGGTCAAATAATTAATCCAAATACCAATGTTTGCTCCATTCCGCTTTCTCCTTGGAATCTGTAAAATTTTATAACGGAAAAGACTTACCCCTACCAAGGTTTTTTCCGACCGGGAAATACACGGTAACCTTGCTGCGATTTTCCTAAATTAATTTTTTATTTTCCTAAATTTAATTAAATCTTTTTGACTTCAATTTTTTTTTTTTTCATTTAATCTAAGTAATTAAAATGATGCATGAACTCTATCGTTCTAAACTGTATTTTATCTCAAAACTCGTTGGTTAGATAACACTTTAAATGATAGTTACTTCACGATTAATTTAGAGGTGGTAAATTGTTGTTAAATTAAATTTTTATCCCTCCGAAATTTTATGTATTAATAAAATATTATTTTGTTTTATTATTATTATTTAAGATAATTAATTTAAATATTTATTATTTGTTAGAACACTTTCACTTAGATTGAACACATGTATTTAATTATAACTTCGTCACGCTAAATTATCACATCACTTCAGTTATTTATTGCACTAATATTGAACGCGAAATTTCTAAGTTTAAAACCACAATATTAAGTGATTATAAAATCCGAATTTTCCACTAAAACAAATTGTATTTATCACGAGCACTTTTATTTTTCACAAGTAATTAATGCGTTGGCTTTATTTTTATTTTTCACTGACTCTAACTGCAAAGTATTTTTTCCTGTAGATCACTGAATAGAATGTGAAATTTTTCTAAGTATCAAAATAATTATCACTTAGAATTTTTTAACTTTAAGTCACCCACCGTTTCGTCACGTTCCGCGAAGTTACAAACTTTTCGACCACGACCGTAGACTGTCCTCAACTGGCATTTGTCTAGACTTTTATACCCCTCTCAGGTCCAAAAGATCGTATCTGAATCTCCTATAATAAACCAATCTAATTACTATCAACTCGTAATTTCTTGAATCCTCTCCATTATTGTCGAATGCGGTCTCTTTGTACGTTTTGCGTTTGATACATTAAATTCTGTCTCGTACTCCCATACTAACAAGATCCGGATTTAGTAAGATCCATGTTTAATGGCCCAACTTCCTTTGTCCTGGTGTTCATACAAAATTAGCTTGAATTTAATAATTTTAAAGTTCTATTTTCATATATTTCGTAACATGTCCGTGCGTACGGCATCTACCATATGTTCCAAATCTGTCCCCAAATTCGCCTATCAGAGATATCTTCATGTCGAAGCCTTTCTCGCAAATTGTTCATTTTTATTTTATTATTTTTCCTCGAGTTTTTCTGTATTCTATATGAACCTTTCCATTTAAAACCGAATTTTCTCTATTTACGTCGTATATTTGAATTTTCCATTTTTTTCTCGAATTTTCTTTTATTCACGACACTCTTTCCATGAATTTCCTTATTTATCCTTACGTTATTGTTCATATCTCTATAGATTTTTATATTTCAAGCCGTATTTATTTTATTCACTGTTAATCTAAGATTTCCTTTGTTTTTCTCTGTCGTATCTCCTTTCCCCTCACTTCCCCGTACTTCCCTGATATAACCATATCGTTTTTTGATGTTTGCTGCCTCTTGGAAAATTTCATTTTCTATTTGTTATTAATAAATATATCATTTTTAACATCTTTATAGGAGATACCCCCACTTCGGCCCTTAAATTCCTGTCATTTTTATTGCTTCATAGAGATCGTCCCCCAAACTTTGTCCCGTTCTTACGCAAAATCCCATAAACCATATGCCTTGACAGTTGTATACATTAGTGCCTGTACCCACCTGGCAATAAATCCTTTTTTATTTCAGTGTCGTTAACTTTTATGAGAATTCTTTAATATAAATATTTCATAAGACCCATGATAATTTTTATTACCTTTTTAACGGCTAATCGTCCTTATCTAAACAATTTTCATGTTCGAATATTCCTTGTTTATCACAACAAAATACATCTGAAATCGACAACCATTGTAATGCCTCATTTTTTATCTGCAATCGCGTACTATGTTACTCTATAACCTCCATTTTAATTACGTAAAATGACTCCTTTTCCTGAGTTTTTCTATCGCAATGTTTTCAGCATTTTCCACTCCCCTCCGTACTGCACTCTATCTTCTTCTCTAACACTTGTTACTGCTCTAGACCTCTGAAATGTACTCTCGCCTATCCTTTAAAACTCTCATTTTTTTTTGACGTTTCCTCCCTAAATCTTTCATCGTAATATCCTAGCTCCGTCTAAAATTGATAACAATAATTTTCCATTGTTTTTTCAACATTTCCATTTCCTTTAGCACGTTTTCCCTCGAATCGATCATCTCCGGTCGTCACAAACAATCGTATTATAGATGGAAATCTCCCTAACGCCTTACAATACGTTTTCGTCACTTGCTTTGCAATTTTTCACTTAAACTTTTGCATCGTGTTTACGTGTATCCTTTTTTTCCGCACCTGATATGTTTTAATGCGTTCGAGAACTAGGGTTTCTGATCCCTGGAATGTACCGGTTAATGATAACATTTCTTGGGGTCATCGTTCTTTTGTCCCTGAACAGATTATTTCTTCCCATGGAGTTTATTCACCTCTCGGTTTGGTGGGAACGTCAAACTCATTAATTACATCCCTAATTGCTAAGTCCAAAGGTCGTTCCTTTGTTCTAAAAATGGGTTCGGCCCTCTTCCCGTTGATAGGCTGAATTGGTTTTTAATCGCTTTTGCTGCAATTCAATTGGCTGTCAATATATCACGGGCTAAGTATATTGGGGAGTCCCTGTCTTTGATTATTAGTTGATACCATCTGTGATTTTTTTATCAATACTCGTCTCACTTTGTCTAATTATAGATCCCTACCGTAAATATGAATTCACTTTACTCTAATCCGATAGATGTCGTAGACGTGTCCGTTTTATAAGTAATTGATATTTTCTTTTTTTAAATTAAAGTGGGAAGCTACGATATTTCCTAATTTTCACTGTTGATCAATGCAATTCATCACAGAATGCTTTGTGTGAACCGCTTCATCGTATCGTGACTCAAACTCCATCGTGGTTCTAATAACCGAACAATCTTATCGTACGCCTTGGATATACCTATGACCGTCGCCGAATGAAGATCAAGCTACGAGACACAACCGTGAGTATTGCTTAATTGTGTATACCGGATCTTGTTTGGTGATTGGACATAATTCTTATCGAAATTCATAAGCGTTTTATTTAGCAAGGAATAACCACAGGTTATTCTAAACCCCCGTGCCCTGTGCACGATTCATTATCTGATGCATGATATATCATTTCCAAAGAATTTCTTCAAGTTTTGCTGAGAATGAGTCGCCTTACTTATCTGAACAATGCATTCCTGAAAATAACCATACATAAAATAATAAATTCGCAAGACTAACCCGCAGGTCAGCATCGTCATCAATTTTGTCAAGATTGAATGAACAAAAGTGAAGTGAAGTAGTTAGAAGACTGCGCCTTTGAAAGACCACGCTTTTTGTCTTCGAAAATAATCGCAACTATTACTAATTCCATAAAACTAACTGACGTTAAACTTATTTCTTCAGAAAATCGTAATGATTCGATGACAAATAATAAAATACACACGATAGATATCTACGACGATTTCTCGTGAGTTTGTCGTTTAAACAATATTATAACAAACTGGTTCCACCTATCTCTGGTTCCATCTATCTGATTGAAATACCTTTGAAATACCTTTGATTGAAAAACCCGCTAAACCGTTTCTTCATCCATCATCGAGTCAAGGTTTCATCTGCTTTTCCACTATTAACTCTCTTTTCTTATCACGATTTCCATGGCATTACAAATGACCGAAGAACTAACAATCTCATACCCTTGTTTTACTTTTGTCTGTGAAAAACACGATGTCTGCTAAAATACATAAATCGTAATAATTCCACGCAGGAGACCTCGAGGAAAATAATTTCTTTGCGGCCTATATCATCTTTAGCGATGCTATGTGGAGGGTCTTTTAGGGAAAGAAAGGAGAAGAAAATCTGGGTAGGAAAAGGTCGAGAAAGTCTAACTGGAGAGCGAGAAAGTCTAACTAGGTTAGATATCTAGTCTCTCCCGATCCGGCCCGCCACGCAGTAGGTGAGCAAACGCATTTGCCGCCAATACCTAGACAAACCTCACCATATGAACCCAGTCACCCCTACTAAGTCGCTAAACGTAGTGAATCACTTAAGGGTCCTATGGCAGGGGTGTTGTTTATCCAATAAATGGTTTTTGGCGGCGGTACCCATACCCGCCTCCCAAATTGAGAATTTAATTAAATTAAACAAAATTATTTTATTTCACAGTCAATTTATAAATATATATGGTGGCATATACTCTCAGTATCCCGCTGGTGAAAACCAACACTAGGAATTCGAAACGTTGTTGCTTGAAATGGCTTTAGCCGTGTTTGGTGGCCAGATCTAAATAACCTGGTACTTCTCCACGTTCGTCTTCCCCATTACCTACCCCTCCCTATTTCCTTCAACCTCACAATGTACCTATCAAAATTGGGGATGCAATTTAGCAGTGAGCAGTTGGGACTCTAGTCTTGTGCGGTATTCACATATTTTTTGTGATAGCTGACCGATTTAATAACGTAGATGAATTGTACTTTAAAAATGTTTACATCATTTTCTCCATAAACGTAAATATGAAATACAAACCTTTCACCCAAAGATTAGATATAATAAAAAAATATACATTTAATCCATAGAAATCACATAACTCATAACCATTGCCATGTCTTATCAGTTCCACGCCGGATCAAAAACCATCGTATCGAATTTATCAGTTGAAAGAAAGATAAACAAAAAGCCTGAAAAGTTATTAAGTCTCTTTCTTTCCATCGCAGAGCCTACCAGAGAAGGCTTCTTTAGATTTACGGCGCGTCATGCCAGTCTGGGGGGGTGTTGGGAAGTTGAGGATGTTGGGGGTCTTGGCAAGGCTCCGACCCCCGACCCTTGGAATACAGCCAGATATTTAGGGGTACGTGATGGCTCTGTAAACAGTTAACTACTCCGCTATGCAGCCTGAATTGAAACGGAATTACCTGAATTGTCCAGGCGGGAGTTCATTTGCTAACTGTGACAGGATTGAATAGAGAGACTGTGACAATTGGCAACGATCTTCTATTATAAGAGTACGGAATACTGGTTTACTGCACTTTAAAGTGAAAACTTTTTCAAATAGTTGAGTGTGGATGCTTTTTGTGAGTTCATCGACTTGACTTTGTCGAATATGTTTCACGGTATTATGAACTACGTCAGTAATTTTTATAATGCTCTTGTTGTTTTGAAAATAAATTACTTTTTGGTGGACGATGATACAAAATAATGTACCAAAAAAACAGCATATTGTTTTAATATACCTAAGGTAAGCAAATAACATTGTTAACATAGGTATATATTTTTATTATTATTTCTGGCTTTCACCCTTGAAGGGTGTTCTAAGCCATTATTTAAAATTATGGAGAAAGGAAAGGTGAATTTATGTAATAATTTGATTTAAATGGGCAAATTTTAAAATGATATGGAAGATTGGACTTGAAAGAGGTGACATGTTGGATGGAGGGAAGGAAATTTAATATTGCGCTTGATAGAAGAGAGAATATTTGTTGTAAAGTTCCTACTTCTAGACCACAAAATATTGTGGTCTAGAAGTAGGAACTTTAATTGAGTAGCTATGTGCCAATACTCTGCCCAAAGATTGAGGGATCTATATTTGACGATGGAAAAATAGCCATATTGCATTATAAAATTACGATTACTTTCAACATAATTTTTCTCAATCCTACGAATATTTGGGAAGTATGTTTTCAGTAGATGAAAAGGCTGATAGAGATATTGAAAGCAGGGTAAATTCAAGTAGCTCCATTAATGATGGAGGCATTGGCGCCAACAAAAAACTGTCCAAAGAAGCGAAGCTAGCTATCCATAATGGAGTGCTGGTACCTACCCTGATGTATGGCTGTGAGACATGGAACTGGCAGAGGAAGGTTGAAAGTAGACTGAATGCGGTAAAAATTAGATCCCTGTGGTGTATGTGTAGTAAAACCATGTATGATCAATGCAAGGCTTATGTAAGCGTAATGAGTAGGATTAAGATTCAATTTGGGAGGCAGTTATGGGTACCGCCACCCCGGGAACCTTTATTGGATAACCAACACCTCTGCCATAGGTCACCTAAGTGGTTCGCTACGTTTGGTGATTTAGAAGGGATTCCCGGGTTCGTGGGGTGAGGTTTGTCTAGGCCTTGGAGCCGGATGACCAGGACACATTGAATCCCAGATACCTACTCACCCCTTAAACCCTTTTCCTTCTCAGAACTCTCCTCTCCTTCCCTTAAAAAACCCTCCACACAGCATCCCCAAAGATGACATAGGCCCAGGGGGAAATCATTTTCCTCGAGGCCTCCTGTGTGAAGCTCATGTAAAAAAAAAGAAAGGGACGCTCAGATGGTTTGTCCATGAACGAACGAACGAGGTAACAACGTAAGCGAATGAACGAGGAAAGGAAATTTAAGGAGAATATTTGTCGCAAATGTGAATGGTAAAAGAAGTCGGAGACACCCGAGGAAGACATGGCATAACCAAGTAAATCAGATACTTGAGTCGGGCTATGTCAAGAGTCAGAATAATAGAAGAGCATGTATGCGATGAAGTACGTACGTGAACGAGGGAAGGAGTGTGTGTCAAGATCGAGTTGTTTGGTGGTCTGTCCTCTTTGCCTATCCCTGCGTAGTTAAATATTTTTTTTATAAAAAAACTTTAGTTACTCCTTTCATATGTACACTGCTAATTATATACATAATTACATTATAAACCACACGTTTTCTTCTTCAGTGCAGACAAAAAGATGTAACGCTAGAACTCACGGTTTAACAGTAATTTAATTATGACCTTCAATATTTCAGTTTCACGCAATCGGAAGTCTACTTTATAGTTTATATTAGTTATTACTAGCGGCCCTCGTAGGTTTATTATATTCTACCCCAACTTTGTAAGTTATAACGTTAAAAAAGAACGAAGAATATAGGTAGGATGTCTCATGTCCCTCGCCGAAGTCAACTCAAATTTAAAAACAAATATGTAGGAATATCTCTTCACCCACTGGCTACTAGTCCATTGATGGATGTAAAATACTCTGTTTATTCAACATGGTTCAAACATTTTGAACAACGAAATATTTCGTGCTTTTTTACCAGAGCTATTTTTAACCGACAAAAACAACAGAATACGCAATTCCCGATTCCCAGTGAAAGATTATCCGATTTGTTTTTATCTTTTCGTTTTCCTTTTCGGATATGATTTGAAATTGGCCGTACGCGGTATTTGACAAATTTGGAATCTTTATGAGTTATAAAAATATTTGCTTTACGCAACACATAAAGTGATTCAGTGATAAATGAATTCAGTAAATTTGAGTTGTTTCATTACAAAAATAGCCTTTTCTTTAATTGTTTAAGCAATGCTTACTCTTGAAAGTTTGATAACTGAACTCTTGACTATTTCAAAGGAAGGAAAGGAAATCACTAATGTTAACTCATTGGGAGTAATGTATTATAAATTGAATATAATAATTTTGTAATATATTGTAGCGGTCCCAAGGGGGGGGGAGGCCACCTACCTTTTGCTCTCGGCTAGCTCAATGTCGTCGGCTGGCAGGAAACCACTCCTCACCAAAGTCGTAGATAGCTAGGGGGTAACGGGTACATAGGTAATTTGCCAAAGCCCGCCCACGTGATCCCATCAAATGAAAGAGGTAATTAGGTGGAAAATATCTGTATTGTCTAAATACAACATCTAGCAAAACATAATTATTAGTCACAAATCAACAACAATGTCTAGCTAGGTATTTCCTACGAAGGGGTCTCTCAAATCCCTCTGGGGTGTGGTCATATCAACCGAGTATGGCTAGGGGACACATTTAATTAAGGGGGAAATCGTGGTTCAACTCACAGCGGTTGAACTGGTGCAGGAAGCCAGGGGGTAGTAATCCGGGGCTGGTGCAGGTAGCGGTGATCTCCAAGTGGAGCGGCCATGTCCGCGACCACGTATACTACTTTTGAGATCGGCTTTAATTTGAACACCATTAAAATCGGCGATTCCGCGGGAGTTTTACGGAACTGGCCTGTCGGAACGACCGGTGGTTGGTTTCTGCGGGCGGGTAGCGGGCTCCTGCCGGTGGGACTGTGTGGGGGAGGGGTGCGGTATGTCCTTTCTTGCAAGGAGGACGAGAGAATTGCACTCGCCGCGCGGCTTGCGGGAATGTAGGCGAGGGGTGCGGCATGTCCTTTCTTGCAAGGGGAAAGCGGGCGTTTACTTGTAGGGCGTATCGTAACAATATTATCTCTAATAAAAAATAAATAATAACTAATGTTTTAAGGAATTCTTGACAAGCCGCCATTTTTGACAGATTATTGACTTCTTCTTCTTCTTCCTTGCGCTGTCCCAACTCATTGCCTAGGTAGGCTGTTGGGGTCGGCTCTTCTCGTTCTCAGGTTGTAATATCTTCTGTTCTGGGTATCGCCTTCATCCAGGCCGTTTCTCTGAAGAATTTTGGAGCATTGAGTTATCCGGGAGTTTTAGTCAATAATCTATCTTTGACAGATTATTGACTAAAATGGCGGAGTTGTACATTTAAAACTGTGAGTACCAGGACCCTAAGGAAATAAATGTCTTTATTGTGTACGTTTTTCTGAATAACACAAAAAAGTTTGGATTGTAAGGTTAGTGCGGGATATAGCTTTTTTTATATGACGAGGCTAAATTTCGTTAATACATTCGGAAAATCATTTAAGAAAAATGCTATTGTATCTTTTGACGTGTCTCGTGTCTCTGGCTTCTACTTATTTTGTGCATTTTGTATAATTTAAATGAAATTTCGTAATTTCGTTTCATGCTTTGTGTAAGTGTATCCTTTAACGGATTTTTTTGTATTATGATTCCTAAGTAAGTTTTTACATGGATTGTTCGCACATAAATTAGAACATTTGTAAAAACCAAGTACAAAAATATGTGACTAGCTCACAAGAGTCCCAGCTGCTCCCGTCTGGAGCCAGTGAGACTATGGCATCCCCAATTGGAGTATATTGTGAGACTGAAGGTAGTGGGGAGAGGAAGGAGATTGGGAAGAGGAAGGTAGGGAAGTACCTGGCTATTCAGATCTGGTCACCAAACACGGCTGACGCCATTTCAAGCAACTTTTCAATTCTGAATGGTGGTCTTACACCAGGGCAATACTGAGAGTAACTTCCATTCTGGAACGTGCCGCAAATATGCTATACTTTATTTTAAATGCATTAATTGTGAAATAACACAATTATTCAAATAAAATTTATTTGCCACGCCGGAATTCGATCCCGTGACCTTCGGATTGCGAGTTAAAAGCCTTACCGCTAGACCACAATATTTTGAGATTCCAAATTCTCAATAACCTTCAACTAAAGTTGAGTTAAAGTCAGATTTAGATAAATAATTTTTTTTATGGTAGTTGACATTTGACATTAGACACACATTACATTATTATTTGACATTTTTATTTTATTTTCTATATAACGTATATAATCGAATAAGTCACACAATCAATTATTAGGTCCTAGCGGAAAATCACAACACCTACTTACTGTGCTGACAATTGAAACAATTCAACAAAAAATATGGTATTTGGTCAAGTGTTGAAGAATGCAATAAAGCTGCAAACAAATCACGAGCAACGCCGGATATGAAAACTTCTAACGTTAATAATAAAAGACGTGGTAACAGATGTTAAAACATATATAAAAGTGTCACCAAAGTACACTTGTTCTTTCGATATTAATGCTTCTTGAAAGCACGACATCTCACAAAATATTTATTTCAGATTTAGGAAGCTTCTATGAAATATGGTTCCAGAAAGCGTCTTTGAAATCAAAATGGTTATGCTCGTAAGTGGGTAACATAGATAAAAGATAATACATGAGAATAGAGGAACATTCATTATGATAAATATCTAGAGTTGAATAGAGACCACTGTGGGAATCAAAGCCAAGTTAGCTAACTTGCTCAGTTTAATCAAACAGCGATATGATTATTTAAAACTTCATAAGTGTTTGGTTCTCTTTTGAGATAAATTTGTGATATTATAGGCCTGGTATAAAGGAATAATTATTAACTGTGCGTCTTTCGGTTCGACTACAGCAAAATTGGTTCAAACATAGTCACGGTTGGAATAAATTTTGTAATATTGTTGGAATGATTAGAAAACAACTGAGGGACGCAAGGGTAAGGTGATAATGTCTGGTACGAGCACAAAAAATAACGCAAGCATAAACCGCTTCTGCTTTTACCTTCCCGGAGTCAGTTGGACTAGAGTAGCGTGGGGTAACCGTACGAATTTTTAACATTTTTGTAACGCTTTAGATATTTTATTTCAATTTTTAATGTGATTGATTCTTGAGGCCCTTTAACCAGCCAGCGGCCGAGAATCCAAATTTCGTCGAAAGATGTTCTCACGACCGCACAGGGCGGTTCAAGTGAAAAAGGTTAATTATTCTCCGTATCAGTTTTTTAAAATTATAACTCAATATCGATTTTATTTTATTCAAAATTTGCTTTAATTTGTCCAAACACCCTCAGTATGGCTAGATGAAAGGAAAATTAATGTTAATCACAGCGTAAAATACCTGAGACATATCATCACAGACGACTTTAAGGATATCGAGGACATGGAAAGGCAGAGAAGAGCAATATCAGTTAGAGCGGGTATGCTGTCAAGACGTTTTTACTCCTGCAGCCCCAAAGTAAAAAGAATACTGTTCAACGCTTTCTGTACCTCGCTGTACACATCAGAACTGTGGGTTGACTACACTGCAACCCAATGGCATAAGTTAAATGTTGCTTACAATAACCCCTATCGCCAACTTTTCCGCCTACCGAGATACTGCAGTGCTACGGAAATGTTCCTGGAGGGACGAGTACATACTTTCCGTGCACTTCTCCGCCACCGCATGGGAAGTTTATGGCGCAGACTGCGCCATTTGAAGAATGCGATCATCACCGCCATGACTGCCTGGATGGAATCTCCCCTGATGACCCTCTGGAGACGGGAGATGATGAAATACCCCCCCGTAAACGGCTATTTACGTTCATTTTAATGTTTGATATATACATCTGTTTTTTTCAGTTTAATTTTTCATGCTTATTCGTTTATTTTATTTAATTTATGTGTTGTTATTTAATTTTTACCTTAACTTATTATTTATCATTTTTTGTTATTTTAAAATATGGAATGTATTGCATTGTACTTCCCCTGCATACATTCATACATACGCACCACATTTAAATGTCCGGGTTCAATTTTTCCCACAGGAAAAACTAAACCCTTTCACACACTTCCCAAATGATCATCTGGTCAATCCACGTTATGCAATTGCACTATATAAGTATTATAATTACAAAACAATACAAGAACAACATGTCAACCTACCAGAGACCAGATGGGAAAATAATTCACCGACTCCAGATATTTTCATATCAGAGGGTTCGGCTCTGTGGAATTCCTAATTGAACCTATAAATCCTACTGATCCCTCAATATAAATATTTAAAAAATCTTTTGTAATCCTACATGTATTTAAAATTACCGATTTTTGCATTTTTATATATAAATTCTTTGACAAATCTAATATGCCTAAATTTTGAATCAGAGACCTAGGTATAATGCCAGTAGACGAAATAACAAATGGTAATATTTTTATAGTCCGAGAATGCCAAATTCTTTTAATCTCATTTCCTAAATCTGTGTATTTTCGAATTTTTTCAGAAACAGTTTTTTGATATTTTATATTTTTTTATATTTTATATTTTATTTTATTTTATATTTTTTTTATTATTATTATTATTATACCTATATTCGAAAATGCTGAAAGGCGTGATGATAAAATTATGTACTTTTTGTAATTCTTTTTTGTTCATAAGTATTTATCATTTTTCAATAATGTCTAAGCAAAATAAGAATGCAAAAAAAATCTTAAATAGTTAGTTTATACACATACCGTAGTATAAGTGTTCGCACTCCGCTTCCAATCTTAGGGTAAAATTGTGCGTAAAATGACTTATCCGGATGGTTTCTTACCTGCTGATTTAAACACTGTAAGAATTAAACGGGAGATAAAACATTTAAGTAATTTTATGTACAGGTGTAAGTATATGCGCTCACATAACTACGTTTCCTTTCCCCGCACAACTACAAACATATTAATTTTTTTATTGTAAGTTAATGAGTAAAACCTCAAATTGCAATGTTTAATCACCGAAGACAATATAAGCGACTCTCAATCGAAAATTAAGCCAATACACAGATGGCGAACATTAAATAAAAATGAATAAATTTATCCAAGACACTATCTAGATTGCATTTTGTTCTAAACAAATATTGCAATCACATATGAAGAAAGCAGGCAACAAATATGCATGAAGAATTTGAAGATAATAGTTCTTAGTCGAAGTTAAATATGACCGAAGGAGGTAGGGTCCCATTAGCTCAGTGGTAGGGCAGCGCCCCGGCAAGGCTAAGAACCAGGGTTCAATTCCTATAGCGACTGTACCTTTTTTTGATTTTTCTGTTTCAAATATTCGATCGGAAGTTGCTAATATTGTCTTCTGTGATTAAATAAAATAAACTTTTCAGAAGAAAAATAGTGATAATAATAATCTGTATGAGAATTACTTCTTTGCACATGTGGACTAACAATATTTTTCTGATGCAATTGGTTACGCAAAAGCACTTATCGATTATAGAGACTAAACAAATAAGAAAACCACGATAACAAGGCATTTACCTGTCAATTTTGATTTTCTACGTAGGGTTTACCGTCCCTACTCATGATCGTATTCCAAGCATTATAGAATTGAGGAATGAGCGAAGGTGAATTGTGCACGAATTTTTCGCACGATTTTTTTCACATCGCCGCGTACATTTACTCACCATGTATGAGTACCCTGGTAACCGACGAGTTCATCGAAAATCAATTCATCGAAAGCAAATTCATCGAAAACGAGTTCATCGAAAATCAATTCATTGAAAGCAAATTCATCGAAAACGAGTTAATCGAAAATCAATTCATCGAAAATCAATTCATCGAATGATCAATTCATCGAATCGCCAATTCATCGAAAAACATTTTTTTGAAGATATTAGAGCTGTCAAAATTAAATTCCCAAGTGAGTTAAATGTGTTTAGCAACTGTCAGTTTCGTAGTGACAATGTAAAATTTATAGGTTATCTCTTCGATTTCCGATTGTCTGATACCTACTGCAAAAAAAAGGATATCTAAGGAACGGTGATCAGACAACTCATAATGAAACCAACTCATAAACAACTCAGAAAGGTCATTAAGAGCGATGATAAAAAAAATATTTAAAAATTGGTTAAATAGGTTAACTTAGGTTAGGTTAGGTTAGGGTAGGTTAGGTTAGGTTAGTTTAGGTTGACCAATGCTTTTTTAACTTCTCGGTCCGCTCGGTATTTCTCTCAAATATCAACAAAATATATTTTTTCGATGAATTGGCGATTCCATGAATTGATCATTCGATTAATTGGTTTTCGATGAATTGATTTTCGATGAATTGGTTTTCGATGAACTCGTTTTCGATGAATTTGCTTTCGATGAATTGATTTTCGATGAATTCGTTTTCGATGAACTCGTCGTGAACCGATTACCCTACGTGACTCTACAGCGTACCCAATCAGGTTGTGAGTCTGAAAAGATTGATGATTTAATTATATATCACATATTATTAATGAACTACCCTCGGCCCCCGTAGTCCGGATAGTCGATACTCTATTCATTATTCTGTTGCATCGTTTTTAATTAATTTAAGCTGCACTTTAAGGCAATATCCTACTTATAGTATTTTGTTTTGATTGTTTCTAGTTTTAAACCGAACTAAATTATCAAATAGATTGGAACTACTATATAGAAATGTATTTTGTTTCAACCTTGTGGTAATCGACCAGTTCATCGAAAATCAATTCATCGAATGCAAATTCATCGAAAACGAGTTCATCGAAAATCAAATCATCGAAAGCAAATTCATCGAAAACGAGTTCATCGAAAATCAATTCATCGAATGATCAATTCATCGAATCGCCAATTCATCGAAAAACATTTTTTTGTAGATATTAGAGGTCTCAAAATGAAATACCCAAAAAGGTCTGTTTAAATGAGTTTAATGTTTAATTAAATGAAGACAATATAAGCGAAACTCAATCGAAAATCTGAAATTAATGAAATAATAAAAAAAATGAAATTAATAAAATCTGAGTTTAATGTGTTTAGCAACTGTCAGTTTCGTAGTGACAAAGTAAAATTTATAGGTTATCTCTTCGATTTCCGATTTTCCGCAAAAAAGGGATATCTAAGGAACGGTGACCAGACAACTCATAATGAAACCAACTCATAAACAACTCAGAAAGGTCATTAAGAGTGCTGATAAAAAAATATTTAAAAATTGTTTAAATAGGTTAAGTTAGGTTAGGTTAGGTTAGGTTAGGTAAGGTTAGGTTAGGTTAGGTTAGGTTAGTTTAGTTTAGGTTGACCAATGCTTTTTTAACTTCTCGGACCGCTCGGCATTTCTCTCAAATATCAACAAAATATATTTTTTCGAAAATCAATTCATATAGGTTTTCGATGAATTGATTTTCGATGAATTGGTTTTCGATGAACTCGTTTTCGATGAATTGATTTTCGATGAATTGATTTTCGATGAATTCGTGTTCGATGAACTCGTCGTGAACCAACGTTGCACGGCATTTTTAACCAGCACGGAAACTAACGTGGTCTCTCACATATTAAACACTTTCTAATCTTCCACTTGAATAATTTGTTCTGAAAAATTATTGGATACTAGCTAAACCGACAAACGTAGTTCTGCCATATAAATTATTTCTAGTGAATATTTTAGTTGTTAAATTTAAAAAAATGAATGTTTTGCAAGTGTGTAGCGATGGGATCTATTACAGAAATAGGAATGGAGCGCTGTAGACGATGACCGCCGATAAAAACAACTAAAGTAGGAAAATGAAATAAAGAAAATCAATACGAATTTCGATGAGCAATTGAGTGTAGATATTTTTTGTCAGTCCGTTTTTAGACAACACAAATAAGCTCGGTGGTTTGCTCACGCGAGAACATGATGCCGAATGAAGTATCAAAATGACGCGACGCTTCTCGTGAATGTCTTACGCGTGGTGGATGAAAGTTCGATGAGGCGGACTTAGCGCCAACTGTCATTCAACAACATAAATAATTTCGTTCTCTTTGAAATACGAAAGACGGTTAAATTTGTTCATACAAAAATACTAAAATGGGAGGGTAGGGAGAGGAGGGTTAAAATTTGGGGTTATAGGTATTTTTTGATGACAAATTAAAAAAAAATACATTAAAAAAAATCGTCAAAAAAATAGACATTTTTTTCTGGATAGGGACACCCTAATCACCTAGCGGTATGAAATATGCTTTAAAACCTATTCTCTCATACCTACCAAATATACATAAAAATGTTCATAAAAACCGCTCAAGCCGTTTCGGAGGACTGCGACCACAAGCACAGTGATACGAGATTTTTATATATAAGATTATCTAACGTATATTACGTTAATTATCACTTTTAATATTATACATAGTGCAACATAGTTTATGAATGGTGAATACTTGGAACACTTGGAGCAGGTGGATGAGTTTGCGTATTTGGGAAGTTTGTTTACGAGAGATGGGAAGGCTGATAGAGATATTGAAAGAAGGGTAAATGCAGGTAACTCCATTAATGGAGAGCTGAACACTATTGGCGCCAACAAAAAAGTGTCCAAAGAAGCGAAGCTAGCCGTCCATAAGTACTGGTGACCTACCCTGATGTATGGTAGTGAGGCAGAGGAAGGATGAAAGTAGACGGAACATAGTAGAAATGAGAACCCTGAGGCGAATGTGTGGTAAAACCATGTACGATCGTGTGAGAAACGTCTAGATCCGCAAATAATGCAAGGCTAATGTAAGCGTGATGAGTAAAATTAAGAAAGGGACGCTCAGATGGTTCAGGCATGTAGAGCAAATGAACGAGGAAAGGAGTTTAAGGAGAATATATGACGCAAATATGAATGGTAGAAGAAGTTGAGGACGCCCAAGAAAGACATGGCACGACCAAGTGAATCAGATACTTGAGACGGGCCATGTCAAGAGTCAGAATAATAGAAGAGCATGTATGAGACGATGTATGAATATAAACGATGCAAGGGGTGTGTGCCAATACCGAGTTGTTTGGCGTAAGGTTCTCTCTGCCTTCCCTGCGGAGAAACGGCGTTAGTTAGATAATTATTTAGTTAATATTATTCACTGAAGCGCCAAAACATTTACAAAAAAATGCGCTCTGGAGATTTTCATACGTTTGGTTTTGGATTATTAATCATATCTCCGAATATTGATAAGAAAACAGATAAATTGTTAACCTTCATTAAACGCGAATAAAAAAAAAAAAATTTTATATCATGAATCACTCAAAATTTACACTTTATGACATTGCACCTAGGATTATAACAGTAAAACATACACGTCACTGCGAAAACAGTAATTTTCTGATAAGTTCTAAATAATCTTCATTGTCGCACCTTATTTTCAATTCAAGGACTTGGAAATAAATTCAAATACACTGCAGAAATTTTAATAACGTACCCATTGATATATGATACATAACCGAGTTTTGATAAAATAAACAAGCGCGGGATTTTCAAACACGAACATGAAAAACTAAATCTAACTTGTGTTTTTTGATATTGTCATATTATAATATTATGTGTTCATAATCTCAATATGTATTTACTATATTGACTTTGACATCACGGAATGCCAACTTTTTTCTAAATTGTTTGCTAAATTTCTTGACATTTTTCTAGTAATTCTAGTGTTTAAGGTTTGCATTATAATATGCGAGACTGAGGTGTGTAAATAACCCCAGACCCTCTGAACTAAATACCCAAAGATATGATTATGAAAATCTACTTGCGCGAACAAATATATATCAACAAGAATGGCAATGGAAAACTCCAGGGAAAATAACAAATTCACCAACCTTGTGTGCAGTTTTTCTGTAGATAGCTGGGGAGGCCTCCGTAAATTTGTCCACTTAAATTCCAGATCAATAATTCTTTTGTGACTTTGAAATATGCACAAGTAGTTAGTTGTCAACCATACACAACTAGTTAGTTTTCACAATGAACAAAATAAAACAGCAAAATTTTCCAAAACAACAGATGACAGTTATTAACTTGTTCGAATTCTATTTTCAAAACAATCCATTTCAGGTGTCTATGTTAAATCCAAAGAGTACCTAACTACCATTCTTGTGATATAGATATATTTGTTTAAATTAAAATTAAAAATTAAACAAACAAAATAAACATATTGTAATGCCTAACCAATGTTTTTTCAGGGAAATAAAATCAAACAAAAATTAATATCTCCGACGAATAAAAAGGTGGAGGTACCTTATTGAGGCAGTCAACTGTGCTTTCTTTAGAGAACAGGTTATATTGCCGATTACATGCATCAGTTCAAAATAAGCCAATAAGGATAATCTTCTTCTCATATATCAGGACACGGAACGCTGCATCTCCACAAATCTCTCCGAGCGAAAGATTATACAAATCTTCAGCGCCCGTGGTGACATTTTTCTGCATGGAGGAAAAACGAGCAGCTTTTCCTAGCGTTAAGTTTTTTTGCACATTTTAAAACGTGGGTACTGCGCAACTTGTCCTACCTAACAAATGATATGGGATATAACACAAGTGTTCACATAGAGTTAAAATAGGAGAGTCTACCCTAACCTAACTTAACCTAACAAATGACGGGGGATACACCACTAGAGTTCACATTGACCTAAAAAGGGAGATTGTAATCTCACGTTTTTGAAGTGAAACTTCTATATCCCCGCTATGATTTGGATTTCGGATGAAACGGAAATGACGATAACTGCGCTCATTGTCCGCTTTGATTATGATGTCACTTTTAAAGGCTCCTATTGGTTGAGATTTGAATCGGAAATTACGCTGGTCTGCGCTCATTGGTCGCTTTGATTATGACCTCACTTTTCAAGTATTGGTGAGATTGTTTTGATAAAGTTTCGCTTCTACCGCGTGTAAACTGCACTCAATGTTTTCCTAATCGAACATTAGTTCCAGACATTTTTTTTACATTAGGTCCACACAGGAGGTCCACAGGGAAAAAATCCCTCGGGCCTTCTTTGGAGATGCTGTATGGAAGTTTTTTTAGGGAAAGGAAGGAAAAGAAGTCCTGGGAAAGGAAAACGTATGAGGGATGGTTAGGAATCTTGAAATCAATGTTTCCAGGAATTACGGACGTATGAATCCATCCCTCTCACTGTGGAACGAGGAGGTGGGACAAGAAAGTCCGGCTGGAACGGTAAAAAGATCTTTAATCAGTTTCTCCTCAACCGGCTCACTACGCAGTAGCTGGGCAAAAGCATTCGCCGCCAAGACCTATCCAAACCTCACCCCGTGAATCCGGGCACTCCTCTGCTTAGTCACCAAACATAACGAACCACTTGGGTGTTCTATGGCTGGGGCGTTGGTTATCCAATAAATGGTTCGCAGGACGGTGGTACCCAAATTGAAAAACCTTACCTAACCTTAGCAACCTATTTATTTAAAAGTTTTTAAAGTTTTCCTGAGATTAACAAACGCTAAATATGAATTATACATTTTCTTCTTTGCTCGTATATTACCTATGACGTAGATTACCTACGTACATATTTCATCAACTGTGAAAAAAAATCTTTTTATATTACTTTAAACTTTAAACAATGGTACGTCAAAGTATTTGAATACATTATTTCATGCAAAATCGAATATAAACGAAATCGAATAGATAAAGTTGACTTAAAATATTCGATGCCGTCCAATAAATATCCCCAAAGGAAAACCCGTTTTAAGTTCGGGCCATACTGCTATACTGCAGCCTCCGGAGCCAGAATGAACTGTAGCCGTCGAATGACATAATATATTAATTTATATCTCTCGAGGTGCGCTCCACGTAAAAATGCTTTTAGGTAGTTTATACAGAAGGATATTTTTGCAATGATTTTTTAAACGATGAATTTTATAAATATCATTTTATATTCACTGCTTTTATAATTCTGGCGGCAATGCCACGGCGACGGCCACGGCTTGCGGCATGTTTAATACGAGTGAGGGAGATGCAAGAAAATTACTACTTTTAACGTACATCATCTGTCTCACTATTATTTAGTGTTTATGAAAGATATGCAGCAATATTGTGATATAGAACTTACGATATATGCTTTTTAGTGCCCTTTCCGTGCCGTATCGTGAAAATTATAAAAGCGCCAAGTGGTATCAATTTTTAAAGACGAATTTGAGTCAATTACATACAATTAAATACAAATTTAAATATTAAATGTATTGACCAAATATATTTGCTTCATAACAATCATCTTTGTTTTCTTTATAATAATCATATATTTTTCAAAAAGGTTTTACAATGTTCAATGAACTCCCTGTAAATGTTAAAGTTGCTAAAAGTCTTACAGTTTTTCATGGATTTATATCTCAACGTTGTGAAGTCCAAATTTTAGTAAGTATATAATATATTAATAATATTATAGTAGTTTTAAGAAAAAAACATATTTGATATAAGATGTCAATGTTTTTAACTAAATAAAATATACTTAAAAAATAAAAATAAAATAAAAATTAATGTTTCTTTGTTTGGCCTCGTGCGTTCCTAAACCATTCATCCGATTACGATGAAACTTTGGTGATTTGATGTGCGCATGCACACGATGGTTTTTATATACATATAACAGTGAGCTCTGGTGTTATGAATTTATTTCCTATACTATTCACCCGACTGCGGTGAAACTTTGGTGAGTGCGTAAACTGGTGAGTATATAAATACACGTTAATATTTTAAAGCATAACTAATAAATTCTTCCATAAAATAATTAAACTCGCGCCATCTATGACAGAGCAGATTATGAATTCTTTTAAGTTTCACCTTAAATAATATCTACAAAAAGAGAAAAATAGACATTAAATTAAGAATATAAAAATAGTTACTAGAAAATAATTAACTAAGATAATTATTATACGTAAATGAATATTTAAAAGCTTTCATGGCTCTTGATGATACTAAGATTAAAAAAAAGTGTTTTAATATTAGTACAAATTTCAAGCCAACCGAGCTTAACGTTCGAGAGGTTTTTTAGAGTCAAACAATAGGCCACTTGCATTGAATTCATAACGACTTGGAAAAAATCGCGTGGATAGATTTTTTTACTAAGATTGCGAAAATGTTAGTAAATTTTTTTAGGAATGTACTTTTTTTATTTTTAAATAAATAAATCCATTATTTGGGCTCGTGACGTCACTAAATAAAAATGTCCCGTCTCCGAAAATGTTCCTATTGATTTTGTAAAATTTCACACTGATTTATTTTTTTAATATGGCATCACTTCGATTTCAGGCGAATTTTTGAATTCGTTCACTAGATTTATTGTTTTTTTTCTGCGAACTTATCATTTGGTTTGACTTTTTGACAGATGTTCTGAAGAGAACCCCTTACATTTCAGAAGTCGGTACGTGTTTTAGAGGTATAATGGTTATGGTGCTGATTTTAACAAAATCAAATTTTATAATATTCTAATTATTATTATAATTTACAAGTACAAGTATATGTATTACATTGAATTTAGTAATATATACATTGTACATTATAATGATTTATGATCAATAAGATGGATCGAGGAAAAAATATTTATGAGATGTAATATTTTTGGTATGCCTCGTTATTATCCTGTGCCATTCGTGCGGAAAACGTCCTTTTTTTAAAATGGTTTTCGGCTATGTAATTGTCGTTTTTTCGCACCTATAAAATTATGTCCCGTCTTTCCGTTTTATAAAAAATGGTCTAATTTTTCGAATTGAAATTTTCGAAAAATCCCCAGGGTTTCAAAAGTACGATTAAAAAAAAATACAGAATGTCTTAGAATATTTGTCTAAACCGGGAAAAAATTGAAAAAAATATTATGCAAGTAACCTATTAGAATTTAATTTACGGATACCTATGTAATAGATATGTTAGCATAATGGATTTTGAGTTATCTAGTTATATAGTTTTATATAGTTTTATAGTCAGCTAGTTCAGAAGTTAGGTTTAAAAAAGGTTTTAATCCAACTCTACTAATTACTCCGGGTCGCCCGGCGGAAGCTGACTGATGACGTCACAACGCGCAATATGTGTTATAAGTAGAAATACACCAAGCTCTATCGACGAGAATATGACGTCACTAGTATTGGAAAATTAGTCTAAAGTTTTAGCTGGATTTAACTTTGTAACTTTTACCACAATACCTAGTCCTACGAGGCGAATTCAAATGTTGGGAAACATATACTTGGATGTTGTTGATGTATTCAGTAAATCAACACTGCAATAAAAGCTTACTTTAAGGCGAATCACTTACTTGGGAATATTTCTGTCCTTTTCCAAAATTCCTACCTACCCTCCTTTTCCTACACATGTGAAACCAGTGCGGTGACAACTTTCAACATGCATTATTTATTTTGGGGAAAGTTGACAGCAAATCATAAATTCCACAATAATACAATAATAAAATAGTTAATTATGCTAATTATGAACTTTCCACTGATGATAGTGAATGATAAAGTATGACATTATATTACAGAGGGAGATTAAAAGTAAGCGACTGTCTACTGTTGCGATTTGTAACATAGAATGATAGGCGTTGAAAAAGATCAGGACTTTCGATTAAATTATGAGAAATTTTAAATAACATTACCGAATCTGCTATATTTCTTCCACAAGCTAAAGTTTGTATTTTAAAGAACTTTGCAGAGTCTTCATTTCTAACATGAGATCGAAAAGACCGTAAATTGAGGTACCTTAAAAATCTACTTTGAACGCTTCTTTTGAATTCTATTTTTGTGTACTGCATAGCCTGGGTTCCACACTTGAGATGCTTATTCAAGGATACTACAAACATAAATATGAGAAATACAGTGTTTTGAAAGGAATGATTCAGTGCCTATCTGTATTCTTGAATGCTAATGATAAATGACGAGTTACTAAAAGTCTTCAAAATTATTTATTTTGTTGTAATATTACAGTCGGCAAGTTTTATGTGGAATTTATGTGGAATTATTCCAGCCTTAAATTAGTTTACGTTTCCTTATTTCCCACCTTCAGAGTTACTAAAGCATTAAAGGGGGCCCCACCACTTTCCCCACGGCGTTATAAGGACACATATGGTTTCCTCCTTCACCGCACCCGTCAAGACTCTATTTTTTTATTGAACAAAGCTACATTTATTTGAACGACTCTAGATCCTCCAATGTCCATGCATACGGGATTAGTAAGCAGTATGCAAGTAGGTACTTACATTAACATATTAAGATAAATAGAAGTAGCTGCCCGTGGAATAATTCTTCTGAAATAGGTAACATAAAAATAGAGATTCATATAGTGTTAGTAAAAGGAAAAGAAAAATAACGGCTATAACCAGTCAAAGAAACCTTCTGAAAATAAAATAAGTAATGAGATAATAAAATAACCTACATAGGGCACCACTAAGTTATTCAAAATCGTATGATTTTGGTTTGGAAATTTTATATTTATTTATTTATACTGCGTTTTTACAGGTTGTTCACACACATGTGAGAACAACCCAGTTATAAATACTCAATTAATTATACAAATAAGATAAAGTAAAAAATTTTATTCAATCAATTACAAAAAAAAAACAGTTAGACATATAGAATCAAAGTTTACTCAAATAACAATTAAAGAGAGGCAAGATAAGAGACATAATTATAGACAAAAATGATACATAATAATTTATCACATATTTTTCAGCAATCGGAGAGCATTTTTTTTTAATCTATATAAATTATCGACAAAAATATCTACTTCAGCACACTCTATCTTATTATACAGTCGACAAATTTGGGTCAGAGGGCTAAAATAGGCGATATTGTTTTTAAATGTATTCAGGTGAAACATATTATGGCGTCTTAAGCAATGGGAATTGGGAACATTTATATCAATGTTGCTAAGACACAATGAAGTATCAAGATGGCCGTGAATTATTTTATGTAAATATATTAGATCAGTCCCTTCTGATTTTTTATCGCTCAGAAATATATTAGATACGTTAATTATTAAATACCGCCAGTAAAACACATATTTGCTTTTGAAATAAGTGGTTAGTCTTTTTATAAACCCAGAAACATAAAGCATCCGGCCTATAATATTTGCTGTACAGTTCAAAACCTACTACTAACGAACCCCTTTTCGGGTATGGATTCATTTAATAGTGTGAAAAATTAATGCTCCATAAAATTATCGTAAAACATTTAAATTTTTATGCCTCAGCTTCGCAAAATAGTTTTTGGCGATGTTTTTTTCTTAAATAAATCAAAACAGACGGCTGGACTGGTGTTAAACGGGAATTTACCTTATTGCCATCTAAATAAGAAGTGTTATCTTGTTTTTTATGTGAATACCTCACGAAAGTCCCAACTGCTCCCACCTGGAGCCAATGAGACTATGGCATTCCCAATTGGGGTATGTTGTGAGGCTGAAGGTATGTGGGGAGGGGAAGAAGATGCGGTAAAAGAAGGTGAGGATCTAGTCGCCAAATCACGGCTAAAGCCATTTCAAGCAAATTTTATACTTTGAATGGTGGTCTTAAACAAGGGCGATGCTAAGTGTATCTTCCACTCTGAAACGGGTTGCAAATATACCTCATATTATTTAAATGATTAAATTGCGAAAACACAAATCAATAAAATGAAATTTATCTGAGCACGTCGGGGTAGCCTTGCCCCTAGACAACTAAGGTTAAAATAATTCTAAATCTTCTCGGTCATGATGGCGATAATTTAATTGTTTTCGGAAAAAAAACTTTTTGCATTTTATGCTGGAAAATATTAAAAAGAATATATTTAGATCAAAATAGCGAAAAAGAATATATTTGTTTGCGCCCGTAAATATTCAATAATGATGATAATATTTTTTTTTTCATTAACTCCACACAGGAGGCCCTGAGGAAAATTACTTCCCTCAGGGGCTATGTCATCTTTGGAGATGCTGTGTGGAGGGTTTTTTTGAGGAAAAGAAGGAGTGAACACGGGTTTTGAAGAGACCTATGTTGTAGGAGGGAGGAAACACACAGGCCGGCAAATCGTTCCACTGCCGAGCCGTTGAACTCAAGAACGAGTCATAGAAACGACCCGTTCTCATGTGACTAATGTCAACCGTGTACAAATGTTGGGCGCGTGTTTGGCGTGTTTCCCGACTATGCAAGGGGGATCAATGACGCTAGTTCCTCGGAGCATCTTCCATTGTAATACCGGTAGAACAAGGACAGCATTCCCACCTGACGCCTGTGCTCTAAAGATTGCAGTCCGTCTGTTAAAATGGGAGAATCTATCAAACGGACCGCCCGTTTCTGCACAGAGTCGAGGTGTTTTTTTAGGTATTTTGGAGCTCCAGACCAGAGGTGGCTGCCAAATTCAACCGTGGGGCGCACTTGCGATTTGTACAGGGTTAGCAGTTGTGTACTATTATAATAGTTTCGTTCGTATAAAAAAAAACCAATTCCTTCAATAAAGGTGAAAAAATACAATATTGTATCGGTGTTCCAATCCAATATTTAATTTGCATACCTTTCTTTGAAGAATTGAGTTTTTAAACGGACACAGCTATCTATTACTATTCAGATTGCGTATGTACCGACGTAAACAAACAATTCATCTGAAATTTTGGTTTCAATAATTTGAATAATGGTTTTTTCTGAAATAATTCAATTACTGCCATCCATGAATGAGCAGATTGTGAATAATTTTAAGTTTACCTTTAATACGGTTTTTTTCACCTATGATTTGGCTGATTTGATTGAAGAAACTGATCCACTGGATCCACGCGAAACAAATAAATTTGCCTCGATTGCTTGCGATTTCCCAGAAGATCATTTTTTTTAAATTTTCCGCCAACATTAATAAAATCATACCTTCGAATTTTAATATGAAAACATAAAAACTTATTATAGTGCTATATATAGCCTATGAATTACCCTGTATTTTACCGTTTTTTGTAGGCTTTATAAAAAATATACAAGGTGGGGCAAAATTAATCACCTTATCGGAAGATGTTATAATTTTTGCAAATGGCGTCTTACGTCAATCATATTTGATATTTTAAAACTAAACAGTTGCAGAATACAAACAAACAAGCAATAGAGCGCTATACTCGTGGAATAATTGTGTCGATTTAAGCTTTAACGCTTTTAGCGATTTTGTGTCGAAAGTCATCGACACTTAAACGGTTACGCCAATAAGCAAAATATTCATTTCTGGGACACTGAAAATCCGCGTGTAATGCATGAAAAGCCATTACATCCACTCAAAGCCACTATGTGGTGCGGCGTTCACGCGGGAGGAGTGATTGGGCCGTATTTTTTGAGGACGCCATTGGCATTACGGTCACTGTTACTGGCGAACGATAGAGGGCCATGATAAACGACTTCTTACTTCCGGAATCGGATGAGCGGGGCTTGGTGAACATGTGGTTTCAACCAGACGGTGCAACCGCGCACACAGCACGAGCCACAATTGATATTGTGAAGGAAGCGTTTCCTGGTAGCGTAATCTCTCGTTTTGGTGATTTGGTATGACCAGTAAGATTGCTCAATTTAACTATCCCAGACTTCTTTCTTTGGGGCTATTTGAAGTCGCGGGTTTATGCCAATAAGCCTCAGACAATCGCAGCCCTTAAGGAGAATATTCGATAGGAATGCGAACAGTTATCACCGGAAATCTTGCGGAAAGTCATGGAAAATGCGATAAAACGGGCATAAATGTGTATCAATACTGGCGGCAGCCACTTGACGGATATCATCTTATCCAAATAAAGATAAAGTTATAGTCCAAATAAAGATTTCTATTACTCAAAAAAATATATTTTCTTTAGTAAAAAAGTTATTCAAAAACAAAATTGGATGATTAATTTTGCGCCACCCTGTATAAAAAAATCGTAAAGTTTATAACTGCGCGAATCCTGCATGTTGTTACTTTGAAACTGCCGTGAGGGTTACTGATTAGAGACAACATAGAATATTTTCGATTTTTGCATGTAGTCTGTGGTGTACTTGATAATGAAAGGTGCGTAATATATGCACTGCATATATATGGAAAAAAGGACTTAATTTTAACCGTAAACAGATGATCAAAAATTCGAAATGAAAAAAAAAGTACTAAATCTGTGGTCATAATAGATAAAGCATTTCAATAGCTTCGTTATAAAATAAATGGTTTTATAATATTACTTACGTTAAATATTTTTATGTCGTTTTTACTTATTACTGCACTGTTTATGAGTACATTAAATAAATTATGTAAACCAGTTTGTTAAAAGAAAAGTCTAAAGTCATGGTGTTTGAAAGAGAGAGAGTACGAAAAGAGTAGTTGTGGATGATTAATACTTAGAGCAGATGGATGAATTTAAGTATCTGAGAAGTATGTTTACGAGAGATGAGAAGGCTGATAGAGGTATTGAAAGAATGGTAAATGCAGCTAACTCCATTAATTGAAAACTGTCCAAAGAAGCGAAGCTAGCAGTTCATAGTGCAGTGTTGATACCTACCCTGACGTATGGCACTGAGATATGGAATTGGTAGAGAAAGGATGAAAGTCGACTGATTGCTGAAGAAATGAGATCCCTGAGGCGTATATGTAGTAAAGCCGTGTAAGATGAGATCCACAAAGAATGTAAGGCTGGTTAGCATAATGAGTAAGATTAAGAAAGGGACGCTCGGATGATTCCGGGATGTAAAGCGAATTAATGAAAAAAGGAGTGTAAGGAAAATACATGATGCAAATGTATGTAGAAAAAATCCGAGACGCCCGAGGAAGACGAGGCACGATATGACACGAGTAAATCAGATACTTGAGTCAGGCCAAATCAAGAGTTGGAATAATGGAAGATTATTTATAAGACGTTGTACGAAAATGAATGAGGCAAGGAGTGTGTACCAAGACCGAGTTGTTTGGCAGTCCGTCCTCTCTGCCTACCCCTGCTAGTTAGTTAGTTAGGGTGTAAAAGCCTTTAAAACAAGCGTAAATAAATAAATATACTAGTCATTACTTTGCTTAACGCATGTTTTCATGTGTTTTTTTGTGTTTGGTCGGTCTTGCTCTATGGATGTGAAACATGGACCTTGAAAGTAAATACCATGAACAGGTTAGAGGCTTTTGAAATGTGGCTTCACCAGAGAATGCTCAAAGTCCTATGGACCGACATGATCACCAACACAGAAATTCTCAGGCGGGCTAGAGCAGATTGAGAACTGCTTACATTAATAAAAATCAGGAAAATTTCATATCTGGGTCATATACTTCGAGGGGAGAAGTATCACTTGCTCCATTTGATATTGAAAGGCAAGATAGAGGGTCGCCGAGGGCCTGGTAGGAGACAAATGTCTTGGCTGCGTAACATACGAGAGTGGACCGGCTTAAAAGTGTGGAGGAGCTATTCCGGGCAGCGCAAGACAGAGAGACATTCTCAAGAGTCATCGCCAACGTCGGGGGGACCTGATACGGCACGCAAAGAAGAAGAAGATGTTTTCATACAGTACCTAGGTGGTTAATACCCTGGTAGATAGAATATTTGGCCATCCGATAAATCGAATTTGAATTCCTCAGAGGGTTCAGTCGTACACGCTTTCAGCATGGAAAGGTCGATTCTATTAAAATCTATTTTTATTTTACTCAAACCGACTAACTTGACTGGTCAGTGACCGAATTGACAAATGAGTCGGACTACGATCAAGGCGTCGTGAGTTTAAATCCTCTGCTGGCTAACTCAATACGACCCAAGTAATATTACCGCTTGGTAAAATGGTAGTAGAAGTTTTTTCACATATTGTCGGGTTATTCATAACCCGACAATATTTGTCTCTCCCTTTTAGAAAGAAAAAAACTTGTAAATTAAAAAATAAAACTCTTAATCCGAAAAAAATCGACGTAATTTTACTTATAAAATTAAAAAAATAATAATAATAATAATAATAATGTAATAATAATAATTTTTCTGAGTTCGCTAACCATATCATTGAAAATAACCATAGTTTTGAAAAAAGCACAGGGATAAATATTCTTCATATTAATCATAAAGGAAAACGTTTAGATAACTTAGAAGCTTTGGAAATTAAAAAATCCCTTAAAAATAATGAATCTATTATCAACAAACAAAAAATATTGTCATATAGCCCAATCATGGATTTGTTCCCCTACCCACCCACTCTACACTAATACCTACCCACCCAATCTACATTATTAACTAACAACGGCTCCACCCCTACCCTAATAAAACATTGTTCTAAACTGTCAAATTAGTATAAGCTTTCCCTGACGAAGGAACGTTTGTTCCGAAACCGGTCGGATTTGCACATTTTATAAGTGGTTTATACAAAGTTGCATTGTTTCATTTTATCATAATGGATAACCACAAAGTAATAGCTACATTCAAAAATTATAAAATTAATTTTATCCATACCAGGATTTAAGCCCGCAACCTCTAGAATCAGAGCCAAGGAGTTCAGCGCCCCAAGTAGGTCGCCAATTTGCTTATCAAATGAAAACTGAAAACATGTCATTTGATATGTGATTTTCCCTAAGTGGTTCGCTACGTTTGGTGACTTAGCAGGAGTATCCGGGTTTATGGGGTGAGGATTATCTAGGTCTTGGCAGCGGATGCGTCTTCCCCTCTTCCACTCTAATGAGTGGCGGGCCGGGATCGGAGAGACTAGTTAAGGGAGAACTTTTTACCTCTCCTGCCGGGCCCTCTCGACCCATCGCATTGCACCGCAATGGGTGGGAGAGATTCGTACGTCCGTCACTCCTGGACACACTGACCCCCAGATTCTTACCTACCTCTTAAACCTTTTTCCTTCCCAGATCTTCCTCTCCTTCGTTTCGAGGAAAATTATTTTCGATGACGACGCACGGTTTGAATTTTTCAGTTGTCCCTGTAACCTAAAAATAATTGTATTTATCTCATGTTTGTTTTATATGGCCGGCCATTTTTTTAACATAAAAGCGTCAATTTTGCACTAATTTATTGATAAATAACAATACAAATTATTTTTTAGTATTATACCTAATAAGCTATCTAACTATTTCTTAAGTTCTTAAATTTCTCCTGTGTATTAAATTTTATGTGTGTGATTTTAAGCCATTTAAAGTTAAAATAATGTAGTTTCTATTTTTGAATAAACACACAGTAAACTTTTGTTCCATTTACATTCACAGAACTTTTAACACTACTAGCCAGTCATTCAAACCCTGAAAGTTCATCCCCTGAAAGATTGTTTGAAACTTGCTGGCCCATTTTAACTTCCCCAATTCGGACCGTAATAATTAAAGTAGTGCTAGAATTAAAAAGCCACATTTAGCCACGAACGGACACGAACACATGTTTTGCAAGCGAGAGTTTTTTTATCCCTGAAAGAAAACTGATGTAAAATGCGGACAAAAACTAGCTTTGCATGAAATATTCGTTTTGTTGGCCAGGCGACCCAGCATTTAAAATCACGTTCTAGATGAAATATCACATTTACATAAACGTTTTTTTAAAAGGAGGAAACTTAAAATGTATTTATTTTTTAAATAACCCTTAATTTAATTTCCAGCTACTTTAAGGTACTTTGCTCTCAAAGCGTTTGCAAAGGAATATGTGTAGTTTTGTAGTGTCACAATTATACGACTTCACTGTTTGATTTCGACCGTTCGAAACTGAGCTGGTACGAATCTCTGCACCAATTCTAATTCAAAGGATCAGTTCCTAGCATGCGCAAAATAAATATTATTTGTTTTAATTTTTTGCTTTGTGAGTAAAAGTTCAATTTTCATTTTAAATGAAGGCAAAACTCCATCGAAAATCTGGAAACAGAAAATTCAGAGAAAGATATTGGCACCTCTGGGACTCGAACCCATGACCGTCGGCTTTAGCGCAGTCCCGGGTTCGAGTCCCAGAGGTGCCAATATCTTTTTTATGATTTTTTTGTTTCCAGATTTTCGATTCATTTTATTAAAATTTTATTTGAATAATGTGTGAATTTCACAATTAATTCATTTAAAAATAATATATAGTATATTTGCGGTACGTTCCACTACTCTCAGTATCGCCCTGGTGTTAGATCACCATTCAGAATTGAAACGTTGCTTGAAGTGACTTTAGCCGTGTTTGGTGATCAGATCTGAATAGCCAAGTATTTCCCCACCTTCCTCTTCCCCATCTCCTTCCCCTCCCCACTCCTTCAGCCTCTCAACATACCCCAATTGGGTATGCCATAGTCTCACTGGCTCCAGACGGGAGCAGCTGGGACTCTTGTGAGGTATACAGATAAAAATAAAAATCCAAAACTATGTTTTCTTTTATCAACAGTAAATAACGAACAAATTTCGCATTCGCTAACCCCGATGGACAGTATTATCACTCGATATAATAAACTTGGGCTTCTGGAAATAACACAAAACTATCCTAGATATTAGTTTGAGGTACTATTCACAGATGGCACTTGTAGGTATAAGGTAGAGCTGTCGTTAACACAGAGATTCAGCGATAGATAAAAATAATAGGTATGTGTATCAAAGTAAGGGGGTAAGAATTATTATTACTATCGCCTAATAGTAAATTTCTTGCATTGGCTTGCATTCAATAAAAGGTCGAAAATAATAGAATCGAATAATATAGACCTGAAACTGAGAATACTCCTCATCAAGACCTATGTATGGAGTATCTTGATGTACGGCTGCGAAACATGGTGCCTATCCGAAAGAGATAAACGGAGACTAGAGGCTTTTGAGATGTAGTCCTATAGAAGACTACTAGGAATTTCCTGGAGAGACCACATCACAAATGAGGAGGTTCTCCAAAGAATCGAAGGAGGAAGGCACCTGCTCAGGACCTTGTCCGAAAGGCGCGCAAGATGGATCGGCCATGCAATAAGACAAGAAGGCCTCTTGCATGCCATAATGGAGGGTATGACCGAGGGGACAAACGCTAGGGGACGCCCACGCCGAGAGTACCTAGAGGACCTGCTGGTGGACGTGCGCTGCTTATCATATGCAGACTTCAAAAGAGCCGCCCAAGGCTTTTACACACCTGAAGTTATTTCAAGGAATGCGCAGAAGGATAGGTAGCAATTAGGTACGGGATTAAATAATAATATAGATTTTGCCACCCACAGTAGTCTCAAAAATTACACCCATTTACTTTCCATAGATACTGCGAGAATAAGCGTTCCACAAGAAATGCAGAGATTTTTATGTGACGTCGCAACAGACTCAACAGCCTGAATCCAGAATCGGCAGTCTACAATTTGAAAAATGTTGGAAAGCTGAAAGTGTTCTTAATCTCTCGATAGATTGAATTTTAGTTTTAAACTATCGGCTATAGATATTGATAGATGTATAAGTAGATGAAAAATGTTATGTCAAATTTTGACATTGTTAAAATGTGTAAAAATCTTGTTTAAAAAATAACACAATTATAGGAAATATTTAAAGAAATACATTTGTATTTTTTTCTGTAATCTCAAAATATATATATATATATATATATACAGAGTGTTAAGAGGAATATAAACGCTAGAAATATTTCGAATCTCATGCTTGCAAAATTTTAAAATCGAGCGTCTTTTTGCACGAGGCAAGTAAGCGAAAAAGTTGTTTTTATTTATTTTGCGCATAATTTTATAAGAACGAAAAAAGTTAGAACATGGAAAACCTCAAAAATAGTCTAAGCCATAAAGGGGTATTTTTTTAAAATTGTTTGTTAAGTCGTGAAAAAAACTTTTTTTTTTTTTGGTGGTTTACGCTTATATTTTTTGTTACGTATATAATAATTTTATTGTAATTCGAATACATAGAAAAGCTAGTAAATGCTTTGATTTATCCGTAGCATATTTT
This sequence comes from Limnephilus rhombicus, assembly GCA_929108145.2. NCBI lineage: Eukaryota > Metazoa > Arthropoda > Insecta > Trichoptera > Limnephilidae > Limnephilus > Limnephilus rhombicus. The sequence goes on along the minus strand of OV815280.1, from coordinate 48,946,190 downwards.
TTGATGTTCATACTGTAAGCCGATTCGTCGTAAAGATTAATCAAAATAGTATCTAAATAGGATTTCACGTATATATTCATCTTAAGGGGCGTACTTGACTTACTTTAACAAGTGATTCCTGACATTACTTGGAGTAAAATGAAAAATGTAAAAAAAAAATTGTTTTGTCTTCGGTGACATTTTTGATGTTAAAAAACTAAAAACTTAAAAATCAGTAGATGTTGGACAGTTAGGGGTGGGATGAGGTGTTACTCCGCTGAGTGGCCGTAAAGAAGATGTGGAAAAAAATTGATTTTAAAGAAAAAAAATTGGAAAAATAGACATCTAAAAAGTAACAGGTAATATTTCATTCACATTTTAGGCTCCAAATAAGACCAGAAATCATTGGTTAAAGTAAGCCAAGAACGTCCCTTCTGTATATCGGCATTTTTAATTCGCAGGATTGAAATAATTCTGAAAAAATGTAAAAGGAGTACTCACCCCACAAATAAAAAGAGCACCATCTTTTCTGAAGAACATGTACCTACTCAAAATCTTGATTAAAGAATACATTAAATTGAGCGTACAACATGTTCACAGTTTTTTAATATTATTTTTATTGATTTGTCATTTCACATTAAAATATTGTCAGGTAACTGAAATTAGTACTGGTCGTTGAAGATAATTCCATTCAATGCCAGCGATGACGTTGTTAGAGATTTACAACGGTTGAAAATTACCGTTGGAAATAACGCCGACGTTATTTTATTTCTACTGATTTATTAACGACATTTAAGTTACATGTACATATATGTATATGTTTTCCTTAAACTAAGTAAAACAGTTTTTTTTTTCAAAGTTAAAAGCACCCATTGACAAGCTACTTAATAGTAGTTTTTTGGTACTTTTCCCTTTTTCTGTATTACTCGTACTTTATTTTTTATTGTATTACTTTGTCTTTAAATTCAAATAAATATTTTTAACATAGGACTGTTTTATGTGTTATAGTGTTTCGTACTATGTGAAGCCTCATTTTCGACCTCGTTTATTATTTTATAGAAATTCCTAGTAGGTACTATCTCCACACATTATTATTATAACATTAAAGTAGTAAAGCATTGTAAAAAAATTGGTCTAAAGCGTCAATGACACAGGGCTAGTTTACAAGCTACTATCTAGGAAATTCACTATAAAATATTTATAATTATTATCACTATTATAATTCACTATGCTTAGATGGTCGGCAGGAGTATCACTAAAAGATAAGATCAAAAGTTCACGCATTCGTGGTAGCCTGGGTGTCACAGACATAAATAGTAAGCTGGAAGAACGACAGTTGAGATGGTATGGACACATAAGACGGAGACCATCAGACCACACAGTGAGGCAGGCAATGTCTATGGAGCTTCACCGACAGTCATCCAGAGGAAGACCGAAGAACTCCTGGATGACTCAATGTTCCAAAATTCTTCAGAGAAACGGCCTGGATGAAGGCGATACCCAGAATAGAAGATATTACAACCTGAGAACGAGAAGAGCCGACCCCAACAGCCTACCTAGGCAATGAGTTGGGACAGCGCAAGGAAGAAGATCTGGGAAATTTACTATCTGTTAGTAAACTCGCCCAGTGTCATCGTGTCACTTGCTAACTAGCAGCAACTAGCAGATTGTTGACAATCTACGAAAAAAAGTTGAAAGGTCGTCAACTTTACTCGCCTACACGCTTGCTCGTGATTGGTTTATTTACGTTTCCAACATGCCTTCCGATAAACAGCTGATTTCGACTGTCAAAAATCTGAAGAATTAGTTCATGCAGTCGTCGTTATTCTTGTTACTGGCGCTAAAAGCGACCTCAGTTTCCTACGCTTCTGAGCGAGTGGACAGTTTTGTGTGTCATCATGACAATCTCACTCGCCGATTTACCCGCTTTTAAAACTTAGTAAATAGTAGCTTGTAACTCGCCGTGTGTCATCGAGGCTTAAGTTTTTCAACGCTTTTGATTCTTTCACCGTTATTCGTAAGAATGTATTTATTATCCAGTTGAGTGTTGAAAAAAGATAAGGCAATTTTTAATAAATAAAATAATTTAATGCAACTATAATGGAAATCCCTAAGATAAAATCAGTAGTTTCACCATTGAACTTGCTCAAAAATGTATTAATTTATTTAAGGGTACTAATTTGGAAAAATGAGTAAAGCCATAGCCGTCCACATTACTCCACATGCAGAACGGCTGTAGAAATGCAAAATAACCGCCTTCGTGGTTAAGTAGTATCATACTTTTCCATATCACCACATTGAAGCCTAATAGAAAGGAATATAACAAAAGTCCATTCCAAATTTCGCTTAACCTTCATATACTCGCGCCCAACGACATAACACGTATACTCGCGCCCAACGACATAACACGTATACTCGCGCCCAACGACATAACACGTATACTCGCGCACACAAATCTCAGACCGAGATTTCATCTCGTCTGCAATCTTTTAATTATGTATCTTTTAAGCGTTATCGGTATTTATTATATAGAAGGGGGTAAAATTGAATTACAAAAAATAAATATATTGGAATTTTTATTTTATTTGGTAGAAACAGACTTTTAACTCAGCCTCTTAAAAAAAAGATAATATTTTTTGAACTTTAATAGAAAAAATAAACTTTTTCATGGGTTAATTAAAAAAAATCTAATAAATTAAAGCATCAAGTATAATAAAATATTATAAAAATAAGAATTAATCATTTTTACAGTTTTTGGGTAGGAATTTATACGTACCTAAAAGACCGATAAAAATAAATAAATGTCACACGTCCACTCGGCACCAATGCGCGCGCTGCCGCGCAACGTCTAACAACAAATTAAGAAGCTACTAAAAACCTCAAAGTCCCATTGTTGTTAATTTTTGAGAAAACAGCGAGTCTGTAAAAAACAGTCTGAAGATGGCTTTAACGAGCTGAAACCGGTTAGGGTCGAATAAAATTAAGTGGGCAAATAAAATACTTTTTTGTTTAAAACCACGAGATTTATTAATTTATGAACCGACCGGTTTCGCTTTATTAAAGCATCACCAGAGTACAAATTAATACTAAACAAGAAGTACATAATGTGTGCTTATATATAGCAAAATATAGAGGGAGACAACATGATACAAATATTACTAACACATAGATGGCCATAAAATACATTAAAATATCAGACTATCAGACCGGCCTTTTATACCAATAACAATCTAGGTAAATTTCTAATTAATTCTAAAGATAAGGACGACAAATTAAGTCAATCGGGAATTTATAAATTAAATTGTAATAATTGTTCGGCTTCCTATATCGGTAAGACAACACGTAATGTCAATGTTAGGATAAAGGAACATCTCCGTTGCCTCAATAATAACGGTTTTTCAGAATTCGCCAATCATTTGATTGATAAAGATCATACGTTCTGTCATAGCACCGGTGCTAACATCTTACATAAAAACGGGCATGGTAACAGACTAAACAATGTAGAGGCGCTAGAAATCAAAAAAGCTGTAAAAACCAAAAGTCATATACTTAATAATCAATTAGACATTTCAAGTAGTCCTATATTAGGTCTGTTTCCAATAAACCCTCAAAAATAAAAATTCCCAGTGCTCCTTACCACCATGCCAGTTGATGCTTTGTTTCTCCAAATTTATTATTATAACCCATTAGTCTACATAATTATCTTTCGGTTTTTCAGATTACTTGAGTAAATGTTAATGTATTTTATAGCCGTCTATGTTTTAGTAATATTTGTATCATATTGTCTACCTCTGTATTTCGCTATATATAAGCACACATTATGTACTTCTTGTTTAGTGTTAATTTGTATCCTGATGATGCTTTAATAAAGCGAAACCGATCGGTTCATAAATTAATAAATCTCGTGGTTTTAAACAAAAAAGTATATTAAATTAAAGGAAAACCATCACTTTGTTTGTAACCACGATTTATTGATTTAATTTTTATTTACCAACCGGTTTCGCTTAATACAAGCATCTTCAGGGTATAAATTAAAACTGATGAAAAAATACATTCTGTGAGCTTATATATACATACAGACAGAGACAAAACATAATATAAAGTAAGAGTGCGAGAGTGTAATTAACATCCTACATAGTGATAGAGAGAAAGAGACGGGTATATCTAATGAATAATTACTAAGTGACTGCTTTCTACCAAAAAATAAAAAAGTATATTATTTTATTAAATATGTCAAACCACAAAGTGATTGCTTTCTACAATAAAATTAAGTGGAATAAAGTTTTATATTCGTTTTATTATAAGAGGAAACATAAATCTGAATAGTAGTTATTTTACCAAACCGTTAATATCACTCCAAAACTAAGCAAAAGGAATAAATGTACGGCTACAATAAATAATAGGGCTGTGATGAATAAAATTGTCAAAATCGAGGTTTTATATTACCCATTTTTCTCCTCCAAAACTGAATCGAATTTTCGTTTTTTTTTACCATCTGTGTTAGGAGAAAATACTACATGTCTGTAAGTTTTTTTTTTTAAATAAACTGCCTAGTTTTTATACTGAACCTGTTTTGATGGTTTTCAAACCTGGCAATTTTAACGATGGTCTTGGATCTTGGATGGTCCGTACTTCTAAAAGAAGTAACTTATTAAAAAAAAGTAAACGTAGTGACATGCTGGCTATCGACATTTGTATTATATTAAAAAATATTTGAAGTATTAAAAATTAAATGAATCATGCAATTAGTGACTCTTTGTCGTACTTAATTAATTTAATTACCTTTTGACATCCCAATGTCCAAATCTGCCGTTAGAGGCCTCTAAGTACCAATATTATGCTACCTTACCGACGGGAGATTTTTTATTATCTGTTTTTAGTAAAAATCTCTCTCTCATATTCTTGCCTTTGTAAAACGATCTTGATGGAATCAGGCCGTATCTTATAAATTCTGCAATGTTATAAAATGTCTTTGATTCAATTACAATTGTCTAAAGTTTATTTTGAAAATAAATGACTCGATTAAAAAAAACCAAAATACCTTTCCATGAAATAATTACTAACATGCACTAGCGTGAAAATCCAAAGGAAATTCGGGAATACGCTCATGTGGAGGTTCCTCTTAATATCATTCACGACGCTGTCAATACTTTTTTTATTTATTAGGCGCCAATACAATTCAATTCAAATCATACAAAATGTCAAACAAATAAAATATCTAGGCGTGATAATTGATGAAAACCTACGCTGGAATGACCACATTAACTTAATTACATTCAAGCTTAAAAAAATCATGTATCTTTTAAATAATATAAAAAATATCTTCCCACGCACAATACTAAGATCTATCTACTTTGCTCTTTCCCAATCTTTAATCATGTATGGTCTTCTGTCTTGGGGAAGTGCAAGTAATATTTCTCTAGATCCATTAGAAAAGGCACAAAAGGCAACAATCAAACTAATACTTCAAGTAGCATATGATACAGACTCTGAAAAAATTTACAAGATGCTCGACGTTTTGTCAATCATTTTTGAAGTACCCACCCTGTCCCGCCCCGGTATAGGCGACTTATGGTCGCCCCTTCGGAGCTCTCGCAAGAAACGTTTTGTCAATCAGACAACTCTACGCTAAATCGTCTATTCTTCACCTCTTCAAATTCAAACTTCATATCCCTTTACTTTCTCAGTCCTCATTAACAAGCCGGTCCTCAACAAACCTAACACTCAACATCCCGCTAAAGCACACGACCCACGGACAAAGATCCTTTAACTACTATTCTATCAAATTATATAACAGCATGCCACCTTCTTTGAAACAATCTGCTGATTATTCACCAACAAATAAACTAAAAAAAACAAATCACAGTCTGGAGAAAAGCTAAAGGAACACTATTTTTCCAAAACCTATTTACTCCAAACCAAACATAAAAATTAACTTATTAATAACCAATGTACAATAACCATTAAATAAAATAAATATAAAACTTTCTACTACAACACATTAATACTTGTCACACATAATCATAAATAAACACGTAAACACCTCAGCACAGGTTCTCCTAGTGAGGTGTTCACGAAACATACAATACCTATCCACAGTTTCACCTTCGCAAAGCTACCATACACCCTACATAATAAAATTGTAAAATATATTATGTAAAAATGTTTTCAAAATTTATCTATTATGTAAAAATGTTAATTAATAGGTAAATACTGTAATACATAGAAATAAATAAATAAATACAATAACAATAATTGATACTTGGCCAATTGAGTCACTGACCACTGATATTTGCGTGCAAGAATTATTTTATGACTACTGTGGAAACTTTTTTTTTAAATAGCGTTGGGCGTTGAAAGAATAAAGCTATTATTTTCAACCTCTAGTTATAATTTGACGCAGTGCTTGCTAACTGAAATAATGACAAACCGTGCGATATAAGGTAAAGCATTCACGAGATAAGCTCACAATACCTGGCAGTCAAGATTTGATCTCCCCATAGTTATAGTCTTCATGATGTACTTAACCCGACCCGCTCAAGAGCCTGAGATGCACATGCCGTGCACTTCAGACCACGTTCCTCCAGGTTAGGCAATGGCCGTATACATAACTTAGCCAGGCGAGTCCTCACTCGGCGCTCAGAGAGTTACGAGAGGTGCTTTAACACTTGTAGTGTGTAGTTTCGCAATACCCGAGGCAAGGTGGGAATTTCCAGGTATTCCGTTGCCAAATTATGTGAAGTGCAGTCGTCAGGTTTTCATGGATGCTGAGACTTGTGCTGACTTTCGATTTTTGGATTGTTACGCCGTGTTTTGGCGTTTTTGAAACTCTGCCAAGGTGTAAGAAAAATATGGTGCGGTTGGTATAATTGAAATAAACGGAGATGGGACCGAAATTACGGATTTATCACGGCGGCAGGGCCCACGAAAGTTACGCGTTTGCTGCGAAGATACGAGTGGAAACAAAGGCGAGACGCAGTATGTTTTTTTTTTACATTAACTCCATACAGGAGGCCCTGAGGAAAATAATTTCCCTCAGGGCCTATGTCATCTGGGATGTTGTATGGAGGGTCTTTTTGAGAAGAATCTATCAAACGGACCGCCCGTTTTTACACAGAGTCGAGGGTATTAGGAGCTCTAGACCAGAGGTGGCTGCCAAATTCAACCGTGGGGCGCACTTGTGATTTGTACAGGGTTAGCAGTTGTGTACTATTAAAGTATCTGCGGGCCCTTTACAGCAAGCCCAGTTTTTGGGAGGCTAACTTTACTCTGGCTTCGATGGAGCCCCCATATCTGAGCTGGTCACGTAGAGTTACACCAAGCATATCAATAGAGGGCCTATTCGGAAGATTGCTTCCGTTGAAGGAGACTAGATTTAGATGTAATCAGACATGATTGGGTCTTTGAAACATTGAATTTAACGAGATTATTTTTACCCCAAGAGAAAACACTTTCGAGGTAACCGTCCATTCTTTGCTTCAAAGCCCTCCGAGCCGTTGGAGTTTGTGAGCCCTTGGGGGGTTTATCAAACGAAAAGCTATCATGGTATGTAGATGTGATTTGGAGTAATACGGGTAAACGATGTGGTAACACATTTTAAGCCCGTTAAAACATAAATATTAGTCTGAAACCCATCTCCCTTATTTTTTTAATAGAATGATGTGTTAGATTGGTGTAAATACGACGACCTCCGTAGTCCAGTGGGTAAGACTCTTGACTCACAATCCGGAGGTCGCGGATTAATCGCGAAATTAATCAAATAAATTTTATTTGATTAATTTGTGTTATTTCACAATTAATTCATTTAAAATAATATATAGTATATTTGCGGCATGTTCCAGAGTGGAAGATACTATTAGTATCGCCCTGGTGTAAGACCACCATTCAGAATTGAAAAGTTGCTCGAAAATATGGCTTTAGCCGTGTTTGGTGACCAGATCTGAATAGCCAGGTACTTCCCAACCTTCCTCTTCCCCACCTCCTTCCCCTCCCCACTACCTTCAGCCTCACAACATACCCCAATTGGGGATGCCATAGTCTCACTGGCTCCAGACGGGAGCAGTTGAGATTCTTGTGCGGTATTCACTGTAAAAAAAAAAAAATTGATAAAATGATCTTGAACCAATCGTACAAATAAATAATCCTTTAATATTCTACTTAGCTTCCATTTTTTTCTTCTTCCTAATAACAGAAATCACTTTTATTTTTTGTTAATAAGAATAGGACGCACCGGCAGCGCTGCTTTTTTCATACAAAATTTCATTTTGTATTTGAGGCCAAAATACCCAAGCAAAATTAATATTTTATTTTTTTAATCAAAATTCATATTAAATGTCTAGAACGGATAGGTTTTTATTTTTTTTTTGGTTTTTAAGTAATACCTATATATATGTAATAAAAGAATTTAATTTTGCTGCATTTTGGAGACGATTTTGGAATATTTTGTGAGTTTATTATAATTATTAAATAAAAATATATTTTATCTTTTTAATAAAGGTTTAAATTAATTTACAAGAAATTGGTATTCCGATGTAAATGTGCCATTTATTATTGAAATTTACACCAATATAAAATTTAAAAATAAATTTTTATCATTTATTCAAAAATAATTGCCCATTATATAGTCATGTAATAATAACAAAATCTGTAATGGCCTATATTTTATAATTTAAAACACAAATAAATAAAGTAACGCATAACCGTACCAACTAGATATTTGATGTACCTACCTTTTGATTACGGAACATATTTTTTCAGTTTGGTTGGGTTAATTGGCCTCAAATCCAAAATTAAGTTTTGTATGGGCCGCGCAGCGGTTCCTCTTAATGTTCATTTTCCTTATTCAAACAACAATTTTTATTTATTACTAGGTGGTACCCGGCATGCGTTGCTTTGCAATTTAATAAATTAATTGTTTCTCCCTGCATGTCCTTTCCTATTCATCCCTTTCCCCTTCTGCCTCCCCTTCCTCTTCCGCGTCTCCTTTCCATATTGCGTTCCCACTCCACCTACTCCACCTTCCCTCTTCCCACTACACTCCCCCCTTCCCACATCCCGCGAGCCCCCATCTCGAGTCCCCCCCCCCCTACTCTCAGGTTCCCCTCCCCTCCACGTAGTTTCCTTCCCCCCTCCCTCCCGTGAACCTCCTACCCGAGTTCCCCACCACCCTCCCGCTTTTCATACATTCAGTCCTGGCACATTCAGTTTTCAAACAGCTCGCTTGCCGCCTAGTGCAATTTTTATACAAATTTCATATTGTCAGTGCTCACCAGTAGTTTTATACAAACCTTGTCCTGGCAATAACGAACACAAAAAAAAATAATTATACAATTTGGTGTTTGCGTTCGGAAGTTGTGCGCATATATACATTTATTTTTTTCATAACTGTTGATTTTTTTACCATTAATGTAGACTCCTTTACCATCTACGAGTACAATCAAAAGCTAGTATAATTATTAGATGTTACCTGTAAAACTTTATTTGCATGTGACCACTTTCAATTTTTATAAATATTTAAATAAAAACATGTGTACTGTACAGTTAACACGTGGTATAAGTGAACCCTTCAGCATACTAAAGTAGACAATAGTGGGAGGCTATAAGCTACGAAGCACCGCACAAAGAGGAGACCAAATATTCTATCTCATTCTCTCGCAGGCTAAATTCTATAGATGTATGTATGTGTTTGTCTCTTTTTAGTGGTGCTTTTCATCGAGTTTCAAATGACAATGGTGCTAGAGAAGTTTCACTTTAAAATAATTAAAATAAATGTAGATAGCTATATAATTTTACGTAATATAGAATTATCGGGTAACACCGTACACGTGTTGTCCGTGTAACCCACATCAACGTATGTTTAGGCTGCGGCGGTAAGCACACCACAACCTTTTCACTCAATGTCAGACGCGTTTTCCATTAGCAGCACTATAGATTTCATTCTACCATATATTATATCTATAAGAGGTTAAGGTTTACATATTATAAGTCCCTACGAACTTAACGTTTTATTAGAATTTCGAACTTCAGGAATATTAACGTTATATGCAATGAATGACATTATAATGCCACTGTTTGCGTGTGCTTTGCCAACATGCAATTTATCAATGAAATTTAATATTTTATTTTTTATTTTAACTTTATGAGTCAAACCTCAAATTGTAATATTTAAAAAATGAAGACAATATAAGTGAAAAGAAAAATCAAAAAAAAACATATTGAGGTATTGTATAAAAACATATTGTCCCAGAGGTGTCAATATGTTTTTTCTGATTTTTCTGTTTCCAGATTTTCGATTGAGTTTCACTTATATTGTCTTCATTTATTTAAATTTAATATTGTTTTTAAAATACCGACGGTAGCTTTTGGTCAATGTCATCTTAAGGGATGCTGGGTGGAGGGTATTTTATATTAGTTTGAAGGATGGGTAGGAATCTGGGGGTCAGTGTGTCCAAGAGTGATGGACGTATGTATTCATCCCTCCAACTGCGGAGCAAGGCGATAATAAACCTGATTGTGACAAGGACTTAGTATTACTTAAAGAACCCCTTTGCAATAAATAGTGTTTACATGACATAAAAAAAAAATAGTGTTTGCCCGTGAATAACGCAAACCTTACAATTAACAAGAAGCAAGTAACTGGCCACTTGATTAAACAACTAAGCTTTGTAAGCATATCTACCTGAAGTTACAAGTTTAAAAAAGATATCAAATTATGGTTAAGTAAACAGGAAGATGAGGAAATCATTAACATTATGGTAACCCTAATACAACCTGCAGACAACAAACATAAATACTTTTATTTTATTTATTGTTATTTTGTGAAAATCAAGAAACTAGAAGATGAGGAAATAAAAATCTACACCCATTCAGCAACATACAGTCCGCCTCGGAACAGGAGTACCTAGTGAGGAGTGAGAAGGACTGTAAACAAACCACTTTACTTTGTATTTTTACTTATTTTGTAATTTTACTTTTCTTAATTGTCATTAACATAAAAAAATAATAAAAAAGTAAAAATCAACGATAATCAATCTCTACGACAATAATTCTGGTTCATCGTTCCTAAAATATATAATGCTCTGAGTACTGACAAAACTCAAGTAATTCTAAATCTATTTATACAGCACGTGTACAACATTGGATTTTCGAAAGGGGACGATCGCACTTCAAAGAATACATGAGTTCTTAACATTACATTTTAATTATTAATTTTTGCATTTCAAAATTTTTATTTCCACTTTTATTTCTATTTTTCTTTAAAATATTATTATTATTTTTCTCTTAGTTTTTCACTTAATTTTATTTATGTTTAAGTTTATATATCTACCTATATGTTTTAATTTATATTTTTGTATTGAACACATGAGTTCTTAACACTTAATCTTTATTATTAGTTTATTTTAATTTTATTTTTTTTACATGAGCTCCACACAGGAGGCCCTGAGGAAAATAATTTCCCTCAGGGCCTATATCATCTTTGAGGATGCTGTGTGGAGGGTTTTTTTTAAGGAAAAGGGAAGGAGAGGAGATTTCTGGGAAGGAAAAGGGTTTAAGGGGTGGGTAGGAATCTGGGGTTCAGTATGTCCGCCTCCAAGACCTAGACAAACCTCACCCCATGAACCCGGGCACCCCTGCTAAATCACCAAACGTAGCGAACCATTATGCATTTCAAAATTTGAATTTTCATTTTATTTCTATTTTTCTTTAAAATATGATTTTTTTCATTATTTTTCACTTGGGTACTTTAATGAATTTTTTAATTTTTATTTAGTATGTTTAATTATCTGTTTCAATAAAATAGTATTTATTAATTCCTATTTAAAATATTAAAAGTATGACTACCTCAACACGGGCATCAGCCTAGTGCGGTAGCCAAAAAAAAACAAAAAATCTGTAACCAATAAAATTTTATGAAAAAAAAAAAAATCTGTTTTTCGTCAGAAAGATATTTTTCTCAGAAAAAAAGTATTAATATTGCACTAAGACAGGATGAGAGAGGCTACATTACCTAACAAAGAATGTTTAGTATGCAGTTAGGTGTGTCATATTATATAACAGGGAGCGCTAATGGGCTGACGTGCTCTCTTCATTATTTATTTAGCGGAATGTCAGCGGCTCCAGCGATAACGAGTGGCAGACCACAGCTAGCGGAAGTCCTAAAGGCACTCAGAACCCTTTACGATGTTTCAATTTTCTCCTACTGCTTTCCGTCTTGCCTTTCTAAATGGAAAATATGAGGACTTGCCCTTGAAGTGGCAGAGTAAAAAGAAATCTAATTATTTACACAGATTTTTTAATGATAGCTATTTCTTACCCTTTTTAATCGAGCCCCTAAAGCTTTTAACTTTGCCCCTAAAGTCTAAATCTAGGGTTGTTCAAGAATTAAAGACCGTTTTAATTTTTAAACATGCGGAAAACTTTAAATTTACAAAAAATTATAACAGCATTAATAAGTTTTACTACCCATTACAACTTTAAAAATTTTGGATACATCCTTAGTACGTAGTCAAGTCGAATATAACTCCTCGATCTGGTCCCCCCATTTTAAAATACATTCAGATTCAATCGAAAAAATTCAACACAAATTCTTAAGACACATTAATTTTAACCTCGGTGTTCCCATTGAAAACATAAATTATAATTACTTGATGAAAGAATTAAATTTACTAAGACTGTCAGATCGAAGAATTATATCCGACTTAATATTAATGTTCAAAATTGTAAATGGTAGAATTGACAGTCCTGATCTAACTAAGCTCATTGAATTTCATATTCCCACGAGAACTACTCGTTCTAAAATCCTTTTTAAATGTAACAATAATCGGACTGAGTATACGAAACACTTACTTTTACCTAAGTTACTAATAGATATGCAGATGTGGTAGATCTATTTAACCGCACGGAACATAGGTACAAGACGGCTATGCTATCATATTTTTTTAATCACTATTAATTTTATTTGTATTGTAGATTTTTGCATGTAAATGTATCTCTGGTGTCACTTCCCAATGTATCGTCACAATTAACTGTAATACATACACTGTTTTACCATTAGTAATATTTTGAATATGAATTTGTGACATGTAATTAATGTTTATGGCATACTTATGCCGTTTGTATTAAATAAATAAATAAATATGATAAAGTGACATTTCGATACTCTTCTATAGCAAAATTATTTACTCATAAATAAATTGTCTCCTTTTTGTGCTGATTCTAAAAATGTTGAATTACTTTATTTATATTAACGGAAACACTCCCTTGAATTCCATCCACTAGCAACATGCCTAATAAGTAACAGCATTAACTATATTATAGATATTATTTCAAAGTTCCATGATTGGTTACTGAAATGCTTTTGTAGGGTTTTTTTTCTAACATTAGCTCAACACTTAACAGACGACAGGAAAATAATTTCCCTCACGCCTATGTCATCTTTTAAAGAAAGGAAGAAGAGGACGATCTGGAATAGAAAAGGGTATTAGGAGTTGAGAGGAATCTCGGGGGTCAATGTGTCCTGCTGGAAAGGTAAAAAGGTCTCCCTCAACTAGTCCCCCAAATCCGGACTGCCACACACTACATAGTCATCTACCACCAAGTACTAGACAATCCTCACTTCATGAACTCTGGCACCCCTGCTACCTGTGGCACCTGTGAAAATTTCATGGCGAGAATATTTAGAGATTTTAATGCAGTAAACAAACAGATTTTCTTCTTTGTTCAAGATAAAAATGGTATATTATTGTTTTGAATCCATGGTGCGTAACTCGAATGACAACAATTTAAATTTAGGAGGCGGGTAACCATTTATTGGATAGCCATACCTAGGTCACTCTAGGTCACTACGTTTGGTGACTAAGCAAAGGCGCCTGAGTTCACGGGGTGAGGTTTATCTAGGTCTTGACGGCGAATGCGTTTACCCACCTTCTGCGTGGAGGGCTGGACCGGGAGAGACTGCTTGAGGGAGATCTAACCTCTGAAGACCTCACTAGCTGGGCTCTCTTGACCCTCTTGCACCGCAGTGAGAGAGATGGATTCACACATTCGGCTCTCCTAAACACATTGACCCCCAGTTTCCTACCCCTTTCCTCATATCATTTTCCTTCCCAAAACTTCGTCTCCTTCATTTTACTAAAAAGACCCCTTTAAAAAATAATTCTCATGGCCTCCTTTGTGAAGACGGTATAAAAAATGATAATGTATTTAAAGAAAACGTGATCAACAAAGCATTGAAACCAAGTTTTTACCAACTTTTATTTTATTACCTATCTCTATATATACACGGTGTCCAGAAACTCGTAGTACAAGCGGGAAACTGGTAAATCTACATCACATTCGGAGTCGATTTGTGATATAACTTTTTTGATTTTAGCTTTCGTTTTCGAGTAAATTGGGTCCAAAGTTGGAATTTTTTTGTTTAAATTTGAAAAAATTGTTCACTAGGGGGTTGATTTATTTATTTATTTATTAACGCCCTTTTTCGGGGCTTTTACATATGAATATTAAGAAATATACAGTATTTATTGTACATAACTGAACTGCCTTCGTAACAATATTTTATATTTGTTTAAAGATAAATTGAAGATGTTTAGCTGTGTAATGTCTTATAAAATGCATCGAAGGGTAAACCGGGCTCAAAAGTTTTTTTAACCCTTTAGTTGCCGAAAAAATGGAAAAAATAGAAAAAAATAATGTTAAAATCGAAATGCTCAGATCGAAAAAAATAAGTTTTTTGGGTTCACTACGTGATGTAGATTCACCAGTTTCCCGCTTGTACTACGAGTTTCCGGACACGTTGTATAAATGAATCTCTTTTTCACTTTACCTGTTTCATTCATCTTTTTTTAAAGTTTTCTAATACTTTGTAGAAGGTTTTTACGCAAAGAAAAATTTAAAAAAATTGAATGAAAATTAAATAATTTCAGAAAACTTAACTACTATTTTAATTTCGCACGTTTGACAGAAAGGTTGTTCGTGCCTTGATGAAATTGAATTTAGCAAGCAGCTGTTTTTTTTGTAACAACAGAATTGTCAATGGATTTTTTGAATTATAGATATTTTAAATAGGTACCTATGTTAGATTTGATTGATTGTTCTTATAATACACAAAAATGAATATTTGTAATATATGAAAAATGAAAATTTGAATAAAAAAATTTAAATTTTGATAAAAAAAATTGTAATAGGTGGCACGTGAGCTTTTTGAAAACTGAACGTACTGGGAATATATGGAATGCGGGAGGGGAGGTTGGTGGGACGGGGGAGTGGGAAAGGGGAGAGAGGGTAGGCGAGGATGGTGGAAGGGGAACGCGGGAGGGGAAGGGGATGCGGATGGGGAATGGGGACGCACGGGAAAGGACATGCAGAGAAAAACAATTTACATCTTTGAATATGGCATTGCAACGCATGGAACCAGCTAGTCTAGCAAAAAATATAACTTTTGAGATGTGTTCTATCCAAAGTTATTGAAATGCAAAAGAGATATGCTATGGTGTCCGCCCAACTGTCGGCGGACTACTACCTAATGGAAACAGTTTGTTCGTTAATTAACAATATCGGCGATACCCGGAAGCACAGTCCCACCCAGTAAAAACTGCGGATAGCACATCTCTTAAATTTCCATACCTTTGATTCCGTCGTTAAATTAGGGAAAGACTTAATGGCATTCCATGTCGTATGATTGCATCTAGAATCTGGTAAGATACTGCGATTTGTAGTTTCGAAATTGCATTTTCTGTAGATGCAAAACTATGTTTGTCTGCTTACTGAACTGAAGATAGTTTTTTTTTTTTTAGAATAACCAGACCGTGTATATGCACTACACTTGCAAATTAAACTTGTAGTACATCGTCGGCTTTTTGGTGTGAAATTTGCTAGAATCTGTGAACTCGCAGGTAGAACCAACTTTCATATTTAACAATTATTACAAGCAATAATTGTCAGCCTGAAACACTCATTTACATTGAAAAATCTTCCGAGAAAAGATACTTGCCGTCAACGGGACTTGAACCCGTGTCCTTCCGATTGCCGGTCGAATGCTCTGGCCACTGAGCTATGGGGGCTTATCAAATACCCGCCAAATAATTCAATATATACTAGTGTTTCAGTCAACAATTACTGCTTGTTATATTTTTTTTCCCACCGGTCGATAGCTCAGTGGTCAGAGCATTCGACCGGCAATCGGAAGGACACGGGTTCAAGTCCCGTTGGCGGCAAGTATCTTTTCTCGGAAGATTTTTCAATGTAAATGAGTGTTTCAGGCTGACAATTATTGCTTGTAATAATTGTTACCCTTTGTGCTATGCATAAAAATCTTGTCTAAACGTTAGTTTATAAATTAAAAAAATAATAATTAATATTTAACAAGTTTAAGTATTTCCCCAATAAATGCAGACATAATTTGTCTCGACGCCACCTAGCGAGGGATTTAACACTAACAATGTCTTTCTCGCAAAAATAAAGTTGGTTGTTTTCAGGTGGGAAAAAAAATATAACAAGCAGTAATTGTTGAATGAAACACTAGTATATATTGAATTATTTGGCGGGTATTTGATAAGCCCCCATAGCTCAGTGGTCAGAGCATTCGACCGGCAATCGGAAGGACACGGGTTCAAGTCCCGTTGGCGGCAAGTATCTTTTCTCGGAAGATTTTTCAATGTAAATGAGTGTTTCAGGCTGACAATTATTGCTTGTAATAATTGTTACCCTTTGTGCTATGCATAAAAATCTTGTCTAAACGTTAGTTTATAAATTAAAAAAATAATAATTTCATATTTAACACCATGCGACAACGGGAAAAATTAAATTACAACCATCCTCTCTCCCTCAGTTAGCGTTGACAATGTTAACCGCATCGGGTGCAGTGTGCAGTCACTGCTCCGTGCGCTTAATGTCCACATGATGTGCAAACGGGGACTTGCTTGTTTTATTTATTTATATTAATATAATGGGTGTTTACTAAACATGTAATATACACATTAATTTTTTGAAACAGTTATCTTGAGGTAAGTTTTGATAATTAAATTATGTGGAACTTATGCAGAAGTAAGTAGTACGTACGAGTATAATGCTAACATTGATGTATTGAGGTGTGTTATAATTATTGTTCTTCTTAATCTAGGTACATTGGAGGGGACCCAACACTTTCCCAACGGCGTTATAAGGAAACATATGGATTCCTCCTTCACCGCACACGTCAAGACTCTACTTTTTTTTGAACGAAGCTACATTTATTTGAACGACTCTAGACCCTCCAATGTCCATGCATACGGGGTTAGTAAGCAGTATGCAAGTACTTACATTAACATTATACAAAAGATAAATAGAAGTAGCAGCCCGTGGAATAATTCTTCTGAAATAGGTAACATCAAAAAGAGATAATAGTGTTAGTAAAAGAAAAAGAAAAATAAAAATACGGCTATGATTAATCTAGGTACAAGCAAGTATTTAATTGGCTCTGTCCTGATTTTTTGTTGCAAAAAGAGTTTTAGAATAGTTCTGGTACGTTTTTAGATTTTCACGGCCAAAAGTATTTTCGTTATTTGTTTTTGGGGTGTTATAAATAACGAGAATATTTCTGGTTGGTCCATGGAAGGCAATTAAGCTAAATAAATCATGCTAATTTTTTCGCTTTTGGGAACAGCTCATGGAGGTCTCAAACAATTCGTTGTGTCTCTCTTACTGCCATGGTGAGAAATATGATCCCAACGGTGTTAGAAAGAGAAAAAAACCACGCTTATATAATAATAATTTATATTTAAATGTAAGTACACCTTTGTGAAACCCAAGTTTCAGACCGCAATTTGAAAAAAAAATTATGAAACTTTGGGGATTTTTTATTATTTATTTTCATATGAAACGTCGAAAAGGTGAATTGACTATAACGTTAATACTACTAAATCTAATAAAAACATTATATTTTTATATATAAAAATGCAAAACTCAATACACGTTGGATTACAAAAGATTATTTAATATTTTTACTGAGGGATCAGTAGGATTTATAGGTCCAATTAGGAGTTCCACCGAGCCGAACCCTCTGTTATGAAAATATTTGCATTCGGTAAATTATTTTCCCATTTGGTCTCCTTGACATGTTGTTCTTGTATTATTTTGTGTTTTTGTTACTTATATAGTGCAAGTGCATAACGTGGATTGACTAGGTGATCGTTTGTGGAAAAGTGCGTGAAAGGGTTAAGTTTTTCCTGCGGGAACGATTTAACCCGGATATTAAATCTGAAGCCTATACAAAGTTTGAAATAACGTAAGGTGAGCAATTATTAAATCTTTTTTACTTTTGCATTAAAATTTTTTTTATTTCATAAATTATGTACATTTGGATTGTAAAATTTGAAAATGAATTTCATCACCTTTCAAAAACAGATGCGTACAGAAATATTAAACTTATTTGGATTTTTCAATTACTCATACGAAGTGGTCGATCAATTCACCTACAGGTTACTGGGCTCCAGTCTGACAGAGAACAATGAGGATCCAGCAGAAATCAGAAGGAGAATCACAGCAGCCAACAAAACATACTTCTCTTTGCTGCCAGTGTTTGAGTCACGTAGTGTCCACAGAAAAACCAAAATAACCATATATAAGACCATTGTTAGAACTGTATTGGCATATGGATGTGAGGCGCTGACACTGACGGTAAAGATGGCTGAAATGCTGGATACTTTTGAAAGAAAAGTGCTGAGAAGAATATGTGGACCCGTGAAAGAGGGTGAACAGTGGCGCATCCAGCACAATACAGAATTGTATGATATATATAAGGCCTCTAGCATCTCAGCACATATGAGACTCCTCAGGCAGAGATGGGCTGGGCATGTACAGAGAATGCCGGGTACACGCGTCCCAAAAAGAATTTTGACTGGACACCCAGGTGGAAAGAGAAAAGTGGGAAGACCCAGACTGAGGTGGGAAGACGAAGTAAGAGGGGATGCAGCACAGCTTCTCCAGGTACCAAATTGGAAGTCAGCCGCTGAGGACAGGAGGAGTTGGAAGCGACTGTTGCAGGAGGCCAAAGCTCGATATGGGCTGTAGCGCCATCGAAGAAGAAGAAGAAGAAGGATTTTTGCGAAGCCAAAATATTTCGATCTTCCGACAAAATAGGCCCGAGACCTGAGGAGCCATATTCCGTGCAGTTGAACACATCTACTACTTCTGAGAAAGCATTTCCAATCAAAATATAGTAATGCAATCTAAATAAGCGATAAAAGTAAATAGGTTTGTATTTATTTTGACTAGAATTTTTGTTATAAAGTTGGTGCTTCCGACAAACGTCAAATATGATTGTTTATTAATTAAAAAAATATTATCCCGTATTTACCACTAAACGAACTTCGACAAGGTATATTCCGTATTTTCCGTGAAGCGGACTTATGTGTACAACTTTACCAAAACATAATATACAAATGAAACGCACCAAAATTAAAGAAATCTCTTTATAAACCTTCGCCCCTAAGAGTCACTCACGAGAATAAGTCCAGATGTTTTACATAATACACTGCCACCCTCCCTACCTTCATGAATAATGGTCCCAGCGCCTGTACACGTGTACACACACATGTACACGTGTTACCACACACAGCCTCTAGCCTGTCCAATTCCCAAGTTCTCTCAGCGTACATTACACAGCAAAACTCGAATATCTCTCAAATTTCCACAAAATTCACGGAGGGTTTGAAGATATCATGAATACATGTCAAAAAGAAAGTATGGTTTCATGAATTTGAATTTTCAAATGGTTTTCTGTTACGCGATATGCTTATTCAGTTATATGTACGTAGGTATTATAGTGGTTACTTAACACCATGAAAAGTGATAATAATAATAAAATATTTCGCAGTGAAGGTTGACACGCAGATACAATGCTTGCATATAGCATGCTTCTGATTTTATTTCATAAATGAAAATCCCAGTCAAAATTCAGTTTTAACGCACCTACCAGTACCTAATTTTCTGTGAATACCACACAAGTGTCCCAACTGCACCCTTCTAGTTATTGGGGAAGTATAAGGGTAAGAGGAAGGTGGGGAAGTACCTAAATGTTCAGATTTGGTCACCAAACACGGCTAAAACCATTTCAAACAACGTTTCAATTCTGAAAGGAGGTCTTACACCAGGGCGATACTGAGAGTATCTTCCACGCTGGAACGTGTCGCAAATATACTATATATTATTTTTAATTAATTAATTGTGAAATAACACAAATTAATCAAATAAAATTTATTTTCCAATTTGGGATTCGATCCCGCGACCTTCGTATTGCGAGTCAAGAGCCTTACCACTAGACCACGCCGGTCGTTGAATATTTGAATAATAATACAACATTACCTGATGCGTGCAGTAGATAACGATGCACATGTTAGGTAAATCCCGGAACCCACTAATGTCACTGCGCAATCATAATATTTTCACTACCAAGTACATTACATAAAAATTATCTTACTTCTTACTTATATTATAAAGGCGAAAGTTTGTAATAGATGTATGGATGTATGTATGTTTGTTACTCTTTCACGCAAAACCTACTGAATGGATTTTAATGAAACTTTACAATAATATAGCTCATACATCAGAATAACATATAGGCTATAGTTTAGAGCTCTGGCATTATGACTTTTGTATAAAAAAAATTGCAATGGGTGGTACGCGAGCTGTTTGAAAAATGAATGTAACGGGTGTGGAGGGAGTGGTGAGGGGTGGGATAGGGAGAGGTTTGGAGAGGATAAAGGGGGTTGTGAGTGGGGGGAGGGGGGGAGGCGCTGTGTGAACCCCCCAAATACTATGCGAGCGAAGCCGGGGGAGAAAGCTTATCTTTTTTAGAGATATAAGAGATTTACAGGGAAAACAACCTTTTCCGGAAAAATTGAAGACAATTTTAATTTCAAAACCGAAACATTTCTGGTGCCAAAATTGAAAACATAAAGAAAATTTTGTCGAATCACTGAATTATTAAGCGGAAAGCTTCGACTTCCAACCGCACCAACTGATATTTAATTTAAATTTTTACCTTCATTAGCATCCTCCAGCTTGTCAGCTTCCTTCCCAAATAGTGTCTATAACATACATACATAACAACAGAGTGGACAATACTAGGATATTTCAACCTTTTGGAATAACAAGGTAACTGGCGATTTGAGGTGATTTTGAATTTGTGAAATAAGGTTTCAACTGCTTAAAATCTACTGGATTATCTTCAACGTCAGATGGAATCTTGTTATTCATTGAAGGACCGCCAACAAAATTGAACATTTTGTAAGCCGATTTGTAATAATGCAAGTTGCAACTTTACAGGTGCTTGTCGTAGGCTACGTAACTGACAATTCAACTGGCAAGGATTACTACATCGTGAAGAACTCCTGGGTAGAGGGTTGGGGCGATCATGGTTACATCAAAATGTCCAGGAACACGGTCCACAACTGCGCAATGGCCGCCTGTACTGTTTTTCCTCTTGTTCAACAACAATAACTTGTGCAACAATTACCTCAAGATTCTCACATCTTGACTTCACCCATTCGAGGATAATAATCCGCAAAATACTTCAATTCCAAGGCGACCGATGTATTGTCCTCCATACCATACAATGATATATACCTAATACACTAATGATATTATGCATATTACTATTCCATTTCAAGTAAAAGTTATTGACGTTGCTTACTGCTTATCGTCTAAAACATCCCACCTGTTGCTATTTCAGATCATATTATTCAAAATCAACGTCAACCATGGAATTAATATTTGCTAAATAATTTGTTAATAAGTCGAACGTATAAAACTATAGACCTATATCGATTTTATCTCATATTTCTAAAATTTTTGAGTCTACAATCATAAAGAAAACCAAACTTTTTTTCAAAAATGTGCTGAATGAGGAACATCATGGATATAGATCAAATAAATCTACCACAAAACTTACTCTCATTTTCCAGTACCATGGTCAATGACCTATAAATTACAAGTAGATGTTCTATTTGTTAATTAATTAATATATATTTATATTTTAAATGTACATTTGATACATTTAAAAAGGAAGGAAACCCAAAAAACAGCAAGTCGCACTGTTGCGCAGAATAACGAGTAGTAAAAATAGGGCCCTCTGTTCATGGAGATACTTACAATCAACGTAATTGTGATGAAACCACAAGTACCCTGCTGATATACCACTTTTTAATGCTAGTCTCCGTACACGGCGCTGTCCGAAATATACTGAACTTGATCATTTTTCACGTGCAGCCGTGGAGTGAACACGCTGTCAAGCGATGTCATATGACTTTTTTTCCAACATCAATCCATGCCTTCTCCACTTAATCTTTTCTTAGGTATTGTGGTAACGTATAGTTATATAAACATGCATTTTTTCCACTTTCAAAACAAATCTAACATTACTTTCATGTTCCGACGCCATTTCTGTCAAACGTCAAACGAATAAGTATCAGACACAAATGATGCGAGCGTCGCGCGCGATCAGCACTGTCGGTATCGTGATACTGATTGGAAACCGACAGCCACCGCGTAGCGCCGTGAACGGGCACCAGCAAAATCGTACGGGGGGTACTTACGATCGGCGCGTATCTTGTAAGTATCTCCGTGAACGGAGGCACTAATCCATTTGTTTGGTTCTGAAACAGTTTTTTATAAAGCTTAATCCATATTCCCCAAGTCCGTCATCAAGCATGTATTCCTTTCTCTTCCTCCTTTCCTCAAAGTCTCTACCAGGAAAAGAAGAAGATGTTCTTACCTACATGTGGAAAAATTGTATAATATTGCCGCCCAAGTTTACATTACCTACTTGGGCAGTTGGAATTTCGTGGTGACATGGGTCACAACTTGCTCGTTGAAATATCGCAAATATTAGCAAAATTTCATTTTTTATCAAACCAAAGTGTCGTGGCTTAAAACCTGGTGTTGTGCAGATATAGTGGGAATCCAGGATCGATCCTGAAACGCCACAAAAAGCCGTCAAAGGTAAGAGACTTCCTCTCATTTCTTGTTTCCTACGATAAAATTTCAAAACACAATTATTGGTCTTTACTCATCGGAACAAAAAAAACGATTTACAGTCACATTCTCGTGTCGCGGTATCGGCCGAGACACCATTCACAAATGGAATATTTCAACCATTCGCTTGAATCCCCCCTATAAAAGCTAAATAATTAGGCTAATCTTTCAAGGGGCTTCCATTGAAATATCAGTAGAATGAATACAGTATACCCGCCTGATTTCGTAAATCCAATCCCAAAAGATGATATCATTCTTCCCAAGGTCCTAAAATGCCAAGACTTTGAATGTATGGATTTGGATATAAATTACTTAAAGGTCTTCGATACTCAAAATACTGAAGTATCATTTATGTCCATAACATATGAATCGCATAAAATATAAATAAAAGGCATACGATATGAAGCCATTCCGTTTGAAAGGGGGTAGGTAATGATATCCCATCAGGGCCTATCATTTTCCACTAAGAATCCCAAGAAACCACGCGTGAGTAATATGCCTAAAATTTTATCACCGCGTGAGATAGGCTTATGAGAGATGCGTCTCGGGGGAGGAAAGTTGGCGAAAAATATTATTTTTGAAATGCCAGGATTTGTGAGGTAAGGAGAAATCCAAAAAGTGTTTTTTTTTTGGTTTTTGTCAATAATCTGTCAACCCTTTTCCGTGTTATTCAACTTTTTTAAAGGCTGTGTCTAGGTTTTTTAATACTTTAGCCCAAGCTGAGTTAGACAGTTGTCAGAATATATCAAAAATATATCTAACTCAATTTGACAGTCCTCATAGGCTTAGTAGGAAACCTTTTAATTGGAAATCATCATTGTTGAGTTCGAAAGATCTGAAAATGTTGATGTTGCTTTTAAAACTGCTTACGAATTACACAGTTTCAGATGAACTTGTCACAGACTGTAAATACTAACAACAAAACGAGACGAAATGATGTTTACTGGAATCAGTTGATAAAATGTGTAGAAAAAACAAGGTATGCAAGGAAAATTGATAACCTTATCACTTACGACTGTATCTCTGCGAAGGAGCACACAACACAATCACGATACAGTTATATAGTTCCACAGTTATTTAGAGATAATTAAACTAAACTAACTAACCATCACGCCGTTTCCCCGCAGGGGTAGGCAGAGAGGACGGACCGCCAAACAACTCGGTCTTGGCGCACACTCTTTGCCTCACTCACATTTATACATCGTCTCATACATACTCTTCTATTATTCTGACTTTTGACATGGCCCGTCTCAAGTATCTGATTCACTTGATCGTGCCATGTCTTCCTCGGGCGTCCCCGACTTCTTCTACCATTCACATTTGCATCATATATTCTTTTTACACTACTTTCTTCGCTCATTCGCTCTACGTGCCCAAACCATCTGAGGGTCCCTTTCTTAATTGTGCTCACTATACTTACATCAGCCTTACATTCTTTGCGGATATCCACATTTCTAACACGATCATACATGGTTTTACCTCACATACGTCTCAGGGATCCCATTTCAACAGCATTCAGTTTACTTTCATCCTTCCTCTGCCAGTTCCATGCCTCACTGCCATACATCAGGGTAGGTACCAGGACTCCATTGTGGACTGCTAGCTTCGCTTTTTTTGACAGTTTTTTATTAGCGCCAACGGCATTCAGTCCTCCATTAATGGAGTTACCGGCATTTACCCTTCTTTCAATAACAGCCGTCCCATCTCTCGTAAACATACTACCCAGGTAAATAAACTCATCCACCTGCTCCAAGTATTCACCATTCACAACTATGTCGCACACTGTTTTCGTACTCTCTCTTTCAAACACCATGACTTTAGATTTACTTACATTCATCATTAACTCATTCTTCATACATACTTCGTTCATCCTAGATACTAGAGACTGTAGATCTTCCAATTATCACCACAACAAAACGAATAAGTACCTACAAAACGATATTATGTACTTGCAAGGTGTTCAAAATCCTTTTTTGTAATTAAAAATAACAAAAAACACCAACAACTTGCTTCCAAGGAAGTTGGAAATCGTCTCATTTCCTTAAAACTAGTACTCTCGAAATTGCACTATTTTCCCATTATCCTGTCTCAGCAGAAGTAAAGTCACAAGGAGGAAATCCATAATTGGTTTTATTTTGGCTATTTAATACTATGTACAAACTGAAATATACGTTAACTTTCGATTTCCCGAAAATCTATAATATAAAAATGAATCGCTAAATGTGTTGGTAAGCGCAAATCTCGAGATCAGCTGAACCGATTTCGCTAATTCTTTTTTAAAAATATTTCTTGAAGTACGAAGATGGTTCTTACGGAGAGGAAAATTAAGAAAATTGGGCAGAAAATTAGATAATTTCAGAAAACCCGCACGTTTGAAAGTTCGCGTGTTTGAGAATGACATTTTGCAAAATGTTAAATCAGGATTCTATTTTTGAAAAACTTTAAGGTGATAAATTTATTTAAAGTAGGTACTCCCCTAATAGCTTGAATCGAATCAAGAATTTTAGATATTTTAAATAGGTACCTATGTTAGGTACTAAATTTAATATACATGAAAAATGGAAATTTGAAAAAAAATTGTAAAAGGTGGCACGCGGGCCGTTTAAAAATTGAATGTACTGGGATTGAATATATGGAACGCGGGAGGAGGGTTGGTGGGACGAGGGAGCGGGAAAGGGAAGAGGGAAGACGGGAAAGGTGGAAGGGGAACGCAGGAGGAGGAGGGAGACCTGGGAAAGGGGAGGGGAAATCGGGAGGGGGGTTCGCGGGACGGGGGAAGGGGGGGGGGTGGGGAGAGGGATGTTGAGGTTGACGGAGTGGGAACGCGAGAGGGGAAGAGGACACAGGAGAAGAAGGGGAGGGGAACGGAACGAATGGGAAGAGACACTCAGGGAGAAACAATTTCTTTATTAAATGGCATAGCAACGCTTGCCGGGACCAGCTAGTTAATAAATAAATATTTATCCAAGACACAAAAAAAAATAAAATAAAAATAAAACGTTCCAAATTAAAAATACTTTTCCAGGAGGTAATGGTTAAGGAAAGAGAGGAACTGGATAAATGACATCCTGATAGAAACTAGGCATATTTTTATTTCAAAACCAAACAGTTGATATCATCAAGAACAAATTAAGTATTTTAAAGAGAGTTAGAACGGTTGAACGAAAATTAGTGATGATTTTGTTTATTGATGGCTTTTGTAGACTAGGTTTGCTTTTACTTAAATACTAACGCAGACCCGTAAAAAATCACGGGCAAGTTAGTCTTCTGGACCCAAATTGGTATCTCGGTGAAACGCATTGCACTATTATCACAATAGTAGCAGTGTGCGGGGACCGGATTCGGTAGTTTCCGGTCGTTCGGTGTTAGAGCGCTGGAGATCATATTGGACTAATTGGGAGTAAAAAAGTGCAATATTTTTTTCGTTTAATGTCCCACCTAAATATAATACTAAATGAAAATTATGATACTAAATGAGACTAAGGCATCCCCATAGTGAGGAGGGGAAGGAGATGGAAAGGAGGAAGGTGCGGAAAGTACCTGACTATTCAGATCTGATCACCAAACACGGCTAGCTAACGCTAGCACTTCTAGCAACGTTTCAATTCTGAATGGTGGTCTTACACCAGGGCGATACTGAGAGTATCTTCCACTCTGGAACGTGCCGCAAATAGACTGTATATTATTTTAATCTTTTAACACTCGCGTGTAGCCTGGTTTCCCCTTGCCAAATCCCCACCACGATGCACCGTCTGACGCTTAGTCTCGGCGTGGAAGCCGTTCGCGATGGAACTTGCGCTCGCCGCACCGCACCTTGGATACCTTATTTTACGGACAGCCTCAGTAATTGTCAAATGACACAAAATACATAAATTAATTTTATTTGCCCGCGCTGGGATTCGAACCCGCTACCTTCAGATTGCGTATCAAGAGTCTTACCCTTAGACCACGCCGGCCGTCAACACATACATGTAGCAATACTGATTGCTTAATTGTAGTAAGATGCTAAATCAAACGGTATACCTATATAGAAATTACCGATATATGGTCAGATGAACGCATATTTGAAAATATACCGATGGTATTGTCAATTTTTAAAATTCTCTAGTGCGAGTATGAACTGGAATTTTGTGAATGTCATGGCCTTACAAGTTAAATTTTTATATCACCCCCTAGGGAATGTTGGCAAAGATCAACTGCACTGAGAATATTTGAACACGTTCCACTTAACTATAAACCAAACGTCTAAGCCACTTATCCGTCATCCCCTCCTCGAATTTAAACAACTTATTGAAAAAAAAATCGAATAAATTTGAGATAGCTTGAAAGAGAGCGGATAAACGACTCTTGATTGATTACAAAAGAAATCTTCAAATGACGATAATGAAACGGTCGTAAATCAAATTGTCTTACTTTAATTTAATTCAATTTAGAGCAGTGATGAGCAATATGCGGGCGGCGAGCCCCTTTCGTATGGCTCGTGAGCCTTTTCGTACCGCCCACTTGGCTATAAACATTAAATATTCATAAATACATTCCGAATTCATATGACATATATTGGTTTATAAATGTGTATTTTCTCACACTTACATAGTAAATGTTTAAAAAAGTATAGTAACACACTATATTTTTAATTATGCAATTGTAAATGTTCTCCAAAATGACCATGAAAGAATCTCATCCATTTTTTCTGAATGCAATTATGAATGTTCTCCAAAATGACCTTAAAAAAATTACATCGTTGCGATTCTTTCGAGGACATAAAGAAAGCATTCTTTCGTTCCGAATGCAATTATTAATGTTTTCAAAAGTTGTCTTGACCGAATCTCATTCTTGTAATATTTTGAACGAAACCATTCCGTTGTTAAGAATATTATGAACTAAATATGCATTTGGCTGTCCTGAACTGGGAAGGCCAGTTGGACAGACAAAGCATCATTTTCTATGTACATAAATATATAAATAAATAAAAAATTGCGGTTTAGAATATTTAATGCTTTCTGTTCTGTTTTACTATATGGTTTAGCGGAATACTTCAGTTTGTCTTCAAAGTTTTGAATCAGCTGCTCAAAATAATATTTTTTTCTTACATATTCGTAAAAAGTTAAAATATCGTGGTTCGATATTAAGTATTATATTAATATATTCAATATTATAAGATATTACGTTAATAATTTAAAAAATCACCTTCGCAGCGCAGCGCTTTTTGGTTTGATCTATGTTTGATTCATTTAAAGGTTTCCGTTTAATAAAATACCTCTATTTTCTTTGCTAAATTTTACTTTCCAAACGATAAAATCTAAAGTTGCTAAAAATTACAAGTAAATACCTATTTTTGTAATGTTGTTTAAATCAGAAGGATAAAAATCGACAGCATTTATTGATTTGGCCTTGGAGGTATAAAATTTTCACATGCGGCGCTTTATTTTTTCAAAATTCAGTATTGGAATTCAACGATTAAGAAATTACAATTCAAAATTAAAATAAACAGAAAATTCAGTTTTAGAAAACTCAATTAGGTTTTCGACAACAACGATTGCGAATTTAACAAATGTGAAGATTAATTAAAAATGGATTAATTGGTTAAAAAGGTTGATCATCACTGATTTAGAGCTATCATTTATTATTCTTCCATCGATGAGATTTAAAAAACCACTATCATTTTTTTTTATTTGAAGGCTGATAAATCGTTGATTTTTTGGCATTTTAAAAAAAGGAAGAAGAAGTTCTGGGAAGTACGATGTTATGAGGGGTGGATAGGAACCTGAATGTCAATGTATCCAGGATTGACAGATGACTGAATCCATCCCTCCCACTGCGGTGCAATGCGATGAGTCGAGAAAGTCCGGCTGGAGAGATCTAGGTCAGGTGTCCCTCAACCGGTCTCTCCAGATCCAGCCCCCCACGCAGTAGGTAGGCAAACGCGTTCACCGCCAAGACCTACAAAAATCTCACCCCATGAACTCGGGCATCCATGCAAAATTACCAAACTTAGCAAACCACTTGGGGTGACCTATGACAAGTCGTTGGTAATCCGATAAATAGTTCCTGGGACGGCGTACCTTCCTCTCAAATTGTAAAAGAGGAATGTGGGGATGACTTAATCCAATTTAATCGAGAAAATGCAGATAAATAATAAACTTAAATAGAAAAGAGTATTGTACAGTACATTTTTTTATATATTTTTTAATGTGTATACCTTACAAGAATCCCAGCTGCTCCCGTCTGGAGCCAGTGAGTCTTTTGCAACCCCAATTGGGGTATGTTGTGAGGCTGAAGATAGTGGAGAAGGAAGGAGATGTGGAAGAGGAAGGCAGGGAAGTACCTTGCTATTCAGATCTGATTACCAAACACGGCTAAAGCCATTTCAAGCAACGTTTCAATTCTGAATGGTGATTTTACACCAGGGTGATACGAAGAGTATCTTCTACTCTGGAACGTAGCGCAAATATACTATATATTATTTTAAATGAATTAATCGGATTGCGAGTCAGAAGCCTTACTGCTAGACTACGCCGGCCGTCAATAACAACGTCTACAACGTAGATGATAATCATTTTTCCTTCAGTCATAAATCACTTTCCACGTGTTGATCGCGTGAATACAGGAATAATCGCGTTATTTTAAATCCTTTGTTATGTGAATTTTGCGTAAGGAATATAATATACAATGTTTGTGTAATACGAGCCACTTTCACACAATGCCACCAACAATTGAACGGAAATGTTGGACTAAGGTTTTGGTAGTTGAGCGCCATAGGGGTGGAAGGTTTATCGTATTATGGTAGCCCTTACAAAACATTTAGTAAATACAAACTGTTGGGCTTTGTTGAGCTCACCCGAAAGTTTTTTTTCACAAATTAAATGGATTTGTGGCGAAAATCTTTTCGAGTTATATTCTTCAACGAATTTGTATTTTTTTTTAGTTGCCTGACCGATGTATTTCGGGATGTGGTTGTGAAGATTCATTCAGTGCCTATAATTATTGAATCAATAATTAGTTCAATTTGGGAGGTGGGTATGGATACCGCCACCCCAGGAACCAACACAATACCAATGCCATAGGTCACCTCAAGTGGTTCGCTACGTTTGGTGACTTAGCAGGACTGCCCGGGTTCATAGGGTGAGATTTGTCTAGGTCTTGCTAGCGAATGCATTTTCCAATCTTCTGCGTGATGGGCCGGATCGGGAAAGAAATGGTGACCTAACCTAGACCACTCCAGCCGGACTCTTTCAAACCTTCCCTTTGTACTGCAGTGGGAGATGGATTCGTACGACCGTCACTCTTGGACACATTAACCCCTAGATTACAAACCGCCCCTCATACCTTTTTCCTTCCCAAAACTTCGTCTCCTTTCTTTCTCTAAAAAAACCCTCCACTCAGCACCTCCAAACATTACATATACGGGTGTGGAGAAAATACAAAAAAAATCAGCTTCCCTCCCTCAAATCCACTCATAACCACCGATTTAAAGTGGAGTTTAAAGAAATGTGAATTATTTCTGTTGTAGCCAAAATTAAGATGTACATATAATGGTTGAAAAGCGTACATGTTTATAAATTTTTTGTTTCTTTTTGAATTTTCTTTTATTTCTCTTCACTACGTTTATATTGTTTATATTATTTTAAAATGTAAATATTTACATTCATAAACAACTTCTTGTATGTACTAACATATTATAATATATTATACAAGGTGGGGCAAAAGTAATCATCCGATGTTCTTTTGCTGTAATTTTTTAATTGAATGAAAAACTTTGGTTCTGGTTGTGAAATTTGTTTATTTAATCCATTAAAATTTATTCCATCATATCGAGAAAATGATATCGGCCAAGTGGCCGCCGCCAGAGTTGATGACCATTCGGGCCCGTTTTATGGCATTTTCTGTTACTCTTGCCAGAACTTCGGGCCACAGGTTCTCGAATTCTTGGCGAATATTCTCCTTAAGGGCTTCAAGAGTCTGAGGCTTGATGACGTAAACCCGCGACTTAAAAAAACCCATGAAAATAAGTCTGGAACGGTTAAATAGGGTGATTTGACCGGCCAGTGCAAATCACCAAAACGAGAGATTAGGCGACCCGGAAATGCTTCCTTCAGAATATCGGTTGTGGCTCGAGCAGTGTGCGCCGTTGCACCGTCCTGTTGTAATCACATGTTCTCCAGTCCCAATTCATCCAATTGAGGAAGAAAAAAATCGGTAATCATGGCTCTGTAGCGCGCGCCGTCCACAGTCGTCATTTGGCCCGCGGCGTTCTAAAAAAAAATGGCCCGATGACTCCTTCAGCGTAAACAGCACACCACGCAGTGACTTTGAGCGAGTGTAATGGCTCTTCGTGGGTGATACTCGGATTTTCGGTGCCTCAGATATGGTTAATTTGTTTATTCACGTAACCGCTATTATGGAAATGAGCTTCATCGTTCATGATAATTTTCGATGAAAAATCGTCCACCTTTTTGTTGAGATTCAGAATGACTTGAGCGTAGGTTATCCGCGTTTGGCGGTCAACAGCTAACAGCTGATGCACTGTCTGCACTTTGTAAGGGAACATCTTCAAATCTTTCGCCAAAATTCGTAGGGACCACCGGCTAATGCCCAATTGCGTGGCACGTCGTCTGGTCGATGTTCCGGGCTTATCTTCGACATTTTGGGCAACAGCAGCGATATTTTCAGCAAAACGACTGCTCCGGGCCGGCCAGCCTTAGAAACATCTCGTGTTGTCCCGGTTTCTTCAAGGCAAGTGGCCAAACGCCACAGTGTTTGTCCAGTTGGTGTCGGACGGCCAGGAAATCTGCGATGAAATTCACGCTGCGCCAACACAACCGACGAATTGTTACGCAAAAGATGGGACCAATTATTCCGCGTTCTTGCGGAGTAAACCGATTCATGGCTTGTCGATTTGTATTTTGTGTTTGTTTACTTCACAAATGTCGAAACCAAATTGACATTTGGTGTCATTTGCAAAAGTTATAGCGTTTTCTAATAGGGTGATTACTTTTGCCCCACCTTGTATTAAGTGTGATATCTAAGTAAAAGTCAACATTATAGACAAAACAATATTTCATGTAATAAACTGCTCATTTTGACTCTCGTAAAACGGGTAAAATTCCTAGTTGGACAATCAAAGATCATTGTAATATGTAATATGTAATGTTGTTAAAAAATAAAATAAATTTGTGGGAATTAATGTAATAACAGCTGTGGTTCTTGGGAAAAAAATATCGTTAAGTCTTCGAGTCTCTATGAATACTTATTGGTTCTGTGTTATATATTTTCTGTAATGCCTCCCTATTGAGGTATGTAATAAACGTCTTTTATTGCCCCATTCTATTAATAATAATAATAATATATTGTTACGTAGCGCCCAGGCACCACCCTACGCCAGTGAGCGGCATACCGCCCGTTCCCCCCGGGCAATCGTACCCCTTCTCCCCACGCCCCACGCCCTCGCGACCGGGCAACGCGCCTCACTCACGCCGGGACCCCGCTAGCCGCAACCCGTGCCCGTCGCTGCGACTGCGCCACGGTCCCGGAACATTCTACCGAATTCACGGAGCCCAATCGTGAGACGTGCCCGTCCACCATGTTCCGAGTCGACCGGCTCCCCAGCCACGCTACCTGCTTGCAAGGAATTCCCTGTTAAGCGTAGCCGGCCATCCTCGCCGTGAATGCTCTCCTGCCACGCCACCTGGTACCAGTGAGTAACGCCACTTTCCCCATTTTGTTGTGTCCTTACTTGCCCGCGAACAGCGACCGACCCTCAGGGAGGACGCGATTTGAGAGAGATTTGATAGGCTTCCCCCATTTGTAGGTAGTCGATTTGTGTACCTGTGCCTAGTAATTGATTGTAAATGTACTGCCCTGTTGTATTTGTGTGTGATCCCGACAATACAAGAAATGTTTACCTAGACGATCTTTTATTTGACGAGGCGTAACGAGTGTGGACATATACTATGTACCCCCCCCCCCCTTTTTAGCTACCTACGACCCTTGATGATGAGGGCCCCGCCAGTTCTGCCGACCTATCTGAGCTAGCTTTGGAGGCAGAACGTGGGTGCTACGCCCGTGGCACGCAACAATATCTTTATTGAAGAAAAATTTAAAGATTTATAACCACAAGAAAAAAGTACATCTTACAATATGGATACGCGCCATAAAATATATTTAAATACATTTGGGCATTAGTCTCATTTAAATTAATAATTTATGCTATGGGGGCGCCATCTATGGTGGTTGTATTCTATCGATTTTCCCTATGTGACATTGAAATTCAGTTAATTCAGGCACTTTCTGACCTCTGTGGGGCTGGCAATTACTTTCGAAGTGAGTGTTATTTAAAGCCAATAGATGTCAGTTCTAATCAAAATTAACCCATATTTAAATTATTGTTGTGAGTTTTGGCATGTACTATTAATTCTGCAAATTAATATTCATTGTGTGAACTTTCTTCCTGGGATAAACATCTGTTGAGATTGTACAATACCGCCTTGGCAAATTCAATATTTGAAAGAAACTAGTGTCGTTTGTCTGGACATTGTGTGGAGAGCTGCATTCTGTGAGTGAGTATTGTTTTGTTTTCACTGAAGATTTTGGAATTGCTGGTTAATCTGTTTTGTGTCACATAGGGAAGAGTTCATCTTTCATTAATTACATAGGGTAGTATTCCCTCGTGTCTGGGGCTATTTACACGCCCCTACACAATATTTTAAAAGTAACATCAGTACAAAAGTTAATAACAAAAAACAATATACATATAAACAGTAGGTACTTAGAGAGTAGAGATTTATAATTATAAATTTAGGATTCTCGTAACCTGCCTCACTAGGCTAGCCTTTGTTGAGGCAGTTATTCTACATCAATTTATAATGCTGTAAAAATACCTGCACTCGTATTAGAATGTAATCACACAATAGATTGGTTGTATTAATAATAACAATAACATTGGTACACAAATAACAGCATTAATAAATCAATAATATTATCAATTCATTTTCCATATCTTGCTTTTTTTTATCCCCATACTTTATTTTATAGCCACGGGGAGAAATATTTCTATTAAGGTGATGCACCTGTTATGTACCAGTTTTTAAATGTAGTAACACTTGAAGATTTATGATGTGGAGAACAGTTAAGGGAACGTACCCATACAACGTGACCCGTTCAGGGGGGGGTCTTCAAAATGAGCAGCAGGGGGCTTAAGTTTTTAGTCGCCGGGGGGAAGGAGGGGGGGGGGGGGGTAAAAATTGCAAAAAGTTGGTCACGTAGTATGGGTACATTCCGTTATTAGATTTACAGTTTTAATGGATACTTAGTGTCAATACCGACCTCCGTAGTCCAGTGGGTAAGACCCTTGACTCACAATCCGGAGGTCGCGGGTTCGAACCCGGCATTCGCAAATAAATTTTATTTGATTAATTTGTGTTATTTCACAATTAATTCATTTAAAATAATATATAGTATATTTGCGGCATGTTCCAGAGTGGAAGATACTATCAGTATCGCCCTGGTGTAAGACCACCATTCAGAATTGAAACGTTGCTTGAAAATGGCTTTAGCCGTGTTTGGTGACCAGATCTGAATAGCCAGGCACTTCCCCACCTTCCTCTTTCCTATCTCCTTCCCCTCCCCACTACCTTCAGCCTCACAACATACCCCAATTGGGGATGTCATAGTCCCACTGGCTCCAGACGGGAGCAGTTGAGTCTCTTGCGCGGTATTCATGTAAAAAAAAAAAAAAATTGCTGAAGTTAGAAATTATGCTTAAGGCATTTGCACCTGTTTTGATTTATTCACGAAAAAACATCACCAAAAAACGTGTTTTATTTTATTTTGCGAAGCCCTGGTACAGATATTTAAATGTTTTATCATTTCCAAAGAATTTTCAACATTATTCAATAGCTACATATTCGAAGAATGGTTCGTAAGTAGATTTCGAACTTAAAAGCAGTTTTTTTTTCTTGGCTTATAAAAAGACTAATCAAAAAAATTCTCAATTTTATGTTATGTTATGTTTATAAATCATCTAAAATATTTCTTAGCGATCTAATTTTCAAACCAAAATCCACATGATTTTGTATTGCTTAGCCCGTTGCCCTTTTTGTATTATTTTTCCTCACCTTTAATACCGTCCTTATAATTTAATGGCTTCTATATTTACTTCTATTCTCTAAAGATTACTCTTTAAATATTTATGCAATCGGTTGTAAATTTAAACGACATGGATATTGCATGGATTAATTAAATTTAATATTGAGTATCTTGAACAATTATTGTTACATTAAGTGCCTCCGTTCATGGAGATACTTACAAGCCACTCGATTCTCGTGCGCGTATCATACGCGCCGATCGTAAGTACCCCCCGTACGATTTAGCTGGTACCGTCGGCTTCCGATCAGTATCACGATACCGACAGTGCTGATCGCACGTGACAGTTGCATCATTTTTGTCTGATACTTATTCGTTTGACGTTTGACAGAAATGGCGTCGGAACATGAAAGTAATGTTAGATTTGTTCTGGAAGTGGAAAAAATGCATGTTTACATAACTATACTTTACCAGAATACGTAAGAAACGATTTAGTGGAGAAAGCATGGATTGATGTTGGAAACAAAGTCATATGACATCGCATGACAGCGTGTTCACTCCACGGCCGCACGTGAAAAATGACCAAGTTCAGTACATTTCGGATAGCGCCGTGTACGGAGACTAGCATTAAAAAGTGGTTTATCAGCCGGGTACTTGTGGTTTCGTGACAATTACGTAGATTGTAAGTATCTCCATGAACGAAAGGCCTTAGTGCCTCCGTTCACGGAGATACTTACAAGATACTCGATCCTCATGAGCGTATCATACGCGCCGATCGTAAGTACCCCCCGTACGATTTTGCTGGTGCCCGTTCACGGCGCTACGCGGTGGCTGTCGGTTTCCAATCAGTATCACGATACCACACGATACTGACAGTGCTGATCGCACGCGACGAGTCGCACAATTTGTATCTGATACTTATTCCTTTGACGTTTGACAGAAATGGCGTCGTAACACGAAGGTAATGTTAGATATGTTATGAAAGTGGAAAAATATATAACGATACGTTACCAAAATACGTAAGAAAGGGTTTAGTGGAGAAGGCATGGATCGATGCAAAAAAAGTCACATGATATCGCTTGACTGTGTGTTAACTCCACGGCTGCATGTGAAAAATGATCAAGTTCAGTATATTTCTGATAGCGCCGTGTACGAAGACTAGCATTAAAACGAAGTATATCAGCAGGGTACTTGTGGTTTCGTCACAATTACGTAGATTGTAAGTATCACCATGAACGGAGGGCCTTAGTTTAAGTTGATAATAAAGGTGGTCCAACCATAACGCGCGATGTTAATTGTAAATAAAACAAAAAGTTTTCAGAGAATTATCTTATTTTTTTTTATTATGATAGAAAGATCTACGACAATTATGTGTATTAAATACACATAATTGTGTATTAAATACAATATATAAATTTTATATAACCTAGACTTGACACCAGTATATATGAGAAAATGACAATCGGCCTAACACCTTGAAAAGATTTTTTTTTCAATTATTTCTGGCTTTCACCCTTCAAGGGTGTTCTAGGCCATCATTTATAATTACAGAGAAAGGAAGGGTGAATTTATGTATTAATTTTATTTAAATGTGCAAATTTCAGAATTTTATGGAAGATTGGAGTACAGTTCATACTTAGAAGAGATGAGATGTTGAATAGAGGGGAGGCAATTTTTAATAACGCTTGATAGAAGAAGGGATATTTATTTAGAGAGGGACAATAAAAAAATATGTGATCTAAAGTTCGCACATCTAGACCACAGAGCGTAAATCAGGTGAGTCAAGCACATGAATTTTAAAAAGGTGAGGAGGAACTATTTTACCAAATGTGTAAACTTGAAGAAGTATCACTTATTATTGTTTTTTTTAGTAAATTTACCAGTAGTTCATTTAGTATCATAACCATTTGTACATTACAAGCAATTAACAAATAATAATACTATTAAAAAATAATAGAAAACTGTGAAAAATTGTTAAGATACAGGCGTATAAATTCTCGAGTCAATGTTTTGTAATGCTGTCTGTATCTGTGTTCTCTCCTTAGGGTTAAACTAAACATACGTTTTAATCTAAGTGTTCACAGATGGCGCCAATTTTATTGTTTTGGGAAAAAAAAACACTTTCACAAGTTATGCTTTAAAATAATAAGATAAATTATTTGTTTGCGCCCGTGCATACGTGATATGAATGTGAATGTGTCCGTATAAAATCTTTCGAGAAAGGCATACACTTATATTTCAATATCTTTGGCATACACATACAATCTTGTATTGAATCACCGATAAAATTTTATATTTATATTCCTTTCTCAGAAGAATCCAATTTGTGAATGTACAAAACTATTTTTTCATATTCAAATTGCACATAATTTTCTTTCGTATTTCAAAATTATTTGGTTCTCATTTTAATATTACTTTTCTTTGATTTTAACTATGATATTTTTTACTTTTATTTTTTTCTAAACCGTAAAGGTATTTTTTTTATTATTTTATTTTATCTTTTATTGAAAATGGTATTAACAAATGACACAATGAATAATAACATTTTGTGAGATCTCTCAACACTTTATTGTTAATTCAAATATTATTTTTGTCCACAGGTTTTTAAATTTTATTTATTTGCATTTACTTAACTGTTTCATAATAACCGATAGTTATGTGCGTTATTTTATTAAATTGTGAAATTATTATCCCCAATACAGGCGAGCCCAAGTGGAGTTAATGATTTTATTGTGAACAGTGTATTTTAATTGTGAAGAAACAATAAATAAATAAATTAATTAATATGTACGGGCGCACACAAATGATTCATGCTTAAAATTTGTAATTTAATTAGCGTCATCTATGAAAGAGAAGATTACGAACTCTTTTAAGTTAACCCTTTAATAAAATATTTTAAAAATGTTTGAATTAAATAAACAAAACAATTTAAATATGTTTGAACCACTTTTATATTTGAGTACATCCAACCGGTTCAGAACAAACGTTCCTTCTTCAGGGCAAGCGTATACATTTGCAACCGGTCGGATTTACTCAAATATAAAAGTGGTTCAAACAAAGTTAAATTGTTTCATTTACCTATGATGGATAACCACAAAGTTATAGCTACATTCAAAGGTATAATATATGAATTCCTTACTTTTATTTGCACTAAAAAGAAGCTTATCTTTAGGGTATTTTTATCTTCATCTTAAAATCATAAAACAGTAATTAATATAAAAATTACCTAAAATAGAAAAAAAAATCTATTGGAAAACTTGGAAATCTATTGTCAGGAATAAAGCTTTTATTCGCGCGTGATTAAGGCTGCTTTATTCCAATTATATGCCTTTTGTTAACGGTTGATCGGGCTAATCGAAAGGATAATTTCTCGAGGTCAAGTCAGGGTTCAGTCGAGGTTTAGTCTAGGTTCAATGGAGGTTCAGGAGAGGTTCATTGCTCACCAGCCCCTGGGAATTGCTCAAATGCAGGAGAAACAATGAAGTGCCTACTACACCCGAGGTTGGCTAATGAGCATCAAACAATAACCGCAGAAGACCTTAGGGGGTTGTGGTAAGGTGGCTTTTTCTATATTGGCTTGGAAATAATATACACACTTTGCAGTTTACGCAACAATTCTTGGGAAGTAGTGTTTTCATCCTTGAATTGAGAGTTTTCACCATAACGGCGCTATAAAAGTAGTTAAAATATTGTGATTTTAATTGAAGAAGAAGAAAACACTAATATCTAAATATTCTAAATGAAAATATGAAAAAGCGCAAGATACAGAAAAATAAAAAGATAACTCGACTCGAGCCCAGAACCCCTCATCTTAAGAGGAATATAAACGCTAGAAATATTTCGAATCTCATGCCTGCAAAATTTTAAAATCGAGCGTCTTTTTGCACGAGGCTAGTAAGCGAAAAAGTGGTTTTTATTTATTTTATACATAATTTTATAAGAACGAAAAAAAAGTTAGAACATGGAAAACCTCAAAAACAGTCTTAGCCATGTGATGTTCTTGCTTACTCGTATAGTTGTATTTTATTCTTATATAACTCTCCTGGTCTTCGGCAGACAGTTGTAATATTTCGTCTTTTCTCGTTTTGTTTCATTTACTCCTGGGCACTTGGCACCAGTCGTAACACTTTCGTTTTCTCTTGGCTCTGATCGATACTTAAATTCTTAAGGCTTTGCATATGTGTGGTAGGGATGGAAAATTCCTCCCCTACGTCACACAAGCCTTCATGAAAATTGGACCCTTATTTCCTCTGATAACTACAGAAAGCTACTTAAAGCTCCCTTGTACTACATATCTTTAGAGATATATGTACTTAACTAATTAATACGTTATTTACGACTTTGAACGTAAATATTTTCGTATTTAGGTTGTAATTAAACTCCATCAAACGTTGTGTAATTTTTTTGATTTATGTTATAGGACTTTAATTACTTTCATTTTTGTGGTAACCCTTTTGATTCTAAACGAAGCGTTGAGTTTCAAACTGTATTGGTCTCTCTCTTGCAAATCTAACTTTAAGTAATTTCTCTAAATGAGCTAACTTCCCTTTGTCGTTTATTATGATTCCCTACATCCTAATGAATTCGTAAATAAACAGTACTAATCGAAACTACACATGACTAATTGAACAGATAATTAAATATAACTCAAATGGTTAAATGTTAGTAGATTTGATTATGATTGTATCTTGTATCTGCTTGGCGCCCCTCCATTTTGATTCAGCTGCTATAAGGTACATATAAAGATGGATTTAGTAGGTTAATGTAATTAGTTAATTGCATATTTGACGAACTCAGAATAACCCTTTTCTGGCAAAATTTGGCTCCTGCCTCCATCAAGTAAGCAAGGTGATCAGGTTTCAACCCGAAATTCGCACAGTCTTTTGGCACGGTTCGATTGATTGATACCTAAGTTATCGCGTCCCAACCGAACCTTCCTCTCGCCATCATGCACTGCCTTCAGGTCTTCACCCGAGCCTAGATACCTCCAAATTCCTACTCCTCCAAAGTTTACTATTTACTAAGGGCGAGCCGGTTTTGTCCTATATGCAATCATATACTCACGGGGTTGTGTGGAGTTATGGGTCGTGAATCCTCCCTCCACGTTCAAGAAATGAGACGAGAGTGACCCGACAGGCCTAAAGCACTAATTGTAAGTGAGTTCGTTTCATCCAATGAACAGTACATAAAAAGATATATATATATATATATAAACATACATTTTGGGAAGGTTTATAACTTGCAATACGAAACTACTTGCATCGCATTCCAAGCTCGGATCTCGCACCTAGAATTCTGTGAAATTCTAAGATTGATACCAAATATATACGTAAGAATAGTGGGTAATATAAATAGATACTAGTATATTAAGATCTTATCTGGCGATGTGTACTGGAGATTCGCCAAAACTCCAAGCTTTTGTTTGGTTTTTTGACGGTTTTGTTTGAGAGATCCGTCATCTCTATTGTTTGGTTAATGGTCCTTGTTATAGAAGCGACCACTGCCTTCTGTTGGTTGAACTGTATTTTTTTTTCTTTCCCTCCCCTCCAAGGTTCAAATTTTGATAAATTCTTGCTATCCCGTGATTCTCAATTGATTCATGTAAATCTTCATTACACCTTATTAAGCTATCCCGTGATTTATCAACTGCTTCATGTAAATCTCCAATACACCTTATTAAGCTATCCCGTGATTTATCAACTGCTTCATGTAAATCTTCAATACACCTTTTTAAACTATCCCGTGATTTATCAACTGCTTCATGTAAATCTTCAATACACATTTTTAAGCTATCCCGTGATTTATCAACTGCTTCATGTAAATCTTCAATACACCTTTTTTGATTTGCTATAATAAATATGTTTATTTTCAATTGTTTAATTCTATAGATATCTCTTTACGATCAAATTAAAGATTGTGTTTAATTTTTTTTTTTTTTTGTTTCTAATAATTGTGCAATATCATAATTTTATCCCGTTCCTGGAAGTAAATACCTAAGTACGATATCCACTAATCAAGGTCATTTTTTTTCTTCTTTTTACCGTATTCGAACTAGTATCCCAGTGACCGACTTATTTTGTAAACAATTTGAATTATGTAAACATTCCCGACGGCCTCGTGACCTAGATTCAAA
Organism: Limnephilus rhombicus; assembly: GCA_929108145.2. NCBI lineage: Eukaryota > Metazoa > Arthropoda > Insecta > Trichoptera > Limnephilidae > Limnephilus > Limnephilus rhombicus. The sequence goes on along the minus strand of OV815280.1, from coordinate 48,904,987 downwards.
GCGTATGATGTGTGTTTACCTTAGACATTCCCGAAGACGTGTGAGATGGCTCTAATATTTTTTTTCTTTGTTTGATAATGACCTACTTTGCGCAATTGTCTAGTCTGATACCCGATAAGTATAGTAATTATTGTATACATACATTCAATTATATATACTTTGTCTCAATAAATAATTAATAATACTGGTATATACTACTATATTATGATTTAAATATTTTCCAATATCATAACTTATTTCAAATGTTCTGGATTTTCTGAAGTTATATTAATACATATATAAAATTAAATACAAAACATTGATTTGGAAATTTATCACACATAACTACTTTTAATAGCTATTGATGAATTCAGAGGTAGGAATCGATACCCTTTTTCCCGCTTTTTATATGTGTTTTTCTTTTTGATTAAAATTTTTCTTGGGAACAATAAAATTATATATATATATATATATATAAAATATACCTATTATATTTATAATATTTTAATATAGTTACATATCACATATTAAGCGAGTAATATTTTGTTATAATAATTAATTCAAATACCAACGTTTGCTGCATTCCGCTTTCTCCTTGGAATCTGGAAAATTTTATAACGAGAAAAACTTACCCCTACAAGATTTTCCGACCGGGAAATATACGTTTAAACCTTGCTGCAATTTTCCTAAATAAATTTTCATTGTTCTAAATTTAAATAAATCTTTTGACTTCAATTTTTTTTTTTCATTAATCTAATTAATTTAAATGATGTATAAACTCTATCGTTCTAAACTGTATTTTATTTCAAAACTCGTTGGTTAAATAACACTTTAAATGATAGTTACTTCACGATTAATTTCGAGATGGTGAATTGTTGTTAAATTAAATTTTTATCCCTCCTAACTTTTATGTATTAATAAAATATTATTATGTTTTATTATTATTATTTTAGATAATTAATTTAAATATTTATTATTTGTTAGAACACTTTTCATTTAGGTTGGACACACGTATTTAATTATAACTTCTTCACACTTAATTATCACATCACTTCAGTTATTTATTTCACTGATATTAGACGCGAAATTTCTAAGTTTGAAAATACAATATTAAGTGATTATAAAATCCGAATTTTCCACTAAAACAAATTATATTTATCACGAGCACTTTTATTTTTCACAAGTAATTAACGCGTTAACTTTATTTTTATTTTCACTGACTTTAAATGCAAAGTTTTTTTTTTTTGTAGATCACTGGCTAGAATGTGAAATTTTCCTAAGTCTCATAATAATTATCACTTAGAATTTTTCAACTTTAAATTACCAAACGTTTCGTCACGTCTCGCGAACTTTTAACCCTTTCAACCACGACCGTAGACTATCTCCAACTGGCATTTGTCTCGTCTTTTATACCCCTCTCAGGTCCAAAAGAGCGTATCTGAATTTACTGTAATATAATTTCTATCAACTCGTAATTTCTTGAAATCTCCTCATTATTGTCGAATGCTGTCGAAGTCTTTCTCGCAAATTGTTCATTTTTATTTTATTATTTTTCCTCGAGTTTTTCTGTATTCTATATGAACCTTTCCATTTAAAACCGAATTTTCTCTATTTACGTCGTATATTTGAATTTTCCATTTTTTTCTCGAATTTTCTTTTATTCACGACACTCTTTCTATGAATTTCCTTATTTATTCTCACGCTATTGTTCATATCTCTATAAATTTTTATATTTCAAGCCGTATTTATTTTATTCACTGTTAATCTAAGATTTCCTTTGTTTTTCTCTGTCGTATCTACTCTCCCCTCGTTTCACTGTACTCCCCTTATATAACCATATCATTTTTTGATGTTTGCTGCCTCTTGGAAAATTTCATTTTCTATTTGTTATTAATAAATATATCATTTTTAACATTTTTATATGAGATACCCCCACTTCGGCCCTTAAATTTCTGTCATTTTTTTTGCTTCATAGAGAACGTCCCCAAAATTTCGTCTCTCTATTACATAGAATCCCATAAACCATATGCTTTGACAGTTGTATACGTTAATATCTGTACCCACCTGGCAATAAATTCTCTTTTATTTCAGTGTCGTTGATTTTTATGTCAATTCTATAATCTAAATATTTCGTAAGACCAACGTTAATCTTTATAGCTCTTTTAACGACTAATCGCTTTAATATAAACAATTTTCATGTTCGAATATTCCTTGTTTATCACAACAAAATACATGTGAAATCGACAACCATAGTAATATCTCATTTTTCCCTGCAGTCGCGTGCTATGTTACACTATAATCTCCATTTTAATTACGTAAAATGACTCCTTTTCCTGAGTTAAATCTATCGAAATGTTTTCAGCATTTTCCACTCCCCTCCGTACTCTACTCTATTTTCCTCTCAAACACTTGTTACTGCACTAAACCTCTGAAATGTACTCTCGTCCACTCTTTAAAACTCTCATTTTTTTTGAAGTTTTTCTCCCTAAATCTTTTATCGTAATATCCTCGCTCCGTCTAGAATTGATAACAATAATTTTCCATTGTTTTTTCAACATTTCCATTTCCTTTAGCACGTTTTCCCTCGAATTTGGCATCTCGGCCGTCATAAACAATCGTATTATAGATGGAAATTTCCTAACATCTTCCAACACGTTTTCGTCACTTGCTATTCAATTTTTCACTTAAAATTTTCCATCGTTGTTTACTTGTATCTTTTTTTCATCTTTAATTTCTCCATATTATCTCGAAATCTACGGTTCCCTATCCTTTGAATGTACCCGTTATTAATAACATTCCTTGAGTTCATCGTACTTATGTCCCTGAATCGGCTATTGCTTCCCATGGAGTTTATTCACCTCTCGGTTCGGTGAGAACGAAAAGATAATTAATTACATTCTTAATTGCCGAGTCCAAAGGTCGATCCTTTGTTCCCCGCTGGTGTACGCCCTCCTGTTTATTAATTGGTTCGTTCAATATTTTATTGTTTTTGCTGCAATCCAATTGGCTGTCAAGATATCACGGCCAAAAAAAATTGGGAAGTCCCTGTCTCTGATTATTTGTTGAGACCATCTGTGATTTTTTAATCAATACTCGTCTCACTTTGTCTAATTATAGATCCCTACCGTAAATATGAATTCACTTTACTCTGATCCGATAGATGTCGTAGGTGTGTCCGTTTTATAAGTAATTGATATTTTCTTTTTAAATTAAAGTGGGAAGCTACGATATTTTCTAATTTTGACTGTTGATCAATGCAATACATCACAGCCATAAAGGGGTATTTAAAAAAAATGTTTCTTGTATTACTTCATAGTTAAGTCATGAAAAAACATTTTTTTTGGTGGTTTACGCTTATATTTTTTGTTACGTAAATAATAATTTTATTGTTATTCCAATACATAGAAAAGCTAGTTAAAGCTTCGATTTATCCGTAGCATATTTTTTGATGTTCATACTGTAAGCCGATTCGTCGTAAAGATTAATCCAAATAGTATCTAAATAGGATTTCACGTATATATTCATCTTAACGGGACAAATTCCTCTACAAATTCGGTTACTGAGACTCTTACAAGTGTAATTTTTGTCAATCTCATATTTCAAAATAATTTATGACTTCAATTAATAAATAAATTCAAATTTCAAAATAATAATTCTTCGACTAATTTTTTTTAATAATATTGGCATCTACCGTTTTCAATGAAAACAAGAAATCGATATACTGGTTTGTAACCTAGATACTGTCTCGGATAAATAAATCCGATTTTTTTTATATGGAATATCTATTAATCTTGTTGTAAAAGTCTAAACAAAAAATAAATAAAAATACAGTTGTTCTAATAAAAGCACCTATTCAAAAAAAAGTCACCTTAGTGAGAAAAAAATGTCCCTTTGAAGATGTGAAAAATAAAAATTGTTTTAATTTTTTTTTGGTAAACTTTTAATATTTTTGAAATTTACATCCATTAATTAATATTAATAATTGAGTCCTATAATTTCAATACCCGCTATATCCGATTTTTTGACAAAATGATCTGAGTACGACATCTTGTTCACATTTTTGCGAGGAACTAGACTAACCTAAAATTAAGTTTCAAAACCTCCCTCATCACGACCAAAAACCATGTTAAAATTGCGAGTTAGAAATAAAACCCGCTATATCATTCAACAAGTTACTACGAAGACTCGCTGTATCGGAATTCAACCAATCACGAATAGTTATTTAGCCAAGATGGCGGGTGTAGAAACACTCCCTTCAGGTCAGTTGAGTTTCAAAAGCCTCTATATTCCATAATATATAAATCACGAAGTGAGTATCAAAATCTGTCCATTTTATTTATCCAAATTGCTTAAATATTTCTAGACATACATTGACAAATGAACACTTTTCGAATGTATATTACTCCAATTCATTATATAAAAATAAAAAATGCAATTTTTTATGTAAGCTACCGATGTGATAGTTTTTTGCGATTTTCTCCGAATCACTGAAAGCTGATATGGCGGTTATGGGAATTGAACGACTCAATTATAGATGAATATATTACTAATAAACTTAAGCTAAACATAAAACAGAACAAACTGTCCTACTTCTCAACCTCATACTTGAATTGAAAACAACGAAATAAGGGTAAAACTTACCCACTTGCAATTTCAATTAAAACTTTTTTTTGTTAAACCAAAGTATCAGATTCTCGTACAGAGTTTTCAGAAATCTTACGAATGGGGTAAGGTTATCTTATGTAACTGCGGCTCCGTATACTCAGTTACAATTTGCTGGAAACTCACTCATCCCTATCCCCCCTCCCCCATCCCCTTTACCTTCGCCCTTCTAACATACCAACTAGTGAAGAGTTCACCGAGAAAATTTAATTTCAAGTTTGAAAGCTGTTTTGACGCTTTAAGTAACTATGTGGATAATTTTAATTATTGTGAGGATGTAACTAAATTCTAAATTAAGACCAACAATTTGCAAAAATGATGTAAACCAGTGTAAATAAAATAATTATTCCCCTTTGCCCGCGATAACACCGTGTACCCACAGCATGGCGGACAGCATGCTTTTTGGTATTGTATTGTTGTATTGGTCATCAGTTTACAGATGCCAGGTCCTCCAATATTAAAATGTCGGGTCACCAGTTTGGGCAATATGGGGTATTGTTTAGATATTTCATCCAGGGTCTGACAGTCTACAGGCCTTGCCACGTCTGTAACTGGATGCGTCTGTGTCGGGGTATTTAAATGCGAGTCAAAATATATTTACAATGAAAACTTTTGTGTTACAATAATTTGCACAGATTTAATATTTATCTTGCTTAGAATGAAAACTAGGTAGAGAGGACGAACACCAAAACCGGAATGAATTTGCAAATGAAATTGCGTTGTCACGCACCTAGCCAGAGAGTGGTGAACGGTGGTACATATCATTGTGTAAAATCGGATAAAAATGGTATTTTATGGTTGTTCGTTGCTTCGCTACAAAGCTTTATCACATTTCATATTTGTTAACTTTTTTAACCGAACGATATAATAGGGAAATAAAAAAGAAATATTACAGAAAAAGAAAAGTCTAGTAAACTAACTATAAGTATTTTGACAATGTGATTTGATTAGTTTGAGTATATTTTGGTCTGTTATTTTCATCGTTTTATTTTTCGTGTTATTATTTTAATCGAGCTTTTCTTACTACAGTGCCGCTTATTCTCCTATTTGCGACCCCAACCACCCGTGTTTCAGGGGTTTAATAATTAACAGATTCTTAATGAAGATGTGTTCATTTTAATTTTAAGATTGTCTTGAGTAATTAATACCTTTATTATTTTGTTCCATTCATTTTAAATTAATAAAAGGCGATCTATTTTTGGATAAATTTCTTCATTCTATAACTATAAAAGTAAGTAGGTACTATTATAATTACGAGTAAACATGATAATATATTATCATAATTTTCGTTAGTTGATATTGATATCCTAGAACAGCCTATTTAAATCAGTTCACGGAAAAAGCCTACCTATGAAAAAAGTAGGAGGTAGATATAACATACGAGTATTAATTATTTACTTTGAGCATGTTATTATTATTGAAAACTAGAAATATTTAATGAATTAATTTAGAAGAAAAAAAAACCATGGATGTAAAAATATTTTTTTTAAATTCCACAACAACAATTTTACAACAAATATTTTTTAACGAGTGGGTGCTTCAATTTGATACAATATAGATATTCCCTATTATCTACACAACGTACATATAGAATAGCACTCTTGGCCTGAAATATCACAAACTTGCGTTATGTGAATATTCCTATTAATGTAATTTTTTGATAATATTATTAAAACCATTATCGTTTTTTGGGTCTTAAGGAAAACATTATCTTTACATTAATTGAATAATTGTATCGATGTTACAGCTGAAGATTTGAGATAATTTATTTATTTATTGTTGTTATACGCCCGTAGGGGCTTTTACATAGATTAGAAAATAATATTTAAAATATCGAGGATTACACATACATAGAATTTATACCAAAAGTTATAAAAATGAAAAAACTTTTAAGAATATACAAGTAGTTTTTAAAGAAAAAACCACTTGTATATTCTTGCGTAAAACCGTGAAATATTTTAAACAATGTAATATTTAACAATAACATAGAACAAAATATAATATAAAACATTACAATAACACATCAAATCGTTAAATATATTATACCCACGTTACAATATTTGTAGGATTCCACAAAGTGTTGGTTTAAATTGCATTTTAGAATGTAAAGGGAGTCAGCGAATACTGTAATGGTGCACCCCCCCCCCCCCTAATGAAAACTTTATAATATTCCTTCTTCTCGAATTTGAATTAGAAGATTTACAACAAGGATCGGTGGTGACGCTCTCTCCTCGGTCACAGAACCACTTGTGATGTTGCAATCCTTTTCCTCGGGTTTTATACCCCCTCCCCCTCTCTCTCGCGCATTCAGATCTCCGGTTGGTAGATCTTCCTCTCGTACCTACTGAATGATTCGCCAATAATGTTTGAATCATGACTCGTTTTTCCCACCCCTGTGACTGAACACAGTAAAAGGTAGTTTTCCGGGAAATTCTTACAATAAACCCTTTACTCCACGTTGTGTGATTTTTTTGCTTCGGAGCACCTAGGACATCTAGGATAGGTATTTAATGTATTTCGTGGTAACTTTCGGTTCTTTTAGGTAAGGTGTGGAAGAATTTCTCTGTATCTCTTAAACGTCTGAAGGACACGTCCGGTCTAAACTATCCTGAATTTGTCCCCACTATGATCCTAATGATATACACTGCTCCAATATTTACATAATGAGCACGGTTGCTATTACTCTCGCTAGGCTATAAAATTGATCTCTCTCCCTCTACGTCCTAATGATTTTTTAATGTACATACCTTGAATGTTTCACTCGGATAATTGGCGAATTCTCTGCACCGCTTTCCATGGCTAGATCCTATACATAATCGTGATAATACGTTCTGTTGTTAGTAAACACAAATTTATACCTAGGATGGAAGTATAAAGACGTGATAGAGGATAGGATGGATGGTGATGGGGAAGAAATTCTTTGCAAACTAGTACTGGCTCCTCCACTTGACCAAATTGACTAGGTGGTCGGCTCTCAGGACACGACCCTCCGACCAATGCATGATGAGGCTATACCCATGGCACCCGGAAAATCTCTTGACGATAAACCAGATACCCGGACCCCTCCATAACAAAAGAAGAACGACATGCCTTCAAACCTTTCCTGATCAACTCCAGTATCGAACACCTCCGGAACTACTTTACTGGCTCTAGAAGGGGTAATCTATTTCGTCCCTTATCACGACTCTACTCACGGTACAAAGTGGCGTAAGCTTGTGACAGGCAGATCCTTCCTCCCACGTGACCGACCTAGCGTACAGACCACCTCTGGAAACCGACTTATCCCCACCCTTGTAAGAGATACGTTTGCTTCCAGGTCGATAGGATTAAAAAATGTGATGATGCTGCAGGAATCTCTTCGCAAGAATCCATGCTCATGCCTCCATCCACACTACCTTGCCGGTAACTCGAGGTGCTTTTGGCAAAGACGCCTCCGACAGCGAACCATGCCCTTTCATACAAATTGGCACCTCATTTCATACGGTCCTTCGCGCCCAATCACTCGACACCGTCCCGCGAAAGGGAATTGCTTCCAGGACCTCGCGTGACCCGATCAGTCTATGGTGAGCATCCTCCAACATGACAATGCGGAAAGACCCTTACCGGTGGACCACCAATTGACACTTATGTGTGGCCTCGGTGTCGTCATCACATTGTTCAATCATAAAGATTTAAAAAGCGTAAATCAAAAAGTAGGAATTCAGCGGAGTACCTGTTAGTTTTATTTGTTTCATATTTAATATTGTGATTCTGCTCTTCTGCTCTCTTGTCTAAAGATGTTCAGCTGTTCGGGTTGCAGATAATCGCCTTCGATTCGATATGTCGTACTCTCGGAACGCCCTCCATTTGGTTGAGTGTACAACACCCCCGAGGTGTAGGTACCTCGCTTGCTCGTTCATTTTTTTTGTATGTGTGTTCCCCCCGACCGCCCGGCATCGGCTGTCTGGGAGAAAACGTCACTGCCCTAAATGATAATAACGGTTAAACATATTCACATTAGCTCTGCAATAATATTAATTTTTATCGGCGCTGGAGCTGTTGAAACCTGCCAGGGTTCGCGTTCCATTTACGTCACTCTGCAACCAGGTACCTGTAATTGAAATATAGATTCTTTAACTTACCCGTACGTAATTGTTTAATTCTCCGGTCGGGAAAACACGACCAATTGCATCTTAATTACGTATCCTGTAGACCTGTACCTGTGGAGAAAACACAAAGGCTTCCCTCCCTACGATTTCTTAAATTTTATACGACAAGGCCTAACGTAGCCTTAGATTTATGACTAAATTTAACCCCCTTTCCTTCTTCTTCTCGCAATTGTAATGTACTCCGGTTGACCGATGTTTGTAGGCTATTTCAAATATATCGTCCCTCCTTAAATATGTGTGTTCCCTAAGGTTAAATTAGCACTTGCTATATCTTGGTATCGAAACCACTAGGTTGAACTTTTCGTAGATAATTATTATTATTGTTTTATTTCTAAACTATTCGGTACTTATACATTTTTTCCATTTCAAAAGAACGATTTTTTCCCGTAATTAAGATTTTTTTTTTTTTTTTATTCTATTATTATTTCTGATATAAAATCCGCGATGTTATTATTAACATTTATTTGTCGACCCCGTTTAAATTTTAATAATACTGACGTTTTTATTATTAGATCACGCCTGTTTAAACCGAACTAATATCTGTTATTATAACTCAATATTTTCACTGTCCTTAAATAATTTTTACAATTTTTTTTTTTTAAGTTCCTAAAAGCTTTTCACCACTGGCTTGTATCCCTTCTCCTGAATCTAATTAAACAACACTTTGCACAACATCCACTGAAGTTAGATCGACACTCCGCCGGAACGATTTTTGCTAAGTCTCCGAAAAATTCCACAAACACTTCGATTTCGCGCCCTTTTTGACAGCCTTTCCTTCCCGAGATCTCACCCTGAACTCCCTCCTCTTGCCTAAAACCGCCCTTTTTGTCTCCTCCGCTTACCCATTAATCAAACTTAAATTTTACAATTACGACCTTTAAACGCACAACCTTCATAGTTCCCAAATCTAGTATCGTATCCTGCGGTTTATGACATTTCGTCCTGAACGGTGCTCCCAACACAGAATTCGTATCACGCGAAAGCACTATCTCGTAGAATCGGACAGGGGCGTACTCGGTCTCGTCCCTTGGATATACACACGAATCTTCTGCAAAACTAGCGCCTACAAGATATCATTTACCAAGTGAATAATTAATTCAACATTTTTAAAATCGCTTCCAGGTACGGTGTATCCTGAGTTTTTTATATACTCTCCATACTTTTCTCGGTAACCCTAAGTCTTATTTCAACTCGGCAACCTACAACATTTTCCGACCGTCATCTACTATGCATCTTATTATCGCACAAATCGCATAACACGTCACCTTCTAGGTATTTTGTCATTTTAGCATTTGACTGTGGATTTTCTAACAATTAGTGACCGAATATTCTTATTCAGCCGTACCCCTTATGTGGACATGTGGCTGTGTTTGTCTCTGGCTATATGACGCGTTCCTTGTGTTCGCATACATTTTCTTAATATTTCCCGCGCTCGCAAATACCTAAGTATAATCTCTAGTCATTTGACCCCTTCCTAAACAAGGCCGCGACACTCGTAGAACCTTATTTAGTAATAGCCTAAACTTTTATGATCTCGATTCTTCCTTTTACGGGCCGTAACCTCTACCAAAGTCTAATTCCATACCTGCCTCCGAACGTTTTTTCATCTGCACCTTTAGTTCCTCCTTCCATATCCCATCTCCCTCTGGCGTAAAACCCAATAAATCTCCGTTGTTATGCACCTAGCAATTAAGAAAAATACTTGAGAATTCACATAATTTTAAATCCTGACAGGCCGTTAAATTTTATAGCTTTTCCTAATTTCCTATTACCTATATCTCGCGTATAAACTCGAGTGGTGACTTCAGCTTAATGAATATCCTAATGACTCAAAACCGTGTTAGATATTTCTCACTTGAAAACACTTTAATACGTAAGAGATCGACAACATTTCCTCCCCTCTAATCTATCAGATATAAAATCCAACCCGAAACCTTAGATTTTATTTGGTCGTTGACGTAATCGATTCCTTCCCGACTACCCTGAGATAATCAGCTTTTGTGTTTTGACTACCATATTACGCTCGTTCCCAATACCTGCACGCAAATCCCGCTGGAATTTTGTTTGGAAAAAGCGATATTGATTGTCAATGCCTACTCCCGTTTCTATTCTCATACAATAGAAATCGTTCGTTACTTCATGTTTAATTAACGCATGATTTTTGTTCCTTTTAAAACCTCCGTCAACGAAATACTTGCAAGACTCGCCGACCCCCGATGCGAAGTCAACTGTTGTCAATTCCCTCGTGCTCCCCATAAAAATGCGATTTAGGACCAAGTTAGAAGTGTTTTTACCACTTAAAATAGCTATCAGTTTGGACCGTGGGATAACTTTTGTGTCTCAATTGGACACAACCGTCTCACACCACGCCCCGAGATTTGATTGGCTGATATGCGTCTAATGGTTTCCAACCATACTAGGATTTGCTAGTCGTTTTTTTCTTCCAAAATTTGTTTACACCCTTCGTAGCAGAAAAAATGTCCAATCATTACAGTTTCCCTTAATATTTCTTTCAAAATTAACCAATAGATGTCGATAGTGTGATCATTTTCGTAAAAAAAAAATATTCGCCAACCATCCAACAAAGCCGGTTCATCACAGCCTCCCTATAGAAATTATCTCCAGTGTCAAAGCACGCTATTAGTGGTTGGTCAGTGGAGTCATTTCTAAATGCAGACTTTAGTTAGTCTCCTCCTTCCCCCCGTGTTTTCTCTTTCCCAAAATGTGTCGTACCTAAATGCTGTGTATCTCTTCTCTCCGCAGGTTAACTGTCCGTTCTACTCCCTCCTCCCCTCTGATTTTTTTCCAACAATTTAACCTTACACAAACGTTCTACTGTCCCCCATCCCGACGTGTACTGTATTTAATTAATTTATTTATTTTCTTTATAAAGAACTCTTGAGCATCTTTCCAATTCGGCCCTGCCTCCATCGGTCTGCTAATGCCTCGCCCCTACATCTGTTTGCTTCTGCTCGCCGACCGTCGCTGTAACCATTTTTTTCTGCATTCTTCGCTATTCTCTGTTATCTGTCATCTGTCTTTAAGAGGCGACCGGGTCACATTTCACTTACAATTTACCCTGACCCTATTGCAGGTAATATCTTTCAAACCCGGACCGTATTTAATATAAACGTCTTCTCGCAATGTATTTTAAATTTTCCATCGGCCCGTCTCAGTTTAAGTAAGATAAAATACCAAATCTTGATAACGACGAACTCATCCGTTTACCAACTAAACGTGTCTCCTCTTAATATCGTCTCGGTTTATATTTGTACCCTGCACTCTATCGGTCCGTATTTTTTTTCATAATGTCTAGTACGCAACTCTATGACCGACCCTTTTTTTCGATGTTTTTATCCTTCGTTAGGCTATCCCTACGGTCTACCTTCAAAATAAAACGAACCTTTTTTTCCATTGATAAACTAAGAAAGGACATTATTACCTAACAATATAAATTTTTGTTTTTGTTGTGCGCTAGACCGTCTCCATTCAATATAACGATTAGTGTACAAACAGAACTACTCAATGTTGGTCCGATTGCGTTATTGTTTCTACTGGCTTGTCGTCCGGTCACCCCAGTTTAAAGAAATTCAAACCTTACTGTAGGTCGACTAACCACAATTATACTCGCTATGGTGAATTGATACTGAAATGCATCATAGAAGAACTATCTCCCCTAATACATGACACACTTTCTCGCTGCTTCTTATCGAAGGGTGAATACCACTAACTATCCTACTGATTATGTTCAAAATCTTATTTTAATTGTCGTACGGCGCAATTCTCACTAATTCCCAACCCATTTGAATCAAAATCACTCCTATCAGTGTGGTGTAACCCGAACATGTCTAAATCCACTAAACGCCTTTTAGCTGATTACGTTTCCTCCCTAAGCCTAAAAAAATCCTTTTATCGCCTTTAAACATGAATTTGTTCTAACCTAACCATGCTTTAATTTAATAACCAACCGATTGGTTCCGCCCCCTCCCTAAGCCATAAAAACTCCTTATTCCTTTAACATGAAATTTTTCTAAACTAAACATGTTGAATGTAGTAACCATTTGGTTGGTCTCATCCCCTCCCTAACCCACTAAAATCTCTTATTGCAACGATTTAATTTTCTTCCAAGTGATTATAACCGTTATTTTAAGCTAGTGGATTATTTACTTTCCGCCCTGGGTCATTAACCGTACTTTTTTTTTTCGCCCCGGGTCGTTGCATTCCTGACCTAGTTACGATAGTCGAACGCAAGGTCATAAATCTTCGATCTTTATGATGTGTTCACTGTACCTTTTTTTTGTTGCATCCCCGTTTTTTCCTTCTCCGCACCCTAACTTAAAAAGCAATGACCTACATTTAAACCGTTGGGGTCGTATATCTTTGCTAATGGTTTTGTTTACAAATTTATCTATCTATATTATCTACCCGTCTAAGAAGCAATGACCTACATTTGCAGATTTAAACTATTGGCTACTGATTTGTTTAAATATTCTAGCCTACTTATTTTTCTTTTTGTTTTTCTATTCATTAGTCTATTTTTTGAAAGCTTTTCTTCCTATGTAATTATCCTTCAAATTGCACTGATTGCTGATTGCAAGATACATTGAAACTCTTCCAGCTTTTAAAACCTCACCTCCTGGTCTCGCGGCAACACTTGTAATGATACTCCCCCCCCCTAATGAAAACTTTATAATATTCCTTCTTCTCGAATTTGAATTAGAAGATTTACAACAAGGATCGGTGGTGACGCTCTCTCCTCGGTCACAGAACCACTTGTGATGTTGCAATCCTTTTCCTCGGGTTTTATACCCCCTCCCCCTCTCTCTCGCGCATTCAGATCTCCGGTTGGTAGATCTTCCTCTCGTACCTACTGAATGATTCGCCAATAATGTTTGAATCATGACTCGTTTTTCCCACCCCTGTGACTGAACACAGTAAAAGGTAGTTTTCCGGGAAATTCTTACAATAAACCCTTTACTCCACGTTGTGTGATTTTTTTGCTTCGGAGCACCTAGGACATCTAGGATAGGTATTTAATGTATTTCGTGGTAACTTTCGGTTCTTTTAGGTAAGGTGTGGAAGAATTTCTCTGTATCTCTTAAACGTCTGAAGGACACGTCCGGTCTAAACTATCCTGAATTTGTCCCCACTATGATCCTAATGATATACACTGCTCCAATATTTACATAATGAGCACGGTTGCTATTACTCTCGCTAGGCTATAAAATTGATCTCTCTCCCTCTACGTCCTAATGATTTTTTAATGTACATACCTTGAATGTTTCACTCGGATAATTGGCGAATTCTCTGCACCGCTTTCCATGGCTAGATCCTATACATAATCGTGATAATACGTTCTGTTGTTAGTAAACACAAATTTATACCTAGGATGGAAGTATAAAGACGTGATAGAGGATAGGATGGATGGTGATGGGGAAGAAATTCTTTGCAAACTAGTACTGGCTCCTCCACTTGACCAAATTGACTAGGTGGTCGGCTCTCAGGACACGACCCTCCGACCAATGCATGATGAGGCTATACCCATGGCACCCGGAAAATCTCTTGACGATAAACCAGATACCCGGACCCCTCCATAACAAAAGAAGAACGACATGCCTTCAAACCTTTCCTGATCAACTCCAGTATCGAACACCTCCGGAACTACTTTACTGGCTCTAGAAGGGGTAATCTATTTCGTCCCTTATCACGACTCTACTCACGGTACAAAGTGGCGTAAGCTTGTGACAGGCAGATCCTTCCTCCCACGTGACCGACCTAGCGTACAGACCACCTCTGGAAACCGACTTATCCCCACCCTTGTAAGAGATACGTTTGCTTCCAGGTCGATAGGATTAAAAAATGTGATGATGCTGCAGGAATCTCTTCGCAAGAATCCATGCTCATGCCTCCATCCACACTACCTTGCCGGTAACTCGAGGTGCTTTTGGCAAAGACGCCTCCGACAGCGAACCATGCCCTTTCATACAAATTGGCACCTCATTTCATACGGTCCTTCGCGCCCAATCACTCGACACCGTCCCGCGAAAGGGAATTGCTTCCAGGACCTCGCGTGACCCGATCAGTCTATGGTGAGCATCCTCCAACATGACAATGCGGAAAGACCCTTACCGGTGGACCACCAATTGACACTTATGTGTGGCCTCGGTGTCGTCATCACATTGTTCAATCATAAAGATTTAAAAAGCGTAAATCAAAAAGTAGGAATTCAGCGGAGTACCTGTTAGTTTTATTTGTTTCATATTTAATATTGTGATTCTGCTCTTCTGCTCTCTTGTCTAAAGATGTTCAGCTGTTCGGGTTGCAGATAATCGCCTTCGATTCGATATGTCGTACTCTCGGAACGCCCTCCATTTGGTTGAGTGTACAACACCCCCGAGGTGTAGGTACCTCGCTTGCTCGTTCATTTTTTTTGTATGTGTGTTCCCCCCGACCGCCCGGCATCGGCTGTCTGGGAGAAAACGTCACTGCCCTAAATGATAATAACGGTTAAACATATTCACATTAGCTCTGCAATAATATTAATTTTTATCGGCGCTGGAGCTGTTGAAACCTGCCAGGGTTCGCGTTCCATTTACGTCACTCTGCAACCAGGTACCTGTAATTGAAATATAGATTCTTTAACTTACCCGTACGTAATTGTTTAATTCTCCGGTCGGGAAAACACGACCAATTGCATCTTAATTACGTATCCTGTAGACCTGTACCTGTGGAGAAAACACAAAGGCTTCCCTCCCTACGATTTCTTAAATTTTATACGACAAGGCCTAACGTAGCCTTAGATTTATGACTAAATTTAACCCCCTTTCCTTCTTCTTCTCGCAATTGTAATGTACTCCGGTTGACCGATGTTTGTAGGCTATTTCAAATATATCGTCCCTCCTTAAATATGTGTGTTCCCTAAGGTTAAATTAGCACTTGCTATATCTTGGTATCGAAACCACTAGGTTGAACTTTTCGTAGATAATTATTATTATTGTTTTATTTCTAAACTATTCGGTACTTATACATTTTTTCCATTTCAAAAGAACGATTTTTTCCCGTAATTAAGATTTTTTTTTTTTTTTTATTCTATTATTATTTCTGATATAAAATCCGCGATGTTATTATTAACATTTATTTGTCGACCCCGTTTAAATTTTAATAATACTGACGTTTTTATTATTAGATCACGCCTGTTTAAACCGAACTAATATCTGTTATTATAACTCAATATTTTCACTGTCCTTAAATAATTTTTACAATTTTTTTTTTTTAAGTTCCTAAAAGCTTTTCACCACTGGCTTGTATCCCTTCTCCTGAATCTAATTAAACAACACTTTGCACAACATCCACTGAAGTTAGATCGACACTCCGCCGGAACGATTTTTGCTAAGTCTCCGAAAAATTCCACAAACACTTCGATTTCGCGCCCTTTTTGACAGCCTTTCCTTCCCGAGATCTCACCCTGAACTCCCTCCTCTTGCCTAAAACCGCCCTTTTTGTCTCCTCCGCTTACCCATTAATCAAACTTAAATTTTACAATTACGACCTTTAAACGCACAACCTTCATAGTTCCCAAATCTAGTATCGTATCCTGCGGTTTATGACATTTCGTCCTGAACGGTGCTCCCAACACAGAATTCGTATCACGCGAAAGCACTATCTCGTAGAATCGGACAGGGGCGTACTCGGTCTCGTCCCTTGGATATACACACGAATCTTCTGCAAAACTAGCGCCTACAAGATATCATTTACCAAGTGAATAATTAATTCAACATTTTTAAAATCGCTTCCAGGTACGGTGTATCCTGAGTTTTTTATATACTCTCCATACTTTTCTCGGTAACCCTAAGTCTTATTTCAACTCGGCAACCTACAACATTTTCCGACCGTCATCTACTATGCATCTTATTATCGCACAAATCGCATAACACGTCACCTTCTAGGTATTTTGTCATTTTAGCATTTGACTGTGGATTTTCTAACAATTAGTGACCGAATATTCTTATTCAGCCGTACCCCTTATGTGGACATGTGGCTGTGTTTGTCTCTGGCTATATGACGCGTTCCTTGTGTTCGCATACATTTTCTTAATATTTCCCGCGCTCGCAAATACCTAAGTATAATCTCTAGTCATTTGACCCCTTCCTAAACAAGGCCGCGACACTCGTAGAACCTTATTTAGTAATAGCCTAAACTTTTATGATCTCGATTCTTCCTTTTACGGGCCGTAACCTCTACCAAAGTCTAATTCCATACCTGCCTCCGAACGTTTTTTCATCTGCACCTTTAGTTCCTCCTTCCATATCCCATCTCCCTCTGGCGTAAAACCCAATAAATCTCCGTTGTTATGCACCTAGCAATTAAGAAAAATACTTGAGAATTCAAATAATTTTAAATCCTGACAGGCCGTTAAATTTTATAGCTTTTCCTAATTTCCTATTACCTATATCTCGCGTATAAACTCGAGTGGTGATTTCAGCTTAATGAATATCCTAATGACTCAAAACCGTGTTAGATATTTCTCACTTGAAAACACTTTAATACGTAAGAGATCGACAACATTTCCTCCCCTCTAATCTATCAGATATAAAATCCAACCCGAAACCTTAGATTTTATTTGGTCGTTGACGTAATCGATTCCTTCCCGACTACCCTGAGATAATCAGCTTTTGTGTTTTGACTACCATATTACGCTCGTTCCCAATACCTGCACGCAAATCCCGCTGGAATTTTGTTTGGAAAAAGCGATATTGATTGTCAATGCCTACTCCCGTTTCTATTCTCATACAATAGAAATCGTTCGTTACTTCATGTTTAATTAACGCATGATTTTTGTTCCTTTTAAAACCTCCGTCAACGAAATACTTGCAAGACTCGCCGACCCCCGATGCGAAGTCAACTGTTGTCAATTCCCTCGTGCTCCCCATAAAAATGCGATTTAGGACCAAGTTAGAAGTGTTTTTACCACTTAAAATAGCTATCAGTTTGGACCGTGGGATAACTTTTGTGTCTCAATTGGACACAACCGTCTCACACCACGCCCCGAGATTTGATTGGCTGATATGCGTCTAATGGTTTCCAACCATACTAGGATTTGCTAGTCGTTTTTTTCTTCCAAAATTTGTTTACACCCTTCGTAGCAGAAAAAATGTCCAATCATTACAGTTTCCCTTAATATTTCTTTCAAAATTAACCAATAGATGTCGATAGTGTGATCATTTTCGTAAAAAAAAAATATTCGCCAACCATCCAACAAAGCCGGTTCATCACAATACATCTACAATGCCACCAATCTTGTTGCCTAAATCATGCATCCTATTGGTAAGTAATATTTATTTATAATGATATTTTGTTATAAATATTAATGAATTTGATAGATTTTTGACTTATCGAGGAATAATTTTACTTGGAGGCAGTTTATACTTGGATGGAAATTCCAAAGAACTGAACACATGGATTTATATATTCCGAGTAAATAACGAAGAGGTTTCAAATAATTATACTAAAAATCAATCAATCAGCTTACAATAATTTGAAATCTTGAGACTTTAATTTAATTTGCAAAATAAATGTATGAGAACTTCAAAATAATTAAGCGTTAAGCAAATATTTTACAAATTTAATGAATATTAATCTTGTTTTCTATATTAATCACTCAAATTTCAAATGCCAATTTAAAAGACAGCTACGCTTTTACAGGCATTTGCTTCAATAATAACTAGCGAGATCCCGGAAAGAATAAACAAATTGTTTCTCCCTGCGTGTCTTTTCCCATTCGTCCAGTTCCCCTTCCACCTCCCCTTACCCTCCATGTCCCCTTTCCCGTCTTATTGCTCCTTTCCCCCGTAAATCAGTCTCCCGCGATCCCCTGTTCTCTCCCGCGTTTAATTATATTCAGTCCCGGTACATTCAGATTTTCAAACAGCCCGCGTGCCACCTATTGCAATTCGAATTTGGTTAGTACCATAGGTGAGTACTTCGATTAAATTCATCAATGTAAAGAGTTTATTCGAAAATTGAATTTTTATTTAACCACTGGAGAGCTTTTTGCCACAATATGGCACTATTTAAAATACCCCGGATTGCTTTGCTGCCAATTTTGGCAAATTTTTTCCTTATTTGTAGGTAATAAAGTAGAAGTATACGATTTTTTTTTTTTAATAAATCCTACGAATATGTGACTGATGAATTACGCAGTAATATATGAATTATATAATATTACGAATTAAAAGTACGCAGCTGAGACTTGGGTACTAACTAAGAGAAATGAGCGAGCACTGGACGTTTTTGAAAGAAAAAAATTGAGGCTCATCTTTGGACCAGTTCTAGAAAATGGATTTTGGCGCTGACGTTATAACAATGAGCTCTATACTTTGTCTAAAGAGCTAAACGTCGCAAAATTTATAAAATTGGGAAGACTTCGGTGGCTGGGTCATGTGGAGAGAATGACCGAGCATCAAGCATCAAAGTCCCTGCTGAACTCAAGATCAATAGGGCGAAGGAGCCTGGGAAGACCAAGACTAAGATGGAGCGACAACGTCCTCAAAGACATATCTATCTTGGAGCTTCTAAACTGGAGAGAGCTGGCACAAAACCTAGATGAGTGGAGGAAGATTCTTGAGGAGGCCAAGACCCACCAGGGGTTGTAGAGCCAATAGTGATAGTGAATTAGTTGGCTGTATACAACTATAATCAGTTTGTATGTCTCCATATTAAAATTCGGAGGTATGATTTTTTTTAATGTGGGCGGAAGATATTCGAAATGATCACCAAAAAATCTCGATCAATCGGAGAAAAAAGTTTTAAATTGCGCTGGTGCTCCAGTGGTTAACAATAGATGCTTTGCAAAATGTCATTCTCGAATTGTGACATTTTTTACAGTTTCATAAGAGTTTTTGAAATGATTAAAAAAATATTTTTTAAATGAATCCGCAAACCTTCGCGAGAGTGGAACTATGACATTTTGAAAGTTTCAAACATTCCCCATGCTTAATATAGCAATGCACAAACAACTCACATACATAAAAGCAAGCATATTTTGATTTTTATATATATTCTGACTAACGTTAATCATTCTATCAAATTTTTCAAATTACTGTTTAATGGGGGGCCAAACGCGCGGTGCACCCAGGCACATTGTCATATTATTATCAGCAATAATTAATAAACTTGTACGTGACGAACCAACCGCATTAGCACTACATAATTGCACATTGTTTTTAAATGCAGTTATCCCAACATAGGATAGTGGCAGAGGATAATGTATTGAATTGTGGCATAACCCACAATAATCAACCACCATTCCGAGTATCAGAATTTTCTCTTATTTGATGTTCATATTTTATAAGACACTAGGTGGTACCAGGCACGCGTTACGACAGCCGTATTCAAAGAAATAAATTGTTTCTACCTGTATGTCCTTTCCCGTGCGTCCCTGGTCTTCTCCCGCATTTCCTTCCCCTCCCGCGATCGCCTTCCATCTTCCGCGCCTTTCCTTTCCCCTCTACCGCTCCCCCGTTCCGCCAACCCCCCTTCCGCGTTACATATATTCAGTCCACTACATTCAGTTTTCCAACAACCCGCGTGCCACCTATTACAATTTTTTTAATTAAAAATTCATTTTTCGTATACTACAAATATTCATTTTTGTATACTATAAGATTAATCAATCAATTTTGGTAACTAACATAGGTACCTATTTTAAATACCTATAATTCTTGATTCGATACAAAGTACGAGGCGAGTACTTCAAATAAATCCGTTAATTTAAAGATGATCGAAAATAGAATTGTTGACGGAACTATGTATATATCTATAAACCTTGT
Source organism: Limnephilus rhombicus (assembly GCA_929108145.2). Classification (NCBI taxonomy): domain Eukaryota; kingdom Metazoa; phylum Arthropoda; class Insecta; order Trichoptera; family Limnephilidae; genus Limnephilus; species Limnephilus rhombicus. Next base: position 48,884,370 of record OV815280.1, on the reverse strand, counting down.
TCCATTTCTCTACCCATCCTTTTTTACCACAATTACCTGTCCCTACTGACAATATTACCTACCGTACAACAATAAAATCAATATGTCAGTGAGTCTGTTAAAAGAAACTGTGCAACGAACACCATTATTTTTTCAGTTTTATATAACATCGACCAGTTTATGGAAGCTTGTGCAGTGAGTGACTTATTGATCCCTCAGACCCATAATATTTTATTTTATTTTATTTGTTAGCGTTATAAATAGTCATTACAAGTTCATATATAACAGTGTTTGTGATATCATATCATTGACCAATAAAATAACGACATAAAAATTTGAGACCATAATAAAAAGAAAAACAAACAAAACAATATAATGTATGTAATATAAACAGTTCTGAAAAAGTGCATCTACTCACTTAAATCTACAAAAAATGTTATTGAGCCGAACATCAACCATAAAGGGTATATCAGTTTCCTTCCCCATTCATCTGTTTACCATTCTTCATAGTTGTGTCAAAGTATTCACAAGCATAACATTTTTTTAAATATATTGATACAGTCCACTCTACGTGTCGCATTTGCGATACCAAGAATTTTGATTTAACAATCATTGTTTTGCAAAGTGTCTTTCTCAAGTTTTGACATTTTTGATAGGTTTTCCTAGAGTTTTTGTAATGATTAAAAAACTTTGCAGGTATATTGTCATGTCGTTTTAATTATCCAGAAACCTTCGCGGGAGTTTAAAGAAGGTATTTTGAATGTTTCAAACATTTCCTATGCTTAATATAGCAACGCATAGCGGATATACATACATACATACACACAAACCTTTTTAGATATATAGATAGAAGTACACTACTATTATCCCGTATTTCCATGTTTCATATCTAAAAGTATCATAAAAATCATAATTCTTGATTTTTCTTAGGTTGTAACCTGACAATATTTCAATTCGTCCTACTCCTACCATTATAAGCAGAAAGTTCGCATTTTGGGAGACGGGTATGGGTACCGCCGTCCCGGGAACTATTTATTAGATAACCTACACCTCTGCCATAGGTCACCCCAGGTGGTTTCATGATAGGGGTGTCCGGGTTTATGGGGTGAGGTTTATCAAGGTCTTCGCGGCCGATGTGTCTGCCCACCTGCTGCGTGGCGGGTTTGATCGATAGGGAAACATTCTGGCTAGAGAGGTATTTTGACCTCTCTAGCCAGAATTCTTCGACACCCAGATTCCTACCCACCCCTCAAACCTTTTTTCTGCCCAGAACTTCGTATCCTTCCCTTCGTTAAAAAGACCCTTCACACAGCATCCCGTAAGGTAAGATTTTAAAAAAATATGCCCGTAAGATGCTTAGGTATTGATATTTTCAAGCTGTAAATCGAATGCTTCTACAAAATCCTTAAAAGCATTTAAAATATCGTTTTTTTCCTCAACTCGCGACGCAAAAAACGATTTTTTCGTAACATCGATTAAAAAACCAGGCAGCGGGTCGACCAAAAGTTGGTTCTAATATTCGGGGGCGGATTTTTCCGTGCGGCAAATTACACCATTACCAGACCGCTTAGGAGAACTAATTTGGGACCCCTGAAGCCTTTTAATAAACGAAAACCTTATTCTAAGACCTCTTATTAAGTTGAATGAATACCTGCTTAACAAATAATATTATTGGTTACCTATTTCTGAGAAATCCTTTTCTTGGAATTGGCAGAGGTATAGAACGAAAGCGAATTGAATGCAGTGAAAATGGAAATGGAATCTCTGGGGCGTATTCTTTTTCAAACTGTGAATAGGGAGAAAAGAATACGAGATGCACTGTTAGGAGTAAAATTAAAATTTTGATGCTTTTATGGTTTGGAGTTCAGACTTTAAAACGGATGAAAGAGAAATGCAAGTGTCAGGGGAATATTACATACTATATGTTATTAAGAGACGTACCTGACTTTTTCTATCTAACCAGTGATATCTGACTGGTCAGTGGTTGAGTGGGCATAGCGCTTGGGTCCCACCCGAGCGTCGCGTGTTCGATTCCTCGGCTGGCTAAATCCTCCATCACAACACAAGCAACATTTTCGGCTTTCTGTGGTGGTAGTAGGAGATTTTCAAACATTGTTGGGTTATTCGTAACCCGGGAATGTTTGTCTTTCTTTTTAAAAAAAAAAAAAAAAAAAATATTTGTAGTTAAAAAATTGAATTAAATTTTGATCTCCAGTGATAATTTTCCACATGTCGTCACTGGCCAATCAGCCGAGTAACCGCCCAAACTCCCACCCGACCCTAAAGAACCGTTCGCCCTGGGAGAGTAGTTTAGTCGAGTAGCGAGTATATTAGTAACTAAACGCGAATGAACACCACAATTTTAGTAAAGTAGTTTCGTCAGCTCTTTGGTAGAGTCAATCCATATCGTTCTATTTTTTTAGGGCGAGTAGCGGCCCCTACCACGCGTCCCTGAGCACTGACATGCGCGAACAGAGTTCATTTGTTCATTAATGTTCATTAATAGACGCGTAGAAATTTCGTGCAGTTGGAGCGAAGATGCTACTCTAAAATTATTTATTTATGCTGCTATTAATCTCTTTTCGTGATGTAATTTATACATTTTTATCTGACTAATTTATTCTTCCACCTCTTCTAAAATAAGCATTACAATTAGCCTAATTAGTGTATTTATTTTGTTGCGTGTCTGACCGTCCTCTTGCAACGCACGGCTAACTAAATAACTCTACTTGAACGTAATAATGCGAACGCTTTTCGGCGAGTCAAGTAGCAAGTTACTCGCTACTCGACTAAACTCGTTCCAATGCGAACAAGCCATAACCATCCACTTCTGATTTTTCTCTGTTTTTTGTTGTTGGTATAAAAAGCACCGGAGATCTAAATGTCACTATTTTTTTAAAAATTCCAAATATCCTTAGGAATCACTGGTTAGGTTTATGAATGATGAAGTCGGTGATGTCAATTAAAAATACGTCAGGAGTGAGAGAATCAAAAACAAAAACAAATATTTTTTACGTATTGTTCTGTTTAAAACGAATGGTAATAACTCTCTACTCTCATAATGCCATGCACGTTGCGAGTGACGTCAAGAATTTAAACCATTGTCTTTGCATGACATAACTTTAGCCATATTTATTGACAAGCGAGAAAATATCTGAAAAGCGCGGTGCTTCCCTACCCCTATATTGCCCGTATAATTATCTTGTGTGCCAAAAATGATCATAACCATCAAAACCGATTTAATTAAAAAGCGATAAAAATATTGTTTTCTTTTTCGTTAAAACACGTGTATTTTTGATGTTATAGATAAAATAGTATTACATTTTTCTTAAGTAGTCGAATTTGATATAATAGAACCCGAAGGGAATGAAAAATAAAATACGATGGAGTACAGAGAAATTCGCCTCCTGCAAGTTTAATTTTCAATCAAAACAAATGCATCTCTCTCGAAGGGAAGCTGGAGTCAGAGACTAACTAGATTTATCTTTTATTTATTCAGAGGAAGAAAGTGACTTAAGATGAGAAAATGAGAGTGATTCCACTATTTTATTCGGTGGAATTCAAGAGCACTTACTCTTATAGAGAAAATAAAATGTTTGGAATTTATGGATTCTGTGCATTCGGAAAATAAGATATAATTTAGATTTAAACGTGATTTATCGCTATTATATAAAGAAACCTGACTATTTTTATTAAACGAACTACATACTTTGTAATAAATACACCACTTTTATTGAATGCGATGATATTTTTTCTAATTCTGATTACTGTATTAAAATAGTCTAATTTTAATATTTTCATTCATAATAGTTGTTGATTTAAAAAACAGCACAATCCGAAATGGTTACAATTGAATACAACGTCATTATGACGGTTCCATGAATTCCAACTCATAATCATCAACACCTCTTTGAAAAATCATCAAAAGCTATGAAAAAAATAATTTTGAAATAGCCCATAATCCTAACCTAAAGTAACCTATTTAACCAATTTTTCTTTACTTTTAATGACTTTTCAAAGAGGTTCTAAGCTGATTTCATCCCGATATGAAATAGTAAACGCCACTGGCTGATAAGATGGCTGTTACCAACATTGTTCGGCGTGACGTCATTGCCATTAAAACGAACATATCATAGAAAAATTATTCGTCAACATAAATATAAAATAAAAATGCCTTCATTATGTTATCATTTTCTTAACTTGTTTCAAGAAAAAAATCGGTGAAATGCCCTATCGGGGAAAAATTATTAACACGTTGACTCCGGTGGTGGTTCAGGTTTGCAAAAATAATTATTACGCTATAGATATTTTACTGTGGCTTATTTCCTTTAGTTTAATTTTTCGTAAATATTTTACCACAATTTGAGGAACGAATCGAAAACTGAAAATGCTACAGAAATAACAGGTACTGGTTACGCATTTCAATATGTTTTTGTTTGTTCGAAATTTTAAATAAATATATATCACAAGCATGGTACTTACTCACTCCTTGGAATTAACAAAGACACCGAAATGGATTGTTTTTCAAAAATAGATTCTAAAACAAGAAAATTACTGACACTGTTTGTTTTGGAAAATTTTCACGCATTGTGAAAAGAAACTTTGGGTTTGTGTATTCATTGACAAATTTAATCTCTTGTAAAAACTTATGAATCACCCAAGGATTGCATTGACTGCATCTAATTGTTCATTGGAGCAAATGGTTCAGGAGCCTACAAGGGTTCCTGATGTCCAGACTCACCGTTCCAATCTGTTAGACCTTTTTTTAACTACTGTGCCACACGGTTACAGTATTGAAGTCACAGCGCCTTTAGGATCGTCCGACCACTGCCTGGTGACGACATCAATCCCTGTAAACTTCAGACCACCAAACGAGAGGCTGAGGAGAAAAGTGTGGCACTATAGGTCAGCAGATTGGTTCGGTCTGCGGGCACATTTTAATGCTTTCCCATGGTCAGCTGTCTGTTTTCGGACTTCGGATCCCTCAAGATGTGCCCAGGAAATTGGTGAGGTCATCACATCCGCGATGGATGGCTTCATCCAATCTACTGTTAAGGAAACTGGTGTAGGCTCAAAGCCGTGGTTCAGTCGACAATGCGCTGAAGCAGTGCGACGAAAAAACGCGGCTTACCGAGCCTACAACACATCTAGAACATCCGAAGACAGAACAGCTTACAACAAAATGGCAAAGGAAACCAAGAGAATCATAAATAGGTCAAAATTCGAGCACGACCAGCAGATCAGCAGAAATCTGACTGCATGCCCGCATGGCAGCAGGCAATTCTGGTCGCTTGCGGGCTCAATAGGTCGCAATTTCTGCAAATCCAGTCTGCCACCTCTTACCAGACCTGACGGCTCACTAGCAAACACCGCCACCGAAAAGGCTAACTTACTAGGTAAAATGTTTGCGGATAACTCAACCCTCGATGACCAAGGTGCTGTCCCGACGTCGGTTCCTCACTGCGGTTTTCGTATGAAAAAGCTGAGGATCCGGCATCGGGAAGTACTCCATGTTTTACGAGGGCTTGATGTTAATAAAGCTAGTGGGCCTGACGGAATACCTGCCCTGGTACTGCAAAAGTGCGCTGCAGAAATAGCTCCAATTTTGACGAAGCTTTTTAAACTGTCCCTGAAGACTGGCTCTGTGCCCTCTGGTTGGAAAAAAGCGGTTATCCATCCTATTCCAAAGAAGGGTGACCGCTCCAACCCGGCCAACTACCGCCCCATAGCGATCACATCAGTTCTGTCTAAGGTGATGGAACGTGTGATCAACGACAAACTGCTCACATACCTCGAGAAGAACAAAATTATTAACGACCGTCAATACGGATTCCGGCGGAACCGCTCGTGCGGTGATCTTCTCGCGTATGTGACGCATGTTTGGGGGCGATGCCTGGAACGTTTCGGTGAGACCCAAACGGTTGCACTGGACATATCCAAGGCCTTTGACCGGGTTTGGCACCGAGGACTTGTCAACAAACTGCATTCTTACGGACTTCCCGCATCCTTGTGTACGTGGATTGCCGACTTCTTGAGGGAGAGGTCGATTCAGACGGTAGTCGATGGTTTCACCTCTTCCTCTCACTCGATAAATGCTGGCGTTCCGCAGGGATCGGTTCTGTCTCCAACTCTGTTTTTGTTGCACATCAACGACCTTTTGTCATGTGCACCAATTCACTGCTACGCGGATGACAGTACAGTTCATGATAGCTTTTTGTTTGACAAGCCCCCAAAGGGCTCACAAACTCCAACAGCTCGTAAGGCTTTGAAGCAAAGAATGGACGGTTACCTCGAGAGTGTTTTCTCTTGGGGTAAAAATAATCTCGTTGAATTTAATGTTTCAAAGACCCAATCTTGTCTGATTACGTCTAAAAGGGATCGCAATGAAAATCTAGTCTCTTTCAACGGAAGCAATCTTCCGAACAGGCCCTCCATTGATTTGCTTGGTGTAACCCTAAGTGACCAGCTCAGGTATGGGGGCTCCATCGAAGCCAGAGTAAAGTTAGCCTCCCAAAAACTGGGCGTACTGTACAGGGCCCGCAGATACTTTAAAAGTACACAACTGCTAACCCTGTACAAATCGCAAGTGCGCCCCACGGTTGAATTTGGCAGCCACCTCTGGTCTGGAGCTCCAAAATACCTGAAAAATACCCTCGACTCTGTGCAGAAACGGGCGGTCCGTTTGATAGATTCTCCCATCTTAACAGACGGATTGCAATCTTTAGAGCACAGGCGTCGGGTGGGAATGCTATCCTTGTTCTACCGGTATTACAATGGAAGATGCTCCGAGGAACTAGCATCATTGATCCCTTCGGCACCGGTGCATAGTCGGGAAACACGCCAAACGCGTGCCCAACATTTGTACACAGTTGACATTAGTCACATGAGAACGGGTCGTTTCTTCGACTCGTTCTTATGTTCAACAGCTCGGCTGTGGAATGATTTGCCGGCCTCTGTGTTTCCTCCTTCCTACAACATGGGTCTCTTCAAGACCAATGTTCATTCCTTCCTCTCCTCAAAAAGACCCTCCACACAGCATCCCAGATGACATAGGCCCTGAGGGAAATTATTTTCCTCAGGGCCTCCTGTGTGGAGTTAATGTAAAAAAAAAAAAAAAAAAAAGGAGGCCTCCACACTTCAAGATCAGCAAAAAACAAGGTTGGTGGATTTGTTCTATTCCCTGGAGTTCCTCTTTGTGCCATTTGTGATATATTTGTTCGCAAGTAGAGTTTTTTTATAATCATAATTTATTGTGTATTAAGCCCAGAGGGTCTGGGGTTATTTACATACCTCAGGCTCGCATATTATAATGCAGGTACTTCTGAATCAGACGACAACTTACTTTTTCATTGGGAAGGATTTGGAAACTATTTGGTGCAGCAGACCAGTTGCATCACAGGCGCAAATCTTCCTAAGGACGTAAGATTGCTTCTCACGAAGTATAGAGAAGAACCTGCCTCCTACCAAGCATTTGAAAGAAGAGTTGAACCCCGTCACCTTTGTGGAAGTCATAAATGGAATACCACTATAGTCAAGTGCAAAAAATATGTCAAGCATGTTTGCAAAAATCTTTTTGTTCGGGAAATAGCGTTGCAAACCTGAAATGCCACAGCGGATTTGGTTGGAGATGAAGATGAAGAATGAACGGAGGAAAACTATACGTTAATATGCCTTATTTTTCAATCATACCTTCTACTTATTTCATTTTGACTCAATTTCAATTTTGCTTCAAAAACGCTGTTAGAATATCCAAAGTGTTTATAATCTTCTATTTTTTTTTCATCATAAACGAATTTGCATTCTGTATTCAACAATGACTAAACAAAATACCTAAGAAGGACTTGACGTTCAGATCCAAATACATACCGAACATTCTGTCCAAGTGGTTATACAAAAATAGCGTTACATTCAAATGGTTTCCGTGGTTATTATTCAGTTTAGATTATATGTGTTAAGTATTAAATATTGGTCCCATCTTGGCCGCCGTATTTGTGTAGCCATTTAAAGCATTTAGAAAGAAAGTTTTCTCGGTAAGTCATGTCCTCTCTTGGGGTATTTTATTTAGTCACAAGTATTTAATAGTTTTATGACACTACGCTGTATTTTATGATTGTCGAAATAAATATGAATTACACAGAACAACTTTATCGGTCTTGTGAATTGTACTTAAACTTTAATTTTCCAAACAAATATGACAACATCTTGATGAAAATATTGCATTTTTCATATGTCGTACTCAGTGCGGCGCGCACTCAGTCGCGCGACGCATCAAGACGCGCTAGCCGTTGGGTCTAAAACTTCAAGAGTGATAGAGTAAATCATTAAAAAACTAAACTAAAAACCTAGATAATTGATCATTTCAGTTCTAGCTTAGGCAAAAGAGAAGTGTTTTAAAAATAAACACTTTCATTCATTTTCAATTCAAACTTTACATCTAGCCAAATATAGCTTGAATTGTAATTGTTTATTTTATCTGTGTGCCCAAGTACCGAGGTGCTCTTAAGTCTAAACGAACCTGCACTAAGGAGACGAATGCAAAGACAAAGGAGCTGCACTGATTGAGTTAAGCACTCAGGACTTCCTGCACTATTCTATTTTGAATGTGCATAATTCGGGTACAAAGCACATCATATCATAATGCCTTATTTAATCAAAATATTTCGTAGTTTACATTGTGACGAAGTAGAATCTTTAAGTAAGAACCGAGTAATTTGTTTATTTAATAATTTTTAGTTGCCATTTTACATTTGAAAGTGTGATTAAAATGTTGTTATAACCTATTACAAATCTTTTGTTGTCGTGTATTTTTTTACAAATTATGTGGCAGAAAGAACTGTAAGGGAAATCTCGATATAAAATTAGGAGTAGGTAAGTTTAAGTTAAGTAAGTTTTTATTCTATTCACGTTATTTTGAAGTTAGTCTAAAATAATGCACTACAATTATTATTGTAAAATCAGTATCTTCTCAAGGGTAACAAAAATCATTTGACTAATTCTTCATGCGATAAAGACTTCAGACAATAGAAAAGCGTGCGGACCAGACGATATTCCAGTTGAGGTGTTGAAGCTCTTTAAGAGGAATATAAACGCTAGAAATATTTCGAATCTCATGCCTGCAAAATTTAAAAGTCGAGCATCTTTTTGCACGAGGCTAGTAAGCGAAAAAGTGGTTTTTATTTATTTTGTACATAATTTTATAAAAACGAAAAAAAAGTTAGAACATGGAAAACCTCAAAAATAGTCTTAGCCATAAAGGGGTATTTTTTAAAAATTGTTTCTTGTATTACTTCATAGTTAAGTCGTGAAAAAACATTTATTTTGGTGGTTTACGCTTATATTTTTTGTTACGTAAATAATAATTTTATTGTAATTCCAATACATAGAAAAGCTAGTAAAAGCTTCGATTTATCCGTAGCATATTTTTTGATGTTCATATGTCGTAAAGATTAATCCAAATAGTATCTAAATAGGATTTCACGTATATATTCATCTTAATGATGAAACTGTTGACTACCTGTTGAGGTTATTTAACTCTATATATGACACAGGGAATATACCCCAAGATTGGCTAAAATCCACCTTCGTGACATTGCCTAAAAAACAATACCCTAAGAAGTGCAGTGACTATCGATTAATAAGCCTGATGAGTCATGTCCTTAAATTATTCCTTAAAATAATACATGCCAGGATACGCAATAAGTGCGAGCAGGACTTGGATGACATTCAGTTTGGCTTCAGAAATGCGTTCGGGACGCGTGAAGCATTATTGTCTATCGACGTACTATTGCAAAAGTGTCATGACCAAAGAAAGGAAGTCTTTGCCTATTTTATTGACTACGAAAAGGCATTTGACAGGGTAAAACATGCTGACCTAATGAAAATGCTTGCGGATTGTAACGTTGACACCACAGACTAGAATTTCATTAAAAACCTGTATTGGTTGCAAACAGCAGAAATAAGACATGGGAATAAGATATCTAATGCAATTGCCATTCAGCGTGGGGTACGACAAGGCTGTATCCTGTCGCCACTATTGTTTAATCTCTATTCCAACTATGTCTTTAAAAGAGCCCTAAATAATACTGAGAAGGGTCTGAAGATCAACGGAGTTGTCATTAATAACATAAGATACGCAGATGATACTGTATTACTAGCTGACTGTATCGATGACCTCCAAGACCTATTAAATCTTGTTAATAATGATGGTGAGCAACTGGGCCTAACAATCAACGTCAATAAAACTAAATGGATGACATTTGGACGACTAGATCACTCTGAATCAGTGATACAGTTAAATGGTTGCAATGTCGAAAAGGTGGAAAGATTTAGATACCTCGGCAGTATTCTCACGGAGACTCTTAATCCAGATATGGAGGTTAGATGCAGAATTGAAGCAGCAAGAATTTCGTTCATTAAAATGAAATCCCTCTTCTGCAATGACAATATCAGCTTAAAACTAAGGCAGAGAATGCTAAAATGTTATGTGTGGTCGGTCTTGCTCTATGGATGTGAAACATGGACCTTGAAAGTAAATACCATGAACAGGTTAGAGGCTTTTGAAATGTGGCTTCACCGGAGAATGCTCAAGGTCCCATGAACCGACATGATCACCAATACAGAAATTCTCAGGCGGGCTAGAGCAGATAGAGAACTGCTTACATTAATAAAAATCAGGAATATTTCATATCTGGGTCATATACTTCGAGGGGAGAAGTATCACTTGCTCCATTTGATATTGAAAGGCACGATAGAGGGTCGCCGAGGGCCTGGTAGGAGACAAATGTCTTGGCTGCTTAATATACGAGAGTGGACCGGCATTAGAAGTGTGGAGGAGCTATTCCGGGCAGCGCAGGACAGAGAGACATTCTCAAGAGTGATCGCCAACGTCAGGGGGACCTGATACGGCACACAAAGATGAAGAAGTTTGTACACATGTGAGCAGCCTTCTAAAAGAATAAGAACAATAAATTTATTAAAAAAAATGTTTAAAAACAAATTGGCTTTAAAATAAAATCCAGGCTAAAAAGTATGCTGAATATTTAAAATAAAACAATTGCTTTGCTTTCGCTTAACATAAACATCATCAGTGCACAAAATAAGACTGTTTCATTTTGTGAACTGATGATTCTTGTGTTAAGCGAAACCGGTCGGTTGAAATAAATTAAATAATTTTCAAGGTTATTAATAAAGTAATTATTTTATTTCATTAAAAAATCAAAACTCAAACTGACGCTTCTACACTTTTTTTATTTTATTTCATTAGTTTCTATGGCTACGTTTGTAATCATGTAAGTATCTCTACAAATTATAAATTCTCTATTCTCTACATATTATAAATTAAAGTACCCCGCATCGTCTGTCTGTCTGTCTGTCTGTTCGCGATAAACTCAAAAATTACGGAACGGATTTTAATGCGGTTTTCACCAATAGATAGAGTGTTTCGTGAGGAAGGTTTAAGTATGTTATTTGTCAAGGATTTGTGTAAATTGGTTGAAACATATCGATAATTGTTAGAAGTGTCGGAAAAAGTCAAGCCGCCTGGTAGCTTTCACCGAAAACGCTGCCTAATCCTTTTGGGATATAACAATGCATGGTGGGATATTCCTCTTTTATAGATCTACAAAAATTCCGCGAAGGCATATATCTATCTTTTACGGATAGTACTATACCCACTCTATCTTCTAAAAAAAATGGTCATTGAAAAGTTATTTAGATGGATACAGTATTAATAAGTTATTAACTTAAATTGTTATAAATTACAGTCCTCCGTGGCATCTGTCTGTCTCTTCGCGATAAACTCAAAGACGGCGGTGGTTATAAAGGTTGGATAACCATCCAGTAGATGACGTCGTGTTTTATTAGCCACAGCAACGCATGGCCGGGTCACCTAGTAAAGTATAATATAAGAATAATGTTACAGTTTTCACAGTTCTCCTCACTAGGTTATCAGTTCTTCCTGGTGTTTTTACATGTTTGTATTTAGACTCTTTTTGTCTTTTTATTATCTTCATAGTGTTTGCAAGTTTGTCCTTTCAGCCATGTTTCTGCTTAGTTGTAAATATTTTGTTGGTTTCTGTATTTTTTTTAAACTTTATTTACCATATCTTTTAATTACATAATTCATTATGTTGTTCGAATATTATATTTCAAATCTCTTTGAAAATATATCAGATAATAATAGAATGAAGTTAAGACAAAAGGTTTCCAGTTTACAAAATCAAATTCAAAGAAAACAAAAGTGAAAATTAAATTCGAGATCTAAATATGGTAATATATGTGTTAACAATGTATTTTACAAATGCTGAAACAGCGTTAAATTTGGGGTTCATTGCTTTTATACAAGTAAAAATAATATTGGAGCGTTTGTTCGGAATAATGTTCTAAAAATATCTTTATCCAGGGAAATGCGAGTTTGGTAGGAAGCTCAGTAAATTTAACATACGATGAAAAGAATTGATAAAGAAAATTTCACGACCATAAGTGTTTGTTCCTTCCTAGTCAAAGAACATCTCTTACCTGCTAAAGGTTAGCTGGAATAATATTTTATGTTGTTTCATAAAATTTCAGATTTTCCGTTGAATTTTGCGTTTTCCGGCAAGCCTCAATTGTAAAGAAACATTTAAACGACCGCAGATTTCGCAAGAGTAAAACGAGATGGTTTAAATTTAGTCCATCTTTCTTCTTTTTATATGGTTTGATGTTTCACAACAGCATCCATAATGCTTTCCTTTCTGGCCGGGAGAGGCCGTGATAAGTGTCGTTTGTCACGCAACTTGCAAAGGAAAGGCAAGGAGAGCAGCAAAGAAAACAGATGAGATTCATTAGAAGAAGTACGTAGCCAAATGATTCAAAAGGTGAAAGCGAAAGCGGATTTTTCATAAAGTGTATAAAGGTCTCTGCGTGTCCAGTTTCTACTTATCGCAATATATCTATTTTATCATTTATTTTATTTAACGTTTAATGGAAAATTCAAATCTCTTCCCTGACCTTATTTCATTGAGTCAAGTTTTTGAAAAGCTTCTTGTATTATTTACTTTGACGGCTTTCACGATGAAGTGGTTATATTATGATTTTTAATTTCGGTGAGTAGTACATGGAGGTTTTTCTGACTTTTTACTGACTATAAATATTGCAGCGAATAAATAATGAATGGAAACAACATTAGCGACAATTAATCTAAAATCTGAAACAGAAAAATCAGATATAGATACGGTCACATCTAGGAATTGAACCCAGGACTTTCATCTTGTCGGGGCAGAGTTCTGTCACTGAGCAATATGACTTTACATTTGAAAAAAGAATCTTTACAGAACCATTAAAACGACCACCTTCTTCAAAAGGAACCAGAACGCACAAACAATTTTTCAGACAGACAATACTCAAAATGGTATTTTTTTATTGAAAGAATAGTTAATACATATCAACAAACAAGTCCTGCTAAGCCAATTGAATTGGTTTGTCAACAGGTGCTTCTTGTTTAGTTACATATACATTTTAAAAGTTATAAGTCGAGTTTAAAACATGATTTGAATTAAAACAGGACTTATATTTTAAGTCGAGCTTACAACAGTACTTCGATATACTGAATCAATTAAACGCGGAACAAAAGTGATAGGTTTTATCTGTGCTACCTGCCTTTAGATCAAATATGTTTTTAGATCCTTAGATCAAAATTTTTCCATTACAAAAATATTGAGCTCAATATCACACACATTTCTCAGTGAGTAATAGTATTTTCGCTATAGTGAATGTAGTCTAATCTAGTATAGCATCATATTGGATGCATTATTTTCCACTTGCATTATCGAAACACGACGAGATTGCAGAACCTTTCGAAAGATAATTTCCGGTTTTCCGTCCAGATTTAGCCGGATGGGAGCGATACTTAAAATACTTCGGTGGAAAGGTAGCTTAAGGTTAATCAAATATTACAATATAACACAACCAACACCTTTCTTTTTATGCCTAAAATAATTGACAATCTAAGTACAAAATATGCATTGTATCTTCCGAGAATTAAAATATTCGATGCATTTATTAATTTAAAAAAATATATATTTCGCTTTCTTAACTTAAATACAGAGTATATAATATATACTCTGTACTTAGTATAGTATGTACATAAAGAAGTGTATAGTATAGTAGTAATATTTTTTTGTTTTGTTGTAACCACTTTAGTTTAAATAGTTTTTTTAGAGGTATTTATATTTTTCTCCATTGTAAGGTTTTCTGGAAGGATATTATGTATGTGTGTATGTATGTGGCTAATGCTTCTCTTTCCAGTTTCAGTCTTGACAGTATGTGTGTGCAATTTATTATGTTGTCAAGTATAATCCTTGTGTACTTGTGACTTTTTCATAGATTTTTTGTTTGTGCGTATTAGTCCAATTTGTGTTTTGTAGATTAAAAAGCATACAATGTTATATTTGTACAATGTTCTTATTTTCAAAAGGTTCATTTCCTGGTAAAGTTATTTTGTGGGAGTGTCTGGTTATAATTGAAGAGTTTTTTATAACTTTGTTCTGTATTATTTGTAATTCGTTTAAGTACGTAATGTATGTGTTTCCCCATATTTCTATTAAATAATTTAGGTGGGACTGGATTAAGCTAAAGTATAAGCCCCTCTTTACCTCAGTTGGTAAAAGATGAGCAATTCTAGCAAATACACCAATTTTTTAAAAAAAATTTTTAATTTTTCTAATTTTTAAAATTTTTCTACGTGTTGTTTAAATGTCAAATGTTTATCAATATATAAGCCCAGGTATTTTTCTTTATCTAGAATATGTAGGTCTCTTTTTTCTATTTGTAATGGTTTATGCGACGGTATTATTATTTTAGGTGAGCTTAGTATCGTGTAACCGGTTTTAGTGTGGTTTTAGTAACTTAGTATGTGATCATTGTTGAGTGTTGTATCGTCCTATTTTGAAATATTTAACTCCATTTTGTACCTATTTAACTCCATTTTATATTTTAATTCATCTTGATTCATTTCCGTGTATAGACTCTTTTACTTTCAATTTAACGTCTGTATCGCAGTTTATCTTAATATTTAGAACAAATTCGTCTTTTTATCATTTGTCTATGCTTTTACTAGAAACAAAAATGTCTACTCATTTCGAAACTGTTCATGGGTTCATGGGGTGAGATTTGTCTAGGTCTTGGAGGCGGATGACCAGGACATACTGAACTCCAGATTCCTACCCACCCCTTAAACCATTTTCCTTCCCAGAACTCTCCTCTCCTTCCTTTCCTTAAAAAAAAACCCTCCACACAGCATCCCCAAAGATGACACAGGCCCTGAGGGAAATTATTTTCCTCAAGGTTTCCTGTGTGGAGCTCATGTAAAAAAAAAAAAAAAAAACTGTCGTCAGTTATTCCTTGCGAAAACTGAATAATTCCTTTTTTTCTAAACGCCTTCACCCAGCATCAAAAATCATTTCACGTTATTGCAAGTTTAATTGAACTTTTAGTCGCAATATACCAATAAACCAGTGATTTAACACAAGTGTTTTATTCAGAGTATAACGAAAAATTACTGTGCGATCAACCCCCCCTTGATTTGGATACCAAAAGAAATCATGCTAGGAGCTCGCCTTATAAGCGACTCTAGGTCTCCAGAGACGAGCAAGGAACAAATCAGACATTATCTTATCAAGAACAACAAAATTTTCCAGCTTTCAAATAACCTGACAGTAGTTGAATTCCTCCTACTACCATCATTATTATGGGAAAATGTTTATTGTACATTGCCGGAAGTCGTAGCAATCGGAGGATAGAACCTATTTTTTTTACGTGTGTATTCTTTCGGCTACTAACTGATGAATTGATGCAATTTGCTTTGATGCAATCGAATATCAGATACAGTTCTTCAAATATTTCATAGTTATCTAACTGATCGAACGCAATGTGTTAAAATAAACAGTACCTATAGTAGTTCCCAAAAATCATTTTGTGGCGTTCCACAAGGTAGCATCCTAGGACCCTTACTATTCTTAATCTATATTAATGATCAATGTAACCTACAAATTTGTGGACAAATCACAACTTTTGCCGATGATACGGTCTTGCTATTTCACGCCAAATCTTGGGATGAAGTCTTTAAAATGGCAGAAAATGGCTTTCGTATTGTTAAAAATTGGCTTAATGATCACATATTAACCCTGAATACAGACAAAACTAAATTCCTAACATTTCGAATTTCAAATAAGCTCTTGCCTTCACAACAAAGCCTTAAACTCCACAGCTGTAACCCCCTATTAACTCCATGTACCTGTCCTTCTATAAGTAGAGTTGACAGTATTAAATATCTTGGTATTCAAATAGATGATCTTCTTAAATGGAACGTACATGTTACAAACCTAACGAAAAAACTGAGGAAACTCGTCTATTTCTTTAAAAATGTTAGAGATATTTTAAATAGAAAACAACTGAAACAAGTTTACTGTGCTCTTATACAATCATCACTTGAATATGGTATTATCAGCTGGGGAAGTGCCACAAATACTTGCCTAGAGCCTTTAGTAAAGATTCAAAAACTAATTTTGAAGGTTATTCTTAAAGTCCCGTTGAGAACGAGCACTGATTTTATTTTTAAGACACTAAATGTTCCGAACCTGCAAA
Source organism: Limnephilus rhombicus (assembly GCA_929108145.2). NCBI lineage: Eukaryota > Metazoa > Arthropoda > Insecta > Trichoptera > Limnephilidae > Limnephilus > Limnephilus rhombicus. The sequence continues at coordinate 48,867,771 of OV815280.1, read as the reverse complement.
AATTGTATTCAAAAATATCCTGCTTCATCAATTTAAAAATACACACATGTTTGAAGAACGAATAAACACAAGAGCCTTAAGAGAGTCAAATGTAAAATCTTTCAACATCCCAGTCTGTCAAACTTCTTATGGGCAAAGAAGTTTTAAATATAATGCAACAAAGCTGTTCAATTCTCTACCTCCTGAAATTAGAAACACGCAAACCAAAAGTACATTTAAAAGTAAAATCATTGATCACCTCAAATAAACATGTCTATCACAAGTATTTAATAACAGACTTACCTTTATACCTACTGTGTGTATATATGTAACCATATACCTACTGCAATCTTCTTTATATATATATATATATATATATATATATATATATGTAACATACTTGAATTGTATATTTAAAGAAAAAAAAATTATATTAACCTGCCATTTTCATAATATTACTACAAAATCTTAGATAACCACTCTGTAAATTGCCATCTCAACCCAGGCGTTTCACACCTAGTGAGATGGGCAATACGTCATTTTATAACCAAATGTAATATGAAAATAATTAAATTTAATAAAAATAAAAAATTTACAATAGGACAAGACATCAGAAAGTTAATATTTTTGTATGTCAATATTAATACCGATTTAATTAACTAATATTCTACCTACCCCGTATTAATATTCACAATATTCCCTTTGACCTTTCAGACCATGTGAATATTTCAAAATATATAGATTTCAGATTTTTTTCCTCACTACCTGGAACCAAAAAAATGGCGGCTTTCGTTTTTAAATTGCTAATACAACTGGCTTTACTCGCTATTTTTTTCGTTGAAGTTTATCTACTAGTTTAAACGGTGGCCATTTTTATGATTAAGATGATTTTTATATTTAACTATCTGGTTCCCGGCATGCGTTGCTATGCCATTTAATACAGAACTTGTTTCTCCTTTCGTTCGTTCCTTTCTGTTCGTCCTTTCCCATTCGTCCCGTTCCCCTTCCCCTCCCCCGTCTAACCACTCCACTCCCCCCTTCCCCCTTCCCCCGTCCCGCGATCCCCCTCCCGAGTTCCTCTCCCCCCTCCAAGGCCCCCCTCCCAGGTTCCATCCCCCTCCCTGGTTCCCCTCCCCCATCGCTCCCTCCCTCCCGCTTTCCATAGCAATAGCAGCTTCCTCGCATGCCACCAATAGCAATTTTTTTATACAAATTTCTTAATTCCAGATCTCACCAAAAGTTTTATAAAAACCTTGTCCTGACAATAACGAACACACAAAAAGAAGAATTATCCAATTTGGTGCAGTCGTTCGAAAGTTATGCACTTAGCAACACTTCAGCGATTCATTTTTATATTATGGATACTGGCGGATGTTTTTCTCGTGTTTTTTTGTGATGTGAGTTTTGAGGATATTTTTTAATGTTTTTTTTTTTTAATTCCATCGATTTTTTGTGATTCCTTGATAACTCAACAAAGTGGCATTTGCTGAAACCCCGATGATGATTTTTTTAAATAGCCCGTAACCTAACCTAACATAACATTTTTAACAAGTTTTTTTTTCATCATATTTGTTGACTTTTCAAAGGAGTGATGAAAGTGGCATTGTTGAGATGTCCAGTCTCCATTTTTTGTAATTAAGGTGCTCCCATAGCCGTTGTGCTCATATGATGCATAGATGGGGCCTTAAAGAGTCGGCGACGTGTGAATGCGGTGCGGTGCAGACCACCGAACATGTGGTCAACGAATGCCCGCTCCATTCATTCCCCGGCGGGATTGATGAGGTCCACAGGGCAACGCCTGAGGCCCTAGACTGGCTCGCAGACCTAGATGTCCCCCTCTGACCCCCCACCATACGAAAGAAGAAGAAGAATTTTTTGTAATATTTGTCACTTATATGAAACACGCCCTCCGAAACTTTTTTTTTTTCAATAAATTGAGAGTCACAATAACATCTAAACCTTTAAATAAAATTTTTAAAAAAGTTCTTATAATTATGCCAATCGTCAATCAAGCATCTAATATATTCTACCACTGCCAGTTTTGATTCGGGTTACCTTTATCAACTACGATCGATTTTAATTACATACCGCACATCAATTCTATATTGCCTTCGGCGCAATGTAATCAGTTTTTGTTGGCGCATCATGTTTGAAGCATTCTTGCTGTACGTAAAGCAAACAATTTCATTGTACTCTCAATTAATTATTTAGAGAGCGGTTTAACGCTCAATGTTGTTTCTATGAATCGTTCATTGAAGCAGATTCGAGGTACGCCAGAGCAGCGCGGTGGTGGATATTTGGACGACATTGAATTTAAAAAAAAAAAAAATTCTACATTTTGACGTGGATTAAAAAAGGTTTTTCTGGTAGTTTTAACCTTTCAGAAATTTGGCGTATTTTTCAGATGTCAAAATATTTCTGCTTTATAATAAAATGCAATATTTCTGAATATACCCGAAAACGCCAAAAACTGTTTTTGAAAGGTGATACTGATAACACTTAACTAAAATTACTATAACGAAAAAAAAAATCATTAATTTTTTATTAGACAAATGTATTATAAACGTCACCGTCACTTCACTTTTTTGTCTTTCTATATGAAAATTATTAATAAAAAATCCCCAAAACTTTGTTTTCTTAAAGGTGAACATTTTACTTTTTTGGTGGTTATTTTTTTAGATTTGAATTCAAATCGTGGTTTTTTGCCTTTCTAACACCGTTTAAAGTGTTTAGACTATATTTCTCACTAGAGAGGGAGTCACAGCGACTTATATGAGACTTATGTGAGCTGGGACAAATATGGTCACCTGTGATTAAACGGGTTAATGTGTATTTGACTCTGGTTCCATCCACATGATGCCCGTACAACAGGCTGAGTCGCTCCCAAATTGCAAAAGGGCGTAAGAAAGTTTATCCTATCTGCGCACTTATAATTTATTTATCTCTAGCTAAATCTGTTATAAGCAATGGAATTACAGCTTGGGGATTTTCCTGTAAAACATATATAGACCGTGTTCAATCAGTGCAAAATTCATTGGTTAAATTATTAGCAAAAAAAAAATTATATAAAGAAAGACATAATATTCCATACTTTTATCAGAGTCTTAAAATTCTTTCAGTGAAAGCAATTGACACTGTCCTACTCTTCAAAGCAAAAGATTGGCTTACCGCATATTCCAAAGCGGAGGAAGGAATTCAACAGGTAAAATATTGGCTTGACTCGAACATATTAACTCTAAATGTACAGAAAACCAAATACTTATTGTCTAGTCTCACCAATATCCCAAAGTCAAACCCAGCCCCGCCATTAATAATACACAAATGTAAAAATTCATCTCTAAACCGAAACTGTGACTGCCCATGCCTAGAGCAAGTAAACATTATCAAATATTTAGGAGTAACCTTCGATACACACCTGAATTGGAAGCAACATATACATAATACTACAAACAAAATCCGAAAATCTATATACTTTTTCAAACAAACACGCAATTTCCTTCACCAAAAACTTTTAAAAACAGTATATTACTCATTGTGCCAATCTCACATCGAATACGGAATTCTAGCCTGGGGTAATGCATATTCCAATGCCCTTGATCCCATCATGAAAGCACAAAAACTAATCATAAAAATAATTCTTAAAATGCCGCTTACTACCAGCACTGATACTATCTTCAATTCCTTCAACGTTATGGACATAAAACAGCTCTACTCAAGATCCATATTACTTAATTTATACAAAAACAACAAAACACCATACAAAGCTACACAAACAATACACAATACCCGAGCCAAAAACAACGAACTTCTCCAAACTCCTTTTTTCAAAACCACCTTCGGGCAAAGACACTCTAAATACATAGCTTGCAAACTATACAATACACTACCAACTACGATCAGACAAAGTGACTCCTTTACAAAATTCAAACAAGATATTAAAAAATGGATTATAAGTATTGGACGCCACACTATCACAAATATCTGTAAAATAAATCACACATAGACATAAATAACTATTCACATACAACCTAACCCATATAAAACAAATGAAAATAATGGAATCCTGTCAAATTTAACCTATAAATAGACTAGGCAGAATTGATTTCATTACTCCATCTCCAACATTTATAAAATAACTCTCTTTAAAAGATTTATTACCCTTCCAATCACCCTTCTGTTTTAATTCTATTCATAATATGTATTTTACCTGAAATATCCTTGTAATTACTATATTCATTTATATACCTGTACGCCTGTCTCGACACAGGTATACCCTAGTGAGACAGGCATACAAATAAAACCATTGTAAACATATTTTATTATAGATAAATAAATAAAAAAAATAAAAAAAATTCTGTGGTACAAAATTATATTTCAGCACATAAATAACCCTTTATATATATAAATAGGCTGGATCACAACCAAAATACTTATTTTAACTTTAATGAAGGACTAATTGTAGACACCTAAGCAAACAAATAAATATAGACTTTCCAAATAAGGGAATATCCAACTTTGGCTTTATTGCTAAAGCATTTCAATGACCTATAACAAGCTTTTCTGTCATAGGACGTTTCTTTGGTAGAATAATTTATCAGGTAACTAAACTAGAAGTAACAGGCAGAAATACCTAAACATCACTATACTCCATGCATTTCTGTTAGCAACACAACGCCAACAAAACAACCTCCCCGGTTACCCGGCCCATATTAAATTTATACCTTGTTTACAAGAGCTTGATTTGTGGCGGTAAACGTTTGGAATTATTAATCAGAATTATTCTGGGGCATTTGACGTAAGCGTGAGGGGCACCATTTACTGATTTACTTGTGCAGCTATTAAATGCGATTTACGTTATGAACAACATAAAACATAATTTTATTGTAGTAAAAACAAGCCTATAGAATATTTCATCGTCTTTTTGAAGTGAAACTTCTATAGCCCCGCTGTGATTTGGATTTCGGATGAAACGGAAATGATGATTATTGCACCTGCGGTGCATCAACTGCGTTCATCGGCCGCTTTGATTATGATGTCACTTTTAAAGGCTCCCATTGGTTGAGATATTAAACGCAAATTGCGCTAGGTCTGCGCTCATTGGTCGCTTTGATTATGACCTCACTTTTCAAGTATTGGTTGAGATTGTTTTGGTAAAGTTTCGCTTCTACCGCGGGTAACCTGCACTCGATTTTTTTACGTTTTGCTCGCTGTAGATACAGGAGAATCACTGATACGAGAATCCTTGACATCACAAGACCCTAAAAGAATTAAAATATGAAAACTCATTCTTCGATTTAACGTTCAGCACTACTAATGTTTTTTACATAAATTTCACACAGGATCCCCCATGAGGGGAAAAAATCCCTCAGAAACTTTGTCATCTTTGGGGATGCTGTGTGGAAAGCTTTTTTAGTAATAGAAGAAGAAGAAGTTCTGGGATGGAAAATGGAATAAGGGGTGGATAGTAATCTGGGGCTCAGTATGTCTAGGAGTGACGGATATATGATATATCCCTCCCACTGCGGTAAGGCGATGTTCCGAGAGAGTCCTGCTGGAGATATAAAATGGTCCCCCTCAAACAGTCTCTTCCAATCGGGGCTACCACGGCGACGGGCAGGCGCATCCACCGCCACTTGGGGTGACCTATGGCAGAGGTGTTGGTTATCCAATAAATAGATCCCGGGGTGGCGGTACCCATAACCACCTCCCAAATTGAAATGTGGTTTTGATTTGAAAATCAGATCGCTTAGTAATATTTAAGATGCTTATAATTAATTGCCTTTGAAATAATCGAGATTTTTTTTGTATCCAAAGTATTTTTTATAAACCCAGAAAAACATAAAGTTTGGGCCTTTAAAAACTGCTTTAAAGTTTAAAATATCTTACCTACGAACCCCCTTTTTGGTTATGGTTTAAATTGTTTAATGTGGATAGTTAACCTTTTCATCTACTATTTGTGGCCTGATCTTTGCAAAACAAAATAAAACTGGTGTTTAACGGGAATTTTAACCATGTCGACGTTTATGTGAGGAGTATTATCACCTTAACCACAATTTGTATTTATAACAAAAGACAGACATGCCTGTTTTACGAATAACCTTACAATATTAAATCTTTTAGGAAAACCTACATGTGTTGGGTAGAAAACGAGTGGTAGAAATTCCGGCCAGGCAATAAACCCGCCTATAAATATTTAATATATATATATATGTATATATATAGATAGATAAATCCTATACATATGGGGATTAATGCTAGAAGTGCTTACGTCACCTTTTGAAATATCGATTTATGTACTAAAAAGTGCTCTAAGACGGGCTTTATTTGAAAATAAAGGTTATTTATTAATAGGTACATTTTCAGGTACCTACTCTAGATTAATGAACCAGCCTAATGTAGAATATAAAATATTTGTTCAGCGATTTTAAAACGATAGGCATCTTCATTTCAGATCGATTCACAATTTTGAAATAGGCACTTCTAGCATGTATTATGTATATCTAGAATGTATTATGAAATTGTTGAAGATATATTTGAAAAGTCTTAATAAATATGCGAGGATGCGTGGAGAAAAATAGCTGATGCGGAAGAATTTGATGAAAAATACTAAAAAGAATGGCTTGTCTATCCGCAGTACTACGGAAAACCATTATAAATGTGAAATAACTATTGCAGATCTTTGCCAGGGATGGCACCACCCAATAAAGGTAATATTCATTAATCCATCCTAAACTTATGGTTAAGTAAATGTTCCAAAATAAATCATTATGTTTACCGAATTAAAAATGAAAGGTTTTCCGTATTAAATAATTTAACACATTTAGGAGCCTGAATAATGTTAGCCTTAATTTGAAGCCTGAATAAACCACTCTCCCGCAAACAGAGGTACAAAAACTTTTAATTGAGCTAATTCTTACGAAACAAGCTGAAAGAAGCCAAGATAAAAAAATGATATTAAACTGAAAATTTTAAAATATGGCAATATTGCTCTTGACTGTTAGTAGGTACCCGAGTTTAAAATTGTTTTTAAAAATGATTTTTACACAAAGAAAACGTAAGAATTATAAGATGCATCAGGCACATTTTTAATTCTTGGCAATTCACAGATATTTTAGAGCTCAATAATAGCTTGTGTCGCTCTCCATGGAGAGAAAAAAACTGCCATATTTTTAAACACCTGGGGTCTCAAAAGTTGCGTATGATCTGTAGCTATTTGAAAACGTAAAAATAAATGAAATTGGTGTTCACTATTGGCTCGCTAAAATGGCCGGAAGTTTTGAAAAAAATAGATTTTGTGATTTGGAAAAAAAAGGGTCCATATTTTATGTTTTGTAGAAAATTTAATTTTTATTCCATAACTGCGGTACAAAGAACGCAAACAATTTTTTTTTAAATATGTGTCATGTGTTTGTTAAAAGTGGAAAATAACACCTTATAAGATCAGTATTCTTGTAGACTTACTTGTATTCATAAACTTGATTTTTTTTTCATTTTTATCAGCTATGTGCAGTTTTTAATAACAAACAAACGTTAAAAGATAAAATTTTGAAAAAAAAATTATTACCTTTTTTTTCATTTTAAGCACCCGCTTAACTGGCAAAACAGTTTGTCAGCAGGTCAATTTAACAATTTTAATATAATACTAATAACAACACAAATATAACAAGAAACCACAATATAATAAAAATAGGTACAGAAGAATAACTTTAAAGTAACTACAATATAAAGGCATAAAATATACAGACAGACAAAAAACAATATCAATATAAAAAAATTTGATCCGTTAGCCATTTTTCAACTATTTTGTAGATTGGTGATGCAATTTGATCCGATTTTTATGTTTATTGGCATCTTATTAAATATCGTAGCGACAAGATAAGTAAATGTCCGTTGTCCGTATTTATTTATAATTTTCGGAACGGACAAACCCTCATTTTTACAAAATCTAGTGCCATGCACATGATCTACTTGTTCTTTGTATATTGAATCCGACAATTTTAAACCATAATATTCCTCCATCAGGTAATATATTAACTGACTCGTATAATAATGTTATGTATCTTCTTTGTGCATAAATACTTTTGCTTACCAAGAGCTTAGTTAACCCATTCACGACAAACTAATTTTTTCTCGAATTTCGTGATGAAATTTTACAGGGGGGGTTGGTTTTGGAGGTAGAAAACGGAATTTTTTTTTCAGAATTTAAAAAAATCGTCTCTTCACCCCCCCAGTAGACGTGGGCAAAATTGAATAACTGAATTAAATCAATAAATTCAATCTTGTGACACATTCGATCTAATTCTCAATTTCAAAAGGAATTTATTCCTCATTCCTTATCTTTGCCCTTGCGTCCTACGATTTTTAACGGCACCATTAGTTTTTATTTTTCATTTATTTTAGTGTTGTAGTCCCAACGCGCCGTCCCAGTCCCATCCCGTCCTAGTCTCTAGTTTAAAGTCTGTCGCTAAGGAGTTTGTCCGGAGCGCGGTGTCTTTTTCACTTTTTCAGGAATTAAATCTCAATCCAGTTGTGACGTCATCGTCCCTATTAGATCTCGTCAATCTCAGATCCCAACAGGTCCGAAAAGTTCCTGCTAGGTCCGCAGCTCGCGAGTTATCAAGTCACTGCGAGGCAAGAGACAAGTCAAAAGTTACTATTTTATTCCTCAATGCTCGATCATATGACTGGATCAAATACTGAATAGGACCAATGTATTAATTCCCGCGTTGTGAAAGAGACGCGTTCAGAACTATTAACTCGGCCGATTCGCGATCGTATTTCGTTTGGGCAGAGGACCACGATGATGTAGGTGCCTACGGGTGTTTTATCGCGGGAACGGGATACTTTACGTGTTTTGCACTATTATTTAATCATTTACGGTACACATCATTCATTGTATAATTTAACAGTAAAATAAATGGAAAATAAAAACTTATGGTGCCGTTAAAAATCGTAGGATGCAAGGCCAAAGATAAGGAATGAAGAATCAATTCCTTTTGAAATTGAGAATCAGATCGATTGTGTCACAAAATTGAATTTATTCATTTAATTCAGTCGTTCAATTTTGCCCACGTCTACTTCACAGTGCTTCGCCTTGACTCTTTTATTCATCAAAAAAATTCTGAAAATCTGATACAATCCAGAGGAGCGTATATAGGTAATTATTTTATAAAATTGATGATTATTTGATGAAATAATAAAAAGTCTACCCATTTAATTAAAATTAATATATAAATTCGCTACGTCTCTCTCCATATTTTGAAATGAAAGACAGAAACATTGAAAAAAAATATTGGTACCCGAACCCCAGGTTTTTTATCCCTCACCTTACGCCTTAATAAATGTGTTGTTTTAAAACGCCGCTGACCTGAATATTTCAGGCGGTCTCAGATGAAAACGAACTTTTTTAGTGCTTCTCCTCCCTAGCCTAATTATGCATCAAGAACAAGAAAAATTTACAACAGTGATGAACTAAGCCAAGAATTACAAAATTTTATTTCAACCAGTATGCTTCAGTATCATTATAACAGATTCTTCGAAAAGAAACAAAGAAAAAAATATAAAATCTCATTAAGCAAAAAAAAAGCAAAAAGATCATGGAAACAAGACAATGAAACTTCCCCCTGTTGTATCTACAGATAAGTTTATATGTCATACATATATATTGTAAGTATACATATTTTTTAAAGAATGACAAACTTCCCAGGTTACGAATAACCCGACAATATTTGAAAATCTCTTAATACCGTAAGCCGAAAATGTTGCATGAGTCGTGTTGGAGGATTTAGCCAGCCGAGGAATCGAACGCGGAACGCCTGGGTGGAGCCCAAACGCGATGACTACTCAACCACTGACCGCTGATATATGGACATCATAACTTTCGGTAATTTCTCATCGTTCCCTAAGACAACTGCAGATCGCTAACATACAAATAGCACTTGACGTTGGATATATTTAGAACACTTAGTCATTGTGAACTGTTTCTTATTCGTTGGCAATCTGCAGTCATGGTAGGGCACGACGAGAAGTTTTTTTTTTACATTAACTCCACACAGGGGGCTCAGAGGAAAATATTTTCCCTTAAGGCCTAGGTCATCTTTGAAGATGCTGTGTGAAGGGTCTTTTTGAGGAAAGGAAGGAGTGAACATGGGTCTTGAAGGAGCGAACATAGTCTTGAAGAGACCCATGTTGCAGGAGGGAGGAAACACAGAGCCCAGCCGAGCCGTTTAACTCAAGAACGAGTCATAGAAACGACCCGTTCTCATGGCAACCGGCAAATGGCAACCGGCAAATGGCATGGCAAATGTTGGGCGCGTGTTTGGCGTGTTTCCCGACTATGCACCGGTGCCGAGGGGATCAATGACGCTTGTTCCTCGGAGCAGCTTCCATTTTCATACCGGTAGAACAAGGACTGCATTCCCACCTGACGCCTATGCACTGTCCCTCTGTTAAGATGGGAGAATCTGTCAAACGACCGCCCGTTTCTACACAGAGTCAAGGTTTTTTTTTAAGATATTTTGGAGCTTCAGACCAGAGGCGGCTGCCAAATTCAACCGTGGGGCGCACTTGCGATTTGTACAGGGTTTGCAGTTGTGTACTATTAAAGTATCTGCGGGCCCTGTACAGTACGCCCAGTTTCTGAGAGGCTAATTTAAAGTTATCGAAACTGATCTTTTCAATCCTTATACTGGTACATATATCGGCAGTGCTAGAAGGCCTGCAGGTTTTATCGATAATGTCGGTTACTCATCATCGTTCCTGAACACGTCCGAAGATCACTAACGTCCAAACAGTTCATATCGAATACATTTAGAACACTTAATCGCTGTGAACTGTTCTTTGTGCGTTGGCGATACACAGTCATTCTCGCGACAAATTATCGTTTATCGATCGACCGTGCTAAACTTGGACCCGAACACATTATGATAATGTCATCATCGATTACTTATCATCGATCCCGATGACCTACAGATAATCAAAGAACTAACTGTAGTGAACGTCGCTGACGACCAAAGCTTAATTTAGTGGACATGAGATGTCGTGTGTTCATTGGCGTTCTGCAGTCATCCTCGGGAACGATGACAAGTTACCGACTTCATCGATTCGTGTTAACAGACCTTTTAAATATTACCTAAATTAAAAAAAAATTACTTGTTAAGAAAATTATGTAAATACGCAGACCCGTGGAAAATTTGAGTTCATCAAATCAGTTTTCAAGGAGACGCACAGAGAAAGAAATCAGGTACAAAATTTACCAATGTCAAACAGAAAAATTCTCAAAACGTCGTTCATCATTGTCATCAAGCTCTAAAGTGAAGATTTTTTGTAATGACTTAAAAACTTTATAATGTCGAGCCGCAAGGGAAATGATGGACTTCAAATGTCAAACGTTAGAAGAGACTCTTTAAAATCAAGCCATAAAAAAGCATTTGGGGGTCTCAAAAACGTCAGACTGTCAAAATTTAATGATGATAAAGACAACAAACTTAGTTAAAATATTCATGGTGCCTCACAATGGTGCAAGAAATAATATAGGGGAATAAAAATAAAATAATCAAATTAAATCATTCAAGGCATGGGCCACATTAAATTACCATTACGTCGTGAAAGTTTATTTGCAAAATTAAAATGATTTAATTTTAATATTTAGTGAACGAGGTCGAAAGAGGAATATTTTATAATTTAATGAACCTGGCGGGTTTTTTCAACGGAATCTTCAAAGGAACATAGATCGGGACAGAAAAGACGTTCGGAGAAAAATAGTGCTTGGTGTAATCCGTGTTAGCTAACTAACTAACCATCACGCGCGCCGTTTGGCTTCAGGGGTAGGCAGAGGGGACGGACCGCCAAGCAACTCGGTTCTGGCACATACCTTTGCCTAATTTACGTTATTTTTTTTATTTATTTATTTTTTTTATTTATTGTTTCTTTACACTGCAAGTAAACATGTTTACAAAACCATTTGTTACCTCACTAGGACAAGCCTGTGTTGAGGTTAACAATAATTATACAAGTTAACAAAATAACACAAAATTATACAGATTTTGAAAGAACAATATTGTTGTATTTCTTACAGATTGAGATTATATTATGGGTACCTACTGGTACCTACTAAACTGATGGCGCTAGGTAGTACATTAATGTAGACTTTTAGAGTGACCATAGTTTTGAGATCTGATTTAAAATAAAATAAAATAAAGTTTTTTTGTATTTTTTTTGTATTTAAGGATTAAGTTGTGAATAATAAATATATGTATACAATTTAACATGCTATAGATTTGGCAAGAGGAAGATGAACAAAAACGGTTCAAACAAAAATAATATTATTTTAGCTTATTATTATAAACATACTCATTTAGCTAATAATTTAGAAAGGACAAAGTAGATAAAATCAATTGGCAATCCTCGACTAACACAAATAATTTAAGATCCTTTTTAAAAGTGTACAAGGAATTAGATGACTTTATATGTTCTGGAAGGCTATTAAATATGAGTGGAGCTTGATAAAAATAATTTCTTTGACCAAAAGAAGATTTAGTTTGAATTGCCATAAAGTTCAGACCAGAGCCAATTCTCGTAGTACGAATTTGCTGTGTTCTTTCTGCAAAATTAATATTATTAAAAATCTACAAAGCGTTTGTGTAATATATAACTGTTTTACGTTCATTACATTACATTCCTTAAAAAGTAAATGAGTTGGATATTTATTTTTTTTCTTGAACATAACTTTAAGAATCATTTTTTGGGCAATATTACGTCTCATACATACTCTTCTATTATTCTGACTTTTGACATGGTCCGACTCAAATTTTGTATTGACTTGATCGTGCCATCTCTTTCTCCGGCGTTCCCGACTTCTTCTACAATTCATATTTGCGAAAAATACTCTTTTCTTCGTTAATTCGCTCTACATGCCCAAACCAGCCAAGCGTCCCTTTCTTATGGCCGTTTTACACCATATCTTTTTTCAGTCCGATTCCAATTAGAGACCAAAGTCAATATTTTTCGCTTTACGCAATCGCTATTCTCTATTTTCATATCTACGATTTCAGTTGGCATTACAGCAAACAGCATGGTTCATGTGTTGTTTGCACTGATGACAATTGAAATAGTACAGGTAGTAGATATGAAAATAGAGATGAAAATAGCGATCGCGTAAAGCGAAAAATGTTGACTTTTGTCTGTAATTGGAATCGGGCTGAAAAAATAAATGGTGTAAAACGGCCATAAATCTTACTCATTATTCTTACATCATTCTTGTATTGTTTGTGGATCTCCACATTTCTCACACGATCGTACTTAATTTTGCAAACGTACGCCTCAGGGATCTCATTTCTACAGTTCACTTTCATCCTTTCAATTCACTTCCCTGCCATACATCAGATGAGATATTAGCACTTCATTGTGGACTGATAGCTTAATATTTAAAAAATTTAACTTTTTATTTTTAATCATTGTTTATTATCTCTTCTTATAATTATTTCAGTTTGCAAAGTTTAATATGAGGTAGCATGAAAAGATACCAATATTTTCAAATTTGCACGAAGAAAACGTCTAAAAAAAATGATAAGTGGCATTGCCAAAGGGACAAACCGAATAAAATGCATCGGGAACATGTCATTTTGCTTAAAATAAGCTCAACTTTTGCTTTCTTCTTGTGGATGTACATATTCAAATGTGAAAATTCATACTCGAACAGAAAATCAATTTCATTGGACTGTCCGTGATCTGGAAATTGAAAGGTCTTATGTTAACAAATTAAGTCATTTAATAAATACAATAATGCTGCCAAATCTTGGCTTAAGGAATTATCAGAAAAATAACTGAACTAACTAGTTAGAAAAACATCGTCGTAGAAGTTACTGAAAATTCCCTACCTAAACCTTGAAGTTGAACCATAGAAATCCCCGAAAACCTTCCATCTAAAACCTAGTTCGCCTCGGCACAGAATGTTTTATTGAGATGTACCTACATAAGAAAATAATCATCATTAAAAGCAATAATTATCAGCCTGAAACACTCATCCACATTGAAAAATCTTCAGAGAAAAGATACAGGACGCCAACGGGACTTGAACTTGAACTTGGGTATAAGATAAGCCGGCATAGCTCAATTGGGAGAGCAGCTGACCAGCAATCAGAAGGGCACGGGTTCAAGTCCCGTTGGCGTCATGTATCTTTTCTCGGAATATTTTTCAATGTGGATGAGTATTTCAGGCTGATAATTATTGCTTATAATAATTGTTACCCTTTGTGCTATGCATAAAAATCTTGTATTAAACGTTAGTTTAACAATTAAAAATAATAATTAATATTTGACAAGTTTAAGTATTTCCCCAATAAATGAAGACATAATTTGTCTCGACGCCACCTAGCGAGGGATTTAACACTAACAGTGTCTCTCTCGCAAAAATAAAGTTGGTTGTTTTCAGGTAGAAAAAATATAATAAGCAGTAATTGTTGAATGAAACACTAGTATATATTGAATCATTTGGCGGGTATAAGATAAGCCGCCATAGCTCAATTGGGAGAGCAGCTGACCGGCAATCAGAAGGGCACGGGTTCAAGTCCCGTTGGCGTCATGTATCTTTTCTCGGAAGATTTTTCAATGTGGATGAGTGTTTCAGGCTGATAATTATTGCTTATAATAATTGTTACCCTTTGTGCTATGCATAAAAATCTTGTCTTAAACGTTAGTTTAACAATTAAAAATAAAATAATCATCAATTTTTATATTGAAATCTTATATTTAGATCTCCTTCAACAGTTGTGGTAGATTTTGATGCCGATATGATGACTTGTACACACATGTACTCGTTATAAGCGATGCACACAATATAACTAAGTGGCTCAGCCATTGTCTCATAACAATACAATTGAAGAAATTATGTTGTCCGATTGATCTGATCACAGACCAATGCACACTACTCTAAGAACTATCGGGCCATCCATGGCTATGCACATATACCGCTGTTGTACAATAGTAGGGGATCCATGCTCGTGAAGTCATCCTCCAGATATGCCCAATTAGCAATGGCTCAACTTAAGAGCGTTTAACCAGCCAGCGGACGAAAATCCACATTTCGTCGAAAGTTGTTCTTCCGATCGTGCAGGACGGTTACAATGAGAAAGATTAATTATTCTCCGTACCAGCTTTTTTAAATTATAACTCAATATCGAATTTATTTCAATCCAAATTAGCTTTAATTTATACCTTCATCCAAAAATGCTGAAAGGCGTGATGATAAAACTATTAAAATAGTGTACTTTTTGTAGTTATTTTTTGATTATAAGTATTTATCATTTTTCAATAATGTCTAAATTTAATAAGAATGTTAAAATAATCTGAAATATATTAGTTTGTAAGTGCGCAAATAAATACACAAATGGACCAATTTTCGTCAAGAAACACGTGTACGTACATATTTTTTAATGATTTTATTGAAACTAAAATTAAAATTCTAATACATAACTTTGCTAGATAATGTATTGATTTATTTTACTGCATGATTACATTATTTGAAATGGGTGTGGTATAATACAAAAACTTTTTTGAAAATTTAACAAATCTGCCAACGACCTATGGAATAACCTTATTATACTAAAAATTAAAAAAAATTCTAAAAATTTATTACATACGAATGCTAGATAAAAGAACAATCTTTCGAAATCCATTTATAATTTTTTGTGGAAAAGAGTCAATACGTCTAAAAACTTTTTTGAAAATGACGTATTTCAGGCTTTCTCTGGTAATGCCCTCTTAAGAGGAACGAACGTTCGCGCGGCCTATTTCGGTCCGTTTCAAACAAATCTTAATTTCAGATTTGAGATTAAAATACCCAACCAAACTGAAAAAATATTTTGTAATCGAAAGGTGCATCAAATATCTAGTACCTACGGATGTGACCAGCTACTTTATTTATTGTTGCTTTAAACTATAAGATATAGGCAATTAATGATATTAATCTTTCATGATTTAAGGCGAAACTTGGTAGATTATTTGTGAGTAAATTAAAAACATTAAAAAAATATATTTTATTATATTTATTTTTTAAATATTGTGTAAAATAAAATAAAACGTATGCGTTATATTTTAATATATAAACGACAATTTTTGGTTCTTATTGGGTAATTTGTAATTTAAATTAACACCCATTAAATTTTCACAAGATTTCTTTTATTATTTTATATTTCATCAGTTCCACGCCAACTTAGAAACACCTCAGAAAGGTCATTAAAAGCTATGAAAAAATAATTTTAAAATAGCCGGTAACCCTAACCTTAACTTAACATATTTAACCAATTTTTTTTATCATCACTCTTAATGACCTTTCTGAGGTGCTTCTGAGTTGGTTTCATTCTGAGTTGTCCGGTCACCGTTTCATTATTATCCCGAACTATGGACGAGGTACACACAAGGCATCGTGAACATACTCCGAGCGTAGTATAACCACGCATACATTGCGCTGTTCGGCTTTCCTTGGCGATGCAGCGCCTCGCAGATGTTTGCAGAGGGAAAGGTGCATGGGTTCGCTGCTATGATGCGCCACAGACTAGTCGGGACGAGTCGCCCTACCAAAGATCGGCTCTTGTCCAGGCAGTCCGCCAGTGCTAGAGCGCGCCCCTACACCAATGATGGAGAATTTCCGTTTTAATATGTTTATCATTGTACTTTATATTCAATTAGATATAGGTACTGTAATTTATAAAGATGCATGCTTTTATATGGCAGACAGAGAATTGCATTCACGGCTCTGTTCCGTTTAGGACATGTAAAAAATTCAATAACTTTAGAACAATCAAAATCCTATATTTTGCTCATGTCCGCAGCTTACTATAATACGCATCAGAAGTTTGGAACCCGTGATACAAATGATATACTTACCGCGTACTTCAATGTACTACCATTAGAAGTTCGAAGAAGCTCGGCCGATGTACTCTTTCTTCAAAAAATAGCCAAATCTATCACAGACTGCCCAGAACTCCTACAACGAATACAGATACGAGTTTCTAACAGACGAACCAGATCAGACATGATTCTAAGCCTCCGTCGGTGCAACACTAATTCTAAGCAGAACTCTTTCATCTATCGTGCATCCAACATTTTCAACACCCACTGTACACAATTTGACATTTTTAACCCTGTACCACACTCCTAAAAATCACACAGATGCTCTCTCGATACTCTACAATAACAATAACTATAAATACCGTATAATACAACCATCACCCTATGAACTTCCTTTTTTTTCTCTTTTAATTTTTGTTACGCATGTTTTTTATTATTGTACCTCAACTTAACCGATCCCCCCATCCTACCCCCTCCCTATTCCCACCGAAATAACTTGTTTCTTGAAATGTTATTTTTCATTAGTAAATATCTCTGGAATTACTACACTTGAATACAATACCCATGTGGAAACCTATAAATGGTTCAATTACTGTGACTCAATTACTATTATGCTCTATTATTAATGTACAAACTGTTGATCTCCTAAATAAAATAAAATTAACATTATGTTAAAATGTGTATTATTTAAACTAGAAAGTTGAGCTAATTTTCAAATCGGTTTAAAACTCACTTCTTGTCACATTCTAATCAGTGGGTAGCATGAAAAAATAGTTATATTGTATGAAAAAATTCATATTTTTTTAATTAAATACACAATCTATTAAGGGGTATAGAACCAGAAAAAACTTTAGTTCTGTGTATTAATTCCCTCAAATGCACGTTTAAAAGTTTCAGAACAATAAATAATGAATTTCGAAGTAAATTTTAATGGGCAATTTTCGTACTAAGGAAACTTCCATTGTGGGTAGCCTTATTCAATTGGATAAACAATGGAAGCAGTAGATTAAAGGTTAAAAAACAATGTGGGTAATTAAATTTATAATGGGAGTTGCTTTTCTTCCGCAACGGGAAAACTTTTCTTATTCAGCACAAAACAATTGGGTTTTGGATAAATTACAGGAAACCTCTGTAGGACAAGGAGTAACAATATTGTAAAAAAGTAGAAAAAAATAATCTTAAGATTAATTGCCAAACTTAAACTTTTAGATAACTAGCTTTTTCCCGCGGCTTCGCTCGCATGGCATTAGGGGATTTCCACTCAGCCTCCTCCACCTTCCCTCTCCCCAATCCACTCTCCCATCAATCCCCCTCCCCCTCCCCCCACTCCACTCCCCCCCATCAACCTACTTCCCCCCACCCCCTACCCTTCCCCACAACCTCCTCCATCCTTCCCCTTTCCCCTTCACTCCCCCCCCCCTCTCCCTCCCCCTCTCCCTCCCCTAACCCCCTTCCCCCCCACCCTCCTCCCCCTCCCCTTCCCCCCTCCCCACTCCCCCCACTCACCTCTCGCATTTCACACATTCATCATTCCCGATACATTCAGTTTTCAAACTGCTCACATGCCACCTGTTATAATTTCATATACAAAATTCATAGTGCTAGAAATCAACGGTAGTTTTATACAAAAAAAAAAACCGAACAAAAAAAAGAGTTATCCAATTTGGTTCAGTCGTTCGGGTTTATGCACATACATTTTGGTGATTCATTTTTATAGATAGTTATTAAGTACGAATTATTATTCTTCTTTATATTCTTCCAAAAAATCCAGTACGGCAGTTTTATACTTAAAAAATGCGATACCTGTCTATCCAATTAAAACAATAAATGTTGTGTGACATTATGTCAAAATATGAGAATGACATTTTGCAAAACAAAGATTCTAAAATAAAAATTCTATTTTAGAAAATATTTAAGCGAATTTATTTGAAGTACCTACTTCCCTAATAATTTGAATCGATTGAAGAATTATTACAGTCTTGATGCTATCTTTTCTCAACAACTTTTCTTCTTTTGCCAGCTCGTGGTAAACCATTTTGATTTATATTGACTAAATTCGCTATAACCATTGTAATTCTATTTCTTAAATTCTTACCATTGTGATTTCTAATTTTAGAAGTCATTAAGAGATGGAGCCACTTCGGTCGGCGTCTCGCAAACCGACTTGCCCCTGACTAGCATAAATACCACGTTTTAATGAACTTTCTATTCCGTTCCGCGGCGATGACGCCACTGCTTGTCACGATTATTTTGTACTGGTGAAAGTTAGTGGTGCTGGCGACACGGTATCGCTTCGAAGTAAATAAGCACACACTTTACGACTAAAAATTACACATCTACCAGATCTGCCCTGATGATGGACACTGCAACGATGTCCGAAACGTTGGCTAAAGAAGGAGGTAGCGCAACACGGCATAACACCCCAAAAACAAATAACGAAAATGCTTTTGGACGTGAAAGTCTTAAAACTTATCCAATTATAGATATCTTACTAATCGTGCCACCTATTGCAATTTTTTCATATAAATTTCGTAATGCCAGAGCTCTGAGCTACAGCCTATATGTTTATTTTATTGTAAAGTTTCATTAAAATCCATTCAGTAAAGTAGGAATTAGCATTTTAAACATATTTGAGTTTTAACATCAAAGGGATGTCCATAGTAACCTAATTTAAAAAAAAACATCGTTTCCAAGGCGACAATTGGCGTTTGCAATAAATCGATTTTGTTAGCGACAGAAAACGTATGATAAATAATTTCATAACGCCAGAGATTATTCATAACGCCAGAGCTTACCAATATATATAGCCTATAGATCTCGCAAATAATGTAGCCTATTAGTGAAAGAATTTTTAACATCTATTCATTAGTTTTTGCGTGAAAGAGTAACAAACATACATCCATACAAACTTTCACCTTTATAATATTAGTAGGATTCTGGAATACTAACAAAATCAAGCATTTTTCTTTTATTTTGCAATTTAAATAATCAATTGGAATCTTCTTTCGATGCAAAAGTCGAATGTTTTTTGGGTGTTTATAACAAATGCATTGAAAAATATCATTATTTTATGTGGGTTTTGACGCGTGCATAAAAGAACTTACATCATTTTTTGCCAAAACTATGATGTCTGATTCTTTTGAAATGTATATTTTAAACACCTTGATTTCCAATCAATTTTCTACATTTAATACCTTGCTTCAAAGAAAAAAGAAAAAAAAATTAAAATGAACCCAAAATCGAAGCAAAACACAAATGATAAAAGAATTACATTTTGTTAATCTATAAGAACTCCAAAGAATACAAAAAGCTTTTAAAAATTACTGTTTATATTTGCATCCACTGGAGCGATTATGGTCGAAAATTGGACCCTTTTATTTTTTCTGCGATTGATAGCGGTCCAAAATTGGACTATATTTTCCTACCATTCGTAGAATATTTATTGTAATTATTTAAAACATTTCCCCGGCCAGACATTTATTTTAAAACGAAGCTATAAATGTTTTATCTATTATGATCACAGATGTCGCAAATCCGAACTTCGTAGACTATTTTAGAGCGATGTTAAAAATAACTTTTTAAAATATTTTTCGAATTTTTGATCAGCTGTCTACGGTTAAAATTAAGTCCATTTTCCATAGATATGCACGTTTCATTATCAAGTATACCACAGACAACATACAGAAATCAAAAATATTATATGTTGACACGGAAGTTTCAAAGTAATAACACGCAGGATTCGCGTGGTTATAAACTTTACGATTATATATATATAAATCCTACAAATATGAGATAAACGGTATAATATAGTTTAATTCAATAGCTTTATAGCACTATCATAAGTTTTTATGTTTTCATGTTAAAATTCGAAGGTATGATTTTTTTAATGTTGGCGAATAATTTAAAAAATGATCTTCTGGGAAATCGCGTGCAATAAGGAACTCCAGTGAAAAATATTATGGCTTTAAAAAAATATGTTCATAAAGACCAAGAAACGCTGATTCTGAATATATAAGTTTTATTTCATAATATTAAACGTAGAGTTTTTAAAAAAATATTAAAAAGTGCATTTTTAAACCTCTTCACAAAACACAGCGTTAAGTTGGCATTACTGAAATGGTTAACTGTGACGTCACACTTAACCTGTCACCTGGTGATAGTGTGTTGACATTTGAAATGACTTGAAGTGCACACGTACCTATGCAATTCAACATTTCGTGTGTTTGGTTTATTTTCATACTGTTTATAGAGATTTAGATAAATAATAGTTATTGTGTTTATTGAAACATAATTTAGGCCCTCAACAATTTACGAAAAGGGCTATATTTGCGGACAATCTGCAATAAATTTTGTCTATTTGAGGTTAAAGTCGTCCTATTTTGACATTTTGTTATGTATTTTCAAATTGTTTTTAGTATAGGGCTTTTTATACAAGTTGTTACACACTCGTCATGATCAGTGTATTATAAATACCAGTGTTTCTGTATGTATTATACATAAAACAATGTATCTACAAAGTAACGCCTGACACAAAGCACAATGTCACATGTATTTGCAATGAAAGAGATGATTTATTGTTTTTATATTGCACTTTGATTAAATACAATAACAGTAGCGGTGAAATGTGGACATTTTACCAATGTTTTTCTATATTAAAAGCAGTTAATCTTGAATAAAAAACACACCTCACACCTAAAAGTCATTACTCATTACAAAGCATTCTGCCATGACCGCCATGATCAGTGTTGCCAGCCGTGTCTTGTAAAAAGTCGCCTAAAATATATAAAAAAAGTAACCTTTTTGTGTGAAAAATAACCTTTCGTATTTTTTCCAGTGGAATGGTAAAAAGTTGATAGAATACATGAGGATATAAATAAACCAATCATCATGAGGAGCTCAGTATTAAAGTGGGACATAAGCCATTTGGATTATTTTTGAGTAGAGCGAGTTTTTTGTTGTGTATATACCGGTATGAAAAATCTGATATTTTTTCTACCTGCATAACCTTGCCGGCGTAAATAGCGGGTACTCAAAATGCAAAAAGTCAGATTGAGCGATCAATCAGATTTGTCGAGTGAGCGAGAAGCTATGGTTAATTTGTAATTTACACATTTATTTTTATTTTTTTTAGTTTATTGAGGTAACAAACAGTAATACATATTTTAATAATAAAGTAACATATTACATGGTTGCATTAACCAGCGAAGTTTCCGGTAAAATTTATAATATATATATATATAAAACATAGATTAAAACATTAAAGAAAACATAAAGTGATAGAAAAAAAAAATATATATATATACAACAGAAATGAAAAAAAAAACATACAAATTATAAAGCATATTATAGGATATATAAATAATCCAAATATTATTATTATAATAAAAAGAAGGAAAACAAACATAATGAGAATGAAAAAAAAAATAATAACATGCAGCAGGGGTGAAGAGTTCGTAATTAACAATTTGTTTAAATTTTTTCTATTACTGATTTAATAAATTGGCCTGAGGACAAATGAAAAATATCAGAGTCGTAAAAGATATCATTGAATTTTGTGCACGTCCTTCAGAGAAATGAATGTTGTGTGTAATTTGTTTTTGAGTGTGGGATGTGGAATAGTTGGTTTGATCTTGTGTTTCTTATTGGACAGTGGAAATTAATGTTTTCTAGAAGACAGTTGTTGTCAACAACGTTGTTAATGATTTTGAATAAAAATTTTTGGTCGGATATATTTCTTCTATCTTCTAAAGTTGATAAATTATGGAATGTTAATGAGTCTTTTAGGTTTTCTGATATTCGAAAGGATTTAAAGTCTAGGTGTTTCAATGTCTTTTTTTGAATTCTTTCTAACCTTTCAATATTTACTTTGTATTGGGGATTCCATATGACTGATCCGAATTCTAATATTGAGCGAAACGTGTTCCTCTTTCACAATAGTGTGAAAGAGAAAGAAGTAAAGTTTTGCAATAAGTGTATAGTCCATGATTTAGCAAGCCGTTAGCCAACACGAAAAAAAAACAAAAGAGCATTCCGTTTGACGTTGGTTCTGAAAAATCACCTAAAAGTAACCTTTTGAGTAGTGTAACCTGAAAGAAACCTTTCAGAGTAAAAAATCACCTAAAAGGTTACAAAAGTAACCTTCTGGCAACGCTGGCCATGATTCTTCATTCAAACAGAGATGTTCTGCCCAAAAAAATTATTTCCCTAGATTTCGAAGTGAAATTTCCCTAGAATTTCACATTTACGCAATTACCTACGTAGCCACCCGATTGTGTAACACTAATCCTGTTATATGTTAATTAATATGATAATTAATTGGAAAGATATCGGAACTTGGTAAATATACTAATAATACCGTGATTTTCCAAATAAAACACTTTTTGCTAGGTGAAGTAATAATTTAAAAGTACGAATACACTCACCACTGAATTAGAAACTGAATTCCAAATAAAAAAAAAAACACTTTGCAAAATAAAAATCATAAGCAACCCGCCGCTCATTTGTACCAAGCGTGGTATTTTGAAGACCCCCCCCCCCCGAACGTGTCACGTAGTATGGGTACGTTCCATAATATCATTTTGAGTTGTCAGTGTTAAAAATAACATTGCATGTAAGTACATGAACAATAATTAAGATTCATAGGAATTCCAAAAAATATATATACGTATATATATATTTATATATATATATATATATATATATATATATATATATATATATATATATATATATAATATATATATATATATATATATATATATATATATATATATATATATATATATATATATATATATATATATATATATATAAATATTACCAGTAATATTGTCATATGTAATAAAAATTTTGCCAGAGTTCGAAATTTCCCTAGATTTTGTCCTGATTTCCCTTATCCCTAAAAAAATATTTTTCTCCCCTAGATCTAGGGAAATTTCCCTCGACATGACATCACTGATTCAAAATGACAACTTAAAAAGTAAAAAACTAACGGTGGGTGAAGACCACCATAGATACGGTGCGTTTCTGGGAGTCTTTAAAAATTAAAACTTTGACAATTATTTTAACTATTAAAACTAACTATAAAAATAAAAATAA
Source organism: Limnephilus rhombicus (assembly GCA_929108145.2). Taxonomy (NCBI): domain Eukaryota; kingdom Metazoa; phylum Arthropoda; class Insecta; order Trichoptera; family Limnephilidae; genus Limnephilus; species Limnephilus rhombicus. The sequence continues at coordinate 48,843,846 of OV815280.1, read as the reverse complement.
AAATAAAAATGCAGTTATTTAAGTTTGAAGGTCTTTATTCATTAAAAAAAATAAAAAAATTGGACTGGAGTTCTCTATTGAGGCATATTTATTTATTTCGCGTGATTGCTCCAGTGGTCTAAAAGTAACGTGTAACAAGTTCTTCAGGGCTAGTAAATGTAGGTATGTGCAGTGCATTATAATATGCGAGCCTGAGGTGTGTAAATAACCCCAGACCAACTGGGCTACCCAAGAATTATGATTATGAAAACTCTACTTGCGCGAACAAAATATCACAAGGGATGGCACAAATAAAAACTCCAGGAAAATAACAGATCCACCAACCTTGTTTTGTAGTTCTTCTAGCTTGGAGGCCTCTGTAATTTCATCAATCAATAGTTAAGTTCAATCAGTGCAATCCTTTTGTGACTTGAAAACTTGCACAAGAGATGAGATTTGTCAATTAATACACAACTCATAAGTTTTTCACAAATGAAAATAAAATTTTCCATAAAAACAGATGATGTCAGTTATTTTTTTTGTTTGAATTCTATTTTCACACCATCAGGTGTCTCTGTTAAATCCAAAGAGTACCTACCTAACTATCATCCTTGTGATATAAATAGAATTAATTAAATATTAGAACAAACAAAATAACATATTGTAATGCCTAACCAGTATGCATGTGGTAATTGTGTAATTACCCACAAGAAATCGTTAAATTCCGTATCCTCGAGGTCAAACCACGTGTATATATAAATATATAAAAATAAAAAATTAACCCGACCTATCCCTAAATTCCTTATTACGCGTTTTTTACATTATTTTGTGTAAAAAGTTAGCGTAGGACGTGACCTAACACGACCTTGGTTAGCGAACCTTCCCTCCGAACAACTAATAATTTATTAAATGGAAAAACACGCTTTGTAATACACCACTTTTTATTTGAATTAACAAGAGACAGCCAACCAGGTTTTTCAAGCTTCTATCTCAAGCTTCGTCGGGGGCTATTATGTTAACTAAAGATAATATTGCATAAAAACACTTGTAATTAATAGAATTACTGGTGCTAAATCTTTGGAACTGAAATATTATATAAAATGTGGGACTGGAAGTAAGTTTTTAAGCCCCATAAATTAAGAAATCCGTTTATAATAAGTCAAACATAATTAATAATTATTAACAACTAATAATCCCATAATAAAATTATTCCGTTAATCTCCGCTGAAATTATTTCCTCCCCCCGTACAAACCCATCCTATAATAAGTTGTCTCCCTCGTTTCTATTTATATCTCTTTCCGTCACCAATAAGGTGTCTTCTTTTGAAGTGAAAACCTCATGAAAAGGAAACCAGCGATGCTAAAAAGAGACAAGATAGCAACAAAATATTTATTTTATTCAAGGTTACTTGGTTCCAATATAAAACAATAAATCCAGAGTCTCATACAAGTCTCCTTTGGTATAGTGGTATAAAGCGCCTCACAAGCCTTTGCAGACATTTAGCCGACCAATAATACGAAATTCAAAAACAAAATCTTTTTATTTTTGTAAAATCAATATCCAATCTTCAAACCACTCCGAAAAAAAAATAAAGCGACATCTAGCGACTCCGAAGAAGAAAACAAATAAGAAAACAATAAGATGCCAAATTGATGAGGAAAAGATGCCCTGGAATTCGACGACAAAAATATGCAAAAAATCATTATTCACGTTGTTAGAAAAAATGTTTCGTAGTCTCCTCACTCTTGTACATTTTAGTTTTCTGAAGGTTTCACTTCTACCGCGTGTGAATTGCACACTCTGTTTTTTGTGTGTTGTATCTCTATCATTCTTTTTATTTTTTTTTAATATATAATGTCTGTATGTAAATATCTTTAGTTAATAACCCTGCGAAGCTTGAGATAAGCGATACCTGGTTGGCTGTCATTTGTTAAATCAGTTAAAAAGTGGTTTATTACAAAGTGAGTTTTTTCAATTAATAAAGTACAATGTAATACCCCAAAGTATTTCCTTCCTTCAAAAAAAAAATTTGTACGAACTGGTATGCTGTTCATGAAATTTTGTACGAATTGGCATGCTGTTCATGAAATTTTGTACGAACTGGCATGCTGTTCATGAAATTTTGTACGAACTGGCATGCTGTTCATGAAAATTTGTACGAACTGGCATGCTGTTCATGAAATAGGCTGCAAAACAAGAAATAAAAAAATTAAATTATCGAACAAATTCAAACTACTCGTACAATTATTATTTCTGATAAAATACATTGTATAATTATACTAGCTGACCCGACACACGTTGTTCTGCCCTATAAATTATTTATAGTGAATATTTTGGTTGTTAAATAAAAAATAACGAATGTATTGTAAGTGTGTGGGGATGGGATCTATGACAGAAAAAGAAATGGAGTGCTGTAGACGATGACCGCCGATAAAAACAAAAAAACACCAACTAAAGCAGGAAAATGAAATAGAGAAAATCAATATTAATTTCGAAGAGCAATTGAGTGTATTTTTTGTCAGTTCGTCTTTAGCCAACACAAATAAGCTCGATGGTATAAACGCCCACACGAGAACATGATGAATGAAATATCAAAATGACGCGACGCTTCTCGTGAATGTCTTGCGCATGTATGGATGAAATTTTTACGAGGTGGACGTAGCGCCATCTGTCATTCAACAACATAAATAATTTCGTTCTGTTTGAAATACGAAAGACGGTTTAATTTGTTCATACTAAAATTGCGATTAAAAAATGGGAGGGCAGAGGTAGGGAGGTTAAAATTTGGGTTTATAGTTATTTTTTGACGCCAAAAAAAAAAAATACAAAATTTTCTTTGAAAAAAATTGAATTTTTTTCTGGGTAGGGTCACCCTAATCACCTAGCGGTATGTAATATACTTTAAAACCTATTCTCATATCTATCAAATACCTATACATAAAAAAAAATCATAAAAATCAGTCAAGCCGTTTCGGAGGAGTGCGACCACAAATACCGTGACACGAGATTTTTATATATAAGATAATGTTGGTCATAGTTTCTCAAACCTTGAGTGGTTCTAAACCTGGTGTGGTCTTTAAATAAACTTTCAAATTCACAAAACCTACAATTATAATAATCCGTGATTTTTAATGGGTCTTCCCAAATGTAGTTACCCGAACTCCGCAATATGCAAACTACTGTATTTGCACGCTATATCATGTTTATGGACTTACCGGTAAAAATAATGTAATGTGCGGCTTCGAGGTACGTGTGACTGACGCGAGATGCAGCCTCCACCCGCTACTTGAGATTGGAGATGGCGCCCACCCCTCACTCAAACTACTTCTGATATGAAAAACTGTCTACAACAGACGTCTGAGAAAATTGAATGGCTCTACGGCAAATAAGACTGTTGTCCTTCAAATACAATATGGAAGGGTAGTTAGTTGGTCGTGAGATATTTGAAATGTCATACTAGCTGTATGTGTGTATACCTCTGCATTTATTGAATTATATAATTCTTTTTGAAAAAATTGAAACGAAACTAATTTTTACATATTTATGATTCTTCCGCACAGAATTTTAAATTAAATTAAAAATTCTGGCACTTGTTTAAACATAGTCAACCTTAATAAAAACCGTTAAACGGTGTTTCTGTTCGGTGACCGTTAAACGATATGTCTGCAACGTTACTAATAATATGAGTATAATGACATTTTTATCTTGGCTGCATTAAACTTTGGTAGATTTGTACAATCGCGGCCTTGTTTGGCCGGTTTTTCTTTCATTCGCGGGAAAATTTCTTTTGTGACACGTGGTATTTTAGGCGCAATTCGTTTAATGTTTTTGAACACGATTTCCTTTGTAATGATCAATTCGGTATTGATCATAATTACTATTTTTTTTCGCGTTATTTTTGTCGGTCTCAGTTAGTGAGTATAACACAACATAAAAAATCCCAGTGAGACTACGGCATCGCCAAAAGGGATAAGTTATGATGGCTGAAAATAGTGGAAGGGGAAGGACACAGGTTGAAGGAAGGTAGGAAAATACCTGGCTATTCAGATCTAATCACCAAACACTGTTAAAGCCATTTTAAGTAACGAGTCAATTCTGAATAGTGGTCTTAAACAAGGGCGATACTGAGAGTATCTTCCACTCTGGAACGTGCTGCAAATATACCTACATCATATCTTATACATAAAAATCAATATTTGTGTGTTTATTTGTTTGTTTGTTTGTTCGTATGTTATGCGCTGCCATACCGTTCATCCGATTGCGATAACACTTGTGTGATTTGTTGTGCGCACAACCGTGTAGGTTACATGCTATTTATCGTTATAAATAGCATGTTCTGGCGCTATGAAAATTGTACATGAAAATGTATTTAACGTGTATGTTTAACGTGTATTCGTATTTAACGTGTGTGTTTAATGTGTATTTAAGCTTTGATCTTTGCGCTTTGAGCTTCGAGCTTTGAGCTTTGAATTTCGCGATTTGAGGTTTGAACTTTGAAGTTTGCGCTTTGAGCATTGAGCCTATGAGCTTTGAATTTTGCGCTTTGAGCTTTGAGTTTTGAACTTTGCACTTTGAGCATTGAGCTTTGAGCTTTAAATTTTACGCTAAAATTCTTATAATAATATAAATGGAGCGACCGATCGACGTGATGCTTAGAGTGGAGGACTGGGAAATAATGACGTAAACTACTTTTTATCCTGGAAAAAACATTTCATTCTCGTGAGAAAATTATTTCCCCCAATACCACGCGACTGAAGCCGCGGGTAAAAGCTAGTATATAACATAAAGAACACTCAGTTTGCAATCATGTTGGATTTTTGTCAATTCCATGCCTCAATATCACACAAACTAATCACATAATTAGATTTGACCTGCTTATTTAAAGCTAGATTAGGTAAGATTACTGGGTTTAGATAACAATTTATTATTTTACGCGATTACCAAAAAAAGTCTACCATTTAATAAAAAGTTATATTTGAAATATTAAAAAAATCTCTATTAAACTCAGCCTTAATCTTATAAAATGTGCCTGACCGAAACCACAGAAAGAACGTTATGAAAAAGTATTTTTGAAAAGGGACATTTTTCGGACAAAACGCGTCCGTTTTCGAAAGGCATGTTTTCGAGAAGAGAAGTGGAATTTCAACGAAGCCGAGTAATTAGGTACCTACCGTTAAGAACTCAAACAAAGTTGATCATAAATCTAAACCCTTTCGACCATTGATAAGAAATATATCAGAATGTTATTTTCTCTTACATATGCAACAATAAACTGTTATTATATTATAGTTATATTATTATTTATTGGCTCGCCAACAGAATCGCCAATAAATTAAATAACGAGTAGGTGCATAAAATAAGGAGCATCAAAATCAAAAATTACTAAATAGATAAATACATATGTACTTATAAATGTATACATTGTTACAGTACGCATTTTGAGTAAGAGAACAGTTGAACATAATGGTGAGATAGTCTCGCAAACAACCGCCGCGCCGTCGGTGTGTCCCGCCTTCCCCCCTGGAAAAAAGGAACACACCGCACCCCTCCGCGGCACCCACAGAAACCCGCCGGCCGCCGCTCGAGAAGCTTTGTCGGTCGAGGTAAGCTCCCTAATTCCCGCGGGGCGCCGCTTGCAATGGCGATCCGTTAAAAACCCGATTTGAACAAGTAAATTACGAGGTCGCGAATATGACACTCTCTGTGTGTGGTTACCACTGCCTGGTAAAGTGTTGGAGCTACCTGCGCTGACCATGGCCTGCTGCCCCGGTTTCCTGCATCAGACCACCAGCTGTGAGTTAAGCCTCAATTTCCCTCTTAATAAATGTGTCCCACAGTAATTCTCGGTTTAAACAACCACATTCCCGGAGAGATTTGAGAGACCCCTTCGTTAGGAAATACCTAGTTAGGCATTGTGTTGTTTTGTGACTTATATTGTGTTTTGCAAGATGTTGTAATTGTGTATACCAGACAATATAGTTCTGTTTCACCCAACTTCCTCTTTCCTTTGATGGGATCACACGTGGGCGGGTTTGGCAATTACCAATGTACCATTTAAACCTAGTTACCTACGACCTTGACGAGGTGAGGATTCCTGTCTGCTGACGACTTGAGCTAGCCGAGCGCAAAAGGTAGGTGCCCCCCCCCCTTGGGACCGCTACAACATATACACACATATATATATATATATATATATATATATATATATATATATATATATATATATACGCACACATGTAATAGAGCCAATGCTTGTAGTTGAACGATTCGTTAATTACAAAGTGGCTCTAAGTGAGGAGATCATCAGGTTTACGCAAGTATAAATAAGTTCCTTCTGTAGGTAGTGTTTGAATTCGAAACTGTTCTGTCTCTTTTTGAAATATGTTTTTACTACTAATTTGTAAAAAAATATTAATATCAGAGATATTAAAATCGAAGAAACTCATAAAGTCAGTGGAAATCATTATAATCGTCCTTTATCTTCCGTCCTGTGCGAATTTCAGCTTTTATTGTCGGGTTCCATACTATAGACGTCTAAGCATTCTTTTTTTGGTAATAATAATAATATTTGGTTGATTGCAGAGCGCCGTTTTTGTGGAAAATCACCTCAAGGGAGTTGCACAAATATCCTATTTCCAATTATCCAATTATATTATAAAGGCGAAAGTTTGTATGGATGCATGTTTGTTACTCTTTCACGCAAAAACTAATGAATGGATTTTAAAATTTCTTTCACTAATAGAAAGCTACATTATTTGCGAGATCTAAAGGCTATATATATTGGTAAGCTCTGGCGTAATGAATAACCTCTGGCATTACGAAATTATTTATCATACGTTTTCTGTCCCTAACAAAATCGATTTATTGCAAACGTCAGAAAAAAAGAAAACCAATTGTCGCCTTGGAAACGATTTTTTTTTTATTATTAGGCAATTCACCCTAAAAAGAGAACTTTGATGGCATTGTACTTAATAACTATCTCTAAAAATGAATCACCGAAATGTATGTATGCTCATAAACCCGAACGACTACACCAAATTGGATAATTATTTTTTTTGTTCGTTATTTTGTATAAAACTACCGTTGAGTTCTGGAATTATGAAATTTGAATAAAAAATTATAATAGGTGGCACGCGAACACTTTGAAAACTGAATGTATCGGGAATGAATGTGTGGAATGTGAGAGGTGAGTGGGGGGAGTGGGGAGGGGGGAGGAGGGGGTGTTGGGAGGGTGTTGGTGGAGGGGGAAAGGGGAGGGGGAAGAGGGTGGGGGGAGGAAGAGGGGGGTTAATGGATGAGTGGAATGGTGAGAGGGAAGGTGGAGGGGGGAGGAGTGGGTGGAGGGGTGGGTGGAGGGGGAGATGGGGTGGGGGCTTGATGGGGGGGAGTGGAGTGGGAGAGGGAAGGTGCAGGAGGTGGAGTGGGAAACCCCTAATACCATGCGAGCAAAGCCGCGGGATAAAGCTATTAAATACATACAATTAAATTAACATTAACGGGTAACAACAATGTACGATTAAAATTTATTATAACCAGTGACTTACATCTAAGACTTATAGCTGGTGATTTACTACAAAACTTATCAATACTGACTAAAAAATAGTGACTTAATGACAGGTACATATTTGCAACTGTGGCTAAAAGTTAGAGACTTACAACTAACATACTCATACTTACATTTAAAAATGCTTGTTCTGCGTGTTGCCTGTGTGTTCAGTGATAACTTAATAAAAACAAAAGTTTATTTTTGTTTTTGGAATAACTTAGTGATTAACACCTTGATTTGTAATATTTAAGCACTGAAAACATATTAGCGACTATCAAACGATAATTTGCATCAGATCAGAAATAGATTCTTTCGCATGTAGAACCCAGGGTCTTAGCCTAGCCGGGGCTATGCTCTACCAGTGAGCTAATTTGACCATATCCTCTTCGCCAATAATGAACTATATCATTTCGACTAAGAACTACAAACATCTTAAAAAGGGTTAATTCAGAACAACCAGATTGCGTCGGTAAAACTCTTAAAACGGATTGTGTGTTTATTATGTCAAATCGTAAATTTCTGCCGAACATCGAGAAAGAATAACGGTCCTGAAATCTTTTTTGCACAGAGCTGTTTGCTAGATATCGAACAAAAAAGCGTGTTCGAATTAGCGTAAAACTATCGAGCATGAACGAGCGTGGTTACTTAGCCATGTACACGTAAATAAACAAATATTTTCTGAAACGTTGATTTTTGGTATTGAAAAATACCACTTTCAAGGCTTTTTATTAAATTTACGCGGTAAAAGTAATTTAATATAATAGTGGTTCAGAAATAACCTAGCTTTTTATGATAACGCAAAAATTTCACAAAACGGCAGTATTAAGGTATTGAAACTGACAAAAAACCATATTGATTACATTGAATTATACTAATATAATAGTGAATGGACCATTAGAATAGAAATTATGTACAAAAACGTTAAAAATTATGAATCGCACGTCAAATATCACAAACCAGAGCTCTAATTTTGCCACGCGGGAAAAAAAATGGCGCATGCGCCTATCTACCGAAGTTCAATGTTGCCAACAAAATAATGACATTTTTTATTAGTAAAAATTCGAAAAAGAAAATGACAAAAACTACGTTTGACTACAGTGAAGTGTGTTTTTTTATATACAGGGTAAGGTGGGTCACGATTGTATGGGGGAAAAAAAAAACTTGTTTTGGTTTGTCTGTTAGTGATAAAAGGGTGTTAAATGAAGATGTAAAATCACGTAATTTTTTCAATAATATTTGGATATCATCTTCTTCCTCCGGATTGAGTTTGAAATTTCACAAAATAGAGAAAAACCCACCCTCGTTAAATCTTTAAAAAATATTAGATAAACAATTAAAAATGAACTTTTTTTCAATAAAACACAAATTAGAGAGAATATTCTGACTTATTTATTAAAAAAATATATGATTATAATTAACATTATCTCAAGACAGTGTATTCAAATACCAGCAAAATCCTTCTTACTCTCAAATTTCGGCATTATTTTGCGAGACTCAATCTTTGCCTTAATAAGACCTTCTCTTGCAGACTTCGTACATAAAGTAGTCGAGGCTTCAGTAACAGTCTTTACAGCTCTTTCAACTGCTTGAGTATGACATGGCAGACGCAGAAGAGGCAATTTACCTTCTCCCCCCTGTGCTACAAATAATTGAAGATCTTCATCCGATATATTCTTCAGTATTGGGGGTTCGGTTACATTTTGCTGCCAATTAATAAGGTCGTAGTAATATGATGCATCGAGGTTTATGTTTGGAAGTTGGAACAGCCTTGTTTTACTTAGTTTCTTACTGCGTGCTTTTAGAACACGAAGCGCAGCTGATTCCCGGATATGCTTGTGAGGGTCAGTTAACATTGCAAGTAGTAAATTTTCGGGGTGTGCGAAGTAACTGTTTCTTTCTATGACTGGATCAATTATAGTTTTTAGTTCAGGGGATAAGTATCTAGATGCTGAAATTAGCTGCGATGGGTGACGTGGTCCATCTTTACAGGTGGGATGAGTTTTAATACTGAACCAAGTCGGAGCATAAACTTTAACAACGTACGTTGCTAAAATAATAAGATTCTCTGTAGGAGCTTCCGTTGCAACATAAAGACGAAGAATTCGGTTAGCACGCGTAAGCCATCTGGCATGAGACATTTTCCAGGAGATTTGTGGCCTAAATCTTCAGGTAATTCCCCCACCGTAACTGCAGATACGATTTTATACAAATATAACTGATCTGTACTTAGGTCTTTAGTTAATAATTCAGGCAACTCTCCGTCAATTTTCTGAAAATGAACAATAGGCTTTTTTTCACAGTTTTCTAAAGTTAGTCCTATTGTCCCTGAATATGTTTGAGGTCCAGATGTCTTACCGTCAAGATGTGTGAACAAATGACGAAATGGTAACTCGTTCATGTGAAGCAAGCAAATTATCCATTGCAATGGTTTATCCAAACGTTTTTCAAGCAAACGTATTATACCTCCATGTTTTCCAACGTTCACGTTCGTTCCGTCACATCCAATAGCCATTAATGGTTCAAATGGTATTTCTTCCTTTAAAAAATAATCGACAATAGTTCTTTCTATAACTTTCGACGTGCCAGAGTTTGGTGCAATATCACCCAAATATATTGAGTCTGGCTCTTTTATCATTGAAATATGCTCTTCAATGATTAGTTCTCTGTAATGCCTCCCCCCTTTTTCCCTGATAATTAATGTTTTATCTTTCTGGCCATCAAAATATAATGCGGGTACTTGTAAAACTATGTGATGTGCCTTAATATTTTCCCTTGTTTTTTTTCGTTCTCTGCGAAGTTTACTTTTGTCAATAACTGGAATATTAGACTTGATGTCATACAGAACTGCTGAGGCAATGGCTGCCGCTGCTCTATCCGAAACTCCATATCTATCACAAGTTTTCGTCAGTGTAGAATAATCAATAGTGACCGCAGCCTGCTTCTGAGGCATTTGAGATACAACATTTGGTTTGAAAACATCATTGCAATCGGATTCATTTGATGAAGAAGACGTGGAAATATCGATTAGAGAGGTAGTTGGCTTACCTGTGCTTTCCTTTTTAGACGTACGCAAGGATTTTTGCTTCAGAAGTTTTCTTTTCAACGCAGTTTTCATTCGTTTTGTTGTAGCGGTATTCACATTTCCTATTATCATTTTTCGTGTAGTAAGTTGGTCACGAATGAAACTCTGTTCATTTACAGGTATTTTTTTATCTTTAGGACAGTCACATTTACTGAAATCTTTGCATTTGCAAGACGAAATATCAAACAGCACTTTACTTCTGCGACGGAATTCCTCCATTTTTTTCTCCGGTATTTTAGGATGTGACTTAAGAAGGTTTTTGCATTTAAAATGATATGACCTCAACATGCGTGCTACTCGCGAGTGTGTAACGATGGGAATAGAAGCCTTTCTCCATATTTCTTCAATTCGTGCTGTCACAGTACACTCTATTTGCTGAAATTTGGGTTCTAGTTTGGTCTCTTGATTTAATTTTATTTGATGCCTGGTCCACTCAAAAAACTTCATAACATCACAATAAGTTGGTAAAACATTGTCTTTAACGTCGCAAATTTCACCAAATATGGGACTTTTCAACGCATTCCGAGTACGTTCCATTGCGAAAACTTGTGCAACGCTACCTACCGCTTAAAGAGCCGTAGCGATACTGACTCCAAACTCCGACGTCGGTTGCGCAGAGTCGCTGCGCTTAGTGCAATCGGTGCTTCCCCCGCCCTCACCTCGAGCCACTAATAATCAAAACTCGGATTTTTTGTAAATGAATTCGTAAATACGTACCATATTTGCCATAGAATATTACAAAAAATATAGTATAAAGGATTCGTAGTAACTTTTATACACACTAGAAAATACCTCTAAAAATGAAAATTTTCAAAACTTTGAAGTGAATCCGGAGGAAGAAGATCGTATCAGAAATTTAAAAAATTTTAAACACGTCGGTTTGAACCCATTTGGCACCCTTTTATCGCTAACAGAATCTAAAATTATAATTTTTTTTTAAATGACCCACCTTAATACAGGGTGTTAAGGGACGTACTTGACTTACTTTAACCAGTGATTCCTGACATTATTAGTAAATGAATTTTTGGTCTCCGGTGACTTTTTTTGATGTTTTTTTTTTTTTTTAATTTTTTTTCTTCAAAATCAAACAAAAAAAAATTCTTCCGCATGTCGTCACTGGTCACTCAGCCGGGTGTCCGACGAATCCCTTACCCCGCCTCCAACAGTTCAACAACTGCCATTTTTTTAAGTTTTTGTAGAAAAAAAAATCTAAAATATCACCGGAGACCAAAATTTCATTTACATTTTTTACTCCAAATAATGTCAGGAAAGTAAGTCAAGTACGTCCCTTAACACCCTGTATATAAGGCTGAATGAGTTCAAGAAGCATCAACACCCTACAAAATTGGCACAGTAGATTATTTTTTTAGTATGGAAATTATATGCTTTTCTAGCTTGCTCAGAATCCTGAACATGTGAACATCTAGAAAACTTTCTCCCAACGTCTCTCCCATGAGTATTTTTTAAAAATCCATCACTGTGTCAGCTTTATACGCACGCGGTGCGGTTCAAGGGGGTTATCACTAATTCATGCGGCGGCAATGAAAATATTTTACTGCCCCGGGCCGCCGCCAGGGGAAAGGGTTGTGCAAGCGGATAGGAAAAAGGCGTAAACTGTTAGGTTTTTTTTATTATAACCAATGCATTTTTTAACCATTTGGTGGCAAAAATAAAAGTGAGATGTGAAGGGGTAGGAGACGGGAAGTGGAAGTAGGTAAGGTAGTTTCAAGCAATTAATATTTCGTCACAAAATAAAGATACATCCATCCTGTTTTGACTCTACCACATTGAATTTTGTCTTTCTGTATTTTTGATCCTGCCAAAATGGTAGCGCACGAGCATTGTGACTGTTGCGAGCTCTCAAGTCGGAGTAATTAACTAATAGTTATCATGTCTCGGTTAGACGTGGTTTTCTTATGCCGGCGCCAGACATAAGTTCAAAGAAGTGATCACTCCTTTGAAGACTTTGCTAACACATTTAGTCACATATTGTTGTATCTGCCAGATAAAACAATATAAACTCGAAAACGCTCTCACTATTCCACTCCATCGTTAGTTCGTTTGGTTGTTTCCGCACATCTTTCTACGGCGACGCCCTCGCATGCTCTCGCAACTGGGCTTCGCGCAGTGTGGCAGGCACACAAACATTTGGACTTTGATCCCTTTGATGTGCGCTAAAAAACCGACATGGAACGGCAAAGCGCACTTAAGTGTTCAAATATGTGACAGCATTATAAAATGCCCGTGCCATACATGTGAACACTTACTTGATCACTTCTTTTAACTCATGTCTGGCGCCGGCATAACACAACGGCGAAAGAGAACCAAGACAAAAGAAATGGCATTATTTGTGTTTGGTGACCAGCTGTGAAAAGCCAAGTACTTCCCAATCTTCACTCCCCACTACCTTCAGCCCCTCAACATACCCCGACTGAGGATGCCATAGACTCACTAGCTCCGGACAGTCGGTAGCAGTTTAATGCGATATTCACATAAAAAGGGTTATTTTAACATTTTTCGTATTATTCATAATACAAGCTGTTAACGCAACTATGTACATCACCCTTCCTTCACCTAACCTACTAGTCCCTGTCCCTATCTGACAGTGTGTAGCCAATTTACCTATGTATGAACAATTCATTATGGAACAATTAACCCATTAAATTAGTCCGTGCAATGCTCAACTCCTATGGTGATCTTTCAATGAATTTAATATCGACTAAATCATGAAATCTGGGCAGTGACCATTTGGTTCTCCCTCTGTGTGTATAATTTTTAATCTCTTATGTGTTATTGTGCATTGAATATAACCAGCTTTTCAAAAGCTATAAGAACGATTCTTATCAACAAAAATATCAGAAGACAAGGGTAAGTTAGTACTTTACAATTTCATTCTTTGCTAACACCCATAGTTGTGTCAACTTGAAACATATTTAAAATTATTGATTAGAGTCCACAAATTGATTCGCAGAATATATGCGACTACACAAGCACTAAGAAGCACGCTCGTATAAACGTTTACAACCGTTGTAAAGATAACATACCTATCACGTGAAACCTTAGTTAATATTCATTGTAAACAACATTTTGTTTTTGTTGCGTATTAAAGTTCAGATTCCTTCCAATGATTAATAATTTAGTTACTATTATAGCCTAACCTGACCCTGCCATCAAGGTCCTCTTCAAATATCGTGGGAATATTTACACCGAGAGGCGAGAAGTGGGCAAAGTGGATGAAAAAGCACCATTTAGATTTTTTATAAAACAAGAAATTTCGGGAATTTGAAATTTTTAAGCCCAAAAAAGTGTTTTACAACGTGATTAGTTATTTTATTTAAATTATGTTTTTTATGATATAAATTTAAAGAGTATTCAAACGGTTGGTATTAATTTAATCTTTTCATGAACGATATTGTTTACTAAGGATATTCAAGTTAGGTTGTATCTGTTTTTTTTTGTAATTTTTAAAATTCCGGTAATAGTTTTTCGAAATGATTTACAGTTTCATGCTCGGCTATAAAATAAATTTGCTTAAAAAAAATTCTTATGCATAGAACGATTGAAAATTTTGAAACGCAAAATTTTGGATTTTTTCTAAGACCTATTTGGATTTTTTTTTACATTAGCTCCACACCTGAAGACAAAAACTTCCCTCAAGCCCGATGTCATCTTTGGGGATGCTGTGTGGGGAGTGTTTTTAGGGAACGGAAGGAGAGGAAGTTCTGGGAAGGAAAAAGGTATGACGGTTGGTTGGGGTCAATGGGCCCAGGAGTGACAGACGCACGAATACCGCAACCAGTCTCTCCAGCTCCGGTCTGTCAAGCAAAAGGTGAGCAAACGCATTCACCGCCAATAACTAGACAAAGCTCACACAATGTACCGATTGAAATTAGAAGAAATTAAGAGGGAATAACTAGACAAAACCAGAAGTATATCATTTTTAAATAAAATTTTAGCTGTGATGACTCTTTTCCACAAAAAAGTATAAATTGATTTCGAAAGATTGTTTTTTTATCTGGTAAAGTTATGTTTCAAATTATTAGAAAATATGTTAATTTTTGCATAATATGGTTAAACCGTAGGTCGTTGGCAGGTTAGTTAAATTTTCAAACAAAATTTAATATTATAAAACACTCATTTCTTATCATGAAACCATTCAGTAAAATAAATCAAAGCTGTGTTTCAGAATTTTATTTTAGTTTAAACAAAATCATTAAAAAATCAGATTTTTTTTTACATTTTTATTTTGCTTAAACATTATTGAAAAATTATAAATACTTGTGATGAAAAAATAATTACAAAAAGTACACAATTTTAATAGTTTAATCATCACGCCTTTCAGCATTTTTGAATGTAGGTATAAATTACAACAAATTTTGATACTTCAATAAAAAATCAATAAAAAACCCTGAAGAAGTGAGCGTTGCTCACGAAACATGTTGGTTTTGTAAACAATAAAAGTGGTAAAAACTAAGTATTTTATTCATTTGAACATAATATTTGTGATTAAAAAAATATTTAGGTATTTATTATTTATTGATAATTTGCACATCCAAGTAAAAAACTATGTCTTTAGTAAGAAGGCGCATAAATCACTTTATTTACATATTTTTTAAATATTTCGATACAATGCACAATATTATGAAATGTAATCTAAAATATCTATAAATACACTCCAATTTATAATAAAAAATAATTAACTTAACTTAATTGATTATCTTGGTGTCACGATTATTATCAATATGCAACCACGAATTTCGCATGTTTTCGTGTAAAACTATTCATCCCTTACAGATATTACAATATAAATCATTAGTTTACAAAACAAAAGTTTTTTATAAAAATTAAGTGAAGTTCAGCGAATTAAACGCTAAAACAAAAATAAAATTTGTGTAGAAGTAAAATGGATATTTGGCCTCCGTGGTAGAGGGGCAAGGTTCTCGACTAGCGATCCCGGTTTTGGTGCAAATTCCGGCGTGCGCTAGTAAAATATCGATTTTCAATTTTTTTTTGTTTCCATATGAATAAGGAAAACATTGTACATACATGAAAAAAGTATTTATTGCAAACTAACAGTTAGTCCAACAAAGCTGTCACACGACAGCTTGTCAGCGAGTTCCACAAATTCCATATATTATCTTAAAATTTAATACAAAATACACTTGTACATTTTAAGAGTTTTATAAATAAATTATCTCAATTAGAGAAATACTTATGTTATACAGGCAATACACAAGAGAGTCCTGCCCGAGAGGTCAAAATATCTTCCTCAACCAGTCTCTCCCGATCCGGCCTGTCACGCTGTTGATAGGCAGACACACCTAGCCTCGAGATCCGGACAAACCTGACCCCATGAACCCGGGCACCCCTGCTAAGTCACCAAACTTAGCGAACGACTTGGGGTAACCTATGGCAGAGGTGTTGGTTATCCAATAAATGGTTCTCGGGGGGGCGGTACCCATACCCGCCTCCCAAATTGGTTAGATGGTCGCATGGCATTCAATTTGGGAGGCGGGAATGGGTACCGCTGCCCCGGGAACCTTTATTGGATAACCAACACCTCTGCCATAGGTCACCCCAAGTGGTTCGCTACGTTTGGTGATTTAGCAGAGGTGCCCGGGTTCATAGGATGAGGTGTGTTTAGGTCTGATGACCAGAACACACTGAACCCCAGATTCCTACCCACCCCTTAAACCCTTTTCCTTCCCAGAACCCTCCTCTCCTTCCTTTCCCTAAAAGACCCTCCACACAGCATCCCTAAAGATGACATAGGCCCTCAGGGAAATTATTTTCCTCAGGGCCTCCTGTGTGGAGCTTATGTAAAAAAAAAAAAAAAAATGGTAGGAGTTTATGGCCACACGACGCTTTCCACCCAGGGAACGAAGGAGGCCAAACGAAGGAAAAGGTACTTGCATTTATCACCATCTGACTTCTCATTCCAGTAGAGTCCCAGCAGAATCCTGGTGCAGGCCACCCTGTATCTATTGTTGGCAGTGAGGTCGTACCTTTTGAAGCCCTGCAAAGTCCATATCAAAGTTAGTCAATACGGAATACAAGAAATGCCTTTGTAAGGATAAAAACTCGGCGCCACGACGACGGTATAAGAACTTTTTTTTTTTTACATGAGCTCCACACAGGAGGCGCTGAGGAAAATAATTTTCCTCAGGGCCTATGTCATCTTTGGGGATGCTGTGTGGAGGGTTTTTTTAGGAAAAGGAAGGAGAGGAGAGTTCTGGGAAGGAAAAGGGTTTAAGGGGTGGGTAGAAATCTGGTGTTCAGTGTGTCTTGGACATCGCCTCAGAACTGTCCGGAGGTTGTGGTAGGTATGGCCATCATTGAACTATTATAATATTTAATATTAGCTGACCCGGCCACGCCTTGCTGTGGCTTACTAAACACAACGCCATCTACTGGATGGTTATCCAACCTTTATAACACCGCGATCTTATAGTTTATTGCCAAGAGACAGACAAACGCCACGGAGGACTTTAATTTATAATACGTAGAGGTGGTGCGAAAGATTATAATAATGTGCATGAAATGCTTGAGGTAACCAACGTCTTTTAGTTGATAAATATTAATACCGGATCCGTCTAAATATTACCGCATTGTACGTGACCATTTTTTTAGAATGTATAATGAGTATAGTAAGCTATCCGTAAAATATAGATATTTGCTAACGCGCACTTTTTTTGTAGATCTACAAAAGAGGAATATCCCACCATGCATTGTTTTGTTATATCTTAAAGGGATTAGGTAGTGTTTTTGATGAAAGCTCCCAGCCGGCTTGACTTTATCCGACACTTCTAACAATTATCGTTATGTTTTAACCAATTTACACAAAAACTCGACAAAATATATATCAAAACCTTCCCCACAAATCACTCTATCCATTGGTGAAAACCGCATGAAAATCCGTTCTGTAGTTTTGACTTTATCGCGAACAGACTGACAGGCAGACGACGCGGAGGACTTCAATTTATAATATGTAGAGAAGGAAGAGATGAAGAGATGTAGAGAAGACAGAGATGGGTATAGTAAGCTATCCGTAAAAGATAGACATATGCCATCACGGACTTTTTTGTAGATCTGTAAAAGAGGAATATCGCACCATGCATTGTTTTGTTATATCTCAAAAGGATTAGGCAGTGTTTTTGATGAAAGCTCCCAGGCGGCTTGGCTTTATCCGGACTTCTAAAATTTATCGTTATGTTTCAACCAATTTACACAAAACCTTGACAAATTGCCTAAACCTTCCCCACAAATCACTCTATCTATTGGTGAAAACCGCTTGAAAATTCGTTCAGTAGTTTTTAGTTTATCGCGAACAGACAGACAGACGTCGCGGAGGACTTTAATTTATAATATGTATAGAGATGTAGAGATTTAAATAATATTTAAAAACAACGGAAACCGTCGGTGCCTGTCCCCGCTCGCCGTTTCTTGCAAGCACACGGTGGAACGCGCTTTGACGAGATAATATTATTACATACACAATAACATCTCTTATACTACTAATATATAATACATAAACTAGCGGTTAAATAATATACTATCAAAGGTCCAGGTCACAATCCCCGTCACTTTTCACATTTCGCACTTCCCATAGAAAAGGGTTGTATCAAAATTTTATATTTTAGGTTTTAACTCTGAATAATAAAGTGATTGTGATCATCTATGCCCCACGAAAACCGTATTTAAGTTAGATCACCCATCATCTCCGCGAGATGTCGCTAGTATATTTTTCGACTAGACCTTTTGTTCAATACTCATCGTTCTTTTTTTTCACTCTCGTGTAAAATTAAGTTTTTTTTACTTACACCACATTTCTATGGGATGTGCGATATATACAGTCACAAGTCAATGTTTATAAATTTGGCAGTTGTCATCTTTTGGGCATGTAGAGAGAATGAACGAAGAAAGTAGTGTAAGAATATACAACAACAATATTAAGTATAACGGTCGATTGTTTTAACGCTCCTAAATAAACTTGATAATACGGAATAAATCACTACAAAAACTCTAACTTCTCGGTGCACTTTAGTAACTATTGCAAATCGAAGTTGTTGGTGTTAAACTCAACTGTGCAAGCATTATAATAACTTTAAACTTACAAAGTTAACATTGTGAGAAGTGACACTACTTACAACACCAGTGCACTACAATTGATGTGTGTGTCGAATGTGCTACGTATTTGCATGTGATTGTGTCAGTAATTCCGCTTAATGCGACAGGGTTGTCACAAGTTATTTCTTGTCCATAATTAAACAAATAAACTTTTATTTTTCTACAATGAATAACAACGAAAGTGCTGTGTTATCCTTAAATAATGCGACTGAATCAATTAGTGCTCTTCACAAAGCCATAACTGATCCTGCGCTCAAAATAACCAGAGATCAGATGACAAAAATATTATCTCTTCTCTCCGCCGTCTCTGGAAACATGACAGATGTAGGAGTGAAAGTGGGGATTCTTGTTGGTAAAATAGAATCCTACGAACGGATAATTGACAAACCTCAACCGCCAGCTAATAACACCTCTTCAATCAATGATTTGCTCGCGGAGGCTGAGGATAGGAAAACCAGAGCGAAGAACATAATTCTATTCAATATTCCTGAAAGTTTATCTGAATCAAAAACCACGGCTATAACAATGGACAACGACAAAGTTACCTCAGCAATAGGCGATGTAAACAGTGAAATTATACCTTGTATGTTAAAGATGTACAGACTGGGTCTACAAAAACCAAACAAAATTAGACCAATTAAGGTCGAATTTAAGGATTTTATCTCGACACGTGAGATCTTGACCAATAATGCTAAACTGAAAAATGGTGTCAAGGCCAGAAGTGATCAAACGCTGTTGCAGAGGACCCAACTTCTAGACTTACGCCAACAACTTGAGACCAGAAAGAACAATGGTGAAACCAATATCACCATCAAATATATAAACTCCATACCCAAAATTATTGATTGTACGCCAAAAAACTAAAGCAAAATAAAATAAAATGCTATTATCAAAATGTGAGAGGGGTCCGTACAAAACTTCCCAAACTATTGACTTCGGCGGCAACTATCACCAGTGATATTTTCATATTAACGGAAACATGGCTCGATTCAGGAATTAATTCGGCTGAATTAGGCTTCCCTAATTTTAATATTTGTCGTATGGATAGAAACTCGAAAACAAGTGCCAAATCAAGAGGTGGCGGAGTGGTCATAGCTATCTCAAAAAAATTCAGCTCCTTAAAAATATCCACGAAGTACCCATCCATAGAGCAACTTTTTGTCAAAGTGAACACTTCTAGTGGTAAATTAATTAATGGGATGTGCATATTTACCTCCAAATTCTGACGTCCAAAGCTACAGCAATCACTGTGACGAGGTTGAATCAATCTGTGCTAAAAACCCTAACACTAAATTACTTCTAGTTGGTGACTACAACCTGCCTCAATACGATTGGTGTAATATGAATTCTGACAATTATTGTTCTAATGTTAATATTCGTGTAATTAGAGATATGGCTCTCTTCTTAGGACTAACTCAGTGTAATAGTATTCATAATATTGGTGGTCGTACATTGGATTTGGCATTGTCAAATGTGTCTGACATCTGTATTGCGAGAAGTACCGAAATACTATTACCTGTTGATGTTTACCATCCACCACTAGAAATATGCATGACTAACCTCAAACCAATTCCTATTGAAAAAAGGATAGTAAAAACTAGAAATTTCAAAAAAGCAGACTATGTACAAATTTCCAACTATCTCAACCAGATTGACTGGTCATTCTTGGATAGCGAGGCTGATATCAATGCACACCTTAACTTTTTTTACTCCATTATTAATTCTGCAATTGAAAAATTTGTACCTTTTACGGCTTACAGGGAAACTCAATACCCAAATTGGTTCTCAAAAGAACTGATTGACTTAATATACCTCAAAAAAATATCTCATAAGAAATTCAAACAAAGTCGCCTGGCTATCGATTATTCCGTGTTTCAAAAATTGAGGGGAGACTGCAATAAGCTCTCTGCAGAATGTTACAAAACTTCCATACGTGAAGTTGAAGGCTCTATCATGAACGACTGAAATTTCTTTTGGAAATATGTTAAATCCCAAAAAGAAAACGGTACTTGTATACCTAGTATTATGTCATTCGATTGTAAACTATCCCAAAATCTTCAGGAAACTGTTAATCTGTTCGCCGATTTCTTTAGCGGTGTATATGTTAATGCAAATGTAGATAGCAATATCTCTTGCTCTAATTTAGTTGAGACTCTTGATATATCTGATTGTACTCTAACCATAGATGATATTATATCCAAGCTGAAGAGTCTCGATTCCCGCAAATCCGCAGGACCTGACAAAGTTCCACCCAGATTCTTAGTTAATTGTATGCATACATTATCGTGTCCCATACATAAGTTATTTACAAAGTCACTCTCATCAGGTGTGTTCCCTGACCTTTGGAAGTTTAGTCTTTTGACACCCATTTTAAAAAAAGGAAATAAGAGCGACGTAACAAACTATAGGCCAATATGCACCATGTCTACATTACACAAACTCTTTGAAAGCCTGGTAGTAGACAAATTGATATCCTAAATCAATCAAGCCATCTCACCGCTTCAACATGGATTAATCAAAGGAAGATCAACCCTGTCCAATTTAATATTATACACGAATGACATTGTTAATGCCTTGACTTCATCACATCAAACTGATTCCATATATACTGATTTCAGTAAGGCATTTGATAAGGTTAACCACAGACTCTTATTACGAAAACTGAAGTTGTTGGGAATGAGAGGGAGTATTTTGGAATGGTTTAAGAGTTATCTATTGGGAAGGTACTTAGCGGTCAAAGTTGATTCGTTTACTTCTTATACACTTGCTGCCTCGAGTGGGGTACCACAGGGATCTCATTTGGGCCCGATATTATTTTGCTTATTCATAAATGATATAGTTAATGTTTTTAGTAATGTCAAAGTCCTATTATTTGCTGATGATCTGAAGATTTACAGAACAATTAGAAACGATGACGATCGCGCCATTCTGCAGTTAAACCTGAACAAACTATGCGCGTGGTGTTCTGTCAATGATTTACAACTAAATATTGATAAATGCCAGATTATTAGTTTTTACAGAGGTAAAAATCCTTTTAAATTTTCTTATGATATGAATGGTGTTAATCTTCTTCGTGTATCGCAGATTCGTGATCTTGGTGTTATATTCCACGAGAGTCTACAGTTCAATGTACACATCGATGAAATAACAAGCGATGCAATGAGAATACTAGGTTTTATCTTGAGAATGGGGGCAAATTTTAAAAGTATGTTAACATTAAAACATCTGTATTGCTCACTAGTACGAAGCAGATTAGAATACAATTCCTCTGTATGGTCACCATACTACAATGTTCATTCTCAATCATTGGAAAAGGTACAAAACAAATTTCTTCGGTACATCAATTTTAAAATGAAAATACCAATCGAATTTATAAATTATAATTAATTACGCGCTGAAACCAGACTTCTTAAATTATCAGATAGAAGAGTGTTAATTGATTTATTATTTTTATACAAAATTATAAAATCTTTAATTGACAGCCCTAATTTGTTGGAACTAATTTGCATTAGCATACCCGCTAGACAAACTCGTAGTAAAGATACTTTTAAATGCAACAATAAACTCAACACTAAATACTCTATATACTCACCAATACCAAGAATCCATAACCTTGCGAATAAATACTGCGAATCTATAGATATATTTAGTATTGACAGTTTTGAATGTTTCAAAAATCAACTTATCTCGATTCTATCTGCTAATAATTAACTTTTATTATTTTTTTTTCTCATAAAATATTTTCTCATCTAAACCTCACCAGTAAAATGTATACTTACTTTATAATATTTTTGCAGTTCTATTTACACTTTGTTCTATGTCAGGTCTTATTATTATTGTTAATAATATGTATAAATATTTAAAGCTGAATTGTTTTAGTTTTTTCAACTTGTACTATTTCATTTCATTTCTTTTTTATGTTGTAATATTCTTTACCTAACGAGTCGATTGCATTCATATTTATTCTGTTTTATTGTTTATGTAATACATGTGATTAATATTGTTAATTATATATTTGCTTCTTTTCTTGTAAAAGCCCACTAGGGCGTTAATAAAATATAAAATAAAAAAATAAAATAAATAAAATAAGAAGAATTGATAGTAATTGATAGTAAACTGAATTTCAATAAACATATCGACCACATAGTCACTAATGCATCTTCTATGCTTGGTTTCATAATCCGTTCCTGTAAACAATTCAAAGATCTTATTACTTTCAAAATACTGTACTTCCCATACGTTCGTAGTATCCTTGAAGACACATCTCAAGTGTGGAACCCAGGCTATGCAATACACAAAAATAGAATCGAAAGTGTTCAAAATAGATTCTTAAGGTACCTTAACTTTCGCTTTTTTCGATCTCACGTTAGTAATGAAGACTCTGCAAAGTTCTTCAACATGCAGACGTTAACTTGCCGAAGAAATATAGCAGATTCGGTTATATTATTTAAAATTACACATAACCTAATTGATAGTTCTAATCTTCTTCAACGCCTATCATTCCATGTTAGAAATCGCAACAGCAGACAGTCACTTACTTTAATCTCCCTCTTTGCAAGACCAACTCCAAACAGAACTCATTTATCTATAGATCCACACACTCATTTAACTTAAATTATTACCACATTGACATTTTTAACGAGACTTTACATGACATAAAACGAAAACTCACTAAGCAACATGACTCAAACTAGAAAGTTTAATCCCTATATGTTCACATCCTTTGCCTCTTAATCCTAATTCTATTTTCCTCCCCCCCCCCCCCCGTTATCATTGAGGAAGAAGATAATACTAATAAATGTACACAAAAAATTGAAAAATATATAGATAATGGTCGCAATTAGGACTCGAACCCAGTCACTCTCTCGCCTTACCTTGACAAGCGCCTTAACCAATTCGGCCACTGAGACTTCTTATTTTAAAGTCATTTATGTCAATCACATAGTTCAAATTCAGAGTGAAAAATATTATTTTCTTAATATATCATTGAAGAAGATAACAATAATAATATAAACGAAAATATGACAGGGAATAAGACACAGAAAACAGAAAAAAAAAAACAATGGACGCAACTGGGACTAGAACCCAAACCTCTCGTCTAACCGGGACGTGCGCGTTAACCAATTTCGCTATTGCTACCTTCTGTCAAGCCGTCATAATAGTCAATGTCATATTTCAAATTTTTGAATTAACAATATTATCTTCAACTAATTATTTTTCCATATTATGGGCAACTACCCTTTTTTATTGGAAACAATCATTCTAAGAATTGGTTTGCATCCTGGATAGCGTCTCGGATAAAAGTATCCGAATTTATTCATATGGAACTGAATTTTTATAAAAGTCTAAATGAATATTCAATTTTTTATAAGAAAAACTCTCTTTTATAACTTTTGAAGGTTATTCCCATCAACGTAATATATCACTGAAGAAGAAGATAACAATAATAATCTAAACGAAACTATGAAAGAGAAAATATATTACGTTGATGGGAAATTATTTTTTTTTATATATTTATATAAAAAGAAAGAAAAATATAAAAAGAATGTATATATATAAATAAATAAATATTTTAATATATTTTTATTGAGTAAATATTTAAATATATTTGTTAGCGATTGGTTTTTTGGTGGCAGAAGAACTTCAATAAAAACAATCTTCCTTCAATGGCGAAATTCAACTTATTTATTCTCTTTATAAAGCACATGTTACAATAACTTTTTCCCGACCCGACAAGCACTGAAATTGGTCACTAGACCATTTACTAATTAATTTTAGCTGTTTCCAAGAGATAAGAGAGGCTTTTTACCTAAAACGCACATTATTTATAACACCCATTATTTATAATCCTCACACAAACAAACAATTAAAGCTACACATATCAGCCTGTCAATGTAATATGGGGATACACAGACATCTGCTTTATCGACTATCATTAATCAGTGAAACCCTATATTGCAATCATGGAATCTGCAATTAATAAACAAGCTTAGAAATGTTACGCTAGAGGTCAGTAACCTTCGCTTTTTAAACAATATTATATAACCTTCAAAAGTTATAAAAGAGAGTTCTTCTTATGAAAAATTGAATATTATCTTCGACTATTTTTTCCCATGTTTTTGGCAGCTACCTTTTTCAGTGATAACAAACGTTCGAAGAACAGATTTCTCCTGTTTCCTACCTCCTACAACATCTGGCCTCCTGTGTGAAGTTAATGTAAAAAAAAAAAACTAAATAGTTACTCGGATAAATATATTCAAGACACTCTTAACATGAATTGGTAAAGCGCATGCCCCGGTAAGACGATAGATCCTGGGTTCGAGTCCCAGATGCGACCGTTAGATTTTTTTAAAATATTTATGTGTCTTGTTCTATTTCATACTTTCATTTAGGTATATTAGTATTATTTTCTACTTCAATGATAGATGTTTAATTATTTACAAAACCATAAGGGTTGTAACCCGCGAGGCCTAGCGAGCATTGAATGAATGTATGTTTTTATTTATTTATTTATCTATATAAAGTATAATTACATTTGTTTTTCGATGTCTGTCTCACTAGGATATACCTGTGTCGAGACTGACCTAGAGGTATATAAATGTATACAAACATAGTTACATGATTATCAATAGCAATATTACACATTTTAATTTCAATACAATCGAAAAGAAAGGTTATTGGAGCTGTTGGTTAATCCTGTAAAGGGAGTGATCTTACAAATGTAGAAAAGGGTGAAGTAAAATGGATATTAAAATAAGTTAGATTCGACAAGATTACTTGTTTTTTATTTTATTTTATTTGGGTTAGGTCGTACGTAAATTGATAATTCTGTATGTTAGATTCGACAGGATTATTTGTTTTTTTATTTTATTTTATTTGGGTTAGGTCGTACGTAAATTGATAATTCTGTCTGTTAGATTCGACAGGATTATATGTTTTTTATTTTATTTTATTTGGGTTATGTCGTACGTAAATTGATAATTCTGTATGTTAGATTCGACAAGATTATTTGTTTTTTTATTTTATTTTATTTGGGTTAGCTCGTAAGTAAATTGATAATTCTGTCTGTTAGATTCGACAGGATTATTTGTTTTTTTTTTATTTTATTTTATTTGGGTTAGGTCGTACGTAAATTGATAATTCTGTATTTTAGATTCGACAAGATTATTTGTTTTTTTATTTTATTTTATTTGGGTTAGGTCGTACGTAAATTGATAATTCTGTCTTTTAGATTCGACAGGATTATTTGTTTTTTATTTTATTTTATTTGGGTTAGGTCGTACGTAAATTGATAATTCTATCTGTTAGACTCGACAAGATTGCTTGTTTTTTTTTATTATTATTATTTGGGTTAGGTCGTAGGTAAATTGATAATTCTCTCTGTTAGATTCGACAAGATTACTTGTTTTTTTTATTTTATTTTACATGGATTAGGTCGCACGTAAATTGATAATTCTGTCTAAATGCGTTGTGTTTTATAGATGTTTGCAATAGTTGGACGTCCTATAGGTAATTGCAATTTAATTCTTTTTAAATTTAGTGTTTGAATTTGGTAATCGTTTTTGTTTGTCTAATCGTAGCTGGTAGCTTATTGTATAGTTTCCAAGTTATGTATTTAAAATTTCTGTCCAAGTGTGGTTTTCGCAAAAGGAGTTTCTTTGTTTTCGGCTCGGATCAATACCCGAGTACAGTATCGATTTTGTTGTTTTATAAAATGTTTTGTTATTTTGGGTAAATTAACCAAGATGGATCTTGCAAAGAGCTGTTTTATTATCCATAAGACAGTATTAGTGTTGGTAGAAAGAGGAAGGTTAAGAATTATTTTATTTATTTTATTTTACGATTAATTTTTATAATGATGTGTCATTGGTACTTACCATACACTCCCCTTTAAAGACCGAGGTGGCGCATATGGACTGATTCCTCCCTCCGTCAGGCGCACTTTCAGTACTATTGGCAGGGAATAACCTGTCGCACTCCACTTGGGGCAGGAGTTCCGCGGGGTGCTGGCTTAATGAACCACACTATAATAATAATAACAATAATTTAATTGCCATCATCCAAATTCAGCTATAGAACGAATTAATTTACCTAGAAATTTAGGAGGTAGAGGTGTAGTCAAAATAACATCTTTGAAACACAATCAGGTAGAAATGCTTAGAATTTTTTTCCATAGGAAAGCTAATAGCTCAGAAATGCACAAAATAATGTGCAAGGCAGATAGAAACTTTACACCTTTAAATTTATATGACGAGAATGCCAACATTCTTATAAATACTAACCAGGAATTATTAGATTCCTGGTCAAATAAAATTATTCATGCAAAACACTTCAATTATCTCAACCAAACGTATGTTGACAAACTTTTGTCAAACAAATGGTTGAGTATTGGAGAGTTGAGCGCAGAAATAGAAGGATTTATGCTTGTCATTCAAGATAGAGTCATTAATACTAAAAATTATAGGAAGCGTATAATCAAAGATATAAATCAAATTGATGATTTATGTAGAAAATGTTTGGCATTTCCGGAAACTATAGAACATATTATATCGGGATATTCTATATTAGCGCCGTCCGAATATACATTTAGGCACAATCAGGTTTTAAAAATAATCCACCAAGTTTGGTAATTAAACATAACTTGATTGACTGCCGTAATATAGTACCATATTATGAATATGAACCAAATTCATGTTTATAAAATGAATTTTATAAAATATATTATGATAAAACTATACTAACAGACAGAACAATTATTCATAATAGACCTGATATTGTTTTACACGACAAAATTAAAAAAATAACTTTTATCATTGATGTAGCTATTCCAAATTCCTGTAATATTCAAAAAACTGTTTCTGAAAAAATTAGAAAATACACAGATTTAGGAAATGAGATTAAAAGAATTTGGCATTCTCGGACTATAAAAATATTACCATTTGTTATTTCGGCTACTGGCATTATACATAGGTCTCTGATTCAAAATTTAGGCGTATTAGATTTGTCAAAGAATTTATATATAAAAATGCAAAAATCGGTAATTTTAAATACATGTAGGATTACAAAAGATTTTTTAAATATTTATATTGAGGGATCAGTAGGATTTATAGGTTCAATTAGGAATTCCACAGAGCCGAACCCTCTGATATGAAAATATCTGGAGTCGGTGAATTATTTTCCCATCTGGTCTCTGGTAGGTTGACATGTTGTTCTTGTATTGTTTTGTAATTATAATACTTATATAGTGCAATTGCATAACGTGGATTGACTAGATGATCATTTGGGAAGTGTGTGAAAGGGTTTAGTTTTTCCTGTGGGGAAAATTAAACCCGGACATTTAAATCTGGTGCGTAAAAAAAAATATAGCATTAATATTTTTGTTCTAATAGTATTGTAATTATTCCAGGATCTGGGGAGGATAGAACACTCCCACACATCAAATAAAGTTATACATATTTACACAGTAAATTGTAAGTACCACGTACATAGAATAGAAAAAATAATAATAATCAATAAAAAAATAAATATGAATAATGTAGGGAAAAAATTTATATTTAAAGAGATTGATGAAACATATCTTTTACAGATTCTTAACAGCACCAAATCAAAAGCGAGTCCACATGGAATAAGTTTTACAGTTTTGAAAGATGCAATGCCAGTGATAGGACCTCATCTACTGGATATAATAAATGAATCATTAAGAAGTGGAAAATTTCCAAACACATGGAAAACATCTACTGTGATCCCGATTTCGAAAGTTGTTAATACCAGAAAATGTGAAGAATTTAGATCAATAAATATGTTTCCAAAATACGAACAGGTACTAGAAATTGTAATAAAAAAACAACTCATTGAGTATTTGAAAAAACATGACATATTATGTGGGGAGCAATCAGGATTCCGGAACAACAAGTCTTGCGAAGCAGCGATAAACATAGTGATTGATACATGGAAGAAAGAAACAGACAAAAAAAATAACCATTGCAGCATTCTTAGATTTCAAAAGAGCATTTGAAACGATAGAAATGAAAATACTATTGGAAAAACTAGAAGACATAGTCTTTCTGACGTAGCTCTGAATCTATTCAAAGAATATCTCCAGGAAAGAAAACAGGTAACGAAAGTTGAAAGCTCAGAATCAGAACCGATAGAAAACAACCTTGGTGTTCCGCAAGGGTCGGTATTAGGTCCAATTCTATTTATAATTTCCTTAATTGATATTATCAAAACTATTAAACATTGCAAAATTAGACTATTTGCAGACGATACCTTAATCTATATTTCGTGTGAAGATTACATAGAAGCAATTAACAAAATAAACGAAGACCTACAAAATATAGCAAAATGGTTGAAATTAAACAAGTTGAAACTGACCGTAAACAAAACAAAATATATGGAAATAGGCAATAAAACATGTAACACAGGGTTAAATTTGAATCAATGGTGAAAAAATTGGAAAAGTAAATGAAATCAAAAACCTTGGTGTCATACTCGACTCAAAACTGACTTTCACAGCAAACTTTGAATATGTGCTAAAAAGGTAAATTTTCTTAGAAGACTAGAAATTAAATAGAAACACTACGGAGCTCATTTATAAAACTATCGTTGCTCAACATTTGGACTACTGCTCTACAATGTTATATTTGGCCAATGAAGGAAGTTTGAACAAACTCGAAGTTATACAAAACAAAGCTATGAGATGTATACTGGGGAAAGGCAAATACGCAAGGATTAATCAAATGAGAGAGGAGCTAAATTGGATTCCAATAAAAAAGAGACTACTATTTAACGTGTTAATTTTTGTGCATAAAATTATGAAAAACCAAATTCCAAAGTACTTTAAGGATGAAATTGTTTTTAATAGAGACATTCGTAATTACGAAACAAGAAATATAAACAGAGTTCGATTGCCACAAATGAAGAAATCAAAATCACAGAACTGCCTAATGTACAGAGGACTAAAGATGGGTGGTCTGGAGTGAGCTCGGGCCCAGCGCTCGCCCACTCAGGAGTCGCGATTAGTGCTAGAAGGCTGCGGTTGCCACCGTATTATCGGAGGCCATTAGCCGCATTCTGGCGCCAGCGATCTGGTGTCTCATCAGACAGAAGCATCCATTTTGTCCTATTTCCATGTGATAAATGAAACCATATGTTTCCTTAATTTAGATTGATTTAGATTAATGAAGATTTTTTCAATGTGGATGAGTGTTTCAGGCTTGTAATTATTGCTTATAATAATTGTTACCCTTTGTGCTATGCATAAAAATCTTGTCTTAAACGTCAGTTTAACAATAAAAATAATTATACTTATTTTATATCTTTTATATTCCATTTTTTATGTTTTTATTACACTGAAGCGTTTTTGGCCACATTTCGGGCGGTTTGTAAACAATCTAGAGCGTTCGCTGGCCAATTTGAAAAGATATTTTAAAACATTTATTGAAGTTATTTCAAAATTTCCGCACCTTGGTTCTTTGATTAATCATAAGGCTAAGTAGTTTCAAACTTTAATAAGAGATGTCTTGATTTTTTTCTAAAACTTATGGACTATTATTTAAAATCTAATGTTATTGACATTCCGCGAACCAAAGTTATTGAGATATTTTATGTTATAAATCATTGAACATGTTTTTACATATTAAAATATGCACGTTCAAAATAAAATTTATATCTGTGGCCTTTATAATGATTTCCCTCAGGGCCTATGTCATCTTTGGGGATGCTGTGTGGAGGTTTTTTTTAATGAAAGGAGAGGAGAGTTCTGGGAAGGAAAATGGTTTAAGGACTGGGTAGGAATCTTTGGTACAGCGTGTCCTGGTCATCCTCCTCCTAGACCTAGACAAACCTCACCCCATGAAACCGGGCACCCCTGCTAAATCACCAAACGTAGCGAAGCACTTGGAGTGACCAATGGCAGAGCTGTTGGCTATCAAATAAAGGTTCGTGGGGCGGCAGTAGCCATTCCCGCCCCCCAACTTGTATAGCGGAAAGCTACAGTAAATAGAATTATTTTAAAGTTTTCCACTATTCTTAATCATTTTTTCCTTGAAAAATGTCCTTCACATCGCTGTAAATAAACAATGTTGTATGAGACCACTTATTTGTTCCATACAAATACTGTAAGCAATAGGGCGCTGGACTCCAATCGTCACTTCGGTTTCGGGAGATAGTTTATAAATAACAACTTAGAGACCTTTTGGGTAGTAATGATGAAATATTTATTTTCAGACGGTTTTTATACTAAATTCTACGCACACCTGTTTTGAATAATAAACTGGTTCGGACACGCGCAGTGAGTCGACCTCATTACTTTCGGGTGCACCTGTTGTTTTATGTCTTAAAATGCAGAATTTGTCATCAATAATAATGCAAGAAGTGTTGGTTGCTAAGCTAAGTACTTGGTTTTTGAATAACACGTGCAGTCTTTTATGTAACATTTCGCAAGAATCGACTTGTACATGTTGTTTACTCTTCTTTGAATAGGTGGTGGGGAATAATATTTTAAAGGAACACGTGCGGCGACAAGCTGCAATTTTTCAAGTTAACAAGATCTGGCAAGTGCATCGAGAGACGTCTGTTACAAATGTGTTTAAATGAAAAATAAAAAATTAGATGCTCACCATTTGATACGACCAATTGAGTGTGATTCCCCCTGAGTTCAGGGAGAGTGGGTCCTCCGGGGGAAGGCAAACTGGCAGAAGGCGAATGTTAAAGGTCACCCTGAAACACCCCGTCAGAGTTTTAAATAAACAAATAATAAATTAGCCTTTATTGCTGTTAAACTTATAAAACATTTTTCTGATCTATTTATTATTTTTTATTTTTTTTAATATTATTCTAAATTATCAGAGTTCGGGTAATTATTTTTAGAAACAGCTTGTCTTTCGACATAAACCTCCTCTAAAGATTTCTATTTTTCTCTATTCTTTGCATATCTGAAGTTCTTTTGTTTATATTTAAAGGGTCTTGGTCGTTATCCCCCACGAGGACCAGTCGGCTTGGGTGAGGGTATGTTGTTGTTGTTGTTTTGTCTTTTTGTTTGTGTTCTTGTTTCCGTTCGCCGATAGTTGATTGCTGTTGTTACTTTCCTGTTGGTTTCGATGTAAGAGAATTAGATCGAGCCCTCATTAAGTCAAATGCATTTGTTCTGTTAGTTTTTGTAGAGGATGTCAACTGCTGTTTCTTCGATTGCGGGTTAGCATACGGGGAGGCAGATGGTTCTCTTTTTCTTTTATCATTAAAGCCTGCGCTTTCCTTGACAATGAGTTTATCATACTTTAGGTAGGCTATGTTTCTTTTGTTACGTTCTTCATTTAGTTGTGGGAGTAATGCCTTCCTCTTCTCCAAAGTTTCTTTAGTGTAGTCTTCAGAAATATGTAACTCCTTAGACTTTTTCTGGTTTTTCAAAACTTCGCTCTTCTTCCATCCGTTGATAAAGGATACGAGTGTAGGTCTCGGTTTTTCTTTGTTTACTGAATTTTCAATACGATAGATTTGTTTATCTCGAAGTTTTCTATTTTTATGTCCAATTCTTCATGGAGTTTTTGTCTCGTATTCTCTAGTAGTTCTGTTATAGATTTTTCACCATCTTTCAGTCCATAGATTACTATATTGTTGCTTTTCTTGTCTTTTTATAAAATTTGTATCTTTTTTTCCAGTTTTTCCAACTTAAGTTTTAAATTTCTATTTTCTTCTAACACTGGTTTCAGTTTTTCATCCATTCTCTCCATTATTGTATTAGTTATAAATTCAGTTTGGTTCTGCATTTCTATTTTCATTTTTTCAAAAAAAATTTGAAATTGATTATCCATGGTTTTGCACGTAAAGGAACGTTTCCAAGTAATTTATTACGCTGGCAACACTGATGGCTGTGACTTTCGCCGACTATGACACTGGCAGTAGTGACGGTGATATATATGACGTGATCTGTCAGTTCAGTTTGACAGTTATCTATGGTTGGTCGGTTTGGTTGGTAATGTCAACCTAACTGTGCACGCAATTCGTTGTAATAATGAACTAACCTCAAAATTCTGTCGGTTTTCTTCTTTCAATATTATTATTGGATGATGTAGTTACACAATGTTGATTATTTCCACCGCTCAGTGCCACTTAGTTTTTCACTTGGAAACGATATTTTAGTAGGAAATCTGGCTGAAAGAATTTAATTTTTATTTTTGTTTCGGAGCAACAACACGAAGGTGTAAACAATACAAGGACTAATATAGATAGCAGATGGCAGCCCATAATATGTGCGTTAAGAAAATGAAGATAATGTTGGTAGTTCTTAGTAGAAGTATGATACAGTTAAAAGTGACCGAATTTCATATGGGTTCCGTAGCTCAATCGGTAGAGCTCTTGCCATGTAAGCAAAGGGTCCTGGGTTCGTGTCCCAGCGGAGCCAATATCTTTTCTGATTTTTCTGTCTCAGATTTTCGATTGAGTTTCGCTAATATTGTCTTCATTTAATTAAAAAATAATAATAATGCTCTAATCACTGGTATCATTTTACAAAACTGGTAATGGTCGAACTTTGGTTATTTTTATTGGCAGTCAGTTTGGCACATTGCAAGCACACATGTTTTTTACACAAATTATATTGGTAATTAGATTTGCGACATAACTTAGGAGGACAACTAGCACAGGTTTTCTGTGTTTTTGGCTTGTCATTGGAGCTTTGTAGTTCAGGTGGCAAATCAGAACCAAAATACGCACTAAGTTGGCTCGTATATAAGTTACGTAAGTGGTGAAACAGGGTCTGAGAGACCGCTGCCAAACTTTACATCGATGTAACTTACCGATTCGGGACTGTGCGATGCAATTATCCTTCTCTACGGTATGGACGCAACTAAAGTCAAAGCTACTCTGGCGTTGAAACAAAGCAAGCGTGTGGAAGGGGGTGAAATGATATTTCACTGACGCTGCTCGGCCTGTGAGACCGCTTGTCACCAGTTAAAAGATAAAATGTCAGATGGGGCAATGTGGTTTACGTGGGTAAGAAAAGGTTTGGATGCTTCTTATTTTGCCAGGGCATACGCAATATGATGTGGTAGCTACCTCCTTGATAGACGGGCACAAAGAGCGTACGTCTATGGATTGAATATAGATCATTTTTGATTCTGTACGATTGCTGGAAGGAAGCATTAAACGATACTCTTTTATTCAACAACATTTCGTCATTTTTCTATTGCAAGAAAAGTGCATTAAAAGTACATATATAACATCAATATGTTACAGTTTCCCACGATGCCAATATGTGCAGGAATCCAAATCAGAGTTACGGTTTTTCCAGAGCTTTGAATGGAGGCTGTCACCACTCGAATATGGCATACAAAGTTATCACCTGAATGCAGAAGAAGACTGAATTTAAGTTTTTCTTAAGTTAATTTAGTTTGGTCAACGTTTCGGACAGCGTTTCAGTGTACATCATCAGGGCAGATATGCAATTGATATTGGTGAAGCGTGTACTTATGCACGTAGATGTGATACCATGTTGCCAGCAACACTCCCCTTCGAGCTGGTAACACAGCATAATTCAAAATGGTTTTATGCGTTTAGCTTTGGAGTAGCCGTCAATTATCGGATACAAAAAACTATTGTGCTTAGTTCTGTCGTCTCTATTAATATGAAAATGATTTTTTTTAAATTTTAATTGCCTCCGTAATTAGGTGTACTCTATGAGTTTTGGTCTTCCCGGGACTTCAGGAATAAATCCAGAGTAATGGCCACTTTCGAGTATATGCTCGGCAATCGCCAATTTGTCAGAGTGGCTTGAATTCTTTTACTGAACTGAAGAAATTGTATCACCCGGATCATTATTTCGATATCAGTACCCATCTGGCATTTGATTCGACGTTTTTGTATATAAGATAGTTCTTTTTGTAACGATATGAAAGAAATTTAGCTTTCCAAATTCTACCTTTGTACATTCCTGATCCCATCAGGGAGTTGGAGGGAGTTTAATAAGAGATTTAGTTTAAGGGGGATGATTTGATTTATTTTTTGCAGTTATTAGTAGTGACTAGTGACCGACCGAAGGTTCGGTTTCGGTTTCGGCAAGTTACGGCAAATCTGCCGAAACTGAAACCGAGACCGAAACTTTTAATGCAAGCAGTGGCGTCATTGTCACGGTAATTTGGTACCGGGGACTGTTGAGGAGCTGGCGGCACGGTATCGCTTCCAAGTAAATAAGCACACATTTCACTACTAAAAACTAAACATCTACCTGATCTGCCTTGATGATGGATACTGCAACGCTGTCCGAAACGTTGACTAAAGAAGGAGGTTACACAACACGGCATAACACCCCAAAAACAAATAACGAAAATACTTTTGGCCGTGAAAATCTTAAAACGTATATTTTTAGTAGCTTCTTAATTGTTGTTAGGCATTGTTTAGTGCGGCGCACGCATTGGTGCTGAGTGGGAGTGTGACGCTTATTTACTGTTATCGGTATTTTAGGTTAGTAACAAGTACGTACTACCCGAAAATCCTAATCATGGTTAATTCTTTTTTTAATAATTATTTATTTATTTTATTTTGCAGAAATAAACAGTACATAATTACATAGTAGAAAATAGTTCCAAAGTTAAAGAATTTAACACAATAATTGGTACCAATGACATGTCGCTGATATGCTTATGTTTTTATGTGATAAATTATACATTTTACCTAAATTAAGTTAGTAAATTATTGAAGGAGAGGGGTGTTTGTGAGTGTTTGTATGTGTGTGTGTGTGGATGTGTGTGTTATGTGTGCGAATTGAAATTGAAAGAGGGAAGGAATCAAAAAATATATCGGTATTTGTGGTTTTTTGAATTTAGTTGAATCTTTTAAGGATGCGGGAAATGGGGGAGTTGGCTGCAGCGTTCGTATTATTACTGGTTGTGTAAAAAAGGTTGGTGTGACGAGTTCTTTTACATGGGATGTTAATTGGGATAGAAGTTCTGGGCAGTCTATTTCGTTATGTATAATAGGTATTATATTAATCTTCATATTTTCATTTATTAGATTTCAGAGATTTTTTTTAATTTGCAAATGAAAATGTTTATTTTTTTATTAAAGTAAGAGTACATAAATTTACATTATTTTTAAGAGGCTGAGTTAAAAGTCTGTTTCTACCAAATAAAGTAAACTTTTAATTAATAGTTTTGTTTTTTTTTTTAATTCATTTATAAGTACCCCCCCCCCCTCTACATTATAAATATAAATAATGCTTAAAAAGTGTTGTAAGATGAGCGCGTTGATGGCACTACCTTACAAGGGTTAAGTGAAGCTTAATGCTCACTCTATATGAGTTATGCGATCTCGATAGACTATGTTTATTGAAACAAATACAAAGATATATCACAGAGGGACTGACGATACTGATGGCAATCTTGCCCGGTTTGTGGGTCCCTCGTGGTCGTTTGGCTGGTCCACAGGCAGTCGTTTTTTAGTTCGTATGCGATGGAATGGTGCATTACCGGTGGTAAATTCACTATACATATTATCATAGCTTGTCACGATATAGACGGTAATGTTGACAGCTGCGTTACGATCGGAAGACTCATGAAAACAACACTTGTTTTTTCTCCTTAACAACCGTTGACACCGGCAATTATCAGCCAAATAAGTACCCAGTGTGCGAAATTCACCAATAGGTTTGAATTCTGGTCTTCGTACGTGAATCAGAACAAACCTATCGAGATCTTATTAAGCGTTATGAAACATTCCACCCACCAAAATACAACAAAGTTTATTTTTAAAGAAAAATTTAAACCTTAACCAAAGCATGAAATGTTGTGTGAACGGAGAAAGAATTAAACTAGGTGATACGATATACTAAGACGTAACAAAAAATAAATAAAAATATTATTATATTATTAAAATTATCCGCGACAGCGAGAACGATTAGTCAACTTGACTAGGTAGTGGACATAATTTGGTTAATGGTCTTGTGAGAATAGAACCATTAGATGTACGGACCGTAGCGACACGCACAACGCCGTCTGGACCTGGGTGCAATTTATCGACTCGTGCAATAGGCCAATGAAAAGGGACAGTATTTTCGCTTCGGATTATAACCACATCATTTATCTGCAATGCTTGGTCCACTTCGCACGCTGAGTTAGCGATTGGAGGTATTCAACCTTCCATCGTTTCCAAAAATCCTGTTGAAAACGTTGAATAAGTTGCCAAAGACTCAGACGGTTGATTTTCAGATCAGTATAATCCTCATCCGGCACGGAGGTCAAGGGTTCCAAAGTCAAAAAATGACCTGGAGTTAACACTCGCAAATCTTTTGGGTCAGAACTCATTGGGTAGAGAGGTCGAGAGTTTAACATGGCCTCAATCTGCACGAAGAGTGTTGTCAATTCCTCGAGAGTTGACGTTTGGTTACCAATTATGCAATAAAGATGAGATTTAACCGATTTAATTTGAATCTCCCATACGCCACCGAAATGGGGACTAGATGGAGGATTGAAACGAAAATCGATTTGTTCTGACTGTGGAGCAGTGTGCATGAACGAATTAAGTTGAGTTTTAGCTCCGAAGAATTTTGTACCGCAATCTGAGTGTATGGCATTTACACGACCTCGTCTACCTACAAATCGGCGTAGCGCTGCAATGAAAGATTCGGTAGACAGATCTGAAGCTACTTCGAGTAGAGCCTTGGTGGTAAAACATACGAATAAGCAAAGATAAGCTTTGTCTATCTTAGCGCCGCGGTATTTACCAGCTTTAATGTGAAACGGATCACCGTAATCAACGCCCACAATCGAAAATGGTTTAACCTGATTAACACGAGCAGCGGGTAGGTCACTCATGAAAGGTTCTAGAGGGGCTGGTTTTATGCGATAACATTGTTTACACTTTGACAAACAGTGGCGGATGGCGCGCTTGGGCGACAGAATCCAAAACGGCTGTGTCAACAAATATTGCATCGTGTTAATGCCTGGATGACATTGTTCTCGATGGAGAGTTTCTATCACAAGAAAAGTGAGCTTGGATTCACGAAGAAGTAGGGCAGGATGTTTATGCTCAAATTCAAGCCCAGATCGAGAAAACCTGCCACCCACCCTGAGCAAACCGAGGTCGTCAATGAATGGATTGAGCTTTCGCATTTGTTTCGAAAGAAGGTTGCCCTCATTCAAGCGCGTAATATCATCATTGAAATGTACAGATTGAATATGTTTAAGTACTGTCAACAGCGAAGCGTGAACTTCGGTACGGTTCAATGGAAGATCCGACCGACGAGACTCTTTGATACGTATGTTGTAAATGAATCTATGACAATAACCGAGAATTCGTTGAATCTTCCGGAGAGAAGAAACTTTAACTAGTAGTAAGTCCACCAAATTTTCATCCTGTTGGACTAATAACGATTGAACTCGTTCCTCAGAGTGAGGTTCAATTTCGTCGATATTACCATCTAAGGATGGCCAAGAATCGACTGGCTGAATTAGCCACGGTGGCCCCGCCCACCATAACGTATTATCAACTAGATCGGCTGGGGATTGACCACGTGAAGCGATAATACGTGATGCCACGAAGTATCTTCGAGGGCATCCTGGATGTGACTAACACGGTTCGCAAAGTTTTCCAGCGATATGAAGGAGAACGTAACCATGCAAGCACAACGGTTGAATCGGACCACGCAAACGTATTAGAGATTGAAAGCAAGGGTACGTAAAATTCCTTGACGAATTTTAGAAGTTCTGCAAGAAGAACTGCCGCACAAAGTTCGAGACGAGGCAATGAAATACTTTTGGTGGGGGCGATTCGAGACTTGACGCAAATTAAAAAGACTTGGACGATACCGTGAACGTCTGAGGTTTGTAAGTAAACTACCGCACCATATCCGATTTTCGAACTATCTGAGAAGCCATGTAGTTGGCACGATTTCAGGTGAGGGACTGAAACCCAACGAGGGATTTCGAACGACTTCAAGAGCGGTAATTGTTTAGTGTAACGTTCCCATTGATGAACGATGTCAACGGGTGGGGTGTCATCCCAACCAAGCCTTAAAATCCACAACCTTTGTACTAGAGATTTGGCGAAGAACGTTGGATTTGCTATGAGTTTGCGTTCAAGTAAATGGAATCTGCGTAAAGCGACTTCGCGCGACCCGGGAAAAGAGATATTCTTGTCCCTTTCTCGAAAGGGCAAGGCTACGATGTATCGTTCCAAAGTGTCACGGGAATGGTCCGCGCAGTACATCTGTTCACAGAGTTGTTCCTCGGGGGTGAGGTGTGAAGACTGGGAAATGGTGTCCAACTCCCATAGTCGCTGAACCTCTTCATGGAGCCGGTCCTCGTTAGTTACGACGAACGATTTTATTTCGTGACCGGCGTCAGAACCAACCGAACCTAGAAGAAGCCAACCAAATACAGAATTGAAAGCTGATGGCTGATTACGACCACCCTTCACATTACCAGGTCTCAAAAGAGAAGTAAAGACCTCAGCACCCAGAAGAAGGTCAATCGGTCCCGGTTTGTGACAGTCAGGGTCAGCAAGAGGTAATTCTTGCAACTGATGCCATGACGACTTATCTAATCGAACCGTTGGCATGTTGCCGCAGATAGTAGGCAGCGTGAGTGCCATGATATTAAAGAGAACCCGTTCCTCAACACCAACTTCTAATTGAATGACACCTGACGCAGTTGCGGAAGATTGGCCTAAGCCACTAATTCTTCGAGAACTGGTCGTACGATGGATGCCTAGACGCTCTGCAGCACGATCGGTGATGAAGTGAGCTTGACTGCCTGAATCGATCAACGCACGAAAAGTTTGAAACCTACCGGAGGAATCGCGAATGTTAACCTTGGCAGTAGACAATAGAACTACGGACCTGTCACTTAAATTGGTGAGGACACTAATTTGAGGGTCCTCTTGGTCCGTAGACATCATGGGGTGATGACCCCCCTCTTTAGAAGATATGGTTTCATCACGATGGAGTAGAGTGTGATGCTTTTGGTTACATTTCTGACATTTAAATATAGATTTACAATCTTTAAGATAATGAGAAGAACGAAGACAATTAAAGCACCGACGGTGAGCTTTCAAAGGACATTTAATTAGTTGTTGTAGATTTCGCCGATCTCAATCCATGCTGTTCCTCAATTAGAACATTTTTGAAAATAGGAGTGATTTTCTTTGTAATTATCGACTCAAATATTTTTGGAATATTAGATATAATTGATATCGGTCTGTAATTTCCAATATTTGACTTGTTTCCGGACATAAAAATGGGTTAAACATATGAAAATTTTCCATAAGTCAGCAAATGTTCCAGATGAAAGTGATAAGCTGTACAACATACAAATTGGGGTTGTATATTTAGATTCTTTTAGTAAGATTTCTGGAATGCCATCAGGTCCGTTACTTTTTTTGTTAGAGAGATTATTTAAGGATTGGTAAACGAACCTCTTTAAGTGAAATTTGGCAATCATTTTAGTCAATATTATTATATAATAATATTGACTTAAATGTAATATATAGTGTAACAGTCATTAATAATATTATATAATACGCGATATAAAAATGAACTAAATATACAGATACAGATGAAAACATTTTGGATGAAAACATTTTTTTTAAATCCCAAAGACTTCTCACATACACATATTAAATGTCAACTTCTGATAAATTGCGACAATTTGGTAATACATTTCATCAAAAGCATCGCGAATTTTATCTTCCTCAATTTCGTTTGAGTCATCTAGATTTAATATTTCGTCGTGAGATGTTTCGAATTCAAGAACTATCCTTTCAAGAGTTGTATAATGAGCCAACAGTAAGTCGCTCTTCGTTACATCGTGTAAAGCGATTTTCGCGATTTCATGCGTTTTTATCAATCTATTATTTGCTAATGTCCGTTTTCGGCGCAATGTTTGAATAGTTGGCGCCATTTTGATAATAAACACGAGTAGAAAATAGAAACGTACCTCAAAAGGTAATGGAATAAATCAATAGAATTTGTTATAATTTAAAAGTACCTACGGTAGGTCGTAAATGAATAAGAACTAGATATCTAATTCTAAACTTCACTGTTTAAAATTAACAGTTCGAAATGATTAACATTTAAATTCACGAAACATTTCATAATATTTTTTTGCTTTGCAATTGCAGAATTTTATATCTAAAGTTCCCTGGTTTCGGCACCAATAATGTAAGATGAGCGCGTTGATGGCACTACCTTACAAGGGTTAAGTGAAGCTGAATGCTCACTCTATATGAGTTATGCTTGTGGATCTCGATAGACTATGTTTATTGAAACAAATACAAAGATATATCACAGAGGGACTTACGATACTGATGGCAATCTTGCCCGGTTTGTGGGTCCCTCGTGGTCGTTTGGCTGGTCCACAGGCAGTCGTTTTTTAGTTCGTATGCGATGGAATGGTGAATTATCGGTGGTAAATTCAAATAAGTACCCAGTGTGCGAAATTCACCAATAGGTTTGAATTCTGGTCTTCGTACGTGAATCAGAACAAACTGTGATGAATTGCATTGATCAACAGTGAAAATTAGAAAATATCGTAGCTTCCCACTCTAATTTAAAAAGAAAATATCAATTACTTATAAAACGGACACACCTACGACATCTATCGGATCAGAGAAAAGTGAATTCATATTTACGGTAGGGATCTATAATTAGACAAAGTGAGACGAGTATTGATTAAAAAAATCACAGATGGTATCAACAAATAATCAGAGGCAGGGACTTCCCAATTTATTTTAGGCCGTGATATCTTGACAGCCAATTGGATTGCAGCAAAAGCGATTAAAAATCAAGTCAGCCTATCAACAAGAAGAGGGCCGAACCCATTTTTAGAACAAAGGATCGACCTTTGGACTCGGCAATTAAGAATGTAATTAATTATCCTTTCGATTTCACCGGACCGAGAGGTGAATAAACTCCATGGGAAGAAATAATCGATTCAAGGACATGAGCACATTGAACCCGTGTTTGAAACTAAACATAGAGGTAAATTAAGGGGTAAGAAACTGTGGATTTCGAGATAATATGAAAAAAAATTAAAGATGAAAAAAAGATACACGTAAACAACGATGGAAAAGTTAAGTGAAAAATTGAATAGCAAGTGACAAAAACGTGTTTTAAGATGTTAAGGAGATTTCCATCTATAATACGATTGTTTGTGACGACCGGAGATGATCGATTCGAGGGAAAACGCGCTAAAGGAAATGGAAATGTTGAAAAAACAATGGAAAATTATTGTTATCAATTCTAGACGGAGCGAGGATATTACGATGAAAGATTTAGGGAGAAAACAAAAAAAAATGAGAGTTTTAAAGAGAGTACGAGGGTACATTTCAGAGGTTTAGTGCAGTAACAAGTGTTAGAGAGGAAAATAGAGTACAGTACAGAGGGGAGTGGAAAATGCTGAAAACATTGCGATAGAAAAACTCAGGAAAAGGAGTCATTTTACGTAATTAAAATGCAGATTATAGTGTAACATAGTACGCGATTGTAGGGAAAAAGGAGACATTACAATGGTTGTCGATCTCAGATGTATTTTGTTGTGATAAACAAGGAATATTCGAACATGAAAATTGTTTAAATAAGAGCAATAAGTCGTTAAAAGGGCTATAAAAATTATCATGGGTCTTACGAAATATTTAGATTATAGAATTCACATAAAAGTTAACGACACTGAAATAAAAAAGAATTTATTGCCAGGTGGGTACAGAAATTAAAGTATACAACTGTCAAAGCATATGGTTTATGGGATTTTTGGTAAGAGCGGGACGAAATTTGTAGGGCGTCCTCTATGAAGCAATAAAAATAACAGAAATTTAAGGGCCGAAGTGGGGGTATCTCCTATAAAAATGTTAAAAATGATATATTTATTAATAACAAATAGAAAATGAAATTTTCCAAGAGGCAGCAAACATCAAAAAACGATATGGTTATATCAGGGGCGTACAGGGAAGCGAGGAGAGAGAAGATACGACAGAGAAAAACAAAGGAAATCTTAGATTAACAGTGAATAAAATAAATACGGCTTGAAATATAAAAATTTATAGAGATATGAACAATAGCGTAAGAATAAATAAGGAAATTCATGGAAAGAGTATCGTGAATAAAAGAAAATTCGAGAAAAAATGGAAAAATTAAAATATACGACGTAAATAGAGAAAATTCGGTTTTAAATGGAAAGGTTCATATAGAATACAGAAAAACTCGAGGAAAAATAATAAAATAAAAATGAACAATTTGCGAGAAAGACTTCGACATGAAGATATCTCTGATAGGTGGATTTGGGGACAGATTTGGAACATATGGTAGATGCCGTACGCATGGACATGTTACGAAATAGATGAAAATAGAACTTTAAAATTTTTGAATTCAAGCTAATTTTGTATGAACACCAGGACAAAGGAAGTTGGGCGATTAAACATGGATCTTACTAAATCCGGATCTTGTAAGTATGGAAGTACGAGACAGAAATCAAAGGATCAGACGCGGAAGGGATTAATCGACCGCATTCAACAAAATGAGGAGATTTCAAGAAATTACGAGTTGATAGAAATTAGATTGGTTTATTACAGGAAATTCAGATACGCTCTTTTGGACCTGAGAGGGGTATAAAAGACGAGACAAATGCCAGTTGGAGACAGTCTACGGTCGTGGTCGAAAGGGTTAAAAGTTCGCGAGTCGTGACAAAACGTTTGGTAACTCAAAGTTGAAAAATTCTAAGTGATAATTATTGTAAGACTTAGGAAAATTTTCACATTCTAGCCAGTGATCTACAAAAAAAAATACTTTGCAGTTAAAGTCAGTGAAAATAAAAATAAAGTCAACGCATTAATTACCTGTGAAAAATAAAAGTGCTCGTGATAAATACAATTTGTTTTAGTGGAAAATTCGGATTTTATAATCACTTAATATTGTATTTTTAAACTTAGAAATTTCGCGTTTAATATTAGTGCAATAAATAACTGAAGTGATGTGATAATTAAGTGTGAAGAAGTTATAATTAAATACGCGTGTCCGACCTAAATGAAAAGTGTTCTAAGAAATAATAAATATTTAAATTAATTATCTAAAATAATAATAATAAAACAAAATAATATTTTATTAATAAATAAAAGTTCGGAGGGATAAAAATTTATAATTAAGTGTGAAGAAGTTG
Organism: Limnephilus rhombicus; assembly: GCA_929108145.2. NCBI lineage: Eukaryota > Metazoa > Arthropoda > Insecta > Trichoptera > Limnephilidae > Limnephilus > Limnephilus rhombicus. Next base: position 48,799,972 of record OV815280.1, on the reverse strand, counting down.
TAATTAAAAACGTGTGCCCAATCTAAGTGTAAAGTGTTCTAACAAATAATAAATATTTAAATTAATTATCTTAAATAATAACAATAAAACAAAATAATAGTTTATTAATACATAAAAGTTCGGAGGGATAAAAATTTAATTTAACAACAATTTACCATCTCGAAATTAATCGTGAAGTAACTATCATTTAGAGTGTTATTTAACCAACGAGTTTTGAAATAAAATACAGTTTTGAACGATAGAGTTTATACATCATTTTAATTAATTAGATTAAATGAAAAAAAAAAAAAATATTGAAGTCAAAAGATTTAATTAAATTTAGAACAATGAAAATTAATTAAGAAAATTGCAGCAAGGTTTATCTGTGTAGAACCCGGGTCGGAAAATCTTGTAGGGGTAAGTTTTTCCATTATAAAAAATTTCCAGATTCCAAGGAGAAAGCGGAATGCAGCCACCGTTGGTATTTGAATTAATTATTTTAACAAAATATTACTCGCTTAATATGTGGTAGGTAACTATATTAAAATATTATAAATATAATAAGTATATTTTAATAAGTAATTATATATATATATATATGTATATATATAATTTTATTGTTCCCAAGAAAAATTTTAATCAAAAAGAAAAACACTTATATAAAAAGAGGAAAAAAGGGTATCGATTCCTACCTCTGAATTCATCAATAACTGTTAAAAATAGTTGAAATTTCCAAGTCAATATTTTATATTTAATTTTATATATGTATTAATATAATTTCAGAAAACCCAGAGCATTTGAAATAAGTTATGATATTAGAAATTATTTCAATCATAATATAATTATACATACCAATATTATAAATTATTTATTGAGACAAAGTATATATAAATAAATAAATATGTATACGTAATCGGGTTTCAGACTAGACAATGGCGCAAAGTAGGTCATTATCAAACAAAGAAAAAAAAATTAGAGCCATTTCACACGTCTTCGGGAATGTCTAAAGTAAACACATCATACGCTCTGAATCTAGGTCACGAGGCTGTCGGGAATGTTTACATAACTCAAATTGTTTACAAAATAAGTCGGTCACTGGGACACTAGTTCGAATACGGTAAAAAGGAGAAAAAAAAATGACCTTGATTAGTGGATATCGTACTTAGGTATTAACTTCTAGGAACGGGATAAAATTATTATATTGCGCAATTATGAGAAACAAAACAAATAAACACAATCTTTAATTTGAACGCAAAGAGATATCTATCAAACTAAACAATTGAAAATAAACAGATTTATTATAGCAAATCAAAAAAGGTGTATTGAAGATTTTTATGAAGCATTTGATAAATCACGGGATAGTTTAAAAAGGTGTATTGAAGATTTACATGAAGCATTTGATAAATCACGGGATAGCTTAAAAAGGCGTATTGAAGAATTACATGAAGTAATTGATAAATCACGGGATAGCTTAATAAGGGGTAATGAGGATTTACATGAATCAATTGAGAATCACGGGATAGTAAGAATTTATCAAAAGTTGAACATTGGAGGAGAGGGAAAGAAAAAAAAAATACAGTTCAACCAACAGAAGGCAGTGGTCGCTTCTATAACAAGGACCATTATCCAAACCATAGAGATGGCGGATCTCTCAAACAAAACCGTCAACAAAACCAAACAAAAGCTTGGAGTTTTGGCGAATCTCCAGAACACATCGCCAGATAAGATCTTAATTTACTAGTATGTATTTATATTTCCCACTATTCTTACGTATGTATTCGGTATCAATCTGAGAATTTCGCAGAATTTGATGGGCGAGATCCGAGCTTGGAATGCGATGCAAGTAGTTTCGTATTGCAAGTTATAAACCTTCCCAAAAAGTATGTTTACATATATATCTTTTTATGTACTGTTCATTGGATGAAACGAACTCACTTAAAATTAGTGCTTTAGGCCTGTCGGGTCACTCTCGTCTCATTTCTTGAACGTGGAGGGAGGATTCACGACCCGTAACTCCACACAAACCCGTGAGTATATGATTGCATATAGGACGAAACCGGTTCGCCCTAAGTAAATAGTAAACTTTGGAGGAGTAGGAATTTGGGGGTATCTGGGCTCGGGGGAAGACCTGAAGGCAGTGCATGATGGCGAAAGGAAGGTTCGGTTGGGACGCGATAACTTAGGTATCAATCAATCGAACCGTGCCAAAAGATTGTGAGAATTTTGGGTTGACACCTGATCACCTTGCTTACTTGATGGAGGCAGGAGCCAAATTTTGCCAGAAAAGGGTTATTCTGAGTTCGTCAAATATGCAATTAACTAATTACATTAACCTACTAAATCCATCTTTATATGTACCTTATAGCAGCTGAATCAAAATGGAGGGGCGCCCAGCAGATACAAGATACAATCATAATCAAATTTACTAACATTTAACCATTTGAGTTATATTTAATTATCTGTTCAATTAGTCATGTGTAGTTTCGATTAGTATTGTTTATTCATGAATTCATTAGGATGTGGGGAATCATAATAAACGTCAAAGGGAAGTTAGCTCATTTAGAGAAATTACTTAAGGTTAGATTTGCAAGAGAGAGACCAATACAGTTTGAAATTCAACGCTCCGTTTAGAATCAAAAGGGTTACCACAAAAATGAAAGTAATTAAAGTCCTATATCATAAATCAAAAAATTACACAACGTTTGATGGAGTTTAATTACAATCTAAATACGAAAATATTTACGTTCAAAGTCGTAAATAACGTATTTATTAGTTAAGTACATATATCTCTAAAGGTATGTAGTACAAGGGAGCTTTAAGTAGCTTTCTGTAGTTATCAGAGGAAATAAGGGTCCAATTTTCATAAAGGCTTGTGTGACGTAGGGGAGGAATTTTCCATCCCTACCACACATATGCAAAGCCTTAAGAATTTAAATATCGATCAGAGCCAAGAGAAAACGAAAAATTTACGACTGGTGCCAAGTGCCCAGGAATAAATAAAATACAGACAAATATACGAGTAAGGAAAGGAGAACATCACAACTGTCTTGCCGATGACCAGGAGAGTTATATAAGAATAAAATAAAAATACAACGATAAAAGACAGAACATCACAACTGCACAGCCGTGACAGGAGATCAGAGTTTTACAAGTTGTTTGAAAAAAAAAAAACTTTATTGGTCAATCTATTGCAAAAACTGAAAAAAAAAATAATAATGATAAGTAGGACGTTATGTTAAATGAAGTGATAATAAAAAAAAATTTAAAAAATCAGAACAGTGCGCCGTTAAATAAAAAAAAAATATATATATATATAAAATAAGTAAACAATACATTTAAAAATAAAAATAAATTAAAAAAATCAGAACAGTGCGCCGTTAAATAAAAAAAAAAAAATATATATATAATAAAATAAAATAAGTAAACAATACATTTAAAAATAAAAAAAAGTGTTAACGAATAAACTCTACATGTTTAAAATAATTTATAAATGTGTCGATATAAAGTTTAAATCAAGTGACCATGAATTTGTTGATTGCTTATGAGATTATAAATATCGTTATGTAGGTCAGATATGTAAATCGTAAACAATTTAGTCAAGGCAGGCCATAAATTGACAGAATAATGGTATTGACATTCCTGAATCCAGAATGTTAATGACCGTAATGTAAACAATATGATACGAGATAACGCGGTGTTTGTAAGCATCGAAAGAGTGATAACAAAGCATCAAAAATTTTGAAGTAGGGGACATCGAGAGTAACACGTATCGTTTTAAGAGATTGTAGAATAAACAAACTCGAAAATAATATCAACACTCGGTTACGGTAAAAAATAAACAGACTTTACAGATAAAAACGGGGGAACTTACCTACATAAAGTGACCCTTTGTTTATAGATAATGTTATGGTTTGTATGTGAGGATTATCACATAAAAGTCATAACATAAAAGATAAGGAACATAAAATAAAATAACAAAAAATATTTGATTGGGGATATTGTCGAGTTGAGAACTTTAATATCACAGACGAATGTTTTATAGGTATATATATACCTATTTAAAGGAAGATCTAATTATTCGGACCTAAAAAAAAGGGGGTTTGACGAAATAACATCAAGATAGGTATTGCGAACTCTAAACAGATTTTGCGAAAATATGTAATCATAGGTATTGCAAATTCGAAAAACATTTTGCGAAAATATGTAATCATAGGTATTGCAAATTCGAAAAACATTTTGCGAAAATCTGTAATCATAGGTATTGCAAATTCGAAAAACATTTTGCGAAAATATCATAGGTATTGCAGAACTTGAAGGAATGGTTGGCATTCTAAACAAGAAATAATTATTGGTTGAACGAAAATCACGGGATATTCATTAACAATAGAGTAACAATATTCATTCCGTTTTTTTTTTACAATTACCTACATTCATTTGAAATGAAGCGTGATGGTAGAGTTGATCTAATTAGGGTTACAATCATCATGCAAACAAATATAATATAATTGAAAATATTGTGTTTTATAGGGGGACAGGATACGTAAAAAAAAAAAAATATATATATAGATATATATAAGTATATTTATAATAGTTGGTATTGAGTTAAATTCATTAAAAATTTTAAACAAAAAATGGCGGAAAAAAGGAAAGTGGATGCGACGGAATTAGAAGCTAAAGAAATATCGTCGGGAGATGAATTACGGGAGATATTTAGACGTTCAAAGAGGTCTAAGTTACGAGTCGAGGATATGATAAAAGACGTTCAGCAAGAGGGGGAGACCGACACAAAATCGGAGGAACAAAGCGAAAATAAGCGAGAGTGTGAAGAGAGACTCACACATGATATGTTACAGGAAAAACCCGAGGAAAAGGAACAAGAAAAGTTAACGAAGTAAAAGAAAAAAAAATAATAATAAAAAAATATAGAAAAACGAGAAAATTGAAGAAAAAAAAATATATAAATAGAATAAGAAAGGCAACATAATATACATAAGGTAATTTAGAAAATTAAAATAGAGATTATAAGGTTGTCGCTTAATAAGATAAAAATATAAACATTAACCGGCGACACTCGGAAAATTAAGAAAATGGTTGGGAAACGTGGAAAAAGTAGGCGAGCCCAGGCTTTAGTGACAGCAATCGGGGAAAATGTCACAGCCGAGACTTCAACAATAAACATAGGAGATATAACTACAATAATTCAGGCAGCTTTGGCACCGCTCGTCAATAAGATGCAAGAACTCGAGAAACAAATGGAAAACCCAGCAACAGTGGCGGTGATAGGAGAGGATAGTGCGCCGAAAAGCGTTCTCCAAGTAGTGGAAATGTTACCACAGCAGAAACGACCATCATTCTCCGGTGGAAATCAAAATCCCATTAGTTTCCTGGAAGATTTAAAAGAATACACTAGAAAAGTGAAACGAACGGATCCTTTAGTCGTCGTACGGGAAAATTTGAAAGGGGAAGCTAAATCGTGGGCAAAATTGTACAATAAACGATGGGAGACTATGTTAGATTTCGAACGAGATTTTTTAGCTACCTATTGGGGAGACATAAAGAAAAATGAAGTTCGCCGTCGTCTTGCAGAAGGGGTATATGATGCCAAGAAAAATATATCCATGCTCACTCATTTCGCAAACTATTGGGAGCTAGCGAAGGCTTTAAAGATTACTGACACACCGTTGGGCATAGTTGACGAAATTATGAGACATTATCCGAAGGAAATTCAATCGCTATGGTTTTCGGGGCAATCAGGAGATGAGATTGTCGCCGCTGAGTTTCTACGAAAACTAGATACAATGGTTTGTACACCAGAAGAACGGAACATGAAGAAGAGGAGTGGGGAGGAATCCAGCAAGAAGGACAAATACCGTGACCGTTACCACGCCATAAAAAGGAGGATACACGCAATTGAAAGTGTGGGCGAAAACGCTAGTTGCAGCAAGTGCACCGAAGTTAACAGTTCACCAAAAGAAAATTCTACAATAACTACAACCGGGAAGGAGCTAGTGGTCGCAGACAACTCGGGAAACGGACGGGGGTTGATTCATTAGTCCTGATGGATACGACTCACACAGGAAGAGGGACGCCGGCACCAAGACACAACACTGCATTGAGGATTATGCTGAAATGGGGATGGAATCCAACGAAAGGATTGGGAAAAAGTGAACAAGGGATGACTGCCCCAGTAAGAGCTGAACGGAATGTAAGAAGACGAAAGGATGGAGCGGAAGAAACGAGAACGGAGGAGGAAATGCGTGTGGAAGGATACGTCAATTTACTACAACAAATAACTGATGAATGGAATAAATTGGAAATGATTGAAGAAAAAGTGGGTAGGGAAGTTAGGGGGTTTAACAACATTTTTGAGGACCGAGATTATGAGGAAGTGGAAAAGGGTAGCACTTTACCGTCATTACCGGAAGCCAAAGCACATATAGATAACACGGAAGTTCATTGTTTAATAGACACCGGAAGTCAGATCACGTGTGTAGCACAAGAATTCTAAGAAAATTATTTAAATGATCAAACACTTTATCCGATTATGCCTGTAACAGCTATTCAGATCCGGGTAGCCGTAGGACACAAAAGTCAGAGGATATCTAGATTGGTTTTAGTGCCACTGCGATTTGAAAATGTTACGATAAATACGCCATGTTTAATAATACCCAAGTTGATCAGGTCCATTATATTAGGAATCAATTGGTTAGACGAATATGTAGCTGAATTTAAGTGTGGCGAAAATAGAAAGTTAAAAATAAAAACAGAAAATGGTAAAAAGGATATAGAGTTGGTAAATTCATCGATAACTTATAGGAAATCTAAAGGTGAGATTAGCGGTCAAAATTGCGCAAGTGGAAAATTAATTAGTATTGAAGTAAACCCCGAAAAAAATAATACGGCGTGTCTCGAGCGTAGAATAGCGACATTTGTGTCCGGGCTAGATTTGGATTTAAAAGGAAAAGAAGGGTTGGAAAAGATTTTAACCAAACATAAAAATGTATTTAGAGACAGACCGGGTCTCACAACTTTATACACTCACGAAATAAAGATGACGGACGAGACGCCCTTCGTTAAGCGATCTTATCCTGTACCTTTTGCTTATAGAGATAAAGTTGACGAAAAAATTAGAGAATTGGAGTTACTCGGAATCATCAGTAGAGAGGCCACACAGTTTTCTAGTCCTCTAACATTTACTTTAAAAAAGGACGGAACAGTCAGGATACTTTTGGATGCTAGGTTTTTAAATACTAGAATGATTGCCGAAGTAGAGAAACCACCTTTAACTTCTGAGATAATACAGCGTTTTCATGGCGTAAAATTCATCACCACGATAGATCTCAATTCAGCTTATTTTCAGATACCTATCAGTCCAGAAAGTCGCAAATATACTGGGTTTGTATACAATGGAAAATCATATGTATACAAGGTATTCCCGCAGGGGTTAAAGACATCAGTTGGGAGTTTTTCAAGGGGAATTGACAAAATCCTCGGACCAGGACTGAGAGAATTCTGCGCTAATTACTTGGATGATTTAATAATATATACGTGTGGGAGCCAAGAAGATCATTTTGAACATGTAGGCGCGGTACTTGAGAGGTTAGAGGCAGCAAACATGACTTGTAAACTCGAAAAATGTCAATTTTTATTCACCGAAGTGCGTATGTTAGGACATATTATAACGCCTTTGGGAGTTCAAATGGATCCGGAAAAAATAGACGCGATTAAAAATTTTCCGGCACCCAAGAAAATCAAACAAGTTAGAGCTTTCCTTGGACTTTGCAATTATTACCGTAGATTCGCGAATAAATATGGGGAATCAACACGGGTTTTATGTGATTTACTTCAGAAAAATAGAACTTGGAGGTGGGGTGACTCAGAACAGCGTGCATTCGAGAAGGTGAAAGCATTATTTTTAGAGACAGTTATTTTACACCATCATGATCCGAATAGTACATACTACTTGCAGACAGACAGTTCGGGATTTGCAATAGGAGGGGAGCTATACCAGCTAGATGCCGAAGGAAATCACCACGTTATTGGATTTATTAGCAAAGCTTTAAGGGGACCGGAGTTGAAATGGACCACATCAGAACAAGAGTTGTGGGCGATAATATATGCTTTACATAAGTTTGAGACATATTTAAGAGGGGTACATTTGATAATTAGAACAGATCATCAAGCACTGACGTTTTTGAAGAGCTGGAAGATGTACAGTGGTAGCCTGACTCGGTGGATTTTGTATTTAAATCAATTTAACTTCACTGTAGAGTACGTTAAAGGAAAAGAAAATATAGGACCTGACATTTTATCTCGTTACTCTTGTGATGCGGAAAACGTTCAGGAGGAGAAAAACACATGTCCAGAAATAGCAGCTTTTGCGGTTAAAGGTAGACAACAAATTCGAAAACACTTAGAAAATATAACGGAATTACAGAAGCAGGACACATTTTTGGGAGAAATTTTCGGGTATTTGCGCAAGGGAAAATTCGGACCACCAACAAAAAATGTAAATAAGTATTTAAAAAATTACAAAAAAATAGGTAAAACTTTGTATTACACCACAGGGCTAAACAAAACGGTGTTAGCAGTACCCCAGGAGTTGACTGAAGAGCTAATAAAAATGATACATTTAGAAATTGGGCATGGGGGAATTTTTAAAACAGGATCAGCTATGGGAGACAGGTATTACTGGCCGGGTATGAATCAAGATATAAAGCGCATAGTAAGAGAATGTCACCTTTGTCAGCTGGCGAAGCGCAAAATTCGACCAACTGTAGGGCCAAGTAAATCAATTATGACCAAATAAGTAGGACAATTGGCTATGGCAGATCTATACGGACCACTACCGAGAGGAGTGGGAGGCGTGAAATACATATTTGTGATCCAAGATTCTTTCAGCAGATTTGTAAAGTTATATAAATTAAGGATAGCAAGTACTAAGACCGTGTTAAATTGTGTAGAGGATTTTAATAAAACCATACAAATAGATGCTTTGTTAACTGACAACGGATCTTAATGTACATCGAAAAAATGGGAAAACCACATGAATAGGATGGGCATAGGAATCGTACATACTTCAGTGCGAAATCCTGGACTGAATATAACTGAGCGCGTAAATAAAGAACTAGGAAGAATTTTTCGTATTTACTGTCACGAGAAACATACTAAATGGGCAGCTTTCCTTAAAGAAATAGAGCAGACCTACAATAACTCAATACATTGTTCAACAGGATTTTTACCAAATGAAATAGCTTTCGGGAAATCGCCAACTTATAGTTTAGACAAGTATACCCAAGGGTGTGGAAAACCTACGAAAACAATAGATGAAATTAGGCTAGCAGCTCAAAAAAATTTGGAGAAAAGCGCTACAAATCGACAAAAATAATCTAATCTCAATAAAAGACTAGTTACCTATGAAATCGGAACCATGGTCAAGTTGAAAAAGATTACACAATCAAGTTTTTTGCGCAAACAAATCAAGAAATTCGGCTTAATTTACGAAGGACCGTACGTCATCGGTTCAGTAGTTTACAGTAACACATATACCCTAATTGATCCGGTAACTCGGGAAATAAAAGGAAATTATAGCGCTTTACATTTAGCGAGATATTACACAAGTAATAAGGAACAAAAATCAGTTTTTTCGTTATTTGTTTTTGGGGTGTTATGCCGTGTTGCGCTACCTCCTTCTTTAGCCAACGTTTCGGACATCGTTGCAGTGTCCATCATCAGGGCAGATCCGGCAGATCCGGTAGATATGTACATCTACCACATCTACCGGATCTGCCGGATCTGCCCTGATGATGGACACTGCATTGATGTCCGAAACGTTGGCTAAAGAAGGAGGTAGCGCAACACGGCATAACACCCCAAAAACAAATAACGAAAATGCTTTTGGCCGTGAAAATCTTAAAACTTATCTAACAAAAATCAGGTTTAAAGTTAGTGGAAATCAACGGATAGAGTGCGAAGTTTGCAAATATTTGTAAATGTTAATAAATAAACAAGCGATTGAGAAATACAAATAAAAATATGTTAGGATACATTATAATTGGGGAGGGAGAAGAAAGAAAATTACTAAAATATTAGATTATCAGGTTGCTTGCGAGGGGCGGATCGTCGTCAAGTCTTTGAGGGTGAGTGGACAAGTTCTTAATAAGCGACAATCATATTCAATTATTGAAATAGAGTAAGGCAAATAAATTCGTCAATTTTGATTTTCTAGTGAAAAAAAAAAAAAAATTGATTTTTTTTGTGTTAGTGAGTAAAAAAAAAATAAAAAAAACAAAAAAAAAAAAATTGGTAGATAAGTAAGAACACTCAAAAGGAAAGGATTAGAGATATTATATGACACACAAAAGGGACATTTTGAAAAATAAACAATGCTTAGGAATTTTTTTTTTTAAATATTGAAATAAGAAAGTTTATCTATAGATATAGGGTAGACATTAAGTATAAAGATAAAAAGGTAACATTTGAATTACGATATAAATAGTTTAGATTTCGAAAAAAAAGGGAAAAAAAGGAACGCTGAACCAATTTGAGGATAATAAAGAACATTATAAAAAATTAAATATTAGAGTGGGCAACACTAAGGCTAGAACAACTTTGGATGAATTATTAAATTACAATTAGAAATTAAGAATTAGAAAATAAAGTTTAAATAAATAAAGAAAAAAAAAATGCTGGAAAATTTATATGAAACATGTATACCACTGATTGTCGGATTGGGTGAGGTCGTGCGAAAACACACATTTCACAAAAAAAATTCATACTTACAAAACAAAAACAATTAATTGCACACCAAGAGACCACCCGCTTTTCAGTTGTTCGAAAGGCCGCGAGATTGTAAACAATCTTTACTTAAATCATTGTAAGGGAGGTCTTAGTCCAATTTGGTTGGGGACCACCAAAACACGCGAGTCGAGGGGCGTGTTCCAGCAAAAAGAAATTAATTTTGAATCTATCAAAATTAAAGAAAATTTCATAAAGTAAAATCTACGCGAAAAGAAAATAGAGAATACAATGAGATTCAAATTCAAGATTGTTAACAATCCGAACAAAATGAGGAGGGGGAGATAGGGAGTAATAGGATATGGAGAAGAGATAGGGGATAACAAAATGAGGAGGGGGAGATAGGGAGTAATAGGATACGGAAAAGAGATAGGGGATAACAAAATGAGGAGGGGGAGATAGGGAGTAATATGACACGGAGTAGAGATAGGGGATAACCAAATGAGGAGGGAAAGATAGCTAGCCTAAATTTGAACAAAATTTCGGTGTCTAAAGGAAAAAAAAAAAAAAAAAAAAAAAAAAAAGAGGACATTAAAATAAAATACAACGTTAGCCACAGCAAATTGAGTTCAGAGGAGGGAACTGTGATGAATTGCATTGATCAACAGTGAAAATTAGAAAATATCGTAGCTTCCCACTCTAATTTAAAAAGAAAATATCAATTACTTATAAAACGGACACACCTACGACATCTATCGGATCAGAGAAAAGTGAATTCATATTTACGGTAGGGATCTATAATTAGACAAAGTGAGACGAGTATTGATTAAAAAAATCACAGATGGTATCAACAAATAATCAGAGGCAGGGACTTCCCAATTTATTTTAGGCCGTGATATCTTGACAGCCAATTGGATTGCAGCAAAAGCGATTAAAAAAAAAGTCAGCCTATAAACAAGAAGAGGGCCGAGCCCATTTTTAGAACAAAGGATCGACCTTTGGACTCGGCAATTAAGAATGTAATTAATTATCCTTTCGATTTCACCGGACCGAGAGGTGAATAAACTCCATGGGAAGAAATAATCGATTCAAGGACATGAGCACATTGAACCCGTGTTTGAAACTAAACATAGAGGTAAATTAAGGGGTAAGAAACTGTGGATTTCGAGATAATATGAAAAAAAATTAAAAATGAAAAAAAGATACACGTAAACAACGATGGAAAAGTTAAGTGAAGAATTGAATAGCAAGTGACGAAAACGTGTTTTAAGATGTTAAGGAGATTTCCATCTATAATACGATTGTTTGTGACGACCGGAGATGATCGATTCGAGGGAAAACGCGCTAAAGGAAATGGAAATGTTGAAAAAACAATGGAAAATTATTGTTATCAATTCTAGACGGAGCAAGGATATTACGATGAAAGATTTAGGGAGAAAACAAAAAAAAATGAGAGTTTTAAAGAGAGTACGAGGGTACATTTCAGAGGTTTAGTGCAGTAACAAGTGTTAGAGAGGAAAATAGAGTACAGTACAGAGGGGAGTGGAAAATGCTGAAAACATTGCGATAGAAAAACTCAGGAAAAGGAGTCATTTTACGTAACTAAAATGGAGATTATAGTGTAACATAGTACGCGATTGTAGGGAAAAAGGAGACATTACAATGGTTGTCGATCTCAGATGTATTTTGTTGTGATAAACAAGGAATATTCGAACATGAAAATTGTTTGGATAAGAGCAATTAGTCGTTAAAAGGGCTATAAAAATTATCATGGGTCTTACAAAATATTTAGATTATAGAATTCACATAAAAGTTAACGACACTGAAATAAAAAAGAATTTATTGCCAGGTGGGTACAGAAATTAAAGTATAAAACTGTCAAAGCATATGGTTTATGGGATTTTTGGTAAGAGCGGGACGAAATTTGTAGGGCGTCCTCTATGAAGCAATAAAAATGACAGAAATTTAAGGGCCGAAGTGGGGGTATCTCCTATAAAAATGTTAAAAATGATATATTTATTAATAACAAATAGAAAATGAAATTTTCCAAGAGGCAGCAAACATCAAAAAACGATATGGTTATATCAGGGGAGTACAGGGAAGCGAGGGGAGAGAAGATACGACAGAGAAAAACAAAGGAAATCTTAGATTAACAGTGAATAAAATAAATACGGCTTGAAATATAAAAATTTATAGAGATATGAACAATAGCGTAAGAATAAATAAGGAAATTCATGGAAAGAGTGTCGTGAATAAAAGAAAATTCGAGAAAAAATGGAAAAATTAAAATATACGACGTAAATAGAGAAAATTCGGTTTTAAATGGAAAGGTTCATATAGAATACAGAAAAACTCGAGGAAAAATAATAAAATAAAAATGAACAATTTGCGAGAAAGACTTCGACATGAAGATATCTCTGATAGGCGGATTTGGGGACAGATTTGGAACATATGGTAGATGCCGTACGCATGGACATGTTACGAAATAGATGAAAATAGAACTTTAAAATTATTGAATTCAAGCTAATTTTGTATGAACACCAGGACAAAGGAAGTTGGGCGATTAAACATGGATCTTACTAAATCCGGATCTTGTAAGTATGGAAGTACGAGACAGAAATCAAAGGATCAGACGCGGAAGGGATTAATCGACCGCATTCAACAAAATGAGGAGATTTCAAGAAATTACGAGTTGATAGAAATTAGATTGGTTTATTACAGGAAATTCAGATACGCTCTTTTGGACCTAAGAGGGGTATAAAAGACGAGACAAATGCCAGTTGGAGAAAGTCTACGGTCGTGGTCGAAAGGGTTAAAAGTTCGCGAGTCGTGACAAAACGTTTGGTAACTCAAAGTTGAAAAATTCTAAGTGATAATTATTGTAAGACTTAGGAAAATTTTCACATTCTAGCCAGTGATCTACAAAAAAATACTTTGCAGTTAAAGTCAGTGAAAATAAAAATAAAGTCAACGCATTAATTACCTGTGAAAAATAAAGTGCTCGTGATAAATACAATTTGTTTTAGTGGAAAATTCGGATTTTATAATCACTTAATATTGTATTTTTAAACTTAAAAATTTCGCGTTTAATATTAGTGCAATAAATAACTGAAGTGATGTGATAATTAAGTGTGAAGAAGTTGTAATTAAATACGTGTGCCCAATCTAAGTGAAAAGTGTTCTAACAAATAATAAATATTTAAATTAATTATCTTAAATAATAACAATAAAACAAAATAATAGTTTATTAATACATAAAAGTTCGGAGAGATAAAAATTTATAATTAAGTGTGAAGAAGTTGTAATTAAAAACGTGTGCCCAATCTAAGTGTAAAGTGTTCTAACAAATAATAAATATTTAAATTAATTATCTTAAATAATAACAATAAAACAAAATAATAGTTAATTAATACATAAAAGTTCGGAGGGATAAAAATTTAATTTAACAACAATTTACCATCTCGAAATTAATCGTGAAGTAACTATCATTTAGAGTGTTATTTAACCAACGAGTTTTGAAATAAAATACAGTTTTGAACGATAGAGTTTATACATCATTTTAATTAATTAGATTAAATGAAAAAAAAAAAAAAAAATTGAAGTCAAAAGATTTAATTAAATTTAGAACAATGAAAATTAATTTAGGAAAATTGCAGCAAGGTTTATCCGTGTAGAACCCGGGTCGGAAAATCTTGTAGGGGTAAGTTTTTCCATTATAAAAAAAATCCAGATTCCAAGGAGAAAGCGGAATGCAGCCACCGTTGGTATTTGAATTAATTATTTTAACAAAATATTACTCGCTTAATATGTGGTAGGTAACTATATTAAAATATTATAAATATAATAAGTATATTTTATATATATATATATGTATTTATATAATTTTATTGTTCCCAAGAAAAATTTTAATCAAAAAGAAAAACACTTATATAAAAAGAGGAAAAAAGGGTATCGATTCCTACCTCTGAATTCATCAATAACTGTTAAAAATAGTTGAAATTTCCAAGTCAATATTTTATATTTAATTTTATATATGTATTAATATAATTTCAGAAAACCCAGAGCATTTGAAATAAGTTATGATATTAGAAATTATTTCAATCATAATATAATTATACATACCAATATTATTTGGGTTTCAGACTAGACAATGGCGCAAAGTAGGTCATTATCAAACAAAGAAAAAAAAATTAGAGCCATTTCACACGTCTTCGGGAATGTCTAAAGTAAACACATCATACGCTCTGAATCTAGGTCACAAGGCCGTCGGGAATGTTTACATAACTCAAATTGTTTACAAAATAAGTCGGTCACTGGGACACTAGTTCGAATACGGTAAAAAGGAGAAAAAAAAAATGACCTTGATTAGTGGATATCGTACTTAGGTATTAACTTCTAGGAACGGGATAAAATTATTATATTGCGCAATTATGAGAAACAAAACAAATAAACACAATCTTTAATTTGAACGTAAAGAGATATCTATCAAACTAAACAATTGAAAATAAACAGATTTATTATAGCAAATCAAAAAAGGTGTATTGAAGATTTTTATGAAGCATTTGATAAATCACGGGATAGTTTAAAAAGGTGTATTGAAGATTTACATGAAGCATTTGATAAATCACGGGATAGCTTAAAAAGGCGTATTGAAGAATTACATGAAGCAATTGATAAATCACGGGATAGCTTAATAAGGGGTAATGAGGATTTACATGAATCAATTGAGAATCACGGGATAGTAAGAATTTATCAAAAGTTGAACATTGGAGGAGAGGGAAAGAAAAAAAAAATACAGTTCAACCAACAGAAGGCAGTGGTCGCTTCTATAACAAGGACCATTATCCAAACCATAGAGATGGCGGATCTCTCAAACAAAACCGTCAACAAAACCAAACAAAAGCTTGGAGTTTTGGCGAATCTCCAGAACACATCGCCAGATAAGATCTTAATTTACTAGTATGTATTTATATTTCCCACTATTCTTACGTATGTATTCGGTATCAATCTGAGAATTTCGCAGAATTTGATGGGCGAGATCCGAGCTTGGAATGCGATGCAAGTAGTTTCGTATTGCAAGTTATAAACCTTCCCAAAAAGTATGTTTACATATATATCTTTTTATGTACTGTTCATTGAATGAAACGAACTCACTTACAATTAGTGCTTTAGGCCTGTCGGGTCACTCTCGTCTCATTTCTTGAACGTGGAGGGAGGATTCACGACCCGTAACTCCACACAAACCCGTGAGTATATGATTGCATATAGGACGAAACCGGTTCGCCCTAAGTAAATAGTAAACTTTGGAGGAGTAGGAATTTGGGGGTATCTGGGCTCGGGGGAAGACCTGAAGGCAGTGCATGATGGCGAAAGGAAGGTTCGGTTGGGACGCGATAACTTAGGTATCAATCAATCGAACCGTGCCAAAAGATTGTGCGAATTTTGGGTTGACACCTGATCACCTTGCTTACTTGATGGAGGCAGGAGCCAAATTTTGCCAGAAAAGGGTTATTCTGAGTTCGTCAAATATGCAATTAACTAATTACATTAACCTACTAAATCCATCTTTATATGTACCTTATAGCAGCTGAATCAAAATGGAGGGGCGCCCAGCAGATACAAGATACAATCATAATCAAATTTACTAACATTTAACCATTTGAGTTATATTTAATTATCTGTTCAATTAGTCATGTGTAGTTTCGATTAGTATTGTTTATTCATGAATTCATTAGGATGTGGGGAATCATAATAAACGTCAAAGGGAAGTTAGCTCATTTAGAGAAATTACTTAAGGTTAGATTTGCAAGAGAGAGACCAATACAGTTTGAAATTCAACGCTCCGTTTAGAATCAAAAGGGTTACCACAAAAATGAAAGTAATTAAAGTCCTATATCATAAATCAAAAAATTACACAACGTTTGATGGAGTTTAATTACAATCTAAATACGAAAATATTTACGTTCAAAGTCGTAAATAACGTATTTATTAGTTAAGTACATATATCTCTAAAGGTATGTAGTACAAGGGAGCTTTAAGTAGCTTTCTGTAGTTATCAGAGGAAATAAGGGTCCGATTTTCATAAAGGCTTGTGTGACGTAGGGGAGGAATTTTCCATCCCTACCACACATATGCAAAGCCTTAAGAATTTAAATATCGATCAGAGCCAAGAGAAAACGAAAAATTTACGACTGGTGCCAAGTGCCCAGGAATAAATAAAATACAGACAAATATACGAGTAAGGAAAGGAGAACATCACAACTGTCTTGCCGATGACCAGGAGAGTTATATAAGAATAAAATAAAAATACAACGATAAAAGACAGAACATCACAAAACCTATCGAGATCTTATTAAGCGTTATGAAACAAGTGTATAATTAAAATAATACAGATGAAATGAAGTCTCGATCTGAAACACCGTGCGAGAGTATACGTGTTATGCTGTTGGGTGCGAGTGTATAAGGTTAATAAGTAAAACCTCAAATTGTAATATTTATTTAAGACGACAATAAACCCTAAAATATATTCAGAATCTTAACGTCGTAAGTAAAGAAGCCGTGTATACAAATTTCGATTCGCGACCCATAGCGGATGGACCTACTGTCGAATTTGCCCTATCAAAGAAAAAAAGAAGAAGACAAATAATCTAGGATTCTTAAGGACATACGTGATGAAAGCGTGTAAATAAATATACGCCCGCGGTACGGCGTATTGGACGAACGTAAGTCGAATTCACCCTAGCAGGCCTGGAGATTCGACCTTTCCGCCGCGTTCATTTTAATTAATTCTGGAGAATATTTAAAATTTGTTTCCATGTCTCACTCCCGAAGTTATTAATTCATCGTCTAGAAGAATAAAATCTGATTGCTAACTTTATAGTTGAAAAAAGGGTTATAAAGTTTTAAAATCATTGTACGTAAAATATATTAATGGTAAGGTATTGTTTTTATTAATCTTAAATACAAATGACTTACATCCCCAGTATTCTGTTAAATTATTAAAATGCGAGTTTTGAGCAAACAAAAATTATTAGGATTGTGTACCGCCTTAAATGAAGACAATATTAGCGAAACTCAACCGAAAATCTGAAAACAGAAAAATCGGGAAAACAAAATAAATAAAAGATACGGTCACAGACTGAGCCAATGTGTCTTTGAAACTTAATCATACATAAAGATGGCAGCCAGTAAAAATATGCGATGAAAATGAAGATAACGTTGGCAGTTCTTAGTAAGTATGATATATGTAGTATATACTGTTAAATATGACCGAATCGGATAGGGACGCATTAGGTAAGTTTGTAGAGTTGCGCCCCGGCAAGGCGAAGGTCCTGGGTTCGAGTCTCAAATGTGACCGAATCTTTTTTCTGATTTTTCTGTTTTCAGATTTTCGATTGAGTTTCGATAAAATTGTTTTAATATAAATAAATATTATTAAAAAAAAAATTTTAAAAACTGAAATTAAAAATCAATACACTTTTTTTGGCCAGAAACAAATAAATATTGGAATAAGATTATTTTTTTAAGGATCAAAACAAAACAACTGAGTACAATAAAATGTTATTGTTGCCATCATGTATGGATGTTGAAAAGTGATAAAAATTGATTATTGATATTTGATGCTTACGGCTTTTCTATTTTCAGTAGTACGATTCCTTCAGCTTCAGTGTTGTTCGTGAGGAGGTACTGGGGATCGTACACGGTCCTTGAGATAGTGAAATTCAGCTTTGGAAGCCTAGTAAGATTGAAACTAGGGGACCTGCAACCAATCAACGTCCAATCAATACAATTATGTGCACATTATTACAAATAGTAACCGAACAAGGTTGCTCGTAAGCGGATTTCATTATCATGAGTATTTTATTTCAATTAAGGCAAATTCTGTAACAGGTCACTAACAATAACATTTCTGATATAGTTGGCGATAAGGTTTCAATTACCGTTTAACACAAACCGCCTCTTTTTATTTATTCAAGAAAAAAACGTTGCCTCAAAGTGGGTTTCAATTTTATTTTGCGAAGTTCAGGCAAAAATATTTAAATGTTTTACGGTCGTTTTCTAAAGAATTGAGTAATCTGGAAGTATGTTGCCTGTTGTATGCTGATGATGCGGTGCTGATTTCTAACAGTATGTAAGATCTACAGTCTCTCGTGTCTAGGATGAACGAAGTATGTATGAAGAATGAGTTAACCTTTCCCTTACTGTGCTAAAAAAATACGCGCGCTCCGGTGCTGTGTAATCAATTCACGTGTCAAAATCAGCGATTTTATATCGGAAATATATCAACATTCATAGCTAATCGCTTTTGTTTATCATAATTTGTGTTAAAAGTGATAATAATTGTAATTTAATTGCTGAAAACATGAAAAAACCATCTTCCGTTGCTCAAAAAACGGGCGAGGAGACCATCTCAAACGATTGCCCGCGAACGACTGAGGCGCTAGAAGCTAGAATAGTGTTAGACTGCTACCCAATACATACAGCTGTGCATGTGGTCGAAACACAACTGCGCACGGCGGCGGTCTCTGTTTCTCGTGTTCCCGTATAGCGAAGTAGAGCGAGACGTCACATAGCGTGTCATCTCCCCCCGCACACTCTTCGCGTATCACGGTCCACACTGGCACACGGTTGATTGTATTTGTGGTTTATTCCCGATATTTAACAAAATCTCTGATGTTGAATTAAATTTGCTAATTATTTAAAATATTAAATTTTAATTCAGTGCGTAAATGTATAACGGAGGAATACCTAAAATCTGAACCCAGAATTCATTATATTTATAGAGATATAAAAGTTATTAGGAGCAATGTGTAGTATTTACACATTACAGACCAGGAAAGGTTAATGATGAATGTAAGTAAGTCTAATGTCATGGTATTTGAAAGAGAAAGTATGAAAACAATGTGCAACATAGATGAATGATGAGTATTTGAAGCAGGTGGATGATTTTGTGTACTTGAGAAGTATGTTTACGAGAGATGGAAGGGCTGACAGAGATATCGAAAGAAGGGTAAATGTAGGCAACTCAGGCCTAATACCGTATGTTTTTCTGGGCTTATAAAAAGTCTAATAAAAAATACTCAATCACTTCAAAGGCGAATACGTGTTCTCCTTGCAGTAATTAATTTAAGCATCTAAAATATTTCTGAGTTATCTAATTTTCAAACCAAAATCACGATTTTGCGTTACTTAGCAGTAAGCTCGGGAAAGGTGCGGCCTGATAAAATCTACGCATAATAGCAAATAAAAAATAATTATAATTCAAAAATGATAGGGGACGGTATGTCTTATTATTATATACATATATAATAGACTGAAATTAATAATAACGACTATAATGGACAGAAGTAAATAAATAATTAATAGTTACGACTTCTTGATGATCCAATAAGGTAAGTAAATCATTACATAGTATGAAATGAAGTCGCTCAAAATGTATGTGCGCATAGATCTTTTAAACTACGCAACGAATTTTAATGTTTTCACCAATAGATAGAGTGATTCAAGAGAAAGGTTTATATGTTTACCCCCCATACACACAAGCCTTGCTTATTTATGGGGGTACATCAAATATATCTACTATCTAATTAAATACTGTATAAAATTTATTTGTAATTTATGTTCCTTCTATTACTAATATAAAAAAAAATATATATATATATTATAAATAAATAAATAAAACGTTTATTTAAAAAAAAAAAAAAATGTATAATACATGCTTATTATATTAGAGAAAAGCCGAGAAATTTAAATATTCAATTCAGGCAGCGGGCAGGTACTAATAGAAATATAAGTAACTAAAGAAAAAAATCATTCCGTCCTACAAGCATGATGTAAGTTAGTACTGGAACTTACTTTAGCAGAGTTTTCCATTCCGATGCTTTGGTGAGCAGCCACTGTTCACTCACCAGGGCAACGGTTATCGCCCAGTCTGGACCAGTCTCCTCCAGCAATACCTGGAAAAACGTCATAGATACACATGTGTTGCCGTCAATTACTGAATACCAAAAACTTTTGAGCTTAGTTCCACCGTCTTCATATAAATGGGATTTTTGTGAATTTTAATTGCCTTTGGAATTAGGCGTCTTCCTGAGATTTCAGGAACAAATCCAAAGTAAACGGCCGCTTCCAATTAAATACTCATCGATTGCCGGTTTGGCAGGATGGCCGAGTTTGCACGTTTGAAAGTGCTCTGATATCCTTATGGAGATGGTTGATTTTAAATAAAATCTTAGAACATAGAATTCCATAACTGCGGCACACAAAAAAAACTAATCTAAGGTGTCGATTTTCAAGAAATTCATAAAAGTGCCAACCCTCGAAAACTAACAACATTTTACTAGAGACTATTACTATACTATCTCTTCCGCAGCCATCTGGGGCCGAAGGTAGACCACAAAATTTCTATCCTAAAGAAGGAAAGTAATTTTGGGGATATATATAGGTATTTACATGAAATATATTTTTAGTATTTTAGGTAGGTATTCCTGCGCAAAAGATTACACATAACGTGCCGTTTAAAAAAAAAATGAAAAAATCGTTGATCGCTGGAAAAAATATTTTTTCAAATATTGGTATCTAATATTCCCTGCCCAATAAATGGACAAAAAAAACATCTCCATGGTTTAAATACCCATAAAAACAAAAACATGTTATGTTTGGCATCTTGGCCTGTTGAGAGTTATTATCCGTCATGAGATGTTCTCTCCTTGGGATCGTTGACTTTTGGGAAATCTTGTATTTTGAGTATTTTGACTCACATAGTAAGGCTGGTCGTCTGTGTCCTGAACTGTGCTGTAAACCATCCTGTGCTGTATGAAGTGTTGTTCCGGATGTTTTCCGCAAATATCTCCTCTTCTCCAGCCCATGCTCCCTTTCTCGCACGGGAACAGTTTCTCGGGCAGATCTACACAGACTGCAAGCACAAATGAAATATCATATTATTGTAAGTATGGGTATTTAATTTAATTTAAATTTAAATAAATGAAACAATTTTACTTTGTTTGAACCACTTTTATATTTGAGTAAATTTTGGTAAAAAAAAAAAATTGAGTTTCGGAACGACCGTTCCTTCTTCAAGGCAAATGTATACCGCAACCGGTCGGATTTACTCAAATACAAAAGTGGTTCAAACAAAGTTAAATTGTTTCATTTATCTATAATGGATAGCCACAAAGTTATAGCTACATTCAAAAGTATATTTTTAATAAAACTTTATTTTATTTTATTTTAAATCAGATCTCAATATTATGGTCACCCTAAAAGTCTACATTAATGTACTACCTAGCGCCATCAGTTTAGTAGGTACCAGTAGGTACCCATAATTTAATCTCAATCTGTAATCCCCCCATTACACGTATCAATCCTCGCATCAATACTCGAGTATTGATGCGAGGTTTGATGCGTGTAATGGCAAATATTGACGCATCATCAATAATATCGCAACGCATCTAGAAATCTGGATCGGTCACATCAGTATTGGGGCGTGGCCGTAAAGTATTGGGGCGTGGCCGTAAGTGGTGGGGATATTGGTGCGCGGTTTGATGCGTGTAATGGCTCGCCGCATCAATACCTCAGTATTCCGTGTGCACCATGGAGAGCAGTGGTCCTTTGTCGCCTGTTATTATGTCGGACAGCGATGTTCCGCCATCTCCAGTTCCGCCGCGAAATGAGTTAGCGGCATTCATCGAGGCGTATGAGATGCGTGACATATTATGGAACACACGTCATAAGAACTATAAAAATGTTGTTAAGAGAAAAAGGGCCTTGGAGGAAATAAAAGAAACGAAAGTTATTATAAAACCAAACATTACGAGGGAAGACGTACCTTGCAAACATCACATTGTTTTATGTCAGGTCTTATACCTAGTATTATTATATTATTTAAATATGTTAAACCTTTTTAATTTTGTTATTATTATACTACTGTGTACCAATGTATCATGTATCTCTTGATTGTAAAAGCCATTTTATGGCGTTTAAATAAATAAATAAATAAATTTCGAAATTATTTTTCAAGTTCAATGAAAGTTCTATTCACATTCTGTTATTCAGTTTTGTAAAGCAACTAGCCCATAATAATGACATAATTTTGAATTTTATGAAAACAGTTTTTCTTAAATAAAGACTATCAGTGACCCCCCCCCTCTCCAAGGCTTAAAACAAAAAAGAGCGACACCGGAAATATTTCATGTTCACAAGTACACTCAGTGACTGTACTACTAAGTATAACAAAGTTATTATTATTAATTATACTTGCTTTTACGTAATCCTGAAGCACATACATAATAGCCCCGGACGTGTCCAATACTGCTTGGCTTATTGCTGCTGGAGACAGAATCGCTGAAAACTTCAGATCCTCAAAGCTTCTGCCGGTCGCATAGAAACGTAGAGTTACAGCTAATTTTTCTCTTGGCGTGATCGAAGCTCTCATGGCTGTATTTTGTTTAAAAATATATGGACTAACCATATCTAGCATGTAACCATATCATGGCTGTATTTTGTTTAAAAATATATGTTAAAATTATCATTACTCATTCTAAAATAATTTTTATAGTCGTGTGGATCACTCAGCAAAATTTCATCCATTAAATTCAAGTGTGAGAATTTTTCTTTTTGGAGAAGCCAGTCCTTCACCCACCGTTTGCGCTTCAATAGTTTCTTTGAACCGAACGCCAAAATTATAGCAATACAGGCTTTTCGTTTCGGATCCATCACTTAAAACGCGTCCGTCCCGCAAGGATTCGCATCGATACTGACGTCAATAATATTGACACGTGTAATGGCTCACCTTGTGAGCCGGTTGCGATATTTTCGGATCGCGATGTAATATTGATGCGAGGATTGATACGTGTAATGGGGGGATAAGAAATACAACAATATTGTACTTTCAAAATCTGTATAATTTTGTGTTATTTTGTTAACTTGTATAATTATTGTTAACCTCAACACAGGCTTGTCCTAGTGAGGTAACAAATTGTATTGTAAACATTTTTACCTGCAGTGTAAAGAAACAATAAATAAATAAATAAATTTTCTTGGTAATATAAACTTTACATCACTTAACTGTAATCAAAAAAATATTATTATTTGAAAACTAACCTACGCTGGTACAACCCAGCGTTTTTTAAATTGGTGAAGAAATAATACAACATATTCATACAGATCAAAAAATTGTAATACAAAAACATTTTGACGCTTTCTTCCTCTTAATATTACGATCACGCCATAACAAAGTCGTAACTATAAACTCCTTGACGAGATTCGAAATGTTTTTTTTTTCTTTCTTTTAACATGATTCTCTCTCTCTCTCTGGTTTCAATCCTGGGATTGGTTTACAGCAATTTCCTCTACTCGTCTCTTCCACTCTTCCCTGTGTTGGGCGGCTCTTTTGAAATCTGCATATGATGAGCAGCGCACGTCCACCAGCAGGTCCTCCAGGTACTCTCGGCGTGGGCGTCCCCTAGAGTTTGTCCCCTCGGTCATACCCTCCATTATGGCATGCAAGAGGCCTTCTTGTCGTATTACATGGCCGATCCATCTTGCACGCCTTTCGGACAAGGTTCTGAGCAGGTGCCTTCCTCCTTAGATTCTTTGGAGAACCTCCTCATTTGTAATATGGTCTCTTCAGGAAATTCCTAATAGTCTTCTATGGGACCACATCTCAAAAGCCTCTAGTCTCCGTTTATCTCTTTCGGATAGGCACCATGTTTCACAGCCGTGCATCAAGATACTCCATAAATAGGTCTTGATGAGGAGTATTCTCAGTTTTAGGTCTATATTATTCGATTCTATTATTTTCGACGTTTAATTGAATGCAAGCCTAGCCTACATAATATATATATTACATGATTAGTGCATGATAAAATTTTAAGGTTCAGACAACTACGAAAAACTAAAAAAAATAACATAAAACATGGTATAAAGGTGCATAAAATTGTATAAACAGAGTTTTAAGGGTCACACTTGACTTAGATAATTTAACCGGTAATTCCTGAAATTAATTAGGAGCAAAAAAAGAGAAATTTTGTTCTCCGGTGTCTTTTTTATGTCATTTTTATCGATTTTTTTTTACAAAATTACTAAAAACTCTACATGTTGTCACTGGTCACTCAGTCGAATAACCGCCAAAACCCCACCCAAGCCTAAATGTCCATTACCTAATATTGTTTTTATGTTTTTAATAGAAAAAAAAACATCAAAATGTCACCGGAGACCAAAACACTTATTCAAAACATTTTTTCTCAAAATAAGATCAGGAATGGTGACCCGATAGTTGATCCGCCGACAAGTGGCCCCCCAAAATGGTATTTACTATAAAATTATATTTTTTGTGCATTATTTTCACCAATTTCAAACGTAAAATCGACTTCAAAAATACCTTTAACCACTGGAGCGCTTTATGCCACAATATGGCACTATTTAAAATACCTTGGGTTGATTTGTTCCCAACTTTGGCAAATTTTCCCTTATTTGTAAGTAATTAAGTAGAAGTTTAAGATTTTATAATATTTTTTCATAAATCTTACGAATATGTGATAATAGACAAAAGATGGGTGAATTCATTGGCTATATAGAACTATAATCAGTTTGTATGTGGTTGCATGATTTTTTTAAATGTGGGCGGAAAATATTCCACCAAAAAATATCGAGCAATCGGAGAAAAAAAATTTAAACTGCGCTGTCGCACAAGTGGTTATTAATATAAGTTGGCATGAATATCAAACGAATTTATACGCAGTGTCCATTTTTTGTGTACTTATGCACTGCTATATACAGTACAAGTATAGAGAAGCAGATTTTTTGTGTACTTATGCACTGGTATATACAGTACATATATAGAGAAGCAGATTTTTTGTGTACTTATGCACTGGTGTATACAGTACATATATAGAGAAGCAGATTTTTTGTGTACTTATGCACTGGTATATACAGTACATATATAGTAGAGAAGCAGATTTTCCTTGCACGTTTTATACTTTTGTTATTCGGCGGTATACCCTCTCTGAACATCCCTTCGGTATTAATTAGTTATATTTTATGTAATTAGGTACACCGTACTTTCCCATAACTGACTGCATTTTGTATATAAGTACCCCGGGGGCCAATTGTCGGCGGATCAACTGTCATGGAACCGTCAGGAATCACTAGTTAAAGTCAGTCCAGTATTCAAATCACAAGTGCGCTCCACGGTTGAATTTGGCAGCCACCTCTGGTCTGGAGCCCCAAAATACCTGGAAAAAAACTCTCGACTCTGAGCAGAAACGGGTGGTCCGTATGATAGATTCTCCTAATTTAACAAACGGATTGCAATCTTTAGAGCACAGGCGTCGGGTGGGAATGCTATCCTTGTTCTACCGGTATGTCAATGGAAGATGCTCCGAGGAACTAGCGTCATTTATCCCTTCAGAACCGGTGCATAGTCGGGAAACACGACAAATGCGTGCCCAACATCTATCTATACACGGTTGACATTTGTCACATGAGAACGGGTCGCTTCTTCGACTCGTTCTTGTGTCCAACAGCTCGGCAGTGGAACGATTTGCTGGCCTTTATGTTTCCTCCTTCCTCCCTCTCCTTTCCTCGTCTCTTCAAGACCAATGTTCATTCCTTCATCTCCTCAAAAAGAGCCTCCACACAGCATCTCATATGACATAGGCCCTGAGTGAAATTATTTTCGGGCCTCCTGTGTGGATTTAATGTAAAAAAAGCCAAGTACATCCCTTAGCACCCTTTATAATATACATATCTTTTCATCAATATACAAAAAAGACATATTGGTAAAAAGCACTAACTTTGTGGCTCGCCATAATTTACAATAAAAAACACATAAATTTGTTTAAGACCACTTTTATTTTATAAAACTCTACCGGTTTCAGAAGCACCCTTCTTTCGTCAGGAGAATATTATAACTAAACTATGATACAGAATGTTAGGTGTTTGAGTGGGAGGTGAGCAAAGGGGTGGGGGTAATTGCGGGATTTCCGGAAAGAACAGAGCGGTTAATTGGAAAAATATTTAGAATGGGACTGAAAGATAAATTAATTTGGTTATTCAAAATACTAGCATTATTATTTAGGGATTTTCTGATTTCTAGTGCTTCTAAATTATCTAATTTTTTGCTTTTATTGTTACAGTGAAGAATTTTAACCCCTGTGTCCTTATTAAAAGTGTGATCTGTAGAAATTAGGTGATTAGCAAACTCTGAAAAATTATTATTATTTAAGCATCTTAAATGTTCGGTGATTCTAATGTTTACATTTCTAGTTGTGTTACCTATGTAGAACGAAGGACAATCATTGCAACATAGTTGGTAAATGCCTGAGTGGCTTAATTTATGATCTCTATCTTTAGTGTTTTTTAGTAATTTACCTAAATTGTTATCAGTATAGAACGCGGGCTTAATGTGGGCAGGTAAGTTTTTTGTACTAAGTGAGGAAAAGTTGGATATATATGAAATTCTGCGGTTCTAACTTGGAAGAGATATGTGGACGATATCTTCTGTATTTGGACAGGAACAGAGCGGCAACTGTCTAAATTCCTTCTTCTTATCAATTCATTCCATAAAAGCATCCAATTCACTTTAGAGGTAGGCAGTAATGCATCGATTAATTTTTTAGATTTAACACTTACTTCAATAAATAATAGAATTGATTTTAACATTTTTCGTAAACCGACGTACACAGATATAACTATACATAACATGTCAAATCATCCAGCTTCTCATAAACATTCTGCTTATCATTCAATGGTGCACCGGCTAGTAAAAATCCCTCTATCGTCTGTTAATTTCGCGATTGAACTTTCAAAAAATTAAACAAATTGCTCTAAATAATGGTTATTCCACAAATTTAATTGATAAAATCCTAAATAAGAAACTTAAACTCATTTCAACTAATACATTTTTATTTGGTACACCTGAAAATAATAATAAATCCCGTTCAATGGCGCAGAATTTTATATATATCCAACTTTTCCTCACTTAGTACAAAAAACTTACCTGCCCACATTAAGCCCGCGTTCTATACTGATAACAATTTAGGTAAATTACTAAAAAACACTAAAGATAGGGATCATAAATTAAGCCACTCAGGCATTTACCAACTATGTTGCAATGATTGTCCTTCGTTCTACATAGGTAACACAACTAGAAATGTAAACATTAGAATCACCGAACATTTAAGATGCTTAAATAATAATAATTTTTCAGAGTTTGCTAATCACCTAATTTCTACAGATCACACTTTTAATAAGGACACAGGGGTTAAAATTCTTCACTGTAACAATAAAAGCAAAAAATTAGATAATTTAGAAGCACTAGAAATCAGAAAATCCCTAAATAATAATGCTAGTATTTTGAATAACCAAATTAATTTATCTTTCAGTCCCATTCTAAATATTTTTCCAATTAACCGCTCTGTTCTTTCCGGAAATCCCGCAATTACCCCCACCCCTTTGCTCACCTCCCACTCAAACACCTAACATTCGGTATCATAGTTTGAAACTTGGTACCTTACAATGGTAATGATTTATGATAAATAAATAATACCTACATAACACAACATGTATGGCGTACGAAGTAATGCACCAATTTCACCAAAGTAGCACTAAATTTGGTACTATTTTATTATTATTCATAGTTTATATTTCCATCTACATTTATAGTTATTGTTTTTATGTTTTTAATGTTTTTATATTTTAGCAGGAGTAGTTCAAGAGAGTGTATATTCATACTGTCGTACTAATAATATAATACTATTCTTAAAACATGTTTTAAATCAGTGAAAATAATTTGTAGTTACAAAAATCATTGTAAGTAGTTACATCGCTAAAAAAATAAAATCATATAGATTATTACGTTCATTATTATATCTATTATTGTAAATTTTAATATAGTTTCTCCTATAAGTGTACTATGTATTAAAAGTTCAAACTCCTAAACACATAGCTTAACATAATTTCATTTCTTTATGTTGTAAATCTTTTGTAATTCCTCCATCTTGTTCTTGTAATTCTTCCATCTTGTAAATCTGAATGTATTATACATATGTTACCAGGTTAATTCGGTAAATCCGATTATAATATATGCTACCAGATTACCTTTTCTACTTTGTCACAATAAATGTATGTGTACTTATATTTATATATTTTATATACATTTTCTTTATTACACACCTTAGCTTCAGAAAAAAATGAATTTTTCTGTTTTTTTGGTTTTGTTTTTTGTTATGTAATTTATGTACATTTCAGGTATAATATGAACTAAACATGTCAATTTGCCTATCCTGGAACGGGAAACTTTCCTAGTTGGACAGGCAAAGCTTCCTAATTGTAATTTGTAATTTTGTATCTATAATAAATAAATAAATAAATAAATAAATAAAATAAATGATCGATGGTAACGACGAAAAAAAAAAAAAAAAAAAAAAAAAAAAAAAAAGTTATAATTTTCTCCTGACGAAGGAAGGGTGCTTCTGAAACCGGTAGAGTGTTTTAAAATAAAAGTGGTCTTAAACAAATTTATGTGTTTTTTATTACAAAAAAGACTATTATTTCACCGCTTTATAAATCAGGTGACTCTAAAGAAATTAATAACTACCGACCCATATCAGTATTATCAAATATCTCAAAATTTTCGAAAAGGTAGCCAAAAAGCAAATACAAAATTTTATTGGAATTAATAATATATTGATTGACCAACAATTTGGATTTCGCGCAAAAATAACCACACAGGATGCAATCATAGATTGCATCCTGTGTGGTTATGTGTGGTTATCCTTGTGGTTTGCAGACAAAGGCAAAAAATCTCTTGCAATTTTCATAGACGTAAAGAAAGCCTTTGACAGCATAAGTCACAAAAAATTACTATACATATATCGGACGTGCCATTATAAATTGCGTTTTAAAATTATTTGTATTGTTCTAATGTCTATATTTTATATTCTGTTAATCCGCGGATGTGACATTAATAAACGATTAAAAATTGTCAACATCCGCGGAACCATCTTATGTCTGTTATAAATATTTTTTTCTCATGTCTGTTGATAAATATTAGTCTCTCTGTAACTGAATTTGTAAATACTTATCCAAATAAACACGGATGGCTTAGCAGGTAGTCGGGACCCCAGGCAGGGTTGAACGGGCCAGCGGGGGAGGAAGTCTGACCAATCAGAGGCCGGCCTGTACCGTTAATCTGTAAACTAGCCAACCCGCAGTCGGGTACAAAATTCAACAAAAAGGGCTTGCTTTTTGGGTACAGGCCTCTTTTTTCCTAGATCACTCGACTGGACGGACTTCACCCTCTGCCCCACCGCCCGCCTCTGCCGCTGCCCCTACCGCCTGCTAGCCGCCGCCTTCTCTGTTGACTTGGGGCTTTCATTTCTCACACAAGCTTCCGCGGCGAGCAATTGCAGCGTGCGGCGGGCCACCTGATACCTACTCCTACACAACCGCCCTTTTAAGGGCGCGATTTTCAGTATTTTCGCATATTGTGGCGCAAGGTCGTGTAATCAACCGCCTTTATTAAGGCGACGCTTCAATATTTGGCATTTACAAGGTCGTGTTTTAACCAACCCTATTACAGTCTGTATACCGACGACGGCCCGTGCGGTATATAGTGGTCCTTCGAGCCGGATTACAACACGCCTTCTCGCCTTCACGCCTTCAAGCGTCCATGCATCCGCCTTCTCGCCTTCACGCCTTCAAGCGTCCACGCATCCGCCTTCTCGCCTTCACGCCTTCAAGCGTCCACGCATCCGCCTTCTCGCCATCTCGCCTTCTTGAAGGATGCCCACTCTACGCAGCTGCCGCGGCGCCTTGAGCTCCTCGGAGATGTCACAGCCCGCTCTCGCAGTTCTCGCAGCACCAGATGTGGCTTCATCCCCTCGAGCCTCGGGCCCCCCTGCCTCGGGCCCCCCTGCCTCGGGCCCCCCTGCCTCGGGCCCCCCTGCCTCGGGCCCCCCTGCCTCGGGCCCCCCTGCCTCGAGCCATGCCGGTGACCTTCCCGGCTGCTGTACCCCCGCCGATGATCATCTCGGCCACAAACGATGCTGTGTCCACGCCGATGATCATCTCGGCCACAAACGCTGCTGGAATCACGCCGATGAACGTCTCGGCCACAGGGAAGCACGCTGTAGCCACGCCGAACGATGAGCCGCCGGTCAACCTCTACAGTGAACAGCCTGCCAGTCAAACACATGGAGGTATACCTACCAAACCGAGGTATAACGGGCGCCCCGACCTAGCGCCCGGCTTGGCCGCCCCGTACGAGCCGCGGCTAGAAATACCTACTCAGTCCAGGTACAATGCGCACCCCAATACAGTGACGGCGTATCTTACCGCCCCGTACGATGGGCCACTTCGTACAACGGCCAGTCAACCCCGCGCGGACATTCCTGTGCAGCCGGGGTATAATGTGCAACCCGATCATCAGATTCATCCGGGCTACCAGCAGCAGTCCTCCAGCCAGGAGTTCTCACCCAGATTTCCGCCACCACCTACTGCCGATGAGACATCTCGACACACAAGCGAGTGGGTAAACCAAGGTGTGGACTCGGTCGCGCAGCTTGCTTCTGCAATTACAAATGCAATTCGCGCCTCGCGATCTGAAGAGAGCTCCCGTCCCTCGGTAGAGGATGACATGAGAATGGCTGCTCTAATAGCCAGGCAATCCACTGCAAAGGACCTACCTTCTTTCTCAGGGGACCC
This sequence comes from Limnephilus rhombicus, assembly GCA_929108145.2. NCBI lineage: Eukaryota > Metazoa > Arthropoda > Insecta > Trichoptera > Limnephilidae > Limnephilus > Limnephilus rhombicus. Next base: position 48,768,550 of record OV815280.1, on the reverse strand, counting down.
GCTCGAGTGGCCTACGTGGATGGCCCAATATACCCAATCTACGGCCACCTGCAAGATGACCTCGAGTGAAAATCTTATCCGGTTGCAGCGAGCACTGAAGGGCAAAGCTCGGGAGGCCGTCGGCCCCCTGTTGATGGACCCCACGCAGGTTCCAGAAATCATTGCGGTCCTCGAGCAGCGGTACGGTGGCTCGGGATCAATTGCCGCCTTGATGCTGGAGAAGGTGAAGAAGCTGCCCCATCTCACTGCTGAAGCACCGCTCGAGGACCTGGCAGACTTTTCTGGAACAATCCAGAACCTCGTGGCGTCGCTGCGCATCCTGAGAACCGATGGTTACCTCACGAACCCCACCTTGCTATCTGACGTCACAACGAAGATGCCGTGCACACTGCGGCTGGCTTGGTTGGCAGAAGTACGTGGACAAACGGTGCCGGCTACCATAATTCAGTTCGCGGCATTCCTTAAAAGTTTCGCAAAGTGGAATGGTGGATCCCGCACGGTCCACACGTGCCCCGCGCTGCGAGCAAGTTCACGCAAACGTACCCGCCAAAAATAACAATAAGGTGAAAAACAGTAGTGACAACAGTAATTGTGCGCAGTGCGGCGAAAGTCATAAAACACGGGAGTGCCCAGCCTTTGCCGCGAAAACGGTCGATCTTCGCTGGGAGACAGTACGTGTGAGTTCGTTGTGTCGAAAGTGCCTAGAAAAACATCATACCCGCGAGTGCACGTCCAAGGTGTGGTGTGGAGTGGGAGGTTGCCGCGCCCCCCACCACAAACTGCTGCATAACCCCGCGCATACGCAAGAAAACGCCGTCGTGAGTGGGGACGTCAATCTATGACGCCAGAATACGGATTGCCGAGTGCTGCTTAAGATCGTCCCTGTGGTGCTACACACTTCTCCTGAGCACCAACTATCAGTCTTTACTCTTCTCGATGAAGGCTCTACAGTGACGCTCATTGACGCCGATACAGCAGCACAAATTGGCGCGAGCGGCCCAGTCCACGGGCTAATAATACATGGTGCAAAGGGAATGTGCACGTCTGACTCGCACTCTCGCCGGATGAAACTCGCAATAAGAGGCGCAGGTAGCGGGGATATCTATAACATTATTGCACGCACAGTTGCTGACCTCAGTCTACCGGAGCAGCGGGTCCCTGGAAGACGCGTCACCCCTAAGATATTTTTTTTTTTTTCAATTATTTCTGGCTTTCACCCTTCAAGGGTGTTCTAGGCCATCATTTATAATTACAGAGAAAGGAAAGGTGAATTTATATATTAATTTTATTTAAATGTGCAAATTTCAGAATTTTATGGAAGATTGGAGTAGAGTTCAGACTTAGAAGAGATGAGATGTTGAATGGAGGAGAGGCAATTTTTGATAACGCTTGATAGAAGAGAGGATATTTATTTAGAGAGGGACAATCAAAAAATATGTGATCTAAAGTTCCCACATCTAGACCACAGAACGTACAATCTGGGGAGTCAAGCACATGAATTTTATAAAGGTGAGAAGGAACGGAACAATGTCCGATTCTCATACGAATAAGTAAGGAAATTTCTTTTTTGGAAAAATGGGGGAATTTTTGAAACCACGGTTTTGATGGGATAGTCCTTTGTATTGAAGCGTAGCGGGCACCCTTGGATTGACTAGCAATGTTCCAATACTCTGTCCAAACATTGCGGGATCTATCTTTGATGATGGAAAAAATATCAGACAGGGGAATATGGTTTACGAGGGTAACGGTAGGGTTAGACGCTCCTTGTTTTGCCAAGGAATCAGCAATATCATTACCCACTATGCCAACATGTCCAGGAATCCAAATCAGAGTGACAGTTTTTCCAGAGCTTTGAATGGAGGTTATCAATACTCGAATAAGACATACAAAGTGATCATCAGGATGAAGAAGAGGACTTGTTTTAAGTTTTTGGAGGGAACTGAGAGAGTCAGAGAGAACAAGAGAATGTTCAAAATTATTTTTTATTATATATTTGAGAGATTCAATAATCGCAATGCACTCGGCAGAAAATATTGAAAATTGGTTTGAAATTGAATAAAATATTCTTTCATTAGAATTATTGTGGTAAACGTTAATACCAATACCACAGTTAGGAGAGTCCGGAGATTTGGAGTCATCAGTAAATAAAAGAGAAGAGTTGGGCCATTTAGAAGAAATAATGTCATTGAACATATTATTGACAGTACGGGCTGGGAGATTGGAATGACTTTTAAGGATGCCGATCCCCTCTAAAATCGTTGGGGATAGGGTGACGTGACTATATTTTAATTTGTACAAAGGAAGAATATCATTTTTGATAATTTGAAGCTCTGAGAGAGAGCGAAAATTTTTACAAATGGCAGGGAGAGGTTTAGTTCGAGCTCTGATTGTAGATGAATGTGTTGAGTCGTTGAACAACGAGACTCTGGGAATAATCTGATGACTTTTAGAATTTAAACATTTAAGAACAAATTTGTCAGCAAATAATTGACGCCTTAAATAAAGAGGAGGATCAGAACATTCTACTTGAAGGGAATTGATGGGCGACGATTGCATCGCGCCAGTTATTATTCGCAATGACTTAGATTGAATTTTGTCTAATTTACTGAGTGCATTTTTGGATGCAGTACTAAAAAGTGGGCAGGCATAGTCGAGATGACTTCGAATAAGTGCATTGTAGAGCAACTTAATGCAGATAGGATGAGCACCCCACCAAACGCCAGTCAATGATCTGATAATATTTAAATTTTTTTCACATTTAGTAACTATATTATTAATGTGGGAAGACCATTTAAGTTTCCTATCAAATGTTACTCCCAAAAATTTTACTTCGGAAGCATTGGGGATTGGCGAGTTTTTAAATAAAATTTGAACAGGGGGATTATTATGACGATTTGAGAAGGTAACACACTGACTCTTTTGTACTGAAAGTTCAAGACCATTTAAAGTAAGCCATGTGCAAAGGGCATCCATGGCTTCATTAAGATATTTGACGGCGGATGGAATGATTTTGGATGATAAGAAGAAAGCTATGTCATCTGCGAACTCAACGACTTTTACTTGAGGGGGAATGGTGACATGCATATCGTGTGTGTATATATTATACAGTAAGGGGGATAATACATCGCCTTGGGGTAAACCCTTCCAAATTGACCTACTCTGAGGAGTAACATCTGGTAGCTCAATGAAAATTTTCCTATCGAGAAAAAGATTAATAATAGATTGGACAAACATGAGGGGTAAGCCAAGGCCTAAAAGTTTTTTTTTAAGAATTGGGATGGAAACATTGTCAAAGGCGCCTTCTATGTCTATAAAGACTGCAAGACATACTTCTTTGTTAGAAATGGATAAATTAATATCAGTGCTGATGATGGCAAGGTTATCTTGTGTAGATTTCTTTTTCCTAAATCCAAATTGGGATGGAGAGAGAAGATGATTACTCTCGACGAAAAATTCTAACCGGTTTTTAATTAATTTTTCATAAATTTTACTAAGGGTGGATGAAAGAGCAATTGGCCTATAGTTGGATCCAGAATTGGGTGATTTGTTTAATTTTAGAATTGGGATGATTATTTGGGAACTCCAGTCATCAGGTATTATGCCAGTCTGGAAGATTTTATTTAAGATGCTTAAAAAGTGATTTAGAACATTATCATTACTATTTTTGATAATGCTATAAGGTATACCATCTCTGCCTGGAGATGAGTCCTTGACTGTTGATAAACAATTTTTTAATTCAATTAAAGTGAATGGAGAGTCAAGCCAATGATCAGACATAGGAGTGTTGTGGATTGGAGTTATTTCATCTAAGTTAGGTACAGAAGGGGGGGCAATTTTGTCCAAGAACTCGTCCATCCATTTAGAATGAGAAGCTCGAGGAGATGTTGGACTGAAGGAGGATCGAAATCTTCGAATCATAGACCAAACTTCCGAAATTGGAGTGTTCGGAGATACTGAACTGCAGAAGTTGTACCACCCGGATTTTTTTTTTGACCTCAATACCCTTTTGGCATTCGCTTCGGCATTTTTGTATATGAGATAGTTCTCCATAGTCATATTGTGACGATAGGAAAGAGATTTAGCTTTCCGAATTCTCACTACTTTGGAACATTCCTCATCCCACCAGGGAGTTGGAGGGAGTTTTTTGAGAGATTTGGTTTTAGGGGGAGGATTTGATTTATTGATTGCAGTTACGAGCATTAATTTGAAGTTATCGTAGTCATCTTTGACAGATAATGTATCGGTATAGGATAAATTTTGTATAAACTTATCCATATGTGAGTTAAATTCGTCCCATTTGGTGTGTTTTGTTTTAATCTTTGTCGAAATATGGGACTTGTCTGAATGGAAAGAAGTTTGATAAGTGATGGTGATCGGGAAATGATCACTGGAGCAAGGGTCGGGGGACACCACCCACGAGGAGAGAGGTGCCAGATTAATAGAGCATATGGAGAGATCCACTGCACTGGGGTTTGTGTTGGGGCGAGAGATTCTAGTAGGAGATCCGTCATTCAAAAGAAAAAGGTTGGATTCATCTAGGAAATCCATCACACTTCGACCGTCTCGATCACAGAAAGCAGAACCCCAGACGGGAGAATGGGCATTAAAATCACCCAATAAAAAGAAAGGAGGGCTTAGTTGACGGACAATTTGCAACCACGCTTGTTTATTGAAGTGCGATGTTGGGGGAAGATAGATAGAAACAAAGGAAGTGTCCTTTATTTTAGCTGCAACCATTTGAAAGTCAGCATTGGGGGGTTTGATATTATTTATTGGGAAAAACGGAAGGGATTTTTTAATAAAAAGGGCAGCACCTCCGCCCGTACCTTCCGGGCGATCATCGCGGAGACAGGAGTACCCTCCCACATTAAAGTGGGTGGATGGAGTAAACCATGTCTCCGAGACAGCAGCCACAGAAACAAGGTTTGAATTTAATAGGTTAAGAAGGTTTGATTTGTTAGAAATAGCACTGCGGCTATTCCACTGAAGAATTCTGACATCTTGAAGAGCCATTTTGAATAAATGATTTTAATGTGGAAATAATAGAAGCAGCGTTGGACGGTAGATTAGTTTGAGAAGAAATTAGGTCAATTAGAAGCATAATAAGAGTTTGAATAAATGAAGAATTATCTTGGTAGAGTTGTTCAGAAAGCTTTTGATAGTTTGTTGAGGATGAATTATAATTGTTTGCGCACCCATTTGTGGCGTGTGAAAGAGGAGAACCATTGGGATTTAAGAGAAGTGAGTTGTGTTGTTGCTGATCGTATCCACGAGCCTGTTTAGAGATAGGGTTTTTGTATGTGAATTTTGTTGAACGGGAAGATATTGAGGAGGAGGCGAGAGGGTTGGATGAAGAGTTACTGGATAAAACCTCGGAAAATGATTTTTTGACAGGCGGGAATAATTTAGAAGCCTGCAGAAAAGACAAGTTCTCAGAGGCCATAGAAATTTTTATATTTTTTTGGCGAGATTGTTCGGGGCAAGAAGAGTTAATGGCGGAATGAGCGCCTAAGCAGTTAAAACATTTAGGTGAAGAGAGAGAAGAACATTGGTCAGCCGAGTGGTTTTCTCCACATTTGAAACATCTGGGAGGGGATCTGCATGCAGCTTTGGTATGACCAAAACGGCAGCAGTTGTAACATTGAGTGGTGGGATAAGTGTACATTTCAACTGGTAAGGAGTTGAAAAATAAATAAATATGGGAGGGAAGAGATTGTCCTTCGAATGTGATGACGACAGATTGGGAGGGCTTCCAGGAAACGATGCCCTCAGAGGTGTCCTTATAATTTAGCCTCCTGGCTTTTATGGGATTGCCGATATGTTGGGGGGTTGAAAGTGAGGACAGGATTTCTGGAATGGACAGATCGGTCGAGATACCCCTGACCAGGCCCATTCGAGTGACATTGAAAGTTGGGATGTACGCCTTGAATTTAGAATTTGATGAAATAAATATATTTTTGATAAAGTTGTTGGCGGCTGAACCTGACAGGAATTCAAGAGATTCGGAAGCGACCCTCGGCTTTAACACCTCCAGGTTTAATCGAAAGGTTCTTGTTATTTGAAAGAAATTTACCAAATTCAAGAGGATGGATGGTTTTACCTTGTTCAGTTTTTTGCGCATATACAATGTAGGGGCCACGGGAATGAGTAGAGTAAAAGATTGTTGGAGGAGGTTGAGGAAGAGCTGGAGGGGACTGAGAAGACAAAGGCGAATCATGTTTTTTTTGGGGAAAGGGGACTAAATTTTCTTTTTTTAATTGAGGTTAGGATGACAGATTCATTGTCTGAAATGTTTGAATGTTCTGAAAAGTCTATTTTATCTGAAATGTCTGCATCTGGAGGGTCAGGAGGGGGATCTGGGGGCTTTGTAAGGGGTACAGGAGGGAAATCCTCCTCCATTGTTCAAAAAATTACAGCTAATATAAAAAGTGACAGAAGTAAAAAAATTATATAAATATCTGAAAATGAGCAGCAAGAAGTGACTCCTGGAAGATCAGGGGGGAGAAGATTCCAACACACTAAACTTTTTACAGCCAAAACACAATAAAAAGATTGGTTTAAGAATATTTTTTGAAAGAGCAAAACAAAAGAACTGATGACAGCCAAATGTTATTGTTGCGAGTAATAACCCCCTAAGATATTGATTGGGCAAGATAATGCTCATTTAATAGTGTCAAGAGACGTGCGGGAAAAACTCGGTACTACGCGAATGGTGTCGAGGACTGCACTGGGGTGGATTGCCCATGGGGGTACCGACCCTGGCAGTGATAGCACAGCAGCTACTCTGGCCCTGCAAATAGAGACAGCCGCGGATATTCGCCTGAGGGAATTGGTGAAATCCAACTTTGCCGTCGACTCCCTCGGCGTAACCTCAGCGGCCAGAGTGAATGCAAACGAGCTTAAAGCTACCGCTCTGATGGAAAGGACCACCCGTCGTCTACCGAACAACAGATGGGAAACCGGATTATTATGGCGGAACCCGGAAGTAACGCTGCCCGACAATCGTCAGTGTGCCCTAAAGCGATTGCAGTCCCTCGAGAGAAAACTGACGGCGGATGCAGGCCTAGCAGCAGCCTACACTGACAAAATGGAACAGCTTGTAGCCAAAGGTTACGCAAGGAAGCTTTCTGAACGCGAAACCTCGACACCTACCTCCCGGAAGTGGTACCTGCCGCATTTCGCAGTTATCAATCCCAACAAACCCGGAAAGATCAGAATAGTGTTCGACGCCGCCAGCCGATGCCGAGGGACGTCGCTAAATGACCAGCTGCTCACCGGCCCGGACCTACTTTCTTCTCTCCTTGGGAATATCCTCCGCTTCCGGGAAGGGACCATTGCCATAGCAGCTGATATTCAAGAAATGTTTCTGCGCATCAAGATGAGGAGGGACGACCAGCAATCACAGCTGTTTCTATGGAAGTCGCCGATGTCGCACAAACCTGACACGTACCAGTTGACGTCAGTGATGTTTGGGGCTACGTGCTCGCCGAGTAGTGCCCAGTACGTACGAGACAGAGTGGCCGGGGAATACGAAAACGAGTACCCGGCCGCCGCGGTAGCCGTTCGTTCCAAGTTTTATATGGACGATTATTTGGATGCAGTAGACACTACTAGCGAAGCTGCCGCACTAGTCCGAGACGTGAGTGCCCTCCTTGCAAAGGGAGGGTTTCACCTGACGAACTGGGCCTCCAACAGTCCAGAGGCCATAGCTGACATTCCTCCCGGAGACCGGGCGCGCTCCACAATTCACATCAGCAGCGGAGACACAGAGATGGAACGTGTGCTAGGACTGGTGTGGGACCCGTCTGCCGACTGTTTTCTCTATTCTTTTCACAACGCAGTCAGCCCCGAAGAAGCTACACGGCCTACCAAGAGGCAACTTCTCGCCATCGTCATGAAGATTTTTGACCCGGTAGGCTTCGTCGCCTGCCTCACGATTCGGTCGAAAATATTGCTACAAGCCGTGTGGCGGTCGAATGTTGAATGGGACGATATGATCACTCTTGAACATGCCGAGAGATGGAGGGATTGGCTGAGTTTACTCCACAAGAGCAGCGTTTCAGTGCCGAGGCGTTCCCTCCGTCACAAGCAGAGCAACGTCACGCTGCACCTGTTCTGCGATGCGTCTGAACAAGCTTGTTGTACCGTCGCATACTACACAGAAGACATACAAGGAGCTTTACACACAACATTCCTTGCCAGCAAGTGTAAAGTCGCGCCACTGAAGCCCCTTTCCATTCCCCGGCTTGAGTTGCAAGCCGCGCTCATGGCGGCTAGACTAGCCAAGACCATCATAAAAGAGAGCCAGGCCTTAATAAACAGGACCATCTTCTGGACGGACTCCACGACAGTACTATGCTGGTTACGGACTGATCCACACGCCTACTCCGCGTTTGTGGCCAATAGACTGGGTGAAATCGATGAGCTGACCAGCATACCTAACTGGAGATGGGTGCCGACAAAACTAAACCCCGCCGACATTGGAACACGCGACTCTGAAGTACCCGATCTATCACCAAGAGGAAAATGGTTCTGCGGCCCGGCATTTCTCACTGCACCTGAAAGCGAGTGGCCTAAGGAGCGATCTCCCACCAAGAAGCCTGACAACGAGGTATTGGAGGTTAGGCCCCAGTATGTCGGCCTCATAACCACCACAGGCGCGGCGTTGCCTTCAGTTGAGCGATTTTCTTCCTGGACCCGGCTTATTCGAGCTACAGCATGGATGCTCCGGTTTATCAGGCGGTGCAGATTGGGGCCTCACAGACCTGCCGAGGGCCCATTGCGAGCGGAGGAACTCAAAGAGGCAGAAGTCAGATGGGTTAGGAAATCCCAGGAGGACACCTTCGCAGCCGACCTGCATGCCGTGCGGAATGGAAAGGCCCTACCTGCCGGCAGTCGTCTGAATTCTCTGACTCCCTTTCTCGGCCCAGATGACATCTTGCGGATGGGCTCCCGATTGCAAGCTCTGACCAGAGCCACGAGCGTGGCCAAGACTCCCGTCGTACTGGATGGCGATGACTCATACACTCGGCTACTGGTCCGCTACTACCACGAGAAGGCAGACCATCCCAGTATAGAGAAAACCGTGGCGGAAATGCGCTGCAGTTTCTTTATTCTCCGGCTACGCACTATTAGCCGAAAAATATCCCACGACTGCCCGACCTGCCGCATGCGAAGGAGCAAGCCCTCTCCACCATTAATGGGAGCGCTACCATCTTCCCGCCTAATGCATCACGTTCGTCCGTTTACACATTGCGGGCTTGATTACTTCGGGCCAATGGAAGTCACAGTTGGCAGACACCGGGAGAAACGCTATGGAGCAATTTTTACCTGCCTTTCCACCCGCGCTATTCATCTGGAACTGGTGGTCACGCTGACTGCCGACTCAGCCATCATGGCCTTGCAGAGGATGACCGCCCGAAGAGGTCAGCCCGAAATTTTGTACTCGGACAACGGGACGAATTTCCATGGGGCAGATGCCGAAATCAGCGAAGCCTTGGAGTCACTCCGCCAGGATGCCAGGATGTTGGATGCCATGACTACCAAAGGAATTGAGTGGCGTTTCATACCACCACTCAGTCCCCACATGGAGGGAGCATGGGAAAGGCTGGTACGCTCGGTAAAACGGGCCCTGAAAGCTACCTTAAAAGAAAGGGCGCCGAGGGAAGAGACCCTGCGCACGGCACTGGCAGAGGCTGAGTTTTTAGTTAATAACAGACCACTGACCCACATCTCTGTTGATCCAAGGGATGAAGAGCCTTTGACCCCTAACCATTTCCTCCTGGGGTCAGCCGGGAAACGCCCCCATTTATCCCTATATGACAAAAAAGAAGAAGAAGTATGTCTCCGCCGCCAGTGGCGAATCGGACAACAACTAGCGGATATGTTTTGGAGGCGGTGGCTCCGAGAGTACCTCCCCACTATGAGTACCCGACAAAAGCGACACCACCCGGCCGACCCTATCAAGAAGGATGACCTGGTAGTGATCATGGATCCTGCTCTACCCCGGAACAGTTGGCCGCGCGGCCGAGTCATCGAAGCGAAGCCCGCCGCTGATGGTCAAGTGAGGACCGCCCGTATTCAAACAGCTTCCGGGATATATATGCGGCCGGCTGTCAAGATCGCCGTCCTGATACCAGCCCAGACGACCGAGTCAACATCCACTACCACGCCAGGACGACAATCTGTGACATCGCAGCCCGTCCTAGGGCTTCGTCCCAGGGACACCGTCTTCGGCCGCCGGAGTTGCCGAAACGACGCACGTCCTCCCAAATAGCTTGACGCACTTGTGCGTCTGGGGGAGTATATCGGACGTTCCATTATAAATTGCGTTTTAAAATTATTTGTATTGTTCTATTGTCTATATTTTATATTCTGTTAATCCGCGGATGTGACATTAATAAACGATTAAAAATTGTCAACATCCGCGGAACCCTCTTATGTCTGTTATAAATATTGTTTTCTCATGTCTGTTGATAAATATTAGTCTCTCTGTAACTGAATTTGTAAATACTTATCCAAATAAACACGGATGGCTTAGCAGGTAGTCGGGACCCCAGGCAGGGTTGAACGGGCCAGCGGGGGAGGAAGTCTGACCAATCAGAGGCCGGCCTGTACCGTTAATCTGTAAACTAGCCCACCCGCAGTCGGGTACAAAATTCAACAAAAAGGGCTTGCTTTTTGGGTACAGGCCTCTATTTTCCTGGATCACTCGACTGGACGGACTTCACCCTCTGCCCCACCGCCCGCCTCTGCCGCTGACCCTACCGCCTGCTAGCCGCCGCCTTCTCTGTTGACTTGGGGCTTTCATTTCTCACACAAGCTTCCGCGGCGAGCAATTGCAGCGTGCGGCGGGCCACCTGATACCTACTCCTACACAACCGCCCTTTTAAGGGCGCGATTTTCAGTATTTTCGCATATTGTGGCGCAAGGTCGTGTAATCAACCGCCTTTATTAAGGCGACGCTTCAATATTTGGCATTTACAAGGTCGTGTTTTAACCAACCCTATTACAGTCTGTATACCGACGACGGCCCGTGCGGTATAATACAAGCTTAACGAAATCGGAATTATTGATAACGCTAACACGTGGATAGAAAGTTTCCTGAACTCTAGAAATCAATATGTAAAAATAAAAATAAAAACATTCTTAGTGAACCGAGCATAAGCGACTTTGGAATACCACAAGGCACGATGTTGGGCCCTGTTCTATTCATCTAATATGTTAATAATATCTTTGAATTACCAATAACAGGAAAACTTATTTCATATTTATGCAGATGATACTGCAATTATATTCCAAGCAAATTCATGGAATGAACTTGAAACAACTGCTAATCATGATATCAATAGATACCTCAAAAAATGGTTCGACAAAAATTTATTAACATTAAACATTGAAAAAACCTATTATATACTTTTTAGTATAAATAACAAAAAAATACCTCTTATCGCCTTAAATATTTAAATTTATTCAAGAAAATGCGCCACTAAAATATTAACGTTCTAAAATAATGATTGTCTATGCGGAGCAAATAAAAAAGAAATAAAATATTTGGGTGTAATAATAGATAATAACGTTAAGTGGAAGATTCAAATTACCAATATTATAAATCGATTAAGAAAACTCATATACATATTCATTAATTTAAGAAATATACTTAACTTAAAAATTCTTAAAAATATATACTACGCACTAGCCCATTCAATAATACAATACGGTATCGTTGCGTGGGGAGGAGCTTAAAAAACCTCAATTGTGCCACTGGAAATTACTCAAAGACTAATAATTAAAATTATTACTAGGAAACCATCAGATTATTCAACCTCCCAACTTTTTCAAGACTTTCAAGTCCCACAAAAAATACTTTGAAGTCCTAAAAAATACATACATTAAAAATACGCTGCTTCAAATACACAAAGACTAGACATGGCGTGGTGCGACTTCTAAGAAGTACGCATAGAGAGCAATAGGCAAAACTAAATAAAGCAATGGTCGCTTAAGTACGCCATTAATGCATACCAGTTTTGCACAACACTTCTACACATACAACGGAGTGATGTGGTTTAATCAATTGGCAATGGAACTGAGTTTGGAACCTGATTATAATAAATTCAAAAATAGACTAAAGCATCTAGTCAATCCACGCTATGCAATTGCACTATATAAGTATTATAAATACAAAACAATACAAGAACAACATGTCAACCTACCAGAGACCAAATGGGAAAAAAAATTCACCGACTCCAGATATTTTCATATCAGAGGGTTCGGCTCTGTAGAATTCCTAATTGAACCTATAAATCCTACTGATCCCTCAATATAAATACTTAAAAAAACCTTTTGCAATCCTACGAGTATTTAAAACGGCTGATTTTTGCATTTTTATGTATAAATTCTTTGACAGATCTAATATGCCTAAATTTTGAATGAGAGACCTAGGTATAATGCCAGCAGCCGAAATGACAACTGATAATATTTTTATAGTCCGAGAATGCCAAATTATTTTAATCTCATTTCCTAAATCTGTGTATTTTCTTATTTTTCAGGAACATTATTATTGACGTTGTTCTATAAAAATTATGTTAATTTCAATGACTAAATTAAATACCTAAGAGAGGACTTTGCATACCGATAAATCATTCTGACCAAAAATCATTACGCCGCCTAGATGCGTTTATTGACTCCCCCCCCCCCCCCTAATCCTCCCCCGAACCCATAAAAAAAATATACTAGAAAAGTGAAGCTTACAATCGTTGGCCTTGGAACCAGTCTTCCGCTGGGTGACGACGGAAGGCGATATAGGCGAGCAGAGTTCTTCCTCACAGCATATCTCTGGGCCGGACCGACAGACCTGGGAAAAGGATAATTTTATCAGGTGTTTATCAGCTGTCACCCAAACACTTTTTTCCGTAAAAGGTATTATTATTATTTGGTTAAATTGCTGACTTTTTAAGAGAGAGAACGATTCAGACAGTTGCTGACGGTTTCACCTCTTCCTCACATTCAATAAATACCACCCTCCCACAGGAATCGGCTCTGTCTCCGATTTTGTTTTGGTTGCACATCAATGACCTCTCGTCGTGTGCACTGATTCATTGTTACGCGGAAGACAGTACAGTCCATTATAGCTTTTTGTGAGACAAGCCCCCAAAAAGGCACACAAACTCTAACAGCTTGGAGGGCTGAGGTGTGAGGGAGAATGGACGATTACCTCGAGAGTGTTTCCTCTTTGAGTAAGGATAACCTCATCGAATTTAATGTTTCAAAGACCTAATCATGCCTGATTACGTCTAGAAGGGATCGAAATGAAAATCTAGTATCCTTCAATGGAAGTAACCTTCCCTATGCTTGGTGTTACTTTAGATGTGATTTTTATGAACTTGTGCGTATACCCTGAGTTTTGGAGATATTTAACATAGTTCAGAGGCTTTGATCGTATGTTCAGTGAATACCATTGATTGTTACTTTTGGGTAACCCTATACATTATGCGTTAGAAGCAAAGTACATGTGTTACACTTAAATCTTTGTTTTTTCCTCACAATGCGTCTTACAAAATTTGGTGTTTTAACTTCTTAGCGAAGAATTCATCATTTGGACCTTTTCTCCCTATTTTTATTCAAATATTTACGAAAGGATAATAATTTTTGTTTGGCAGCAATTATTGGTTTCGAGTTAGCAATGATGTGCTATTTATAATTATAGGTTTTTATAATTTTTCAATAATGTATAAGCGAAATAAGTAAAAATTCTAAAATATATTAATTTGTTATGTCAGTCAAACAGAAAGATTTTCGTCACGAAACAATTGATCGGATTTTTGAATGATTTTATTTGAACTAGAATTAAAATTCTGCAAAGTAGGTTTCCTAGACAATTTATTGATTTATATCACTATTTGATAGTCAGTGGCTGAGATGCCACCGCGTTTGGGCTCCACCCAGGCGTCGCGAATTCGATTCCTCGGCTGGCTAAGTCGTCCATCAAGACACAAGCAACATTTTTCGCTTACTGTGGTGGTAGTAGAAGATTTTCAAATATTGTTAGGTTATTCGTAGCCCGGGAATGTTTGTGTTTAAAGAAGTGACGTAATAATAAAAAATAATAATAAAATGATTACGTTATTTGAAATATGTATTGAATATCACAATATTTCGTGAGAAAATTTAACAAATCCGCGGAATGGCTTTATTATAATATTTTTTTATGTATAAAAATCTAAATATGATTGCTTGGATATACGATGTCACTGTCATGTCATCAAAAAATATAAAATATCTCGGAGTAATAAAAAATTGATGAAAATCTTAGATGGGACCTACAAATCAAAGGTATTACGGAAAAACTCACAAGCCTTATATATTTAAGATAAGAAAACTCACAAGCCTTATATTTATACACATTCCGACAATATAGAAAAGGTACAGCACAAATTTCTAAGATTTATTAACTTTAAGCTGAATATTCCAATTCAAAATATTAACTACGTCCTTTGGATGAAACAATTCAACTTAATTACGCTGTCAGATAGGCGGATCATCTCTGACCTTGTACTATTAAATAAAATCATTAATAATTGCATTGACAACCCTGAAATTTTCGCCAAAATAAAATCTTACCTACCGACCAGAAATACGAGGCAAAGTGCTACCTTCTTCTGTGACAATTTTAAAACAAACTATGAGGCTCGTACACCTATAAATAGATTACATAATAAATTTGGGAATATTGTAGACATGTTTGCAGATTCCGTAATAATTATAAAACGAAGTCTTTATAATTACTTTAATGAAATGTATGATTTAAATTTTGTTAAATTTTATTTTTACTATTAATTTAATCATTGTATATTTTGTACTACGTTCCTGCCTCTTTTATTACCTATCTCTTTGTAAAAGCCCACCAGGGCGTAAATAAATAAATAAATATTTCTTTAAAAATCTAAGAAACGTGGTAAATAAAAAGGATATGAAAAAGTTCTACTACGCATTACGTCATTCTCGAATTGAATATGGAATCATTGGATGGGGATCTGCTACACATAAGTACATACACAACCTGAATACGATTCAAAAAGGAATCATAAAGATCATATTGAAAGTACCCATTAGAACGCCTTCCCAAATGTAGAACAAATAATATTGATATAATTTGTAAAAAAATAAAAATATTATTGAAGCTTTTTAAAAGTACTGAATCCTCTACTAGACCATGTATGCATATCACTAGATCGAATAAAAATGATATAAAAATATTCAAAGTTATAAAACCACATTCGGACAAAGAAACTACACATACTTTGCAACAAACTCCATAACATCCTTTCCCCAAGACATAAAATAAATACAAAATTGTAGTGAATACAAACCAAGAATAAAAGTTTGGCTGAAAGAGGTCAATGGAAAAACTCTAATTAATACATTAAAAATGACGTAGAAGACAAATAAACTATATTTAAATAACTTTAGTCCGCCTCGGCACAGGACGCCCTAGTGAGGAGGAATTAGAAATGCAAGATTTATACTTAAATTCCCCATTATACATACAATTATTTTATATAGTTACTAAAATAAAATAAAAATAATAAAAAATAAACGTGTATATGAAATATATTTGCGTTGCTAAACCATTCAACGGATTGCGATGAAACCTTGGGAATTTGATGTGCGCATGTCCGCGATGTATATATATAACTAGCGAGTTCCCGGCATGCGTTGCTACACCACTAATAAATAAATTGTTTCTCCCTGCGTGTCTTTTCCGATTCGTCCCCTTCCCCTTCCGTCTCCATGTCCCCTTCCCCTCACGCGTTCCCCCTCCACCTTCCCCGCCTTTCCTCACCACTCTCCCGCAACCCACCCTGCCGCGATCCCCTCCTCTCTTCCGCGTTCAGTACATTCAGTCCCGGTACATTATGATTTTCAAACAGCTCGCGTGCAAATTCTCATGTTAGAAACATTCATTTTTGTACATTATAAGTATTAATTTGGTATCTAACATAGGTACATATTTAAAATAATATAATTTTCACATTTTGTTACATTTTTGTAAGAGTTTTTGTAATGATTAAAAAAACTTTTCAGATGTATTTTACCCAGCGATTCCTGAGCATATTTTGAGTAAAAATGTAATTGAAATTTTTGTCTCCGGTGACTTTTTTGGGGACATATTTTTTTTTTTTTTTTTTTTTTTTTTTCTTAAAATTCAAACAAAAAAAATATCCTCCGCTTGTAATCATTGGTCACTCAGCCGAGTAACCGACCAACCCCTCACCCGCCTTCAACTGTCCAACACCTACCATTTTTTAATGTTTTTATGCCCGCGACGGTTTCGTGTCGCGATGGCGCGCTAAAAACATCGTAAACGGGTATACGCGATGTTCTTGGCTGCATTAGATCCATGACGCGTTGGTGCTCACATCGTGCCGGGTGGTGTTCGATGCCTGTTGTGCGGCCGACGTAGGCGGTTGAAAATGGAGGAAGTAGTGGCGTTGCATTGTATGTCAGTGAATTATTATTTACAATATATAATATATATAAATATATATATATATATATATATTTATATATATTACATAAAAAGAGAAGAAATAGGAGATGGTGGATCGATTTCTTTATTTTATTGAGATGACATCAAAGGATCTTTTTTTTCTTCATTTCTTTTACCGTGGTAGGCCAACTGAGTTTATTTTTAATTCTGACCCACGCATCATCCACAAAGTGTTTCTTTTTGTGGTCGGGATTACTAGGATTCCATATAATACTTTCCATTTCATAAAATGGAATAAACTCCAACACTTGTTCTTTGCTTCAGTCCATTCTGCACAAAAAATGCGACAAGCGCGTCCGTCCGCTTCAAAGTCTAGACTGCACTGAAGTTACGCAGATGTAGCCACGCAAGCGAATATTGTCGCGACAAAACCCTTTGATGCACGCCAGTTTACTTAGTTTAATTAGCCAGTTTAATTGCAATAGGTTTCCTGACAGGCATTCGTCATCGCCCGTTTACTACGCGATGCTACGATCTACCCGGCCACACGGCCCGCTAATGTAGCCGCAGCATAATAGTGAGTTCTGGCATCATGAAATTATGCTTTACTAACCACTAGCGATGGTTTTTGTATATATTGGTGAACTCTAGCATTATAAATTTGTATAAAAAATTGCAAATGTGGCACGAGAGCTGTTTGAAAACTGAATGTACCGGGACTGAATCTATGGAATGCGGGAGGGGAGAGGGGAACTCGGGAGGGGGGTTCACGGGACGGATGAAGCGGGAAGGGGGAGTGGCGAGAGGAAAGGCGGAGAAGACGGAGTGGGAACGCGTGAGGGGAAGGGGAATAGGACGAATGGGAAAAGACACGCAGGGAGAAACAATTTCTTTATTAAGTGGCATAGTAACACATACTGGAAATTCGTTAGTAAATTATAAATCTTTCGAAATTATTCATACATTCATTAAAACAAACAAAAGCAAAATTCAATTAGATGTGTTATTAAAACAGAAAAGACGATAAATATAACAATCCACAATAAAAATACTTATGAATATAAATTTTTGGCAAATATTATACCTACCAGAGGAATAGTAAAACTATTTTCAAACTCCTCCTTTGCTGCCGGACAGTCGGTGTAGTTCTTGCAGACACCGACGGCCTCCCCAATTCTGCACGCATTGGGTGAAAGGGCTGCAAGTAATCCATCCATTATTATACTTATATATAATATGCTTGCTTGATAGTAGATATATATATATATATATATATATATATATATATATATACTCATATATATATATAAGTGTATGATGTGTCTATATTGTCTATGTATTGCTATATTAAGCATAAGAAATGTTTGAAACTTTCAAAATATGTACCTTTCTCTAAGCCCCACGAAGGTTTCCGATTTATTACAACCACATGACAATACATATGAAAAGCTTTTTAATCATTACAAAAACTCTTGAAAAACTGTTAAAAATGTCAAAATTTGAGAATGACATGTTGCAAAACAATGATTGTTAAATCATAATACAATTTTCGAAACTCTTTAAGTTAATGAATTTATTTTAAGTACTAGCCTAATACTTTGAATCGTATCAAGAATTACTGATATTTTAAATACGTAACTACCTATGTTAGTTACCAAATTTGATCGATTGTTCTTGTAATATACAAAAACAAATATTTGTATTATAAAAAAATTAAAATTAAAATAAAAAAATTGTACTAGGTGGCACGCGAGCTGTTTGAAAACTGAATGTACTGGGACTAAATATATGGAAGGCGGGAGGGTGGTTGGCGGGACGGAAGAGCGGGAGAGGGGAGAGGAAAGGTGGGGAAGGTAGAAAGGAACGCGGGAGGGGAAGGAGACGTGGGAGGGGAACTAAGCCGCACGGGAAAGGACATGAGCGGAGAAAAAAATTATTTCTTTGAATATGGAATTGTAACGCATGCCAGGAACCAGCTCGTACACTTATATGCTTTTAAAATTTTTCACAATACGTCTGCATAATTTATAAATTTTGTTAAACGTATTTTATTTTTGGCGCGTAAACATTTAGTAGAAATATTATTATAACAATTGGCTAATTTGTAGAACGCCGTTTTTGTAAAAAAATCACCTCAAGAGCACTGTTAAATTTATTATGAATCTTAGGCTTTAAATAATTTTATTATTTACGTAAAAAAATGTTTTTACTATTTTTTTCTTTATTATCATTCAAATCTGCTAAACTACTTTCGTAGTTTGTCAGCTGGTACAAATATATTGACAACATATTGTGAAATAACGTGGTACATTTTCAAAAGGTGCCCATTTATGTATAATAATTATGGTTTTAACAGTTAGATAAATGGGTAAAATGAACTGAACAGTATAATATAAATATATAAATAACAGTAGCTACAAACGATAAATATCAAACAAAATATAATATAATGACAACAAATTTGGGAGGCGGGTTTGGGTGCCGCTGCCCCAGTAACTATTCATTGGATAACCAACACCTCCGGTATTGATCACCCCAAGTTGTTTGCTACGTTTGGTGACTTGGCAGAGATGCCGGGGTTAATGGAGTGAGGTTTGTCCATTTCTGGATGGCAGATAGGTCTGCCCACCAGCTACGTGGCGGGCGGGATCGGGAGTGACCGGATGAGAGCGATCCTTTGATCTCTTTATCCGGACACTCTCAATCGCAACACCTTGCGTCGCAGTGGGAAGGATGGATTTTTTACGACACTCCTTAACCCACTGACCCCCGATTCCCACCTACCCCTCATACTCTTTTCCTTCCCCGAACTTGCTCTTCTTACTTCTCTTAAAAATACCCTGTGCACAGCATTCCCGAAGATAAAATAGGCCATGAAGGAAATTATTTTCCTCGGATCTCCTGTGCGAATTTAATGTAAAAGAAAAAAAAGTAGAAATGAATCGCAACATCAATGGTTTCATAGATATACTTGCGATAGAATGTAATAGTAATTGTTAAATACATTGTGTCAATTCAAGATATTTGTTAGAATTAATTAGGTAGATATGTACCTAAGTATTTTTAGTAAGAGTGGAATTGAAAGTGTTAAATTTGTGCTTTTGACTGGTTTCGATGACGTTTATTGATGTTCCATTATACAGGGTGTTAAGGGACGTACTTGACTTACTTTAACCAGTAATTCCTGACATTATTTGGAGTAAAAAATGTAAATGAAATTTTGGTCTCCGGTGACTTTTTTTGACGACTTTTTTTTTTTCAAAAATTTTTTCTTCAAAATCAAACAACAAAAAAAATTTTTCTGCATATCGTCACTGGTCACTCAGCCGGGTGTCCGACGAACCCCTTACCCCACCTCCAACTGTTCAACAACTACCATTTTTTTTATGTTTTTGTAGAAAAAAAAAAAAAAAACATCAAAAATGTCACCGGAGACCAAAATTTCATTTACATTTTTTACTCCAAATAATGTCAGGAATCACTGGTTAAAGTAAGTCAAGTACGTCCCTTAACACCCTGTATAGATCTTCTTCCTTGCGCTGTCCCAACTCATTGCCTAGGTAGGCTGTTGGGGTTGGCTCTTCTCGTTCTCAGGTTGTAATATCTTCTGTTCTGGGTATCGACTTGTGATGTATTGCATTGATCAACAGTGAAAATTAGAAAATATCGTAGCTTCCCACTTTAATTTAAAAAGAAAATATCAATTACTTATAAAACGGACACACCTACGACATCTATTGGATCAGAGTAAAGTGAATTCATATTTATGGTAGGGATCTATAATTAGACAAAGTGAGACGAGTATTGATTAAAAAATCACAGATGGTATCAACAAATAACCACGGACGAATACGAGGATTGAAACAACCAATTAAATAGCAGGAAAAGCAATTTAAAATCAAGTCGGCCTATCAGCAAGAAGAGGGCCGAGCCCATTTTTAGAACAAAGGATCGACCTTTGGACTCGGCAATTAAGAATGTAATTAATTATCCTTTCGTTCTCACCGAACCGAGAGGTGAATAAACTCCATGGGAAACAATAACCGATTCAGGGACATAAGCACATTGAACCCGCGTTTGAAACTAAACATAAGGGTAAATTAAGAGGTAAGAAACTGTAGATTTCGAGATAATATGAAAAAATTAAAGATGAAAAAAAGATACACGTAAACAACGATGGAAAAGTTTAAGTGAAAAATTGAATAGCAAGTGATGAAAACGTGTTGGGAGATGTTAAGGAAGTTTCCATCTATAATACGATTGTTTGTGACGACCGGAGATGATCGATTCGAGGGAAAACGTGCTAAAGGAAATTGGAATGTTGAAAAACAATGGAAAATTATTGTTATCAATTCTAGACGGAGCGAGGATATTACGATGAAATGTTTAGGGAGAAAACGTCAAAAAAAAATGAGAGTTTTAAAGAGTAGACGAGGGTACATTTCAGAGGTTTAGTGCAGTAACAAGTGTTTGAGAGGAAAATAGAGTATAGTATGGAGGGGAGTGGAAAATGCTGAAAACATTGCGATAGATTTAACTCAGGAAAAGGAGTCATTTTACGTAATTAAAATGGAGATTATAGTGTAACATAGCACGCGACTGTAGGGAAAAATGAGACATTACAATGGTTGTCGATCTCAGATGTATTTTGTTGTGATAAACAAGGAATATTCGAACATGAAAATTGTTTAGATAAAAGCAATTAGTCGTTAAAAGAGCTATAAAGATTAACGTTGGTCTTACGAAATATTTAGATTATAGAATTCACATAAAAATCAACGACACTGAAATAAAAGACAATTTATTGCCAGGTGGGTACAGATATTAATGTATACAACTGTCAAAGCATATGGTTTATGGGATTTTGGGTAAGAGTGAGACGAACTTTTGGGGACATTCTTTATGAAGCAATAAAAATGACAGAAATTTAAGGGCCGAAGTGGGGGTATCTCCTATAAAAATGTTAAAAATGATATATTTATTAATAACAAATAGAAAATGAAATTTTCCAAGAGGCAGCAAACATCAAAAAACGATACGGTTATATCAGGGGAGTACAGGGAAGCGAGGAAAATGAACAATTTGCGAGAAAGACTTCGACATGAAGATATCTCTGATAGGCGAATTTGGGGACAGATTTGGAACATATGGTAGATGCCGTAAGCATGGACATGTTGCGAAATAGATGAAAATAGAACTTTAAAATTATTAAAGTCAAGCTAATTTTGTATGAACACCAGGACAAAGGAAGTTGGGCGATTAAACATGGATCTTACTAAATCCGGGTCTTGTAAGTATGAAAATACGGGACAGAAATCAAAGATACAATCGCGGAAGGGACTAATGGACAGCATTCGACAATAATGAGGAGATTTCAAGAAATTACGAGTTGATAGAAATTAGATTGGTTTATTACAGGAAATTCAGATACGCTCTTTTGGACCTGAGAGGGGTATAAAAGACGAGACAAATGCCAGTTGGAGAGAGTCTACGGTCGTGGTTGAAAGGGTTGAAAGTTCGCGAGACGTGACGAAACGTTTGGTAATTTAAAGTTGAAAAATTCTAAGTGATAATTATTGTAAGACTTAGGAAAATTGCACATTCAAGCAAGTGATCTACAAAAAAAAAACTTTGCAATTAAAGTCAGTGAAAATAAAAAATAAAGTCAACGCATTAATTACTTGTGAAAAATAAAAGTGCTCGTGATAAATACAATTTGTTTAGTGGAAAATTCGGATTTAATAATCACTTAATATTGTATTTTTAAACTAAGAAATTTCGCGTCTAATATCAGTGAAATAAATAACTGAAGTGATGTGATAATTAAGTGTGAAGAAGTTATAGTTAAATACGTGTGTCCAATCTAAGTGAAAAGTGTTCTAATAAATAATAAATATTTAAATTAATTATCTAAAATAATAATAATAAAACAAAATAATATTTTATTAATACATTATAGTTCGGAGGGATAAAAATTTAATTTAACAACAATTTACCATCTCGAAATTAATCGTGAAGTAACTATCATTTAAAGTGTTATTTAACCAACG
Source organism: Limnephilus rhombicus (assembly GCA_929108145.2). Classification (NCBI taxonomy): domain Eukaryota; kingdom Metazoa; phylum Arthropoda; class Insecta; order Trichoptera; family Limnephilidae; genus Limnephilus; species Limnephilus rhombicus. Next base: position 48,746,011 of record OV815280.1, on the reverse strand, counting down.
AGTTTTGAAATAAAATACAGTTTAGAACGATAAAGTTTATACATCATTTAAATTAATTAGATTAAACGAAAAAAAAAAAATTCAAGTCAAAGAGATTTATTTAAATTTAGAACAATGAAAATTAATTTAGGAAAATTGCAGCAAGGTTTAACCGTGTATTTCCCGGTCGGAAAATCTTGTAGGGGTAAGTTTTTCCGTTATAAAATTTTCCAGATTCCAAGGAGAAAGCGGAATGCAGCAAACGTTGTTATTTGAATTAATTATTATAACAAAATATTACTCGCTTAATATGTGATATGTAACTATATTGAAATATTTTAAATATAATAGGTATATTTTATATAAATATATATATATATAATTTTATTGTTCCCAAGAAAAATTTTAATCAAAAAGAAAAACACTTATATAAAAAGAGGAAAAAAGGGTATCGATTCCTACCTGTGAATTCATCAATAGCTATTAAAAGTAGTTATGTGTGATAAATTTCCAAGTCAATGTTTTGTATTTAATTTTATATATGTATTAATATAATTTCAGAAAACCCAGAGCAATTTGAAATAAGTTATGATATTAGAAATTATTTCAATCATAATATAGTAGTATATACCAGTATTATAAATTATTTATTGAGACAAAGTATATATATAATTGAATATATATATAAATATATATACGTAATGACTATGCTTATCGGGGATCAGACTAGACAATTGTGCAAAGTAGGTCATTATCAAACAAAGAAAAAAAAATTAGAGCCATCACACACGTCGTCGGGAATGTCTAAAGTAAACACAACATACGCTTTGAATCTAGGTCACGAGGCCGTCGGGAATGTTTACATAATTCAAATTGTTTACAAAATAAGTCGGTCACTGGGATACTAGTTCGAGTACGGTAAAAAGAAGAAAAAAAAATGACCTTGATTAGTGGATATCGTACTTAGGTATTAACTTCGAGGAACGGGATAAAATTATTATATTGCGCAATTATGAGAAACAAAAAAAAAATTAAACATTATCTTTAATTTGAACGTAAAGAGATATCAATAGAACTAAACAATTGAAAATAAACAGATTTATTATAGCAAATCAAATAAAAGGTGTATTGAAGATTTACATGAAGCAGTTGATAAATCACAGGATAGTTTAAAAAGGTGTATTGAAGATTAACATGAAGCAGTTGATAAATCACGGGATAGTTTAAAAGGGTGTATTGAAGATTTACATGAAGCAGTTGATAAATCACGGGATAGTTTAAAAAGGTGTATTGAAGATTTACATGAAGCAGTTGATAAATCACGGGATAGCTTAATAAGGTGTATTGAAGATTTACATGAAGCAGTTGATAAATCACGGGATAGCTTAAAAAGGTGTATTGAAGATTTACATGAAGCGGTTGATAAATCACGGGTAAGTTTAATAAAATGTATTGAGGATTTACATGAAGCAGTTGATAAATCACGGGATAGTTTAATAAGGGGTAATGAAGATTTACATGAATCAATTGAGAATCACGGGATAGTAAGAATTTATCAAAAAGTTGAACCTTGGAGGGGAGGGAAAGAAAAAAAAATACAGTTCAACCAACAGAAGGCAGTGGTCGCTTCTATAACAAGGACCATTAACCAAACAATAGAGATGACGGATCTCTCAAACAAAACCGTCAAAAAAACCAAACAAAAGCTTGGAGTTTTGGCGAATCTCCAGAACACATCGCCAGATAAGATCTTAATTTACTAGTATCTATTTATATTACCCACTATTCTTACGTATGTATTCGGTATCAATCTTAGAATTTCACAGAATTCTAGAGGCGAGATCCGAGCTTGGAATGCGATGCAAGTAGTTTCGTATTGCAAGTTATAAACCTTCCCAAAATGTTTGTTTATATATATATCTTTTTATGTACTGTTCATTGGATGAAACGAACTCACTTACAATTAGTGCTTTAGGCCTGTCGGGTCACTCTCGTCTCATTTCTTGAACGTGGAGGGAGGATTCACGACCCGTAACTCCACACAACCCCGTGAGTATATGATTGCATATAGGACAAAACCGGTTCGCCCTAAGTAAATAGTAAACCTTGGAGTAGGAATTTGGAGGTATCTGGGCTCGGGTGAAGACTTGAAGGCAGTGCATGATGGCGAGAGGAAGGTTCGGTTGGGACGCGATAACTTAGGTATCAATCAATTGAACCGTGCCAAAAGATTGTGCGAATTTCTAGTTCAAACCTGATCACCTTGCTTACTTGATGGAGGCAGGAGCCAAATTTTGCCAGAAAAGGGTTATTCTGAGTTCGTCAAATATGCAATTAACTAGTTACATTAACCTACTAAATCCATCTTCATATGTACCTTATAGCAGCTGAATCAAAATGGAGGGGCGCCAAGCAGATACAAGATACAATCATAATCAAATTTACTAACATTTAACCATTTGAGTTATATTTAATTATCTGTTCAATTAGTCATGTGTAGTTTCGATTAGTACTGATTAGTTACGAATTCATTAGAATGTAGGGAATCATAATAAACGTCAAAGGGAAGTTAGCTCATTTAGAGAAATTACTTAAAGTTAGATTTGCAAGAGTTACGTTTAGAATCAAAAGGGTTACCACAAAATGAAAGTAATTAAAGTCCTATATCATAAATCAAAAAATTACACAACGTTTGATGGAGTTTAATTACAACCTAAATACGAAAATATTTACGTTCAAAGTCGTAAATAACGTATTAATTAGTTAAGTACATATATCTCTAAAGGTATGTAGTACAAGGGAGCTTTAAGTAGCTTTCTGTAGTTATCAGAGGAAATAAGGGTCCAATTTTCATAAAGGCTTGTGTGACGTAGGGGAGGAATTTTCCATCCCTACCACACATATGCAAAGCCTTAAGAATTTAAATATCGATCAGAGCCAAGAGAAAACGAAAGTGTTACGACTGGTGCCAAGTGCCCAGGAGTAAATAAATAAAAAGGAGAAAATAAAACAATACGAGGAAGAAAAAACATCACAGCCTTCATCCAGGCCGTTTCTCTGAAGAATTTTGGAACATTGAGTCATCCAGGAGTTCTTCGGTCTTCCTCTGGATGACTGTCGGTGAAGCTCCATAGACATTGCCTGCCTCACTGTGTGGTCTGATGGTCTCCGTCTTATGTGTCCATACCCTTCAACTGTCGTTCTTCCAGCTTACTATTTATGTCTGTGACACCCAGGCTACCACGAATGCGTGAACTTTTGATCTTATCTTTTAGTGATACTCCTGCCGACCATCTAAGCTTTCGCATTTCTGCTGTTTCAAGTTGCCTAGTGTAGGAGTTGTACATAGTCCAGTATTCGGAGCCATACATTATTGCGGGTCTTACAATAGTCTGGTATATCTTTCCTTTCAGTTTTATAGGCATTTTGGAGTCACACAATATTCCTGTTACGGATCTAAATTTAATCTATCCCACACCTATTCTATGGATGACATACCCTGCACATCCTCCGTCTCTGTGAATTAGTGAGCCCAGATACTTAAATGAATCACAGTTGGCTAATGTTACTCCATCCAGTTGCATCGAAGGAGTTACAGCATTTGTGTCTTCAAATTGTAAATACAAATATTCAGTCTTTTTCCTGCTAATTTTTAGGCCATTATCCTCCAGGATCTTTCTCCACCTTTCCAGGCTATTCTGTAAGTCACAATGATTATCTGCTATCAGTACTACATCATCTGCAAAAAGCATAGTCTTGAGAATACTGTTCATTTCTTGGCTTGTTAGATAATTCAAGACCATTATGAATAGCAGTGGGCTGAGGACAGATCCTTGGTGTACCCCCACTTTAATTGGCAATTTTGGTGATGTCCCTGATGTGCATCTTACTTGAGTTTCAACGTTTGTATACATATCTTGTATGGAGAGCACATATCTTTCTGGTACATTGTGGGCTCTCAATGCCGCCCATATCAGGCTTCGGGGAACCCTGTCAAATGCTTTTCCAAGTCTATAAATACCATGTGCAAATCTTTTTTTGCATCTCGATGTTTTTCAACTATTATTCTGACTGTTTGAATAGCATCTATTGTTGATTTTCCCGACACAAAACCGCATTGATCGTCGTATATTTTTACAATATTCCTTATTCGTGTGTTGATAATTCTCTCATATATTTTCATAGTGTGAGACATAAGCTTTATCCCTCTATAATTGTCGCACTTCCTAGAGTCTCCTTTATTTTTGTAAAATGGAAGAAGGTAACTCTGCCTAAAGTTTTCTGGCATTGGTTCTCCATTCAGTACTTTATTGTATAGAGTGCACAGCCATTTATGTCCTACTTCACCACATTCTTTCCATAATTCAACTGGAATATTGTCTGGCCCCACTGCTTTCCCCACTTTCATTTGTGATATGGCTACTTTAACTTCTGTTTGAGTGATTTCTTCAACTGGCCCCTGCACTGGTTGCTCTGACACTTGAGTTCTTCTTGGAAATTCTTCATTCAGTAATGTAGAATAATAATATTTCCATCTTTGACATATTTTGGTTTTGTCTGTGATCAACTCACCGTCAGTGTCTTCTGTGTATTTGGGTGTTCTAATTGATTTGGTCCTTTCTTTCATATGTGCTGCGATTTTATAAATTCTTTGCACCCCATTTGGTGTTTCTAGTTCATCATACAGCTCTTTCAATGCCTCATGTTGTGCAGAGGCAACTAGTTTCTTTGCTGTCTTTTTGACTTGTTTATACACTACCTGGAGTTGCTCTTTCTCGCTATCGCACTTACAGTTTAACCAGTTTCTGAAAGCAGTTTTCTTCTCTTTTAGACACGTTTGCAACTCATTTATCCACCACCACGATTCCTTCTTTATTTTCAATTTACCCTTGGAGACTCCCAGATGTTGTTTGGCTTCCTGTAAACATACCTGTTCAAATGCTTTCCACATTTCAGTTGGGTTTTGTGTATCTTCTTTTTGGAGATTTTCTAGCATCCAGTTTTGGAGTTTTGATGTTAACTGTTTTCCGTTTTCTTTTGAGATATTGAATTTTGGTTGTAGGTTTTATCTTATCTTTAAACAATTTATGTCTCGTTACATGTAATTCCAGCAATAGAAGGCGATGTTGTGTTGCAAGGGGTTCACCGGGGATAAGTTTACAGTCTCTGAGCGTTTTCCTCATTTCGTTTTTACATAGCCAATAATCTATTTGTGTTGCAGCATTTCCACTTTTGTAGGTTATGAGATGTTCTGGTTTCTTTCGGTAGAATGTGTTGATGATTGTGAAACCGTATGCATCTGAGAAATTTAGTAGCTCATCTCCTAGTTCGTTTCGCACTCCATATCCAAAGCCGCCATGGCTAGTATCATGGCCACTATTTGACTTCCCCACATGCCCATTCATGTCTGCCCCCATCATGATAGCTTCATTTTCTGGAATGTTTTGGACTAATTCTTCCAGCTTGTCTCAAAAACTGTCTCTTTCTTCTCTATCACATCCCATTTGTGGTGCATATGCACATATCATATTGTAAATAGCGTTACATATTAGCAATTTTAACATTATAATTCTATAATTTTGTGCTATTACTTTTATCACATTTTTATGAAACCTCTGCTGTAGCACAATGGCTACTCCATTTCTGGTACTGCTTTCTCCGTAGTAATATAATTTATAATCATTTGTCTGTGTTTCCAGGTATCGGCACTTGTCTATATTTGTATTTTTCCATTTGGTTTCTTGAATGCACGAATGCGTTTCTTGAATGTTCCATTATATAGATAAAGGATATTAAAAATTTTCGTAAACTTTGTCTTCGTCTTGTTTTGTTAGGTTGGCGAATGAATAGATTTCTCGCAAAATGTTTGAATTTTGTCGTAATGTTCCACGTGCTTCGTGTGTTTTGAATATATTCACATTAATTAAATGTTTTCGTTTCTTAAGAGACGCATATTGCCAAATTATCAGATTGAATGAGTGTAAGATTAATCAGCGCACGAATAATGCGCTGATGACATAAATTCACGATTAAAACATGTTGACGGTCAATTTTAAGAAAAATAATGTTGCATTCCGAACACGGAAATGGCTTTCTTAAATATTTAAAACACTAATTGGTTTCTGAACATTAAAATGGTTTTCTTCGAGTTTTTTGCCGTGACTTCAGTCGCGATCTTCTGAATTATTAGCTATCAATCGACCTATTGACCAGGCCTGTTATACTACCAAATAACCGTAAGTAAGACCGGTTTGTGCCGAGTTGTCCTGAGGTGTTTTTTTTTTAATTAACTCCATACAGGTCACCCTGAGGAAAATAGTTTCCCTCCGGGCCATGAAGGGTTTTTTTAAGGAAAGGGAGGCAAGGAAGTTCTGGGACGGAAAAAGATATGAGTAAAATCTAATAATTATTATTGTTAATTTGACTTCCAGGAAATTAGATTTACCTCGAAAGTTATCCATTGATTTTAACAGCCAAATTTTGTGCGTCCATACATTGGAGTAGAACGCGAAAACGTTCGGTAGGCAGCGAATTTGCAGATTGTTGGAATTCGGCGCGTTACTTAACACGCCGCGAAGATACCATCGCGGGGGGCTTTTTCTTATGCTCTGCACCGGGAATACAAGTCCGCCCCCGCTATCTCCTTGACATACGGCTGATCCTGGAAGGAAATGGACAAATTTTGTATTATTTAAGGTGGTTGCTAGTCCGCAGGTTTCCACGAGGGGATTACGGTGTTGCTTTGCTTCCTTGACAGGACAGTTTGCTTCCTCCATTTCAATAAATTCGTCAGGATATTCGGCTCTCCCTTTTTTCCCAAAGGCATTTTTTAGGGAAACTCCGGACTGCTAGCGTGTTTCTATGGCAGGAAGAGTATCGGAGTCAAAAAACCATATCTACCGCCCCGGATGGGTGGCTGATTGACTCTTGTTTGTTCCAGTAGTCAATATTTCATTTTTGTAGTTGTTTTTTTACTACATATCAGCGAGGTGATACCACATACCAGAAGAGGAGCTGGCGATCATCAATGGTACGGACCACATATTTTTTAGTTGTTTTTTTTACTACATATCAGCGAGGTGATACCACATACCAGAAGAGGAGCTGGCGATCATCAATGGTACGGATCACATATTTTGGTTATGTCAACGTATTATTTATACTAACCAGTGGCGGTTTTCTCTAAATTGAACCCCCATTAAAAAGATAATAAAATAAAATAAATTTGTTTTATAATAATACACATATAATATTATTATAAAACAAGTTCATAATCACATTATAAATAGGGCTCTTTTAAAACCCTATTTAAAACTCGCGCCACCGCGTCGAAATCGATACCTATTTTCATTTTGTGCGTGATGTGTTCCGCACAAAATTCTCTATAGAAAAATATCCTGGCCCATACAGATCCCACTGACGGTGATTTAAACGAAACTATGCATTTCTTTATCAAATTCATTCACGCTTGGTGCGCCGATCACGAGTCATGTAATATCACGTGATCTCCGATCTTTCACGAGTACTACCGATCGGTTCGTCGCAAAATGACCATTGCCTTTGCACCGGATGAAGCTATGCTTGAAATCCTATTTTGATAATATTTAGATTAATCTTTACTACGAATTGGTTTACATTATGAACATCAAAAAATATCTTACGGATAAATTGAACCTTTTACTAACTTTTATATGGATTGGAATTATAATTAAATTATTATTTATGTAACAGAAAATATATGTAAGCGTCAACTACTAAAGAAATATTTTTTCATGACTTCAGTAACTACGAAGTAATATGAGAAATAATTTAAAAAAAATACTCCTTTATGGCTAAGACTATTTTTGACCTTTTTATGATCTAACTTTTTTTCATTCTTATAAAATTATGCACAAAATAAATAAAAACCACTTTGGCGCGTACTTGCCTCGTGCAAAAAAGACGCTCGATTTTAAATTGAGGATGGCGTGCGAATCAAAATATTTCTAACGTTTATATTCCTCTTTTTTATATTATTTTCGGCAAATGTCGCATTGTCAAGTTTCTAGTTATGTAATTTTGTGTTGAACTTACTTCAGTATTGTTTTGGATATCAAATTGAAAATGGTTGCGTTTATAGATTGTTGCTAATATGCTGTCATATTTAAAAAAAAATCGCTGAATACAGTCTTGTGTACATAAAAAATAATGCTAATAATTTAAATTTAAAAAGGTTGGAAAATAAAAGGCCTCCGCGTCTACTTATATACTCTACTGTAAAAATCATTAAACAGTTCAATTCCTCTAAATATAAATTTTGATTAGATATATCTTCTTTTAGATTTCTGAACCCCTGTTAAAAATATATTATTAAGGATATTCGTGGTCTAGAGTAATTTTTATGTTAAGTACCTTCCTTTTATAGTCATGACAAGTACGGCGATAGAAGGGAATTTTTTTGTCAAATGGGCAACCCCTAGTATTCGGTAGCAGGAGAACCTCAAGCCCACCCCTCCTGGGCACACGACTGATCTTGGAAGGGAATGGAAAGTGTTGGTCAGGCAGGCTCTGAAGATGGTGGTTTTCGTAAACTTACCATTACCATTAATCAGCCCGGCACATATCTTATCTGAAGTATAGTATGACTTGTAGCCTCTCGGCAGCCGCTGGATGCACTCATCGACGCCCACCACAGGAATGAACAGAAATTTTAGCATCTCCGACGGGGTATCTGATTCAGTGAGGCCCCAGCCTGCCACCTACAGGAAAATGAAGGATCGTTCACTTTTGGCAAAAACAATATACCCATTTAATATACATAAAAATCTTCCTCCACACTCTGCAAAAACACAGTTATTCGTATTTATTTTTATTTATAGTGTGTTCAATCGCGTTGGATAGTCTTAAAAATATTAAAATTATTATTTATTTAACGCCATAAAGGCTTTTACATTATAATGACAAGATTATAAGTTACAGTGGCACAAAGAAGGGTACATAAGAAGGGACAACATAAGAATGAACGAGACAAACATTTTTAAGAGATAAAGTTTTTTTTAAACTCAACAGTTGGTGTTTTTACAAAAAATAGAAATATAAAAATAAATGCGTACTCTTGTAATAGTTATAATAACAGAGAACATTCTATATTAACAAAATGAAAATATGTAAAGAAAGGTAACTTGACAGCAAGAATAATCGTGCAAAATTGTCAACTTCATAAATTAGCATTGTTATTTTCAAACCTTGGAGTTCTAGACTTGTAAATAAAATAGCTTTAGATTGAAATTATTGTTATCTTCAAAATTATATTTACTTGAATGCTTAAATGCCTGAATGCTTGAATTAATGCTTGAAATTGTCATTAATCAGTGATTCACCTCCCTCAATAAAAACAAAATGTTACCAAAAAATGCAATTCTGTTGCTTTCTTATATTTTTTATGTGATTACCGCATAAGAATCCTAACTTCTTGAAGCCAGTGGGACCGTGGCATCCCTAAATAGTGGAATAAAACAAGTTTTTTTAGGTAACAAGTAGAAAAAAGAAATGAAGGGTGGGTAGGAAACTGAGAGTCAATGTGTCCAGGAGTGACGGACGTATGAATTCATCGCTTCCACTGCGGTGCAATGCGATGGATCGAGGGAGTCCGGCTGGAGAGTTCAAAAGGTCTCTCGCAACCTGTCTCTCGTGATCCGGCCCGCAACGCAGAAAGTTTGCAAACGCATCTAGACCAAGACCTAGACAAAGCTCACCGCATGAATCCGTGCATCCGTGCTAAATCACCAAAAGTAGCAAATAACTCGGGGTGACGTATGGAAAGGAGTCCATTACCTTCCCCACATTATTTGGGCTGATATGCCTGTTGTGCAGATCAGTGTCCACGAAGTCCAGGCATACTGCGCGTACCGTGTTGGAGAAAGTGAACGCCGTCAATAACTGAACAATGGCGATGTCGTCTTGCCAATTTCGGACGCTAGCTCCGTAATGCTCCCCTAAACGAACCGCACTCACCTGCAAAAATATTTTTATATGTAACTAGCTGAACTGGAGGCGTCTACTAATATCCACAGGAATTCCAAAAACTGAAAAAATCGAACTAATATCTATGAGAAGGAAAGTGTTGACGAATATCTACAGCTCAAACTGTTGACGAATATCTATGAGAACCAAAGTGTTGACGAATATCTACAGCACTGGCAGAGGTTGGATTTGCAATTATGTATAGCATGTTGGAATAACGTAATATTGCGTATGCAGTTTAAAAAACTTAATTTATGTAAGTATGTATGTAAAAATCCCAAATATCGGACTATTGGACACATTTAGCTGATTAATCCAACCTACGCTCTGTAGATATTAGTCAACATTCTGAAGTTCGTAGATATTAGTTCAACATATGAGCTGTAGATATTCGTCCGACATACAGGCTGTAGATATTAGTATCTGGAGTCGCTGAACTCCCCGGCGGTACTCGGGCTTTACGCAGATTTTTCAAAATCAGACAGACGGTGACATTTCAACTTTTTTTAAAGTTAGCTCCACACTAGCTTGTGTCGCTCTCCATAGAAAGAAAAAAAATGGCCTCATATTTAAACGCCCGGGGTCTCAAAAGTTTCGTATGATCTGTAGCTTTTGGAAAACATAAAAATAAATGAAGTTATTGTTCACTATTAGCCCGCTAAAATGGCCGGAAGTTTTGAAAAAAAAAATAGATTTCGTGATTTGGAAAAAAAATAAAACAAAGGGTTCATATTTCATATTTTGTACCAAACTTATTTTTCATTCCATAACTGCAGTACAAAGAACTAAAAAAAATAATTTTAAAACATATGTGATGTGTTGGTTAAAAATATAAAAGAGGAAAATAAAGCTTTTTCTGGATAAAATCAGAATTCTTGTTGATTTACTTGTATTCATAAATTTAAACTTTTTTTTCATTTTTGTCAGTTATACGCATTTTTTAATAATAAACAAACGTTAAAATGTTAGATTACTAAAAAAAATTATTAAAAATAATTTAAAAAAAGGTTTTAGGCTTGTTTTCTGATTTTCAATGAATTTTAGCGGGCTAATAACCATTTTTTTCCTTTTAAAAAAAGAAATTAAATGCAGTTCTCATTTTCTTTGTAAGACGCAACTTTTAAGAACCCGGGCATTTCTGAATTCAAAAGTTGAAATAATTGACACACCCTACTCCACACTAGAAGCCCTAAAGAAAATAATTTGTGATTGATCTGTGAAGCGTGTTTTAAGAAAATGAAGGAAACGAACATCTGGAAAAGAACAATATTTGAGAGATCGGTCGGTAGGAATCTGAGGTTCAGTGTGTCCAGTATGAATCTATCCCTACCACTGCGGCAAAAGCCGATGGGTTGAGAGAGTCCAGCTGGAGAGGTTAAAAGGTTTCCCTCAACCAGTTTCTCTCGATCATTACCTTTTTACTTGAAAAATACCCTTACAATTTGGAATTCCGAAAAAATTTATGTATCTTTTTTACAATTTTTTGTATTTCTTGGGCATTGACTATGTAATGGTAAGCCCACACAGCGGCCAACGTTCCAACTTCAAACGTTTGGACGATCGTGTGGAGGGGTGTTCGTGCGTTGGAAGTTCGAGTTGGAAGGTTGGAGTTCGCGTTGGCCCGGGAGGTTCGCCTTCGAGGCGATCCCGACGGCCAACTCACACGAACCAGCCTGCCGCAGCTGTCCACACCGTGCTGCGTACTATTAAAATGACTATATTATTACGGAGAGTGGTATAACAATTGTTTGAAAACATGTCGTGTATATAATTATATGATTATACATACGTAATAATTGTAGGCAACTGAAAAAGATACAGCGTAGCTACAGCTATTTCATGTCCGCCATTTTGGAGTACGGAATTCGGGGTTGGAGGGTTGGCCGCAGCGAACTAAGTTCGGAGTTGGAAGGTTGGCTTCAGTCTGGACGTAGCATAACAATTTCTGGACATTTTTGTTTTGAAGAGTTTTAATTTTCAATGTACATTTGTTACTTTAATTTTAAAGTTCTTGCGATCGGTTTCGACACGTCCGTGCCATTCACGAGCAAACTTAAAACTAACTCAAAAATTCTATACAAGTACAAAAATTAATTAGGCAGTGGGAGGGGAGATTTTGGTGGAAGGGTCGAAACCGGTCGCAAGAAATTTAAAATTTATTAAAGTAACAAATTAGTGTACATTGAAAATTAAAACTCTTCAAATCAAAAGTATATTTTTTACTCCTACCGTTATGTAGAATCACCTCCTTAAGTTAATGCACTTTATTTCCGAACACCTTGTATTAGAATTATATAACAACTTTTTGGTTACAAATTTACACTTTCCAAAAATTTTAACCAAATGGCAACGTGAAAGTTCAAATTAATTCTTACATTATAGTCAATGGAATATTAAAATGGCTAGTAAATCTGTGAGTAGGTCTACGAGTACTTCCTACCAACCCTTTTGAACTTTATACTCCGGTAATTGCAAGCGATTTTTGTATAAATGTTGTCCAAATTGTTGTACAAATATCGTTAATCTGGCTCTGATAAAAAAAAACCTACCTCTGATTGTTGTCTGCCTTTCTCTGTAGAGGTTCAGGAAGCGAGGCGGATTCCTCCAACTACTCGATAGTTAGTCACATTAATCTGATGGTTGTGAGATTGTAGGGAAAAGCAGTGTGCGGCTAGAAACCAAAATCAATAAATTGGCTTTTAATACACTTAAATATTATGAATTTGTTTATATGTAACACCCGAGAGTCCTGTCTTTACTCTTTAGATAGTTAACTAGACGCTTCCATTCTTAAGGTCTTCGGGTACGTCCCCTACTCACTAACTATCGTCGAGGCATAATCGAGAAACCGACTAAAGGACTCGGACGTTGAGATTCGTTCACGGCCAGTCCGACATTCTCGCTGGTACTGCCACATGACGAGAGAGGTATCCCACCCGACATTAGCGTTCTTCGCCATACTTACTTTTATTATCATTTCTTGCAGATGCTTGCAGCATACGCAAGATGCCGATACAGTGAGCAGCAGCATTTTATGTTTATGTTTTTAATTACCTCATTTTTTAAATAGTTTATATTATTGATCATATATTGTTCGCATTTTGCATATTATGTAAGCACTTGCATACTGCTTCCTAATACCGTATGCAGAGACACTGGAGGTCTAGATTCGTTCAAACTTAAATGTAGATTTTTTTTTTAAATTAGGGTCCTTGCGAAAGCCTTGAAGGAGTAACCATCTGTTACTTATACCAGTAAGTGGTGGATAATCTCCAATGTACTCTTTAGAAGATCTTTTCAGGCAACCTTACAGGACTGCTTACAGCTCAGCATGGAGTACCCACTGTTTCGAACTGTTTGAGAATTATTCCCAGTTTTCAGATTTTTGGCGAGCATTATTTCATTTCTTCCTATCTATAAAACCATCCTGTCACTCCTTCAGCCTGTAGAAGGGGGATATTGTTTCTAAAATTTAAATCACTCCTAATTTTCACCAAATGGACACATTGGACACAATGCTTTCACTTCATAGAGCAGAGGTTAATAAAAAATATACTAAATAAATTAAACAATTTAACATTGTTTGAACCACTTTTATATTTGATTAAATCCGACCGGTTTCAGAACGACCGTTCCTTCTTCGGGGCAAATGTATACTGATTTGACAGTTTTGAAATATGGATAGGAACAATGTATTATTATGGTAGGGGTGGAAATTATCTATAATGGATAACCACAAAGTTATAGCAACATTCAAAAGTATAAGAAATATACTTTTGATTATTTCCAGAATTTCTCAACACTGACACGATATTTGCGTCTATTTGCAAATATGTGTAACGGTTGGAAAATATGTCATGCATAAAAAATAAACAATAACTTATGATAATTATTATGACATTTATAGGGAGTCTCGCTTCAAAACTCACCAGTTATCACCATATTACTCCGGATCAAACTGCCACCGCATAACAGCTCGAATTGGTTATGTTCCTTCTCGAAGATGGCCACGTGCCACGGGAACTGATTTGCTTTCACGACATTTCCCCCCCTCACGAGTGGTATTGAAGAGACCTCTTCCAATCCGCAATCTGAAATTATAAAGTCGTCATCATCATTGTAGACCAGCCTCTTCGCGCATAGCGTCTGAAGCTGTTTTCATAGTTAAATTTAAAGTCTTCCGAGATTGCAGCTGGTGGCGGTATATCGAACAGCAGATGTATGTACCGTCAAACCTTCTATCAAGACTCAGTTTTATAATATTTCTATCACCGTACGTGTGTTTTGTTTTGCCTTTGAAAGAAATTTTTGTTTCACCCAAGGCCCCATGCATTATTTTCAGAGATAGGAACCCTATTAACACGTGAGACACAGTATACTTTTAGCCCAATAAAAAGGGAAAGTAAGTACGAGTATTTATATATTATTTGTATGTTTTTACATTAAGTATAATTTTTTTACACCCTACAGTGTTGTAAAGGAATATAAAAATAGCCTTTCCTCATCATAAAAAGACAAGGCTCTTGTGTTTGGTCTCACCAAACACAAGAGCCTAAGTAAGTAAATAATAAAATATTGCAAATAACAACAAAAATGTAAGTTAGAAAAGTCAAGATATGTCATTAAATAGATTTCAAGATTAAAAAGAAATAATAATAATATATATGAACTCTTACAGTAGTTTCGAGTGATTTTTCAATTTAAGTTGGATTTCATGATTATTTTCGATAATTTTTAGATTTAACAGAAGGTTGTTGAAATAAGATCACCTACAGTATTGTGCAAACTAATGGAATAATTGTCAATTATTATGGTAAAACCAGGTAAAACCATTAAATTATTGATCGTAAATCATTATTTTTACATAATTTTACAACAACCATTATGCAAAATAATAGGAAATATCTCCTCTTATGGCTTCAATAACAACTTTCAATCGTTTTGGCATGGACTTCGCTAGTTTTTGACAATTTTAAGAGATCCTCTCATCCCGAAATCGGACCTGAAAGAGCGTTTCTGCCATCTTTGTTCTTATTGTGCAGTCGATTTTGCATACACTTGCTTTGCAAAAGGCCCATAAATTCTCAATAGGGTTAATATCTGATGTATTGCCGGGCCAATATAAAACAGTTATCTCCTTATCTTGGAAATATTTCATAATTTTCTTCGACTTGTGGCAGGGAGCAGAATCCTGTTGGAGAATTGCTCCTCCTTGGGGTTGGCACTTTTTAAGTTCTCGGTTCAAATGATATTTCAACATCGATGTTTATTTTTGTCTGTTCATTATGTCTTCGTTTGGCACCAAAGACCCAGCCCCCATGTATGAAAAACACCACCAAAACATTTATTTATTGAAACATTTGGTTGTTTTTCAGTTTGGTCAATATGCCGCAACACAAAGAAATTATGAAATATTTCCAGGGTGGAGAAACTGTTTTTGATTGGGCCGGGAATACACCAGGTATGAACCCTATTGAGAATGTATGTGCCATTTCAAAGCTAGAGTATGCTAAATCGACTCCTCTACAAGAACAAAGATGTAGAAACGCTCTTTCAGGTTTGATTTCGGGAGGACAGGATCTCTGAAAATGGTCAAAAACTGGCGGAGTCCATGCCAAAACGAGTGAAAGCAGTTATTGAAGCCATAAGGGGAGATATTTCCTATAAATTTGCATAAAGGTTGTTTTATAACTGAGTATAAATATTATTTTACAAGCAATAAATGGTTTTACCATAATAATTAACAATTTTTCCATTAATTTGCACAATACTCTAGAATCTCTAGATAGAGACAGGTATTTTAAATGTGCTTGGTTTTACATTTTGGTATTTTTATATTTTTCTAACATCTTGCTGATATATTGAAATTTAAGTTATTTAGCTGGATGTCTTTTAAAGTTTGTAGTGTGGAATATTTTTTATATATTTTGTCTATTGTAGCTACATCGAATATTTAAAAGATTTTTCAGTAGAGAATGTAGATGATTTTTTCAGAATATTATTACAATCAATCAACCATTAAACTATATTGAGAGGATTTAAAATAACATAATATTATGTTCCGCCCTATAATACCGTATTGTAATATAGATTGAACAATTGCGTAGTACATTCTTTTTAGGTTTTCTAGTTTAAGAATATTTAGTCTTATACATAATATTTCCAATTCTTATTTATTTATTTGATGCAATATATTTACATTTTATACACAATTTAATGATGTTGGCCTCACTGGGTGGTTTACCCGTGCTGAGGCCTCCATTTCATATACAAAATTATACACAATACATACATATAAATATATATATATATAACATTGGTGAAAAATCAGAAAAAAGTAAATAAAAAACATACGATTAAGATAAATTAAACTTAAAAAGTAGAGATTTAAAATTAACGTAAATTTAAAAATAAATAATATTATATAAGGTTAAAAACGATATTTTTAATAAGTGTTGTGTGTTTGTGTTTTATGTTGGTTTCGTGTGTTACTTGTATGTTTTTTTTTTATGCTGTGATATTTTGGTAGTATTGTCTATTTTGGTCTTTAATCCATTTTGTAATTTTGTGTCGGAATTTATTTTTGTTTTCCTCAATTTTATTTTCAAGTGTTAGACTGTTGAATGCTTTTATAGCGTGATATTGGTAGTGTCTTTGTCCAAAGCTTGTATTTACCGTCCGAGTTCTTAAGTTTTCTTTGTATGCTTGTCTAACTGGTCTGTTTGTGATATTTTGTGTTTGTTGAAGATTGTTTTTTGATCAAAAATGTAATTTAGTAGCGATTTAACGTATAATTGTCGTATGTCTAGTACGTCACAACGGTTGAATATTTGGTCTGTATCAGTAAGTCTATGTTTTTTAAGTATTACCTTTAAGATCGTTTTCTGCGCAATTTCCAGGTGTTCGATAGCTGAGTTTGTTGCTCCTCCCCAAGCAATTATTCCATATTCTATTATAGACTGACATAGAGCAAAGTATATTGTTTTCATTTGTTGTATTTTGTATATGTTTCTTATGTTTAGGAAAATGTGTATCGTTTTGAGGAGTTTATTTGTGACTTGTTAGATGTGATGTGTCCATCTAAGGTTATGATCATTTATAATTCCTAGATACTTTATTTGTTCTTTTTTTCTAGAGGAGGGCAAACGCAGATGTTGGTGTTTAAGCATTCGTGTATTTTTATGGTGTTTGTGTTATTTTTTGGCTGTCCTGTGCTATTTATACTGTACGTTGTGAATTTTTCTTTTGTTGATATGTTTAGTGTAAGCGTGTTTGAGTCTAGCCATGATTTCACTCGCGTGATTCCTAAATTCGCTATGTTGTATGCATTTTTCCAATCCTTAGATTTAAAGAGTAAAACTGTGTCGTCTGCATAACTAACTATTTCACCGTCTATTTTCATGCTGCAAAGTTCATTAATGTAAATAGTGAAAAGAACGGGCCCTAGTATGCTTCCTTGTGGAACTCCATATGTAATTGGTAGTGGCTTGCTAATATGATTGTTAATTTTTACTTGCTGTGTTCTGTTACTCATATAATTTTTTAATAGTTGGAGTTCCTTGCCTTTGATACCTATGTTTTCTAATTTTTAAAAAATCGTTTGGTGGCAGATTGAATCGAAAGCTTTAGCTAAATCTAGGTATATTGCTATGCATTTATACCCTTGATCTAAATTGCTATGTATATAGTCTATTGTACACACCAAAGCTTCTTTTGTGCCTATTTTTTCTCTAAATCCATATTGTTTTTCCGAGATTAATTTATTTTCTTCCAGGTATATTATAATTTGTTTTTTTTATTACTCTTTCCAAAATTTTTGAAAGCGAGTTTAACAATGTGATAGTTAGTTATTTTAACAATAGTTAGTTATTTGCAGTTTGTCTCCGGATTTGTAAATAGGGATCACCAGTCCTTTTTTAAGAGTACTAGGGAAGCAGGAGTGTGTTATACTTAGATTGATTAAGTGTGTTATGGGTTTTAAAATTTCGGTTTTTATTATCTTAATGCAATCCGTCGTTATTTCATATAATCCAGGAGCAATACGGTTTTTTAATGTGTTTATTATTTTGTCAATTTCCTCTTCCAAAGTTGTTTTTAAAATAAAATGTGATGTTAAAATAATTTGGGTAATAAAAACATTTAGAACAATAAAATGTGATGTTAAAATAATTAAAATAATTTGGGTAATAAAAACATTTAGAACAATAAAATATGGTGTTAAAATAATTTGGGTAATAAAAACATTTAGAACAATAAAATGTGATGTTAAAATAATTAAAATAATTTGGGTAATAAAAATATTTAGAACAATAAAATGTGATGTTAGAATAATTAAAATAATTTGGGTAATAAAAACATTTAGAACAATAAAATTTGATGTTAAAATAATTAAAATAATTTGGGTAATTAATACGTGTAGTATAATAACATTTGAATGTAAAATACTTGGTATAAAAAGGTAATTTAGATAAATAGGTGCAAATAAGACAATGGAAGATAATTTGAGAAATGAGAATTTTAGGGGAATCACATAACCGCAAAATTATAAAAATTAAAATAAGTAAAATTAAGTGTAGTAAGTTAATATAGATAAGTATAGAAAATATAATTAAATGATCAATATGATTTACAATTTGGGTTAAATATCGTACGTAGATTGAATAAGCTTTGCTAATTGAACAAAGTAAATTCTTTTTATCGAGTAAAATTGTATAATCTAAGTTTATAATAAAAGTGTAATAAAGGTGTATAATATAATATATGATAAAAGTGTATAATACAAGTATTAAGATAATTAAAATTAAATTGAGTAAATGAACATAGATAGATTCAGGAAATATAAATAATAGATCAGTTCGATTAACGATTTGGATAAATGTTATCGGTACTAAATTATCTAAAATAACTACAATAATTAAGAGAATTAAGAATAGTGCAATTTGAAGAGAGAATAGGTTACTTTGTAGAATGTTTTTACAGAATTTAGAATTTGAGGTTCTTTAGTTAGTTTTAGCATCCATTTTTACATATCACGTTTAAGAACAGTTTGACACTCGTAACCATCGGTTGAATCTATTTTTAGATAATTGGTAGAATTATAGTACTTATTGACTTATTAGATAACTGACAACCGGTGGTGCGAGTGCCATGTACCATCTAGATAAGTTTATTTAGATCGTCTGAATGCTTAACATAGATTATTTTTTCATTTGGTGATTTACGAACTAGTATTTTGTTTTCCCTAAACCAGACATACATATACTTAGTTTCTTTTGCTTTCTGTTTAGTTTTCCAGAGTAGTTCTTTAAAGTATGGACAAATGATTTCTCTTATGTAGATTTTTTTGCTGCCCAGGGTTGTCGCGGTTTTGGCGTCGATGTTCACTCATTTGATTGTGGGATTCCACATATTTCTACGCAATCTTCTTTCGAGGCTTGTTCTAGTTCCGCGATTCTAACTTCAAAGCTTTTTATAATCTTGTTTTTATCATTTACTTCTCTCCGAAGCATCTCAACTTCAGACAAAAGCTTGGTAATATTTTCTATTTTAATATTTATATCATCATATTGGTTACTAATGAAGTTACGTGAGTTTCGAGATTCAGCATTTTCTTCGTCCATTTTCTTGAAGAATTCTTTTTTCATTTCTTCAAATTTGTTGTTATTAAGACAATGTCAAGAATCTCTTTATGTTCTGGGAGTATAGATTTTAATTTCAGATCACTCTGGTTTGTATTTTTTCTTCTTGTTTGTTTATCCATTATTAGAGATAAATTATTCAATTGATTGGGTAAATAAGTTATTTAATTTGAATTTGAATTATACTCGTAAATAATATCACTTTTCTTGGTTAGTATTTTGTATGATGGGAGTAAATCCGTATGATTTTTACTGTACTTAAGACACTTAAAATACAGATCTAAAATACGAGCAGCAATTAGTGCACTTTTTCGATGATTTCTGTCACTTTTAATATATTTTTTTATTAATTTTGCGGGAGTAAACAAAACAGACAGTTGTCACTTTGGAGTATTATTGTTGTATATTGTGCTTATACATATACTGTTAACCCTGTATAAATCACAAGTGCGCCCCACGGTTGAATTTGGCAGCCACCTCTGGTCTGGAGCTCCAAAAGAAATGAAAAATACCCTCGACTCTGTGCAGAAACGGGCGGTCCGTTTGATGGATTCTCCCATCTTAACAGACTGTCAAACGCTTTTTTGAGAATTATAAATAATCCAGCGCATTTTAATGATATATCTAACGAACTATGAATAAGACAGTAAATTTTAAACTTTGAGTTAATTAGAACTCAAGAAAGTATTTAAAGAAGGTCGCCCAAATTGTATATTTTGATTTACAATTCGAGTTCATTTCCCCCAAATATCCCCTCTACCATGTTGAACCAAATCGCTTGAGAGTCGCGGCGCGTAGAGTCCCAGTTGCGTCCTTAACCTTTTTTTATTTTTCTGTGTCTGGTTTATTTTCATGTTTCGTTTAGATTTATTAGTATTATATGGTTATTATGATGTATTACATTAATAAGTATACATTTAAAAGTTTGTAAAAAGCACTAACTTTGTGGCTCGCCATAATTTACAATAAAAAAACACATAAATTTGTTTAAGACCACTTTTATTTTAAAACACTCTACCGGTTTCAGAAGCACCCTTCCTTCGTCAGGAGAATTTTATAACTTATAGAGTTATAACATTATTATTTTATTATTATATTATACAGTTATAATATTCTCCTGACGAAGGAAGGGTGCTTCTGAAACCAGTAGGGTGTTTTAAAATAAAAGTGGTCTTAAACAAATTTATGTGTTTTTATTATTGTACCTTTAAAAGTATTTTTTCCAATAAAAATTTTGTTACTAATAACTAATAAATTACAGTCGCGAAATAGTAATTTGCTCCCGGAACACAAGAGGGGAAATCTTATTTAAACCTTGCCTTTTCATCCCGTATCAATAGAAGTAATGGCCTTAAAAACTGGAAAAACTAGTTTTTCAGCTGCATTAATATGCCATCAGTTGCAAATAAAAGCGGTTCTTGCAGCTTGCATTTGATTTGTGCAGAAAATTTTTAATATATTCTGTTGGAACTTTGCATGTCAAGGTGTACGTGTAGATAAATAATGATTGTGATGATAATAGTTCTAGATACGCCTTGAGGATGTAAATAGAATAATAATAATAACTAGCAATTAAATACCCGCTCCCCAGGTTTTTCCTCAGTGACCATTTTATAAATCCAATAGGAACTGGTTCAAACAATAGCCCGTTCCTCGGATTCACTGTGATCCAATGATAGCTAGTCACCGGGACAAAGTAACCGGAACTGGCAATGACGTCATATGTAATATATTACCGAGTATTACGTCCGATAGGAAGTGGTTCCAAAAATAGCCCGTTCCACGGATCCACTATGATCCACTGATAGCTAGTCACCGGGACAAAGTAACCGGGACAGGCAATGACGTCATAAGTAATATATATCTCAATCTTTACATATCGGGAGAGATACTCAAATTTACAAAATCGTAGGACTTATACCTAGGAGGGCACTTTCTCATGCGACCTGCTAACGGAGTGGCTTCATCCTTTGACAAATTCTTGAATTCTCTGTTTAAAATTTCAAGTACACAGATGTTTATGTGGCACGGCGCGTACGGCGTGGCGTCAGACATGCACTCGAAACCGGGTTCATAAATTTCAACCACGCAGATGTAAGGCTATTAATACTGTTTGATGATTAGATAATTTTTATAGCACCGTTTTGGTGAAAAAAAATCACCTCAAACCTCTGTACAAATATTATTTCCTAGGCCTTAGCTATATATTAATAAATCTGGGGTCTATAAATTAATTTGTAACGACTGTAACTTTTTTTATTCAGGGATGACTTCTAAAAGTTTAATAGTAGAGTTAAGGAGCACCGAAGGTGTTTAATAATAATAATTATTCTAACGGTTAAGAGGGCATTACCAGAGAAAGCCTGAAATACGTCATTTTCAAAAAAGTTTTTAGACGTATTGACTCTTTTCCACAAAAAATTATAAATGGATTTCGAAAGATTGTTCTTTTATCTAGCATTCGTATGTAATAAATTTTTAGAATTTTTTTTAATTTTTAGTATAATAAGGTTATTCCATAGGTCGTTGGCAGATTTGTTAAATTTTCAAAAAAGTTTTTGTATTATACCACACCCATTTCAAATAATGTAATCATGCAGTAAAATAAATCAATACATTATCTAGCAAAGTTATGTATTAGAATTTTAATTTAAGTTTCAATAAAATCATTAAAAAATATGTACGTACATGTGTTTCTTGACGAAAATTGGTCCATTTGTGTATTTATTTGCGAACAAACTAATATATTTCATATTTTTTTAACATTCTTATTAAATTTAGACATATTTAGATAAAACTATTAAAAAGTACACTATTTTAATAGTTTTATCATCACGCCTTTCAGCATTTTTGGATGAAGGTAAAAATTAAAGCTAATTTGGATTGAAATAAATTCGATATTGAGTTATAATTTAAAAAAACTGGTACGGAGAATAATTAATCTTTCTCATTGTAACCGTCCTGCACGATCGGAAGAACAACTTTCGACGAAATGTGGATTTTCGTCCGCTGGCTGGTTAAACGCTCTTAAAGAATCACAATTAGGTAACTTATAAATTTAATAAATTAGAAAAGTGTTGATAGCCAAATAAATATTATTAATAACCAAATATTTTTTAAGTGAAAACATCTTTAGCACCGTTGTGATTTGAAACTCGATGAAAAGAAAAATAACAACAATTATTATAAGTAATAATTATTAGCCCGAAACACTCATCTACATTGAAAAAATCTCCCGAGAAAAGATGCATGCCGCCGACGAAACTCGAACCCGCATCCTTTTGATTTCCGGTCATTCCGTTCATCCATCCTTTCCGGTCAAATGCTCTGTCCACTGAGCTACGTCGACTTATCTCCTACCCGCCAAATAATTCAATATATACTAGTGTTTCATTCAACAATTACTGCTTATTACATTTTTCCACCTGCAAACAACCAACTTTATTTTATATTGGAAAGGCATTGTAAGTACTAAATCTCCCACTAGGTGGCGTCGAGACAAATTATACCTACATTTTTTGGTGAAATACTTTAACTCGTCCAATATTAATTATTATTTTTAATTGATAAACTAAACTCGTCAAAAATTAAGTTTAGTTAATTTTATTATTTATGGCCTGTAAATTTTATTTATAAATTTGGTTTCTCTTTGATTATTTTGTGGTAATTTATAAGAGTTTTTAATATAAACGCAATTATTATCTATTTTAAAATTATTGTGTTTTATTTTATATAATTTTATTTTTATGAAATCTTTAACTAATTAATCACCACTATGTGTAATTTTTTTTCTATATCTGTCGTTGATCATTTTTGTTAATTTTAATAGTATCCTGACGATGAAACCATTGGTTTCGAAACATGTTGATAATTTTGATTAAATAAGCAGTGCATGCAAAGTGATTAGTTTTCATTTAATTAAAATGATGCCCCCTAGTGAATTCGCGAATATTGAGGTAATAAAAACATTTATATGTTGAAATGTGAAATTACCAAAAAAAACATTTTTTTCGCATTTAGTTAAAGACTGTGAAGGTCAAAGGTTTTTTTTTTGACTTAATAGAATGATTTCTGAAAAAATGAAATTTAAGTTCTCCAAATTTTGTCGAGTCTGCGGTCATTCGTAAATTATGTTGAAGTTTATTTCAGGCTTTTTGTCCTGACACTCCGAACGAATGCTCACCGATCTCAGTATCTGGTGTGCGCTTCGGTTACTTCAACCTTCCGATAGCTGATAATTAGAGACACTGATTCATCGCATTAACGATATATTCGCGAATTAAAGCGATAAATGGTGTTTTTAGCAATAAAAACGTTAAAACGCGAAATAGCAGCGATTTTTACAACAAAACTCAACAAATTGGTTAATGTATTAGAAGGGTCAAAATATCCATACGCTCATTTGCTTTGGGAGGACTTGGTGTTCCTAAGCCTTTCTTTACAAAAATTGAGTGACCTTCAAGGTTGTGCAGGAGGTAAAGAACCGGGTTGCCTTAACCCAAATAAAAACTCAAATAAGAGAGAGTTGTCAGAAGAGTTCTGTGAAACTGGCATCTCATTTGCTGAACCGTCAAGACAACAGCACTAATCAATTTCTTGAGCACGCAGGTAAAATGTTCAATCCTGTAATTGTAGGTCAGAATGTCCAGCGATCAGACGCTATTCTTTTAGCAAGTAAAAGTAGGCTTGCTCCAACGTTTAAATCTGTTGATGACAGTAAATTCCTGGAAGGTAAC
This sequence comes from Limnephilus rhombicus, assembly GCA_929108145.2. Lineage (NCBI taxonomy): Eukaryota > Metazoa > Arthropoda > Insecta > Trichoptera > Limnephilidae > Limnephilus > Limnephilus rhombicus. Next base: position 48,721,656 of record OV815280.1, on the reverse strand, counting down.
AGGTATTTTCAAAGACAGCTTGTAGAGCAAGTGAGGGATGGAGTCACTGTAGAGATAATTCAGCTACTCTTAGCTGTAAAAATTGTTCACAGAGAATTTGATGAGGCAGCTCTGATGACTGTGTGGGCCCCTGTGAATAGTTTTGACGCAGAAAGATTTTTTAGTTGCTATAATCTTGTATTGACAGATCGTAGATCGAACATGACACACTCTACTGTAGAAACATGTGCCATGTTGAGTTTCAACCAATAATAAAATAAACATGTTTCAAGAGATTTTGCCAATTTAATTGTTTTTCCCATCTTGCCGACTCCCATTCCTTGACGTTATCCTATTTAGCTATAAACGCTATGAAAACGCAAAATTAAAGCTATTTTTTCAATAATTAATGCCACATTTCTTAAAAATTAAAGCTATGAATCAGTGTCTCTACTGATAATGCTTCTGGCGTAAGTGTTGAATAGGTACACAGTTCCGATAAGCAATTCCGTTAAGTGAATGCAAGTTAATACGAAAACTCCATAACATCATAAAAATATTAATATTATATAATAAAATATTACTATTTAACGCCCTGGTGAAAGACCACAATTCAGGAACATTTCTAAGATTGAATTATTAACTACGAATGATGATAAATAAACGAAAATTGTAGTTTCAAAGTTAAATGCATTTTTGCGCACCTATATTTTGTTAATTCAATTTTGACTTTTGAATCTCGATTTCATATTTTAAAATTTCGGATTCCCAATTTTGCATATATTTTGATTTTTTAAGAAGCAATTTGTAAAATATATTTATTTAATACTAGCTTTTGCCCCCGGCTTCGCTCGCGTAGTATTAGGGGGGTTCCCACAGCGCCTCCTCCACCTCCTCCCCTCTCCCACCCCCACTCCCCCCTCTCCACCCCCTCCCCCTCTCCCAAATTCCTACTCCCTCCTCCCCCCATCCCCCCCCACTCCCTCCAACCTGCCCCCTCCCTCCTTCCCCCTTCACCCTCCCCCTTAACCCCCCCCTCACCCACTCCATACCCGTTACATTCATTTTTCAAACAGCTCGCGTGCCACATATTGCAATTTTTTATACAAATTTCATTATGCCAGAGCTCTAAGCTATAGCCTATAGCCTATTCTGATGTATGAGCTATATTATTGTAAAGTTTCATTAAAATCCGTTCAGTAGATTTTGCGTGAAAGAGTAACAAACATACATCAATACAAACTTTCGCCTTTATAATATTAGTAGGATTGTTATTAATTTGTAGCACTCCATTTAATTTTCATATTTTCAATAATATTATTATTTAATTTATAAAAACTTATTATTTATTATCAAGTTCTGCTATGTAATTATTATTACTCGTGACGACAGTTTCGCCTTCCGAAAGAAAAAAAAATCGAACTATGGTTGGGCATCTTACCGACGATATATTTGTATTATTTCTCGACGGGTACTTAAAATAAAATCTTATTTTATAATGTTTAAAAAATTAACTCCCCACAAGAGACCATGAGGTAAATACCTTTCCTCGGTGCTTGTGAATTCTTTTGGGAATCTGTGATTGTTGAATGAAGATTCGTTTTTTTGCTGAACATTTTGCTCTGATGGATAGTGGCGGTTTTGCTTTTACACCCCTCAATTTCGGTACGCTGTGAGGCTGAAGGGGGTAGGGTAAGAAAGGGGATGGAAAGATGAAGGTTGGGAATTGACTGGCTAATCACATCTAGTCACCAAACACGGCTATAGCTATTTCAAGAAATGTTTCGATTCCTGGCGGTCTTCTCACCAGGGCGGTACCGAGAAAATTTTCCAATCCGAAAAGTGTCGCAAATGTGAAGGTGTACTATTGCTTTTACTTTTTAACCACCTTTCCCTTATTGTTTTCCGAGTAAAATGTCGGGAGTTATTAATGGTTATCACCAATTACTTTGCAGCAATTATTAATTAATTGTCAACAATTAATTTGGTTATATTACATCGTCTAATTATCTAATTTTTATCCGCAATACGTACGTAAATAAAGCAGCCATAATTTAAGAAATATATATAACTTCATTAGTGTTAACATACCGTCTTCAAATTGGTCTCCTGTACAGAATACCACACAGCACAGTAAAAAGAACACTTGGTTATAAATCATTTTGGAACGTGGTATGATAATAGTCGGTGTCCAACTAACATTCTCTAAACGAATTCATAGATCCAACAGCGCTTAAATAATGAAAAGCCGGGAAATCATCAAAACATGGAGCAGTGACGCGCAAGTATCGGTTTGGGAGCAACTTTGCGGATATAAAATATTATACTTTTAAATATAGCTATCACTTAATGGTTATCCATTATAATTAAATGAAACAATTTTACTTTGTTGACGCTTAAGTGCTGTAACTGCTATGTGAAGGTTCGTTTGTGTTGATGAACATTTGGCATTGGTGGATATTGGCGATGTTGCTTTTATACCCCTCCATTATGGTATGTTTTGAGGCTAAAGGGAGTAAGGAACGAAGAGATGAGAAGACGAAGGTGGGAAAGCCCCTGGCTATTCAGATCTGGTCACCAAACACGGCAATAGCCATTTCGAGCAATTTTTAGATTCTGGACGGTATTGTCTTCCAATCTTTCGCAAATACGAAGGTGTACTAGGTATAGTAAGTGTTTTTTTATGTTAACCCCTCCGAATTTTCGCGAATATGCACTTGAGATGTCTCAAACAAAATGACATTTTACGAAAACTTTGTGTTATTACCGCTTCACAATTAAAGCTCTAAAAATGAAACATTTCTGTACGTAGCCGAATAGTAAAAACTGTTTTAGAAAGGTTATAAAATAATCTTTTGAATTATTATATTACAAATAAATATTAAGATTTGTAAATATTAAAATTTTGCATGCAAACATTAAAAATAGGTAAAAATGACTCACGTGATGTTTTTTATGTGAAAACGGTACTAAAATCACAGATCATGTAAACAACAATACTTATTCTATTGTATATATGTGTAATGAACACTTTTGTTACATCACTTTTTTATCATTTCATATAAAAATATTTAATAAAAATTTAAAATGTCGAGCGCGGACGAGCCGCCGGTAGTAAATTTGCGCGGCTAAATATTTTTGTCAACTACGCGACTGGCAGCTGATTCCTGTTATGTATTTCTATAGACAACTTGATTTAGATGTGCAGCTTGATCTACTATCGACCTTTTACTTTTTAGTTTAGGGATGTAACTAAAACAATAACGGAGTTAGAACGATTTCTATGGAAACACATTCGCTGAAGTATAAACACGCTTATTGTATTTGACTGCCGTCCTATTTCTAACGCTTAATGTAAGTCACTAGTTATAATATTATAAATCTTAGTTATAAACCAGTTATATAAATTTTATTATATAATTATTTTTGCAGGTGATTTTTCACTGAAACGGCGAAAAAATTAATATTAAAAGCATACGACTCAGTCGACAGGAAAAAGCTACGGAAGGTGTTGTCCAAGTATGAAGTGAAGACAAATCTCAAAAGGGTACGAGGGAAGCGTTGCATATGTTAGGGAATACGGTAGTTTTACGGGGTGGTTTGACGTCACAAAAGGTGTTAAGCAAGGCTGCGTAATGTCAACATGGTTATTCAATCTGTACATGGATAATTGTACGCAATAATTAAAAGAGGTGGGATTGGGCGCAAAATTGAGTAATGCGAAATTATGTTGCCTGTTGTATGCTGATAATGCGGTGCTCATTTCTAAGATCTACAGTCTCTCGTATCTAGGATGAACGAAGTTTGTGCGAAGAATGATTTAATGATGAATGGAAGTAAATCTAAAGTCATGGTGTTTGAAAGAGAGATTACGAAAACAGTGAGCAATATAGTTGTGAATGTTGAATACTGGGAGCAGGTGGATGAGTTTGTGTATCTGGGTAGTATGTTTACGAGATATGGGAAGGCTGATAGAGATATTGAAAGTAGGGGAAATGCAGATAACTCCATTAATGGAGGATCGAATGCAGTTGGTGCTAATAAAAAACTGTCCAAAGAAGCGAAGCTAGCAGTCCACAATAGAGTCCTGGTACCTACCTGATAAATGGCTGTGAGGCATGGAACTGGCAGAGTAAGGATGAAAGTAAACTGAATGCTGTTGAAATGAGATCCCCGAGATGTATATTTGGTTAAACCTTGCATGATCGTGCGTGAAATGTGGATATCCGCAAAGAAAGTAAGGCTGATGGACGCATAATGAGTAAGATTAAGAAAGGAAGACCCAGATGGTTTGGGCATGGAGAGCGAATGAACAAAGAAAGTAGTGTAAGACGAATATGTCACGCGAATGTGAATGGTTGATGAAGTCAGGGACCCCCGAGGAAGACATGGCACGATCAAGTGAATCAGATACTTGAGTCGGGCTATGTCAAAAGTCAGAATAATATAAGAGTATGTATAAGACGATGTATGAATGTGAGTGATCGCAAAGAGTGTGTGCCAAGACCGAGTTGTTTGGCGGTTCGTCCTCTCTGCCTACCCCTCCGGAGAAACGGCGTGATGATTAGTTAGTTAGTTAAAATTATTATTATATAAATTTACTTGCTCTAACGGGATTCGAACTCGCAACCTATGGATTCGTAATTGTATAGTCGTATTAATAAAATAATATCATGAAAATATTTTTAAAAAGATTTTAATTCTAACTTGAAATTTTTTTTTAAATTTATATTTTTTATTTAATTTACACCGATTAGTCAATCCAAATATGTAATGTAAAATATATGCATTTATATAAAATAACGAGCAAAAGAGAAAGAAATTAAACTCCATTTTTTTATTTTAAGCCAAAAATTTACCAGCAAAATTAAAAAGGTTCTACCTACCTCTAACGTAGAGAGAAACGAGGCTATCTGGTTTTACCAGGGAAAACGTGTTTTCTTGACATTCTATTGAGAGGAAATATAAATGAACCTTTAGACGCAATAATCAATTCTTTTAAACGCAATTTATATGCAACATTTTTTTTTCTTTGCGCAGGTATCTTACGATACACTTGTTAGAACTGGAAACTATCAAACATTCAAATGAAGTAGTCAAAAAAATGCTACGATTTATAAATTCGTACATCAAAACGTATCCGCAGCCTAAAAAATGATCGAACCTCAAAAACGTTAACAAAACTCATCCACTTCTTCAAAAAACTGCGAAACATCTTTTCGACTGAATTATTACAAACTTTTTCGTTATTTGTTTTTGGGGTGTTATGCCGTGTTGCGCTACCTCCTTCTTTAGCCAACGTTTCGGACATCGTTGTTATAACACCCCAAAAACAAATAACGAAAATGCTTTTCGCCGTGAAAATCTTAAAACTATTACAAACTTATTCATTATCGGAAACCGTTTATTTTATGTAACTTATTTGTTTTTATTTCTTATAAGAATTATACGATTTGGCCAAAGAAAAGTTACTACCCAAGGTTCTTAAAAAATATATCATCATCATCATTACATAGTATAAAATGAAGTCGCTCAAAATGTATGTGCGCGTTAATCTTTTAAACTGCACAACGGATTTTAAAACGGTTTTCACCAATAGATAGAGTGATTGAAGAGGAATGTTTATATGTATAATACATGTAAATTATATTAGAGAAAACCCAAGAAATTCAAAGAAAACATATTTTTGTGCGATTTAAAACGGCTGGCGGGCCGTACTATAGTCATTTCTGAAATTCGTTCTACGGAAGAAATTGGAAAATAGATGTCCTAGAGTAAGTAGGTATTTGATTTTCCCTTTTCAAATATCCAGTGTTGCATTGCAAGCATTGTAAAATTAGTGGCGAGTTAATTAGTTTATATGTATAACACATGCTTATTATAGTAGAGAAAAGCCGATAAATTCAAATATTCAATTCAGGCAGCGGGCAGCGGGCAGCTGGCAAGCGGGTGGTGTGGATTTGATAAAGATTGGGTATTGGCGTTGTGTTTCGTTCGCCACAGCAACGTGTGGACGGGTCTGCTAGTACTTTATTAGATAAGCTCATCGCCGCGGCAGAGCGGGGTGATGGGTTAGAAAGTCGTGACTGAAATGAAACGGAAAATTCCAGGAGTATTTGCAAATTAATGATGTAGATTTGAGGGTATTAGTGCCTTGATTTTTTTTTGTATTTTTAGATATTTATATGTTTATTTATGAAAACGCGCCTCAATTTCTCCCTTACACCACGCGAGCGGAGCCGTGGTTAAAAACTAGTGTATTATATATTTTAGAACATGAGCAACACTACCTTATATTGGCAATTACGTTCTCCATAAAATAATATGTAACAACGTATTTTAAAAGTGACCCTTTTTTTTTTTTTTCATTTTTTTTTTCTCAATTTTTACATTTGATATGTACAATATGAAATCGTGTGAATAATGGGAACCCTAATGTGCATGGGTTATATAGTTATATATATTTTATTTTTATACCTGGAAAGAAATAAACAGTGGGTATACAAAACAAAACAGTTAGCTTATTAAAATTTGACTAAACAGTTCGTACAAAAAGTGCATGTATTACTGTAAAATTACAGTAAAATATACAAAAGTGTTTCCTGTAATAATAAGTATAGTTTGCGAGAACCATACAGTGATATATAAGTAAAAAAATAATGTTTCAACATCTGCATCGTTAAGTCATAATTTTAATTCTTTTAAGTATTGAGGTAGTTCAATTGTCACTTGAATTTTTTTCGGTAAAAGATTGAAGGTATGAGGTCCAATAAAACTGCTGTGTGTTTGCATTTGTTTGGTATTCGTTTAGGGGGTATAAATACATTATTATTTCTAATTTAGAAAAATGAAACAATACAACTTTGTATAAACCACTTATATGATGTGCAAATCCGACCGGTTTCGGAACAAACGTTCCTTCGTCAGGGAAAGCTTATACTAATTTGACAGTTTAGAACAATGTTTTATTGTGGTAGGGGTGGAGCCGTTGTTAGTTAATAATGTAGATTGGGTGGGTTAGTGTAGAGTAGGTGGGTGGTAGTGGATTTGCACATCATATAAGTGGTTTATACAAAGTTGTATTGTTTCATTTTTCTATAATGGATAACCACAAAGTAATAGTTACATTCAAAAATATATTTCTAATTTAGTTTCCTTAGTAGGTATATGTATATTATGGACATAATGCTAACAGCTGTACCATAACCTATATTTTATCTCGTATCTACTTAAATAACCCGTGTAACATTAGTAGAGGCTTAAACTTAACTCTTAGCAGCGTGGAGAATATATAGGTACTTTGGAGGGGACCCCACCACTTTCCCAACGGCGTTATAAGGAAACATATGGTTTCCTCCTTCACCGCACACGTCAAGACTCCTTTTTTTAACGCAGCTATATTTATTTAAACGACTCTACACCCTCCAATGTCCATGCAAACGGCATATATGGGTACTGAAAAAATAGATACTTTTGCAAGATAAAACCTTCAAACAATTCACTTACACCCATATGCATAGTCGGTTCCTCGAGATTTCCTCCACTCGACTGTGACTCGACTCAACCTCAAGGATAAATTCGGTATGCAGAACTAAAAAAACTATATCCTCGACTTGAGCAAATTCCTCAGTCGAGTCGAGTAATGAACTGTCAAACTCAATGTACGTCGCGATCTACCTTGAGGTCTCCTCAACAGCGCTTTCCAGATTATTTCTGAGGTTATTTCAAGTTTTATTAGCAAAATGAAAAATTTACATTATTTTATTGACTACCTTTATGAAGATTTGTACCAATATCGTTCTATAAAGCGGTATATACGGGATACAGAAAATCCGCTGGAATTTTTGATGATATAGAATTCCGAAGAAGAATTCGATTTAGAAAAGATGCAATAATAAATGTCCTCTTGCCACTTTTGAATTTACCACAGAGTACCAATAACCGAGGTCTACCAAAACCGCCTCTGTGGCAGCTTCTCCTAGCAGTGAGATCTTATGCCACAGGGAACTTTCAGGTGAGTACACATGGCTAGGTACAACTTTATTTATTTACCTAGGTATTGTGATGCAAATATATGTATACCTACCTACTAATAATCTATTTTTATCACAATGAAACAATTTATATGATTTTATTTGTTTGGTTTGCAGGTTTTATGTGGAGATCTCCACAAACTGAGTCAAGCTGTGGTATCTCGAATAGTCACTAAAATATCTCAAGTACTTGCATTGAAAATCGGCCACTACATTAAATTTCCCAATGTAGACGAGAGGTCAGATGTTAAAAGAAAATTTTAACAATGGGCTGGATTTCCTGGCATCGTTGGTACTATAGATTGTACACATGTACCAATCAAGTACATCAGGATCTGCCGGATCTGCCCTGATGATGGGCACTGCAACGATGTCCAAAACGTTGGCTAAAGAAGGAGGTAGCGCAACATGTCATAATACCCCAAAAACAAATAACGAAAATACTTTTGGCCGTGAAAATCTTAAAACGTATCATACTCTCTACAGTTTGCCAACATAATAATAAGAAATTTAATGACGTCATTCCTTCACTCAACCTCAACTCGACTTACTGGGGGTTCCCCACTGGAGGGTGAAGCCGTAACTGAACATACTGATTTCAAGGAAGTTTTTAAGATTTCCTTGAGGTGACCTCGACTAAGGTCGAGTGGAGGAGGTCTCGAGGAACCGACTATGCATATGGGTGTTAGAATACAAAAATACTACACTTTGATAGCAAGTACCCGCCATTGTCGAGATATTTCTACTTGGTTTCTAAATCAAACAAAATCTGCCAAAAGATATAATATTATGTTATCTCCCACCCTAGATAGCGTAATGTAAGGCCCTAGAAGAAAACGGAGGAAATAATTTATTCCGAAGTATCGTATGTAGACTAGCAGCCCGCTGAAGAACCTCACAGCGACAGCCGTAACTTTATAGTGTTATTGCCGTAGCGCGTTTCGCGTGATGTTAAAACGCAGGTTAGAATATAGAGAAAAAAAAACAAGGTGATTTTCTCTTGACTTTCTGACATACATTTTTGATCACAAACTGCTACTTCTAAAGGCTATTGTTTTCTCAAAATCTCTGTTTTGGAAGAAGGTAGGATATTCCGATCTTATTGAGGACCTCCTTGGCAGTTCGGTAAACTAAGGGTTCTGTAACCGGAGGTTAATATTTCAGCGTGGTAAAATAAAAAAAAAGGCAAAAATTATTATAAGCAATAATTGTCAGCCTGAAACACTCATTTACATTGAAAAATCTTCCGAGAAAAGATACTTGCCGCCAACGGGACTTGAACCCGTGTCCTTCTGATTGCCGGTCGGATGCTCTGACCACTGAGCTATGGCGGCTTATCTAATACCCGCCAAATAATTCAATATATACTGGTGTTTCATTCAACAATTACTAATTATTACATTTTTTCCACCTAAAAACAACCAACTTTATTTTTGTAAGGGAGGTATTGTTAGTACTAAATCTCTCGCTAGGTGGCGTCGAGACAAATTATGTCTACATTTTTTGGTGAAATACTTTTAACTTGTTATATATTAATTATTATTTTTAATTTATAAACTGACGTTTAAGACCAGATTTTTATGCATATCACAAAGGGTAACAATTATTATAAGCAATAATTGTCATCCTGAAACAATTATTACTTATAATAATTGTTATCTACCCTCTGTGCTATGCATAAAAATCTGGTCTTAAACGTTAGTTTATAAATTAAAAATAATAATTTAAAAAAAGGATTATGGGGTTCAAACTTGTTTAACTTGCAGTCAGATAATAATTTGAATGAAGATTTGATTAGATCACTTCATTTTGGTGTTAAAGATAAACAACAGCTTTACGCTTTACTAATTGACCGGTCAGTGGTTGAATGGGCATCGCGTTTGGGTCCTACCCGGGCGTAGAGAAACTATAAAAGTCATTTTGAATACTTATAATGTTTTGACATATTATGTTTTAAATGTGTTTTTCTTTGATAAGGAGTTTGCATTCTGTTGCGTTGTCAAAAAATGTGTTCGGTGTTATTTATTGTTTTGTATATCAATATTAAGTGCAAAATCCATAAGTAGAATATAAATAGAAGTTTTGTTTAGAAAACCTCACACAATAACTCACATAACTACATAAATTAAGGGTAGTAGTTCAGGTTAAGATAGATTAATTATAGATTTAAGTTAAGATTACGGTTAAAATAAGATAGCGGCGAGAGAAGGTAAATAAGATTGGACAGTTGGAAATGTGAATGTTTAAAGTGATTATAAGATGTTTACTTTAAATCTTAAAGTCTGCTATTTTATAAATCGTTCATTCCTTATTTTTCTTTCATTTCTTAGTTTCTATATCTCTAAGTCTACTTTTGTATAAATCTTGCGTTCTTTCTTACATATCCTATATATACTTATTACAATTACTTTTGTTACTAACTTACACGATTCTTTCATTTATAGTGATTTTTTAATTTATATTTTGATTTTTTAAACTCTGTATGATTTTTATTTTTAAATTAATACATGATTTTTTAACCTACTTATTATTTACAATAGCCGTTATTACTAACTTACACGATCTTTTTACTAATTGAGCTAGAACTCCCTCAACAAACACATGAGCATTGTCTCTTTATGGTGAGGAAAGGCAATTTTTATTTTCTTTGTTAAAACTATGTAACTGATGTAATTTTATATGTATTTTTAATCAGCATTGCAAATTAAAAAAAAAAAATAAATAAATAAATAAAAAATGCGAAGTATTATAAGGATATAGTTTGGAGCCTGCTTCATTGGCAATATCTTCCGATGTTGCTATCGTTTCTCGTTTATGTTTATGAATAATATTTTGTATAAAATGTAGGAAATTAAAGTATTTACAGGTTGAACTACTTTGTACAAAATGTCTATGATAATATAACTACAATGCGACATGAAAAGTATTCATTGTACCAACTGATATATTGTATGTACTGATGCATTATGTAAAATTTCGACCCTTTTAGGCTAAAGAAGGAGGTAGCGCAACACGGCATAACACCCCAAAAATAAATAACGAAAATTCTTTTGGCCGTGATAATCTTAAATCATACCTATAATATCTCCTGTTTCTTTCTGTCAAAAGTCCATGACGAGAAAGTTTGAAGCTCCGCTCCCAATGAGGAATGAGGATCGAGAGAGGAACGGGAATGAGAAGGGAACTCACACGAGACATTAAAACGCGCGGCACAATGGGGCTAGGCTTGTTGAAAAAATATCGATATATCTAAATATCGATATTTTTAGCCGATATATTTTGATCCGATATATCGATACAAAATATCCAAAATCGAAAATTGTATCAAAAACGATATTTTTTTAAATTTATGTATTTAAAGTCACTAGAATCCAAAACCGTATAGGAACGAACGGAAAAAAGTAACTTTATTGGGTCATGACATCTGGCGGTTGAAATTTTAACTATTAATAGCTTAAAAATCTATTGTCTTTGTATTAGTATTTGTGATCACCAATACTATCTCATGTGTGTATGTATATATATATAGAAATGTATGCTATTTTTCGCCATTTTTTTCTAAGCCATTCCTATGTGTTGGTTCCCAATTGTCTATGATTATTGACTATACCTTGTTCCAAACACGAGGTCCTTTTTGACAGATTAATACGCCAATAGAATGCTAAACTTTGTATGCATCTCAGTTTACATATAAGTTAGAAGACAGCTTTTTAGTTTTTGATATTTTTGTAATTATTACGTAATAAAAATGAATAGTGATAAAAATACCTAGATTTTTATTGAGATTTTTGTACATTAAAAAAAGCAAATTGTGTACAATAATTACTATTGATAATATTGAGCTGAATGCACTATTATTTTAAAAACGCAAAATCTCTTGAAAATTTGACCGATATATCGATATTTTTCCTCGATATTTCGAGTCGATATTGATATTTTGATAAATATCGATACATCGATATATCGATATTTTTTTTCACTTTCGACATCCCTAAATGGGGCTACTGGAAAAATGAAAAACATCCCATAAACCCGGCACTTTCCCATAACGGATACACTTTTTTTCAATTATTTTTTCATTTCCCATTCTGTCGCGGAAATTACGCCATTTCTGAGTAAGCTATGGCAAAAGAAGTGTTAAATTTTAGAATGTAGGACTCTATTCAATTTACATTTCATTGTGCTTCTAATAAAATATCTTTTCTTTAGTTTCGAACAACAATATTAACCTAACAACATTAATTAAAATGCGGCTAACATATTTTATTTATTTATTTATAACATTAACGCCTTTCGTATAAGACATAAACTCCAATCTGAAAAAATATGATTGAGTAAATAATAAAGGCCCATGAACATGTAAAACAGCTAAAGTAAATAGTAAAAGAACATAATCTGTAAATGATAAATCAAAATTAACAATATTGGAATGCCCAAAAAATATTCGTACTTAATTCTAATTTCATTTAATTAAAAATATAATAAGTAACTTTCGATGAAGATGAGATACACGGTATATGCATAAGGGTGGGCATATAATGAGTCAAGTATATTTCAAGTTGAAAATATGTATTAGTGAGTATTGTGTGCCTAAGTAAAAGATAGCTCTGATGAGCGTGTAAAACAGCCAAGAATAGAAAATGGAAGTTAAGAACAAGTGTAAATAATAAAGCAAACAATGTGATCCTGTAAATAATACAATACCGCAACGATGGAAAGTATAAACATAGGTATATTTATCAAATATATGTTTATTTTTTTTATTTTTTTAACATTTAAACCCGCTAAACTATTTATTTAGTTTCTCAGCAGGTATATAATGACAACATTTTATGCAATAAATTGGTAAACAGTTTATATGTATAATGTTGATGCTAAAATAACAGTTAAATAAATTATTTTAAGTAATAATTATTAAACAATTATTACAAGCAATAATTGTCAGCCTGATTTCTTCCGATCGGAAGGACACGGGTTCAAGTCCCGTTGGCGGCAAGTATCTTTTCTCGGAAGATTTTTCAATGTAAATGAGTGTTTCAGGCTGACAATTATTGCTTGTAATAATTGTTACCCTTTGTGCTATGCATAAAAATCTTGTCTAAACGTTAGTTTATAAATTAAAAAATAATAATTAATAATTATTAGCCTGAAACACTCATCTACATTGAAAAATTCTCCCTAGAAAAGATCATGCCGCCGACTGGACTCGAACCCGCGTCCTTCTGATATAGTAAATCTGGCATTTATCTTTTCTTGGGAGATTTTTTTAATGTAGATGAGTGTTTCAGGCTAATAATTATTACCATATTAATTGTTACCCTTTGTGCTATGCATAAAAATCTTGTCTTATACATTAGTTAATCAATTAAAAATAATAATTAAATAAATGGTTTAAATTACGGAATAGTATATATATGTAAATGGCACTATAAGCGTTATATATAGTAAACAAGTACAAATCGTCGCATTAATTCGTAGAGTGCGTAACTCAAAATTTTTCGAAAATACGTTTTTAATGCCATCTGGTGTTAAAATTAGTCCCGCATCGACTAGTAAAACTGCGTAACACTATGCCATTTTTGCTCGCAAATACTTCGAAACTCCTTAACTCCAAATACTTTATTTTATTTACCATTTCAGGTCTTATTATTTAACTTCAAAATTATTCGTGCTGTTATGCTTTGTGCACTAAGTACTATTATATTTATTCTGTTATTCTTACATACTGAGACTAAATATAAAAGTCAATTAGAATGTTACCGAGTAATTCATAAAATAAATTTCGCAGTTCTGTATTGTTGTGTTTTATTTTTTTAATGTAAAATTCCAATCTCCCAAGTCTTCAGCTGGTTGTTCATAAAACAGTTCGCAGAAAAGTACGTAGGTTTCACAGCGCTCTTGAGGCGATTTTTCGCAAAAACAGCGCTATATAAGTTGTCCAAATTTATTATTATTATTATTTATAGGTATCTTTGTAAAATACGTATCTCCATTCTCGTTTTTTTATGTAAACTTCCTAACTCCGATTTGAAATAGAAAGCCTTAACTTACAAAAGTTAAATGATTGAAAATAAATTTCGTGATATATTATATGTTCGGAACATAAATAAAAACAATGACCAGTGTCTTTCATTTTTTTTCACTACGAGGTTTTTTATGCCTCCTGTAAAATTTGACATTTGGTGGTTAAGCATTCTACGAATTAATGCGACGAAATGGATTTAGTATGAACAAATTAATATAATCAACAAGTCAATGAATAGTGTCATATACATGAGGTATTACAAAAATTATAAAGGATTTTCCAATTCCTTCGAAAGTGAATTTCAATAAAGAATTAAAGAATACAAGGAATTCGGTAGGGCATCAATATAAATCATCGATACCTAATAGCCATTTCCTTAGTTTTAATTTGACTTCAGCAGTAAAAACTTAATTATTTTTGATTGTCATTGGTAGTTTATTAAATATTTTGGGTACAATATAGTTTAGGGTTCTTTCACCATATTTATTGGTACATTTCGGAACCAAGAATCCTTCATTTTGAGTGAATGTTGTATTATGTTTATGGTAAACTCTTTCCCTATGCAAGGAATCATACAATATAACATGTTGACTTACATTATAAAACAATAATCCTCTGATGGGTAAACACGGATATTAATAATTGTTTGCAATTTTTGCCATGTTTTTTTTTATTTTTTTGTTTCTTGTTTTTAAGAAATAACCCGACAATATTTGAAAATCTCCTACTACCACCACAGTAAGCCGAAATTATTGCTTGAGTCGTGATGGAGGACTTAGCCAGCCGAGGAATTGAACACGAATCGCCTGGGTGGAACCCAAATGCGATGCCCACTCAACCACTGACTTGTATATTAATTTAGTGTCGCTTCTGTGTTCATTTTTGTACTTATGGATAAATAAATAAAATAACTTAACGTAAAATAGCTCAAAGAGCATAAAATATTTTGACGCTTTTTAAGCCCTTTGTTTTTCTGTCAGCAGCTGGAGATTCTCTGTGCAACTAGCATGCTGAAATTCAAAACATTTTTTTGTAATTTCATATTGTATTGTTCATATTCATTCAAGGGTTGGAAAATTTTAATACAAAAACAAACTTTTTGATTTCTTCATGCGGAAGTTTGGATATTTTTCATGTTTTTAACATTTCATAAAAATCTTCCGGGAAAATTTGAAATTAGGTAAAAAAAACTTTCTCGGAAAATGGTTGTGAAAATGTTTTCAAGTTTTTGGAACTGAGAAATTCCAAGTTTTGTTCATTTTCTTTTTGACATTTTCCAATCGAGGATGCCGTTCAACGGTTCATTTTTTAAATAACAGAGAGAGAGTACAATTTACGTTTACAACAATCACTTATACACAACAACAAAACAGAGCACTTATTTATTGTGAAAGCTGTACCAACACTTTAGATGCAAACCGATATTGCACTTGGCATACATTTTTCTGGTGCGTTGGTAACAATATCCACATATGGATAATGGACACCAAGTAGATGTTATCTACACAGATTACTCGAAAGCTTTCGATAAAGTTAACCACTCTATCCTCATTAAAAAATTACACCAATTAGGAATCCATGGAGACTTACTTAGGTGGCTAACTTCATATCTGCAGAAAAGACTACAGTGCGTATCAGTTGAGGGAACTAAGTCTAGCTTTTTTACTGTGCACTCTGGCGTATCGCAAGGTTCTCACCTGGGACCATCATTGTTTAATGTATATATATTTGATATTTATAAATGTTTTTTACATGATAACTACCTTGCATATGCAGATGACAAAAAATATACTTAGTAATCAAATCTATCAATGACTGCATAAAACTTCAAGAAGACCTAAATCGTCTTTTTGCATACTGTAAATTAAACAAATTAATCATAAACATTTCTAAGTGCAACAAATTATCTTTTACGCGTAACAAAAATAAAATTTCTTTTAATTATAACTTTCATGATACACATATCAATGAAATAGAATCAATCCGTGACCTTGGGGTAGTACTATATGTAAAACTAAATTTTATCAAACATATTAACGAAGTAATCAACAAAGCAAATAAGATATTGGGATTTATAATTCGCATATCTAAACCTTTTCGCAATATTAAAACTATCTATTCCCTATACACCACGTATATCCGCCCCCACTTAGAATACTGCACACTAATTTGGGCACCGTTCTACCAATGCCATATTGACAGAATCGAAAGTGTGCAAAACAAATATTTTAAACACATAAATTATAAATTCAAATTACTCTTTGCAAATAACACCGAATCCTTAAAATTTCACAACTTTACTCCACTTCAAACGCGTAGATTAATATCTGATCAAATATTTTTATACAAAATTCTGAATAACGGCCTGAACTCTCCTGAACTCGTAAATTATTTAAGAATTCACATACCTGCAAGGCCAACCAGACTAAACCATTTTTTTCATTTGCCCGCGTACAGAACCAACCTTAGAATAAAATCTCCAATCCCCCGCATACGCGCGCAATATAACACGCAATTTAACAATATCGATATTCTTAATAATACTCTTGTGAAATACTGATACGAAGTCAAGCGTACGACCACAAATGTTAATTAAATTAATGCACAGCTGTAGAAAAGGTACAGCATGAGCATCTCCTGCCCCATCCCATCTTCCTCTGCCTCTTGCCCTTTCCTATTCCTTCTTCCTTCTAATATACTTACATTTATATTTTTGTTAGTTTCATTTCCATGAAATGGTTATAACCAATTAAAATTTAGTATTATATCATAATAACCATTAGCACAAGAAACTGTTTTGGCTTACCACATTTTTAACCGCTTCATTTTTAACATCCTGTATAAAACTGCTGTTTGTTTCTTACAATAAATAAATAAATAAATATTCGTTGAGAGCAGTCGATTTGCGAGTGATCGTCAACACTTCCTGCACTCCTGCCTCGGTAGGCACTCTTATCTGCAGAAGTATGCCACAATCGGATTTGAGGATCGGAGGCTTTCCATATTTTTGCAAGTATTTGGTTGTGACATTTCGTTTACAACAATCTAAATGTCCATAGTTTCCATTGACCGGTCAGTGACTGAGTGGGCATCGCGTTTGGGTCCCATCGGGGCGTCGCGATTCCTCGGCTGGCTAAGTCCTTCATCACAACACAAGTTACATTTTCCGCTTACAGGCTTACGTGGTGGTATTCGTGAATGTAATTCGGGCAATTTTACTGATTTCTTTTTAAAGTTTAAAAAAATACCATTATTCTAAGAAAACTTTTGGTAAAGTAAAAATTAATAATATGACATAATTTTTATATACCAAATATGACTCTATGCATGAACTTATGTAGGTATGAATTGAATCGATTCAAAGCAGATACATACCTAATACTTATCTAATTATTTAAAATTACCCATCCACCCACACAAAGCACAAATCTTACTTCTAATATTTACAAACAATAGAAGTAAGACATGGTTTTAATTTATTCCCTTTTAATTTATTTCTGAAAGAATCTCAAACTTCAATATAGTTTTAATTGAAAACAAATTATTTGCATCTAAATAATTATTACCATAAAATCTTGTCAGAGTTTCGCCGAGGCTGAGCTCCAACATAAACAACACAGAGTAGCAAATAGATTTTGCGGGTAGGAGAGAAGGGGTTGGGGTGTTGTGACGTAATCCATGACGTCATGTATGTTGTCACAACATGACGTGATGAGAAAATGTCTGCAGCGTCCTTTGTTATCTCGTTCGCTCTTTGAGACTGCCCGCCACACGCCAAACGAAAAGAAACATTCTTCAAATACGAAATGCTTATTATTTTGTCATTAAAGTCATACCTAAACATCAATCTAGAATCTAAGACCTACGCTGAGAAGTTTCTTAAATCATATGTAGCGAATGTTGTTTGTACCTCGATAATTTAATCATTTTTATTATTTTTATTTTAGGTGGAAGGATAAGGTTATAAATTAAACACCATACCGAAAACTTACTATTATTCAAGTTTTATGTGCTTACGAAATCACCTATATAAATTGATACCGTTTATTTGAGATAAATTTAACTTTTTAAATTATTTTAACCTTTCAACGCTGAATTGGAAAATTGGGAAAATAGAAACTGTTTAGCAATGTTCAATAATGTAACATTACTTGATGTGTATTGTGGGATTACTTGATGTGTATTCGGGAATCTTCAATAAAGCTCGTGGTTCGTCGATATTACAAGTTACTTTGTTACATTGTCGTGTGGTTTACACTGAATATTTAATTGGACCAAGTCCGGTCTATACATACATGCTCTATGTAATTCTGAAGCAATGAAATTCGACACTAAAGGTGCCCAGCTGTCGATCGGATATCATCGGCTATTTCCGTAGCCGTCGGGTATAAGACACGAACGGTGACTGTTGTCACTCTCCTAAAATACTGCTTTACTGATATCTAATACCTGAAAGCGACATATAAATTATCTAAAATTTGAAGGATATTGAAATACGTACATCCTGTACACTACAGATTTGGATGTAGGAATATTTTTTGCGGAGAGATCTTTCAAATATTTGTATTTGAAAATATATCAACAGCTTTATTTTATTTAGGAGTCCAACAGTTTTTTTTACATTAACTCCACGCAGAAGGCCTTGAGGAAAATAATTTCCCTCAAGGCCTATGTCATCTGGGATGCTGTGTGGAGGGTAATTTTGAGGAGAGGAAGGAATGAACATTGGTCTTGAAGAGATCCATGTTGTAGGAAGGAGGAACACAGAAACAGCCGAGCTGTTAAACGCAAGAACGAGTCGAAAAAGCGACCCCGTCTCATGTGACAAATGTCAACCGTGTACAAATGTTAGGCAGGCGTTTGGCGTGTTCCCCGACTATGCACCGGTGCCGAAGGGATCAATGACGCTAATTCCTCGGAGCGTCTTCCATTGTAATACCGGTAGAACAAGGATAAAATTCCCACCCGACGCCTGTTCCTGCAATCCGTCTGTTAAGATGGGAGAATTTATCAAACAGACCGCCCGTTTCTGCACAGAGTCGAGGGTATTTTTCAGGTATTTTGGAACTCCAGACCAGAAGTGGCTTACATCAATAACAGAGCATAGTAGTAATTCGGTCACAATAATTTCAATTCAATTTATTTATTCTTTAAAAACATTACAAAATTTAAAATTTTAATGCGTTTTTAAAATATATTTGTAACAGTATTACGTTAAACATAAATATAAATGGTAGGCAAAAAAAAAACTATGTAAGCATTAATTGAGCTTGCCTTTTAAAGGCAGCTTCACTGACGCTAAATATGTCGATATCCGAATTAATTCTGTTCAACAGCAAGATTGCTCTCCCGACTGGCATAACCATTGGCAAGTTAGTTCTGCAAGCCGGGAGATAAAACAGTCTATGCTGTCGATGACGGAGATAACCATCGGGAACATAGAAACTAATTTTCTCCATGATAGCCGAGTTTTCGAACCTTCCACGAATCAGTCTGAAGAAATGTTACTCTCCAACATGAGAGAATACTTATAATTGAACCATTGGGTATTGTATACAATTGTAGTGATGATAATAACAGAGCATAATAGTAATTGAGTCACAATAATAATTGAACCATTTACAGGTTTCCACATGGGTATTGTATATAAGTGCAGTGATGATAATAACAGAGCATAATAGTAATTGAGTCACAATAATTGAACCATTTACAGGTTTCCACATGGGTATTGTATACAAGTGTAGCGATTTCAGAGATACTAAAGAAAAATTACATTTCAAGAAATAAGTTATATATATTTAGTTTATAGGGAGAGGGTAGAATGGGGGGGATCGGTTAAGTTGAAGTATAGTAATAAAAATATGCGCAACAAAAAAATAAAAGGAAAAAAAAGGAAGTTCATAAGGTGATGGTTGTATCAGAGGATATCTATAGATATTGGTTTTGTAAAGTATCGTGAGGGTGTCTGTGTGATTTTAAGTAGTATGGTGCGGAGATAAAAATGTTAAATTGTGTGTAATGTGTGTTGAATGTGTTGGATGCGGTAACTGACGAGTTCATCGAAAATCAATTCATCGAAAGCAAATTCATCGAAAACGAGTTCATCGAAAATCAATTCATCGAAAATCAATTCATCGAATGATCAATTCATCGAATCGCCAATTCATCGAAAAACATTTTTATTGTAGATATTAGAGCTGTCAAAATTAAATACCCAAAAAGGTCTGTTTAACTCAGTTAAATGTGTTTAGCATCTGTCAGTTTCGTAGTGACAATGTAAAATTTATAGGTTATCTCTTCGATTTTCGATTGTCTGATACTGCAAAAAAGGGATATCTAAGGAACGGTGACCAGACAACTCATAACGAAACCAACTCATAAACAACTCAGAAAGGTCATTAAGAGTGATGATATGATAAAAAAATATTAAAAAATTGGTTAAATAGGTTAAGTTAGGTTACGTTAGGTTAGGTTAGGTTATGGTTAGGTTAGGTTAGGTTAGGCTAGGTTAGGTTAGGTTAGTTTAGGTTAGGTTAGGTTAGGTTAGGTTAGGTTAGGTAAGTTAGATTAGTTTAGGTTGAACAATGCTTTTTTAACTTCTCGGTCCGCTCGGCATTTCTCTCAAATATTAACAAAATATATATTTTCGATGAATTGGCGATTCGATGAATTGGTTTTCGATGAATTGATTTTCGATGAATTGGTTTTCGACGAACTCGTTTTCGATGAATTTGCTTACGATGAATTGATTTTCGATGAATTCTTTTTCGATGAACTCGCCGTGAACCGTTGGATGCGTCTGATCTGGTTCGTCTGTTAGGAACTCGTATCTGTATTCGTTGTGAGAGTTGAGATCTGGCTATTTTTTGTAGAAAGAGCACATCGGCCGAGCTTCTTCGAACTTCTAATGATAGTAGATATGTTGAAGTACGCGGCTGAATCTTAGTGATTTAGGTGTGGGCGGTAGCTACGGAAATCTAAGTATCGTAGAAAACGATTTTGAACCCGTTCTAGATTTTCCGCATATGATTTGCATTGCGGGTTCCAAACTTGTGACGCGTATTCTAGTAATCTGCGGACATGAGCAAAATATAGGATTTTCATTTTTCTCAAGTTATTGAGTTTTTTACATGTCCTAAGAATGAATCGTAACATTTTCGCAACAGTCTACCGCTACAGCTACATACGCCAAAACAAACAGTGTTTTTTTTCTGAAATTCCATCAACGAGATCAAAGTGCACAACATTATTTCACCCTTTGTTGAGGTTTCAAAAGTCCTGAAATATTCCCATTTCGCACTGAAAAGTGTCTAGGAGCTCAGAGCACGTGCGAATGACGTAGTTTTAACCCAAAGGCAGTGATGGAAAAACTACTGAGGTCTTGTCTTGTCTTTGCCATGACTAACTGCTGATAACACATCATACCATATATTGTATTGAATAAACAATAAATAAAAACGCTATCCGACTTGCTATTAATTACATTCTAACATGCCTGTTCAAAGGTTCACGACGAGTTCATCGAAAACGAATACATTGAAAATCAATTCATCGAAAATCAATTCATCGAAAGCAAATTCATCGAAAACGAGTTAATCGAAAACCAATTCATCGAATGATAATTCATCGAATCGCCAATTCATCGAAAAAATATATTTTGTTGATATTTGAGAGAAATTCCGAGCGGACCGAGAAGTTAAAAAACATTGGTCACCTAAACTAACCTAATCTATTCTAACCTAACCTAACCTAACCTAATCTAACTTAACCAATTTAACCAATTTTTAAATATTTTTTTATCATCACTCTTAATGAACTTTCTGAGTTGTTTATAAATAAATAAATAATAAATAAAGGTCTTTATTCCAGAATGTGGGGAGGTGAGTGCAATCCCACACATCCTATATAGTGTGTAAGTACATACATAAAACACATAGATATTTATAAAATATGGTAATAAGAAAATAAAATAAAAATACAAGTAAAAAATAAAAATAAAATCAGTCTGGGGTTATGGGAGCCAGTGTCTTCCTCCAATGTTCTTCTAAGCTCGATCCTGAAGTCAAACGGGATTCTATTATGAGAATGTTTCTGGAGTGGTTTATCCTTCCCCTCAGTCCTGCAATCCTGGTTCTTAGTAGAGCTTTAAATCCTGGAACTCGCCCTTCTGTAAACATTGAGGAGGCACTGCAGTGCCTGGGGAGTCCAAACATCAGACGGTAAGCATTGTTATATTGCACCCGAAGCCTTTCCATGGTTCTTTTTTTGAAGGTTGCCCAAAGCTCGCATGTGTACAGGGTTGTGCAGAAGGCTAGGAATAGCGTCCTTTTTACCCGTGGACTGCATAGCCGAAATCTTCTACTGAGCATGTTGGATTTTATGCTCAGTACGCGCCTCTGCCTGTCAATATCTTCATCATCTGTTAATTTATCGTTGATGATATGTCCTAGATATTTGGTAGATTCTACTGTTTTTAGGAGTTCGCCATTCAAAAAGGCGGGGGGGATATTTTTTGGGCCTTCAGCGTGTTTTATGACCAACAGTGCTGTTTTTTTCGCATTATAGATCATGTTGGTTTCGTGTGCGAATTCTTCACAGATCTTAAGGAGGATTCGTAATCCCCTTATTGACGGTGCCATCAGAACCATATCATCTGCGTAGCTCATGTTGTTGATACATTGACCTCCAATGTGGCAGCCCACTCCAGCATTGTTTAGCCTATGGGTTAGTTCATCCATGTATATGTTAAACAATACTGGGGACATACATCCTCCCTGTCTGACCCCGCTTTTCAGGAAATAAGGTACTGAAAATCCATCTTTCCATTTTACAAGATTTTCCTGTTGACGGTGCCAAGTTTCGAGGATTTTTACCACTTTCCAAGGTATACCTCTTTCTTTTAGTTTTTTCCATAATAGGGGGTGGGAAACTCGGTCAAAAGCCTTACTTAGGTCCAGAAAGCATGCATAGGTTGATGTTTTCTTCTTCCTGTAGTATTCCAAGGTCCGTTTTACGCAAAAAATAGCCGAGTCCGTAGAACACTCTCTCTTGAAGCCCATTATGAGTTGGTTTCATTTTAAGTTGTCTGGTCACCGTTCCTTAGATATCCCTTTTTTGCAGTATCAGATAATCGGAAATCGAAGAGATAACCTATAAATTATACATTGTCACTACGAAACTGACAGTTGCTAAACACATTTAACTCAGTTAAACAGACCTTTTTGGGTATCTAATATCAACAAAAAAATGTTTTTCGATGAATCGTCGATTCGATGAATTGATCATTCGATGAATTGATTTTCGATGAACTCGTTTTCGATAAATTGGCTTTCGATGAATTGATTTTCGATGAACTCGTTTTCGATGAACTCGTCGGTTACCCTGTTCACATTGGCAAGGTAAAGCTGACCTTATGCCTGGTTTAAGGCCGTTTTAACCACACAAATGCGTGAAAATAACTCAAAATTATTCATTACTAGTTAGTTCCGGGCATGCGTCGCAAAGCTATATTCAAAGAAATAAATTGTTTCTCTCTGCATGTCCTTTCCCGTGCGTTCCCGTTCCCTCCCGCGTCTTTTTCCCCTCCCGCGTTGCACTACCACCCTCCCCGCCTTCCCTCTCCCCTCTCCCGCTCCAACGTCTCGCCAACCCTTCTCCAACAACGCGCGAAACGTCAAACTTTTCTTTCCGTGAGAACCTTCTACAAAGTATTAGAAAACTTTAAAAAAAAGATGAATGAAATAGGTAAATTCGTTACAGATTATAAGCGTAGGTCGCTCACTACTTTTATAAGCGTAATGAACATAGGTCGGAGGCTGAAGAATAATCGTAAACGCGAGTGTCTGATTAATGCACGTTGCGAAAATTGAAAATAAAAGATTTTTAAGTGAGAATAAGAGTCTTCCATTTTAACCGTCATATCGAGACTTGACATTTTCATGACAGTTTGAAATTTAAAAAAAAAAACAAATTTCAAAACATTTTGAATGGGTACCGCCGCCTCGGAACCATTTACTGGATAACTAATACCCCTGCCATAGGTCATCCCACGTGGTTCGCTAAGTTTAATGACTTAACAGGGGTGCCCGGGTTCATGGGGTAATGTTTGTCTAGGTATTGATGGCGGATGCGTTTGCCCACCTACCGGGTCGTGAGAGACTGGTTGAGGTAGACCCTTTGACCTCTCCAGCCTTGAACCGCAGTGGGAGGAATTAATTCATATGTCCGTCACTCCTGAACCTTCTTCATACATTTTTCTTTCCCAGAACTTCCTCTCCTTCCCTTTTCAAAAACAACCCTCTACACAGCTTCTCCAAACATGCATAGGCCCCTAGAACTAAAGGCCCCTCTGTGGAAATGCCCCTGTATATACAAGCACGAATTACAGAAACGATAACTTTAGTGACTGTAGTTTTCGAGAATCCTTCTTTATACAACTTAGCATTTCTATGGGTGCCGAGTGCAAAAAAAAATTTATGAATTTATGTATTTAGCGCGTCTTTAAGAAATGATTAAATTTGTCGAAAATAATCAAAACGACAATGAACCTGTACAGTTAAATAATCCTTACCCCGGGGCATTACTCGCTGCCCGAGCTGCAGCGGTAGAAGGCTTTGTGTGAAGAAAGTGATACCTCAGTTTTGAAAAATGACAGACGGAAAACTCGTCTCCTGGAAATTCTGCCGGGCTGATTCAGCTACATTTTCGATACGTCTTCGAGATCTGCTGAAAATGGTTACTGATCCCAATTATGGTGATTTGCCTTATGGAAGCGTAAATAATCGTTACTATAACGTTATTTATGGTTAAATAATCGTTACAATTGCATCTGCACCTGGGAGTCAAACTTATATTAAAACACTAGCTGACCCGACAATTGTTGTTCTGCCAAATAAATTATTTCTGGTGAATATTTTTATTGAATAAAAAATAACGAATGTAATGTAAGTGTGTGGGTACGGGATCTATGACAGAAAGAGGAATGGAACGCTGTAGAAGATGACCACTGATAAAAACAAAAAAAAACACCATCTAAAGTAGGAAAATGAAATAAAGAAAATCAATATGAATTTCGAAGGGCACTTGAGTGTACGATATTTTTGTCAGTCCATCTTTAGCCAACACAAATTAGCTCGATGGTTTGCCCGAGCGAGAACATGATGCCAAATGAAATATCAAAAAGACGCGACGATTCTCGTGAATGTCTTGCGCATGTATGGATGAAAGTTCTATGAGGCGGACGTAGCGCCATCTGTCATTCAACAACATAAATAATTTCGTACTGTTTGAACGAAAGACGGATAAATTTGTTTGGATAAAATACGGATAAATTTGTTCAAACGAAAATACTAAAATCGCGATTAAAAAAATGGGAGGGTTAAAATTTGGGGTTATAGCTATTGTTTGATGCCAAATAAAAAAAAAACTCAATGAAATTGTATTATTTTTCTGGATATGGACACCCTTATCACCTAGCGGTATGAAATATACTTTAAAACCTATTATCATACCTACTAAATATACATACAAATTTTCATAAAAATCGGTCAAGCCATATCGGGGGAGTGCGACCACAAACACCGTGACACGAGATTTTTATATATATCTAAGATAATATTAAAACGTATTGTAATCTATACCTACCTTTGTTTTACATAAGCTCCACACATGAGGCTAACTAACTAACTAACTAACCATCACGCCATTTCCCCGCAGGGGTAGGCAGAGAGGACGGACCACCAAACAACTCGGTCTTGGCACACACTCTTTGCCTCACTCACATTCATACATCGTCTCATACATTCTCTTCTATTATTCTGACTTTTGACATGACCCGACTCAAGTATCTGATTCACTTGATCGTGCCATGTCTTCCTCGGGCGTCCCCGACTTCTTCTACCATTCACATTCGCGTCGTATATTCTTCTTACACTACTTCCTTCGTTCATAAATAATTCCTCTCAAGGCCTATGTCATATTTTGTGATTCTGTGTGGGGGGTCTATTTAGGACAGGACGTTCTGGGAAGGAAAAGGTATGAGGGGTAGGAATCTGGGGGTCAGTGTGTCTGGTATCTCTCCCACTTCAGTGCAAGGCTTATGTACTTAGAGTCCTACTGGAGAGATCTCCCTTAAACAGTCTCTCCCGATCCAGTCTTCCACGGATAAACCTCACCCCATGAACTCGGGTACCCCTGCTAAGTCACCAAACGTAGCGAACCATTTGGGATGATCTGTGACAGAAGTGTTGGTTATCCAATAATTGGTTCCTGTGGCGGCGGTACTCGTACCCACCTCCCAAATTAAGAAGGTACATTCTATATTTACCAACGCCAATTGCTTAAGAGCGTTTAACTAGCCAGCGGCCGAAAATCCACATTTCGTCGAAAGTTGTTCTTACGATCGTGCAGGGAGGTTACAATGAGAAAGATTTTATTTCATTCCAAATTTGTTTTAATTTATTCCTACACCCAAAAATTCTGAAAGGCGTGATGATTAAACTATTAAAATAATGTACTTTTTATAATTATTTTTTGATTAAAAGTATTTATCATTTTTCAATAATGTCTAAGTTAAATAAGAATGTTCAAAAAATCTGAAATATATTAGTTTGTAAGTGCGCAAATAAATACACAAACGGACCAATTTTCGTCAAGAAACACATATGTACGTATATATTTTTTAATGATTTTATTTAAACTAAAATTAAAATCCTAAAACATGCGATACCCAGATAATGTATTGATTTATTTTACTGAATGATTATATGATTTGAAATAGGTATGGTATAATACAAAATCTTTTTTGAAAATTTAACAAATCTGCCAACGACCTATGGTATAACCTTATTATACTAAAAATAAATATTTTTTCTCAAAATTTAAAACATGCGAATGCTAGATAAAAGAATAGTCTTTTGAAATCCATTTATAATTTTTTAGTGGAATAGGTTCAATACGTCAAAAATCTGATTTAAAAATGACATATTTCTGGTTTTCTCTGGAAATACCCTCTTAAATACTTTACTTAATTTTTTTTTACGTTATTTCAGTAAATTTTAGGTAAGGTTGGCTACAAGTGTCATAAGCATGCTGGAATCTGTAGACTTAAATTTCAGGTAGCCTTATCGATAATTTAAGAACTTAATCAAAGTGTTGGTAAATACTAGGATTTACCGGAAAAATCAATTTTCGGTATTTTACAATAACATTCTTAAGTATTCGATCTCACTGGAAAAGGTCGTCAACAGATCCTGTTAATGATATATATTTTTTTAAATTAACTGAATTCGATTTCGCTATCACGGAGGTAATTATTGGAAGCGATTCCTTCAACTTGCCTATTTATCACGGTACTTGAGATGAAAAACTTTGGATATACCGAGATCTAAGCGGAGCTCGGAATTTTGCCAAGTTTACTGAGGTTTAAGTATCTTGGGGACGTCGGTTTTCGTTTTTACTGGTTTCAGCAATCTGTCTCCGTTTGTTTTACATGAACCAAAAATATATACTTTTTATTACGTATGTGTTTCTTTAGAATTATCTAGATTTAAAGTCTTATCCGAAATCCCAAACTACCAGACAATAACGAAAAAGAAAATAGGCGTCGTAAGTGTCAAAACATTCCATCATTCATAAAATGTGCTGTAAACGTCTATTTATGTTGTGAATTTCTTGAACATTCTTCGTAGATTTAATTAAAATTTAGTATTATTTCTTGTTTATTATTTTCTTTCCAATAACTCTTTACTTAACACTGTGTACTATTATAATTTTAAATAATTACTTGAAACTATTACTTCTGCATTGAACAAAATATTTTCTTTCTAATAATTTTTTGCAACTTGCTTACACCATATACCCACTATAAAAGTTAAATAACCACTTGATTCCTAATCAGTAACCGCAACAAAATATTATAAATGAAACTTAACTGGTTTATATCATATACACTATTTAATGTACAATTTCTTTATATACAGCTGTATGTTACACAAATATGTAAACGTAAATAAAAAAATAAATAAATATATCATATACACTATTTAATGTACAATTTCTTTATATACAGCTGTATGTTACACAAATATGTAAACGTAAATAAAAAAATAAAAAATTTAAAAAATTGTCAACGAATTGCTTATAATTGAAGATCGAAGACTTCTTTACATAATATTGTAGGTTTTATTGCTGCGATAATTCATTTTATAATTATTGCTTAAAACCGTAAAAATTCACGGGATATTGAAAAAGTAGGATTTGCGAAGCTGAAAGATTGCCATTCAAAGATATTATCTTCGTAGCCAATCAAAAAATAATAGTTAGAGAGACGATCAGAAATTATCTTTTCAAATAAATACCATTAATGAACTTTAAAAATCAATTTATTCAGATTGATTTTTAAATTTTAGACAGAATGTATTTCTATCAACAATTTATACATCAGGAATGCACATTTCAATCAGTTTCAAATTTGAAAAGTACATTGAATGTGAATAATATACACCACGCGCATCACCACAGACAACTGAAATTAGTATGATTAATGGTTAGTAATAACATAATCTTAGCCCGTTAACAAAAAAGTATTGCAAATATATTATTTCAACTTTCAAATATATTATTTCAACTTATTGGGTTTGTTTTAGACGCATTAAGTTATGTACTGACTAAAAATAGTATTAAATAGTTCAAGAAGAGAGATATGTAATGAAAGTTTTCGGATTACTTTCTGGAATTTTGAGAATCGTCACCGTGTCTACAACATCCGTATCCGTTAGTATTTGGCATTTTCCTTTCTTGTCAAATGGTTTCAGGTAGACGTAGACCGAAGGAATGAGTAACGGGATGTCTTCTATTCAATTCTCGCCATCTTTCCGAAACATTTCGTGAATCAGCCATCGTTTTGTTTTTTCTAATCTAAGACATTCTGAATGCATCAGTTTTTTTGCTGTAGAAAATTTGTAAGCCAGAAGTGTTTTCAATGTATCAACCCAAGAAATGACAATTACGGGAAAGAATATGTCAACCAACAATTGGTTATTTTTTTGGTACTACACTTATATTTACACCCCACAGTTGAGTTTTGTAGGCATAGTATTCAGAAAAGATTTAATTATCTTCTTAATCTGTTGAGAGTTGGGTGTTTCCTATCAATAACAACCTGCAGTTAATATATTATCAATAATTAATAAATTTAGCGCATTTTATTGAGTTTTTTTTTACAGCAATTACGATGACACCTGCTTGGAGGAATAAGCTGCGTACATATTAGAGTGGAGAGGTCCAGCAAGGATTTTTTTTTTCGTAATACAGAATTACATGTACTTATATTAGTCACCAGTGGCAGTCCGTGAGTGTTCAATGAGCTAGAGGGCTAAGATTGAAAAATACGATGTTATTGCTGTTGTTGTAGCTGGAAATGTTTTTTTTTTTAATATAAATTTCAATATTTTCTATGAAGATTTACAGGATTCGTACTTTCCGTCGTCGTATTTTCCAATATAAGCACTCTAGCTCACTGAAAACTCATGAACCGCTACTGGTAGTCCCCCGCAACCATGATTAAAAAACCCTTTATAAAATATTGAAAACACAGATAATGTTCTCCCGTTTCTTAGAAATGCTTTCAATTAAATAAAAGATTTGAAAAATATGATTATTTATTCCCTTATGATATAATTATAAAGTAACTATTCCCTCCACAGCACTCAATCCTCCTACCTCAAAAGTGTATCAAATACAGTGATTTGATCTTGAGGAATTTTCATTTCATTTTCAAGTCCAGCCGATTAGGTTCCCCCAAAACGGACAAAGACTTCCCCAAATTATGGAATTCGGAGAATTGTTATTTTTATTTTATTTATTAGCGTTACTGTTTATAAATTCATGTACGACATTTTTAAGAATTGACCAAGTCAATTGACCAATAAAATAACGACAAATTGAAATTCATAACCATAATACAAAAATACACAACAATACCTATACCTATACCGGATAAAAACAATTCTGATAAAATGCATCTTCTTATTTATTTGATTTTATTTTTATTTTGCAGAAACAAATAGTACATTATTACATAATGGAAAATAGTTACAAAGTTATAAAATTAATACAATAAACGGAACCAATGACATGACGCTGTTATCTACTTATATTTTTGTGAGATAAATAATACAATATACCTAAATTAAGTTAGTAACTTATTAAAGGAGAGGGGTGTGTGAGAGTGTTTGTATGTGTGTAAATGCGCGTGTGAGGGTGTGGATGTGTGTGTTATGTGTGCGAATTCAGTGTGCTAAAAATGTTTTTCTTAAATAGAGGGAGGGAATCAAAAAATATATCGGTATTTGTGGTTTTTTGAATTGAGTTGAAACTTTGAAGGATGCGGGAAATAGGGGAGTTGGCTGCAGCGTTCGTATTATTACTGGTTGTGTAAAAAAGGTTGGTGTGGCGAGTTCTTTTAGATGGGATGTTAAAATTTATTTGGGATAGAAGTTCTGGGCAGTCTATTTCGTTATGTATAATTTTATGGATAAATGTCATGTCAGCTACCGTTCACCTGAATTTCAGGGATTGGAGAGTGCAGATGTAATTATTGTTGTATTTATAACCGAGAAACTTAATAAATTTATTTTGTATGCGCTCTATGTTGTTGACGTATTGGGTGTATTTGGGATTCCAGACAGGCGATGCAAATTCCAGTGTACTTCTGACTAGTGAGGAGTAAAGCATTACTAGAGTATGTGGATTTCTAAATAATTTACTCAGACGTAGTATAAAACCCAACATTTTGTAAGATCTATCAGTGATTGAATCAATGTGCGTTTTAAATATAAGTTTACTATCTAAATAGACTCCAAGGTCCTTACATTAATTTTTTGAGATCACGGGTTTATCGCAGAGTGAATATGAAAAGTTAATTAGATGCTTGTTTCTAGTAAAGATGTCCTTTGGGGCATTTAGAAACATTGAGGGTATGTATTGGGCCTGTGTCTCTTTTCTTCGGTTTTCAAAGTGCGCATCCCCTGAATTTCTTTTCATTGCATTCTACTAACCTATGAATGTTTTATCTGTAAAATAAAGAGTAAAACACAATATTTAAGTGTTTTATTCCGCGAATAAATTCTTGGGTAAAATCGTGAAAATTATCCAAAATAAAGCTATTGCGGGTGGCCAATAATTGTTAACATAAAAAAATAATTTTACAGTTTTAATTGTTAATATATGGAGCATTTTTCCAAACCACTGGATGCTAATATATTCAACCGGCGCATGGACTCGGCTGACAAGGTCCGTATTGATGAATTTCCCGTTGTTTAATGTAGTTAGTTATTCATGACAGTGCCACTAATGGAGGTCAGATGTGGATTGTCAGGTATTTGCCAATCATCCTTCCTTTCCATATGTTTCAGTCTCACGATAAACCCCAATTTTTTGCCACCATTTTCTCACCTTCTTCGGGTAGTTGAGACCTTTGTGTGGTATTAGACATGACAGGAAATAAGACATTGCCAAAATATAACTATCTTCTGGTTTTTACATGAGCTCCACACAGGAGGCCCTGAGGAAAATAATTTCCCTCAGAGCCTGTGTCATCTTTGGGGATGCTGTGCGGAGGGTTTTTTTAAGAAAAAGAAGGAGATGAGAGTTCTGGAAAGAAAAAGGATTTAAGAGGTGGGTAGGAATCTGGGGTTCATTATGTCCTGGTCATCCGCCTCCAAGACCTAGACAAACCTCACCTCATGAACCCGGGCACCCGTGCTAAATCACCAAATGTAGCGAACCACTTGGGGTGACCTATGGCAGAGGTGTTGGTTATCCAATAAAGGTTCCCGGGGCGGCGGTAACCATTCCCGCCTCCCAAATTGAGTTGAGGTTAAAGTTTTGATAAAATTTAATCTTGTGATTCAATCAACAAGAACCGTTTAGAATTTCGCTACCAACAGAAACAAATCCAACATGCTATCATGTCAAAGTTACCACAATACCACACACTGTTTTCGTTTTGTAAATTGGAAATACAATAGGTATCAAAACAATGTGACGCCCATAAAGTTCATAAATTAAATAATATTACCGGCGCCCGTCACACATGAACAATGTTGAATACTGGCTTTAGTTAAAAGGATCAAAGTTCCTACTGACAAACAACATGTAGGCACCTATACTGTTAAATTTGCAGAGGGAATAATTCCTACGTTCCACAACAGTTTTTTTACCCCCTGGCTGGGAGATTTAGAGGTAAATTTGTTTCATGGCCCTTGCTTGTCTAAATTTGTAGAAATAGACTTTTTATTTAACCGAGGGTTTCGTTTTACATGTTTTTATTAAAAGTTTCAGTATGTGTGGAACACGTTATGTAAATGAAATTTTGTATTAAAGACCTTGTGAAAATAATATGTTTCTCTTTTTTTCCCAGTGCCCAGTCATGTGGATTTTCGCTTTATAAAAAAAATGTGTTTGAAACATTACTAATATTTTCACAAAATTAAATTAGAATAAAACCTTTTTACCTGATATCACATAAGAGTTCGCGGAGGCAGTACAACAATTTCACCCACGATTAATTATTACTTGAAATGATTAATTTAAATTATTCGTAATGGCATATTTTGTGCCGTTTATGTTGTAACATATCTATTTCGTGAGCAGGTACTGAGCAAAGTAGGTACTGTTTATTGTCTATGCTTTATTTTTTTTTCTTCTTTTTTAACTTTGTTGGTTGGCCAAACTGGAAGGAGTCCGGAAACGTCATTCGGGGAATCATGGCGGAAGACATTACGTAGTTTTTGGGGGCGAGAGGAGATTTTTCGGGGCGTTTGGGATTGTTATGTGATTTACAAGTGCTATGTGGCCTAGAAAGATTATTTTAATACGTTATGTGAGTGTGTGACGACTCAAATGGCATTGAAGCCTATTTATTTTGTTTAATCCCTCGCCGGATGCCGTGTGATAGTTTTATCCGCGTGCTTATGTCAATTTAGACCGGAATCAACGGGTGATGTACTGCCCGCAAGGATGCTGGTGATTCCTTTGGCCGGTGAGATTTTTTTTTTTTTACAGTGAATACCGCACAAGAATCTCAACTGCTCCCGTCTGGAGCCAGTGAGACTATGGCATCCCCATTGGGGTATGTTGTGAGGCTGGAGGTAGTGGGGAGGGGAAGGAGGTGGGGAAGAGGAAGGTTGGGAAGTACCTGGCTATTCAGATCTGGTCACCAAACACGGCTAAAGCCATTTTCAAGCAACTTTTCAATTCTGAATGGTGGTCTTACACCAGGGCGATAATGATAGTATCTTCCACTCTGGAACATGCCACAAATATACTATATATTATTTTAAATGATTTAATTGTGAAATAACACAAATAAATCAAATAAAATTTATTTGCGCATGCCGGGTTCGAACCCGCGACCTCCGGATTGTGAGTCAAGAGTCTTACCCACTGGACTACGGAGATTTGCTCTCGCCGCCTGATGGGTGAGAATCTGCTGTGCCTGTTTCGTTGGGTGGATTCTCTTTATTAATGGAGCGGCTCCTAGACTCTGGCTGGACCCGCCAATATTACTATGCTGTTCCTTTGGCCGGTGAGATTTGCTCACGCCGCCTGATGGGTGAGAATCTGCTGTGCCTGTTTTGTTGGGAGGACTCCCTTTAACCAAGCGGCCCCATGACGTGCTGGACGGTGTTTTGGGGATTTCTGTTGACGATTGGAGGAGAATCACGACGACGGGACGTACGCGGTATAAATAACTAACCGTAATTTTTGTTAACTCTCTCTCTTTCCAAATCTATTGATAGATGCTAAAGGTATTTATGTTTTTTATTAAATTTTCTTTGCTACTATTTCCCTTGCAAAGTGCAATAAAGTTTCTTTTAATTTTCACTAGTAAAATAGGTGCCTCATTTATATGCATGACCTCAAATCCCTATCTCCACTATCCTGAGATGGATATTCTAGTTGCTCTGAGAAGATCAGCTGTCGGATGACAAAGGTAATCTACCTACACAAGATCATATTACAATGTGGAAATAAGAAGTACGTATTTATTTATTGTTACCAAGTTTAATTTTTCTAACTCCATTTGCACTACACAGCAGAACTTGTTTATAATTGAAGAGTTTTTTTTAATAAATTGAATAAAAATATTATTTAATGCTCGTACATTAACAAAAAACTTAGGAATGAAAGTTATTGGACATTCATTATTAAATTACTTGTGTGTTCATTATCTTAATATATAAAACAAAGTCGGGCTAGTTACACTATTTATAACTCGAGAACGGCTGGACCGATTTGGATGATCTTTGATTTGTTGGATTAGTCTCCGGCCCGGATAACAGAATAACTATTAAAATATCGCAAAAATTCACGAAAAAGAAAGTTATGAAGAAAATTCATTTCTTCGTACATTTTGTATGGAACGAATTTTCATCTTTTGAAAGAGCTGTGGCAATGTTGTGTCAGTTGAAGTTTGCGTGAATTCCAAAAATTCTAAAACGTCAAATGTCAATGCGCTGATTGTTTCGCTTTTGTTCTTTAACATATAATGCTGCCTCTCTTTCTTACACACTAAATGTCAACAGTCGAAAATGAGACAAACGGTTAACGTGTGCCTTCATCCTTCCAAAGGAAAAATACAATAATTATTATAAATTTCCCTCACACGCATAAATAAAATGAAACGCAATCCCCGTAAGGGGCCATCCATAAATTACGTCACATATTAAGGGGGGAGGAGAGTAGCAAGTGTGACTAGGGGGATAGGGTGGTCATCAGCTCTGTGACTTCACACGTAAAAAAAATTGAACTACTGTTTTGATTACTTTTAGATGTCACACTAGAGGGGAGGGGTCTCATAAATGTGACGATGTGTGACAGGGACGGGGGGGGGGGGGGGGGGTAAAAAAATCTTGAAATTCATGTGACGTAATTTATGGATGGCCCCTAAGTAAGTGGAAAAGTAAGAAAATCACCCGTACACAAGGTCACCTCTGATATTGACAAAAACGAAACACGGAAGTTGCGGATCGATAATTGCTTCATTGTGTAATTTTTAACTTAATAAAAAACTGAATTTAATTCAGCTAATAGATTAACACAACAGTTATTGATTCTGAGGGGGTACGAAGTTCGCCGGGTCAGCTAGTTGTTCATATTATCAATCCCGCGCACGAACACAATTCACCGTGAACAAGATTTGTGCTGAACATTCATTTCCATTTCAACTGCAAAGCAAACTTATATGAAATGTTAAAAATAAAACATTGCAAAACGACGACTACCCAAATAGGAGGTACAAATTCAAAGTTATAAATTTAATGTAGGTAGGTGCAATTATTTATTTATTTATTATTAGTTTCAA
This sequence comes from Limnephilus rhombicus, assembly GCA_929108145.2. Taxonomy (NCBI): domain Eukaryota; kingdom Metazoa; phylum Arthropoda; class Insecta; order Trichoptera; family Limnephilidae; genus Limnephilus; species Limnephilus rhombicus. The sequence goes on along the minus strand of OV815280.1, from coordinate 48,686,252 downwards.
TAGCAAGGTTTGTACATTCTTTTTTTTCCCAGACCTCCTCACTAGGATTTCCTGTTCTGAGGTGGCCGGTAGTTTTTTAAAATATTTGTTTTTGCTTATGGATTGTCTTTATATCGTCTTCATGATGTTTGTAATTTTATTATCACTTTGATCTCTCAGCCATGTTTTTACTTTTGTTTTAAATATATTCATTTCATTTATATTTTTTATTTGATCTGGTAGAGCATTGTATAATTTCATAGCATGGAATTTATTATTTCTCTGTCCAAAAGATGTGTTCAAACTGGGAGTAACCAGGATGTTATTACTTACTGCCCTGGTTGAGTATTTATGTTGGGCAGTGGAGTATACATATATGTTTTTTTTTCAGTTTAAATAAAATATTTTTTGAATAAAGTTTCTGTACATTGAAGACTTGAAAGTTATTAAATATTTCTTCCGTCGGAGTTCTAAGCGGAACTTTCAGTATTGTCTTTAGTACTCCTTTTTGGGCTATATTGAGTCGCTCTGTGTGAGTGCTCAAGGCAGACCCCCATCCAATTATACCGTACTCTATTTGTGATTGACACAAAGCATAGTATACTTTTTTAATATCGTTTATGTTGAGGATATTACGAATGTTTCTAAAGAAGTATATGTACCTGGTTAGTTTTTTTGTAATTACGTCAATTTGTGAGTTCCATCGGAGATTATCATCAATTTCAATTCCAAGATATTTGATGCTTTTGGAGTGTGCTGTAGTGGGACAGAGGCATGATAAGCCTTGATTTTGTTGATAAATTCCTTGGCATGTGTGTAATTTGAGATTTAAGTCCTCCGACGGCTGCCCTCTGGCTGTTATAGAAAATATAAGATATTTTGTTTTATTAACATTAAGCGTGAGGGAATTTCTTTTAAGCCAGGTTTTCAGGAGACTAAGCCCATGTTCAGCTTTTTTGTAAGTATTTATCCAATCTTTTTCGATAAATAAAATTACTGTGTCATCAGCAAAACTAATAATTTTTCCTCTTGTTTCTAGGTTACAGATATCATTGATGTATATCAAAAACAATATTGGTCCTAGTACGCTTCCTTGCGGTACGCCATGGTTGATTAGGAGAGGTTCGCTTTTTCTCTTATTAATTTGAATGCTCTGTGTACGCTCCATCATATAGCTTTTTAGCAAGTTTAGTGTTGTATTTGTCATACCAATTTTTGTAAGTTTAGCAAAATGTATTTTGTGGTCTATTGTATCAAAAGCCTTTTGTAAGTCTATGAAGATTGCCAAAGTTTTTTCTCCACTGTCTAAACTTTTAGTGATCATATCTGTAATTTTTTCTATGGCGTCACTAGTACTTAAGTTCTCCCTAAAACCATATTGTGTTTCCGATAATATTTTATTGTCTTCTAAGTAGGATAAGAGTTGTTTTTTTAATATTCTCTCCAATATTTTTGAAAATGTGATGAGTAGGTTTATTGGTCGGTAATTGTCTATGTCATTTTTACATCCTTGTTTAAAAATTGGCATAACAGTAACTTTTTTGAGAGCCGTAGGGAATATGGTTTCAGTTATAGACAGGTTGACTAAGTATGTTAGAGGTACGATAAGTTCTTTACAGAGATATTTTATTGCATTGGTTGTGATTAAGTCCTCCCCCGAAGAAACATTTGATTTTAGAGAAGAAATTGTGTTTTTGATATCATCAGCTGTAATTTGCTTAAACTCGAGTTTCTTTCCTTGTTCAGGGGGTTCATTTATAAGCATAGCGTCATTACATTGTGTAGCTTGCTTTGCTAGATTTGATCCTATATTTATGAAAAATTTATTGACAATGTTCGTGTATTATCTCTTCAGACGACTAAACTACCACGCCTACAGAATGGGTAGAATATATTTAAAAAAAATATATACATGAAACACTATTTTATTTATCATAATTTATTGTATTAGTTTATTAGGGAAACTAACAGTTATACATATTTTATTAAAATAATTATCTACATGTTACATGGTTGCATCAACCAATGAAATTTATACGAAGTCTCCGCATAAATTTCATATTATCGATCACGAAATTTTTAAAAGCTGTAAAGGACAAATCAAAATTGAACTACCTACCGATATAAAAAAATAATACACTTTACCTCATGAGATGACGTCCAAGATAAACATGATTAAAAAAAGAAAAACAACATTCCTAATGACAATGAAAAAACACATCAGGGAAAGAGGTTTCGTAATTAACAACTTGTTTTAATTATTTCTAATATAAATTTAGTAAATTTACCTGGACAAGAGTGGAAATGTTTTTACATTTCCACTCTTGAGGAAATGTAGAAAGAGCTCACGCTACGGTGAAAGACTTCTTTGGGATGAGAGTTGGAAAGGGTAATGCAATAGAAGGAGAAGACGGCAAAATACTTTTCGAAAATCACCAAATAGGAGAGAGATGGAAAAGATATCTCGAAATGCTGTACAATGGAAAGGGAAATAATGACAACGAAACATTGATAGAAAGAGAAAATGAGGTAGACGCAGATGATTTGGGAGATCCAATCACTAGAAAAGAGTTTGACCTCGCACTGAAAAATCTCAAAAACGGGAAAGCACCCGGAATCGATGACGTTCCGGCTATACTAAATAAGCCAGCAGGAAAGGGAACTATAGATGCCCTGTTTAAAATGATACAGACAATGTATAAGACTGGAAAGATACCAGAGGATTTCGAGAAATGCCTAATTGTCGCATTACCAAAGAAGGCGGGCACGACGATATGTGAACAACACAGAACTCTTAGCCTAATATCCCATGCCTCAAAAATATTGACTAATATCATTCTAAAAAGAATCGAACCAAACGTAGAGAACATCCTTTCCGGGGACCAGTTTGGCTTTAGAAGAGGTGTAGGAACCAGAGAAGCAATATTGTCACTACGAATACTACTATAAAAAAAATTAAAAAGAAACCAAAACACATTCATCGCATTCATAGACCTGGAGAAGGCTTTCGACAATGTAGAATGGAAAAGACTCATCGAGATTCTGAAGAGAATTGACATCAAATATAGAGATAGACGAATAATCCAGGCGCTATACAAGAATGAGGCCGCTATAATTAGATGTGACAATGATACAAAAGAAGCCAGTATAAGACGAGGGGTAAGACAGGGATGCTCTATGTCACCTGTTCTTTTTAACGCTTATATACAGAGTGCGATTGACGACTTGAGAGAGAGAATGAGTCACAGAAAAGGTGTAAAGATACACGGGCAAAAGGTGGATATGATAAGGTTTGCTGACGATATTTCTTTGGTTGCTGAAAGCGAAGAAAAACTGCAAGAGGCCTTAACAACCATGCAAAGCATTCTTCAAAACAATTACAACATGAAGATAAATAAAGACAAAACAAAGCTGCTGACTGTAGGCCGAACGCAACATCAGATGAGAGTAGAGATGTCAGGAGTTCCACTAAAGAACACCAAGGAGTTTGTCTACCTCGGGAGCAAAATAACATGGGACGGTCGGTCTAAGAGCGAGGTCGACAGCCGTATACACCAGGCTAGGCTTGCATTCAATGAAAGTTCGTAAATAATAGAATCGAATAATATAGACCTGAAACTGAGAATACTCCTTATCAAGACATATGTATGGAGTATCTTGATGTACGGCTGCAAAACATGGTGCCTATCCGAAAGAGATAAACGGAGACTAGAGGCTTTTGAGATGTGGTCCTATAGAAGACTATTAGGAATTTACTGGAGAGACCACATCACAAATGAGGAGGTTCTCCAAAGAATCGAAGGAGGAAGGCATCTGCTCAGGACCTTGTCCGAAAGGCGTGCAATATGGATCGGCCATGCAATAAGACAAGAAGGCCTCTTGCATGCCATAATGGAGGGTATGACCGAGGGGACAAACGCTAGGGGACGCCCACGCCGAGAATACCTGGAGGACCTGCTGGTGGATGTGCGCTGCTTATCATATGCAGACTTCAAAAGAGCCGCACAAGACAGGGAAGAGTGGAAGAAACGAATAGATGAAATTGCTGAAAACCAATCCCAGGATTGAAACCGGAGAGAGAGACCTGGACAAAAGGAAAATTTTATCTTCCGAAAAAATATTTCTCTACTTTGTGTACACTTCGTGTAAACCGTCTACAGTCTACAGTAACCATCGAATTAATAACGGGAATGCGATGTGGGCGTTTTTATTAATTACCGTGTTATTCAATTTTTTTTTTTAAATAAAAGTCCATTCCCGGGTTACGAATAACCCAACAATGTTTGAAAATCTCCTACTACCACCACAGAAAGCCAAAAATGTTGCCTGTGTTGTGATGGAGGACTTGGCCAGTCGAGGAATCCAAGCGCTATGCCCTCTCAACCACTGACCGTGACATTATATGAATCGTGCAAAAATAAAAAAAGTTATCTACTGATAAACGTTTATGTTAGTAAAATTTTAGAATCGCTGGACACGCTATGAATACGTCAAAAAGAAGAAAAAAACGTGGCCTAACTGTCAAAACAAATGAAATGATGAAATGTCTTTTAACATTTTCCCCAACGTACAAAGCTGTACTTTAAAGTAATTCAGTTGAATCGAAGTATTCTTTCAAATAAGTGTCCATTATAGAAATTAATGAATTGAATGATACCTACACATAATACACGGTGGGGAAGGTGGGAGAGATTGAAAATAGTATTAATGTGTTTTCAGTTATCAAAAAATGTATTATCGTGTGAGAAATGTGGAGATCCGCAAAGAATGCAAGGCTGATGTAAGCATAATGAGTAAGATTAAGAAAGGAACTCTCAGATGGTTTGGGTATTTTTTTTTTACATTAACTCCACACAGGAGGCCCTGAAGAAAATAACTTCCCTCAGGGCCTATGTCATCTTTGAAGATGCTGTGTGGAGGGTCTTTTTGAGGAAAGGAAGGAGTGAATACGGGCCTTGAAGAGAACCATTTTGTAGGAGGAAGGAAATACAGAGGCTGGCAAATCGTTCCACAGCTGAGCCGTTGAACTCAAGAACGAATCATAGAAACGACCCGTTCTCATGTGACTAATGTCAACCGTGTACAAATGTTGGGCGCGTGTTTGGCGTGTTTCCCGACTATGCACCGGTGCCGAGGGGATCAATGACGCTAGTTCCTCGGAGCATATTCGATTGAAATACCCGTAGAACTAGGATAGCATTCCCACCCGACGCCTGTGCTCTAAAGATTGCAATCCGTCTGTTAAATTAGGAGAATCTCTCAGACGGACCGCCCGTTTCTGCACAGAGTCGACGGTTTTTTCAGGTATTTGGGGCTCCAGACCAGAGGTGGCTGCCAAATTCAACCGTGGAGCGCACATGTGATTTGTACAGGGTTAGCAGTTGTGTACTATTAAAGTATCTGCGAGCCCTGTACAGTAGGCCCAGGTTTTGAGAGGCTAACTAAACTCTGGCTTCGATTGACCATATCTGAGCTGGTCACTTAGAGTTGCACCAAGCATATCAATAGAGGGCCTGTTCGGAAGATTGCTTCTGTTGAAGGAGACTAGATTTTCATTTCGATCCCTTTTGGACATAATCAGACATGATTGGGTCTTTGAAACATTAATTGAGCTGCTGTATGACTTATTTATTTCCAATCCAAGGGAACGCGCACTTTTGAGGTGGTTTGAGAGGTTATCAGACGAAAGGTGACACAGACGTTAAATTTAAAATAAAAGAGTCTAAAAATATGGATGTTGGAAAAAAATAATTAAATTGAAGTGCTAAGTAAGAAATAAAGTTAAATACTCGTACTAAACATAGGACAACACAACACTCAACATTTAGTCCAGTCAAGAGGTGTAGAGTGCGTGAGCAGGTACCAAAGCAATTCCTTCAGAAACTTGTTCAGGTTGCTTACGGTGTGACTTTTGGTATGGTCACACCCTAAGCATGATGGTCCAAAAGGCTAAGCGATTCCTTCAGAAACTTGATCAGAGTGCTCAGGGTGTGACCATACCAAAAGTCAGACCGTAAGCACTCTGAACAAGTTTCTGAAGATGGTTCATTAACTGGACTAATAGTTAGTGAGTCAAAAATGACAGTAGCCAATGAAAAATGAATTTGGAACTTCAGTACAAACTAAATAACTTCAATGGGTTCATACCGTAGTAAAATCGACTGCGGAAACTGTTTACGCAGAATTCTTTTTAATTTTGATAATTTTTAATTTGGGGGCGGGTTTGTGAACCATTTATTGGATAACCAACATCTCTGCCAAAGGTTACCCCAAGTGGTTCGTTACGTTTTTTTGTTTTAACAGGGGTGCCAGGGTTCATCGGGTGAGGCGTATTCAGGCCTTGGCAAAGGATACGCCTGCTGTGGACCGAATCTGAATAGCCTAGTTTAGCAAGACCCTTTCGCCCCTCCAGCTGGTCTCTCTTGACCCATCTAGCACCGCAGCGGGACATGATTCACATGTCCGCCACTCCTGAACACACTGAGCCCTAGATTTCCACCTACCCCTCAAACATTTTTCTTTCCCATAACTTTCTCTTTCCTTTTCTTAAAAAGGCCCTCCATACAGCATCACCAAAGATGAAATAGGCTCTGAAAAAAAATTTTTTTTTCAGAGCTTCCTCTGGAAGTTGAAGTGAAAAAAATTGAGCATATTTTATTTAAACAGACACGATCACGTCACATTGGTCTTGATGTATCTCTTGTAGATTTTTAGAGTATTCTTAAGAATGTTATAAGGGGGCATCCATAAATTACTTCACACCTTAAGGGGGGGGAGGGGAGTAGAGAAATGTGACATAGTATGACAAGGGGTATGGGTGGGTCATCAGCTTTGTGAGGTCACATGCACAAAACGACTGCATTTTCCCTATCCCATTACTCCCCCTCCGTTGTGGTTTCCCATTACACCCCCTCCGTTGTGGTTTCCCATTACACCCCCTCCGTTGTGGTTTCCCATTACACCCCCTCCGTTGTGGTTTCCCATTACACCCCCTCCGTGGTGGTTTCCCATTACTCCCCCTCCGTTGTGGTTTCCCATTACACCCCCTCCGTTGTGGTTTCCCATTACACCCCCTCCGTTGTGGTTTCCCATTACACCCCCTCCGTTGTGGTTTCCCATTACACCCCCTCCGTCGTGGTTTCCCATTACTCCCCCTCCGTTGTGGTTTCCCATTACACCCCCTCCGTTGTGGTTTCCCATTACACCCCCTCCGTTGTGGTTTCCCATTACACCCCCTCCGTTGTGGTTTCCCATTACACCCCCTCCGTCGTGGTTTCCCATTACTCCCCCTCCGTTGTGGTTTCCCATTACACCCCCTCCGTTGTGGTTTCCCGTTACACCCCCTCCGTTGTGGTAAATGTGACCTGGACGATATTAAATGTTGACGAAAAGCTTTAAAATATTACCGACTAATATTTTTTAAACGTAAAATTGCTTAATATGTGACGTCACGATAGGGTGGAGGGGGCCTCACAAATGTGACGATATCTGACAGGGACGGGGGGACGGGGGGGGGGTCAAAAAATCAAGAAATTCGTGCGACGTAATTTATGGATGGCCCCTAACTTCTCGAGCGATGTATGTTCGTTTTCCGATTAAATTAATATCATTCCTCAAAATATTGATGTGGAAACATATATTCATCTAGATTTCACCGTTAACCTCATATTTTTAGGTTCTACAAATTTTTGAAAGCGATAGCTCAAGACGTTTCGCAAATTTGCCATAATACGCCAAAAATGGTTCGGGAGAATTAATTTGCGATTTGTTTAAAAAATGTTTAGTTTCGTTTCCCAAACATTTTTCGTAGTAATCTGTGTCCCCTACCGTCCAGCTACCGTCACTGCGCACAGATTTAATTTATCCCCGGAATAAGTGTAGCCGTCTGCGTCTAGCGGGTCTTTAACCTTCCTATACTCGCGCATTGGTCTCTCAGACTTGTTAACAACAATGGGACAGACAAATTAACAACAATGGAACTTTGAGATTTTTAGTAGCTTCTTAATTTGTTATTAGGCATTATTTAGTGCTGCGAGCGCATTGGTGCTGAGTGGACGTGTGGCCTTATTTACTGTTATCGGTCTTTTAGGTAAGTAACAATTACTACCCAAAAATCCTAATATTGATTAATTCTTATTTTTATGATATTTTTTTTATTCTTGATACTTTCATTATTAGATTTTAGGTTTTTTTTAAATTAACACATGAACAAGTTTATTTTTGTTTTAAAAGTTAGAGTACCAAAATTATATTCTTTTTTAGAGGCTGAGTTAAAAGTTTGTTTCTACCAAATAAAGTAAAAGGTTTAATATTTTTCTTTTTTAAATTCAATTAAACCCCGTTCTATATAATAAATACAAATAATGCTTAAAAAGTATATCATTAAAATGATACAGAGGAGATAAAATCACGGTCAAAGACACCGTGCGCGAATATACGTGTCATGACGTTGGGAGCGAGTGTAAGAAGGTTAAGTAAATCAGGACGATTTGTCACTTGGACGGCTACAGGCAGTAAGAATTTACATGCATTAGGCTAATAATAATTCGCCTTATTGTGTGGCAAGGTGAAAATGAAGTAATCTCTTAAATTACATTTGAATTGGCTTTATTTGAGAATATTTTTTCACCGTGAGGCTTGCCAAAAATAATAAGTAATAAAATAATTAAAATGAAATTATTAATATTTCAAGGTCTAGAGATATATTTTATGAATTCAGGAGGTCTGTAATGGACGATCGATAAAACCCTATACCAATACGATATTGACCAAATCCGTCGTCTATGGTCAATTTCAATATTTGCGAGCACGGTCAGCGATTGTATTGTGAGACATGTTTCGGTTAACTCTCAATATAGGTACGCATATTTTTAATAATTTCATTCAATATGTGAAATTACTTGCTTATATAATGAACGGATTGAACTAACGAAGATCTTAAAATTGAAAGACGACGTATACGTGATCCATTGGCTTAAATAATGCATATAAGACGCGATCAATTTATTCCGTTCGACCTTTGAGAAATGATAATGGTTAAAATATGATTAAAAGCCTCATTAACTAATTAACTCCCGTCCAGCGTCAAAAAGTAAAGGCGGACAATTCAACATTGCCAGTTTATTAATTTTTTTCACGTAATTGATTGGGTTTGATGTTTCGGAATGCGAATTCAAGTGTGGCCAGCATATATCGTTTTTTTTTTACATGAGCTCCACACAGGAGGCCCTGAGGAAAATAATTTCCTTCAGTGCCTATGTCATCTTTGGGGATGCTGTGTGTTTCTTATTTATGCTACGGCAGAGGTGTTGGTTATCAAATAAATGGGTGCCGGGGCAGCGATACCCATACTTGCCTCTTAAATTGAATAAATCAAACAAGCGATTAATAATCTAAATATATAAAACAAAGTCGGGTGGGTTACACCATTTATAACTCAAGAAAAGCTGGACCGATTTTGATGATCTTTGAATTGTTGGATTTGTCTCCGTCTAGAATAGCAGAATAGCTTGTAAAACATCAGAAAAATTCACAAAAAAAATATAATGAAGAAAATTTTTTTTCTCGTACATTTTGTATAGAACGAATTCTCGTATTTTGAAAGAGTCTATAAGTACCTATAATATTGAATAGTGAGTGAATTCCAAAAATTCAAAAACGTCAAATGTCAATGCGCTAATTGTTTTGGTTTTGTTCTTAAACATATAATGCTGCTCCTCTTTCTTACACACTAAACGTCAACTGTCGAAACTGAGACAAACGGTGAACGTATGTTTGCACCCCTACAAAAGGAAAAATACAATAATTTATATAAAATAAAATATTTTTTTGTTTAAATCCACGAGATTTATTAATTTACGAACCGACCTTCGCTTACTTAAGCATCCTCAGGGTACAAATTAATACTACAAATTAATAATACAAATTAATACAGTATTAATTTGTACCCCAAAGATGCTTACGTAAAGCGAAACCGGTCGGTTCGTAAATTAATAAATCTCGTGGTTTTAAACAAAAAAGTATTTTTTTTTATTAAATATGTCAAACCACAAAGTGATTGCTTTCTACAATAACAATAATTTTAATAAATCTCCCTCACACGTATAAAGAAAATGAAACGCAATTCCTGTAAGTGGAAAAGTAAATAAATCACAAAAAAAATATACCGACAAAGGGACAGTTGCGCATCGATAATGGCTTGTTATAACAATAATATAACAATAATATAAAGTTGGTGTCTTTGTACCTATAAACATAAAAGCACTTTATATTAAATAAATCATTATTACTTCTATATTTGATTATAAATCCTATATTTATGATTTATCACTGATTTGCGATAGTTATTACTAAAATATTGACTGTAGAATGCGATATAAAAAATAATAAATAAAAAACATTATTCTCGTAACACGGGTCCATGACACATAAAAATGCCAGCAATCGGCAGGCAGATATTTACTGGGTGGTCATAATATTATAAAAAACAGTTTATTGCATACGTTTTCAAATAAATTTCAAGCAATTTCAAATACTCCACTTTAGTCAAATGCAAGATGTGATGATCAACAAAGCATAATTAGCGCTGACAAAATTATACATTTTTCTATTATAGTCATCTAAATTTAGAAAAAAAAAAAGAATTTATTTGTAAACTAGCAGACCCTGCCACACGTTGCTGTGGCTAACGAAACACAACGCCATTACCCAACCTTTATAAAATCCACACCACCCGCTTGCCAGCTGCCCGCTGCCCGCTGCCTGAATTGAATATTTGAATTTCTCGACTTTTCTCTATAATAATAAGCATGTTTTCATACACATAAACCTTCCTCTTGAATCACTCTATCTATTGGTGAAAACCGCATGAATATCCGTTGCGTAGTTTAAAAGATCTATGCGCACATACATTTTGAGCGACTTCATCAAATAAAATAATTCAAATCAAATATGTACCTACTTACTCTAGGATATCTATTTTCCAATTTCTTCCGTAGAACGAATTTCAAAAGTGACTATTGTACGGCCCGCCAGCCGTTTTAAATCACCCAAAAATATGTTTTCTTTGAATTTCTCATGTATTATACATATAAACATTCCTCTTCAATCACTCTATCTATTGGTGAAAACCGTATGAAAATCCATTGCGTAGTTTAAAAGATTAACGCGCACATACATTTTGAGCGACTTCATTTTATACTATGTAATGATATATATATAACCTCTGGAGACCTCTCCAGCCGCCCTCCATGAACCCAAAGCCTTGCATCGCAATTGTGTTGCATCGCAGTCGCATGTAGTTGGAATCACATGACTCCCAGATTCCTACCCACCCCTCATACATTTTTCCTTCCTAGAACTTCTTATCATTCATTTCCCTAAAAAGACCCTCCTCACAGCATCCACAAATGTGACATAGGCCCTGAGGAATTTTTTTTCGAAAGGCTTTCTGTGTGAACGTAATTTAAAAAAAATGAAATTCACTACGAATGCAAGAATGAAATTGCACACACGTGTAGACATATACACATTTCACTGAAACAGGATAAAATGATGCGCAACTGGGTCGTGCGTAAGACCGTGGTAGAAAGTCGATCCTGTTTCACCACGTAATAAAAATATATGCATTGTAGTAAAAAAACTAAAAGTATTTACAGTGTGATTTTATACTATTACACTGCTCGGCTGTTTCAGTAAATTTTAGGATAGGTCAGTTACAAGTGTCACAAGCATGTCACAACAAAACAGCACTTAATATACGAAATAAATGTTGGTCTTACCAACTAAAAAATTAGAGTCCTTGCAAGAGCCTTGAAGGGGTAACCATCTGTTACCTATACCAGGGCGGGTAAGTGGTGGGTCCTCCAATGGTCTTACCAACTCAGGATTTGGCCCGTATTATTCCGATTATTCGATTCCCATCACTGGTTAGGAACGTGTAATCCTCTGTCAAACCCAAAATTAAGTTTTTCGAGACGTTTGAAAACAGATATCTTATAGTAAATAAACTTTGTTTTACGGGTTTTTTTACTGTGTATAATTGGTCAACTTTGAAAAGTTTTTTTTTACATTACTCCACACAGGCAGGAGGTCCTGAGGAAAATAATTCTTCTCGGGCCTGTGTCATCTTTGGGGATACTGTGTAGAGGGTCTATTCAGGAAAGGAAGGAGAGGAAGTTCTGGGAAGGTAAAGTGTACTGGGCTACGAATCTGGGGGTCAGTGTGTCCAGGAGTGACGGATATATGAATCCATCCCACCCACTGCGGTGCAAGGCGATTTTAAGAGATAATGCGGCTGGAGAAGTCAGTGGAACTCCCTCAACCATTCTCTCCCGATCCTGCCATGCAGCTGGTGGACAGACGCATCCGCTGCCAAGACGCGGACAAACCTCACCCCATGTACCCGGGCACCCCTGCTAAGTCACCAAACGTAGCGAACCACTTGGGGTAACCTATGGCAGAGGTGTTGGTTATACAATAAATGGTTCCCGGGGCGGCGGTGACCACACCCGCCTTCCAAATTAATAAAAGTTTATATATATGAAATCACCTCAAGGACACTTTACATAGTGTTAGGATCACTTCAAGGGTGGTGGACTTTTTATTTGTAAAACACTTTTTTATTGAAGAGTCGTTTTATTTACAAACACTTTTTGAGCAATAATGAAATCAACACTTTTAGAACTAAATTCAGCCCGGACCCCGCCTCAAGCGGTACGGCGTCTATACTCTAGGTAAGAGTTAATGGAAGAGAACAAATTTCTTGAGTACAGCCCTTTTTATACTACTAAAAACTATAAAAATACCGTCTTTCAGACTGTTTTAAAAATACAATAATAACAATGCAAGTAGCAAATATCCACTGAGGTCACGTGCCCTAAATTTGTTGGCTGATAACACTAGCTTCTATAAAATTCCCACAGAGGTCTCTAATATGCACACTTCTCTAATAAACTAAGAATAATTAACCAAATGGAATTAATTACAATATTTATCTCATAGATGTCACTAACTATTCTTAACACATCGTATGAAGAAAAAAATAGAGTTGTAAAATGAAAATGTGAAACACACGTGGAAATCCACAAGAGTTTCTCTCGAGGAGACGTAATTTTCTGCTATTTATCTAATGGGAGCAACTCTGTGGATGACTATAGTAAAATTTATTTTATTTATAAAACACAAGATATATAATTAAGACATTTACATAGAGTAGATAATATTAGATCACCATACTAGGCGGCTGCCCGTTTCAAGGTGACCAATGGAGTAAATGTAGTTGCTTTTTATGAAATATGAAGTCTAGTGTAAACATATGGATTTTGTTATAAATGATGCTAAAAATTGGAAAAATTATAATAAAAGGTAGAAAATAGAAAACAGAAAGGAGAAAAGAAATAAATTAGCATTAGGTTATAAAAATGTACTAACTTTTTTTTTCAATATGTGTGCATGCAAGCACACTATATATATATATATATATATAAGTATATAGGTGCACACGTCTATACAGATATAAACAGACATACATTACTTTTTTTTGATATTTGTACATGCAATTTGGGAGGCGGGAATGGGTACCGCTGCCCCGGGAACTTTTATTGGATAACCAACACCTCTGCCATAGGTCACCCCAAGTGGTTCGCTACGTTTGGTGATTTAACGGGGGTGCTCGGGTTCATGGGGTGAGGTTTGTCTAAGTCTTGCAGGCGGATGGCCAGGACACACTGAACTCAGATTCCTACCCACCCCTTAAACCCTTTTCCTTCCCAGAACTCTCCTCTCCTTAAAAAAACCCTCCACCCAGCATCCCCAAAGATGACAGGCCCTGAGGGGAATTAATTTCTTCAAGGCCTCCTGCGTGGGGCTTATGAAAAAAAAATGGAAGCACACACTATATATATATATATACAGGTTTTTTTTTTCAATATGTGTGCATGCAAGCACAATGTATTATAAATGCATTATATATATGTATATATACATATATATATATATATACATTTATACAGGTATAAATCTATACGAGTATAACCACATCTTAACACCTCTATCTGAGTACGAGAAACGGGCTACTAACACTATCACATCCACTCATTAAAAAGTAATATTAATTACAATGTAATATTAATTACAAGTTTTCCCTAGTGAAATAATAACTTCCACGGAGAGATTGACACAACAGAGCTGCATATAAAACCGATGCGGTCGGCTTAGGAAGGAAGTTTTCCGTTTCACAGCATCCATTGTGCAGATTGAGCCTGAACCATTGGGAAATCTCGAGTTATTGCATCAGCGGGCTTTACTCTCAGCTTACAAAGGCTTTATTGTGCACTCGGTATTTCACTCCTACCACCCCTTACCACCCCCACCCCGCTGAATAATATATGAAGAACTCTCAAATTTACTGTTGCCGCGGTTTGTTGTTGTTAAACATTGAAGGATGATAGGTAGGTATGTATCGAAATGCATATCTTTGCAGTTATGCTGAAGTCACATGGTTCACTCGGATGAAGGTTTACTCGATGAAATGTTCCATTCTCTTTTCACCGCGTGTTCAGACGGTTCCTTCGAAGGAAGAGTTCAGTAGACATTCTCGCTACGAGGTCGTCGAGCGTAGTCGCGGCGACTAAGAGCGTAAGTTCGGAACGTCGAACTAAATTACGAGAAATTGGCGATTCTTGTAAACAATAATTAAATTTCAGCACCATAAAATGAATATATGGTTAAATAATAAACTGAAAACAGATATCTACAAGTATTTTTGCACAATGAAAATTTTTTTATTTCAAAATAGGCCTCGGCTTGCAATAAAATCCATATAAATGGAATATTTATTGACGTATCCAAAAACTGAAAACTGTTTTGGAAAGGTGATGAAATATCCTTCTAAAATTTGTTATTGGAAATAACCACGTAATTTTTTAAATAGAATAATTTTTAATGTAAACTTTTAAAAGTTAAAAAAAATGGCTCTCCTTTCTTTTATTCTAACTAAAATTACTGGTAACAAAAAAAATGTAAAAACTTACACTTATTTTGTTAGGCAAATAAATTATAAACGCTTCTGTCACCTCACTTCTTTGTCGTTTCATATAAAAATAATTCATAAAAAATTCACAATGTTTCATAAATTTTTTTTCAAATTCGATCAGAAACTTTGGTTCCATAAAAGTGTAAATTCGTATAATTTTGTGTTTAATTGTTATATTGAATATATAGAGCATTATTTTCTCTTTCCAATACCGTTTAGATCATATTTTCACTATGATAGTAAGGGAGAAACAACGATTTCTATAAGACGTGTAGGAGTTATTTCGAAAAGCGAACTAAACGGAGCATTTTGACGTTTAAGCCGCTCCGGATACTCGTCCTCACGCCAGAACATTCTCGGCCGACTAATTCGCGAGTGAAAGACTGTTCACTTGAGTGTTCACACACATCATTCGCGTCACGTGATGTTAAATTCCGGTTGCAAGTGAACAGTGCCGAAGGAAGCATTCCAACATTGTTGGAATGCTTCATTCGGCACTGTCTCTCTTCACTTTCGTGTTCACACGATTCATTTCGAGGGAAAGAGGCGGAATGAAATCACGAAATGAAAGATAAATGAACCATGTGAATGGGCTATTAGGGGCAACGTACGCCATTGTAGACGTAAGTGGTAGCGGCTCTCAGTATGGCGCTGGAGAAAGATAATTATTTCGAATCGAAATAATAATAATAATAATAAATTTTTATTCCAGTATATGGAGGATAGTGCAGTACCACACATTCCATTAGGGTATAATGTTTAGGGTATAATATAAATTAGAAATGCCACGAATATTCGGCTAGTATTCGGTATTAGGCCTATACGGCTATTTTTTTTACGAATTGCAAATCACGAAAAAAAATGAATAATAAATAACACATTACTCAAAAAAGTTTCTATTTTAACTAAAAATCAAAACATTTAATACTGGAAATCTATCAGTGGTAAGTTTTGTCGAATGAAAACAATTTTTTCAGTATTTGTTGATAGCAAACGATTGCTCTTTTCCTCATAAATTGTACCTGCTTCCGAAAACAGCCGCTCACTGTATACTTCTACCAGGAGATGTAAAATAAATCTTAGCCAATTCTGCTGGGCTTGGTTACTGTTTTGCGTTTGCTCATCACCACTTGTAAGGGTCTGCTGTCCGATCTAGGCGAACAGTTTTCATATAATTGATTTCTATTAATTCATGAAAACGATGTTTAATTCATGAGTTCAATTCATTTTGATTCATGAAAACGATTTTTAACTGATGAGTTCAATTCATTTTATCTCAAGAAAATGATTTTTATCATTTTAAATTCATGAAAACTGTTTGCGAAATGTACTAAGTGTCGAGCCTAGCCGAATATTGGGTACTCGGCAAAATCACTATTCGTGGCATCTCTAATATAAATGTTTCTTGAAATTATTTTTACCGCATATAGTGGCCAAATCTTAATATTCAGGAACATCCCACCCTTTCTGTAGGCGTTCTGCCGGCAGCAATGGCAATAATTACGATAACTACAAACAGTACAAACTAATAATTACAAACCAGATAAAATACAAAGGAACCATACAAATTAAAAAATTTAAACAAAAAAATATAATTCTCGAAACCAGTGGAGATCTCAGAAATCTTCTAATTTCGAAAAAAAGCGTAAACCTTGGATTTTACCAAATTAAAGTAGAGGATTGCAACCCCCTAATGCAGTGTTACCATTGCCAAAAATATGGTCACACAGCAATGCGTTGCCTCCAACCACCGAACAAACCAATATGCCTTCATTGTGCGGGTGAACACAACTTAAAAAACTGCAACAATAAGAACGAAATACCAAAATGCATTAATTGCACAGAACTTAATTTAAAATTTAATACTACGACTCCAACAGACCACAAATCAAATAGTGAAAAATGCAAACACAGATTGAAAATGCTTAACTTTGCTCAAGAAAAAATTAATTATAATTCAAAATGACCGAATACATAGTAAAACAAATTGACGAAAAATACAAAATAAACCAAGAAATATGTCAAAATATTAAAGAAGTTAATAAGTGGTGTGTTACAAACAGTTCCCCCTTTTTATTACTACACATGAACATTCGAAGCATCGCAAAAAACCTTGATGAATTTTTGATAAATATAAACGATCTGTTTTTATCGCCCGCCTGCATAGTGTTAACAGAAACGCACTGTGATAACGATCAACACATTAATGCACTACCCAACTACAAAGGCATCGCAACAACAACACCAATTAATAAAAATAGTGGTATAATTATATTTGTTCATGATGAGTGTGAAATTATTAACACTGAAGAAATATATATACAACATGTAAATTGTCTAAAAATAGATATAAAATTAAAAAACAAATTATACAGAATTATAACAGTGTACAGAACACACAAATCAAACATAACTAACTTCATCAATGAACTATATGAATATCTAAGCAAATTATCGAAAATTCTTACATTTGTATGTGGTGATTTCAATATAAACATTTCTGCTAACCATAACTCAATAGAAAAAAATAATTTCATTAACATGATGACGCATCTCAACTTTAAATCTTGTATTAATAGTAACACTCGAGAAATTAAAAACCAAACTCCATCATGTTTAGACCATATCTGGTGTAATATACATTTAAATGAAATAAAAAATATTAAATCTACTGTTTGGAAAACCAATATAACTGACCATTACGCGTGTCTTATATTACATGAGACAAATAAAAAACTAAACACAATACCCAAATTAAATCTTCCATATTCCCAAATAGACTATGAATTATTAAAAAAATCATTAATACATGAAAAATGGGAAGAAGTTTTAAAAAATAAATGCACCAACCAAAGTGCCTTACTGTTTGAAAAAACTTTAACTAAACACGTTTTAGAAGCAACAAAAACAACACAGATCGTCCCCAATTCAAAAACAAAGAAAATTAAACCATGGATTACTCTAGGATTAATAAAAGCCATTCGAAAAAAAAATAAACTTTATAAAATAACACAAAGGCCACTAGTTCACAATAAAATTGTACTATATTATAAAAAATATAAAAATATATTAACTACTCTAATTAGAAAAACGAAAAACGACTATTACTCAAAAATTATAACAGAAGCTAAAGACAATAATAAAAAAATATGGTCAACAATAAATGAAATAATAAATAAAAATAAAACATATAAGCACATATCCGAAATATCAGATGGGAAATTAATATATAATGTACAAAATGACACAAAAAAATGTTGTAATATTTTAAATAACCATTTTAATAACGTTGGAAAAAACCTAGCAAAATCCATAAATTCGACCAATATATCAAATCCACAACACAGAACACAATTTCAAATAAATAAATTTGAGCCAGTCACAGAAGCCGACATTGACAGAACTATTTCGGAACTAAAAGGAGGTTCTGCCCCCGGCTTTGATAACATAGATGCTAAGACAATAAAAGCGATGAAAACATACTTAATTCTCCCAATAACACATATAGTAAACCTAAGTCTAGCAAATGGCGAATTTCCCAATAATTACAAAAGAGCAATTATAACTCCCATTTATAAAACAGACTGTCCTAAAGACCCACAAAATTACCGCCCGATTTCCCTTCTATCAAATATATCAAAAATATATGAGAAAATTGTAAAAAAACAAATTTGGACATTCTTAGATGAAAATAAAATAATCAATGATAATCAATTCGGCTTCAAAAAAAATACAAGTACTCACGACGCGATAGCAAAAATAACCAACTATTTATATACGGCCCTAGATTCCGATAAAAAATGTATCGGAATATTTATAGACTTGAAAAAAGCTTTCGACAGCATATCACATAAAAAATTAATAAATAAATTAAAATCTATAGGAATTAATGGGAAAGTTTTAGCATGGATAGCTAGTTATTTACATGAAAGACCACAACAAGTAAAATTACTAAATCAAGTCAGCGATTCAAAATATAGCGATTTTTCAATACCCCAAGGAACAGTTTTGGGACCATTGTTATTTATTATATATGTCAATGATATATTCAATATTTCTAAATATGGAGACATTGTCTCCTACGCTGACGACACAGTCCTACTACTAAAAGCAAACACTTGGTCTGAATTAAACAAAATGGCAAATACAGATATCAATGCACTAAAATTATGGTTTGATAAAAACCTATTGACTTTAAATTCTAAAAAAACCTATTATTTGCCATTTTTCATTAAAAAACAAGAAACACCTAAAGAAATAAACTTAATAATCCACTCTGTGACAAATACAGAAAACCACAAATGTAATATATCATGTTCAAAAATAGAAAGCAAAACTGATATTAAGTACCTGGGCATAACAATAGACCAGCGTTTAAAATGGTCTCCACACATAAATATTCTGAACAACAGAATAAGGAAACTAACATATATATTTAGATGTTTAAGAGATATTTTAAACGAAAAATTACTTAGAACCACATACTTCGCTTTCTGTCAATCAATTATACAATACGGCATTATAGGATGGGGCGGTACATATACAAATCAAACACAAACAATTTACATATCACAAAAACTAATAATAAAAACAATTTTAAAAAAACCCTACTCATATTCGTCAGAACTTTTATTCAAACAATTTAAAGTCAGAAAATTAAGTGCATTATACTTTTATCATGCAACATTACAAATTTATAAAGATAATATTAAAAATCAAGTTGCACCATTTAAAAATAACAGAAGTCTTAGACAAACATCAATACTTCCCACTCCAAAATGTAAAAAAAAAATTGGACAATTGAGTCATAAATATCTCGGAGCAAAATTTTTTAATTCATTACCAGAAAAAATTAGAAACATGAATACCAATATAAAAATTTTTAAAACTCACCTTAAAAATTATACTGAAAACTTCGTTTAAATGGTAATTTAAATGTGATATAAATAAACTGAATGATATAAAAAAAGCAATACAATAACACCCCCCCATACACACAAGCCTTGCTTAATTATGGGGGTACATCAAATATATCTACCATGTAATTAAATACTGTATAAAATTTATTTGTAATTTATGTACCTTCTATTACTAATAAAAAAAAATAAAAAAAAATAAAAAAACTATGTGTATAATCATGTGTATTCATTTGACTTGAATAATTGCAAGATCTCAAAGGGCTTAATTTACAAAAATTACAAAGCAGACAACGTATGTATGCCAAAATAACATTATTTATTGTTTTTTTTTTAATTTCATAAAAAATTAAACAAAAAACATACTTCCATAGCTAATTTTTTTTAAATAAATTAAATACAAAAGCACGTTTCAAAATATACTTCGAAAATGAAAATATTTATATCTAAAAGACTGAAATTTACTTACGTATTTTCAAATATATGTACGGTACCTAAAAAAAGGATTAGAAAATACTGATTAGTTAATGCTTATTGTTACTTTTTAAAAATCAACCAGTTAAAAAACAAAGATTTTTACTATAATACATCTATTTTCATAGAGAATTGAACCTTCCTACGGCGGAATCAAGCACGCTTCCAACTGAGCCAAATGCCGAATTTTTTTGGTATATTCATTGCTGAAGTGTCATTGAATTTCAGAGAAATGCGTATCCAATGCTTGCCACCAAAATTTTATAGAATACATTGTCATCGACAGCATGTTGATGATGACAACAAGATTTATTTATATTTTATAAATTAAGGCCGATTAACGGCTTTTACATAGGAATTACAATATTTTGAAGTATGGATACAGAATATGCATACACAAAAAAAAAATTATAAGACATAAAATTAAAAGTTAATATGGAAGTAACGGCATACAGAATAAATAGTAAGCTTTTAAAAAAACAAATATGAAGATAAACGAAAACCTCGTTTAAACGTAGGTATACAAGTTATTTTGAAAGTACCTACTTTGAAACAAAAAAAACTTTAAGTAATAAAAACAAATTTAAAATTTATTTTAAATGTCGGGGTGTGGGTTAATTTCCACTTTCAAGATTCCACTTCAATCATATATTCATTTTAATCAAGAAAGCAATAGTAAAATTCAACTAGATGTATTTTATAAAAGCTCCGAGCGTTTGCATTAAACCAAAATAAATCATTTCCACATACCATTGGTGTTGCTTTCCGATGCACGGATCGATTTGCGTCCTCGTTTATCTTTCCCAGGAGGTTCAAGTAAAAAAAGTGGTAATTCCTCTCTAGGTAAAATCACATTTTTTCCATCGCTGATCATTTATCCGCTGTCACAAAATTTGGAAACTAAAATATTGAAGCGGAAATGCGGTGCGCGGTGGGTTGAACATATAATAGTTAAACTATATTATACAACGGATTCATAAGACAAATAATATATTCTCTTTCTATTTTTGGAATAAAACCTGAAATTGTAATATTTAATCTTTGAAGATCAACGTCTACTATGTTTAAAATTTTCGTTGGAGAGTCGTTAATTTATTTATTAACAATAATTATTTTTTTAACGAAGGATAAAATTTGGGGTGTAACATTACATATTAAATAAAAAAATACGCTTTGTTATACACCACTTTTTTATTATTAATATTATTTAACAGCCGACTGGGTTCCGCTTAGCTCAATGTTCGTCAGGGATTATTATATTAACTCAGGGGTTCCCAATCTTTTTCAGCCAGCGACGCACTTACAAGTTTAGTATTTTGTCACGGCGCTCTACTTCAGTAAGCTATTTGGAATATATATAGTGACAAAATAGGTATAATATAGTCGAAAGAAGTAGGTACCTACAATAATAGTAGTTAGGTAGATAGGCACAAAAGTTAAAACATCCACAATATGAAATTGAGTTTTATTATATTTATAACAAAAAAGACAAGAAAAAAATAAAATACCATAGTTACTCAGTCAAATCAATGTGACGGTTGAGCTTGATGATTTCCGCACAGTTTTTTCAAAGCAAGAAATAAGACTTGAGACAGCTACTATCATTTCTTGCTCCACGTTGATTTTTGAGCGATATTTGTTCTTGATTACAGCTACAACTGAAAGTCCAACTTCACATAAATATGATGTGGCAATTGGAATAAAATGTTTTAAAGCTTTCGAAGTTAAATTTGGATATTCATTTTGAATCGATAACCAAAACTCCACCAAATCGGAACTGGTGAATCTAATTTTGAGGTTATTGACGACCTCCGTAATCCAGTGGGTAAGACTCTTGACTCACAATCCGGAGGTCGCGGGTTCGAACCCGGCATGCGCAAATAAATTTTATTTGATTAATTTGTGTTATTTTCACAATTAATTTCCAATGTTCCAGAGTGGAAGATACTATCAGTATCGCCCTGGTGTAAGACCACCATTCAGAAATTGAAACGTTGCTTGAAAATGGCTTTAGCCGTGTTTGGTGACTAGATCGGAATAGCCAGGTACTTCCCAACCTTCCTCTTCCCCACCTCCTTCCCCTCCCCACTACCTTCAGCCTCACAACATACCCCAATTGGGGATGCCATAGTCTCACTGGCTCCAGACGGGAGCAGATGAGATTCTTGTGCGGTATTCACTGTAAAAAAAAAAAAAAAAAAGAGAGTTCAATGAGACTATCTTGCTCTTGTGTTGTGAATCCTGGCGGAGCTTGTGTATGGAAAGAATCTTGGATCCACGCAAATTTTTCGACATCATCATCTGCAAAGTACTTCGAAAACCATTCGGTTAGAATGGCCATCAGGTCTTGTGAGACAACCAGTTTGCATATTTATACAATTGCGGGAAGCAATCTTGACCGCGGCCTTCTTTTATTTTTTTTATCCACAACTGCAGTTTCTTTCTAAACGCCGCAATTCTCTCCGATAGTTTCAGAATGTGAGTGTTGTTGTCTTGCAAAGAAAGTTAGTTTTAGCAAAAAAATCGGGTTCAGTAAAATATTAAACGGATATTGCGAGCAAGTAGTCGTGGGCGGGTAAAGACGTGGGAGGGGTAGGGTATCAACGGTTTTCAAGCGAATAGGTACTTTTCGGCGAGTGAGCGACGGCGGCGTATGTACCATGTTCTTTAAAGATGCGAGCGCTCAAAATAGGAATTGTTGCTTTATAGGTACCCGCGAATATTTGTGGTTTCGGATAATGATAGAGGTTCGACTCACGGCGCCCCTCTTTGCTTTCTACGGTTGCTTTCTACGGAGCACACTTTGGGAACCCCTGTATTAACTAAAGCTAATTACATACAGACACATAGAGTAAATAAAACAATCAGTAAAATAGATGGGAATTATACATATTTAATTTATTCCGTTAATCTCCGCTGAAACTGTTTCAACCCCCCCCCCCCCCCCCCCCACCCTTTAATATGTGGTTTCAATTTTTTTATACAAACATGCGTTACTCGCGGAAACCACGACGCAGCTAACGTCGAATTATAAAATTTTAGTTGGTTCTAAAATAGATACAACCAATATTCAATCATTCATCCATAACGTCTCAATTTCCGTTTAGGAAAGCAACGGAAAAGCTCTTCAAAACAAACTAAATTGATATGAACTACTTTGTAAGATATCATCTTTCTTTTGGAATGGGCACGTTTCTGGTCAATATTTATAAAGACTTAACTTAGGCTTTGGTAACATAAATGGCTCCATTCATTTTTTATGACTGGGAATGTTTTCTTTTCACTCACTTGTCGCTTATATTATTAACTTATTCCGTCCGAACCTTTCAGCCAGAAAATATCTGTTATTTAGAGTTGGAAATCTGTCGAGTTCCTTGTTATTTGTTATTACGTCATCAAATAAAATACATTGTGGCTAGGCATAACGTACAAAAATCCAGATAAAATTTAGAGTTGATCTTTATCTTTCATCGTGCTAGAAAAGTCTGGATGGTTTTCAAATGTGCATATTTTGTTAATATTATCTGAATATTTTGGTTGTGTACTTCATTGGCATCGACATAAAACAAACATAATCATAGTTTTCGGCAAAACACAGACAGTTTATTTGAAAAGACTGGTAACTCACATTCCTTTGCTTCGAGTTATCGTATTTTCTGTTTTCTTTTGTTATCCTCGTTATATTACTTTTCAAAGACAGTTATTTTCATTATCGAAAAATTGATGGGTCATCCGAAATGAATGAATTAATTTAATGATGAATTATTTATTAGCTAAGTGAACGGTCGACTCACCCGTTTGGTAATTATTTAACTTAAGCTTATTAAAGGTGTCTTGATTCTAGACGAAACGTAGGAACTGAATTAATCATCGTTATAAAATGACAGCAGTCATATCACCTAATTTCCAGAGTCATGGTTCTGGTAATTGGGTTTACAGCATGCCCACGTCTACCCTTTCTGCGCAAATCACACGGAGAAAAAAACAATGTCAGAATCATCTATTAAAAAATAAAATCATGTTTTTTACTACGTTTTTGCTGTATTTCACCATATTGACCGTGTTTTATGATTTTTTACACTTTTTACCGTGTTTTAGCATGTTTTATTACATCTGACTATTTACCCTAACTTCGGACGTAAAGTCAGAGTCCGTGCTGTCTTGTACACTCTCTCCGCAGACTGTCTACAAAAATAAGTGGTGCTTTTATAATTGTAAGTATGTATCTACTTTTTACAAGATTTTTAAAAAACGAGCTTTTTGCGTATTAAAGTGTAGAAAAAAAATGCAAGCTTTCATTCAATGTTTTCTATGTTTATTGTTTAAAACAAATCAAAGAAAAAAAAGGGGGACAAAATAAAGAAAACAGGTATTTTAAAAATATGGAGTTACACCACTTTTACAATGATCGACACAATTATCGGAGATATCATAAAATTTGCCCAATTGGAAAAAAATTACGAAATTTTACCCATGAAACAATTACGATCGGACAAATTTCCCAATTTTGGAAATTTCCATGAGACCAATTTTATAATTTTTTTTTATGAATTAAATTTAATAATGTTTTTTTCAAGTTCTGGTATTTTAGTATTTATTATTGTAACAGTTGTTTCGGCTTGCAAGGTCATTTTCAATGTGGTTAGACCACTATTATTTATAGGATTCTAAATTTCATTTTGTTTTTTGAAGAGTTTTATTAAATGTACATTTGTTACTTAAATTAAATTTTTCCGCGACCGGTTTCGATACAAACGTATCATTCACGAGCAGAATTAAAACTAACTTAAAAAATAATATGCAAGTACCAAAGATTAATTAGGTGGGAGTAGTGGGAGGGATGATTTTGGGGGGAGGGGGAAAGCGGTGGGAGAAGTCAATATTATACGGAAATTCCCCCTCCCCCCAAAATCATCCCTCCCACTACTCCCACCTAATTAATCTTTGGTACTTGCATATTATTTTTTAAGTTAGTTTTAATTCTGCTCGTGAATGATACGTTTGTATCGAAACCGGTCGCGGAAAAATTTAATTTAAGTAACAAATGTACATTTAATAAAACTCTTCAAAAAACAAAATGAAATTTAGAATCCTATAAATAATAGTGGTCTAACCACATTGAAAATGACCTTGCAAGCCGAAACAACTGTTACAATAATAAATACTAAAATACCAGAACTTGAAAAAAACATTATTAAATTTAATTCATAAAAAAAAATTATAAAATTGGTCTCATGGAAATTTCCAAAATTGGGAAATTTGTCCGATCGTAATTGTTTCATGGGTAAAATTTCGTAATTTTTTTCCAATTGGGCAAATTTTATGATATCTCCGATAATTGTGTCGATCATTGTAAAAGTGGTGTAACTCCATATTTTTAAAATACCTGTTTTCTTTATTTTGTCCCCCTTTTTTTTCTTTGATTTGTTTTAAACAATAAACATAGAAAACATTGAATGAAAGCTTGCATTTTTTTTCTACACTTTAATACGCAAAAAGCTCGTTTTTTAAAAATCTTGTAAAAAGTAGATACATACTTACAATTATAAAAGCACCACTTATTTTTGTAGACAGTCTGCGGAGAGAGTGTACAAGACAGCACGGACTCTGACTTTACGTCCGAAGTTAGGGTAAATAGTCAGATGTAATAAAACATGCTAAAACACGGTAAAAAGTGTAAAAAATCATAAAACACGGTCAATATGGTGAAATACAGCAAAAACGTAGTAAAAAACATGATTTTATTTTTTAATAGATGATTCTGACATTGTTTTTTTCTCCGTGTGATTTGCGCAGAAAGGGTAGACGTGGGCATGCTGTAAACCCAATTACCAGAACCATGACTCTGGAAATTAGGTGATATGACTGCTGTCATTTTATAACGATGATTAATTCAGTTCCTACGTTTCGTCTAGAATCAAGACACCTTTAATAAGCTTAAGTTAAATAATTACCAAACGGGTGAGTCGACCGTTCACTTAGCTAATAAATAATTCATCATTAAATTAATTCATTCATTTCGGATGACCCATCAATTTTTCGATAATGAAAATAACTGTCTTTGAAAAGTAATATAACGAGGATAACAAAAGAAAACAGAAAATACGATAACTCGAAGCAAAGGAATGTGAGTTACCAGTCTTTTCAAATAAACTGTCTGTGTTTTGTCGAAAACTATGATTATGTTTGTTTTATGTCGATACCAATGAAGTACACAACCAAAACATTTTAAAATTTATCCATAAAACGCCGTGAGAAAGGAATTATTTAGATTATTGTGATATGGAACAATTGTTGCTCGTGACAATTATGCTGTAGGTAGATTCAAAGATAGAGTACAAACGAGAGTACAAATGTTAAATCTGTCAATCTGCTTTTCATTTTTTACATTAGCTCTGTACGGGAGGCCCTTAAGAAAATCATTTCCTTTATTTTTTAAAAAGAAAGACTAACATTCCTGGGTTACGAATAACCCAACAATATTTTAAAATCTACTACCATCACAGAAAGCCGAAAATGTTGCTTGTGTTGTGAAGGAGGACTTAGCCAGCCGTGGAATTGAACACGCGACGACCGGATGGGATCCAAGCGCTATGCCCACTCAACCACTGACCAGTCAAAGTCTTTATAAGTCATGTATACCTTATCGGGGTGGGTGGTTTGGTATATTTATGCCTTATTAGAAAAGGGAATCTCTACTGGCTGATAAGGGACTTTTTTTATTCTTATTCTTAAATTTTAATACTTACTCTTAAATTGAGTTCTTGAAATTGAATAGAATTAACTTAACTTTTTAATTATTTGAGATAATATTAAAATAACTATCTAACGAAAAATGTGAAACAGCAAAAACGGAAAATTATACCGTCGCATCTTGAAATTGACAGTTCGAGAGTTGGCTGCGTGGTCTTCTCTTCTCTATCTCTACACCTCTACATCTCTTCTCAATCTCTATCTCTACATCTCTACATATTATAAATTAAAGTCCTCCGCATCGTCTGTCTGTCTGTCTGTTCGCGATAAACTCGAAAACTACTGAACGGATTTTCATGCGGTTTTCACCAATATATGTTTCGTGAGGAAGGTTTAGGTATGTAATTTGTCAAGGATTTGTGTAAATTGGTTGAAGCATAATGATAATTGTTAGAAGTGTCGGAAAAAGTCAAGCCGCCTGGTAGCTTTCATCGAAAACGCTGCCTAATCCTTTGGGGATATAACAAAACAATTCATGGTGGGATATTCCTCTTTTATAGATCAACAAAAAAGTCCGCGAAGGGATAGATCTATCTTTTACGGATAGCTTACTATACCCATTCTATCTTCTAAAAAAATGGTCACGTACATTGCGATAATTGAAAAGTTATTTAGACGAATACAGTATTAATTCTTATTAAATTAAATACGTTAGTTACCCCCAAGCATTTCATGAACATTATTATAATCTTTCACACCATCTCTACGTATTATAAATTAAAGTCCTCCGCGGCATCTGTCTGTCTCTTCGCGATAAACTCAAAGACGGCGGTTGTTATAAAGGTTGGATAACCATCCAGTAGATGACGTTGTGTTTTATTAGCAACGGCAGCGCATGGCCGCGTCAGCTAGTTTTACATAAAACTTAAATATGGATGTAAGGCCAAAATACCGAACCAAACTGAGTAATTCTTTTTTATATCGAAAGGTATACCATATATCTACTACGGGTATGTGCTATGAACTTTATTTGTTTATTTTTTAAAATTATGATATGTAGGTAATTAAATAAATCAATTTTATGTGATTTTAAAGGCCATTTTGCCAATATTGGTGGGTTAATTATAATAACCACTATGCCATAAAATTATCTTACCATTTCTA
Organism: Limnephilus rhombicus; assembly: GCA_929108145.2. Classification (NCBI taxonomy): domain Eukaryota; kingdom Metazoa; phylum Arthropoda; class Insecta; order Trichoptera; family Limnephilidae; genus Limnephilus; species Limnephilus rhombicus. Next base: position 48,657,992 of record OV815280.1, on the reverse strand, counting down.
CTGTATAATCATTACATAGTGCAAAATGAAGTCGCTCAAAATGTATGTGCGCGTTAATCTTTTAAACTACGCAACGCATTTTCATACGGTTTTCACCAATAGATAGGTGATTGAAAGGGAATGTTTATATGTATAATACATGTAAATTATATTCGAAAAAAGCCGAGAAACTCAAAGAAAACATATTTTTGCGCGATTTAAAATGGCTGGCGGGCCGTACTATAGTCAGGGCTGGGCAGTATTTGAATTACTTGTAATTGAAATACGTATTTGAAATACAAATACGTATTTTGTATTTGTATTTCAATTACTTCCTAAAAATGTATTTTGTAATTGGTATTTCAATTACCTACTGCTGAGGTATTTTATAATTTGTATTTCAAATACTTATGGCTTGAAAATACATATTCAAATGCATTAAGCGATCTTAAAAATGATAATGAAAAATAAACTGACATAGATAATACATAGAATAAAAACGCTAGAATCCCGTACTATTATCAAATTTTCGTGTGTTATAGCACTCTTACTAATGATTATTTGTAGTTCTCTCATCATTGCTTTATAATGTACTGTACATTTTTTTTTATGTCATGCTAGTTAATTATTATTGTCCTGTGCTATAATAGCACTGTTATTTAGACGTGGGCAAAATTGAATGACCGAATTAAATGAATAAATTCAATCTTTTGACACACTCAATCTAATTCTCAATTTCAAAAGGAATTGATTCTTCATTCCTTATCTTATAATGTGTTCTGTAAACGATTTAAATATTATATTGTTTCAAAGGTACTTAAATATTATTAAACGGGCCGCGCGCCGCAAAGTGGTCGACGGACGGTATTGTGAACGACTCGCCTATTACGGTTGTATTCCGCTACCGCCGCGCCGCCATTCTAAAAACACCCGAACATCATCAAAGTCCATGTCCCAAAATGGCCAAAACGCGGCCGCGATTCATCCGGGTTGCCCGAGCATCTCTTTCACGCAAGGAATTAATCATTTATCCTAATCAATAGTGCTGAGATTGTCCTACGGTCCCCGCCGTCCCAGGGCCGTGTTCAATGTCCGCGTCCCAGGTATCTAGTCTGTTGAAATCGAGATTGTCCGATTCCGACAGACAGAGGAATTAAAACAAAAGTCTTTTTCACTTGTGACGTCATGGTCTTTTGTAAATCTCAGACCTAGAAATGACGTCAGGCGTCATCGTCACGTCAATGTCACGATATGTCCCAAACGCATCCCAGTCCTAGATCCGCAGCTCGCGAGTAAATCAAGTCACTGCTAGGTAAGACACAATACATTAGTCAAAAGTTACTAATTCATTCCTCAATGCCAGCCCTTAATCCGTCCGTGCGGTTCATTTATTCCCCCGCACGCCAAGCCGTCAATTTCATTACATAGTTAGTCGAAAACTTTCGACTTTGAATCTGAACATCAGCTAGAAAAGTGAGAAGCTAAAATGGTGCTTATCTGTTTTTTGGTACGTACGAAAGATATTGAACCTACCTACTTTTAGACGTAGATCTTGGGTCGATATAATATGTAAATTTGCAGATATTATAAGGCCAATTAGCTGTGGTTAGCTGTCATAAAATACTCATCTTAATGTTAAAATGTATGTTTATATTAGATTACGTGAAATGGAACAAAATTATAAGTTTAATAAATAAAATAAAATCAATAAAATTTTAAGGGTGAAACGAAAACTTGTATAATTTTAAGATATAATTGCTAGCAATAAATTCATTTTACATACGAAAAATTACGACACTAAAAAAAGACAAACAATATAGGATTTAGCCTGCGAGATAATGAGATAGAATGATCGGTCTCCTCTTTGTGCGGTGCTTCGTAGCCTCCCCACTCATTGTGATTTTGAAAACCGATGAAACGAAAAAGCGATACTAAAAAGAGTCAAACACATTAATCTATAGGTTTCAGCCTGCGAGATAATCAGATAGAATAATCGGTCTCCTCTTTGTGCGCTGCTTGGTAGCCTATCAGTCGCCTCTTTTGCGGTACTCCGGGTACTCCGTGGCCTCCCGGTCTCGTGTGCGGTGTTAGCCTCCCCATTCATTTAATTTTCAATTTTTTTTTTTTTTGGGATTTAATTAAATTAAAGGAATGAATTTAAGGAATCAGTTCAAAAGGCCATGGGAATCAGACTGAATCGATTCACTCCTGGGAATCATTCTGCCCACGTCTACTGTTATTATACATTTTGTATCAAATTATTTTATACTTGGCATTGCTTTGTATTATACATTTTTGAATCATTGTATTAGATCAAGCACTACAAGAATATATATTTTTTACATGAGCTCCATACAGGAGGCCCTGATTAAAAAATTTCCCTCAGGACCTATGTCATCTTTGGGGATGCTGTGTGGAGGATTTTTAAGGAAAGGAACGTGAGGAGAGTTCTGGGAAGGTGTTAAAAATTGAGATACTACCAGCACCTATGGGTTGCTTGAGCAAGCTCCCAGACGTTGATATTTCGAATGGTGCGAGGCTTGGCTGGACGCTGAGTGTTCGCAGCCTGTTTTAACTACCAAGTACATACTATGGAGGAAGCCATTTTTTTTGTAGATGCTTTCGAATGTCAAAATGTATAATCGTAGATTCTTTAAATGTGTGCAGGTTTTTATGTTATAAAAGTGCTAGCATCCCATTATTATGGCTTCTTCCCAACGCAAGTTTTAACAGTAAACAACTGCCAGTGTTTGGCCCGGTGTATTGACACCGTATTATAATACATTTATAACATGTCCAAGTGAAATAAATAGTGAAGTTTTTTGCAAGGATAATTATTTTATTTAAAAGGACCCCTATCAATTTTGAACATGGGCCTTACGATCCGGATTGCAATCAGAGGACTGCAATAATATAAAAAAAAACAAGAACCAGCTGCCAATTAATACAGATGACCAATATTACAATTACCGGAATCACAAAGATGAACAAAGGAAGACTGGATTCACATCGGAAATGAGATAAGTTTTTAGTGCCTTCCCACCCATACCCATTCTTTAACATCCATACAGAACTCATTCGTAGTTTTTTAACAAGATTAATCCCATAAATATTGTATTGTAAAAAATAAAATCACTACCCACGTAAAGATTTTATGCAACTCATGATTTTCAATTGATTGAACATTAGGTTCTCAATTAATAATTGCCAGGAATATTGTCGTTGTTGTCTTTCAGGCGGGTAGCTTCTCAAATAAATAAATACGCATTGTCGGAACACATTTTATCAGGGATTAAGCTACGAAAAGGTATTTGTACACAAAATGGATAAGATCAAATCTTTAATAGCCAAGAGAGGCGTGATTAAAGGGAAATTGACGCGTTTCGCGGATTCTATAAACTCCTTGTCCGCGATTGAAATTAAACTGAGGTACGACCGAATAAAGCCATTGTTAGATCAATTCGAATCTATACAGGACGAAATTGAAATTTTATCGGATGAGGAACTGGAAAATTCTATTCAGCGCGAGACGTTTGAAAATCAATATTTTTCAGTCCTTGCTACTGCTAAAGGGGCGATGGACTCAATTAACGAGGGTAGAGTCGACATCAAACTCCCAACTCTCCAATTGAGAGAATTCGATGGGAATCAAAAAGATTGGGTAAATTTCGTTGAAACCTTTAAAACTTTGGTTCATAATAACAGTTCCTTGAGCAACGTCCAAAAATTCTTTTACTTACAATCTGCGCTGAAAGGGAACGCATTGAAAATAATTAGTAATCTAGAAGTTTCGGAATTAAACTACCTATCGGCTTGGGAATTGTTGCACGACAGATTTGCGAATCTCAGGGCTACCGTACATAAACATATCCAAACTATATTTCAATTAAAGGAGATGAAACATGAAGAGCCTGTAGCATTAAGGTATTTAATTGATGAAACTAATGTCAATTTGAAAGCGTTACAAAACATCGGAGTTAAAGTAGATCATTGGGATCCTTTGATTATTTACATAATTTCAAATAAATTGGATATAGCTACCCGGAGAAATTGGGAACAATATACATTGCAAGGTGAATTACCTACATTAAAGGAATTCATAAAATGTTTATCTGCTAGGGCACAAGTATTGGAGCTTATGAATGCTTCAGAGAAAAAATCTTCTAACCTACACAAAATGCAAATAGGCAACAATAATAACAAAAAAGATTCATCGGTATTCTTGGCAATAAAGGCAAACAACTGCATTTATTGTAATGATAAAGGTCATCAAATTTATTTTTGCAAAAAATTTCTAAAATTAAAATTACAGGATAGGATTGATGCTACGAAATCAATCCGGGCGTGTTTTAAATGTTTGAGGTTGGGTCATCAGGCACAGAGTTGCAAGACAAACCTAACCTGCAAAATTTGTGGCAAGTATAGCCACAATACTCTATTACACAAGGAGGTACCTCCGCCGGAGACCTCAAATATGGATGCTAATAACGAGGTTATAGTGTCGAATTTTTCTGCATCGGAAAAGGCAGAAAAAATAATATTATTGTCAACCGCCTACATAGGAATTGTGGGGGCCAACAATAAAATGTTTAAAGCTCGCGCCCTGATTGACTCTGGTGCGCAGAGTAATTTTATGAGAGCTGATTTTGCTAATAAATTAAATTTACCATGTGAATGGATAAACAAACCCGTGTCTGGGATCCATAATAATATCACACACATAAAAAAGAGAATTTCAGTGGAGATGACTTCGCTTAATACGGATTATAAACGCGAAATATCATGTCTGATTTTACAGGAAATTACAACCAATTTACCACAAGTGACAATGGCGAAAAAAGAGTTCAAAATACCACCAGGACTGGAGCTGGCAGACCCGAACTTCAATATAGCTGCACCCATCGACATCCTGTTGGGCGCGGAGAACTTCTGGGAGATGCTAAACAACGATAGATTGAAACTCGAGTCAGGACCAACGCTTCAACGTACGCAACTGGGATGGATTGTGTCCGGTCCTATCAACGTGTACCCCAAACAAAGGCCTGTATCAGATTTTTGCAGTTTATCTATAAATAAGTTGAGTCATCAAATAGAAAAATTTTGGAAATTGGAAGAGATTAATTCCACTAAAATTCAAACTCAAGAAGAAAAGGCTTGCGAAGCCAGTTTTGTAAGTACTCATACTAGAGAAGATGACGGTAGATATGTAGTAAGTTTACCGCGTCGGGCATGCATTGATCAGTTAGGAAACTCATTGCTCACTGCCGAAAAAAGATTTAAAAACATAGAAAAAAAATTTGTGTCACATCCCGAGTTAAAGACACAATATGTAAAATTCATGCGTGAATATGAAGAATTGGGACACATGGAGATGTGTGACCAGTCAAAAGGGGATCGTGACTCCTATTTTTTACCGCATCACGCTGTAGTGAAAGAATCCAGCACTACTACTAAAGTGAGAGTCGTTTTTGACGGCTCCGCCAAAACCTCAAATGGAATTTCCCTCAATGAAGCCTTGATGACAGGACCTGTTATACAAAAGGATCTATATAACCAACTATTGCATTTCAGGAAACATCAAATAGTCATGACTGCCGACATCGAGAAGATGTACCGCCAGATTAACATGTGTGAAGATGACCTGGACCTACAGAAGATAGTATGGCGCGAGTCGCCACAGGATGTGCTCAAGCATTATCGTCTGAAGACTGTGACTTATGGACTGGCACCTTCCTCCTTCTTAGCCACAAGATGCTTAAAGCAAATTGGTATGGATAATAATTTAATTTTTCCTAGAGCTAGTCAGGTCATAGAAAATGACTTCTATATGGATGACTTGTTAACGGGAGCAGATGAGCTGGAATCCTGTAAAAAGTTAAAAGAAGAATTAATCAGCATCTTGTCATCTGCGGGGATGACATTGAGGAAGTGGAGGTCCAGTGCGTTGGAATTGTCAGCCGAGTCGGGCCAAGCTAAGTGTGCTGATTCAGGCGATTCCGACAAAATTATTACTGACAATCCAAAGACTGAGAAAATATTAGGATTAACATGGAACAATGAATCTGATTACTTTTCTTATGTAATAATGAAGCCATCAGGTCCAACCGAGAGCAAACGAGAGATATTGTCTTGCATCGCATCAACCTTCGATCCATTGGGACTCCTAGGGCCGATAATAGTCATAGCCAAATTGATAATGCAAAGGCTGTGGCAGTCCAAAGCAGCATGGGATGATCAGTTACCTAATGAAATATTAGCACCCTGGAGGACCTACCTGCAAGATTTAATTCAGCTAAATGTGTTGAAAATACCAAGAAAAATTATTTGCAAGCAAGCAAAAGAGCTACAGCTACACGGTTTTTGCGATTCGTCTGTGAAGGCTTTCGGAGCCTGTATCTATATGGTGTCAATGGACCACAGCGGTAAGTGGCATTCACACTTAATAACATCCAAATCAAGGGTAGCACCATTGAAGTCTATTTCACTGCCTAAGTTGGAGCTGTGTAGTGCAGTACTACTGGCAAAATTAATGAAAACTATAAAACAAGCATTAAATATAATGAAGATCAACACATATTATTGGTGTGACTCTACGATAGCGCTGTGTTGGCTGAAAGGTCAACCTACTCGTTGGAGCACTTTCGTGGCCAATCGAGTAGCCGAAATACAAGAACTGAGTGATCCAGATCAATGGAGACACGTATCATCATCCGACAATGCAGCGGATATACTTTCAAGAGGAGCTACTGTGGATAAACTGATAAATTCTACAATATGGTGGAATGGACCAAATTGGTTGACCGACGGAGTCAACGATTGGCCTATATCGAACATTTCCTGTTCAAACCCTCCGGAGCTCAAGAGTAAAAATATTCTTTTATCTACTGATATTCAAGAATGGGAAATATTTGGAAAATTTTCCTCATTTATCAAATTGAAAAGGGTTACAGCATATGTACTGCGGTTTGTGAATAACTGCAGAAATATTAAAAGTAAAATTTCAGGTAATTTAAGTGTAGCTGAACTAGAAGCAAGTTTGAATTGTCTACTGAAATCAGCTCAGGCACATGCCTTTCAAAAGGAGTTGAAGACATTAAAAAACCAGGGAAATGTCAACAAAAATAGTAACTTAAAATCTCTTCATCCCTTTTTATGTGATGGTCTTATATATGTGGGCGGTAGATTAAGTTTAGCTACACACCTATCGTACCAACAAAGACATCCAATTATATTGCCAGCTAAACATAAGCTAACCGAATTGATTATACGTCACTATCATTATGTAAACTTACACGCAGGACCTCAAGCGCTATTAGCTGAAATAAGATTAAGGTTTTGGCCTATTTTTGGGAAAAATACTGTTAAAAAGATATTACATAAGTGTATTGTGTGTTTTAGGTGTAATCCTCGTATTGGTAACCAGATCATGGGAAGCTTACCGAGCGAAAGAATCACACCGAGCCGACCTTTTGCTATCACGGGAGTCGATTTTGCTGGACCGATTCCAACCAAAAGTGGGCCACTGAGGAGAGCTCCACTCGTGAAATCGTATTTATGTATTTTTTGTTTGTTTTTCCACAAAGGCGGTTCATTTGGAATTAGTTTCGGATTTATCTAGCAATGCTTTTTTGAACAGTTTAAAGAGATTTATATCCCGTAGGGGAGAACCTGATAAGATCTTTTCCGATAACGCTAGCAACTTTCGGGGGGCCAGTAATAGGCTCAAGGAGCTGTATACCAGTTTGAGAGAGAACAACGACAAGATTCAAAATTATTTAGCTAACAGAGGTATTGAGTGGAGGTTCATAACCCCTCGAGCCCCTAGTCAGGGAGGGCTGTGGGAAGCTGCGGTCAAGTCAGCAAAGTTTCATTTGTATAGAGTCACTAGTAATTCTGCTTTAACCTTTGAACTTTTGTATACCTTAATTTGTCAGATTGAGGCCTGTCTAAATTCCCGTCCATTGACTTCCTTGTCTGATGACATCCACGATTACCAACCCCTCACCCCAAACCATTTCCTCATAGGCACTAAATCCTCTATCATTCTGGAGAGAGATGTCCGAGCCATACCAGACAACAGGCTGACCCAATATCAGAGAATCCATGCGCTAATGTTATCCTTTTGGTATAGATGGAAGCGAGAGTACTTGATGGAGCTACAAAAAAGGACTAAATGGCAAACCAGTAATCAACGGGCACTGCAAAAGGATGATCTGGTTATTCTGAAGGAAGATAATTTACCTCCACCATTATGGAAAATGGCGCGAGTTATATCTACACATCCCGGCGCGGATGGTGTAGTGCGAGTGGTTACCCTGAAAACCCCTCAAGGAATCTTTGTCAGGCCTATCACAAAGATATGTCTAATGCCTCTGGACCCGGAAACCGAACCTGTGACGGACGCCCCGGACCCTTCCGTCAGTCCGGACACCCCGGACGACCATGATGAAACTTTTTAGGGTGAAAATATTTAAAAAAAAGACCCTTTAAAGATACCAATCCCAGGAACAACATGACAACCTATAAATTGATGATTGATTGCACCCCGCGCTGTGGTGCTTATATCGTGGACTGCACCCGGAGAAGATCCTAACCAATGGACTTGAAAAAAAAAGACAATTGTGTTGTGTTGGGTTGGGTTTTATTATAATATTATTTTGTGTTGGGTTGTGTTCTATTATAATAGTATTTTGTGTTAAGTTATTATTTAAATATGTAAAAAATTTTTTTTTGGTTAATTGAAGTTTATATAATTAGTTTAGGTTAATCACCTTAAAATTCAACTTGTGAATGTACATTTTTAAATAATAGTATAATAAGCAGTGCAGGATCATTTAGTTTTGGCTGCTAATTTATAATAGGTAAAATTATTTGTTAGTATTTGTACGGTATTTAGAGTTAGGATTTGTGTTTTTTGCTTTTGCCTTGATTGTCTTCCCCTGTTTTTGTTATGTTTTCTTGAAGGGTTCTTAAATCGGCATAGGCGATTTAGAAACCCCGAGGCGGAAGCTATGTTAAAAATTGAGATACTACCAGCACCTATGGGTTGCTTGAGCAAGCTCCCAGACGTTGATATTTCGAATGGTGCGAGGCTTGGCTGGACGCTGAGTGTTCGCAGCCTGTTTTAACTACCAAGTACATACTATGGAGGAAGCCATTTTTTTTGTAGATGCTTTCGAATGTCAAAATGTATAATCGTAGATTCTTTAAATGTGTGCAGGTTTTTATGTTATAAAAGTGCTAGCATCCCATTATTATGGCTTCTTCCCAACGCAAGTTTTAACAGTAAACAACTGCCAGTGTTTTGGCCCGGTGTATTGACGCCGTATTATAATACATTTATAACATGTCCAAGTGAAATAAACAGTGAAGTTTTTTGCAAGGATAATTATTTTATTTAAAAGGACCCCTATCAATTTTGAACAGAAGGAAAAGGGTTTAAGGGGTGGGTAGAAATCTGGGGTTCAGTGTGTCCTGGTCATCTGCCTTGAAGACCAAGACAAACCTCGCCCCATGAACCCGGGCACCCCTGCTAAATCACCAAACGTAGCGAACCACTTGGGGTGACCTATGGCAGAGGCGTTGGTTATCCAATAAAGGTTCCCGGGGCGGCGGTACCAATTCCCGCCTCCCAATTTGACTGAATACTAGATAATTTTTAAGTTAATTACTGTAGAGCGCACTTGAAGTGAAATAACACAAAACTGCGCTATACAAATGTTATCTACGTATATAAAAATGAATCGTTCATTCCTTTGGTCACGCCATAACTTCAGAACGACTTTACCAATTTCATTATTTTTTTTTTTAATTTTCACTTTGTATTAAAAAAACTAAAAGGTTCTTACGGAAAGAAAAATTAAGAAAATTACGCAGAAAATTGGATAATTTCAGAAAACTTAACGACTATTTTAACTTCGCACGTTTGACAGTTCGCGCGTTTGATGAAATTGAATTTAGCAGGCAGCTGTTTTTTTTTGTAACCAAAGAATTATCTATGGATTTTTTAAATTATAGATATTTTAAATAGGTACCCATATTAGGTACCAGATTTGATTGATTGTTCTTATAACATAAGCAAATGAATAATTTTTATATTTGAACAATGAAAATTTGAATAAAAAAATTGTAATAGCTGGCACGTGAGTTGTTTGAAAACTGAATGTACTGGGACTGAATATATGGAACGCGGGAGAGGGGTTGGCGGGACGGGGGAGCGGGAGAGGGGAGTGAGTAGGCGGGGAAGGTGGAAGGGGAACGCGGGAAGGGAAGGGGATGCGGGATGGGATCGGGGACGCACGGGAAAGGACATGTAGGGATAAACAATTTATTTCTTTGAATATGGCATTGCAACGCATGCTGGGAACCAGCTAGTGTTATAATAATAATAATTATTATTATCTAACTCCTAAGTCCTATACCACAAAACTTTACAAGTGGAGCGGAGACGAGATGTGTCTTCTGAACAATATAATTGGCTCAATTTTTGCACGTCTCTGTTTAACTCTGCTCAGCTTTGCTTCTATGGAAACTCACCCTTAGATAAGGGCACTTACGATAATTTATTGCAACCAAAGGTTCTACCAAAACCAAATGTATTTTGTAATTTGTATTTTGTATTTGAAATTAAATAATGGTTAAAATACTGTTTTTGTATTTTGTATTTCAAATACACGACTTGAAAGTATTTGGTATTTCGTATTTTAAATACATGGAAAAAGTATTTTGTAATTTGTATTTTAATTACAGCAAAGCATGTATTTTGCCCACCCCTGACTATAGTCACTTTTGAAATTCGTTCTAAGGAAGAAATTGGAAAATAGGTGTCCTAGAGTAAGTAGGTATTTGATTTTCCCTTTTCAAATATCCAGTGTTGCATTGCAAGCATTGTATAATTAGTGGCGAGTTAATTAGTTTATATGTATAATACATGCTTATTATAGTAGAGAAAAGCCGATAAATTCAAATATTCAATTCAGGCAGCGGGCAGCGGGCAGCTGGCAAGCGGGTGGTGTGAATTTTATAAAAATTGGGTAATGGCGTTGTGTTTCGTTAGCCACAGCAACGTGTGGCCGGGTCTGCTAGTGAAATATAAAATTAGAAATATAAAATTGTAAAAAAAATTTAGTTTACATTAGTCAAATTTACTTTCAATGATAAATCAGGCTTTGTAATTTATAACCATAAAAATGCTTTTTTGATCATTTTTATTATTTTATTATATACTTCGACATATTTTTATAGTACATTGTGGATCAAAATTATTTTAAAAAATATATCTTTATCCAAAATATAATTGTTAAGGAAGCCTCTAAATGTAAGAAAATATGTTTTCTTTATGATTTAAAACATAAATAAATAAGTCAGCATTAAACATAAATAAATTATCGTATTTGTCATGGATACCTTTTGATTAAAAAAAATTCTTTCAGTTTGGTTTAGTATTTTGGGCTTAAATCCAGATTTAAGTTTTGAGATTTAAATCTCTATCATTAAATATTACAATTTGGAGTTTTACTAATTTGCACTACAAAATATTAAATTAAAAGACTCTGTCCACTACAACGAATCATACCATGACCGTAATGGTACAGACACATGCAAAAAAAATCAGAGTGCAATTCACACGCGGTAGAAGTGAAACCTTCAGAAAACTAAACCTTGAGAGAATGAGACGAATGCAGAGTATCAGGAGTAGGATAATTGTAGGATAATGTTTTTATCAAGTTTAAAAATTATTTAACATTTTATTCTAAGAAGCACCGCACAAAGAGGAAGCCGATAGGCTACGAAGCACCGCATAAAGAGGACACCAATTAGTCTATCTAATTCTATCCCAGGCTAAATCTATGGTACACGTGTTTGACTCTTTTTAGAGTCGCTCGTTTTCATTTCATCTAGTTTCAAATCACAACGGTGCTAAAGAAGTATTCACTTCTTATTCTTTTATGAATTGTGAAACAAGACCCACTGGACCGCTCCGTCACCGATCAAAGGCGTAGCGTGTCACGACCGGACCGTCAACAAATCCACGGCCCGTAAATATTTTGCCTGTGGCTATGCGCTCCGTGCATAAATTTGTACAAATTATAGAACAATAGAACACTGTCGATCCGTTGCGTGGATATTTATTTATTATTTATTGTTTCTTTAGACTGCAGGTAAAAATGTTTACAATACAATTTGTTACCTCACTGGGACAAGGATATGGTTTGCTTGTCGTGTTTCTTTTCGTGCTGGTTATGTGGGCAGACTCCTTTAATAAGTTTGCTTATTTTAGGCCTAAACTACACGAGCGGTTCTCCCGCTGCGGGAAACCGCTCGAGAAAGCTGGCGGCACATATCAAACTACACGGGTGGCGGTTTTCCGCCAAACTACACGAGCGGTGCTACCGCCGCGGGAAACCGCCCGATCCGGGTTGTATATATCCCACTTGGAGGCACAGCTGTTAAGATGAAGTTATACGTGAAATCCTATTTAGATACTATTTAGTTTAATCTTTAATTGGCTTACAATATGAACATAAAAAAATATGCTACGGATAATACGAAGCTTTTACTAGCTTTTCTATGTATTAGAATTACAATAAAATTATTATTTCCATAACAAAAAATATAAGCGAAAACCACAAAAAAATGTTTTTTCATGACTTAACTATGAAGTGATACAAAAAACAATTTTTTAAAAATACCCCTTTATGGCTAAGACTATTTTTAAGGTTGTCTATGTTCTAACATTTTTTCGTTCTTATAAAATTACGCACAAAATAAATAAAAACCACATTTTCGCTTACTTGCCTCGTGCAAATAAGACGCTCGATTTTAAATTTTGCAGGCATGAGAATCGAAATATTTCACGACCGATCAACAACATTCTCTCGCACGAAATGATGCAATCGCGGGAAACCGCCCGTGTAGTTTGAACTTGGCGGTATCCCGCGGCGGGAGAACCGCTCGTGTAGTTTGCGCCATACAACGCTCATAGTAAATTGTGTCTGCTGCGGTTTGCCGCGGCGGGAGAACCGCTCGTGTAGACGTTGGTCAATAAAATTTTAAGAGAAAAATATGAATAACAATATATAAAAAAAATTCTTGTAAGTTTACAACATTCAGCGGACTAGTCACGACGCGATTAATTGAAAATGAAATGAAATTGCGTTCCGGAATGCAATTTTATATCATTTTGACCTCTCAAGTTATCGGCTTGTCAACTTTTCCAAATTTTCCAGATACTAGAACTGAAAAACTTTTCAGTCAACATCTCAGAGCTCGACCATCTGCTCATCGCAGATAATGCCAGTGGCAGCTGGTAAAAGATAAAAAATGAAAATAATCGTCAAAGCAATGTCCGCTGTGATTTTTCATTTTCCATTCCATATTATATCGGCCGACAATAATTATTACTTTTATAAGATCCCTCCACGCATCCATTTCATGCGATACTTTGGTATTAAGTTTTTTAGAGAAAATCGTACGATTTCCCTTTGAATTGTTTATAACATTATATTGGCAGTTGTTTATCTGATATCTTGAGCGCATCCAACAACTACCTCGACCTAGGTTTTCCAATCATTTTCTTGCGTTGCCTTCTCCTAACGCGTATAGTGTCGCGTCTTCTTTCCATAGAGTATCACTTTGGTAATCTCGTGCATACTATAGCTGCTCACGTTTGCACAAAATTAGGTAAGTGTATGAGAGTTAAGTAAGGAAAAGTGAGATAGGCGAAGCAAGAATGAGAGCGCGAAGTTCACGAAGTGCACAAGTTTAACCGAACGGCCATTGCAATTCTAGGATTTTTGGATAGGGTGTTTTTTCTTACATTAGCCCCACACAGGAGGCCCTCAAGAAAATAATTTCCCTGAGGGCCTACGTCATCTTTAGGGATGCTGTATGAAGGGTCTTTTTAGGGAAGGAAGGAGAGGAAATTCTGGGAAGGAAAAGGGTATTAAGGGTGAGTAGGAATCTGAGGGTCAGTGTATCCAGAAGTGACGAATGTATGAATTCATCCCTCACACTGCGGTGCAAGGCGTTGTTGAGAGAGTGCGGCTGGATAAGTCAATGGGACTTCCTCAACCATTCTCTCCCGATCTGGCCTGTCATGCAGCTGGTGGCCAGACGCATCCGCCGCCAAGACCCGGATAAACCTCACCCCATGAATTCGGGCACCCCTGCTAAGTCACCAAATGTAACGGAATACTTGGGGTGACCTATGGCAGAGGTGCTAATTATCCAATAAATGGTTCCCGTACCCATACCCGCCTCCCAAATTGCAAATTTGCTGAATTACATTGTGCGCAAATCACAATTACCTTTTCCTAGGTTTTCCAATCATTCTTCTTGCGTTTCCAATGTCCAATGTCCAATCTGAAAGCAACAACCAGTATGCAACTCAGCGAAATTGCATACGTGCCATCTTTCAGGTTTTATGTAGTGTCGCGTCTTCTATCCATGGAGTATCACTTTGGTAATCGTTTGCATATTTCGTCTGTTCGTGTTTTCACAAAATTAAGTAAGTATAATATATGTGAGTTTGGAAGAGTTAGAAAGGTGAAGCAAGAATGAGAGCGCGAATGTGAGTGCACAAGTTTAAAAAAACGGCCATTGCTATTCTGGGATTACGAGTGACGGGTCGGGCGAGTGTCGTACGTAAAGTAAATAACTTTTTTTTTTAATTTTTGTTTATTCATCTTTAATTATTCTAAGCTTACATTTGTGATATCCTAAGCCCGTCTCCCTAGGAAAACCTGTGTTGAGAGCAGGCGCTTTAAAAACATGAACGTTTTTATTATACGAGTATAATGTAATATATTAGATACATTTAAAGGGACAAGACAATCATCGTCGTACAATTATGTGCATCGTACAATTTTTACTGCTAGGCCTTGCGGGCGGCTTTTGGTTCGGCTTCGCCCAGTTAGTGTTGGTGACCATTATATAGGTCCAATACGAACTGATTCCAATAACAGCCCGTTCCTCGGATCCACTGTGACAAAGTAACCGAGACAGAGCAATGACGTCTTATGTAATATATAGCCACATGATACAACATGCATTACTATAAATCTTTAGATATCCAGAGAGATACCACATATTCACAAATTCGTAGCAGTCTAGGGGGGAGACGTCCCCGTCCGACCTACTGACGGAAGTAGCGACATCTTTTGTCGTATTCTTGAATTCGAAACCGAATTATAACAGTAACTTTGTATGAAATTCCACGTACATAGATGTTATTTGTGGCGCGGCGCTTATGGCATTGCGTCAGACATCCACTCGTAACTGGGTTAACGACGCAGACGCTACGGTATAAATAACGTCCGATATATCGATCGCCCAGTTGATTAGTCACATCTCTAAATTTGAAGTTTTGAGATAATAAGGAAAGCAATATTCGAATGCGCACCATAAATCAATATTCTTGTCGGTGTTTTATGTATTAAATATGCTTAAAAATAACACCCGGTCCAGTACATTTGTATGAAATTTTGAAATATCGTGGTAGTAACCCAGAAAACTTTTTTGTTGTTGTTTATTTCAGTACAAGTTTTTCTTCATAATAATTGATTTGGTTTTTCAAAAGAAGCAAACACATTGTGACTTGACATTTTAAATAAATAGAAAGAAAATACTTTGTTTTAAGTCACTTGATTGTTATTTTTTCCGTCTACCGGTTTCGGTACCTCCATACCTTCATCAGGACTGAATATAAAAATATTGTACAGTATTGAATATAAAAATACTGTACAGTATTTTTATATTCAGTCCTGATGAAGGTGCGGAGGTACCGAAACCGGTAGACGGAAAAAATAACAATAAAGTGACTTAAAACAAAGTATTTTATTTTATTTATTTAATTGATTTGGTGTTACTTATGAGTAATTCGATTATTGTGCCAGTTAGGGTACACTTGTACGCGTATTCAAGTCAAATTTTAATTTTTCGGAGATGACTGACTAATCAACTGGACGATCGATATATCATTAATAGGAGCTGGAACAATTTCTTCTCCTTGGTGTATATGGATATGACACAAAATATTTTGAGTTTCTCTAACTATTATCTAAAATGATTTCTCAATTTTTTACCGTTCAGGGCCTTTAAAACCAGCCAGCGGCCGAGAATTTCGTCGAAAGATGTGCTTACGATCGTACAGGGCGGTTCCAATGAGAAAGATTAATTATTTATTCTCCGTACTAACTTTTTAAAATTAATTCTCAATATCGATTTTATTTCATTCAAAATATGCTTTGTTTTATACAAAAATGCTGAAAGGCGTGATGATAAAACTATTAAAAACATGTACTTTTTGTATTTATAAATTTTCAAAAGCAAAATAAGACTGTTAAAAAAATATTAAATACTCGTATATTAGTTTGTAAGACCGTAAATAAATAGACAAACTGAAGTATTTCCGTCACAAAACACGTACGCGGATCTTTTTTAAATGATTTTATTTGAACTAAAATTAAAATTCTGAAACATAACTTTCCCAAATAATTTATTAATTTATTTTACTGCGTTATTATATGATTTGAAGTGTTGTACAAATAATAAGTTGTATAATACAAAATTTTGTTTGAAAATTTAACAAATCTGCCAACGACCTACGGTATAATAGCCTAAGAGCAGGCGACATTAAACCTGTAATGATAGGTCTCCCAAAGTTCATACACAAAAATCGTTAGGTCATTCATAGGGGTATACAAAATGGCGGTGCTGCCATGTCTGGGACCGGTCAGCGCTAAAAAAAAAAAAAAATTAATTTTTTCAAGACTTCTGTAATCATAAGTCTCCCAAATTCTGATTGTTCCTCGAGACAGGGGAGGGGTAGGACTATACGAAAAAGCAGTGCTACCCGTCCCCCTGATGGGCCGTCTCAGTTGCTGCCGAGAAATAAGAGACACCTCGTACGAGGTACCTGTACTCATCGGTCTCCTCCAAAAACAAAAGCTTATCTGAAAGATCATCAAGTTTTGTGTAAGAAAAACCACTGCTGCCGTTTCCAAAAAGTGGACAAGATGGTGGCAGCAGCGTTTGAAAGTCGCCCTCCGTGCAACCGAAATTGGGGTTTCAATTATTAAAATAGTATTAATAAAAACTTTGAAGAACTACAAATATTGATAAAAAGTTTAAATCTAAACTGGGATATAATTATTCTTACTGAATGTTGGTTAACTGATAAGTTCTATCCTCTACAAATCGATAAATATGTCCCTTACTCTACAATTATGAATAATACTAAAAATGATGGTGTCATCGTATATATTAAAGAAGATATTGAAGCTAATGTCATAGAGATCGGTATTAATAATGCGAACTGTCTAAGGATATCAATCGGCAAGGATACAACAATACTCGCAATTTACAGATCTCCATCTACAAAAAATCTGGAGCCATTTCTAAACTCCTTATCATTTGAACTGAGTTTACTAAAAAACACTAAAGATGTATTTATTATCGGTGATATAAATATTGATATCTTTGAAAATGGCCACCCAAAAAAATATGATTACATGCAGACACTTGCATACCATGGATATGAAAGCCTAATTGAGGAACCTACACGTGTATTTAATGATAGCAAAACTTGCATTGATCATATCTTCAGTAAAACTAATAAAAAAACTCAAGCCATTATTTATACTACCACACTGACAGACCATTACACAATAATTCTATCTAAAACAAAAAATAACTCTTATGTAAACCTAAATACGAAATCACTCCTAACGAAGTCTGAAACAAATTGGGAAAATGTCAAAAGGGAGTTAACAATGAATGACTGGACCGCCCTTCTGGAAAAAGATGATACTGATACTGCTTGGAGTTATTTTGTAGAAATTATACAGCACAGTATTCTATCTAACACCAAAACCACAGATAAAAAGGTATCTCATAAAAATATTCACATTAAACCATGGATCAGTCAGAATATTATAAACTCGATCAGAAAAAGAGATGAACTGCACAGAAAATTAAAAATCAACCCTTATGATGTCCATACACTTCAATTCTACAAAAGATATCGTAATACATGTAAAAATGTAATTCGTTATGCTAAAGAAACATACTATAAAAACAAAATTGATGAATGCAATAATGATTCCCGTAAACTCTGGCAGATCATAAATGAAATTACAAATACTAAAGCCTCGCATAAAGACAAAAACATTAAAGAATTAAACATTGATGAGATTCCCACATCTTTTACGAAACACCCAGACAAACTTCTTGACTTTATAAACAACTACTTTTGCAATATAGGCTCTAACCTTGCAAATAAAATTAAACAAAATTCTACTACTGTCGAAAAAACAATGAGGAATGATGATGTAAATCATGAAAACAGCCTCAATATAGTCAAGATAACAAGTGATGAAATAAGAAATATTATAACCTCCTTAAACAAAAATACCTCGTCGGGAAATGAACTGATATCAAGCAAATCAATTAAATACCTACAAAATGAGTTAATTCAACCACTGACATACCTTGTAAATCTATCATTATCTAAAGGTGTTTTTCCTGCTTGTCTTAAAATTGCTACGATCATACCGTTATATATAAATGGTCCCAAAGACGATATTTCAAATTATCGACCAATTAGTATTTTAACTCCTCTGTCGAAAATATTGGAAAAAGTAATAAAAAAACAAGTTCTTACATTTTTGGATACCAATAAAATATTATCACCTACGCAGTATGGTTTTAGAAAAAACCTGGGTACTGGTGACGCTATAGCTAATGTAACTAATACAATTATTAGAAAACTGGATGAAGGCAAAAAATGCTTAGCTGTTTTCATTGATCTTCAAAAAGCTTTCGATACAACTGATCATGAAATACTTTACTTAAAACTAAAAAAAAAAATGGAATAACCGAAACAACTCTAAACCTACTTAGAAGTTATTTAACTGGAAGAGAACAAATTGTACAAATTGGTAAAAGAAAGAGCAAATCTCTTCCAATTAAATTCTGGGTCCCCCAGGGAAGCGTATTAGGACCTATACTATTTCTGATATATATAAATGACCTTATGAATCTTCCCATTAATGGAAACATAATGAGCTTTGCAGATGACACTGTTATTATATTCCACGAACAAGATTGGACAAGAACCTACAAGGAGGCGGAACATGGCCTGGCTGTACTTCAAAACTGGCTAAAAGTAAACTCCCTTACATTAAATGTTAGTAAAACTAAATATCTAACTTTCTCCAAAAACAAAAGAGGACAACCAATGAATGTGCATACCCTCAAATTACATGAATGTCAAAATACTTTTCCACAATGTTCCTGCCCGTCTATAACCCAAACCAAAAGTATTAAATATCTTGGGATTGAAATTGATGAAAATCTACAGTGGAATTCACACATTAATCTTACCTCAAAAAAGCTAACAAAACTCATCTACTTCTTCAAAAAATTAAGAAACATCTTGTCGATGAGGGATCTAAAGAGAGTATATTATGTTTTATGCCACTCTCGATTGGAATATGGAGTAATAGGATGGGGCTCAGCAGCATCTAATCACTTGAAACAACTTAAGATAACTCAGAATTGCATTATAAAGACCATTCTAAAGGTCCCCATAAGGACGTCAACAGCAGAAGTTTTTAAACAGTTTGATGTTCCAAGCATACAGAAAATCTATGCCAAAAACATTCTAGTACATCACCACAAAAATGATTCAGAGGCAGACACCTCACACGCTCATATAACCAGAGCCAAACAAACAGACATACTTAATATACCAAAGTGTAACTCTTCATTTGGTCAAAGAAGTTCTGCATTTTTAGCAGTAAAGTTATATAACAAACTCCCACTTAGTATCAAACAAATAAAAATAAAAAATAGCTACATTAAGGACATTAAATGTTGGCTGAAGAATCTATCGGAAAATGAACTTACTAGTATACTTAAAACATCATAGAAGTTTCTGGAAAACCTTATCCAATCAATGAAGTTAAACCATAGAAGTCGCTGAAAAACTTATCCAAAGCATAGTCCCCCTCAGCACAGAATCTCCTAGTGAGGAGGACTACGAATATATTTTATATATACATCTAATTAACATGTTTCATATTAAAAAAAAATGTAATTCAGTTTTTTCAGCGATCACCCGGTTTTTTTTCGATTTGTATTATTGAAATACGCCTTCCACTATCACGAACAATGAATTTTACATGTCGTTGATTGTTTAAATAAATGAAATCGCATATTTTATGCGATATTTTTCGATTTTTCAGCCGTTTTCATTGTGTTTTTTTTTTTTTAACTTTCTTGTGTCTTTCGTTACATAAGAGACACCTCGTACCCAGGTATCTATATTTATCGACATCCTCAAAAAACCAAAGCTCATCTGAAAAATCATCAATTTTTGTGTAAGAAAAACCACTGCTGCCGTTTCCAAAAAGTGGACAAGATGGCGGCAGCAGCGTTTGAAAGTCGCCCTCCGCGCAACCGAAATTGGCGTTTCGATTTGGTTTCATCAGCGATCGCCCGGTTTTTTTTCGATTTGTATCATTGAAATATGCCTTCCACTATCACGAACAATGAATTTTAGTGTCGTTGATTGTTTAAATAAATGAAATCGCATATTTTATGCGATATTTTTCGATTTTTCAGCCGTTGTGTGTTTTTATACTTTCTTATGTCTTTCGTTAATAAGAGACACTTCATATCTAGGTATCTATAATCATCGACCTCGTCAAAAAACCAAAGCTTATCTGAAAGATCATCAAATTTTTTGTATAAGAAAAACTACTGCTGCCGTTTCCAAGCAGTGGACAACATCGCGGCAGTAGCGTTTGACAGTCGCCCTCCACGCAATCGAAATTGGCGTTTCGATTCGGTTTTGTCAGCGATCGCCCAGTTTTTCGATTTGTATTATAAAAATTGTAATAAAAGTATTATGCAAATAAAATTAAAAAATTAGTTTATTATTTAAGTTAATTCTCTTAAAAAGACTTTGTACGAGATAAAATGGAATGGTATTGAAATTTAGATGAGGGCAATAAAGAAAGAAGATTGGTTTTTCAAATAATTCGATCATTTCGTCACAAGAAAGCAATACTGCTGTAACTGCCAAAAACCCAATTGTTCACCAGAGTCAAAAAAAAACTTTTAAACAGTGGTTAAACATTTTAAAATGCTTAGCTGAAAAAACATGTTTTGTCAAATGGTAATATTTAAATCTTTTATAAGTGAAGAAGGAAAATGTTTATGGCACTTACAGCAGTTGACATTTTTTTTGTGTACACCAAAAATGTTGTAAACACATTTGAATTCTGAAAATCAACTTTATTTTCGGCTGCATAAATTGCTGTAAGCGTTAAAGTATATCAATATTAAATTTAGAATAGCTGTAAATGTGTGTCGTTATTTTTTTTTTGGCTAAATTCGTTTCAATTACAACATTAAAAAAAAATCATTTAAAATTAAATTTATGTTAATGTAATTGACAATCTTTATTTCAAATTTTAAAATGTTAACAATACAAATTATTATACAACAGATGACAAATATGTACTAATTATAATGAGATAAAACAAAACATACGAAACTTAACAAATACAGTAAGTAAGTAAAGGAAGAAAACAGAACATCATGCTAATTCTTCTAACATTCATGGGTATGGTACTGTACGTAGATACTAGGGTGGATCGCCATTGTATGGATTTTTTTCATAAATCAGTTTTTGCGGGGTGCGGAATAGATCCTCTAGGTACATACAATTAAGCATACAAAATATCAATTTGAAATTTTGATGACAAGCACTGCCCCAAAGCAGTTGAATTATTTTTAATCTGGTAAAAAAAATTGTCCCTTTATAAAACAGTTTTCTGTCAATATTAATTTTTACTTTTACATTTCGTAATGAATAAAAATTGCCGCGCCTTAAATAATAATATTGAAAAAATGTGATAATATTTATTTTCCCGCGAAAATTTGACAAATTGCTGAGTCCATTTTCGCGCAACGCGCATTCCCGCACGCAAGGACGCGGGGCCGCGGGGGTTTTGCGTGCGTAATTGCAATCATCAGTAAACAATTGTAGTTAGCGTCACGTCCATTTGAGTAATTACAATTTACAATTATTATTTGGAGTTCAAGTTAAACAAAATAACAATGAGTTTACGCAGCGATGACCAAAACTGTCCTTTGTTTGGGTGTGGTGCGGAATTACTAGCTAGTGTGTTACCAAGTTTTGAAGACACGATGAAATATTTTATTCACGTCTCGCAAAGCGCAGAAAAACGATTCCAGGATTTGGTAAGAGATACTAGTGAAATTGTTGCTACTAAAATAGAAAATATTTTAAACAAGCATCTCTACCGATCGTGGAACATCGCACAATTTTGGCGCGAATAAAGGACTACCTACCATGAAAAATATCGGCCGATTCTTAAACCATACAAAGGTAGAAAGCATAGAAAGAGTTACCTTAAAAAACAGGATGATTTCAAAAGACGCAGCCAGACGTTATTTGATATCGCTTCCTGCAAATGTACTTCGTTCGAAAATTGTTTTTGTGCGCAAGATCGAAAAGCACCTATTGAAGAAAGACATTTTTTAATAGACCAAAGAGGCGACAGAAAAATGATAATTGGTTCTTTAGATAGAAAATTGATGCCATCGCAGACCACGAAATTATCGAATCCAACATTTTGCGTGAGTTCCGATTGATGCCCTGTCACACGCAAGCCACGGAAAGATGCATCAAAGTGGTAACGGCATCATGCTTTGCTGTTTGCGGCTCTGAAAGACGTGAAGGGTGGATACAAAACAAGCTAGAATCTTGTCGTATAATGCCAGTATTCAATTCAAAGAAGGACTATAAAAAACAATAATTTTTTGATTTTTGACTTTATTTTTTAACATTGTTTGTGAATTTTTGTGTGGCGGTGATACTTTTATTGTTTCTTGATTAGTAGATAACACTATTAGTAAATGAAAAGTTAATTTTTTTTTACATTTTAACTACTTTTATTGAGCAAAGATTAAACCCTTCTTTTTCTAGTTTCTCGCCGTTTTTTTCAAATTTGAATTGACTTGGGGCAGTACATCCATTCCACACCCCGCTGTTAAGAAAAACAAAAAATCGAACCACGCTAGTAGATACTGATAAGTTGTAGTAAACGACAAGTGCTATTAGAAAGCAAACGAATAAAATGTAGTAACCACCGCGAAAATTTAAATGCAATCTTTGAAAATGCTGTAAGCACCAACCGAACGTGTAATGTTTCCGTTTAAGTGATTTTGTCGTTTCTTTTAAAAATTGAATATTGTCTTAACCACCAAACGTAAAAAAACACAGGATTTTGAAGTGTGTGCATCAGGTAAAAAACATATTATTGACAAAACAGCTAGTTTTTCCAATGTCGTACTGTTCTTATTTGTCCTTGTAGAGTCACGGGACCCAGATAAATCGACGCAGAAAAAAATATACTACAAAATGATGTATAAAAAGCATTTTCATAGAAAGTGGCGGATTGCTTTCCTGCGACGATTTATTAAATTTTTATTTTTTCACAGTATTTATTTTTATTTTTTATTTTTGTATAAACATTGCATACAATTGGAATTTATTACCCGCTAAGCTACTGCAAGTAGCACATAATAACAAACCTACCTTTGATATGTAAATGTGGAGGGGGTCCTTATGCTGGGCGCATACATCAGGTTTTACTTTCCGATTGTCCGATAAGACAATCGGATCGAAAATCCGATTCGAAAACTGGATCGGTAATAATACCGAAATGGATTGTATCTACTAAAGAGCTGACTAACCCACTCTATTAAAATTACGATGTTCGGACGCGTTTTGTTAATACTAAACTCTCCACTCGAGTGAAATACTTCGCGTGTCTGAACGGCCCTTAAGACTCCGTTACAATGTAGGGTCGAAGACTCGATTTCTGCTAAAAAATATAGCCAAAAAAAACTTTATATATCAGGTGGGCTTTATTTAAAAATATAAAATGTAACGCAAGACATAAGAAAATATTAAAAAAAACAATGAAAACGGATGAAAAATCGAAAATATCGCATTAAATATTTTGTGATTTCATTTGTTTAAACAATCAACGACATGTAAAATTCATTGTTAGTGATAGTGGAAGGCGTATTTCAAAAATACAAATCGAAAAAAACCGGGCGATCGCTGATAAAACCGAATTGAAACCCCAATTTCGGTTGCACGGAGGGCGACTTTCAAACGCTGCTGCCGCCATCTTGTCCATGTTTTGGAAACGGCAACAGTGGTATTTCTCACCCAAAATTTGATGATCTTTCAGATAAGTGGTTTTTTGAGGAGACCGATGAGTACAGATACCTCGTACGAGGTGTCTCTTATTTCTCGGCAGCAACTGAGACGGCCCATCAGGGGGTCCGGCAGCACTGCTTTTTCGTATAGTCCTACCCCTCCCCTGTCTCGAGGAACAATCAGAATTTGGGAGACTTATGATTACAGAAGTCTTGAACAATTATTTTTTTCAAAAAAAAATTTTTTTAGCGCTGACCGGTCCTCGACATGGCAGCACCGCCATTTTGTGTACCCCTATGAATGACCTAACGATTTTTGTGTATGATCTTTGGGAGACCTATAATTACAGGTTTAATGTCGTCGTCGCTCCTACTATAACCTTATTATACAAAAAATAAACATTTTTTCTCAAAATTTAAAACATACCTTCACTGATAAAAGAACAATCTTTCGAAATCAATTTATATATTTTTTTGTGGAAAAGAGTCAATACATTTATTTAAAAACGACATATTTCCGGTTTTCTCTGGTTATTGCCTCTTCAGTAGAGTTTTTAGCCATCTGCCCAGAACTGATATTTTGAGAAAATGCCAGCACGTCCCCATTTTAAATAACCTTGTCAGAGCAACCTTCGTCTCTTCACTCGAATTGAAATATTTACAAGTGTGAGTTTTTCACCCGTATAGCTGTCTCCTCAACAAAGTACTGTAAAGGCACACATAATATGTCGTTTCGAGCGGCACACCACGAGCAGCAGTGTCCCTGCATGCATTAAACCTATCCCTGTCAAACGTGGAACCTTAGTTTGTGACGTCATGATAAATAAACCAACCCCGTGTTGTGAGATGGACGGAATCTTTTAGATTTTACACCTGACCTGGCAAAAGTAGTAAGGGGTGTTTTATTTGTTCATTTACGGTACCCGTAAATCTATATATTTTTTTTTTCATAATATTTTATTTGTTACAGATTATTGTCTTTTTTCGACTACCACACTAGGCTAAATATCCGTGTTGTGGTAGTCATACATTAAATCTATATAAATAAAATTGAATCGCGTATGTATGTATGCGCAAATCTTCCGAACCACTTACCTATTTCATTCAAACTTTCGGGATTTGATGTGTGCATGTCCGCGAAGGTTTCTATATATACTGGTGAGCTATGGCATTATGAAATTTGTATAAAAGAATTGCTATATGTGGCACGCGAGCTGTTTGAAAACTGAATGTACCGGGACTGAATGAATGGAATGCGGGAAGGGGGAAGGGAATCCGGAAGGGGGGAGGGGAACCCGGGAGGTAGGAGAGTAACTCGGGAGGGAGTTTCACGGGAGTGGTGGGAGGGGAAGGGAACGCGGGAGAGGAAGGCGAAGTGAAAGGGGAACGGGTAAAACAATTTCTTAATAAATGGCATAGCAATGCATACCGGGAATTCGCTATAATAAGATATATGGAACGACCGATCAATTTGATTTGTATGCAAACTAACAGATGGCGGTGTGAGTTAAAAAGTTGGGTACCATCCAGTAGATGGCGTTGTGTTTCGTTAGCCACAGCAACGCGTTGCCGTGTCAGCTTGTATTTAATATAGGAACTAAAAATGCTATTCTACAGAAGCACATAATAAACATACTAAATCCAAATATAAACATTTTAAAAATACATAAAAGTGAAAAATAAATAAAAAATTAAGAAAAATAATATTCTAAAGAAAAATGGAAATAAAAATTTAGAAATAGAAAAATTAATAATTAAAATTTCGTGTTAAGAACTCATGTATTCTTTGAAGTACGCTCGTCCCCTTTCAAATATCCAATGTTGCACACGTGCTGTATAAAGCGATATAGAATTAATTGACTTTATGTCGGTACTCAATATACGGTCGGTACTAATAGTCGTTAATAATATACAAAGTAAATCAATGATTAAAAAAAACATCAATTAAACAGTGTAAACATGCTAATGTGATGCTAATTAACTTTTTTGAAAGTTTTTTCGGTGTTAGAAAATATCTGCAACTTCTGCGTATTGGTTATCTAAGCAGTGTTGTGTATGCATTAGTATAACGGAGTTTATTAACGAATTCATAATGACTTTAATGTTGCAGTTAAAGATATTTCAAGTTCGCGTAACCCTATTATGAACATAAAATGAAATCTGCTGCAATAGTGCGGGGCTGTCAATAACCTCTGGAGCGATTTTGGTCGACAAATGTACCACTTTTATTTTTTTGCGATTGATATTGATCCAAAAATGGACCACATTTTCCTACCATTCGTAAAACATTTATTGTAATTATTAAAAATATTTCATTGGCCAGCCATTTATTTTAAAACAAAGCTATCGATATGGTTTATCTATTAAGACCATAATGTCGCAAACCCGAACTTTTTAGACCATTTAAAATTCAGTTTTTTTTTTTCCATAGATACGCTTTTCATTAGCAAGTATACCACAGACAAATACAGAAATCTAAAATATTCTATGTTGACTCGAATAAGCATCCCTCACGGCAGTTTCAAGTAAAAAACACGTAGGATTCGCACGATTATAAATGTTGCGATTTTTTTTATATTTTTCAAATATAGGTTAATTCATTGGCTGTATAGCTAACACTATTATAAGTCTTTATGTTAAAATTCGAAGGTATGATTTTTTAACGTTGGCGAAAAATTTTAAAAATGACCTTCAGGGAAATCTCGAGCAATCCAGGCACATTTATTTATTTCGCGTGATCGCTCCAGTGGTTGGATATTAAAGATTTTCAAAGGAAAAGTTACATCAGATCTACCAGTTTCCTGTCGGACAGCTTTATTCATTTTGAATATTTCATTATCTAAAGAGCTTTTTTTTAAAGTAAAAACTTTTTTAGCACCGTTGTGATTTGAAACTCGTTGAAACGAAAAATAGCTACACTAAAAAGAGACAAACACCTACATCTATAGGATTTAGCCTGCGATAGAATAAAATAGTAAAATCGGTCTCCTCTTTGTACGATGTTTCATAGCCTCGTACTTTAGTTTTCTAAAGGTTTTACTTCTACCGCGTGTGAATTGCATGATCTGTTTTTTTTTTTCATTTTATATGTTTGTTTAATCATTACATTGTTTTTTATAATATTTTCTACATGTCAGTAGAATGGGTTAAGATAATGATGGGATTTTAAGGTTAAACTTCCGTTGAAATTGAACATTTTTACATTTTTTTTTCTTGCTGCCGTTACCCGAATTTCTACCGATTTCTTGATATCCCTTAAACATTTGAAGTTTTTAAGCTTTGAAAAAAATATATGTTATTTTTGAAGATAATATCTATACATTGCCCATGCCGAAACGCAAATTATATGAAATTCTCTCGATAGAAAAAAATCGCAAAGTATGCTCCGAATTTTTTTATTTTCAAGTCTCTTTCTGTTATTTTACAAGTAATATCTATGAAAAAATTCACAATGTTTCTTTAAATGCTGTTTTAGACAGCCTCCAAGAGATTTTTGCTCTATTTTAAACGAGTCGTGTTCTCAGAGTAACAGTGTTTTATTAAACATTTTCACAATTTTCGCATCGATTTTATCGCATTAAATATTAGCGCACTCCTCTAAAATTCGCAATTATATACCTCTACATCTTATTCTTTTTGAACGCGGTTTCGGCGCCTTAAGCATAAAGTACTTTCGATAGCAAATCACATATTTACAAATTGCAAATGAATTTTAAAAAGGGCAAAATAATTTACAAGAAATCATTTGTGACTACAATAATAACAATAACAACAGTGACACAGCAAGCACATTAAATATTCGTTCCACACAAATTAACAAAAAACAGTGAATTTTATGCTCTAAGCAGTGAAAACTACACTAAAACGGGGCTTAAATTGGCCACTAATCTAACTTGACTTACATCTTAATAATATATGTGTTTATAGTGTTTCAAAAGTAAAAACAAAATAAAATTAAAAGTGAATCTGTGTAAATATCTGTTAAATTAAAACTACTACCCACATTGTCAACCTTACTGTCTCGAGTTTGCCTATATAGGTACCTACTTGGAGTTAACAAACTTTTCAGGGGAGCAAAACCATAAATCCCAAATTTAAAAAAAAAAATATATATATATATATATAATAAATAACCTAAATGTCTAAATCTCGCAGCAAGACTTGCAGTGTGCAGAAAACACTATCATCGCCTCTATTGACCGCATCTGGCACTATGGAATCACCGTCGGCAACGCACCAGTCAATGATAAACATTGACACCGACTCCCTTATCAACTTCTTTGAGTCGAAGCTTGAAACAATGCGTACTGAGAGTAAGAAAGCCATTGATGCTATTCATCAAAAATTGGACACTTTATCAAATGAGTGGAAGGACCAGTACACCAAAATCATGGGGTGTGTGACTGTTCTTCAGGAAGAAAATGCCAGCCTCCGACAAGAAATCCAATCTCTCAGAGATGCTCAAGATGACATGGAGCAGCGTAGCAGAGTGTGTAATTTAGATGTCCACGGCATTCCCGAGGTGAAAGGTGAAAATCTGTTCACCCTAATGGAGAGAATGGGATCAACTATCAACGTGCCACTTCCTAGTAGCGCTGTGGTGTCGGTGCACCGCGTCGCTCGCGGCCACTCGTCTCCCTCCAACCGTCCACGCAACATAGTCGTCCATCTCACGACAAAGCGTCTCCGTGATGATGTCATCGCTGCGGTAAGGACTCGCCGCGGCCTCACAACGGACCAACTAGGACTTGGAGCTCCCACCACTAATTTCTACGTAAATGAGCACCTGACACTAAAAAATAAAATACTCTTTGCCAAAACACGTGCCACCGGAAAAGAAAACGGCTATAAATACATATGGGTGAGGAATGGCAGTATCCTGGCGAAGAGGAATGATCTCTCTCGAGTCGTCACCATTCGTTGCGAGGGAGACCTTAAAAAAATCAGCACTCATGGTCAACAAAATATGTGACTACTAGAACAAACTCGTTACTGCTACTATCGATGCCAGCTTTCTATCACTATCCTGTACTCTTGGTCATTCATTTTTTTCTTGCAAAATTACTCAATATATTTGTTTATAGCGCAATACCTCCATAATCATATAGCACTATCATATTTCCTGCATTTTCATTCATATTTTACACTAAGTAATCAATGTTTTATATATAATTTTGATGCATCATACGTCCTAATTAATTTATCACTCCCGCAAATGTGGAATAAGTCGAATAACACTCTTACTCTAAAAAAATGACCTCATCATCTATATCTGTTTATTACCAGAACTGTGGTGGTATTAAGACCAAAACTCAGGAGCTTCTTATTAATATTTCATCGAATAACTATGATGTTATAGTTCTAGTTGAAACGTGGCTTGTAGCAAGTGTAAACACGGCCGAATTCATAGATTCGCGTTACACGGTATTCCGACGAGATAGGAACCGTATAATTACCGGTAAGATGGACGGAGGTGGTGTGTTAGTGGCAGTGCGCAAGGAACTCGCAGCTTCCCGTCTCGACGATTGGGAAAAAAATCAAATTGAACAAATCTTTATATCAATTCCGTTAAGGTCTCTAAATCTCACCATATGTGCTGTATATATACCTCCTGTCTCGCCAGTAATGCTTTATGATATTTTCTCCAAAAACCTGGAATCCGTCTTTTCATCAGAACCAAATAATACGTTTTGTGTTCTTGGAGATCTGAATCTACCTACTCTTACATGGACATTTTCCGAAGGCTGCAATCATGGTATTGCCTCCTCAAACACGGCTGCATCGCAAACTTTTCTTCAAACAATGGCATTGATGAGCTTATTTCAATATAATTGTATTCCTAACCACAACGATAAATTCTTAGACCTTATATTTTACAGTCGCGAAACAAAAGTTACACATAGCGACGACCCTCTCCTTTCAGAGGACAGACACCATCCAGCCCTGGAATTTGAAATATCATCCGCGATTCAACCAAAAATTAAAAACAACAAAGAGCGTAGGCACAATTTCAGGAAAGCTGATTATACTCAAATTAATAATGACATTAATTGTATTGATTGGAAGTCAGAAATCGCGAATTTATCAGCAGAAGAAGCAGTAGACCGATTCTATGTAATAATAAACAATATAATTGATGAGTTTATTCCAGTATTGGCCAGACGAAATGACAAATTCCCCATATGGTTTACTCCCGAACTTATTAGCTTATCACGGAAAAAAGATAAAGTTTGGCTCAAATGGAAGACATATAAAGGTCTTTCTGACTATCGTAAATTTTCCTTCTTACGTGCTACATACAAAAAATTGGCTAGTGAATCTCGAAAGTTATTTTTTGAAAACATCGAAAGTTCATTGCAAAATAATATTAAATGCTTTTGGTCATACATATCCTCATTAAAATCATCTGATGGATATCCTGCTACTATGTCCTTCGAAGGGCGCAAATCTAATGATGCCCAAGAAATCTGTAATATGTTCTCTGAGTTCTTCAAGTCAACATTTGAACCCTCCTCTATCAATGACTCAATTAACATTGACCAACTTGAGGCCGTTCGGGACTCTGGACTTACGCACATTCACACCGTTGAACTAACGGAACAAGAAGTGCAATCAAGTTTAAAGGCGTTAGATATAAACAAAGGTGCGGGTCACGATGGAATACCGGCATTTTTCCTCAGATCTGCTGCGTCGTCATTGTATGTTCCACTTACCATAATATTTAATAAATGCCTGAGTGACGGGGTTTTCCCTGATAGGTGGAAGTTGGCTTATATTATACCAGTCCATAAGGGTGACTCACGTCAAAAAGTCGAAAACTATAGGCCAATATCCATTCTCTCGGCGATCCCTAAACTCTTGGAAAGACTTGTCCATGATAATATATATCCCCAGCTTGCCGCCAAAATTACAGAACAACAACACGGGTTTGTAAAAGGCAAATCTACCATGAGTAATTTACTAATTTACTCAAATTTCTTATTCACTAGCATGGATCGAGGCCACCAGGTAGATGCAATATACTGCGATTTCAAAAAAGCTTTCGACAAGGTTGACCACCTTATTCTTATTAAAAAAATAATGTTCAATGGAATTAGGGGAAACTTATTACGTTGGTTTGTCTCATATTTGACAAAAAGACAGCAAGCTGTATCATTACGAGGACATACTTCTACGTGGGAACCAGTTACCTCTGGCGTACCACAGGGGTCAATCCTGGGTCCACTGTTATTTATACTTTTTATTAACACTGTTACTTAATGTTTCATGCATTGTTTATTTCTTTTGTACGCCGATGATATAAAAATATTTGCCATTGTTAGGAATTTAAACGATTGTCTGCTCATCCAAAGCGACTTAGTAAGGTTCGAAGCATTTTGCAATGAAAACAAAATTTACCTAAGTTACAACAAATGTAAACAAATAAGCTTCACTAAAAATCACAACGCTATTATACACAATTATTGTATTGGTAACTATTTACTCGAGCGCGTTTACTGTATAAAAGATCTAGGCGTACTTTTTGATTCTAAACTCCATTTCGATGCGCACATTGAGAACATTGTGAATAAAGCTTACCGCATGCTAGGATTTGTCATCAGAAACAGCCGCGAATTTCGAAAACCTGAAACTTATCTTCTACTTTACTACACGCTGGTCCGTTCTCAACTTGAATACTGCACCTCCATATGGACACCACTTTACGGTGTCTATAAAGTCAACATTGAAAGTATTCAAAAGAAATTTCTGCAATACCTCAATTACAGAATGAGCGCACCTAAACGGGGGTACATAAATATGCTCTCGAATTATAACGTCACCACTCTAACTAACCGGCGAACATACCTTGACCTCATGACGCTTTATAAAATCTGCAATAACTTTATCGACTGTCCTGACCTACTGAAACTAATAAACTTCAAAATACCACCCAGAGTAACAAGGCTTAACGACTTATTCCACATTAGCCGGACGCGTACAAATGCTGGTGTCAGGGATCCAATCAGAAGAATGTGCGAATCGTTTAATCAAAATCAAAACATCAAGGATTCCGACTTATTTTTTGATACACGCAGTACTTTTAGTAGAAAATTGAAGGCCGTTTTCCTACAAAGTACAATACCTTAGACATTGCTTGGTTTATAATTTTAACTACCTTTATTTTTTTAAATTTCTGTATGACATTATTTTTTATCTATATATATATTTGGTCTTACCATCAAAATTTTTCCAAAAACAATTTGTAAACTTTTATAAGGATATTGCGCATTTTTTTTTTCATCTCTCTGTAAAATAATATTTACTTTCGTATATATACATACGTCTTTTCCATATTTAACGGTAAAAATATTTGTATATGTTTTTATCTGCTGTCAATGTTAATTCGTGAGAAATAGTTTGGATTCAGGCGAATTCTCTATTAATTGTTTTGTATATTCTTGTCAATTGACGTCTGTATCTGTATTTTCTCCTTAATAAAAAAAAAAAAAAAAAAAAAAAAAAAATATATATATATTCAGATATTTCTCTTGATATGCAACTTTTGCTTTTTTTTTGGTTTTAGGCAATTCACCCTGAAAAGAGTGCTTTGTGAACTTTTGCTTGATATTTGGCATTGTTTAGCTCGTGCGTCGCACACCTCTCAGAGTCTGAACGAAGTTTTAGACCAGTATACGGCCTAATAATCGAAAGATCTCTTAGTTTAAGCTCTTAGAAGGTGTAATTGTTATCGATTCACATAAACCTATTACATAAGGATAACAAAACACCCTATTTAAGGGTTGAATTTGGGTTGTTTTATTCATATAAGGGTTGCTTAAGTTCTAAGTCTGAAACAACCGAACGGTGTCTTCCGTGTTTAGGTACATGCGAAATACCGAACGTCGATACTTGTAAATAATTCTCACCAAACCGAGGGCAAGAATATCACACTGTTTATAAATCTTATATAAACAGTGTGTGTGTCCTTGTCTGATCGTGCATCTATTATACAAGGACCTTCCAACTTTTGCGGACCTGTCACGTATTAAAGCCGACACCCATTCATCAGGGTTTACTTAAAACTGATGAAATAAGCATTGCTTACGAAACATGTTGATTTTTTAAACAAAACAGTGGTTAAAACTCAGAATTGTATTAATTTGAATTAAAATGGTGCTAAAATATAATTTGCGGTGTTTGAAAAAGATTACCATATGTTGTTAATTTTGAATTTTTAATATCAGATTGACAAAAATGACTTCAAAATAAGAGGTCTCAATGACCGAGTTGGTTGAGGCGCTTTTCCGGTAAGACGAGAGATCCTGTCCCAGTTGCGACCGTTACCTATGTTAATTTTCTGTTTCATATTTTTGTTAAGATTTATTATTATCATCTTTTTCTTCAATTATATTATTGATGGAAATAACCTTCAATAGTTCTTATAAAAGAGAATTATTGTAATAAAAAATTTAAATAAATAACTTTGTACACCATTATTTATTTAATCAAAATAATCTACATATACGTTTATCTTGACAGAAAAATCATTGGTTTTTAAAACAAGTCGATTATTTTGATTAAATAAAGGTATACACAAATTATTTATTTTCATTGAATTTTCTTGGGTGAATTGACAAGTTGTCTGAAGTAAGGTGACAAAAATCTCAAAAACGACAACGTGTTTCAAGTCTCAAAGAAACAAAAGAGGTAAAAACTTACAGACCATTACAGAATTTCTTCACAGGGGTAGACAAAGGGAATGGAACGCAGAACAACTCAGTCTTAGCACGCATCTCTGATTCTTCACAGGGGTAGACAAAGGGAATGGAACGCAGAACAACTCAGTCTTAGCACGCATCTCTGATTCTTCACAGGGGTAGACAAAGGGAATGGAACGCAGAACAACTCAGTCTTAGCACGCATCTCTGATTCTTCACAGGGGTAGACAAAGGGAATGGAACGCAGAACAACTCAGTCTTAGCACGCATCTCTGATTCTTCACAGGGGTAGACAAAGGGAATGGAACGCAGAACAACTCAGTCTTAGCACGCATCTCTGATTCGACAATATATTGACTTTTCACACTCTTCTGATGAAGGTAAATACTGATTTTAGTATTTTAGTTCCGTATTAAAAACAACACTTCTTGGCTAACTTTATTAGCATCATTACACCAAAATGTGAACCATACATAAAGAGATTCGAGAATGCACGATGCATACTAATTAAAAAAACCAATAGATAACTTTTAATTTAAATGCTACTTCTGAAATGAAGTATTCATTTTATTTGGATTAACTTACTGAAGTTTATAAACCTCATTGTAATATGAATTTAATCATTGAAGAATAAAATATTCACAACTCGCAATTAGTTTGAACTTGGGAGGCGGGTGGCAGTATCGCCATTTATTGGATACCCCTAGTGGTTCGTTAGGTTTGATGATTTAGCAGGAATGACATTATTCATAGGGTGAGATTTGTCTAGGTCTTGGCGGTGGATGTGTCTACCAACTTTCTGCGGATCTGGAGAGACTTGTTGAGGGAGATCATTTACCCTATCCGGCGGGACCCTCTCCACCCATCGCCTTGCACCGCACTGGGTGGCATGGATTAAAAAGTTTGTCACTCTTTAACTTACTGATCCCCCGGATTCTTACCCACCCCTCATACCCTTTTCTTTCCCAGAATTTAATATTCTTCCTTCCTTTTAAAAGACTCTCCGTACAGCATCCTCTAATATAACATAGGCCCTATGGGAAGGTATTTTCCTCTGGGCTTCCTGTGTGAAGCTATTGTAAAAAAGGCAAAACATGGAGACACCGAAAAAAACTGTTGGGGGAGAGGAAGGTGGGGAAGTACCCACTTTTCAGATCTAGTAACCAAATACGGCTGAAGCCATTTCTAGCAAAGTTTCAATTCTGAATGGTAGTCGTACATCAGGGCGATACTGAGAGAATCTACCACACTGGATTTTGTGGATGTATGTTTTTTTTTCGTTAGCTCCACACAGGAGGCCCTGAGAAAATAATTCCCCACGGGGCCTATGTCATCTTTGGGGAGGGTCTTTTTAGGAAAGCAAGGAGAGGAAGTTCTGGGAAGGAAAAGGGTATTAGGGGTGGGTAGGAATCTGGGTCAGTTTGTCCAGGAGTGATGGACATATGAATGCATCCCTCCCACTATGGTGCAAGGCGGTGTTTCGAGAGAAGTCAAAGGGAAAAATCGACCATTCCCTCCTGATCCGGCCTGTCACGTAGCTGGTGGATAGACGCATCCGCCGCCAAGACCCGGACAAACCTTACCCATGAACCCGGGCACCCCTGCTAAGTCACCAAATATCCTATGGCAGAGGAGTTGGTAATCCAATAAATGGTTCCCGGGGCGGCGGTACCCATACCCGCTTCCCAAATTGTAAATAGTTGTTTGTTGTATAATTGTTAAAACAAAGTGTATTTTCCATAATCTGTGCTAAAAAATGCGGCGGTTACTGGAATATAATTACCCAACGTTTCGATTCTGAATGGATGGTCTTTCACAAGGTCGTTACTTAGGGTGTCTTACATTCTGGTACTTTTTTATTTTTAATTTTTTTTTTACATGAATACCGCACAAGAGCCCCAACTGCTCCCGTCTGGAGCCAGTGAGACTATGGCATCCCCAATTGGGGTATGTTGTGAGGCTAAAGGTAGTAGGGAAGGAAGGAGATAGGGAAGAAGAAGGTGAGAAAGTACCTGGCTATTCAGACCTGGTCACCAAACACGGCTAAAACCATTTCAAGTAACGGCACTTGCCGCAAAGGCACGATATACTTTATTTAAAATGGTAAAATTTTTATATGACGCATTAATTAAATAAAAATTACTTGCGCACGCCGATATTTAAACCAGCGATCTCCGGATTCGTAGCCAATGATCGCAACCACTCAACCAAGATGGCCATCGACCTTACCAAATTTATTAATCAACTAAATTTATTAACCAACAAAAACTTCAAAAAGACTAAAAGTTTAAAAACAGGATATGTAACCGGCGTAAATCAGCATCCGCCAAAATTCTGGAGTTGGCCAAGCAGCCAGTTTTCCGGAGTAAAGGGAAACCATCGGTTCCGCAGACAGCTTTTAATTCCTCGCAATTAACGGCGCGACCCACAATAAAAATAAACCACCCGCGCCGCGGCACGGCAAGACTTGGCGAACTTTGCTTAGCTGGAAAATATTGCCGCGATAAGGGGGCTAAAATTATACCCCGCAGAGTCGACGGAATAAACCACAGCAGATACGCCACTGCAACATACTTTTTTTTAAGTATGATTTCCTATCCCCGATACAGAGTAAGTAGAGAGCAGAAAGAGATGAGAGAGTGGAAGGTTGAAAAGAACTCGTGAAAAATCATGGGTTTGTCTGAATTTCCGACAAATCATTAGAATATGGCAGTAACAATTTTCTATTTTTTTACAAGGCATGGCACCAAAGATGTTGAAATATTAGGTCCATACATATGAAATTGGCGTTTTGCCGTACTGGCAACTTTGATCTCAAATATCTTCTCTTTGGTTAGGAATTCCAAATTCAAATTATACAGCTATTTACTCATTTATTTGTGTTTCGAAAATTATAACTCATTTGTTTTTTCCTTAATTGTTTTTTCTTTGCGTCACTTAGTTTACAAAATGAAAACTTGAAATATCGCGTTATTTACGAGTACGAGTTCCACCGTGGCACCAGTGCTGCAGAAACGGCTCGAAGGATTAATGATGTGTATGGCGACGGTGCGACAAAAGAAAACACAGTGTGATTTTGGTTCCAACGTTTTCGTTCTGGAAATTTCGACCTGCAGAACAAGCCCCGTGGACGGCCGGAGACCAAAGTTGATAATGAAGAATTGAAGGCTATTGTGGAAGCGGATCCATTGCAAACCACGTCCGAGTTAGCTGCAGGCTGCGGTGTTAGTGATAAAACTGTTTTAATCCACTTGAAGCAAATTGGGAAGGTGAAAAAGCTTGAAAGGTGGGTACCTCACGAATTGAGTGAAGCAAATCAACAATAGCGCGTTGACCGCTAGACCACACACTGCACAACAGATGGGCTACCAAATTATAGGAGCTTCAATTGGAATGTCTAAGACATCCACCGTACCCTCCGGACCTTGCCCCAACAGATTACCATTTTTTCTAAATTTAGATAACTTTGAAAAAAATCAACTCCGATCGGGCAGTCCAAACCGCCTTCAAAGATTTTATTGATTCCCGTCCGAATGGTTTTTTTAGTAAAGGGATCGATGAACTACCTATGAGATGGCAAAGGTGCATAGATGCAATGGTACATACTTTGATGAAATAAATATATTATATTAAAAAATAATCGACTTTACGTTCCTCCCGTACAAAACGCGAATTTCATATGTAAGGACCTAATATAAGGAGATGGGCTATCGGCATTTTTACTGGGTGGGGCTGTGCTTCCTGATGTCGCCGATATTTTTAACCAATACCTACTTCTCAATAAAAAATCAGCAAAATGAACGAATTCTTTCCGTATTCGAACTATATTGTTAACCAATACTCGGACATCACAGCATGTCTCCTTATATTTTAATATCCTTGCTAGGCACTATATCAATCTCAATTGGGGTATGTTGTGAGGCTGAAGGTAAATGAGGAATGAAGGAGATTGGAAGGAGGAAGGTGGGGAAGTACCTGGCTATTCAGATCTAGTCACCAAACACGGCTAAAGCCATTTCAAGCAACTTTTCAATTCTGAATGCTGGTTTTACACCAGGGCGATACTGAGTTGTACTTAGGAGTATATTCCAATGATTAAATTGAGAAATCACGAATCAATTACATAAAATTTATCTGCGCCCGCCCGTCATTTGAACCCGCGACCTCCAGATCGCTAGTCGAGAGACGTGCCCCTGGACCACGCAATATATTATATTACAAGTAAGTACTTTATTGCTTGTTCAAATCAACCTTGTCTTCAAACAATCAGTTCCAAATTTGAAAATGACATTTAGGTACATTCAATGCTAATTTGAGTTCATTGAACCAGATTTCACGCAGGAATAATTTCAACTGGAAATAACCGATGCATATTACTCGTACATACATCCAAAATAATGCCGCTTTTGAACGTGGCTCGTGTACGTAAAGATTTTTGGTGATAGTGGTGAGGATACACGATAATGATAAAATGGGTGACATTTCCTATAATAAATAATTTTTTGTGCATTATTGTGAACAATGATTTAATCAAATTATTTAATTTAAATGAGGCCACAACACAAAGTTAATTTGTGATCATTGAAGAAATAATGTTTAGATTTCTAATAGCTTTGCAAATAAATTATTTTTTTTGCAATATTTACTTTATTTCCTTTATGGCAAACTTTATGATTCTCATAGTTTGCTTTTCACTTAGGCAAATAATTATAAATAAATATTTACTTCTCAATTTAATGTATTTTTTATAACCCTAGGACACATCTTGTTCTTTTAATAGCACGACTTTCCAGAAACTGAACAAAATTACTTTATCCGCAAAACTGCCGAAAATTTCGCACAAAATAAATGTCGTTCAAGGAAACTATGTAGGGTTATGAAATTCCGAAAAATTAACAGTGTTTTATAATTTAAACATTATTCTTAGGATTGATAAACTACCAGCTGTCAGGCCCATCCGAGTTTTAACACCGTTTTCTTAAACGTCGATGACACTGGGCGAGTTTACTAACAGATAGTACAGATAGACAGTTTCTCAGATAGTAGCTTGCTTCATCCGAGTTTTAACATCGTTTTCTTAAGCGTCGATGACACTGGGCGAGTTTACTAACAGATAGTGAAGTTTCTCAGATAGTAGCTTGCTTCATCCGAGTTTTAACACCGTTTTCTTAAGCGTCGATGACACTGGGCGAGTTTACCAACAGATAGTGAATTTCCCAGATAGTAGCTTGCTTCATCCAAGTTTTAACACCGTTTTCTTAAGCGTCAATGACACTGGGCGAGTTTACTAACAGATAGTGAATTTCCCAGATAGTAAGTAGTTGGAAACTCGCCCTGTGTCATCGACTCTTAAGAAAACGGTGTTAAAACTCGGATGAAGCACAGGGCGAGTTTACAAGCTACTATCTGTGAAATTCACTATCTGTAAGTAAACTCGCCCTGTGTCACGACGCTTTATTAAGCAATAAATTCAAATAATATAACGTGGAACAAAATGTGTCTTGAAGTTTTAATTTTGGTCAGTTAAATAGGTATTTCCATGTTATATCCAAAAAGGCAAGCTGAAGACAATAATTATTATAATAACCTGAAAATTTCGCATAAATATAAAAGCACCAGCCGAGCGATTCCAAATCTTTTGTGGGATCTTTTTGTGAGATCTCCTGTCAGATTGTGTGATTTTTTATGACTGTTATTTGATTTTCATGGTTATTATTTGCTGTTTCCATAGGCCGATGACAGATTTCAACTGTAAGCTGTCACAAATCGGTGAAGCTGGCCTGATACCCATAGAAAAAGCAATTGACAGCCATAGAAAATCACACAAAATAGAACCCACAAAAGATAAAGAATCGCTCGGCTGAGTTCACCTTTCACATATGGGTCATATTATGAACAGATTTTCTGCTTTAAAGTAATTGAGATATAATAGACAGACACTGATTTCATAAAACCATCTATTTTTTCAAGAATCGGGATAGTGTTCTGGTATCCTAAAAAACACATAAAATCTCTGAGGTGAGTGAATTAAAAAAAAAATCTCATTACTCATAACTTCCCTGGTAAAATGCTTAATAACGAAGAAAAATGAAGAAAAAAGTGCGGTGGGTTCACAGCGCACAATCTTTATCTTCGCATTTAGTATTTAATAAATAATATGATGGGACCTCCGTTAACAGGTGCGTCGTTACTTCTCCCTAACGACCGCCTTCGTTACCGACCGCTCGCGGCGTTACCCGCTACCGTAACGGCGTTACCGACGGCAATGCCACGGGACAGGGAATTAACTAGAATGGAAGTAAGATGCGAATATATTTTGTCATAGTTTGAAGATTCTTTTCTGTGTGACGTTCACAGATTTGCAGTTTCATCTATTTTCAAGTATATCCCAACTAAAAAGCAGAAACTTTGATTCGTGTGCCCCATTAAAAACTGTCCAGCCGTGAGTTCTGGCATCATTAAATATTATCTGCTCCTTCTGTCTGGAAGTCAAGAATAAAGCAATTTATAACCATAAATTGATACGTGTTTTCTATCACGAGTTAAGGGTGTGTAAATAACAATTTAACACCGGTCCCTGACCGGTCAGTGGCTGAGTGGGCATCGCGTTTGGGTCCCACCCGGGCGTCGCGTGTTCGATTCCTCGGTGGGCTAAGTCCTCCATCACGACACAAGCAACATTTCCGCTTACTGTTTATGAGTAGTATGAGATATTCAAATATCGTCGGGTTATTTTTTTTTTTTTTAAATAAATAAAAATATTTAAAAACATTTTCAAAATTGCGTACAACCGTGAAAATGAAGATCTTAGTAAACTCTCTAAATGTTTTACCTGTCAGAGGATTATTGTTTTATAATATTGTAAGTCAACATGTTATATTGTCCGATTCCTTGTATAGGGAAAGAGTTTACCATAAACATAATACAAGATTCACTCAAAATCAAGGATTGGTGGACAAATGTTGCGTTGGGTTATTCGGAATCCGGAAACGTTGGCATTTTTTTTAAATAATAAAAAAAATCGTAATTATATAAAAAAATATCACACATTTTCAAGTATTTCAATTGTAGGTTTGCCCAGTATCTACGTGTATTTAAAATCCGGCATTATTATTATCTGTCCCAATAGTACAACATTCAGAAAGAAGAATTAACACAGATTTAATAATATATTTTTACACAAAATACTGCATTACAAAATTGGTCCGAAAGTGCTTCAATTAAGCTACATCCATGTTACAACCATTTTACAACAACACCAGAACACTGTCTTAACAAAATTCCCCGGGAAATAAATATTCTGTTTTAGGAGAAATGTTACACCTTAAAAATACCCGGTGTAAATATTGTTTATTCCAATTCTTTTATAAATGTAGTCTAAACAAAAATAGGCGTGTGTAATTTCTGCAATTTAATAAACTAGAATGTAAACGCCCATTTGGGCGTGTAATAAATAAATAAATCAATAAACAAACTTATTAGTTGTATTTGCCAGAAGGTCGGCCAATCGGGAATACAAAGTTCAAACGCAATGGGAATACTACCACTCTTAGCTTTTGAAGTAAGTTAAATCAACTGGGCGTCTTCTAGAACAGTGGCCCTTACTTTGTAAATCTAATAACTTGTAATAAAAAAGTAAATCTTACATTTAAAGAAATTAAATCTCTTTCTACACACTTCTTATTTAATCAAAATCATAAACTAATGACATTCTTCAGGATAAAACTAAAATAATAAATTCAAAAAAGTACTTTCAGACCAAAAACATTACAAAGAGTGGTGATTGGTGATTAGAAAGTTATTTTTTGTAATGTTTTATAGTTATTACAGTTTTTATAGTTATTTGTCTACACTTGCTGGTCTATTGTAATTTTTACAAATTTTAATTTTATTGTGACAGAAACCATTGGTTCCCATACATGTTGATAATTTTGATTAATTAATGTACCCCACATACAAAGTTGAGATTTGTTTGCATTTTAAATAAGTTAGGTACGCCTCATACGTCGTACATGTGTCTGGTAATTTTATATTATCGTGAAACAAGTTTATGGGTCCGAGTGGTTACTTAAAATGACCCAACAAAGTGAATTTGCGATTATTGAAGTAGTAATTCTTACATTCTTTTTATTTTTCTTGATCTGTGGCGAAGGTAAACGCCCGACCTAACCTAGCCATATTTGTAGGTACGTAGCTCTCAAAAAGTTAAAATTTCAGAATCGTATCATATCTATTATGTAATAAAACAATAATTCTCTAATTAGTGTTTTTAACATGATAATATAATATAATAACTTGGTTATTGTTACAATCGTCCGCACTATTATATGACAATGATCGATGATGTCATTTGATTAGTGGTGAGATGCTTGACTCTGAACCGAGAGTTTATTGAGTTCTAAACCACATTTTTTTGTAATGAGCTACACTTTTTTCTCCATTCCAGATTAGAAAATACTGATAGAATAGCGTGAGGGGAGAGTAATTAATACAGGGAATCGCATAAAAAAATTAGCTAGCGAATGGTAAACGCGCCATTTGTTTAAAACGAATTCAAATCGTAATAAAAACATCGATCTATTTGCTGGTGTTTTCTTTCTCCTTACTGTTTTTTTTAAATTATTTATTTAACATTTAAACCTGCTAAACTACTTATGTAGTTTGTCAGCAAGTACATAATGACAACACTTTTGCAATAACATGGTACAATTATGCATACCTACATACAACAGTATGTAGGTACGTATAATGTTGATGATAAATTAACAATAAAGATAAATCAGTTGAATTTCAGAATAGTATAAATATAAATATAAATATGTAAAAAGTAGTATAAGTTATTATTTTTTTAATTTATAAACTAACGTTTAGACAAGATTTTTATGCAAAGCACAAAGGGTAACAATTATTACAAGCAATAATTGTCAGCCTGAAACACTCATTTACATTGAAAAATCTTCCGAGAAAAGATACTTGCCGCCAACGGGACTTGAACCCGTGTCCTTCCGATTGCCGGTCGAATGCTCTGACCACTGAGCTATGGCGGCTTATCAAATACCCGCCAAATAATTCAATATATACTAGTGTTTCATTCAACAATTACTGCTTGTTATATTTTTTTCCACCTGAAAACAACCAACTTTATTTTTGCGAGGAAGACATTGTTAGTGTTAAATCCCTCGCTAGGTGGCGTCGAGACAAATTATGTCTGCATTTATTGGGGAAATACTTGAACTTGTTAAATATTAATTATTATTTTTTTAATTTATAAACTAACGTTTAGACAAGATTTTTATGCAAAGCACAAAGGGTAACAATTATTACAAGCAATAATTGTCAGCCTGAAACACTCATTTACATTGAAAAATCTTCCGAGAAAAGATACTTGCCGCCAACGGGACTTGAACCCGTGTCCTTCCGATTGCCGGTCGAATGCTCTGACCACTGAGCTATGGCGGCTTATCAAATACCCGCCAAATAATTCAATATATACTAGTGTTTCATTCAACAATTACTGCTTGTTATATTTTTTTCCACCTGAAAACAACCAACTTTATTTTTGCGAGGAAGACATTGTTAGTGTTAAATCCCTCGCTAGGTGGCGTCGAGACAAATTATGTCTGCATTTATTGGGGAAATACTTGAACTTGTTAAATATTAATTATTATTTTTTTAATTTATAAACTAACGTTTAGACAAGATTTTTATGCAAAGCACAAAGGGTAACAATTATTACAAGCAATAATTGCCATAGCTCAGTGGTCAGAGCATTCGACCGGCAATCGGAAGGACACGGGTTCAAGTCCCGTTGGCGGCAAGTATCTTTTCTCGGAAGATTTTTCAATGTAAATGAGTGTTTCAGGCTGACAATTATTGCTTGTAATAATTGTTACCCTTTGTGCTTTGCATAAAAATCTTGTCTAAACGTTAGTTTATAAATTAAAAAAATAATAATTAATATTTAACAAGTTCAAGTATTTCCCCAATAAATGCAGACATAATTTGTCTCGACGCCACCTAGCGAGGGATTTAACACTAACAATGTCTTCCTCGCAAAAATAAAGTTGGTTGTTTTCAGGTGGAAAAAAATATAACAAGCAGTAATTGTTGAATGAAACACTAGTATATATTGAATTATTTGGCGGGTATTTGATAAGCCGCCATAGCTCAGTGGTCAGAGCATTCGACCGGCAATCGGAAGGACACGGGTTCAAGTCCCGTTGGCGGCAAGTATCTTTTCTCGGAAGATTTTTCAATGTAAATGAGTGTTTCAGGCTGACAATTATTGCTTGTAATAAGTAGTATAAGCCTTATGTAACAAACAAGTATAAATGAATTTAATATGAACAAATGATTATCATTCTAACATCTACCTACATCTAATAATAATCCATAATATTATAATGGAACAAGAAAACTCTGCCCAACAATTCCTGGCAAAGGCAACCTCTATTTTAAACCTATTAAATATCATCATAATGGACACATCTAACAAATTCACAAAGGAACAAATAGCGAAACTCGCCCCTAAATTCACCGATCTATTGGGTAATGTCGGTCAAATGGGTGTAAAGTTAGGGAGCCTTGAAGGAGAATTGAAGACCTACAAATATATGTCTTCTAATCAAACACCCGAAAATGGGAACAGAACGTATAGTTCGATTACGTCCAACCAAGTCCTCCCGAAATATCCACCGAACACAAGAAACAATGCCCCTGTACTTCCTGCGAGACCAGCCGTACTTATCTTCCCCAAAGATGACAAGTCACTTCCTTCCAGCAGTACTCTTGAAACTCTCAAAACCTCAACTAACCCATCATCTTTGGGAATTACAATCACGGGGGTACGATAAATAAGGAACGGAGGTGTAGTCGTGCATCCAAGTACCGATGCGGAGGCCATAAAACTTGCCAATGCACCGACCCTATCCGATGCT
This sequence comes from Limnephilus rhombicus, assembly GCA_929108145.2. Taxonomy (NCBI): domain Eukaryota; kingdom Metazoa; phylum Arthropoda; class Insecta; order Trichoptera; family Limnephilidae; genus Limnephilus; species Limnephilus rhombicus. Next base: position 48,613,111 of record OV815280.1, on the reverse strand, counting down.
GGTCTGAAAGCAGCAGTTTCTTCACATAAACTTCCTCGGATAGCTATCCATGGTCTACCTCAAGTTGTGCCCCTCGAGAATATCATCTTGGCAATCCACCAGCAAACACACGAAGAAACCGGTCTACAAATTAATGAATTGAAAGATAAATTGCAGTTCTCTCACAAAGTAGGACCTCGTACCGGATCGTGCACTCATGTCTTCAGAGTTCCTCCTTCTGTTCGTCACTCCCTCATTCGCTTCTCTAAACTGGCTATGGACTGGCAAATACACACCGTAAGGGATTGGATCGACAGTCTAAAATGTGGACACTGTCAACTTTACGGCCATACGGCGTCGAAATGTAACGCAGACATGCCTACATGTTCTCACTGTGGAAAACCTGGACACAATCGAGATGCTTGCCCGACTCCTGAAAAGCCACCAGCATGTGCTACCTGCAAGTTCTTCAGAAAACCGTCCACACACAACACTGGCTCCCCTGACTGTCCTGCCCGCCAAGCCGCTGAAAGACGCGAATTATCTCGAGTCAATTTTTTAGGCTGAATCAGAATCGACACCTCACTAATACTAACTTTTCCACCTATTATCAAAATATTCGTGGTCTCAATACTAAGCTAAACTCCTTTAGATGCTCCATAAATTTATGCCTTTATGATTTTTTATGTTTTACTGAAACATGGCTATCAGACAATATTGCTTCAACAGAACTTGGACTACATGACTACATTATTTTTCGCTGTGACCGCTCTTCCTCTTCTAACAAGTGTAGAGGAGGTGGGGTAATGATATGTATTAAAAAAAATACTCTTGCCACATTCTTGAATCGTCTAATAATGTATCTGAACAATTATTTATTTGTGTTCTACTTGGTTCCAAGAAACTTGTCATTGGTTGTGTATACATTCCCCCCTCCTCTTCAATAGAAATCTATAAGTCACATACTGAAGCAGTTGAGCGTGTTTCCATAAAGGCCGATTCCTTACTTATTTGTGGTGATTATAATCTTCCTAAAATAGTGTGGCTTAATGATAGTCATGGTGTGAAAACTCCTAATAATGTTTCCCTTCATGCTTCCATAATAGTAAATTTCTTTGCCTTCCTGAATATGTACCAATTAAACTCGATCAATAACTGTGGAGGTTATTGTCTTGATCTAATATTTACCAATATGCCTAGCGTTTGTGTATGTGAAGCTACTGACTCAATATTACCAATAGATAAATATCATCCACCACTCGATATTAATTTCACTAATCCTTTCAAAAGTGACACTCTGAAATCAGCAGTTACATTCCACTACAAATTTAACAAAGGTGATTATACTGGCATGAATAGGTACCTTGCCCAATATGACTGGGCAGGTATGTTATCAAACAACAATATTAACGATGCTGTATTTAAATTCAACGAATGTATAACTCATGCTATAGATTTGTTCGTTCCAAGGGGAACTTTTTCCCAGCCTAAATTTCCTATTTGGTTCAGTATGAAACTAAAGCATTTGATTATGGAAAAAAAGAAAACACACAAGTTATTCAAATTAACGAACAACTTAGCGCTTTATCAAAAATTTTCTCAGTTAAGAGAATTATCCAAAATTGAATCTAACTTGTGTTACAAATCTTATATTGAACTCACTGAGATAAAATTAAATCTTAACCCTAAACAATTTTGAAAATTTATTAAACAAAAACGTATTGATAACGATCTCCCTTCAAGTTTATTTTTTAATGATACTCACGCCACCAACGATTTCGATATTGCCAACCTTTTTGCTGAACATTTCTCCTCTGTCTATACTGATAACATATGCACCATCCCTCCACTTAAATATGCTAATACTATTGACCTTAATAATTGCGAAATCACACTTGTAGATTTTTTCAATTACTTAAAAAATCTTCCCAGCAAAACAAGCACTGGTCCTGATGGTATACCTGAAATATTATTTAAAGAATGTAAATCTGTTGTATCTAAGCCAATTTGTTTATTATATAACTTATCATTATCATCTGCCACTTTTCCGGATTCCTGGAAGGTTTCCTATATACGACCTATTTTTAAATCGGGTAATAGGTCGAACGTAGAAAACTATAGACCTATATCGATGTTATCTCATATTCCTAAAATCTTTGAATCTATAATCACAAAAAAAATAACACCTATTTTCAAAAATGTGCTAATTGAGGAACAGCATGGCTTTAGATCTGCTAAATCTACCACTACAAACTTACTCTCCTTCACCAACACTGTAGTCAATGGCCTAGAAGATAAATCACAAGTAGATGTTCTATATACCGACTTTTCTAAAGCTTTTGACAAAGTAAAACACGCTATCCTCATGGCCAAGCTATATGCTATAGGTATACGAAACCCATTGCTATCTTTCTTTAATTCTTATTTAAGCAATAGAAAACAAAGAGTTAAAATAAATAACATTGAGTCTATTATTATTGAAGTAACATCCGGCGTACCGCAAGGAGCACATTTAGCCCCGCTTCTCTTCAACTTGTTTATAAATGACATTATTCGTATTTTCTCTCACACACGCTTTTGGCTTTTTGCTGATGACAATAAGATCCTAAAAATAATCAAAAACTACCATGACTGCCTTCTTTTCCAATCAGATATTGACTCTTTCAATGACTGGTGTAAAATTAATTGCTTGGAACTAAATGTCGATAAGTGCAAAATTATGTCCTTCTACAGATCTAAAAATCCGATTGTTTTCGAATACAAATTAAATAATAATTGCCTAACAACTGTTCAATCTATTAAAAATCTTGGTGTCTCTCTTGATAGCAAGCTTTCTTTCCGGGAACATATAAATACGATTGTTAATAAATCTCTCAAACTACTTGGTTTTATCACTAGAACCACTTCTGACTTCAAAAACATAAATACCCTAAGAACTCTTTACTGCTCCTTGGTTCGCCCCCATATTGAATATGCTTGTATTATATGGTCTCCTTTTTATGCTGTCCATATTCGTCAAATTGAATCCGTTCAACATCGGTTCCTAAAGGGAATTGCTTGGAGGCTAGGATTAGAGCGAGGCAATTACTCGTATGCTGAAATTGAACAAACTCTAAACCTTTCTCCTTTAGAAGACCGTCGGATAAAATCTGATCTCATTTGTTTCTTCAAAATTATTAACTGTTTAATCGACTCGCCTACATTACTACAACTCATCACATTTAATATACCTTCTCGTAGACTCAGAAATAAAAACCTGCTTTTCCTCAATCAGCACTCGACTAACTATGGTTATAACTCACCACTGTCCAGAATGTGTAGACTGGTCAACTCACGTCAAGACCTTGATTTTTTTGGTATTAGCTTAAATGATTTCTGTCGCTCTTTAAACAAATGAAGATATGTAATATTCACCCTAATTTTTGCAAGGTCTTGACGTGACTTGACACTTATTTTTCTTCTATTTTCACTGTTTGTCTTTGCTTTCATGTACCATCCGAATCCTTACATTGTTCATTTCTATACTTCGTGATACTTTGTTTTAAATTGGACGTAAGTCCGTAAATAAATAAATAATCAATACTTGTAACACAGTACTTCTATAGTTTAATATACATTCTTCTTCTTCTTCTTTGTGTGCCGCATCAGGTCCCCCCCGACGTTGGCGATCACTCTTGAGAATGTCTCTCTGTCTTGCGCTGCCCGGAATAACTCCTCCACACTTCTAATGCCGGTCCAATCTCGTATATTACGCAGCCAAGACATTTGTCTCCTACCAGGCCCTCGGCGACCCTCTATCTTGCCTTTCAATATCAAATGGAGCAAGTGATACTTCTCCCCTCGAAGTATATGACCCAGATATGAAATTTTCCTGATTTTTATTAATGTAAGCAGTTCTCTATCTGCTCTAGCCCGCCTGAGAATTTCTGTGTTGGTGATCATGTCGGTCCATGGGACCTTGAGCATTCTCCGGTGAAGCCACATTTCAAAAGCCTCTAACCTGTTCATGGTATTTACTTTCAAGGTCCATGTTTCACATCCATAGAGCAAGACCGACCACACATAACATTTTAGCATTATCTGCCTTAGTTTTAAGCTGATATTGTCATTGCAGAAGAGGGATTTCATTTTAATGAACGCAGTTCTTGCTGCTTCAATTCTGCATCTAACCTCCACATTTGGGTCAAGAGTCTCCGTGAGAATACTGCCGAGGTATCTAAATCTTTCCACCTTTTCGACATTGCAACCATTTAACTGTATCACTTATTCAGAGTGATCTAGTCGTATACATAAGGTTATACAAATTAATATACATAAGGTAATACAAATTTATAATGATTTTCCATTTCCTTGAAACCTGAATTCTAATGTGTAATGTGTATCTAATAGCGATTTCCTAAGATTATATTTGACTTTAGCTGTAAAAACGTTTATATTTTTAATTGTCATTGGTAGTTTGTTAAATATTCTGGATAAAATATAGTTTAGGGTTCTTTCACCGTATTTATAAGTACATTTCGGAACCACCAATCCTTCATTTTGAGTGAATCTTGTATTATGTTAATGGAAAACTCTTTCCTTATACAAGGAATCAGACGATATAAGGATGTTGACTTACAATATTATAAAACAATAATCCTCTGACAGGTAAAATATTCAGAGACTTGTATATTAATTTAGTATTACTTCTGAGTGCATTGGTGTATTTATGGATTAACAATTTTGTAAGGGAGTTTTGTAATGATTGGAAATAACCTTGATATAACTTATATTAGTTTTACAAGAATGTCCCCAAGAAGTGATTCCATAACGGATTGTGGATTCAGCCAGAGATAGGTAGATTAATTTTAAAGTACTTATAGGCACAAAATATTTTATTTTATAAATTCTACACACAATAGACCGTAGACGTTCACAAACATTAGTAATGTGTACATCCTATTTCAGGTAGCAGTCAATAGTAACATCCAAATATACATAATTTTTGACAAAATCAATGGTTTCACACGAACAGGGCTGTGCAACATTTTTGTGGAAGCAGTCAAATGTATGTGTATATAACGAAGGGATTATATTATATCTGGCGTGTGGAGATCTTATGTGCATAATTTTAGTTTTTTTGGCATTTATTATGAGAGCAATAAAATCATGCTGCATAAGGTTCATTGCAGTAATCAGGTCTTCGTGTGATATTTCGAGTGCCGTATTTTTTTTTACATGAGCTCCACACAGGATCTTTGGGGATGCTGTGTGGAGGGTTTTTTAAGGAAAGGAAGGAGAGGAGAGTTACGGGAAGGAAAGGGATTTTAGGGGTGGGTAGGAATCTGGGGTTCAGTGTGTCCTAGTCATCCACCTCCAAGACCTAGACAAACCTCACCCCATGAACCCGAGCACCCCTGCTAAATCACCAAACGTAGCGAACCACTTGGGGTGACCTATGGCAGAGGTGTTGGTTATCCAATAAATGTTCCCGGGGCGGCGGTACCCATTCCCGCCTCCCAAATTGAAAAACGAATGAAAACAATTTACTCATAATTGAGACGTATATAATATACAGCTTTGGCCCTAAAATTAAATTGTTATTAAAATATTAAAATAAAATTGTTATAGCGATTAATACTCGTTATTCATTAAACGAATCCATATGTAGGTACCAAAGATATTGAAATATTAGAGATGTGCTATCCGCAGTTTTTACTGGGCGGGACTGTGCTTCCTGGTGTCGCCGATATAGTTAACCAATCAACGAATAAACTAAATGCACGTTAAACTAAATTAACGAATTATTTCCGTATTCAAAATATTTTGTTAACCAACACCACTACACACCTTCAAATAATTAACTAAATGAACATATTCTTTCCGTATGCAAACTATTCCCATTCGGTAGTAGTCCGCCGACAGTCGGGCGGACATCGTAGTATATCTCTTTTGTATTTCAATATATTTGGTAGGTATACTTGGACGATGTCTGAACATAAATCAAAGCAACAATTTATATTTATTTATTGTTGTTATACGCCCGTAGGGGCTTTTACATAGATTAGAAAATAATATTTAAGATATCGAGGATTACACATACATAGAATTTATACCAAAAGTTATAAAAGTGAAAAAACTTTTAAGAATATTCAAGTGGTTTTTAAAGAAAAGAAAAAAAAACCACTTTTATAATCTTGTGAAAAACCGTGAAATATTTTAAACAATGTAATATTTAACAATAATATAGAACAAAATATAATATAAACATTACAATAACAAATCAAATCGTTAAATATATTATACCCACGTTACAATAATTTGTAGGATTCCACAAAGTGTTGGTTTAAATTGCATTTTAGAATGTAAAGGGAATCAGCGAATACATCTACAATACCACCAAACTTGTTGCCTAAATAATGCATCCTATTGGTAAGTGAGTGTGATTGATAGTTAGTTGTGTATGTGTTGCAAAAGAATGTTATATTTTATCTAGTATTCCTTGTCGGTACATGAAGTTTAATAGTAGCAACGATGGCAGGGCTGTCAATTAGGTTGTTCATAACTCTGTACAATAAAATTAGGTCTGAAATGATTCTTCTGTCAGACAGCGTAATTAAATTTAGTCGATTCATTAAACTTAAATAATTAATGTTTTCTATTGGAATTTTGAGTAATATTGAAAGATCTCTCGGTTATGGAAGAGTCTGTTTGCAGTTTTAAAGATATGACTCCAATTCTAGGATTCCATCCAACGCCACCCAGCCTTTCTACAGAAGATATCAAAATAAAATAACAATTATTACTATTGTGAGTATTTAGAGACTATATAAAAAATAAAAAAAATTCTAAAAATTTGCTGTATGAAATATTCAACTCAGGGCCGCAACACAAATCGAAAAATATATATATGTTGCACTTCCATTGCAATCTGTGCCCCGGATGCATTAGAGTCTTCGCACGTAATTTCTTCTGGAAACATCCATTACCACGAGGTTACATCGAAGAAATTGGCCCAACGCCAAGAAAAGTATTAAGAACTGATTTTTTTCAAAACCGAACGAAATGCAAAAGATTTTTCAATATTTGCGTTAGATTTGGCAAAAGAGTTTTCGCTGTTTTCAGGCGATTGGATCGCAATAAGAAGTGTTATTGGATTTTAATAATAGAAACAGCCGGATGGAAAAATGGAAGGGTGTGAAAAGAAAATAAACTCGTTTGAAGAAACTGAAACTGAATAACAATAATTACCATAATATTAATAGGATAATTTGAGTAGCGCTTTTTTAATGAAAAAATAACTAAAGGGCGCTATATAAATATTACTTGTTAGGATTTGTCTATAAATAAACACATAAACATACTTTCATAATTATCAATAATAATTTATTTTTTTTACATTGACTCCACGCAGGGGGTGCTGAAGAAAATAATTTCCCTCAAGGCTAATGTCGTCTAAGAGATGCTGTGTGGAGGGTTTCGTGGAGGGAAGGAATAAGAGGAAGTTCTGGGAAGGAAATAGGTATGAGGGAAGGGACGGACCTATGAATCCATCCCTTCAACTGCAGTACAAGGTGATGGGTCGAGAGATTCTGGCTGGAGAGGTCAAAAGACCTCCTCAACCAGTCTTTCTCGATCCGACCCGCCATGCAGCAGGTGTGCAGACACATCGGCGACGTTGACAAACCTAACCTAACCCCATGAACCCGGACACCCCTGTTTAGTCCCCAAACGTAGCGAACCACTTGGCGCGACCTATGGCAGAGGTGTTGGTTATCCTATAAACGGTTCCCGAGGCGGCGCGCGTGGCGGTCCCCTTACCCGCCTCCCAAAATTATTTTTAGTTATTTACAACGTCGCGGACTGAGAAAAGTTTCGGCCTTTTTTTCGAGTATAGGATTAGATCGACGCATTCGCAGTTCTTGAAATGATACCCGTTTTCTCTAAATCACTTGGTGGATATTAAAACCGACTAGCTAAGTTACGTAAATTAGGCTTGCAACTGTACCATTTATGGATACGACTTTCTGAAGTGGTGAGTTTTAATAGCCATTCTGATCTCTGTCGAAAATGCTGTTTCAAAATTTCTAGACAAAAAACAGTGGGAAGTATGATACCAGTAAGAACGACAAAACAATTTATTTTTGCCAGCTAACAGAAAATATAGACTTCACTTCATGATACCTATCCTTAATAGGTAGGGCAACTAAATTAGAAGTCTTCGATTGTCAGAAAATTGCGAGATCCTGAGAGATCAAAAATATCAATACAACATTTAAATTAAAAATATCAATAAGTAAGATACGTTTTTAGATTTTCACGGCCAAAAGTATTTTCGTTATTTATTTTTGGGGTGTTATGCTGTGTTGCCCTACCTCCTTCATACAAATAACGAAAATCAATAAATAAGTCCGGAATCTCCGGAGGCACCTCGAAAAAAAGTTGTTAGGTGAACTTTTTTTTTTTTTACATTAACTCCACACAGGAGGCCCTGAGGAAAATAATTTCCCTCAGGGCCTATGTCATCTGGGATGCTGTGTGGAGGGTCTTTTTGAGGAGAGGAAGGAATGAACATTGGTCTTGAAGAGACCCATGTTGTAGGAAGGAGGAAACACAGAGGCTGGCAAATCATTCCACAGCCGAGCTGTTGAACATAAGAACGAGTCGAAGAAACGACCCGTTCTCATGTGACTAATGTCAACTGTGTACAAATGTTGGGCACGCGTTTGGCGTGTTTCCCGACTATGCACCGGTGCCGAAGGGATCAATGATGCTAGTTCCTCGGAGCATCTTCCATTGTAATACCGGTAGAACAAGGATAGCATTCCCACCCGACGCCTGTGCTCTAAAGATTGCAATCCGTCTGTTAAGATGGGAGAATCTATCAAACGGACCGCCCGTTTCTGCACAGAGTCGAGGGTATTTTTCAGGTATTTTGGAGCTCCAGACCAGAGGTGGCTGCCAAATTCAACCGTGGGGCGCACTTGCGATTTGTACAGGGTTAGCAGTTGTGTACTTTTTAGTTGTGTACTCGTTACCGAATCATCCGAAACGAAAGAGTCGAAATGCTTTTAGAAGGTGATATGTTTTCCTAGGTAGTCAGAGGAAGATTTTTTTCGATTTTTTATTTTAGGAAGCATTTTTAAGCGAAAAACCCGATTTTCACTAAAAAAATTCGGTGAATTTGTTATTATAAAATGAAAATTTGTTATTATAAATGGGAAAATAATTGTAAAAATCTCCTTCTGAGTACCCATTGCTTAATGAACCAGTAATTTTGCGTAACGAACGACATTATTCAAAATGTTTTATATATTAACAGCTTATCTGACACTCGGGAGGCCGCGCTTAAATTTTTCAATCGTCACGTGCGTCGGTCGGAATATCTCTTATCAATTGTTGACCATTCTTGCAAATATTGATAACTAACCATAGATGACGGATTTAGTCAATATCATGTTGATAAATGGTTTTATCAATCGTCCGTGCTAGACCTCCTGGTCGATAAAAATCTATCATTTGTGTTCCCCTGCCAAATCCAGTCTCTACAAATTATCATAATAATTTAACATCTCTCCTAAATTGATTTATGCAAGTTATTTTCATATTTTCTAATCACGGTGTAACACCACTGCTATTTATCTTATAAAAGTAATTAATTATTAAAATTTAAATATCGTACTACTTTGTATGTAATTCATAAACTCGTAAATAATAATTATTACTTCTGTTTTATGACTCCTTGATATTAACGTATTTGCGGAGTACTACTATAAAGAATGATTTATTATTATCTATTACGGACATGTTTTAAAACAATGTTTACTACTAACTTTTCGTGGAAGATAATAGCAAAATAATATTATAATTATTATAAGCAATAATTATCAGTCTGAAACACTCATCAACATTGAAAATACTTCCGAGAAAAGATACTTGCCGCCAACGGGACTTGAACCCGTGTCCTTCTGATTGCCCGTCAGCTGCTCTTGACCACTGATATATTTGATAAGACCGGGTATTTGATAAGCCCCCATAGCTCAGTGGTCAAGAGCAGCTGACAGGCAATCAGAAGGACACGGGTTCATGTCCCGTTGGCGGCAAGTATCTTTTCTCGGAAGATTTTTCAATGTTGATGAGTGTTTCAGGCTGATAATTATTGCTTATAATAATTGTTACCCTTTGTGCTATGCATAAAAATCTTGTCTAAACGTTAGTTTATAAATTAAAAATAATAATTAATATTTGACAAGTTTAAGTATTTCCCCAATAAATGTAGTCATAATTTGTCTCGACGCCACCTAGCGAGGGATATATAACACTTACAATGTCTCTCTCGCAAAAAATAAAGTTGGTTGTTTTCAGGTGGAAAAAATATAATAAGCAGTAATTGTTGAATGAAACACTAGTATATATTGAATTATTTGGCGGGTATTTGATAAGCCCCCATAGCTCAGTGGTCAAGAGCAGCTGACCGGCAATCAGAAGGACACGGGTTCAAGTCCCGTTGGCGGCAAGTATCTTTTCTCGGAAGATTTTTCAATGTTGATGAGTGTTTCAGGCTGATAATTATTGCTTATAATAATAGTTACCCTTTGTGCTATGCATAAAAATCTTGTCTTAACGTTAGTTTATAAATTAAAAATAATAATTAATATTATAATTGTAATTATACGTAGTATAATTTTAAGATAACAATAAGATTTTCTACCATATTTCAATAAAACCATTCTAGCTGCCAGGAAACATTGGTTCTTTTGAGCTTCTGATATTTTACTTATTTTGAGCATTTTGTAGTGTTCGCACGCATCTATTTGTGCTTTACATTAATAAATTCAATTATTAAATGATTCAAAGACGGACTGATTGAAAGTTGCTACTTTTGGCAAAAAATTCGCATCCAGGCGTCCCGGGTTCAATCCTCTGCAAACCAGATCGTTCATCGTCACTAACTAACTAACCATCACGCCGTTTCCCCGCAGGGGTAGGCAGAGAGGACAGACCGCCAAACAACTCGGTCTTGGCACACACACTCTCACTCACATTCATACATCGTCTCATACATACTCTTCTATTATTCTGACTTTTGACATGGCGTCCCCGACTTCTTCTCACACTATTTTCTTCTTTCATTCGCTCTACATGCCCAAACCATCTGAGGGTCCCTTTCTTGATCTTACGCATTATGCTTACATCAGCCTTACATTCTTTGCGGATATCCACATTTCTCACACGATCACGCATGGTTTTACCACACATAGATACGCCAGCATTCAATTTACTCTCATCCTTCCTCTGCCAGTTCCATGCCTCACTGCCATACATCAGGGAAGGTACCAGGACTCGATTGTGGACTGCTAACTTAGCTTCTTTTGGCAGTTTTTTTATTAGCGCCAATGGTATTCAGTCCTCCATTAATGGAGTTACCTGCAATTATCCTCCATTCAATATCTCTATCAGCTTTCCCATCTCTCGTTAACATACTACCCAGATACACAAATTCATCCACCTGTTCCAAGTATTCATCATCCACAACTATATTGCACACTGTTTTCGTACTCTCTCTTTTTCTTTGAAAGAGAGAGTACGAAACAGAGAGTTCATTGTCACACGTGGGACAATTTCACCATTAAGGTTAAACGTAACGTACGTTATAATCTACGCATTCACAGATGGCGCCAATGAAATAATTTTAGGTTTTTAATACTTTTTGCACGTTACGCTTTAAAATTTAAGGTAAATTAATTATTTGCGCCCGTACATTATTTAATATGAATATAATAAGTTGAGAGGTTTGATTCCTTTCTATTAATTTATAAATAAAACACTTGTGTTGCAAAGTTTTTTAACAAAGAAACGACATTTATGTTTATTTATATCACTTTCATTTGAATGGTTTCTTCTAACAAAATCTCATATTTTAAATCAAATCATGGAAAAAACAAAACAAGTGACAATTGATAATTGCATTCTAACTGACGACGCGCGTCGGCTCCCTCGGAGCCCACGCGCAAGCATCCATTCATCGGCTACCAGCCGGCAAGAGAGCAGTGACCAAAGAGAGCGCTCTAACGTGCACTCGAGAACCTAAAACTCGCGATGTATTTTATATTGTGAATTGTGCAACCAGAAGGTCTGGACTACCGCATTACCTGCTACAGTGAGTAGAATGATCCCTTACCCTCTTTTGTGTGCTACGTCCCGCTCTTAAAGCCAATAACGCGTGTGGAGAGATTGAGAGAAACAGTCCCTGTTAAGTTAGGGTATTAAAGTGCTAACCATGTTCATGTGAAGTGTGCCCATATGGCAATTGTAATAACCCTGTCTCCTTCTAATTGAATCAACCCTTTACGTGCAATACTGTGTTCTGATTGAGGAAGGAGACCCCGGAGATTGTGAGGAAGGGAGGAGGAGGAATACCCAGCGAACCACAAACACTCGCCCTGGTTTTAGGAGAATCTTGCTTGCGCCGACTGTCCTGAGCTAGCATCGTTGGCCAATTAATTGCATGTCCTTTCCAGGTTTGGTTTGGCTAGTGGCCGTAGGCCTGCGGTATGCCAACACTGGCGCCGTATGCCGACCGCTGACGCCAACACTGGCTTCAACGTGAGGCTCATTTTTTTTCTCCCTCTTCACGGTCCCACAGTCTCATTCTTCAACTGACACTACAGGATTCAAATTTAAATGGAATATATTTCCTTTACATGTATATAAAAAAAATATTTTTGTCCATAAACAAACCCAAATCTTTCAATATAGGCTGAAAATACAATATTCGATTGAGTCACCTATACAAAATTGAATTTTTCAGCCTTTCTAGCGAAATTTTTGTCTTTCTTTCCTTTTTATTTTCCTTTTCAGCGTTTCGGACAGCGTTACAGTGTTCATCATCAGGGCAGATGTGTTTGCTAAAGGAGGAGGTAGCGCAACAAGGCATAACACCCCCAAAACAAATAACGAAAATATGTTTGGCCGTGAAAATCTAAAATCAGATCTAAGTCATATAGTTAGTATCATAGTTAGAAACATTATCATCACGCGATGTATTGAAATCTAAAAGCTAACCACAAAATAATGTACACCTCTATGAATCGAAAGTTTCCGATCGCAATACAAGGTGTCCTGGGGTAAAGTGCAATTACTTCGGGAGGTGATTCTACATGATATTATAGGTAAAAAAGATAAATACCTTTTTTCGAAATTTCAACTTTTAGGGGTTGTCTTGTGTTAAAAAGATAAAAATAGACCGGCGTGGGGCACCAGCTTTATTATTTTCCGTTGTTACGATACGGGCCAGTCACAACCATGCAATGTTGCCACAATCGTGCCCGACGCGGCGGGCGCTCAGCAAATAAGATCGTACCTCACACTAAGGAATTTTAGTAGGTACGTCTTTTTGTATGGGAAAAAAATGATGGAATTTCAGAAAAAGTTGTTAATCTTTTTTACTCCTACCATCATGTAGAATCACCTCCCGAAGTTAATGCACTTTACCTCCGGACACCCTGTATGAAAAAAAATTATGAAACTTTAGGAAGTTTTTTTCAATTATTTTTACATTAAACTACAAAAAATTTGTTGACGATAACGTTTATAATCCATTTGCCTAATAAAATATGTTTTTATTTGTTTTCTTATCGGTAATTTTAGTTAGAAAAAACTCAAGGTAAGCCATTTTGCAAACATTTTTTGGGTTTACATTCAATATTTTTATATTTCAAAAATTATATGTTTATTTCAAATTATAAAATTTTTGAGCGTATTTTATCACCTTTCAAAAACATTTTTTATTTTTCAGAAATAATCCATTTATTTGGATTTTATTGCGAAGCCGAAATATTTTGACCTTCAGACAAAAGAGGTCCGTGGCCCAAGGGATCAAAACCAAAATTTCTTATGAAATCATAAGATTTGTAGGTAGATAGATAATTAATTACCTATCTTTGAAGAAAAAGAAAATAATAATAATATGAAAGAGAACAAGACACAGAAAAAGATAATGGTCGCAACTGGGACATAATGGAAAATAAATTAGTTGAAGGTAATATTGTTAATTCTAAACATTTGAAATATGAGATTGACTATTATCACGGTTTGACAGTAGGGCGCAATGGCGGAATTGATAAACGCACGTCCCGATAGACGAGAGGTTCTGGGTTCGTGTCCCAGTTGCGACCATTATCTTTTCTGTTTTTTCTGTGTCTTGTTTTCTTTCATATTTTCGTTCAGATAATTATTATTATCTTCTTCTTCAATTATATATTACATTGATGGGAATAACCTTCCTTAAAAGTTATAAAAAGAAAGTTTTTATTATAAAAAATTAAATACCTATCTAGTGTTATGTCGCCAACATACAGGACCCAAGCCACCCTAACGAACCACCACACCGTCCCCCCTTACATACCGCTTCTTCCATCTCACCATACGCACCGCGGTTGCCCCGCCGGCAGCCGGCAGTCCCGTGCTAGCTCCCAGCGCAGTAACCCGTGTCGGGCAATACCCAAATTGCTCCCGCGCGTCGAGTCGAGTTTGTTCTAGAACTTTTGGCGCCAACGGAAAAGGGACGCGACCACCTGCTTTGTGGGCGCGAGCTGGCCAGCAAGGTGCTGCTGTTGCCACCTGCTGGCGATGGACTACTGTGGTTTCCTGCTGAGCATGGACATACTCAGCTACCATGCCACAACCTCCTGGGCGCCTTCCCCGCGCGGCCGTGAGTAACGAAGCTACCTCCATTTTGTAATGTGTCCCCTCTTACCTCACGATCTGTAAACACTCCCTCGGGAGGGCGAAGAGAGAGATTTGCTTAGGATGTTTTATTCAGCTAGGCATACTTGTTTACCTGTGATTGTTAATTGATAGCAGTAGCCCCTTGTTGTAATTGTGTATTTCCGTCAATACAGTGTTGTTCCATCCCAGACAATCTTTCATTTGACGAGACATGAGGAAGAGTGTTGGCCTATAACCATGTACCCCCCTTTTTAGCTACCTACAACCCTGTTGCAGAGCGTTTCACCTGTCCTGCCGACCTAACTGAGCTAGCTTTGGGGGCAGAACGTGGGTGCTACGCCCGTGGCACGCAACACTACTTAATTTATAAACCTTTTAATTTATTTATTTTTTTTGGTTCGAATAATGAATTATAAAATTTATCCAAGGAAACATCTCTATTTTCATCACAATTCTTTTTTTAAACTCTCTTCATGCAGGTAGGCACCATAATATTGATTATTCCAATTTGACGGCTCGTAAAAGGATCAAGGTTTATGGGAATAAAAAGGCAGTATCCTACACGGCCGTCATCATGAAACGGAAACGGAACGAACAAAAAAATTTACACACAGATGAAACAGTCAATAAACTGATGCAAATAAACCTGTTTCTTTCAAATATTACATGCACTATTCTATTTGTTATCATGTTTTCCACAATCATAATCGAAACTTTTCGCGTTGCCTGAAATGGTTTCGGTAATTTTTTGTGATTTAAATAACCATTTACAAATCAACCTTCTCTTCCATACTTATATACATGTATATCTTTGCTCGGACATATCTACAAATCTTACAACGCCCTAAGAGATATCGATATTTTCCACTGTACCCTTGAAACGTTTAAAATTAAATTAACCTTACAATATACTTAAATCAAAACTATTATTTCCTTATTATTTCTTTATTGTTTACTTTTTCTTTTTACTCACTTTTTACTAAAACTACATTAAATTATAACTATCAGTATCTACTGGCTTCCTAATCTGTAACCATTTCTCTTTTGAAAATCATAAATGGAACTTCCCTAGTTAATGTTATTGTTAAATGTTCCCTAGTTAATGTTACTGTAAAATGAATTTATATTTACAACTGTATGTTTCCTAAATAAACTTAAATAAAAAATATCTAATTCACTACCCCGCTACATTCAGACTATCAAAATACCCCAAATTGGGGATGCCAGAGCATCACATATTCATGTTAAAAACACTCAGCCATATGCAGAACCAGTATTTATCCAGTAATATTTTAGCTATGTGTTTTTTTCAAAAACTCGGTAAGTAATAATAATTCGAAAAAGCGTGAATAAATAACATACACAGAACATTGGATAGGAGATAAAATTGAATTGGTCGGTTCAGTAAATCCACCCTTTCCCGGAAAAAAGGGTTGCTCCTCTCCATTTCAAACGAGGTTAAACTTTCCCGAACCAGTAAACACACATTTCATCTGTATAAAGTCGTTGTGGTAAATATTACTTTTTCTCATAGGCCGCCTTAGAAAACCTCTACAAACTGTGTTGATTTCTGACTTTAGATTATGTAACTATAAAGCCCTATTCACAAGAGAAGCTTAAAAGATTTAAAAAAAACTTATGCAAAATTTCAAGAAGTAAATATCTATACAATTCTAATAATAATAATGATAAAGAATGGCGTAACATTTTGTGTATTAATAATTTTTTAGTTCAATGTTGCAAAAATCTTCCTTCTAATATTAAACCAGCTTTTTATACAAGAAATTATATCGGTAATTTTTTGAGGAACGCTAAAGATAAAGACCATAAATTGACTAATTCCGGAATATGTAAACTCAAATGTGACTGTCCCTCATTTTATATAGGAAAAACAACTCGTAATTTTGAAGTCAGAATCAAAGAACATTTAAGGTGTCTTAATAATAATAATTTATCTGAGTTCGCTAACCATATCATTGAAAATAACCATAGTTTTAAAAAAAAATACGGGGATAAATATTCTTCACATTAACCATAAAGGAAAACGCTTAGATAACTTAGAAGTCATGGAAAAAAAACCCTTAAAAATAATGAATCTTTTATCAACAAACAAAAATATTATCTTACAGCCCAATCATGGGTATGTTCCCCCACCCACTCTCCGCCTAGCAACGCCTCCACCCCTACCACAATCCTTAGTAATAATACACTGTTCCCACCCACTATTTTGTAATTATCAAATCAGTATACGTTTGCCCTGAGGAAGGAACGGTCGTTCCGAAACCGGTCGGCTTTAAACAAATATACAAGTGGTTCAAACAAAGTAACATTGTTTCATCTATCAAAAGTTTAAAAAGCTTATTTAATTTAATAATGTTATTATTAAGTTCTAACAATTAAGAAAACATTAAAAATTAGCGCGCGTAAAACAGATATATGTATAAAAGTACCCCACATGCTAAGAGTACTTACTGTCTCAATTACTCGTATGTATACATATATTCTCAGCAAGTTGGTTTGACAGGTAATAAATCAATTAAGACACATTAAAAAAGTTGAAATTTAGAATAAGAATAAGTCATCTCAAAGTGGTTTAACGACAATTTGAAAATTACCCTGTAAACCGAAACAAAGGTCGCAAAAAACAAAAAAAAATTTGCAGAACTTAATACTAACGACGTCGACTAGTCGACGACCTCCGTAGTCCAGTGGGTAAGACTCTTGACTCACAATCCGGAGGTCGCGGGTTCGAACCCGGCATGCGCAAATAAATTTTATTTGATTAATTTGTGTTATTTCACAATTAATTCATTTAAAATAATATATAGTATATTTGCGGCATGTTCCAGAGTGGAAGATACTATTAGTATCGCCCTGGTGTAAGACCACCATTCAGAATTGAAAAGTTGCTTGAAAATGGCTTTAGCCGTGTTTGGTGACCAGATCTGAATAGCCAGGTACTTCCCAACCTTCCTCTCCCCCACCTCCTTCCCCTCCCCGCTACCTTCAGCCTCACAACATACCCAATTGGGGATGCCATAGTCTCACTGGCTCCAGACGGGAGCAGTTGAGATTCTTGTGCGGTATTCACTGTAAAAAAAAAAAAAAAACTATCATTATAAAATGTAATTTTAATTTAAATTAAAAAAATAACTTTAGTTCTACGAATTAAACACAAAACCAATTAATAAGCTTAAAAGTGTTTTTTTTTAAAGAAGTTTAACCTATTGTACCTACCTCCTACCTGCATGGTGGAAACACCTCGGTACCTTTAGAACGGTTGTTTCAAAAAAATTGACGGAATCATCAAATATTTTAAGTCAATTTTCACATTCTGTGTAAGGTCTATTCAAGTTCTGTGATTATTTCAGTTTTATGAAACAACTGGCTTATAATGATACAATAACAGAACTTGAATTGAACTTACACAGAATGTGAAAATTAACTTCAAATATTTGATGAAACAGTAAATTTTTTTGAAATACACGTCCGGTACCTACAATAGATGAGGCAAGCTTGAGGCAAACAGATAGAAATGTGTGTTGGTCAAATTCAGTGTCCGAACTAAGGTTTGGGTTTGAGCTTATATTGGTATATATTATATCTTATTTTTGTTATTTTTTCCTTGTTGCTGTTTGTCTCTTCTTCAGTTTATGTTCATTACCTGTAGTGTTTTGATTATTCATAAAGTTTCAGCATCCTCCAACAGATGTCGATAGCTTGATTTGTAAAACGAAGTCCGAAGCTAATACCAAAAGATGGCAGTTGAGTAGGATATCAGAAGAGTACCATCTATCTCCGTTCGTGTCTTAGGTATGAACTTTTACGATGATGCCCCATCGGCAGAACTACTTAGGGCCTAGCCTAGTAAGGACATCTCTCCAGTTTAATGTCAATGCTTATGTTTACGATAACTAAATAAACCAGCTAGTAATCTGTCGAACCTATTATATATTTGGAAGGCCGCCAACACGTTTTAAGTTGGCTTATTACTGGAAATTAAGAGACATAATATAAGACATAAAAGAATAAAATAATCGTAATATATCTAACTTCTGATAAAATTCAAAGCAAAAAAAGATATCGACGCATTAATTCGTAGAATGCGTAACCACCAAATCGTCCCTTAGCTAACAACACCGCATAAGTCATTTTTACCAACTTTTCAGGAGACGATAAAAACTGTCTATTTTAAAAAATCTGTGGAATTCTTCTGTTATTACTTAATAAATACCCTAGTTAGCGGTTAAGAAATAATTATCTTTACTTATTTTGAAAATTTACTTTATTTTAACTTTTATTTTATGACTTGAGCTGTGTTGACTGATATTTTATTAGATTAAAGCGGTGTTGTTTGCGAAAGTGTTAGGGAATAAGGTATTAATAGATGATTTACAAAGAAAAGTTTTTATTAAGAAATATTTCAAGAATAATTAACAATCGTTATAACATAGGTATCTGTAATCTAAATCTTAAGAATCACATTATTGAGATCAAGTTATTTGGTGACACACCAACCTTTAGAGCGTAAGTGCAATTATTATTTTTTTTTTATTTTAATGGGTAAATATTTAAAACATAGTCTTTGATAAACTCCAACGAAACAAGATATAATAGTAATAAAATTATAAAAATAAAAATAATACTCGAAATCTCTAGTCTAATAGTTATTTGCTGTCTTTAGCTATTGCTGTGCGGAAGGTCATCGTAAAAAGAGTGGTAACTAGATGGTAATACACTTTTTAGGTCTTGAAAATCCTTATACTTCCGCTTTGTAATTGGTATTCTAGCTGCATACAATTTCTGCGGGTGATTTATTTGTTTAATGCTGTTAATTGGCGTGGGACGATGTGGTAACGGCTGAAGCTCGTCATCAAAACCAATTTTATACCAAATTGTACCATTTGGTCTGTATTCTAGCATTCTTACATCTGTGACGACTGGATCACTTGCTTTTCTTACCTGGCTGTATAGATTTATAAATTAATTCTTTAGAAAAGTCGGGTAAAGGTATAATTCAAATAACGAGCTTCGTAAGCGCATCATCAACGATCACTCCTAGCAGTTTTAGTTATAGCCTTTTAGAAGACCTGCTAAAAACTTTTCAACATATTTGTGGTCTTCAATTTTCTCTGGATTTCTGTGATTACTGGTTGAAGTAGACAAACCGGGAGGCATGGCACACTCTGTTTTGGTCAACCAATATCTGACAAACCAATCTTTAATGCTAAGAGTGGCCAAGAATATTTTTGTACAGACTTGGTGAAGTACATTATCCAAATCTTGGGATGAAGTCTTTAAAACGGCAGAAAATGGCTTTCGTATTGTTAAAAATTGGCTTAATGATCACATATTAACCCTGAATACAGACAAAACTAAATTCCTAACATTTCGAATTTCAAATAAGTTCTTGCCTTCACAACAAAGCCTTAAACTCCACAGCTGTAACCCCCTATTAACTCCATGTACCTGTCCTTCTATAAGTAGAGTTGACAGTATTAAATATCTTGGTATTCAAATAGATGATCTTCTTAAATGGAACGTACATGTTACAAACCTAACGACAAAACTGAGGAAACTCGTCTATTTTTTTAAAAATGTTAGAGATATTTTAAATAGAAAACAACTGAAACAAGTTTACTGTGCTCTTATACAATCATCACTTGAATATGGTATTATCAGCTGGGGTAGTGCCACAAATACTTGCCTAGAGCCTTTAGTAAAGATTCAAAAACTAATTTTGAAGGTTATTCTTAAAGTCCCGTTGAGAACAAGCACTGATTTTATTTTTAAGACACTAAATGTTCCGAACCTGCAAAAATTGTATTCAAAAAATATCCTGCTTCATCAATTTAAAAATACACACATTTTTGAAGAACGAATGAACACAAGAGCCTTAAGAGAGTCAAATGTAAAATCTTTCAACATCCCAGTTTGTCAAACTTCTTATGGGCAAACAAGTTTTAAATATAATGCAACAAAGCTGTTCAATTCTCTACCTCCTGAAATTAGAAACACGCAAACCAAAAATACATTTAAAAGTAAAATCATTGATCACCTCAAATAAACATATCCATCACAAGTATTTAATAACCGACTTACCTTTATACCTACTGTGTGTATATATGTAACCATGTACCTACTGCAATCTTCGTTTTATATATATATATATATATATATATATATGTAACATACTTGAATTGTATATTTAAAGAAAAAAAATTATATTAACCTGCCATTTTCATAATATTACTACAAAATCTTAGATAACCACTCTGTAAATTGCCATCTCAACACAGGCGTTTCACACCTAGTGAGATGGGCAATACGTCATTTTATAACCAAATGTAATATGAAAATAATTAAATAAATAAATAAAAATAAAATCGTGAAAACGTAAGCTCGACTATCAGTTCAATCGTGAAAACGTAGAATTGCACGGTGGTTTCATGGATCTTGCAGGCTTAAACACGTCTTGTTTCACTATAAATGTTTCATTAGTCTTTGTCTCTTCTGTATCCTAAATAATTTTCACCTTTAATAAGTAATTCTTTATTACATTGCGTTTATCTTTGGATCTTTAGTCGCCTTGTTCTGTCGTTTTTTATGACTTAACAAATCACCGTGATAACCACGGACATATGAATTCTGATGTCTATGGTGATAACATATGGAACATCACTGAGTATGACCACTCTTGAAGAACACAATGGAGTAGCAGAGGCATTGGATTGCTGCATATTATTCTGGTTTATGTTTTTTTTATCTGTACATTGAGTATTGTTTTCATTGTCAGTAATTATATCAGAAATTGGGTCTTAATATTTCCTAGTTCTTGCACAACGTTCTCACTTTCTACCGTGATATTGGCAACATTCAATACAGAAGGCTGAAGACACTCGATGGCCACCGTAGCGAATTCGGGTAGTTCCTATTGCAGATCAAATAAGTCATTACCAACTTTTGCTATAACTTGTAGATTGTTAATGTCAATGTTTTCAATATCCGAGTCTATGTTTCAGAAGAACTAGTGTTCTCGTTTTAATTCAAATCTAAAAAAATAATACTTAGGAGTTATTGCATTAAAAATATAAATAACAAAAAAATAAATGCGGACCTCAAAACAAACCTATGCTACAAAACTAGTTTAATTCTTTTTTATCTTCTTTGCAACTTTGTTCACTTTTTCAGTCCTGCTTCTTGTAATTGAGCACATAACAATTCATCACTTGAACTCCAGGAATCAATTTCTTCTCCATCCATAGTGTATTCCAATGATTGAGCTTCCTAAAAGAAATAAAATACGTTTTGAAACACCGCCTAAGTTTAAAAAAGATAGTTAGAAAACACCGCTTAAGTAAATGAAGATATTCTATTATCATTTCTTTCTATATGAATATTACTTTATTATATAGCTTGCCTCTTAACCTTCCATTAAAACTTCTTGCTGGACCTTTCAGCGATAAAACTCACGAAAAAATATAATAATCACGGAGCGCGAAGTACTTTTACGAGAAATGTATGACAGATTAACGAATTGTGCGGTGTTGAGAGGCCAACTGACTTGCGCGCTGTCACTACTTTTCGAATTACGGCTTCTGATTGACTGAAATCTATATCATGTGACCAATGGTTAGACGCGCAATGAGCAGCTCCATCCAATGGCATTAAAATGTGAAAACCGCCAATTTTCGACTTGAGCGGTGTTGTAAGCTAAAGGACGAAATGTCAAATTTTACAGGAGGCACAAAAATCTTCGTAAAGAAAAAAATGAAAGACGGGTCATTGTTTTTATTTATGCTCCGAACATTTAATATTTTTAGAAATTTATTTTAAATCATTTATCTTTTATAAGTTAAGGCTTTCTTCTATTTCAAATCGGAGTTAGGAAGTTTACATAAAAACTGAGAATGGAGAAACGTATTTTACAAAGATACCTACGTACTTTTCTGCGAACAGTTTTATTAACAACTAGCTGAAGACTTGGGAGATAGGAATTTTACATTAAAAAAAACACAACAATATAGAACCACGATATTTATTTTATAAATTACTCAGTAACATCCTAATTGACTTTTATATTTAGTCTCAGTATGTAAGAATAACAGAAAAAGAATAAAAGCATGACAGCACAATACTAATACTATGAATAATTTTGAAGTTAAATAATAAGACCTGAAATGCTAAATAAAATAAAGTATGTGGAGTTAAGTAGTTTCGAAGTATTCGCGAGTAAAATTGGCACAGTGTTACGCAGTTTTACTAGTCGATGCGGGACTAATTTTAACACCAGATGGCATTAAAAATGTATTTTCGAAAAATTTGGAGTTACGCAGTCTCCGAATTAATCCGACGATATATTATGAAATGATCTTCTTTTACCCTGTTCATGCCCAAAGATACTGTATGCATAGCGACATTTATCAATTCGGTTTGAATTAAGACTTTTTTTTTTACATGAGCTCCACACAGGAGGCCCTGAGGAAAATAATTTCCCTCAGGGCCTATGTCATCTTTAGGGATGCTGTGTGGGGAGGTTTTGGGGGAAAGGAAGGAGAGGAGAATTCTGAGAAGGAAAAGGGTTTAAGGGGTGGGTAGGAATCTGGGGTTCAGTGTGTCCTGGTCATCGCCTCCAATGCCTAGACAAACCTCACCCCATGAACCCGGGCACCCCTGCTAAATCACCAAACGTAGCGAACCACTTGGGGTGACCTATGGCAGAGGTGTTGGTTATCCAATAAAGGTTTCCGGGGCGGCTGTACCCAATCCCGCCTCCTAAATTGAAAAGACTTGAATTAGGCAATGTTATTATCATGTAATCTTAATTTTTCAAACAAAAAACAAAATTATTTTTATAAAATTTAATTATTTTTTATTCATCCAGTACACTACACGGAACAAATAATTTACAGAATGATTGACTCGAACCTGCCACCAATAAAATAAACCCGTGTGGTTTCAGTTAGAACAACGTGATAAATATTTAATATTATCTTGTTTTCTTGTAGTGAATAGTGCCTTAGTTATAATGTACTAAAGCAAATCAAATAGGTAATACTGTAGGTTTCAGTTCAAACAACTTGTTCGAGGAACTCGGTACTGTAGTTATTATAACTTTCCTAACTCGCAACACTATCAATCAATTAGATTTTGTTTTTAAAATGATTCCGCATTATAATCTTTTGAGGATTTTTAGTATTAAATATGTGATTACTGCAACAATTTTATTTATTTCCGTAAACGGGTAAGTTTTCAAACAATTTTAATGCATTTAAATTGTGTTTACGTAATATGTAAAATGAAATAACTAACAATTATTAACTTCTCAGTTAATCGGTTTAACTGGTGGTAAATCACTTTAGGCACCTACAAAATTTAAATTAATATAGAATCATATAAATAAGTCATCTCCAAGTGATCTAACCACAGTTTGAAAACGGCCTTATAAGCCGAAATAGCTGTGTGCAGTTCACACGCGGTAGAAGTGAAACCTTAAAAAAACTAAAGTGAATAAGAGTGTGGAGGCTATGAAGCACCGGATGAAGAGAATACCGATTAGTCTATCTCATTCGCTCGCAGGCTAAATCCCATATATATGTGTTTGTACATATTTAGTGTCGCGTTTTCGTTTCATCGAGTTTAAAATGACAACGGTGCTAAAGAAGTTTTCACATCAAAAACAGAGTGTGCAATTTACACGCGGTAGAAGTGAAACCTACAGAAAACTAAAGTAGACAAGAGTGGGGAGGCCACGAAGCAACGAGGAGACCGATAGGCTACGAAGCACCAGTACAGTACAAAGAGGAGACCGATTATACCATATCGTTCTCTCTCAGGCTAAATCCTATAGATGTTTGTCTCTTTTTAGTGTCACTATTTTTCGTTTCATCGTGTTTCAAATCACAATGGTGCAAAACAAAAGTGTTCACTTAAAAATTAAAATACCAGAACTTAATAATAACATTATTCATTTTTTTTAAATTAAATGTTGTTCCACGAATTAAAAGCAAAAACATTTAATGAAATATCTTATGTTAATTAAGTAGTACTTTAGCCAGATACTTCCCAACCTTCCTCTCCCCCATCTCCTTCCCCTCTCCATTACCTTCAGCCTCACAACATATCCCAATTGGGGATACCATAGGCCCACTGGCTCCAGACGGGAGCAGTTGGGACTCTTGTGCGGTATTCATGTAAAAAAAAATGTATAAAAAAAGTATACATTTAAGTTTACGCGCGGAAAACGTTTTGTTAGCATTGATGTGCTTATGACTGTTAATTACGAGAAAATAAAACTTTTTTTTTATACTGTTCAAATTGCTTTTAACGGCCTTCTACATTAGCCTTCAAAATTTTTATAAAAGTATTCATGAAAACTAAGATTCAGTCAATGTCAAAGATGTATGACGTAAACATACGATCATAAAATTCGATAAGCGATATTTTTACAGTAAAAACATAGTTAACTGCATTAAAGTTTCTACCGGTTAAGTGTTGTTCCAATACATTTTTAATTTTATTATTTCATTATTATTGCACTACAGATTTATCAACCAATAATTCTGTACCCGAGAAGCATACGGATGCAAGTCCAAAATTTTAAGAAATGAGAATTTTTAAATGATAAACTAATGGTTAAGACAAGATTTTTATGCACAGCACAAAGAGTAACAATTATTATAAGTAGTGTTAGGTATCGACGGGCTCGAACCGCCTGATTACGAACTTATAACAAATTTGAAATTAAATAACACAATGTTCAAGACTCAACAACAATGGTTCAATTTAAATACTTACCAAAACCAAATTATAATACAAACCTCGGCTAGCTCTTCCCAGGGATATTGTGTTCTCAATTCGATCGGATTTGATTCAAAACGATCGTCGCTTCATTTATTGCAGGTAAGGGTTATAATATAATAAATAAAAAGATTCCTTGTTGCTTTAAATTATGAAGAATTTATTGGTGATTTTACGCTACTAGGAAAAAGCGTGTACCTCTTTGTGAACGGATTAGTTAATGATTTTAGAACCCAATCAAAGGAATGAATTAATAACATAATTAAATAAGGCTTACGTACATTATCTCGCACGGTTTACATCTGGGCAGGGCCGCTCCTCGTCAAAAAGACGTCACTGAATTTATTTCAATTTCTAAGCACGTGTTTTTAAAAAACTGTTATGATATAAAGGATCTATGCCAACCACGCAGGTGGCGTGACCGATTCTTAGCGAAGCTGGGACGAGAAGAGCTTGCCAAAAACCCCCAAGCCTTCCGGCTTCGTCCCTTTGGCCCCTCCCACCGAAATCTGGGCCAATCAATGGGCACCTCGGTGTGGCAAACCTTACAAAAAATACTATTGAATTTAGTACCTAGCGCAAATTATTGTACAGGGGTTGAAAGTAAAGATTCAAGAAACTACTTCATAACACATCCCCGAAAACACCAGCAAAAAACCGCCGTTGTAACGAAGGTTTTTTGACTTTAACCCTTCAAAGAATTCCCACAATAAACTTTACAAAAAAACATCATTCACAAAGAGATTCTGCATTAAAAAACCTAGGCAAAAAGTTGTACAGTTTACAGACACATGATAAGTTATTAAGTTTAGACAAAATATCAAAAAACAGCAAAATCAACACGTCCAAGCGGCTGACAGGAACACCGTTAAACTCAGCTTTCGAGGCAGTGATGTCCATCAGGGCGTCTACAGCAACAGTAATGATTCTCAGCAGCAGGGAACGACTCAATGAGTAACGTCAACATGAAAGCAAAAAAAATGACATAATTAGAAAAGTACGAACACCAAGAGTAAACAAAACTATCGGAATGGTAATGTATAAGCAACAAGAGATCAAAGCGTAAGGTAACTCCACATTAGATGTCGTGATGTATGTATTGACATATCGTAGAACAAAAAGCACATTTAACCCCCTTTTAAAGAACGGGTAATGGCTCAGTTAAGTCAGTATCCACTTTTTAACAGTACGGATTACTGGTTAATGACATATTAAAACAAAACAGATAACAAAATAGACAACAAAAATCAGAGTCATTTATAGACCCAAACAGCGTCCTGCATCAATTCAATTCAGGAACACTCATACAACGTCCTATAATTCAGGACCATTCAAACAACGCCCTATAATTCAGGACCATTCAAACAACGCCCTATAATTCAGGACCATTCAAACATTTCAAGAAAACACATTAATAATACCTCAGGTTTTATCACATTCACTGTAATATAATTGTCGTCGATGTATCGCGTTTTAAGGCAATATTTAAAGTTATTATTTTAGTCAGCGCATTATAGTATTTTTTTTAATGATGACAACAATAATAATAATGAAATAATAATTCAGAAGTCAGGGACAAAAGTGTTGAAATATATCATAAAACAGTATATAGCTTTTCCACTTCATTT
Organism: Limnephilus rhombicus; assembly: GCA_929108145.2. Lineage (NCBI taxonomy): Eukaryota > Metazoa > Arthropoda > Insecta > Trichoptera > Limnephilidae > Limnephilus > Limnephilus rhombicus. Next base: position 48,585,995 of record OV815280.1, on the reverse strand, counting down.
ACGCGGGCTGTGCCGCGGGGCGCCAGCTAGTTTTTTCCCGGAACGAGCAAACCATCAAATCGCAATTATTAATCACCAATGACGTTCATTCTCGAGCTTGAAAGAGAGGTGAAAATAATAGCAAGCAGAGGCTAGTTATATATGAAATACAATACGAATGTCGAATGATGTACATGAATAGTTATAAAATACAAGTGTAGTGTGTATGTAAGGTGTGTACACACTGTCTTCGAATGGGCCCCTTCGAAAACAGTGTCAAGGTTAGTGTATGTGTGCGTGGCGAATGTTAGTGGTTATCACATTCGGTTAATTACTCCGAAGCGATTGTAATGTACGTGTATGCACTATCCCAAAAGCGTCCTTTCGAAAACAGCACGATGAGTGTAGGTATGTGTGGAAGGGTGTGGTGTCAATTCCATATCTTATTTTCACAATACGTTGATTTCTCCGGTTCCTACAAAACCATTTGAGTGATAAATCAGTCAAAATACGATTCACGTCCGTCGCTTAGCGCGAAACTCTACTCAAACAAATAAATTTCAAAATTATTTGAAGAAATAATTTTCCACTTGGCTAAGATGGATTCCATCTTGATTTTCTTTGAATAACTATTTTCTAATTGGTATGGGCCAACATTATAGTTGCATTCCATCTTGATCTTCTTCTATCAACTTATCAAATATCTGTAAATTAGTTCGTTCCTTATCTTTATTATTTCAAATAATAACTTTAATTTCAATTAACATCTATTGATTTATATGCAATCAATCTACACCGTTAGTTGAATAAATCTAGACACTTGTTCTATCCTGAGCAAAATCTCGAAAATCAAAAGTAATAATCGAACCCACTATCACTTTTCCGTAAAATAATTAATTAATAGTAATACCTATACATTAATATTAACAGATACCGATTATATCCATCTATTTAAAAAATAGCTATCGTACTTCCGTTACATAGACTTCGTTGTCGTATCAATTTGTTGTTGCGGGCATGGGTACCGCTGCCCCGGAACTATCTATTGTATAACCAGCGCCTCAGTTATAGGTAATCCTCTTAAGGGATTCGCTACACTTGGGTGTTTCGTTCGCTACGAGTGCCTGAGTCCATATGGGGTAAAATCGGACTGACTACCTGCCGTCGAACCGTAATTTGGAGAAAGGAATTCCTATGTCTGTCACTCCTGGACACTGACCACTAAATTTATATCCGCCCCTCATCCCTCTTTCCTTCCTCTCCTTCCTTTCCTTAAAGGGCCCTCCACACAGTATCCCCTAAAATATCATAGGCACAAACATATTTATCTAATCGTTAATAGGTTTCTACTCTTCGAGAGAGAGATCGGCATGGTTACGGAGATATATAATTTCGCAAGGAATCGAACCCGCGACTGAATTTTGAAGTAAGGTAATTACGTCGGAGTGCGTTGCATTATTATCATTCCAGATTCGAACTGGTAGGTATTTATATCCCATAAGGAAGGCGGTATCATTGAACACTAAAAATTATATCTCACTGGTAAATCACGAGAATTGAACTCGATTAAATTTTTTTTTTGCGTTCTTTTTTTTTTTTAACTGTTAAAAATCTATGTTTAAATAGGTAAATACTATTTTACCACTCTAAATCATCAGCTCGTTTCAACGAAAAATAACGCTAAAATATATGTCTCAAATATGGTCTCAACACACTCTGAGACTGGTCAATTTCTGTTTCAAACTAATGGCCGTTATTCTAAAAATAATCGCATCTACTAGGTAGGTACTTTCAGATATTTGAAATAAATTCTTTGCCTATGAAAAAAGGTTTATTTGTGAAGACAAAAGATCTCATCCGGTGCTCGGTCGTAAAAATGGACCCGTCGACCAGCGTCGACCCTAGGAGAAGTACCTGCTTCCGACCGTTTACCGCGGTTGATGGGTTTTTGTAGAATTTTAAACTCGAACATGGTAAGTAAGTTACGTCGATTTCAAATTATTCAAATATATTTAAAACCTATGTCAAGCAAACTAAACTTGAGGTCACACAATTTAAATTGGCGTGCTATGCGAGCGGCACTTACTAAAGGAAAATTTGAGAACTAACTAACAAATAACCACAACGCCGTTTTTTAGCAGAAGATCACAATATGCAGTCAACAAATATGGCTAAATCCATTTCAAGCAAGGCTTAAATTCCGAATTGTGGTTTTACTCGAATTTCACTATCTCCCTTTTTGAGCGGGTATACCGTACCTTCAATGCATTTACCTACGCTAGCAGATTTTAATCTGAGGTATCTAATTCTGAGATTTCCGGTAACCATTTTGTTTCAAGAATCGCGTAAAACAAAACGAATCTTTTCAAAATACGGCATGACTAAATATTTACCGGTCAAAAACACGTGGTGATTTGAGATGCTTCCAAAATGGTGGCTGTTAACGACAAAAAACTTGATTTAACGGTCAAAAACACGTGGTGGTTTTTTAAATTCGGAGATGCGGCCGACAAGATGGCGGATCCTTAAAACACGCGTGAACTTTTTTAAATACTTCTCGAACACTTGATATACCGGCGGTTGAAAAAACACGTGGATCAAAATGGCGGCGTTTGAAAACACGCTTGAACTTTTTTAAAACTATTCACAATCACTTATTTAGCTATACATTTAAAGGGGAAAAAATTATTATTATTTACATATTTATACATACATCACGAAAAACAGCATGGAGTTTATGAAAAAAATCAAGGAAAGCGACATATCATAATGAACCAAATCTAGCTCCACGTTGAAAGGCGCCAGTGTTAGGTATCGACGGGCTCGAACCGCCTGATTACGAACTTATAACAAATTTGAAATTAAATAACACAATGTTCAAGACTCAACAACAATGGTTCAATTTAAATACTTACCAAAACCAAATTATAATACAAACCTCGGCTAGCTCTTCCCAGGGATATTGTGTTCTCAATTCGATCGGATTTGATTCAAAACGATCGTCGCTTCATTTATTGCAGGTAAGGGTTATAATATAATAAATAAAAAGATTCCTTGTTGCTTTAAATTATGAAGAATTTATTGGTGATTTTACGCTACTAGGAAAAAGCGTGTACCTCTTTGTGAACGGATTAGTTAATGATTTTAGAACCCAATCAAAGGAATGAATTAATAACATAATTAAATAAGGCTTACGTACATTATCTCGCACGGTTTACATCTGGGCAGGGCCGCTCCTCGTCAAAAAGACGTCACTGAATTTATTTCAATTTCTAAGCACGTGTTTTTAAAAAACTGTTATGATATAAAGGATCTATGCCAACCACGCAGGTGGCGTGACCGATTCTTAGCGAAGCTGGGACGAGAAGAGCTTGCCAAAAACCCCCAAGCCTTCCGGCTTCGTCCCTTTGGCCCCTCCCACCGAAATCTGGGCCAATCAATGGGCACCTCGGTGTGGCAAACCTTACAAAAAATACTATTGAATTTAGTACCTAGCGCAAATTATTGTACAGGGGTTGAAAGTAAAGATTCAAGAAACTACTTCATAACAGTAGTTATTATTAGCCTAAAACATCCACCTATATTGAGAAAATCTCCCGAGATATAGAATCAGAAGGACGCGGGTTCGAGTCCCGTCGGCGGCATGTATCTTTTCTCGGGAGATTTTTTCAATGTAGATGAATGTTTAAGGCTAATAATTATTACTTAAAATAAATGAAGGAATGAGTTTTTGATGCAGACTTGAAGTAAATTTATCACGTTTATCAGTGGCAGAAAGATACAAGTCCTATCAATAAGAAAAATTGGATTTTCAAAATGTACATTACTACCCTTTCAATGAAACTAAACAATTTTCAAAAATTGATCCTTTCGTGATACACATGTCAAAATAAATTATTCCACTTCATTTTGAAGCATTAGGAATCAAGTCCGTGTTTTTGTTTGACTCAAGTTAGCGTTTTTTTTTTAAACAATATTTTTAAATGCTTCACGTATAAAATATTTCGTTTAATATGCCCGTTTTTAAAACAAAACTAATTGATTTAATAATTACTTTTTTGTTTTCTATCAGCATGGATATCCGAAGAAGTTATGAGACCATAGTAACAGAAAAATTGTTTTTTGGCTCTCTTGCACCTGTTTGGATTTGCATCCGTATGCTTCTCGGGTACTGAATGTAACATTTGAAAAAATTGAATGTGTTGAGGTTATTCAAAGATTAATTAAATGTATCTACCATTTCAATACCACCATTCCTCTTATCAAACTACGCTGTACTGGAACATCTGTCCTGCCATGTGGTATCTTGAACAAGTCGCGGTGACGACTACGGCTGAAGCATATGCAAGCCGTAGCATTTCGAAAGGAATTTCATTTCAAATGGAATAGGTTATGCCTTATATTAATATTAATAGTGTAGGGATCAGTTTTATAACCATTTTGGGCAATGGAGTGTGTCACCAATTTGGGAAATTGATGTGGTCGCCGTATGGGCGATCGGGTCACCAATTTGGTGAATAAGTTGTTAATGTGTTTTATCCAGATCTGGCAGTTCACAGACTTTACCCACGTCTGAAAACTGAACGCGTGTTTAAATAACTCTTGATATTCGCACGAGTCACAATGTATTTACAACAGAAACTTTATGTTACAATAATTTGTACAAGTTTAATATTTTACTTGCTTTGAATCAAAGCGGGTAGAGAGGGCGAATACTAGAACAGGAATAGTTTAGCAAAACAAAATGCGTTGTCACGTACCTAGCGGCCAGTGGTGACCGGAGGTACCACCATGCAAAATCTAACAAAAGTTATATTTTATGGCTGTTCGCTGCCTCGCTACTCGCTACATGCCTTCCCCCCAGCTTCTTAAGCGATAACAATAAAAAATAATTTTATGGTATGGTAGGTATTGTTAGAATATATACAGTTTTTTTTTGTAACATAAATTTATCGGAAACTACATATACTATTCATAATTTATAGTTATAATGTGTAACATTGTAATAATAAGTATAATGTATCATTATAATAGTGAATCTTCCTAAAAAAGAAAAAAACTAATAATACAAAAAATATTTTTACGTTGTAAAAAATAGTACTTGAACATATATATGTATATATAAATATATATATTGTTTAACATTAACTCCACACAGGAGGCCCTGAGCAAAATAATTTCGCTCAGGGCCTATGTCATTTGGGATGCTGTGTGGAGGGTTTTTTGAGGAGAGGAAGGGATGAATATTGGTCATGAAGAGACCCATGTTGTAGGAAGGAGGAAACACAGAGGCCGGCAAATCATTCGCATTCATCATTCGCCGGCAAATATTTTTGAAGACTAACCTTAGCAGTAAAATTGACTTTTAATAATCTCCGTAAATATACCTATGCAAAGGCAATTTATATTACACCTTACTCCCAGTGATTTACAACTGTCTGGTAGCAGAGTGGCGAGAGCATCTGCCTTTAGATCCGAAGGTCCGTGGTTCGAATCCTAGTAATACCAAAGTGTTTTTTTTTTTTCTTTTTCCCTTTTTTCTGCATCCTTATTTAAATCACTGTGTAATAAGTGAAAAGAAATTTGAAGATCTTACAAATTCAGGCGCAATTACATACAAAGTACGAAATAACAACAACGATAATAATGGCTACTTCTAGTAAAGTGCAAACACGATCAAAACCTATTGAGTCACCACTACCAACCGATGCCGGTGAAGTGCACTATGATAAATTTATCAAATATGTAGACAAAAAGATGGACGAAATAAAGCAGCAACTCTTCAAAAAAATGGAACAAGAGACACTAAACATTAAGAAAAATCTAGAACATGAAATTTTAGAAATGAAAAAAAGTGTAGATTTTATAAGCCAGCAATATGATGATATTTCAACCAAGGTTGACACAATCCTACAATTAAACAAAAAAGTAGATATTCTTGAAGAAGCAAACAACAGCAAAGAAATCAGAATCAATAACCTAGAAACTCGACTGGCTGAAATTGAACAGGTCAGTATGAGCCACAATTGGGCGGAGTTTGCGGGTGTAGTTACCCTTCCTAATGAAGAACCGCCGGACACCATAAACAGATTATTCAAGGAAATACAAGTTAATGTCGAATCACAGAAGATAAAAAGAATAATCCGTTATCAAGATCGTACACAGAAAATGGAGGGCGGAACTTACAGATACAAAGTACAACTTCAAGATGAGGAAGCCCAGCAGAGAGTCTTGAACTCCCGCAAGAACGCTAGAGAGAAGAACATATTTGTAGGCGAACTATTAACCCCTTACTTTAAAGAGCTGCTGTGGAAGACAAAACAAAAAGCTAAAGATAATAATTATATGTATACTTGGTTCAAAAATAATAAAATCCTCACAAAAAAGAACTCTGATCATACTTCAAAAATAATAAACGTAAAACATGTCAACGACTTACAGCTCATAATCTAATTGGTTACATTATGTTTAACTGTCTACTGTATAGGTAACTCCATCTATTACAAATTGACTCACTACTAAACATTGATTTTGAATCACCCTATCATGAAGAACATATATTCAAAAATTCTCAAGATTTCAAAGCATTCCACACAAATAACTCTTTAAATATAATATCCCAAAATATTAGAAGCATTCGCAAGAACTTAGACAGTTTTACAATTCTTTTACAAGACCTCGACTCCCGCTTTGATATAATAATTTTAAGTGAATGCTGGACAGATGACTCTTACACCGATATCTACTTACCTGGATATTCGACATTCCATACTACTACTAAACTCAACCAAAATGATGGGATAGTTATCTTCGTAACAGAATCGCTGAATCCCTTTATCTCTGAAATAAATTTAACGGAAGCAAATTGCATAAAAATATCACTTGGATCTGATTTATCTGTATTTGCGATTTATAGACCTCCTTGCTTTAAAAATCTTACACCTTTCCTAAATTCTCTACAAAAACTTCTGAATGATAACACAAATACCCAACAACTCATCTTAGCGGGTGATCTGAACATAAACATTTTGAATTGCAATCCTCAAACTAACGAATATCTAAGTCTTTTAAGTCATTATGGCCTTAAATCAACTATTAATTCTACCACAAGAATAAGCCTTGAGTCCAAGTCTTGCATTGATCACATTTTTGCTAAAACCAAGAAAATAACCATCTCATCCATTATTCACACAACGGTCACCGATCACTACACTACTTCACTCGGCATTAGATCGAACTTCAAAAATAAAACGAAAATGCCTACAAACACCACACAACACGTCATAGACTTCAAATCACTTAGGGCAGAAATTAGTCATGAATCCTGGACTTCAACACTAAAAGAAAAAGACCCGAACAAAGCTCTAAATGCTTTCCTAATAACTATGGAAAAGTACACTAACAAGCACACTACAACAAAAACACATAAAAACAAAGCTCACAAAACATTGCAAATTAAACCATGGATCACTGCAGGGCTAGTAAAGAGTATTCACAAACGAAACGCAATGCACACGAGAGTACATAAAAACCCACATGACGGTAAACTTAATCATGACTACTTATTATATAGAAATCTATGTAACAAATTAATTAAGCAGGCCAAATACAAATTTTATAGGAACGCAATTGAAAATGCCAGAACGGATCCAAAAAAAACTTGGAAAGTCATTAATGAAGCAGCATATTTAAAACCCAAGAAGAATAATAATATCAAGAAACTGTCAATTAATGGAGAAATCCTTGAAACTAAGAACGAACCATTTAAACTAGCTAATTATATTAATTCTCATTTTTCCAACGTAGGCCTAAATCTAGCAAGCAAAATCCTCAACAATCACCACACTGCAAAAAAACTTTCATCTAAACACAGCCCTACCAAGCAACCATTACACTCTTTTAATATATATAAACTCAATAAAACAGAAATTTCCGACTTTATTTTATCTCTCAAACCACATTGCGCTCCGGGCCCGGACAAAATCTCAAACCAAATTCTGATTAATCTGCGAGAATTTATTGTTATACCTCTTCTACACATATTCAATCAAAGCTTTAGCCAAGGGATTTTCCCGGATAAACTAAAAATTGCCATTATAACTCCAATTCACAAGTCAGGGGACAAATCTCTCATATCTAACTACAGACCTATCTCACTATTAAATTCTTTATCGAAAGTTTTGGAAAAAGCAATGAAAAAAAGGCTAATATCCTACCTCGATAAACACAACTTACTCTCAGATTTTCAATTCGGTTTTCGAGCTAAAATGAGCACAGAACAGGCTATATCCGAATTAACTGATTACATTGTCAAAAACACAGATGTAGGATCCAAAGTCATCGGAGTTTTTCTAGATCTGGCTAAGGCTTTTGATACTATCTCTCATGACATTCTGTACGAAAAACTTAAAAATAATGGTATCAACGGTCCGCCGCTCGAATGGTTTATTAGCTATACTAAAAATAGGAAACAAATAGTTGAACTTAATAAATGCTACAGTGATCCGGAAGAAATCAAGTATGGCGTCCCTCAAGGTAGTGTACTTGGTCCCCTTCTATTTCTCATTTACATAAATGAACTTACCGATATTAAAATGGCATCTATCGACTACAAGGTAATCAGTTACGCAGATGACACGGTAATTCTATTCAAAGCACCGAGTTGGGAAAAGGCCTTCAAAAGTGCGGAAACTGGTATGTTAGAAATAAAAAATTGGCTGGACGAAAATCTTCTTACCTTAAACATCCCCAAAACAAAATACTTAACATTCAGCAAAACCACTACCGGGCAACCAAAAATCACTCCGCCTTTATACCTACACCCTGATATTACCTCAAATCCCTCAAACCACAACTGCGAAAAAATAGAACATACTGATAATATCAAGTATCTAGGCTTAACAGTGGATTGTAAATTAAACTGGGAACTTCATATTAACTTACTAACTAAAAAAATCCGTAAACTAACATTTATTTTCAAAACTATTAGAAACATTATGCCACTAAAACAATTAAAAAATGTTTACTACGCTCTTTGTCAAAGCCTCCTAACTTATGGAATTTCTGCTTGGGGGGAGCTGCCGACAAGTACATTAAACCGCTTAACACAATTCATAAAACATTAATTAGGATCATGTTCAAAAAACCTTATCTTCACCCGACGGAAAACATACTTATTACTAATAACATACTAGATATCAGGAAGCTGTTCATTAAAAAGATCATACAAATAAACTGCGTAAATTCCTCTCCATGCCACATAACTCACCCGAAAAACACAAGAGCTAAATCGTGTAACCTACTTCTAGTGCCTAAAACTAAATCAACTTTTGCCCAAAAACACGAATCTTACCTCGCACCTCACATTTTCAACACCTTCCTAAAAGAAACCACCTACTGTATCACAAAAAACAACCTAAACTGGTTATACAAACATTTCAATACATGGTTACTACACAAAAAAAGGGCAAGCATCACCAAGTTATTAGTAATCTCATCTTAGTCTTTAATCCTCACTCTTTTTTTACTTATATGTGTTGGTTACTTATAGAAATTTTATCTTAATTATTAATACTGCTTTTGTATTACGAATGCTTTTATTATTAATACTGCTTTTGTTTTGCGAAAGTTTATATTATTATTACCTCATATGTATATTATTTTGTTGAAATCTTATAGTTCTAGATTTAGACGCTAGCATTACTATGTGTACTTGATGAATTTTTGGTTTTATGGAAATTTGTCAATTCCTTGATAACTGTATTTCAACTCCCAATAATTCTTATTTGATTATATGTATTTAGGTTTTAATATGTATCTATGAGTTTGATTATGTACACGTATGCGAATACCTGTGTGTAAGTATGTGCGCATATGCGTGTATGTGTGTATGAACATAATTGTGTATATGCATGTATATATATGTAAATGTATATGTGTCTAAGTTTATGTATATATATATATATATGTACCCGCCTCGGAACAGACTTAGTCTAGTGAGGCGGGCTACTAACTTGTGTGTATATGATTATTATTACAATAAACGACCGGGTTGCCGGCATTAAAAAAAAAAAAAAAAAAAATTCCACAGCCGATCTGTTGAACACAAGAACGAGTCGAAGAAACGACCTGTTCTCATGTGACAAATGTCAACTGTGTAAAAATGTTGGGCACGCGTTTGGCGTGTTTTCCGACTACGCACCGGTGCCGAAGGGATCAATGGTGCTATTTCCTCGGAGCATCTTCCATTGTAATACCGGTAGAACAAGGATAGCATTCCCACCCGACGCCTGTGCTCTAAAGATTGCAATCCGTCTGTTAAGATGGGGAGAATCTATTAAACGGACCGCCCGTTTCTGCACAGAGTCGAGGGTATTTTTCAGGTATTTTGGAGCTCCACAACAGAGGTGGCTGCCGAATTCAACCGTGGGGCACACTTGTGATTTGTACAGGGTAAGCAGTTGTGTACTATTAAAATATCTGCGGGCCCTGTACAGTACGCCCAGTTTTTGGGAGGCTAACTTTACTCTGACTTCGATGGAGCCCCCATACCTGAGCTGGTCACTTAGGGTTACACCAAGCATATCAATGAAGGGCCTGTTCGGAAGATTGCTTCCATTGAAAGAGACTAGATTTTCATTTCGATCCCTTTTAGACGTAATCAGACAAGATTGGGCCTTTGAAACATTAAATTCAACGATATTATTTTTACCCCAAGAGAAAACACTCTCGAGGTAACCGTCCATTCTTTACTTCAAAGCGCTACGAGCTGTTGGAGTTTGTGAGCCCTTTGGGGGCTTGTCAAACAAAAAGCTATCATGAACTGTACTGTCATCCGCGTAACAATGAATTAGTGCACATGACAAAAGGTCGTTGATGTGCAACAAAAACAAAGTCGGAGACAGAACCGATCCCTGTGGGACGCCAGCATTTATCGAGTGTAAGGAAGAGGTGAAACCATCAAAATCAAAATCAAAATTAAAATCATTTATTTTACAAAATTTTCATTTAGTACAAAAGGTACTTATACGCATATATAAAGGAACTTATAGGTACCTATATCCTATTTCTTCCAGTTAACCTAAATGAAATATAAATATAAAAGTGGTGTAATACAAAGTGAATTTGTTTTAATTTATTATATAAATATAAAAACAGTTGTACCTATGTGAGGTATTCACTTAATGTGTAATGAGATGAGACCTGTTCAGAAGGAATGTTTTTAGTGATGACTTAAATCTGAGTGTATCTTATATTTGTTTAATATCATGTGGAAGGTTGTTGTATACTTTAATGGCCATGTAAAAGGGTTCTTTTTGGAAAATTGTTTTGTTTGCTTTTGGTATTAATAAATTTTCTGTAAACCTTGAAGCGTGTTTATGTTTAGAGTTTTTTTGTGGAAACTTTTCTGGAGATGATCGTACTAACATGCATAACTCCATTATATATATATCGGTGACTGTAAGAATTTTCAAATTTTTAAATATAGGTCTACATAAATCCCGATTAGCAGAGTTTGTCATTTTTCTTAGACATCTTTTTTGGATGATAAAAACATCTTTGGCGTTTACTGAGTTTCCCCAAAAGATAATTCCGTATTTTATTATTGAATATACACAACCATAGTATGCGACCATTACCGATTCGATGTTTAATATATTTCACAATGTACCTAGAACAAAAGAAAAGCTACTTTTTTTGGCTACTATTTTGGATACATGTTCTTTCCAGTTTATATTTGCATCTAGTTATATTCCCAGCAGTGAAAAAGTTTGGGAAGGTTCGATAAAATTATTATTGAAGTTTACATTTATGTTTATGGGTGTAGCTTGCACTGGACGAAATTGTAAAACTTGAGTTTTTTTAGTGTTGATAGACAGATTTTGTGATAACAGCCAATTTGCTATTGATTGACAAGTCTCGTTAATATGTTTATTAAATTCGTCAACGTCTCTATTACATTCAAACAACAAAGCAGTGTCATCAGCAAACATTGAACATTCTGTGCCAGCAATAATTGGAAGTTCGTTTATGTATATAAGGAACAGGAGGGGCCCAAAAATGCTTCCTTGAGGCACACCCTTGTTGATTGTTCTCCATTTGGATTCTACCATGTACTGCATCATTTTTTCGTCAATGTTTCAAATTTGAACTTTTTTTTTACGATTTATTAGGTACGATTCAAACCATTTTAATACTAAACCTCTTATACCCACGTGTTCAAGTTTAATTAGAAGAAGTTTATGATCAACATTGTCGAATGCTTTTGAGAGGTCGAGAAAAATACCTACGGTTTTTTCGCTAACATTAATATTTTCCAGAATTTTGTTCAAGAAATTGAAGACTGCTTGTGTTGTCGAACGGCCTTTACGGAATCCAAATTGTTGTGGACATATTATCTTAAAGTTTTCGAGAAAGTTGTAAATGCGATTGTACATTGCTGTTTTAAATATTTTAGAAAAATTTTGTAATAAGGATATTGGTCTATAAATTGAGATTTCCTGTTTGGGACCCGTTTTATATAAAGGCACAATAATAGATTGTTTTAGGTGTTCTGGGAAGGTTCCTGATTCAAAAGATTTGTTAAATAATATTTCCAACGGGTAACTCAACGCTTCTGCGGCTACCATCTGAATTGACCTCTCCCTCAAGAAGTCGGCAATCCACGTACACTAGGATGCAGGAAGTCCGTAAGAAGGCAGTTTGTTGACAAGTCATTGGTGCCGAACCCGGTCGAAGGCCTCGGAAATGTCCAGTGCAACCGTTTGGGTCTCATCGAAACGTTCCAGGCATCGCCCCCAAACATGCGTCACATACGCGAGAAGATCACCGCACGAGCGGTTCGTCCGGAATCCGTATTGACGGTCATTAATAATTTTGTTCTTCTCGAGGTATGTGAGCAGTTTGTCGTTGATCACACGTTCCATCACCTTAGACAGAACTGATGTGATCGCTATAGGGCGGTAGTTGGCCGGGTTGGAGCGGTCGCCCTTCTTTGGAATAGGATGGATAACCGCTTTTTTCCAACTAGAGGGCACAGAGCCAGTCTTCAGCCAGTCTTCAGTCTTCCAACCAGAGGGACATTTTAAAAAGCTTCGTCAAAATTTTAGCTATTTCTGCAGCGCACCTCTGCAGTACCAGGGCAGGTATTCCGTCAGGCCCACTAGCTTTATTAACATCAAGCCCTCATAAAACATGGAGTATTTTCCGATGCCGGATCATTAGCTTTTTCATACGAAAACCGCAGTGAGGAACCGACGCCGGGACAGCGCCTTGGTCATCGAGGATTGAGTTAACCGCAAACATTTTACCTAATAAGTTAGCCTTTTCGGTGGCGGTGTTTGCTAGTGAGCCGTCAGGTCTGGTAAGAGGTGGCAGACTGGATTTGCAGAAATTGCGACCTATTGAGCCCGCAAGCGACCAAAATTGCCTGCTGCCATGCGGGTATGCAGCCAGCTTTCTGCCGATTTGCTGGTCGTGCTCGAATTTTGACCTATTTATTATTCTCTTGGTTTCCTTTGCCATTTTGTTGTAAGCTGTTCTGTCTTCGGATGTTCTAGATAATAATAATAATAATAAATTTGGACAACTTATATAGCACTGTTTTTGCGAAAAATCGCCTCAAGAGCGCTGGAGATGTGTTGTAGGCTCGGTAAGCCAAGTTTTTTCATCGCACTGCTTCAGCGCATTGTCGACTGAACCACGGCTTTGAGCCTACACCAGATTCCTTAACATTAGATTGGATGAAGCCATCCATCGCGGATGTGATGACTTCACCAACTTCTTTGGCACATCTTGAGGGATCCGAAAGTCCGAAAACAGACAGCTGACCACGGGAAAGCATTAAAATGTGCCCGTAGACCGAACCAATCTGCTGACCTATAGTGCCACACTTTTCTCTTCAGCCTCTCGTTTGGTGGTCTGAAGTTTACAGGGATTGATGTCGTCACCAGGCAGTGGTCGGACGATCCTAAAGGCGCTGTGACTTCAATCTTGCAACCGTGTGGCACAGTAGTTAAAAATAGGCCTTACAGATTGGAACGGTGAATCTGGACATCAGGAACCCTTGTAGGCTCCTGAACCATTTGCTCCAATCCGTAGCAAAGGGCAAAGGATTCCGCTTGGCATCCAGGCGAGTTTGTTGATCCTGAGAACTTCAACCAAGGTTCGTTATGAACATTGAAGTCCTCCAGGACCACAAACTCTGCCGTAGGGTAGCGGGGCAAGAGGTCATCGATAGTGTCGCTTAAATGTTTGAAGAGCTCGGACGTGTCTGATTCGCTAAGGTTCGGTGAGCGGTATAACCATGCGAAGAATCTTATCGTACTGGCAAGATTGACGCGTACCCACATTACGTCGAATCTGGAGTTTTCCAGATTCAACAGTCGCACACAGTTGACGTCAGCTAGACTCAATATATACTTCTATTGTTTTGTTATGGAGTTGAGAACATACATGCTGGATTTTTTTTAAAACATACATACTTCAGTGAATGATTGTTTGTAGACAAGACAAATCATTACCATGTAGCATAAAATATTGTATTGCAAAGTAATAATAAATAATTAAAGTTGTAAAAATGCTGAACGCATTAAAAGATATTATTATTGATTTATGACTCCTTAATTACCATAAGCGGCCGAAATGCAAGTACTTATATCTGGTATTTACTGTTTATGTACATTGCTCACCGAGGCAAGTATTTAGCTCTTCAATAATAATACAAGCATTATACTAGCTGTAGTTATAGATGTATATTATATGCGTAACGCTATTTGCATGTTAACATATCTAAGTAGGTAATAGTTCACTGAGTACATAATTATTATGACGTGTATACAATATCTGCAAAGGTAAACAAAACAATTCATGATTGATTTAAGGTGTTATTTTAACATCTCTTTTTTAAATGCTGTATTTTTATTACAATATATACATAGTAGAGGAATCTAAGATTAGCATTGTTATTTTGTTTGTGTATTGAGTAATTAATTATTATTTTACATGAACATTGTTATAAAAATTATAAAAGATCACGAAATTATATCATTGGTGAAATAAGTAAAATACATCAATGCAAGATTTATTTAAAGTGTTTAGTTAATTTAATTTACTGTGCCTTTAGGGTATTGCCAAGTTATCATCGTAATTTGGGTAGGTTGGTAGACTAGTCGAGATCGGAGTTTTTTTTGCCTTATAGAGATCGTCGTTTTGACTCTGCGCTTTTCTCGTGTATCTGTAGTCTATAGCAGTAGGGCTGTTTGTCTCTTCTGTACGAGACAGCGTGTCTGCTAGTATATTAAGATGGTCAGAGATGTGCCTGACGTCTGTGGTGAATTGGGCGATAAAATCGAGTTGTCTCTCTTGAATGCGAGATAGTAGCTATTCAGTTTTCCGTTGGTATTCCTGTTTCCATTTGCCTGTTGCCTGTTGCCTGTTGCCTGTTGCCTGTTGCCTGTTGCCTGTTGCCTGTTGCCTGTTGGCTGGAGCTGGCGTCCAGTTGCTTGTTGCCTGTTTGCTGGTGATGTCAGTTGCCTGTTGAGTGTTGGCTGGAGCTGTGTCCACTTGCCTGTTGCCTATTGGCTGGAGCGTCTCCAGTTGCCTGTTGCCTGTTTGCTATCTGTTGGCTGTTGCCTGTTGGCTGGAGCGTGTCCAGTTGCCTGTTGTCTGATGACTGGAGCTGTGTCCAGTTGCCTGTTGCCTGTGTCTATTGATTGTTGCTACAAGTGTTTTTTTGTTACTCGAGCATAATGGAATGGACTGCTACTGTTGACGGTATCACACATCCTTACTGTGTGGCGCCGCCGTTGTATTTCGATTTGTTGCTTTTGTAAGAGCACGGTTGCTGGCATTTGAAAGCTTTATCTCCGAATTTGTTGTGGAGTTAGCAATATTCCGTTGAATGATTATTATTTTAACTGTGTGACCTTGATCGTGGTTTTCTTGAGAAATTTTGAGATGATGGCGATGGTTGCCTCCATTCACGGCCGGGACTATAATTACGGCGTTCTCTGGAGTTATGTGCCCGACCATTGCTGTCGTTTTGTATCATCTTCAATTGTTTGACCTCCTGTATCAGTGTGGCGATTTGTTCGTGTAGATTTTGGGGTACTGAACAGATGTTGGGGTCTTGATTGCAATCGTTGCTGTTTCGAAGATTTTTTATCGACCGCGCCACATTCAGTTTTTTGGTAAACCTCTAGAATTTTATCCGCAGCCGATGCGAGTTGTAATAGATTGTCGTCGGGTAGGGTAGATAAAATCGCTTGAACGTGTTGTGGGAGTCTTTCTAACCATAATGTGCGTATAATTGCGCTCTCCGCCAAAGCGGGACCAGCGAGTTCCGATATTTGCCGTAGAAGTCCTGAAGGTTTCCTGTCATCTAGTTGTAATCCAGTCAGGAGGCGCGTTAGGCGTTTCTCCTCTGAATCTTGTAATCGCTCGATGAGTGTAGTTTTCAGGAAAGTATACTTGTTCGTAGCGAGTGGTTTGATTAGAACGCCGCTTACGCATTTGAGGGTGTTGATATCCAGGGCGGCGACAATGGTGTTATATTTCGTGAGGTCATCTTTTATTCTTGAGTTCATAAACTGACTTTCAGCTTGCGCGAACCAAAGTGCGATGTTATTTATTTTATTTATTTATTTATTGCTTCTTCACAATTTATATACATATATTTTTAGCATGTAATTATTAACCCCACTAGGGTTCGCCTGTATCGGGGTTAATAATTTCACAATTTAATAAAAATAACACACGCAAATATGGGTCATGCAAAACAGTTAAGTAAAAGCAAAAAAATAAAATTTAAAAATAAAATGATAAACAGAGAAAATAATAAGTGATAAAAATATGAATTAATAACAAAGTGTTAAGAGATCAGACAAAATGTTCTCATTCATTATATCATTAGTTCATACCATTTTCAACAACAGATAAAATTTAAAAAAAATATATATCCTTAGGTTTTTTTTTTAAATATGTGTAAAAAAATAAAAAAATGAAACAAAACAATGATTTATAAGCGATTACATTAGAGCGAATCTTTCTTATGCAATATTAATAGTTATCATACCAACAATTTGGTAACTTCACTGAGACGGAGTTGATGTTGGTTTCCATTGTGGGTGGATTGTTTTTTGTTGGAAGTTGATTGATTATCCATTGGGTTCATGTTTAGTATGATAATATGGCAAGAGATAGGCAGCAAGGAACAATAATATGTTTGTGAAAAAAATATTGCGGTAGGGCTAAAATATTAAAAAAAATATATTAAAATTAAAGTTGATTGATGTCTCCCAATTATTTTCTAAAATCCCTTACAAGAATCAATGTTAGATACGCAATGTAAGTGACGTTAGATAGTACAATGTAAGTGACGTCGAAAGTAAACGATTATTGCAATCGTAACAATAATGTTCGACAACTAAAATTTGAAGGTTATTATTTTTGTAAATATCGCAATATGCAGGATATGATCGGAGATCTTCACGTAGTTAAGAGTCGGTTCTCCCAAATCAGAATTTGCGATTCGGTTCTTTGTACGATTTATACTTTGAAATCTTCCCTGCAGAGGTTCCGTCGTCCCATTAAAATAAATGATAAATTAATGTTTTGCATTAGCGCCATCTGTTAACATGACTGCAAACTACACCGATTTTTTTTTTTGAAATATTGTTAGCAAAAGTCAGTAGTGCCCATTTACAAAAAAGGCGTGTAACATATGGCAGCATTTAGTTCGCTTTGTGCTTCGCATTTTGCGCTTTTTTTGTCTATAGTCTTGAGGGCGTTTAATTTTTCAATCACAAAAATAACCCAGTTCCAGCTACTGTAGAGGGAATGCATGGCGAACTTTATTTTTTTAAATGTAATCAGCTATCCGAATACAAAAAAACAAATATACCTTATAGATCGTTTTAGGGCAGCGTACGAACAAATGTGAAAATTTTAAAATCATACATTTACTTACAAGCAGAGTTTCTGACGTCGCTTGCATACTCACAAGGCCTTGCACGTGTTCCAACATATCAGGGTTGTATTTCATCATCATTGGCCCGCGGGTTTTTTTTTTCAATAATTGATGGTACGTTACTTGGGTTGGAAGTAGCTAGCTCTTTCAGTCCGGCGTCTGGAAATTCTGTGCTCGTTGTTTGTTCCTGTTTGGATCCAGGTCCTGAATGGTTCCTGCTGCAGCGGTTTGGCCTGGGTTCAGATCTGAAATTGATATTTTTGCGCGATTTACCATTTGCTTGTACGAGGTTTTTATGCAAGATTAGTGGGCGTATTTCACGTTATTTATGAGATGATTAGACTGGGTCACTACGTCCGTGACGGTTAGTTAATAATAATATGACTCTAAATGAAAATTACTGGACATTTAAATTAAATTACTGGCTCTGAGTTGAAATTTGAAATTCATGGTATTTACTCACAAGATGTGTGTCCAGGATTCCGGTCCGTTTAGTGTCCGTCCTCTCGTTTTACCTGTAGGTATTTTGGTATTGTATTGTTATATTCGTCATCAGTTGACGGAAGCCAAATCCTCCAAAATTAAAATGTTGGGCTCACCAATTTGGGCAATGGAGTGGGTCACCAATTTGGGCAATTGATGTGGTCGCCGTGTATGTTGTTTATGTGTTTATGTGTTTTATCCAGATCTGGCAGTTCACAGACTTTGCCCACGTCTGAAAACTGGATGCGAGTTTAAATATGTGCGGAGGTATTTAAATAATAACTCTTGATATTCACGCGAGTCACAATGTATTTACAACAGAAAGTTTATGTTACAATAATTTGTATAAGTTTAATATTTTACTTGTTTTGAGGCAAAGCGGGTAGAGAGGGCGAACACTAGAACCGGAATGGTTTCGCAAAACAAAATGCGTTGTCACGCACCTAGCGGCCAGTGGTGACCGGAGGAACCACCGTGCAAAATCTAACCAAATAAAAGTTATATTTTATGGCTGTTCGCTGCCTCGCTACACCATCATATCATCTTCTATCTATCTATCTTCTATCTATATAATCTATATAAATAAAAATGAATCGGCGAAATGTATGTACGCGCATAACTTTCGAACGACTGCACTAAATTGGATAATTCTTTTTTTTGTGTTCGTTATTGTCAGGACAGGGTTTGTATAAAACTACTGATGAGTTCTGGCATTATTAAATTTGTATAAAAAATGAGATATGTGGCACGCGAGCTGTTTGAAAACTGAATGTACCGGGACTGAATGTATGGAATGCGGAAGAGGGAGGGGAACTCAGGTAGAGGGACCCGGGAGGGGGGTTCACGGGACGGATGAAGGGGGGAGTGGGGAGAGGGAAGGTGGAGGAGGCGGAGTTGCGGAAGAGGAAGGGGAGGCAGAAGGGGAACGGGACGAATAGGAAAGGACACGCAGGGAGAAACAATTTCTTTATTAAATGGTATAGCAACGCATGCCGGGTACTAGCTAGTTTTTAATAATATTCGTTTGGCGGTAAACCGAATATTGGTTAAAAATTGTATCAAGCTTAACAAACTAATGTTTATAAAGCCGGCCCTTGGAGAACCACAAAAAGAGAAGACATTCCATTGTTACGAATAACCTGTTTGAATTCGTTCAGAATCCATCTGTTGGTATTATTGTTTATGCTCGTATTATTTATTGTCTTTGCACTTTTCTACCTCATGGTCTGTGGTACGCTTCCTGTCATTTGCCACTAACTTGTAAACTGAAGGTCAGCTCAAGAAGTTCAATAAATAAGTTTCCAAAGATAATCGTGCTTATTAATATTCAATTTTCTACCGAAAGTGCTATAAGTATCAAAAAATATATCGAACTCCTTAAGGTTGTGGTTTTTATTAAACAATTCGCACATTCTTCTGATTGGATCCTTGACACCAGCATTTGTACGTGTCCGGTTAATGTGGAATAAGTCGTTAGGCCTAGTTGTTCTGGGTGGTATTTTAAAAATTAATTAGTTTGAGTAAGTCAGGACAGTCGATAACGTTGTTGCAGATTTTATACATGGTATTTAGGTCAAGGTATGTTCGCCGGTTAGATAGAGTGGAGACGTTATATTTTGAGAGCATAATTGTGTATCCCCGTTTAGGTGCACTCATTCTGTAATTGAGGCAACGCAGAAATTTCTTTTGGACACTTTCAATATTTTCTTTATGGATACCGTAAAGTGGAGTCCATATGGAGGTGCAGTATTCAAGTTGAGAACGGACCAGCGTATAGTAAAGCAGAAGGTAGGTTTCAGGTTTTCGAAATACACGGCTGTTTCTGATAACAAAGCCTAGCATGCAGTTAGCTTTATTCACAATGTTTTCAATGTGCGCACCGAAATGAAGTTTGGAATCAAAGAGTACGCCGAGGTCTCTTATACAGTATACGCGCTCTAGTAAATAATTACCAATATAATAAATGTGTATGATAACGTTTTGATTTTTAGTAGAGCTTATTTGTTTACATTTGTTGTAACTTAGGTAAATTTTGTTCTCATTGCAAAACGCTTCGAACCTTACTAAGTCTCTTTGGAAGAGCAGAGAATCATTTAAATTCCTAACGATGGCAAATATTTTTATATCATCGGCGTACAACAGAAGTAAACAGTGCATGAAACATTCAGTAACGGAATTAATAAAAATTATAAATAACAGCGGACCTAAGATTGATCCCTGTGACACGCCAGAAGTAACTGGTTCCCACATGAAAGCAATTTTAAGCAATGATGCTCATGGGGACTAACTATAATATAAAATAGAACCCGTGACGCTTGTGTGTGAGCCCGAAACCCGACTCATTTGTTCACTCACCTACTAACCGGACAATTAATGGAGTATTGTTTTTTCCAGTGATGAAGTTTTAAGATCGACAGGTCCAACGGTCACAATAAGCCAAGGTGTCTTAGAGGGACGAACAGCTGTGACAAAATCAGGCTGTCAGTATGATAGCTATCAGGGGATACCATATGCCAAGCCTCCAATAGGAGAACTGCGGTTCCGGGTACGTATCCTTCTTCTTCATGGGTTTTCTGGCGCTCAGCGCTACAGGCGCTTCCAATACACTTCCAATACACTCCACTCCCTGCCCTTCATCAGTCCGGTACATTCAGTTTTCAAACAGCTCGCGTGCAACATATTGCAAATTTCATAATGCCAAAACTCACTCAATAACGAACACAAAACTTTAAATAACAGCCATAAAAATCACACAAATCTGACAGGAGATTACGTCCGTTAACCAATAACGATCTCACAAAAAATACGGAATCGCTAGGCAGATTTGGCGATTCTCACCCATCCGGTATTCTTTAAATCGACAGTCCGTCTGTACCTCAACAACCTGTAAAGTATCTCTCCTCTCTAGAGATATTCTTATTTATTAGTACTGGGGCCTGTATTCTCCACTACTAATATGCCTGTTGAAAAAAAAATCCTTAAGTGATCGTTAATTGACGTTTGGTTATTTACAAATAGAGCTTAGGTGGACCGACGTCCGTGGCAAGGTTTTGTCAGCAGGCTCCCGCGATATAATAACAGAGCAGACCTGCCTTCGGTTTCTTTTGGTACATCTCGTAAAACGGGACCACGTGACCTGAATGGCCGTAGACAACTAAAGCACTATGGGAACTGATCATAGACTACTTATGATATACATTATGTACACTATCTAAGTCAGTTGGCTCAAAAATGGATATTTAAGGCATCGACCAAGTATTATCAAGACAGGGCGTGTGAACCTTAAAATCAACACTAAAACCATAAATATTCGTAGATTTAAAAAAGAAAATTCATTACAAAATCGATTGATTTTACCTTTTTGGTATGCACGAAGCAAATTTGTCTCCCAGCAAGTTCGTTCCGACGCTCAATCACTCTATGAAGGTCATCAGTCATCAATCACGAAACTGAGATAGTTAGAAATATTTTAGTTACAGTTTCTCCCTGACATTATCAAAAACAATTTAATCGGCTCTAATATTTATCCCGTGTTGAATAAAAATTACACAATGGTTCCCGGGGATCCACATTTTTCAAAACTACTTAAAGTAAAAGTTATTGACTATAACCACGTTTTTTCTTCAAATTTTGAATATCCAAATACCAACATTTACAACAAATCAGAGATTATAATTCAAAATTAAGTAAAAATAGTAACTGTAATACTTAAGAATTCCTCGCAAAATTCCTTCCACAAAAACATACCAATAAACAATAATTTAAATCTACATAAATATGACATCTTCGTTAATAAAAATGATACTTATAATAAATGACATACTTTTATAACTTATGTACATAAAACTACAATAACTTTGAACAAAACACAATGACAATAGGTACCTAAAGTTACACGTATTTTTGCTCAAAATACTACCTATTCATCTTGCAAAATTATGACGTTCTTGTGGGTCGTTTTGGATGACCTACCTACACACGTTAATAAACATCAATTCTAGAGTGAAATAGATATCCATATTAATAATAATAATAAATGGATAATTTATAAAGCGCCGTTTTTGTGAAAAATCACCTCAAGGGCGCTGTACAATTTATTAGGAATGCTTAGGTTCTAACTAATTTTACTATTTACAAATAGATACAGAAACATACTTACCTGGCAGGTCACTTCCAATAAACACACTTTAATTAGAAAGTTTTTGCTTGGAGAAGATACGGCTTTGCACACGGAGGACATTACAGTTAACACACTGGACATTGCATGATTTTACATTATTTGCTACCCTCATCACTGTTATTAATACATTGATTAATAGATTAGTGGCAAAAGGCATATTGCAACCTAAAATAAAATACTCAGCCGCGTTAGAAATAACGAAATTTTTTTAACCTGGATTTGTTTTTTGCTTCGCAGTGGAAACTTATGTCCCGTGTTCCAATGTATATTTATTTCCAATTTGTATTTGTTTGCACATATTCAAAATAAGCGAAAGTGTCCTGATATCTGGTAATTTTCAATATTCTCACTAAACCCAGCCTATCGCAGTATTTAGACCTACAGAACCTTTTGATAAGTTCGTGCTGGATTTCATTTTCGAGTTCATGATTATAAATATAATATGAAAATAAAATGTTTGAAATGAACGTATTATGTTTTTTATTGCATGAACTTTTATGCAATTTAATGCACTCGTAGAGAGGCGTTATTTCTTTGATTTATAGACGTCTATAGGTAATAAATACCATTGTACAAGTCATTAGAATGGCATATTGTAATAGATTAGTTAACGTAAAATCTAATTTTATAAAGTGGACAATTTATAATTAACATCATCGCTTAGTAACGCTATGTTTTCCATGTTTACCTTTTCACAATTCGCCCACAAAAATTGTTTAACCATAATTTTTTTCGTTTCAGGCTCCCCAAACAGCTGCAAAATGGGCCGGCGTTAGGGATGCAAAGTCTCCTGGAAGTGCATGCATCCAATATGATACAATATTTGTCAAAAAAATTTACGGAACGGAGGATTGTCTCTTCATCAACGTTTACGTACCAAAGGTCACTCAATTCCTGCCAGTTATGGTATTCATACACGGAGGAGCATTCCAAGGAGGAGATGGAAACCCAACTGTTTATGGTCCAGATTATTTTATGGAAAGCAGAGTGATTCTCGTCACAATGAACTACAGAGTTGGGCTTTTTGGATTCATGTCTTTGAATACTGAAGATGTTCCTGGAAATGCTGGTCTGAAAGACCAATCCTTCGCTTTAAAATGGGTGCAAGAAAATATATTGAACTTTGGTGGAGATCCAAATAGAGTAACAATTTTTGGCGAAAGTTCTGGATCTGGTTCAGTTCAGTATCACATATTATCACCCATGTCCAAGGGACTATTCGGTGGAGCCATCATGGAATCAGGCTCTTGTTTGTCTCCGTGGGGTTTGAACAAACACCCAGAAATAGAAGCTGAACAAATTACCACATTTTTAAAAATGCCAAAAGATACTATAGACGTTGGTAAATTTTTGAGAACAATACCAGAACATGATCTGTTAATGGCGCAAATATCGAAAAGGATTTTTCTTACTCCCACAGTTGAAAAGAAATTTCCATACGTCACTCCTTTTATAACGAGTTCGCCAAAAGAGATAATGATCTCTGGTCGGTTCAATAAAGTACCTACAATTATAGGTTTGAATACCTATGAAGGGCTCCTTTTTAGAAGTGGTGCTTTTGCATATCCAGATAAAGAGGCTGCTATAAATAATAATCAAATTCCCGATATAAAAACCTTTGTTCCAGTGGAATTGAAAGAAAAATATAGTAAAAATCGAACCGATCAAATCGAAAACAAAATCAAACAATTTTATTTTCCAACTACCGACAACTTATCCGAAAACTATACTAACCTACTATCGGATTACATGTTTAACAAGGATATAATTTCCACAGTAAAATTATTTGCCAAGTATTCTTCACTAACTTTCTTTTACAAGTTCTCTTACGATGGATCAAAAAATCTTCTCAGATTAATAACGAATCTTACATATACAGGATCTGCTCACACCGATGAACTCGCTTATTTGTTTGATGTGGAATTAGAAGGGATCGATAAGATTCCTCTTACACAAACTGATAAATTAATAACAAAACAGTTACTTCAGATGTGGACAAATTTTGCCAAATTGAGGTAAGTTGACTCATTTTTTTAACATTCTGCTTTCATAATATTTACATTCAATTCCGTATGCCAAGGCTGTATGCTTTGCCTTCACACCACCCACCTTCCTAAATAAACACATACCAAAACACCTTCGTCCCGCAAGTTCATTTTAGAGAAGTCTGTTTGGTGGTCGGTTTTATTGAATTCTTTCTATTTGTCCTGCCCAGAGGAACCGTTCCAGCTTTATAAATCTCGTTATTTCTGGCTTTCTAAAAACTGGCAAAGCTCGTGTTTGTACCAATTTTACAACTTGTATCATCACGTTGATTTATAACAAGACGCTTGCCGGCTTTGGCCAAAATTTTTCATCATCAGGGCAGATAATAAATAAGATGTAGTCACAGTGCATCTTTAAAATCATTATGTCACACTCCGTTTACTGATACAATCCCTCGAAGGGCGCACCAAGTTAACTTTCTCTACTATTGTATTGTCAGTTTTGGAACGAGACGTATTTAATACATAGATACTCAATGTGTCTGGTGTTTTTCATGTATATCTGCGTAAACGCGCTGTGATGACAGAACTATTTGCGGCCGTGGATACAAAATAACTTTTATTCCATTTAAGTCGTTTTGCATGGACGCAAACCATTTTTTATGTTTGATAATTATTTGTCGTGGCATCCGTCAACCAAAATCGCGCAAAAATCTTCGCAGCACGCCTTCAAAGTTTGCTCGGTGAATGATTTGTGTACATTAAAACCATTTCTGAAAAACGAACTGCGGGTTTACCAATTTATTAATTTTGTGTCGATGGTTACAAGTAGTTCTGTGATTGCAGCGCGTTTCAGTTATTTGCGTTTATATCGATAGTATGTATATATCTTACTTTATCTTAATGCTAATTATTATGCTTTAACATTTTTTTATTTCTTTATAGAATTCCAACACCATTCATAACTTCTACTGTGCCGATCATCTGGATTCCAGTTATACCTCTGTTGGGAGACACTCAAATCATTACTCTTGACATTAATAAAAAGTTGACCCTTGTCCCAAACCCTTTCGCGGAAAGAGCGAAATTTTGGGATGGCCTTATGGAAATGTGACACAAAACATTGTTTAAGGCAGCGGTTGTCAACCTTTTTGAGCCTGCGTACCTCTTGACTTTTATTACAAATTTGTTACACCGCATACACTCTATCTATCTTGTGCACACGTGTAATGAGCACGTGTCTAGTCTCCTTCAACGAAAGCAATCTTCCGAACAGGCCCTCCATTGATATGCTTGGTGACTTGGTGTGACTCTAAGTGACCAGCTCAGATATGGGGGATCCATCAAAAAAATCGGGCCGAAAATACCTAAATAAAATTTTCAAAATCGATGTTTTGTATTCCCCATTTTTCTTCTCCAAAACTGGACCGAATTTAATTTTTTTTTCACTAACTGTATGAGAAGAAAATATTCTATGTCTATACCTTTTGCTTTTTTTAAAAATACATTGTTTAATTTGTATACTGAACGTCTTTTGACGGCGTTTAAACCAGGCAATTTTATTCATTTTTGGAAGGTCCTAGCTTCTATAAGAAGTAAATTATCAAAAAAAAACAAAACGTACCGACAAGCTAGTGGTTGATATTTATATTATGTAAAAAAAAATTTGCTCTAGGGTCAAAATCCAGAGAGATAAACAGAGAATACGTTTGTATGGAAAAAACGCCGATAGTATTTTCTCTTAAGGCGAGACATAACCACGTTTATCGGGGGTTTCCCGAGGCTCACATTTTAATTTATTTCAGCGAATTCGTAATTGAATTATCATTGTTATTTCTGTGCCTTACAAGTGATGCGAGTTATTAATATTTTAGATTAATAAAAGCAGTACGTTGCCATTATTTTTTTAACGCAAACGCCTTCAAAAAAATTGATACGTTGTACAATTAAAGTTAGCGGTGAGCACCAAATTTTATTTTTCTGGACGATGAGTTAATAACTTCTGGAGGTATTTATTTAAAAATATCTTTAATTTTAGTAACACGTTCTGCAGAATTAATTAAAATGAACCCTGTGAAAAGGTCCAATCTCCAGGCCTGCTATGGTGAATTCGACCGTACTTCCGTCCAATACGCCGTGCCGCGGGCGCATATTTGTTTACACGCTTTCTTCACTTACGTCTTTAAGATTCCTACATTATTTTTCTTCTTCTTCTTTTCTTTGATAGGGCAAATTCGACAGTAGGTCCGTCCAATACACGGGTCGCGAGTCACAATTTCTATACACGGCTTCTTTACTTACGTCGCGTCGTTAAGATTCTGAATATATTTTAGGATATAGTGTCGATTTAAATTTGGGCAGTCAATCCGTGAAAATGTCGTTGGTAGAGTTTAGGCAAATATTATTGATTGTATGAAGAGCACGGTTAATTGGCCAACTAATTACTGCATTTGTTTTTTTTATTAATAAAGCGTATGGAATAGCGCTGTATAGCGTGTACGTCTTAAATGTATATCGAAATTAATTAAGTATCGAAGTCGGTACAGTCGATTTTATTATTTAAAATTATGTGCATAAACGTTAAATCAGCTAGTGCTCGCCTTTTTTTGCAAAGTTTGAAATGTAAATTCCAAGTTATTGTTCAATTTGAAGGTAAGATACATAATTTGTACTGCAAGTTCCAAATTGGCGAGGCATTTTCCAGTGTACTTCTGACTAATGCAAAAAAATAACCGATGCCTTTTTTTTTAAAGAAAGACAGATATTTCCGGACTTGATAACATTTTTTTTTAAATCTCCTACCAGATACCACCATTATAAGCGAAAATGATGCTTGTGCAATGATGGAGGACTTGGCTTCTAGAGAACTTTACGCATTTGCCAGTTCGGTTACTAACTGTTTGATATCCAAATTTAACATTCAGTAAGACATTCCCACTCCTAGGCCCAATACACGCAAATGGTATTGATTATCTGCTGACGAAAGAATTTCGAAATTTGGAAAGGTTTGATCAATTACAATCAATCTTCACCCATGTAAGGAATAAAAGGATGGGCTGGTGCGCTTGATACTTTCATAAAACCTTTACAAACAACACAAAATTAAATTATCAAACTTATGTATAATAGAAATAAAACATTTTCGACAGAAGCTTTATACAAAGAATCTAAACTATTCAGTCTCCGTAAACTATTTATACTGCAAACTATGAAATATATCTTTAAAAACATAAACAAATTCGAAAAAAATGTAAACAGAATCAACTTTAGAAATAATAATGTATTCCATACCCCCCAAACACACAAAACAAATGCAAACTCACAGCAGCTTTATTGGACCTCGTACCTTCAATAGTTTACCAAAAAATATTCAAGTTGCAACTGAACTTCCGCATTACATAAAAGAGTTAAAATTATAGCCGAGCCAAACAGATGTAAAAACTCTATTTATTTAGTTTTATATCACTTTATGTTTCTCACAAACTTTACACCTATTATTACAATGTATATCAATTATTACACTATACACGTATTTAACCGTACACTATTGTATACACTTTTCGTATAAACTGTTTAAACAAATTTTGTTTTTGCTTTATATACCACTGTTTGTTTTTTTCTAGCTACTAAAATAAAATTTATTTTAACTATATTACCCACGCACAGGCTGCGCCTTTGTGGGTTTCCACATTATTGTTATGATTTTCAAAATATGTAAATATAAATTCTAAAATATGGGAAAAATAAAGGAATTTAAAAAAAAATACACTAAAAGCAAGGAAAAATAGTGCTTAATTGGCGCACGGACACCCCAACAACCCACTTCTAGCTGTTTATGTCTTCACTGTTATCAACGAAGATCACATTCATATAATATATCGATGTTGCAATACATTCAATAAAACTATATTTTATTATAAATAACATTATTAACTATAAGTATTAAATTTATATACCTACGTTTTCCGCGTTCTGTGTCTGTTTCAAGATGGTGGCCGTTTTAATGGTCCAGTAAAGATTATTTTTCCGATGTGCAATGATCTTCTTTATTTGGACTATCTTAACCGCATTTTTCAAAATGATTGTACCTGTACCTACCTGAACAAAGTTTTAAACTGATTTAGCTTTGAGATAGTAACGTTTCTTTGAATATATATTTGGTGACCCTACAATTGGTCCGGCGACAGTTGGTCCGGCGACAGTTGGTCCGTCGACAGTTGGTCCGGCCGACAGTTCGTCCGGCCAACATTTGGTCCGGCGACGATTGGTCCGGCGACAATTGGTCCGGCCGAAAGTTTAGAAGATGTTTTCTTCAAGTAAGTATGCAAAGAGGATATACGGCCGTACAACCAAAGTCGATATACGAAGGCATCTTGAGTGAAAATCCGCTGCAAAAATATTTTTATTAATAATTTCGACTCTCCGAAGTAGCATGCGGCAATCACAAAATACGACATACTTATAAATGCAGTCAGCTTAGCAAAAAAACACTAAAGATTCCTACTTGCTTATAATATAACTTTTATATCTGAATATAACACAAGAGTCCCAACTGCTCCCTACCGTTTCGAGCCAGTGAGACTAAGGCATCCCCAATTTTGGTATGGTGTGATGCTGACGGTAGTGGGGATGGGAACTAGATGTGTAAAATATACCTGGCTATTCAGATATAGTCATCAAATACGGCTAAAGCCATTTCAAGCAACGTTACAATTCTGAATGAATACTTATTGGTAAAAATATTTTTACAGCGGATTTTCACTCAAGATGCCTTCAGATATAAGTACATCGACTTTGGTTGCACGGCCGTATATCCTCTTTGCACACTTACATGAAGAAAACATCTTCTAAACCATTGATTTTCAAAGTGAGGGGCGCGCCCCCCTATGGGGGCGCCAAGACATGTACAGGGGGGCGCGAGCGGCGGTTATCACTCCGGTCGCCCGCCCGCGCCCGCGCTACCGCATGCACCTCACTTCCCGCACCGAACGCGCCTAGCGAACACGTTTGTCAGAGTAGTGAGTGACAGGTTATTATTTCTATTTCGCCATGAGTTCGACGCAAAAACGCAAATATATTGATGATTATATTAAATACTTTTTTTTTCTATGAATAAAAGTGGTATCTACCAGCCGCAGTGTGTTATTTGTTATGTGGTCGTTCATTAATCACGTGATGTGTTTTAGCAATTTTTTAACCCCTTTTCCCCCTCCTGATGATATGTGGTGAGGTTTTAGACTACCGCCCCCCTTGTCAAAAAATCTTTTCAAAAACATGCAAGCTCATCCGTCGCATTGACTTTTCTTATAACAAGTGTGTAAAAGCAATATTTTTATAATAAAACATCTGAAAATGTATTTTTGGACTTTATTACCTACCCTTATTTTATTTACAATTGCTTGGCGAGCCCACTTGCTTCTACTTGCTGGGCCCTGGGCCGAGGGGGAGGGGGGGGGGGGCACAGGCATATTCATTTTAAGCAGTAGGGAGGCGTGATACTTATAAGTTTGGGAACCCCTGTTCTAAACTTTCGGCCGGACCAATTGTCGCCGGACCAATTGACGCTGGACCAAATGTCGGCCGGACCAACTGTCGCCGGACCAACTGTCGCCGGACCAAATGTCGCCGGACCAACTGTCAGGGAACCATTTATTTATTTAGATTTATATAAGGACGCCGGACCAACTGTCAGGGAACCGTTTATTTATTTAAGTTTATATAAGGTAGAGTGTCTGTGACCTGAGGTGGGTGAGCAGCATGGATATGATTTTTATGCAAATCTATAGTTTTATTCCGATATTTATGAAATTTAGCATACTTGACTTTCAAGACAAGGGGGAGGTCTTGAAGATCTAGTGACTGTAGGACAAGTGACTGAGGTTCAAGGTCGGAGACTGCAGATAGTATTATATAAATCCTTGATTTTAATTTAAACTACACAATACATAAAACATAATATGATTTATAATTAGGTTGGTAGGGAATTAAGTACCTACAAGTAAGTACCTGCTTACAAATTTTAATTTTGATTTCAGATTTAATTTTGGTTTTGATTTATAAATAAGAAAAAATTATTAACATACTTTTTTGGGAGGGCTGTCTGCTCACAGCACTATTGGTAGGTACGTAATATATTTATATAATTATTAAAGATAATGTACCTTACCGTCTTTATCATAAATTCAACAGTCTGTTTGATAAGTACGAGAAAGATAAGGCACAAAGATTCTTTCTCCATTTTATCAATGTGATAATTTAAAACTATAATTAAAAAAATTAAAATAGAAAATGATTTGATACATTGAAAATATTAGTCGTCTTCCAAAAAATGAATAGGCCATTTGCAAGGATTTCATAATGACTTGGAAAAAATCGTGTGGATAGATGTTTCTACTAAGATTACGAAAATGTTACTAAAAAATTTTAGATATTTATAGTTTTTTTTTTAAATAAATAAGTCCGTTTTTTGGGCTCGTCTTTTATAATTCAATAGTTTATAATTATTATAATTCACAAGTACAGTTTTATTACGAATATAATTTAAATCACAACATTTGGATAATATCAAACAAGAGGCACAAGATCAAGTAATGTGTTTAAGAACATTGAAGCACCCACCACTGTCCCGCCCCGGTATAGGCGACTTATCGTCGCCCCTTCGGAGCTCTCGCAAGAATCTACTTTTTTTTTATAAACGACTTTACATTTAACATTTGTATAACGAATCTAGAGCTTCAATGTCCTCGCATACGTTGTTAGAGGGCGGTATGCAGGCGCGCCTACAGGATTGCACTGTTATAGTGTTTAAGAACAATAGTGTTCGGCTGTTCGGCTAAATATATTTTATGTGAACCATCTTCATACTTTTTTACATGTTTTATATTGTTGATAGGCTCCAGCGAGGAACCGGCTAAGGGGCGCGGAAGCGGAGTGTAGTTTATGGCTAGACGTCATGCAAATTCTTGCTGGGACTGCCAATCGATTGGAGAGGAATCCCACCCGTTTTCCAGCGCTATACTTTTATTATGTATGTACTGTGTCTTCCTCCCTGCAGGTGTTTGCAGGATACTCTGGATACAAACACCCAGCGCTTGCTTCCTCGTGGACTATCACCAATCTTGTCTATAGTAATACTAGCACTTATTGTATCTATCACTAGAGGTCTAGATTCTTTCAAAATTAAATGTAGATCCGTTCATTCAAAAGAGTCCTTGCGAGAGCCTTGAAGGAGTAACCATATGTTACTTATACCAGGGCGGGAAAACGATTGGACTACCTCAAGTGTTGATAAACCTTCTCCTTTAATTAAATTAAATAATTATTTATAACCTGGTATAATTGTAAAATAATTGGATTTAGTCATACATAGACGTTGAATAATATAACAATTAATGATCAATAAGATGGATCAAGGAAAAAAAATATTTATGAGATGTAATATTTTGGGTATGCCTCGTTATTCTCCTCTGCCATTCGTGTTGAATACGTCGGTTTTTTTTAATGATTTCCGGCTATATAATTTTAATTTTTTCGCACCAATGAAATCATGTCCCGTCTTTCCGGCTTATGAAAAATGGTCCGAATTTTTGGGGAGTTACGAACCTAAACCGGGAACATGTTTTAAAAAATGTGGTGCAAGTCGCTCATTGGGCCAAAACCTTTTATTATTAATTTATATTTTTGATAAGTATTTTTATGATAAGTAGCTACGAAGACGTCAATTAATTGGACTCTCTGCTCGGTTTTGTGAGTATAATATTGTATACATTGAAGACCCCAGATAACATTCATACTGATTCGTTAAGTGTTGAAATAAATAAAACCTGTTATCTTAATATAAATACATACAAGCAAATTGCAAGTGGGCAAAAACTTTCCCATTTAATATTTTGGCAAAAATATGAATGTTATATTTATTACAATTTTTCTTAACAACACAAAAAATATCAATCAGTACTAGTAGGCATGATAATATTTTTAGTTAAACATTTAGATAGATATATGTCATTTAGTTGTCGAAGATGATTATATATTTTTTCAACACACGTCGTTACTGGGTAAAGGCACGATAGCGAAGAGTAGGTTCCGCATCTTAAGGGAGGCCTCCAAGGAGTGCTTCCTTTAAAAATAACTCGAGTTGAAGGAGTGGTTCCAGATTCCGAGTTCTTGGTACGAAATGGGTACGGGGAGCCGTGGCGGGTGCCGAGATGCACGGTTCCGGCCCCGAACTCGGATCTGGATCCAAACTGACGAGGGCTGGGTAGAGGCATTCCGGTCCAAGTCCGGGTCCAAGTTCTGTGGGAGTAGGTGATAAGAGGAGTTGAGTTGTTGATTTGAAAAGGGATTAGGAGTGGGATCCGTTTACCGAAAAGGACTCGGGTTCAAAAACTTAATTCGGCTGAACCTACGCTTCGCTAGGGCCTAGCGGGTCCTAAGGAATAGTGACTAATCGCTGGATCATTGAGTGGAACGCGGAATGTTTATTGGAGATTGGGTGGTTGGATGTATTATGGATTACAGTGTCTGTGAAGGTAGGTTTTCTCTTTCTTTCTTAAATATTTCCGCACTGTCCCACTCTAATTTACTGTCTCTTTCTTTCTTAACAATTTGTAAACATATATGTGTATTATCCTGTATTTGTTATTATTTTTATAACAGTCCTGATGATGGTACGGAGGTACCAAAACCGGTAGACTGAAAAATAGCAATAAAGTGACTTAAAACAAAGTAATTTCTTTTTATTTATTTAAAAAACACTACCTAGAATCGAACGCCGGTCAACTGTTTGGAAGCAACTATACTGACCATTACATCACCAACTATTAATTATGTATTGAAAATAATAACTACATCGTAGAACGTAATGCTGAATGCAAACAGGAGAAAAAATGCGCGAGCCAAACCAAACGCCACTTGCGGTGTTACGTTCTTCCCATAATTCGTGGTTAGACTCGCGCATTTTTTGAAGTGAAAACTTCTTTAGCACGAAACGAAAAATAGAGACACAAATAAGAGACAAACACATACATCTGTAGGATTTAGCCTGCGAGAGAATGAGATAGTATAATCGGTCTCCTCTTTGTGTGGTGCAGCGTAGCCTCGCCACCTTTGTCTAAATTAGAGTTTTGGAGGTTTCACTTCTACCGCATGTGAATTGCACACTCTTAACTTTTTTTTCTCCTTTACAGTTTGTCAAATAAGAGTAGAAAATATAGAAGGGCACCACTGTTGTTCAAATGGCATTACTAAAATATAATCATGGTGGTAATCTAAAGCTGTGTAACCTACATTTTTATTAAAAATTAAAAAGGCACAAAGTGAAAAAGAATATTTTTCATTGCAATATACCCACTGATCTCAAAATTAGAAATGCATATAGGTATATTATTATTATTCGTTTGCAATTTTGTGTTAACATAATGAAGAATAACGATATTCTTATAAAATATAAAGCACACTTTAGAAATTGCTCACATTTATTTAATATTAGCTGGTTCCCGGCATGCGTTGCTATTTCTCATTTGTCCCGTTCCCCTTCCGCCTCCCCTTCCTCTCCCGCGTCCCTTTCCCCTCTCGCGTTCCCACTCGGCCTCCTCCACCTTCCCTCTCCCCACTCCACACCCCCATTTCCCCCTCCCGAGTTACCTCCCCCCTCCCGCAAATCCCTACCCGAGTTCCCCCCCCCCCTCCCGCATTCCATACATTCAGTCCCGGTGGATTACGTTTTCAAACAGCTCGCGTGTCACCTATTGCAATTTTTTTTATACACATTTCTTAATTTCAGAGCTCACCAGTAGTTCTATACAAACCTTGTCCTGATAATAACGAATACAACAAAAAAAGAATTATCCAATTTGGTGCAGTCGTTTGGAAGTTATGAGCGTACATAAATTTCGTAGATTCATTTTTATTTATATAGATAGATTAGCTAGCGTAACCCGGGCTTTAGATTATCTCTCTAATTTTAGATCTGAATATATTTAACTCTTTCAAATCTAAAAGTAGTGTAACTAAACTCACCATTAATGATTCTTCCTTTCTACCTACCGTTAAATTCAAATTTATGTTGAATTAAATGAAAGCCAATCACTTTGTAAAACACAATTTAATCAAATGCATGTCGTTTAGTAGGTACCTTAGAGTGTCATTGCACTTTAAAAGAATATTTGACAGGTAAATTGGTGTTGCCGACCTACAAATTTTGTAGTTCCATTTTTTATATTTTCAACTCTTATTTGAGAGAGTATACATCCTAAAATTATCATATTTCCCACAAAGTCTGAAAATACAATTGCGTGGTAGAATGCTGCGTGACGACCACAGCATCCTGTTATAAATTTGCATTTGTACACAAAAGTTGTTATTTGCATAACAAACATTCCGACTGTTGATAATTATTCCTGAGAGTTGTGAGTTGAAACATTTCGGTAGTCAGTCAGTCGTGTCCATGTCGTGTAAATGGATTTCTACACCTTTGGTCTCATTTGTTTAATTGTGATTATATTAATAGGATTGGAAAGCAGTTTTCGGTAAGATAAAATGGAGTATTTGTCTCTTTAACTATCACATTTATATCTCAGTACAGAGAAATTCCAAGAAACGATCTGTCTTTTAATTTTGGAGATAGTTTTTCATCTGTTGCTCAATGCTTTACTCAGAGCCCGCTCATGCTTTCCGTTTTCTACAAAAAATTAACCTCAATCATTGATATCCCAATTCACTTTACTTTATGAAAACCATAGACATCAGAATTCAATAGACCAGAAGATACAGACGAGGGGGTAAAACCAAACTATGAAGGGGGAAGAGGGGAAAGATGACTGTGATTCGTTATACAATCAATCTGACAGTAAATAGGCATCTCGCATTACAATATCACCATTTAGTTCTTAAAAGCAAAATCTGCTTTGAATGAATAGACCTTTTTACATGGGAGCGCGAATTGCTTACCACGATAATAACATATTTGCTAAGGCCAAATGCTCGCTGCAAAAAGACTCGCCCCAATACACATAGCAATATTTTGTTGCCGTGTTTAGTTAAAACACTATTACAAATGTTTCATAATTTACTTACCCCTGTAACCAGCGACGAAAACACTGGAAAACCGCCCACATTCGCTATGTCTATATAATATGTACCTATAATGTATAGCGCAAGCTGCCGTTTTTGGCGTGATATTTCGTAAAACGTATAGACGTTACTTTCGCGCTGGTCACTACAAGAATGATGACGTCACATATTTTAGATTCTCTCCCCTCCCCATGGAGCGAGCTGGCGCCAAGGCGGAGCTTGTAGCCGGTTCCATGGGGAGGGGGAAATATTACGTTTTTATCACTTAGGGCAGGTCCAGATATATTCATATGTCCGTGATGAAAACCAAATAATTCGTAAATACGCTTACTAATTTTGACATAATTATAAGTTTCTTGAACAAATCCTTCCAAGAAGTGTGAAATGTTAAATAATTTGTTTCATCTGTTACGCTAATTTTACACTTGGTTCTCCCTTCAAAGACAACACTACTTAACTGTGGATTAGCTCCATAAAGTGAATTTATTTTAATTATTATTTTTAATTGTTAAACTAACGTTTAAGACAAGATTTTTATGCATAGCACAAAGGGTAACAATTATTATAATTATTTAAAGCAATTATTGAGCTATGGCGGCTTAGCTCAATTGGGACAGCAGCATACCGGCACGGGTTCATGTCCCGTTGGCGTCATGTATCTTTTCTCGGAAGATTTTTCAATGTGGATGAGTGTTTCAGGATGATAATTATTGCTTATAATAATTGTTTGAATTTATTTTTGTGCTTTTCATTATTAGTCATTTTGAATAAAATACTTGTTGTGAGCAGGTAGGTACCAAGCGAAGCGGTGTTTTCCTGCAATCAAATGTCAATATCCGAGAAAAACCGCTGTCACACGCAAACATAATTATCTTCTGAGGAATCGAACGTCCCCATTCCAATCAATTTTAAATTTGCTGTATATTTATTATTTTTGAAGTTGTCATTAAAAGAAATACTTTTTTAGAAAAAAGATAAAATTATTTTTGAGTTTTTTTGTTTTTGAAATAAATATTGACATTTTTAGAAAATAAATTTTTGGTACCAAACATGAAAATTTTAACAAAAAAATTACTAATCGAAACATTTTGACTCGAAACGTTCTAAATTTTTAAAGCATTCGGTATTTAGAAAACTTATTCATTTTACGTAGAAAATTTGTAAGAAAAGTTTCACATCACTTTTTATGCCATTCAAAAATGTACATAATTTTTGCAATTTTATCCATGGAATCATATGTAAATATTAGAGATAAACAAAGGAGAATAATTATTTTTCTTTACAACGATCAATAAATCACGTGGCTAATAATGTGCTTCCGAGGGGTTAAAATAAACTTATGTGATTTTTAGGTGTAGTGGAATGCCATTAACAGGTCCAAGGATAAAAGTTGAGCAAGGGGTGCTGCAAGGAAGAACCGTTACTACTAATTCAGGTTTCCATTATGACAGCTTCCAAGGAATACCATACGCAAAACCTCCTCTCGGGGACCTACGATTTCGGGCAAGTCAACTGTTTTGATCTCTTTTATATGAAAACATCTGAAAATGATGCGAGCTTAGGGATGCAAGGTTTTTATAAATATCGATATATATCGAAGTAAGTCGATATTCATATATCGATATATTGGTCGGTAGGCCGATATATCGATATATCGGTCTAGTAGGCCGATATACCGATATTTCTCCTTTTTTTAAAAGCTTATAGAAATCCAATGTAGTTATATCAAACGTTTATTGATTATGTATGTAATTTTTTATTCTTACCTATTTGAGTAATCACAAAACTTGGATAGGTATATAAAATGAGTTTTTTTTTCGTAAATTTATTTTAAAAAAATTAATTCCAGTGTTTTGTATCAGCTATCGAACTTAAAAATAGTAACCTTGACAGTGGTCCTTCTAGCCGGTTTCTGTTTTGAATTATAGTGGCTCCTGCCTTTGAGAAACACGTTCAGAAGGAACACTTTTTGCCACAATGGGTAGATGACTTATTGCCACTTTAAAAAGACTGGTATACACACCTTGAATATATTGCCATGTTTCAACAATGTTTACTTTTAGATTATTTATAGAGAGCAGAAAGATATAACGTAAGCTCGTCGTCACCGCCAGTGTTTTCTTACCCTTTTTTTACCCAATTTTGTGGATATTTTAATTTGGGCGGGTTTTTCGATATTTCGATATTTTTAGGGGTCGATACATCGATATTTATCGGTTTTCCGATATATCGTTGCATCCCTATGCGAGCTTTGTTAAAAACAAATAGTGTCATGTAATTGTAATACCTTTTTTTATCATTTTGTCTGTAGGATCCACAGCCGGCCGACAAATGGAAAGGAGTCAGAAATGCAACTGCACTTGGAAATGCTTGCTCTCAATATGAAATAAAAACAAAGAGCTATTTAGGATCAGAAGATTGTCTCTTTCTCAATGTATACGTTCCAAGTAACAGGAGTTCTTCGTCTCCCTTGCCTGTTATGGTGTGGATTCATGGAGGAGGTTTCATTGCAGGAGATGGGAGTCCGTATTACTATGGAGGAGATTATTTTGTTGAATATAATGTAACTTTAGTAACAATTAACTACAGACTTAACGCCTTTGGGTTCCTTTCTTTGGGAACAGAAGACATTCCTGGAAATGCGGGACTCAAAGACCAAACACTGGCTCTGAAATGGGTAAAGCAAAACATACGCCATTTTGGCGGAGATCCGAACAATGTAACTATTTTTGGAGAAAGCGCTGGCGCTGCTTCAGTGCAATATCACATGCTATCTCCAATGTCAACTGGACTTTTCGTTAGAGCTATAATGCAATCAGGAACCAGTTTAATGCCATGGGCTCTGCAAACAAATCCGGCAAGCGTGGCTTTGGAACTAGCCGAGATATGTGGAATTGATGCAAATAACACCGACGTTGGTCAGTTTTTAAGAAGTTTACCAGAAAAAGATTTATTAGGTGGAACCATAGGCTCTTTGGCCGGTAAAATACGACTCTCTTTCAGTCCAGTAATTGAAAATAATCTGCAGGGAATAACTCCATTTATTACCCGCTCTCCAGAAGAGATCTTAAACTCGGGTGGTTTCAATCACATGCCCACAATTACAGGCTTGGTCGAACATGAAGGTTTAGTTTTCAGAACTGAAGAGTTCATGGATCAAATAGATTCTGACGCATTAGCAAACAATCTTATTCCTGATCTAAAACGATTTGTTCCAGACGAACTCAGTAAAAAGTATGGCGAGAAAGGAACTGATTTTATAGTAAGCAAAATCAAACAGTATTATTTCCCAAATAACGAAAATATATCTGATAACTTCACGGATCTGCTTTCAGACTTTGCTTTTGTAAGAGGCGCAATTCCGTCAGTGAAGCAATTGGCGAAGCATTCTTCTCCAACTTTTTTTTACAGATTTTCGTACAGCGGATCAGTAAACCTCTGCAGATTAACGTGTGATTTAAACTACACAGGCACGGCTCATGACGATGAGCTGGCATACATGTTCTATGTGGAGGGAGAAGGCATTGGAGATATTCCTCTAACAAATAAAGATAAGCTAATTTCAAAGAGACTACTTCAAATGTGGACAGACTTTGCTAAATTTGGGTAAGTTCATTTATAATAATATTATTTGTTATCCTTGTTTCATTTCATAATTAATAAATTATTATTCTTGTAGATGTTTACATAAATGCCATCTTAATTGGAAAAAAATTGACACTATTTTTTGCCCAAGAACCTCTACGCCCACTAAACTCCCGTAAATAAAATCTATCTACAGTTTGCTTGTCTGTCTTTTACCAGTGTTTTTTTTATGAAAAGTACTCTGACGAACTAGCGGAAAACCATTTCTTCCCAGTTTATATTTGCTGAGCAAGTTAGCACCTGAGCTTTGGTATGATCTTCGAGCAATAATATTTGATCCCTATTCCAAAACGACCTTTATTTCAAGATCTAAATCCAATAATTTCTCTCTGTAATTCTTCCTCACACAACAACTTCCCCAGAGCAATGTTCTATAAATAATATAGACTACCCAAATTTAACGTATCACCCGGAGTGAAGGTACTCAGGTGTGGAGACTTGATTGAGTAAGATTGCCTAGAGCCAGTAGTATAATGATAATTGTTAAATAAAGAGCACGGTTGTAATAATTCAATGACTTCAAGAAATCAAATAATTAACGATATGATACTTTCTCACAGAAAGAGACGCCTTGATCACAAGTTAATGTTCGTTGAGAGTTTTAAATTGGAAGAGAGGAAATTAGATTTCATTCTTAAAAACAGGAAATGGTTTCATTGATAAAACAGGAAATCGCTATTGATAAATCAAACAACAGAGACATCTATTGACACTTAGTTACATTATTTAATAAGCAAAATTTTTGAAACATAGCTTCAACAACTTTACTCTAAAAATATATTTTTAGAACTCCCACGCCAAAAACAACTCCCGCTGTACCACTTTACTGGGAACCAGTAGAGCCGTTATCACAAGATGTCATTACGCTGAACATCGATGAGGAACTAAAGCTCATATCGAACCCATTTGCAAAGAGGCTCAAATTTTGGGATGATCTCATGAAACTGTAAGGCTACGTCCGCACAGGCAGGCGGCTGGCTTAGCGCCTAGAGCCTAGTGGCAAAAAACCAACACGTTGGTTTATAGTCCAGTCAAGGAAGGAGGTGTAGAGTGCGTGAGCAGGGACCTAAGCGATTCTGTCAGGACTTGTTTAGGGTGCTTAGGGTGTGAACATACTAAAAGTCCTGACGTCTAGGTTGTGAGCTAGGGAGGGAGGGGGGGGAAGGTCCCAATTTTCAGGTTTCCGCTTGTATCTCAAAAACGGTGCGTCGCAGAGGAAAATTTTCTGAGAATAAGTAAAAGCTAATAAAATTATCTAGAACTTTTATTCTTTATGTAATTTTCTAAATCCCAGCTGTTTTTGAGTTACACGCTCCACAAATATAGATATTATCGAAAAAAATCATTTTACCTCACATTTTTCATCAAACATTCCTTCATATCGTCTAAAATATTCATCACACATAGAAGTTTGTTTGAAAGAAGTTGTAAAGAATTTAATTCCCTTTTAGAATATATATACATATGTACATAAATCTCCAACCAGTAAATATTTATAGCTATTTAAAGTTTTTTCGTAAAATGTCGTCATTTTCAGAAAAAGCTGTTTTAATCCTATTACCTACTAACCCACAGCTTTTATTCGTTCACTTAATAAATATGTGGACCACACTTTAAAGCCAGTTATTAAATAAAGTAGACAAAAATCATATTACTTAAAAAAAATCAACTAGTGTTTTATAATGATAATGATAATTATGTCATGATAATTTTATAATACTTCGTTACATCAAGCACATAAAAATATAAACCTCATTGTTATCACTGTTCTCAATAACATAATGTTACACTCTCATCCTCTTTGGACGTGAGGGTCCTGGTAAGCGTTGTTCATCCATGGCATCTTCATCCTCAGTAGTGGATGGCTCTTGCTGAATAGGCTCTACGATGTCTTCATCGTCGTCCTCTGCAACGCTATTTAGGCATCTCTCTTGGCAGTGGAGGCACGCTTTAGAACAGGTCAGCATTGCTTTTCGTCATCCACATTTGCCAATTGCACAATCCTTGGTGCAGCGGCAAAATATCATTTATTTATTTATTTATTTATTTATTTACGGACTTACGTCCAATTTAAAACAAAGTATCACGAAGTATAGAAATGAACAATGTAAGGATTCGGATGGTATGTACATGAAAGCAAAGAAAAACAGTGAAAATAGAAGAAAAATAAGTGTCAAGTCACGTCAAGACCTTGCAAAAATTAGGGTGAATATTACATATCTTCATTTGTTTAAAGAGCGACAGAAATCATTTAAGCTAATACCAAAAAAATCAAGGTCTTGACGTGAGTTGACCAGTCTACACATTCTGGACAGTGGTGAGTTATAACCATAGTTAGTCGAGTGCTGATTGAGGAAAAGCAGGTCTTTATTTCTGAGTCTACGAGAAGGTATATTAAATGTGATGAGTTGTAGTAATGTAGGCGAGTCGATTAAACAGTTAATAATTTTGAAGAAACAAATGAGATCAGATTTTATTCGACGGTCTTCTAAAGGAGAAAGGTTTAGAGTTTGTTCAATTTCAGCATACGAGTAATTGCCTCGCTCTAATCCTAGCCTCCAAGCAATTCCCTTTAGGAACCGATGTTGAACGGATTCAATATGACGAATATGGACAGCATAAAAAGGAGACCATATAATACAAGCATATCCAAGATGGGGGCGAACCAAGGAGCAGTAAAGAGTTCTTAGGGTATTTATGTTTTTGAAGTCAGAAGTGGTTCTAGTGATGAAACCAAGTAGTTTGAGAGATTTATTAACAATCGTATTTATATGTTCCCAGAAAGAAAGCTTGCTATCAAGAGAGATACCAAGATCTTTAATAGATTGAACAGTTGTTAGGCAATTATTATTTAATTTGTATTCGAAAACAATCGGATTTTTAGATCTGTAGAAGGACATAATTTTGCACTTATCGACATTTAGTTCCAAGCAATTAATTTTACACCAGTCATTGAAAGAGTCAATATCTGATTGGAAAAGAAGGCAGTCATGGTAGTTTTTGATTATTTTTAGGATCTTATTGTCATCAGCAAAAAGCCAAAAGCGTGTGTGAGAGAAAATACGAATAATGTCATTTATAAACAAGTTGAAGAGAAGCGGGGCTAAATGTGCTCCTTGCGGTACGCCGGATGTTACTTCAATAATAATAGACTCAATGTTATTTATTTTAACTCTTTGTTTTCTATTGCTTAAATAAGAATTAAAGAAAGATAGCAATGGGTTTCGTATACCTATTGCATATAGCTTGGCCATGAGGATAGCGTGTTTTACTTTGTCAAAAGCTTTAGAAAAGTCGGTATATAGAACATCTACTTGTGATTTATCTTCTAGGCCATTGACTACGGTGTTGGTGAAGGAGAGTAAGTTTGTAGTGGTAGATTTAGCAGATCTAAAGCCATGCTGTTCCTCAATCAGCACATTTTTGAAAATAGGTGTTATTTTTTTGTGATTATAGATTCAAAGATTTTAGGAATATGAGATAACATCGATATAGGTCTATAGTTTTCTACGTTCGACCTATTACCCGATTTAAAAATAGGTCGTATATAGGAAACCTTCCAGGAATCCGGAAAAGTGGCAGATGATAATGATAAGTTATATAATAAACAAATTGGCTTAGATACAACAGATTTACATTCTTTCAATAATATTTCAGGTATACCATCAGGACCAGTGCTTGTTTTGCTGGGAAGATTTTTTAAGTAATTGAAAACATCTACAAGTGTGATTTCGCAATTATTAAGGTCAATAGTATTAGCATATTTAAGTGGAGGGATGGTGCATATGTTATCAGTATAGACAGAGGAGAAATGTTCAGCAAAAAGGTTGGCAATATCGAAATCGTTGGTGGCGTGAGTATCATTAAAAAATAAACTTGAAGGGAGATCGTTATCAATACGTTTTTGTTTAATAAATTTCCAAAATTGTTTAGGGTTAAGATTTAATTTTGTCTCAGTGAGTTCAATATAAGATTTATAACACAAGTTAGATTCAATTTTGGATAATTCTCTTAACTGAGAAAATTTTTGATAAAGCGCTAAGTTGTTCGTTAATTTGAATAACTTGTGTGTTTTCTTTTTTTCCATAATCAAATGCTTTAGTTTCATACTGAACCAAATAGGAAATTTAGGCTGGGAAAAAGTTCCCCTTGGAACGAACAAATCTATAGCATGAGTTATACATTCGTTGAATTTAAATACAGCATCGTTAATATTGTTGTTTGATAACATACCTGCCCAGTCATATTGGGCAAGGTACCTATTCATGCCAGTATAATCACCTTTGTTAAATTTGAAGTGGAATGTAACTGCTGATTTCAGAGTGTCACTTTTGAAAGGATTAGTGAAGTTAATATCGAGTGGTGGATGATATTTATCTATTGGTAATATTGAGTTAGTAGCTTCACATACACAAACGCTAGGCATATTGGTAAATATTAGATCAAGACAGTAACCTCCACAGTTATTGATCGAGTTTAATTGGTACATATTCAGGAAGGCAAAGAAATTTACTATTATGGAAGCATGAAGGGAAACATTATTAGGAGTTTTCACACCATGACTATCATTAAGCCACACTATTTTAGGAAAATTATAATCACCACAAATAAGTAAAGAATCGGCCTTTATGGAAACACGCTCAACTGCTTCAGTATGTGACTTATAGATTTCTATTGAAGAGGAGGGGGGAATGTATACACAACCAATGACAAGTTTCTTGGAACCAAGTAGAACACAAATAAATAATTGTTCAGATACATTATTAGACGATTCAAGAATGTGGCAAGAGTATTTTTTTTAATACATATCATTACCTCACCTCCTCTACACTTGTTAGAAGAGGAAGAGCGGCCACAGCGAAAAATAATGTAGTCATGGAGTCCAAGTTCTGTTGAAG
Source organism: Limnephilus rhombicus (assembly GCA_929108145.2). NCBI lineage: Eukaryota > Metazoa > Arthropoda > Insecta > Trichoptera > Limnephilidae > Limnephilus > Limnephilus rhombicus. The sequence continues at coordinate 48,541,784 of OV815280.1, read as the reverse complement.
CAATATTGTCTGATAGCCATGTTTCAGTAAAACATAAAAAATCATAAGGGCATAAATTTATGGAGCATCTAAAGGAGTTTAGCTTAGTATTGAGACCACGAATATTTTGATAATAGGTGGAAAAGTTAGTATTAATAAGGTGTCGATTCTGATTCAGCCTAAAAAATTGACTCGAGATAATTCGCGTCTCTCAGCGGCTTGGCGGGCAGGACAGTCAGGGGAGCCAGTGTTGTGTGTGGACGGTTTTCTGAAGAACTTGCAGGTAGCACATGCTGGTGGCTTTTCAGGAGTCGGGCAAGCATCTCGATTGTGTCCAGGTTTTCCACAGTGAGAACATGTAGGCATGTCTGCGTTACATTTCGACGCCGTATGGCCGTAAAGTTGACAGTGTCCACATTTTAGACTGTCGATCCAATCCCTTAATAATCCCTTTTAGACTGTCGATCCAATCATATTCAGAAGGACCTCCAATGCTGGTGGATCTTCTGTTGTAATTGGTAACAGGGTCTCTCCTTCATGATTCCACCCCCATTCTTCAGGGGGCAGCTCAATCGGTGCACTGGGAATGCTGTTTATGTTTAGCTGCGCTCTTTGTTGGAGAGAGGGAGCTGATGTCAGGCTTCATATTTGCCCACTCATTAGGTCCTACATATTAGGTCCACCGACCTTGTGAACGACTGGAAGCGGTACTGGTTAAGGGAGCTCTGTCTTTTTGGCGCCACATACCATCTAAGGAAACATTTATTTCCAGCCTTTTTAAGAGTTCTTAGGGGTTGTAAAAGAACATTGCCGCTTGCTTGATGATTTCTGACTCCAAGTACAAATTTGAGAAGCCCACTTTGCTTCTCCTGAAAGTTGCAGATGTTGTATCGCAGCCGGTAAATGAATGTGTGTTCAAATCCACGTGCTGCATCTCTTGAGTGTATAGTATCATTGTTTCAGTTTTCCCTCGTCCAGGTTTCAGCAGCAGAATATCTTGGGTGGGAGGAGTGGAAGCAATCAATAGGACAGTGAGTTCACATCTTCACCAACGACAGTCACAGAATTGTGAGAGGATTGTTCCACAGCAGTCTTAACGACAAGGACATCGGCATCATTGGTGGCGTGAAGAATCTGTGCCCCATTATCCCCAAGCTTTGTCTGTAGGAGATGAAGTTAATTTTGTTGGTAGGATTGGATAAAAAAATCTCCCTTTTTAACAGGTGTTCCAAGTCAAATTGATGTCAGCTGATCTTCTCAGTCTGTATCATTGTATCTGTTCTTGTGATTTCGTACTGTTGGCTGGGTTTGAATATCTATCAAATACCACAGTGCGAGTTATCCAGGATAGTGTTGGTTGACGTAGGTGATGTAACGATCACAAATTGTGGCAACGGAGGCATCTTTTTGTAGGCCAAATTACTCTGTGTAGTTGAAATCCTCCGTCCACAACTATGTTTATCTGAGGCAGTAGATCAGTTTTTTTAGTAGGTTCGAATAAGCTGTACAGGACAGATTTAGTGGTCTTTCGCATCCCACTTTCATTGAACAGTGCCAAGAGAAATGTGGCCAACTTATACTCAAAGAATTTAATCAAATCCTCATCTGATCGTCTGCTTATCAGTTTGCTTATCTGCTGAAACAGCAATATTGGGTCAACTGCAACCTTTTCATTGTAAACTTTACTTTTATCGACCAGCTGACAGAAGACATTGGGAATTGACATTATTTCACTGGTTCGTGGGAAAGGAGGATGTGCATCAAACCACTGACCGAGTTTGGAAATTTCTGCTGTATCTCTAATTCGGTGGGCTTGTCCGAGGTCCTTGTGCTGTTCACTTGACATGAAGAAGATTCCACAAAACTCTTCAGGGGAAGTGCAGATCTCATGAGTTGCGCTCATACCAACTAACCAATTGCTGACTACATTGTGCGAAACATCTCTGGCTCCTGTTGTGCCTCCTCGGCTTTTGAATGATCGCATCAATGTAGTTTCAATGGTCATATCTGACCATACGTCTGACTAAAAGTGATCAGAGCATCGCATAATCGTCGATGCGCGTCGGTGTGTCAGTAATAAGATAAAAACAGCTTTTTTTGAAAATGGCGACATTTTACGAAAAAACTTTAAATTGCTGTAAATATTTACTGGTTGGAGATTTATTCGTATATGTATATATATTCTAAAAGGAAATTAAATTCTTTACAACTTCTTTCAAATAAACTTCTTTCTGTGATGAATATTTTATACGATATGAAGGAATGTATGATGAAAATTATGAGATAAAATGATTTTTTTCGAAAATATCTACATTTCTGGAGCGTGTAATTCAAAAACAGCTGGGATTTAGAAAATTACATATTGAATAAAAGTTGTAGATAATTTTATAAGCTTTTACTTATTTTCAGAAAATTTTCCTCTGCGACGTACCGTTTTTGAGATACAAGCGGAAACCTGAAAATCGGGACCTTCCCCCCCCCCCCCTAGCTCACCACCTAGACGTCAGGACTTTTAGTATGTTCACACCCTAAGCACCCTAAACAAGTTTCTGAAGGAATCGCTTAGGTCCCTGCTCACGCACTCTACACCTCCTTTTGGAGCATTCATTTACTGGACTATTACCTGGATACACGCTAAGCGGCTATCTACTACCTATCTAGGCTCTAGGCGCTAAGCAAGCCGCTTGCCTATGCGGACGTAGCCTAAAAGGAATTGGAAACTTACTCAAATCGGGAGGTGTTTTATGTATTTGTGTGACAACCCAATAACTCATGAAATAATGCCATATTTTTTAAATACTGACGAAGTGTAAACGAAATAAACAAAAGGTTAACGAAAATTTTGTTTTATTTTAATATTAAGATTTTAATACCTGCCTACAAGACGGCGTCAGGTTAACTCGATTATTTTCAGCTCGCAGCATCTTTTCCATTTTCCCTGCTTTACGGACGTTGAAATACTATTTTAAATATAAAAAAAATTAGCAATACGGTGACAACACGCCAAATTATTGTTTTTTTCAGCATTTTAGTTATTAATTTTTCATGGGCACTCCGCAGAAAATAGATACACCAATATATTGTAGAGAAGGTTACAAATTAAAGAGGCATGAGGGCAGTTTTACTATTTTGTGACATGCATCAAAATATAGTTGCTGAACTGTCTGTAATTGACTGACATTGAAAAGGTCGATGGTCATTGCAAAATTGTTAAGCAGTTGAGTTCAGAGATTAACTTAAAAAAAATGTTTACCAAAAAATATTTTTCGGCGGGCTTCTAAGGTGTTAATCGAGAACCAGGATGCAGAGGAATTAGTAGTATATATATTCCTTCTTATACAGGTAACACATAAATCTTTTTTCAGCTTTTTTATTTCTAGGATATGGTTTTGTTCAGAAGGGGCCATAATAATTATGCTATATTCCAGGAAGCTACGAACAAGTGCTTTATTTGTAATATTTGAATTACCATAAGTAACTTCTTGTATAGCCTAACTTCAAGTCAGCAATAATAATATATCTCCTATACGCTAAATGATTTGATCATTTGTTAGGGCAAAAGTTAAAAAAAAAATTGGATTCGCGCAACGTTGATTAATGAGAATATTATTTGAAGTTGTTCTGGTACAATCCTATTAACATTTGCACACAGTTATACGAACTAGCCAAACACTCAACTGTTCTCTGTGCGAGTGCTAAGGTTACTATAATTAAATATCAACGTTAGCAGTTCCCGTACGTAATAAGTAACTTAACACGAAAAGACTGTTAACAATTGTTTTGCAAAAAATTGACGACTTTGCGATTAACGTAAAAAAAGTATCTTATTCCTTCACCAGTGAAAGAAAAAGACGGCAATACATGTTGGCCATTGATATAAGTATTTAGATCGCTTTGTTATTTATAAAAACTATTTATTTTTTCCACGGGAATGAAATGATTTTCCCGGGATAAAAAGTAGCCTGTATCATTTCCCATTCCTCCAATAGAGAACTCCAGTCCAATTTTTTTTTTTTTTTTAATGAATCTAACTTAAATAACTGCATTTTTATTTTTATTTTTAGAGGTAGTTTTAATAGTTAAAATAATTCTCAGAGTTTTAATTTTTCAAGACCCCCCAAAAACCACCGTATGTATGGTGAATCGTATGACGTTATTACTCCTGAAAAATTGGTATAGGATCGGGCAATCAGCTGATCAACTACCGCCATTTTGAATTCCGTTGTTCGAAGTATTTACCCTAGAAGAAGCATTACTATTTTTTTTGTGCAGTAGATTTTAAATATTTTCAATTATAGAGATAAACTAATAAGAGATACCTTTATTTTTTAAACATCATTTAGGCCTAAATAATGTTTCATTAAACACAACAACTGAATCTCTATAAACAGTGTGTAAATAAACGAATAAATTAATACGATCGCTTGTGTCATATCATACATTCCCATACAATGACTTTACGGTGAAGTCACGACACGTCGAACAGTGACGTCACCACTAAAATTTCAATAATGCCAACTTGACGGCGTATTTTTACGACCCGATTAAAAATGGACTTTTTAATATTTTATTTTAAAACTCTGCATTTAATATTATTGAATAAAACTTATACATTCAGAATCAGCGTTTATTGGTCTATATGAACATATTTTTTAAAGCCATAATATTTTTCACTGGAGTTCCTTATTATCTGTGTTTAAAAAGTTATTTTGATCGGTCGCTCCATTGATATATTATTATAGCGAGTTCGCGGTGTCGGTTGCTATGCCATTTAATAAATTGTTTCTCCCTGCGTGTTCTTTCCCATTCATCCCGTTTCCCTTTCGCCTCCCCTTCCTCTTCCACGTCCCCTTCCCCTCTAGCGTTCCCACTCCGCCTCCTCTGCCTTCCTCCTCCACACTCCACTCGCCCATTTCCCCAGTCCCGCGAATCATCCTTCTCTCCCTTTTTCCCTCTCCCCTCCCAAATTCCATCCCCCCTCCCGATTTCCCCTCCCCCCCTCCCGCTAACCCCCTACCCAAGTTCCCCTCCCCCTTCCCCCTCCCCTTCAATCCATACATTCAGTCCCGGTACATTTAGTTTTCAAACAGCTCGCGTGCCACCTATTGCAATATTTTAATACAAATTTTATAATTCCAGAGCTCACCAGTAGTTTTATACAAACCTTATCCTGACAATAACTGGGATCACAGCAAACAGCGTGGTTCATGCGTTGTGTGCAGTGATGACAATTGAAATCGTAGATATGAAAATAGAGATGAAAATAGCGATAGCGTAAAGCGAAAAATGTTGACTTTGGTCTCTAATTGGAATCTGGCTGAAAAAAGAGATGGTGTAAAACGGCCATAAGAATTGGTTTGTAACCTGGATAGAGTCTTGGATAAATATATCCGAATTAATTCATATGGAACAATTGACTTTTCATAAAAGTCTAAATGAATATTCAATTTTTATAAGAAAAACTCTTATTTTATAACTTTTGAATAAAATGAGAGTTTATGTATGTAATATATCATTGAAGAAGAAGATAATAATAATAATCTAAACGAAAATATGATAGAAAACAAGACACAGAAAAATGTCCACGTAAAAACGTCCCGGTTAGACGAGAGGTCTGGGTTCGAGTCCCAGTTGAGATCTTTGTCTTTTTTTCTGTTTTTTTTAAAAATGTTTACCAAAAAATATTTTTCGGCGGGCTTCTAAGGTGTTAATCGAGAACCAGGATGCAGAGGAATTAGTAGTATATATATTCCTTCTTATACAGGTAACACATAAATCTTTTTTCAGCTTTTTTATTTCTAGGATATGGTTTTGTTCAGAAGGGGCCATAATAATTATGCTATATTCCAGGAAGCTACGAACAAGTGCTTTATTTGTAATATTTGAATTACCATAAGTAACTTCTTGTATAGCCTAACTTCAAGTCAGCAATAATAATATATCTCCTATACGCTAAATGATTTGATCATTTGTTAGGGCAAAAGTTAAAAAAAAAATTGGATTCGCGCAACGTTGATTAATGAGAATATTATTTGAAGTTGTTCTGGTACAATCCTATTAACATTTGCACACAGTTATACGAACTAGCCAAACACTCAACTGTTCTCTGTGCGAGTGCTAAGGTTACTATAATTAAATATCAACGTTAGCAGTTCCCGTACGTAATAAGTAACTTAACACGAAAAGACTGTTAACAATTGTTTTGCAAAAAATTGACGACTTTGCGATTAACGTAAAAAAAGTATCTTATTCCTTCACCAGTGAAAGAAAAAGACGGCAATACATGTTGGCCATTGATATAAGTATTTAGATTGCTTTGTTATTTATAAAAACTATTTATTTTTTCCACGGGAATGAAATGATTTTCCCGGGATAAAAAGTAGCCTGTATCATTTCCCATTCCTCCAATAGAGAACTCCAGTCCAATTTTTTTTTTTTTTTTAATGAATCTAACTTAAATAACTGCATTTTTATTTTTATTTTTAGAGGTAGTTTTAAGAGTTAAAATAATTCTCAGAGTTTTAATTTTTCAAGACCCCCCAAAAACCACCGTTTGTATGGTGAATCGTATGACGTTATTACTCCTGAAAAATTGGTATAGGATCGGGCAATCAGCTGATCAACTACCGCCATTTTGAATTCCGTTGTTCGAAGTATTTACCCTAGAAGAAGCATTACTATTTTTTTTGTGCAGTAGATTTTAAATATTTTCAATTATAGAGATAAACTAATAAGAGATACCTTTATTTTTTAAACATCATTTAGGCCTAAATAATGTTTCATTAAACACAACAACTGAATCTCTATAAACAGTGTGTAAATAAACGAATAAATTAATACGATCGCTTGTGTCATATCATACATTCCCATACAATGACTTTACGGTGAAGTCACGACACGTCGAACAGTGACGTCACCACTAAAATTTCAATAATGCCAACTTGACGGCGTATTTTTACGACCCGATTAAAAATGGACTTTTTAATATTTTATTTTAAAACTCTGCATTTAATATTATTGAATAAAACTTATACATTCAGAATCAGCGTTTATTGGTCTATATGAACATATTTTTTAAAGCCATAATATTTTTCACTGGAGTTCCTTATTATCTGTGTTTAAAAAGTTATTTTGATCGGTCGCTCCATTGATATATTATTATAGCGAGTTCGCGGTGTCGGTTGCTATGCCATTTAATAAATTGTTTCTCCCTGCGTGTTCTTTCCCATTCATCCCGTTTCCCTTTCGCCTCCCCTTCCTCTTCCACGTCCCCTTCCCCTCTAGCGTTCCCACTCCGCCTCCTCTGCCTTCCTCCTCCACACTCCACTCGCCCATTTCCCCAGTCCCGCGAATCATCCTTCTCTCCCTTTTTCCCTCTCCCCTCCCAAATTCCATCCCCCCTCCCGATTTCCCCTCCCCCCCTCCCGCTAACCCCCTACCCAAGTTCCCCTCCCCCTTCCCCCTCCCCTTCAATCCATACATTCAGTCCCGGTACATTTAGTTTTCAAACAGCTCGCGTGCCACCTATTGCAATATTTTAATACAAATTTTATAATTCCAGAGCTCACCAGTAGTTTTATACAAACCTTATCCTGACAATAACTGGGATCACAGCAAACAGCGTGGTTCATGCGTTGTGTGCAGTGATGACAATTGAAATCGTAGATATGAAAATAGAGATGAAAATAGCGATAGCGTAAAGCGAAAAATGTTGACTTTGGTCTCTAATTGGAATCTGGCTGAAAAAAGAGATGGTGTAAAACGGCCATAAGAATTGGTTTGTAACCTGGATAGAGTCTTGGATAAATATATCCGAATTAATTCATATGGAACAATTGACTTTTCATAAAAGTCTAAATGAATATTCAATTTTTATAAGAAAAACTCTTATTTTATAACTTTTGAATAAAATGAGAGTTTATGTATGTAATATATCATTGAAGAAGAAGATAATAATAATAATCTAAACGAAAATATGATAGAAAACAAGACACAGAAAAATGTCCACGTAAAAACGTCCCGGTTAGACGAGAGGTCTGGGTTCGAGTCCCAGTTGAGATCTTTGTCTTTTTTTCTGTTTTTCTGTGCCTTGTTCTCTATCATATTTTCGTTTAGATTAATATTGTTATCTTCTTCTTCAATAATAAATTTTCAGTTACAAAAATAACAGGGTAAAAAAAGGGTACTGAAATGCTACTTCAAAAATTTTACCAGCTTAATAAATAATGAATTAATTAGTAAAAATCATGTATTAGTCTTATTTATAGATTATTCTAAAGCATTTGATACTATTAATCATATAAAATTATTGGAGATACTAGAAATCATAGGAATAAGAGAAAAACTCCTAAAACTCTTTGAAAATTACTTGAACAACCGTTGCATGAAAACAAAGCTAATGAACTACCGATCACAAGCAGTTCGGATGAAATCTTTAGGAGAATCGGTGTTTTGGACATTAGGCAACTTTATACCAAAAATATACTAATTTATCTATTCAAACATACAACTGTTTTTGACAATATCCAAACTGTTCGTGATACGAGAACCAAAGGGCAAAATCTCTTACTTATCCCTTTCGCCAAAACAACGTTTGGTCAAAGAAACTTCAGGTACTTTGCAACAAAACTTTATAATACACTTCCACTGACCATTAGACAGCACACTAATCACGTAAAATACAAAACAGATACCAAGTTTTGGATCACTACCAAAGACAGATCATATATCAAAAATATTTTTAGAACCTCCTAATGCATGCTAACCCATTGATACGATGCTGATTGTCCTTGTACTTTTACTTTAAATGTAAATAACATTGTTGTTGTTATCCTTTATAAACTATTTATGTTAAAATGTGCCTGCTCTCAACACAGGAACTCCTAGTGAGACAGGCACAGCACAATTACCTATGTAACATAAAAATATAAAGATTACAATAAAAAATAAAAAAACACTTAAGGTAAAAAAAAGAATTTTTTTAGCAGGCGTTCCTCAAGGTTCCATATTAGGTCTAATTTTATATATCATTTATGTAACTTTTATTAAGTACATTTTTAAACATGTAAAACACTTCGTGTATCCGGATGATACTGCACTAGTGATTTCTCGCAGTGATTAAAAATTATGTATTGAACACTTACTATGGTACACTCTTCTTCTATGGTTAACTATAGTACTAAGATCGAAAATTTCCGCGTCTCATATAAACTAGTCTAAAAATAAATAGCAGTTGTTTGGAGGCAAAAAATCGATTAAATTAAAGTTTAAACGCCCTACCTTTGTGGGATCAAAAAGTTTTAGTTTAAAGATATAGTGTGAGTGATGTTTACGCAAATCCCAAGTCATAAAAACATCAACTGTCAATTTTAGTGACTTTGTCTATGCCACAGTCTATGCAATAAAATAAATAAATAGTGATTGCCACAAACAATTTTCTTTCAAGCATACTTTGTGAGGGGCATTTGTGAACTAACTAAAATAGTGATGACTACACGTAGCAAAACCCCAATAATTTCCGAAGATAAAATAAACATGGATAAAATTATTGAGTATATCGATAAAAAATTTGAAACCCTTAAAAAAGATATATTTACAAAAATTGATTTACAAACTTCCGAAACTACTAAAAGCATTGATTTTATCAGTGCTCAATACGATGAGATATTAAAAAAATTGAGGTCTCAAATAATCTAAATCGGGTAATTCAAACAGATTTTGAGAATATTAAAAAAGACTAAACGGAAAAAAATATTATAATAAAAAAGCTTGAAATCAGACTGTCTGATATGGAGACCCTAACAAAATCAAATAGTTTGGAAATAGCAGGAATTCCACAACAAAACCGCGAACAACCTTTGGAAATTGTAAAAAAAGTTGCTGCCGCAGCAGGAATCCACCTTCTACACACAGATATAACTGACGTCACGAGAGTCTCAGACAGACGAAATGGAGCCCCTCCAAAACTTCTTGCGATCTTTTCAGATAAAAGAAGAAGAGATTCCCTCCTTGAAAAGAAAAAAGAAATAAATTATGATGAAATAAAGGATTTGACGACATCTCCTATCTACATCGGCGAAGAATTGAGCCCGTACCATAAAGAAATATTATGGAAAACGAAACAAGTAGCCAGGGAAAAAGATTATCAATACGTTTGGTACAAACAAGGCAAAATTATGATCCGTAAAAAACAAGATGATAAAATTATCTACATAAAGCACCTAGATGATATGGTAAAAATAATTTAGCAAATTATATTTAAAAAAAACATTACTAAATCCACTTAATAATTTATAATGTGAAAATGAATACCACAATAATTACTTCTGAACCAAAGGCTTTAAGAACTTTAAATGATAATGAAACAATAACTACAAACAAACCAGATGAACTGTCAACTCTTAAAAACAATTTTAATATATTAAATAAAAATATACGAAGTATCAACAAAAATTTCGATGAACTTCAAATACTAATTAAGAATCTAAAAATAAATCTAGATATAATTATCCTCACTGAATGCTGGATAAAGGATAAATATTCACCCTTGCAAATTAATAATTACACGTCATATGCAACCAATTTGAATTACACAAAAAATGATGGTGTGATAGCGTACATTAAAGATGACATTAAAACTGAAGTCAATGAAATAAAATTCCCAAATGCAAACTGTTTAAAGATCAAAGTGGGTGATGAAACCACGATATTAGCTCTGTACCGATCACCAGCTACAACTAATATTAATCAGTTTCTTGAAACGCTTTCTAATGAACTCAATCTTCTAAAAAATACAAAAAATGTCTTCCTTATCGGAGATATAAATATTGACATATTAGAAAATGGTCATCCCAATAGAACTGATTATCTACAAACACTGGCCTCCCATGGACTCCAAAGTATGATAAATAAACCTACGCGTGTAACTAATGACAACAAATCTTGCATCGATCACATGTTCAGTAAGACTATTAAATCAACCAAATCTATCATATTCACCTCTACTATAACCGACCACTATACAACAATTTTATCTATTACAAAAAAGAAAATACAAAGATCGCAGCCCTACCCAATTATCGTGCAAAAGACAGAAACCAAATGGAATGATGTAAAACAACAGTTACTCAATACAAACTGGATAAGCCTACTGGAAAACCTTGATGAAAATAATTCCTGGAGTAAATTCACTGAATATATAACGTACACCATCGTATCAAATACCAAATCAATAGAAAAAAAGATTTCGCATAAAAACCAACATCTTAAGCCATGGATAACTCAAAGCGTTATAAATTGCATTAGAAAAAGAGGTGAATTACATAGGAAATCTAAATTAAATCCTTGTGATATTTTTATACAACGATACTACAAAAGGTACAGAAATATTTGCAAAAATGTTATACAAACTGTCAAAGAAAATTATTATAAGAAGCAAATAGACGAATGTAATAATGACCCGCGCAAATTATGGAAGATCATTAATGAAATTACAAATGCAAAATCATCCCATTACAAGAACATGGAGGAATTAACAATCGAAAATACCCAAATCTCTTTCGCAAAGCATCCGGACAAAATTCTCGAATACGTAAACGAATTTTTTACTAATATAGGGTCACAATTAGCAAATAAAATCAGACAACCAATAACTAGCATTTTACCAGAAGAAAAGGAAAATATGAACCAGATAGATAAATTAAAGTTAACTAATGTAACCAATACTGAAATCAGAAATGCAATTGTATCCCTTAATATTAATAAATCATCGGGAAATGACATAATCTCAAATAAAACAATAAAACAACTACAAAATGAACTGACCTTCCCATTGACATACTTGGTCAATCTGTCTATATCTACAAATGTATTCCCTTCATGCCTTAAAAAAGCTACAGTTATACCCATACATAAAAGTGGTAACAAAAAGGATATATATAACTACCGACCCATAAGTCTCTTAAGCTCTTTTTCAAAAATCTTGGAAACTGTAATGAAGAAGCAAATTGTTCAATTTCTTGAACAAAACAAATTACTATCACCATCCCAATATGGTTTTAGAGAAAATCTGAGCACCAATGATGCCATAGAAAATCTAACAAGCATGGCCATAAAAAACATAGATGATGGGAAAAAATGTTTAGCTTTATTAATAGATCTTCAAAAAGCTTTTGACACAATAGACCATAAAATATTACTAACTAAACTAAAAAAAATAGGAATGGCCGAATCAACAATTAACTTATTGGAGTCATATATAACAGGGCGAGAACAACAAGTACAAATTGGCAAACAAAAGAGCAAACTTCTATCTTTAAACTATGGCGTTCCTCAAGGAAGTGTACTGGCACCGATTCTGTTCATTATCTACATCAACGATTTAACTAACCTTACCATTAAAGGAAACGTAATCAGTTTTGCTGATGATACTGTTTTATTATTTCAAGAAGAAAATTGGACTAATACATTTAATGAGGCTGAAAAGGGGCTTAGTGCACTTCAAAATTGGCTTAAAATCAACTCGCTTACCCTTAATATAAGCAAAACAAAATATATAACATTTCCAATGAACTCAAGGGGCCAACCAATAAAATCACTAGAACTAAAATTACATGAATGCCATGGAAATAATTTATTTATTTATTTATTTATTTACGCCTATTTAGGCTTTTACATACATATATATAACATTATTAACGAAATTATACTTATAAATAGTGCAGGAAACTACTGCTTAAAACACTTGCACAAAAATAAATACAAAGTAAAAATATTAGGTATTGAATTTGAACCAAACAGGATGTAGGTACAAAATACAAAAAATCCGAAATAGTTTTTTTTCTTTCAGCCAACAAAATACTGTCAATGTGTTAGTCAATTTTAATAGCTTTAGCAAAATATTCCCCTATTTGATGAAAAAAACTTCAATAAGGTATGCTTATATAATAAAATTGATGTACTAAATATATCAACAACATCGGAGTATTTGTTACCAAGCTGTTGAATCCTTCGCATAGGAGTATAATATTGACTTGTTGACTTAGAATCGCTACAATAATATGGTAGGTACTGTCTTGTGACTGACCTGCCTGGAGTATGAAAAGAAATTACATATAATAAATCAGGGGTATCAAACATTGAATTTATGATTTTATACAAACAGGTTAAATCGGAAATGATTCTACGATCGGATAATTTTATTAAATTTAATGAACAAAGTACGTTATCGTAATTTAGGCATTCACTAGGAATGCCCATTTTAAAATTCACATATCTTAAAAATTTATTTTGGATTCTTTCAATCGCATGTGAATGAACCTCATAATTTGGGGACCAAACCGTAGAATTGTATTCTAAATGACTCCTTACGAGTGACATATATAATGTTTTTACAGTATTGACATTGTTGAAATTACTAGATATCCTTAAAATAAATCCCAACATTTTCAAAGCTTTATTGGTTATTATTTCTATATGCTTGATAAAGTTGAGTTTCGTGTCAAACCAAATTCCTAAGTCATTGATTTCCGAGACCGATACTAACGACATATTGTTAATGGAATAATCGAAAAATATTGGATTCTTTATTCGATAAAACCTCATAATTTGACATTTGCTTATGTTAAGTTGCAAGCGGTTATCATGACACCATATAATAAATCTTAACAAGTTATTTGACAATATATGGCAATCATTAATGTTTCTGATTGCTTTAAATAATTTCAGGTCGTCTGCAAACATTAATACTTGAACATCATTGAAAATATATAACACATCATTAACAAATAATAAAAACAGGATTGGACCTACATGTGACCCCTGAGGAACACCACTCGTAGCAGTGAATTTGTACGAAAATGTACCATCAATTTTAACAGCCAGTAATCTGTTGATCAAGTAACTGTTAAACCACTTATATAGTGAACCACCTATACCGAGTTTTTGCAGTTTATTCAGCAATAACTCGTGATTAACTTTATCGAACGCCTTACTCAAATCGGTATAAATAGAGTCAACTTGACATTTACTAGACATGGAATCAGATATATAGTTTTGATACGTTAATAAGTTAGTAAGGGTAGATTTTCCAGTAGAGAAACCATGTTGTTCAGGAGAAATGACGTGGTTTAATCGGAAAATAATTTTTTTAAGAAGAATTTTTTCAAAAACTTTAGGAATTGTTGATAAAAGGCATACAGGTCTATAGTTAATCACCTCGTGTTTATCACCTTTTTTAAAAATAGGTGTTAGGTAGCTGAATTTCCATTTAATAGGAAAACATCCTGTTCTTAAAGACTGATTAAAAAGCAAAAATAAGGGATACGCTAGATTGGTAGCACAATTATTCAGAAAAACAGGAGGTATTTTATCTGGTCCACCGCTTTTACTTTGATCTAGTAATTTAAGTTCAGTCAGTATATCATTATATTCTATGTGGATACAAGATAAATTAAGATTATGATCAGTGGTAAAATTTGATACTGTACTAGCAGAAACTGGTGTATCACATTCATAAACACTTTTAAAAAAATCAGCAAAAAGGTCAGCGATACTTTGAGTGTCTTTGGCCTTTTTACCTGCATATTCCAAGTTGGCGGGTATACCAAAGTTGTTATTTTTCATTGATTTTGCATAGTTCCAGAAATACTTTACATTATGATTTATTGAAGTTTCAACATTATTAATAAAAGAATTGTAGCAAATTTTTGATAAGATTTTGCAATCTTTTCTAATGTTTTTAAATTCAATATAATTTGATAAAGACCTGTCTTCTTTATATTTCTTATGTAAAACTTTTTTAAGGCCAGTTAATTGAACAAGTTCTTTATTGAACCATCTCGGATATTTTGATTCTTTGAAATGAATAATTGGGATTAGATCTGAAATAATTTTATCCAACAAATGATAAAATGATTCAATATTTTTATTAATATCGCCTTCTTTAAGAAATGACCAATCTTCCTTGTGGAGACGATTATTTATGTCCTGATAATTCGCATTTTTAAAGTTAAACGTAGGAGTTGAAATTTTTTGATTGCCTTCTTTAATACAAGGGATAATTATTGCTAGTGGGGGATGGTGGTTGTCTATCGGAAGAATAGACTCCAATGATTTATTTATAATCACATTGCTCTCATTTGACAAAACTAGATCAAGAACACGATTATTAATATTACGTACATGGTTGAATTGGGTTAAATTAAAAAGTAAAGACATATCTAGAATTTCTCGTTCATAGGCGGTTGCTGGTATTGAATTAAAGTTACTGTCTAAATTGTTAAAATTGCAATTAGGTAGGTTGTAATCACCGCAAATAATTATTTTATGATTTGGGTATTTTGTTATTACTAACTCAACATCTTCACAATGTTTTTTATAGATTGATATGTTAGAATTAGGAGGGATATAAACAGTACCAATAATAGTTTTCTTAAAATCACCACTTAACAATACAAACAATTGTTCTACATCAGTATTTTTTATTTTAAGTATTTTCGAATTAATGTGTTTGCGGATCGCTATCAGGACTCCACCTCCTCTGGTACTGGAGCTAGTATTCTGACTCCGGTCAGCTCGGTGGACATGATGACTATGTAGTCCAAGCTCCGCTGAGAAGATCGATGATGTTAGCCAGGTTTCAGTGAGTATGATGACATCGTTTGAGAAAGATGGAGCATTTACTCTGAACTCCTTTAGTTTTGTTCTGAGGCCCCTGACGTTCTGGTAGTAGATGAGGCGTTTATATGGCTGGAGTTTTTTGGTAGAACATTGATAATTTTAGGTGAGTTGTTAATATATTTTATAGTTAAATTGTTTTCTCCCTTATTTTTCCGGTTTTCTAATTCCTTCCATACATTTTGAATTTCTTGGCGCTGAACCCACGTTAAGTCTCTTTTGATTTTGATACTGACATTTTGGTAGTCTATCGCCTTTTTTTGAAGAACCAGTTTCACTTGATGTTGGTCTGACAGTTCAATCTTGATCGGACGTATTTTATTCATTTCTTTTTTACCTAAACGGAACATTTTAATTACAGAGGTATCAACCTTTTCAACTTTGTTTAGGATACTCAAAACTTTGTTCTTATCCTCCCTCATGCAGTCAGTTTGAGTATCAGCTGAGCACTCGGGTACATTAAACATTATAATATTCTTGGATCGTAATTTTCTCTCCTCAATTTCCGCAATATACAATGTTACTGCCCCGTTATCGAAAAAACACAAAACATAAAATATCTCGGAGTAATAATTGACGAAAATCTTAGATGGGACCTACACATCAAAGGTATTACGGAAAAACTCACAAGCCTTATATATTTCTTCAAAAATCTAAGAAACGTGCTAAATAAAAAGGATATGAAAAAGGTCTACTATGCGTTATGTCATTCTCGAATTGAATATGGAATCATAGGATGGGGATCTGCTGCAAATACGTACCTACACAGCCTGAATACGATTCAAAAAGGAATCATAAAGACCATATTGAAAGTACCAATTAGAACGCCTTCAACTGAAATTTTCAATAACTTTGACGTACCAAATGTACAACAAATATATTCCAAAAATATATTATTGAAGCTCTTCAAAAATAATGAATCCTCTACTAGACCGTGTATGCATAACACTAGATCGAATAAAAATGATATAAAAAATATTCCTAGTTATAAAACTACATTTGGACAAAGAAACTATACATACTTTGCAACAAAACTCCATAACATCCTCCCCCAAGACATAAAACTAATAAAAAATCCAATTGAATACAAATCAAGAATAAAAATATGGCTTAAAGAGGTCAATGAGAAAACCCTAGCGAAGACGCTAAAAACGACATAGAAGACAAATGAACCATATTTAAATAACTTTAGTCCTCCTCGGCACAGGACCCCCTAGTGAGGAGGACTAAGAAATACAATATTTTGTACTTAATTTCACATTGCATTTTGTATGTAAAATTTTTGTATATAGTCGCTATAATAAAAAAATTAAAAAAAAAACTAAAAGATTAAAAACTAAATTGATACATATTAGATCACCCAATGCCAAGGCAAATATTATTACACCAGAAATAAAAACACACGGTTTAGATTGATTACATGTTGGTATACCTGCATTATGTGATAATATAATATTATAGATAATATTGAAGGTGTTATTATTGACTGCTTTTTCAAATGGGATTTACAAATAAATAAAGTCTGTGAACGACTGAGATCTATTGTTATTAAATTATTTAAAATTAAATTCTATGTTCCAATATGCAAACTTCGAATAATTTATTTATCATTAGCTGAATATATTATTATAAGGTTCGGAATTACAGCTTGGGGACTTTCCTGTAAAACAAATGTAAATCATTTTCAATCAGTTCAAAATTAATTAGTTAAATTACTCGCTCATAAAAGTTTGTTCGAACAAAGGCATAATGTTCCGCACTTTTACCAGAACCTCAAAATTTTCTCAGTAAGAGCGATTCTGTGGCATTAAATTATTTTCAGCATAAGAATAGCCCTATATAAATAAATAAACTGAACCACACTTACAATACTCGTTTTATTCGTTAATCGTACCTAAGCACTTAAACAAATATGGACAAAGAATGCTGGAATACATGATACCTACTTGCTTAAATACGTTACCTGCTAAAATTAACAAATGTACAAATTATGGAAAAATAAATATTATATTGAAAAATTGGCTCGCCAAAAATAGTTTATATTAGACTCTAACACAAAAAAAATTCTAACTGCCTAATAAGTTTTATTTTTTAAACTTCAAAGTAAAAGCAAACATCGTCAAACTACTTAAAAGTAGTTCATTGGGACTTTTCTTTATTTTTGTAATATTTTATTTTATTTTATTTCATCCTGTAATATTGTAGAACTTTTTCTTTTTAATAAAAAAAAACATTGAAATCTCTTTGTTCTGTTAAATCTCTAAAATCAGAATATAGTCACGACAAACCACTGCTGATTGGTGCTTTTAATGTTAGGTAAGCCCCGGTTACTTAAATCTAATTATTTAAAGCCGGTTGCAAAACATAGCGAACTTCATTTGAATTCTGCAAGCTGGTCTTTCAGTGAGGCGATAATGGAATAAACTTGCACTCTGAGGCTCTGGACGGTGGAAATAGGAATTAATTCATTCTAATCATTAATTCATTTAAAAAATACAATTTTCGGCTGTGTGGCTGTCCGCAACTATGGTTCAATGATTTCTAGATAGTCTATCATTCGGATTTGCTCAAAATTTTATGTGTCGTTTTAAAAATTGACACTGATTATAATAAAGCGATAGATCGAAAAGTACCTACCGATAATGGATATAATACTTTTTTTGGAATATTATTTTAATTGGCATTTTCAGAAATGTTTTTTTTGAAATTTTCACGGGTCTGAGCAACTTTATAATAGTTTGGCGAACACTACACGTTCAATATTTATTGTAATCGGTCAATATTTATCAAATATCGTGATATTTAAACGTGTACGCTTGCGTATTGACACAATAGTTTCACAATACACGTAGGATCACAAAATGGATAACAGATGTCTAGATTCCTGAATTCCGTATCGTGAACCCACGGATCGTGATAAATATTGAACGTGTAACCTACACCTATCACTTTCAAAAATGTTCAAATCTTTTGTTTTAATTTTACATTTATTTTGTGCCGATTCGAGTCTCGTTTCAGCTTTAGAACGTATTTGTGATCAGCACAACTGTCCACGGGCGGAGGCACGGTGGAGCAAGGCGGGGCGTTTGCCCCATCCTGGCTGGCCGATGCATGACTTCTGGGTTTGGTTTTCCTTCTTCCGTTTACATTCTTTGTATTCATAGAGCCTAAAGCATGAATATGTTGTAGGATCCTGATTTGTTCAGTATCTAACCTAGATATTTTTCTTGCCCCACCCTAAATCAAAACTTAGCTACGCCCATGCAACTGTCGTGTTGTTATGTTTGTCAGCTGATGACAATTTGATGAAAAACTGAAACAAACCTTCAATCGGTGTTTAACGGAGAACTTTTGAATGTTAAAAAAATAAAATGACCAATGTCGGTACTGCATTATTCCCCAATATAATGCAGACGTCGAGCTCAAGTCTTTTTTTTTACATTAAATCAACACAGGAGGCTCTGAGGAAAATAACTTCCCTCAGGGCCTATGTCATCTTTGAAGATGCTGTGTGGAGGGTCTTTTTGAGGAAAGGAAGGAGTGAACACGGTTCTTGAATAGACCCATGTTGTAGGATGGAGGAAACACAGAGGCCGGCAAATCGTTCCACAGCCGAGCCGTTGAACTCAAGAACGAGTCATAGAAACGACCCGTTCTCATGTGACTAATGTCAACCGTGTACAAATGTTGGGCGCGTGTTTGGCGTGTTTCCCGACTATGCACCGGTGCCGAGGGGATCAATGACGCTAGTTCCTCGGAGCATCTTCCATTGTAATACCGGTGGAACAAGGACAGCATTCCCACCTGACGCCTGTGCTCTAAAGAGTGCAGTCCGTCTGTTAATATGGGAGAATCTATCAAACCGCCCGTTTCTGCACAGAGTCAAGGTTTTTTTTTAGGTATTTTGGAGCTCCAGACCAGAGGTGGCTGCCAAATTCAACCGTGGGGCGCACTTGCGATTTGTACAGCAATTGTGTACTATTAAAGTATCTGCGGGCCCTGTACAGTACGCCCAGTTTCTAATAGGCTAACTTAACTCTGGTCTTAAGTCTTGTATACGAATTTGCGAAATAATTAAACAGGTCAATTATCATTCATATAATAATTCTTAGGAATATACCCGTAAGTATTATATACATAAAAATACAAAAAAAATATACATGTTCGTCAAACATTGTTCTAAGAAAGAAATTAGTAACCGAATAAATTATTGTAGAATCGTCTACACTTCGAGAGTCCTTCTCTGCTTGCCCTCTCGGCTGCCTTGGCCTCCCGGTTCTGCAGCCACTCTTGTCTTATATCTTTATCTAGTGGACCCCAGTCGTCTCTCTCCGTGAACATCAAAACAAATTTCTAAAAAAATAAAAAAGTTATAATTAATGGCTACGCTATAAGCTCAAAGCCTTTTATTGGGCTCGGCCTATATCACCGTATCGCTCGCTATTCGATCCCTTACCGACATGTCACCGGAAACAGATATGATATAGATGACGTGCTAGCCGAGCGATGTTTTAAAATGATGCTACTGCAGATGAGGGGGTCGATTAGGCGGCTGCCAGCTGTCAAGGTGACAAATCCTTTTAAAAGAAATGATATTCTGTGAACTTCCACTCCCCTCCTAGCACATGCAGGAGGGGAAAGGAAGATTAGAGTTTCGTGTGACACTACAACATAATATAATCTGTATACGTAGGCCACGCCCAAAAATCGCTTGAAAAGCGTATAGCGTCGTCTGACACTGGCATCAAACTAATTCATATATTTAAGCTTCTTCTCAACCAACAAAAAACAAAAATAATGTTATAACTCACTTCTCCTGGCTTCAAAGGAAGTTTTCTCCGTCTATAGTAAGCCAAAGCCGCGTACAGCGGTATCTGAAGAATTCCTGTAGCAGTTAAAATCCATCCACAAACTGTAAAAATGCGAAAAATACATTTTTTCAAATATGCAAGCTGCATTTGGCAACTACGATTGCTCTACAAATAGCATTTAGAGTACTATTTGAGATCCTGCGCTACTGCAGCACTTTAACAATGTTTGCGATGACCAAATCTCCATATTTTTTTCCGTAATCAGACACTCAGGATGATGCTCTGGTCTGAACGAAAGATAAAAGCAACAACTCCATCGTTCTTAGATCTAATGGTCAATGATCAAAATGTAGACTATTTTGGGAAAAATGTTAAAAATTTTATGATAACATATTTATTTACTCTTTTATACGCCCATGGAGCTTTTACATTGGGTACATAATGTTTACATTTTTTTACACAAGGGTTAGTAATAAACAAGAGGGTGCAAAAATAATTTCGTATTTACAGTTTTATAAATTGGATAAAATTAAAATAATAATAATAATTAACTGTAATTGTCACAAAAAATGTCTTGACATTAAAAAAAAATGTTTGATTAAGTTTTAAAAATGGGATTTGTTACATTAAAAATGTCAATATCATAGGTATATTCGTTTGCTAATCTGTGTAGGCGAGAATTTGGCGAGGTTGCTTCATAATTTATTTGTGAATGGCGACATTATGACAAAGTCGAGTAAATACTTTTAAATTGACCAAACTCAGGAGTTCACAACAGTCGAGCTCCTAATTTACAACTTTATAAAGGAAGCATGGGTCGCTTTTCCTTGGCCTATCATCAAGTACATGTATTTTTAAGCATTTTAATGAAAATTGTAAATAATTTGTTCAAAAGGAATAGTTAACATAAAATTATTTAATCATAAAAATTTTCGATTTTTCCATGACCAAATGATGGAATTATCCTGTAGTTGTTTTTAATAGTGCCAGTGCCAGGCGAAAATCTTAATGTTTTCATTGTAGTGCGATTTATTAATTTATGTGGTGTAAAAATTTTAATTTTTCATCAAATATAAGTCCAAGGTCTTTTATTTTGGTTAGAGTCTCCAGTTGTATATGGTATATCGCATGATTGAATAGCATTAGAGATTAATTTGGACGGAAAGTTAAACTAGCAACTAGCAACAAACAAATTTTTACTTGGCTATAACACAGCGGATTTTCAAATGCTTACCGCACGCATTTAAGCCGAAATAAAAACTAAATAATAATTCAATCACAATACAAATGTAACATTTAATGACTCACCCAGTGCTATAGTAGGGTATTTGGCACCTTTGTATGTTAATTGTTCCATCTCAACTAGAGAATAAATAAATATGGCAATCAGCATGCTTGGCGTTATGAGCTTCCAACACACCCTCCAGAATATTCCAACCTTTTTCATTGTCATGAATTCAATATCATCGCAAAGATTCCTTATTCCTTCGAAAACAAAAAAAAGAACAATCACTTTAACAAAACTCAATAATTTTTATTTGCAACAAGCAGACATGAGAAAATATCTCACCATATATCCAAACGATTGTGATCAATTCTGAAATCCCAAGAAAGTAAATAATAAAGGAGGCCCCATGATGATCAACCAGGTTAAGCATGAACTGTCCTCCCTGTGAATAAAGCAGATTAACCAAACAATATTTAAATAATTTTCAAACATTAGGAATCGTCGGTGTAGCACAGGGCTTCTCTGATGGGTCTTTATTATAAGTAGGTACTTGTTTTACATAAATTAAACTGTGAATTGGGGGCTTTTCGCGAACGATACAGATCAAACAATTCTTAGGAGAGCATTAACAAACTGTTATATTTTCTAAATGAACGCAATAGAAAAGTATTTCGACTGAGGTATTTATTGTTATTGAAAATCATCAACTAATGTCCACCTAACGATCATGCAAGGTGTGAAGGAATTATCATGTATTTATGCTTTTTACACTTTATACCAATTTCATCACGTAGTTGCATAAAGATGTGCCCTTTCCAAGTAATAATTTGGTGCAAAGTGAGTATTTTGCTGGTGGGAAAAGAAATAATTCCTATTTTAGTCTTCGTAGTAGCGTTTTGGAGACAGTGCTTACAGAGCTTCACAAAAAATAGTCGCTAATTTACATCTATATATGTATAGTTAAAATTTCTTTAAAAATACTTACTTTCCTAAGATACTCAAAAATAAACAAAGATGCAGTTTGGCAATTAAGTGTAGAAAATAAATCATGGTGCTGCGATCGTTTTCTAGGTTTTAAATGGCAACACCAAGATGGCTCATAAGAGAATGAATGTATGTTTTAAAAACACTTCGGCCAAAATGCATATTCCATAACGCATTTGTATTTTTTTGCACAAAAAACCATAATTTAATAGAAGTTAAATAAAACACAACAAGTTTTAAGTGGGCGTTTATTTCATTATAAAAACGTAGGTGCTTAGGTATTTAAAAATCTGAGTCTATTAATTCAACAACCGACATGTAATTATTCTTCGTCCTCGTTTGACTCTTCTTCTTCCGTATCTTCATCTTCATCTAAACGTATTATCAGCTCATCGATATCATAATATAGAGTACTTCCACGTGCATAATATTCTGCCTCGATTTTCATCACGTGTTTGCAACAATTTTTTCAATCAATAACACTCATGCTATTTTCCGTTTTCCCGGGGTTTCAAATTTTTCATCTGCCTTTTCCCCTTCCTTGACGATTCATCTTACCGTTGATTCAGATTTACCTGTGTGTGGAAAACATGATTAAAATTATTATTCTATTGAAGGTAGTTTAAAAAAACACACTAGATAATATTAATTTAGAAAGAAAGAAAAAGAGAATTAAGAAAAATGGTACATTTCTATGAGTTTAAAGAAGTTGCATTTTTTTTTTTTTAATTGGGTTATTCCCTTTTTCCTGTGGCCTCATTATTAACTGTCAAATGGAAGTGTCGAATTCGGATTTTTAAGCATAACCTCAAATCAGTTTGTAATGGTTATAATCGGTCGAAAATTGGCATAAATCTTGTAATACGAGTACTAATGAAATTGATTTAAAAACCATACTACGTACCAGTCATTTCTGCAGTTCATTTGTAAACATCTTCCAAATTAGATAGGAGCTTCTTCGCGCGATATTAAGCTAGGCAGCATTGAAAAACGCAGTATATAACTTCTCTTGCACCACTTTGTGTTGGTTTGTTCATTTTAATTCAATTCAAACAATGCACAGGCAAGCAATGAAAAAAATAATAATTAAATAAGCGATCTTCAGTATCTTCTACACGGATATCAGACAGTAAATCAACACAACATGGCAGCCATACGAAATGTCATAGACAAAGCGAGTAATTCGGTGTTGCCATTGAAATGAAAAAATTTAGTTCCAATTTAATACATTTCTAGACTTAATTGCCAAACTGTACTCACGGGTGTTATATAAATGGTACTTATCGAGAATCCACCAACTGTAATAGATGTTACGACTACCCAGGTCGGTATCCAGTGGAATCTATCTTTGGTAACCGTTATTATACTAGATGTCATGGAATTCATAGAACCGATGCCCAGGATATACAACATCAGGAAGAATAAAACTGCGAAAAGCTAAAATGATAATGGTACGATGAATAAAATTAATCTCGTAAATAATTATATAGAAGATCTAGAAAAACTGTGGGCTAACCTACTTGAGGAACAGTGTCAAATTTAGAGATGGCCATCGGATAGGATATGAAAGCCAGATCAGCTCCTCCTGTCACAACGGTCTCAACAGATAATCCAGTTTCCTTTGAAAGATTGCCCAAGATACCAAAGATGGTAAAGCCTGATATCAAACTGGTCACAGTGTCCAGAGTCGTCACAATCATAGCATCGCTGGAATACAATAAATTAGCAGTGCGATCTAATTTAAAACTTAAGTGGAGTAGGTGGGAGTCTTCTCTTAATAATTTTCGCAAAATGTTTTCATTGAAGTCAAAAGATGTCAATCATCCAGATATCTACTTGGTGACGTTGATTAAATGGAATAAAGGATTTGCAATACTAAATTTAACAATACATTAAATAGTCTTATTACACTCTAAGAAGTGTTGGTTAAACAAACGAAAGAACGCATGGGAATTTCCTGAGTATATTTTTTTAAGCTGAATGCACGTAGTTGGTTCTGAGGAAAATAATTTCCCCGAGGGCCTCTGTCATCTTTGGGGATGCTGTGTGGAGAATCTTTTTAAGGAAAGGATTAGGATTTTTGAGGAAAGGACAGATCATGAAGAGAGCCTGTTGTAGTTTCACAGCCGAGCAAACAAGTCGAAAAAACGACCAGTGAGAATGTTGCAAATGTCGACTCGGTATAAAAAGGACAGCATTTGCACCTAGCGACTGTGCTCTAAAGATTGCATTTTTTTTGCTGAGATCAAAGAATCTATCAAATACGGATATTTTTCAAGCATTTGGGGAAACCAGGTCAGAGTTGGATGCCAACTTCAACAATCGCACTTGGGTTAGCAGATGTCTAAAGTTAAAGTATCTGCAGGTTCTGTACACCTGAAGATCTGTATAGTGCGCACAGCTTCAGAGAGGCTAACTTGACTTTGGCTTCGATAGAGAGCCCGTGCATGAGTTGGTCACTTACAGATACACCAAGTACGATCAAGCAGGTTTGTTGGGAAGATTGCTTCCATTGAAGGAGAATAGATTACTATATAGTAATCAGACATAATTGGCTCTTTGAAACATTAGATTCAACCAGGTTATTCTTACCCCAAGAAGAAACCCTCTCGAGGTAACCATCAATTCTCTGCTTCAAACTCTCTTGAGTCATTAAGGTTTGTGTCCTTTTGGAAAACAAAAAGCTATCGTGTACTGTACTGTCATCCAGTATATTAGGAAAAACTCAAATTAGAGTGTAAAATATGCAACGTCATTAATAAATAATAATCAAGTTTTACGTACACATTTAATTACTGTTCTCTCTTACCGGGAAGCATTATGTCGGAATTTGTTGTAAGATGCATACATGATGATATTTCCAAAGGTAATGGATAAAGAAAAGAAGCATTGCGTTACTGCCGCAAACCAAACCTAATAAAAAATTAAAAATACATTTCGTCTTTTTACATTCATAATTATTGATAAGTAAATTTAAAAGAAAATGGACTTTGTGAATACACCGTTTTCAATTTTACTAACCTTGGGTTCTAGAATCACCTTGAAGTTCGGTTTGACGAAATAAAGTATGCCATCGCCGGCACCAGGTAGGGTTACAGCTCTGATCAGTAAGACAAGCATAATGACGTACGGAAAAAGAGCCAAAAAGTAAGAATACACCCCTGAATTCTTCACTCCTCGTACCAGCGTCAAGAATATAGTAAGCCATGTACAAAAAAGGCAAAGTGTCAACCTCCACTCGGGTAAGCCGATTCCGTCATCAATGTTTGTCGTTTCTCTCAAAACATTTTTCCTGTGATGAAAAATACAACAATCTTATATAACAATCAACAGTTATCTCCGTTAAGGAGGGTTTCCACTAAGCGGGTAACCTGCGTGCAAGTGTGACGTCATGCTACTCGTAGTGCCTACACGGACATTGGAAACTGCAAATCGACTTGCTCGCAGGTTACCAGTCACTATCATGGCGCCATTTAAACTGCGCGGCGAAATTAGTCGAAATTCACTTGCATGCAATCTGCACATAGAAATATGGAATACACCATTCCAGCTACAGGTCAGGTTTGGAAAAGGTACCATGATCAGCTTTCTAATAGAAAAGTTAGGTGGGGGAGAGTGACTCTGATAATCTGTTGGACTTCGGTCCACTCTCAAACGTGGACAGAACCATTGCTAATTCCCCTGTTCTTTGCAGATGACAAACACCATGGGAAGGGAGACTGCGTTCCAGACCACAACAACGCCCATTATTATTAAAAAAAGTGTTTATAAAATAAAAGTTTTTGTAATTAAATGATTGAATAAAGAATGAGAATGTATGGGGAGTACCCGCGATTCATGCATCATGAAGATCTGCTCTCAGAAACGCGTTGCCAAAGTCTTGAGGAGTAGGCCCTTGCAGTAACGGCGTTCAAAATCATTAATAATTTAATAGATAGCCCGTACCTCCTAGAATGTTATAAGTTGTATATGCCGAACAACTACACCCAGGGACGGTACCACGATCTTCTATGTATCCCACATAGCAGAACGGACGGCCTGGCTCGGCATGGCATGACACGAGGTATGGTGTTGTTAAATAATGCTTCCAAAACTCTTGATATCTTTAACAGTAGCCTTGAAGAATTCAAGAGGCATTTAACTCTTAAACCCTACCTGGGGTTCTGGAGTACTCCCCCTGGTGTTTAAAATATCAACAATTTTAACAATATTGCACTGTTGCAAAAATCGCTCTAGCTAATCTACTCTCTATAATTGGCGCGTAAGTACGTCAGTAAGCCGTGACCGCCCGGCAAGTGCAGTCGCGTCCACAGGTGTTCCGGGGTACCCCATTACCCCGTGGTAGGAAAAGTGTTACTCCAGGAAGACCATGTGTCTTTTCTACGGCTTGCTAAATGCCGTTGGTGTCCCCTCTTGGGTCTTATTCAAGCTGTCAACTAACATTAATAAAGAGAAAATAACCAAGTGGCATGAATTTCTTAAGAGTTTGTCAATGGCACTCAAAAAGCCTCATATGAGAGCAAAATTAAAATGGCCAAGTTTACCCCGGGATATCAGAGAAACTATACGTGCAGTCTTGAATATTCATAGTGAAGATCATAGGCCGGTCACTGATAATCCCAAACCTGGTCGATGCTAATTTTGTCCGCGCACAAAGGACAGAAAATCTCGATCTGTCTGTAACACTTGTCGCCGCCATATTTGTGTTGACCATCAATACAAAATCTGTCCTTCATGTGACGACAAAAATGTTTTTTTAATTTTATATTAATAAATTTTATTGTCTTTTCTTATTACTTTGCCATCATAAAAATAATATTTAAAAATATATCAATACTTTTATTTTATTAATTTTTATTTGCGCGGGGTACTTCAGTACCCCGTAGTAGGAATAATTACATTCCCAGAGTGGTAGGGTTAACGAGTTGAGTGCTACTCAATACCCGCTATAATATTATGTATGTATCTCATGTTACTATTTAAAGTTTCTTTTATTTACCCATAAAGGTGTAGTTTGTGTCACATATGTATTGTAAATGGACATACAGTCTGTAATATTCAATTTTTTTTTAAATTATCTGCAAATAGCACATTGGACGGAAGGTAAAGGTAAAAGTATTATTCAGTACGTTTTATTGAAGACTTACGAGGAACTCGGGGATGACTTCACGCGTAAAATAACGAGGATCTAGTTGATATACCACTTACCACTATTAAATTGTCAAAAACCTTTTCCCCATCGGCTTTTCTCTTAAGCTTGTAAAAATATAAAATGGATTCAAGTGTGTTTGTACACACGTTAATGCGTGTACATGAAGCACAGATTAAAGTTTAAAAACTCGTCATATTGCTAAAATGATGAGTTTTTAAACTCGTCATTTTAGCAAAATGACGCTTAGCTTAATACAGAACGCCCTGATGAAAATAATTCCCCTCGGGCCCTAAGTTATCTTTTGGGTCTGCTCTCCACAAGAAAGCAAGGAGAGAAAGTTAAAGGAGAAAAAAGGTGTGAGAGGTATGAGAGAGCGCTGCTGGTGAAGTCAAAATGGTCTCCCTCAACCAGTCTCTTCCGATACGGTTCCATGACAGTTCATCCTGCGACAATTCATCCGGCGACAGTTCATCCTGCGACAGCTCATCCGGCCGACAGTTCATCCTGCCGACAGTTCATCCTGCCGACAGCTCATCCCGCGCACAAATCATCCGGCGATAATTCATCCTGACAATTCAACCTAACCTAACCTAACCTAACCAAACCTATAAGTATAAGTATGTCGTATTTTGTTATTCACGCATGCTTCTTCGGAGAGTCGAAATTATTGTTAGTAAAAATATTTTTACAGCGGATTTCCACTCAAGATGCCTTCAGATATAAGTATATCGATTTTGGTTGTACGGCCGTATATCCTCTTTGCCTACTTACTTGATAAAAATCTTCTAAATGATCAGGCAGGATGAATTGTCGCCGGATGTACTGTCGCAGGATGAACTGTCGGCAGGATGAACTGTCGGCAGGATGAACTGTCGGCCGGATGAACTGTCGCAGAATGAACTGTCGCCGGATGAATTGTCGCAGGACGAATTGTCGGGTCACCCTTCCGATACGGCCTATCACGAAACCTCACTCCGTGAACTTGGGCCCACCTGCCAAATCACAGTTTTCCTATGGATAAGCAGTCAAGACGATGGTGAAATACCGCCTTAACCTCACAACAAACACCAATTGAGGATAACAAATATTTTGAAAGATATACATTTTTTTAATTCGTTACAAGTTACCGGAAAATTTTACAAACATCAATTTCATGGGTTTTAAACTTCGCTTTAACTGAAAATGTTAACTGAATACTCTAATAAACAAATCACGTTATTATAATAACAAATTCTTCACACACACAAGCTGATCTTTATTATGGTGGTACATCTTACATGATATACTCTTCGAACAAGTGAAATTATTATTATGTACTAGCTTTTTCCCGCGGCTTCGCTCGCATGGTATTAGCACGAGTTTTAACTCGTCATTTTAGCAAAATGACGAGTTAAAACTTTAAACTCGAGACGAGTTTAAAACACCGCCAAATTGCTTCTTTTTTTCACGAATAATTTTTTTTTATGTGAAACTTCTATAGCCATGACAATTATTGCACCTGCGACGTATCAATTGGCCGCTTTGATTATAATGTCACTTTTAAAGGCTTCTATTGGTTGAGTTATGAAACGGAAATTACGATAGGTCTGGGCTCATAGATCACTTTGATTTCGACCTCACTTTTCAAGTATTGGTTGAGATTGTTTTGGTAAAGTTTCGCTTCTACCGCGTGTAAAACTGTACTCGATTTTTTTTTTGCACAAACAATAGAAAAAAATTATCATGATCGAAGGAACTTAATTTTGCCACATTTGCCCAATTTCTCAACATGGGTGCGTAAGTAAAAGATTTTGCATTTCAGAGCATTTTTTTATTGGCCGGATACTTTTTATTATACTCTCAACACAGGTATACCCTAGTGAGACAGGCATCGAATAATGTAATGCAAACATACCTTATATAGATAAATAAATAAATATTTCAAGGCTTAAAAAAGATTTTGAAAGGCTGTGAAAACAGATTTGAACAATTTTTCAAATTTAATATTCAAGTTCTGTGAAAGTCCTATTCAAGTTCTGTTATTATCCAAGTAGTGCAAAATAACCCGCTCATAATTGTATAAAATAACAGAACTTGAATAGGATACTGAACTATATGATACACGGAACTACAATTTTATATTTGAAACTTTCAATTGTTCAAATTCTGTGTTATAACCCGCCCTTCTTAAAAATGCTCAATGATAGCAAAGGCCAAGATGTGTTTTACTTGCATTATTAAGATCAAATTTTCAAACCAAAAACACATGATTTTACATTACTTTGTTACAGTGCACCGCCTTAATAAAAATCTTTCTACTCACACAAAGTAATAATCCGGAGAGCTTCTATTGCGAAACACGTCTTTTTCGTTACTTGATGATGAGTAGCAATTAGACCATTCGGATTCACACACGGTCCACGGAAGGGTGCTTGAGAAGGAGATGATGAAGTAGAATGCTATTAGGGCTATGATGGAGGCGTAGTAAGACATCACACATGAGATAGCTATTGCTGCCCCACCACCAACTCCTGAAAGGCAAGCACAAAAATGTCATGTATCACTAATTCCTTAATACTCCTGTTTGTGCATGACTACTGTTTAACCAATTTAATCATCTTGAGACAAATGTTAAAATAATGCCTAGGCCTTAGTTTCTAAAAATAAAATTTTATTTAATGATAAAGTGAAGATTAAAGTAAGAAATACAGTACAAAGACAAATTAAAGGTATCACACAAAATTTCACAATTGGTAAAATCACCCATCATAACCAAAACATAAAAAAGGAGAATCAAATAATGTTACTTAAGATCAGGGTTGGTTCTTTGATGCAGAACATTGAACATGTAAGTGAGACGCAAAACTACAAAACCTTTTTTTTAGGGGCGCAGGTAATTAAAAAAAAATAATTTGTTCATCATAAGTCTAGAGATTAAATAAATACATCGTCTGTAGGTGGTACGATCACAGTTTGATAATGCCTTCAGAGGGCGAAACAGCTGTAACGTATGATAATAATTACGGAGCAGAAGCAGAACTTGTTTATAATAAGCTGTTTTTATACCTTGAATAAAAATATTATTAAATATATAAAATAAATAAAATGGAGTTCTACAAAATATACTTCATAACAATAAATAACTACAAAACCTGCTTACATATCTCGGCAAAAGTTGTTCGAGTAAGCTGTGTAGGCTAACATGTATAACCAAGGTAAACAGACAAAGCGATGCAGGACACGAGAAACTGAAATGCAAAAATAAAACCATCCTACACTTAAAACGTACGTACGTCCAAAAATCGTACTCCTTCACACTACCCCTGCTGGAGAACTGGCGGATGGCTATCTCCAGGAAACATAGAGGCTTTCCAACCAATGTTGAAAAGATTCGTTAGGAAATCAGGAAGATTCCCCCGCTGTTGGAGAAGGCCTCGTAGGGACTCCGGCACAAGCTGGGACATGATAATCAGGACACGAGAATCTGAAACGCAATAATAAAAAGCCATCCTACCTCTCATAGCTGGGCAAAAATCATACAACTTCACACTCGCCCTGCTTGAGAACTGGCCGATGACAATCTCCAGAAAGTACATAGGCCTTCCGAACAGCATCAACACGATAAAGTAGGGGATAAGGAAGGCTCCTCCGCCGTTGGTGTAGGCCACGTAGGGAAATCGCCACACGTTACCGAGGCCCACGGACATGGCTATGCACGACATGAGGAACTGAAGTTGGTTGCTCCATTGCCCGCGAGTCTCGTCCACGCTTCCGGAATCGGAGATGTTGTCGGATCGGCCTGCTTTCTTGGATTCGTTCATTGTAGTTCTGGTGCTCTGTAACAGTGCCATAAATATATTAACGAAAAAAAACACTCAATTTTTTTGAGTCTTAATCAGGACAGTGAAGGAAATATGAGATTAATTACGATTGTTAATTATGAGCACTCAAGTTACCCAAATTACAATCGGAGTCATAAGTCATAGGTGTAACCAAGTTATAACACATATTTATTTATTTCATTTCAAAGGATGAGTTTGTGTACTTGGTAAGTATGTTTACGTGAGATGGAAGGGCTGACAGAGATATCGAAAGAAGGCTAAATGCAGGCAACTCTATTAATGGAGGACTGAACGCCGTTGGCGCCAACAAAAAACTGTCCAAAGAAGCGAAGTTAGCTGTCCATAATGGAGTGCTGGTACCTACCCTGATGTATGGCAGTGAGGCATGGAACTGGCAGAGGAAGGATGAAAGTAGACTGAATGCTGTAGAAATGAGATCCCTGAGGCGTATGTGTGGTAAAACCATGTACGATCGTGTGAGAAATGTGGAGATCTGCGAAGAATGCAAGGCAATGATGTAAGCGTGATGAGTAAGATTAAGAAAGGGACGCTCAGATGGTTTGGGCATGTAGAGCGAATGGAGTATTAATTTTTGGGGATCGCTGGCAACGGTTAATATTCACTTTAAAAAAAAAAACCTTTTGATTCACCTTAATTACATTAAAAGGCAACTATTTGCATTGGGGGAAGTGGAAAATATTTCATTCTAAATTTCATTACGTAAAATTAAAATTAGCTTTCGTCTTGTGAGATTGTACGCCAGAATCACAAACCATGTTACACAAACCTAGCGTAGCCGCTAAACTACTTGAAAACTGGGATGTTTTTCTTGCCTTGACGCGGGTAGGCGTTATAAAGGGGCACTTTCTTTTGTATCACAAACCATGTTACACAAAAATATTTTCCACTTCCCCCAATGCAAATAGTTGTCTTTTAATGTAATTAAGGTGAATCAAAAGATTTTTTTTTTAAAAAGTGCGTATTAACCGTTGCCAGCGATCCCCAAAATTTACCAATAGAGTTAAGAGGAAAGGAGTGTAAGGAGGAAAGGAGTGTAAGGAGAATATATGACGCAAATGTGAATGGAAGAAGAAGTCGGGGACGTCCGAGGAAGACATGGCACGACCAAGTGAATCAGATACTTGATTCGGGCCATGTGAAGAGTCGGAATAATAGAAGAGCATGTATGTGAACGAGGCAAGGAGTGTGTGCCAAGATCGAGTTGTTTGGCGGTCCGTCCTCTCTGCCTACCCCTGCGGGGAAATGGCGTGATGGTTAGTTAGTTAGTTCATTTCAATGGAAATATTCCTAAGAATGTAAAAAAACTTATAAGCCTGAATGAATTAATGATGTTTTTTTGTAAATTATATGATTTCAGAGACCTAAGATAATGTTATACCCATTTGCTTACCACTTTTATTTTCCAATTATAACAAAGATGTAGATTATAGATCCGATGCTTTAATAACAAAAGTAGATATCAACATATTTTGCTCCTAAATACAAACACATTGTTGTAAACATCACAGTTATGGCAAGTGACAGGTTTGAAATATAACATTTGAAAATTGTTTTGCTTTAGAACAGAAATTGAATATCTGGACATGTCTAAATAAAGCAATCATAAAGCCATTACTGGGTAAGTACTTCCTTCTTTAACTGTTGAAATTGATTTGCATCACTCAGAGTTTTTAATGTATTATTA
The DNA here is from genome assembly GCA_929108145.2 of Limnephilus rhombicus. Classification (NCBI taxonomy): domain Eukaryota; kingdom Metazoa; phylum Arthropoda; class Insecta; order Trichoptera; family Limnephilidae; genus Limnephilus; species Limnephilus rhombicus. The sequence continues at coordinate 48,508,429 of OV815280.1, read as the reverse complement.
AATTATTAGTATTATAAATTATTATTATTAAACCGCTTACTCGTTAATACGGAAAACTTTTTATCCAAACAGTTAGATTTAGCTTTATTATTACGAAAAGTGAGTATTTATGTCGGGGGAGACCAAAAAACATGCAAAAAATATGCATTTAACATTTTAATTTTGTTAAAATTAATTCACTCGCGCGGTAACGCCATGTTTATTCGTCGTTTTTATTTTAACATTTCATCAATGCTGCCAATCATAGAAAAAATATTTTTGCGTAAAACAAAGTGAATGCATCATTGACAAGTTTGTACCTGTATTTATAACAGTAGAACATGTAAAGAAATGTATTAAAATAATTACACAAACCCGCTAGACAAACCCTGCGTAGCCAAACAAACCATTCAAAACCTGGGATGTTTTTTAAAAGTATGATGAAAAGCGAGTTTATATTAGAGAATTTATTTTATAAGATTGGTACTTCCGACAACTGTCATATTTGATTGTCTATTAGTTAAAAAAGGAACATTCCATATTATCTGTGCTTAAAACTTCGACAACACGAACGTTCCGTGTTATCCGTGAGGTGGACTAACTGCATATTTACCTTATTATATTTCTCAATTTGGGAGGCGGCTATGGGTTTTGCCACCCGGGAACCATTTATTGGATAACCAACATCTCTGCCAGAGGTCACCCCAAGTAGTTTAGGTGATTTAGCAGGGGTGCCCGGATTCATGTTTGACCGGGTCTTGGATGCGTCCGCCTACCAGCTACTTGGCAGGACGGATCGGGAGAGAATAGTTGAGAGAGTCCCTTTGACTTCTCCAGCCCTTTGAACATCGCCTTGCACTGCAGTGGGAGGGATGGATTCATACGTCCGTCACACCTGGACACACTGACCCCCAGATTCCTACCCACCCCTAATGCCCTTTTCCTTACCAGAACTTTCCCTCCTTCCTTTCCTAAAAGGACCTTCCACACAGCATCTCCAAAGATGACATTGGCTCTGAGAAGAATTATTTTTCTCAGTGCCTCCTATGTGGAGCTAATATAATATTATATTACTTTGTACACTCTAAAATTACCGGATAGAAAAAAAATTCTCAATAAACTGGGTTACCTTCCTAAATTATATGTTCAAACGCAAGAGCAACATTGTTATTACAAGATCCATGAAGCTTGTTCATGACGCATTGGTGCTTTCATCCGTTTCCTATGGAATAATCGCCTGGGGAGGAATATACAAAAACCATTTAAAACTACTAGAAATTTCCGGTAGATGTGTCTACCGGATCTGCCGGATCTGCCCTGATGATGGACACTGCAACGATGTCCGAAACGTTGGCTAAAGAAGGAGGTACCGCAACACAGCATACCACCCCAAAAACAAATAACGAAAATACTTTTGGCCGTGAAAATCTTACAACATATAAAATTACTCGTTCGCGTTTCGAGGTAGTCAGTACTTGCGATGGTGCCATACGTCGCAAGCAGCTAAAATGTTTGTTTTTTATTATTCTAAAAAGGTTAGACATTTAGGTACCCAATTACAATAAAATTAAATCCAGAAAGAAACCTTCGGTTTGTAACGTAACTAATAAAGAATTTAAATAAATTAATGAAATGAATGTTAAATGTAAATGTACCTGATTATCATGTGTTACATGCGTTACATGCGTGTATGTAAGTAGGTAATAAAATCCAGAGCATGAGACATAATGAAACTCTTATTTGTAAAACAAGATTTATTGATACAAAACAAATTACAGTTATTAAAAGGTTAAAATCTGCAGGGCGTGCCTTCGCTCGAAGAGCCAAGGTTACGTAAACTAAAGTTAATGTCAAATTAAATTTATAGAGAAGCTAATCGGTTAAATGTAAATTGAGCTTCGTCCTATTTTTTAAGATTAATAGGAAAACTGGAATAACTAAATCAAATGACAAACCATACTAATTTAAAGAAGTTAATTAGAAAAAGAAACCACATTACGAATATCCGATGTGAAACTTCCATGGTCCGGTTCCCCCCCGTCGTCGTCGTGCGTCGGCAAGTCTGCTCCGCTCGCTCCCAGGATCAAACTCAAACCTAATTCAGTTAATTGGGCCCGTTACACCGGTGGCAGCAAAGGTCACGTGGTATCATCATAGGGTTGTGTATCTTCGCTAGTGATGTCACGCAACTGCTACAGGTTTCATAATAAAGTTACGCTAGATACCTCAAGTGCAGCGGGACTCGGTCGCTCCGAAGTGGCCGTATGGGGAATGCTATCTTGTACCACAAATAATTCTCCGAAAAGGTATAGGTATACTTGTATCTAATAAAATGAGTTTTTTTGTCGTAGTGAAATAAAAACAAAATATTTTTCTTAATTACATAATTTATTCACACATATTGTATCAAAAATGTTTATTTACAAAGCAAAACAATTGATGTTATTATATTTCGATGTCTCAATTTATGATTTAATATCACATTTAAAACAGTACAATCATTTACTGCTAAAAAAATAAAGTATAAATACATTAACTTAAAAAAATAATTCAAATGGAAGTCTAAATGGTTAATTTTTTTATTCACACGTGCATGTTTATACTAATATTATACTTAAAGATAAGTCAATAAATCTAGGAAAGAATTTATTTTACTATCGTGTAATGATAACAGAACTCTCGTTTGATAAATGTGTACTCCAATCATGCTTTCAATGCTCAAAGACAAAATAAATAGATACTTTTTGTAAGTTTAAAAGTGGAATTTTTAAAATATACTTAGTTAATCAACTTTGTACAAAATTCGCACTTTATAGTATATTTGACAGTTGGCTTTCTTACATTATATAAGTACATTACATGGATACCCAAGTAGTTTTAACCTAAATCAAGATGGTTTCATTGCTGCAAAATATGATAAGTAGTTATTCTTACAACTTTAAAATAAATTATATGAACCTAGACAGTTTTTAGCGGTAAATCTATTCAAGTAAAATTAGTAGAGCTAGTCAACTTGTAACGATTGACTTCGTCACATGGATCATCCTACCCCGTTTTCTTAAATCGCAACAAGAATGGCGATCGGCTGCAGACGTCCCTAGATATGATCAAAATATGTCTAGATACATCTGCAGCTGATTGCTATTGTTGTTGTGATTAAGAAAACGGGGTAGGATGATCCATATGTCGAAATCAACCGTTTCAAACAATTATAGGCAAAAAAGAGACAGATCGAATACGTACATAAAATATTATCAAATCATGAAATAGTGCGATGAAATAAATAATAGGGGAGTGATGTGGCGTGGTCAGTGTGGACCATTCAATAACATAACAATTCAACTACACATGTTATTGTGTCACAACTCAAGATAAAATGTGACAAGTAAAAAACTTTTTTTTGATTTTGAGGTATCAAGTGATCAAGTTGTAATACAGCAACGACAGTTAGCAAATGGCGGTGAATTATTATTACGTCTGACAACTGTTTCCCCTTCTGATGGCATTTCCAAACTGCGTTATAATAATTAAATAGTAGAACTTGTTTATAAATAAACTGTTTTTATAAACTGGATAATAATATTATTGAATACATAAAATAAATTTAAATTAAAATCGAATTCTGCAAATCAAACATGATGACAATAAAAACAAAATTATTGTACGCCTTTTTACTGCGATTTGTTTACTGTTTTACCGCAAGCATGTATATAAACAGTGACCAAACTATTTTATACAGTAAAGATTACTTAGAGACAGCTGACTTCGTAAATTTAAAGTTTGGCGCCCAGAAGACTGTAGGTAGGTACTCTAGTAGGCCTTGCATTCTCTAATGATGTAAAAATCTTCGCTCGGAAAACAATTGTATTATTTATAATGACCGATAATAATAAGTAATTTGCGTGTATTTTTAAATGAGTTGTTATTCCTTGGCTTTAACTAGTGTTTGACGAGTAATAAGAGCCTTGTCTCATCGCATAAGATGGAAATTTAAAAGTAATTTACTTGAGATAGCACACGATGTGTGGACGTTCAGTACTACAATCACGAAATGGAAAACACTCGAATGACTTGCTTTTGGCTTGCCACTGAGATTTATACAGCGCTTCTAACTGTAACGTCACTAATACTGTAATGTCATTGGGAATATTGGGTCAATTGTATTGGATACTTTATTCAATAAAATTATTTTGTAAGAAAAAGTTAAACTTTTCATAATTTATTTTTTCTTGCAACGATGCTTCCTTTCTACTCGGGGCTAATTGAAAATCAATTGTTTTTTTTTTATTTTCGATCGCAGCCAGTCGAAACAAAATTTTCAATTGCAGAATTTATCAAAACATTCATCGCGTAATAAAGTTCAGTTCATTTACAAAACACAATGTTTTGCTACAGTAATTAGTTTTATAATTGTTTCGTAATTGACTACATCAGCGAACAAATTGTATAAAACAGCACTTTAATTTGTTGTGAAATGCGATAGACGGGTATATTTACTTTTCCATTTTTACATATTTTGATTGGATAAGATCATTGACCTGTGGAAAGCTCAAACCAACATTTATGCATACGCAGGCAAGAAGGGATTGAGTCGAAAAGCCGAGTTTTGATTAGAGTTTGCGAAATTGCCCTCATTTACATATATTATTTACATATCTTGCAAAGTCGAGCGTAGTGAATTCGAAATATTAAAACATGTACACATAGTTCAAATTTCACTCGGGAAAAGACAAAATATGAGACGACTGAAAATATATATCATTTGAGATAAACGTGATTCGTCTCTTTCTTCCTTTCTCCAAAACAATTAACATTTTTCTTAATTGCTTGGAACATTGAAATTCTTTATTTTCACATAAAAGTTTATACATAACTAGCGAGTTCCCGGCATGCGTTGCATGCCACTAATAAAGAAATGGTTTCAATTGTTTCCAATAATAAGAACAATTCAATTCTTAATTCAACAATTCCTGATTCGATTCAAAGTACGAAGCGAGGACTTCAAATAAATTCGTTAATTTAAATAGAATTTTTAACAATCATTGTTTTGCAAAATGTCATTCTCAAGTTTTGGCATTTTTGACACTTTTGCAAGGGTTTTTGTAATGATTACAAAACTTTTCAGATGTATTGTCATGTGGTTGTAATAATCCAGAAACCTTCGCGGGGGTTTAAAGAAGGTATTTTGAAAGTTTCAAATATTTCCTATGCTTAATATAGCAAAGCATAGGACATACATACATACACGCATTTTTAGATTTTTTATATATATAAGATAGATAGGTAACACGTACTAAAGTTTCATTCTTTCTCTAATCACTACATAATACTTAATGACGACTGAACAGGCCATTACAAACTGGCCAGTGTATATTATACTAAATTGTTGATTACTATCATAAAGTAATATTAACTTGAAAAATATATTCTACAGCTTAATAAAGTTTATACCTACAATAAACTAAAAATACTTTTGTACATCCTCGACGCTAGAATCCAGAATGCTTATTAAATTTTCCTAATATTTTACAACAATGAATGGTTATAATAATGAAATGTCTAAATGAAGAATAAATTTTAAGTAAAGGCGGAATTACATTTGTCTGCGTGTGTCGTGACGCGTCAGAACAGTACCGGTTTCATACATTTAGTGATTTCCATCACGACACAACACGACAGACTAATATAAACGTCACCATACTAAATGTATGAAACCGATACCGTTCTGACGCGTCACGATACGATAGACAAGTGTAGTTCCGGCGTAATAAAACGATATGATGGTATTTGTTTGACAGAAACAAAAAAACGATCCTAAACTGAAGGCTTCGGCTCCGCTCAGACTTAATGGATATCGTTACGTTTTTAGATTTTGCCGAAACGTTGGCTAAAGAAGGAGGTAGCGCAACACGGCATAACACCCAAAAAACAAATAACGAAAATTAATGGATACCGTTTGGGATTCCATTGCGGACAATATTAACAACTGTGTAACGTCATATGATACTTAATTGGACCACTTGTGTAAGTTAAAAAAATCAAACATCAAATATTTATTTTACAATAAAAACGTGTTTTTTTTTAAATACAGAAATAAAATTTAAGAAATTATTTAAATTAAATTGTGGAGTCACAGCCTTGTTTTCAGTATCCGAAAACATCGTAGAGAACTTTCTTCCATTTAGGTAGGATTCTTGAGGCTCTCTCATCCTTCTTCTGTTCAGTGTAAGCCAACCACTCCTTCTTGATCTTGGGGTTTGTGGGACCCCACTCGGCCCTCGGGGTGAAGGCTGCGTATACTCTCTGGAAAATAAAAGGAAAAAAATAATTCTTTTTCGGAAAAAAAAATTTAAATACCAACAAATAAACTATAATGTCTTTCCTTTTGTTGTAGTGGCCCCTTACATTATTAATTTATATTATACGGGCTTTTACAAACATGTGATCCCTATATATATATATATATCACCTATTATAAATTTTAAATTAAATATCCCACTAGAAGACTTAAAATGTAATCTTTTACTAAATATTGTAAAAATACATACACTCGAAGACAGACTTAAAATAAACGACTTAACATTTTTATTCAAAATACTTAACTCTGAATTCGATTGTTACGAACTCCTGCAACTCATAGAATACCGACAGTAACCACACGACAAAATACACTCTTCTACTGCAGCGTTCATAAGCGGAACTACATTGCCCACTCTTCGCTACAACGATTTTACATTAGGGGCCATCCATAAATTACGTCACACGAATTTCATGATTTTTGACCCCTCCCCCCGTCCCTGTCACACAATGTCACATTTGTGAGACCCCCTCCCCCCTAGTGCGACGTCACACATTTTGCAATTTTACTTCTAAAAATATCAAAAAAGGAGTTAATTTTTATTATAAACGTATAGAAAGAGTAGGCAATATATATTTTTTTTTTGTTTACGTTTAAATTTTGGGTTTTAATAATTAAGATTTTTACATGTGACGTCACGGAGCTGCTGACCCCCCCCCCCCCCCCCCCCCCCGTTAAATTATGGATGGCCCCCTATGGGAAATCAGTACTTAGGTGATGTTGACATATTTAACATCAACTTGACGAATTTTGTGGATCTTGTAAAAAAACATATCTGTATTTTTGCAAACTTATCAAATCGCTGTATTTTTGTTTATTTGTATTTTTGTGACTTGTATGCATTTTTTATCTAATTTTATTTTTATTATTTCTTCATCTGTTTAAAAATCATCTGTCATGAATTAATTGTCGTACCAAACACGTAAAAGCCCTCTGAGCGTTGAATAAATAAATAAATAAAATAAATAAATATAATAATATTTTTGGAACAGTAATCATGGAGTAAAAAATATGCTATTTAAACTATACAGAATAGTATTATGCTAACATTGATTAATATTATTAAGGTTTGTTATCATAGCTTTCTTGTAACTATATTCCGTGCAGTTGAACACATCTACTATTTAGGATATCTTTTATTTAGGATAGCGGAGTAATGGTCAAGGTGACAGGTCATAATGAAGAGGGACAGGTAAACAATGCATACTCTTACACAGTATGTATTGGCGTATCTAGGGGGGGGGGGCTCCTCGGTTGTCACCCCATCTCGGGTGTCACCCCCCATCGGGTGGCACCCGATGGGGGGTGACACCCGATGGGGGTGACACTCGATGGGGGGTTACACCCGATGGGGGATGACACTCGACCGTGGAAAAAAAATTTACACATGAATACGGTCTGTTATTTATATTTTCGTAGCTCTATGGCTCCCCGTGGAGTGCCCCGAAACGGGAGAATTTTAGCCTAGAAATTCTCTAGCCCCCTAAAATAATTTTCATAAAAGTAAAAATATAAATTACTCTTATAAAAATTACTCGACTGAATTTGGGTACAAAAATTGGCCACCGATATTATCATAAAATCAGTTCATGTTTATCATGTTTGTAATACCCTCAGCAATCAACATTTGGGTTAAACTCCCTCACTTAACATTATATAGGTACAATGCGTCCTAAAAATATTAATAAAACCAGCATTGATAAAAAAGAAAACTACGGGCATTTATTGGTTTGTAAATCATAAAATTTCATTCCTATATTAAACTTTAGACCGCCTGAACCAAAAAATACAAAACAATCCAAAGCGGATTCCGTTCTAATAAAACACTTTTATAGGAGAAATGTCTAAATGCGCGCGATTTATTTGGGGCATTCGTTACAACGCCAATGGCCACAATTATTTCGCTGTATCCGGGGTTTAATAGCAGTCCCCGTACTTTATACCACTATCAAAAGAAACACCTACTTCCCAATTAGAAGATAGTGATGAGTATTGAATAAGAATGTGGTGTATTTTTTTAATAATCACCCTTTGCGAACGTTTGTTGACTTCAAAGATCATGGAATACATTCTATTATCTGTGGTTCACTTAATCTTGTCCTTTAATGAAAATTTTAAGCCTTTTTTATTCAGAACGCGCTGAGAGGAGCAGGCAATATAAATCTGAGGGCGCTTGGGCGAAGCTTAATAGTTCTTGTTATTCGTTAGTTGACGGCTATCGGCTACATTAAAACTAATCACCGAAAACCACATTAATTAACAAATTATTTTACAGAAATACCGGCTCTAAGAAGCCGTGCGAGAAATCTCATGCGTTACACGGTACGACCTTTTCATACATTCTGCGCCCTAATGATAGACAATGTAACGTTGTCTGAAACGTTGGTTGAAAAAAGAATGATGAAGCGCCATAATAACCCAAAAAATTGTCATGGTTATAATTTAAAAGGTTTTAATTGCAAATTTGATCCCAGTTATTTATTTTTATTTTTTTATGAATACCTCACAAGAATCCCAACTGCTCCCGTCTGGGTCATTTTGTGAGGCTAAATGTAGTGGGAAGGGAAAGGAGATGTGGAAGAAGAAGGTGGGAAAGTACCTGGCTGTTCAGATCTGGTCACTAAACATGGCTAAATCGATTTCAAGCAACGTTTCAATTCTGGGTGGTGTTTTTCGAAATTCTTACACCAGGGCGATACTGAGATTATCTTCCACACTGGAACGTGCCGCAATTATACTATATATTATTTTTAATCAATTAATTGTGAAATGACACAAATCAATCAAATAAAATTTATCTATTGGCTGCTATCTTTATACATGATTGCAAGATTCTTTACATATGATTGCAACAATAATATGTGCGTTAAGAAAATGAAAATAATCTTAGTCGAAGTATGATTCAGTTAAAAGTGACCGAATTGGATATAGGTTCCGTAGCTCAGTTGGTAGAGCACTTGCCATGTAAGCAACGGGTCCTGGGTTCGTGTCCCAGTGGAGCCAATATCTTTTTCTGATTTTTTTGTCTCCAGATTTTCGATTGATTTAATTAAAAAAATAAAATGTATATGCGCACGCTAGGATTCGCTCCCGCGACCTTGGGATTGTGAGCCTTACCCCTCGGCCAAGGAGGCCGTCTATTAATTATTTGAAGTGGCAAATATAACTCACTTCAAAAATGGCACTGATTTTATGGCAATACATCTAACATGACATAACATGCGACAGGATTTACAAGGCGCGTCATCGTAAACCATTTTTGTTTTCGTACGACAAATGGTTCAAATTGCAATTTTAGTGTGATTATCTCGTAGGTATTTTAATTTGAACAAAATTAAAGTAATTCAATATCGTCACTCTCAGCATCATTTTCATCATCTCAGTTTCTCAATGTAGGGTAGGTATGTAATTAGTCACTCGGAGATCGCGGGAGGAGGGAAGGCTGATCGGGAAATTGGGAATTGCGTGAATGCAGGAAGTTCAATAAATGTGAGTTCAATTTAGGAAATTTAATTCATGGGGGCCTGAATTCAGTTTTCGTTCATAAAAATTAAGACTAGCAGACAGTTAGAACGCTTCAATAAAGTTTTGTTACCAACCCTAATTTTTTCGTATGCGGATTTCTAATCATTAATAATGTGTACGCGAGGGCTGTTCCACAAGCGTCGCGGCGTCCGTCGGCATGCCGCTAGTCGCTCATGAACCATGTCCACCACTTATGTGTAGAAACACAAAGAACGCGGGTTTCGGCTTTCAGGTTACCGGCGCTCAGGGCCCGCGTCCACCGACGGCAACTTGTACCAAGGTGTGAACACCTGAACCTGACTTCACTGTGTGCGATTTGGAACGTCTACATACAAATATTTTTGTCGGCGCGATTGAGCAACCGAAAACCAATTTTACCAATTGTACATGTCATCGCTTCACGCCGCCCAGCTCTCCACTCTAGTTACAGTGGAATGGACATCGCATACATACTAGAGCATGGTTACTATATGTGTAACAAAGGTTACATTTACACCTCGCAGAATAGAACGCTGCTTAAGACGTTAAAACTTAAGGCTTAGGAGCGTTTAACCAGCCAGCGGACGAAAATCCACATTTCGTCGAAAGTTGTTCTTACGATCGTGCAGGGCCGTTACTATGAAAAAGATTAATTATTCTCCGTACCAGCTTTTTTAAATTATAACTCAATATCGAATTTATTTCAATTCAAATTAGCTTTAATTTATACCTTCATCCAAAAATGCTGAAAGGCGTGATGATATAACTATTAAAATAATGTACTTTTTGTAGTTATTTTTTTATTATAAGTATTTATCATTTTTCAACAATGTCTAAATTTAATAAGAATGTTAAAAAGATCTGAAATATATTAGTTTGTAAGTGCGCAAATAAATACACAAATGGACCAATTTTCGTCAAAAAACACATGTACGTACATATTTTTTAATGATTTTATTGAAACTAAAATTAAATTTTCTAAAACATGCGTTTGCCAGATAATGTATTGATTTATTTGAAATGGGTGTGGTATAATACAAAATCTTTTTTGAAAATTTAACAAATCTGCCAACGACCTATGGAATAACCTTATTATACTAAAAATTAAAATTTTATCTCAAAATTTATTATTTTAATGCTAGATAAAAGAACAATCTTTCGAAATCCATTTATAATTTTTTGTGGAAAAGAGTCAATGCGTCTTAAATCTGATTTGAAAATGACATATTTCTGGTTTTCTCTGGTAATGCCCTCTTAAGGTTAAAACCATATTATTATTTTTTTTTTTTTTTTACATAAATTATAATATATTTTTTACAATAATTAATTACATAATACATGTATTTGATGTACCCCCATAAATAAGCAGGGCTTGTGTGTATGGGGGGAGGGGGTTATGAATAAAATAACGCTAACAAAACTCCAGTGAAAAATATTATGGCCTTAAAAAAATATGTTCATATAGACCAATAAACTCTGATTCTGAATATATATAAATTTTATTTAATAACATTAAACGCAGAGTTTTTAAAAATTATTAAAAAGTGCATTTAACCTCTCGAAAAAACACAGCGTCAAGTTGGCATTACTGAAATGGTTAGTGATGACGTCACCTGGTGATAGCGTGTTAAATGTTGTATTGACATTTGAAATCATGACTGAAATGACTTGAAGTGTACACGTACGCAATTCAACATTTCGTGTTTTTGGTTTATTTTCTTACAGCCTTACTAAAAAAACCCAGTGAAAATTTTATTCAATTGACAAACGGCCGCGGATGTGAAAACATTACTTATTAAAAATTTCTTCATTGAAAGAAATACACATGGTTTACACGGCCTGAGTTAGTTTATCTCTGTTTTAACGATTGATGTTCGAACGAAATTTGTAATTTTTCCAAAGTATTTTGAATGTTCTATATATTTCTTATTTTTGAAGGTGTCGTAAAAACAAAAACCATTTATGAAAACTAGATAAAATTACCTTTTAGATTTGTGTATTTGAAATACAGTTTAGTTTTCAAAAACTGACGTATTTTAAGATTCAAACTCGGAAATAAATGGAAAAAAAATTCTTACCAAATTTTTTAGGACTAAAATGTAGAGAAGTTAAAAAACAATCAAAATTTCAAAAGCACAGTCCTTTTATGTAATAAATTTGGAAGGAAACTATCACCTCACTTTTTTCTCATGCATACAATAAAAAAATAATAAAAAATTCAAAGTTTTTTTTATTGCTAAAAAACTAACCTAAAAATTATATCGGCTTTTATAACAGATTACTTGCATCTCTTAAGACGTTAATTTCTTTGATACATTTAGAAACACATGTATTAGATATTATTATTTTAAAAAACACCATTTTCATAAAATTCTCGTAAAATAAAATCCTTTGAATGTAAATTTGAATTTTCATGTATCGTATAAACTAGTTTTTGACACTTCAATTTTCAAAGTACGATTATTGTTTTATAACTAGACTAAAACTTATGAAAAACCACAAAAAACACGGTAAATATATCTATTATATAAATAAAGGAGTAAATTAGTCATATTTAGAAATTAACGTAATATTGCACACACATCCGCGAAGCGAAATTGTTTCGCGCTTCCAACGCGAAAGTTCATTTATGATATGAGCGCGAACAACGAATGCGCAGGTGCCGCCACCTAGCGGTTATGAAGGAAAACAAACAATTTAGTACTTAGACTATAAAAATAACATTGTTGCCAGATTTAAAATACGTTTTAAGAACAAACCTTATTAGTAATGCTATCGTGTTTTAGTGTATTTTTGATTTATTCATGTTGCTGCAGCAACACGGGTTATCGGGCGTGGTGTGGTTTTTTTAGTAAGGCTGTTGTGTTTATAGAGATTTAGATAAATAATAGTTTTTGTGTTTATTGAAACATTATTTAGGCCCTCAACAATTAAAATCATTACGGAAAAGGGCTATATTTGCGGACAACCTGCAATAAATTTTGCCTATTTGAGGTTAAAGTCGTGTCATATTTCACATTTGGTTTATGATACATCGGTCGTATTTTCAAATTGTTTTTAGTATCAAGGGCTGTTTATACAAGTTATTACACAATCTTCAAGATCAGTGTATTATAAATACCAATGTTTCTGTATGTGTTATGCATAGTACAATGTACAAAGTCACGCCTGAACACAAAATTCGATGGTTTACGATGTCATCTGTATTTGCAATGAAAAATATGATTTATTGTTTTTATATTGCACTTTGGAACAACATAATAACAGCAGCGATGAGATGTGGACATTTTACAAATGTTTTTCTATATTAAAAGCAGTTAATCTTGAATAAAAAACACTCACACCTAAAAGTCATACTAAAGTCATTCCGCCATTGATTCTTCTGGATTCTTCATTCAAATATTCAAAATGACAACTTGAAAGTAAATAAAACTATCGGTGGGTGATGAGTCACACAATCCACCATAAGATACGGTGGTTTTCGTGGAGTCTTGAAAAAACTATTAAAACTAACTATAAAATTAAAAACAAAAATGTAGTTATTTAAGTTTGAAGGTCTTTATTCATTAAAAAAAATTATAAAAATGGACTGGAGTTCTCTATTGAAATATGAGGTCGATGAAATAACAGAAAAAATATAGATCCCAATGGTCGAGTTGGTTAAGCCGCTGTGTCCCTGTAAGACCTGGATTCGAGTCCCAGTTCGACCGTAACCTATTTATTTTTTATGTATCTTGTTCTGCTTATGTTTGGTTTAGATTTATTAGTATTATCTTCTTCTTCAAGGATACATTGATGATTTTGAGAAAAACAATATTATGAATATTAACTCACGTTTCCGAAGCCTACGATATGTTTCCTCTTGTAGAAGGCTAATGTGGCGAAGAGAGGCAACTGAAGAACTCCGATGGCTGTCAAGGTCCATCCGCTAGCTGAAAAGCAAAAATAAATATCTTTAATACACTGAGCATTTTCTAAAAGTAGTTTGCCGATGATAAAAAACTGTCACAAGAAATTTCACAATATCTCCCTTATATAATTATATTAATAATCTTTAGCTAAAATATACGAACACCTCAGCACTAGTTCTCCTAATGAGGTCTTCACAAAACACTATTACTAACGCTTTTCCAAGTTTTGCTCTTAAAAAAATATATGTTATTTTTGAAGAAAATATCTAGACGCGTTCCACGCCGAAACGCAAATTATATCAAATTCCCCGATAGAAAAAAATCGCAAAGTATGCTCCGAAAATTATTATAAACACGCTTGTTTCAGTTACTGTCAAAAAAAGCGAAGCTAGCAGTCCACAATGGAGTCCTGGTACCTGCCCTGATGTATGGCAGTGAGGCATGGAACTGGCAGAGGAAGGATGAAAGTAAACTGAATGCTGTTGAAATGAGATCCCTGAGACGTATGTGTGGTAAAACAATGTATGATCGTGTGAGAAATGTGGATATCCGCAAAGAATGTAAGGTGATGTAAGCATAATGAGTAAGATTAAGAAAGGGACCCTCAGATGGTTTGGGCATGTAGAGCGAATGAACGAAGGAAGTAGTGTAAGAAGAATATACGACGCGAATGTGAATGGTAGAAGAAGTCGGGGACGCCCGAGGAAGACATGGCACGATCAAGTGAATCAGATACTTGAGTCGGGTCATGTCAAAAGTCAGAATAATAGAAGAGAATGTATGAGACGATGTATGAATGGGAGTGAGGCAAAGAGTGTGTGCCAAGACCGAGTTGTTTGGCGGTCCGTCCTCTCTGCCTACCCCTGCGGGGAAACGGCGTGACGGTTAGTTAGTTAGTTAGTTTTTGTTTCAGTTATTTAACGAATTATAGTTGTGAAAAAATTTACAATGTTTCTTTAAATGATACTTAAGACGCCTTCCACGAGATTTGTGCTCTATTTTAAACGAGTCGTATTTTATTAAACGTTTTCACAATTTTCGCATCGATTTTATCGCTTTAAATATTAGCGCGCTCCTCTAACATTAGTAATTACATATCTCTCCATCTTCTTCTTTTTGAGCGCGGATGCGGCGCCTTAAAGCTCTATAAATGAAATATTTCTGAGTGTAGCCGAATACTAAAAACTTTTTTTGAAATGATATGAAATAAGCTTTCAAATTGTATGAATAGAAATAAATATTAACATTTGTAAATATTAATATTTAGAATACAAACATAAAAAATATATAAAAATGACTCACGTGATGTTTTTATGTAAAAACGGTACTAAAACCACGGATTATGTAAAAAAATACACTTATTCTATCGTATAAATATATAATAAACAATTTTGTCACCTCAGTTTTTTACCATTACAAAAATATTTAGTAAAAAATGAACAATGTCTAACGGCGCATAGGCGATTTGGCGGGTGAAAACTATTTCTACAAAATAAGTCTATTTTATGTATTTCTATGGACAACTTTGAAAAGAGACGTGAAACTTGATTTAATATGGACTTATAACGATTTCTGTGGGAACACACGTGTTAACTTGAAAGCATGCTTATTGTAATTGACTGCTATTGTTATATTGTCGTGTAAATACGCTGAGGGGTCCGAGTGGTTAAGAAATAAATAAACTGCACACGACGTTATTATTTACTGCGTAAATGTCGCAAAATTTTGGGACAACGTATTTGTATACCTACTGGATCAACATTCTTTTATTTACAGTTCGAGGTTAGAAACTATTCTTGAGTTTATAAAAAAAAAATTTCAAAAATGACTCGAGCATAAAATAACATAATAACTGAGTAAAACACCCTTGAGGTTATTTAATCAATAAAAGGGAATACAAAAAAAATTATCAAAAATTTATGTTTTTACTTTGTAAAGCTGTAAACTTTTTTGCACGAAGGTGCATAAACTCTCAATCGTTAACTCTGGCGTGATGAAGTTTGTGCAACTCTTTCATAGGTCAACTAGGATTTATCTGTTCCCATCGTCTATTACATCAAGAGCTATGAAGCCAAGAAAATATGGCGCGCCGTATTGTTTATTTTTTTTTAAGACAAAAGATTTATAAAATCATAATGCCGTTACCATGGCGAAGTCGAATAATAACTACTAGTTATTAATAAAAAAAGCAATTTCGATTCTTTTTTATTTATTTGAATAATGTATAAATAATGTTGTGATACAAATCTATCTGTCTATTTATATGAAGAAGAGTATCTGTGGCGGACGGCATGGATTTGATTTTTATACAAATCAACAGTTTTATTCCAAGATTGATGAAATTTTGCACGCTTGACTTTCAAACCAACTTTCTCTGACTATATGTGATTTCCAAAACCGCCCCATCCCCCCTTCTCACCCTTTAATTGCAGACTTTTGACACATCTTTATGTCTGAAAATTACTGTCTACTTCTGATTTGGAAAAACTCTGCGCAAAGCCCGGGCAACGCCGGGGACTTCAGCCAGTTTACAATATATTTCAATTAATCATTTTAATAGCATCATTATTCCCCTGTGCAACATAGAGAATGGGACAATATTTGACTACCGTAATTCCCTAAAGCTAGAATTGTCCCAGTGCAGCGTGTCCCAATTACTTAGTGTGACAAATTGCATATTATTTTGTGTGCATTATTCAAACGAAGCCGTCATTTTACATTCCGCTGTTGAGCTTTGAACTCCAAATCAAATTATTAACAGATCAATGCACGGAATTAACTCAACGCAATGGAAGTGCATTATTGTAATTTAATTTAGATAAGCAAAACTGTTTTCTGATTTAATTTTTTTAAGTATTAAATTATTTAATTTGATGTTCTGTAAATCATGCATATAAAAGCATTAATATATTGTTTTATAAAACACTTATTTTCCTATCGGTTTCACGCTGAACACATGCACAGTTTTTAGTAGTAGATTTCCGTGCCTACACGTGTTTGTAACAAATGAAAAATATCATACACAGAATGGCAACCTATGTTTGCCCCATTGTAATCTTAAAATTATTTATTTTTATGGTCGAATCCATCCTTAGATATGGAATATGAACTTGGGGGCAGACAAGCAATATTTATATTATTATTATATTATATTTTCATTAAATATTTCGACCAGTCAATGGTTGAGTGGGCATCGCGCTTGAGTCCCACCCGGGCGTCGCGTGTTCGATTCTTCGCTGGCTAAGTCCTCCATCATAACACAAGCAAAATTTTCGGCTTTCTGTGGTGGTAGTAGGAGATTCTCAAATATTGTTGGGTTATTCGTAACCCGGGAATGTTTGTCTTTAAAAAAAAATTTTAAAAAAAAATATATATATATATTTATATATATATATATATATATATATATATATATATATATATATTTATATAGAATATGTCAATAAGAAAATAAAAAATATTGAGTCTTATGTCTGCCGACATAACAAAATAAACTTATAAAACAAAGAACTAAAACATAACTCTTTTTCTGGTTAAACAGTTGACTAAAAAATTTCATTAAATAAATATAAAATGAAACATGTCTATCTTTGTGGACGAAAACGAAAAAAAAATTAAAATGAAATCTCGACTTCTCCAAATTATTCAAAAATTACCAAAATCTACAATTTGGCTTTTTCACCTACTTTTTCCAAAACGTTGTTTTCTTTGGAAATCATTTAATAAAATTCTTTAGGTGTCATTTTTAAATTACACAATGTGTACATCATCTTAGCAATTGCTTCTGTTTGCAATGTATTGTGTTCCTTGGTCCAGTGGGCGTTTATTAAAGAGAAAATTCTTTGAACATTGCCGTTATGGCCTGGAAAAGCATAGTAATATTCCGCCAATTTCAGAAGTTTGGAAGACAAAACCTGCGCAACCCATTGTCCCCCGCCCCCGCCTCGTTCTTAACACGTTGCGCCTTGCGTAGCTTGCGTTGCTTTCGTTCAGCAGGCGCTGCGTGCACCGCTTTACACTAACAAAAAGCCTAACAAAAGCCGTACAGGCCGGACATATAAAAATTTAGCCGGACACGACCTAAAAAAGCCAAACATGTCCGGCTTTAGCCGGACAGATGGCAACCCTAACTGCAGCTCTTTCTTGCCGTATTTTACTCGATTAAGTAAAAAAAAATATATTCATCCTAGACATCCTAGTCGCATATTTAAAAAAAAAATTAAATTTATCCTTGACACTATCTAGATAGCATTTAGTTTGGGTTTGAATCATTTTTTTTACATGAATACTGCACAACTGCTCCTCATGGCATCCCCAATCGGGGTATGTTATGAGGATGAAGGTAGTGGTGAGGGGAAGGAGATAGAGAAGAGGAAGGTTGGGAAGTACCTGGTTATCAAGATCTGGTCACCAAACACGGATAATGCCATTTCTAGCAACATTTAAATTCTGGTTTACACCAGGTCGATACTGAGAGTATCTTCCACTCTGGAACGTGCAGCAAATATATGATATATTATTTTAAATGAATAAATTGTAAAATAACACAAATTAATCAAATAACAACTTCTCTCTTCTCTTCTAACTCTCAACACTTTGTTATTAATTCATATATTTTTATCACTTATTATTTTCTCTATTTATCATTTTATTTTTAAATTTTATTATTTTGCTTTTACTTAACTTTTTTGCATGACCGATATTTGAGTGTGTTATTTTTATTAAATTGTGAAATTATTAACCCCGATACAGGCGAACCCTAGTGGGGTTAATAAATAACATGTAAATAAATAAATAAAAACATTTTTATTGTCCCAGATGTGTCAATATCTTTTTCTGATTTTTCTGTTTTCAGATTTTCGATTGAGTTTCGCTTATATTGTCTTCATTTAATTAAATATTACAATTTGAGATTTTACTCATAAAGTTAAAATAAAAATTAAAAATAAAAACATTTATTTGCCACGCCGGGATTCGATTCCGCGACCTTCGGTGTGCGAGTTAAGAGCCTTACCGCTGGACTACGCCGGCCGTCAAATCATACATATAGTTCAGTTGGTAGAGTCGCGGCCCGGAAAGCCGAAGGTTCTGGGTTCGAGTCCCAGATGTGCCCATATCTTTTTGTGATTTTTCTGTTTCCAGATTTTTTGTTGTAGTTCGCACAATATTCGCTAATATTGTCTTCATTTAATTAAATATTACAATTTGAGGTTTTAGTCATTAAGTTAAAATAAAAATAAAATATTTTACAAACTGAGGACTCCAACTTGGAGAAACTCATGGACTGGTAAAATAGAAGGCAGAAGAAGTTGAGGAACGTCACCAATGCGCTGGAGCGACCAAGTATCACTGGCGTCTGGTATTTCGGAGTATATGTAGTGGTATGTTCTCTCTCCACGCAGTACAGAACCGCGAGGAGTGGAGGACCCTTATCCACCATCGAAATGTTTTTTGTTTTTATAGTGATACCTCACAAGAGTCTCAGCTGCTCCCGTCTGGAGCCAGTGAGACTATGAAATCCCCAATTGGAGTATGTTGTGAGGCTGAAGGTAGTGGGTAGGGGGACGAGATAGGGAAGAGAATGGTGGGGAAGTACCTGGCTATTCAGATCTGGTCACCAATCACGGCTAATGCCATTTCAAGCAACGTTTCAATTCTGAATGGTGGTCTTACACCAGGGCGATACTGAGAGTATCTTCAACTCTGGAACGTGCCGCAAATATAATATGCCAAAGACATTCAAATACAAAAGAGATATGCTATGGTGTCCGCGCAACTGTCGGCGGACTACGCCCTAATTAGAGTAGTTCGCATACTAAAAGAATTTGTTCAATTCATTGTTTTTTTGAAGATGTGCATTAGTATTAGTTAAGAATACAGTTTAAACACGGAAAGACATCGTTCATTTAGTTTAACGTTCGTTTGGTTTATTCGTTAATTATTCGTTCATTTAGTTTAACGTTCGTTTGGTTTATTCGTTGATTATTCGTTCATTTAGTTTATTTGTTAATTGGTAAACAATATCGGCGACACCCGGAAGCGCAGTCCTACCTAGTAAAAACTGCAGATAGCACATCTACTTATATACCATATATTATTTTAAATGAATAAATTGTGAAATAACACAAATTAATCAAATAATATTTATTTGCCACGCCGGGATTCGATCCCGCGACCTTCGGAATGCGAGTCAAGAGCCTTACCGCTGCACTGCGCCGGCCGTCAAATGTATCCACGATTCTCAGCAGTGAGGAACGAACTAAAGAATTAACCTTAATAACCTATGATAAAACTATTTTTATTCCCTTTTATAATTCCCAAAAGTCATCCCCTAAAAATAATCTTAACTTGAAGTTCCATAATGTTAATTGTAACTTTGCGACATGCACAAACTGCGAATATGTAAAATTAGGAAAATATATCAAGTACTTAGGTGTAACTATAGACAGCCAACTCAAATGGACTTACCATGTAGAAAAAACTGTAAATAAACTGAGATACTTAAATTACATATTCAAACGTATGAGCAATATCGTCAATAGAAGAACCATGAAACTTGTTTATGATGCATTGGTGCTTTCGTCCATTTCCTATGGAATAATCGCCTGGGGAGGAACATACAATAACCATATAAAACCATTGGAAATTGCTCAGAAGTCCATCATTAAGATAATGTACCAGAAGTCCAAGATGTATCCTACCAATCAGTTATTTCAAGAAACTGAAATACTAGAACTAAGGCGGATCTACTGTATCCAATGTCTCAAATATATTTTTACACGTCCAAACAATTTCAGTAAAAACACATATCGTTGTAGCCAGAGACATAACACGTGCGTGTACACAGTGCCTCACTGCAAAACCAGACTGGCCCAAATACACATTACCTACATTGCCCCAAAACTATTCAATTCCATACCCCACTCCATCAGCAAGGATCAAAATCTGAACGTACTTAAAAAAAATGTTAAAATCTGGGTAAAAAATAATTTGGAACTGAATAAGTTTTTTCTGTAATTCAATCAGCTTCTAAAATGTGGAGTCTTTCTGAATATTTAGAATAAAAACAGGAAATATATATATGTATATATATTTATACTCGTATGTACATGTGTATTTAAGTATGGGTGTAAATAATATATAATAATATATATAATATATATAATAATATATATATATATATATATATATAT
Source organism: Limnephilus rhombicus (assembly GCA_929108145.2). Lineage (NCBI taxonomy): Eukaryota > Metazoa > Arthropoda > Insecta > Trichoptera > Limnephilidae > Limnephilus > Limnephilus rhombicus. Next base: position 48,487,484 of record OV815280.1, on the reverse strand, counting down.
TTTTTTTTTTTTTTAATTTGTGTGTTTATCTTACATATATTTTTTTTAATTTTTAAACTCCTACGAAGTCATTCATGTTGATCGCTGTAGACTCTATGCTTATATATATATTTTTTTTTATAATTTTATTTTAACTACCACTGTTATCCACATAATATAATACCCACACACAGGCTTCGCCTTTGTGGGATTTTTTTTTGTTACTTACTTTTTTGTTATTATGTATTTACCCATATGTAAATGTACCAAAAAAACTTTGCTAATAAAAAAAAAAAAAAAAAACCTCTGCTGGCTTAGTTCTCAATCACTGCACAAGCAATATTTTCCGCTTAGAATGAAGTAATAGAAGTTTTTCAAGTATTATCACGTTATTTGTAACTTGAGAAATTTGTCACAGAAAATTTCTAGGTTCAGAAAGGTTGTTTTTAATATTCAGTTCGCTCCCGTTTGCAGTCGCGGTAAGTTTTATGTTGTCTGCTATCTCACGTTGGCAATTTTTACGTTGAAATAAGGTAACCGCGCGAACAAACTACGTGCAGATAATTTGCTTGCCAGCATTATTTACAACCTGAAGTTAAAAACTGTGGATACATCCAAAGTTAAACAACTAAAGGTGCCCTGTCGACATAATGGTTCCCTGACTTGACTACACAAATCTAAATAAAATATCTAATAATTAATAATAACGAAATCATTTGCGGTCTCATGAAAACAGTTTTTGGCATGAATACTGAATATCTACTGTGTACTTGTGAAGTTCATTTTTTTACTTCGATAATTATTACCTTCTACAATTAGGCCAAGTTACTAGCAGCGCCTCTAAGGGTACATAGTTGACGGTTACATCGAGGTATTGTTAAAATTTAGTTAACATCCAATAAAATTTATGTTCATATACACTTTGCTTTGAGTCTTATTTTCTTCGAGCTTTAACTTCAATGGAAGGGCCGAATAGAATAAAACCTTTCCACAATGTAATACAAATAAATCAATGTAATAGTTTTATATTTTATGCTTTAGTTTGCCAAATTGTGATGGAAATTCGTTAAAGTGAACAGTTCACACTTTTAGACCTTGCTACGAATTATGCTCCATTCTTTTTTCCTTATTTTCAGCAATGTATCCATTCAATATCTACCCACTGTCAAATTTCAGTTTATTCATGTTTGTCTGCTTCATTTTTAGTGGTAACCCCGACAATAACTTGATTGATAAAGAAATATCATGTAAGGAATTATGATTGTATCCACAAGATCGTCGGCCTTGCAATCAACTCAGCACCGGTGAAAAAAATTGGTTAAATAGGCTATGTTAGGTTAGGTAAATAATAATATTTTTAAATAATTTTTTTTCATAGCTTTAAATGACTTTTTAAAGAGGTGTTGTGTTGACTTGATTCTGAGTTGGCATGGAACTGCTAGTTTTAGGGTCTCTAATATCGACGGTGCCGATTCCAATACAATTTACAGAAAATTCAGCAAAATAGCACGCCAGTATGTTTTTCTTGCATTTTTTTACATTGGTAAACTACATGTCTAAAAATGCAATCTAATTTACAGAAAATTCAGCAATTCGCACGCTAGTATTTTTTGTCTGCATTTTTACGCAGTTACCTACCTAAAAAGGCAAGCAAAAAATACAAGCGTGCGAATTGCTAATTTTCTTTAAATTGAATTTTATACCGTCGTTATTAGAGGCCCTAAATCTGCCAGCTGACAGCAAAGATAGCCGACAATCTTGTGGATCTGTGCATATTCTTAGGTAGCTACATTAAAAATGCACCACCGATATTAATATTTATTTTATTTTCAAAGCTACCAACGGCGGATATATTTGTTTATTAAATAATTACGTGAAAAATCATTCATGAGCTACAAAATTCATGAAGGTAATGGAAGGTCCTAATGTAATTACAAGGCCCAATTTTTGAAAAGGGTTAATCATGCATAAATTCAATTTGGAAACTGGGCCATTAATAAATTAAGGGTGGATTTTCATTACCGTGGGGCATTCGCTTGAAATACGGGGAGGAGGAATAAAATTATTACGCATCATTTTGCAAATGGATTGGTACTATAACTATAAAGAAAAGTATAGTACAGTGCGTGGGCGCCATAGAAAAAATCTTTGAAAAAGAATTGAATGTTTATTTAATTTGTGTTTCTAAGGGGAATGACTGCGCGGTCCGTTTCACATAAATCTTAATTTTGGAATTGAAGCCAAAATATCCAACCAAACAGAAAAATTATATTTTTAATCAAAAAGTGAAGAGGTATGTGCTAGATAAGTTTTAAGATTTTCACGGCCAAAAGCATTTTCCTTATTTGTTTTTGGGGTGTTATGCCGTGTTGCGCTACCTCCTTCTTTAGCCAACGTTTCGGACATCGTTGCAGTGTCCATCATCAGGGCAGATCCGGCAGATCCGGTAGATGTCATCTGCCCTGATGATGGACACTGCAACGATGTCCGAAACGTTGGCTAAAGAAGGAGGTAGCGCAACACGGCATAACACCCCAAAAACAAATAACGAAAAAGGTATGTGCTACTTTATTTATTTATGTTTTAAATTATAAAAAGTAGGCCATTAAAGATTTCGAATATTTTATTATTTAAGAGGCGACTTAGGCAGTTATTTGTGAGTAAAGAAAGGAATATTTTAAAAAAATGTATTATAAAAATTGATGAAATATGGAAAAGACTCTTTGAGATTCAGAAGAGAATTGACATCAAATATAGAGATACACGAATAAATCCAGGCGCTATACAAGAATGAGGCCGCTGTAATTAGATGTGACAATGATACAAAAGAAGCCAGTATAAGACAAGGGGTGAGACAGGGATGCTCTCTATCACCTGTTCTTTTTAACGCTTATATACAGAGTGCGATTGATGACTTGAGAGAGAGAGAGAATAAGTCACAGAAAAGGATGTAAAGATACACGGGCAAAAGGTGGATGTGATAAGGTTTGCTGACGATATTACTATGGTTGCTGAAAGCGAAGAAGAACTGCAAGAGGCCTTAACAAACATGCAAAGCATTCTTCAAAACAATTACAACATGAAGATAAATAAAGACAAAACAAAGCTGCAAACTGTAGGCCGAACTCAACATCAGATGAGAGTAGAGATGTCAGGAGTTCCACTAAAGAACACCAAGGAGTTTGTCTACCTAGGGAGCAAAATAACATGGGACGGTCGGTCTAAGAGCGAGGTCGACAGCCGTATACACCAGGCTAGACTTGCATTCAATAAAAGGTCGAAAATAATAGAATCGAATAACATAGACCTAAAACTGAGAATACTCCTCATCAAGACCTATGTATGGAGTATTTTGATGTACGGCTGCGAAATATGGTGCCTATCCGAAAGAGATAAACGGAGACTAGAGGCTTTTGAGATGTGGTCCAATAGAAGACTATTAGGAATTTCCTGGAGAGACCACATTACAAATGAGGAGGTTCTCCAAAGAATCGAAGGAGGAAGGCACCTGCTCAGGACCTTGTCCGAAAGGCGTGCAAGATGGATCGGCCATGTAATACGACAAGAAGGCCTCTTGCATGCCATAATGGAGGGTATGACCGAGAGGACAAACTCTACGGGACGCCCACTCCGAGAGTACCCGGAGGACCTGCTGGTGGACGTGCGCTGCTCATCATATGCAGACTTCAAAAGAGCCGCCCAAGACAGGGAAGAGTGGAAGAGACGAATAGAGGAAATTGCCGCAAACCAATCCCAGGATTAAAACAGAGAGAGAGAAAATAAAAAATATGAATGATTAAAAAAAGCATTTAATTTAAATTATAAATGACCTATTTGCGTCGGAACTCAAATTTGCAGAAATAAATAAAATAAATTCAAATAACTTCCCAAAAAACGCATTTTTACGATATTACAAAGTAGATAAGGCAAGACATTTTTTTAATAATTATAATTAACTCACAAAAAAATTCAAAGTTGGCTCCAAAATGAAGGAAAGTTGAATTTTTTAATTACCGTATATCATAATTTAAAAATAAAATAAACAAAGGATCAGATTTCCTTACTAGATATTTAATTTAGCTTTTCATTAAAAAAAATATATTATTTAGTTTTGTTGGGTATTTTGGCTTCAAATCCAAAATTAAGATTTAATAATAATAATAATAATATACCGCAGTTTTGTGATATTTCACTCCAAGTGCGCTTAATTATAATAAACTTAAAATTGATCCTATAGTGTTCCTTACGAGTCCTTACAAAATACAAAATTGATTAAATAATGTGAAATAGAGAATATACAGTATAGACAAAGCAATTCCTAAAGAACAATATTAACAACAATAATTCTTAAAAATAAATTATAATAAAGAATAGGAGGCAGTTTACGTTTAGAAATAATAATAACAGAGTGCACAGAGTAACAGTGTGAAACAAAGAATATACAGTTTATAAAAAGCAATTCCTAAAGAACAATATTAACAAAAAGAATCATTAAAACTAAATTATAATAAAGAATAAGAGGCAGTTTACGTTTAGAAATAATAATAACAGAGTGCACATAAAACTATAGTAAGGAGGTAATCGAAACCAAACAATTACCAGAAACTCAAGGAACATGGCTTATTATAGTAGATTGAAAACAAGTTAAAATTCATGAAAGGTATGATTTTTTGAATAAGTTTGTTTTTAAAGCTCTTTTGAATTTGCATGAAAAAGGCCGCGCAGCCGTTCCTCTTAAGTCAAAATTAGTTGTTTTCTTCTGACGAACATGAATAAACAGCTCCATCGCTGGTACTATTTTACTTTGCTACCAAGTATACAGCTAAGGTACGGAAGTCTCTCCTTTCTTAATAATAATTAGACAAGCGATAAAGTTCCTTCCTACAATGCAACTTCTACCAGAAAATGATTATTTTATTGTCATTTTCAAAATTGAAACTAATGTACAAAAAATCATACACGCAATAAAGTACAAAAGTACCTACCTATAACATAATATATTTTTAGCAGAAAATATTTTTATTCTATTTAATGCTTAAAATTATTATGCCGAAACTTTAAAAGTCAAATCAGATTCCGTAATGTTGCAAGCTTTTACGCTCCTACAGTTATAATAAATTTCTCGTGATTTTGACGCTACACTATGGCGTTATAATAATGGGTAAAAAAAGATCGAATAATTAAAACTGTTAAAAAAACATAAACTTGCCCCACATCCAGCTATTTCCAAATTTAGCTTTATTGATTTTCAATGTTACTGATTTACCTCACATAAATTGTTGCTTTTCTTATTCAAATTTGTTTTTAATAAAATATTTTATTTCAGACCGAATTTTGTTCTGTATTAGAATATCTGAACCCTAGCCTAGAATATACCTATTTTTTTTAAGTTTTCCTGTCTAGAAAAAAACAGAATAGTAATTTTTTCTTTCATTTAAAACTTTTACTTGTTAAACAGTTTTGGTTTGACATGTTAGACTGTCTAAAGGTTTGAATAAAGCCTCTTTTTCCGTTAAAATGTTGTGAAACTTCGTATAACTTTGAAAAGAAGATAATGAAAACTTTCATGGTTTAGTTGATTGGGGGCCAGCTTTTTATACGAACGCTGATTTCGTTTTGTACGAAAAATACATAGGTATTATGTTTCTGTAGAAGAATACTGAAACAAATTTCTGTTTTAGTAATTTTAATAATTAATAACTAGCAGTTAAAAACCCGCCCCGCAGGTTTTTGCTGCTAGGCCCTGCGGGCTGTTTTTGGTTCTGCCTCGCCCAGTTAGGCGGCCGGCGTAGTCCAGCGGTAAGTCTCTTGACTCGCATTCCAAACAGAAGGTCACGGGATCGAATCCCGACGTGGCAAATAAATTTTATTTGATTAATTTGTGTTATTTCACAATTTATTCATTTAAAATAATAGATAGTATATTTGCGGCACGTTCCAGAGTGGAAGATACTCTCGGTGTCACCCTGGTGTAAGACCACCATTCAGAATTGAAACGTTGCTTGAAATGGCTTTAGCCGTGTTTGGTGACCAGATCTGAATAGCCAGGTGCGTCCCCACCTTCCTCTTCACTATCTCCTTCCCCTCACTACTACCTTCAGCCTCACAACATACCCCAATTGGGGCTGCCATAGTCCCACTGGCTCCAGGCGGGAGCAGTTGAGACTCTTGTGCGGTATTCATGTAAAAAAAAATAGTTAAGAGTGTTTGTGACCATTTTATAAATCCGATACGAACTGGTTCCAAAAATATCCCGTTCCTCGGATCCACTGTGATCCAGTGACAGCTAGTCACTGGGACAAAGTAACCGAGACAGGCAATGACGTCATATGTAATATAAAGTTGCATGATACTCAAATTTACAAAAACGTAGTACTACTACCTAGTAGGGGCACGTTCTCATGCGACATACTAGCGAAAGTGGCGCCATCCTTTGACGAATTCTTGAATTCGAGACCGAATTACAGTGGTGGCCTTGTTTGAAATTTCACGTACAAAGATGTTTATACGGCGCGGTGTCAGACATTCACTCGAAGCCGGGTTCTTAAAATTCTATAACATTTCTGATGTCTAACATTTCTGCACTAACTTCACCCAGGAATAAATTACTTCATACTTTATCTGATTTTTTATCATTTCGTGATCCAATCATCCCAAGGGCGCTTTAGGCATACTACTAATTGATAGTCTTTTCTAGGAAAATGTGGTAGAAATATTTCTATTTTATAGTAAAATAAATTATCACATCAGAACGTTTAAATGAACCGCACGAATTAACAGTTACCATAAGTCTGTAATACCGGCTCGTATTTTAATATAAGTTTGCTCACCAATAGCGCTGATAGGGTATTCTTTCCCGCCGAATGTGAGCTGTTCCATGGTGATGAGAGAGTAGATGAAGACGATAATTAGGAAGACGGGGGTCAGCACCGCCCAGCATAATCTCCAGTAGAAACCCACGCTGATCTCCAGCATGAACTCGATATCGTCACAGACCCTTCGGACACCTGAAAGGCAAGAAACAAATCCATTAGATACAGATCAGGGTAGAAGAAACAAAAACGTGAATTCACTCTTAAACCTCGATTACATTGAGTGAATTTACAAGCTACTAGCCGGTGAATTCACTATCTGCTAGTAAACTCCTTCAGTGTAAAATCTACTAGTTAGCTAGTAACATGATTACACTGAGCGAGTTTACTAGCAGATAGTGAATTTGCTGGCTAGTAGCTTGTAAACTCGCTCAATGTAATCGAGGCTTTACATTGGACTGTTTAGTTACAAGCTCTGAATTTTCTTTACTTGTTTCTTTTTGATTCAATTTTTTTTTTAGTTCATTAGCAGATAGTGAATTTGCCGGCTAGTATCTTGTAAACTCGATCAATGTAATCGAGGCTTTACACTCGACTGTTTAGTTACAAGCTCTGAATTTTCTTTACTTATTTCTTTTTGATTCTATTTTTTTTTATATATTTATATATTACAGTTTTACCTTATTATAAACATTTTTGCATAATACATTTTGAAATTTTTTTTTACATATTAATATTATTGGGTGTAAGGTAGGTTTGAGAATGTGAAACTGTTGGTTGGTAATATTGTATGTTTCGGATAACCAGTGCTGAGCTGTTTGCGTGTTTAGGATTAAGTGTGACAAGTACAGGTATTTATGTGTTGTAGTAAAAAGTTAGTTTTTTTCTCCTTTTTTTTACATTTTAATGGTAATTGTACATTGATTATTTAGAAGAAAAAAAAAATACGTATAAAGTATATATGTACATAGGAATAGTTGGTAAATTCTTGAAAGACATGTTTATTTATTTTATAGTTTGGTTATGTTTGGTTAGGGATTTAAGTATATTGTATAAAGAGAATGTCTTGATTTTTGATCCAGGCTGTGATATGTTTTTTTGTGAATGTGTGTAGATGTACTTGCAGTTAGGAGTTGTTTCAGAGTAATTGGCATATAATTAAAAAGTTTTGTTGCATAATACTGAAAATGTCTTTGTCCGTGTGTGGTGTGTGTTATCGGTATGTTCACGGTTATATTTGTTAAGGACCTGGTTTTTATTATTGTTTTTGGTTGGATTGGAATATGGAGTTTGTTTTGGAGAAAGTGAAGCAGAGCAGATTTGGCATAAAGTTGTTTTATTGACATGACTTCTAGCGTTTTGTATATTTCGCTTGAAGGTATGTAGAAAGGCCGTTGCAGGATTTTGATGCGCACATTGAGAATATTGTGAAAAAGCTTAGGTAGGGGAGACCTAGGAGAGTTGTGACGGAGGAGAGTTGTGACGGAGGAGAGTCGTGACGGAGGAGAGTTGTGACAGAGACGATTTCTCCCTACCTATAATGGTTAGCGATATGGCAACAACTCTCCCCGCCGGCGTCGCACGAGAAGCGGTAAAAATAATATTTGGACTTGTGGTGTGATGTTGCATGCTGGATGACTACTTTTTTTATTTCAGAATGCCTAACTACTATACACGAAATACTCAAATAGTCTAAATACAAAGCTGTCACAACTTACCTCGGTGAGAGGGGATTTGTGACAGAGGGAGTAATATTTCTTTTTGTTGATTTTCTCGGAAACCATAATACTTTAATTAATTCTGATGATTGATTTAGAAAGGGTGGGAATGGTGTTACCTTAATTCACATAGTTCATAACTGTGAAATGAGCGAGATATGTCTCTTAAATTAAAAATTGTCACAACTCTCCTAGGTCTCCTCTATTGTATGCTAGGAACATAGTCTAGTACTGCATGTAGAAACATAAGTGTATTTAGAAAACCTGAAACTTACCTTCCTCTTTACTCTAAGCCGGTCCGTTCTCAACTTATACCGAATGTTGCACATACGGGCTCCACTTTACGATATCTAAAAGGACAGTACAGAAAGTATCCAACTGAAATTTCTGCATTGCTTCAATTTCAGAATGAGCACACCTAAACGGGGATACATTAATATGCTGTCTAAATATAACGACTTCTCTCTCTCTAATAGGCGAACTTACCTTGATCTTATTCCCCTGTATAAAGTCTGCAATAGCATTATCGACTTTCCTGACTTGCTCAATCTAATAAACTTGAAAATACCATCCGGAACAATTAGGTTTGACGACTTATTCCTTATTAGCCTGACGCGCAAAAATGCTGGTGTAAGGGGTTCAATCAAAAGTGCGAGTTGTATCAAAATCAAAACCTGATGTCATGAGAAAAATAATTTAAGGAAATGAAGATGAGGTTCTGGGAAGGAAAAACGAATAGGGGCTGGTAGGTAACTGGCGGTCAGTGTGTCGAAGAGTGATAGAGGTATTAATCTATCCCTCCCGCTGCGGTGCAGAGCGATAGGTCGAGAGAGTCTGGCTGGAGAGGTCAAAGGGTTTCCCTCAACTAATCCCTTCCAATCCGGCCTGCCACGGAGTTGAAGACGTTGGGGTGTCTCAATCTCAACCATGAACCCGATAACAAACCTCTTGGGGAGACCTATGGCAGAGGTGTTCTTTATTTAATGACCGCTGTATTCCAGGAGCGGCGGTACCCATTCCTTCCTCCCAAATTATCATAAAAAAATGCAATATTCCCATTGAGAAAATGAAAAATCACACATCTATTACATAAAATATAATTCTATTTTTTTACGTAACCCATCTCGCTTATTAGGTTTTAACTCGCCGGTTCAGTGTTGGTATAGTTAAGCCGGCCTTAAGACTGTTTTAACCGTACCTACGATATGGTAATACATAAGTCTATTACGACCTTTCATATTTACACCACGATTGGTAAGTAAGGGAGAATGTATTTAGTATAAAAAACGATGCTTACCATATATCCAGAAGATGGCGACTAACTCAGCAATACCCAGTAAGTACACAGTGAAAGATGCTCCATGATGATCTACGAGGTCCAATATCCATTGTCCACCCTACAAATAAACACCAAACATTATTAATGACAATGTGTCTGTAGAAATCTTTTCTGGCCTACGAGCTTTAAAAAAAAACTTTCGTTTTCGCAGAATGCGTAACACGTCTCTCGAACATTAACAAAGTAACAACCTTTTAGAAGAAGTTTTCTATTAAAATTAACATTTTATTCATTTTTATTTTTATTTTTTTTATTAGGTTTGTCAACAGTGATTTACATCAAAGCTTTCACAGATAAAATTACACTGAACATGGTTGATGCTATCACTAATTAAAGACAAACACAGCATTGATAATATAATACTTACATATACATTACATTCATTCACACAAACACATACTATACATTACAAAATAATAATTAACTAGTTTTACAAGGAACAAGTTTTTAGAACAATGAGTTTATACGTTCATAAGTTTATAGAACAACGTAATAGGGAGCTTTAAAGCTTGTTAAGATTTGATTTGAAGTTGGCTAATGTTGACATTGTCAAATTAATCGAATGTTTTTTATAAGCCTCATTGAAATTACGGCACATTCTCGATAAAGCTGAGTCATACCTTAGCTTAGTTCGATATTTTTTAATATTTAACGGAACATAATTTACCAGTCGTGAACCAATTATAGGAACATTGAACCTGATTTGATGAAGTAGAAAAGGACAGTTTATTAAACCATTTACAATTTTGAATAGAAAATTTAGATCTCTATTTAGTCTTCTCTGTTCAAGGGTGCGTATATTGTAGAATTTTAGTCTATCAGTGTAGTGAGGAAGTGATCGAGCTCGCCTATCGGAATACGCCAGTTGATACATGAAATGTTTTTGAACCTGCTCAATTCGCTGAATATGAACTTTGTAGGTTGGACTCCATACAACACTTGCGTACTCCAACACGTTGCGGGTGAAGGAATTGTACAGCGTTATTTTTGATGTGGGATTTTTAAAATGTTTACTGTTTCGTTTGATAAATCCTAGCATTTTCATAGATCTAGAAATGATATTGTCGATATGAGGTGTGAAAGTAAGTTTTTATCAAATAATACGCCTAGGTCCCGAATGATTGCGACTTCCTGGAGTTTAGTACCGTCGATAAAATATTGAGTTGGAATAGAATTGTGTTTACGCGTAAAGATTATGTGAACACATTTTAAAGAATTCAGAAACATTCTATTGTCGTTGCACCACTTTGAAACTCTGTTTATATCGTTTTGGAGAAGTATTGAGTCTAGTAATGTATGGATAATTTTGAATATCTTACAATCATCAGCAAACTACAAAATTTCAGAATCCAAAATAACATCGCACAAGTCATTTATAAAAACAAGAAACAAGATTGGGCCCAAATGTGACCCTTGCGGCACTCCAGATGGCACATCTAATCCTCTTGACTCATAGCCATCAAATACTACTCTTTGTATGCGGTCAGTTAGATAGGAGTAAAACCAATTTAGCAAGGTACCATGAACACCCATTTGTTTTAGCTTATGAATTAGTAATCTATGATTTACTTTATCGAAGGCCTTGCTAAAATCTGTGTAGATTGTGTCTATCTGTTGACCTCTATCGACAGCTTCGGTTAAGGTATTGATATAGCAAAGTAAATTAGAGGATGTTGATTTCTGGGAGAGAAAACCATGCTGTTTTGGAGTTATAAGATTTTTGAGATGATAATTCAGATATGGACAAATAAATTTTTCAAAAATTTTCGCAAATGTACAGAGAATAGAGATGGGTCTATAGTTTGTGACTTCGTGAAGGTCTCCGCTTTTAGGTATTGGTACAATATTAGCCTGTTTCCATCTTGTTGCAAAAATGGATGAAGATAATGATTTCCTGTAAATGATAGTCAGAGGGAGTGTGCACATTTTTTTATTAGGAGTGGTGGAATTTTGTTGGGGCCAGGGCCTTTGCTTTGGTCGAGGTTAAGCATTTCTATTTTTACATCGTGTACACTAATGTTTACTGTGTGCAGAGAGCTGTTCGAATAGTCTATTGATTCAGATTGAGGTTGAGTCTCTTCATTGCTTCTAATGTCATCTTTCTCATACATGGATGAAAAGTGTTGGGCAAATAGTTCGCTGCTTTTCTCGCCGTTTGATGATTTTTTTTCTCCAAACGTCATGTTTTGGGGGATAGTACTTATGTTTTGTTTCTTGTGTTTGACAAATCTCCAAAAAGCTTTAACGTTATTATGATTAACCAGACACGATTCTATTTGTTCAATGTGTTTAAAGTAGCAATTACTAATGAGTTTGGAACAACGGGTGCGTAAGAGTTCATAAGAATTTCTATTACGTGGATTCTTATATTTTTTATAGAGAAGTCGAAATTTATTTTTTTCTTTTAGTAATTTAACTAAGTCTGGTGAGTACCAGAGGGGATGCTGCCTGTTGCGATTTACAAATTTGGTTACGCATTTCTCAATTATACGATACAAATGAGTGTAAAATAAAGAAACCATATCGTCTACCGACATGAAATCGGGTAAAAGAAGTGCCCAATTCAGTTCCTGTAATTCCTGATTGAATTGAACATAATCATTCTTATTAAAATCATATTTAAGTAAGTTTTTATTTTTTAGCATTTTTGTTAATTTGAAATCAAAACTAAATTCAATCTCTAAAGGTGGATGATGTATATCAATGCGACTTAGGATTTCGGTACTTTGCCTATTTGTATTGTTTTTGAATTGGATAGAACGAGATCTAAGATTCTACAGTTACTATTAGCAATGCCATTGAATTGATTGAGGTTATTTAGGGCAAGAAAATTTACGAGATGGTTACCGATGTCAGTATTATAATTTTCTGGAGATAGGGAATGAGTCTGGTTTGGTTCGTTGTGGGTCCAACCGATATTTCTCAGGTTAAAATCTCCTAAAATTAACGTATTTGATTCACCAACGGCATCCATAACATTGCCAACTTTTTTAAAAAAATAATCAAAATTATCAACAAGCAATGGGGGAGGTATATAAACAGCACATATGTAGAGACATCTCGTTAGTTTATTCTGGCTGAATTTGATGGTCACCCATACGTCTTCCAAGGTACTTTCCCAATGCTTACAGCGGTTAGTTTGATATTCTTGTAAAACGGCTATCAATACACCCCCTCCGTCACTTTTGTGGTTAGAGGAACTGCCATGGTCCCTTCTAAAAACATTATAACGCAAGCCAAAAATTTAAGCATCAGAAATAGAGTCGTTCTACCATGTTTCCGTTAGAATAATAATATCAATTTTTTTATTTTTTTTTTATTATTTTAACTTTTATGAGTAAAACCTCAAATTGTAATATTTAAATAAATGAAGACAATATAAGCGAAACTCAATCGAAAATCTGGAAACAGAAAAATCAGAAAAACATATTGACACCTCTGGGTTCGTTTTCTGATTTTTCTGTTTCCAGATTTTCGATTGAGTTTCGCTTATATTGTCTTCATTTATTTAAATATCAAAATTGTTATTAAGTATTTCTAAGTAAACTTCATTAAGTTTTGTTCTTAAACCCCTGACATTCTGGTAATAAATTCTTAGGTTATCCATGTTAGTATACATTATTTAAAGATAACGCACAAATTTAAATTTAGATAAAGATAAGGTAGGGAATCAGATGAGCGAAGCCAATGAGTCCTGGTTGCGGATCACCACCACGTGCGCCGAGTTTTCATCTTTACGAGCAAGGATTCTGCCATTTCGGATCCACACGAATTTGTAGTTTACTTCTTTCGCCTTAATCCTCGTGGCAGCATGCAAGGCCTTGTTTGCTGGTATGCATGCTGGTAACATGCATGATATTTTTCATTAATTGTACCTCTATGAGATTATGCATTGAAATGTCAGGTCAGTTTTTTCCAGTTCGTCACACGATCAGTTCATTCAGTCAGGCTTAGTCATTATATTGATTAGTTTATTAACGATTTTTTTTCAGAATCATTTATTGTGGTTTATTCGAGTTTAAATAAAATATTTATTTCTTCAAACACAGAAAACTTATTTTAATTAAAAATTAATCAACACTCATCAAGATTTATATTTATACAAAAAAGGTTTCCTTAAATTGAACCTAAAACGAAGTGTTGATAATTTTTTATTTAAAAAAAAATTAATAACTATACCTACATTCGGATAATACTTACAAAAATGTAAAGTGACCAACTAAGATATTATATAGGTATTACATAATTTTTACAGACAAATGGAAGTGAACCTTATAAGAATTAAATAAAAACAAATAGCTTTTATGAAAATACCACTATATAATCAATATTATCAACGTGTATAGGCAAATAAGAATTTAAAATTGTTTGTATTTTGTTATTTTTAATGTTAATCTTATCTTGACGAAGAAAACTTTGTTTTCGAAACATGTTGATAATATTGATTACGAGTAGGTAGGTACATAGCGGAGTTTTTACAAAGTTATTTGTTTTCATTTAATTAAAAATACGATACAAAGTGTATTTGCAAAGTTTGAAGAAGTTGAAAGAACTATCTATGAAACTACTTATATAGTTTTACAATGCAATAATAAGGACAAAGTTTTTCATAGACTTTTCAGAGGGCATTACCAGACTTTAGTATCGACTCTTTTCCACAAAAAAATTATAAATGGATTTCGAAAGATTGTTCTTTTATCTAGCATTCGCATGTAATAAATTTTGAGATAAAATTTTAGTTTTTAGTATAATAAGGTTATTCCATAGGTCGTTGGCAGATTTGTTAAATTTTCAAAACAGAATTTGTATTATTCCACACCCATTTCAAATAATATAATCAGTAAAATAAATTAATACATTATCTAGCAAACGCATGTTTTAATTTTAGTTTCAATAAAATCATTAAAAAATATGTACGTTCATGGTGTGCTTAGTTCACCAAATTGCTTAGTTCACCAAAAATGAGTCATTTTGGCATGCCTCAAGGTACAGTCCTGGGACCGTTACTGTTTATCTATGTTAATGACATATTCATACAAAAACTAAACGGAAAAATAATATCTTATGCTGACGATACTGTCATAATAATTGAAGGTACGGATTGGAATACTGATAATAACCTAGCTAACATTGATATTAACATATTGAAAAATTGGTTCGATAAAAATCTCCTCTCTCTAAACACTGAAAAAACAAAATTTATCCCATTCTCTATCAATAAATTCAAATTAGAACCAAATTTAAACATCATAATACACCAAAGTAAATGTAATAAAACTAACTGCAATTAAGATTGTGCTATACTTAGTCCAACTCCCAAAATCAAATATCTTGGTGTATATATAGATCAATATTTTAAATGGAAAACACATATTTGTGAACTCGTCAAAAGGATTAGGAAATGTATTTATATATTTATTAGACTTAGAAATATTCTTAGCTTAGAAAACCTAAAAAGAGTGTACTATGCAACTGTTCAATCTATATTGCAATATGGTATTATTGGCTGGGCAGGAACAAATGACAATAATTTTAAATCCCCTCAAAATTGTTCAAAGGTTGATAATTAAGGTAATCTTAAAAAAACCGTCTAAATTTCCTACTGAAATTCTTTTTTTCAATATTCAATGTGCCTATAATAGACAAAATCTATAAAAAATATTCAATACTTCAAATTTACAAAGAAATACAGTTAAATACTCGTAACTTCCAATTCAATACATCAGCAAGATACCAGAAAACTATTAAAATTCCTAAATTTAATACTAAGCACGTTCAAAATTCCTATCTTTATCTGGGCATAATCTATTATAACAACCTTCCATTAAAATTAAAAACCATCGAAAATATGAAGGAATTTAAGCCCAAATTAAAAAATTACCTTAAACTGCTATAAAAGTCCTAAATATGTTTACTTTGTATCTTAAAGTCTGCTATTTTATAAGTCATTTATTCCTTCTTTTTTCTTTCATTTCTTAGTTTCTAAATCTCTGAGTCTACTATTGTATAAATCTTGCGTTCTTTCTTACGTATCCTTTACTTACTTATTACAATAATTTTTGTTACTAACTTACATGATTCTTCCATTTATAATGTTTTTTTAATTTATATTATGATTTTTTTAAACTCTTCAGGATTTTTATTTTTAAATTATACAAGATTTTTTAACCTACTTATTATTTACAATAGCTGTTATTACTAACTTACACGATCATTAATGTACTAATTGAGCTAGAACTCCCTCACCAAACAAAAGAGCATTGTATCTTTATGGTGAGGAAAGGCAATTTTTTTTTGTTAATCTTATGTAACTATGTAACTGTTGTAACTTCATATGTATTTTTAATAAACATTGCCAATAAAAAAAAAACAAATAAAAATAAAATAAAATGTGTTTCTTGACGAAAATTGGTCCATTTGTGTATTTATTTGCGCACTTACAAACTAATATATTTCAGATTTTTTTAACAATCTTATTAAATTTAGACATTATTGAAAAATGATAAATACTTATAATCAAAAAATAATTACAAAAAGTACATTGTTTTAATAGTTTCATCATCACGCCTTTCAGCATTTTTGGATGAAGGTATAAATTAAAGCTAATTTGGATTGAAATAAATTCGATATTGAGTTATAATTTTAAAAAGCTGGTACGGAGAATAATTAATCTTTCTCATCGTAACTGCCCTGCACGATCGTAGAAACAAATTTCGACGAAATGTGGATTTTCGTCCGCTGGCTGGTTAAACGCTCTTAAGTACCGCCATGGGGAAAGAGGATCATTAAGAAACGACAATTTGCTTAAAATTACTCTAGCCGTGTTTAGTGATCAGATATGAATAGCCAGGTACTTCCCAACTTTCCGCTTTCCCATCTCAATAACATGCTCCACGAGGGTGCCATATTTCCACTGGCTCCGGGTGTAGTTGGGACTCTTGTGCGGTATTCAAATTTAAAAATAAAATCTAGATATTCAATATATAAAAAGAAAGGCAAAATCACATGATATAAAAGTGTTTTATAAACAATTCCCTCTATCTCGTCATAAAAAACACGGTAACTCTTTTGTTAACATCATCTCTCGTTTAATTTATAATTTTCCTCCAACGAGAAACTAAAGCTCAGTACCTTTTTATGCGCTCTTTAGCAGCCCAACCTGACCAGCCCTTTGACACTGCGTTATGCATTAACCCCTTCTCCCCTTGCCTAGACACTTACATTCCACCTACTCTCCTCGCCCTCAGTTCCCTTCCCGCAACCATCCTACCCCTAGGCTTTATGAGGCTTTAATTACGACAGTCACCTACAGTTATAGGGCGGCTTTAACCCGAAATATACCAAAAATCATCCCGTTAATATTCGAGGAGGTTTTTATCGCAAACAATATTCCTTCCTATTTATTATTATCCTTTGCTTCATGACCTTTAAGTAAATAAAATTGTGAAAAATTAAAAAAAATATATATTATTTTTTAAATAAATGAAACAATGTTACTTTGTTTGAACCATTTGTATATTTGTTTAAAGCCGATCGGTTTCGGAACAACCGTTCCTTACTCGGGGCAAACGTACACTGATTTGACAATTACAAATTAGTGGGTGGGAACAGTGTATCATTACTAAGGATTGTGGTAGGGGTGGAGGCGTTGCTAGGGATTAATAAAGAGTGGGTGAGGGAAATATCCACGATTGTGCTGTAAGACAATATTTTTTGTTTGTTGATAATAGATTCATTATATTTAAGGGATTTTTATTTATTTCCAAGGCTTCTAAGTTATCTAAGCGTTTTCCTTTATGGTTAATATGAAGAATATTTATCCCCGTATTTTTTTTCCAAACTGTGATTATTTTTCAATGATATGGTTAGCGGACTCAGAAAAATTATTATTATTAAGATACCCTAAATCATGGGTTCTCAAGGTGGGCGATAACGCCCCCTTGGGGGCATTTCAAATCTTCAGGGGGTGGTAGAAGACCAAAAGAAAATTGGGAGGCATTTCAGACTTTCAGGGGGGCGATAGGAGACCCAGAGAAACCCATTCCACCCCACCCAGCGACTGCCACAAAAATATTTTCCCCATCCCATTACGTTGTGGCAAATGTAACCCTGTTGTGGTATTCCGTTACACCCCCCACGTTGTGGTAAACATAATCGTGACGGCAATTGCTGTTTCGGATTTAATTCACGAGTGAGGGGGCGCTAGAAATAAACATATTCTTAAAGTGGGCGATGGGCAAAAAAAGGTTGATAATCTATGCCCTAAATGTTCTTTGATTCCGATTTCAAAATTACGAGTTGTTTTTCTAATATAATGGATAACCACAAAGTTATAGGTACATTCAAAAGAACCTATATTATTTTTTGTTAATATTGTTTAGTGGCTAACTTGACTACTAGGGTACATGAGCGAGACAGCAGATGCTGTAGTATAAAAAGGATTGTATTTGTAGCTCTCGCTCTCTCATTATCTAGCTCTTCAATAGTCAACACGTATTATAACTCTCGTTGTGCAATAAGGATTTAAATTCGATCATGCGCGTAGTAAATAAAGGGAACCCATTTCTACCCAGACAAACACCCTTCCCAACTACTAATAACAATTACTTTATTATTTTACATTATACAATAAATAATAAAATAACTTTGCATGAACAACTTTACTTATTGAATGTCATATTTTTATGACGAGTTTCACATATTTTATTAACTCTCAAATGGTGTGCTCGGAAATCATGAATGTTGGTTTATTCCTTACTTCAACCATGATTTTTAAAACTTGAAACCGTTAAAAAATAAGACAAAATGCCGTTTCGTTTTTGCTTTTACATTAACTCCACACAGGAGGCCCTGAGGAAAATAACTTCCCTCAGGGCCTATCTCATCTTTGAAGATGCTGTGTAGAGGGTCTTTTTGAGGAAAGGAAGGAGTGAACACGTTGTTGTAGGAAGGAGTAAGCACAGAGGCTGGCAAATCGTTCCACAGCCGAGCCGTTGAACTGAAGAACGAGTCATAGAAACGACCCGTTCTCATGTGACTAATGTCAACCGTGTACAAATGTTGGGCGCGTGTTTGGCGTATTTCCCGACTATGCACCGGTGCCGAGGGGATCAATGACGCTAGTTCATTCGTTAGAACAAGGACAGCATTCCCACCGACGCCTTTGCTCTAAAGATCGCAGTCCGTCTGTTAAGATGGGAGAATCTATTAAACGGACCGCCCGTTTCTGCACACAGTCAAGGGTTTTTTTAAGGTATTTTGGAGCTCCAGACCAGAGGTGGCTGCCAAATTCAACAGTGGGGCGCACTTGCGATTTGTACAGGGTTAGCAGTTGTGTACTATTAAAGTATCTGCGGGCCCTGTACAGTACGCCCAGTTTCTGAGAGGCTAACTTAACTCTGGTTTCGATGGAGCCCCCGTACCTGAGCTGGTCACTTAGAGTTACACCAAGCATATCGTTTGTATCATACTTTCAATAACAACAAAATGCTGCCTAGATAACGGATAAAGAAGGGTAGAAAAGTTGGTTCCACGCGTTTTCATTGCGCGACAAAATATCCTCGACAAAATATCCTACGGACAAAACATCCCCCAACAAAATATCTAGTAAAACCAAACCTAACCTAACAAAAAATGAGACAAAAATAATACAATAAGTACATCCAGTAAAGACAATAAATTATATTATTGTTGTCTGTATTATTTTTGTCCCATTTTACTATTTTTGAACAATAATTAATTTATTGTCTTTACAGGTTTTCTGTATTATTTTTGTTCCATTTTTTTGTTAGGTTAGGTTAGGTTAGGTTTTAGTAGATATTTTGTTGGAGGATGTTTTTTTTGCATACCATTTTGTCGCGGGATGAAAATTATTTTCATGATGATTACCAGCAAAGTTAATTATTCGAATAGCAAGTAAGTTTTTAGTGCCAATAATGTTTATGTTTTCTTGAATATGTGCTTTTAAAAACAATGGATTTAGATTTTTTTTAAATCATTTCATAAAAAATATTTTTTTGCAAAAATAAGTGGCGTATGTTGTCATAGTTGGAAAACTTTTGGGATAGATTTGAGTGATGAACAAAACATCCAGTATATTCAATAAAAAATATGAATTATTTATTCATCGTGGCATAATAATATTCGTATCTTTGTAAGCTTCACCATAAGCCTATATTTAAATATCATCAAAATACAATAATGCCTTCAAATATGACAATGGCAGAATTAATAATACAGAAAAATAAATTAAAAACATATTCTGTTTAACGGCTCAATGTTAAGCAAACAAAAGCTTCGCCACCATTATTTGCTTTCTGCGAACTTTTGTACTGCTGATGTAATGGTTTTTTTTATAACGAGCACGCGGGCAATGTGGTTTTTATTTGACATTTAAATAAATAAATCATTATACAAAATATGGTTTTATTATTCATTAAAACGTGTCACAAAACAGTTTAATGTACTGAATCGACATAATCGACAACGCAATTGTCGCATACATCTACACAGAGTGCTGATATGTCCGTGCAGAAAAGTACGGTATTATTTGCAACGCAGTCATTGTGGATCTTTTCAGCGCAGGATCTTACGATTTAGATCGATTCCTTATCCTTACGAACCATACATATATGAACTCTAGATGTTATGGCATGTCTTACAAATTCGGTCGAAACATCAATGTCATTATTTATGTGAATGAAATTTTTGTATCCGTTAACTTTTTCGACGACTTTTTTTAAATTTTATTTTTCTTCAAAATCAAAAAAAAAATCTTCTGCATGTCGTCACTGGTCACTCAGTCGAGTAAGCGCTCAACCTCTTACTCCGCCTCCGTCTGTCCAACAACTACTATTTTTTTATGTTTTTGTAAAAAAAAAAATATATATATATATATTATATTATAATAAAACGAATATAAAACTTTATTCCACTTAATTTTATTGGACCGTAACCGGTTTCAGCTCGTCAAAGCCATCTTCAGACTGGTACAAATATTTCCTAGTCTACGGTTTATATACACAACATATTGGGGAGGGGGAGGGGGGTGGTCTACAAGGATTTTAATCAATTACAGTAATTATATTTGTTGCTAAGTCTATATAATTACTGTAATTGATTAAAATCCTTGTAGACCACCCCCCTCCCCCTCCCCAATATGTTGTGTATATAAACCGTAGACTAGGAAATATTTGTACCAGTCTGAAGATGGCTTTGACGAGCTGAAACCGGTTACGGTCCAATAAAATTAAGTGGAATAAAGTTTTATATTCGTTTTATTATAATATATTATAATGGAATTCCACCATGAAATATCACTCTCAAAAATAGAAATATATATATATCAAAAATGTTACCGGATATCAAAATTTATTTACATATTTTACAGGATTTACTAGATATTAGAAGCCATGCATGCTCCAAAAGCGAGAACTTCTGCCTATCAGAACGCGCTAATGAACAGAGCGACTGCTTCGATTCTGCGTTGACCATCGATATATTCAACGTCACTTAAAGGCATTTCAGCAACCACCTTTTGCATATCACAAAATAGTAAATCTACCTCCCAAAACCACTTTACACTTATATGTACCACAAATTTTTAATCTTCTCAATATTGATGTATAACCGTTTTATGGAGAACTTGAAGAAATAAATAAATAATGGTTTCAATCCTTTCTCAGAAAACAGGTAAAAATTCAGAATTTGACATATTTTTCCGAGACAGTAAGTGAAAAATCAAGAAAAATTATACAGAAATATCTTTTCCAATGCTGGAAATTGATTCAAAACATCTGGTACTAGAACAAAGAACCTCACCAAATTTGCCATGATCGTCACATCGATTGTTGCTTTAAAAAAGGCCTAATGGAAAAATCGTTACTTTTCAGCAAAAGTAACGAAAAACGTACACACGGGTAAATACATCTCTAACGACTAATGGCAATATCGCGCGAATAATATAATAATTTATTATTATTTTTAATTGATAGACTAACATTTAAGACAAGATTTTTGCACAAAGGGTAACAATTATTATAAGCAATAATTATCAGCCTGAAATACTCATCTACATACATTGAAAAAATCTTCCGAGAAAAGATACATGCCGCCAACGGGACTTGAACCCGTGTCCTTCTGATTGCTGGTCAGGTGCTCTACCACTGAGCTATGTCGGCTTATCTAATACCCGCCAAATAATTCAATACATACTAGTGTTTCATTATATTAGTATATATTTTATACATATACATTTTTCCACCTGAATTTTTTCGACCCAAAATGTAAAAAGCAGTAATTGTTGAATGAAACACTAGTTTATATTGAATTTTTTGGCGGGTATTAGATAAGCCGACATAGCTCAGTGGTAGAGCACCCGACCGGCAATCAGAAGGACACGGGTTCAAGTCCCGTTGGCGGCATATATCTTTTCACGGAAGATTTTTTCAAGTGTTTCGGGCTGATAATTACGCTTATAATAAATATAATTATTTACTAATTCAAACTTTTAAAAGTGATTTTGTCTACTTAATTACATAATTATTGTTTAAATGTTTGAGTTCTACCGAAAATATTTTCACATTCATCACAAAGCATATAAAAACTAAAGCAGAAATAATTCTAGAATATCTCAACTCAACTGAAAAGTTTAAAAAGCTTCATTTTTTACATAAAAAATTAACTACGCAGACGGGTTGGTTTGTTAGAGGGGTCTTATAATCTCACAGTGCATTCCTCCGACAGTTCATTACAAGTTCATAAAATCTACCCTCTTGTTTCCCCTCACCCTGACACCCTCTGCTGCGGTACCTACCTAGTCTACCTCTACTCCCTAACTACTACCCCCCCCCCCCAGCACAGCCAGACGCGAATGCTGGGACGGATATTATACTTTCCGGATTATGCTTGTTTTTTTAAGTAAAATTCTTTACGCACGCTCGACTTGGGGGGTAAGCTGGTCAATGCGTTACGAAAAAGTGTGATGCGAACGGTAATCGATGCAAACGGCGATCGATGCGAACGGTGATCTGGTGAGGCGAACGGTCGGGCCTTTACGCACGGTTGACTTGGGGAGTAATCTGGTGAATGCGTTACGAAAAGTGTTATGCGAACGGTAATCGATGCGAACGGTGATCGATGCGAACGGTGATCGGGCGAGGCGAACGCTCGGGCCTTCACGCACGCTTGAAGTTGAGAGGGAGATATAAGTAAGTGAAGATAGAAAGAGAGAGAGTTACGTTTCGTATATTACTGTAGGGGTAAGAGAGAGAGGTGCGAGCACAAGGAATCATTTATTGAATAACCATGCCATAGGTCACCCCAAGAACGTAGGTCACCCCAAGGTCGTAGGTCACCCCAAGATCGTAGGTCACAGCAAGGTCGTAGGTCACCCCAAGTTCGTAGGTCACCCCAGGGTCGCAGGTCACCCCACGGTGGTAAAACAAAAATATTTATAATAGCATTCAAAAATTATAATAATTTAAAAAAAAAATAATCTTGGTAGTAAATAATATAATGTAACTGCTAATCAGGGATAAATACCAATTATTTTGTATAAAACAAGCGGTGATTGGTCAAAATATATTTTGGCTATGCAAACCATGACGCATGCGTAGTTTTCGAGTAAGAAATTCGAAAAAAAAAGTATTTTTTGAGATTCGCGGTGTCATAATGTGAGCGACGATATTATGTGCAGTTTTTTTTTTTTTTTACACTGAATACCGCACAAGAATCTCAACTGCTCCCGTCTGGAGCCATTGAGACTATGGCATCCCCAATTGGGGTATGTTGTGAGGCTGAAGGTAGCGGGGGGGGAAGGAGGTGGGGAAGAGGAAGGTTGGGAAGTACCTGGCTATTCAGATCTGGTCACCAAACACGGCTAAAGCCATTTTCAAGCAACGTTTCAATTCTGAATGGTGGTCTTACACCAGGGCGATACTGATAGTATCTTCCACTCTGGAACATGCCGCAAATATACTATATATTATTTTAAATGAATAAATTGTGAAATAACACCAATTAATCAAATAAAATTTATTTGCGCATGCCGGGTTCGAACCCGCGACCTCCGGATTGTTAGTCAAGAGTCTTACCCACTGGACTACGGAGGTCGTCGTGCAGTAGGCTGGAGCGACATTGAATGTTGTTTTTTTTATATTCAGGTATTGTAATAGCGAAAATAAATTGCCCTATATCATCCACATTCTCATAAAAATACTATTCTATAAATACGAGAGCTGTCCGTAAAATAAGCTCTCCAAGGTGCTGCGGTCGCGAGGAACAATTTTACGCAAGATCCGGGAAAAGTGGCGTGTAGCCGGTTTCCCTACAACAAATCCCCATAACGCTGCACTCTCTGCGACGCTTAGTCTCGGCGTGGCAGCCATTCGCGATGAAACTTCCGCTCGCCCCAACCGCCAGGTGTGAATTACGCTCTATAATAAATTTTTTGTGCGAAGAACAAAACCCCGTTAGGAATTCATTCTCAGCTACTTGAAGTGTACGGAGAACAGTGTATGAGTGCGAAAACGTGCGCAAATGGTGCAGAGAATTTAAAAGCGTGTCGGACGGCCATCGGTTTCAGATGAAAAAATTACCAAAGTGGAAAAAACAATGATTGCAAATCGACGGATGGCGGTTCGGGAGCTCGGTGTAATGATCACTGATGTCAGTAAGACCACTATTGACAAGATTTTGGCAAAAAATTTAGGAGATCACAAAGTCTGCCCAAGTTGGGTTCCAAAATGCAAACAACAACGGATTGAAGCAGCCCGCGAATTCCTTGAGTGCTATGACATCGATGGCGAAGAATTCTTGGACTCAATTGTGACTGGGGATGAGACCCGGATACACTACACGACTCCAGAGATAAAGGAACAAACCCAGTGGCATCAAAGTGGCAAGCAAAGTTTAAAAACGAATTACAGAGCTTAACTAACACCTGGCGGGTGCGGCGAGTGGAAGCTCCATCGCGAATGGCTGTCACGCCGAGACTAAGCTTCACAAAGAGTGCAACGTGGCAGGGATTTGACAAGGGGAATCCAGGCTACACGTGTTGCAGGATTGCGCGTAAAATCATTCCTCGCGACCACAGCGCCTTGGAGACCTTATTTTACGAACAGCCCTAGTATGTCTTTCCCGGGCAACCTGTCGATTTATTTATTTATTTATTTATATAATACATGTTACATAATTGTGACATTTACATGAAGTAGATATATTGAACCACCAAACTAGGCGGCTGCCTGTTTCATGGTGACTAATGGAGTATAGTTACTATGTGTGAAATTTAAAGTTTAAAGTCAAGTGTAAACATATGGATTTTATATAAATGGTGCTAAAAATTGGAAAAATTAAAATAAAAAGTATAAAGTATAAAAAGCACAATAGAAAGGAAAAGTTAAGTAAATTAGCATAAGATTATAAAAATGTACATAACCTTATTCTTTAATTAATATATGTGCATGTGCATGAAAGCACACATGTACTTGAATAGATACACACATGCATATATACATACATGTACACATACATATGCGTACACACCCACAATACATAAATATACATACGCACACACATATATACGATAATAATTATGATTGTGAAAATCATTAATTTCGCTTTATTCTACGATTTCTGTCTAATAGTATCGAAAATGACGGAAACTAATATGTTTTTAAAATTTCAGTAACTTGATTGAACGTTTGTCTTACAAAGTTTTATATTTTATCGGTATGCTTGCATAATTAGGATAAACGTAAATTCTGAGCACAGGGGAGGCAAACCGGCTAACATCATGCAATTGCTTTTCCAACACTATTTTCGCATAAGCTTCTAGCGAGAGCAAACTTGTGTGATTATTTATATTTATACGGCGATATATAAATCAGGCAAAAATTATTATTATTCTAGCTTTTGCCCGTTATTATTATATTATAACTTAACGTCAAATAGTAACACGACACAATACCTTAAAATATAGTCAGAAACTTAACGAAGTAAGTGAAGAAGTCGTGCATGCAAATACGCAACGCGCGACCCCGGTGTATTGTGGAATTTTCCCTAGCAAGTACTCTAAAATAAAGTGAGCATCTGAACGACGTAAGTGAAGAAAGCGTGTGTACAAATGTACACCGCCCGGCCTGACGTATTTTTTTTTTTTTTTTTTACATGAACTCCACACAGGAGGCCCTGAGGAAAATAATTTCCCTCAGGGCCTATGTCATCTTTGAGGATGCTGTGTGGAGGGTTTTTTTTAAAGAAAGGGAGGAGAGGAGAGTTCTGGGAAGGAAAAGGGTTTAAGGGGTGGGTAGGAATCTGGGGTTCAGTATGTCCTGGTCATCCGCCTCCAAGACCTAGACAAACCTCACCCCATGAACCCGGGCACCCCTGCTAAATCACCAAACGTAGCGAACCACTTGGGGTGACCTATGACAGAGGTGTTGGTTATCCAATAAAGTTTCCCGGGGCGGCGGTACCCATTCCCGCCTCCCAAATTGTGAATTGGACGGAACTACGGTAGAATTTGCCCTACCAGGCCTGGAATTTTTTTCTTTCCGCGGGGTTTATTTTAATTAATTCTGATAAACGTATTATTAAAATTTGAGAAGTTGCTAAACGAATCCCTCCTAAAGTTATTAATTCATCGTCTACAAAAATAAAATATTGTGCTTTCCTTTAAATTTACATTTGAATAATGTTTTATAAAAATATAAACTTACCTTACCATTAAATATTTAACGTAAAATATTTTAATGGTAAGGTACCTAATGTTTTTATTAACCTAAAGTATAAATAACTTACATCCGTGGGTATCGGTTTAACAAAAAAAGGTATTTACGAATTCACAATTAAAATGTGGGCCTTGAGCAACCCCCCTCCCCCACGTACTGTGTGTCGCCTTAGTTTATAAGCCAGAGATTATAATGCTGAGTAAAGATTAGACGAAAGTTTTGTTTTTATATCTACGATTATTTTCGAGTCTTCTTCATAAATACATTCCTAATGAACGCTTTGTGATTTGCGCATCAATAAATTGACGGGTTGCCGGGTAGGGGATGTTTTTCTTATTAGAATGATTGATACAGATTTTTTAAAGTATGGATGGAATATTTTTACGAGAAATATTTTGTTATTATTGAATTTATGAGCATAATAAATTGTAACAATTATTATAAGCAATAATTATTATCCTGAAACACTCATCCACATTGAAAAAATCTTCCGAGAAAAAATACATGACGCCAACGGGACATGAACCCGTGCCCTTCTGATTGCCGGTCAGCTGCTCTCCCAATTGAGCTATGGCGGCTTATCTTATACCCGCCAAATGATTCAATATATACTAGTGTTTCATTCAACAATTACTGCTTATTATATTTTTTCCACCTGAAAACAACCAACTTTTATTTTTATGTCCCGTTGGCGTCATGTATTTTTTCTCGGAAGATTTTTTCAATGTGGATGAGTGTTTCAGGCTGATAATTATTGCTTATAATAATTGTTACCCTTTGTGCTATGCATAAAAATCTTGTCTTAAACGTTAGTTTAACAATTAAAAATAATAAATAATAAATTGTTTTTATTTATTTTTAAACTCCGTATAGCTCCGTATAAAACCCCGTATTGCACGTATATACTTAATTAATGGAGATAATATTAGCGACACTCAATCGAAAATCTGAAACAGACTAACTAACTAACTAACTAACCATCACGCCGTTTCCCCGCAGGGGTAGGCAGAGAGGACGGACCGCCAAACAACTCGGTCTTGGCACACACTCTTTGCCTCACTCACATTCATACATCGTCTCATACATTCTCTTCTATTATTCTGACTTTTGACATGACCCGACTCAAGTATCTGATTCACTTGATCGTGCCATGTCTTCCTCGGGCGTCCCCGACTTCTTCTACCATTCACATTCGCGTCGTATATTCTTCTATCTGAAACAGAAAGATCAGAAAAAGATACTGTCTCATCTAGGAATCGAACGCAAGACCTTTGCTTTACCGGGGCGGAGCTCTACCATTGAACTTATGTGACCACTAGGCATTTCAACTGAGTGTCACTAATTTGTCTTCATTAATTAAATATTAAATTGTTTTAAACATTTTACAATAAACTTTTTTTAAATATTAAGAAACACACGATAATCTTATTATAGATCGCATTTCGTACGCAAGACATTGATTTAAATAATAAATCATAGTTTTTGTCATAATCTTACAAATATAATATATAATATAAATGATTTATACTTTTTTTGTCTGGCAAGATATTTGACCATAAATTCTGTCTCTCACAAAATGAATAATGTAAAACGTTGCAGCGGTTTGGACGATAAACCCTAGGTTCTTATTTTTATTTTTCCGAGGCTTGGTTTTTACATACATTTAGCAATTTCTGTATTCTTTACTGTTATGTCTAGAATTATATAGAAAACATAAGGCCAACGCTCCTAAATATACTAGAAAAGAAAATGAACAGAATATTTTCGCAGGAACAAGAATCATAAAAGAACGACGCCAATAAAATGAATGTAAGTGGATG
Organism: Limnephilus rhombicus; assembly: GCA_929108145.2. Classification (NCBI taxonomy): domain Eukaryota; kingdom Metazoa; phylum Arthropoda; class Insecta; order Trichoptera; family Limnephilidae; genus Limnephilus; species Limnephilus rhombicus. The sequence goes on along the minus strand of OV815280.1, from coordinate 48,459,083 downwards.
AATCTTCTACATTTTCACAGAAACATTCCTTTTTTCAGTGAGGTTGGCGGCGTTTATTAAAATCATGAACCGTGTAAGATACCTACTTAAATAATGCTTCCAAAATATTTTCAATTTATATTAACTACTAGCTGACCTGGCAAACGTTGTTCTGCCATATAAATTATTTCTAGTGAATATTTTGGTTGTTAAATAAAAAAAAAACGAATGTATTATTAGTGTGTGGGGATGGGATTCATGACAGAAATAGTTATGGAGTGCTGTAGACGATGCCCGCCGATAAAAACAAAAAAAAACACCAACCATTTATTTTCTCAATTCAATGTAGCCTCTCCACCAAAGATATTGAAATATAACTAGATGTGCTATCTGCTGTTTTTACTATGTGGGTCTGCGCTTCCGGGTGTCGCCGATATTGTTTACCAATTAACAAATAAACTAAAAGAACAAATAATTAACGAATAAATCAAACGAACGTTAAACTAAATGAACGAATTCTTTCCTTATTCAAAATATATTGTTAACCAATATTAATGCACATTTTTAAAAATCAACGAAATGAACAAATTCTTTTTTGTGTGAAAACTACGCTAATTAGCGCGTAGTCCGGCGACAGTTGCGCGGACACCATAGCATATCTCTTCTGTATTTAAATATCTTTGCTCTCCACTGTTGTCTATTTTAGTTTTATTAAGGTTTCACGTCTACCGCATGTGAACTGCACACCCTGATTTTTATTTATTTGTGTCTTTACATGGTACCTACCTAGGTCAGTTTATAACCTCACTAGGTCAAGCCTGTGTTGAGGTTAACAACTATAGAATCTAATAAAATAACACAAAAGTAATACAGTTATTGAAGAACAATATTTGATAATTATTTGAACTATTTGACCGGTCAGTGGTTGAGTGGGCATCGTGTTTGGGTCCCACCCAGGCGTTCCGTTTTCGATTCCTCGGCTGGCTAAGTCCTCCATCACGACTCAAGCAACATTTTCGGCTTACTGTGGTGGTAGTAGGAGATTTTCAAATATTGTCGGGTTATTCGTAACCCGGGAATGTTTGTCTTTCTTTTAAAAAAATTAAAAATTAATTAAAAATTAATATTGCTGTATGTTTCGATTATGATTATGATGAGTACCTACTAAGCTAAAGGCGACAGTGCATTACAATGTAAACATGTAGGGTGACCATAATATTGAGATTTGATTTTTAGAAATATGCATTTATTTTAAAAGAATTAAGATGAGAAATATATATGTAAATAATATATTGCGCTATTAATTTGGCAAGAGAAAGATGAAAAAAACAGTTGAGACAAATGAATTGAATATAAGACAATTTTTTATGGTATGGGGCTTAAAATTCATAATTGAAGACATTTGTTAAATGGACATGTATAATATATTATACTTTTTAATTGACGACCATTAGTACTAGGGCCAGTCAATAAGTAATGCCTCATATTTTTTTCTCCTTTAATTGTCAAGTAATAAAAAATTCAATTACAGGGGCCGAAAACCATACTATTGACGATTAATTTGTTATTTTTCAATATTATCTCCTTCCATTTCCAGAGCTTTTGTCCATCTTTTAACAAGGGCATGTATCACAGTGTTGTAAAAAGCACGGCCATATCCAGAACCCCATCGCCATAACTTTCCCCGCAAGATCATACAGTTTTGATTTTTTTGTCCTTGGTGAGTTTTTGTGATGCCATTACATTGACTGCCTCTTTGATTCAGGTTAACAAAATGAACTCATTTTTCATCTCCGATCACAATTTTTTTCCAGAAACTGAGAGCTGCACGTGTTGTGATTGTTTTCTTGTTTCTTTATTCTAGCCGCTTAAGTTTCTTGGTACCCACCTTGCAAAACTTGTGTTGAATAATCGGTTCTCAAATAATCTTCATCACACTGCCTTTACTGAGAGAGAGAATGCGACATCTGTGTCACCTCATCATTATCATGCGTTATCTGGGGTCACCGCGAATGAGTGCAGTCGCTGCAATCAACGGCCCGCGCCACTCCGCTTTTCCTCTGCCAGCGGTGTTTGTCCTCCAGCTTGGTTATAGAAACGAACCCATCGTTTGGCAGTGCTGACGTCCACTGTTGCATGAATGTGAATTTTTGAGTTTCACCTTCTACGGTCAAGAATAAATCACAGAACGCCATCTATTGCGAACATCGATGTCGGCCATTTTGAAAGTGACAGCAGTGCTGCCACCTTTTGACGAAAAAAGTTACTACTGCAGCTGGTTGTAGAAGAAGGTTTGAGGAATAGCACCAAGTTCAAAATTTTCACTTAACTAACTTTATTTAATTAGAAAAAAAAATGGAAGCATTACTTATTGACTGACCCTCATATATTCTTATGTTCTGTATAACAAAAGACTAAAAAAAATTATTAACAAGTGACGTAATCATTAAGTAGAGGAATTAAAATTTTATAACGAGTAATTGTCAGTTCAAAACGGTTTATATGTATGTATGTATAATGTTTTAGTATGAAATTTTTATAATCATTGCACGTACATACATAAAAACAAAGTTATCTGGTGGAATCCAATATTTTTTACTAACGTAAACGCGAGATGTTTTCAGCATCCACGACATGGCAAGATTTTATTACCCACATAAACCTCGGCAATCGATGTCTCGTAATAAGCCGTTAACCCTTCAGGCCTCGGGCTTATTCTGTCAGAGGGTCAGAAAATTTCCCCTTGCAATAAAATCCAAATAAATGGGATTTTTCTGAATGTATCCGAAAATCTGAAACTATTTTTAAAAGTTGACGATATTCGCTTTCAAATTTTTCTCTAGGAAATATCGAACAGTATTAATACGGTATCGTCTGCGTGGTTGAATTTCAGAACCCAGCTTCGAGTGCATGTCTGACGCCACAACATGCGCGCCGCGCCACAAATAACATTTGTGTACGTGGAATTTTACACAAAGCTACTGTTATAATTCGGTTACGAATTCAAGAATTCGTCACAAGATAATAATAATAAATTTGGACTACTTATATAGCGCTGTTTTTGCGAAAAATCGCCTCAAGAGCGCTGTACAAATTAGTATGGATTTTACATTAGAATTTACTTAACTTAGGAGGCTAGATAACAACTTGTCTTGCAGCTATCAAGCGCATGGGTTATTGGAATTCTAACCCCCCGATAACTTTAATTAAATATCTTTTTCTATGTACGTATTTTAATTTACTTAACTATGTAGGAGGCTAGATAACAACTCGTCTTGCAGCTATCAAGCGCACGGATTATTGGAATTCTTGCCCCCCACTAAATTAAATTAAATATATATATATATATTTTTTTTTTCATATGTACGTATATCAAGATTATTGGAATATACATTTACTTAACTTATGTAGGAGGCTAGATAACCACTCGTCTTGCAGCTATCAAGCGCATGGATTATTGGAATTCTTGCCCCCCACTAAATTAAATAAAAAAAAAAAATTTTTTTTTTTTCATATGTTCGTATATCAAGATTATCGGAATATACATAATTACTCTTTCGCTTCAACATTTGAACCCAGAAATAAGAATTAGCTACCGACCGCTCTTGTTTAATAAACTAATAATAATGCCTGCTGCGGACACAATCGTATTGCAGTCTTACTAGAGGTAATGCAAAAGCATTGCACTCTTGTGATCACTCATATATTTAGTAATCTACTTAACATCCTTAGTCTAACTTAATCTAACTTAATCTACTTAATCTAACTTAACCTAACTTAATCTTAATCACACAATCTTACTAAGATGTCGCTACTTCCGTCAGCAGGTCGGATGTATAACTGCTACGAATATGTGAATATGTAGTATCTCTCCGGATATGGAAAGCTTGACGGTAATACATGTTGTATCGAGTGGCTATATATTGTATGTGACGTTATTGCTCTGTCTCTGTTACTTTGTCCCGGTGACTAGCTACACTGGATGACAGTGGATCCGAGGAATGGACTATCTTTGGAACCAGTCCCTATTGGATTTATAAAATGGTCACCAACACTAACTGAGCGAAACCGAGCCAAAGCCGCCCGCGGGGCCTGACATAATTTTCGGAATATTTAAATTTTGAAAGCAAACAGGAAAAATTTAAAAAAATTAAATGTCTCACTTTACGTTTTTTCTAACTAAACTTAATGATAATAAAAAATAAGAAAAACTCACTAATATTTTATTATAAAAATGTATTACAAACGCTATTGTCACCCCACTTTTTCGTTTAATAAAAAAATTGTAATTAAAAAATTCACGAAGTTTCATTATTTTTTCTCAAATTGCTGTAGGCAACTTTGATTTCATACAGGTGAACATTTTAAATTGTCTGTGGTTATCTTCTAGATTCGAATATAAAGCGTAGTGTTTTCTCTTTCTAACACCATTTAGACAGTATATCTCACCAATTAGTAAGGAAGACACAACGATTTCTATGAGACGTATGTGGACTGTTCTGAAAAGCGAACAGACTAGCATGAGGGGTTAAATCTGTAAATCTAATGCCATTTTTAGTACGGTGATTATTCGCGATAGTATACGTACTTGTACAGGATGGAGCGCCTTCCGCACAGGAAATGGTTCTGATGGTAGGGATGGGGTAGTTTAGGAGTAATCCTGTGGTATTATCATTTAATATTAATTATAAGATGATTCCGTTATTAACTGGTAGTAATACCGCCGAAAGACTGTCAAAGCCAAAATGTAACACATCCTGTTTTCCTTTTCGTGTTTGACAGAATATGTATCTTTAGTTACAAGCGAGGCCTGAAATTGGCAAAGAAAGGCTGGAAGTAGTTTTAATGCGGTAGAAATGAGATCCCTGAGGCTTTTGTTTTTTAAAACCCTGTTTCACAGTGTCACAATAGGCCACTTGCATTGAATTCATAACGACTTGGAAAAAATCGTGTGGATAGATCTTTTTATAAAGATTGCGAAAATGTCAGTAAAAATTTTTAGAAATGTACAGTTTTTAATTTTTAAATAAATAAACCCTTTATCTGGGCTCGTGACGTCACTACATGAAAATGTCCAGTCTCTGAAAATGTTCCTATTAATTTTGTAAAATTCTATACTGATTTATTTTTTTTATATGGCATCACTTTGATTTCAGGCGAATTTTTGAATTCGTTCACTAGATTTATTGTTTGTTCTCTGCGAACTTATCATTTGATTTGACTTTTTGAAAGATGTTCTGAAGACAATCCCGTATATTTTAGAAGTCGGTACGTGTTTTAGAGGTATAATGGTTACGGTGCTGATTTTAACAAAATAAAATTTTATAATATTCTTATTACTATTATAATTTACAAGTACAAGTATATAACATTGGATTTAGTAATATGTACGTTGTACATTTTTATGATCAATAAGATGGATCAAGGAAAAAAAATATTTATGAGATGTAATATTTTTGGTATGCCTCGTTATTCTCCTGTGCCATTCGTGTGGAAAACGAATTTAAAAATGATTTTCGGCTATGTAATTATCGTTTTTTCGCCCTATAAAATTATGTCCCGTCTTTCCGATTTATAAAAAATGGTCCGATTTTTCGGATTGAAATTTTCAAAAAATCCCCAGCGTTTCAAAAATACGATTAAAAAAAAGGAAATACAGAATTCTTAGAATATTTGTCTAAAACGGAAAATTTTTTAAAAAAATGTTATGCAAGTGGCCTATTGTGGAGATTCGGGAAGAATTCGATGCTGAAGAAAGTCTGGTGAACAAGATTGAGAAACGGACTTTTAGACGATTTTTTTTCATTAGCTACACAGGAGGCCCTGAGGAAAATAATTCCCCTCGGGGTCTGTATCACCTTTGGGGATGCTGTGTGGAGGGTATTTTTAGGGAAAGTAAAGAGAGGAAGTCGTGGAATGGAAAAAGATATGAAGGGTGGGTAGGAATCTAGGGTCAGTGTGTCCAGGAGTGACGGACGTATGAATCAATCTGAATATTAAGGCGATGTTCCGAGAGTCCTGATGGAGAGGTCTACAGGTCTTCCTCAACCAGTCTCTACTGGTCTGCTACGCAGTTGATGGGCAGACGCATCCGCCGCCAAGATCCGGACAAACCTCACCCCATGAACCCGGGCACCCCTGCCCCAAACATAGCGAACCTCTTAGGGTGACCCATGGTAGATGTGTTGGTACTCAAATACATGGTATCCGGGGCGGCGGTACCCATACGCCCTGCCAAACTGGACAAGAGGAAAAGGAGAAAAAGGACATTAAAATATGACGCGAAAGTTAATGGTAGAAGATATCGGGGACGCCCGACGAAGCCATGGCACGACAAAGTTGATAAAATACTCTGACAAGAGTTTGACTAACAGAATAGTATGCATGAATGTCAATAACGGAGTTATGTATATATACATATATTCCTCTTATTCTTTATATAAACTAAATTTCAAAAAGTACTAAATATAAAAAAAAAAACAGCAATAAAAACAAAAAAAATTCAAAATAAGCAAAAAAATAATACTTCCTCCCGTACACACCAGCATTTGCTTATTATGGGAGAATATTTAAATATATATAATTGTAATAATAATAATTGTATTAAGCTTTTTATATACTTTCATTATATTTAGTGTTTATGTATTGTACCAAAAAAAAATTTCAATAAAAAAAAATTAGGTAATTATCTCTTCCTAACCCTTGCGGGGGGTCAACGTGATGAGATAGACAGATGATTTCATATTTTTGAAAAAAACAAGGTCGCAAGCAGCTCTCTCCATTCCTGGAATAAAACTGTATAAGGACTTGTATATCGATTTTTAAAAAAGAAGCTTCTGGATTTAAAAATACGTTTCATAAAGTATTTTCCTAGAATGTGAGGGATTTAGTAACTTATCCGTACGTAAAATAATTTTCAAATTAGGGTTTAGTCCACCCTGAGGCGTTGTGAGAAAGAAAATGTAGATTCAACTCCATTCTTGTTTCAAAGAAAATCAAATATATTTATTTAGCTGTTGGGGCTTTTTCATGAAACAAGTCTAATAAATCTCATTGGTGCATTAAAATTACATAACATAATAATAATAATATATTTAATTCCAGTTACATGAATGAGATATGCAATTCAATTTATCCACAATTCAATCGTCAAACATTAGAATATCTTACTAATATTGTAAAGGCAAAAGTTAGTATGGATGTGAGTGTATGTTTGTTACTCTTTCACACAAAAACTACTGAAAGAATTTTAATGAAACTTTACAATAATACAGCTCATATATCAGAATAACAATAGGCCATATATAATGGTAAGCTCTGGCGTTATGAGATTTGAAATATTAATATATTATATTTATTATACGTTTATTGTCGCTTACAAAAGCGAGTTATTGATAACGTCAGACGAAAAGCCAAAAAAAATCGTTGTCTTGGTAACTATATTGATATATTTGCGGGAAATTTTATTTAAGGCGTAATAGTTAAAAATGAATTGCCGAAATATATGATGTACGCGCATAACTTCCGAACGATTGCACCAAATTTGATTATTTTTTTTGTGTTCGTCATTGTCAGGACAAGATTTGTGTAAAACTACTGTGTGAGCTCTGGAATTATGAAATTTGTATAAAAAATTGCAATCGAAAGCTGAATGTACCGGGAATGAATGTGTGGGTGGGGGGTGGAGGTAGGGGAGAGGGAAGTGTTGGAGGGGTGGGAAGAAGGGGGAGGGGGAGGAGAATTTGGGAGGGGGTGACTCTGGAGGGGGGTTCGCGGGACGGGGGAAGAGGGGGAGTGGAGTGGGGAGAGGGAAGGTAGAGGAGGCGGAATGGGAACGCGTGAGGGGAGGGGGACGCGGGAGAGGAAGAGGGGAGCGGAAAAAATGGGAAAGGACACGCAGTGAGAAATAATTTCTATTTTAAATGGCATAACAACGCAAACTGGGAACCAGCTAGTAATAAATACGATAGGAATAAAATGTATCAACGTTATAACTAGTATGTGAGTACCACAAATACAACAAAATTTATATAATTATATATTGTATGTTTATATAATTTATTTACCTAATTACATCAGAAATAATTTTACAGAACTAAGAAAACTTTAACTTTCCAACTAGGATAATTTGACGTCTAAGGGCAGTCGAATTGTTAAGCTTGGTTCATATTACATAACGTAAAATAAATATAATCTGAGTTTCTTTTAACTTTCGCTACAAACCAAGCAATTGTTTGTAGCGAAAAGTTGGGTTTTCTTGTGATTTTGTAATTTAAAATTTCGTACAAGCAGTATTCTCATTCTCAAAGTTATCATTTCATTCCAATAATAACTTTGGTACTTATTCAATATTTGTAACGATTTTTTGTTAACAGTATTCCATTATTATTTACCAAGCATATAATGAATGCGTTGAAACAATTATTATTATTATTATTTTATTTGATATACCTAATATCTTACATTTCAAATACAATTCAGCAATGTCGGCCTCACTGGGTACCTCACCTGTGCTGAGGCTTCCATTTTACAAAACAAAAATATATACATAATACATTATAAATAATACTGCACAAAAAAAAGATAAAATTAAACTAAAAATAAAAAATTATAATTAAGTTACAATTAAAATTTTTAACTTAATTATAAATTTTAACATTGAAAGTAAATTCTCCCCGAACGATAAATTGTGGGCCAGACAATGTGTATTAAGGAAGTAGAAGTCAGCTGAACAAGCGTTATTATGTTCACCTGGTACTTAAAACCGGTAACCGACGAGTTCATCGAAAGCAAATTCATCGAATCGCCAATTCATCGAAAAACATTTTTTTGCAGATATTAGAGCTGTCAAAATTAAATACCCAAAAAGGTCTGTTTAACGGAGTTAAATGTGTTTAGCAGCTGTCAGTTTCGTAGTGACAATGTAAAATTTATAGGTTATCTCTTCAATTTCCGATTGTCTGATACTGCAAAAAAGGGATATCTAAGGAATGGTGACCAGACAACTCACAATGAAACCAACTCATAAACAATCTAGAAAGGTCATTAAGAGTGATGATAAAAAAATGCTTAAAAATTGGTTAAATATTTTTGTTAGGTTAATGAAATTTGTAATGAAATAAACTCGTTGATCATTCTCCAGATGCATCGCCAAATATACAACAATGGAATGTCGTTCATGAATAGGGAATGAGAATATATGCCAAATCGCCTCATTGTAGCTCACAAACTTGATAGCGTGTGATTTCATCGTTTTTTATTTGTAGTTTTAACGCCAAAAACCGCCATATCGCTGACTTTTGTGACAAATTTGCAGATTAGGTTAGATTAGGTTAGTTAGACAAGTTAGGTTAGATTAGGTTAGGTTAGGTTAGGTAAGGTTAGGTTAGTTTAGGTTGACCAATGCTTTTTTAACTTCTCGGTCCGCTCGGCATTTCTCTCAAATATCAACAAAATATATTTTATCGATGAATTGGCGATTCGATGAATTGATCATTCGATGAATTGGTTTTCGATGAACTCGTTTTCGATGAATTTGCTTTCGATGAATTGATTTTCGATGAATTCGTTTTCGATGATCTCGTCGTGAACCCTTAAAACCACTTGCAGAGCGAACCATGCGACTTACACCACCAAGGCTACTGCATACAGTGCACACTGCAATTCCTCAACTTACAAATCTTCTATTTGTGAAATCACCGAAACCGCTCCAAATTTTTGTGTAAGCGTTTTTTACGACAATATATTATTTCCAAACAATATATAGTTAGTAGCACAATGTCCGCGTGTACAGCTTCACATTCACACATGCATTAAAAAATGTGACCCAAGTTAATCTTTGTAATTACTAGTTACCTATTGAATTATAACTTTTTTGAATTATGATATTTTTTCCACCCTGGAGACCCTGAGGAGGTTTGTCATCTTTGGGGATGCTGTAAGGAGGTTTGTTTAGGGAACAGAAGTAGAGGAAGATCAGGGAAGGAAAAGGGTATGAAGGGTGGGTAGGAAACTGGGGTCATTGTATCCAGGAGTGACAGACGTATGAATCCATCCCTCCCACTGCGGCGCAAGGCTATGGCCGAGAATGGACATTCAATTCTTATCTGCCCGTAGTAGTAGATAGGTAAACCAAAACAAATCTGACCCGGTGAACTCGGGCGTCCCTGTTAAGTGACCAAAAGTATTGAACCTTTTGGGATGACCTATGGCAGAGGTGTTGGTTAACCAATAAAAGGTTCCCGGGGCAGTCCACCTTTCAAATTATAGCATATTAATAAATTAATAACAAAAATATGACTTGCCGGAGTAACATAGACTATTCCAACGCTGAATCCGAAGATAGCCACCATTGTCGCAGCCATCCATCCCTTGAGCCCAGGATACTTGTCACGGAATATGGTGATGACACAGGAGGCCATAGCAACGTTGGATCCCACACCAAGGACGTACAGCATGAAGAAGAAGAGAAACGAGAACACCTGGAAGTTTAACAATTAACAATTTGTCCAATAATTATTAGTAGGCTCATGAAATTTAGTATAATTCTACTCTCACTAGGTAGAATAGAGTACAAGTACTCGACCGCCAAATTACTAAGTAGTGCTGACGCTAAGTAAACTTCTCTGTTTAAAATAGACTAATCACTGTTTGCGTATGTGCTTTCGATACAACAATACGAAAACCAGCAGAATCAACGAGCATCAACAACAATCACCACCATTTGCAAACTGACGTTTCTCGATCGCGTGACACATCGCGCCAAGGCCTGTATTGTTATCAGCCTTGTCAACTAACCTAGTTTCGTCATTAATTATCGTTCTTGCCGTTTTAGCCTCTCTTGTATTTCAACAGAAAAGTTACGGTTTTTTAGAACTGGATAACACGAAGGTTGGCATTTAAAAGCAGAGGGAACGCAGTATCCATGACACTTTGTGGTTATTCATTTTATAATGACTGCTTGCTTGATGACATAAGGCCCCGATCAGCTGTTACAGTAAGTTGCAACTTAAAAATATGCAACAGGCTTGAGAGACGTAAAAATATAATTACTAATTACCACATTAGTAAAATCCTCACAGTTATTAATAGACGTAGTATCTAGTAGTAGATAGAATGAATTTGCCCAATTACTGAAACCTTGGATATTTCTCAAAACTACTATTCCGCCACAATAAAACACCCGACGTCGATCGTTGGGTTCGGTAAGGTTAGTTTAGGAAAAGGTTAGGTTAGATTGAACAAAACCTGACTTACTTGAGGCACAGACTCGAACTTGCTGATAGCGTCAGGGTAGGAGATGAAGGCCAATTCAGTGCCGCCCGAGACCACATCTTCCACGGGCACCCCCGTCTCCAGAGCCAAGTTGCCGAGGATACCAAAGATGGTAAAACCAGCGATGAGACTTGTGAGGGTGTCTAGATAGGTTACGATCATGGCATCACTGGAAAAACAAATCGAAAAATTAACATTAGTATTGCTTGTGTGTAACTAAAAAAATCGAGTGCAGTTAACACGCGGTAGAAGCGAAACTTTACCAAAACAATCTCACACTATGAAGAACAAGGAGCCTTGAAAAGTGAGGTCGTAATCAAAGCGCAGTGAGCAGGCCAATACGCGCAGACCTCGCGTCGTTTCCGTTTTATATTTCAACCAATAGGAACCTTGATAGGAGTATAATTGCTTCGCAGGTGCTGTACGCGTCATTTCCGTTTCATCCGATTTCCCAATCGCTAACGGGGCGCTAAGGAAGTTTCACTTCAAAATTCACATCAAATTGTACATAGGTTCCTCTAATAATGATACACTTTGAACAACTTAGTAAAGAGTTTAATAAAAACAATAATTTTATTACAGTATAAATCATTTGGCCTTTTTACAAGCATTCCGGCAATCTGCCCAGCTAGGAACTAACATCGACCTGACAAGACATAAAAATTAGAGATGCCACGAATATTCGGCAACTATTCGGTATTCGACCTATTGGGCTACTTTTTTTACTATTCGGTTTTGCGAACTATTCGGCCGAATACCAAATCATGAAAAAACGCAAAATAAAAAAAATACATCAGACAGTTTATTTAATACTTAAAATTCATCTACGGTAAAAAAAAATTCAGCATTTGTTGACAGCAAACGATTGCGCTGTTCCTCATAAATTATACCTGCTTCCGAAAATGGCCTCTCACTGTATATGTACACAGCTACCGGGAAATGATAAATAAATCTTAGCAAATTCTGCTTGTCTTGAATACTGTTTTGTGTTTGCTGACCACCACTTATAATGGTCTGCGACCGATCTAGGCGAACAGTGTTCATATAAATATCAATTATTCGTGGATATCTAACAAAACCTCTCGCCCACATTTAAAAAATAAAATAAAGCGCATTGCGCACATGATTGAAAAATTAGAAAGATAACTTTTTTGTGGATGGACTTGAATCAGGGCAGGACTACACTGAAGCTATAAAAAATACGTAACGAAATTACTTGAACCATGTATTTCGTCAAAACCATGTGCAGAAATCTTTTTTACTTGCAATTTACTAAATCATGTTTCTTTCGCAATTTGTCGTTTCTATACTCGGGTGTAGTTAATTTGTTGGTACCCACATTCGTTCATTTCGAAAAATGTCTACCTCAGAAGAAAGGTGGTTTAAGAGTGTGTTCATTCTCTCCAAATGCATGATCATTGGTATTTTGTTCCCACCTCTTGGAAAAATAAAAAGCCTGCGCTGCCTAGCTCTTGTGAAGTCATCGGGGAGATAAGCGGTGACTCGTTCCAGGATATCAGGATTGCACATGAGCCCAGTGAGCAGCTTATGTGCTACTAATACCAATGCAATTTTTCTCCTAAGGTCTAAACGATCCAGTCCTAGTATTCGAGTAATTATTATCGGTTCTGCAACTTTTCATCCCGCGACAAAACATCCTACGAACAAAACATCTCCCAACAAAATATCTACCAAAACCTAACCTAACCTCAACTTACCTAATCTAACTTAACCTCGCGACAAAATATCCCCGACAAAATATCTTATAAAACTTAACCTAACCTAACTTAACCTAACCTAATCTAACTTAACCTAACAAAAAAAATGGGACAAAAATAATACAGACATCCTAAATTACATTTACGAGAATAAATTATTGTTCAAAAATAGCAAAATGGGACAAAAATAATACAGACGTCTTTTAAAAACAATAAATTATTGTTGACTCGTTACCTGTATTATTTTTGCCCCATTTTACTATTTTTTAACAATAATTTATTCCCGTAAATATAATTTACAGGTGTCTGTATTATTTTTGTCCCATTTTTTTATTAGGTTAAGTTTTATTAGATATTTTGGGTGGATATTTTATCGCAATGAAAACGCGCCGTGCATATAGCCTTTATGAAATACCCTTTCGGGGGGATTAATTGTTGAAAATGATCTCGACTTACCGATAAACATTGTGCCTGAAGTTGTTGTAAGAAGAGTACATGACGACGTTGCCGAAACAAACAGAAAGGGAGAAGAAACATTGCGTAACTGCGGCATACCACACCTGGAAACAAAAAAAAGTTCAATCAAATAACTATATCGTAATGTTAAATTTTTATTCGAATCATATTTCATTCACATTCATTTCATATTCAAATTCACTTCATATTAAAATTCATTTCATATTCTTAGGGTGGGTTTCTTCATTTACGCAATGCTAATTGTAAAAATAACCGATCGAAATTTCTATGCATTTGACCGTTTACTTTTACAATTAGCATTACATTTAGCATTCTCGGTAAAAAATGAAGAAACCCACAATTAGTCATTTTATATTCAAATACTGTTTAAGTTTGCTTCGATTAAAATCGAATGTAAATTTTTAGGTCTTTTAACTCCAACAAGAAATCCAAGGTAGATCAAAGATTAATTTATTGGCAATAATATACAACAATCCAATCCAAATAAATCCTGATATCCCCCAAACGGACCGATAATATAACGTTTCCTTTTAAAGGCAAACTAATGCAGAAGAGAAAGAAAATAATTAATTCATCCTATTTATTAACTTACTAGAGGGTCCATTGGAGAAGGAATACTATAGCTACTCCCGACATCTATGTGAAAAACTCCGAACTACAACTATGCCTGACATCTCTGTCGAGAGCCGAGAAACATTTCAACCCTTACCCAACTAAAAACTAGCTTTATTTCTTAACAAATCGTCACTTCATTTGGATAGGGTTCTAACTTCGCTTCACCTTGTTCTGAGATATGAAGTGTCAAAGTTTGCAAAGATGATTTCTCATAATCTGTTTACAAATTTCCGATTTTGATGTTGAACCTTGTGTAAAGTATTTTAATTGAACATGTTTTAAATGAAAGTATTTAAAAAGGACGTAAACTTACCCTTTTAGAACATACCGAAACATATAAATAGAACTCTGTGCAACCAGCTAGAGCATAATAATTCATTGCACAGAGTTCTGAAAATTATTTTGGTTATAGAAATAAGCAAAAGAAATGCTAATTTTTGCTCAAAAGGGTCATTTTTGAAAAAAATGTCAGTTAGAACACTATCCAAATAAAGTGACGAAATACATTTCATATTCAAATGCATTTCATATTCAAATTCATTTCATATTCAAATTCATTTCATATTCAAATTTATTTCGTATTCCAATTCATTTCATATTCAAATTCATTTCTTGTTATATTCAAATTCATTTTATACTCAAATACATTTCATATTCAAATTCATTTTATATTCAACTTCATTTCATATTCAAATACATTTCATATTCAAATTCATTTCATATTCAAATTCATTTCATATTCAAATTCATTTCGTATTCCAATTCATTTCATATTCAAATTCATTTCAAGTTCAAATTCATTTCATGTTCAAAATCATTTCTAATTCAAATTCATTTCATATTCAAATTATTTTCGTAATATGAAAATAAACAATTTACAATTGGATTAATTTATACGTGTATAATTTACCTAACAGAGAAACCAATTATAGATTTCCCCATCATACTATTCAATAAATTGTGTCCATAAATTAAATAGTAATCTTGAAAAATAGTAGTCTTAAGGTAAATAATACAAAATATAGTCATTACATAATATATCATTACATTTATGCAGTTTTGTACCCATTTAATACATTTTTAATGCACTCTTGACAGAGTTTTTATATTTATTTTCGTCACAATTGAAAATATCTATATCAGATAGAATGTTATCATTTTTATGTTAAAGACAAGGCAAACATTTTGGTTTGAATTTGTTTTACAGTGTTTTTCTTTAAAAATATTACACGAACGTGTGATTGTTATTGCACTGTATCTAAGATCGACCACCATAACACGGGCATCAGCCTAGCATGGTGGTCAAAAAATCCACTAATTAATGTAACCATAAAATTGTATGCAATGAATAAAGAAAAAGAAAAAATTAAATTTAAATTAAATAATCAAATTCATTTCACATTCAAATTCACTTCATATTTAAAATCATTTCATATTCAAATTTATTTCATACTAAAATTCATTCAACTCAAATGTATTCAAACTCATTCATACAAATTCCTTTACACTCAAATTCATTTCATATTCAAAGTCATCATTTTTACGAGGTAGGGCAAACGATGGAATCCGAATATTTTCCCCAAACACATTTGCTTTTTTTTATTTTTATTTATATTCATTGTAGAGTTGGACGGCCAAAATCAATGCGAAATTTATTTCAAATGCGTCTTAGCATGTTTTTAGTTTGATAAACAAAATTAATGTCTCATTTCACATACCTACATAATCGTACAATGACATTGTATCAATACAAGGCATATTGTATTCTTATATGTTGCACTACATAGTATGAAAAGCTTAGCCTTTCAAAGAATATGTGCGTTTGAAGTTTGAATGAAATGGTGAACGGCTCGCTAAAGTATGTCCACTGGACACACTTCAGCGAGTAAACGTATTTATATCTACATATCTGTTAATACAAGGAAGAGTGACGTTGGATTTTTATATTTTTATACAAATCTACAGTTTTTTTCAAATATAGATGAAATTTGGCACACTTGATCTTCACAACAAGAGTAAGCTCACTATCTACATCTTCTTCTTATTCTTGTGCTCTGTCCGTTCAACGGACGTTGGCTATACGGACTTTGTTTACTGCGGCCCGGAACAGCTCCACGGTTGACTGGCCAAACCACTGTCTCAGGTTTTTCAGCCATGAGGTTCTCCTTCTTGCAGGGCCCCGTCTTCCGGCATTCTTTCCCTGCATTATGAGATGCAGGATCTCATACTTCTTTGGATGTCTCATCACATGTCCAAGATATTGAAGTTTTCGGATTTTTATAGTTTTAATTACTTCCTTTTCTTTATTAATCCGAACCATAACATCTTCATTTGTAACCCTGTCCATCCAGCTTATTTTGAGTATTCTTCTGTAGATCCACATCTCTAATGCCTCAAGTCGCCTAATTAGTTCTTCACTATCTCCATGAGATTTCAAAAACCACCCCTTCCCCCTCTTCTACCCAGCAGAATAAATTCCGACGTTTTAATTTATAAAGTACTTGAATAACGAAGATACTAAGCACCTTTTTTGTCATATTGCAAATGATTAGGTACAATAATATTACCATGAAACACTACAACATAAAGTTATTGTGCAAAATTTACGATACCAGAGCTTACCGTTCTAAAGTTTTGATCACTTAAGTCATGAACACAGAATTCTGATTAGTTCAGTAACTTTTTGTTATTATTAAGTACTTCTTTTGTCAATATTCATTACGGAAAACCTTTCCAATAGAAACTGTAAAGAACTAATGACAAAACCCATCTTAAACTACTTAACACTAGTAGGTAGAACGTATCGATAAAGTTTCGTATTTCGCCATCGTTATTTACTCCGGTAGTAAACCGTTCACCCCTGGAACTTTTTCCACAGGGACCATAAATCCTAATTGATTTATCTAACTTGTTCTATAAATAATGTGCTTTCAAAATAAGCACCAAATTAATTATCTGAATCCACCATATTATAGGTAAACTATGTATCTTTACGAGCACATCTTTAGTATTTATGACGAAGAAAGCCCAAAGTAGAAAACTTGTAAATTTCCAGAAGCGCGCAGCGACTTTTAACATTATGAAATTTGCTTAGTTATTTATGCCTAGTTTTTCCAAGTCAACGAAACTATTTTCAGGTAATATTTGAGATTTTCACGGCTAAAACTATTATCATGATTTATGTTTGGGTTTTTATGCCACGTAATGCTTCCTCCTTCTTAATCTTACCGATCTTCACGATGTGAAGAATAATGTAAACGAAATTTTGGTGTCCGGTGAAATTTTAAACGTTTTTTTTTTAATCTTAAAACATGAAAAATTAGTAGGTATCGGACAGTAAGGGTCGGGGAAGGGGGTTGGGCGGTTATTGGGCTGAGTGACAAATGATGACAGGAAGAAGAATTTTTTGTGTGTTTGGTTTTAAAGAAAAAAAATCTCAAAAGATGTCACCGGAAACCAAAATTTCATTTGCATTTTTTACTCCAAATAATGTAAGGAATCACTGGTTAAATTAAGTACTTCTTTTAATACACTGCATAATATGTAACATATATCAAAGGAAAAGTGCACAGACGTAGGTACCACATGCGAGTTCTCATTTAAACAATGCAGAAACTGCAATTCTGTATATTCTGCAGATAGTAATAAAAATATAATCATAATTTACAACCAAGAAATATAAAATATATTCAAGAAAATGCATCCCAGTCCACTCATTTTTCCGGATAACCTCATAGATCAAAGATGGTCTTTGTCTCTGCAAAAGAGGACTTATACCCTTTGTTCTCCTTTATCTATGTTCGCCAAAGCCATCCCGAATCCAATGCATTTACCCGTAAGACAACCCGACCTCCATATCACGTAGGTAGCCGGAAACCATGTGGTGTACCTACGAATTTTCATGCTTCAGTTTTACTGTTTAGTTATAGCGATGTTAAATGGTTCTGTTCGGCAATTCAATTTGGATGAAGAAAATGGATGAAATTGAATCATGTAATTATAAAAGTGAATGATTCAATGTCATTGTTTAATTCAACGTTCAACATTCAACGTGGTTGAATGAGAAATTAACGTGTAAATACAAGTATTGAAAGATTCAAGAGATCTTTATTCGTGCGCGCCGCAGCCACGTGAAAATTTGCTTTGCCAATGTAGTCAAAATGGTTTATAATAATTGGAAAGAGGAGAATACGTCTCTGGAAATGAAACATTTTAAGAAGTAGGTACCCTAGCCTGTGGAATATTAAAGCGGGGGTTTCATTTAATTAATTCGTTATTTAAATTATCACAAATTAACGTAATTCCCAAGCTACGTATGACCTGATTCGAAGACATCCTGAACAATGTGAATCGGATAGTGCACTTCTTGAGGATGCGTGTAAACGCATACCCTTTCAATTCTGAGTCATTAACTAAACAAGGTGTTGTTACACCTTGTTTAATTAAATAAAACCTTAAATAACATTAAATTTCACAACTTTTACATCCGATGAACAGATGATAATCAGTATGGTCCACACCGATTTGAAAGAAAACTAATGTCGTCAATTTACATGAAAAATTTCAACCCGTAAGCGCCAGACATTATAATATATTTTTTTATCTATTTAAAAAATAGTTTCTAGCAAAATAATTATATATTATTATTTATTATGATGGTTTTCTGTCAAGCGTGCGGTTGAAACACTGTAGAAATTTTATATAATCCAGTAATTGGCTTGTCATCATCATCACTATTGGCTCTACAACCCCTGGTGGGTCTTGGCTTCCTCAAGAATCTTCCTTCACTCATCTCGGTTTTGTGCCAGCTCTCTCCAGTTTAGAAGCTCCAAGATAGATATGTCTTTGAGGACGTTGTCGCTCCATCTTAGTCTTGGTCTTCCCAGGCTCCTTCGCCCTATTGGTCTTGAGCTCAGCAGGGACCTTGGTGCTTGATGCTCGGTCATTCTCTCCACATGACCCAACCACCGAAGTCTTCCCAATTTTATAAATTTCGTGACGTTTAGCTCCTTAAACAAAGTATAGAGCTCATTGTTATAACATCTGCGTCAAAATCCATTTTCTAGAACCGGTCCGAAGATGCGTCTCAAAATTTTTCTTTCAAAAACGTCCAGTGCTCGCTCATTCCTCTTAGTTAGTACCCAAGTCTCAATTGGCTTGTAATATTCATAAAATTCAAAATCGTTTTGGATATTTAATATGGTCATAGTGGCATAAGACTTAATCCCCAACAGGGTCAATTGGGTAAAGACAGTATCTTAGGCATTCTTTAATGCCGGTTAATTCGCTATTTTTCCTACTGCCTACAATGATTAAGAACACGCCACTGATCATGTTGTGCTAATAATGGTCGATGTACCATCTCCCTTGTTTCTAAAATCGACTTTTAATCCCCATTAAATTTCTCAGATAAATAAGGGTCCATTATTATTTAATTCTAATGTAACAATACAATTCAGTTAGACAAGAGAGTAAAGTAAGTGGCAGCTTCACAGCAGTAGCTAATACCACAATGGCTGTGTCACAGTTCTCAAACCAGAATTTCTATTCTCTCTAGAATTGTCTACTCCACAATTCTAAAAACAGAAGTAGCTATCAAATTCAGGTAGCCCGTAGTGGAGGAGGGGGTCCCACAGCGGAGACTACTCATTCAAGACCCAGACATGAGACGTTTGTGACGTCGGTGGCTTGACGTATCTAGGCCTCGCAAGTTTGGCGTAGGTATTAGGTGAAGAAGAGGTTAGTATTGATTGAAAATATAAAGCCTGAGATTTAAAGAAATGTCGTCCAACTTAGAATTAGTCAGTATTCTTTGAACAGTGTAGCTCGCGATCAAAAATGTATGTTTCTAATTTTATTTTATTTAAAAAGTCAAAACCAAATTCCCTCCGAAATCATTCGATTTGTAACTAACTAACAATCACGTCGTTTCTCCGCAGGCGTAGGCAAAAAGTAAAAAAACACGATCTCGACACACACTCCTTGCCTCGTTCAAATTTTTTTTTTACATGAGCTCCACACGGGAGGCCCTGAAGAAAATAATTTCCCACAGGGCCTATGTCATCTTTGGGGATGCTGTATGGAGGGTTTTTTAAGGAAATGAAGGAGAGGAGAGTTCTGGGAAGGAAAGGGGTTTAAGGGGTGGGTATCTGGAATCTGGGGTTCAGTGTGTCCTGGTCATCCGCCTCCAGGACCTAGCAAACCTCACCCCATGAACCCGGGCACCCCTGCTAAATCACTAAACGTAGCGAACCACTTGGGGTGACCCATGGCAAAGGTGTTGATAATCCAATAAAGGTTCCCGGGGCGGCGGTACCCATTCCCGCCTCCCAAATTGAAATCATTTTTATTTCAATTTATCACATTCATCACCCCGATACAGGCGAACGAAGTGGGGTCTAAGGTCGAACCTAGTGGGGTTAATAATTACATGCTAAAATGTATTTAAATACCCAAACCATCTGAGCTTCCCTTTCTTAATCTTACTCATTACGCTTATATCCGCCTTGCATTTTTTGCGAACCTCTACGTTTCTCACACGATCGTACATGGTTTTTTAGACACTCAGTTTCATGTCAATGGTTTCACATTCGGTCTGCTTAACGCTTTTTGTGATGTCAAACCACCCCATAAAATCGCCGTTCACCTTAATACATGCAGCGCTTCCCTCATACAGAGACGCATTTTTAAGTAGGTACTTAAACACTTACCTAAGTACTTAACTATAAAACTATAAATAAATTACGAAACATTTTTTTTGTTATTTCAAATAAGTAATTATACAATTTGTCCATAGAAATGTCACCATCTCAATGTTATTTTTTAAACTTTCTTCACGCCGCGACGGTAGTCACAATAATATTGACTAGAAGTTAAAAGCCCGCTCTTTACGAGTATAAATCCAATAGAAACTAATTCCAAAATTAGCCCGTCCCTCGTATCCATTGTCAACCAGTGATTGCTAGTCACCGCGACAAAGTAACCGGGTCGGGCGATGACGTCATATGTAATATACAGCCGCTTGATACAACTGAGTATTACCGTCAATTGTTCACAAATTCGTAGAACTTATACCTATGAAGGACACGTCCCTATACGTCTTGCCGGCGAAAGTTGCGACATCTTGTGACGAATTCTTAAATTACAAACTGAATTACAACGGTAGCTTTTTTCTGAAAATCCACGTACATAGATGTTATTTGTGGCGCGGTGTGTAAGGCGTGGCAATCGAAATGCAATCTAAACCGGGTTCTGAAATTCAACCACGCAGACGCTACGGTATTAATAACATTCGATTATTCCGATTTGACAGCTCGTAGTTGGAACCACGATGAAGCAACCTCTGGGGGGATAAATTAACACGCCGCCATCTTGAAACGGAACCGGAACATTAATTAACAAATCGTTGAATAAAAACGTTAATTTAATCTGATACTAAACAGATACTGTAACAACAAACACAACATTTTCAACATTTATGTTATGACATCATAAAAGCGGAGTGTTTCAGCTACAAAGGAAAAAGGAATACACGATCGTAGTCCATAGTGCCTAGTCCCAGTGGACTTTTCACTTGAAAACATCGGACGCCATAATACATAGCGACATCGTAGCTTAGTACAATCATTTTGGTGGGAAATGCCAAGCGGAAAAGTGCATTTTCTAGCTCAAGCTCTCTGTAGACACAACCCACTCGTCCTTTTGTGAAACTCGAAGCAAGTCTTCTAGGTGATGGTGGAATATGATTTTAGAAGCTGCTAGCGTTGTGGCACGTCGCTTGAAACGTAAAGTCACTGTGATTACCATTTTTTGAACAGGGGATGAATTTTTTACCTTCTTTTTAACTTTCCGCTACTTAGATTTATCTTGTAAACCGGGGTTACTTTGCATCACTTTTTTAGAAATGTTCAATAAAATTATTTTTAAGGCTAGGAGTAGATAGCATTATTGAATATTAATGGTAAGGTAATATTAGGAATGAACAACTTATTTTTGTTTGTTTTTTTTTTTTTTTTTTTTAAATAAAACATACAACGAAGTTGCAAAAACTCATTAAGGAATCGCCAATTGGTACATTTGAAAAGATAAACCCAACCCAACCCAATATGCAGACACAATAAATAAAGAAAAAATTTACAAAACATTTTACAGAAGCAACATACAGACACAAACATATGAAGAATCACTTAACAAATATTTCACAGAAACATGTCTTATAAGATTTTATGAATAATAGTATAACCACTCATTTGATTTATGTCCTGATGGTGTCACAAAGTTAAAATCAAGTATCCTCCATGATGGACTATAGAAATGCATAAAAAACAAATCAGGAAAAATACAATAAAAGGTACATGCTCAAAAATACACAGACCTAATACAAGATGTTTACATAAAAAATACATGATAAGATTTTAAAAAGATATAAACTGCGCCCATCATATCTGGATGTACAAAGTTTGGTACTTGGAGTTAATCAGGATAGCTATCAGAACAGAGTTTGTACCTACTTATGACTCGTTTTCCAAATAACATTTGAAAAAATAGGATTTCAATATATCGTTTCGAGATTTGTTAGAGGCCTGTCTTAATTCTTCAGGCAATTTGTTATAGTTAGTGTACGCAATGTATTCTAATGATTTCAGTCCGAACTTTGTTGAGGGTATTTTTGATAAATGTAGTTTGTTGTGTTGTCGTGTATCATATTGGTGAACGTCGTTGTTATAGTTCAGTTTTATATTTGTGTGGGTGTTGCACTGAATAATATTTAAGATGGTGTTTGTTATCTCAAAGCTAGGAACAATCTTAAATGGTAATACAAGTGCGTGACGGTAAATATCTTTAACATGTGTATCCCAAGGCAAGCCAAAAATGTTACGTAGGGCTCTATTTTGGATTATTTGTACCTCCAATATCAATTTTTTGGTAGCAAAACCCCAGATACCCGAAAGGTATGCCAAGTGGGAGTGAATCATAGCATAGTACAATGATCGCAGTATGGCTGTGGGAAGCAATCTACGTAGCCCTGTGATGAATGCTAACCTTCAATCTACGAGAAGCCCACAAGGAAATTTTTTTCTCCTTAATACTATGTAGAGAATTCGGTACATTCGGCGACATCTGTCCGAGCAGTTGGGAACTATTACAGAGATCTGTATAAAGACTGAAGCGAGGGAAACCCCGTATCATAATTGTCTCGAGAACAAAGAAAGTTGACATTCTACCAATGAGAGATTGTGCAAAACGATTAATAATAATCTGAACCAATCAGAGAAAATAGAGGCGTGTATAGGGTTAGTGGACTTTGATCAGATTGAGTGGCCTTGAATAAATTCTCACAGGAACGTAGGGTGAACGAACTGTATAATAAACAAACCTTTAGACAAAGGATTGAAGGATTATTAACCCCGGATCGTGTTTACATAAGGCGAGATCGAAAACTGGAGGTTTTGGGCGCCAAAAGTTTCAAATGGAAACAAAAAAATCTTAGACGGGAATGTTGAAGATAAATATCACCGATAAGGGCACGGAAAACGTAACATGAATGGTCCCAGGGGACGATTTGATTAAAACCGACCTGTAATGATGGCAAAAAACGGGTGGAATCTCGGAAAATTTCAAAACTGAAGATAATAGCCTGGGAAAGGGGGAAAACCCTATTTATATGGTGATGGAACGGTGAAACGAAGTAATTAGAACCAAATATCTCAAGAGAAAACTAATTGGAACTACTTGAATAGGTACCGATATAAGGATAACTCTGTTCTGACAACACCATTTACAAAAAACAGGAGATTGAGAAAATTATATCTAAGACCGCAGTACATTTTGGTCACTCTACAATTAAAGCAAATCGCAGGAAAAGATGCTTAACGTAGTCTGACGAAAGGAAAAATGAAAAATATACATAAAACAGTGGAAAATTATTGTTATCAATTCTAAATGAAACGGAGATATTAGAAAGACGATTTTTAGAAGAAAATTTATTAAAAAGATGGTGGTTTCGTCAGGGGCATAGTTGTGTGCTAGTTGCAATCTCAAAGGAAATACAATTAGTATTGTTAAGTGTCTGGGGTCAAGTAACAATACCGGACAAATTACGGATGATTTTATTCAACAGAAATGGTCATTTTATGTCATTTGTGCCGTTGAAAGGATCACATAATTGAGCTTGACTACTGACAAAGTGGACGCAGGAAATGGTTGTCGACCACACATGTATTTTGTTTTCAAAAACAATGAAGATCCGAACATGCCTTTTATTTACACAAGGCCCATTATCGATTAAAAAGGGCAATAAAAATTATCATTGCTCTAACGTAATGTTTAAAATAAAGAATTCATATAAAATTTTATTACAAACACATTAACAATGACTTATTACCAAAGTACATAAAAATTTTAAATAAATACATGTCAATGAGAAAATTTATGTGATTTCCTACGTGAGAGAGATGTTAGGCTGGTTTCGGTCTAAAACATGAGATAGGAGATTATCAGAGATTTGACAAAAGGTCGTATACGGAGGAACCGAATTTGGTTTTTTTTTCTATGAAAGTCTGGGTGATCAGAAGTCATTTTCCTACGAAAGGAGAGCTCTAAGAAGTCTTTAAAACACCATGGTTTGATAAAAAACGGGGAGTTGGTAGAGAGTTTTGTTGAGAGTCCGTTGGCAGTGGGGATACAGACCGGGGTCCAGGAACAAACGTATAACTCTTGATTAAAAGTTGAAATTTCTACAAGTGTTTGCAAAGGAGTAAATTCGGTATATAATCTCCCTTTAAATTGAGGAATAAAAAAAATCCGAAAAAGTACTTAAAAATAATACTTCGTGAAAGTTCGGGTGTTTTGTTTTATAATCAAAGTGTTTAAAGTCAGTAAATAAGAATTTAATAATATTCGGGTTTCTTTTACAACATATAGTTATTGACTTTCTAATATTTAACAAAAATACGGTGTCTTAAAATAAATACAGTTTACCGGATACAAGAAAACACATCACGCGATTAATTTTAAAACTAACTAAAGGTGATATAATAATTAAACTATAATTTTACTTTAAATTACTTAACATCGGTGAAATTAATAATAATAACAAATTGCTCGAATCATGGTTTTACCACAGTGTCTCTATAATAAGATGCTTTAAAATTTCATTGTGATTTAAATAACTAATTACAATAAACAATAGTGATAATAATTCGAACACTTAGAAAACGTGCGTATCTACGGTTATTAATTCTAAAGTGATTTTAAAATATTGAGAATAAATAATAATTTACCTAATTCCGGATTTTAAAATTAAAACATCTGATTTGCAATTTGATAAATCAATTTTCGAATCGAATGAAATAAAAACAATAGTTAATACGAGGTTGAGAAACTAAGTGAAATACCGAAGTGAATCTTAAATAGACAGATATTTGAAGAGTTTTTTTCATCATCAGTCATTTCACAAGAAGACCGATAGGAATCCATTAGCTAGGAAACAAAAAGGGAAGCCTTGATCACAATGTCGTTGTCATAAAATTCCCGACTTGAAAAATTGTAATCGATCGAGGCTGGTAAGATTTAACCAATTATTAATTATTTTCAGAGACAGAGAAGGAAGGGACAGGCGGCATCACCAATAAATCAATCGGAGCTTTAAAGTTTTGTCACTAACACACTGATAACAATTCTCACTTGCTCGAAAGTAGGTCAAATAGGAAATACCTACTTAAAAATTAGGTCATACAAGTACTCGTTTTAGTTAGGTAGGTCTATTGTTTATTTAAGCGCGCATAAGGATACGGCGACATAAGATATCAGTTTGATTCGTAACCGAAATACCTATATTTCTCAAAATTAGGTCAAGCAAATTATACCTTAGTTGAAACCAGGTCATCCAGATACCTCTTAGGTTAGCAAAGTACCTACTTAAACGGCCAATGTTTGGGTAAAAACTAGGGCAAATAAAATATAAAAGAATTAGTTAAACAATGAATCGTGTTTCAAAAGGACAATGACCGTAGAAATAAACAATCTCCAAAGTAGGTCAGTAAACCGAAGGTCGTCTATGTGAAGTGTAAACAAATAAACCATAAAAAATGATGTATCTATCCCTTATCGTTCATTCGTTCATCGGAGTTAATTAACTATTGGCGCAGTGTAATTAGGTACTACACGATTTAATAGAAATGTACCTCTCAATCAATTTTAGGTAATTACATTGGCATACTTGTATAATAATAATAATAATAATAATAATGATTTATTCCAGTATGTATGCAGGGGAAGTGCAATGCAATACATTCCATATTTTAAAATTACCAAATAAAGACAATAATAAGATGAGGGAGAAATAATTAACAACAACACATACATTTAATAAAACAAATACTTAACACATAATTAGATAGAAACGCATCACTAAATCAATTTTGGCATCCTAGCGTACTTGTAAAACAAATACCTATTAGCTTCCTCTCACCAGCATGATTAGGGTATGTTGATATGACCTTCGTTTGTGTATCTAAAAACTCGATTGGAGTTCAATGTCATCCATTGACACAGTCACCTAGATCCCATCAATAGATAAACAAAACAAAGCATAAATGCCAAGGGACAAGTTTATCAATTATAGCTTACGACGAAATCTGCATTCAACATGTGATAGCAACATTGACGTTAGATTCATTCAATTCTAAACAACTTGATTATACTAGAGCGATCGCCAATAGGTAGCATTGTTACAGCATGCAAAAATTTCGCAAAGTAAAGTACCGCGACTAGCTTCAAACTCAAAAGAGCTCATCATTATTATTCAGGAGGTCATTGATTCAATGACAACATGATTTATCTCATTTTATAAATTTCTCTTATAGGAAGTAGGTATCCAAGAATCCATAATCATCCGCAATCCTAAATACCTAACACACGAGGAACTAGTGACCTCATTTAAAAAGCACTGGTGTTCAAATACTCATACAGTCCTAAATCCTGAATTTGCACACGTATCTAGACTTCAAGGCTTCTGTATGTGACTATTGGCTATCCGGAAATGTAAGTGTCAACCTTTCTGGTCGGAGAGCTTTGATCTTGTGGCGGTATTGTCGAGGTGGGCATACGGGGAAGAGGAAGGACGTATGCGGACAGTACGCTGACGCGGCATTAAAGCTGCAGGTTATTTGCATACCGTAAGTCCTTGTCGAACCTGAAAGCAAACATAAGGCTCACAAGGTGCGTTTTATGTCAGCTAGTCAGAGGTGGAGTGTAACGCTGGGTCGGTCACGTGGGAGGATGGATCTGCCCGTCACAAGCTTACGCCACATTCAACGGATAGAGGCATGATAAGGGAAGACATGTAATACCCCTTCTAGACTCAGTAGAGTTAAATTCAATCCGGAGGAGACGGAAGTCGGAGTAAGACAGAAAAACGGCATGAAGACTAGGTATTCCCCCTGCTGGCGTGAAGGGCCCCTTTCATAGCATGAGACGCCCGTTGAAGAGGGTAAAACTCGGATCTAAGGACAAGCCTAGCAAACGTACTGGGGAGAATCCGGTTTGTAATTGTTGTTCATCGGTTTTCACTTGGTTAGCGGAGGAGCCGACTTTTCAGCAAACATATTATCCCCATATCCATCCATGTCCATCCATTCCTAACTTTTCAACAATTTTGCGAATACTAACCATGAATACAAAACACTATGTTAGGGGAAGTTGCAGACAAGGACTTCGAGTGATAAAACTGGACCTTCTAATACGACCATACTACAACGGTAAGATAAAGTTCACTACCTTTAAATGTTGAATTTATTAACTGTTGTTTTGTTATCGACGCATCAGCGGTGATAGGAAGGATTAAATAAACAAACAAAATTCCTACGGAAATCAAGTAGACACGAGGTTTAAGGGTGAGGCTAGTTTATCAAACTCGGTTTAATATACTAAAATAATAATAACTAAATAGATCGGAAAATTCTCACACTTTCTCTAAAAGAATCTAGGGGTTACCACACGTAATACATTATCTTCTCTACATATGTGTGCATATTAAGTATGCAAACAGATGTAAATTCTAAAACAAAAAAAATACACAACGAAGAATATAGAAATAATGTGAACAAAAAAAATCTTAAATCTTGTTTACTGCGAGAAAATCGCAGGGATTTGAGAAAATAGGGTAGGTTCAGCTAGATTATAAAGTATAGGGGTTAGAAAAATCACGAGCCTGAGGTAGAAACAAACCGGAAAGAGGGTTAAGTCAGGCCATCATACCTAGGGGTGTGATCAGTAGGACATAAGGGTAGAATTATGAACGTAGCTACGAGATTTGAACTACGAGGTAGAAGCTTAGAAAAGTAAATCAATTAGGTAGGGTTCATCACAATTGGTGTCAAAAGCCAGGAGTGGCGGACCATTACAGCCTGTACATTACACCGGTCACCGGAGCAATCTTTGATTTAACATGGTCAAAATGATTTTTCCATGAAAGCCGTGAGTCAATTAAAAGTCCTAGATACTTTGCGACATCTGTTTGTTCCAATTTGTTTAGTCCAGGGGAAATGTTTAGGCGTTGTTCTCTCTTATTCCCGAATAGCACATAGTGAGTCTTTTTAATATTAAGACTAAGTTTATTAATTCTCAACCACTCGGCTAGATGAGCCAAATCTCTTTCCATGTCCTTTTCCATTTCGTTTAAATTAGTATTATGATAGAATAATATTGTGTCATCAGCATAAAGTTGAAGTGTACCTTTCACTCCCCATTTTGCAATATCATTTATATAAATTAAAAATAATAATGGCCCGAGAATCGAGCCCTGTGGTACACCACATGTTATATTTCTATGATCACATGAATCTTTTCCAATAACAACCGAACAGCACCTACCCGTAAGGTAACTAGATAAAAGTTTTAGATTGTTGCCCACGATGCCCAGATATTCAAGCTTTTTTAACAGAATCTTATGATCAACCGTATCGAACGCCTTTTTGAGGTCAATGAAAATGCCCGCTGCATATTTTCCTTGATCTAAGTGTTTTTGAAGAGTTAGTATAAAATCAAAGGCAGCACATTTCGTGTTGGAGAATTTTCTGAACCCATATTGTTGAGGCGTGAGAATATTATTAGTTGTGAGATATTTTGTTAGTCTATTTTTGATTACATGTTCAAATACTTTGGAGAAGACTGAGAGTATTGATATTGGACGATAATTAGATGGATTTTTTGCAGTCTTCTTTGTGAATTGGAACGATTTTTGCAAGCTTTAGTTGATCCGGAAATAGTCCACTCACTAATGACTGATTAATGAGAATAACAAGATGATCCGCTAATTTTTCTTTACAGAATCTGAGTAAGTTGGTTGTCATACCATCGACTCCTGGAGATGCATTAGTTTTTAGTTTTGAGATAATTTTTAAAACTTCTAGTTTGTTTGTATTGGCCATGTAGAGGGACTGTAATGGCTTTGGTTCCATGTTTATTGTATTTACGTCGTCTGCATAAGATGGGATACTCGCAGCTAAATTTTCACCAACCGATGTAAAAAAGTCATTAAACGCTGTACATATCTGCTTCGGGTCATTTATGTCTATATTATTGATGGTAAGAGTTTCAATTTTATTTGTAGAGTTGTTGTTTAAAGTGTAATTAATAAGACTTTAAATTCAATTTTTATAAGAAAAATTCTCTTTTTATAACTTTTGAGGGTTATTCCCATCAATGTTATATATCATTGAAGAACAAGATAACAATAATAATCTAAACCAAAAATATAAAAGAGAACAAGACACAGACAAATAGAAAAAGACAATAGTCGCAACTGGGACACGAACCCAGACCTCTCGTCTAACGATTTCAGATATATTTATCCGAGACGCTATCCAGGTTACAAACCAATTCTTAGAATGATTGTTTCCAATAAAAAGGGTAGTTACCCGTAATATAATATAAAATCTTTCTTACCCTTTAACTAACATATTTATAATATCACTAAAAGAAGCTAAATTTCTCGTGTATGTCCACCATGGAACTATAATTATACTCTTAGATGTGCACAATATTATACGAAATTTCACAGCATTGACATTTTTAGTAATAACTTTTTTTTAGAAATGTCGATATGAAGTATCGCGTACGGTCGATTATTATTCATATGAAAATATGTAATGAATCGGGAGCATCTCCTATCCTTTTCTATATTCCTTATCCTCTCCCTTTCCTATAACCCAAAATTAATTTTAAGATATTAAAACTTCATTTCCAGTGTACTTTAGCATAAGAAACTTCTGTGGCTTGACTTCAGCTCACTTGTATATCTATCATCACTGTATATTAGGTAAAAGCTGTTTGTTTCTTACTAATAAATAAATATATAAAAATAATTAGTTGAAGATTATATTGTTAATTCTATAATTTTAAATACTAGATTGACAAATATGTCGGTTTGGCAGAAGGTGGCATTAGCGAAATTGGTTAATGCGCAAGTCCGTGTTAGACGAGAGGTCTGGGTTCGAGTCCCATTTGCGACCATTGTCTTTTTCTCAGTCTTGTTTTCTTTCATATTTTCGTTTAGATTATTATTGTTATCTTCTTCTTCAATAACATAGAGGGTGTCCGGGGGTAAAGTGCATTAACTTCGGAAGGTGGTTCTACATGATGGTAGGAGTAAAAAAGATTAACAACTTTTTCTCAAATTCACCTTTTTTCCCATACAAAAAGACGTACCTACTAAAAATCCTCAGTTTAAGGTAAAACTTACTCGGCTGTTAGCTTGCCGGGCGCGATTGTTAGACCGTTGCTTGGTAATAATAATGCTGCTAAATTTATGTGGATATTAGTATTTTGGTATTATTTCAAGACTATTTTAATTTCATTTCATTTTCTTTTTAGTTAAAAAACCTTAGAAATTCCAATATAATTTATCATAATTTTTTTTATATTTCAATACAATGTAATAATGACCTCTTAAGAAGATATTGTTTGGGAATATTCTTGTCCTTTTCCTACATACCCGCCTACCCATCTACATACTTCCCTCTACCGACATATGTAAAGCCAGTGCAGTGACAAGCTTCAACACGTGAACATTGTTTCCATGATTAAGTTCTATTATTTTTATATTCTTGAATGCAAGTTACAAGTTTACTAAAAATGTCAAATTAACTGTTGGTGGCCATACAATCTGTGCACTTTTCATGTGGAATTTTGAGGTGGTACAGGGTTTTCAACGAATGTTTAACTTTCTACAAGATTTGGGTAGGGTTTTTTCAGTAACCTTTATGACAAAGATTTTTTTTTAAATTCAAATCTGTTCTGTATTTTTTTTGTTGATTCCCCAAGCGAAGATTTGCTGGACTTACCGCATTTATTAATTGATTTTATTGGTTTGATTCTCGGTAAGAATTTATAGAACATCTTTACAGCTAAAACTTCGGAGCTTTTTTGTTTCTTAGCTCTGATTTAACGATTATGTGAGCTTTTTGCCTTTTTGGCTGTTCATATAAACTTTTCAGATATGTTGGAAAGGGACATCTGCTATATTAGTTATTCATTTTTTCTAAACATGATCATATTGTGCTTAAATAAATCTTTCCTTTAATTCCGCAGATAACCATTTCGGCTGTTATTTATTTGGAATTTCAGTGTTTTTTTTACATTATTCCCAAATGAGAGCATACTCGTGCAATTTTCTCTAAAAGGCTTTGTGTTTTATGGGTGGCCTTCAAGTTTTTAAAAACATCAATTTGAATATATATTTTAAATAAATATATTTTTCCTTTACAAGAACATAAACACATTTAACACTTCACAAAATTCTCGCAATACTAGAACAAGACATGCTCACCAACTACAAATACCAAAAACAAACACATCCTTTGAACAAAAAAACTACAGATACCAGGCTATAAAACTATACAGTTCTCTTCCTACACAATACAAAACAACTAATATTATTGAATACAAAAAACACATAAGGAACTGGCTACAACCCTTTTAACTTTTAATTTATAATTTTGTCGAATTGAAGTCGGTTTTATATTTTGATTTTTATTGTGTCTCTTTTTTATATTAACTATGAACACTCTTTTGTTTTACTATTCACAATTTATAATTTACAACTGAAAAGGTCCTCTACAACACAAGTGAACTCCTAGTGTGGAGGACAATATATTGTACCTTTGAAATGTAAATGTACTAACAATAAATAAATAAATATCAATTATTATAAGCAATAATTATCAGCCTGAAACACTCATCAACATTGAAAAATCTTCCGAGAAAAGATACTTGCCGCCAACGGGACTTGAACCCGTGTCCTTCTAATTGCCGGTCAGCTGCTCTTGACCACTGAGCTATGGGGGCTTATCAAATACCCGCCAAATAATTCAATATATACTAGTGTTTCTTTTTCAATGTTGATGAGTGTTTCAGGCTGATAATTATTGCTTATAATAATTGTTACCCTTTGTGCTATGCATAAAAATCTTGTCTAAACGTTAGTTTATAAATTAAAAATTATAAATAAATATCACTTTGGTTGAATGAATGTATGCCGCGGAATCATGAACGTTGAAATTAACCCACTTATCAACATCCAGTCAAGCTGAAACTTGGCAGATAGGCTCAATGTTGATGACACTGCATTATTTCAAATGGCCCGATTCAATTATCTGATTCACTTGATCGTGCCATATCTTTCGGAAGTCACAACCTCTTCTTTTGCGTCATTCATTTTTCGTCATTTGCGTCATATTCTCCTTACCCTCATTTCTTCGTTCATTCGCTCTTCATGCCCAAACCATCTGAACGTCACTTTCTTAATCTTACCCATTACCCTTGCATCAGCATTGCATTATTTGCGGATCTCCACGTTTCTCACACGATCGTACATGGTTTTACCGCACATACGCCTCAGGGATCTCATTTCCGCAGCATTCAGTCCACTTTAATCCTTCCTCTGTCAGTTCCATGCCTCTCTGCCATACTTTAGAGTAGTATACTTTAGAGTTTAGAGTATATATTATATTAGTATACTTTAGAGTAAATATTTTACCAATACTAGAGGAGTAAATATTTTACCAATACTTTAGAGTAACATGGATAAATAAAAGTAGAAAAAAATCACTTTATTATAACAAGCAAACAATGGCAATAACAATTGCAGAGTGATTCCGTATTTTTTGTGGGATCGTTATTAGACAGTGGACGTAATCGTAAAGTGTGATTTTTATGGCTGGTATTTGCTCTTTCCATGTACAATTGTACAACGTACATTAAATGAATAAATAATCGTGCGTGCTTGCGGGAATTCCTTTTTTAAACTAAAATATGTGACAGTAAGTAAGTAAAAATTACACAAATCTGACAGGAGATAACGTCCGTCATCCAATAACAATCCCACAAAAGATACGGAATCGCTCGGTGGAATTAGATCACTAACAAAAATAAATAAAAAATAAATAAATATCAATAATATTGATACTAATTAGTATCAATAAAAAACCCTGAAGAAGTGAGCGTTGCTCACGAAACATGTTGGTTTTGTTAACAATAAAAGTGGTAAAAAATAAGTATTATATTAATTTGAATCAAACTTGTGCCACAAAACAAGTTTGCTGTGTTAGAAGAAGAAATAAAAAAAATAATAAAATGATTGCGTCGGATTAACTTTTCAACTAATTTGACAAACATTGTATTTATGTTCGAGACACAGAGTTCGAGGTAATCTTTCAATATTCGTTTGTTTCTGTATTTTCTTTTCATCGCAACGAAGGACGAAAAGTGCGCTTGTGCAAAGTTTGATATTTATGAGAAGTACACACCATTTAACACATAAAAAGGTTGAGGGATCGCGAGGTGGTAACATTTTTTTATTACCAAAAGGTGGTCGCGCCTTAAAAAATTTGAAAGCCGCTGCTATAGGTAAATATCACTCAGGGTTGATATTTGATATCATTGACATGTTAATGCTTTCCTTTTCGAATCAATTTGAAGATCGAACGGGCTTTAACAATTTTAATACATAAAACAAAGTCGGGTTAGCTACACCATTTATAATTCAAGAACGGTCGAACCGATTTCTATGATCTTTGTTTTTTTGGATTTGTCTCCGCCCGAATAGCAGAATGGCTATTGAAACGGAATTAAAACTATTAGATCGGAAAAATTCACAAATTATTTTTTTTAAGAAAATTGACCTCATAAATTTTTTTTTATGTAATTTTAAATTCATCTTTAAAAAGAGCTGCAGCAATATTGTGATAAATATAATATTAAAAAGTGAGGAAATTCGGAAAATTCAAAAACCTCAAATGTCAATGCGCTAATTGTATTGCTTTTGTTCTTAAACATATAATGCTGCCCCTCTTTCTTACACACTAAATGTCAGTACTCGAAAATGAGACAAACGGTGAACCTATGTCTGCACCCCTCCAAAGGAAAAACACAAAAATTATAATAAATCTCCCTCACACGTATAAAGAAATTGAAACGCAATTCTCGTAAGTGGAAAAATAAGAAAATCACAAAAAATATAAATCCGTACACAACGCCATCTCCGATACTTAAAGAAAACACAGACGGTTGTGCATCGATAAAATTGTTTCATTGTGTAATTTTTAAAAGTTGACGAAATGTTGGGGAAGTTTTTAGTCGGGGAAAAATACTTTGATTTTGGGAAATTAGGGTAAAAAAGTGGATGAAGGGGGAAGAAGCGGGGAGGGGGTGGGAAGGAAATCAGATAGAAAAATAGTTGGGGGACGTTTTTAATTGGGGGAAAACACTTTGATTTTGGGAGATTAGGGGAAAAAGTGGTGGAAGGGGGGGGTAAGTTGACGAAAAGTTGGGGAGGGGGGAAAATAGTTGGAGGAACTTTTTAATCTGGGAAAAATACTTTGATTTTGGGAAAATCGTGGAAAAAAGTGTGGGAAAAGGCGGGAAAGGGG
The DNA here is from genome assembly GCA_929108145.2 of Limnephilus rhombicus. Classification (NCBI taxonomy): domain Eukaryota; kingdom Metazoa; phylum Arthropoda; class Insecta; order Trichoptera; family Limnephilidae; genus Limnephilus; species Limnephilus rhombicus. Next base: position 48,424,090 of record OV815280.1, on the reverse strand, counting down.
GAGGGGGAAGTTGGAGAGGGGGGAAAATAGTTTGGGGGAAGTTTTTAGTTTGGTGGAAAATACTTTGATTTTGGGAAATTAGGGGAAAAAAGTGGTGGAAAGGGAAAAAGTGGGTAAAAAAAAAAACATAAAAACTTTTATAAAAATCAGTCAAGCCGTTTCGAAGGAGTGCGACCACAAACACCGTGACACGAGATTTTTATATATAAGATTATATTGCATATACTGCAGGAAGATAATTCCTTCAGGTGATTGCACGTTTCATTATACGTTTAGGCAATTCTTGACGATACTATTTGTGGTGAGAACGCCGCGTACGTACATAATTAATTATTTATTATATTTCTGTGGTTGTAAAGCCCGCCTTTATTGGGTCTATTTGTAGCTCCACTACTAATTTTGACGCTTCGCGAACTCAACAATTATTGCTGGCAATGCGGGTCTCATTGTTTCAGTAGCGACAACTTATTTAGTACACAATATGAGTTTCGGATACTTGCATATCCTGGTGGAAGAAAGGTCAAAAATGATTTTAAAAAGTTGCATCCAGGATGTTTTTACCTTTGCATCCAGTATCTTCTCGAAATCCGGCTTGATGAAAAAGATGATCCCGTCCACAGCTCCGGGTAAGGTGCACGCCTTGACTAGCAGCACCAGCATGATGACATATGGGAACAAGGCGAGGAAGTAGGCAGCCTTGCCCGAGGACTTTACCCCGCGCAGGAGCACCAGATAGACGGTGAGCCAACCCATCAGCAGGCAGAGAGTCAATTTCCACTCGGGCAGGCCTATTCCGTCATCTATGTTGGGGATCTCTCGGAGAACCACTCGCCTGTGAAAACAAACTTTATAATTGTATCATCTGTTTGTATAAATCAAGTTGATGCAAAAGCCCTGACGAAGCCTGAGATAACTGAAACCTGGTTGGTTATCGTGTATTGATTCAATAAAATGTGGTCCATCACAAAGTGCATTTTTCATTAAATATAAATGCAGGGTGTTAAGGGACGTATTCGACTTACTTAGACCAGTGATTTCTGATTATTTGGAGCTAAAAATGTAAATGAAATTTTTGAATCTGGTGACTTTTTCAATGTTTTTTTCAACCTTAAACATAACAAAAACAATCGATATTGGACAGGAACGGTCAGAGAGAGAGGGGGGTTGGGCTATTACTCGTGTTAGTGACCGGTGATGCCCTTTTTGGGGGGGTTTGAAGTAAAAAATTTAGAGGGCCCTGCCAAATAATTGCCAAAGTTGCCTCTAAAGTCATGAAAAAAATTTGTTGTTAATGACATTTTTTTTTATTTAATACAAAAATAAATATGGTAGCACATATCCGTACTGGATATTTGCCATACCTTTTGATTAAAAAAATAACTTGTCAATTTGGTTAGGTGTTTGGGCCTCAAATTGAAATTAAAATTTTCCGTTTTAAAACCGTTTCTCTTAACACATCATCGCGAATAATAAATTTACCTACGGGTTATGTTTCAGATATGACAACGTTATTGTTTATAAAACTTGCAAAAACGCGAAGTTTTCTATTCTTCGTGTAATGTAATTGTTCCTTATAATCATGAGTCTCCGGAAATGCTGCAATGGCGGGTTGCTTTATTTCTGAATAAGGCAACAGCTATTGTTTGGTTCCTTTCAGAATATACCGTCCTTTGTAGTTCACAAAATAGTTTCTTGTGCATATTATATTATTTGAAAAGTGAGGTGATTGGAGGATAGGGGCATATTATCATTAAAGGCAGCAAGTTACGATATTCTATACCGAATCGCTGACTTTTGGAAAATTAAAACCATTAAACTGCTAGCGTGATTATTTTTTTGGTTTTATAGCGTGTTGCCCTTCCTCCTTCTTTAACCGACGTTCTGGACCAATATTCATCATTGGAGTAGATATTGTTAATGAGGTGTGTTTATAAGTGGAGAAGCGATATTGTTTTTACGTTAGCTCTATGTCATCTTTGGGGATCTTAGGGAAAGGACGATGTTCTGGGAAGAAGTTCCGTGAAGGAAAAAGGTATGAGGAGAATCTGTGAGGTCAAAAGGATTCCTTTAACACCCGATCCGGTCCGTAGGTGGGCAAACGCATCCACCGTCAAGACCTAGACAAACCACACCCTACGAATCCAGGCATCTGTGCTAAGTCAACCAAAAGTAGCGAACCACTTTGGATGACCTTTGACAGGGGTGTTGGTTATACAGTAAATGGTTCCTGGAGTGGTGGTACCTGTACTTGCCTCCCAAATTGTAATCAAGCTGTTATTCGGTACAATAATCAGTGAAAACCATTTGGTTTTCGGCGATTAGTTTTGGTTTTTGGCATAAAGTATCGGACACCAAGAACTGATAAGCATAGCGCCGTCGTTCCTGTTAATATTAAGTTATCACACTCACCACACATTTTCACACACTTCGTAACAACCTTAACCTCTGCCCTGATGATGGAGGTATAACGCTGTACTAAAAGCTGATTTAATAAGGAGGAAGCGCAACATGGCATAAAAACCCAAAAATAAATCATTGAAAATTTCAAATCATTTCTGTTAATTATTCTTCTTCTTCTTTCGTATGGTGGGGGTCAGAGGGGGACATCTAGGTCTGCCAGCCAGTCTAGGGCCTCAGGCCTTACCCTGTGGACCTCATGAATCCCGCCGGGGAATGAATGGAGCGGGCATTCGTTGACCACATGTTCGGTGGTCTGCACCGCATCGCATTCACACATCGCCGACTCTTTAAAGCACCATCTATGCATCATGTGAGCACAACGGCTATGGGAGCACCTTATCCTATTGATGGCAGTCCAGAGTTTGTGAGGCAATGAGAATCCAGGCTGTCTCTCAGTGGTGTCTTGAACGAGATGGGCGTTTTTGACGTTGGCCGATTGCCCTCAAGCTTCCACCTATCTTCTGGAGTGAGAGGTGTTCGAAGGAGTCTTTGTCCTTTCGTCCAGAAGGGCTTTCGAGACTTTAAGCGGCATGCCGGGTGAGAAACGACGTCATCGTGCAAACGTATTGCGCTTTTCTGTTAATTATTTGCTGGCGGTTTTAAACGTGAGGTGTGAATTTATAATCCAAAAATTACCTAGATAAATTTCTCAAAAAAACAATTTCTATACGAATGGGTTATAACTCCACATCATAATAGATATTATATACGTATATTAAAAAAATATGTAACTCAAATACCCCTCATGTAAACTAAAGTTTTGGTTGCCATTTTGGCTTTTCAAAGTTTACCAATACAAAAAATCTTTCGGTTCTGGTTAGTGTTAATCATCATGCTAATCTCATCATCAATTAGTAAGTTAAACTTTCACAATGCTAAAAAGAGGGGGGTTAGTTAACCAACCACCCCCTCAAAGAGTTAGCCCTTGTTACCCAAACTAGTGCCTCCACATCCCGAACAGAAAATCAGCCCTCTAAAGTGCAGTCCAGATGACACGCGCCGTTTATATCTGGCCATGTTTAAAAGCTTGTCTTTCACGTTACTGCAAGCTGTAATTATGTGTTATCTGAAGTATATTGTATGTAGATATGATTTTAGATTTTCACGGCCAAAAGAATTTTTATTATTTGTTTTTGGGGTGTTATGCCGTGTTGCGCTACCTCCTCCTTCAGCCAACGTTTCGGACAGCGTTACAGTGTCCATCATCAGGGCAGATGCGTAAATGCTACACCAAAGCTAAATGCAGAAAACCATCTTGAAGTATACTGTAATGCCAGCTCGTAGTGGAGTGGAGCTGGCAACACGGTATTGCTTATAAGTACTTAAGCACATATTTCACCACTAACATTTACACATCTCCCTGATGATGGACACTGTAACGCTGTCCGAAAAGTTGGCTAAAGGAGGAGGAAGCGCAACACGGTATAAAACCCCAAAAACAAATAACAAAAATATATTGTATCTAAGTTATTATCAGTAATTAGTAAACTTAAATGAGCGAATCAAATTTTTTTTTAAATATGTTTTACTTGGATAAAATCTCCGCTGAAGAATTATAAGGTTCCTCATTTCCAAAACGAATAAAGTTCGGAAAAAATTATGAGATTTTCGTTTTTGGCACTCGAATATTCTTCAGTTATCTTCATACATCCATTCATTTTTGCAAACAGCCTGAATTGAAGTGAAAACTTCTTTAGCACCGTTGTGATTTGAAACTCGATGAAACGAAAAAAAAGACCCTAAAAAGAGACAAATACATACATCAATCGGATTTAGCCTGCGAGAGAATGAGACAATATAATCGGTCTCCTCTTTGTGCGGTGCTTCGTAGCCTTCCCACTCTTGTCTACTTTAGTTTTCTGAATGTTTCACTTCTTCTACCGCGTGTGAATTGCACACTCTGATTTTTTTTTTCTACAATTGAGATTTTAGTCCTAATGCAAAAGTTTTCAACGTTTACATTGTTTTTTTTTATGGGAACTTATTTTTTACTTTATTTTACCCTATTTTATTTAATTTACCCGAATCATAAGAGTAATGGGAACCCACTAAGGCACAGCCTGTGCGTGGGTAGTATATGCATTTTATTATTGTACCTAAAAGAACAAACAGTGTGCATATAAAGCAAAACATATTTTAAATTTGTAACAGTTTGTATAAAAATATACAATAGTTTAATAATAAGTATACAGTAGGTTAATAATAAGTGTATAGTGCATTATGAATATTAATAGACCAGAACATAAAGGTGTGGGGAAGAAACCAACTACAGCGGTACGCCGAGCGGGAAGATGAATTCGGTTATATGTGATTCGTCAATAACTCAATATGAGAGTATATGGGCATCTCGCATTATAATATCACCATTTAGTTCTTAAAAGTAAACTCTGCTCTTTAATGAATATACCTTTTTACATGGGAGCGCGAATTGCTCGCCGCGAAATGAACAAATTTACAAATTCCAAATACAGCAAAGTAAAGTTCGCCTATTTTCATAGTCCAATATTTTGTTGACGTATTTAGTTAAGACGCTTATACAAATGTTTCATAATTTACCTACCCCACAAAACAGTGACGAGCACACGCCATGTGTCTCGAGTGATAGTGTGTGTTACAAAAACTACCATATTATGTGATCTGAATAAGCTTATAATAAAGTAAAATAATGCTTGCCTATGGAATGTAATACGACAATTGGGTTTATTCTCTTTTTCACTTCTATTTTTACACGTTTTCAAAACACAAGCCACTATTTTTGCCGTGTTATTTCGTAAAATGCACCGATGAGTGCTCGACGCTGGCTCGCAGAAGAATGATGACGTCACATTTTTTGATTCACGCGAAGCCATACTCGATCCCAGCCGGTTCCAATGGAACCGGTATGGGGAGGGGGAAATAATACGCTTTTATCGCTTAGGGCAGGTCTATTAATATTCATATGTCTATGGTATAGTTTAATAATAAGCTCCGCAAAAAAGTCCCATCTAACCGAAGCCCGTGGAACTATGATAGCCCAAATTAAGGTAAGTAGTAAAGCTGTACAGCGAAGGAAATAGGGAAGAGGAAGTTTGGGAAGTACCTATTTATTCAGATCTGGTCATCTAACATGGGTTTTCGCACTGGCCAGCCTCGTTCTTGGGTTCAACATCTCGGCTGTGAAAAGATTTGCCGGCCTCCTACAACATGCATTCTTTTCACGACCCATGTTCACTCCTTTCTCTTCTTATCATGCATCTGTACGTTACTAGTTGACAAAGGCCTCCTCCGACTGTTAGCTACTCTTGTCCATGTACCACCTGCTATGGCTTTGATGTCGTCAACCCACCGTCTAAATGGTCTACCTCGTTTTCTCTTCTTGTCACTTGTGAACCGTTTCATTATTAATTTTGACCATTTTTCACTTCCTCTGATTGTGTGGCCTGACCACTTCCACTTTAGCTTTTTTATTGTTTTTATGACATCTTTTGTTCTTGTTGTTTAATAATGGTAATATATTTTTTCCATGGAATTTTGACATATTTCAGCATCTTAAAAGATGAGAAAAATTGTTTTCCTCTGGTCCTCTCGTGTGGAGTTAATGTAAAAGTCAAATAATGTTTGTATTTATTTCATAAGTCTTTGATCATTGTTTACATATTTCATTAGAACATTATTTTTTTGCTTGTAAATACTCCTCCCGGAAATACGAGCTCCTTGAGCTCAACTTATGGAGTAGTAGAATAATAATGAATTATTGTATAACTTTGCATAATTCAATCATTTGTAATGTTAAAACAATTTTCTTTTAAATAAATTTAAAAATAAAAACATGGTGATAATTAATACACGTAATAACGGAACGATAATTGATAATATGGGTACCCTCTCAAATTGTTACAAGTTGATTCCACTGTAAAGGCATTTTTCGATTCTTTGCCTAAATAAATTGGTTGATTTAGACAAACAATTCTTAATCAGAAAGAAGCTATGTTATTTATCTCTGACCCAGATGCCTAAAATAACCTTTCTGACATTAATAATGCACCCTCTGCCTGAAGACGCCTGCAGCATTTGAAGCCCACTTGGTCGAAAATAAGCTACAAAGGCTTTTTAATCCTATTAATAAAAGTATTGGAGTGACCATATTATGTTAGTTTGGAAGAGGGAGTTAGGTGATAAAAGAACGAGAGCGTGAATGTGTGTGCGCAAGTTTGAATAAACGGCCATTGCTTTTTGGGGTAACGGGTGTCTGGTCGGGTGTGTGTCGTGTATTAAGTAAGGCCTTCATTATAAAACGTGATTCGTTATAAATATATATATTATAAAATGAAGTTGAACTTTTGAATTACTTCCCACTGATTATAAGGATGTAACTTATTATAGAATACAATTGATCATACAATAAATAAATAATACTAGATTCCACCATTTTTTAGACATGCCGACTTCTTCTTATCATTTCACCCAAAATCTTTAATTTTGAACGAAATGATAAATTATGGTTAAGGTTTTCACGGATGTAAGATGTAGAACAATTTTCTCGGTTTACCCGCGTAACGTAGACCTTAAAAGGACTTTTTAACTCCTGACGTTTCGGTCAGATCTCACTGTCCATCTTCAGAGGCTTTATGTCTTGAGAACAATTTTCTCGGTTTACCCGCGTAACGTAGACCCTAAAAGGACTTTTTAAACTCCTGACGTTTCGGTCAGATCTCACTGTCCATCTTCAGAGGCTTTATGTCTTGAGAACAATTTTCTCGGTTTACCCGCGTAACGTAGACCTTAAAAGGACTTTTTAACTCCTGACGTTTCGGTCAGATCTCACTGTCCATCTTCAGAGGCTTTATGTCTTGAGTTTTTTGTATTTTTTTAATCCCTCAAAAACGGCATTTCCAAAATTATCAGATGTACCTCCAATTAGCTTAAACCAATCCAATCAGGTGTCTATACGCAAACCGCCTGATACTGCCGGCCCCGCCCCCTACCCCCTCCACCATCAATCACCTTTAACCCGGGTACTTTGTTCTAGACATAAGAATTGATATGCACTCACTTAAGTCTTAGCTTCTGGACTGAACAGACACGCGAAAGCGATCAGTTTGAGACAAAAACTCACGGCATAACATTGAGATCTGTCCGGAACGTCAGGAGTTATAGAGTCCTTTTAGGGACTACGTTACGCGGATAAACCGAGAAAAATTTTCTACATATATATAAATGTATAGAAATGAATATTTGGTTGCTTGTTTGTTTGTGCCTTAAGCGTTCCTAAACCTTCAAACTTTGGTGATTTTTTAACACATGCCTACGAGCGTTTCTATACACAATGGTGAGCTCTGGCTTTATGAATTTATTTTCTATAACCTTCATCCGATTGTGATGCAACATTTGTGAGTTGTTGTGCGCTTGTCCGCGAAGTTTTATATATATATATATATACTGGTTAGCTCTGGCGTTATGAATTGGGTAATGTGCGCAAGTGAAAAATGTGTGTATTTCATATAGTTTAGCGGCAGGAAGGGAAGGAGGGCGGGGGAGGGGAATCCGGGAGTTTTAAGCGAACGAAGGAGGGGGGTTCGCGGGATGGGTACAATGGAGGGGGAATTCGGGGAAGGTGGAAGAGGAAAGCGGGAGTGAAACGAGTGGAGGAGGGGGTTCGCGGGACTGGGACAGGCGGGAGGGCGGAAGATGGAGAAGGTAGGAAAAGTGAACGCGGGAGGGGAACGGGGGCAAGGATACGCGGGGGGAAACAATTTGTCTATATGAACTCGCTCGTATTTTATAAATTTAATAAAATACATTTTTATTTTACAGGTATACTTTTGTAAACTTTTAAACAAATAAAGTCTTACTTGAAATAAAGTTCCGACGAGCTTTTGAGCCCCGTCAGATTGCCGACGGACGCGACGTCGCCCGAGGGGTAGCAGTCTGTCCAGCTGTCGTCACAGACAGACCAGGGTAGCACAGAAGAGAAGGAGCCGAACATGTAGTAGATGATGATGGACATCAGGGAGGCGTAGTACGTCATCACAGATATGGTGGCGATCATCTGGCCGACGCCGGAGCCTAGGAAAGATGGAAATGGGCTCAAAATTCAATTATGGTTCTTTTGATAACTCAGTATATAATTTTTGAATGAGCATAACGAAGTCGTGCTTTATCTCGACCGTTTTACATATCGTATGTCTGTAAAATCAAACTTTTCGTTTCCATTTCTAGATGGTAGCCGTTTAAATGGTCCAGTAATGATTCTGTTTTCTAATATGAAATCAGCGTGTTTATTTGCACTCTCTTATCGGTATTTTTTTCATTATTATGATACCAACCTGCCTGAGGAGGCAAGTAGAAAAAAAAAATTGTCATTGAGATGTTGACGTTTCTTTTAACAAATTGTCAGTAAAAATATTCATATAATTTTCGAAGTTAAATCTGATAGTTGGAATCAAGACATAACGTAGGTACCATAATTATATATTTCTTAATAATATTCATGCTTTTGAAATATGTTTTATTTATTTTGTTTAAAATTTTGACAGATCTAAATCTGAATCAGTATTGATTTTTAAAATTTACAAACGGTGCTCATTCAAAGGGTTAACGGGATAGAGTCTAATCATTTTATAAAAACTTTCATATATGCTACAATTATTATAATATCCAGTGATTTTTCACGGGTCCGTGCTAGTTAAAGGAATAATAATTGTCATAGGTTAGTAAATTTGGCTTCGCGTACCCCGGGGGGTACGCGAAGCCAAATTTAGGGTACGCAATAACGTCGCACGCATGTATTATCACGGGTTAAAATACTTGAAGTCGTGTTACACGCTGTATAAAATTGCATTACTTAATTGTTTTTGTGTGATTTGGTTGTTAAATTCCTGTAATAATTATAGTATTAAAAATTACAAATGAAACACTTCTTTCATTACACGTGTAATAAAGATAGATAGAGGGTACGGGGAACAACAAATTTGTATTGAGAGACAAGGGGTACGCCAGCTCAAAAAGGTTGAAGACCACTGGGTTAGACATACTATGGTTGCGAGCGGCTTGAAAACGCCCTTCTTTATTGAAAGATTGATTCAATAATACTTTTTTGTTTAACTTGCTGAGTAAGGTCACTCATTGTAATATTTAATTAATGAAGACAATATTACCGACTCTCAATCGAAAATTTTAAAAAGAAAAATCCAAAAAAGTTACGATCACATCTGGGAATCGAAGCCAGAACCTTAGCCTTGCCGGGGCGGTTGATCTACCTCTGAACTTATTGGACCCTGTCCCCTTCGGTCATATTTAACTATCATACTACGACTAAGAACTACCAACATTATCTTCATTTTGTTTACGCATATTTTTGGCTACTCTCTTTATTGCAATATTCATCTCGATCTAAAGCCACCTTTTAAGTTAAAATAAATATTCATCCTATATTTGCAAATCGATAGATTTCGTATATTAAAATAAACATGGATAAATTTATCCAAGTCGCTAACTAGGTAACATTTAGATCGAAATGAATGTTGCATTCTTATATGAAGTTAGCTGCCAATAAAAATATGCGTTGAGAAAATGAAGATAGTGTTGGTTGTTCTTAGTCGAAGTTGATACAGTTACATAAGAATTTCAAGAAATTAGCTCAGTGGTAGAGTACCGCTCTAGCCAGGCTAAGGTCCTGGGTTCGATTCCTAGGTGTGACCTTATTTTTTCCGATTTTTCTGTGTCAAGTTTTCGATTGGGAGTCGCTAATATTGTCTTCATTAATTAAAAAACAGAAAAAAAATCTCACCTCTCATCGCGGGAGCAAAGTCATAGACCTTCACGCTGCCCTTACTGGAGAACTGTCCCATGTACATCTCGAGGAAATAGACCGGCCTACCCACGAGGAACAACACGATGATGTAGGGGATGAGGAAGGCCCCGCCGCCATTGGAATAGGCCGAGTAGGGAAACCTCCAGATGTTGCCGAGGCCTATGGACATTGCTATGCAGGACATGAGGAATTCTAGGCCCCTGCCCCACTGGTCGCGCTGGGGTCCCTCTTCGTCCTGACCTTCGTTGTCATCTGTCTTCTCGGGATCTTCAACCTAGTGAAAATTAATTTAATTTTATGCTTTCCGTACTTGCAGGCGCCAGTTCAGCGTTGGTATAATTACGCCGGCCTTAATCCGGACTTTAAGCCGTTTTAACCACACCTAATGCCGTGGTAATTAATCAAGTTTTTCAATATTCCGACCTTATATGCCGCGTAATATTCGCAATCCGAGTGTAAGCAAGATTGGATTAGTTTTTCAACACTAAACCAGGGGTGAAGAGCTGTGAAGCCTGCAAAGCCACAAAAATTTGTGTTGTCAAATTATAGGTTTATTTTCCTCCTTTTTTCTTGCGGCATTCTCAGCTTTACATAACTGTGGACAGCACGCAACTACATATACAAATCATAAAGCAGATATGTACAATGTACATAGTGCACTTTCATCAGGGGAGTAGCGTATCAAAATTAGTTGGGGGGCCCAAATGAAGGATAAAGATTTCTCACAAAAGAAACAAAAGGCCTCTGTAGCCCGGGGGCCCCGTATCATTGACACGGCTGATACGGCGGTAGCACCGCCCCTGACTTTCATACAAATATGTGTAAAGTAAGAAAACAGTTACAAGTTACATAAAATCTTGTTATTATATAGAATCACTTCAAACATAGATGTATTTAATATCAATGAAACAGTGTTTAGAGTTTAGTTTTGACGGCAAGCTTTGCTGCTGCAATTCTGCTTTTAAACACATAAAAGATGTATTAGCACATACTCGAAGGTATGTAAACAACGATTCCTGAGCATATTTGTAGTAAAATATGTAGATGTCGTTTTGCTGTCTACAAAAACATTTATCTATCTATAAAAAAAATATGCACACTGCTATATGTCGCTACGGGATCACGTAATACGCGCTGTCTCATTTGTTACCGTGCTGCTGAAACGAGACGTAGTTCTTATCACGTGACCCGTTAGCCACGGCCGCACTGCACGACATTAATAGTTTTCAGTCAGCTCTGTAATGTTTAAAGCGCGCTTATTAGTAATGCCCTTATAGTTTTCATTATGTATCTTTTAAAAACGATTTGAAATTAAATTTTGTTTTTATGTTTTTCTTAAAATTAAAAATGATTTATTATTTTTACAAAAAATCAAGAATAATTCATTTATCTTTAGAAGAGATATATTTTTTAATCATAAAAATGTAAATAAAATATTGTACAACTTCACACCCCAGTTAACAAAAATGGATATTACTAATTTCCATAACCCGTGATTTAACAAACCAACGAAGTAAAAACCTAAAGCTTGAGCTAAAAACCCTTGCAAATCTCATGACACCAGAGCTCACCGTTTGAGACAATCAATACGATTTTTATTGAAGTCACTGATTTTTTTTGTAAAATATTTTTGTCAATTTGTAATTAACTAAATTTAAAAAAAATTGCGTCATCAGGATAAGAAAATTAAAAGCCTTTAATTTAATTATAGATAAGATCACAAATCATTGTTCTTTTGACCTTATCTGAGGATTTATTTTAAAGAAACAATTTCACCCAGTTACCATGTTTATCTAAAGCCTTATACATAATATAAGGCCCAAGGTTCTTAGGATAAGGCCACTGTTTTAATAAGAGACAAACCTATGGTCTTAAGAGATATATATTACGGGCCAGTTGAACTAAGAGGTTCAAATGCAAATATATAAATTAATAAAAATAACGTATTTACCTTAGCAAGAGTGTTTGTGCCATTTTTCAAGGTATTCATGTTCAAGTCTGAGTCGGGGACGAAGGCCCCATTCAGCTCGCCATGGAGCTCCTGAAAATTAAAAAAAAATCACCAATTTAAAAACATAATAATATAATACAGGCGTCCTGAGTTCAATTCTTCGGCTTACTAACTCCTTCATCACCACATAAGGCACATTTACCGCTTTCTGTGATGGGTTACTAGTTATTAAGGAGATTTCCAAATATTGTCAGTTTATTCGTTCCCTAATAAATTGAAATATGGCTAAATTATAAATTATATACGTAGTCCTCCTCACTAGGAGATCCTGTGCTAAGGGGGACTATGTTTTCATCGACTTCTATAGTTTAACTTCATGGTTTGGATAAGGTTTTCCAGAAACTTCTGTGACGATGTTTTAAGTACACTAGTAAGTTCATTTTCCGATAGTTCCTTCAGCCAAAATTTAATGTCCTTAATTTAGCTATTTTTAGTTTTAATTTGTTTGATACTAATTGGGAGTTTCTTATATAACATTACTGCAAAAAGTTTAGAGCTACTTTGTCCAAACGTAGAGTACACTTTGGTATATTAAGTATGTCTGTTTGTTTGACTCTGGTTTTATGAGTATGTGAGGCGCCTGCCTCAATACCAGCAGGTGCCTATAAATTTTACATATTTATCTTTGTTTACTTTTTTTATAATATTCTTTCTTATATCTAGACTATTTATTGGATAATTAACACCCCTGCCATAGGTCACCCCGGTGATTTGGTGACACAGCACAATTTCTATCATTACTCATTCACGCATTTCAATTTACCACTATTATTCAAAAAACATAGTTTTCCGTACTTATTTTTTTATTTTAGAACTATTACTCTAACATTTTTTGTAAATCTAATAAATAAATATGTTTTAAATTCTCTTTACGCTGCAGGTTAAATATACCTACATTTTGTCGTTGATTTTAAAATATGCTATGTGCATTTTAGAAAATTAGGAGATAATAAAAAAAACTATTAAAATTAGGGACCCCTGTTTTTATTTTTTAATATTTTTTATTATTGTAGAATTAAATTTGACACATTGTTTATTTTAAAAAAAAGTGAACTTTTAATAAAATTTTCATTAAAACCGACAATTTTTTCTTAAATAAAATTTTGCAAACGTTATTTCGGTGGGCACTGTTTACTGCACTTAGGATATTTTGTGTAGTAAATGTAGCGCGGCCTTTTTCATATAAATCTTAAATTTGAATTTAAGGCCAAAAACACCTAACCTAACTGATTTTTTTCATCATAAGATATAGCAAATATCTAGGTCGAATATGTATTATTTTATCTGTGTTTGTTGTGAATTATAGACAACTTTGGCATTTTTGTGATTTAATTATAATTATTAATAAATATTCTTATTATAATTATAATTATTAATAAATATTCTTACTATATCTATTGAAAAAAAAAAAAATTAATTAAATATCATGAAAAAAAAAATCTTCGGGTGAAATTTTAATTTATTTGAGTACGCCAAATTTGTGTTAAAAACAATAATATGCCGTTTGTAATAATTTGAATTTGTGCACGTAAAAAACTTTTTTTATAATTTTTATTTTATAAATTTATATTTTATTATATTTATATACTAAATAAAGCAAAATTATTTATTTATTATTACCTACCATTAACTTATAAATATTTGCCAATTAAATCATGAAAAGAGGAATTAAAAAATGGGATTTATTTATGTCGGATTATTTAAGCAACCGAATAAAATATGAATAAATAACATATTGTGCATGATGGAGAAAAACAAACCGAATCGAATGGTGTAAATAACTCATTTTGGCAAAAACACGTCACAGGAGTATATTGTGCGTGCAACAACGATATGTTAAATTACATTTTTAACACATAAAATGTTAACACTCTGGAACAACAAAAGGGCTTCTAACTAATAGTTTTAAAATTGATTTTTGAACGATTTTGATTTATTTCACGTTTTTGTGGTATTTCGCCATATTCCCAATATCACAGTTTTAGTAATTTTTATTGTGTGAAAAGCACATCAAACTCAAAATTTTCAAAACATTCAATTACTAAATAAAATGTGCTAATTTTGTGATAATTTTTATGAATGACTGAAAAGTTTTAACGCTCTAAGTTCATATCAAAGGAAATCATCACATACCTACTCAATCTTTAAAATTCCCATTAATTATAAATTTTAAAAAGTGTATTTTAATACCTTCCCACGGCACCTGTAATACGCCCCCGTGTGTCTTTTTCCATTGCCGACTTCTAACTTGTAAGCAAACCAAAACTTTAATATTTTGTTTAAGCTGCTATTCACAGAGTGTACCATTGTGATTCACTGAAAAAATCTAACTAGTCTTTTCCCTTCAAATTATTCTACTGTTTAAATCACAGATCGATTCGTCATATATTTTGAATAACACTTCGTGTGTCAATTATTGGATTATGGAATGGATGGAGTGTGAAGCTGAACTTTGAAGCCAAAGTTAGTGTCTCTCGTCACGCTGATGGTATTCCGTTTTGAAATTGGAGCACTTCGATTGTGAAATTTTCACGAATTTTTTCATTCACTAGCTGGTACCCGGCATGCGTTGCTATGCCATTTAATAAAGAAATTGTATCTCCCTGCCTGTCCTTTCCTATTCATCCCGTTCCCCTTCCGCCCCCATTCCTCTCCTGTGTCCTCTTCCCCTCTCGCGTCTCCAATCCGCCTCCTCCACCTTCCCTCTCCCCACTCCACTCCCCCCCTTACTCCGTCCCGCAAACCCCCCTCCCGAGTTCCCCTCCCCCCTCCCGCGTTCCTTAAATTTAGTTTTCAAACAGCTCGCGTACCACCTTTTGCAATTTTTTATACAAATTTCACAATGCTAGAACTCACCAGACAATAACGAACACTACAAAAAAGAATGATCAAATTTGGTGCATTCGTTGGGAAGTTATGCGTGAACATACGAGTACATTTCGGCGATTCATTTTTATTAATATAGATAGATTTAACACGCAAATTAATCATTTTGAACGTGAAAAATAAATAATAAAATTAAAATAATAACCGTAGATAATGAAATATCTACAAGAAATAAAAATGAAAGAAACCATTTTATTTAAATACCTATAGTGGTCAGTTGTACGAATACGATTGGAATAAGTATTTAACACGGTTCACAAAATTCACACAGTTAACATAAAATATGTCAATATTACTTAAGTTTTGTTTTCCCGTAGTTCAAGGAATCGTAGTATCAGGGAATGAACAAAGTAGTTTAACTTAGGTACGCCGCAGCACGTTAGTAGTTTGTCAAGTTGTTCTTCAGGGTATGCGTAGTTTTATGAGTTTAAGCAAGGGTTTGGAACAGTCAAATTTAAAGTTTGGTATTTAAAATAAAATAAATTTAAATCAAATGTAAACAAATAATTTTGTATAAACACTACTATATAATTAATATTATTGACATGTTTCGAAAATAAAGTTTTCTCCGTCAGGATAAAATGAATATTAATCAATAATAATCTTATCCTGACGAAGAAAACTTTGTTTTCAATACATGTTGATAATATTGATTGTATAGTTGTGTTTTTACAAAGTTATTTGTTTTCATTTAATTAAAAATGAATTTTCATTTAATTATGAATGAAAATGATGAATTTGCAAAGTTTGAAGAAGTAAATTTAAATCGTCTTTTTCACGTAAGTTGTCTAATGTATGCGTTTTTAGACTATTAAAATTTAAAAATATATGTAATTTGTGTATTCCAGCGGGATATTAAATTAAAAATTTATGAAAAAGGTTTTTTTCCGCTCAATTTTATTAAAATGCATTCATTGGTCCAAAAAGTTTCCCTGGGGATGTTGTAAGGGAAGTTATCTTAACTAACGGGAGGAGTACCTACCTAAAAAGATTTGTCTTGAAAACATATGCTAACGGGAGAAACGAAACACAAAAGCTGGAAGGCCGTTTAAAACCGGGATAAGACCAAGTCGTAAAACAAATTCTGGTTAATTCAGAGACATACATAGAAATTTTATTTGAGGGGTCGATAAAGAAGTTTCGCAACTTGTGAACAACACCTCTGCCGTAGGACACCTCAAGTGGTCCGCTACGTTTTGTGATTACTACTGGTGATTCACGGGGTGAGGTTTGTCTAGGTCTTGGAGGCGGATGACCAGGACACACTGAACCCCAGATTTCTTTCCACCCTTAAACCCTCTTCCTTCCCAGAACTATGCTCTCCTTCCTTTCCTTAAAAATACCCTCCACACAGCATCCCAAAAGATGACATGGGAACTGAGGAAAATTATTTTCCTTGGGGCCTCCTGTGTTGGGCTCATGTAAAAAAAATACTCGTACAGATTCAACGTCTTTTCCGTGGTTTTTTCGTCTATGCTAATAACAATCAACTCCAATTTATTGTATCGATAGATGTCTGAAATGTTGTGTAGAAATTTCGTCATCTTTGTCAAATACGACTTATCGTTAAATACCGATGGCGTGCTACGACTTTTCCCGATTTTCCTTTACAGATATCGAATTTTAACATGTCGCAATTTAAGCGATATTTTTAGTTCCAACCCATCACAAATAACTAGGTATTTGGAAAGATCTAGAAAATGCTTTTACAACATCACTGCTACATGAATATGGAATTTAATCTACCTTTCAGTTTAAAAGAAGGGTGACCGCTCCAACCCAGCCAACTACCGCCCCATAGCTATCACATCAGTTCTGTCTAAGGTGATGGAACGTGTGTCAATGACAAACTGCTCACATACCTCGAGAAGAACAAAATTATTAACGACCGTCAATACGGATTCCGGCGGAACCGCTCGTGCGGTGATCTTCTCGCGTATGTGACGCATGTTTGGAGGCGGTGCCTGGAACGTTTCGGTGAGACCCAAACGGTTGCACTGGATATTTCCAAGGCCTTTGACCGGGTTTGGCACCGAGGGATTGTCAACAAACTGTCTTCTTACGGAGTTCCCGCATCCTTGTGTACGTGTATTGCCGACTTTTTGGGGGAGAGGTCGATTCAGGCGGTTGCTGACGGTTTCACCTCTTTCTCGCATTCGATAAATGCTGGCGTCCCACAGGGATCGGTTCTGTCACCGACTTTGTTTCTGTTGCACACCAATGACCTCTTGTCATGTGCACCGATTCATTGTTACGCGGATGACGTACAGTCCATGATAGCTTTTTGTTTGACAAGCCCCCAAAGGGCACACAAACTCCAATAGCTCGGAGGGCTTTGAAGCAAAGAATGGACGGTTACCTCGAGAATGTTTTCTCTTGGGGTAAGAATAACCTAGTCGAATTTAATGTTTCACAGACCCAATCATGTTTGATAACGTCTAAAAGGGATCGAAATGAAAATCTAGTCTCCTTCAACGGAAGCAATCTTCCGAACAGGACCTCCATCGATATGCTTGGTGTAACTCTAAGTGACCAGCTCAGGTACGGGGGCTCCATCGAAACCAGAGTTAAGTTAGCCTCTCAGAAACTGGGCGTACTGAACAGGGCCCGCAGATACTTTAATAGTACACAACTGCTAACCCTGTACAAATCGCAAGTGCGCCCTACGGTTGAATTTGGCAGCCACCTATGGTCTGGAGCTCCAAAATACCTAAAATACCCTTGACTCTGTGCAGAAACGGCCGGCCTTTCGATAGATTCTCCCATCTTAACAGACGGACTGCAATCTTTAGAGCACAGGCGTCAGGTGGGAATGCTGTCCTTGTTCTACCGGTATTACAATGGAAGATGCTCCGAGGAACTAGCGTCATTGATCCCCTCGGCATCGGTCATATAGTCGGGAAACACGCCAAACACGCGCCCAACATTTGTACATGGTTGACATTAGTCACATGAGAACGGGTCGTTTCTATGACTCGTTTTTGAGTTCAACGGCTCGGCTGTGGAACGATTTGCCGGCCTCTGTGTTTCCTCCCTCCTACAACATGGGTCTCTTCAAGACCCGTCTTCACTCCTTCCTTTCCTCAAAAAGACCCTCCACACAGCATCTTCAAAGATGACATAGGCCCTGAGGGAAGTTATTTTCCTCAGGGCCTCCTGTGTGGAGTTAATGTAAAAAAAGACAGTTTGAGAGGCGGGTATAGGTACCGCCAGCCCGGGAAAAATTTATTGGATAACCAACACCCCTGCCATAAGTCAACCCCAAGTTGTTCGCTATGTTTGGTGTTTGAGCAGGAGTGCCCGGGTTCATGGGGTGAAGTTTGTCTTAGTCTTGGCGACACGTGCGTCTACCAACCTGCTGGTGGCGGGCCGAATCGGGAGGGACTGGTTGAAGCAGACATTTTTACCTCTCCAGCCGGACTCTCCCGACCCATCGCCTTGCACCACAGTGAGAGGCATAGATTCATACGTCCCTCACTCCTGGACACATTGATCTCTATTGATTCCTACCCATCCCTCACACCTTTACAATTCTTAGAACGTCCTCTCATTCCTTTCCTCAAAAAAACGCTCCTCCCAGCATCCACATGACATAGGCCGAAGGAAATAACTTTCCTCTTTTAAGAGGGAATAACCAGACGAAATCGGAAATATGTGATTTTTAAATAAAATTTTAGACGTATTGTCTCTTTTCCACAAAAAATTATAAATTGATTTCGAAAGACTGTTCTTTTATCTAGACAGCTACGAGAAATTTTGAGAAAATATGTTCATTTTTAGTACAATAAGCTTTTACCGTAGGTCGTTGACAATATCTTTGTCGTTGACCGATTTGTTAAATTTTCAACGAAATTTTGTATTATACTACAACACATTTCAAATCATGCAATCAATCATGCAGTAAAAAAATCAATAATTATCAGGGAAAGCTACTTTTCAGAATTTAAATTTTAGTTTAAATAAAATCATTAAAAAAAAGATCCACGCACGTGACGAAAATTTTACGGTCATACAAACTAATATATTTAAGATTTTTTTACATTCTTATTATGCTTAGACATTATTGAAAAACTATAAAAACTTATGATCAAAAAATAATTACAAAAAGTTCATAATATCAAAGGTTTCATCATCACGTCTTTCAGCACTTTTGAATGTAGGCATAAATTAAAGCAAATTTTGAATGAAATAAAATCGATATTGAGTTATTATTTTAAAAAGCTGGTACGGAGAATAGTTATGGAATCGCCCTGTATGATCGTAAGAACATCTTTCGATGAAATTTGAATTCTCGGACGCTGGCTGGTTAATGGCCCTTAATAACTACGAAAGTTCTTTCAAAATTCGTAGAAAACATCAACATTTCTACGATATATACTTAATAAAACTACGCAATATACTTAATAAAATTACGCAATATACTTAATAAAATAACGCAATATACTTAATAAAAATGATCTATATAAAGTCTACTATGTTCTTTGCCAATCACGCATAGAATATGAGATTATAGGATGGGGAACTGCCTCAAACATTCACATCAAGCAGCTAGCTAATCCTATAAGTACCCATAAAAACTCCATGAAAAGAAATTTTTAAAAACTTTAATGTGTTCAGAGCATTATTAAATTATACTCAAAAAATGCACTACTCAAATTTAAAGAAAAATATTAATACCTTACTGACCAACACACCTACACCACAAGGTCAAAATCCTCAAAACTACTGAACATCCCGCAATTAAATACATCTTTTGGCCAGAAAAACCAGTATTTCTATGCTACAAAATTATATAATGCCCTTCCAATTGAAATTAAGAACACCATGGAGATACAAATGTTTAAAAAAGATATCAAATTAATTATGGAAGTAAACAGGAAGCTGATGAAATCATTAAAATTGTGAAGTAACCCCAATACAACCTGCAGACAACAAACATAAATACTTTTATTTCATTTATTGTTATTTTGTGAAAATCAAGAAACTAGAAGACGAGGAAATAAAAATCTACACCCATTCAGCAACATACAGGCCGCGTCGGAACAGGAACACCTAGTGAGGAGTGAGGAGTGAGGAGTGAGGAGTGAGGAGTGAGGAGTGAGGAGTGAGGAGTGAGGAGTGAGGAGTGAGGAGTGAGGAGTGAGGAGTGAGGAGTGAGGAGTGAGGAGTGAGGAGTGAGGAGTGAGGAGTGAGGAGTGAGGAGTGAGGAGTGAGGAGTGAGGAGTGAGGAGTGAGGAGTGAGGAGTGAGGAGTGAGGAGTGAGGAGTGAGGAGTGAGGAGTGAGGAGTGAGGAGTGAGGAGTGAGGAGTGAGGAGTGAGGAGTGAGGAGTGAGGAGTGAGGAGTGAGGAGTGAGGAGTGAGGAGTGAGGAGTGAGGAGTGAGGAGTGAGGAGTGAGGAGTGAGGAGTGAGGAGTGAGGAGTGAGGAGTGAGGAGTGAGGAGTGAGGAGTGAGGAGTGAGGAGTGAGGAGTGAGGAGTGAGGAGTGAGGAGTGAGGAGTGAGGAGTGAGGAGTGAGGAGTGAGGAGTGAGGAGTGAGGAGTGAGGAGTGAGGAGTGAGGAGTGAGGAGTGAGGAGTGAGGAGTGAGGAGTGAGGAGTGAGGAGTGAGGAGTGAGGAGTGAGGAGTGAGGAGTGAGGAGTGAGGAGTGAGGAGTGAGGAGTGAGGAGTGAGGAGTGAGGAGTGAGGAGTGAGGAGTGAGGAGTGAGGAGTGAGGAGTGAGGAGTGAGGAGTGAGGAGTGAGGAGTGAGGAGTGAGGAGTGAGGAGTGAGGAGTGAGGAGTGAGGAGTGAGGAGTGAGGAGTGAGGAGTGAGGAGTGAGGAGTGAGGAGTGAGGAGTGAGGAGTGAGGAGTGAGGAGTGAGGAGTGAGGAGTGAGGAGTGAGGAGTGAGGAGTGAGGAGTGAGGAGTGAGGAGTGAGGAGTGAGGAGTGAGGAGTGAGGAGTGAGGAGTGAGGAGTGAGGAGTGAGGAGTGAGGAGTGAGGAGTGAGGAGTGAGGAGTGAGGAGTGAGGAGTGAGGAGTGAGGAGTGAGGAGTGAGGAGTGAGGAGTGAGGAGTGAGGAGTGAGGAGTGAGGAGTGAGGAGTGAGGAGTGAGGAGTGAGGAGTGAGGAGTGAGGAGTGAGGAGTGAGGAGTGAGGAGTGAGGAGTGAGGAGTGAGGAGTGAGGAGTGAGGAGTGAGGAGTGAGGAGTGAGGAGTGAGGAGTGAGGAGTGAGGAGTGAGGAGTGAGGAGTGAGGAGTGAGGAGTGAGGAGTGAGGAGTGAGGAGTGAGGAGTGAGGAGTGAGGAGTGAGGAGTGAGGAGTGAGGAGTGAGGAGTGAGGAGTGAGGAGTGAGGAGTGAGGAGTGAGGAGTGAGGAGTGAGGAGTGAGGAGTGAGGAGTGAGGAGTGAGGAGTGAGGAGTGAGGAGTGAGGAGTGAGGAGTGAGGAGTGAGGAGTGAGGAGTGAGGAGTGAGGAGTGAGGAGTGAGGAGTGAGGAGTGAGGAGTGAGGAGTGAGGAGTGAGGAGTGAGGAGTGAGGAGTGAGGAGTGAGGAGTGAGGAGTGAGGAGTGAGGAGTGAGGAGTGAGGAGTGAGGAGTGAGGAGGACTGTAAACAAACCACTTTATTTTGTATTTTTACTTATTTTGTAATTTTACTTTTCTTATATTGTCATTAAAATAAAAAAGATTTTCTCATTGATTTGAAAACACGTGTAAGTTAACATCGTATATCTTATCAGAATTTAAATATTTTCTTCGCAATAAAACTAAGTTCAACATTTTACTTGTTGTTTCTGTAAGTAATTAATCAGACATGTCTACCTACTAAGTCTATCTAATCTTATCTCTGTAGATGGAATTTCGGCTGATGAAATTTATCTTTGAAACGCTGATTAAAAATGTGTACCAGTTTGAAATAACATAATATTTACGTTGAATATTTAGCTATGTAGATACTGAGATATGATCACGTTGGTGAAATCTTGTTAATCTTCCATTTATATTACTGAAAAGTTTATTTTTATCATCGCTCAAGAGTTTCTGATGTGCTCGGAGCCAGTGGATTTATGACATCTTCAATTTAGTACGTCACGAGGGGGAAGTTAAGAATTTTTTTTTTACATTAACTCCACACAGGAGGCGCTGAGGAAAATAATTTCCCTCAGGGCCTATGTCATCTGGGATGCTGTGTGGAGGGTCTTTTTGAGGAGAGGAAGGAATGAACATTGGTCTTGAAGAGACCCATGTTGTAGGAAGGAGGAAACACAGAGGCTGGCAAATCATTCCACAGCCGAGCTGTTGAACACAAGAACGAATCGAAGAAACGACCTGTTCTCATGTGACAAATGTCAACTGATTACAAACGTTGGGCACGCGTTTGGCGTGTTTTCTGACTATGCACCGGTGCCGAAGGGATCAATGATGCTAGTTACTAGGAGCATCTTTCATTGTAATACCGGTAGAACAAGGATAGCATTCCCACCCGACGCCTGTGCTCTAAAGATTGTAATCCGTCTGTTAAGATGGGAGAATCTATCAAACGGACCGCCCGTTTCTGCACAGAGTCGAAGGTATTTTTCAGGTATTTTGGAGCTCCAGACCAGAGGTGGCTGCCAAATTCAACCGTGGGGTGCACTTGTGATTTGTACAGGGTTAGCAGTTATGATATGATAATATACGTTGTACTATTTAATGACGTTATATATGTTAATGGCACATGTTGTGTGCCATAAACATATAAATAATACTAAATTTATACCGCGCACCAGCTGATTCTATTTTCTTTTTAACTTACTTGTTTTTAGCAAAATAATGTTTTCGAAAATTGTACTTATGATTGTACTTGGATAATGCGTTTTCCCATAATACATAGTTTTTTTTTGTAATTGTATCCTTAAGGATACGCTGTCTTTCAAGGGGATAATAGACCGGTAATTTTGAACATTCCGTATTGCATCAATTGGGGTATCCTTTTTTTATCCTATGATGCGTCTTATGCATGACGGAGATCTAATGAGAAATACTCGTACAAATTTTCGCCCCCCGACAGACTTCCAGGTCTTTGTCAAATAGCCACAAGAAAAAAACACAAAATTCTAGGGGATGAGCATTTGAAGGACCCTCATACTTTGAACGCTTTTGAAGCCAGGGCTCGGGTTTATAAAATAATATAAATATCCGAGGTAAAATCGAAAAAATGGCATAATATGAAAAATTAACGTATAGCTATTTTTATTTGAACAGTTCTACGAGTATCTCGGACACTTTTAGTTCTACAAAGACTTTTTGATTTCAAATTATAGTAAATTTACGCTATAACTTGAACGAAAGTAGAAAATTTGGCTATTTTTTTTGTATTTTTGTCAGAAATCCCAAACAGAGTTTTACTTATAAAACTTGAATTTATCTTTAAGCATTCGTTTTAATATCAAAAAATCATAACTACCCCATTTAAAGCAAGGTAACCCCAATTTTAGATGACAAAAGAGACTATAATTATTAAATAAATTAAAACAAAATACTTTGTTTTAAGTCACTTTATTGTTATTTTTTAGACTACCGGTTTCGGTACCTCCGTACCATCGTCAGGACTATTATAAAAATATTAACAAATACAGGATAATACACACTCCCGTCCCCAAATTCCCACCCACAACTGTCGCACCGTCCCACTCTAATTTATTGTCTATTTCTTTCTTAAAATTTTGTTTATATATACATATATATGTGTATTATCCTGTATTTGTTAGTATTTTTAACAGTCCTGATCATGGTACGGAGGTACCGAAATCGGTAGACTAAAAAATAACAATAAAGTGACTTAAAACAAAGTATTTTCTTTTTATTTATTTAAAATGTCAAGTCACAATATTGTGTTTGCTTCTTATGAAAAACTATAATTATTATTTAGAGGTGTCAATATGTTTTTCTGATTTTTCTGTTTCCAGATTTTCGATTGAGTTTCGCTTATATTATCTTCATTTATTTAACTATAATTATTGTTTGAAAAGCCTTTCAAACTAGTTTCATCAAGTAACCACAGCCTCCGCGTCGAAAGTAAAATGTATTAACCACAATAAATAGCGGGTCTTTGCAAAATCACACTGTTATTTGGTGTTCATTGAGTTCACGGTTATAGATTCACGTTCAATGTCAACTCAATCAATAACAACTCATAACGGAATCATTACGACAAAGCATGATGTCTAAATCAAAAAACATAGTTAACAGTGTCACTATTATAGGCGTGTTGATGATTGGTGATTAAACGTACTTTTAACCAACCTTATTTATGTAATGATAAAAAAACACGTGCTTTTGTTGTAAATCATACGAGAGGAATAATGATGGGTCTTAATGAGATTCACGTTCATAACTCCGGCTATTCATTATATAGCCGAGTGGTTAGTCAAGCACAAAATGACTCCCGGTTTTATCGCAAGAAATCATGTCAAACATGTATGTGCGAATGCTTGAAAGCATTTCGGGTCTCCCAGTCTAAGTCGTAGATCGGTGCCGAAGGACAAAAGACCCTAGTTCTTCCGAGCTCCATATATTGAAAAACAGGCCGGTAAAACGATAATGCGCGTTTTCATGCCGCGATAAAATATTCCAGAGAAAATATCCTGTATGGGTTTATTTACCCACACTATCATTTTATTTATACGATGTTCAAAGTGCTTTATTAATTATTATAAGCAATAATTGTCAGCCTGAAACACTCATTTACATTGAAAAATCTTCCGAGAAAAGATACTTGCCGCCAACGGGACTTGAACCCGTGTCCTTCTGATTGCCGGTCGGATGCTCTGACCACTGAGCTATGGGGGCTTATCAAATACCCGCCAAATAATTCAATATATACTAGTGTTTCATTCAACAATTACTGCTTGTTATATTTTTTCCACCTGAAAACAACCAACTTTATTTTTGCGAGAAAGACATTGTTAGTGTTAAATCCCTCGCTAGGTGGCGTCGAGACAAATTATGTCTGCATTTATTGGGGAAATACTTAAACTTGTTAAATATTAATTATTATTTTTTTTTAATTTATAAACTAACGTTTAGACAAGATTTTTATGCATAGCACAAAGGGTAACAATTATTATAAGCAATAATTGTCAGCCTGAAACACTCATTAATTTTACTGCTTTATTAATATTTTCGTACATAACCGATTTACTTAGAAAAACAATTTTTTTGTTGGTCACGGTGCGACGCGTGTATTTACAGGTTATGGGCCTACTTTCAAGTAAGTTGGCATTTTGTACACAAAAATAATTCAGATATGATTTTAGATTTTCAAAATTATTTATTATTTATTTTTGGGGTTTTTTTATACTCCCATAGATCAGTGGTCAAGAGCAGCTGACCGGCAATCAGAAGGACACGGGTTCAAGTCCCGTTGGCGGCAAGTATCTTTTCTCGGAAGATTTTTCAATGTTGATGAGTGTTTCAGGCTGATAACTATTGTTTATAATAATTTTTACCCTTTGTGCTATGCATAAAAATCTTGTCTAAACGTTAGTTTATAAATTAAAAATAATAATTAATGTTATAGTTACTCTCGTGCAAGCATCCTGTTAAGCTATAATAGGTGTAACTAAGTGCAAGAGTTCTTCAAATTTAGATATTCTCAAATATTTACGATAATCTTCCTTCTCGTCCTAAATCCACATAAGATAAACGCTCTCTTAATCTTCCGATTTCGTCTTCTTTTGTAGGTTTTTGAAATGTAATCTTTATCTTTATTAAGTATAAAATGAAGTCGCTCACGGTGTATGTGCGCTTAGATCTTTTAAACTACGCAACGGATTTTCATGCGGTTTTCACCACCAGAGTGATTTATGAGGAAGGTTTTTGTGTATATGATTTGTCAAGGTTTTGTGTAAAATGGTTGAAAAACCTACATAATATATCTGGCCAAGCGGTAGCGGCAGCGAGCAGTGGGCTTACAAACGTGAGATGTGAATTTGATTTAACAGATGGTGTTGGTTATAAAGGTTTCGTTAGCCACAGCAACGTGTGGCCGGGTCTGCTGGTATGATATAATTCCTAAATAAAACAAAGGTACCTTTATCGACGATATCCCGTCACAATATGAGCTTAGTTGTCGTGTGTCAGCGACGTAGAGCCGAGTTACGAATAGTTCAGGAATTTTCAATTCCTGCGTCTATAATCCACTTTATGGTCTTAAGTTTTTAAATTGCATTTTCATTAAGCCACATTTTTTATTTTACAGTACATTTTACACAGGAGGCCCTGAGGAATATAATTTCCCTCAGGGCCTATTTCATCTTAGGGGATGCTGTGTTTTTTAAGGAAGGGAAGAAAAGGAGATGCTGGGAAGGAAATAGGTATGACGGATGGGTAGGAATCTGGGGCTCAGTGTGTCCAGGAGTGATGGACGAATGAATCCATCCCTTAATCGCTGAGCAAGGCGATGAGTCGAGGGATTCTGACTGGAGAGGTCAAAAGACCTCCTCAAATACTCTCTCTCGATCCGGCCCGCTACGCAGCAGATGGGCAGACCCACGGCCGCCAAGAATAACCTCACCCCATGAACCCGGGCACCCCTGCTAAGTCACCAAACGTAGCGAACCACTTGGGGTGACCTATGGCAGAGGTGTTGGTTATCCAATAAATGTTTTCCGGGGCGGCGGTACCCATACCCGCCTCCCAAAATGTAATCATTAGTTCTGTAAGTACCTGCTTAACACAGGTTATGTATTTAGTTGCTAATAAATCATTGACAATCAAAAATTTGCATTATATTCCGGAAAACCTACATAACTAATTGTTTCCTATGTATACATAATTATTTAGCTTTCAAGACCACAAAGCAAGTGATATAATATCATACCCACATCATTCATTTAAATTATGGATATAAACTACTGCACAATTATTCCTTCATTAATGATAGGTAGGTACCTACTTGCGAAGGTTTCCATTATTGGATTGATTACGAGTTTTTCGAACTCCGGAAAGAATTGTCAAGGATACCGAGTTTCCATTAGTTGCATGCAGGTTGCTAATTGCTCAGGGAATGAGAACCTTTTTAAACGCTTATGCATAAAATTGCACTAGAAATGACATAAATAGTTTTACTGAGAGTCCGGGAAATCCTAAATAGATCTATGGGTTAACGTTCGCATTTCGAGTACACACCGCGCTCGTAGCTTTGGTTTGAATGAAGCATTCCAACAATGTTGGAATCACAGTTCGTCACAGTTCACTCGCAACCGGAATTTAACATCACGTGACGCGAATGATGTGTGTGAACACTCAAGTGAACAGTCTTTCACTCGCGAATTGGTCGGCCGAGAATGTTCTGGAGTGAGGACGAGTAGCCGGAGCGGCTTGAACGTCAAAATGCTCCGTTTAGTTCGCTTTTCGAAATAACTCCTACACGTCTTACAGAAATCGTTGTTTCTCCCTTACTATCACAGTGAAAAATATGATCTAAACGGTATTGGAAAGAAAAAATAATGTTCTATTTATTCAATATAACAATTAACCACAAAATAATACGAATTTACACTTTTATGGAACCAAAGTTTCAAAACCAAAAAACAAAAAAATTTATGAAACATTGTGAATTTTTTATGAATTATTTTTATATGAAATGATGAAAAAGTGAGGTGATAGAAACGTTTATAATTTATTTTTCTAACAAAATAAGTGTGTGTTTTTATATTTTTTTTGTTACCAGTAATTTTAGTTAGAATAAAAGCAAGGAGAGTCATTTTTTTTACCTTTAAAAGTTTACATTAAAAATTATTCTATTTAAAAAATTACGTGGTTATTTCTATCAATAAATTTTGGAAGCATATTTTATCACCTTTCCAAAACAGTTTTTAATTTTTGGATACGTTAATAAATATTCCATTTATATGGATTTTATTGCAAGCCGAGGCCTATTTTGGAATAAAAAAAAATTCATGGTGCAAAAATACTGGTAGATATCAGTTTTCAGGTTATTATTTAACAATATGTTCATTTTATGGTGCTGAAATTTATTTACTGTTTACAAGAATCGCCAATTTCTCGTAATTTAGTTCGACATTA
Organism: Limnephilus rhombicus; assembly: GCA_929108145.2. Taxonomy (NCBI): domain Eukaryota; kingdom Metazoa; phylum Arthropoda; class Insecta; order Trichoptera; family Limnephilidae; genus Limnephilus; species Limnephilus rhombicus. The sequence goes on along the minus strand of OV815280.1, from coordinate 48,395,900 downwards.
TCGGAAATGTCAATTGAAAACGTAAATATTCCCGAACTTAGCCGTCAGCTCCGGACGAATTCCGATGCCTGGTGCGACTACGCTCGACGACTTCGTAGCGAGAATGTCGAGTGAACTCTTCTTTCGAAGGAACCGTGTGAACACGCGGTGAAACAAGAATGGAACATTTCATCGAGTAAACCTACATCCGAGTGAACCATGTGACTTCAGCATTAGTGATGCTCGCTTTTATACGACGTAGTGAAGTTTTTCTTGTATTTCGAAAAGAAACCTGGTGCCAGGAAGGTAGTAAATTGATGAAAATGTAATTCGGATAACATCGTCGAAGCGCTGGAGTAGAGCGAGAGTTCGAGTACTCGAGCGCGGAAGGAAAATTTATTCTTCGGGAGTAATAATATACCTCTTTATACATATATGCAAATGTGTGGTACAACATGCAAGTGATGCAAAGCTGATGTAAGCAGAATGATTAACAAGTACATATGTTTGATAAATGGACGCTTTGGTGAAACAATTAGAGCAGATGAACGAAGAAAGGAGTATAAGGAGAATATATATTATGCGAATGTGATGGTAGAAGAAGTGGAGGACGCCCGAGGAAGACACGGCATGCTCATGTGAAAAAATTACTTGAGTCGGGGCATAGAGTCAATATAGTAAAACGGTATCATCAATCAAACAGTATTAATAGCCTTGCGTCTGCGAGGTTGAAATTTAAGAAACCGGCTTCGAGTGCATGACTGACGCCGGGTCGTAAGCGCCGCGCCATATAAACGGCGTATGTAATTCGGTTAATGCGTTTTCGAATTAATTCGTTTTCTTGTAATTCGGTTTCGAATTCAAGAATTTGTCAAAGTATGGCGCCACTTCCTTTAGCAGGTCGCTTGAGAACGTGCCCCTGGCAGGTAATAAGTACTACGATTTTGTAAATTTGAGTATCTCTCCCGATATGGAAAGATTGACGGTAGTACTTAGTTGTATCACGCGGCTATATATTACATATGACGTCATTGCCTGTTCCGGTTACTTTGTTCCAGTGACTTGCTGTCACTGGACCACAGTTCCTATCGGATTTATAAAATGGTCACCAATACTAACTTATCGAAGGTGAACCAAAAGCCGTCCGCAGGGCCTGGCAGCAATAACCTGCGGAGCGGATTTTTTAACTGCTAGTTTGTTGTCTTGTGAAAATAGGACAATTTAGCATTCAAACGAAACCGTCTCCGTCATTTAAAACCTGAACTATGTTAGCGAAAACATACTCGTTTTCATGCAATTCATTTATATTAAACCTTAGTCCGAAATCTATTATACTGAATTTACCTCAGGCGGCTTAATGCCTTCATAAATAAATATTTAATAAGCATGTAAATTTCCATAACTAAAGGTTACGCCTACCAATGGTTATTCACGGATCACTTGTCGGACGTTTTACCTGAGATAAAGGTAATTCGTTAAATAGGTATGTAAAATAATACAACGTCTACTTGTAATATAATATTGGTAAGTAAAACACGTAAAAGACTTCCAAGGCTAATGAACTGGATATAGAGACAAATCCCGGTAAAGTGTCGCATTCTAAAAAAAATAGTCGATTTGCATTGAACATTGCATTGCTACTGTGTTCAGAAGTAGACAATAGATCGGACAAGTGTTGTATGTTGTATGACCAGCTCAGGTACGGGGGCTCCTTCGAAGTCACTTAAATTAGCCTCCCAAAAACTGGGCGTACTGTACACGGCCAGCAGATACTTTAATAGTACACAACTGCTAACGTTGTGTTGAAGGCAGTGTTGAAGGCACCCGCCTCCATTATGCGTATAAACATCTATGCTTGAAACCATCGTAAGATTCGGCAAGTCCAAAATACTGTAAAAGTGTGTTATCTAGAAAGATTGCAAGAGACAGGAAAGCAGAATCATGGCCAGAGTTATGCCATAGTGAAATAATTAATCCAGATGCAGGTTGAAAAGGAGGCTAACTGACCGCGTTTAAGAAAATTGTGGAAGGAAGAAAAGGCCAGCGAGATAGAGTCTAGGAATCAAAACCGGTGAAGAAAATTATTCGTGAAGGAGGCCAAATCCTATTTCGGAATATATGTGAATAGTTACATACTTTTAAGGATAAAGAAGTAATTCGTGATTCATCCTTTCACATCCTAATGATACCATTCACTTCGTGAATGATGCACAAAGGAATCGTGTCTGTAACCATCTTCTCATGCTTTACAATATTTATTGTATATTATCTTCTTTGTACCTGTATGAAGGTTTCGGTTTTTATAAAAATCAAACCAAATAATACACAATACAGGTTGAAGATAAAAAAATCCTTTTAATATAAATAGAGACGACGGAGCTACGCTCAATAGCTCTTGGTATCCGGTGATTGACGGCTACACCAAAGCTAAACGCAAAAAAACATGTCAAGTATACAGTAATGCCAGCTCGTGGTAAACCATTTTGTGGTATAACTTTATATTAACTAAATTCGCTTTAACCAGTGTAATTCTAATTCTAGTAAAATTTCATTTAATATTAATAGAGCAAAAACCCATGTCTAAGTATACAGTAATGCCAGCTCGTGGTAAACCATTTTGATTTATATTGACTAAATTCGCTTTAACCATTGTAATTCTGTTTCTTAAATTCTTACCATTGTGATTTCTAATTTTAGAATTCATTAAGAGATGGAGCCACTTCGGTCGGCGTCTCGCAAACGGACTTGCCCCTGACTAGCATAAATACCACATTTTAATGAACTTTCTATTCCGTTCCGCGGCGATTACGCCACTGCTTGTCACGATTATTTTGTACTGGTGAAAGTTAACCATTGTAATTTTATTTTATTATTATTATTATTTATTTTTTTTTCTTACCATTGTGATTTCTAATTTTAGATTTCATTAAGAGATGGAGCCACTTCCGTCGGCATCTCGCAAACGGACTTGCCCCTGGTTAGCATAAATACCACGTTTTAATGAACTTTCTATTCCGTTCCGCGGCGATGACGCCACTGCTTGTCACGAGTATTTTGTACTGGTGAAAGTTAGTGGTGCTGGCGACACGGTATCGCTTCGAAGTAAATAAGCACACACTTCACGACTAAAAATTACTGATGATGGACACTGCAACGATGTCCGAAACGTTGGCTAAAGAAGGAGGTAGCGCAACACGGCATAACACCCCAAAAACAAATAACGAAAAAAACTGGTTAATCTAGTTATACTTTTTTATATATTTTAGACTTAAGAACTTACCACTTGGTAACTTTCATATTGAAATAACGCATTTTTGTATTTTTTTTTGCAGAACGTATATGTACATATATAGTAAACAGACGCAGTCTTTACTACATATGTATATACAATAAACACGTAATGTCACGTCGCCATGTATCCGCTTCATATGAAAAAGAGGATATTATTTATATAATTGAACTAGCTAACCCGGGGAACTTCGTACTTACCTCCTCAGAATCAATAACTGTTGTGTTAACTTATTAGCTGAAGTAAATTCAGTTAAAAATTATACAATGAAGCAATTATTGATGTGCAACTGTCCGTGTTTTGTTTTTGTCAGTACCAGAGATCTCGTTGTGAAAGGATTTATATTTTTTTGTGATTTTCTTACTTTTCCACTTACTTTAGGGAATGCGTTTCATTTTCTTTATACGTTTGTTATAGGGAGATTTATTATAATTATTGTGTATTTCCTTTCAATGGGTGTAGACGTACGTTCACCGTGAGTATCATTTTCGACTGTTCACATTTAATGTATAAGAAAGAGGGGCAGCATTATATGTTTAAGAACAAAGGCAAAATAATCAGCCCATTGACATTTGACATTTTTGAAGTTTTGGAATTCACTCACTATTCAATTACTTACCGCAATATTGCAGCTCTTTCAAAGATGAGAATTCGTTCCATACAAAATGTATGAAAAAATTAATTTTCTACATAACTTTTTTTTTCGTGAAGTTTTCCGATGTTTTAATAGAGTTATTCTGCTATTCGGGGCGGAGAAAAATCCAACAGATCAAAGATCGTAAAAATCGATCCAGCCGTTCTCGAGTTGTGTAACTATTCCAACTTTGTTTTATAAATTAAGATACTTATTTGTAGAAATACATATAAATCACTAATAATAACATTGTAAAGCACTAACACCTACTTCAGTATTTCATTATTGAAATCGGATAATATTTCAAATATTTTATTTATTTCTTATGCATCTAATTTTTTTATTGTTGTAGTATACTATTTTATCTGCTCTAAATTCTCACAATGTACCTACATTCTCACAATGTACTTATGTACCTACACGTGTAATCAATCAAGTCACACAAAAATTCATGGTCTCTATACACAACTCCAAACTCACTAAGTGTATTGAGAGGATGAATTTTTTTAACCTCAAAAAAGTTTCTCATGTATGAGTAGTTAAAATAAAAGCCTCCTCTTACACCCTGTATAATCAATTTACATTTCCTGTTACACGTTTCCTGTTACATTTCCTGTATAATCAATCATATAATGTTAACGTACATTCAATGGAACCCTTGAGCTTGCCTTGCAGAGCAAAGTTTGAAACGTTGGGATGAGTTTTTTGAGTTTTTCAGCCCCCAATTTTTGCTTCGCGTATCACGGGTTGAAAACCGCTGGCCTATTCGATTACATTGAAATATTAAAAACTTATTTGTGTAAAACTCAAAAAAGAAAAAAGAAATAGGCACTGATCCATAACTGAATATCGGAAAACAAATTATAAAATAAATGGATAAATAGGCATTGATTCACAACAGAAAATGGTACTAGCCTTAAATTTATATTCGTACACCCTGAATTAAACACTTATTTTGCCCAACACCATTTTACTCGCGAAGGAAAATGTTTCTTTATTAAATTGCCAGATAAAATCAGAAGTATTAATGATAAAATTAAAATGTTGAACTCTCCTTTTTTAACATATTTCTACTGAAAATCGTACAGGTGTGTTCAATCGTCCATAATATTGTTTATCGTCCATAATATTGAGTGAAGTTTGCTACTGATTTTAATTAAAGGTTACGTTAGAAATTTAATACTTTTATCTTTAGCAAGAAAAATTACTGCAGTGTCTGAAATGTTATATTTTCACGTGTTTTAAGTAAATATTAGCACAGTTGTAAACATTTTGTAGTAAAAATGAAGATATAATTAAATGTGAAAATCCACATTATAACACCTAGATTAGAGTACGCCTGTACTAGAATTTGATTGCAGGTAGGTATTATAAAATATATTTTGGAAAAGAAACCAAAGTAGATTATGTTTAGAGACACTGATTCATCGCATTAACGATATATTCGCGAATTAAAGCGATAAATAGTGTTTTTAGCGATTAAAACGTTAAAACGCGAAATACCAGCGATTTTTACAACAAAACTCAACAAAATGCGAACTTTTTTAGTAATGCGAGCAAAGGCACAAATTTCGGGTTTTTGAACCAAGCGCCTCGGCTGCCTAGTGCTCATTTGCTTTGGGAGGACTTGGCGTCCCTAAGCCTTTCTTTACAAAAATTGAGTGATGGTGTTTTCCCTGCCAAAACCTTAAAGGCTGTGCAGGAGGTAAAGAACCGGGTTGTCTTAACCCAAATAAAAACTCAAATAAGAGAGAGTTGTCAGAAGAGTTCTGTGAAACTGGCATCTCATTTGCTGAACCGTCAAAACAACAGCACTAATCAATTTCTTGAGCATGCAGGTAAAATGTTCAATCCTGCAATTGTAGGTCAGAACGTCCAACGATCAGACGCTATTCTTTTAGCAAGTAAAAGTAGGCTTGCTCTAACGTTTAAATCTGTTGATGACAGTAAATTCCTGGAAGGTAACAGGTATTTTTAAAGACAGCTTGTAGAGCAAGTGAGGGATGGAGTCACGGTAGACATAATTCAGCTACTCTTAGCTGTAAAAATTGTTCACAGTGAATTTGCTGAGGCAGCTCTGATGACTGTGGGGGACCCTGTGAATAGTGCTGATGCAGAAAGATTTTTTAGTTGCTATAATCTTGTATTGAGAGATCGTAGAACGAACATGACACACTCTACTGTAGAAACATGTGCCATGTTGAGTTTCAACCAATAATAAAATAAACATGTTTCAAGTGATTTTGCCAATTTAATTGTTTTTCCCCTCTTGCCGACTCCCATTCCTTTACGTTATCCTATTTAGCTATAAACGCTATGAAAATGCAAAATTAAAGCTATAAAAGCTATTTTTTCAATATTAATGCTACATTTCTTAAAAATTAAAGCTATGAATCAGTGTCTCTAATTATGTTGAATAAGTTGCTTCTATATTCTATAAATACAGACGTGTAATCTCATGCGACAGAAAGACGCAAGTGTGTTATAACAGACATTTATTTATAAATTATCAGTTTGCTTCTTATAAATTTTAATTCAGATTTCAAACGTGTTTACGATGGATGGATCAATTAGTTAAGGCCAGCTATACAAGAATGCTGTTATCGCTCTAGAGATATCATTTTATTCTGAATTAACATCTGAAATACGCGAGTCATATCAAGAATAAGAATTAAATATTATAGCCGATTGGCCTGTGCATTTTCTATTCTATGAGTGATCAGTGTGATGCACCTGTTGATCACTTTGTTCTTCAGGGATGAGTTGTGAAGACTGAGGAAATGTGTCCAACTCCCTCAGTTTCTTGACTTCTTCAGGAAGACGGTACTGGTTAGTTTCGATAAATTTGCAAGAAGAGTCACGTGAGCGATCAATGCTATAAACTTGGTCACGAAGTTGTTTGGTGGGCTGTGAAGACTGAAGAAATATGTCCAACTCCCTCAGTCTTTTGACTTCTTTGGGAAGACGGTACTGGTTGGTTTGACGATCGCTAGCAAAACCAAACAAACCCAGAGGAAGCCAACCAAATATAGGATTGATAGCTGAAGGCTGGTGAAGATTATCCGTTAATTGGGGTCTCGGTAGAGATGGCAAGATCTCAACATCTCGAAGTAGGTCAGTCGTTCCAGTATCAGTTGCCAGTTTGTGACAGTCAGAGTGGGCACACGATATGTCTCGGAACAGATGCCAGGATAACTGGTCGAATTGAACCGTTGGCGATGGAAGTAACTTCGCGTTGAAGATAGTTCGTACATATTTGTATTTGTATTTCATATAATCTTCATAGTAGGTATCCACCACCCACCAAACCTACGTAAAATGTTGCCTGAAACAGCTGATACTTGACGTTCCACAAAAAAGGCGCTATCCAAATCGTCAAAAAAATTATTGATGATATTACATAACTTGAACATCAAAATTATTTTGGAACCATTTCCTATTGGTGCACGCCTGATTACGGAGGCAACTGAAATGTACTACTATTTTGAAGTATACTGTGATACCATCTCGTAGTGGAGTGGAGCTGGCAACACGGTATCGCCTCCAAGTACATAAGCACACATTTCACTACTAACAATTACACAACTGCCCTAATGATGGTCTCTGTAACGCTGGCTAAATAAGGAGGTAGCGCCACACGGTATAACACCCCAAAAACAAATAACGAAAATCAAAATTAATATTCAAGTTTTGTAAAACAACTGGCCTATTTGACTTGATTTAAAATTTTGGGTGACCAGACAACTCAGAATGAAACCAACTCAGAAGCACCTCAGAAAGGTCATTAGGAGTGATGAAAAAAATAATAAAAAAATTGATTAAATAGATTAACTTGGGTTAGGGTTACCGGCTATTTTAAAATTATTTTTTCATAGCTTTTAATGACCTTTCTGAGGTGTTTATGAGTTGGTTTCATTCTGAGTTGGCATGGAACCAAAATTTTGATACTGATTGTGAAGTTTGAATTCACTAGCAAAGTAGAAGACATGAAAAGCAGGGGAAGGTTACCGATATGTAGAGCTGATCACGAATACAGGAGTCCGATTTATTGGTCGTCTTTTCATAAGGGGGCCGTCACACTTAGCTATAAAAGCGCCGGCGTTAGTTGGCACGGCCTATTTCAGCATATCATTCTCCATATATTCCTACTGGGAATGTACGGCGAGCGATATGCCGAAATACGCTAAGCCAAATAACATGGCGCTTTTATAGCTGAGTCTGTATGACACTTAAATCGGGATTAAAAAAACGAAGTGTCTTATTTTGGGACCGATTTTCGTTCTGTTTAAGATAGCTGATATTGTTTTTGATATCTGTCGAATCATCACGGGCATGTGGCTAACCATCAAAGCAATGAATAAAAAAAAATGAAAAAAATTACGTAAATATGTAAACATTTTTTTAATATACGTATTATTATTATTTTTTTATATATTGTATATAATACATTTTTTAAAGTACTGATAAAAAGACGATAATGTGTTAAACGTTTTCCATCAATCTGTGTGAGAAAACTATCATGTTAAACGTCCATAACGTCACTCTTCAGATAATTGTTAACAATGAACAATAATGAGTTGGGAGACAAAAAAAAACTTATGTCAAACTGCAGGCATTAATTTCAGGCATTTTTCCAGTACTTATAACTTTATTAAATTAATATTTCCTTAAGTTGGTTAGTCTACAAACCAGTTCACTGCCAGAGTTTCTGAATGAATTCGGTAGGTATATGCTTAAGAGAAAGGTGTTTGTGTTTTCCGCTCAGCACAGTCCGAATATTTCTGCTAGAATTACAAGTGCGGCTTATCTGATGCAATTGGCACAGGTTCCGTAGTGTAGCGGTTATCACGTCTGCTTTACACGCAGAAGGTCGCCGGTTCGATCCCGGCCGGAACCATATTTTTTACGCTGAGTAATGTACATTTCAATTAAATACTGTGTACAATGATTTTTCTTAAGATTATCCTAACTTTTTTTTAAGTTTGTAATTAATATTTTAATACATACCCAAAGAGATTTCAGTTAATAACATTTAGTATGAAAAATTAATCATGGAAGAATTATTAATATTAAGTAGGTAAAAAAAAACAGTTAAATAATAGAAAAAACAGTTAAATAATTTAAAAAACAGTTAAATAATTGAAAAAAAAACATTGTTTTTAAATTTCATTTGAATAATAAATCAGATATTTTAAAGTTTAATGAAAAAGCTCATTTAGATTTTTTTTGTTATTTAATTTATTATATCTAAGTCTTGGCCGTGTGTTAACCACCTAAAAAGTCCAGTTTTTTTATTTTTTTTTATTATAAAAGTAAGACAAACATTTCCGGGCTACGAATAACCCAACAATGTTTGAAAATCTCCTACTACCATCACAGAAAGTCGAAAATGTTGCTTGTGATGGAGGACTTAGCCAGCCGGGGAATCGAACACGCGACGCCCAGGTGGGACCCCCAAGCGCTATGCCCACTTAACCACTGACCAATCAGATAAAAGAGCTTTACATATTGCATGATGCCATAACTCACCTATTGTAAAATTTGCTGAGAACTAGGGAATGCAAATCTCGCGAGATTAGGGCTCAAGCGAGATCCCGCGAGTTTAGAATAACAATACTGCGAGATCTCGCCAATTTCGAGATCCCGCGAGATTGGCAGCTTTGTGTGTTTTTTGCAGTATTATAAGATAAATGTCTAATTTTTCAATAGACTTTTATTCATCAAACATCTATATTTTTTTAATAAAATTCGTAGTAAACTTTGACGTCCGAATCTATCAAATAACAAATGAAAGAAACAACCAGTCTTCTCTTCTAATATGAAACAAAAATCTTTTAGTAATAAAACAGTTCTTTTATAACAAACAAAACAACGAGAAGTCAAAAAAAATTAAACTTAACAACTTCACATAACCAAAAAATACTCGAATGAAATCAAACTCAATCACGTAACAAGTTAGCTAGCAACAACTATTAGTAAACAAAACAAATGCGCGCTGATGACGCTGCACGCCGCCGGCTCAATTTTCGACCAATCGCACGCACAAACGAATCTGAGAGACACCTCGTCCCGCGACCTCTACCTCGGTTCGCGTGAGGCCGCCGCCTCAAGCGCACCGAACAAAACCGTTGTCAGTCCGCGCTTCGAATAAGACGTTTTTATGTTCGAGTGCAATCTCTCGAGAACGAGATCTCGCGAGAACGAGATTGCATTCTCTACTGAGAACTAATAGGTCTTTTTTTAAATCAAGAGTATGGAGACCTTTGTAAAGTTTTTCCTGAATATTCTAAAATATATTATACCTTTTTTCAAAAAATGCTTCACTCTCTCTTCACTCAAGTGCCAATTCACTTCAATATCGTGTAAATATGAGATGTATTTTACTATATTTATTCTATTATTGCTTTACATCACATTTTAACTACTGCTCAACGGTAATTTTTTTGTGTAACGACAGAGAATAAAATGTGTTTAATAAAATTTTCCAAAATGATGCAACTAGAACAATACTTATGTGAAATAATTTTTCAAGAGTAACCAAAAGGAACGAATTTAGTTAACAGAGAAACAGATACAGCCCTCGAACGCGATAATTTTGATACATAAAATTTAATGATAAACAATCCATTACCAAATTATATACAGGGTGTTAGGGACATACTCGACTTACTTTTACCAGTGATTCCTGATATTTGGAGAAAAAATGTAAATAAAATTTAGGTATCTGGTTATTTTTTAAAGTTTTTTTTTCAACTAACTAACTAATTATCACGCCGTTTCCCGAAGGGGTAGGCAGAGAGGACGTACCGCGAAACAACTCGATCTTGGCACACACTCCTTGCCACATTCATACATCGTCTCATACATGCTCTTCTATTATTCTGACTCTTGACATGACCCAATTCACTTGATCGTGCTGTGTCTTTATCGGCCCCGACTTCTTCTACCATTCACATTTGCGTCGTATATTCTCCTTTCACTATTTTCCTCGTTCATTCGCTCTACATGCCCAAACCACCGGAGCGATCTTATTTAATCTTACTCATAACAACTCAAAACAACTTATAACATAAAAAAATCATTAGATATTGGACAGGTACGTCCGCGGTGAGGTGTTTGGCAATTACTTGGCCGAGTGACCAGTGATGACATGTGGAATTTTGTTTTGGTAGTGAAGAAAAAAAATTTTAAAAAGGAAACTTTTAAAAAGTCACCAAGTCACAAAAGTCAGAACATTTACAGACATACTTCCAAGAGGATGTGTACTTCCAGAACCCATAAAAACTACACCAATTAATGAATTCAAACTAGATTGTAAGGTCCACCTCAAGCAAACTACAATGTAAGAATAATATGTATATTAACTTAAATATAAGTGGATATAAATAACTAAAAATAAATAAATAAAATATACAATTCGCCTTGCCATAGTGGAAGAAGTCCATTTGGAAGAATGGAAATCTTACACGGTTAGGTGTGAAAATATAAAATAATGAGTTGCATCACATTACAATAAACTCTGAAATAGCTTTAGTCGCATTTCGACCTTCATTGTACCGCTTAACTTGTATCAGCCAATAAATCATGTGTTTGTTATTAAAAAGCGTATATTATTTATAACATCATAAATGAGATAAATCCTCTGTCTGCAGATAAGGAATCGAATAATATAGAAGGTAAGCCTTATTGCCTAGAGTGAATCGATTATAATTCTATTGCACCCCACGTCAATTTTTTTTTTTCGTTGTGGAATGAATGCAACGGAGGTAAGAAGGCCGAAAGTATCAGAACTATTAACTTGCAGTCATTTTATTTAATTTCTGATCAGTGTTATCTTACCAAGGCATTATTGAGAGCAGAAATTTTCACCCTTTTCACAAAATTTTATTTATTAATTTCCACATAATACGCTCGTATATACAGTTTACAAGTAAATAGACGATACGTTCGAGTGATCGCGGTTGATTCGACTAGCTATCCGAAAGTCGCAGGTTCAAATGCTGGCATGTGCAAATAAATTTTATTTGATTAATTTGTTTTATTTCACAATTAATTCATTAAAAATAATGCATAGAATATTTGCGGCACGTTCCAGAATGGAAGACACCCTCATCACCATCTTAGTGTAAGACCACCATTGAGAATTGAAACTTTGCTTGAAATGGCTTTAGCCACGTTTGGTGACCAGATCAAAAAATGAGAAATTATTTTTGCTCGCTGAGACAATCGTCATAGTATTTTTTTTTTCTTTTGAGAGCCAACTTCAATATAAAGCAGCAAAAACTAAACCAGAGTACATATTTGGACAATGGAGGGAATTTGATTCAAAAACTTCCCGGTGAATCACACAGTGTATAATCTTCAGTGTTAATTTTTTCAATAATAAATGATCCACGAAGCCTTTTTGACGACCTTGCATGGAAGGAGAACCATCTGTGCAAACGTTGACATAAACTTGCCACTAAATCTTGCTCGATTCGATGTTTTTTTACCAGATTAAATACATCTTCTCCTGTCGTTCTTTCCATCAATTCACAAGAATAGAAAAACTAGTATGTAGTAAGAAATATTTTATTAATAGGAATTATTCAATATGAACAGTTTTAAGGCTTCTACTTTCTTTCTCGTTTGTCTGACACTAGTATAGCTAAGTCTTCTAAAAAAGCTGTTAAAGTACATCATTATGGTATATATATATATATATATAGTTACAAAAGTGTTTACAAATATTACCAATTTATTTATACAGTAATAATGCCTTCGAGTGAAGAGGTTAATTAATGTAAGTATTTAAAAATGTTACCAATTTCAGTAATAGTTTTCATTTGTTCAGCAATAATCTCTTAGAGGGAAGATATTAATGTAAATATTTAAAAACGTTACCAATTTCAGTAATAGTTTTCATTTGTTCAGTAATAATCTCTTCGAGGGAAGATATGTAAATAATTAAAACTCTTACCAATTTATTTGTTTAGTAATAATCTCTCGTGATAATGTAAAATTTTAAAAATGTGACCAATTTATTTATACAATAATAATCTCTTCGTATGAAGTTCTTAATTAACATTACATATATTATTTATTTATCTTTACATATAGATTTATTTTACAAGTATTTAAATATGTTACCAATTTATTTATATCGTAATAATCTTTTTGTGTGAATATTTTAATTAATGTAAGTATTTAAAAACTCTACGAATTTGTTCGTACAATAATAATCTCTTTATATAAGGACCTAGATAATGTAATTATTGAAAAATATTACCAATTAAGTTGTAAAGTAATAATCTCATAAGAATATAATATATTTTTATATATTTTCGTTATTTGTTTTTGGGGTGTTATGCCGTGTTGCGCTACCTCCTTCTTTAGCCAACGTTTCGGACATCGTTGCAGTGTCCATCATCAGGGCAGATCCGGTAGATGTTGGCTAAAGAAGGAGGTAGCGCAACACGGCATAACACCCCAAAAACAAATAACGAAAATGCTTTTGGCCGTGAAAATCTTAAAACTTATCTGTTATTATATAATTTAAATTCTAATTACATTGTGTTTTGTTTGATTTGGAACAAAAAGTTTGTAAAAAATTATGTTCATGGAAATCAAAAGTCAAAAATTTGAATTGCTCCGATGCTTTTATGTGGTTACGTGACACTGTGACAGTGCAACAATTTTTATATTAATGTTGTCAGCATTCTGATGGAAAATCGTGTTTACTTAAGTAGTAATAGTAATTGTATTTTAATAACACTTACTATGCAGGTATGCTACGCAACTGCATTATAATGAATAAGGCAACAACACAATTAGCAAATGCAATTACGGTTAACTTGACCGACATACATAATTAATTAATCGATCTTGTCAGTAGCTCGATAGCTATCTATTATCTACCTATGAAGCTATCTCCTAGATAATGACAGAATAGGTGCGGTAAAACACCCAAGTATGTTTTTAAACATTCTTGATGTTTCTTTCTCGAATGTTCAAAGCTTGTGGCACAAAGCACAAAGGTCACAGTTCAAAGCTCAAAGCTAGTGGCTCAAAGCTCACAGTTCAAAGCTTAAAGCTCTAAATTAAAAGCCAAAGCTTAAACCTAAAAGTCCAAAGCACAAAGTTCGAAGCTCAAAGTTCAACCCTTAAAGTTAAAAGTTCATACCTCAAAGTTCAAGGCTCAAAGTTCAAGGCACAAAGTTCAAAGATCAAATTTCAAAACTTTAGTTCAAAACTCAAAGTTCAAAGCTTTAAGTTCAAAGCTTAAAGTTCAAAGCTCATTGTTCTAAGTTCATAGCTCAATGTTCAAGGCTCAATGTTCAATGCTTTAAGTTCAAGGCTCACAGTTAAAAGTTCAAAGATCATAGTTCAAAGCTCAAAGTTCAAAGCTCAAAGTTCAAAGCACAAAGTTCAAGGCTCAAAGTTCAAAGCTCAAAGTTTAGAGCTCATAGTTCAAAGCTCAAAGTTCAAGGCTCAAAGTTTCAAGTTCAAAGCTCAAAGTTCGAAGATGATAAAATGAATAAATATTATAAAATAAATAAATTTACAAAATAACTCAAAGATGCCAAAAGCTCAATGCTTAATGAGTTACGCTCAAAACAAAACGTCAAACAATGTCATTGTTATGGTTCAACTCTCCACTCAAAGAGCTATGATGAAGATCTGAGGGATGATCCGTGAAGTTTAATTTCATTATTTCCATATTTTATATAATAATTACAAATCATTGCTTATTTTCTTTCTTGAAATGTAATTGTAACTAAATATTTTGTTTCATGTGATATTAAAGACTTTCCTTTAGCTGACAAGGATATTGAATTATGAAGTGGATGGTAGATAAAGATGGGTAAGCCCGAGGAAGACATGGCACGATCAAGTAAATCAAATAATTAAGTATGGTAAAATGAGGCTTGAGGTTTTTTTCATAGCCTTCGTGACTTTTCAAAGAGGTATTGATTTGACATAATTCTGGGTGGGCATGGAACCGAGATTAAAATAGCGATGCTTAGATTTTTTGAACATAGAGAGCTGATGAAAGAAGTAAGCAGTGTTATTTAGTCGGGGACGCCCGTTGAAGACATTGAAAAAATACTAACTTTTTCAATTTTGTTGACAATATTATTATTTCCATATTATTTTTATTAACTCATTTTTTCTAGAATTTACAACCTCTAAATTTTATTCTAAACCATTCATAACTCCGAGTAACTTCAGCTATATCTTCTAACGTATAAAGAAGGGTGTTTGTGGCGGCCGAGCTACTTTTATTTATATTCAAATTTATAGTTTTATTCCAAGATTGATGAAATTTTAATGTTCAAAGCATGAGAAAGAGTTCTATTTATCTGAGATTTCTAAAAATTACCCCATTCACTTTTCCCGCCCCTTAAAGCAGAATACATCCCGGGAAACGCCGGGTGTTTGAACAGCTAGTTTAAATATAGAATTTGCCCGTTATTCGTTCCTTCGTTCACAGTTCAAGTGGATATCGAACTATGTGCAGATGTGGTAACTGTACTTGATGATTTATGCATTCACCAAACAACTCAACAATTCATGCCAATTAGCTCCTCGTTAACCGATATCTTGAAATATATCTGAAATAAATCAAACTTTAACCGACTATTTTAAATTTGTGGATTATATTGAAGTCTGCAAGTATAGTATTTTGCTTCGAGGACATTCGTAATCCAATTACATAGGAAAATGTCGATAGAAAACCAGTAGATACGCCGTGTGGATATTACCATGTTCTCATCATTGAACACCCCACTTCAGTTTAGAAGCTAAATGCAATATACTCGAAGTAGAACTGGTAATCATGGCTTTGGAATACTTTATTTCATTTTAGAATTCTTGGTCGATGCACTATTCTACTGAACAAATCTGTGTTACCCTTTGAAATGCCAGTGAATCCATAATGGATTTGCTAGGAACTCACCGCACTTGCTTCGATTTTATGGCAATTTGAATCTTAAAAAATGTTCTTAGCTAACTTTAATAAAATTTAATCGCTTGGCAATAATATAATTTAGTGTGTCATTGCGACACTTGCAAGCATTTATGTTTTATCTGTGAAAAAGCGCGTTGCAAATTCTGTCTCAAGTGTCATATTTTTAAAAGTCACAGTAATGTATTTATTTACAGGAAATCTTCATGGTGTCTTATTTTTACGGTTAGGTTTAATAAGTGTTTATTTGGCTGGAAAATATAATAAAACTCAAAAAATTTTTCGTGTTTCCAATTTATAAAATTTTTTAATAACAGTAAAGAGCAATCAAGCCATAAAAAGTGAACTCAAAATCAAAGCGGCCAATGCGGTACTGTACGTAGGTAAGGTTTCATTCTATCTCATTCTCCAGGCTAAATCCTATGTGTTTGTTTATAAACAATTTGTTATATTCATCTTCAGAGTCTGAAGATGGCTTTAATGAGCTGAAACCCGTTACGGTCAATAAAATTAAAGTGGAAATAAGTTTTATATTGTTTTTATTATAATATATTCATCGCATTAAAAATATCCAGAACAAATTTATTTTAATTTAAATTTAAACACCTATCCTATCGTTTTAGTGATCATCGATTTGACCCTATCGCTTTATATAAACGCAGAAAAATCTCTGATGCATTATTCTTACACAAAATCGTGAACTGCCTTGTTGATTCATCATATATGTTAGAAAATATTGCATTTCGTTGCCCCAAATAAAACACTAGATCGAACGACTTATTTAGAATACCACACAGTAAATCTAAATATGCGCAAAACTCTGTAATAGTACGTATCTGTGAAACTTACAATGCCTTACGAGATGTGAATATTTTCAACCATGACTTGAAATCATTTAAAATGCAGCTTAATAAATTAATAACTTAAAATACTTTTTTTTCTCTTTTTTGTTAAAATTATATTATTATCAACCATAGTAAATAGTAAAACCATTTTTGTTAATAATTTTACGTTTTTCTTTTTTATGTTTTATGTTATTTTTTTTAATGTTTTTCTTTATTATGTTTATTTTTTTTTTCTTTGTCATTTAATAAGTTGAGTAGGTAAAAATACTAAACCCATATTTTTAAACATAATGGAACTTAATTGGTCTACAACATATGAATTTTATTGTCATAATCATTTTTCTGTATGACTGTTTGTTTCCTCAATAAAAAGAAATAAAAAAATGAAAGAAATAAAAAATAAATATAAATACAAAATCATAATTTTCCAAAAAACAAGAACAGTTATTATGAATATTACCAAAATAGTATAATGCGCATGGCGGCGGTGCGCTCGGCATTTTGGCGGGTACACTAAGGATAATTCATTAAAATAACATTGACAAAGCTTTTAAAGTAACCATTTGACAACTTGAGTTTCCTGCCACGTAAATTATGGTTTTCTATCGATATGGAGAGTTTTTTCTACCGCCATGCCGTGAGCCTATATTATAATGCACACTGCACAGGTGAGGCCTAAAAGACTCAGCCATGTGTGAATGTGATGCGGTACAGACTACTGCAAGGCATGGAATCAACTAATTCCCACTTCATTAATTCCCCACAGGAACTGATGAGTTTCGCAAAGCAACGCCTGAGGCGCAAGTCTGGCTCTGAAACCCTGATGTTCCACTTTGACCACCCACCATCTATATATACAAAAATCAAAATGTGCTTGCTTGAGGATATATATGTACGTATTGTACGTATATGAGTTATCAGTATATGAGATGTTTATGTATTGCTGTATTAAGCTTAGGAAATGTTTGAAACTTTCAAAATACATTCTCTCCACCCCTGCGAAGGTTTCTGGATTATTACAACCACACGACAATACATTTGAAAAGTTTTTTTATCATTACAAAAACTCTTGCGAAACTGTCAAAAATAACACAATATGAGAACGACATTTTGCAAAACATGATGTTCAATCAAAAATTAAATTTTCGAAACTTTTTTTTTTTTACATTAACTCCACACGGGAGGCCCTGAGGAAAATAATTTCCCTCAGGGCCTATGTCATCTGGGATGCTGTGTGGAGGGTCTTTATTAGGAGAGGAAGGAATGAACATTGGTCTTAAAGAGACCCATGTTGTAGAAGGAGGAAACACAGAGGCCGGCAAATCATTCCACAGCCGAGCTGTTGAACACAAGAACGAGTCGAAGAAACGACCTGTTCTCATGTGACAAATGTCAACTGTGTACAAATGTTGGTGGCGTGTTTCCCGACTATGCACCGGTGCCGAAGGGATCAATGATGCTAGTTCCTCGGAGCATCTTCCATTGTAATACCGGTAGAACAAGGATAGCATTCCCACCCGACGCCTGTGCTCTAAAGATTGCAATCCGTCTGTTAAGATGGGAGAATCTATCAAACGGACCGCCCGTTTCTGCACAGAGTCGAGGGTATTTTTCAGGTATTTTGGAGCTCGAGACCAGAGATGGCTGCCAAATTCAACCGTGGGGCGTACTTGTGATTTGTACAAGGTTAGCAGTTGTGTACTATTAAAGTATCTGCGGGCCCTGTACAGTACGCCCAGTTTTTGGGAGGCTAACTTTACTCTGGCTTCGATGGAGCCCCCATACCTGAGCTGGTCACTTAGGGTTACACCAAGCATATCAATGGAGGGCCTGTTCGGAAGATTGCTTCCGTTGAAAGAGACTAGATTTTCATTTCGATCCCTTTTAGACGTAATCAGACAAGATTGGGTCTTTGAAACATTAAATTAAACTCTTTTAATTAATTTACCTGAAGTACTCTCCTCATACTTCGAATCGAATCAAGAATTATAGATATTTTAAGTAGGTACCTATGTTAGGTAGATACCAAATTTGAGTGATCGATTTTCGAATAAACTCTTTAAGTAAATGAATTTTTACCAACAGTTTATTTTCGGTACATGTACGCATGACAGAATTGAATTGAATTTAATTTTTATTAATAAATCTAAAAATATTCCGAAACGCGTGAGGATAAGGGCCATGGGAGGGGGAGGGGAGGCGGAAGGGGGACGGGACGAATGGGAAAAGACAAGCAGGGAGAAACAATTTCTTTATTAGTGGCATTGCAACGCATGCCGCGAACTAGCTAGTACAAAAAAAGAAGAAATTACTTATGTACGTAGATTAGATCACGAATTCTCAACATTTTTACATCACTTTTTATCTCAATAATGCGGAAATATCTGGGGAAGATTGCAATCATATAGACATGATTTGCGAGTATTTTTATCAAATTAATCCTCATATTGATTGAAAAATACTCAATCAATAATGCTGAGCATTTATGCATAGTTATAAGTATAAATATATATATATTTTTTTGTTGACTAAATCTAGAGCGATCTTGTAAAGATAATTGTAATTATATTTGAGCGTGTGGTGTATTTACGTGAGAAATTAATTAATAATTATTATAAGATCAATGCGGCTTATTGACTTAGTATCGTTATCTGGCGAGTGGTATTTAAACTCCTTGATCCCGATAGGGTACACGTCTTTGGGGGACATTTAAAATAAGTGTCCATAAGTTGGTGTCCAAGGAATTATATATATATATATATAATAATTCTAACTAACTAACTATCACGCCATTTCCTCGCAGGGCTAGGAAGACGGACCCCCAAACAAACTCGGTCTTGGCACCCACCCTTTGCCTCACTTACCTCATTGCAACATTCATACATCGTCTCATACTCTTCTATTATTCTGACTTTAGACATGGCCCGTCTCAAGTATCTGATTCGCTTCATCGTGCCATGTCTTCCTTGTACGCCCCCGACTTCTTCAACCATTCACATTTACGCCATATATTCTTCTCACATTCGCTCTACATGCCCAAACCATCTGAGGATCCCTTTATGAATCTTACTCATTAAGCGTACATCATCCTTACATTCTTTGGGGATATCCACATTACTCAGACGATCATCCATGGTTTTACCACACATACGGCTCAGGGATCTCATTTCAACAGCATTTAGTTTACTTTCATCCTTCCTCTGTCAGTTTCATACCTCACTGCCATACATCAGGGTAGGTACCAGGACTTTATTGTCGACTGCTAGCTTTGCTTCTTTTGACAATTTTTTTATTAGCGCCAACGGCATTCCGTACTCCATTAATGGAGTTACCGGCATTTACCCTTCTTTAAATATCTCTATCAGCCTTCCCACCTCTCGTAAACATACTAACCAGATACACAAACTCATCCACCTGCTCCAAGTATTCATCATTCATTACTATATCGCACACTGTTTTCATACTCTCTCTTTCAAACACCATGACTTTAAACATACTTACATTCATCATTAACTCATTCTTCATACTCGTACATACTTCGTTCATCCTAGACACGAGAGACTGTAGACAACAGCATAAACTAATGTCAAATTGTGCAACTCCATAGGTGAGTGTCAAAAATATCAAGTAAGTCGGGTAATGCTCCGTATACATTTGCGAACATAAGCACGAATTATGGGAAAGAACAAAGCAAACGCAAGCGGTTTGTGATTGCTTCGTTCCTTTTCCATAATTCGGCCCGCATGTATGTACATAACCTAAGAGTTTAAAAGATTCCATAAGTTTGTATCAAAAGACTGCATAAGACTGTCAGAAGACATTGTAAGCAATATTTTCAAAATACTGGTTTCATTAGAGCAGCAAACAAGGGCCGCGAATTTACAATACCTATATTCGAACATGATAAAATTAATTTCAAAAATTTCCTCCAGGCTTTCTGGGTGAATCAAACGATTAAACGCGATCAATAAAATTGAATCCAAGAATAGGTACTCGTATATTGTGGTACTTATATAGTACCTGCCGTGATCTACATAGATCCTTGTTATTGATAACGCCTACGATAAACTGCCTCGGTTTGATAAATGCTTTTCCGTCACTTGAACGTTCACATCACTTGAAAAAACAACCCTGGAAACGTCGATAAAAAGCTCCATTTATGTATAACGCAGCGTCACGGGCGAATGTGAACGTAGTTTGATTTTTGATGATATTCGAGGGTCCTAGATAGGAGAACATGATAATGTTCGAGGTAAAATAATATGAATTTAAATGTATCTGATATCTCTGATATTAGGTACATTTAAATCCAGCAGTCAAAAAGTAATGCCTCCTATTTTTTTCTCCTTTAATTCTCGAGATATAAAAAATGAAATTCCATGGGTTGAAAACTACATTATTGATTAATTTGTTACTTTTCAATTTAATCTCCGTCGATTTCCACAGCTTTGGCTCGTCTTTTATCAAGGGCATGTATAACAGTGTTGTAAAAAGCAAGGTCACATCCAGAATCGCCATAACTTTCCCGGCCGATCACACAATTTTGATTGTTTCTTCCCTTGGTGACTTTGTGTGATGCAATTCCATTGACTGCCTCTTTGATTCAGGATGAAAAAAATGAATCCATATTTCGTCTCCGGACACAATTTTTTCCAGAAACTAAGCGGTGCAAGTGTTGTGAGGCTATTGTTATTCTTGTTTCTTTACTCTGGTCCGTTAACTTTTTGGTACCCACCTTGCACAAACTTTTGTTGAATAATCAGTTGTCGAATAATCGTTATCACACTGCCTTTACTGCGGAAAAAAATGCGATATCTGTAGTTATCTGGGGTCACCACGAATGATACACGAATGAAGTAACGAACCCGTCGTTTAGCAGTGCTGACGTCCTCTGTTGCATCATGGTACCTACACATTTTTCAGTCTTTCATGAATGCGAATAGGCGTTTCACCTTCTACAGTGAAGAATCAATCACAGAACGCTGTCTAACACGAACATTGATGTCGGCCATTTTGCAAGCGACTGCGGGGCTGCCACCTGTTTACGCAAAAAGTTACTACTGCAGCAGATTGTAGAAGAAGGTTTGAGTAATTGCACCAAATTCAAATTAATAGACAAGATTAAATTAACAATTATTATAAGCAATAATTATCAGCCTGAAACACTCATCCACATTGAAAAATCTTCCGAGAAAAGATACATGACGCCAACGGGACGTTGGCGTCATGTATCTTTTCTCGGAAGATTTTTCAATGTGGATGAGTGTTTCAGGCTGATAATTATTGCTTATAATAATTGTTACCCTTTGTGCTACGCCTACGCATAAAAATCTTGTCTTAAACGTTAGTTTAAAAATTAAAAATAATAATTAAGATTAAATTAATTTTTAGACAAGACTTGTGTCTCTTTTTGTCCAGTCGTGTGGTGTATTTGTAACTATTACACTATGTCATCTTAGGAGGCGCCGCTGTGTTTGAAAATATGTCTCCCTTTTCGGTTTTTCTTATATTTCTGGAGAAGTGTTAAACTTATCCCAATTCGATTTACTGTTTTTTAAAGTGCACACAAAATAATCACTAGCGCATCTTTTTACATTATGGATTTAAGAAAAAATTTGGTCAGTTAATATAGAATGAATATTAAAAAAATATAAAAATAAATTAACGGTAACTATTAAACCATTTCGATGATTTTGAAAAAAAAACTTAAAAGCCAACATTTTCCAAAATGGTTTCCTCATAGTCCTGATTATTTTAAGAATTTTGATTTGTTTTATTTTTTCCTTAGGGAAAATATGTAATAATTATCCCACTTGCATCTCCAAATAGAAGAAGAAATGTGCTTGGGAGAGTACACAAAACATAAAATATCTTGGAGTAGTTATTGATGAAAATCTTAGCTACGACCTAGATCAACATCAAAGATATTACGGAAAAACTTAGCCTTATATATTAATCTAAGAAATGTGCTAAATTAAAAGTATATGAAAAAGTTCAACTATGCATTATGTCATTTTCGAATTGAATATGGAACTATATGATGGGGATCTGCTACACATAAGTACATACACAACCTGAATACGATTCATAAAGTAATCATTAAGACCATACTGAAAGTACCCATTAAAACGCCTTCGATTGAAATTTTCAATCACACTAGATCGAATAAAAATGACATAAAAAACATTCAAAGTTATAAAACCACATTCTTACAAAGAAACTACACTTCTTTGCAACAAAACTCCATAACATCCTTCCCCAAGAAACAAAACTTATAAAAAAAATTATGGGTTTGTACCAAGAATAAAAATATGGCTGAAAGAGGTCAACGAAAAAATCATAATAACTACACTAAAAACGACATAGAATACTAATAAACTATAATGAAATAACTTTAGTCCGCCTCGGCACAGGAACTCCTAGTGAGGAGGACTAAGAAATACAATATCTTTACCTAACATAACCATTATATTTTTAAATAGAATTATTTTATATAGTCGCTTAAATAAAAAAATAAAAAAATGAAATCAATTGTTGGGATAGTATCTTCCTAATAAAATCAGGGTCACATCATAATTGTACGTGTAAAATCTTAGAAGCGTGTTGCCAGAAACTAATTTTCCTACCCATGCTGATATTTTAGTAGTGGATAAATATCGGATCTTCCATGTTAATAAGGCATGTTTGGCCACAGGGTTCAGAGGACCCCAGGGGATTTCCTTCTAACAGGTGATCACGCCCTCCTAAAACTAAACTATTATATAATGCACATATTATAGAAGTTATTGTCAGTTTTTCTTTGACTAAGTTATATTGAACTATTTCTAACTTTAAAAAAGTTGTAAATGGCTTCAAAAATCTCTACGTAAAACCGATTTGTAAATTCTTCAACGATTTTGCAAATTTTCAAGAGCTACAAGTTTCGCCCTTTTACTTTTAAAACCGAAGATTCTGCCAACTTTATGTGGGACATATTTTTAGTGGAATATTATACTCATATACATAATTAGTCTGCAACCGCAATATACTTAGTAGCCCAGACAACGCTCCTTTATAATTGTAATATACTATTTTGTTTTGAAGAGTTTTAATTTTCAATGTACATTTATTACTTTAATTTTAAAATTTTCGCGACCGGTTTTGACACATCCGCGTCATTCACGAGCAAACTTAAAACTTGTGAATTACATGGCAAGTGCTCTACCAACTGAGGCTCCGTAGCTCAGTTGGTAGAGCACTTGCCACGTAAGCAAAGGGTCCTGGGTTCGCGTCCCAGTGGAGCCAATATCTTTTTCTTATTTTTCTGTCTCCAGATTTTCGATTGAGTTTCGCTAATATTGTCTTCATTTAATTAAATATTGTAATTTGAGACTTTACTCATAAAGTTAAAAAATTAAAAATAAATAATTATAATATTGCCTACTAGCGCAGATCCGTAAAAAAATCTTTGAATCCGAGTTTATTTATAAAATACTGCATCATGATCATTTCCTTTCGAAAACAAAAAATATCGTAATTAGTCAGTTATAATTTAAATAAAAGAAATACTCATCTTAAATATAGAATTATTAATTATTAATAAAAAATAAAAAAAATCTTATTAATGGTAGGTAGGTACCTACCTACTTTATCGCTTGTCTGAATTCACAATTACACCTCCAATTTTGAAAATTACAAAGCAAATTTGAATTCATTGGACGTAAATCTTTTCATGCGGGAATCCCTTATTCACGCACCGACAACTGAAATTAATATTTTTTATTATGTACCCGTAAAAATTATGTTAAATTATGTACACATTGGCTTTATAATTACCGCAGTAGATACCTACTTTGATTTAATCAAAACATTATATTCTACTTTCCGTGCTCCTGTGAGAGTTTACCTGTCTTCTTTGAAAATTTCACCTGGTAAGCTTCAGCCCAAAAAAATCAATGAAACTGCATTCGCACCCACCAGCCATGTGGGTTTAGCCACGTGGGGTAGTATAATAAGCAGGTTCAACATGAAAATAAGTTTTTAATATTCACATACCTTTGTAGCCATATTTCTGTCTTCAATGGTCGGTGCTCACAGACAAAGTTTCTCCTGTCTTGCCTGAATCTGTTGGGTGAGACCGACTCGCAGAGCTCTCTCTTCATTCGCGTCCTGGTCTGCGGGGTCCGTTGGTCCTCGAAGTCTACAACCAAATAATACCAGACAATTAGATTTACAATAATCACTACTATCACTCCTGCCCACAGACAACCACACAATAGTCAACAAAACGAACACAACGCACCACGTCATTAGCGGAAACCATCTTGAACGCAGCTATTAAAAACACGACGGCCCTCGCGACTCTCGACTTGGATAAATGGCGTCTCTTCATCTTTGTAAATTTATATTGATCTTATTTGTTAAACGTAATACTCAATTTTGGGCTGGTTTGGGGCCATTCATTTATTACGTAAGACGATTTAGGGGGGAGGGGGTCGACCATGTCTTATTTTTTCTTACATATTCCCCCTTGGGTGGGAAGGGAGTCTCGATAGTTCTTACGTAACATCAAAAAAATGCGCAAAGTTAAAATTATTAGTACCTTTGTAAGTACAAATAAACATTTCTAAAAATTGTTACTTTGAAAAATAAACGTTAAAACAAACCAAACGTGTATTCATTTTTTCCATTAAATTCTTACGTAATAAATAATACACCGGGGGGGGGGGTTGGCCTATTCTTATTTTTTCTTATAATAGGGTGGGAGGGGGTCGAAAACTAGCAAAATTCTTCTTACGTAATAAATGAATAGCCCCTATGGGAACCGCACCCCGGGAATTGTTTATTGGACAACTAACACTTCTGCCATAGGTCACCCCAAGTGATTCGCTACGTTTGGTAACTTATCCAGGGTGCCCGGGTTCATGGGATGCAGTTTGTCCGGATCTCCGGATCGGGAGAGACTGGTTGAGGGAAACCTTTTGACCTCTCCAGCAGGACAGGAGGGATGGATTTATGCGTCCGTCACTCCTGGACACACTGAACCCCGGATTCCTATCCACCCCATACCCTTTTACTTCCAGAAATTCCTCTCCTTCCTTTCCTAAAAAGACCCTCTACCTCTGGTCTCCTGTGTGGAGCTAATTTAAAAAAACTATTATTCCTCACAGCAATACACAGTGTCCGGAAACTCGTGTTGAAAGAGGGAAACTACTGAATCTCCATCACATTAGGAATCGATTATGTGGTATTACTTTTTTTTATTTGAGCTTTCGTTTTTTTGTAAATCGTGTCCAAAGTTGGATATTTGGATGAAATTTGAAAAAATCTGTCATGAGAGGGATTAATCATAACAACAATATGTAGAAATCTTTAAATGTAAGTAAGGATGTTAATCTTAAATCTCTAGTTCAAGCCAAGGTTGTAAGTTATATTATGGAAGTAATTACCCAATCGGTCATAAAAATAAGTACAGTTTCAAGTCGCTGGTAGACCTTAGTTGTAAGTCACTAGTTATTAATCTTAGTTTTAAGCCACTAGTAATAAGCTGTCTAAGTGATAGGGCATAGGTTAAATGTAAATGTAATTTAAGTTGTAAAGCGCCCTTGCTTTGATTTTCCCACGAAAACGGCGCTCCAGAAATGATGCAAACATTATTATTTTTTTTTATTATTTAAATCAGCTGTTTAATGAATGTTTAAATGCGTCAAAGCTTAGATCCAGCTCCAAAAGTTTTTGAAACCACCCGGTTACCAAAAAAATGTTAAAAAGTTATCAAATGTAATTTTTTTTTCTATTTCCTTAGATTCATCAGTTTCCCGCTTGTACTACGATTTTCGAAACACCGTGTCCAGCATAATAAAAATCGTCAAAACAACATGGCAACAAATATGGAAAAACCAAAAAAATTGAATAAAATTCTTGTGGACTGCTCCTCTCCCCCATATGTTATGTATATAAACTATAGATTAAGAAACAATTGTATCAGTCTGAAGATGGCTTTAACAGACCGAAATCGGTTACGGTCAAAAATACATTAAATGGAAATAAGTTTATATGTGTTTTATTATATTATTACTAGCTGTCCCGGCAAACGTAGTTCTGCCATATAAATTATTTCTAGTGATTTTTTTTGTTAAATGAAAAATAACGAATGTATTTGTAAGTGTGTGGGGATGGGATATATGACAGAAAGACGAATGTAGCGCTTTAGACGATGACCGCCGATAAAAACAAAACAAAAACCAACCATTAATTTACTCAATTCAATGTATTTCATTAAAGTAACGGACATTTTCATTGTTTGATCTCTTAAAAGTTAAATTTAAAGTGAAAAAAAGTAATGTATTTTTTATCCTAAAGTAGGAAAATGAAATAAAGAAAATCAATAATAAGTTCTATTTGAAATCGAACGACACGAGGGTTAAATTTATTCATACAAAAATACTAAAATTGGGGTTTAAAAAATTGGAGGGTGGGGGTTGGAGGATGAAAATGCCAAATATAAAAAAAAAAATATTTAAAAAAAAATGTCGAAAAAAAGAAGAAAAAAATCTGGATTGGGACAACCTAATCACTAGCGGTATGAAATATACTCTACGACCTATTCTCGTACCTACCAAATATACATTAAAAAAAATCATTAGAATCGGCCAAGCCGTTTTGGAGTAGTGCGACCACAAACAACGTGACAAGAGATTTTTTTGATGATAAAGGTCTGCAATTTTTTAGACAAATACGCACTGCCAGCATTGTTAGAATGTTATCATTATTAAATTGCAGTAATAAATAAAAACAAGTAAGAGAACATCTGACCGGTCAGTGGTTGAGTGGACATAGCGCTTGGGTCCCACCCGGGCGTCGCGTGTTCGATTCCTCGACTGGCTAAGTCCTCCATCACAACACAAGCAACATTTTCGGCTTTCTGTGGTGGTAGTAGGAGATTTTCAAACATTGTTGGGTTATTCGTAATCCGGGAATGTTTGTCTTTCTTTAAAAAAAAAAAAAATCTTCTCGAGTCGTCATAGCAACAGAAACATGTATTGGGCTTTAGTTCATTAGTATCATGAAAGCTAAGACCTGCTAAGACTTTTAACAATTAAGAAAGTGATGTTTAATGGCGGTAGAGTTAACCAAGAACCCCTAAAGTTTAGAAAAGCCTTCCTTGGAAACAGAATGTTTATTATTTAAGCACACTTAAGAACAAATGGCAGAAAGCAGTTAACTCATTAATCATTAAACAGATAAAACCGTATTACGTACAACCCAAGTACACAAGGAGACAAGCTGTCTTGTAAACTATGTACCAATTACAAAGAAATCAAAATATTGATTTAAGAAGAAGATAATATTGATTGATAAAGAAAATATGAAAGCTTGTTCTCTTTCGGAGACACAGATAAATAAAATGATAACGGTGGCAATTGGGACATGAACCTAAAACCACTCGTCTTAGCGGGAGGATCACTTTATCCAATTAGGCCACTACCACCTCTTATTAACCGTCATATTTGTCAATCTCATAGTTCATATTTCACAATTAACAATATTATCTTCAATTAAAATGAAGACAATATAAGCGAAACTCAATCGAAAATCTGGAAACAGAAAAATCAGAAAAAGATATTGACACCTATCGAGTCCCAGAGGTGTCAACATCTTTTTCTGATTTTTCTGTTTCCAGATTTTGGATTGAGTTTCGCTTGTATTGTCTTCATTTTAATTAAATATTACAATTGAGGTTTTACTCATAAAGTTAAAATAAAATATTATCTTCGACTATTTTTTTTCTATATTATTAGCAACTACCCTTTTCATTGTAAACAATCGTTCAAAGAACTGGTTTGTAACCTAGATAGTGTATCGGTTGAATATTTCGGATTTTATTTATATGGAACACTTACTGAACTTTTTTGTAAAAGTCGAAATTAATATTGAGTATTATTATTTAATTGTCCCAGTTGGGACCGTTATCTTTCTTTTTTTGTGTTTTGTTCTCTTTCATATTTTCGTTTAGATTATTATTGTTATCTTCTTATAATTACATTGATGGAAATAACCTTTGAAGTTATAAGAAGAAAGCGGTTCTAATAAAAATCAAAATATTGAGGTGTCGAAAAAAAATTTAAGAAGACAGTTAAATAATTCAAAAGTGCAGTTACATATTGCGAACCCATTTACAAAACCGTGATGCTGAAATAAACGGTGACTGGACAACTCAGAATGAAATCAACTCAGAATCCTGTTTGAAAAGTCATAAAAAATATATAAAAAAAAATGGTTAAATGGGTTACGTTAGGTTAGGGTTGTGAGCTATTTTAATTTTTTTTTTTCATAGCTTTTAATGCCTTTTCAAATAGGTGTTGAGGTATTGAGTGGCGGTCACTGCCCTGAAAATGTGGTGGTTCACTGACAATCCGTACCTACCTACTTATGACAAAAAAATATATTAATTAGGAATTTTTAATTATTAATTTATTTTCAAACAAACTGTTATTTCCTCTTATATATCCATTCAACACTGGTTGCACCCATTTTTGTAGTAAAATTGTAATCACGTCACGGGTCGAACGCGCGCCGGTTGACTGCGCTAGACGCAAGCTGATCTATGATCTTCGCCGAAATTCGATTGTATTCGTGTCACCTCGGGTCATGGTTCATGGTCAATCGATAAACTTCGGCAAGGATCGGATTATGTTGGGCGGGTGGCACACCAAAACGAGCCAAATTCTGGTATAAATAGCGAAATCGACGCGCTTTCGATGTTTTAAATATCCCATACAAAAACATGATTTGGTTCGTTTGCGAAGCGAATGCATACCAATGCGGCCGAAACGAGGGCGCTCGGCGGCCGCGCTATGGGAGATTAAAAGCGTTCTCCCTGATAATATTCGTAGCATTATATTGGTAACTAATATTTTGATATGATTAAATTAGAGATTCCATAGATTTAAATTAGAGAAATTAAATTAGAGATGTGTATAGTCTTCAGTAAGTAAATAAAGTAAATTACACATTATAATTTGCCAGTGCTGCACACGAACACATTGTGCGACCAGCCACACTTGGTGTTGAGTTTACCTAATTCTGAGTCAGCATGGAACCGAAATAAACATAGTTTACGTCATGTATTTTCAAATCAAATCAAATCAAAAAAATATTTATTGTAAAATAAAAATTACAAAAGGTGTCGCTTATGGGTAGACCCCATTTCTTCCAGCTAACCGCATTTATTTAATTACAATGTTTATATAATATTATTTGTTTTATTATAGTTACAATGTTTATACAGATAAAATAACAATATTCCAATGGAAAAAAAAATACAAATATATATACCAATAAAAATAGGCGTTTCATTTACGTGAGGTATTCACTCAACGTGTAGTGACATTTATTAACAAGGAAAGTGTTTAGTGACGATTTGAATTTGTGTGTATCTTGTATTTGTTTAATGTTATGTGGAAGGTTGTTATATACTTTAATGGCCATGTAGTATGGTCCTTTTTGGAATGTTGTTTTGTTTGCTTTTGGTATTAATAGGTTTTCTGTGAGCCTTGTAGCGTATTTATGTGTTGAGTTTTTTAGTGGGAACTTGTCTGTAGATGATCGCACTAACATGCATAACTCCATTATATATATGTCTGTGACTGTTAGAATTTTCAGATTTTTAAACATAGGTCTACATGAATCTAACGACCGGAGTTTGTAATTTTTCTTATGCATCTCTTTTGTATGATGAAGACATCTTTGGCGTTTACCGAGTTTCCCCAAAAAATAATACCGTATTTTATTATTAAATATACATAACCATAGTATGCATAATTTCTGATTGGCAGTCTTTAACCAGGGTGATACTGAGAGTAGTAACTGATTTTTGGGTGCGGTTATTTGGAAACTTAACATTTTATTGGTTACGTTATTTTTTTTTCATATATCAAAATTAAGAGGTAGGTACTTCTTTGCCAAGGATTTCATCATCCAAATCAGTTACTAAAACATCTTCAGATTTTGCAGCAAGTGGAAAAAGTGAATTGTGCTATTTTAAGATAAAGGGTCAGTTTCACAGAACTTAAGCAATACCTACAATTTCAAACTTAATGCTAGTTCTCTTATCATTCCATCTTATAAGTAATCGCCAGTCTTGTCCTTCCTGTGATTTTTCAATTTTCATTAAACGCAATACCGACTAAATCAATTTTTCTCGCCTTCCGAATAATGTAACCTTACTTTTTTATAGCCTGAAATCAAAGGCCCAAGTCTCTGACTTCTAACGCGCGATACCGTAAACAATAACCGCTCTCGATCTCTGTAACACGCGATACAAAAGACATAGACTTCAGCCACTATCACATTTATCCTACTGTCAGATTAGCTATTCATTGTTATGTTATTTAACGCGATTATCGTTGAATCACATCCATTGTTACGTACAATTTTGTACACATCTGAACACTGTTTTAAGTGAGAAACATTATGATTTTTACATTGTTAGGCCAGCAGTTTACCTTGTTTAAAGCCTCTAAAAGGCAATAAACTATTTTTTGTTCTAAACAGATAGTAATCACTACAATTTGTCATCGCCAGGAAATGTCATACGCGTACCTAATGACATGTCTGAATTTACATTATCTACCTTTGTAGAGGCATGTATCGCATAGATGCTTGTTTTTAAAAGGCAATAAATGACTTATGACATTATTAAGTACAAAGATTGTTCATTCGAAACTAAGATATGGAAGTTCTTGTCAAGGCTTTATGTCCAAAATGAATCTTTGTATTACAAAATAATTAAATAGACGAGCGGAGACGAACGAACTTAGAGAATTTCGCACATAATCATTTGTTTTGAAGGTTTTCATAGGCACGAACTCTTTGTGCAATGTTTCTTGAATTTCAATTTAAATTGATTCGCTTGTACGAGTATGACCATAAACTTGTCGTGGTTTTTTTAAGCTTTATCAAATACTGGCTTTTGCCCCCGGCTTCGCTCGCATAGTATTAGGGGAGTTTCCACTCCGCCTCCTCCACCTTCACTATCTCCCCTCCATTCACCCCCACCACTCTCCACCACTTCTCCCCCTCCCTCTACTCTGCTCCCCCCCCCCCTTCCCCTCTATCTAAGGAACATAAACAAACTGAATTCCTAATAACCTCAACATAAACAAAATTAAAAAAGATATACATATTATCCTCTATGTTAATCACAAATAGAGTCCTCGAGT
Organism: Limnephilus rhombicus; assembly: GCA_929108145.2. Lineage (NCBI taxonomy): Eukaryota > Metazoa > Arthropoda > Insecta > Trichoptera > Limnephilidae > Limnephilus > Limnephilus rhombicus. Next base: position 48,364,003 of record OV815280.1, on the reverse strand, counting down.
AACCAAATGGGGTAACTGGATGGAGCGATTCAACATATCCCAAAATGGAGTACTGAAGACAATTCTGAAAGCCCCTGTTAGGATTCCGACGTACGAAATATTAAAAAAATATATATTATTTCAAAAATATTTTATTTAAACTACAAAAATATATCGGAATATTCTTCTGCCCAACATAAATACTCTAGCAGGGCAGTAAGCAAAAATGTACTGGCTTAAATACATCTTTTGGACACAGAAATATTAAATTCTTTCATTCTACGAAACTACACAAATGCTCTACCAAACCAAAGATAAAAATTTTACAGGAATGAATTTATTTACATTAATAAAAAATAATTAATTACATGTTTTATGCTGATGAAGAAACTCTTGGTTTTGAAGGATAACGTTGTTCTGATTTAATATGTGAGTAGCTTCACGAAGCACTCTTTTTAGGGTGAATTGCGAGATTGAAAAAAAAAAGTAATTTATTTTCATTTAATGAATATATTTATCACTTAAGCAAAACATGACTGAGAGAAGAGAGTGATCTTCCACGAATTTACTTGATAGAGACAAATAAATTAACCTCTTTCAACAGAAGTTGAGCTTTGAGTTGGCGGATTGAGTATACATCCAGAGATCAACTTAAAAAACATATTTAAACGTTTTAGTTACTTTTTATAAATAAAATTGATAATTGATTATATACCACCAATAAAAGTTTTTTGTCTGTAAAGAACTATATGTAATTAGCTGAAATTTTAAATAATCTTAAACTATTTACTTAAAACTGTTTGGCACCACTGTGTATCGAATCCGACGAAGTCCCATGTGTACTTCCCAGCACTAAACCATGGTAACAATAATTATTATTTAGTATTCGTCGGATTGAAACATGAACAACTGTACTATATACTACATACTTCTGTACAGCTGTACAATATAATTTACCGGAGAATAAAGCCCAACATATAATTGTACTAAAATTGGTGTTAAATAATGTAGATAATGTAGATTTTCAACATAAAAATCCTTTCTCATGTGCTTACCATATAGTACTCACTTTGATTTTATACTCGTAACTCTTTTAAATTAAATTAAATTAAATTATTTCATACTATTTTGTATTCTATTATATTATTTTATGCATATGTATATTTTCTTAATACTCTCACACATTCTTTATATTGCATATGATAATTTACTGTATAAAAAATCGACCACCACAACACGGGCATGTGCCTAGCATGGTGGTCGAAAAATCCCCAACTTTTGTAAAAAAAGATTTTTTCAATGAATAAAGAAACTTTAAAAAAATATATATATATTTTCCGGCGGACATCTGAGATGTTGAAATCGAGATTTCCTGTTAAGAACAATGGTGGATACGGGAATGGATATTAACGCATTAACTTTTTTTGTACTTTTGCTATTTCTAGGATATGGTTTTGTTCAGAAGGGGCCCAAATAATGGGGCTGTGTTCCAGGATGCTGCGAACAAGTGTTTCATATGATACGTTTTAAGGTTTTCACGGCCAAAAACATTTTCTTTATTGGTTTTTGGGGTGTTATGCCGTGTTACTCTATCTCCTTCTTTAGCCAATGTTTCGGACATCGTTGCAGTGTCCATCATCAGGGCAGATCATCATACATGTGTACACATCTACCGGATCTGCCCTGATGATGGACACTGCAACGATGTCCGAAACGTTGGCTAAAGAAGGAGATAGCGCAACACGGCATAACACCCCAAAAACAAATAACGAAAAAGTGTTTCATATGTTCTCCATATTGCAATTCCATTTGTAAATGATCTCGCATTACGAAGAACAGAGCTAAGCATTATCTTGACGCATTTTGTGGAATGTAAGTATATGACCGAAGTCTGTATTATTAATGGGGTATCTGCATTCTTTAATTTACATATGATTGGTTAAATTTGCTAAATGATATTTGCGCATCTCGAGAGAGGTGATAGATCGTAAAAAAAATGACTGGGAATGTTTCATAGACGTAATAAAACTTCACGTAAAATATCTTGCTGCATATACCATCATAAAAGCTCCATCTGTAAATGTGCAATCTGAATTAGAGAATTATTGTTTATTCACCGTTTTTTAGGTCTTACACTCTTTTGAGATTAGCGAACGCTGCAACGAACGATACAAAGATTCCTATATGTTTTAAAAGTGATAAGATAAAAAAATTATTGTAATGTTTGAAAATTAACAATAAAAATTCTCGATGTTTTAAGTACATTTTTAAAACAAAGATGTGATTGTTATCTGGAAATACTTAGGTGTGTTATTTAGTCATTGCGGTAACTACTGTTAAAAATTTAATATGAAGGCTTGATTCATGTCTATATCCAATGTGTACATCGTTTTTATTTACTTAAAATCAGAGCCACCAAATTCGGCGAATGCCCTTATAGTAATCGTAACATAACAAAAATTTGAATAAAATAATATAATGGCAATACCAGCAAAACTTATCATGTTTGATTTTATGGTTTGAGAGACACCTGTCAAAAATATCAAACAATAAACTTTAAACATTTTGTGAAACCAACGTCACGTCAATATCACAAAGACAGTTCTCTTCGCAAACTTGTTTCAGGCATGTAGGTACCATGATATTTAAAAAAAAAAATCGAATTTGAAAATACAAATAAACACGACTATTTCACACTTGAAAAATTAATCTTTTTTCTGAAAAATTAATACGGCCACCATTTTGAAACGGAAACGGAACATACTAACAAATTTTACAGACAGATGAAATTGAAAACAGTCGAGTTTAAACAAGTCTTTGCTACTAGTCAAAAAAAAATATGTGTTGACATAATCTAACTTATAAGAAACCGACAATACACCAAATATTACGCTGTTGTACAAAGTTAGTCGCATGTACATAGAAAAATTATATACTGATACTAAGGGAGGTTTTTATATTATGTTAAAACTTTCACACAGCGGAAATTGCTTTTTGGCCTGACGATTTTCTTGAAGTATACATTTTATAGTTTTTTTCCTGGGCGAGGGGGTTAAGTGCGTTATTTTTAATGCGCAAAACGTGCCAGGCTTAGCAATGAATCTCTAGTCACATTTTCGTAGGTTCTAAAAACTTATAAAATATTATTATAAAGTAAAAGATTTCAATGGTAAAACTGAAGCAAGACGGGAAGTTTTCCTAGTTTGTTAAACTGGGAAGCAGGATTTAGATTTTATTTTGTGACATATTTAATTTTTTATCTATTAAATATTTTTGTGGTGGAATAATTTAATGGGTAAAACTATAAATTGTAATATTTTATCATTGAAGATCCTCAAATTAAGGACACTCAAACGAAAAAAATGACAAACAGAAAAGACAGAAAAAGATTCAGTCGCATCCAGGAATTGAACCCAGGACTTTCAGAAAATTAAGATAAAGTGTGTAGCTCTCTCTAAATTTAAGGCCATAAAATTCATTTTGAATACTGGTATAACGGGTGCTAATATTTAAAAAAAAATGGCATCATGGATGTTGTCGTATGCGAAATTTTTTTTTTTTTTCAAAAATCGGTGTTTTGTATGAAGATTCAAATTTAATAGTGAATTGGTCAGTAGAATAGAAATTATGAACAAAGTATTAAATGAATCGCACATCAAATATCACAAACCAAAACTCATTTCGGCGGGAAACTGACGCGCTTGGCGCATCCGCGCAAGCGCCAATCTGCCAAAATGCAGTATTACCAGTTCCATCGCAGCAAAGGATTTTTTTTATTAGTAATAATTTGATACGTGAAATGTACAGTCTTTTTTCAATGTGTAACTAAAACATCATTAATATAATGGTTGGCAAGCGTTTTCTTGTACAAATATAATAGTAGACTCTTCATTTCGTTTTTTTTTACACAAATATAATAGTAGACTATTAATTTTCCAGAATGATATGTCACATACATCCACAACTAATTATTTTTGAACACAGTGTACCCATCACCGTCATTATGAATTAGGAAGATGGAATGAAGATTGGAAGAAGTATAGAAGATTTAATGAACCATTACTGGGTTAAATTTATTTCTAAATAGTATTTGTTTACCTCCAAGCTCCATCATTATAAGAGGAAAAAATAGCTAGTGCAATGATGAAGTATTTTGCTAGCGGAAGATTGAACCCGCGTCGCCTGGGTGTGAACCTAACGTGTTTGTCCACTCAGATCCTGGCCATTTTTATAATAACAACAACATGGGGTATGCATGAAAAAAATGACAAATAAATTATAAATACCAACGGTCCAACAACGGTGTACAATAATATGTAAGAATAAAACAATAGGTATGTTAAACAACAAGAGAATGAAGTTTGGGTCAAGAAATTTATTAAATTTCTGGGGGCTTATGCTAAATATGTCCGAAATCTTGCCAATATAGTGGTTGTTATAGTAGGTAATAAAAGAGGTTGAGAGAAGTTTACATATAAGTTGGTTCTTTGGAAAGGATTACGGAAAGTTTTGGGGTTCATAGTACCTACATGGCGATTATATTGATTTTGATTGTGGCCAATGGAAAGATTGGCATCTTTACGTTCATTTATTTTTTCTTATTTTAAATATGCTAAACATTAGATGCACTTAAATTATATTGTCTTTATTAACTATGTAGTTAGTTGTTTCCTGGAAATGGACTGTTCTGACTATAGGTAGTTTACTCGTAACATAATAAAGTCATTATGATCGCAAAATCATCAAGTCTTCATACTTAATACCAACACGTATTTTCATGTGTGAACATCCTGGATTTAGTCAGATCACTGCGATAAAACCCATTATTAACCATGTACTTACCACTTTGGGATTTGTGAACACATGTACTATCCAAACATCAGCATTGTGTATGACTGGACATAATTGGAAAGGTCCATAATATTATCATCTGTTAGTATTTACGCGTAATAACCAAATTTTTGAGCTATTCCAACACCCTCAAACGCATAGCATTTTTGAGGGCTTGAGGCAATTAAATGTGAATTGTATTTTCATCAATTAATTGCCATAAAATCCATGACAATCTCCATAGTCGGTGTTTCTTATGTTTATGGCAACCACGGAGACGACCAATATTATTTGGCAATATTATGTTTATGTTTACGTCAATGATGCACATTGATGCGACCGATTGGTGGTTTATGTGGGCAATAGGCCACTTGCATGAATTTCATAAAGACTTGAAAAAATTACGAAAATGTTAGTAAAAATTTTTAGAAATGTACAGTTTTTTTTATATATAAATAAATCGATTATTTGGGCCCGTCACTACATGAAAACATGAAAATGTCCCGTCTCCGAAAATGTTCCTATTAATTTTGTAAAATTCCACATTGATTTATTTTTTTTATATGGCAACACTTTGATTTCAGGCGAATTTTTTTATTTGACATTTAACGTTCACTAGATTTATTGTTTGTTCTCTGCGAACTTATCATTTGGTTTGACTTTTTGACAGATGTTATGAAGAGAACCCCGTACATTTTACCCTCCCTGTGCGTGTTTTAGAGGTATAATGGTAGTTGCGCTGATTTTAACAAAATCAAATTTTATAATATTCTTATAATTATTATAATTTACAAGTAAAAGTGTATTACATTTGATTTAGTAATTTAGACGTTGAACATTATAATGATTTATGATCAATAAGTTGGATCAAGGAAAAAAATATTTATGAGATGTAATATTTTTGGTATGCCTCATACCTCGTTATTCTCCTTTTCCCTTTCTTGTGGACAACGTTCTTTTTTTTAAATGATTTTCGGCTATGTAATTGTCGTTTTTTCGCACCTATAAAATTATGTCCCGTCTTTCCGATTTATAAGAAATGGTCTGATTTTTCGGATTGAAATTTTCAAAAAATCGCCAGGGTTTCAAAAATACGATTAAAAAAAAAATACAGAATGTTTTAGAAAATTTGCCTAAACCGGAAAAAAATAATAAAAAATGTGATGCAAGTGGCCTGATTTGATTTTGCTCCGTTTGAAACTTCTCATTGACGGCGAATGATAATAACTTTTACAGAAGATTTTGTGAATTTTTATTGACTGTCTCATAACATTTCCAAGGAACCTTGTGAAAAAAATTAATAACATGAGACAAAATAGTTTGAGTCAAGTAATAACAAGAGATTCAAGAAATTTTATGAGGTTCAGAAGGCTCTCGCTAAAAATATCCTAAGAATCTTGTCAATAGTCTCATTGGGCAAATTGTGAGAGTCAAAGTATTAGAGATGTGAAAGAGATGAACAGGCGAAGTTTGGAAAATATCTAGCTATTCAGATCTAGTCACCAAACACGGGAGGTCACTAGAAGAAACGATTCTATTTTGAATGGTGGTTTGTCGCCTTCTTCTGATGGCCTTCGTGGTTTAGTGGTTTTCCGAATATCTCGGTATCAAAACATTTTTTTATATTAGGTTGTTACTAGGTTTGTTGTTATTGTTACCTAAAAATGTAATTTTTCGTTAAATTTATTGTTTGTTTCTTATAAACCAAGCGGGTAAATATTCCAATATAAACACAGAAACCTTAGAAATAAACAAACAAAATTAAATCAAAAATTAATTTATTTGATAAAGTAGTAGCACCTGTAATTCACCCTTATTAACAATGTTTCCATGTAATGTTGACTCCTCCCACCGTTCTTCACCTCCCCCAAAATAACCGCTTCCATTACCCCCACCTAATTAAATCTAATAATTTTATAACTCGAAAAAAAAAATAAAAGTTTGACATGGATGTTGTTAAGTTATGTATTTGATATGGAAAACACTGTTATTATTTTATTAAAGACTTTTTATTGAAGAGGTGTTTACACCATTGACATTGATTGACATTAGTTCTCAATAGATAAAACCACAGATGACAATAATTATAAGAAGTAGTTCATCACTAGTGATGTGCAACATACAGCAATAGTAATGTGACAGATGTGTCGAAACTGGTAGCAGAAAAATTAAAATTTCAGTAACAAATGTACATAGAAAGTAAAACTCTTCAAAACAAAATTCTTATTTATGTCATTCATCAACAATTTATTCATTCAGCATAAGTATTTGCAGCACGTTCCAAATTGGCAGATATTTTCAGTATCGCCCTGGCGAAAGGCCACCATTCAGAACCAGCACGTTGCTTGAATTGGTATACGTACATACGTATACCAATTCAAGCAACGTAGCATGTATCGACTATATGTTCGCGAAGAGATTGGGAAAAGGTTAACCGCGCACAAAAAGAAGTAGAAGGAGAGATATGAAATTACGAGTGTTAGAGGAGAGCGCTTGTATTTAAAGTGACAAAATCGATGCGAAAATTGTGAAAATGTTTAATAAAACACGACTCGTTTAAAATAGAAAAAAAATCTCGCGTGGGTTGTCTTAAACAGCATTTAACCCTCCCGTTGCTGACAGGGGTTGCCATTATTTCTAAATTTACTATTCTCCATGTAGAATTTTTAATAGAGACTTAACGATTTCGATATTTTTTGTATTCCTGCAAAACCGATAAACGCATATTCGGCCATTAAAAAAATATAAAATTGTCCTAGATTAAAGCGTAAGAAAATATTTTGTTACTGTGTAGGTATCATTCCTTGCCTTGTATGATATTTGTTGCTCGCTGGAACCACATCTACGACAAAATAAACTATGAGAAATGCTCCATCTCTCTTCCGCATTAGTTCGCTTATGGATATGGTTCCCTGTTCTACTCGCACCTCGGCAATTTACGGCATCTCGTTCCCACGCACTACATCGAAAGCTGCATAAGGGTGTAACGACATAGGGTCCTTTACCTAGGCCACCTAGGGCGTCGCCGGTCTGGCTGACCCAACCAGCTGTGTTTATTGGGGTTTAGCTACAGTGCGTGTCGAAACACTACAGCGGACGGTAAAAAAATAATTTGAATATTAAAAAGTTTGAAGTGCGGTTTTCTTAGTATATCGTTTCATTCTTGTGATATTGCCTTTCAATAACTGTGTCCATAATGACAAGAAGGGTTCTAACTGATTTTGAAATTTCTCGAAGATGACAGTGACATTAGTGAAAGGGATAATGATAATGATACGGATTTTGAAGCAATTTATCAAGAGGATCTTTCTGACGTGGAGGACCACGTTGAGGTCCAGGAGAAGTCAGAATTTGATGAAGACATGGGAAAAGATGAAAACACAACAACATTTGCGGCTAGTGAAGTTTTCATGACCTCAAAATCGGGCATGAAGTGGAGTTCAGTGCCATCACCACTGGCAAGAAATAGAGCGCACAATATTGTAAATACGAATCCTGGCGTTCAAAATGAGGGGAAAAATAAAACTACCATCCGAGAGCCTTTTTGTTAAAAAAAATCGGTGTTTTGTTTTTAGTTTTATTTTTGTTATTTTGGAACCACCCGGTTACAATTCGCTTCGTCGGCCGCCGGTCACACTGACCTGCCGGCAGGTACCAAAGTACCGACTAGGAAGCTAGTCAAAGCCGTCGTGGCCGGAGCGTTTGTTGATGAATGATTTTATATGAAATTAACTGAATAATGATATTTTTTTAACGGAAATACATTAAACATGTAGGCCATAATAGTAATTTTCCACCAAACTAATGAATAAATGGGAAAAGTGGCATTTAAATAATAAAATCCCTGGGGTTGTAGCGTCACCCCTCATGGTACCCAACGTTTTGTTTTGCATCTTGGCATGCCGAAGGTTAAAGAAACACTGTGAATTTTTTCATACATATATCTTGTAAAATAACTGAAACAAAGTGTTTATAATAATTTTTGGAGCATAATTTGCGATTTTTTTCTATCGAGGGAATTTTATATAATTTGCGTTTCGGCGCGACGAATGTCTAGATATTATCTTCGAAAATAACATGTATTTTTTTTAAAGCTTAAAAACTTCAAATGTTTAAGGGAGGTTTGCAAGAAATCGGTAGAAATTCGCGTAACGGCGTCTTAAGTTGTAGGTAGCGACACATGCTTCAAGAAAATCCATGGGTGTATTCGGCATTGGGTATAATTCGCATATTTATAACAATTCAACATTTTTAAACACTATTATTTCTTGATTGTATTTAATGCTAAGCATTATACTAGATAAGTGAAAAGAGAAAATATAAATGTGAAATAAAGGTATGCAAAAGTTGGGCTTTTCAATCAGAATACCTTAAACTTCGTAATAAGTTAATTACAACGAGGTGCCACAATTTTAATATCAAGAAGCCCACTGCAATTAATTAGTTATCTTGTCTTTGCGGATTTTAAGAATACATAAATATTATTTTGTTGGAACTAATGAACTTAAAATTCCGAGAATGTCTACTTAGAAGGTTTTTCTTGGCATAGTTTAAATTTTCTTGTAAAATTTGTCTTGAAAGGAATTAATATTTCCAAATTGCTTGTATTCATAATTTTTTACACATCTACGTGAGATGGAAGGTGTGTTTTTGTGCAGTAAAATAATAATTTTCTCTTCTTTGCCACAATATTGCATTATAGAAAACTAACTAACAGTAATGGAATTTATTAACGACTGGAAAGGGTTAAAACAAATTGGTCAGTGAATGGTTCATTTCTTCTTTTGAAGTGAAAACTTCTTCAGCACCGTTTTGATTTGAAACTCGATGAAACGAAAAATAGCGACACTAAAAAGAGATAAACACATAGTTACATATATAGGATTTAGCCTGCGAGAGAATGTGATAGTATAATCACTCTCTTTGTGCGGTGCTTCGTAGCCTATCGGTCTGCTCTTTGTGCATCGTAGCCTCCCCACTCTTGTCCACTTTAGTTTTCTGAAGGTTTCACTTCTACCGCGTGTGAATTGCACCCTCACAGAAACACAACGTCTTGGCATACACTTGCTTCATTCACATTCATACATTGTCTGGTTCGTACACTTCTGTTATTGTATCTCTAGACATGGCCCGACTAAAGTATTTGTTTTTTATACATTAGCTCCACCCAAGAGGCCTGGAGGAAAACAATTTCCCTCACGGCCTATGTCATTTTTAGGGATACTGTGTAGAGGGCCTTTAAAGTAAAGAAAGGAGAGTAAGTTTTGGGAATGAAAAATGTATAAGATGGATAAGAATCTGGGGGTCAGTGTGTCCAGGAGTGACAGACATATAAATATATCCGTCCCAATGCGGTGCAAAGCGATGTTCCGAGAAAGTCCTACTGGAGAGTTCAGAAGGTTTCCCTCAACCAGTCTGTCAGTGGGCAGGCGCAACTACCGCCAAGACCAGGACCAACCGCACCCCATGAACCCGGCACCCCTGCTAAGTCAGAAAATGTAGCGAACCACATGGGGTGACCTAAGGCAGAGGTGTTGCTTATCCGATAAATGATTCCCGAATCTGTGATATCCCAAATTGATCCACTTGAATATCCCATGTCTTAAACGGTGACCGGACAACTCAGAATGAAATCAACTCTACACCTCCTTTTAAAATTCATTAAAAGTCATGAAAAAAAAACATTAAAAATTGGTTTAATAGGTTACGTTAGGTGAGATTATGGGCTATTTTTCTTTTTCTTCATAGCTTTTAATGATTTTTCAAAGAGGTGTTGAGTTGACTTGATTCTGAATTGACATGGAACCGTCTTAAACATTGTGTTTTTTTATAAAATGGTTAATAACTTACCAAACTAGAAATGCAGTCGTGCAATAGTACAGTCAGCGAACAAAGAGAGAAGTGGCGTATCATGTCAATGTCATTGGAAACGGTTGAATTGCAGAGTTGTTAAGTTGTTAAGGTGTTATTAACGTGTTTTAACCAACGTGAACGAAAATGCAGCTGCATTTATACAGAACGTGATTTCCCACTGGTAACCGGATAAAACAGAACAATGGCAATACAGACCATCATAATAAAATAATATATTAGGTTAGGATAGTTAGGTTAGGTTGTTACATAAAAAATAATGTAACAAGTGAATTATCTGTGAATGTGTACATTTGGTGTGAAGTTTGTTAACATTCAACATCTTTATATTGGTAGCATTTAAATGTTTACCTTTGCTCAGTTGGTTATACTGAGGATCTGCACAGAGGGGTTCACTAGGCAGGTGACCTTGGCCACCGTCCGTAATCAAAGAATGAAGAGCTGAGGATAGGATTTTTTGTGAATACCGAACATTTTCACAACTGCACCCATTTGTGACTATGACATCCTTAATTGGAGTATGTTGCGAGGCTGTATATAATGGGGAGGAGAAGGAGATGGAAAGAGGAAGATTAAAAATAACTGCATATTAAAATCTAATCGCCAAACACGACTAAAGCCATTTCAAGCAACGTTTCAATTACGAATAGTGGTCTTAAACCAGGGCAATACTCAAGAGTATTTTTCACTCTGAAACGTGCAACAAATATACTACAAATTATTTTAAGAAACCCAGAATTTAAATCCTCGACCTTCGGATTGCTAGTCAAGAGCCTTACCCCTCGACCATAGAAGTCATCTGATGTATGTTTTAATTGTTTTATTTTTATTTTCTTATTCACCTGACTATGATCTGGTCGCCAAAATTATACACTATCAGCGTTTTAAAATAATATCTTTTGATTTGACGTCTCACATGATCCTATTATGTTCTTTGTTAGTAGGTACCTACAGTCTACACGATATTTTTTTTTTTATATATTCATTAGCTCCAAAAGATACCCTAGGAAATTGAAAATTACACTCCCATAGGAATCGACTATGGAGTGATACGAACAGGTCCGGAGCGGGCTCCTATCCGGTGTGCCCAAATTTTGCGAAGTCTGAAAAAAATAGACTAAATCTATATACAGGGTGTCCAGGGGTAAAGCGCATTAACTTCGGGAGGTGATTCTATATTATGGTAGGAGTAAAAAAGATTTATAACTTTTTTTGAAATTCCAACTTTTTTTCCCCATACAAAAAGACATACCTACTAAAGATCCTTAGTGTAAGGTAAAAATTACTCGATAAAGTTGCTGTTAGCTTGCCGGGCGCGATTGTTGAAACGTTGATTGGTAATAATAATGCTGCCCGCACACGCCGGTCTAATTTTACCTTTTTACCACAAAACTACCCCTAAACGTTGGAATTTAGAAAAAAGTTAATTGTCTTTTTTAATTATACTATCATGTATAATTACCTCCCGAAGTTATTGCACTTTACCCCTGGACATCCTGTATATATGTAAATACAAGGTGGTGCAAAAGTAATCACCCGATGTTATTTTGCTGTATTTTTTTATGAAAAACTTTGGTTCTGCTTGTGAAATTTTTTTATTTAATGCATTAGAATTTATTCCATCAAGTCGAGAAAATAATATCGGCCAAGTGGCCGCCGTCATAGTTCATGACCATACGGGCCCGTTTTATAGCATTTTCCATCACTCTTGCCAGAACTTCGGGCGACATGTTCTCGAATTCCTGGCGAATATTCTCCTTAAGGGCTCCAAGAGTCTGAGGCTTGTTGACGTAAACCCGCGACTTCAAAAAACCCCATCAAAAAAAGTATGGAACGGTTAAATCGGATGATCTGGCCGGCCAGTGCAAATCACCAAAACGAGAGAATAAGCGACCTGGAAATGCTTCCATCAGAATATCGGTTGTAGCTCGAGCAGTGTATGCCATTACACCGTCCTGTTGGAACCACATGTTCTCCAGTCCCAATTCATCCAATTGAGGAAGAAAAAATTCGTAATTATGGCTCTGTATGTCGTCGTAAAAAAATGGTCAGATGACTCCTCCAGCGTAAACACAGCACGCCACGCAGTAACTTTTAGCGGGTGTAATGGCTCTTCGTGGGTGATACACGGATTTTCGGTGCCCCAGAAACGATTATTTTGTTTATAACCGCTAAGGATACAATTATTCCGCGTTTTTGCGGAGTAAACTGATTCATGGCTAGTCGATTTGTATTCTGCGTTTGTTTACTTCACAAATGCTAAATCCGAATTGACATTTGGCGCCATTTTCAAAAGTTATAGCGCTTTCCAGTAGGGTGATTACTTTTGCCCCACCTTGTGATCAATGAATCCCTCTTTCCTTTGGCCACGTCATAACTTCAGAACGACGTTACCTATTACTTATTAATCTTTTTATTAAGTTTTCTAATATTTTGAAGAAGGTTCTTACGGAAAGAAAAATGCGCAGAAAATTGAATAATTTCAGAAAACTTAACGACTGTTTTAACTTCGCACGTTTGACATTTGGCGCGTTTGATAGTATTGAATTTAGCGGGCAGCTGTTTTTTTCGTATTAAAAGAATTGTCTATGGATTTATAAAATTACAGATATTTTAAATAGGTACCTTGTTAGGTACCAAATTTGATTGATTGTTCTTATAATATACAAAAACGAATATTTGTAATATACGAAAAACGAAAATTTGAAGAAAAAAATTGTAATAGGTGGCACGCGAGCTGTTTGAAAACTGAATGTACTGGGACTGAATATATGAAACGCGGGAGGGGCGTTTGCGGGACGGGGCAGCGGGAGATGGGAGAAGGTGGGCGTGAAGGTGGAAGGGGACAGCGGGACTGTGGGGGGTGCGGGAGGGGAACGGGAACGCACAGGAAAGGACATGCAGGAAGAAACAATTTATTTTTTTGAATATGGCTATGCAACGCATGCCGGGAACCAGCTAGTAAATAATAAATTAAACGAGAGGAGTTTAATCCAGTAAGCTTTTAATCTTCAATTTTTAAAGTCTGTTATCTTTCCCGATCAGGTGAGAAATGCCTTTGCTGTAAGAATTGATTAAAAAACTGTTGTCTGCGGCTCATGTGCATATACATATCTTATCAGGCATGTTTATAATGTTCTCTGACGTCCTCCGTAGTCGAGGTGTAATGCTCTCGACTAGCAATCCGAAGGACGTAGGTTAGAATTCCGGCGTGCGCAAGTAAATTTTATTTGATTGTTTTGTGTTATTTCACAATTAACCATTGTAAATAATATATAGTTTTTTTTCAGCACATTCGAGAATAGACGATGCTCTCAGTATCGCCATGTTTTGAAAGTTCTCCATTCAGAATTGAAACGCTGCTTGATATAGCTTTAGTCGTGTTTAGTGACCAGATCGAAATAGCCAGGTACTTCTCCATCTCCTTACTACTTCTCCGTCCCCACTACGTTCATCCTCACAACAAATTCCAATAATTCGGGATGCCATAATCTTACTGGCTCTAGGCGGTTGGTAGCAGTTGGGACTCTTTTGCGGTATTCACATTTTAAAAAAAATGGAAGCCCTAACATATTACTACTAGGTTTTATCTTGAGAATGGGGGCAAATTTTAAAAGTATGTTAACATTAAAACATCTGTATTGCTCACTAGTACGAAGCAGATTAGAATACAATTCCTCTGTATGGTCACCATACTACAATGTTCATTCTCAATCATTGGAAAAGGTACAAAACAAATTTCTTCGGTACATCAATTTTAACATGAAAATACCAATCGAATTTATAAATTATAATTACTTACGCGCTGAAACCAGACTTCTTAAATTATCAAATAGAAGAGTGTTAATTGATTTATTATTTTTATACAAAATTATAAAATCTTTAATTGACAGCCCTAATTTGTTGGAACTAATTTGCATTGGCATACCCGCTAGACAAACTCGTAGTAAAGATATTTTTAAATGCAACAATAAACTCAACACTAATTACTCTATATACTCACCAATTCCAAGAATCCATAACCTTGCGAATAAATACTGCGAATCTATAGATATATTTAGTATTGACAGTTTTGAATGTTTCAAAAATCAACTAATCTCGATTCTATCTTCTAATAATTAACTTTTATTATTTTTTTTGTTTTTCTCATAAAATATTTTCTCATCTAAACCTCACCATTAAAATGTATACTTACTTTATAATATTTTTGCATTTGTTCTATGTCAGGTCTTATTATTATTGTTAATAATATGTATAAATATTTAAAGCTGAATTGTTTTAGTTTTTAGTAAGTACAACTTGTACTATTTCATTTCATTTCTTTTTTATGTTGTAATATTCTTTACCTAACGAGTCGATTGCATTCATATTTATTCTGTTTTATTGTTTATGTAATACATGTAATTAATATTTTTAATTATATATTTACTTCTTTTCTTGTAAAAGCCCACTAGGGCGTTAATAAAATATAAAATAAAATAAATATTTCACGTAAAATATGTTACGGTAAATAATCGGCATAACAGTGAGTGCACATGGAAATAATCCACGAAAACACAATGGCGTCAAAGAGAACCATGCTTTTGATTTTGCCCTTTTGTTTTGGATGTAAAGTTGGGCTTGCAATGGCACCAGCACAATCTATGATTAAAAGGCTTAATACTCGTAGGAAGCGTCTACAGCCTTATGCCTTTCTTTTCTTCCCTTCCACAATATTGTCAATACAACAAAATTTCCCAACATCGATGTAAATTTACCTTAATAAAATATATATAGCACGCACCAATCTCTTTCTTAGTTTAACTGTCAAATGGATTCGTGAGCAACAGCGCAAAAGAGGGATACAATAAACAATATAGATAATACATCTATCCACCATCCCAACTCTCTCTCTCTGGTTTCAATCCTGGGATTGGTTTGCAGCAATTTCATCAATTCGTTTCTTCCACTCTTCCCTGTCTTGTGCGGCTCTTTTGAATTCTGCATATGATAAGCAGCGCACGTCCACCAGCAGGTCCTCCGGGTACTCTCGGCGTGGGCGTCCCCTAGCGTTTGTCCCCTCGGTCATACCCTCCATTATGGCATGCCATCCCAACATCACAATTAAAATCTAAA
This sequence comes from Limnephilus rhombicus, assembly GCA_929108145.2. Taxonomy (NCBI): domain Eukaryota; kingdom Metazoa; phylum Arthropoda; class Insecta; order Trichoptera; family Limnephilidae; genus Limnephilus; species Limnephilus rhombicus. The sequence continues at coordinate 48,348,208 of OV815280.1, read as the reverse complement.
TTAAAGGGCCAGAACAAAAAAAATTCTGCCGATGGCTTATAAGAATTTGAACGATTCCGTATGGTTATGATTTTAGATTTTCACGGCCAAATTAAGTTCACAATGGAGCTGGAAAATAACCACAAAATCCTGCCTTTTCTAGATGTGGAAGTGATACGAAAAGAAGATGGTAGCCTAGGACGCACAGTGTATAGGAAACCAACTCACACAAATCGGAATCTACATGCTGATTCGCATCACCACCCAGCGCAGAAGAGAGGACTTATCCATACGTTAGTAACCCGAGCGACCAGAATAATATGTGAAGAAACAAAAATCGGAGCGGAACTCCTAAAGCTCACCGATGCATTGGAGCGTAAGGGTTACCCGGCAAGGCAGACAAGACAAATCATAAGAGCCAAATCTACACCAAACGAAGACAGAATTGAACAAGAGTCTAAAGGTTGTGCTTTCCTACCTTATGTTCACAATGTGACAGACAGAATTGCCAGACTGTTGAGGAAAGAAAGCATCAAGACTGTCTTCGGAACCACGACCAAAATTCAAGACCTACTGAGGTCTGCAAAGACCAAGTTTCCTCTGGAAACAGATGGAGTTTATAAACTCAGCTGTTCCGGATGTGATAAGGTCTATGTGGGCCAGACAGAGCGAACGATCTCCAAATGACATTGTAGACGTTTTTTCCGATGTTGATATCCTGTTATTTGCTGATGATTTAAAATTATATAAAAAAAATTAAAAATGTTTCTGATTGCATAATTTTACAAAAAAATTTAAACAATTGTTTAATTGGTGTATATGCAATAAACTGGCACTTAACATTAGTAAATGTCAAATAATAAGATTTTATAAAATAAAGAAACCGATCATTTATGAATACAATCTTGACAAAATTATATTAAACTCAGTAGAAACAATAAATGATCTAGGTATTATTTTTAACTCAAAACTTACATTTATTAGCCATATAAATAATATTATTAATAGAGCAATGAAGATTTTAGGATTTATTATTAGAATAACAAAACAATTTTGTAACATTGATACTATTCGCATTTTATACATAACGCTAGTGAGAAGCATTTTAGAATATAATTCTACGATTTGGGCTCCACATTACAATATCCATATTCAAGCGATTGAAAAAGTCCAGCATCGATTCCTTAGGTATATTAATTTTAAATTAGGTATTCCAAGAGAATCCGTGGACTATAATTTGTTATTAAACCGGACTAATCTCGTAAATTTATCAGATCGCAGAAAAATCTGTGATCTATTAATATTATATAAAATAATTCACTCGGTCCTGGATACCCCTGATTTAATAGAACTAATACGATTTCATTGCCCTGGTCGCGCTAACAATAGACTGACTCTATCGTTCTACTATAATAACACACATACATTATCACATTATTACTCACCAATCAGTCACTTACACATTTTGGGAAATGAATATGCTAACATCGGCGACATTTATTTCTTAAAATTAGCGCAATATAAACATGCACTCAAAAATTATTTTTCCATAATGTAACTTTATATACGCAATATGGACATGTTGAAATGAAATGTGATATTTCTCATTGTTCTTTTTTGTTATTTTTTGTTGTGATACACAAAATAATTGTATGTTATTTTAAAGTTTAAAACTACTATTATGTAATAATATTATTTTTCTTACTCTATTATATATTATATATTATTTTGTACTCTATTATATGTTTATTTATAAAAGGCAGTATAGCCGTTTATGTATTTAAAATAAAAATTAAAATAAAAATAAAAAAGGATATCGGAACACTTTCGAGCGTGTAAACTTGGCCACCCTGACAAATCGGCAATCGCCGAGCATTTAATTGAAACCGGCCATTACTTCGGATTTGTTCCTGAAGTCCTGGGAAGACCCAAAACTTATAGAGCACGCCTAATTTCAGAGACAATTGAAATTAACAAAAATCCTATTAACATTAATAGAGACGACGGAGCTAAGCTCAATAGTTCTTGGTATCCGGTAATTGACGGCTACACCAAAGCTAAATGCAGAAAACCATCTTCAAGTATACTGTAATGCCAGCTCGCAGTGGAATGGAGCTGGCAACACGGTATTGCTTCGAAGTACCTAAACACACATTTCACCACTAACATTTACACATCTGCCCTGATGATGGACACTGTAACGCTGTCCGAAACGTTGGCTAAAGGAAGAGGTAGCGCAACACGGCATAACACCCCAAAAACAAATAACAAAAAAATATTCCGAATGGAATGAACCAGGCATCCTGGTTGATACAGGATTCGCGCACACACTTCACCACAATCTACACATCTGCCCTGATGATGGAAGGAAGCACAACACGGCATAATAATCCGAAAATTAGTCACGATAATGCTTTTGGCCGTGAAAATCTCAAATCATACCATGCAAATATGTGCTTTTCTTATCATAAACCCGGGCCATAGTCAATTTCCAAACCAGTCCTGCTCCCATACGTTCAAATTGATATTCAGGTGAGATTCGTTGATCTCCCTCGCATTTATCTTATTGCCATACTTTCATAACGTTACATTTCCGAGTTTAGTTAATTAAATTACTTTATTAGAACAATGTACTCTTTTTTTTACATGAACTCCACACAGGAGGCCCTGAGGAAAATAATTTCCCTCAGGGCCTATGTCATCTTTCGGGATGCTGTGTGGAAGATTTTTTTAAGGAAAGGAAGGAGAGGAGAGTTCTGGGAAGGAAAAGGGTTTAAGGGGTGGGTAGGAATCTTGGGTTCAGTGTGTCCTGGTCATCCGCCTCCAAGACCTAGACAAACCTCACCCTATGAACCCGGGCACCCCTGCTAAATCACCAAACGTAGCGAACCACTTGGGGTGACCTATGGCAGAGGTGTTGGTTATCCAGTTAAGGTTCCCGGGGTGGCGGTACCCATTCCCGCCTCCCAAATTGTTCGATAAGATTAAAGTGATTTCTGACGAATGTTATTTATTTCCGCATGGCTGCAACCAGTTCTTTATTGGGTTTACATTAATGCATATTTATGCAAGAATAATTTCAAGGTATTCGACTTATATAAATAATATCATTATTATTACGGTATCACCGTTGAAACAAGAACGAATAGTCGGAGTAGTATTTGAAAGGTTCGTATCAGCTGGTAAGTCAGGCTTTTTAATAGGTACTTATCTAATGGAGCGGTTTTGGCCAGATTTTGGCCAATTTTCAGTTTTCAACAAGAAATATCTCGCAGTTCTTTTAAATTATTTATTATTATTTGGGAGTCAATTTGGGAGGCGGGAATGGATACCGCCGCCCCGGCAACCTTTATTGGATAACCAACACCTCTGCCATAGGTCACCCCAAGTGGTTCGCTACGTTTGGTGATTTAGCAGGGGTGCCGGGTTTATGGGGTGAGGTTTGTATAGGTCTTGGAGGCGGATGACCAGTACACAATGAACCCCAGATTCCTACCCACCCGTTAAACCCATTTCCTTCCCAGAAATCTCCTCCTCTTCCTTTCCTTAAAAAAAACCCTACAGACAGCATCCACAAAGATGACATAGACCCTGAGGGAAATTATTTTCCTCGGGGCCTCCTGTGTGAAACTCACGTAAAAAAAAAATATTGACATTTCGCAATCCGAAATTATTGAAATTTTTTTTGCGATCACGTGTTATTTCTTAATATTATTATAATTATTTCTGTGATTATCGACTAGGCTAAAGACAACATATTATTAATATTCTACAGGTACTACGGACGCCAATTTTAAAGTATGCAAAATTAATGTGTTTATAAATTTAACGATTTTTTAATATATTTGTATGAATTCTAATGTAACGATTAAATACAGGTGCATTTAATGGCTATCTAACATTATAAGTAATTTATATGTCTCCGTAAGGTATATTTTTCAATGAGGGCGGGAAATTTCAAAATCGGACGCTCGGAAATCCCGGACGATGAACGCATATGCAATGAAAACCACAAAAAAAAATAACCGCCTTCAAAAGAAGCATAAAAATATGGATTATGGACATGGGAAGGAAGAAAATAGATTCAATTTTGCAACCTAACAAAGAATAATGCTTGTTTTGTACTTTCTTTTAGATCTAACTTAATAATTTTCCTTGGCAATATTCTAACATAGATTAGGTATTTACTTATAATTCAAATAATAAAACTTGTACAATGTGTCCTTAGAACGGGGTACCCCAGTAAGGACACATTTTCTCTAAAAAACTGTAAAAAAAAAAAAATATATATATATATATATATATATATATATATATATATATATATATATATATATTTCAATTATTAACGCGAATACTCGAGTTCATATGTACATGTTGCTGTCAACTCAAAATTTCCTGTGGGCTGTCACTTTGAAATAAAACTGGGAAGACCACACATGAGTTTTTAAATCAAAATTATAAACAGAAGCAAGAAATACTAAACCGTAGCGAATAATATTTTGTGCGCATTGCCTTCTTATGTTCCTACCTACGTAAAGGTTCATGTTTGATGAAGGTGCCCATTAATCCGGCACTTTTTTCAGGGTGCCCTGAAATAGAGATAAAGTTAAAAATTCTTTAAAGTTACACAACCCATTACCAAAAACAGAATCCTAAAAATGGTCTTAGAATTGTTTTTTTACCGCTGCCCCGGAAATCATTTATTGAATAATCTGCCATAGGTCACTTCAAGTGGTTCATTACGTTTGGTCGCCAACTGCATGGCAGGCCGGATCGGCAGAGACCTTTTGATCTCTCCAGCAGGACTCTCTGGGAACATCACAGTAGGAGGAATGTACTCACTCACTCCGTCACTCCTGGACACAGTCATACCTTTTGGCTTCTAAGAATTTCCCCTCCTTTCTTTCCTAAAAATACCCTCCACACCGCATTCCCAAATATGACAAAGGGTCTTAGAGGAATCATTTTTTCTCAGAGTCTTCTGTGTTCAACAAATATTTTTAAAAAATCAGAGTGTGCAATTCACACGCGGTAGAAGTGAAACTAGAAAGTCGCTTTCTTTTCTTTTGCCTGTTTATTTTAAAGTGGTTTGATGATTGGATATTGATTTTACAAAAATAAAAATATTTATATTTTTGGATTTGGTAGGATTCGAACCTCCGTTCACTGGATGTCTCTCTGGCCAGCGAGATTTGTCACGCGCTTCACGCCACTACATTATCGGAGGCTCGCGCGGAGTCGTGAATTTACCTCATTATATTAGAATCGAGAACCCGTCAAATAATAAATTTTAGTGACGCACTTTTCACGTTTCATCCGAATTTCAAATCACAACGGGGCTAAAGAAGTTCCACTTCAAAACAATGAACAAACTAAAATTTGATAAGTTTTAAGATTTTCACGGCCAAAAGCATTTTCGTTATTTGTTTTTGGGGTGCATCTACCGGATCTACCGGATCTGCCGGATCTGCCCTGATGATGGACACTGCAACGATGTCCGAAACGTTGGCTAAAGAAGGAGGTAGCGCAACACGGCATAACACCCCAAAAACAAATAACGAAAAAAAACTAAAATTTGTCACAAATATTTTAAAATTTCATAATTGAAAGATTAATGTAATCATGGTGTGGTTGTGACTCAATAACATTTTAATAAAAGTATAAAATTAATAAATATTAATTAAACGGAAAATGGCAAATACAAGAGGAAAGGGATCTGTCGTTGAAACCGAAGACAAATTTAACATTGATAAAATTATTCAAATTATTGAAAAAAAATTTGAATCAATGAAAAGAGAAATCATTTCTAAAATTGATAAACAATCCCAGGAAACCCAAAAAAGCATAGATTTTATGAGCAGTCAGTACGATGATATAATAAAAAAACTAGAAACAACAATATTACAAAATAAAAAAATCGAAAATGAATTAGAAAACATAAAGAAAGAACAGCAGGAAAAACATATTATTATCAAACAACTTGAAATAAAAATATCAGACCTTGAGTACAAATCTCGGTCTAATTTCCTAGAAATAGCAGGCATTCCCCAAAAAAATGGGGAGCAGCAGATTGAAATTGTAAAAAAAGTTGCGGCGGCGGCAGGAATGGATATCCAGCACAAGGAGATAATTGAAGTAAAAAGGACTCCTGATAGAAGAAACAATGCGCCACCAAAACTGCTAGTGGAATTTGCTGATAAAACGACTAGAGATAATCTAATCTCTAAAAGGAAAAATATTAATTATGAAGACATAAAAGACATCACTACTGAAACAATCTATATTGCAGAAGAATTGAGCCCATATCAAAGGGAACTGCTCTGGAAAACAAAAAAAGCTGCCAAAGAAAAAAACTATTCTTACGTTTGGTGTAAAGATGGAAAAATAATGACTCGAAAAATGCCAAACGAAAAAATAATCTACATCAAACATATAGATGATATTAAAAATATTGTGTAAAAAAAGGCACTTCGAAACAACATTTATGAATTAAAGTAAAAAATGACTGACACTATACTAACCTCGGAACCAAGTGACCTATCAATGATAAACAACAACTCTTTTAATATATTGCACAAAAACATAAGAAGCATCAGAAAAAATTTTGATGAATTACAAATTTTACTGAAATATTTAAAAGTTAATCTACACATAATAATACTTACTGAATGTTGGATAAATCATAAATACATGAATTTGGAAATAGCTGGATATACCACTTACTCAAGTTTGAATAACAAAAGACAAAACGATGGTGTAATTATATACATTAAAAACGAAATAAAAGCCGAAGTTGAGGAAATTATTATCACAGATGCCAATTGTCTAAAAATTAAAATCGGAAAAGAAAAGGCTATATTAGCAATCTACCGATCGCCTTCTACAAGAAACATCGACCCATTTCTTAAATCCGTAGACGAGGAACTCTGCCTTCTAAAAGACACGAAAAACATATTTTTTATTGGAGATGTAAATATAAATATCCTAGAAAATGGACATCCCAAGAGAATTCAATATCTGCAGATGCTAGCATCCCATGGACTGGTAAGCTTAATAAATGTACCTACTCGAAAAGTGGACAGCACTGAAAGTTGCATAGATCATATAATGAGTAAAACAAAAGATATTACTCGAACTATTGTATTTAACTCAACTATAACAGATCATTATACAACTATACTTTCAATAAAAATAAACAAGTCAAATAAAATCAAGAAAAGACCACAAACCATAGAAAAAACTGAAATAAACTGGAATGACATTAAACATAATCTACAATGTACCGATTGGAAAAAACTGCAAAGTATGAACAATGCAAATGATGCATGGAATTTCTTCATAGAACTCTTTCAGAATAATATTCTCTCTAATACCACAAAAATTATTAAGAAAATCTCACATAAAAATGTACACATTAAACCATGGATTACACAGAATGTTATAAACTGCATAAGAAAAAGAGACGAGTTACACAAGAAACTAAAAAAAAATCCATACGATATACACATGTTAAGATTCTACAAAAGATATAGAAACATTTGCAAAAAAGTTATTACATATACAAAAGAAACCTACTACAAGAAAAAAATTGTAGATTGTAAACAAAATCCACGGAAAATGTGGCAAATAATTAATGAAATAACCAGTTCTAAATCTGCTACCATGACATCCATTGACGTGCTGAATATAAACAATGTCCCAAGGACATACGCTGATAATCCTGACCAAATTCTTGAATACGTCAATAAATTTTTCATAAATATAGGATCAAATCTAGCAAAGCAAGCTACACAATGTAATGACGCTATACTAATAAATGAACCCCCTGAACAAGGAAAGAAACTCGAGTTTAAGCAAATTACAGCTGATGATATCAAAAACACAATTTCTTCTCTAAAATCAAATGTTTCTTCGGGGGAGGACTTAATCACAACCAATGCAATAAAATATCTCTGTAAAGAACTTATCATACCTCTAACATACTTAGTCAACCTGTCTATAACTGAAAGCATATTCCCTACGGCTCTCAAAAAAGCTACTGTTATACCAATTTTTAAACAAGGATGTAAAAATGACATAAACAATTACCGACCAATAAGCCTACTCAACACATTTTCAAAAATATTGGAGAGAATATTAAAAAAACAACTCTTATCCTACTTAGAAGACAATAAAATATTATCGGAAACACAGTATGGTTTTAGGGAGAACTTAAGTACTAGTGACGCCATAGAAAAAATTACAGATATGATCACTAAAAGTTTAGACAGTGGAGAAAAAACTTTGGCAATCTTCATAGACTTACAAAAGGCTTTTGATACAATAGACCACAAAATACTTTTTGCTAAACTTACAAAAATTGGTATGACAAATACAACACTAAACTTGCTAAAAAGCTATATGATGGAGCGTACACAGAGCGTTCAAATTAATACGAGAAAAAGCGAACCTCTCCTAATCAACCATGGCGTACCGCAAGGAAGTGTACTAGGACCAATATTGTTTTTGATATACATCAATGATATCTGTAACCTAGAAACAAGAGGAAAAATTATTAGTTTTGCTGATGACACAGTAATTTTATTTAACGAAAAAGATTGGATAAATACTTACAAAGAAGCGGAACACGGGCTTAGTCTCCTGCAAACCTGGCTTAAAAGAAATTCCCTCACGCTTAATGTTAATAAAACAAAATATCTTACATTTTCTATAACAGCCAGAGGGCAGCCGTCGGAGGACTTAAATCTCAAATTACACACATGCCAAGGAATTTATCAACAAAATCTAGGCTTATCATGCCTCTGTCCCACTATAGCACACTCCAAAAGCATCAAATATCTTGGAATTGAGATTGATGATAATCTCCGATGGAACTCACAAATTGACGTAATTACAAAAAAACTAACCAGGTACATATACTTCTTTAGAAACATTCGTTATATCCTCAACATAAACGATATTAAAAAAGTATACTATGCTTTGTGTCAATCACAAATAGAGTACGGTATAACTGGATGGGGGTCTGCCTTGAGCACTCACACAGAGCGACTCAATATAGCCCAAAAAGGAGTACTAAAGACAATACTGAAAGTTCCGCTTAGAACTCCGACGGAAGAAATATTTAATAACTTTCAAGTCTTCAATGTACAGAAACTTTATTCAAAAAATATTTTATTTAAACTGAAAAAAAACATATATGTATACTCCACTGCCCAACATAAATACTCAACCAGGGCAGTAAGCAATAACATCCTGGTTACTCCCAGTTTGAACACATCTTTTGGACAGAGAAATAATAAATTCCATGCTATGAAATTATACAATGCTCTACCAGATCAAATCAAAAATATAAAGGAAATGAATATATTTAAAACAAAAGTAAAAACATGGCTGAGAGATCAAAGTGATAATAAAATTACAAACATCGTGAAGACGATATAAAGACAATCCATAACCAAATACAAATATTTTAAAAAAACTACAGGCCACCTCAGAACAGGAAATCCTAGTGAGGAGGTCTGTGAAAAAAAAAAAAAGAATCTATACTTATACTATACATTATACATACATGTACAAACCTTGCTATTGAAACTAATAATAAATAAATAAATAAATACTTTTTCAACAATTCAGTTGAATAATTTGTCGTTTGTGTACGCTATATGCTTTCCCTGCCAAACTAAACAATAATATTTGAGTTATGTCTCTATTGAAACACGAGCGGGCACAATTCATGACGAAACGTAAATGGAAAATAAATAACAATGCATCACAACTCAAACTTGTCTCCGTTTAGAAATAGGCCGTCGCATTTCACGGCTCCATGACAACTCAACAAGGCGACATTTCAACACGCCTTTAAAATAATTAAAAGTTATGAAATTAAACAAAAAATAGCCCATAACCTAACACCTAACGTAACCTCTTTAGCCAAACTTTTTTTCATAACTTTTAATTTATTTTTAAAGGAGTGACGAAGTTGTACCTTGTTGAGTTGTCCATTCATCGCATTTCACATAGAGAAAGTCTTGGAGGAAATAATATAAGCATTATCCCTCCAAGGTGAAAATATTTTTGCGGCCATTCGTAAAATAGATTGTTATGAAAACTTGAATGATAATTTTTTACTTTAAAAATATGTCCACATTCTTGCACACGGTGTCCGGAAACACGTAGTACAAGCAGAAAACTGGTGAATCTACATCACCAAATTCCAATTTAAGACTCGATTTACTCAAAATCGAGAGCACAAATCAATAAAGTACACAAAATAAAATCTCCAAATGTGATATAGATTTACCAGCTTTCCTGCTTGTACTACGAGTTTCGGGACTCATTGTACATTATATGAGTTGTCGTGTTAACTATTAAGAGCCATTAATGAACCAGCGGCTGAGAATTTGAATTTTGTCGAACGATGATCTTGCGATCGTACCCTTGCAACTGTACAGGGCGGTTCCGATGAGAAAAAATAGTAATTCTCCATACCAGCATTTCAACACAATAACTGAATATCGGTTTTATTTCATTCAAAATTTGCTTTGTTGAATATCTACATTCAAAAATGCTCAAACTCGTGATGATAAACCTATTAAAATTATGTACTTTTTGTAATTATTTTTTTATCATAAATATTTATAATTTTTCAATAATGTCTAAGCAATATAAGATTTTTTTTAAATATATTAGTTTGTAAGATCGTAAATAAATAGACAAACTGAAGTTTTTCGTCACAGAACAAGGGTTAGGATATTTTTACAAAAATTACAAAAATTTGTTTGAAAATTTGACAAATCTGCCAACGACCTACGGTAAAACCTTATTGTACTAAAAAATTTTAAAAAAATCTGAAAATTTTTTCTAAATCAATTTATAATTGTTTGTGGAAAAGAGTCAATATGTCTAAAATTTGATATAAAAATTACTTATTTCCGGTTTGGTCTGGTTATTCCTTGTAAGTTGCATGGAAAATGCTTTCACAACTATCATAAGTAACAGTGAAAACATTTGAAAATTATATTATTTTATTTTTATTCGCAGTTTTACGAATTTTCTCGACTTGCCTTCAGAATTTCTTATATCGGTTAGTGATGGCAGCAAAGTACTTTTTTTTATTAAATAAGTAAGCAATCATAACTAATTGAATGCCATGTTTTTTTTACCATTTCGGTTTGGTAGCGTTTGAGTACCTATAAAAGAAAGTATAAATAGACAGCAAGAAGTTCGAATGTTGCGGTTTCTAGTGATGGACATAATTAATGAAACAGAATTCGAAAAACCTTGATATTTTAATCGAAATCTTGCGAACATTTTAGTAAATAAAATGTAACGCACTTCTCGTACCGATTATCCTCTATTACGATGCTGATAATATTGGATTTGTTACTTTGAATTCGAGGCTGTGGTGAATATATTATCGATTATGCGTTTTTTAATGTATTTTCTCATATCTAGTGGATTAGTTCGACACTAATAAACTTCCATGATGGATGATAAACAAGTATTGACTAAATTCAATTCTTTCCTATCTTATCTGCTGTATTTCAATTAATTATCTTTTTTAACAAGACTTTGTTACGGCAATGGCGAATACTTCGCTAGTTGAGTCAACGGCTTCTAATAATCTTCTTTGTGTTTGTATGTATTTATAACAACATATAGTTAAAATTATTTGAACCTATTTGATTAAATTATTTCGCATTGTATTTAAAACAGTTTTTTTGTGAATGTTTCGTTTATAAACTTTTTCCATCTGCACATCACTAGCCTTAACCGCAGCATTCATTTTAATAAGTTATTGAACATTGAATGGCCCCTTTAACCTGTTTTCTAATAATGTCAAAACTGAAATCATTTATCGTTAATGTCTTTACAAACATGCTAATTTCCCGACGTCCTCTATAGCAAAGTGGTAAAAACGATTTTTCAGTAAGACTATTGCAAGTGAAGGAGATAGGAATAATGAAGGTTGGCTACCCTGTATTCAGATCTGGTCACCAAACACGGCTAAAACCATTTAAAGCAAGTTTTGATTTTCTTTCACCCGCACGATTCTGACACCACTGTTCTAAGTGCCAACTCCTCCCAATTTTCCAGAGACTGCGGGACTATGGCAACCCCAATTGGTGAACGTGGAAAAGGTAAGGAGATAGGGAAAACTAGGGGTGGAAAGTACCTTATATTCAGATCTGGTCAACAAACACAACTAAAATCATTTCAAAATCTGGAGCCAGTGATACAATATGGCATCCGATTGGGTATATTGTGAGGCTGAAGGTAATGTGGAGAGAAGGGAGACGGAGAAGAGAAAGGTGAGGAAGTACCTGGTTATTCAGGGTACTGAATTACCTATTCAATTATTAAAACAACCCGGTTAAAGAAATTTCAAGCAAACTTCCCAACACTGATTAACGATGGCCTTTCACCAGAGCGATACTAAAAGTATATATGTACCTACAATCTGGTATGTGTTTGATTTCGATGATTGTGTTAATCTATCACTTGGCGGATAAGCAGAGATGATGGATGATCATAATCATCTCAGTGGTTTTTTTGGGCTTTCAGGCCATATATTTCCGTAGCTGTTGATTGGTAAAAAGAACAATAACGAACGACATGGTAAATAGTAACCATGAAAACGACAGTATTGTATGGTCGTTCGACTGACAGTCGGGTGAATTGAGTTCGATTCTCATGGAGAATAAGGATTATAATAATACTTTTTAAAACTAACATCGTTCAAAAAAAGATATTCATTCAACTCTAAATTAATTTTAATTAAATAACTAATAATTTTAAAGCTTCTGATTCTGAATCAAGATATGCGAGTTCGATTCCCTTCGCATCGCTATAGAACGAATTAAATTTATTTCACATAAAATGAACATTACTGTTTGGGAAGTTGTGAAGTGGGACTGGATTTTTGATTTATCTTTCGAAGATGTTTGCATATTAAAAATTAATTAAACGTCTATTTTATTTAGTGTGTGCTTACGTATAACGAGTAAAATTAAGAAAACGATGCTTAGATCGTTTGGGCACGCGAATATGACTGATAGAAGAATTCGGGGATGCTCTATGAAGATATGGAACGATCAAGTGTACCAAATTCTTAAGTCAGGCCATGCCACGCCATGAATGTGAATGAAGTAAGAAGCGTGCACCTATACCTATGAGGCAACGGTGGTATGGTTATATTAGGTTAGGTTGAAATTTTATTAAAATTACTCTTTTTATAATAACTTTTTAAGATTATTCCATCAGTGAAGAAGCCGACTCGAACCCAGGATCTCTCGTCTTACCGGGACAAGCGCCTCTACGAACTCGGCCAATGAAATCTCTAATTTATAATTTAGCTATATTTTTTTTTTTTTTATTTATTTATTTTTTTTTGTACATACAATAATGACATTACATTTTTCAGATACATTTTTTATATAACGTGATTCACCTTTTTTTAGAGCATGCTCGTGTAAAAAAGGTGGAGCAGCGTGTGTGAAAAACTATTTAACATATTTTTTTAGAATTATAATATATATTTTTATATATTTTTATATATATATATATACATATATGCCTATACATCATTAATTGAAGGATTGCTGGCTGATTGCTGGCTGGATTATTGACATTTTTTTAATATATTCTGCATATTAACAACACTTTCGTAAGGCATGGTAATAATAATCGTTTGAATTCGTAGTAATATTAAGGCAAAGTAAAATCATAAAAATATTCATAAATAATTATGTAACAAGACACAAAAAAATAAAAAGATAAAGGTCGCAACTGGGACTCGAACCCAGAACCTCTCGTCTTATCGGGATTTTCGTTTGGACTATTAGTATTATCTTCTGTAAAAAATGTATATATTACGTAGATGGGAATAATCTTCAAAGTTATAAAAAGAGACTAATAAAATTTAATATTAATTTAGACTTTTACAAAAGGGTCAACATGTGTTCCATGTAAAATAAAATCGGATATATTTATCCGAAATGCTGTCTAGGTTACAAACCAGTTCTTCGAACGATTGTTTCCAATGACAAAGGTAGTTGCCTGTAGGATTATTTTTAAATTTATGTTAGTTAAGCGCACTTACTACGAAAAAAAAATCGAAAATAATATTGTTAATTCTATAATTTGAAATACGAGATTGTCATATGCGACATATTGTTGACAAGAGGTGACGGTGGCCTAATTGAAGACGAGAGGTTCTGTGATCGAGTACCAGTTGGAACCGTTAACTTTTTATTTTTCTGTGTCTTGTTCTCTTTCATATTTTCGTTTAGATTATTAGCGTTATCTTCTTCTTCAATGATATATTATATTGATGAGAAAAACCTTGAATGTTATAAAAATAGAGTTGTTCTAATAAAAATTGAAAGTTAATTATTCGTATAATTACATAAAAAATATTTACGTAAAAGCAATCTCTGTTTCACATGTAAATGAAAACTCCACTTCGAACAACTTGACACAAAACACTCAGTTATTTAATTCGGCGGGTACCTTATTACACTATAATGAAAGTGAACGCTTAAAAATGCGGAAAATAATTCCAACTACACTATAATACAGCGCGTGCGGTAGATATTTGACTGATTGAAAAACATCGCGTCAACTGGGGACTGCAGTAGTACAATGATTTGAACGCGCGAGCCTCCGTCGAATTCCGGTAAAAGACTAAAGACTCAATGCAAGATACCTGAGTACTTGTTTCACTAATGTTTATGGTCTAGGCCAGATAAATAATAATCGACAGAACAAAGCTGTAAATGAAAAAGACTTGGAAAATGTTGAGCCAATTTGTATATTTATATTTGCGTGTTTTACCGTGCGGCTACGTTTGAAGTACAAAATTAGGTAAATTTTTAGCGTACAACTTATTTTTGTTTCTTTTATATTATATTAAATAATATTATTATTATTTTTTTTAAAACTGTTTATTTATAAACAAGTTCTGTTACGTAATTATTATTGCACGTGACGCTGTTTCGCCTTCTGAAGGCATTAACAGGCAGTTTGATAACGCCTTCAGAAGGCGAAACAGCTGTCACGCGTAATAATAATTACATATTTTGTACCTTTTGAAGGCGTTATTAAACTGTAAATGCATTATCAGACAGAAGGCGTTATTAAACTGTGAAGGCATTAACAGACAGTTTGATAACGCTTTCAGAAGGCGAAACAGCTTTTACGTGTAATAATGAAAATAATTACATATCTGAAGGCATTATCAAACTGTGAAGGCATTAACAGACAGTTTGATAACGTGAAAGCTGTTTCGCCTTCTGAAAGCGTTATCAAACTGTCTGTTAATACAGTTTGATAATGCTTTCAGAAGGCGAAACAGCTTTCACGTGTAATAATGAAAATAATTACATATCTGAAGGCGTTATCAAACTGTGAAGGCATTAACAGACAGTTTGATAACGCTTTCAGAAGGCGAAACAGCTGTCACGCCTAGTAATAATTACATATTTTGTACCTTCTGAAGGCGTTATCAAACTGTGAAGGCATTAACAGACAGTATTATAATGCTTCCAGAAGGCGAAACAGCTGTCACGCGTAATAATAATTACATATTTGTACTTTCGGAAGGCGTTATCAAACTGTGAAGGCATTAACAGACAGAAGGCGAAACAGCTGTCACGCATAATAATAATTACTATTTTGTACCTTCTGAAGGCGTTATCAAACTGAGAAGGCATTTAAGAGACAGTTTGATGAAGCCTTCAGAAGACGAAACATCTGTCACGCCTAGTAATAATTCCATATTTTGTACCTTCTGAAGACGTTATCAAACTGTGAATGCATTATCAGACAGTTTGGTAATGCCTTCAGAAGGCGAAACAGCTATCACGCGTAATAATACCTAGATTATTAAGTATATAAAAGAAACAAAGATTAAAATGGAGTTCCACAAATTAAACTTGATAACAATAAACAAAACATAATGAATTTGTAAATTATGTAAAATGTTTACAAAAACAAATACAAGCGCATGGGCCGGCAAAAGTTTTTTGTATTAAACTAATAATGTGTATTTTTTGAGCTCCGGAAATTTTTTTGCTAACAAGTACCGCAAAAGAGTCCCAAACAGTGGGAGTTCAGTATTCCCAATTAAGGTATGTTGTGACTACTTGTGAGGCTAAAGATAGTGGGGGGAGGAGGAGATGGGTTATAGGAAAGTTGGGATGTGCCTGATTGTTCAGATCTGGTCACAAAACATGATTAAAGCCATTATAAACACCGTTTCAGTTCTGATTGGAGGTCCTTTATCAAAGCGATGCTGAATGAGAAAGATTTTAGAACATTATTGTTAAATTTACATATTTTTTTTATTTTTTTTTTGTACATACAATAATGACATAACATTTTTCAGATACATTTTTTATATAACGTGATTCACCTTTTTTTAGAGCATGCTCGTGTAAAAAAGGTGGAGCAGCGTGTGTGAAAAACTATTTAACATATTTTTTTAGAATTATAATATATATTTTTATATATATATATACATATATGTACATATATATATATATAATACATATACATATTCAAAACAAGATATATGAAATAGAATAGAAAAAAAGAAAAACAGTATAAAAAAGAAGAAGAAGAGAAAGAGGAAGAGAGAAAAGAGAAAAGAATATAAAAGTAAATGGATTTCCAAAATCAATTGTCGAGAGACATTCTATTGTATTATTAAATTGAATTATTGTAATATGTTAATGATTTAGTGTTTTTATAGAACTTTTGAATTTTTTATAATTGATTTCCAATCTTAAGTTAAGGGGTAACTGGTTAAACCACTTGACTCCAATATATTTATAAAAATGTTGGGCTGTAGTGGTATTACAACGCGGTATAGTTATAGAGCCAAGAATACTTGGTCTTTTGCTGTTTGAAATAGATAATGAGTTATCATTGTTGAAACAATCTTTGTGGATTTGTAAAAGTGTAATTTTTTTATAAATACTGTGTAGTGAAAGGACTTTAAATTCTTGAAATAATCTTATGGTGGGGAAGTCATATGGTTTTTTTAGAATTATTTTTATTAATAATTTTTGGATGATTTCTAAAGGCATGAGAGAAGTTTTGAATGCACCACCCCAACCAAGAATTCCATATTGTAATACAGATTGGATTAGTGAGAAATAGATAGTTCTTAATAGTTTAAAATTTAAAATGTTTCGTATTCTAAGAAAAATGTACATTAATTTTCTTAATCTTTCTACTGTTGCATTGATTTGTATTTTCCACTTTAAATTGCTATCTATAATTACACCGAGGTATTTTATATTAGTTTTAACAGTGAGTACAGAGCAGTCAGGTTTACATAAATTTGTGTTTCTATTGCAATTATATGAATGTATACTTATCTTTAAATTTTCAGGGAATGCATGTTTATTAATGGTGAACGGTATTACAAAGGTTTTTTCCGTATTAAGTGACAGCAAGTTTGAGTCGAACCATTTTTTTAGGATGTTTAAGTCTAATTCTGCTGTTTTCTGGGTTTCATTCTAAGTTAAACCCTCAGTTAGCAAACGTATTTTAGTATGGAGTATGAAATATTATGGTACGCAATGTCGTTTTTATTTAATAATTGTAAGACAACGATTTATTATTCTGTTTCAGACCATAAAAGGGTAATATTCTTGTTGATAGGATAGATAAGCTTAATGTTAGTCTTTGTTTTAGTGCAACGGTGTTATATAACGATAAATGTCATTTGTCCTTATCCAAACATACTTAAATTATTAAGAGGAACAGCTGCGCGACCTTCTTCATACAAAGCTTAAATTTATATGAAAAAGACGGCGCAGTCGTTCGTCTTAGTCCTGGGTCGGTCATGAATGACCCGCTCGTTGAAACCCGCTCACGGACCACCAAAGAGCGAGCGGGTCATTTTTTCGTCAGCACCCGGGTCTCGCGACACACTTCTCGCAACCGCTCTACTACTGCAACCTGGGTTTTGGGTGCGGATGTGGCGGGGCGAGCGACGATAGATAGATGTATTAGAGAGCGAGCGGGTTGTAAACATCGGGTTTCGCCACCCGCCCTCTCGACTCAGGTAGTAGAAAGTAGCTGGGTGAAGCGTAAGTGCGAACTGCGACACATTCGGTTAACACACACGTGCGTGACGTTAATATTAAAACAATTTGAAAATTTTCTCCACAATATATTTTTAACCGTTACCGGTCTATGCTCAGCCTATTATGGTCATCTTTAGACAATTATTCAATATTCATTAGGTTTAATGATATAACATTAAACAAAAATCTATGTACATACACGGATAAGAATTTTTATATTATTATTAAAATTCTAATAAAAATCGTGCAAACATTGCAAATATTATTTATTTTGTACACCCTCTCCTCTTGCAACTTGTACTCCTAACCTAACTATCCCACTATCAAGAAGTATCATAGCAATCATAATAATTCATGGGCACGTTTATTTTATTTTTGTCCTTTTACACAAAGAAAAAATATAAAATAATAGTTTATAATAAAGCATTACAGCTTACAGATAATTTACTTATTTAAATTCTCAATAAAAGCTTCATAACAACACGTTTTTTACATGGTTTTTATATCCTTCAAAACATTGTTTTTTTACCCCTTGTAGAATGTCTTTTTTAAATTTATTTCTGGGACATGACATTACTAGTTACAGGTGTGAGCTGTAACTAGTAATGTTTTACTTTAATTTACTTTTAATTTACACAATTTTTTTAAATTTTTATTGTTGATACATTATTTTACAATGTTTCTAGTACATTCCAGTAATGTTGGCCTCACTGGGTTGTTTACCCGTGCTGAGGTACCCATTTTATAATATAATACTTTATTCATAATACAGTTTGAAAAAAAAAGAAATATACAAAGTTGGTGAAGAAACAAAAAAACATTTAAAATAAAGATAAAGTTAAACTAAAAATAGAGATCAAAAATTAAAATTATTTTAAATTAACAAACTAAAAAAAATATATTTATAATTAAATGAAAATCGGCGTATATTATGTTTTATGTGTTTGTGAGTGTTACGTGTTTTATATTGGTTTTGTGTGTTGCGTGTATAAGTTTTATTCTTTTATGTTATACAATTATAACCTGGGTTTCGTGTCGCATATGACTTGACCGATCTGGGCGGCGACCGGCGCGAGAAACTCGATTACCGAGTTTCGTATTTTGTGTCCCGAAAAGAGCGGGTCTTCGCGACCCGCTCGTGACGCCAGTGGGTCGTGAGCGACCCGGGTCGTGTAAAACGATCGATCGACCCAGGACTAGTCGTCGTAAGTGTGTCACCTAAGCATTTATACCGAGGCATTGTTAAATGTTCAGAGATTAGGTAAACCAATAAAATATAACATTATTACCCGTAACAGTGTGGCTGCAATTTGTTTGAAAATTGAAAAACATGATTGCATGAATACAAATTTGTTTGAAATAGTCGATTTTAACAAGAAAACCATAAAAACTACAAAAATATGTGGTACTTAACTAATTATACATCGGCTTTTAATGCATTACCAAAACAGCGAAATTTACGTGCAAATGTGCACTAACGATGCACAAATATTCATTAAATATATACCAAAGGTATATACCAAAAAATACACAAATTGGCATTATAGACAAAAAGAGGTAAAATATATACTAACGACAAAAAATGCTCAAATATCGATCGTACAGTTGATTAGTCAGACATCTCCAAATCTTATATATAATATATAACTAGCCGGTACCCGGCATGCGTTGCAATGCAATTCAAAGATATAAATTGATTCTCCCCGCATGTCCTTTCCCGTGCGTCTCCGTTCACCTCCCGAGTCCCCTTCCCCCTCCCTCGTCCCCCTTCCACGACAGCCCACCTCCCCCGTTCCCCTTCCCCTCCTGCCTTTCCTTCCTGCCGCTAAAATATATGAAATACACACATTTTCTTTTATACAAATTTCATAACGCCAGAGCTTACTATCATATATGCAACAAAGCTGTTCAATTCTCTACCTCCTGAAATTAGAAACACGCAAACCAAAAGTACATTTAAAGGTAAAATCATTGATCACCTCAAATAAACATATCCATCACAAGTATTTAATAACAGACTTACCTTTATACCTACTGTGTGTATATATGTAACCATGTACCTACTGCAATCTTCTTTATATATATATATTTTTTTTCTTTATATATACTTGAATTGTATATTTAAAGAAAAAAAATGATATTAACCTGCCATTTTCATAATATTACTACAACATATTAGATAACCACTCTGTAAATTGCCATTTCAACACAGGCGTTTCACACCTAGTGAGATGGGCAATACGTTATTTTATAACCAAATGTAATATGAAAATAATTAAATAAAAAAATAAAAAATAGCCCATAACCTTCGCGAGTGTACGCACCACATATCAGCAAAGTTTCATCGCAAACGTATAACATAATCAATATTTGTTTGTTCGTATTTTATGCGCTGCCATACCATTCATCCGATTTCGATGAAACTTTGGTGGTTGGTTGTGCGCACGCCCGCAAATTTTATAGGCTATATTTAATTAGTCCAGTCAAGGAAGGAGTTGTAGAGTGCGTGAGCAGGAACCTAAGCGATTCCTTCAGGACTTGTTTAGGGTGCTTAGGGTATGAACATACTAAAAGTCCTGACGTCTAGGTGATGAAATTTGTGTAAATGAAAATGTGCGTATTTCAAATATTTTAGCGGCAGGGAAGAAAGGCAGGAGGGGAGGCGAGAAGGCGGGGAACGTGGAAGGGGAAAGCGGGAAGGGAAGGGGTTTCGGAAGGTGAAGGGGGACGCACGGGAAAGGACAACAGGGCGAATCTATTTATTTCAGCTAGTACTAAATAACTTTTGAGATAATGAGGAAAGCATTTATATATTACTAGCAGACCCGGCCACACGTTGCTGTGGCTAACGGAACACAACGCCATTACCCAATCTTTATAAAATCCACACCACCCGCTTGCCAGCTGCCCGCTGCCCGCTGCCCGAATTGAATATTTGAATTTATCGGCTTTTCTCTACTATAATTTATACATATAAACTAATTAACTCGCCACTAATTATACAATGCTTGCAATGCAACACTGGATATTTAAATCAAATACCTACTTACTCTAGGACATCTATTTTCCAATTTCTTCCGTAGAACGAATTTCAAAAGTGACTATAGTACGGCCCGCCAGCCGTTTTAAATCGCACAAAAATATGTTTTCTTTGAATTTCTCGGCTTTTCTCGAATATAATTTGCATGTATTTTACATATAAACATTCCTCTTCAATCACTCTATCTATTGGTGAAAACCGTATGAAAATCCGTTGCGTAGTTTAAAAGATTAACGCGCACATACATTTTGAGCGACTCCATTTTATACTATGTAATGATGATTTACAAATGTAAATCATGTCTGTGTTTCACATATTAAATACGTTATAAAATGACACCGGAAGGCATAACGGGCCGTTACGTATTTGTTTTTAAATTTCCTACTAGTTAACCCAGAAAACATCATTTTTTGTTTATTTCACTACAATTTTTTCTGTATTTGGTTTGGTGGTGTTTGAGTAATATGAGTATTGAATCAGACAGAGGACGCATTTTTCTTTCTAATACTATAAAGAGGAAAGATTTAATGGTTTGTTTGTATTTAATAGGCTCTGAAACTACTGAACCGATTTGAAAAATTCTTTCACCAATAGAAAGCTACATTATCAGCGAGTGATATAGGCTGTATATAATGGTAAGCTCTGGCGTTATGAAATTTGTATAAATAAAAATGTGTGTATTTCATATATTTTTGCGGCAGGGAGGAAAGGCAGGGGGAAGGTGGGGTTTGCGGAGAGGGAAGACACGATGGAGGGGGAAAGTGAGGAAGGTGGGGAAAACGGGGATGCACTGGAAAGGACATGCAGGGAGAGTCAATTTATTTCTTTGAATGGCATAGCAAGGCATGCCGGGTACCAGTTAGTACATTATAACTGCATACTCAACTCAAATTTCGATTTTTCGGAGATGTCTGACCAATCAACTAAACGATCGATATGAACTACGCATATATAAGTGTCTAGTAATTATACGATTATATTCAGAGAGTTATTAACAGATTTTGAAGTTGGAAAAATTTACATTAAGCTCTCGGTATTATCTATACCTACCTCGTCAATTACCCTATTATTTTATCCCCGCAGCATAAAGAAAAATTAGAAAATAAATACAGCACTAGATTCACGCGCAACGACGGGTTAATAATTCCGAAATTTAATAATAAGTACGGACAGAGAACGTTTGAATACAACATACCGATGATATTTAATTTATTACCTGATACTATAAAGCAATGTAATTCTATGAATAAGGTTAAAATACGGTGAAAAATTGACTATCAGAAAAAAAATATTTATTTAAATAAATGAAGACAATATAAGCGAAACTCAATCGAAAATCTGGAAACAGAAAAATCAGAAAAACATATTGACACCTCTGGGACATGAACCCAGGACCTCTTGCTTTCCGGGCAAACGCGCTAACCACTGCGCCACGGTGTCGATATGAAATTCGGTCATGTTTAACTGTACCATACTTCGACTAAGAACCACCTACATTATCTTCATTTTCTTTAACGCATATATTATTGGCAACTATCTTTATGTATGATTGCCAGATTCAAACCCGAACTAAATGCTCTCTACATAGTGTCTGGATAAATCTTTATCCATTTTATTTAATATGCGACATCTATTGACTTTTCTGCAAGTCTAGGATGAATATTTTATTTTTTTTATTTTAACTTTATGAGTAAAACCTCAGAGGTGTCCCAGAGGTGTCAATATGTTTTTCTGATTTTTCAGTTTCCAGATTTTCGATTGAGTTTCGCTTATATTGTCTTCATTTATTTAAATTTTACAATTTGAGGTTTTACTCATAAAGTTAAAATAAAAAAAATAAAAAATATTTATATTGATATGTATGAAAAAATGTTGAATCTGTAGATACAATATGTAAATTATAACTTTTAAAATATATATTTAACTTAACTATAAGCACCTATTGACAAGCCAATTTAATTGGCTAGCAGGGCTTGTTTTTTGATGTTTATGTATTAACTATACTTTGAATAAAATAAAAAATGAAATAAAAAATACCTATCTCAACCTAACTATATTATTATTAAAAAATCTTAAGTTTAAGCAAACTAAAATAACCATCGACAAGTCAGAAGAAGATATCAAAAATAAAAACTTACGACTCATAAGTTTTTTGTTTGATATCCGATTAAACGGTCAACCGACCAGTACTATTCTCTGACCTTCATTAGTCCGTGGCATTTATTTCCAATATTGCTGATTATAGTACCTACCTATTGAATAAAAATACGCATTTATTTTATAATACAGGGTGTTAAGAAACGTATATGACTTTCTTTAACTAGTGATTCCTAACATTAATTAGAGAAAAAATGTATAAACTTTGGTCTCTTTGGTTTTTGATGTTTTTTCTTTTTGTTTTTTTTTTTATACCTAAAAAAATCAGTAGATGTACAGTATGAAGATTTGTACATGTAGAAGATTTTTTTTGTTCGGTTTTGAAGAAAAAAAATTGTAAAAAGAAAACATCAGAAAAAGTCACCGGCCACCAAAATTTAATTTATTTTTTGTAGTCTACATAATGTCAGGAATCACTGGTTTTAGAATGTGAAGTACGTCCCTGTACATTTTTTTTCACTTTTACTCAAAATATTGTTTAAAAAGTGTTTAGTAGCTGAATTTAAGTGGTCGCGTCATTTCCAACCTTCCTCTTTCTATTATATCTCGTTTCTCGTAACATTTCCCAATATTGGGGTTGCCATAAGTATTTCGCTTGCACTGCGTCCACATGGAATCAACATAAAAATACTTCAATGGTGTTTAAAACCGCTCAACAAATATTTTAAAATAAAGTGGTACAAATCAAATTAATTTTTCAAAATTTGTGTTTAGTAGGTACCTAATATTATGCTATACTATTTTTTTATCCGGTCTTAATGCAAATTACATTTTTTAATATCATAAACAAGTTTGCGGATTGCAAAAACAAGTTGGTGCATGTTTGAGTTTGTTTTACTAAAATAAAATGAACAAGGTAAAATAGTTGCTCCCAGAGAGAATGGACCACACGACAAAATTTCCACTATTATTCTGCGAGTATTAAGTCAAATTAATCAGTGCTCAGTATTAATTAATCACTTTTAATCTAAATTACATCAAGTTTCGATAAATAACGGTTTTACTAGATATTTAATCCCACTCGTAAATTACATAATAATTATAAACACAAAAGGGAATGCATTATTCTGCTGTATTTTCGTGATGTAGATTTTCCAACTAATTTTAAGAACGGATAGTAAGAACTAAATTAACTAATTATATAACTTTCACCAGGGCGATACTGAGAGTATCTCTACTTTAAATTTTTGTAGGTATTCTCAGTAGAACCAGTGTTGTTAACCCAGCTCCTTTTCGGTTAGATTTTGCTCCAAAATGAGGTAATCAGCCCCCCGCGAGTTCGAATTTTCTTTCCCAAATTAGACTATACGAGTACTCTTTTTTAGCTCCTTTTCGGCTGACCTATGACTTTATTTTTAAAATCGAGTAGAATATTCACGCGGAAAATGTTTTGATTCCTAAAATGATAGAATTATACAAAATATCATGACGATAATGCAAAAACTTTTATTTTAAGCGTCTTAACCCTAGAAGCTTTATCTACGCCTGCGAGGCGTACACTCAATCGAAAATTCTCTTACTCTTTCTAACGGTTGAAGTTAGCGCCTTGTGCTCCCAACGCAGTGGTCGGCGGGAGCTTGACGATGGTGCCTATGTCACTAAGGTAAGTCCAGTCATTTTTAACTTATTGAGGTATATATAGTACGCCTGCGAGACGTATGTTTAGGCTTTGTGTAACTTTTAACTCAGTTCCAAATTACTTATATTTCAAATAAAACTTTATTTTCCTTGATTACTTTTAATGTTTTCTCTAAGAATGAGTAATTAATGTAAAAAACATATGACATTGTTTTAAACAAAAACATGTTTGAAATGATTTTTAAGTAGTTGATTTTTTAGTTTGAAAATAAGCATAATGTTTTGTTTTGTTGTGATAAATAACTTTAATTGTATTTGTAGTTTTCATTAGTTTATATCCCAACCTCAAATTTCCTTTGAAAGATAGGATATAAGTGGGTGTAATTTAGGCTGTAATTTAGGCTGTCTATGGACGCCTCTGAGACGTGTGTTAAGGCTTTGTGTAATTCTAAAATAGATTAGGCTTCTAGGGTTAATAATAAAATTTGGCCATTTAATACAAGTCCATCATTTATTGAATCAACAAAATTTTCCGCTTGAGCGTTCTACTCAGAATACTCATCTATAATAATTTGGAGTGGAAGACACTCTCAGTATCACCATGGTGAAAGACCACCGTTCAGAACTGTTATGTCTGCCCTTTCCTCGGCAGATAGTAATTATTAAATACAATATGTTCTTTGAATATAAAAGTGTTTATTTACTGGAATAACCTAGCTGGATTGCTACGACTGTTTACTATTCGGGGGTAGGTAAATCTCTGCGGCCTTGCCAGAGGAGCTCGTCAAGTCTATCGCTGAGACTGCTTCTTGTACGCCAATGCCATCTGGCGAGCTATGGTGCAAGCTACATGCTTACCGCCATCTATCGTATTCTTTCCATATGAAATACTTAATTACTCTACATCACACCCTCCCCCACCTAACCTCAAGCCCTGGCTACAATAAATACAAGACATGTTCTTTTCAAAGAAGTTATACAATTGACAACAAAAAAATAGGATTTTAAATATTTCATTTATACACGATTTTATACACTAAATTCAACCAAACATAGTCATGATTTTAAATATTTCAACTTAAATATTTCTGTTTCTCTGGGAGGGACCTTTATGAACGCTTTGAACGGAGCCTTCCTTCCCAAGGTCTTAGTTGAGTAGTTTGCTCTCGATCATCCGCTGGTAATCTGAAATCAAGAGAACTCCACGTTAGCCCCTTCAACAAAGCTGAGGTTCCCAACTCGTCTGAAGCGCATTTCGTGACCTCAGACGCGGTAGGTGGGTTATTATCTTCACTCTCCTCTTCCCATTTCACAGATAAACTCTTCAACTGATCAATATGCCTCTTCCAAGTCAACGGAGTACCACAGATCCTAACGATATAAACTTTTTTACCCACTTTCCTTTCTACAATACCTCTAACCCAACCAACTTTATTCACCTGACGGAAGTCCTTGACCAGACACTTTTGTCCAACATGTAAATTCCTAATTTTTACGCCCCCATAATTCCTTATTTGATTATCTTGACTCCTTTTTATATTATCGTTAGCTATTTTTCTCTGTTCTGACACATCTTCCTGAGTGGTTTTAGGAATTAAACTACTGAAAGTTGATTTCAGTCTCCTACCAAACATCAAGACTGCCGGTTCTAATCCCGTTGTGCAATGTGGCGAATTTCGATAATCCGATAGAAAATCACATAATCTACTTTCATAATTTACTGGAAAATTATTCCTAACCATAATTTTTTTTAAAAAAATTTTTACCGTTCTAACTGAATTTTCAGCTTGTCCATTACACTGAGGGAATTTGACCGGTGAATTTAAAAATTCTATGTTATTCTCTTTAAGAAATTCTTTAAACTCTACACTAGAAAATGCTGTTCCATTATCCGAAACTATGCAATCAGGGTTACCAAAATTAGAGAAAATTCTTCTCAATTCTTTAATCGTGTTAAACGAATCCGCCCTTGGAACCTCTAAGCAATCGATCCACTTGGAAAAAGCGTCACAAATTACAAGAAACATTTTTCCTGCTACCGGCCCGCAGTAGTCCACGTGTACCCTACTCCAAGTTGCCCCAGGGTTCGGCCACACTGACAAATGACTCTTAGAAGGTGCCGGCCTCATAGCCGCGCAATCATCACATTTTAGAACCATTTTATCAATGTCATTGTTCAGTGATGGCCACCAAAAATAAGCTTTTGCTAGGCCCTTCATTTTAACTATTCCTAAATGAGATCTGTGTAATAACTCTAGCACATGTTCTTGTAAGGAACTCGGAATGACAATTCTATGTTGCCAGAAAAGGCAATCCTTGACTATGGACATTTCGTTTCTCTTAACCCAGAATCTCCACAGAACATCATCTCGACCAACTCGTTTTGGCCAGCCCTTACGCAAACACGTTAAAACTTCCTGAATAACCGTGTCTGTCTCTATAGCTGTGGAAATGAGCTTGATATCTATGTGCTCGCATTTATCTACATAACACACAAAATCTGATCCATAATCATCTTCAAATTCTTCTTGAGAATTTTCTACCGGAAGCCGAGATAGAAAATCCGCATGATTATGACATGACTTAACAAATTCTACCTTATACGCAAATCCGGCTAATATAATGCCATAACGCTGCAATCTGTTAGCCGCCAAAACTGGAATATTTTTGTGTTCCCCTAAAATCCTCATCAAAGGCATATTATCTACGCATAAAGTAAACTCCCGACCGAATAGGTATTGAAAGAATTTGTTCAAACCAAACACAATAGCTAACGCTTCTAAATCTAGAATACTGTACTTCTTCTCTGCACTAGACAAACTTCTTGATGCAAATTCGATCGGTCTCATTGAACCATCCGCAAATGTGTGCAATAACACGGCCCCGAGGCCTGCGCTGCTCGCGTCTGTATATAACTTAAGAGGAAGGTTGAGAAAATAATGAGTGAGAATTCTATCAGAACCCATTAGATCCTTTACTTTATCTACTGCGTCAATGCATGACTTCCCAAATTCAAACTTTGCATTCTTCTTTAAAAGATTATGCAAAGGTTCTAAAATTGATGACATGTTCGGTATGAAGTTCCGATAAAAATTAAAAAATCCCAAAAGACTCCTCAATTGATGCACGTCGGATGGGTACGGCGCATTCTTAATTGCTTCCAATTTATCTTTTTGCGGTTCAATGCCCCTTCCCGAAATAACGTATCCCAAAAATTCTATAGATTTAACAAAAAACTGACACTTCCCAGTATTGACACATAGACCACATTCTTTCAACCGCTCGCAGACCGCGCAAATATTATTATACAGATCAAGTTCATCGACCCCTGAAATAATAATATCGTCTAGGTAAAAGGCTACGCCTTTTAAACCTTGTAAACAACTTGATATTGTTTTTGCGAAGATGGCCGGAGCCGATTTAAACCCAAAAACCAACCTGTTATATTGGAACAGACCTAAGTGTTTGTTAATAGTTGTAAACTTTTTACAATGATCCGCTAATTCTAACTGTGAATATGCTTCTTTAAGGTCTAATTTTGCAAAAACTTTGCCCGAACTAACCTGATGTATGACCTCCTCAATCTTTGGCATCGGATATTTCTCTAAATTGGAAATCAAATTAAGACTCCTTTTATAATCTTCACAAATTCTTATATCTCCATTTTTCTTGACCACCGGAACAATCGGTGAAGCGAATTCGCTACTTGTAACCGGGGAGATTATACCTTTTTCTACCATCGATCTTAATTCGGATTCGATCTTCCCTTTAATAGAAAAAGGAACCGGCCTTGCATTGAAAACAATTGGATCCGATTCCTGGTTTACTTTAAAATGGACTTTATATTTGTTAAATCTTCCCAACTTTTGCGAAAACACTTCCGGGTAATCTTGAATAAACTTTTCTCCATTCCTCATTTGCGGCGTCACTAAATTAATTGTCTCCTGAGAAGTTATCCCAAGATCGAAACATTCCATAAAATCGCTACCCACAATTAATTCTGTTCCTTTAATTACTACAATAAAACTAATATTTTTGTTCCTACCCTTAAATTTCACATCAAAAATCGCCTTTCCTACGACTTTTAAACGATTATTTCCATAACCTGAAATAATCCGCTTGTCTTGTGACAAAATGATTGAACTAAAATGTCGTTTAAAAATACCCTCCGGCATCACACATAAAGATGAACCGGAATCAATCATTGC
Source organism: Limnephilus rhombicus (assembly GCA_929108145.2). Taxonomy (NCBI): domain Eukaryota; kingdom Metazoa; phylum Arthropoda; class Insecta; order Trichoptera; family Limnephilidae; genus Limnephilus; species Limnephilus rhombicus. The sequence goes on along the minus strand of OV815280.1, from coordinate 48,319,145 downwards.
CGTAAACTTCTTGTTATTAATTTCAATTTCAGCAGTAATCGGACTAATTGACGCAACTAAAACTTTACTATCCCTGTGATTTTCAAAAATGGGATTTATCGGATTATTCTTGCAAAATTTCTGTAAATGCCAACGCCCTTACATTTAAAACATTTCGCATTACGAAATTTACAATCAAACGAAAGATGATCATTCCTTTTGCAAATAAAACACTGTTTTTTAACACTACCCACGGGTGATCTAAAATTCGTACCTGTATTTGATCCTAACCTATAAGCTGGTTTCGTGTTAAAACTACCCTTGGGGCTCGTCGATCGTTCCCTACGCTGATCTCGCTTGAACCCATCGCTAGTAACTCGTTTTTTTACTAGGTTTACTTCTGATTTAACTGTATTAGTACTATCCAAAGTTGACATACTAACTGCAAGTCCTTCTATTTCATTAAACGACAACGTTTGCCCTTCTACGAAAATTTTCTCCTTCGCGCGCCCCGGTAACAACCCGATTGCAAACATGTCTATAAGGTTTTTTTCAAGCCTCGTTTCGAATTGACAATACGTTGCTAAAGAACGAAGTCTAACCGCGAAATCTTTTATCGTCTCGCCTTGTTGTTGTCTTGCTAAAAAAAAATTCTCCCGTTCTTTAAAAACTGAACGATTTTTGTTACAATGTTTGTCGAGAAGCGCTAAAAGTTTATCAAAAGATAAGTCCGTTACTTTACTTGGAAAACACAGATTAATTAGTAAGGTCAAAGTTTCTGATTCAAGGAGATTCAATAAAAAAGCCCGTTTTTTCTCCACAGACGGATCACGAAAAATTGCTCTATCCGAAGTCGAAACAATCCCCAGTCTCCGGAGAGATGGCAAAACGGTGGTATTCTACCCGATTCCATAACTCCCAACAAATAAATCGGCAAAAACAATTAACCAGAAAACAATAACAAATAATCCCTCTCAAAGAAGCAAAAATACTTATCTCAGGAACTCTTCTGGTCTCCCTCTGGGTTTTATCCTTGTCTTCTGATTAATCCAATGATTCGTCCTTGAAACTATTAACCCAATGATCCGTTTTGACCTTGAAACTTTTGATTAATCCACTGATCCACAACCAGATCGCCTCCTTGCGGTATTTCACTTCTGTTCCTAAAACAAAAATCTTCTTATCCAGCCCGTAGCCACGGAACCAAATGCTCCTTAATCTCGAGCAGAATCTCTTCCGATTCCTTGCCAAAACTGCAAGTCACTCCAGCAGTGACTTAGTCCTCCGTGTCCAGCACCAATTATTATTCGCACGCGTAACTTCCACACAATTATATTTATACGGCTGCGCCAATTGTTATGTCTGCCCTTTCCTCGGCAGATAGTAATTATTAAATACAATAGGTTCTTTGAATATAAAAGTGTTTATTTACTGGAATAACCTAGCTGGATTGCTACGACTGTTTACTATTCGGGGGTAGGTAAATCTCTGCGGCCTTGCCAGAGGAGCTCGTCAAGTCTATCGCTGAGACTGCTTCTTGTACGCCAATGCCATCTGGCGAGCTATGGTGCAAGCTACATGCTTACCGCCATCTATCGTATTCTTTCCATATGAAATACTTAATTACTCTACATCACAAGAACCCAAACGTTCATTGAAATGGATCTATACATTTAGTTACTAGGTCTGTTATGTTAGCCAGGTACTTCCCTACCTTCATATTTCCCATCTCCTTCAGCCTCACAACGTATTCCAATTATTAATTCCATAGCTCCGTTGACCATGGAAAATTGAGTCCCTTGAGCGGTATTTACGTAAAAAAATATTTTGGATATCGTCGGTGGGTGACGTAAAATATAAAATATATTTTTAATGTACCTACACTTCAATTTTATCCAAATCATAAAGGGCTACACATTTAAATTGTCGGTGGCGTAAACGTGAACTAACGCCATATGTTTATTTTAATCAGGTAACCACACCTACCACTACCGTTATTCGTAGACGACAGCGCCAGCGCCGCTTTTTCGCCAACTTATACCTGCAGCACTGTAGGTGCTCAGTTTTTTAGGTATTTTAATTATTCTACTCGATTTCTAAATTGCTTAAACATTTGTAAAGTTGATAGCTATATTGCCTTATTACTTAATCGGTAATGATTTTACAACATCACTAATTCGATAATCGTGCATAACCATGAATATTTTTATTTATCTCCTAATCAAAGACCTATAATTAGGTAATTTTACATAACTATACTGGTCCCAGCGAGAGGTCATCATCGTTCTAGTATCTTCTCTCTTTTTCGTTTTCATACAAGACGCGCGAGAGGGCAGAGGACATACGTCGGCAATGTTAGTGCGAGCTCTCGCTGGGACTAGTTTAAGGTGTTTTTGTACCAAAGATGCTGAATAATAAGACGATAATCATATTAGAAAGTTAAGATGTATCCACGGCCAAAGATCAACATTCCGTAAACAAAGTTATTCGTAAATTTCTTCTATTTGATGTTTTAGGGCCCGAGTGATGCTTACCGACATATTAGACAAAATCAAATTGGTGTTGTAAGAGAATCACAATGCTTTGTTTACTTCCTTAACTTAAAACTTGTTACATATCATGAATATATTATGTGGGCCTGACTTATCTAACGATATATCTCGCCTTACAGCCGTCACAAATGGGAAATATAATCAAATATCTATCAAATTGCACCAGACAGTCATTGATCTTCCTCTTTGCCGAAATCAGACACGCCTGGGTTTTAGAGACGTTGATACTGACCAGGTTGACCTTACCCCAGGCACGAACCTTCTCGAGGTGCTGGTAAACTTTTTGTCGAAAAACTTCCAGAGCTAATCCGACATCATATATTATATCGATGTGTTTATTTATTTATTTATAACATTACATTTGATACATTTGTATGGCAAAAATAACATAATAATAACATTGAAAAATAACTATAAAATGTGTACAAGTGTTATCAAATGTTTAACACGAACCTTGCTATATTCACAGCATTCATAAAAAAATAATATTCGATTGAATGCCACGTGTTTAACTAAAAACATAATATTTCATTGATTTCCATATTTCTCATTTTTTAGTTCACCACATTTTCTCTCCTACTTTTAGTAGTAAATAAAAACTTCCTGAAAGATATTATTGATATCCATTAAAATTTAAATGTAAACCCTCGAAAAATTTCATTTAAACTTTTTGTAGATTTAAGAAAGAAAATGCACTTTATCAGAATTGTTTAGATACATCAGGTATAGGTAGGTATTGTTGTGTATTTTTGTATTATGGTTCTAAATTTCAATGTGTCGTTATTTTATTGGTCAATGACATATATTATCACTGTCATTATGAATTTATAAACACTGTTTATAACGCTAATAAATAAAATAAAATCATAAGTGGAAGGGGGCTTGTCGAAAAGATAACCCTCGTGAATGGTGCTGTCCTCAGCGTAACAATGGTGCACGTTCATCACAGTGTTTCATAGTGCTTTCACACAAACGAAATATTGAATTCCGTAAGTCTAAACTTAAACTAAAACTGAAACTGTTGTGAAACAATAACAGCGTTGGTGGCAGCACAGATCCTTGTGGCACCCTCTCATTGATTTGATGCGGAGAGGAAGAAGAGCCATCAATTACGAATTAAATTCTTCTTCCCTTGATAAAGTCCGCAATACAACTATGTTGGCTTGGATCGATCCTATACGATGATAACATCCCGACCAGCGCCCGGTGCCAGACCCTATCAAAGGATTAAGAGATATCGAACCCGACAGTTTGAGTTTCTTCAAGGCGCTCCAAGACTCCAAGAGTTTCTTCAAAAAGCTCCAAAACGCTCCAAATACGTGTTACATATCCGTCAGACGGAATTATACAATTTACTTTCTTCAGGCAGGAACCTACAACCTACCTAATAGGTAGTAGGTAGGTACCATAATCTTTAAAAAATTACGAATAAGAAATTCCAAATAAACACGATCATTTCAAATATGAAAACAGAATTTACACTGTTCCATTAATGAACATGTTCCACTGATTTTTTATCGATTTCTTACATATTTCCCTAAACATTTGCATAATATAACATAAATAAACCCCGTGTACACTAAAACACGTTTTATTACCAATAACCTTTCTTACGTGGTCACGCTTTTAAAATGCATTGAAGATCTGACAACGTCGTATATGGTTTTAATTTCCACGGAAAAAATGTTGATTTAATTTTTCTCTGCTAGGGGCATTATTGGCTCGCCTGTGCATTAGTTCTCAACAGCCCGGTATGAAAAAATAGCTTGGTGTGTTTTTAAGGGGATGTCGAAAATTTTGTTAGTACCTGAATGTTGTGATTTTACTTAATAATTTCTTTTGTAGTGACGAATTTACTCTTCTATTTACATAATTGATATATTTACCATGTTATTTGTGTGGTTTACATCAGTTTAATTAAGTTATTGTACAAACGCCGTACTTTCAAAGTTGAACTGTCAGAATATTGTTTTATAGGTTACTTAAATGATAAAATTTACATTTTAAGATATTTATTTTAAGAGAATTTCTTAAAAGTGATAATTTTTTTATAATATTAATATCTAATACATATGTTCGTAAACGTATCAAAGAAATTAACGTCTTTAGAAATGCAAGAAATCTGTTTTAAATGTCGGTATTATTTCTAAGTTATTTTTTTGGCAATAAAAAAAACATTGAAATTTTTCATTGTATGCACGAGGAAAAAGTGAGGTGATAGTTTCCTTCCAAATTTATTTCATAAAAGGACTGTGTTTTTGAAATTTTGATTTTTTTTTTAAATTTTTACATTTTGGTCAAAAATATTTTGGTAAGAAATTTTTTTCCATTGTTTTCCGAGTTTGAATCTTAAAATATGGCAGTTTTTGAAAACTAAAGTGTATTTCAAATACACAAATCTAAAAGGTAATTTTATCTAGTTTTCATAAATGGTAATTGTTTTTACGACACCTTCAAAAATAAGAAATATATAGAACATTCAAAATACTAATTAATTTCGTTCAGACATCATTAATAAAACAGAGATAAACTACCCTGTGATATGTGTATAACGTGTATTTTTTCCATGAACAATTTTTTTAATTAGTAATGTTTTCACATCCGCGGCCGTTTGTCAATTGAATAAAATTTTCACTGGGTTTTTTAGTAAGGCTGTTGAAGTTTTTAAGCTCTTAAAAAAATGTATGTTATTTTTGAAGATAATATCTATACATTCCCCTCGCCAAAATGGGAATTATATGAAATTCCCACGATAGAAAAAAAAACGCAAAGTGTGCTCCGAAATTTATTATAAGCACGTTTTTTAAGTTATTTTACAAGTTATATGTATGATAAAATTCACAGTATTTCTTTAAATGCTATTTTAGATATTCCCCACGAGATTTTTGCTCTATTTTAAATGAGTCGTGTTTTATTAAACATTTTCACAATTTTCGCTTCAATTTTATCGTTTTAAATATTAGCGAGCTCTCTCCAACATTCGTAATTACATATCTCTCAATCTTCTTCTTTTTGAGCCTTAAAACGGCCACCATCCTGAACGGGAAACGGAACTTACAAATAAATTTACAGATAGACGGAATATAAAACAATCAAGTTAAAATAGAACTACGAAAGCTATGTTTGGTCAATTAGGCAAGCAATTAACGAACTATTTCATACCTGTCACTGTAGAAACTTTATAGATGATATTAAATTATTTGAATATATTAACAACGAAAACCATTATTTTTTTAATAATCACTACCTATTCCCCACAATTCCCACTATAACTGTAAGATCGCTGATTTTTGTCGGAATCTTAAAGCAATTATATTGCTTTGTCATATTCAGATCAACAATCTTAAAATGATTATTTATAAATAATGAGTTTTAAAAGCATCGTCACTCATTATCTTTGGTGTATATGATTAAGAGGCGAGATAAGTTAATTTTTTCAATAAACATACATGGATTAAATCCTAATTATCAACGATTTAAATTATAACTGATGAAAACATGCCTATCATAATTTCTTGAGATATCATCAAAAATACATTGACACCGTTTTCGCTTGCCTGATGTAACTTTTCTACTGAATAAATAATATTTACCTACCTGCAATGATGTAAAAATTTACACGTTAGGTCGGTATCTACAGATAAAAACGATGTTTTATTTATATTGTTTGCCATCTTTTTATCTAGTCGACCATATCAGCCTTTGTGGGTGTCTTAAAATGGTAATAATTGTTTACTATTCTTTTATTCATTTATAAGTGAAAATTATTTATCACAAGTTAATAGATAGCCCAGCAAAGCTATCGCAAGACAGCTTGCTGTCGGTTTTACCAAATCAATATGTCTTGATATTTAATACGTAATGTAACATCTGTAAGTATATTAATTTTTAGTTTTATGGAATAATTATCTTGATTGAAGAAATTTGAATGATTTGCATAATTATAAATACTTGTAGAATATATAACATTTATGTACATTGAGTTTTAAGGATGCATTTATCTTAAATAAAAAAATGTGTACATTATTTTGCTTAGTTATAATAAAAATAGAGATATAATAAATAATTCGTTAGGTAGGTACATTAAGATATTCAAAGGTAAATGAATTAACCATTTAACAATAAAGGCTTTGTCATTTTGTGGCAGGGTCGTTTATTATTGTCAAATTTAAAGTTTTTATTAAGTTATAATTTTGAATGTAGCTATTACTTTGTAGTTATCCATTATAGATAAATGAAACAATTTAACTTTGTTTGAACCACTCTTATATTTGAGTAAATCCGACCGGTTTCAGAAAGAACGTTCCTTCTTCAGGGCAAATGTATATTGATAATACATTGTTCCCATCCATATTTCAAAACTGTCAAATCATTATACATTTGCCCTGAAGAAGGGATGTTCGTTCTGAAACCGGTCGGATTTACTCAAATATAAAAGTGGTTCAAACAAAGTTAAATTGTTTAATTTATTTTATTAAGTTTGTTAAAAATCTTTTATTTCTCGGTACCAATTTCTCAAGAGTTCGGTCTCCATACTTGATTAATTTATATTCGTGAAGTTTTTAGACCCTTTCTTTCTGTAAATTTTGTGGTGTGTCTGTGGACCAGTAACTTTTGTAAAAGCTTTGTACCTACGGTTATCATCCGTCCGGATTAATCCGGACATGTCCGGACTTCTAGCCTTTTCTCCGGACTTTGTCCAGCCCTTTAATTTGTCCGGATTTTTTGGTTTAGGGGTCGTCCATTAATCACGTGAGGCTCGAAAGGGGGGGGGGTTCGGAAAACGTCACGAAATATCACGAGGGGGGGTTATAATGAGATATCACGTGTATTTATTCTTCGTGATAATATTCGGAAAATTTCGAAATACTTTGTACTAAAAAAAATACACGGTTTTTTGGGAGAGGGGGAGGGGGCTAGTCTAAAACCTCACCACATATCACCAGGGGGGGGGGGTTAAAAAGTTGTCAAACAACTGTTGCTGCAGTGATTAATGGACGACCCCTTAGATGGAATATGAGCAATAAAACTTTCATAAATAATATGAAATAAGTCTTTAATCTTTATTAATTTACCTTCATTCATCTAAAAACAAAATACTTTTTTTTACATGAGCTCCACACAGGAGGCCCTGGGAAAATTATTTTAAAAACAAAATACTTTTTTTTTACATGAGCTCCACACAGGAGGCCCTGGGAAAATAATTTCCCTCGGGGCCTATTTGGGAATGCTGTGTGGAGGGTTTGATATAAATCTTCTATAACAATCAACTCATGGAGATCAAGCAATAAATTTTAATTGTAGTTGCAAACAATCAACAAGTTCAAACATAAAATATCTTCTCCAAAACTAAACACTTGTTTTCGACAAATACATAAATTTTAATATTTTTCAGCGCCAGATACATGACGGAGCAGCTCCCGTTCATTCAAAGTTTTCTTGTAGAATTCTTCGGAGCTCATAGTTGTAAGGTTGTATTGAATCATCAACAACGATCTGACGGAGGGTACAGATGATTACGCTCTTTTGTTCACTATGTCCCATTAGAGAAAACACTCTTTCTACACTTGCGTTTTCAGCTTGGATAGCAAAAATTAACTAGCCAATATAACTTGCGAATAACTTTTTTCGAAATTCCAATGTTGTTTTTTCTCATACAAATATATTTTTCCATAGAAGAATATTATTTTTTTCATACAAACAATTCATCTTTTTACCCGAAAACTACCTTAAAACGTTGGAATTTCTAAAAAAGGCATATGATTTTTTTAATTATACTATCATGTAGAATCACCTCCCGAAGTTTGTGCGCTTTACCCCCGGATACCTTGTGTATTCGGTGTGACCCTTTGTACATTTTTTTTTTTTGCATTTTTCAAATTTTGTACAAGTTTAATATAAATACTGCTTGTGTGCCCCTAAGTTCACATTACACATTTATGGATGGATTCGATCACAAAATAATATAAGTGTACAATGGGGCAATAATTTTTTTTTTAATAAAAATTACCCGCTCTGGATCGGAGCTGACTACATATTTTAGCTTCTTGTCTATCCCATTTAAATTTACTGTAATTATTAATCCCAGATATGCATATTCATTAGCCCAAGAAAGATAATCTACGTCTGAGAGACGTAAGCGATTCACAAGAATTGCTGAATTTCGCTGTCTATCTTAGTTAGCTCAGTAGCCGAGCAAATACTGCGCGGAGCGGCTCTGTCACCAAGTTAAGTACAATAATTACGGAGAAATACATAGACCTTACGTCCGAGAGACGTATGATTACCTTTTGTGTAACTTACTGACTTGTTCGTATAAATGTGATTTAGCGAAATAATAATATAAATAAATTATTTAAAACGATTGATTAAAAGGTTCATAACATATAAAAATAATACGATTTAGACATAAAATGAAACATTATTTTTCGTAAAAAAAAAACTTAATATTCGTAGTTGATTTGTAAGAGATTTACAGAATTTTGTTATTTTTTTAATAACAATATTTTTTTGGTTTTATTTAAAGTACACAGCTCTAAACTAATTTTTCAGCTACCTTTAAACTTCCTTTTACGTCTCTAGGACCTTTTGTGTAACTTTCGGACTTGTTCGTAAATGTATATGGATAAATGTTGTTTAGCCCATTGGCCACAGAATTAATGAGCAAAAAAATTGGCATTCACCACTGAATTAATTTTGTACCAAAAATTGAAAACCTGCATTGGTGTACTAAATCTATTCTAACTTTTAAACCATACAATCAAATCAATTAATTTCTTTAAATTTATTTACATATTCGATTAAGGTAAAGAAAAACATATTTTTATTTTTTTAAATGTACTAAAATATGTGTTAATAAGGATACAAACATAACCTTCTCTTTTTTCGTAAGTTTTTTTCCACATTTTTATTCAAAAAGTTACAAAAAAACATAATATTCATAAATCTAACAAAAATAATTTTTGTTTTTTACATACATGTATACTAATAACTAATAAAATATTTTGGTTTGATAGTCCTCAAAGCAATCAGGGACGTTCAGGATCACTGCCAAAAGCATACAACCACTCGCAATTTTGAAGAAATTAAATGGCGGCTGGCAGCACACAAAACTTGGAACACAAATATCAGGTAAAAAACATAAGAAACATTTTGTTGCCAATTCTACGAAATGAATGATTAATTACCTACAGAATGTTCAGCATTTAAAATTTTATTCAAAAATGTCATTGTTGAGCTCGTTTTTCCGTTTTTTGGCGGACCTACTCTAGCCCGTCAGCGTGCCGGGGTTTGTGGTTAAGTACCTGAGTTGCACACCCGGCAGGCTGCCGGGGTTTGTGGTCAATGGGTTAACGAAATAAAAAAATGTACATATAAAACGACTGATTAGCATTTAAACTTTCATAGCATATGAAAAAAATACTTTGTATATTTCATTTAAAAAACGACTTAATATTTTGTATTTGATTGGTAAGAGGTTTAAAGAATTTTGTTATTTTTTTAATTACAATATATTTTGTATGATTTTAGATTTTCACGGCCAAAAGCATTTTTGTTACTTATTTTTGGGGTGTTTAGGTCTCCTTTAGCCAAAGTTTCGGACAGCGTTACAGTGTCCATCTGCCCATATGATGGCTAAAGGAGGAGGTAGCGCAACACGGCATAGCACCCCATAAATAATAACAAAAAAACATTATATTTTGTATAATTATTTTGGTTTTATTTAAGGTACCAAACCCTACACTAATTATTTGACTACCTTTTAACCGTGTAAGTATGATAATATGTCAAATATTCACTTTTAAAATTCATTACGTCTCTAAGACGTATGGTTATCTTTAATGTATGTAAAAATAAGATTATATTTCTAGGTTTTTATTTTTATTTATTATTTCTTTATAGTTTCACAGTAGCAAATATTATCAATTTTTATACATTCAAAATGGTGTGTAGTTAGTTTCGGTATATTCCACATTCCCAAGCTCGGTGATCTTATATAAGTGCATTTTTTTTTTTTTTATATATTAGTTATAAGTCCTACATCATTAAGTAAGTAGTTCATTAAAGTCCATTTGTAATTCTTGAATAGCTATTTCAGAGTTTTCATTGGATACTACAAGTGCAGTATCTATCGTCCGCGAAAATGAATAGGTACACCAGCTTTTTTTTAAGTTTAGACACAGCAATAACACATATAATGTATAATTTCGGTGAAATTGACCATTGCGGTACTCCTGGTTTGATTTGTTTGGATTCTCGTGTCATTTAAAATCTTTGCTTTAATTTTTCTATTTGATAATAAGAGGAGTTTAGCATGGAATTCTACGATTAACCTTAATTATTTGTTTATGACTGAGTTTAGCAAGAATTTTGAGTAATCCATAAAAAATACCAGTACTTGTTTTTTGAGTTTGGCTATAATTTATAAAATTGGAAAAAATTTGAGCAAATCATCATAACTTTTGTTTCTGGAAGCAATACTGGCATTCATCTATAATATCTCAAGTTATTTAAATATTTATCTAAATTTATCGGTACATATTTTCTAAAAACAATTTCTAACGCAGGTAGTATGAAAATTGGTCTATAATTATTAGAATTTATTACAGAGTAATCTCCATTTTTATAAAAGGTCTTACATTGCTACATTTTTATTCATCCGGAATGTGACTCGTATTATCAATTGATCTGTTGATAAAGTGGGCAATTACAGGGCTAAATAATTTGACATATTTTTTGTAAATCATACGTACGAATTAGATCATTAAATGTCTAGGAATTTTTCATACATCCGATAGAGCATTCAATTTTGGCATTAATTAGCTCTTGGTAAATGTGGTAAACATTCCTGCAAGTATTCCGGACGTTCGAATATCACATTCATACAATAACTTATTTACTCCCTGATCAAAGAAATCATCAAAATTTTTTGCCCTGCATCCGTTGTTTACTTTAGGAAGTATTTAAGCGTCGATGACACAGGGCGAGTTTACAAGCTATTATTTGGGAAATTCACTATCTGTTAGTAAACTCGCCCAGTGTCATCGTGTTACTTGATAACTAGCAGATTGTTGACAATCTACGAAAAAAAGTTGAAATATCGTCAACTTTACTCGCCTACACGCTTGCTCCGCTTGCTCGTGATTGGTTTATTTATGTTTCCAACATGGCTTCCGATAAACAGCTGATTTCGACTGTCAAACATCTGAAGAATTAGTTCACGCAGGCGTCGTTATTATTGTTACTGGCGCTAGCAGCGACCTCCGTTTCCTACGCTTCTGAGGGAGTGGACAGTTTTGTGTGTCATCATGACAATCTCACTCGCCGACTTAGGTATGGCGGCATTAGAACCTGATTTATTTTTTCTACCAAATATTTTCTCAGTTTCATTCCATGTTTTTTTGATGTCATTGAAATAGTAATTAAATTAGTTATTAGGTATTTTTTGTGTTTAATATTTGTTTAGTAAGTTTATTTCAGTATTTATTGAACTCGATATCATGTTTTGGTAAATTTTTGTTATTAGTGTCCATGGCTATTACGAATAATTTTTAGAAAAAAACTTTAGATTCGCCTTAATCCCTATAAAAGGAAACTTTTTGCATCACGGCCGGCGGAAAATAATGCATTTTAATTTTCAATGTCGTTAAATAAAATTTCACTTCGCGAACCGATACTACGACATCCCGCCTGCCATTTTATCACTGTTATGTCGGTATCCCAACCTGATACAAACAAGAGCAGATGCGATTGTAGCCGACTTCGTGGGATATATGATAAGGCGCGTAATTATAAAATTTGCCTAGCGGGTTTCTGTATGTTATCTTTACTTTAAAAAACAGCCTACGTGTTTGAATGGTTTGTCTAGCAGGGTTTGTGTAGCGGGCTTGTGTATATTATCTTTATTTTAAAAAACATCCCAGGATTTGAATGGTTTACAGTGACAAAATGGCGGGCGGGCTGTCGTATCGGTTCGCGAAGTGAAATTTTATTTAACGAAATTGAAAATTAAAATGCATTATTTTCCGCCAGCCGTGATGCAAAAAGTTTCCTTTTATAGTAATTGGGGCGAATCTAAAGTTTTTTTTCTAAAAATTATTCGTAATAGCCATGGACACTAATCCCAAAAAATTACCCATGTTTTTATTGCTTGGCGTGTTTTTCCATTTTTTTCATGGTGTATTTCTCGTATTTGTGTATTTTCTATTAAGCTGTTATTCCTCCAGGTTTTTTGGTTATTGCGATAAACTTGTGTGCACATAATTTTGAAATGCTTATTTTTTCATAAGCTTTTTTACATGATGTTTGGTTCCGATAATTTTTAAATCAGTGGATCAATTTTTTTCACAAGTATTGTAATGTAATGCGAAGCATGTGATATCATATATATTCTAATAGCTCTCTGAATCCATAAAACTTTATAAAAATGCATAATATTTTCATCATTAAATAAAATAATAATTTTATCAACTGAAGCATAAAGAGCAATCACCTTTAAAAACAGATTAAAAAGAAATAAGGAATCTAAAAGTGTATTTTCTCACATAGGCCAAAAGAAATTAAAGAAATCTGTCTTGCGGAAATAACGTGAAGGTAATAATTTTATACAATATAAAAAGGAACCAATCAAAATAAACAGTATGTAAAGCAGTACACCGGTTTTTATGCAATTTGAGAGACGGGTATGGGTACGCCGCCCAGGGAACCATTTTCTGGTTAACCAACACCTCTGCCATAGGTCAACCAAAGTGGTTAGCTACATTTAGTGACTTAGCAGGGGTGCCGGGTTCATGGAGTTAGGTTTTTCCGGGTCTTGGCGGCGGATGCGTCTGCCCAAAAGCTGAATTTATTTATTGCTTCTTCACAATTTAAATAAAAAGTTTTGCATGTAATTATTAACTCCACTAGGGTTCGCCGGTATCATGGTTAATAATTACATAATTTATAAAAAGAAGAAGATGGAGAGATACGAAATTACGAATGTTAGAGGAGAGCGCTAACATTTACATCGACGAAATCGATGCAAAAATTGCGAAAATGTTTAATAAATTATCTTAAACAGCATTTAAAGAAACACTGTGAATTTTTTCTTACATATAACATATAAAATAACTGAAACAAACGTGTTAATAATAATTTTTGGAGCATACTTTGCGATTTTTTTCTATCGAAGGAATTTTATATAATTTGCGTTTCGGCGCGGGCAAAGTCTAGATATTATCTTCAAGAATAACATATATATATTTTTAAGAGCTTTAAAACTTACCGTATTTAAGGGAAATATGTAATAAATCGGTACAAATCCGGGTTGCGGGCCCTTAAAAGTAACACACATAAATATTGGTCATTACCAAACCGTTAAGTTCGAGAAAATAATAAAATTTAAAAAAGACAATGAAAAAAGGAGGAAATTTGTAGAAAAAATAATATATGAATTAACAACCATTTTCAGGACTTGTTTGTTGATTATATTATGTATTATCTATTATTTCAATAAAAAAAAAAAAAAAAAAAAAAAAACAATAGATAAAATTAGAAATTAAATTCTGGCAGGCCAGAAATTAAAATACGTGCAACTGCTCACGGGAACTATATACATATATATATATAGATGTAAACCGTATCCGCTCTTAAAAAAAATACATCATCAAAATAATACGAAACATGCATGTTTGCGAAAGCAAAGTGCGAAATACATGTGTATTTCGCACTTTGGAAAGTATTCTAACGTATGGTACATCAGTATGTGGAGGAGCAGAAGATACTTTCCTCAATCCTCTTAAAATAAATCACAAAACAATAATTAAAATTATGTTTAAAAAACCTTACCAACATCCAATGATTATGATTATAAACAATTATGCTTAAGAACATCTTATGATAAAAAAACAATTTACTAGATGTACATAAACTATTCTTAGGATTATTAATTAAAGATTATTATTATTATCGTCTTTAAAAATTGTATGAAAACATCACCTCCCCCATACTTCACTCGCAAAATACAAGAGCAATACTAAATAATCACTTTCTAGTTCCCTATATCAAATCAACTTTCGCAAAAAACATGAATCGTACCTGGCTCCACACATTTTCAATATCTTCCTAACACAAACAAAAACTTACGTAACCTTAAATAACTCGAACTGGCTGTTCAAAAGATTTTTAATATGGTTGACTGAAAAGGAAAGAACAGATATTCGAAATATCCTAAATAACTAACACGAGTACATAAGACACATTGTACATAATTTCCTCATGAAATTATATAATATCAAAATACGCAGGGTACTGCTTGTTTACAGTATTAATTATCATGTTCCTATGTATTTATATTTTCTTATTAATTAATTATCATGTACCTACTGTATTTATATTTATTTTTATGTAAATTTTAAACCAGATACGCAATATATTTTTATGAAAATATATCAAATAACAAATTTTAAATGTAAAGATTTAATATAACAACTTTATGTATGTACGCGTGTGTGTATTTGCATACGTTTTATATCTATATTTTAATACATTTTTTATCTTTTATTTTGTCTTTTTATATTATGTTTTTATATTTTTAACTTTTTATGCCTATGATTATAAAAAAAATAAATAAAAAATTGGTTAAATGGGTTAAGTTAGGTAAGGGTTACAGGCTATTTTAAAATTATTTTAATGACCTTTCTGATGTGGTTCTGATTTAGCATGGAACCCTTCAGACATTATGTGTTTGTTCCACGGGTATGTTCATCTATGTATGTAAAATAAAACTCAGTGAATTATCACGGTGTTTTTATTGAAAAACAATCTTATTAATTTCAATAACATGTTCATACGTTTTGCGGTATACCTACAGGGTATTAAGGAACGTACCTACTTGACTTTCTTTAACCGATGATTCCTGATGTTATTTGGATTTAAAAAATTAAGCTTTTTAGATTTTTTTGTCCAATTTTTTTTCTCAAAATCAAACAAAAAACAACTCTTCCACATGTCATCACTGGTCACCAGGCAAGGAATCAACAGACCCTCACCCCCTAACTGTCCAATACCAACTGTTTTTTTTAATGTTGTTTAGTTGAAAAAAAACATCAGAAATGACACTGGAGACCATTTACATTTTTACTCCATAAAATGTCGGGAAGTAAGTCAAGTATGTCCCTTAAAATCCCGTTTATATCCAAAAGTATAATAAGATCATTATTGGCCGTGAAAGTTTAAAGTAGGTAAATACATTTTATGTAGACTTGTACATTAAAATTAATTGTTCATTTTTTATATATTGACAATAATGATGCTGCAATTGCTGCATGACGCAACGATGGATGCCATTGCATAACTGAAAAACCCCAGCATTTTCATTTTGTATTTTCTCCACAGCATAAATATAGTAAACCACCCACCTCTACAGCTTTGTTACCTTGCACGCATGGATAGAAAAGTCTCAAACTGCAGTTTTATATATTTTTAAATGTCATTGCCAATAAAATAATTTCTGTTCAGTACTCGGGCCAGGCATGTCAATGTCATGAGGTTTAGTTACAAAATACAATAATACCTAAAGGACGTACATTACAAAATAAGAAGTTTTCAGAATATCACGGTAATTTCCATAAAACAAGTAGTTAGTGGTTAGTATCGACGGATTGCATTATTTACATGATTTTCAGACCGACTCGCTGATGAAGTTATAGTAGATAATTATAATTCAAATCAATGCAACGTATTTATTACAAGCTGCTGTATTTTTTATTATTTTATTTCAAATTACGCGGCTAGCCTTTGCCATACGCTGGCAATACTGAAATTCGTTAGCCATGGAAAAAATCTGTTTCTATGGGTGCACTAGCACCTCCCACACGTAGACTTCGGAGCGACCGTAACCCGCGCTACCTTTTTTCGGCCGCCGCGCAGTAAAGTCTCACAGGAACTGGTCTGTAAACCGTTATCTTACTTTCGGTATTTACTTTTCTACGCAGCGGCTTGAAGTGGTCCGGGGCACGGTCACTCGGAAGTCTATGTGTGGAGGGTGCTATACGTTGACTTAACTTCACTTGGTTGATAGTTCACTTCTATTCCCTCAATTCTCTGTACATTTCCGCTTTCCGTTGCCGGTCGTTCGTCGTTCAACATGACGTGCAGGGGCGTATATCTCTTTACTAACCTTGTAACTCCAAAAAACATCGGGATGCATAGATGAACTGAATTGTAGATAGTAAACGGAAATTTCAAAAATACGCCATTGAACCAGTATATCCGGTTCGTGGGTTTATGATTATTGTTTGCAACTGTCAGTAAATTGTCGCGTTATACCAATACGTAAATATTTTGAATTTAAAATGTTTCTTGCCAAAGCGCTTCGAGGAAATTTGAAAAAGCCGTGCTGCGTTAAAGGCTGTGCTGACAGATGTTCTATTCGACATAGATATCCCAACTACATAATTAAAGAAAGTCAGTTTCGTGAGTGGTCCTGGAGAATAGAATCGATTTTATTACAAATCCGATGCTAGCAAAAGGAACTTCCGTTTGTGGGTCTCATTTTACAATACGTAGTAAACACACGGTAAACGGCGCAATAGAAAAATGTGCCTTGCCAACACTACATCTTCCCGGCATTAGAAAATTCACAGATTTACCCAAGCCAACTGAAAAAAGGAAAAGGACAGTCAAGTGGAAGTTATGGCGACAAAAATGCAGGTGATAATCTTTCATCCGTTATTACAACGTTGTTTTTATGTTACATTTTGTCGTTGTTTGCCTAAAACTGAATTTATTTCTCATTGTAGACCCCAACTCGACAAAATCGCACAGCATTAAGTATTATGATGCCAAGGGACCACGATTGCGTCAAACATCAAAAAGGTATGTAATCTCAAATTGCATCATTATTTATTTTTATATTTATTCAGATTTAATCTAATAATTTAATAATTGCTGAGCACAAAGCTGTGAAAATTAGTTATATTTCTTGAAAGGGAAAAATCAAGTGGTTTTTGTTCCCAAATTTTAGTTAACACATTAAATATATTTATTTCAGATTAAAACGTCAACGCAGGTACCAGCAGTGAGATTGTTCCTGCCGAAGGGGTCCCAGGAGTTAACGAAGGTATGTACATTTAGTAAACTTAGGCACACTGAATTATAGGACGGTATGAGTAAATGAGCTTGCACCATTTCCAATGCCTTTAGGCGTCTACAGTACCTACCTGACCCGGGTTTTTGCTGCTAGGTAAGGAACAAACATACCTGAACGAAGAAAGTAGTGTAAAAAGAATATATGACGCAAATGTGAATGGTAGAAGTTGGGGATGCCCGAGGAAGACATGGCACGATCAAGTGAATCAGATACTTGAGGCGGGCCATGTCAAAAGTAAGAATTATAGAAGAGTATGTATGAGACGAAGTATGAATGTGAGTGAGGCAAAGAGTGTGTGCTGAGACCGAGTTGTTTGGTGGTCCGTCCTCTCTGCCTACCCCTGCGGAGAAAAGGCGTGATGGTTAGTTAGTTACATATGGCGTGCCCCAGACGTTCGCTATTTGGATAATATTTTGTTTTAAGAATCCAAAAAGTTTATTACAGTGCTCCTGAATATTTTTTGAAAGGGAAAAGTATTCCACTTTTTATTTCCAAACTTTGGTTAATGTGTTAAATATATTTATTTCAGATCAAAATGTCAATGCAGGCACCAGCAGTGAGATTGTTCCTGCCAAAGGGGTCCCAGGAGTTAACGAAGGTATGTACATTTAGTAAACAAGTTGTTTAGGAGTATACATCAGTTGTTCACGAGTATAATAATAAGCGTTTAGTATATGTATAACGTAATAAACTGAACATTAACATTTATCATTACTCATTATTTTATTTTCTTATAGTATGTATCTGTATGAAATTAGCTTTAGTTAATATAATAAGCCCTGATGAAGCTTGAGCTAAGCGAAATTAAATATTAATAATAAAATGTGGTGTATTACAGAGTGTATTTTATAATTTAATATATTTTATTTTCGTTGAAAGGGAATAGTAATTCTACTTTATGTTCATCTGATTTTTTCTACCATTCCTTCAAGAACTAAGATACATATTATTTTTTCAGATATAAGCACTCCTGTGAGACCCGGCAGTAGTCATGCAGTCGCAACTCGCAACGCAACACACCAAAATGAACATTTTAAGCGTAAGCATATTTTTAGCTTTTTGTTTGTAGATCATGATTTGGTATATTTTGTTATGAAAAATGTAATCATTTTTTTTCAAATATTGTCTTTCCAGGTAATAAGAAGAGCATCTTAACTTATGTGGGACAGATCGCAGCCCAGACTCCGAAGAAGAAAAAGGGCAGTTTGGAAATTTTGAAGACCAGGCGTCGGCTGAAATACGTCCAGCCTATGTATGCCTGGACATTGGAGGTCCAGAGTCATTTTAATAAAAAGTAGATTCTTTATAAACAAAAATTACAGTCTTGACGTGTACGGTGAAGGAGGAAACTATCTGTTTCCTTAGAACGCTATGGGAAAGTGGTGGGCAACCTCCAATGTTTACATATTTTTGTATAAAGCTTTTTGTGTTTACATATTTTGACCGTGCATCAACTGAGGAGATGACTCCGAAGGCAGCCACTGCATAACCCTCCCGCACCTCCCCCGTTGCCATGACCAGGCCTGAAGATTGACCGTAGCGGACCAGTGTCCTTACACCCTGCCTCTGGTGGCCCGATGCACACTTTTTTTCCTAGAGTCTTCAGGTTTCTTTCCCCCTTCATCCCAACATTCTCTTCGAGGTCCTACCGGGAAGCCGGCTTAGGGGTGCTGATGCCGAGTCTTGCTTGCGACTGGACTGATAGCTCCGCTCATCCTCGGCGGGACTGCCTGAACTCTTCTTCCTTTATATTAATAAACTTTTATTTCAGATACATCAAGTGGCGGAGATGAGACGTGATACAGTGAAATAAATAATTAACAACATGTACGCACTCGCATACTGCCTGTTAACAATGTATGTCTGGTCATTGGAGGTCTGAAGTCATTTTATTAAAAAGTAGATTCTTTATAAACAAAAATTAGAGTCTTGACGTGTACGGTGAAGGAGGAACCCATCTGTTTCCTTTGAACGCTGTGAGAAAGTGGTGGGCAAACTCCAATGTTTACATATTTTTGTATAAAGCTTTTTGTTTTTTAATTTTTTTGTGTACTGTTTTTGTGCTTGTAATTTGTGCTATTATTTTGTGTGTATTCGCATTAATTGTACATTTTATATAAAAGTTTATAGAGTTATCGTATTAAGCCAAATAATGTATTAATGGATATTCCATTGGATAAATGAACAATTATATAATACTTGTCGTATTAATATTGTTAATTATGTTAACAAAAATAATATGACAAGTCCTCGAGGTAGGTACATTGTTCTTGTCATATTATTACTGTTAATTATATGACGAGTACAATGTACCTCGAGGATAAGCTGTAATACAGGCGTGAATACGTTATGGCCCGATCAACATTAGTTTCTGACTCACGCTCAATCTATCGGTGGAACCGACTCTGCATTTTTATCTCTGTGTTGTTTATCCTGTCTTTTTGAAAATAAAAAAAATATTTAAAACATGCACCTGTGAGTTTTTCATTTTTCTAATTTTTCATCTCCTCGGGATAACAGGTTTCCATCTGGCAAAGCTCCCTCCTGAGAAAATGAGCTGTAAAAACCTATGTAAATCTCATTTCCTCGGAACCATCTTTGTCACATGGAACCTTGTTGTCCTGGGGAAAAGTTTTTTCATTTTTCTGCTTTTCAATTTTTTTTTTAATAATTTATTGGGCTAATAAAGTAGGGCGAGTATATTGTCTATGGCAGGCCTTGTACCATTGTCTATGACAAATGACCTTAAACTCCCTTCTACCAAGATCGGGATTGTTTTTCCGTGGTGAAGTTGGTGTCGACATTTGTCCCATAGAAAAGACCCGAAGATATCGATCTAGGGATTGGTATATTTATGATGACGTGTAGATGTAGAGAAGTTTCTTTGCTCCTGTCGATTTCATTGGAACTAAGCGAAGTGAGTGTAATCCGTAATCATCTTATTATTACTGCCAATATTATTTTAAAAGAGATGGTTATTTAATCATAAGCATTGGACGTTATCTATTGTTGTGTTTACTTTTTGCATATTCTCTAAATCTAGAGTACTTACCTACATCCCTACATGTCATAATATCTATTACAAAGAGCTCGTCGTGGAATCTGTTTTTGACTGTTGTAGTTATTATATTTTCATGATGATATCTTACCACCAAGATCTCCGAATGGTTGTGAAGACACTATTTGCTAACTGATTTCCACATTTGACTTTATATTTTGTAGATATCTGAAACATGTGCTTATTCATTGTTTCATTTTCAGAATGATCGGGCAAACCAAAGTGGTCGACGACCTGTGAAAGGACAACAAACATTGAGGAGGTAAGAAGTTTTGGTAAATATCGGTTCGGACTGGCCACGCTTATTACGAATAATTTTTAGAAAAAAACTTTAGATTCGCCTTAATTACTATAAAAGGAAACTTTTTGGCTTTGGGGCGGCGGAAAATAATGCATTTTAATTTTCAATTGCATAAAACCAAAATTCGCTTCGCGACTGACACAGCGAAAATCCGCGGCCGTACATGTCACTGTGATGTTGGTATCCTTGATAAATTAACAAGAGCTAATACGACTGTAGCCGACTTCGTGGGATAAGGCGCGTAATTATGAAATTTGTCTAGCGGGCTTGCTTGTGTAACATGGTTTGTGATACAAAAGAAAGTGCCCCTTTATAACGCCTACTCGCGTCAAGGCAAGAAAAACATCCCAGTTTTCAAGTGGCTTAGCGGCTACGCTAGGTTTGTGTAACATGGTTTGTGATTCGCGGTATTTCATGTAGGTATCCCACGAAGCCAGCTACAGTCCATAACAGTGACAGCTACGGCCGCGGATTTTCGCTGCGTCGGTTCGCGAAGTGAATTTTGGTTTTATGCAATTGAAAATTAAAATGCATTATTTTCCGCCGCCCCAAAGCCAAAAAGTTTCCTTTTATAGTAATTAAGGCGAATCTAAAGTTTATTCTAAAAATTATTCGTAATAAGCGTGGCCAGTCCGAACTGATAATTACCGAAGTTTTAATTGTTACCTACTAATGGTTACCTACCTAACCAATATTATTTAATGATGATATCTTACCACCAAGATCTCCGAATGGTTGTGAAGACACTATTTGCTAACTGATTAATCGTTTTCAACAACAATTCATTGACATATTTCTATATTGTTGCTAACTATTTGTTCTTCTTTATTTACAGAGAGTTTCATAAACAATGGCAAGAAGCGTGATGATGATGATGAAGAATCACCGGGAAATCCAGAAAAGTGATACATGTATAAATGGTTAGTCTTACCTCAAGAATAAATATTTTGGTAAATTTTTGAGATCGCTGGCAATGGTTAATACGCACTTTTTTTTAAAAATCTTTTGATTCACCTTAATTACATTAATAGACAACTATTTGCATTGGGGGAAGTGGAAAATATTT
The DNA here is from genome assembly GCA_929108145.2 of Limnephilus rhombicus. Taxonomy (NCBI): domain Eukaryota; kingdom Metazoa; phylum Arthropoda; class Insecta; order Trichoptera; family Limnephilidae; genus Limnephilus; species Limnephilus rhombicus. The sequence continues at coordinate 48,297,056 of OV815280.1, read as the reverse complement.
CATTCTAAATTTCGATTACGTAAAATAAAAATTAGCTTTCATTCTGTGAAACGAGACTGTCTATTTCCAAACATTATTTTCAAATATCATTTTGTTATGTTGGTATTCTTATTACTGTATGAAAAGATGCTAGAGCAAAGCGTAGCAGACTTCATGGGAATTCTAGGTTTGTGTAACATGGTGTGTGATACAAAAGAAAGTGCCCCTTTATAACGCCTACTCGCGCCAAGGCAAGAAAAACATCCCAGCTTTCAAGTAGTTTAGCGGCTACGCTAGGTTTGTGTAACATGGTTTGTGATTCAAAAGAAAGTGCCCCGTACCTTCAAAATCTTCTAGCCGTTCGTTATACATTCAAGTGTATCAGGAATACCAACATACCTATCAAAGTGACAGCGAATGAGCTAATAGCTAATGGCGTAGGTACAATCTCACAAGACGAAAGCTAATTTTTAATTTTACGTAATCGAAATTTAGAATGAAATATTTTCCACTTCCCCCAATGCAAATAGTTGCCTTTTAATGTAATTGGTGAATCAAAAGGTTTTTTAAAAAAAAGTGCATATTAACCGTTGCCAGCGATCTCCAAAAATTAATAAAAAAAATTTATGTACAAACTCAATCATTTCAAAATTTTAACCATAAAAATAAAACAATTTTTTTTTCTTTACTTTTGCAATAGCATCTCTCACACGCACACTTCGGAGCGACCGAGTCCTGTGCCACTTCAGGCCGCCGCGCAGAAAGTCTCAGTGAACTGCACTCTAAACCTATCGGACTTACTTTTCTGCGCGGCAGCCTGAAGTGGCACAGGACTCAGTCGCTCCGAAGTGTGCATGTGGGAGATGCTAATAACTTATTGTTTATGATGATATCTTACCACCAAGATCTCCGAATGGTTGTGAAGACACTATTTGCTAACTGATGAATCGATCCATTTCAACAAATCATTGACACTATTTCTATATTGCCGGTAACTAATTGTTCTTGTTTATTTACAGAGAGCCTCTTAAACAATGGCGAACATGATGAAGAATCGTCAGGAAATCCAGAAAAGGTGTAAATGGTTAGTGTTACCCGAAGATGTACACATTAATAATTGTGTCAAAATATTTTAACCTTCTGCATTATAATACTTTTGCAATAAATTATTGTTTATGATGATATCTTACCACCAAGATCTCCGAATGGTTGTGAAGACACTATTTGCTAACTGATAGATCAGTTTCATTGCAATTCTATGCAGTTTTTATTACTCAATACTGAAGTAAATTTATTTTTTTTACAGAAATCATGTTACGATGACAGCGCTCCCAATATGTGGAAGAAAATCGCTATTGCATTTCATATATTATAATAGTGGTTAGTATTTTTGTTTAATATTTTGTTGACCCCCCTAAAGGTTGAAATCTGAGCACAGTGACAGTAGCATCAGTGTTGCCACCTCACTTAAGTGCTAGTCATTTTTCCGAGGGCTGCAATTCTTCCGCCGGCGAACTCCAGTCATTGCATGGTTGCGGACCCACTTCTCGTCTTGCTCTTATAAATATTATCTAGTTAAACTAATATTATGAATCAATCCCTTCGGCACCGGTGCGTAGAAGGGAAACACGCCAAATGCATGCCCAGCGTATGTACACGGTCGACATTGGTCACATGAGAACGGGTCGCTTCTTTGACTCGTTCTTGTATTCAACAGCTCGGCTATGGAACGATTTGCCGGCCTTTGTGTTTCCTCCCTACAACATGGGTCTCTTCAAGACCAATGTTCATTCCTTCCTCTCCTCAAAAAGACCCTCCACACAGCATCTCAGATGACATTGGCCCTGAGGGAAATTATTTTCCTCAGGGCCTCCTGTGTGGAGTAAATGTAAAAAAAATCTCTTACAATTTCTGTCTTAATTATTTTTTTTAAATTTTTATATTCTTTTGCACTTGAATCAAATAATTATTGTTGTGTTGCCAAAGTTATAATCTTTCTTGTAAAAACTTCATTACCTCAATTTTTTTTAAATATAAGTAAAACCTATAAAAAAACCACTGCAGCGTATGCAAATGTGGCTCGTTCGCTACCGCTGCGCATCAGTGTTTTTCTTGTACATATTCATTTCAAAATAGTTCAACCTACTTAAAAAGAAACAATTTATTTTTTCTTTACTTTTTCAATAATTTATTATTTATGTTTATGATGATATCTTACCACCAAGATCTCCGAATGGTTGTGAAGACACTATTTGCTAACTGATGAATCGATCCCTACATTATTTAATTTATTCCTGCCTTTCTTGTTATTAATATGTAGATGTTTGCTTTATTTTATAGATATTGGCGCTCTCAACATACAAAGGTTTTGCTTTTGACTTGTGGTACTGAGAAGACTTCTGTAACTTGGAAATGTACAAAAACCGAAATATGGTTAGTTTTTCTTTTTTTTTTACATTGTTTTTATGAAGATAGAAGCTACTTGACCAAAACTTTTTGTAAATTTTAGGGTTGATTAAAAATAGAATTTTCTGAATGGGTAATGAAATATTTGGATTATGTATTTTTGTCGTTTAAAAGTGCTCCGGTGGGCAGTAAATGTCAATGTGCAAGCAAATTGACATCACTGATGTTATTGACAATTTCTTATTGCTAATTGATGATCATTTATGGCAGGGGTGGGGAATATTTTTTAGGTTGAGGGGGTGCCATTTGAATATTTGTACTGTCGCCCACAAACCGCACATAGATTTTCTGGGGAAAGGGCGGGGTGGGTATGGTCAGTGGCGTAGCGAAGGGCAGGCGGGGGGGGGCGGTGGTCCGCCCAGGGTGCCACCCGAAGGGGGGTGCCACTTGACCAAGATATTGCATACACATGAACACGGTCTGTTATTTATATATTCGTAACTCTATGGCTCCCCGTGGAGTGCCCCGAATTTTGTGTCGGATGGACCAATTTTAATTTTATGAGGTCGAAATTAGCGTTTGGAATTTCTCAAGTCAACTATTAGGGGGGGGTGACACTACGACCCGGGGGGTGACATCCGCCCTGGGTGCCACCCATGCTAGCTAAGCCACTGGGTATGGTTACGTTCTGAACACAAAACTTGGTTTTAACTCTGTGGCATCAAGTTTTCCTCTAAATTTCGCAATGTACAGCTGAAACTAGAATTTTACACTCCACTTGGAACATAAATTGAAAACATGGATTGATTGTTTCACAATGGTAATCGTTCATTCAGTCACTCGCTTTAGATTTTTTTTTTTGGAGTAAACGCAGATACAAACAGTCATAAACAAGACATTATAAAACATTAACTGAAGAATTTGTTAGCATCCTAACTATTTCTCGCAGATTAACATAATTATGACTTCTTTTGTAGACGTCCACAAAGCAATTGTGGCAAAAGTATTTATGGATTGATTGAAGTTACTTCAATCGCACTTCAATTGAATTTATCAATAAAATAAACTATTGGCAATTATTTGTATTGACCATCTCCAGGCTGCTAAAAATAATAGATTCTCGTACTATCTTTTGTCATGATGATTTTTTACCACCAAGATCTCCGAATGGTTGTGAAGACGCTATTTGCTAACTGATGTACTTTTCCTATGGAAATAATACTGACCTAATATAAATATATTATTGAATTTTTTTATAATTCTCTCTTTTGTTTTTCAGAGGTGACTGGAAGGCGAGAGTGTCTGCAAGTGTCACCTGTGCCTGATTGTTTCAATAAATATTAGTTTACATTATGAAACATGTAATTTTCAATAAAAAAAAATTAAGAATTAATTTTTTAGTTATTTTCTCACAAAAATTTCTAATCGGTGATGCCTTTCGATTTGCAAAAAGATGACTGGACGGATTTGTTTTTGATTTCTCTTTTATTTACTTTTTTTATTTCTCTTTTATTAATTTTTTTTATGAATACCTTGCAAGAGTCCCAATTGCTCCCGTCTAGAGCCAGTGGGACTATGGTGTCCCCAATCGGAGTGTGGTGTGAGGCTGAAGGTAGTACCTAACTATTCAGATCTGGTCACCAAACACGGCTAGAGCCACTAGCATTACTGTTCAATGGTGGTCTTACAACAGGGCGATACTGAGAGTATCTGCCTCTCTGAAACGTGCTGCAATATACTACATATTATATAATTGTGAAGTAACACACATTAATCAAATAAAATTTATATGCGCACGCCGGAATTTGATCCTGCGATCTTCGGACCCACGGAGGCTGTCATTCATACACATTTGCTGTTCAAAAACTACTTGACGTACTTTAGATGAGCTATTATCATTTTTGAAAATGCTGAAAATTAATTCTCTAATATCACTGGCCCTAACTTGGTGAAATATGAGGGTGCTGTGATCTGACATTACAATTACAGTGGACCTGCTGTAATCCGACACATGAGGATTGGAATATTGTTCAGTTTGTCGAGCAAGATTACAAGAAAAACCTACTTCTGAGAGCCGTATCTAAGGACCAGCCTATAGAAAAGAACTCAACATGAAAGATTTGGTTTTTGCTCTTTGTCAATCTTCGTAAGTAAATGAGCAAGTGGCTGCAGAAACACATTACTTCGGGAGATCTGGTGTATATGTAGTATGATTCGTAGTTCAAATAGATTGTGTCCGACCGAAATAGGACTTTCCATCGAAACCGAATCTTGGGTGTCTGTCTTCAGTTTCGCCGAAACTGAAACTTTTTTAGACATGTTAAAAATTGATTGTTTACTGTTTGGCTTATTTTTTACACTTATTCAGACAGTTAACATGTGCTAAATTAAATAAATAAAAAAACAATAATTGAAGTATATGAAAAAATAATATATTTTTTACATTCTATAAAGCAAACGAAATTTATAAAAAATAGCAAAATATGTTAACTACTTCTTGGAACAAAAATTTGTCAATAATCAACACTTACATTATAAAGCAAGGACCTCATTAATTGAGTATTTTGCTGATGGTGGCGGGTGACATAAGAGCCACGAACTCAGCCGAACGAGAAGTTCCTTGAAGTAGTTAACATGTTTTGTTATTTTTTATAAATTTTGTTTGTTTTCTATAGAAGTAATATAAAAAGTATATAATTTTCTCACAATCTTCAATTATTGTTTTTTTATTATTATTTAATTTAAGTTGTAAAAAAAACAGTAAACAATCGATTTTTAACATATCTAAAAAAGTTTCGGTTTCGGCCGAAACTGAGAGACACGGAAGATTCGGTTTCGGTGGAAAGTCCTGTTTCGGTCGGACACTAAAAATAAGCATCACAATCAGCTTAATTAGCGAATTTACTTTCTTGCCTAGCATCTTGCAACGCTACGCTCACTAATGTAGGTACTCTACTAAGCTTTTCGGCCAGTTACTCACTCCTCGGAACAAGGAGTTTGTTAATAAATTGGAGTAGTAAAAAGGGTCAATAATTGTCTGTATAAACCTATGCAGATCCAAATGTGCAGGTGGTCAAAAAAGAGAAAATAATTAATTTCCAATGTATTTTTTATGAAAATACTGCATAAAATTGTGGCTAAATATAGTTGAAATGTTGAGAACTTCCTAGCTAGATCTTCATCAAAAAGCAACTCTGAACGAAGGATTTTCACCAGGATGACATACGAGGGCTGCCCATAAAATAAGGTTGTGAGGAAAAATTTTACACGAGATCCGGCGACACTGGCTTGTAGCTGAATCCCCACCACGCTGCACTCTCTGCGACACTAAGTCTCGGCGTGGCTGCCGTTCGCGATGGAGCTTCAACATGCCATGTGTGAATTAGTGATGCAATGAAAGTGTCTTAGTTGATGTCAAAAGTAAATCTTAGCGGAAGCGGAAGTGTTAATACTATGAAGAAAAAGCACAATTTTATTTAAGATTTGTTTAATTAAATTTGTATTTAGTACTTTAATTTTAGTATTCGAAATTAAACAGGTAAATTATATTTAATAAAAGTAATTTGGCTGCTTTTACACCTTTCGGTCTGTTTTGGTGTTATTCATATATCAAACCAGCTCCATTAAATAATTTCTCACTTGCTACACTGCAGGGGGGAGTGATAAGTATTGGCTAGATGGGGGTATTTGTGCGCATTTACTTTCCACCACACAGGGGGATCCTCATGGAGAGGTAGTCTCTTCTCTTTCTTGTACTCCCGAAGGCGTGACTGTAGCTCTAAAAATAAATTGTCACCATCGTCAGTTGTAGAAGAGTTCTCCTCCTGATTTTCATTTACCTAGACTTAACGTTGATTCCAATATTTGTAATGATCATGATTTTGAAGTAGAAGGCTGCACTTTGATATCTTCAATTGCAAATTATTCTTCGTTTAGAGTTCTTGGTTTACGAGAGATGGAAGGACTGACAGAGATATCGAAAGAAGGGTAAATGCAGGCAACTCTATTAATGGAGGACTGAACGCCGTTGGCGCCAACAAAAAACTGTCCAAAGAAGCGAAGTTAGCCGTCCATAATGGAGTGCTGGTATCCACCCTGATGTATGGCAGTGAGGGGTGGAACTGGCAGAGAAAGGATGAAAGTAGACTGAATGCTGTAAAAATGAGATCCCTGAGGAGTATGTGTGGTAAAACCATGTACGATCGTGTGAGAAATGTGGAATGTAAGCGTGATGAGTAAGTTAAGAAAGGGACGCTCAGATGGTTTGACCAAGTGAATCAGATACTTGAGTTGGGCCATGTGAAGTGTCGGAATAATAGAAGAGCATGTATGAGACGATGTATGAATGTGAACGAGGCAAGGAATGTGTGCCAAGATCGAGTTGTTCGGTGGTCTGTCCTCTCTGCCTACCCCTGCGGGGAAACGGCGTAATGGTTAGTTAGTTAGTTTAGAGTTCGGGTACACTACACGACAACATTCGACAACAAAGTGACTTCATTCAGATTCGCTGAAGCAAAGTTTAAAAATGAATTACAAAGCATAACTCACACCTGGCGATTGAAAGCTCCACGGCGAACGGCTGCCATGCTGAGTCTAAGCGTCACAGAGGGTGCTGCATGGTGAGGACTTGGCAAAGTGAAACCAGGCTACACGCCAGTGAGTGTTGCCGGATCGTTCCTCGCGACTACGAACCTTGGAGACCTCATTTTACGGATGGCCCACGTATCTGGGATATTTCAAATTTTTTTAATTGAATTCACATAATTTTGATGTTATTTTAAAGCCATAAAAAAGAAGACACTTTTGTAATAAATTTTCAGTGTAAAGTGCTTATCTACTCCGATCCAAGCCATCTTTCATTTATTCATATGGCAACATAATCTTCGCGCTGTCAAAATCATATGTTACGAATTATGAATTTGGCATTGAATCTAGAATATTATTAATAGTGAATTCTCTAGACTCGCTGGTCGCGATAAATATTTCCTGCTGTCTTGTGACGTACATCAAAGTCCAACCTTGAATGAAACATATATTACGTTAGTTGACATTGACTTCCTTGCGTGCATTTTGTTTGATTATTACAACAGTAAAACTTAAGTGGTAAATGAATAGTCAACTTCCCACTTTAAATGTTTCGCTCTTTTCGCAGTGTATACAAGCTTTACACCACCATACATTGTGGAAATGTAAAACTATTACATTTGCCCAGAGTGTCGAAAACCGATAAGCGTTGGTGAGAGGGATTCTTATCTAGTGAATGTGTTATCTGTACCTAAAAATTTTAATTCAACTTTTTTTTCTTTTGCCAGTTGTTCATATGTCAAGACAATGGCAAATCAAAATGAAAACACCATGAACGAAGTCTTCAAAGGGACCCAGGATCGATACAATGGGATCACCGTGGAGTCTGTAAATGAACAATGTAGCTCAGAGTTGTTCCCCAAAAAACTAGAAGGTTGGGTAACAAACTAAACATTGACTTAAAAATCAGATAAGAATATTAAATTTAATGATGCAGTGATGTAACTTCCATGTAACGAAGAAAATTCTTTCATTTTACAGCTATTCAAAGATAAATTTTAGCCTGTTTACCAACTATTTTTAGCAGGTAGGTATATTTTATTTACTATTTCATTGGAGTTGTAAAAAAGTGTACCAAAAAACACAAATCACTGCTAGAAAAGATGTTAGGTCGAAAAATTCATCGATCTTGAATGAGAATTATTATTTTTCAAAATTGGAATTTGTTTTGTGGAGATTTGATACCAACGCAGTACTTACACAGATGCCATTGCTTGCTTGTAGCATTTTTAAAACTTGTTTTTCGATTTGGAAAATTCTAGTGAAATTGAAAATACACTGTAACGTAAATATTCGGAACAAACGTCAACGGTTATGTAACGGGATTGTGTATGTTATCTTTACTTTAAAAAACAGCCTACGTTTTTGAATGGTTTGTATGGCAAAGCAGGGTTTGTGTAGCGGGCTTGTGTATATTATCTTAATTTTAAAAGTTTTATCAAAAAAAAGTGCATATTAACCGTTGACGTTTGTTCCGAACTGCAAACAGAGTGATTTGACAGTGTGAAAGCAAATTTTCAATTTACGTAAATAAAATTAAAAATGTAACATTTTCAACCTCCCCGAATGCAAATAGTTGTCTTTTATGATAATTAAGAAGAATCTAAAAGTTTTATCAAAAAAAAGTGCGTATTAACCGTTGACGTTTGTTCCGAACAATTACCCACTGTAAAACTTATCGACTATTCAAATTGGAACAATGTATACACTTGTTGTCCCTTTTATGCTAAAAACAATAAGTAGGAATAAGAAAGATAAAATGTTGTTTCTCAGTGATGTTTCACCTTCGGAAGTGTATACATATGCAACAATATACACAATCATTAGTTTGGGTCATCTATTTGCGCAATCTATGAAGAAAAAACAATTGAAGTAAATTCGATTCCTTTTTTAAATTACAGTTTCCCTCCAAAAATGGGTTGAAGTGGGAAAACGAGGTATCTGGTTCAAAGTGGCATTAACTGAGGCAGATTGGGTACCAGTTCTAGCAAGAGTGAGTATTTTTACAATTTCAATTTATGGATATACCGATTTGGTATAAGTACCATTAACTCAATCTAAAAATAAGCCCCCTTTATCATTGGTTGAAATTTGTCAAGTGCATAAACGGTTAAGCTCCCTTCAATCTATGTACAAAAGCAACTACATAAATATATTATTCAAATTGGTTTGTTGTTCACCCATTGTTCTTGTGAATATGTTGAACTTTAACCTTGTGAGGACTTTATTTGTATCAAATTTTTTTTTTTTAAAGATCCTTAAAATAAATTCCATCCAACTTTTTTACAACCAAATTAACTGAACTTTGCAACTCATAATTTGTCATGGTCATTTCATTTTCCATTACTGGTTTTTGTTTATTTTGTTCATCTCAAATACAATGTTTGTATACAATGTTCAAGTTCACTACTAATTTAATCAATTTCCTAAACAAAAACTTAAACGTCACATTGATATGTTTGATGATTTTAAAGACTGATTTTAAAGACTGATTTTTCTCAGTATGTGTTGGTTACAAGGGCGGATCCAGGATTTTTTTCTGGTGGGGGGGGGGGCACAAGGGGCGGACGGGCAAAAAATCAACAATTACTGTTAGGATTTTTTTCTGGGGGGGGGGGGGCACAAGGGGCGGACGGTCAAAAAAATCAACAATTACTGTTAGAAATAAACTTGAAGTATCATTCTTCAATTTTATTTCTACAAGTTCAAGTATGTATAGGAAGGTTTATGAAAGGGTCAAAACAATCGAAAAATTTAAAAAAGACGTTTAAGCTTCTAAGTTATGTACTGTGATGGAATCTCCAAAGTACACAAAAATACCGTCTGGGGGGGGCACGTGCCCCCGGGCCCTCCCCCTAAATCCGCCCTTGATTGGTTATCATTTGAATATGTATTACATATTTTGATGTCCCAGTAATTAAAAATTGCTTGGAGAGTGTAAAAGATGGTAAAGTTGAAGGTTGGGAAGCACAGTATTCTGTCACTAATTCGCCACCCCAAAAACCATGCAAGTGTAATAGTGCACACACACAAAATATGCTAAAAATTAAAAAGGGGAATTTTGCAAAATAAACAAACACCGATATCGATCTTTTGTGAAATTTCAATTTATTTTTTTTAAGTTAGGATGTCTATTATTTGAGATTTTCTCGACCAAAAGTATTATCGTGATTTATTTTTGAGGTATTATGCTGTGTTGCGCTTCCTCCTTCTTTAGCCCGAAACATTGGCTAAAGAAAAGGTTAGCGCAAAACGGCATAATACCCCAAAAATCAATCGCGATAATTAAGGTGTCATGTTTATGTTTGTGAGAAGATTCTATTTTGCAAACTTATTCAAACAAAAAAGTGGCAGAACGAAATGAACAGAAACACACGTGACAATTGCTAGAATACATAGAGGACTTACCAAAATGTTCTAAATTCCTAAAACAACAATAATGAACCCTGGCAACTGGTAAAATGGTCAGCGAGAGTATGCTATAGTAATTCCAGAGAGGTCACACGTACGTCATCGATGATCGTCCTCTTCCTTCTCACACGCACTATATGAAAATGAAAAAGACAGAAGATGCTAAGATAGAATAACCTCTCTCTGGGACTACTATAGTAACTGAGCGTGTAAGAGTAAGATAATCCAACCCGTTGGTGTACAAAGCTTGGTGCTTTAGTCTAGGCTGGTTGTCAGATAATCGAGCAGCGCAGTAATGAGGGAGTACTGTAGTAACTCATTTAATTTACGTTTTCAGAATGGTTTCAAGTTTCATCACGCCCACGAAGGGTTTGTGATGATGTACCGGTGGCTGCCCGAGGAGACGGAAGTGTGCAACGTGCCGCCGTACGCGCACACCAACTTGGGTGTGGGTGCTATAGTCATCAATGACGCTAACGAATTACTCGTCGTGAGAGAGAAGTATTACGAAGTGCCGCACTGGAAACTTCCTGGAGGTTACGTTGAAAGAGGTAATATAAAAAATATATGAATTAACCCTGCCGGTATTTAGCTACTTATAACGTTATACTTGATCTAACCCAAAGATAAAATTGAAACAAGAGAAATAGGCCATGAACATAGACATTCAAATGAATATACGAGCCAATCATTAAAAGGGGGAACAAACCAAGTTGACGGGGGGCGGGAAGAGGCTTGACCGTCTCCCTTTCCGTGATATGTCAATAAATTAATCTGACAGCTTACGGGCAATACGCATTGTAATATCACCATTCCATCCTCGAAAATATAATCTGTTTATGAATTATTAGTCGTTTTTACAATGGCTTGCAAATTGCTGGCTGCGTGTTAATCCATGCAGTTTGGTCATAGCTCGGCAACAGTCGGCGCTTGCATGCCATATCTCATTTTGTTTCTATTATCTATGACCTAACCTAAACTTTTCAAAATGGTTCCGGAAACTGCTTTCAATTTTTATTTAATTTATTATTTGTCCTACAAGAGTAACAACTGTCTGGAGCCAGTGAACTATTATCCCCATTTATCGAATGTCGTGAGGCTAAAGGAACTGGGGTAGGAAAGAGGAAGGTTGGAAAGTACCTGACTATTCACTGGTCACTAAACTTAGTTAATAGGGACAGACCACTCACCGAGAACTCTTGCGAGTTACGCGGACAAGGGGGGATGCGGGTGGCTGGAAGCTACACTGCCGAGAGCTGGATAGAGGAAATCGGATCCGAGTCTGGGTCAGAGTTCTCAGAAATGGGAGTGGGATCCGGTTCTCGCAAACGATTCTGGTTCTTCGGTGACATTTTTGATGTTTTTTTTTTCAACTAAAAATATAAAAAATGAGGAGATATTGGATAGTTGGCGCTGGATTAGGAGTTGGGCGTTTACTCGGCTGAGTGACAAATGACGACATGTTGAAGATTTTTTTTTGTCAATTTAAATTTTTTTTTTAAAAAAACCTCAAAAAAGTCACCAGAGACCAAAATTTCATTTATATATATTTATTATTTTACTCCAAATAATGTCAGGAATCACTGGTTAAAGTGAGTCAAGTATGTTCCTGAACCCCCTATGTATATTTATTTTATTTCCTATGTATATTTATTTCAAATCATAAAGTGATAATAAGTATTGAAATTAACCATACTTATTTAGTAAAATTTAATGATAATATTATTATAACCTACATGATACTGTGTCTTTATTATTATCAATTATTGTTCTTATCTCTGTGTAATTTTATTTGCGAAATAAAATCACATCTATTTTCTAACACAACGGATTATTATCATTCAAACCAGGGATGGCGAACCTTGTTGCCGCCTATAGCCATTTCGATATTTGTGTAATACTTGCGGGCTGAACATAAATATATACAGGGTATTGGGGCGTACTTCACTTACTTTAACCAGTGATTCCTGACATTATTTTGAGTAAAAAATATAAATGAAATTTTGGTCTCCGTCGACATTATTGAGGTTTTTTTAAGTGAAACTTCTTAAGCATCATTGTGATTTGAAACTCGATGAAACGAAAACGACACTAAAAAGAGACAAACGCATACATCTGTAGGATTTAGCCTGGCTGAATTGGCTGCTTTGATTTTGAGCAGTGGCGGCTCGTGACTTTTGGGTGTGCTAGAGTGCTGATATTTAAAAAATTGCATTATTGATGTTGTAGGCGAAATTTAAAAAATTTTTTTTTTTGAAAATCTGTTTTTTGTATGAAAAATTTCAGGAAGTTTCAGTTTGGAGGTGTGCCGCACCGATTTCCTGAAAAATCTTCATACAAAACACCGATTTTTGAAAAAAAAAAATATTTTTCGCTTACGACAACATCCATGATGCAATTTTTTTAATATTAGCACCCTAGCACACCCAAAAGTCACGAGCTGCCACTGATTATGAGCTCACTTTTCAAGGCTCCTATTGGTTGAGATTGTGTGTAAGTTATTGTGAAGGTTTCACTCGATCATTTTCTCAAAAGGGAAATTTGTTGACACACATGCTGATACACAGTTGGGAAAATCCCTTTTCATGTTCCGCCTGCAAAAAATCATTTTTTCAAAAAGTATGTTTGACGAACCACATTCTGAGACAGTGGAGAAAAACCCTTTTCATATTCGGACTGTAAAAAATCGTTTTATCAAAAATAATCTTTGACATACCACATGCTGACACACAGTAGACAAAAACTCTTTTCGTGTTCCGACTGTAAAAAATCGTTTTGTCAAAAACGATTTTTGATATACCACATGCTGATACACGGTAGAGAAAAACCTTTTTTCGTTTCGACCGTAAAAAATTGTTTAATCAAAAAAGTTCTCTCACGAACCACATGACTCATAGCTTGTTATGACTGTACGTATTCATCTTCTCTTGGGAGATTTGAATAAGGGAGATTTTGGGGGCTAGAACGGATTAATGGCACTTCAATGAATTTCAATGGGGAAATTGCTTTGAGATACGAGCAAATTGAAATATGAGCAAGGTTGCGGAACGAATTAAACTCGTATCTCGAGGTATCACTGTACAATACTAAATTTGAAATCTGAACCGATTAATAATGTTAAAACAAACGATTAAAGGATATGTGCACCGCGGGTTGGTGATGAATGTTAATAACAAACAATAATTTATTATTTTTTCATCTATCTGGAGATTGTAATTTACACAGCACCGTATTAAATTTGTGAGATCACTCCGGCAAATCATGCCAATTATTCTTCTCTATAGTCCAATGACTGAGATAATAACAATTAATTTTGTTGCCGCCCCAGATTTCAAAGAATCACTATGGGCTATCAGTAAAAATATTTTTAACAGTCTAGGTACATAATTGTTTTGTTTTTAACCCTCTTTATTCTGCAGCATGCGATCTTATTCCCTGTGTGGAGTACATTTTAGATGTAAATTGTGTTTAACCCCTCATGCCTTGACCTTATTTTGTCGGATAGTCAAAATATTTCCACTTTTTCAATAAAATCCAAATGCACGGAACATTTCTGAATATATTCGTAAACTAAAAACTGTTTTTGAAAAGTAATAAAATAAGCTTTCAAATTTTATAAATTTTATAAATCGAAATAAATTTATAATTTTTGAAGTATAAAAATTTTGCATGCAAACATAGAAAAGTTTTAAAAATGGCCACCTTACACTCTTTCTAGTTAAAATTAGTGTAAGAAAACATACACATTTTATTGGACAAATAAATTATAAATGTAATTGCCACCACAGTTTTTTGTCGTTTCATATAAAATAATTAATGTAAAATTCCCAAAATATCATAAATATTTTTCAAATCTGAAACTTTGGTTTCAAAAAGGTGTACATTTTACTTCTTTGATTTGAGATTCATTCATTCATTTGAGATCAATTAAATGTTTTTCAAATTATAAAAATTGAAAGTGTATTTTATCACCTTTCAAAAATAATTTTTGTTTTTGGATATATTCAGAAAAATTGTCGCTAAGCCAAAATATTTTGACCCTCTCACAAAATATGGCTGAGACGTGAAGGGTTAACTTTTAGATTTGAATATAAAGCGTGGTGTTTTCTCTTTCTAACACTGTTTATATCTTATTTCTCACTATGATAGTAAGGGAGACACAACAATTTCTATGAGACCTATATGAGTTGTTCAGAAAAGCGAACAAATTAGCATGAGGGGTAAATTTAATTGAAATAAAGTCTTACCCTCATATTACAAGAGTATAGTATTCCCTCACCAATACGCCACCCAAAAACCAGACAAATGTTCAATCAGTGAAAGCGGCAGATTATACATATTTACAAAATGTGCAAAAAAATGAAAACAGGTATTTCATAAAAACATACAAATACCGCTATCGGTCTTTATTAGTTCATGGGGTGAGGTTTGTCTAGGTCTTTGCGGCGGATGCGTCTGCCCACTTTCTGCGTGGCGGGCCAGGTCGGGAGAGATTGGATGAGGGAGACCATTTGGCCTCTCCAGTGGGAAGGATGGATTCTTACGTCCGTCACTACTGAACCCACTGACCCCCAGATTCCTACCTACCCCTTAAACCTCTTTCCTTTCCAGAACTTCCTTTCCTTTCAAGACCCTCCACACAGCATCCCCAAAGATGACATAGACCCTGAGGGAAATAATTTTTTCAGGGCCTCCTGAAAAGCTTTTGTAAAAAAAAAAACTAATTGCACACATCGATTGTCCAATTCGTTTCCACTCCCTTCAGCCTGACATCGTACTTACTCCAATTGAGGATGCAATAGTCCCACTGGCTCCAAACAGTCAGGAGCAGCTGATACTCTTGTGCGGTATTCACATAAAAAATGCCGTTTCTAATTAGAGCAGTTGAGTTTTCTAACAAAAATATTAAATACACGGTGTCCGGAAACTCGTAGTACAAGCGGGAAACTGGTAAATCTATATCACATTTGGAGTCGATTTGTGATACAACTTTTTTGATTTGAGCTTTCGTTTTCGAGTAAATCGGGTCCGAAGTTGGAATTTTTTTTGTTAAATTTGAAAAAATTGTTCACTAGGGGGTTGATTTCGGCTGTGTAATGTCTTATAAAATGCAACGAAGGGTAAACCGGACTAAAAAGTTTTTTTTAACCCTTTAGTTACCGAAAAAATGGAAAAATAGAAAAAAATGTATATTAACCCCTCCGCAACGTAAGCAGATATATGCGTTAAAAATACGACAGCAGTCAAGTACAATAAGCGTGTTTACACGTCAGCGCGTGTGTCTCCATAGAAACCGTTATAATTCCGTTATTGTTTTAGTTACATCCGTAAAATAAAAAGTGAAAGGTCGATAGTGAATCATGCTGCACATCTCTATTCAAGTTGTCCATAGAAATACATAAAAAGAACATTCTGTCAGACGCGCAGTCTGACACATAATTTATGCCGCCAAATTTTCTACGGGCGGCCGACATTGTTAATTTCTATTAAATATTTTTATATGAAATGATAAAAAAGTGAGGTGACAAAAGTGATTATTACACATTTATAGAATAGAATAAGTATTAACAATCTGTGATTTTAGTACCGTTTTCACATAAAAACATCACGTGAGTCATTTTCACATTTTTTCAATGTTTGCATTCTAAATTTTAATATTTACAAATGTTAATATTTATTTGTAATATAATAATTCGAAAGCTTATTTTGTAACCTGTCTAAAACAGTTTTTAATATTCGGCTACGTTCAGAAATGTTTCATTTATAGAGCTTTAATTGTAAAGCGGTAATAATACAAAGTTTTCGTAAAATGTCATTTCGTTTAAGACACCAAAAGCTAATATTCTCGAAAATTCGGAGGGGTTAAAATCGAAATGTTCAGATCGAAAAAAATAAGTTTTTTGGGTTCTCTACGTGATGTAGATTCACCAGTTTCCCGCTTGTACTACGAGTTTCCGGACACGTTGTATAATTTTATTCTTGCAGGTGAAGACATAGTGGATGGAGCAATGCGAGAAGTCAAAGAAGAAACTGGGATTGATACCGAGTTCCACTCCGTGATATCATTCCGTCACGCTCACCACACGTTGTTCGGCAACTCGGACATATATATGATAGTCCAACTCAAACCGCTCTCCCTCACGATCCAACGCTGTGAACGCGAACTGGAAGGCTGCCAGTGGATGAATGTGGATGAGTTCCTCAACCATCCCAATGTTCACAATCTGAACAGAAGAATTGTCAACGAAGCACTTGAATTCAAGAGGAGAGGCATTAAAATCGCAGCCTCCAAAGACGTTTACAAGCTGTTAACAATGTCTAAAGAGTTCACCGTCTTCTCTCTAAAAGATGTGTGATAAATGCTAAAATAGGTGAATTATCTAAATTAAATTTATAGCCAATTTGTCTTCCTGCCAATCAAAAATTTATAAAGCTCAATTTTTTTGCCGTATAATGGCATTAGGTACTAATTAATACGTAAAATATTAATGATGTTTAATAGAATTCGTACATACTCGGAAGTTTTTGTACAAAATTTTTATTTTATGAACTTTTGAATGCACCGCCCAACTCATAATATTATACAAGCTATAATATTAACTATCTACTTGAGCGAAGGCTACCCAAATTTAGGTAGGCGATTTAAAAAAAATTAAAATAAATAAATTGAAATTATTATTTTTTTATGTAAAATATAGAAATATGAGACAGACGCTAAAATCTAGGTGGATTCATTAGCTTTAATCCACAATAGTTAGGTAATATGTTTCCTTATTATTCATATTTGAAGGTATGATATTTATTAAACTGAATGCCAAACCCCCAGAAATTCCATCGCCCGAGTGGTTATATGATCAACTACAGTGAAACCCTCTTAAGAAGTTTTCCACGGGACCGGAAAAAACAAACTTCTTAAGCAGGAAAACCTTATATGTGGGAAAAATTGGGCCGATTTTGGACCGAGGGACTGAAAAAACCAAACTTCTTAAGCCACAAAACTTCTTAAGCGGGAACTTCTTAAGAGGGTTTCACTGTAGTTGATCATATACAATTAGCCAATTCACTGAAAGTTGGGTAATTGTATTCCTATAAAATTTGGGGAAAAAAATTCTTCTATTAACTACTAAATGACATGCACCATTATTGCTATGCAATTTTTTCACCGGCTTTTCATTATTTGCAGAAATATCAATTCCTTACGTGACTCACGTGTTCAAATAATATGCAATTTTATTTGTTGAAATCTAGATAGGAATCCGTAATCTTTATCACAATAATTTTCTTTACAAAGATTTTGTTAAAATTCAGTCTGTATATAAAATACGTATAGGTAATTCGGCACTTGGTTTCGACATGTTACTAGGGAATTACAGGACATGCAATTAAAAATATATTACGTATTTTAAGTAACCTTTTCTACTGGTTGTGTACCAAACATCGATAAATAATTACTTATAAGATTCCTTGATAAGTTAAAGCAGTACCTTCTCAGATAGTGATTGATAGTTACCTACTATTTATATTTACCGTGTAAATGTCATAAATACATAGTAAAAATGTTGTAAATACGTAATATAAATATACATAATATAACAAAGTACCTTCTCATGCAGGTATCCTTTATTTAATTTTGTAAACAAATTTCTGTATGATAGATTTAATCTGGCCAGAGCATAAAACATGTACATATTTATTAAATATCCCAATCTTCTCTCACCGATTTCACAGATAAAAACTATTCAATATTATTTACCAATCTTTCTATTTAAATATATAAAGAAGAGTGTTCCGGTGTAGGTTTGTTTTTCAAACCAATGTACATTCTGAAATTTTGCACATTTGACATTCATAATAAGAGGAAAATTACTGTTCTACTTCAAAATAAAACGTAATATGGTATACGGGTCTACATTTGTTTTATTTTTACACCCATTGAATTTGGATAGTTTAGAAGTAAGTAAGGCATTAGAGTTATTCTCTATCTTTTGTGGGATCGTTATCGAGATAACGGACGAGATTTCCTGTCAGATTTGTGATTTATTTGCTTTTTCTATGTACAACGTACATTAAATGAAAAAAAATCATACATACTTGCAGGAATTCGTGTTTAAAACGATCTAAACTAAAATATGTGACAGTAAATATGTAAAAATCACACAAATCTGACAGGAGATCACGTCTGTTATCTCGATAACGATCCCACAAGATAGAGAATAACTAATTATTATTTTTAATTTATAAACTAACGTTTAGACAAGATTTTTATGCATAGCACAAAGGGTAACAATTATTATAAGCAATAATTATCAGCCTGAAACACTCATCAACATTGAAAAATCTTCCGAGAAAAGATACTTGCCGCCAACGGGACTTGAACCCGTGTCCTTCTGATTGCCGGTCAGCTGCTCTTGACCACTGAGCTATGGGGGCTTATCAAATACCCGCCAAATAATTCAATATATACTAGTATTTCATTCAACAATTACTGCTTATTATATTTTTTTTCACCTGAAAACAACCAACTTTATTTTTGCGAGAGAGAAACCCGTTGGCGGCAAGTATCTTTTCTCGGAAGATTTTTCAATGTTGATGAGTGTTTCAGGCTGATAATTATTGCTTATAATAATTGTTACCCTTTGTGCTATGCATAAAAATCTTGTCTAAACGTTAGTTTATAAATTAAAAATAATAATTAAAATTTGACAAGTTTAAGTATTTCCCCAATAAATGTAGTCATAATTTGTCTCGACGCCACCTAGCGAGGGATTTAATACTTACAATGTCTCTCTCGCAAAAATAAAGTTGGTTGTTTTCAGGTGGAAAAAATATAATAAGCAGTAATTGTTGAATGAAACACTAGTATATATTGAATTCTTTGGCGGGTATTTGATAAGCCCCCATTGCTCAGTGGTCAAGAGCAGCTGACCGGCAATCAGAAGGACACGGGTTCAAGTCCCGTTGGCGGCAAGTATCTTTTCTCGGAAGATTTTTCAATGTTGATGAGTGTTTCAGGCTGATAATTATTGCTTATAATAATTGATAGAGAATAACTCTTACGGTGAAATCAATAACTTGTACGAAGGATAAATTCATATGTATAGTAGTAACATTTATGAATAAATTAGCAAATCCATTAAGAAAATTAAATAAGAAGATTATATATGTATAAAAAATCTTTATTCTTAACAACTTTAGACTTTTTAAATACATGTTTTATAAATAGTGCTTTGAAGATATATTAAAAAATGCATGGAAATAACTGTATGTATTAAGATAAAGTGATAGAAAATCTTTTTGACAGAAGATATTGTTACCAAAAATATTGCTAAGCAAATTTATTATGCAACCATTGTATTGTAGCTAGACCGCAAGCAAAAGGTGCACAAACGCACGTCTCTTGCCATGCGCAAAAAGGGCGTGATTTGTCAATAGTTTGCTAGCACTCATTGGTGGCCTCGCCTCCGGCATTGCACTTCATTCTGGACAACGCTAGGGAATGGTTATTTTTTGGGCAAAATTTAAGTTAAACATTGACTTTAACTGGTTTAAATTCACCACTAGGCTCGCTGGCTGTATTATTATATGCAAAGGTACACCAAAGAGTTAAAAGTGAAAAGAATTGCAAATAAATTGCATTACAAAATAAAAATTAGATGCAAGTTTAGATGAATAGTAGTAATATGTAGTGGTTTATTGTATAAATTAAGTTTGTACTTCTGTGTTGGATTATCAATAGTTACATATCTAATTAATTCAAAAACAATTCATTATGTACAAAAAAAAACTTTTTAATTGAGCACCGTCTTAGGCAATCCATTAACTTTATGTGATGAAACCAGGTTTAAGTGGGAGTTAACTAAGCTAGCGGTCTAATAAACATATCATCGGTCAGCGTGCCAAACCAGACGAGCTATTTATTCCGTATTTTTTGTGAGAATGAGATCGATATCGCGCGAGAACTCAGGTCAGATTTGTGTAATTTTCAATGTTTGTTATTTGCTTTTTCTACGGGCCGATGTCAGAATTTCAGCTGTGAGCTGTCACGTATGTTAGTTTAGGTCATTTTAAACATACATTCCTGCAAGTGTGCATGCTTATTTATTCATTTAACAGCGATATAAAATCCCACAAATCTGACAAGAGATCTCGCCCGATATCTATCTCAATCGACATAGATCTCGGGCGAGATCGCTTGCCAGATTTGTGGGATTTTATATCGCTGTTAAATGAATAAATAAGCATGCACACTTGCAGGAATGTGTGTTTAAAACGACATAAACCAACATACGTGACAGCTCACAGCTGAAATTCTGACATCGGCCCTTACAAAAAGCAAATAACAGCCATTGAAAATGACACAAATCTGACAGTAGTTCTCGCGCAATATCGATCTCGTTCTCACAAAAAATACGGAATAGCTCGTCAGATCTGAATAACCTGGTACTATCCAACCTTACTCTTCCTTATCTCCACTTCAGCCTCATAATACCGTAATCGGGGATGCCGTAGTCTCATTGGTTCTAGACAGTTAGGACTCTTGTGTGGTAGGCACATAAAAAGTATCTTGGCAGGTAGTTCAACAGTTACACTAATGCTTAAAATACTCACTTTCTATTTTTTAAATTTTTGTAAAATCTGTATTCAATAGGCAATAAGAAATTTAAATTTCAATCAGAATCACATTTTTCCCACAAATGTAGATTGGCAGTTTTGCACGCTGACTGATAATGTAAATACATACTATTAAGAAAAACATTGCAACACGATCCTCAAAATATTCATACTGAAAAAAAAGGTCTAAACTTCTAACTGAAATCACGATACCTCAAAAACCATAAAAAATAAAAATTTGAAAACATGGGTAGAATAAATTAAACTTACCCCAAAACGAAACTGTTAAAAAATACCACCCCGAAATGAAACTAACGGTGGGCCAACATTCGAATACGTAATATTGGCTCATAGTTAACCTTTTTTACGTGGCTAACGCATATTATACGTGATCCAAGTGCCTTCGTACACGGAGATACTTACAAGCGACTCGACTTTAATGCGCGTAGCACATGCACCGCTCGTGAGTACCCTTTGTACTATTTTACTAGTGTTCGTACACGATCCTACGCACCGTCTATGGGTTTGACGTCAGTTGCACGCTACCAACGGGGCTGGTAGCGGGCTACGATAGGTGCATTCATGTCTACTATCTGTTTGACGTTTGACAGAATCGGCGATCGATCTTGAATGGAATGTTAAATTGTTCTAGAAATGGAAAAAAAATGTATGTTTATATAACTACACGTTAACAGAATATATAAGAAAGAATTTAAAGGCAAGGATTGATGTTGAAAAAACGTGTTTTTCTTATGAATTCTGGGAGTTGACAAGTGCACCAAATTTAAATCAGAATCCTTTGAAATTCTGTAGAAAGAATGAAACTTGTTGTCACCATCTCATTCCTGGCGGTAATGAATGCCCTGCAGTTAATATTTCTTTTGATAAATGGGTGAACGTAAAATCTTTTATTACATCGTTTTTAATTCTTATAATAAATAAACGAGAACATTGTATTCATCGCTAGAGTCACTTGAAATCGTATCTCCACGTGAAAAATGGTCAAGTTCAGTGTATTTCGGATAGCGCCGTGTACGGAAACTAGCATTAAAAACTAGTATATCTGTAGGCTAGTTTGTAAGTATCTCCATGAACGAAGGGCCTAAAACACATCGTCACCGTTCAGGCAAAAGTCACCAAATGACAACACAAATTTTTGAGTTACTATAAATTTGAGAGCTAAAATATATTACATAAATAATAGAAAAAAATTAAAAACATTCAAATAAAATTATTTTTCTAACATTCAAATTTAGATATCCCAAAGCTTGTGGGTTGGTGACTTTTACGTGTTTTAGTGAAACTTTTGTTTTGTGTTTAGTGAGCCGTGTGATGGGATACATTGCATTAAAAAGGCCAGCGTTGTAAAGGTTAATGGCTTTGGGTGTTATTCAAGATCAACGGGCTGGGTCTGGTGTGTCCTCGCGTTGGAGTACTCCTCATCTGATGAACTTTCTCCGATGTCCATGTTGGTCATCAGGGAGTTGAGGAAGTTGCCCATGAGGCCGTTGCCTCGCTGCTTTGGCTTTATCGGAATGCCAAAGTAAATGTTACCGATCTTTTCCAAGTAATCGGCGTACGATGCGTCTCTGGCCACAATATGTTTCTGATACTTCTCAACGATCTCTTTGAACTTTTCCATGTTTTTCCTGGGAAACAAAATAATGTAATATTGATTAAAAATCTTAGCTGTAAGGCACAATCTGTCAGAATCACACTTTTACAATTTGTATTTGGTCATTGTAGAATCTATTTTGTTAAGTTACCCAATTTCAAACAGAAAAATTATTGATAAATTCTTGCAACTTTTTGTTGTCAATAACGATTCGATTCGTCATTTGTCAGTCAAGAAGGTGCCCATCACTCTGGACTGCCGCAAATGGAATGAATCTTGCTCCCTTTTGAATTGCCCAGGTTTTTCTGAACTGCTCGCAGGTTTAGCAACAGTTCAGATGCAAAAAATTCCAGGGTACACAATCTGACCAATGCACAATTGTCACTCCACAAATACTGAAGGTGCCACACATCGAGACCATAGATTTAATGTGTGTAAAAGTATGCACACACTTTGTTACAAATGCTTTATGTAACAAAATTATTATTATATATTTCATAATATGCGAAATAAACTAAATTAACATCAATTTTAATAAATGTTGACTGCAAGTGACATTATTTGTTGTCAGTCAGGGATAGAACAGAATAGAAAATCCAACGGAAACAAATTAATCTATTTTTAAAATGTGCAACAGTTTTCCCACACACATATTATTTTCTAGTGAGGGGAAGCCAAAATATTCTAGGAGTTTCAATGAGTTAAAAAGTTCATACGAATTTGGAGTTTGAAACTGGCGAGTAAAAAGATATCAATACTAACCTTCGTGAACAAGAAAAAAAGTTTTAAAACTTATGCAAAATCAGATAGAAAATCTTTACTTGCCAAAGATAAACCATACATAATAGGAACGATGGGCATGGGCTAGGCAGCACAATAATATGAAACTGCGCACACAAGTGTCATTTACTCACACTATTGTAAAACACATTTCCTCGACAAAGTGTCATTTCAAAACCCTTTTGAAATCATTAAAATTGATAAAAATTTTAAAAATTGCCCACAACATAACTTTACATAATCTATTAACAGCTTTTTTTCATCACTTTTAACCTGTTGAATTTGTATTTCGAAAAACCGCGCGGAAATTACCTTGTTGCTTTCTGGTCAAGTATCGATATAAAAATAAAGGAATTGTTTTTTTTTTGCAATCGTTTTCTGTTTACCAGATTTTTAAATCATATTATTCATGTTTATTACATGATAATATCGTAAGAGGTTTTTCCATAATAGCTAACTAAAAAAAAAAAAAAATCTCTCATTTTGGAAATAATTGTCAAAAAATATAATTACACAAATATAAGCTGATTTTATTATTTCTACACAAATCTGTATACTTACCCAACACGAAAAACACAATTCAAAGGAGTTTGCAAATAAATAAAGACGTTTATACTTATTTTAAAACGTAAAATGTCGATTTTTTTCGCCTTTTGACTTAGGATTAATGGTTACATCAAAAATGATATTGGCACAAGCCATTCTGACCTTGTCCTTCACACAGTTTCTTTATACATAAGGTTTAAATTCTCATTTAAAAAAAAAATCCGAACCTGCTGGCGGGATCGCAACTAATGATATGTTAATGACTTTTCAAAGGAGTGGTGAAGTTGCACATTGTTGTGCTATCCGGTCACCGTAAAATACATCTACGAACAGCGGCGCCCAGCCTTAGCGTTTCTACCTACACACAAAACTCGTAACTTTCATTGGCTCCGCTGCTTTGATAATCCGTGAAGGTTGTAGCTTGGCAAAAGTCATCACTCTTCTATCTCCCTAAGAAATAAACCATTGATGTCTACTTACAATTCTATACACTCCAAAAGAAAGCTTATAAAATTCAGCAGGGGCATCGCAAACGGCACTCCGGACTGTTTGATGTCAGGATGCTTGGCGATGTACTGCTTAAAGGTGTCCTGCGCCAGCTCCTTTCTGCGCAGGGTGAGCGTGTGCAGGACGGCCTGCGCCACAAAGATGTCTACCTCGCTCTTGAAGCCGCGGCTGGTGTGCATCTCAATCAACATGGTGCCGAAAGACTCGCCGTCATTGGAGCGGAGAAAATGCTGACGCGCCGACTGTGTGTTCTTCTGGTCCCAGTAGATCTTGGCAATTTGCTGAAAGAGAAGAGGAAATATTTTGATAATGTAGATGCATTGATTTTCCCCATTGTGGTAAAAATGAACTTGATGAGCGACGATTTTAAAATTGTAGACATTAGTATACGAGGGGGGACCCAAAAGTAATGAAAATTGTTCTGTGGTGGAGAGGAAGAGTGGGGGAACCCATTGTTCGACCAGGTATCCATTAGGGTCACTCCTGAGTCAGTGAGCGATGTTGTGTCGCTGTGAGTGCATCGGTTCGCCCGTGAGAATTTTTTTAGTAAAACAACTTTTTCCATTTCGGCGAAAACGTGATGGCAGATTGTCGAGAGCAACGAGCGGCTGTGAAATTTTATTTCCTGTTGGGGAAATCGGCAAACTATTGTAATGCTGACTGCTTATGGGGATGCTACCCTAGGTAAAACCAGAGTCTACGAGTGATTTTCACATTTTAAAAATGGAGAAATATTAATTGAAGACCAACCCCGTTCAGGATGCCCCTCAATGTCAAAAACTGACGAAAACGTCAACAAAATCAATGCCCTCGTTCGTGGAGACCATCGTCGAACCATTGATCAACTCTGTGAGATGTCTGAAATGTCATGGAGTTTTCAATTCAGAGGATTTTAATCGAAGAATCGCACATGAGAAGGGTTGCAGCCAAATTTGTCCCCTACCTTCTCACAGACAAGCAAAGAGAGCGTCAACTTTAGGCATGTTTTGAGCTTCAAAATCAGCTGGAAGAGGACCCTGAATTTTTCTCCAAGGTGATCTAGCCCCCTGTGACTTCTCTTTGTTCCCCATACTGAAAAGGGACATGAAAGAAAAGCTTTTTGCCACTGTGGAGGAGGTAAAACAAAAATCGCTGGAAGGCCTAAAGGACATCCCGATAATTTTTAAAAACTGTTTTGAACAATGAAAGAAACGTTTGGAAAAGTGCATTGTAGTCAATGGAGAATACTTTCAAGGTGATCAAAATTTGATGTAAAAATATTGAGAAATAAAGAAGTTATGATGAAATTCCTGTTACTTTTGGGTCCTCCCTCGTAGTCCGGCCAAAAACATTGTGTGGTGTTGGAAGTGACAACAGCACATACCTGAAGAATGTTAACCAGCGATTCCTGAGCATGTTGGAGTAAAAAACGTAGATGTCATTTTGCTGTCCAATGATGTTTTAAAACAAATCATATCAGACAGCAAAATAATATCTACATTTTTACTCCAAGTATGCTCAGGAATCTCTGGTTAAAATCCTTTGGGTGCATATTATTGTTACACTCTGTATTATTGATGGCCTAAACTTCTAACTGAACTCTAAATTCTTCTATGTATAAACATTAAAACATACATGTATGTGGTTGCTGAAAGAAATGGGGTCCACCCAGAAGCTACACCTTTTGTATTTTTTATTTGTACAATAAATCTTTTTTTATTTGATTTTACGTATTCAAAGGGGTCGTTTGGTGGGAACATGTGACTGGCATTTTTTAAGCAATAAATCAAAACCCCCGTCGAGAGTCCGAGGCCTAATAATAATAAAGTTCTAATTTCACAAGATATAATATAAATATGATAAATTTATGAGAATGATTTTTTCTTTTTTTTATGAATATCGAAAACCAAAACATAGGAAGCTGAAAACTTCATTTTGGGGTGCAAAAAATCTTCAATTGGGCCGCAGGTTGGGCATGCCTGATGTAGTATCTACTAGATAAGGCCAATCAACCTCTAGGAGATAATCAAGCCGAACAACAGGAAGATAATGAAGGTTGTTATGTAAACATTGTTTATCCAAGGTTGGTACAAGTCACTAGTTTTTACTGAGATTCTAAATATTTAAATTTTCTTTCTTGTCAAGTCATCTTTAGTGGAGTATCTGTGGCTGTCAAGCGCAAGTACAGGCCAGTATTATATAGCAGGCAGGTGGCTACAACACCAATAAATGCTAGAAAACTACTAATAAATCATGCCCTTTCTGCATATGGCAAAAACAATGTAAGAAAGTATTCACTTTTATACCAAATGCACAAAAAGCTTCTGATATCGCTGCTCAGGAGTGCATTTTGCAAAACACTAAACATCTATATCTGCAATAACATGTGTAAGTTGTCGTCAATTTATTAATAATATTTGTGCAACATAAATTATTCTACCAATTCATTCAACCACATATAGCATGCACGTAACCCAGTTGATATAACTTTCTCCTTCAAGCCTTATATTACATAAATAATCTTAGAAATTTTCTGCACATTTAAGTCCTAAATAATTGAATGGACTTACCGAATGGAAGGAAGGATGTCCAGAGGTTTTAGTTCCCATGGACCATCTCGTAGCGTTTGCCACATAAGTCTCTCTCTCTGGCATGGAGGGATTCATCAACGAAAACAATTTGGTTACTTTGCTTATCCATTCTTCAGTTATTTCTATTTTAGATTTGATCAAAACATCAATAAGTATAATGGCAAGGTCGGAGCCACTTTCCATTTGTTGCTTCTCGAGTAATAACCGAGCTCCGTTTTCTAATAAATCTATTAATTCCACGAATTTACTTTGGCCTAAAAGTCTGAAAAAGAAGGTTATGTATGAACGACAGTGCAATATGTGAGATTTCTTTATTTAGTATGGTTATTGTATATTTTTATTTCACTCACCTGAAGTATAACGTTTTATAAAGTTGATGAGCTTCATAATATGAACCTTCTGATATGGAAGCATTTAATTTTTCTTGAATTCTGCCAAGTCCTCGCTCTTTACCCGCCGCCATGTTTACTTATTTTGACGTTTACAATTTGTCTAGTGTTAACAGCCCATGGTCACGAACTATGAATAACTTTTTGTAAAGAACTATATTTTTACATCCACCTGGGGCTTGTTGTGACTAAAGATTTTTTCTAGGTAGGTACTCAATTTGATAAAACACAAGGGCGTCCAGCCAGCGGCCGAATATCCATATTTCGTCGAAAGATGTTCTTACGATCGTACAGAGCGGTTCCAATGAGAAAGATTAATTATTTTCTGTATCAGCTTTTAAAAATTATAACTCAATGTCGATTTTACGTCATTCCAAATTTACTTTAATTTATACCCACATCCAAAAATGCTGAAAGGTATGATGGTAAAACTATTAAAATTATGTACATTTCGTAATTATTTTTTGATCATAAGTATTTATCATTTTTCAATAATGTCTAAGCAAAATAAAAATGAAACGGACCAATTTTCGTCAAGAAACACATGTACATACCTATATATTTTTTTATGATTTTATTTAAACTAAAATTAAAATTCTGAAACATGCGTTTCCCAGATAATGTATTGATTTAGTTAACTGCATGATTATATGATTTGAAATGGGTGTTGTATAATACAAAATCTTTTTTTTAAATTTAACAAATCTGCCAACGACCTATGGAATATACCATATTATACTAAAAATAATTTTTTTTTCTCAAAATTTAAAACATGCGTTTACTAGATAAAAGAACAATCTTTCGAAATCAATTTATAATTTTTGTGGTAAACAGTCAATATGTCTAAAATCTGATTTAAAAATGACATATATCTGGTTTTCTCTGGTTATACCCCAAATATTGGAAGAAAACCATGATCCAAAAGGTCCTGCCGAGCGGGCCGAGCTATTCGAGAATAATTTGAAGCCACGGGGTGAGGGGTAAGATGTGTGAAAAATGATTCTATTTAACCAAGTTTTTTTTGTCACTTTTAATGACTTTTTGAAAGAGTGATGAAGTTGTACGTTGTTGAGTTGTCTGATCACCAAAAAATCAGAAAATATAAAAAAAATCATAAAAAATAGTTCATTTTATACAACTTTACCTACAAGACATTTCAAAAGTTTGGCTTTCAAAATATTTGCCAGGCAATTTCCCCCCACTGTAGATTTGCCTTAAATATTATTCATACAATATCGCACTTGTGCTCCGTCCAGGGCTTTTTAGGTTCACAAAGCAAATATTTATACATACATTATTATGTACCTACGAGGGTTGTCCCAGAAGTACCCGACCTGACGTACTTCTGGTGATTGTTGCTTTAAAAAAATAATTATGGTAGAAAGTACCAACCTTATAAGGCTTAAGTTTCAAGTTTCAAGACGCTATGTTGTTTAGTGTTTTTTTGGCAGTTATCAATAGCGAACCCTCTCAGTTAATTTGTAAACATGGAAAAAATGGTCATTTTTATGTGATACAAAACTTTCATTTTAAATGTCTAAGTCCAACCAATATCGAAGCCGAGTTTAGATTCTACTCTGGGGGCGTCTGCTTCTTTGTTTACAACAATAAAATATTGTGTGGCAGGGTTTAAACGAGGACGTACGAGCTGCCGAGACAAACATCTCAGTGGTCGGCCAAATGAGGTGACCACGCCAGAAAAGGTAAATAAAATCCACAAAATCGTATTGAATGACCATTGATTGAAAATGCGCGAGCTAGCAGACACAGTAGGCATTTCAAAAAGTGCTGTATATCGCATGTTGACTGAAAATTTGGACATGATAAAGCTGTGCGCAAGATGGCTGCCGCGTTTGCTCACAATGGCCAAAAACAGCGTCGTGAGGATGTTTCAATCGAGTGTTTGGCGATGTTTCACAGCAATAAAGCCGAGTTTTTGCATAGATTCAAAACCATGAGTCGTCACTTCACACCTGAGACGAAGGAACAGTCAAAACAATGGACTAAAAGGGGAGAATCGGCTGCAAAAAGGCAAAGACAGTTCCATCAGCAGGCAAGGTCATGGCATCAGTTTTTTGGGATGCTCATGGGATAATTTTTACTGATTATCTTCAAAAAGAAAAAAAACAACCAACGGCGAGTAATATGCGAACTTACTGGAGCATTTGAAATCAGGAAAAAACGGCCGCATTTGGCGAAAAAGAAAGTGTTGTTTCATCAGCAGAATGCACCAGTTCAGACATCCGTTATCCCGATGGCCAAAATCAATGAAT
The DNA here is from genome assembly GCA_929108145.2 of Limnephilus rhombicus. Classification (NCBI taxonomy): domain Eukaryota; kingdom Metazoa; phylum Arthropoda; class Insecta; order Trichoptera; family Limnephilidae; genus Limnephilus; species Limnephilus rhombicus. Next base: position 48,267,385 of record OV815280.1, on the reverse strand, counting down.
TAAAGTTCGAATTGCTTCCTCACGCACCCTATTCGCCAGATTTAATCCCCTCGCATTATTTTATTTTACCAAACTTGAAAAAATGTCTCGGTGGTAAAAGATTTGCCAACAATGAAGAGGTGGAATCTGCGGTAGACGGCTATTTTGAGGTGCTCGACGGTTCTCACTATAAACAGGGTATCGAAAATATTGAACAACGCTGGGAAAAGTGTATCGACCTGAAAGGAGACTATTTTAATGAAACACAAAAAAATTTCCCAAATTTTTTGTGTTTTCTTCGTTAGGTCGGGTACTTTTGGGACAACCCTCGTACATTTATTGTCGCAATACTTTTTAGTAAGATAAATCAAAATTAAATCATTTGTCTACTTGCACAATAATGATTTTTTTTCAAAGATTCAACAACGAATTATTTTCTTACTGAATCTTCTTTGCGATATAGGTATCTAAACCATTTTTGAATACCAGCCTTTTCTTTTATTATTCTTTTCAACTGGCAATGACACACTGTAACCGTTGCTCTTTCATAAAAAATTTAAAATATTAATAAATATATCAAGCTTTTTATAGTAAAGGTACGTATATTTTTACTTTGCACTAGCCAAAAAAGTAAAACCAACAAAAGAATAAATAGTATCCACAACACTACACCTTCGAACTCAAAGTTAATTATATTTTCAAGCTCAGTGGCGGTTCGTGCAATGAGTCAGGGGAGGCTGTGCCTCCTCTAAAAAAATAGAGAAGAAAAGGAGAAATAGAGGCATTGCTGAAAACCAGCTACTTTCCAGGAGAAATCCTGAATTATAGCTGAGCAGTGACTTTTTTTGTCAATAGAATCAATGATGAATGAATAAAAAGTGTAATATTGTAAAAAATCTATTGATGAATAAACATTTTTATCATTATATATGTATCCAAAATATAGTAAAACTTTAATTTAAATGTTATTAATTTATAATTTATTTATGCTTTAGTTACTTCAATTCAAATGTTACACATTAATATTTTCGTATTTCACTAGGACTGGTTGTCTTTATATTATGTAACTCACGTACCAGTGAAACACGGACGGCCACATATGGATTTCCACTCGCCGCACCGAGCTACTACAATAATGCACTAGTGAGGCAGAGGTAGGGCCCGCCTCCGAGAGCCACCGAAGTCATGTAAGCGAAGGGGAGCAGGGAAGTCATATGGTTTCGAAATGAATGGTAGCCGACACGGTCACAAGTTGTTTAGTTTGAAAATTAACACTTTCGAAGTAGAATTGATCATTTACGATTATCTCTAGCATTTTAGTGACCAAGGTTGTTGTGTTGAGTGAGGCTACTTGATTTAATTTAAAATGTCGAATTTGCAGTTTACGGTCAGTCTTGTGGTTGTATCTAGTAATTAACTTGACCGATGATCATATATGCGTGTTATAATATTATTACTCTTTGACATAGATAATAGTTTAATTTTTTTTATTTTCTTTGTATATTTAGGTGTAGGTATACATAAAACTTACTTAAAAAAATGTTTGTGCTTCCTCACTTTTCAACCCCTCAAACCGCCACTGGTCAAGCTGAACTTTGTGTAATATTATAAAAATTCGTTGAGTATGTATTTAAAAAATAGTTTAATTTATTTGTTTAGTTTCCTCCTTTTACCACCTTTCATCCATGTCATGCTGTGATTGGGGAAATAATAATAAAAAAAACACAAAAAATTATATATTTTTTTTTTATTAGATTATTTTAATTTTTACATCAATGAAAGAGATAAAGAATAAAACACAATTTTAATGACTAGATAAAATTATTTGGTGTTTTGTGCAGTGTACCTTCGTATAAAAAAATATTGTTCTTTATAAAAAAAGGTACCTACTCTAAAATGAGGTGCAATAAATTTGCAAAGTGTACTAACTTATTTAATATCTTCTATGTACATTTAAAATTACCTTATGTAAAACTTAATTAATACTAAAAAAGGCACCTATTTTATAACACAATAAATAAAAACACTTAAAAAATCTCTATTCAGCAAATTTGAATGAAACATTTTTTTTAATAATATTTGCATGAACACTTAACATTAATTGATTGGTATTTTTTTTATCGTGAACTAAATTAAACGTATATTGCATAAAATGGTGCAATAGTTTTAAAAACTCTACAGTAAATGAAGCATCAGCTACTATAATATTATGTGATGCAGAGTAATGAAAATGTGTATTTACTTTAAAAAATCTAAAAACACAAAAAAAAGGGATGCATTAACTGAGCGATAATCTGAAGAAGACTATTTATTAGATGCATACACTTAGACGTCGTTTAATTTGTACTAACATCATTCTAAACGCAGGAAGGTCCCTTTAGAAAATTCCTATGTGAAACGAAACTAAACACTTTTCTGATACACATTTTAACCACTTGAGCAAAGGGGAATTTTGGGTATTCAGTTTTCGGCCATTCGAATTAATTAATATTGTACCTCCTAATATAAATACGGAAAGATATGAACTGCTAACTGAGGTTTAGAGCCAATGAATCCACCTAGATTTCATCATTTATCCCATATTTTCAGTTTACATTTAAAAAAAGCTTTAAATTTAAAATAAATATTTTTTTTTTTAAATCATCTACCTAAATTTGGGCAGCCATCGCTCAAGTGGTTAATGCACTAATTTTATTATTGTATAACATTTTAGGCTGGTTTCGACGTCAAAATTATTACATACTAGACCAGTCTCACATTCATAATACAATTATTAAGACCGGTCTTTGGCATTTTGCTCTAAGTAATTAAACTTTTAATGAGGGTTGTGAAGTTCATAGTCAGTAGCTGTAAAACTGTCAATGCCCTAAGAAAAGAAGAAGAAAAATTTGCAATTCTGCACTTTTCAGTGCAAACAATCACTGCCAACATGCAGCACGTTTTGACAAAATGTATGTGTTTTTGTGAAACTTTATGAATTATATATGCATTATTTTCGTTATTTGTTTTTGGGGTATTACGCCGTGTTGCGCTACCTCCTTCTTTAGCCAATCGCCCTGGTGTAAGACCACCATTCAGAATTGAAATGTTGCTTGAAAATGGCTTTAGCCGTGTTTGGTGACTAGATCTGAATAGCCAGGTACTTCCCAACCTACCTCTCCCCCACCTCCTTCCCCTCCCCACTACCTTCAGCCTCACAACATACCCCAATTGGGGATGCCATAGTCTCACTGGCTCCAGACGGGAGCAGTTGAGATTCTTGTTCGGTATTCACTGTAAAAAAAAAAAAAAAAATATGCAATGGTCACGAAGGTAAGAAAATTTTTTCTTCTTTACTTGGGGCATGCAAAGCTTTACATTCTCTATGGACGGCAACGACAAGTCCCTATTATTAATATAACATAAAACCTAAACAATACGGGGTAAACACACCATTATAAAACAGTGACAATCTCATCTTGTGGCCTAAAGCTGATGAGGAAGAAATCATCATCGAGCCATAAATTATTTTGTTGCACCTCCTGTCTGCTCTGCCAAGCATCCGCGTGCTGGATGCTTGGTCTCTCCATGACAGATTCCTGAGACAACTCCCACTGCTGGCTCCAGTCCGGTTTGAAGGAGAAGTCTCGGAAGGCAGGACTGTCTTGGTTGCGGATGGAGACCTCGTAAGCCGGGGGCTTTAGGGTGGACATCGGGGTGGACTGGGTTGTCTCTAGGGAGGTGTTGGCTTTCTGTGAAGGGGTCTGGAGGAACTGAATCAGTTGGCCCACAGGGGGCTGCGGGGGAGGTACGCAGGTTCGTTCAAGGAGGCTGAAAAATAAAGAAAAAAGTTATGTTTGACGAAGTCAATTTTTTTTTTAATATTAATTCCACAAAGGAGGCCCGGAGGAAAATAATTTCCCTCGGGGCACATGACATCTGAAATGCTGTGTGGAGGGTCTTTTTGAGAAGAGGAAAGAATGAACATTGGTATTGAAGAGACTAATATTGTAGGAAGGAAGAAACACAAAGGCTGGCAAACTGTTCCACAGCCGAGTTGTTGATCACAAGAACGAGTCGAAGAAGAGACCCGTTCACATGTGATAAATGTCAACCGTGTACATATGTTGGGCACGCGTTTGGCGTATTGCCCGACTATGCGCCGGTGCCGAGGAGATCAATGACGCTAGTTCCTCAGAGCATCTTCCATTGAAATGCCGGTAGAACAAGGATAGCATTCCCACCTGACACCTGTACTCTAAAGATTGCAATCCGTTTGTTAATAAGTTAGGAGAATCTATCAAACGAACCGCCCGTTTCTGCACAGAGTCGAGAGTTTTTTTTAGATATTTTGGGGCTCCAAACCAGAGGTGGCTGCCAAATGTTTTTTAAGCGCCCATATCTGAGCTGGTCACTTAGAGTTACACCAAGCATTTCAATGGAGGGCCTGTTCGGAAGATTGCTTCTGTACGAGTCTTACAATAAATCCGTGTTACTAAGCTAAGCATGCTATTATTATAGTAGACATAAGTTGTTTATGATCTTTAAAAAAGTACCTAAGCTATGATTTTAATAAACAGCATGTCGCAAAGAAGTTGATTTGAATGTAGACCTAATTTATTTCGATTTACCGACCGTGATACAACATGCATCTACTAGGTAAATAAGATAAAATAAGGAAAACTAGAAGAGTATGTAGTATGGAAATACTGCACTTAAAAAATTCTATTCAGTTCACAGATCAAGAAGACATGGCATGAAGCGTGCCAATGAACGTTATGCGTTTGGTCTGTATGTAGAAACAAAGGCAGGGCGTCACTTTGCGAAGATGCGTTTTGCGATAGTACGGGTGAGCGTTGTTGGCTACACAGCGTGCGCAGATTCTCACCGATGATGGTTCATTACCCTTTTCCCTTGTTTCTATGGTATATATTATCTATGGTAGTAGGTATAAGGAATTACAGTTTAACTTACCGTTCTGCCCAACTGGCCAACCGGGGCCAGTCTGGTGGGATGACAGGAACATCTCTTCTGTTGAGTAGCATCAGGATCTTAGCCAGGTCACTGAGGGAGCGCCTGCAACAAAATAACAATGTCATTATCCGGTTTCCAGTTTCTACGCTCAATAGTGAACAGGATCCAATTTGGGAGGCGGGTATGGGTATTGCCGCCTCGGGAACCATTTATTGGATAACCAACCAAAGTCACCCCAAGTGGTTCGCTACGTTTGGTGATTTAGCAGAAGTGCCCGTGTTCATGGGGTCAGGTTTGTCCGAATCTTGACCGCAGATGTGTCTGCTCACCAACAGCGTGGTAGGTAGACCGGATCGGGATCAGACTGGTTGTTGATCTTTTAATCTTTCCAGCAGGACTCTCTCGGAACATTGTCTTGCACCGCAGTGGAAAGGATGGATTCATTCGTCCGTCACTCCTGGACACACTGATCCCCAGATTCCTACCCACCCCTCATACTCTCTACTTCGTTCTCTAAAAGACCCTCCACACAGCATCCCCAAAGATGATGGTTCCATACCAACTCAGAATCGAGTCGACTCAAAACCTCTTTGAAAAGTCATTAAAAGCTATGAAAAAATAATTTTAAAGCACACAGCTTCCTCACAGATGATGGTTCCATACCAACTCAGAATCGAGTCAACTCAACACCTCTTTGAAAAGTCATTAAAAGCTATGAAAAAATAAATTTAAAACACACAGCTTCCCCAAAGATGATGGTTCTACACCAACTCAGAATCGAGTTAACTCAACACCTCTTTGAAAAGTCATTAAAAGCTACGAAAAAATAATTTTAAAATAGCCCATTACCCTAACCTAACATAACCAATTCAACGAATTTATAATTTTTAAACGACTTCGAAAAGGAGGAGGTTCTCAATTCGACTGTATTTTTTCATCACTTGTAATAAATTTTCAAAGGAGGTTCTGAGTTGACGTAGGCCCTGAGTGGAATTATTTTCCTTATTTTCCCGACGTAAAAAAAAGAATGCTTTTTTTAACCCTTGAGACCTTTCTAATGCAATTTATTGTGTCTCTCATATTTTCCATTTTCTTTCTCATATTTTCCATTTGTCAAAATGTCAATGCAGATTTGTCTACCTTTTTTTTAATACCGAATCTTATGATTCGGTATTATTGGTAAAGCTTCTATAACATTACATTATACTGATATATTGAGGGTATAACAGCACGTACCCGAAGGATTTCAACCAGCATTTCCAGAGCATATTTGGAGTAAAGTGATGATTTTTATTTTCAATTAAAAACAAAAAATATATTTTTCCATCGTACTTATGTCGCAACTGAATAGTTTTTTTCATTCCAGATATAAGGTAACATACAAAACATCGAGCATATCACATGATCCTGTCGCAACGTGTAGGAGTGGAATCAGTGGCGAGGTGTGATTGAGAAAAAAAAATATTCCCACAGCAAAACGATATCTACTTTTTGTACTCCAATTATGCTTAGGAATCTCTGGTTAAAATCTTTCGTGTAAGTGCCGTTACACCTTGTATAAGTAAAAACTAAATTAATAAAATACATATACAGTTTTTAACAACATTTCTCAGACAATGGTCATACTTTCATTTGATTTCTTCACTGTGAGCGGAAATAAAATGTATCTTGTGACCCAAAAGAGAACATAATATTTACATACTCATTAGATAGGTACCTATAAGAAATCTGCAACATTGTCTAATTTGAGAATAAATTTTAGGCAGCATAGTTTAATTTAAAACAGCCATTATTATAAAAGTAATGTGTTAAATTTTTACCCGCAAATAACAGCAGCATCCGTGTTACCAGCTCGATGCATCTCTCGAACCTGCCTTCTGACATTGTTCAAAATGGCCAAGAAAGTGTAGGCATGGGGCTGAAAGGAACAGAAAGATTTGGTTATTGTAATGTATGTATTTGCTCTTTGTAGGTATGTTGGAATGGTGGAAAAATAGTCAATAGATTGTAATTAACACAATGTATTTATTACCTTTGACTATTACACGTGATAATGAAGAGAGGCCGGTCAACCATGCATATCTGTTCTTTTTATAGGTTACTTGCTAGACATGCCGTCTCTCTCGCACAAAACTTCAGTCGCATGTTCATTACAATTATTCTTCTTCTTTCGTATGGTGGTGGACCAGAGGGGGACATTCAGGTATGCAAGCCATTCTAGGACCTCAGGTGTCGCCCTGTAAACCTCATTAATGCCGCCAGGAAATGAATGGAGCAAGCATTCGCTGATCACACGTTCGGTGGTCTGCACCGCACTGCTTTTATAGAGTTGACTTGCTAGAAATGCCGTCTCTCTCACACAAAACTTCAGTCGCACATTCATCACAATAGAGAACTCCAGTCCAATTTTTCAATTTTTTTTAATGAATAATGACCTTCTAACTTAAATAACTGCATTTTTATTTTTAGAGTTAGTTTTAATAGCTAAAATAATTGTCAAAGTTTTAATTTTTAGAGTTAGTTTTAATAGCTAAAATAATTGTCAAAGTTTTAATTTTTCAAGATCCCCTAAGACCACCGTATGTACGGTGAATCGTGTGACGTCATCACTCCTGAAAAATTACTATAGGATTGGGCAATCAGCTGATCAAGTGCCGCCATTTTGAACAGCGTTATTCGAAGCATTCTCCCTAGAAGTAGCATTACAGTATTTTTTTTGTGCAGTAGTTTTTCAATATTTTAAATAATAGAGATACCTCTATTTTTGATACTGAATTATTTAGGCTTAAATATTGTTTCAATAAACACAACGACTAAATCTCCATGAACAGTATGAAATAACGAATAACATGAAATGTTGTTAATACTGATGGCTTATGTCATACCTACATAATCAAAGATTTCAATACAATGACTGGTGACGCGTGACATCAGCACTAACCATTCAGTAATACCAACTTTACAGTGTGTTTTGACGAGAGGTTTAAAAATGCACTTTTTAATAATTTTTTAAGAACTCTATGTTTAATATTATGAAATAAAACTTATATATTCAGAATCAGCGTTTATTGGTCTATATGAATATATTTTTTTAAAGCCATAATATTTTTCACTGGAGTTCCTTATTATTCTTCTTCTTCTTTCATATAGTGGCGGGTCAGAGGGGTATCTAAGTCTGCAAGCCATTCTAGGACCTCAGGTGTCGCCCTGTAAGCCTCATCAATCCTAGCGAGCATTCGTTGAACAGATGTTTGGTGGTCTGCACCGCACTGCTTTCATACATTGCCGACTCTTTAAGACCCCATCGATGCATCGTGTGGGCGCAACAGCTACGGGAGCACCTTATCCTATTGATGGCGGACCAGAGTTTACGAGACAGTGAGAACCATTCCCAATTATGTTATATATTTACAAATTAGAATCATTGTAAACTTCTTACAATAATAAGTTGTATCAATGTAGTATTGACAAAAATATGGTTTGAAATTTAATTGATTAAAAATGTATTGTAAGCAACATCTGGGAAAATGATTTTCTTTTAAGCATTCAATAGAATCTAACTAACCATCAGGCCGTTTCACCACATGGATAGGCAGAGAGGACGGACCGCCAAACAAATCTGTCTTGGCGCACACTCCTTGCTTCATTCACATTCATATAATACCCTTCTGTTATTCTGACTCTTGACACGGCCCGACTCAAATATTTGGTTCACTTGATCGTGCCATGACTTCCTCAGATATCCACGACTTCTTCTACAATTCATATTCATGACACATATTCTCCTTACACTCCTTTCTTGGTTCATTCACTCTACATGTCCAAACGCCCCTTTATTAAACTTACTCAATATGCTTACGTCAGCCTTCCATTCTTTGCGAATCTCCACATTTCTCACACTAACATACATGTATGGTTTTACCACACACACACACACCACGGGATCTCATTTTTGCAGCATTCAGTCTACTTTCAGCCTTCCTCTATCGGTTTCATGCCTCCCTACCATTCAATAGGGTAGATAACAGCCCATTGTGAACTGCTACCTTCGATAGAAAGTATTAAGTACATAATGAGAAAATTTGGGTTTTGAATACGTTTTTTAATGTTTTTGTTATTAGTTTTTGGGGTATTATGCCGTGTTGCGCTACCTCCTTCTTTAGCCTTCGCTGTCCGAAACGTTGGCTAAAGAAGGAGGTAGCGCAACATGGCATAATACCCCAAAAACTAATAACAAAAATACTTTTGGCCGTTAAAATCTAAAATCGTATCTGATGTTTTTTAATATTTTTTCTGTCTTGTTCTGAGAAGCATCTTCATTGGTCAAATAGTTATTACATTGCAAAATCTCACCCTAAATTTGTCGAGTTCCTTGTGGAAATTCTTCAGGGCCTTTGGGCTCTGTTTGGGCAGACTGTCCTTGCGCTTGTGGCGCATGCGCACACACAGCAATCCGCCCACTGCAAACATGATGCACAGGAGTAAGCCGATGCTACTGCCTATTATTATCACCTGAAACATAAATATCAAAAATGTTAGATGGGTGAAGCCGTTTTGAAGTTTCTTTGGGTTGTTATTTATCTAAATCCAAACTCTTGTCACACCGTAAAACCCCAAGGAATAAATTGAAGTATCACCCTGGCCAAATACTACATTGTTATGTTCTTCAAAGGCACTTCAAATGGAGACTCCAAGATCAATTAAAATCTCTATAAAATATTTATCAGATTTGTGCTAAGCTAATCGAGTGCTAGAAACATACTAGAGGGTGCTAGATGGCTCGCACAAACCATTTTTATCCAGACATCTACTTTAAAATCATGGGAATGATAAAATCAATTCAATTCAATCCAATCCAATTTATTCATTTTAAAAACATTAGAAAATTAAAATATTAAAAGAGAGTATACTTAAAATATTTTAGATAGATAAGAAGATTTAAACTAACAGCAACAAAGCGAAATATAAAATTAAAAAATACTCAAAGTGATTGATAAAATAAAATAAATACTCAAAGTGATTCTATTTAACAACCAGACAGCTCTCCCGACTGGCATGACCATTGGCAAGTTAGTTCTGCAAGCCGGGAGATCAAACAGTCTATGCTGTCAATGAGGGAGATAACCATCGGGAACACAGAAACTAATGCTCAAAGTAATGCTAGTGACAGACTCAGCTATAAAAGCGCAAACGTTATTTGGGTTAGCCTGTTTCAGCATATTGCTTGCCGTACATTCCCAACGGGAATGCCATATTGCTATTGCTAGCAATTGCAATATGGCAATTTTCTTGTCATGTTTGGTTCCGTCTTGTTTCTTTTTTCTCCTCTTTTTCCCATGTATTTATAATTATCCATATTTGTACATCCTTGTTTGTTTTTATTTTTTTTTTTGATCTATTTAACCCGACTTTTTTATTTTTATGCGGTATTGTATGTGAAACATATATTTTTGATATCAAAATACCAATGTAAAATTGTACCTATTACCTCCCACTCATGAATTTGAAGTTCCTCCCATCCAAAAATGATTTTTGTAACTCATCATAATTGCCCTAGCTAGAAATAAAACAATAAAAAGATAAAAATATGTTTACTGTTAGTAATTCATAGACAATCCTATGAATTTGCTTGTTTTAAATCGTATTGTGAAACTGTAAGAGCCGGTATATAAAGCCAATTTCCTTTTAACATTTTCAGTTGGTATATTTAAATTTCTATGTTTATTATAAAAAAAGATATAACAGATAGATACTCTTGTTCCATTTCACAGGGTATGTGCATTTAGGTGATAGCTTTTACTAAAATGATCATATTGCTTTCCACAATGCTCCTAAAATTCCTGCGCTGAGGCCATTAAATAAATTAATTAACTTTTGGTTTACACATTTCATATTAATTTACTTCTCGAAAGCACAATGATAACTGACAATTGGTATTTGAATTCAACTCAAACTAATTTGTGTGCAGCACTTCCCGACTGACCTTATTTTTGAAGAAAAAATCCTTAGAAGAATCTTTGGAGCGTAACAGGAAAATGGTGGTTGGGGGAAAAGGTAAAAATCGTAAAAAAAACTCTACAGAACTAGAGTGTACAATGTACATGGACCTTTTCACTTTTTAGAAACACCAACAATGACATTATCTATTCGGTTGTTAGATGTGATCCACCAGCGCTTACGGGGATAGCCCTGTAAGCGTAAACCGATATTGCATCATGTTGACGGTGGAAAGAAAAAATGACTAAAGCGCCATACAGCTGTGACATTAAAGATGAACTTACAGAATAAGCTTATTGTTTGTTTGTGCTTGTGTTTAACAAATAAGTTTTGTAGAGTTTCCCAGAGCATGTGGAAAACTCTAGAAAACTTGATTTGATGAACACAAGCGCAAACAATCAATATAGCTTATTGTGTAGGTTCATCTTTAAGTTTACAGCTGTATGGCGCTTTAGCCATTTTTCCTTTCCAGCGTCGATGTGTTATCTATGAAGTTTCACTAAAACACATTGTGTCAAAACACTTCACAGATGGGATAGATTGCGTCCAAAAGGTCAGTGTTGCAAAGGTTAACAGCAATACTTAACCATGCACTAGACATGCTTATTATCGGAGATTAAAGTTACAATATACTTGCATAAAGGAGTTCATTGATTTTCCTGTGATTTTTCACATATTGTGTCAAAACACTTCACAGATGGGATAGATTGCTTCCAAAAGGCCAGCGTTGCAAAGGTTAACAGCAATTCTTAACTATGCACTAGACATGCTTATTTTAAGAGATTAAAGGTACAATATACTTGCATAAAGGAGTTCATTGATTTTCCTGGGAGGCTGGCAGGGGTTCTCTTTCCCGGTGTAGGAGGGGCAGAGCCCTAAGCATCGCCCCCGGCCCACGGCTCCCAAACCACACGTCTGGCACTTCTCCCGGCAAACTGCAATCAATTAGAACAGACCATTATTGTAACTGTGTTATATTGTGGGTGTGAGTCTGATATACGTAAATTTAAACTCTCTGTTAATATTTGATGTAAACGTAACATCGGATGAGTAAAAATAAAATATGGAGTCATAGTTATTACTTGGTTCAAATATCTCAGTTATTATATGCTACTTTCTACCAGGAGAACTATTAATGGTATTCTTATACTTTTTAATTAATGAATAACCTCATAGACTGCCCTAAAATGTTAAGTTTTATAAATATCCGTATCCCTGTTAAATCTGCTCGACTCCAGTGAGATTTTACCGAACTGCCAAATACATAGGTATACAGACCTCCACCCTCCACCCTGAATCAAAGCAAAAATAATTACTTCTTCAAACACAGTAAAGTATTTTGTGGCACCATTTTAATTCAAAATTAATAAAATACTTAGATTTAATCAACTTTATTTTTTTTTAAACCAATGTGTTTCTTAAGCTTAATCAGGGTTTACTTAAAATTTTGTGTTATGTTTGTAAATAATAATGTTTGTGAGTGTTTGACAATTATTATGTCTGCAAAAGCCCTACTTAAGTCCCCGCTCTCCGCACGAAAAATTTCGATTTAGAGCAGTGGCGATATTTAGTATTAAAAACTTTTAAAAGGAGGTGTATTTAGTAAATAATATTATTTTCCTAGAAGAATTCATTTGTTCACAAGACGTGTCGAATAAGCAGTAGGGCTGCCACAATTTTAGAATATTCATAATATTTATACGAAAATATCTGTTATTTTCTCAATGTGTTACGTTAGGTTACCTACCTACATACAGGGCTGGGCAGTATTTGAATTACTTGCGTTTGAAATAAATATTTGAAATTCAAATTGTATTTCAATTACTTCCTAAAAATGTATTTTGTAATTTGTATTTCAATTACCTGATGCTGAGGTATTTTGCAATTTGTATTTCTAATACTCATGGCTTCAAAATACATTTTAGAAATACATTTAGCGATCTCAATAATGATAATGAAAAATAAACATAGATAATACATAGACTAAAAACGCTAGAATCCAGAGCAATATATTATGTTAATATTTAGAGTTGGCAACATTGTAGGTACGTTAAAGCAATTATCTTGTCAATTGTTGTTTTCACCGTTTCGCGGTATTTATTCATGAAGACGTGAGTTAATTGATATTATAATGGATAATTGATATCATTGCTATTGTACATTTTTGTGTCATAGAATTTGATCAAGCACTACATGACTGTATGAATAATTTGACTAATAGTAGATTATTTTTAAGTTAATTAGAGTAGAGCGCACTTGAAGTGAAATAACACAAAACTGCGCTGTACAAATGTTATATTATTATCGAACGTTATTAATACCGTAGCGTCTGCGTGGTTGAATTTCAGAACCCGGTTCGATTGCGTGTCCGACGCCACGCCTTACAACAGAAATAAAATCTGTATTCGTGGATTTTCAGACAAAGCTACAATTCGGTTTCTAATTCAAGAAGTCGGGAAGACGCATAGGGACGTGTCCTTCCTAGGTATAAGTTCTACGAATTTGTGAAAATGGAATATCTCCCGGATTCCGAAAGATTGACGGTAATACTCAGTTGTATTAAGCGGCTGTATATTACATATGACGTCATCGCCCGACCCGGTTACTTTGTAGCGGTGATTTTCCAACACTGGTTGACACGCTGACAGTGGATACGAGGAACGGGCTAATGAAACCAGTTCCTATTGGATTTATAAAATGATCACCAACACTAACTGGGCGAAGTTGAACCAAAAGCCGCCCGCAGAGCCTAGCAGTAAAAACCTGCGGGGCGGGATTTTAACTCCTAGTAATATTAATTATTATTATCTAACACCTGGGTCCTATGCCACAAAACTTTACAAGTGGAGCGGAGATGAGATGTGAGATGTGTCTTCTGAGCAATATGATGGGTCAATTTTTGCACGTCTCTGTTTCACTCTGCTCAGCTTGGCTTCTACGGAAACGCATACTTACATAAGCGCACTTACAACAATTTATTGTAACCAAAGGTTCTACCAAAACCAAATGTATTTTGTAATTTTTATTTGAATTAAAAAAATGGTTAAAATACTGTATTTTGTATTTCAAATACACGACTTGAAAGTATTTTGTATTTCGTATTTTAAATACACGCGACAAAGTATTTTGTATTTTGTAATTTGTATTTTAATTACAGCAAAGCATGTATTTTGCCCAGCCCTGCCTACATAGTGTAATGTGCACAATGTAGCAAGGAATATGATATATTACGGATAACACATCCCATCTGTTACTAATCATTGCTAAAACCATTTGGTGATCTCCCGCCATCTCACCGGTGGCCTTTGTGGTCGAGCAGTTAAGATCCTTGACGACAGGTTTAAATCCCGGTGTGTGCAATTGATTTTTATTCAATTTATTTGTGGTATTTCAAATTTAATTAATAAACCCATTGTAAATCTGCAGTACGTGCCAGATTGATGGATGTAGAGATATTCTCAGTATAGCCATTGTGAATGATCAGCATTAAGAATCGAAAAGTTGCTTGAAATTAGCCATATTCGGTGACCAGATCTGAAAAGCCAGGCAGATACTTCCCAAAATTCCTCTTCCCACTTCCTTCCCTTCCCCACTTCCTTCAGCCTCACAACAAGGTAGATACGTTATTTGGGGATTCAATAGTCCCACTGACTCCGGACATTTGAGATACTTGTGCGGTATTCTCTTTTTTTAAATATGTGCCTACATTATTATATTATTGGTGCTCGACACAGTGCTCCTAAACCCCTAACTGCCTGTGAGTAGGGTTGCCATACGTCCGGAATTTTCCGGACATGTCCGGAAATATAGTTGTTTAGGGGAATCCTAAACAGTCCGGAATTTCTACAATTAAGTGGAGATTGATATAAAAAAATTAAATAAACCAAATTATTTTTATTACAAATCAAAGTAAAAACATCACTTCTGATATTTAATGCTCCCGGAAATATCGTTAAACACTTTCGAATCTTAATAATAGTTTTGTAGAACATTTTGCAAGTCATAATTTTTAAAATTATACTGTGTTAAGAGGGTTAATGTTAATAGAGAACTCCAGTCCAATTTTTTTATTTTTTTTAATGAATAAAGACCTTCAAACTTAAATAACTGCATTTTTATTTTTATTTTTATAGTTAGTTTTAATAGTTAAAATAATTGTCAAAGTTTTAATTTTTAAAGACTCCCAGAAACGCACCGTATCTATGGTGGTCTAATTTTTTTACTTTTTAAGTTGTCATTTTGAATCAGTGATGTTATGTCGAGGGAAATTTCCCTAGATCTAGGGGAGAAAAATATTTTTTAGGGATAAGGGAAATCAGGACAAAATCTAGGGAAATTTCACTTCTAACTGTTGGCAACACTGTGAAGAACGCAGAATAATCATGGCGGAATGCTTTGCAATGACTTTTAGGTGTGAGGTGTGTTTTTTATTCAAGATTAACTGCTTTTAATATAGAAAAACATTGATAAAATGTCCACATTTCACCGCTACTGTTATTGTATTTAATCAAAGTGCAATATAAAAACAATAAATCATCTCTTTCATTGCAAATACATGTGACGTCGTGTTTTGTGTCAGGTGTTACTTTGTAGGTACATTGTTTTATGTATAATACATACAGAAACACTGGTATTTATAACACACTGATCATGACGAGTGTGTAACAACTTGTATAAAAAGCCCTACACTAAAAACAATTTGAAAATACATAACTAAATGTCAAAACATGACATGACTTTAACCTCAAATAGACAAAATTTATTGCAGATAGTCCGCAAATATAGCCCTTTTCATAAATTGTTGAGGGCCTAAATTATGTTTCAATAAACACAATAACTATTATTTATCTAAATCTCTATAAACAGTATGAAAATAAACCAAAAACACGAAATGTTGAATTGCATAGGTACGTGTGCACTTCAAGTCATTTCAAATGTCAATACAATACAATACACAGGTGACAGGTTAACTGTGACGTCACGGTTAACCATTTCAGTAATGCCAACTTAAAGCTGTGTTTTGTGAAGAGGTTTAAAAATGCACTTTTTAATAATTTATTAAAAACTCTGCATTTAATATTATGAAATAAAACTTATATATTCAGAATCAGCGTTTCTTGGTCTATATGAACATATTTTTTTAAAGCCATAATATTTTTCACTGGAGTTCCTTATTGAGTTCCTATTAAGGAAAAGACCCCTTCTGCATTGGCATTTTATATATCTTTGTTAATTCCGTAAATTTTCCTGGTCCAGCTACTTTCAGAATAATGGTCCATTGGTTATTGGCATTTAATCTCAAAATTTCGTTGCTTGATTAGTCACCCCCCTCCCCCCATTTGGGGGGGGGGGGGTGGCTAGAGATTTGGGCTCTTGAGGATGACACTCGGCCGGTTGTCACGCGGGGCGTCATTAATATTATATTTACAAAAAAGTCCGGAGTTTTTTTCAAATGTCAGGAATTTTCTCCGGGATTTTGATTTTTTGATCTGGGAACCCTACCTGTGAGGGACAATGCCTTCCACTTTTACAAACTCTGAAAATTCTATCTTGGTGCAATGGTATTGGAGAACACGAAAGGTCAATCAAAGCCATTGTGAAAACGAATTAATATTTTTGGCAAAACGACACATTGTTTTATTGTCATGATTGTTCTCAGACACAAGGATGTGAGAGTGAGACTAATTGAACGATTTAATGGACTGCTAACTGCTAAGTACCCACTGTCCAAAGAAAGAATACCAGCAAAACTTTATTAAACAATACAACTGTCAGAGATGTCATTATTTACTGCAAAGCACAACAGGACCGGGTCTAAACATTTTGCCTTGAGAAAAGTATGATTAAATAATCCATCAGCATTGGAAATCACGCTTCATTTCAACAATTATTACAAGAAACAACCATTTACGTACAAAAATAGGTTATTAGGTTCTTAGTTTTTGTAAACTAAGTAATTCATGCGTATTTAGTTTGAAACGAAACTTCGCAAATGTCAAATCCATAAAAAAAAATGGCGGCAATGTAGATGTTTGATAAGGGAAATTTTTTAGCTTTGAATGAAAATCTAATTTTAATGCATATTTTTCCGCCTATCCTGACTGAAACCGATGTTTCTTTTGGTAATTAAGTTTAAAAGTAATTTACTTTTCAAAATCTATGCCTATTAAAAGTGTAGCAGCATTTAGCGGCTTATGGACTATATATCAAAGTAAGTAGGTAGTTAGGTACTTATTACGTATCATCATTAGGTACATAGTATAAAATGAAGTCTCTCAAAATGTATGTACGCGTTAATCTTTTAAACTACGCAACGGATTTTCATACGGTTTTCACCAATAGATAGAGTGACTGAAGAGGAATGTTTATATGTATAATACATGTATATTATATTAGAGAACAGCCGAGAAATTTAAAGAAAACATATTTTTGTGTGATTTAAAACGGCTGGCGTCCCGTACTATAGTCACTTTTGAAATTCGTTCTACGGAAGAAATTGGAAAATAGATGCCCTAGAGTAAGTAGGTATTTGATTTGAATTATTTTATTTGATGAAGTCGCTCAAAATGTATATGCGCATAGATCTTTTAAACTACGCAACGGATATTCATGCGGTTTTCACCAGTAGATAGAGTGATTCAAGATGAAGGTTTATATGTATAAAAACTTGCTTATTATGGTAGAGAAAAGTCGAGAAATTCAAATATTCAATTCAGGTTGCGGGCAGCGGGCAGCTGGCAAGCGGGTGGTGTGGATTTTATAAAGGTTGGGTAATGGCGTTGTGTTTCGTTAGCCATAGCAACGTGTGGCCGGGTCTGCTAGTTTATTTATATTTGGCATTTTTGTTGTCCCTTTTTATTAGTTATTTCAGAGAAATGGAGAAATAAGTCACAAAATTCCAAGAAATAATCTAAGTACGTTTATGTTACCTATTTTTACCTAAACAATAATTAAATAATGTCGCAGTGAATTAGCAGTTACTTATTGGAAAATCCGTCTGTGAGACATTATGACAAACGTATCCTACGCAGAAATAGCATAAATATACGAAAGGAAAATCAACATTACGAAAGGGTTTTTAATTCCCTAACCCCTAAACCGAAATTTTCACCATTGATTTCATTGTTATACTTAATATATTATTTTATGCAGTCGTCTGAATATAGTCCAGTTCTTACCCAAGTCTGGACATCATAGTAAGTACCTACATACTTTACTTTCACCGTAATATCTAAATAGGTAGGCACTTGAAATTATATTAATTTCTTTGGTTTTCTACCATGTCTACAAAATTTTTTCGATAACTTTCGACTTTT
Source organism: Limnephilus rhombicus (assembly GCA_929108145.2). NCBI lineage: Eukaryota > Metazoa > Arthropoda > Insecta > Trichoptera > Limnephilidae > Limnephilus > Limnephilus rhombicus. Next base: position 48,249,140 of record OV815280.1, on the reverse strand, counting down.
TATTTTATTAAAACCTCACAAGAGTCCTAACTGCTCCCCTCTGGAGGCAGTGAGACTATGGCATCCCAATTGAGGTATGTTGTGAGGCTGAAGGTAAGTGGGAACGTGGGGAGGGGAAGAAGATGGGGAGGTCTAGTCACCAAACCATTTCCATTTCGAGCAACGTTTCAGTTCTGAATAGTGGTCTTATACCAGCACGATAATGAGAGTATATTTCACTCTGGAACGTGCCATACATACCTTATTACTCGATTAAATTTTGAAAATACAAATCTATCAAATCAAATAAAATTTATCCGCGTACGCCGGGATTTGAACCCGCGACCTCCAGTCCCTTTTTAATTTTTTAAAATACATGATGACATTATACCAGTATATTTTTTTAATGTTATAGTTAATTTTAATAGTTGAAATAATTTTCAAAGTTATAATTTTTTGGGTCTCCCAAAATCGCACCAAATCTCTTGTTGTCGGTGTGAAGTCACCAGTCTCGAAAACCCTATGTTTTTTTTCAACAGATGCTGAATTTTGTATGGGACTCGAGACGTTTGTATTGTAGCAAAGTGGGAAAATGCACCCACGACCGCACCTGATAAACGATTTATCCATGATTTACCGGTGTTCAAAAACGTGCATTACTACGAATGAATTGGTGTTACGTCATCAAAATAACCATAGAAAATGCTCCCGTATCACATAGGTCATCTGCATTTTATTGTGGGGATCATTTTGATCCAAGTACAATGGTTTAATTCTTAACCGAAAATTTGAAACTGAAAAAGATTTAAGTTACTCCAAAAAGGAATATAATATTTTCTTCTAACCATTCACTCGCTTCTACTGCTTTAACGCATATAAATAATTCACTAAATAAAAAAATGTGCCAACGTTTTTTGGACATGGCCAATTATTTTGGACCCTATATCGGTTTTCACTGGCTGTCGGGTGTAATGGAAGATTCAATGGAGGATGTAGTGTCTGTTTATCTCATCAAAGATGCTCACTGAGTGACGCACAATTTTAATTACAATTATTAGTGATGCGTGGGATGGTCTCATCAAATCCAATTTGAACAGTAATAATAATTAATAGGAGCATCGCCCCGTGGGCAGACCCATGGACGTGCAATCATTCGGAAACCTACCGTGTTTGTGGAATTGCAATTATCATAATGTTGTTATGATGGCAAAGTTGTGAAATTATGTATGATGGATTTTCATGAGAAAATCTAAAACCTACGCAGTAGGCGAATAGGCAATAGAACCCAGTGATATTTCTGTACAATCTCCGGTCGGGTACCCTTTTAAACATTTTCAATGGTTTTAAACATTAATGGTTTCTTCGTTTTGTGATTTTTAATCTGGGGTATACTTGTTTCTAACAATAACGAAATGGAAAGATACAATTACATTTCTGTACATCTGGTATTTTGTTCTTGTTCACATTTTGAGGTTTGTTATTATTTGGTATATCATCTTATATATAAAAATGAATTGCTTAATGAGTTGCTAAGCGCAAATCTCGAGAGCAGCTGAACCGATTTCGCTAATTCTTTTATTAGAATATTCCTTGAAGTACGAGGATGGTTCTTACGGAGAGAAAAATTAAGAAAATTGCGCAGAAAATTGGATAATTTCAGAAAACCTATTACTAACCTAAACGACTATCGCACGTTTGACAGTTCGCGTGTTTGAGAATGATATTTTGCAAAACAATGATTGTTAAATAAGGATTCTATTTTTGAAAATCTTTAAGTTGATAAATTTATTTAAAGTAGGTACTCCCCTAATAGTTTGAATCGAACGAAGAATTTTAGATATTTTAAATAGGTACCAAATTCAAAATACATGACAAATGAAAATTTGAATAAAAATTGTAAAAGGTAGCACGCGGGCTGTTTAAAAATTGAATATACTGGGATTTAATATGCCCTATGACATTTCTGTGCGCCTGATATTTTGTTCCCGTTGACAGGTTCACGATTTCATGTTTATTAGGTACTAACGAGTTCCCGGCATGTGTTGCTATGAAACTTAATACATCCACCTATTGCAAATTTTTAATACAAATTTCATAATGCCATAGCTCACTATTATATATAGAAACCATGGCGGGCATGCACAAATCAAATCCCCAAAGTTTCATCGCAATCGGATGAATGGTTAGCAACGAAGCATAATTTCATGACACCAGAGCTCACTATTGTATATAGAAACCATCGCGGGCATGCGCATCAAATACCCCATAGTATCATCGCAATCGGATGAATGGTTTAGCAACGCGTAGACAACTCATATACTCATATATCTACAAGCAAACATATTTTGATTTTTTATATATTATGTATATAGAAGATTTATACCTAGTTCGAAGCGTGGAAAATCACGGATAGTTTAAGTTCTCGATAAGTCAGTTCCAATTTTGAAAATGGCCTATTAAAATAAAGTTCTGTTAAAATATTATATTGGTTCCATGACAACTGACTATCACGCAACTTCAACACCCTTTTGACAATCATTAGAAGTTATGAAAAAAAAACGAAAAATAGTCCATAACCTAACCTAACGTAACCTATTTAACAATTTTTTTCATCACTTTTAATGAATTTTCAAAGGAGGTTTTGAAGTTGGAAGATTCTTAGTTGTCCGGTCACCATTATATTATTATAGGTATGTAGATACTTCATCGCTTTAAGTCTGAATTACAATTATGAAAATGATACTTAAATTCAAAGCAAATCCGAGTTGTAGTGTTCATTGAACCAGAGTTACAGACACACAACCGAAATTGGTAGTTTGATAGTAGCTGTTGCAAGCCTTCAAATTTTGGCAACATGGCATTATTTAAAAAGTCATATACCTACGCCAATGCAAAGCTTTCACATGGAAGGAATGCCAATATTACAAAATGATTTTTTATTGCAATATGTACCTACAACCAAATCATTTTAATGAGAACAAATTTGAATGTACATATTTTTACACACCGGTAGTATCGAAAGTTTTTTTTATTTATATTAGCTCCACATTCGAGACTCTGAAGAAAATAATTCCCCTCGGGAGCCCATGTTATCTTTGGGGATAGTGTAAGGAGGGTATTTTTAGGAAACGAAGAAGAGGAAGTTTTTATAGGGAAAAGGGTGTGAGGTATGTCCTGCTGGTGTAGTCAAAAGGTCTCCCTCAACCGGTCTCTCTCGATCTAGCATGCCACGCGTTTGGTGAGCACACATCGGCCGCCAAGACCCGGACAAACCTCACTCCATGAACCCGGGCACCCTTGCTAGTCACCGAGAGTAGCGAACCACTCGGGTGGAGCTATGGCAGTTATAATGGTTCCCGTGGTGGGGGTACCCATACCCGCCTCCCAAATTGAATTCTGATTGAAATATCTGTGATGAATGATGAGTTTAATTATAAGTTTGACTCTGCAAAGTTCTTGAAAACACAGACGCTAACTTGTCGAAGAAAATAGCAGATTCCGTAACGTTATTTAAAATTACACATAACTTAATCGATTGTCCTGATCTTCTTCAACGCCTATCTTTCCATGTTCCAAATCGCAACGGCAGACAGTCGCTTACTTTTAATCTCCCTCTTTGCAAGACCAACTCCAAACATAACTGATTTATCTACAGATCCACACTCATTTAACTTAAATTATTAACACAGTGACATTTTTAACCCGACTTTACGTGACATAAAACGAAAACACACTAAGCAACATGACTGAAACTATAAAGTTCAATCCCTATTTTTTTTTTTACATGAATACCGCACAAGAGTCCCAACAGCCAGTGAGACTATGGCATCCCAAATTGGGGTATGTTGTGAGGCTGAAGGTAGTGGGAAGGGGAAGAAGATAGGAAATAGGAAGGTGGGGAAGTACCTGGCTATTCAGATCTGGTCACCAAGCATGGCTAAAGCCATTTCAAGCAACGTTTCAATTCTGAATGGTGGTCTTACACCAGGGCGTATTTGAGAGTATCTTCCACTCTGGAACGTGCCGCAAATATACTATATATTATTTTAAATGAATAAATTGTGAAATAACACAAATTAATCAAATAAAATTTATTTGCCACGCCGGGATTCGATCCCGCGACCGCCGGCCGTCATGTAACTAAAAAATAAATTAAATAAGAAAACACCCTTACAATGTCACATTTTATCATTCACTATCATCAGTGGAATGGTCATAATTGGCATAATTATTAACCATCTTATTATTGTATTATTATGTAATCTCTAATTTGCTGTGAACTTTCTCTAAAATAAATAAAATTATAATACAAATTAAATATTTGTATATCATTCTGATTGTTTTATTGAATTCGTATAAAACTGATATATGGGTAGTTCTTGAATTTTTAAACGGCCGGGTGGTTTTATCCTAATACCGAAGTTTTATGCCAAAATTTTGGAGTTTTGGTTAAACTGCAAATTTGTATCAACGTTCTATCATCAGATCATCACCGCGAATTCTGGATCCATAGTCAAGAGCTTGCCTTTCCGCCATGTAGGTCGTCAGATAAAGAAATAAATAAAAACTGTTTTAATTTATTTGTTTTTAAATTTTTAATTAGTCTTCGGATATAAATATAGGATAATAAACGTAGGTAAGTACATACTTTCATTTAAAATAGTTGCCTAGGAAACCTTGACCGAAATCACGCGGATAAACTAAGACAGGACATGGAGTAATTAATAATTATTACAGCCAGCGCTAATGGAACCCACAGAGATTTTGGTGTGAGAGATAATTGGATACTTATGAATATTTCCTACAATAATAATACTAAACAAGTATTGCAAATGAACGAGTAAGTCCATACTATACTATGCTATTAGCAGACGTAATGGATGTTGTATGAACTAGCCGGTGCATAGAACTAGATAATTTATTAAAGTGAAGTAGATAGTTGAAATTTGTTAGTGTTGAGGTCTCTCGCGGCTGGTCTGTGTCTCGTGTGCATATTATATCTGCATTAGAAATTATGTTTGCAGTAGAAACTGTGGGTGGGATTAGATTTATCTAACTTTCTCTATTCAACTCCCGCCACTCTGTTAGGATAAGGAACATTAAATGTTTACCATCTTGAATCATATTCATACTCTATCTAAACAGAAAATAAAGAGAAAACAAATTAAAGTTTGTCTGAACCAAAAGAATTGTAAAGCGGTGTGTTAAAATGAAATTGACACAACTTATCTTTAAAAAAATTGTTTGTGAAATTCCTGGTAGGAAATTTAGAAAATCGTGATTTAACCGTTGGTATTATTTGTGGAAACAAAAATATGGGGAAAAATAAGGGTTTCTCGTAAACTAAGAAATGGAAGAGTGGAATTTGGAGATAACTAAGAAAAAAATAAAACAAGATTTCAGGAAACTAACGAAAGAGTCAACTAGAATTTGGAGAAAGTCAGAAATGATTATTTTGCAATTTGAGGAAACAAAGAAATAATTGAAATAGGACCTAGGGAAACTAAAAAATTAGGAGACTGGTATTAGGGAAAAAATGAAAGGAGTAAAGAAGGATATAGGAAATCTAAGAAATAATCAAATGAACGAAAAAGACTACTGGAATTTAGAGAAACTAGGAAATGATATAACTGCAATTTCACAAGAAAATAAGAAATTAGGAAATCAGAATAAATTAGGTAATACCATGAAATGTGTAGAAGGGATTTGGGGAACCAATGAATGCATTTTATACCAGCTATGATGTCACTACTGAATTACCTCGATGGAATAACTCCAGATGGGGATGCAGAATTATATTTGGATACAGAACGAAAGGGACATCAATAATGTTTGTTTTAGGACTGAATGGATTCGCTGGCCTGAAGAGACACCGTGTCACTGGAGCCGATGTCACTGGTCATTGGATGTGGTTCCAGTGGATTTTTTTATATTCTACTTGTTTCTTTTATTAAAATTTACTGTATTCACGTTTTATCCTATACATATGTATAACTATTTGGGACGTATGGGATTGCATTATCCTCCCCATGTCCTTGAATAAAATATTATACATGAAATACAGAAACTAATTTGGGAAAATAAGATAATGAGAAAACTATGGATTCAGGCGTCTGTAAAATTCGTCCGATAAAAAACAGTTATGACAATAGAATCGGATTTGGCGAATCACATAATTTGTTTCCAATCCCAACAACATAGTTATGAAACATGAAACCTAAAACAATCAGTGCGCTTCGTGTTCAGTGTTGGATAAAATATCATGTTATATGAATGTTTGCTTCGATAATGAGATGAGATTTAGAAAGAGGTGATTGGGTAAGTAAGGCGAAGAAACATTTTATTTCTCTCTGGTCCAACGCCGATACACTTACCGGAGAAGTTTCAAAAGTAAAGCATAGTTTAATCCAATTAGAAGCAGTTTTGATGCATGATATTTTCTGGTCTGTTGATGTTTACGTTTTGTAAAAGTATACCTATTATTTGATTATTTCTTAGAAAATTGAAAATCTTTCCAGCGCTTTCGTACTGCATGGCTGTGGTTTTAACGTGTCGAATTGAGCAGTTTAAGGTGTATCTAATTTGCTCTTGTATTTTTTTAATCTCAATGCTGTTATTATAATTATATGCAAATTTAACGCGAATTAACGAATTTATATTGTCAACGTCGATGTGGTGGTTTTCAATTATTATTTTTATTTATTTTCTTAGCCATAAAGTAGAAATCTGCTGATCTGAAGCAGCAAAACTTTCTAACTGTGTGCTATTATGGATCTATGAAATATTTATTTAACTGTTAAAAAATATGACGTATAAAACCAATTGTTTGGCCCTTAATTATCAATTCAAGACCCACGTAATAAAGTTAATAGTCAATATATATATTATAAAAGAAAGTGTACTAGTATGCCGCTAAAACTCAGAAACGAATCCCGGTACGATCAAAGGAGTTATAAAGGGTGGTAGCCCTTTATCCCCCATCCATGTAGAAAGTTCCCGTTTTTACCTAAAGTGCGTGCTTTTGAAGATATAAGGGCTTGAAGTTTCGCTCTCTAGAAAATTCTAGAACAGTTCAGAACATTCGAGAGTATTCTAGAGCATTCCACAACATTCCAGAACATCCAAGAACATTCTGGAATGTTCGGGAATAGTCTGGAACGTTCGGGAACTTCGCGGAACATCCCAGATCATTGTGGAACATTCCAGAACACTTTCAAATGTTGTGAAACGTTCTGGAACATTGTGGACCATTCGAAGCCTTTTTTGTATGGGTGGGGCTACCCATTTGTAGGGCTATTTAAAGCAAGATCCGTCGTGGGTTTGAACGTCAGTTCAATCTCATATCAATTCCCTGAGCGAAGCCGAATACCCCAGCTAGTGTAATGAAAAATGAAAATAATGAAGAACGGTTTCAATAAAAAAACCCACTCACAATTTTTTAAGTCAGTACAGGCAAATCGCTTTAAAAGTACACATGTTTGAGTAGTTTGAAAGTATTTTGGCACACCGATATTATCGAAAGTTTCAAAAAAGTTTTTCGAATTAGTTTGGAACACTCTCCCGAAGTCCCTCTTACCCCGCAAATTCCCAAAGATGCTGGGTGCGTAGTGACTCTTATCAATTCTGTTTAAATTTAGACTAGCGATTCAATTTGACAAAATACAATTCATGTTTTTAATTCCATATTTCAGCTTCCTAAAAAACAAAATTATTATAAAAAAATATTATTTTTTGATCCTTCCGGTACACCACAAGATAAGCAAGGGTCTCTAAGCCTGCTTTATTTTACCACTCAAAAATGAAACAAAATGTTGTGCAGGAACAAAGGGGATTTTAGTTCCTACACCGGCACAACATTTTTCATTAAGAATAAAGCTATCAGCATGAAAAAGATTAAAAATCGTATTATGAAGTTGGCAGACATTAATCCATTCCCAGTAAGCCCCTTCTGCAGTAATTTGAAGACTAAACTCGGGGGAAATAAGGCTGCAAAAGACGGTCTTGAGATAGACGATAGAGACGTATTGGTTCAATGTACTTTTTGGTTTACTTGATACTGGCAGGTCTGCCTTTACAGGGCCGGACATTCAATTTCACGTCTGGGGTAGAGTATTTGGACAGTACTGAACTTTTAAATATTTTTAACGAAATTTTCAAACAACGCAGACAATGTAACAATTTCGTGGATTATTCTACCGTCATAACCAAAAAGGCAGCTGGGAATTTGCAAAAGTCACATTTTGATGTGCTTTTTATTATTATACTAGCAGATCCAGCCACACGTTGCTGTGGCTAACGAAACACAACGCCATTACCCAACCTTTATAAAATCCACACCACCCGCTTGCCAGCTGCCCGCTGCCTGAATTGTAAATTTGATTTTCTCGGCTGTAGCTATGGGGCCATCCATAAATTACGTCACACATATTTGACATCTCAAAATAATCAAAACAGTAGTTCAAATTTTTTTTACATGTGTCATCACAGAGCTGATGACCCCCCAATACCCCTCGTCACACTTCTCTATTCCCCCCCCCCCACCCTTAAGGTGTGACGCAATTTATGTATGGCCTCTATACTGACGTCATAGGAAAAGGACAGCTGAGAATTTGCATTGTTTGGCCTTTCAATAAAGAAACTTTGTATTTCGATCTCGGAAGTTTGAAGGACAAAATGTTAATTGTTCAGGTTTTTTTTAAAAATCATTTGGCCTGTTTTTGTACAACTGTAATTATCAATTAAATTTATAAAAATTATTGAATAGAACTTTCAGAATATATGTAATTTTTTGTAAATTTATAATAACAGAATTTAATATATTTTTTATTTTTCAGAAATCTTCATAAAATGCAATTCACTTATATTCCTAGAACTATTTCACCGACGCAGACGAAAGAGAAAAAAAACGGAGTATAATGACATATTTCATTTTTGGACCGTCCTCTACACTCTCTACAGCATTTCAAATTTCCGCTATCGATATTAATTGCCCTATTTTTGCTTAATGCTTCGAGATTATTATATACTTAATGCCTATATTCGTTTTATTTACCGAACATAATTATGTCAATCAGCTCAGAAAGAATTTAAAACGTCCAAACTTCCAATGGCAGATTTTTTTTTTTTTTTTTTTTTGTTTGTTGGCTCGCCGACAGAATACATCACATATAATTATTATATTAGTTTACAAATTGAATATGGTTACAGTGACAAATCCAATTAAAATTGAGCACACCATTCATCTCAACATTCTTAATAATAAATTAAATTACATGTACGTGCATAAAACAAGAAGGATCAAATATTAGAAAATACATACATACACACTTACATGTTCATGTACACACATGTCTACACACACACACATATATACATACACATGCATACATGTACATGTACATACACACATGCACATAAATAAACATTTATACACATATTATAACTCTAAGTGAGGAGATCACCAGGGATATGTAAGAATTAGTTCCTTCTGAAAGGTCTCATAAATAAGCTAAAGCACTTTTTCGTTATTTGTTTTTGGGGTGTTATGCCGTGTTGCACCACCTCCTTCTTTAGCCAAGGTTTCGGACAGCGTTGCGTTCATCATCAGGGCAGATCCGGCAGATCCGGTAGATGTGTCTGATGTATATGCCAGATCTGCCCTGATGATGGGCACTGCAACGCTGCAAGGTATTTTTCTACCTCCTTCTTCAGCAAACGTTTCGGACAGCATTGCAGTGTCCATCATCAGGGCAGATGTGTAAAGTAATGTGATGACGCATCTGTCCTGATTACGGACTCTTTAATGCTGTCCAAAACGTTGGCCAAAGAAGGAGGTAGCGCAACACGGCATAACACCCCAAAAACAAATAACTAAAATACGCGAAAATCTTAAAACGTATCTGAATAAAGCACTATTCTATAAGCATTTGAATTAGATTCATTCTCCTTGAAATGGCATTATTTACTTGGGATTTATATTAGGATGAGTACGGTTTCGATCCAGTTAAAATATAACAATGGGTAAGTCTTTTTTGGCTACTTTTCCACTTTTTGTTTTTCAGCTGGTAGGTAATTTGTACCTGTTTTGAGAGTTAAGACCGACCGACGCTTTGTCTATGTTCTATGCCAACTGCTAACATATTTGTTTTCTACAATATGTATTGCTGTCTACGGCTGATTTGCCGCGGAGCAGGCTCTAATCACGATGCTGATATAGATTTGGTGTGTTACAGACTATTCATAATTTATTATGTATAAGCTTTATCTACCGTATGTAGGCAAGCTGGAGATAATGTCCTGGTGCTGAGAAGGGTCATAACACCGGTAAAAGGAAACTATGTTGACACAATAAATACGTTAATACTCACGTCTTTATCTTGAGAAGGTTCGCCACGCCACATATAGATTTTTATCGTACTTGATTGTGTAAGTGCCCCGTCATTTGTATAACGTTTGAGTCTTTATGCAGCACGCTTTTTTTTTACATGAGCTCCACACAGGAGGCTCTGAGGAAAATAACTTCCCTCAGGGCCTATGCCATCTTTGGGGATGCTGTGTGGAGGGTTTTTTTTTGGAAAGGAAAGAGAAGAGAGTTTTGGTAAGGAAAAGGGTTTAAGGGGTGGGTAGGAATCTGGGGTTCAGTGTGTCCTGGTCAGCCGACTCCAAGACCTAGACAAACCTCACCCCATGAATCCGGGCACCCCTGCTAAATCACCAAATGTAGCGAACCACTTGGGGAGACCTACGGCAGAGGTGTTGGTTATCCAATAAAGGTTCCCGGGGCGGCGGTACCCATTCCCGCCTCCCAAATTGAAGTAAAACTTCTTTACGCACGCTTGACTTGGGGAGTAAGCTGGTGAATGCGTGATGAGAGCGTTACGAAAAGTGTGATCGGGCGAGGCGAACGGAAATTGAGAGGGAGATATAAGTTAGTTAAGTTTTACTCAGTCGTGTGGTCTAAAGCACACTCGGTTTTTTTATTTGTAAAACGTAACTAATAAAATTTTATTGTATGATTCAATTTCATAATTATAATATAGTAGCTGACCCGGCCACGCGTCGCTGTGGCTAACGAAACACAACGCCATCTACTGGATGGTTAACCAACCTTTATAACCACGATAAATGAACTTACACCGCCATCTGTTATTTTGCATACAAATCAAATCTACACGGCCCGCTTGCCAGTCCGCTTGTCCACTACATACAGACATTATCATATTTCAACCAATTTACACAAAACCTTGCCAAATTATATACCTAAACCTTCCTCATGAATCACTCTATCTATTGGTGAAAACCGGATGAAAATCCGTTTAGTAGTTTTTGAGTTTATCGCGAACAAACAGACAAACGCGGCGGAGGACTAATTTATAATATGTAGAGATTTATGATTATATCTACAGGATTATCTACGACTTTATTAGTGCTTATAAATAAATACAATTCTTATCATTTCTGTACTTGTATAAATTTTAAGAAAGGTTTAAGTTTGCTAGCGAATGAAACGGATGTGTCGAAACCGGTAGATAAACTAAAATTTAAGTAACAAATGCACACGGAAATTAAAACTCTTCAAAACAAAATGTCTAGAAATTGTTACACAGTCAGCGCCCTTGAGGTGATTTTTCACAAAAACGGCGCTATACAAATAATCCAATTATTATAGTTGTTATGCCCAAGAAAGGTAACCGACGAGTTCATCTAAAATCAATTGATCGAAAGCAAATTCATCGAAAACGAGTTCATCGAAACCGAGTTCATCGAAAACGAGTTCATCGAAAACCAATTCATCAAAAACCAATTCATCGAAAACCAATTCATCGAAAACCAATTCATCGAATGATCAATTCATCGAAAAAAAATGTTAGGTTAGGTTAGGTTAGGCTAGGTTAGGTTAGGTTAAGTTAGGTTAGTCTCCTTGTCCAAAGTTTTATTATCATAAATTTATATATAAACTTATTGTCAACTTTTATTGACTAATGCTTTTTTAACTTCCCGGCCCGCTCGGCATTTCTCTCAAATATCTACAAAATATTTTTTCGATGAATTGGTTTTCGATGAACCCGTTTTCGATAAACTCGTTTTCGATGAACTCGTTTTCGATGAATTTGCTTTCGATGAACTCGCCGTGAACCCCCAAGAAATACAAAAAAAGTTGTAACTTATCATAATGCTTCATGAACTTTGCAAAAGGCGATCACACAAACCAAATAAAAAGAAGAATTACAAATTCTTCGTTTCTAATTACATTTCGAATCAGTTTTACGTCAACTTCTCTCATTTGAAATTATTTTCATAGAACCTCAACCCTCCAAACGAGGTCCCGAAAGACATTATTTAGTCAGATCCCCATTCTGGGAAGTTTTGTGAGGGTGAACGAAATAGGGCAGGGGATGGATGAAGACAAATAATAGACATACTATTTTCGGTTGTCTCTGCGTTAGTCTTGCGTGAAATCTGTACGTATTAACCTAAAATTGTTTTTAATTTATTTTAAGTGTAATTTTCAACACTGGAAATGATTATGTGAAGAATTCAGATAGTAGGTAGGTACTTACCTACTTATCACTAAACATACTTTTAGAGAACTCCAGTCCAATTTAAAAAAAAAATTATGGATAATGACGTTCTAACTTAAATAACTGTATTTTTATTTTTATTTTTAGAGTTAGTTTTAATTGTTAAAATAATAGTTGTCAAAGTTTTCGGGGCAATCAGCTGATCAACTGCCGCCATTTTGAATTCCGTTGTTCGAAGTATTCTTCCTAGAAGTAGCGTTACTATTTTTTTTGTGCAGTAGTTTTTGAATATTTTCGATAATAGAGATAAACTAATAAGAGATACCTTTATTTTTGGCTAACTAAACTAAATCTTCATAAACAGTCTGTAAATAAACGAATAAATTAATACGACGGCTTGTGTCATATCATACATTCCCATACAATGACTTTACGGTGACGTCACGACACGTCGAACAGTGACGTCACCTTGACGACGTGTTTTTACGACCCGACTAAAAATAGACTTTTTAATATTTTTTTAAAAACTGCGTTTAATATTATTAAATAAAACTTACATATTCAGAATCAGCGTTTATTGGTCTATTCTATATGAACATATTTTTTTAAAGCAATAATATTTTTCACTGGAGTTCCTTATTCCGGTTGTCTGTGATGTGCGTTATTCCTGAGTGAAAGTATTCACATCCAATGAACTCAAATTTGCTTTGAATTTAAGTTTTAAATTTCAAAATTGACGACATTCATTGCACAAAAAAACAAAAAATACAAAAGGTATAACTTATAGGTACATCCTATTTCTTCTAGCTAACCAAAAAAATACATGTTATATTATAAAACTCGAAGATTAGCAACAAAGTGGATACTTTACCTATAATACCTATATCTATTAGATTTACAAAGGTAACTTATAGTTTATATTATTTCCTGCCTTTCAACTTTTTATCTTAACTTTTTACTTTTACATTATACTTTATATTTTATAGTTTACACTTTTACTTTATACTTTCATTTTATACATCATAATTCTATTTACTACTCATTACCTTAACTCCTTTCTTTTACCTTTTGTTTTTATATTTAACTTTACATTTATATGTCACTTTCTTATGTTATTCTATTATAATATATATAAATATAATTATGTCAATGGAACATGTTGTGCCGTATATTTTTGAAATTAATAAATAAATAAATAAATAAATATAGGTATTTGATTAGAAAATTATTTTACTTTATTTTTTCAAAATTCGAATTATAATATCCCGTAATTTTTCACGCGCCTGTGCTAGTAATAATAACAATATTTTGGCATAATTTTTTTAAAAAATTAATTTTCAAATTTTTGACAGATTTCTCAGTTATTCAGACCATCCTTTGAGTTTTTACCAATTTTATTTATTTTGATACAACATTTTACATTTCATAGTACAATCCAATAATGTTGGCCTCACTGGGTGGTTCACCTGCGCTGAGGCCGCCATTTAATAATAATAATAATAATAAGTTAATATTAAATTAATTTCTCGAGTACTATTGATGCACACGAGTATTAATTTCTACATTACATCCGCAACCACAATAATTTCTAACCAACCTTCAGGTCGAATGCTTAACTATTCCAATATCTCTTTTGAAAGCAAGCTTAAACCATCATACCATTTCTATTTCATATTTTCTACATGTTTGCATACTAATTCCATACTCTATGTATCGACCACAAACAACCGAGTCTTTTAATAATTTAATCTGTGGTTAAGTCGTTAAGATGAGAATGTTGTGAAAGTGACTTGAGCCATTTTAATTCTGTGCTTTATTTTTGTAGGTAACCTCAATTCTATGCCTGGAGATATGGGCTGCCTAAATTAAATTTGTGAGTAGCTAGAAACATTTGTTATAACATGATGTGCTTTGTACGTTTTAAGGTGATGCACAATGTTCCTTGTGTAGATGGCGATAATGCTTAAATTCTCGTTCCGCGCTCAAAAAGAAGAAGATGTAGAGGTATGTAATTTCGAAAGTTAGAGGAGCGCGCTAATATTTAAAGCGATAAAATCGATTCGAAAATTGCGAAAATGTTTACGACTCGTTTAAAATAGAGCAAAACTCTCGCGGGGTTGTCTTAAACAGCACTTAATTAAACCCTGTGATTTTTTTTCATACATATAACTTGTAAAATAACTGAAACAAACGTTTTTATAATAATTTTCGGAACACACTTTGCGATTTTTTTCTATCGAGGGAATTTGATATAATTTGCGTTTCGGCGCGACGACTGTCTAGATCTAGATATTATCTTAAAAACTAACATATATTTTTTTAAGATGAAGCCATAGTAAATAATGCAAAATCACACAAAATCATACGTTTTTATTTCGAAAATTTGATCGCTTAGAAGTATTATAGATGCTTCAATTAAATACTGCGTGTAGAACATACCTTGGCCCTTAAAAATATCGGTCAGTTTTTTTATAAGTCTTTTAATAAGCCTATTAAAAAATAAAATATAAAGTCTGTAAAAAACACTTTTAAGTCCAAACTCTCCTATTTATAAACCCCTTTTCGGATATGGTTTTGTTGTTTAATGTAGCGAATTCAATTTCTTTTATAATAATCGCAAAAAAAAATAGATTTTTACGCCCGAAGTTCACAAAATAAAATAAAATATGCATTTTCGCTTTGTTATTTTACAATACGGCCGGCAGTAGACGAATTTGGATTTTCAAAGTGAACTCTATGCCGTCCACCGAAGGGACATAACTAGACACGCCCGTTTTTTTATCAGTTCGCCGGGTTCGCCCCCGAACGGAGCGGTAAACGGACGCTAGGCTCCACGTCGCTTTGTTCCGTGAAATCAATTTTAAAATTCTGTTTTATTACAATAAACAATGCGTAAAAAATGAGTTAATGTTTTTTACAGGCCTTTTCGAAATCATACAAATACCTTTTCCAACCTTTCCAAAAGCCTTTTCTCAAGTATTTTTAAACTCCTCCCATAAAAGGGCATGAATTCCGATTAGGATTTTTTCCTGGACTATTGGATCACCTTAAGAGCTTAAAAACTTCAAATGTTTAAGGGAGATATGTAAGAAATTGGTAGAAATTCAGGTAGCGGCGGCTTAATCATTATCATCCAATGACAAAACATCTCCCGACAAAATATCTATTAAAACCTAACCTAACCTAACTAAAAATAATACTGACATCCGGTAAATAAATAAATTATTGTTCAAAACTAGTAAAATAGAAAAAAAACAATACAGACATCGTGTAAAGACAATAAATTATTGCTCCAAAATAGTTATAAGAAAGAATTCAGTGTAGTGGAGATACATTTTGTCCTTGGAATATTATGTGGAGGGATATTTTGTCGGGGATATTTTGTCGGGGGATGTAAACGCAAATTACCACTACCTGTTATGATTTTTCAAGAAAAAAAAACATCGCGGAAAGCCTATTTTTTTTTGCGAAACTTGGGCAAATTTTTTAAAATATTATGCGATCATTATTTTTTAAAGAATTTAATTTCCCACATTACACAATAAAAAAATAACCGAAAAGAGGTTCGTAAGAAGGAGATTTTGAACTTTTAAGCAGTTTTTACAGGCCTCATAATTTTTTCTGGGCCTAAAAAATAATAATCAAATAAATACTCGATTATTCCAAAGGCAAATATGTATTCTACCCATAGTATTTAATTAAAGCATCTAAAATATTTAAGTGAAATCTCACATTAGAGTTAATACATGAGTTCAGTGGCGTACTAAATAGTAGATATCTATTGTATTTTTATTGTGAAATAAATTTTTAGTTTTAGTTGTGAATTACACTTGCCACCGTGCTTTTAATGAACAATTAAAAGCACGACATTTATTATTATTATTATTTTTTTATATTAAAACCTCACAAGAGCCTCAGCTGCTCCCGTCTGGAGCCAGTGAGACTATGGCATCCCCAATTGTGGTATGTTGTGAGGCTGAAGGTAGTGGGGAGGGGAAGAAGATGGGGAAGAGGAAGGTGGGGAAGTTAAACCTGGCTATTCAGATCTGGCCACCAAACACGGCTAACGCCATTTCAAGCAACGTTTCAATTCAGAATGGTTGTCTTACACCAGGGCGGTACTGAGAGTATCTTCCACTCTAGAACGTGCCGCAAATATACTGTACATTATTTGAAATGAATTAATTGTGAAATAACACAAATTAAAATATATTTTTTTTGCCCACGCCGGGATTCGATCCCGCGACCTTCAGATTGCGAGTCAAGAGCCTTGGCCGCCGGCCGTCGTGGTCATGCATTACTAAAATCTCAGTTATTTCTGAACAAATGCCACGGGAAGTTACTAATTTATCATCTAGAAAAATAAAATCTAGTGCTTACCGATAATTTTAAAGTGGAAAAGGGTTTTACAAAATTTTCAAACCATTTTTTCATAAAATATTTTAAGGGTAAGGTACCTACTTTTTTTATTAATCTTAATAAATATCTAACTTACATCCGTGGGTATCTGTCTGAACAAAATTAAATTATGGTTACGAATTCGTCGGAATTAAATAAAATGTGAGCCCCGAGCAAACCCTTGTTGTTGATAAGTATTTTAAAAATGTCTATTGAAAGTTGCAATAAATGTCAGGTTTTCGTAGGTCTAAGGAAGCGTCTAGCAAATTTATACCTTTCGATGTGAATGTGCAAACAGCGGTTCGTTCAATCAGTAATCCAGAAAATTGCAGAGTGGTCGCCAAACCGCTGAATACTATTATGTGACTAGTCACCATTAAATAGGTGACCAAAGTGGATCAAAGTTCATATTTTGGAACAAAGGCTGAACGATAATTAAGTCTCAATTTGGACGCTCCGTTTTCGCACTATATTAGTTTCTATAATAATTTATTGAGAATGTGGGTTTGCGCGTGCTTTCACGTAACGAATATAATCACATATCAGGTTCTTCACGATTTCAGTATAGTTAAAAAAATGATCTCTGGTTAGGGGCCATTCATTTATTACGTAAGACGATTTAGGGGGGTCGACCATATCTTATTTTTTCTTACAAGGGGGTGGGAGGGAGTCTCGATAGTTCTTACGTAAGATCACAAAAATGCGCAAAGTTACTATTATTGGTACCTTTATAAGTACATATAAACATTTCTAAAAATTGTTACTTGGAAAAATAAACATTAAAACAAACCAAACTTTTATTCATTTTTTCCTTTAGATTTTTACGTAATAAATATTAAACAGGGGGGGAGGGGTCGGCCTTTTCTTATTTTTTCTTATAATAGGGAGGGAGGGGGTCGAAAACTAGCAAAATTCGTCTTAAATAATAAATGAATGGCCCCTTAGAGACCCGCCAGCACATTTTTCGAAGAATTCATTATATATGATTGGTTTTTGAAGTTCATTCGTCTTGTTAGGTACTGATTTATTTTTGGTGTTGAAAATTGAAGGTACTGAGTACATACCCGCATTTCTGAAGTATCTGAAATTTTTTGTCTTTCCAGTTTTTTTTCCAATTTAGAACAGAACTAACGGGTCGTATGTCGCATGTCAATGTCACGAAACTGATAGGTTTCAAGGATGCATGATTATTAAATGAATAAATAATTATGCAAATTTCCAGCATTTCATATTTTCAACTAGTTGAATAACAGTTGACATGTAAGTCCGTAGAAAAAGCAATTGCAAGCCATGTACAATCACACAAATTTGACAGTGGATAACGTACGGAATACAGAAAAGATACAGAATCGCATGGCAGATTTGACATGCGGCTGCTAACGCCTCAGCGTAGAAAAAAATAACTATTCTGTGGCACTGCAAGGCTTGAGCGGTAGGACCCATTAAACTTGAGCGAGGAATGTCAATCATAGCGAGGATACGGGAACCGGGCCCTAGTCCCGACAGTTGTACACGGTTGGACTCTTACGCGATAATCACATAAAAAAATAATTCTTTTCATTGTTTTCTCGTGTCTTTATATCAGAACATAATGTTTTATTATACCTACGTCTTACGTGTGTTTCTGATATTATAACTTGATTCAGTGCTGACCATAATACGAGATTAATGTCTTGGCCCTGCCTATTTGAAAAGTATTCATTGTTTTGTCATACGCACAACAATGTAATGTATGTTAATCTATTCTTCGTCTCGACAATAAACACAAGTTGATACTTGTATCTCACGAAAGGTTTTACCATCGTCATGATCGTAGTAAAAAGTTATTGCGCCATGGAAAAATATATAATTTCTGACCCATGCGTCTTGACCTACAATCGAAGGCATGCATAATTTTAGTTACTGTCTATAATAACATAATATCTATAAGTATATATGTATATATTGGGCCTCCGTGGTCGAGGGGCAAGGCTCACGACGAACAAACCGTGGGTTGCGGATCCAAATTCCGGCGTGCGCAGTAAATTTTATTTGATTATTTTTTTTGTGTGAATACAATTTATTATACAAATATTAATTTTGGTCTGCAACTCTGATTGAATGAACAAGGACTCCGATTTATATAAGAAGAATATGGCATCCACAATTATTGGGGGATGTTTAAGGCTGAAGGTAGTGGGGAGGGAAGGAGATGGGGAAGATGAAGGTGGGGAAGAGGAAGGTGGGGAAGAGGAAGGTGGGGAAATATCTGGCTTCTCAGATCTGGCCACCAAACACGGCTAAAGCCATTTCAAGCAACGTTGCAATTCTGAATGGTGGGCTGACACCACGACGATACCGAGAGTATCTTCCACTCTGAAACGTGCCGTATTGTATTATTTTAAATTAATAAATTGTGAGATAACACAAATCAATCAAATAAAATCATTGAGTTGTGTTATTTCACAATTTCTTTATCTGATAGCTCTCCGCACTACCTTCGGCCTCACAAACATACCCCAATTCTTTATGCGATATTCACATAAAAAATATTAATAAATTATTTAAAAGTGTTTTCGGTTTCTTTGTGTAAAGGCCGGACTCCTCCGATAAAAAATGCATGAAAATGAAGATAATGTTTCTTAGTCGAAGTATGATGCGTTTCAATATGACCGAAGGGGATAGGGTCGAAATAGCTCAGTGGTTAGCAAGGCTAAAATCCTGGGTTCAATTCACAGAGGCGATCGAATCATTTTCTGATTTTTCTGTTTCCAATTTTCGCTTGAGAGTCGCTAAAAATAATTCAAATAGTTTCTCATTGTTATTAAACTGGTTTTATTATTATTTTCTAATAATTGAATCCAGTGTTTCTGGATATTCACCGAAAAATATTCACGTGGCGAATAAAAACAATGACATACGAGAAAAAAGTCATAAACAAATCATACATACCTTGATAAAGGGTAGTGGAATTGTCCGAAATCACCGATCCAACAAAACTCACTACCAAAACCACTACAGTCACTAGATTAGGGCCCATAACATGTGCCCCAAGGTCTACATAGGCCCTGCGCTTCTGGAGAAAAGGTCCAGTCTTCCACAATAACTACTTTTTTCTTCCGTAACCACTTTTTGTTTCTATCGTCAGCAGTTTTTTGTTGCTTGCGTTGCCACTTCTTTACACTTCACTGAATTTTTATCACGTCTATCGAAGGTAACTTGTATCATTTCAATTTATTGGCAGTTGTTATTGGCACACTATGATATTTTTTCTTTCATCCTGCAAACAGAAAAAAAAGCAAATTATAATACGAATGCAATGTAAAACATCAGTATATAAAACTCAATAAAATCAATAATGATAAATACTTCATATTTTAATAATAGTTTAATGACAGGTTGAACTGACAGAGGATAAAACTAGACCCAATGCCGTAGAAATGAGATCGTTGAGGCGAATTGGTGTTAAAAAAAACTTTGGGGCAGAATGTGAGGTAAATGTATTATCATATAAATCTGCAAAAAACGCAAGGCTAGCCTGATAATGAATAAGATTAAGTATTTTTGAATGTAGCTATCACTTTGTGGTTATCCATTATAGAAAAAAGAAACAAGACAACATAGAAGAGAATGTATGAGACGATGTATGAATGTGAGTGAGGCAAAGAGTGTGTGCCAAGACCGAGTTGTTTGGCGGTCCGTCCTCTCTGCCTACCCCTGCGGGGAAACGGCGTGATGGTTAGTTAGTTAGTTAGTTTAGACAACTTTGTATAAACCACTTATATAATGCGTAAATCTTACCGGTTTCGGAACAAACGTTCCTTCTTCAGGGAAAGCTTATACTAATTTGACAGTTTCGAACAATGTTTTATTATGGTAGGGGTGGAGCCGTTGCTAGTTATTAATGTAGATTGGGTGGATAGGTATTAATGTAGAGTGGGTGGGTAGAGGAACAAATCCATGATTGGGCTATAAGACAATATTTTTTGTTTGTTGATAATAGATTCATTATTTTTAAGGGATTTTTTAATTTCCAAGGCTTCTAAGTTATCTAAACGTTTTCCTTTATGATTAATATGAAGAATATTTATCCCTGTATTTTTTTCAAAACTATGGTTATTTTCAATGATATGGTTAGCGAACTCAGAAAAATTATTATTATTAAGACACCTTAAATGTTCTTTAATTCTGATTTCAAAATTACGAGTTGTTTTTCCAATATAAAATGAGGGACAATCATTGCATTTGTGTTTATATATTTCGGAATTAGTCAATTTATGGTCCTTATCTTTAGTATTTCTCAATAAATTACCGATATTATTTCTTGTATAAAAAGCTGGTTTAATATTAGAAGGGAGATTTTTGCAACATTGAACTGAAAAAATATTAATATACAAAATTTTACGCTTGGCTTGGGCATGCAGAGCAGATCAACAAAGATGTGTAAGGTGAATATACGATGCGAATGTTTATGGTAGAAGAATTCGGGGATGCCCGACGAAGACATGGCACGATCAAGTGAACCAAATACTACGGGTCGGGTCAGAATAACAGAAGATTATGTATGAGAAGACATCTGAATGCGACTGAAGCATGGAGTATGTTCCAAGACCGAGTTGTATATGACATATGAATCCGAATTTCGAACAAGACTTTTCAGGTTGATTCTTGAAGACTTGGAGAGGAAGCCACACGCCAAAAGGGTGTATATTCTTAAGTGGTGACCGGACGACTCAGAACGAAACCAACTCAGAAAGGTAATTAAGCGTGATGATAAAAAAAATTGGTTAAATAGGTTAAGTTATGTTAGGTTTACCGGCTATTTTAAAATAATTTTTTGGTATCTTTTAATGACCTTTCTGAGTTGGTTTCATTTTGAGTTGGCATGGAACCATTCTTAGTATGCCTTATATCGCCACGAATATAGTCTAATGGACATAAAAGTCGCCTGGCAAACGGAGACTAGAAACTAGTTATTTATTAATTTTGTGAATAATTTTATGGGAAAGAAAAAATTTTTCAAGTGAAATTGTAAGATAACACATAGTCAGAAGCCATAATATTGTATTTTTTAAAAGCCTTTTCTTAAACATTCACACATTTCCAACGAAAAAAATATGTTTTTAGTAGTTTACGCTTTTATTTTTAATAAAGTAAATAACAATTTTATTTTAGTTCTGCTCAAGCAAAACGACAGGAAAAGCTTCAATTTATCCAAAGCATTGTTTTAGTATTCGTAATGTAAACCAATTCTAAGTAAAGATTAATCTAAATGGTGCTTTCGCGTTAAGTTTCGGCTGAAGCCGCGGAATGCAAATGTTATTTAGTGAATCATTTCGTTCTATGTATGTAATCCGAGCGGTTGAAGCTACTAAGTAAACGGCGCGGCACATTCTCTATGTTGTAAAACACTATGATAATTTATAATCTTTAATTTTTAATTTTATTAACCCACATTCCGCAAATTTTTGATTTTATAATTGTGTTTATTTAAATGAATAGGTAACAAGATTGACCCCAATATCGAGATGTTTATGGATAGGTAACAAGATTGACCCCAATATTGAGATGTTTATGGATAGGTAACAAGATTGACCCCAATATCGAGATGTTTATGGATAGGTAACAAGATTGACCCCAATATCGAGATGTTTATGGATAGGTAACAAGATTGACCCCAATATCGAGATGTTTATGGATAGGTAACAAGATTGACCCCAATATCGAAATGTTTATTGATAGGTAACAAGATTGACCCCAATATCGAGATGTTTATGGATAGGTAACAAGATTGACCCCAATATCGAAATGTTTATGGATAGGTAACAAGATTGACCCCAATATCGAGATGTTTATGGATAGGTAACAAGATTGACCCCGATATCGAGATGTTTATGGATAGGTAACAAGATTGACCCCGATATCGAGATGTTTATGGATAGGTAACAAGATTGACCCCAATATCGAGATGTTTATGGATAGGTAACAAGATTGACCCCAATATCGAGATGTTTATGAATAGGTAACAAGATTGACCCCAATATCGAGATGTTTATGGATAGGTAACAATATTGACCCCAATATCGAGATGTTTATGGATAGGTAACAAGATTGACCCGAATATCGAGATGTTTATGATGTATTATAAATTATGTATTATCTGTCGTTCTATTTTAAAAACATTTCGTGAATTGATTAGTTATGTGCCTTAATCTGTAGTAAATATATGGAAACCAATGACAGCAAAAAATACCAATGATAAAACCAATAAAACATTCTGTCCAAACGGTTATACAAAAATGGCGGTGAAGATGGAACCAATATTTATTACAATATTTGGAATGTTTTATTGTTACGACAAGTCATTTGTTATTGTGCTTTGTATGCAGGAAAATATAATATTCATTATAATCTAACCAAAACTAGAATACGCTTCTGTTCTTTACATATAAATTTTTACATAAAATTATCGGAATAATTTTTTAAAAAGTTTCTAAGAATGCATGGTGAGTACCCCCGATTTGTAGATCACTCTCTAAAGCACACTACAAAAATTTATAACCTAGGAGGAATGGGGCACTTTCAGTAACAGCATTAAAAATAATAAACTATTTTATTGATAGCCCATACCGCCTAAAAATGCTATAAATTGTTCGTACGGAATACCGCAGGGGTCGACACCACGACCTGCTGTTTATTCCACATTCCAGAACGGACTTTCTGGACTAGCATATCAAGAGGCATGGTGATGCTAAATGATATCTTTAGGTCACTTGAAATTTTTAACATTTGCCTCCGAGGTTTCGAGAGTCATTTCAGGCAAGAACTCTAAAACATATTAATTGTAAAAAAAATCATGTACCTACGAGTACTTACCGATGTATTTTTAAGTTTTGTCAATTATTTTATGATATTTGTAATAGGTAATAGGATTACATAAATCTGTAAAACGCATTATAAAAAAATATAAACAGGGTCTTAAGAGGCTTACTTGACTTAATTAGATCTGTGATTATTGTCATTACTTAGAGTTTTAAAAAAATCTTACACATGTCGTCATGGTCACTCAGCCAAGTAACCGCCTAGCTCCTCATACAGAAATTAGCCGTCCATTATCTACTGATTTTATATGTTTTTAGTTGGAAAAAAACATCAAAAAATGTTATCGTAGACCAAAATTTGTTAAAGTATGTCAAGTACGTCCCTTAATACCCTATATTCAATAATAATATTTAATATTCAAGAAAAGTACTACCAAAGTGTACTACAATCCAAGTGTTGTTCGATATGACACGGTAAAAATATTAATATTCAAGAAATGTATCACCATATTATATAAACAATACAAGTATTGTTCAATGGGACATTGCAGAAAATCAATAACAAAGGATTCAAAAATTCTAGTGCAATTCGTGCCAAACCGTCACTATAAAAGCTGACCCGAGCTACAGAAATGAAAGAAACGTGACTCCATTGATTAGCAGTAGGTACTCTACCTTTGAGGCAGAGGTTGACAACCTGAGATCTGAGATATGCGTAATTTCAGTAGTTAGAATACGTGGCGCGGTCGTGTCACCGCATTTTTCTATATATATTTCTTGAATTGCTAAATATCAATTTGATCTGTCTGGGGGCTAAGAGCCGACAGGTCTTAGGTCAGTTTTTTGACCGGCATTGATTACAATTCTAGATAATTCTTCTAGAATTGTAATCAAGTAGATAATTCTAATTCCAATGCTTGGCAATTCGACGCCAGCACCTCAACCGATGACATTGAAAAATTCCTGCGCAATACTGACAACACTTTAAACTGTGACGTTGCCAGACTACCGTCTCGGTCTGAGTCCGCTTCGTTCCGTATCGGGATCCCGGAATCAAAATTCGCCACATTTATGGATCCAAACTTATGGCCAAACCATATTTCGTTCAACGAGTGGTTTTTTCGCAGATCAAACCATACCAACAAGCCATAGCCCTTCACGCACAAGAAAGGAACGGAAAGTAACATCTACTCTATCCGTTTACTATCAGAACGTTTGATTGAATTCAATGAGTTTGTAAGGTTTTTGGCGCTACATTCTCACTGTGAAAATGGTACTATTACAATGAATTAGATAAAATATCTGTAATGTTGTAAACTTTTTGTACACAAATAAATAAAATAAAATAAATATCTCCGTTGCTCAGAACCGGTAATTATTTTGTTTAATAAACAGTTATATGTTTATAACAGATGATTTATTTAATACTTGCGAGTACCCACAAACGAGGACACTCAAAGAAAGTGCCTGTGTTTTAATTCTGTTTATTATAGATACACAATATTTTTTTAGTTTTCCGTCTGGTTCATACACGATTAAATCAGAAGATTTTCCGACGCGTGAACAGGCCACATATGGCTGTCCGTTGAGATGGATTTTCCACATTTACCCCCTGTTATTCCCTGCCGCTACTATGCCTCCTTTGCAATCCCTTCCTCTGCCCCTCATTCATCCCCCACTCCATCGTCACCCCTTCCCTGTGTGTTCTTTGCCATGCGCTCCCATTCCCGAATCCGTTCCCCTGCCGCGTCCCCTTCCACCTTCAGCTTTCCCTCAACCTCGCCTTCATTCCCCTTCCCCTACAGGATTTCCCTCCCCTTCCCGCCTTCCCTCCGTACCACTAGACTATATTAAATACACACATTTTTCAAACAACTCACGCGCCACCTTGTAAATTATTTTTATAAATTTCATAACGCCAGAGCTCACGACTATATATAGAAACCTTAGCGGGTGAGCGCAACAAGTTGTTTTAATTATCTTTATATCTAGATACGTTTTATTTTTTAAAAGGTTGGCGCTCGCTTCTAGCAACTGTCCACAAGCTACAACCACAACAGCAATACAGCTAGGCGAGCCGACAGCCGAAGAAGACCTTGATTGGCATTCTCATTGAGCGGCAGATCAAATAATGGCCGCTGTAATAAAGTCCAGTTATGTGTTCCACTCGGCGACTCGGCCCACTGTGCGGGGCAATATTCCTTACGTATTGCTCATTGCTCATAGCTTATTGCGTATTGCCCGCATTATGTGCGAATTATTCGCTACTTCTTTATTCACGTTCCACTTGACTGAAATAAATAATAATTGATGGAACGTCAATTATTTTCGTAAAAATATCTGCCTGCTTCTTAGGCTTGCTAATAAAATTAAAATATTCTATACCAAAACATTGGTGTATTTCGTTGACTAAGGCCTAGTAAATTGATTTTAAAACTTTGTCAACTTCAAGAAAGTTTTTTCTTATTGAATAAAGGAAAAACGTGGGATAAATAATATCGATGATGTCTTGTATTTTTTATAACTTAGTCCACAGCTCTCGATCCGTAAATGTATACTTTCCTTGAATTTCCCAACACAAAAAACTGTGCTAATTTCATGACGCCAGGGGTCACCATTTGCATGATTTGGTAAACTTTCAGGATGACTGGACACGTTTAATATTTAAATACTTTGTAAAACAGGGAATATTTTTATTTACTTTGTTTTTTTATTTTTTTTACTGTTTTGTAGTGTTCATTACTTTTTTAACTTATTGAAGTGGAAATGTTTTTAGTACCATCGTGATTTGAAACTCGGTGACAGCGACAAACACATACTTCTATAGGAGCCTGCGAGGTAATGAGATACAATAATCGGTCTCGTCTTTGTGCGGGGCTTCGTAGCCTCCCTACTCCTGTCTGCTTTAGTTTTCTGAAGGTTTCGCTTCACTGCACACTTGTAATTTTTGTAATTTTAATTTTTGAAGTGTAAACTTCTTTAGCACCGTTGTGATTTGAAAATCGATGAAACGGAAACTAGCTACACTAAAAAGAGATATATCTACAGGATTACATCTAAAACATACATCTACAATCTACACTAACTATAGGATTTAGCTTGCGAGAGACTAATCGGTATCATTTTTGTGCGGTGCTTCGTAGAATAAAATGTTAAATAATTTTTAATTTTGGTTACAATATTATAATAAATAAACCCTACAATTATCCTACGCCTGTTACTCTGCAGTCGTCTCATTCAGTGGCGTAGCGAGGGGGGGGGGGGGGGGACCCCCCGAAGGGGGGTGCCACTCGACCAAGATATTTATTTATTTATTTACACGTATACGGCACAATATGTGCCATTAACATAATTGACAGACTTATAGTTATAATAGTCAACAACATGAAGACCAGTATAAATGTTTGTAAAATTTAATTTAAGAAAAAAGGTGAAAAGTAAGGTAATAAGTAGTGTATAAAAACTATAATGTATAAAAGTAAATTATAAAGTGAATAGTATAAAATATAAAGTATTAAGTACAAACTATAAATTATTAGGTAAAAGTAAAAATAAAAATTTAAAGAGAGAAATAAAACAATAAAATGTAAAATATACAAATAAAAGATACCTATCTCAAGGTACCTACAACGATTTAAATATAAAATACAAAAAGTAACAAATCCTGGATTATGTTAACCGATATGATAAATTTTACAAGTACCTATGATTCCTAGTGCATTAATAGTTTTAGAGTTGGTAGGCATATTATGTTTATATGATGTATTATATTTACGTTGTACTAGCAAAAAAATTAAGTCTAACGCATCTTTTGTATGAAGCCAGATTACCGTAACCAAGATATGTAACCAAGCTATACATGTAACCAAGATATTGCATACACATGAACAGGGTCTGTTATTTATATTTTCGGAACTCTATGGCTCCCCGTGGAGTTCCCGAATTTTTTGTGTCGGTCGGTATAGGCGGAATAATAGCCTATAAATAAAATTCTGAAACTCTCGTTTTGAATTTCTCAAGTCAACCCCCTAGGGGGGGGGGGGGGTGACACTACGCCCCGGGGGGGTGACATCCGCGGTGCCACCCTACGCCACTGGTCTCATTCTCTCGAAGTTTACTTTTCTGAAGGTTTCACTTCTACCGAGTGTGAACTGCACGCATGATTTTTTTTTATTTATCTTGAATTGACTCACATCATCGGGAATGTTATTAATTTAAAAATATAAATATATAACACACATTACTGACATTTGCAGAGTATTGACATTATCGAATTGATAAAAGTATTAGACTATAAAAAAGGCCACTAATCGTTCCTACTTAGCAAGCTATTTCAAACAACGTAAAACCATAGTTCAGAATCAAACTCTCATCATTGCATTCTTGTGCTATGTTATAATACTTACACATTATTCATATAATTATAATGAAAAAGAAAAACTACACCAATGAAATAATATAATTTTTCATTATTTATGCGTTAAACAGCTTACTCGTCAATACGGAATATTTTTTATTCAAACAGTTAGATTTAGCTTTATTATTACGAAAAGTGAGTATTTATGTCGGGGGAGACCAATAAACATGCAAAAAACATGCATTTAACATTTGAATTTTGTTAAAATTAATTCACTCGCGCGGTAACGCCATGTTTATTCATCGTTTTTATTTTAACATTTCATAGACAATTAATCAATGCTGCCAATCATAAAAAAATATTTTTGCGTAAAACAAAGTGAATGCAATATTGACAAGTTTGTACATGTATTTATAACAGAAGAACATGGAAAGAAATGTATTAGAATAATTACACAAACCCGCTAGACAAACCCTGCTTTGCCAAACAAACCATTCAAAGCCTGGGATGTTTTTTAAAATAATGAGAAAATGCGAGTTTATTTTAGAGAGAATTTATTTTATAAAATTGGTACTTCCGACAAATGTCATATTTGATTGTCTATTAGTTAAAAAGGGAACATTCCGTATTATCCGTGCATCAAACTTCGACACACAAACGTTCCGTATTATCCGTGAGGTGGACTAACTGCATATTTACCAATGTTTCTAATAATAATAATAAATTCCTACTAAATTATTGCTAAAAAAATTCATGAATTTACCAGAAGTGTTTGCTAAGGCAATGAGTCAAATGGTGTGACTTCAGGTTTATAAATAACTGTACATTTTTTGTCACCATAGTTGGACTATATATTCTAAATATAAACAATAATTTAATGTTTTGGATAGGAATCACGTCATTCTTCATTTTTTTACCAAATTAGACTTTATTTAAACCTTACTTGTATCATAAAACATACCAATTTCGGCAGTCTTTGTCCCCGTGAAATCAAATTTGCTTTGAATTTAAGAGACATTTTCAAAATTAGAATCACTTGTGTGAAGAATTCAGACAAGCGATAAAGTACCTACCTACCTGTATAGTATACGTATAATATAATAGGCCACTTGCATCACATTTAAAAAAAAACATCCGGTTTAGACAAATATTCTAAGACATTCCTTATTTTTTTTTAATCTTATTTTTGAAACCCTGGGGACTTTTTGAAAATTTCAATCCGAAATATCAAAACATTTTTTATAAACCGGAAAGACGGGACATAATTTTATAGGTGCGAAAAAACGATAATTACATAGCCGAAAATCATTTTTTAAAAAAGAACGTTTTCCACACGAATGTCACAGGAGAATAACGAGGCAAACCAAAAATAAGAATATTATAAAATTTGATTTTGTTAAAATCAGTACCATAACCATTATACCTCTAAAACACGTACCGACTTCTAAAATGTACGGGGTTCTCTTCAGAACATCTGTCAAAAAATCAAACCAAATGATAAGTTCGCAGAGAACAAACAATAAATCTAGTGAACGAATTCAAAAATTCGCCTGAAATCAAAGTGATGCCATATAAAAAAAATAAATCAGTGTGGAATTTTACAAAATTAATAGGAAAATTTTCATGTAGTGACGTCACGAGCCCAAAAAATGGATTTATTTATTTAAAAATAAAAAAAGTGTACATTTCTTAAAAATTTTACAATCATTTTCGCAATCTTAATAAAAAGATCTATCCACACGATTTTTTCCAAGTCGTTATGAATTCATTGCAAATGGCCTATAATTAAAAAAAAACGGAACTAATGTTCAAGAATAAGAAATTCAGACTATTCTGTGATTTTCACGGGTCCGCGCCAGTATAATATAAACAACTAGCTGGGACCCGGCATGCGTTGCACTGCCATTAAAAGAAATAAATTGTTTCTCCTTCCATGTCCATCCCATGCGTCCCCGATCCCCTCCCGCGTCCCCTTCCCTTCCTGCGTTCCCCTTTCACCTTCCCCGCCTTTCCCCTCCCTCGTCAGCCTTCCCGCGTACCCCACCTCCTTCGTCACCCTTCCTCTCCTGCCTGCCCTTCCTGCCGTTAATATAGAAATACACAAATTTTCAAACCACTCGCGCATCATCTGTAGTAAATTTTTGTATACAAATTTCATAACGTCAGAGCTTACCATTATATATAAAAACAGTTTTCTGCTAAAATGCAATGCTCTATAAAAAAAAAATTGAGTAAATCCATCGATTACTTTCCGAGGTTTGCGGACACAAACATAGAAACCTAAATTTTTATATTTATTTAAGGGACACCCTAATCACCTAGCGGTATGCAATATACTTTACGACCTATTCTCATACCTGTCAAATATACATTAAAAAAAAAAAAAAAATCGATGGAGCCGTTTCGGAGGAGTGAGATTTTTTAAATATGTATAGATATTATACTATAATAAATGATAGTGATTTATTTTTAAGGTATTTTGCTACCTCCTTCTTCAGCCAACATTTCGGACGACTCCAGATAATAAAATCTACACCCTGTATGTCAGACGAATATCTACAGCTCATATGTTGGACAAATATCTATGAACTTCAGAGTGAGGACTAATATCTACTGAGCTAAGGTCGGACGAATATCTATGACGGTCCTAGTGGTGACTAATATCTATGGAGCGTAGGTGGGACTAATATCTACGGAGAGCAGCTGAGCAAGAGGTAGTACGGAAAATCTAACCTAACCTAACCTTCTTCTTCTTCTTCAATGGCGCTACAGCCCATTTCGAGCCTTGGCCTCCTTCAAAATAAGCCTCCACCGCCCTCTGTCCTCGGCCGTCGTCTTCAAATCTGCAACCTAACCTAAGTTAACCTAACCTAACCCAATCTAAGCTAACCTAACCTACACAATATTACGTTATTCCAATATGCTATACATAATTGCAAATCCAACCTCCGCCAGTGCTGTAGATATTCGTCCTCACTTTGGTTCTCATAGATATTAGTCAGCAGTTTGTGCTGTAGGTATATACTCGTATATGCGTCCTCACCTTGGCTCTCATAGATATTAGTCCGATTTGTTCAGTTTTTGAAATTCCTGTAGATATTAGTAGACGCCTCCTTTCGGACAGCATTATAGTGTCCATCATCAGGGCAGATGTGTAAACAAATGTGTAAAGTAATGTGATGACTAGGGCTCGGATAAATATGTATTAAAAATTACAAAATATGTACACATAATAATGAACTAAAAAATGTAAAATATGGAAAAAATATGGAGTATAAAATAAGAATATCTTTCATATTACACAATGTTTATTGTGAAAAATTACTATGCAGTAACAGTTACATTAAAAAATATATGTAAAAAGATAGCGAAATGTTCAGGTAATTCAAATAAAAAAATTAAGTTTTATTCATCTTCCTCTAAATCTGTCTAAATTGATAATAATAATAATAATAATAATTTTATTTTAGTAATTTGTACATTTAAGTTTACAAATTTCTAATTGATAATAATATTTCATATTCACTATATTTTTTCAAGTTTTATGTAGCTCCTACAATACATCTTGAACTTTGCAATTGGTGTGGACTTTAAAGTTTCTGGTAGTGTGTTATACAACTTCATTCCCTTGTACAGTAGACTGTTCTGCGTATTCGCTTTGTCCTTTTTTTGTAGCCTAATTTCCTTGCACGTCCTTGTGTTATATCTGTGAATGTCTTTATTGTATAAAATTTTATTTGAGAAGTATTTTGGTAACGTGTTGTTCAATATTTTGTGAATAAATACCATCGTGTTCAAGGTCAGCATCTGTTTCACGGTCAACCAATTTAGTTCCTTTAACATTTTAATAATTTTTGAAAATCTGTTTCGTCGAAGAATTATTCTCATTGCCCTGTTTTGGAGAATTTGTAACTTATTTTGTTCTCTTTCGTTACATAGGAAAAGTATACTTGAGCAGTAGTTGAAGTGTGGAGCAATAATTGAATTGTATATGGTGATTGCTGTTTTTCTAGAAATTTTTGGCCGAATTCTTCCAAAAAAAGATATCTTTTTGCCAATTTTCTTTTGGGTGTATTCAGCATGTCTATTGAAGTTCAGTTTCGAATCTAATATAACTCCTAAGTATTTCATTTCAGTAACATTTTCAATAATTTCACCATCAATTTTAATTTTGCTTTCACTGGATGTCTTCTTGTATCCAATCACCATACATTTTGTTTTTTTTTGTATTTAATTTAAGCTTATTTATTTTTAGCCATCTTGATACATCATTTAGTTCATTATTTAAAATGTGTATTAGTTCTTCATAGTTATCTCCAATTAGGTATATTAGTGTATCATCGGCAAATAGTCGTACTTTGCATTTTGAAAATATTTTTACCATGTCATTAATATAGAGTATGAACAATAGAGGTCCAAGGACCGATCCCTGTGGTACTCCTAACTTATTTTCCATTGGTTTTGAAAATTGATTATTTATTTTTGTTACCTGGTTTCTGTCTCTCAAATACTCTTGTATTAATTTAATGGCTACAGATGAGAAACCAATTTCTTTAAGCTTTCTTATTAGTATGTCTCGATCTATAGTTTTGAATGCCCTTTGAAAATCCAAAAATATTGCTAAGATAAATTTATTATTATTCATTCCTTCCTTCCATTCTTCGACAATTACGTTTAATGCTGTTTCACATGAGTTATTAGATCTGAACCCTGATTGCTCTTGGTATAAAATATCGTATTTATCTAGATATTGCAAAATTTGTTCTTTTATTATAACTTCAAGAATCTGCTCATATTTTGGTAAGGTGTTGATTGGTCGAAATTCTTCACATTTTCTGGTATTTTTAACCTTTGGAACCGGTATAATAGTAGATAGTTTCCATGACTGTGGAAATTTTCCTTCTTCAATCGTCTCATTGATAATATTTAATAGAGTAAATCCAATTACTGGAAAAGCATCTCTTATTTTACTAATAGTTAATCCATCAGAACTATTCTTTGATTTTATTTTGTTTAAAATGTTAAATAAATATTCTGCATTTATTTTTCTGAAGACCAATGATTCTTTGTTTGGGTCGATATTATCACTTGTGGGATTAACAGCAATGTTGGGTATTAATTTGTTAATTTGAATGATACTTTCAATAAAATATTTATTAAAGTTATTAGCCATGTTTTCTTCGTTTATCTCTTTTGGAAAGTTTACAATTTTTATGTCGTCTTTGTTTTCGCCATGTAGTAATTCTTTTATGCTTTTCCAAATTTTTTTTGGGATCCCTTTCTTCTGAGTTTATTTTATTTTTTATGTAGTCATTATGCGTTCTTTTTATGTCTTTGGAGTATTTGTTTCTCGCTTTTTTGTAGTTATCCCAATCCGTAATACTATTAGTAAGGCATGCTCTTTTGTAAAATGCATCTCTATCGTGCTGAATTGTACGTAGTTCGCTTGTGTACCATTTATTATTGTTTCTTTTATGTATCTTCTGTTCTGGAACAACTTTATCAATAGATTTTTTAAAGTTAAATATCATCTGGTCAGCTTTTTGGTTATATTCCATTTGATTTATTCCATTCCAATTAATAGTCTCTAAGGATTGAATGAAAATTTCCTTATTGTATTTTTTGTAATTTTTAAATGTTGTTATTTGTGTTTCGTTATTGGAGTTGCATTTTTCTCTGTCATTTATTAGAATTTGAATGATGTTATGGTCGGTAATTTTAGGATTATCTAGTACATTAATATTTAAGTTGAATTTATTTGAGATTACCAGATCAATCCTCGTTTTTGAGATATTTGTAATTCGTGTAAAATCTTTGACTAATTGTTTCATCCCTGCAGCTTGTATAATAGATTTCAGTTTTTTTGTGTATATGTCTGCATTTGCTTTAACATTTATATTAAAATCTCCAGCTATAACGTTTATATTTTCATCTTGTAAATTTTCCATGCACCATCTTTGAAAATATGTTAAAAAGTCGCACTTGCTTGTGTTTGGTGATCTATAAATAACAGTATATACACCTTTCTTGGTTCCTGATTTAATGGTGATGGCTAAGATCCAACAATGTTTATCAAATTGATTGTTCGATATTACTTCATATGGAATTTTATTGCTTAAGAGAATCATCACTCCTCCTGTATGTCGACTATGTGAGTCGCAACGGATGGTATTATAATGTTCAAATCTAATTTCACTATCTTGAATATCTTCAGTAACATGTGTTTCACCCATCATAAGCATAAAAGGTTTCTTCTCCTCTAAAAGTATTTTTACCTCTTCGTAATGTGCCATGATGCTTTGTATATTCAGGTACATAATTTCATCTTTCTCGTAACTTTTTTTTATAAAAAAGAGATTCTGCTCATTTTTGCTTCTAGTTTTCTTTTATAAATTGGGCATTCCTTGCTCATGGCTGAGTGACCACTATTTAGTTTCAGTCCTAATCTATTGCTAGTCATTATACAATTGATGCACTGAATATCCTCATCGGTGCAATCTTTAACATCATGATGTTTTGCGCATTTTGAACAAGATTTTAGGTTTCTGCAATCTATAGCCTTGTGATTAAACCCATTACATTTAAAACATCTCATGATATTTAAATTATCAAAAACCCTGCATCTGTCCCATCCAATATTTATTTTTCAATTTTATTTTTTCTTCTTTTAATATTTTTTTCTTCAATTTTATTTTTTCTTCTTTTAACATCCTGTGGTATGTGATTGCAGTACACAATCATATGCTTTTTTTAATTATCGAAATTAAAACTTTGTCGAATTGGTCTAAATATAGCCTTATATTGGCTGAAAGATCTTTCACGTCACATGATGTAATGGGAGCGTACTTAAAGACGCCTAGTTCCAAAATTGTGTAAGGCACGTCTGCTGTACCCTCAAAGCTTCCGCTCAGAACTTTATTCATTGTTTTTAGAGTGTCAAATCCTTTTATTTTTGTCTAAAATATACTTTACTTGATACGCAAAGGTTATTTTTCCTTGGGCATTTTTAAATTAAACTGATAGGTACCTAGACAGTAGTAGTAGGTGACTCGAGTACGTAAAAATAAAAAGACGAGCGAGCAACAGCAAGCAAGTAGAGGAAGAGAATAAAAAATCAAATTACGACGAATAATACGCGGGAGAAATGAAACACGCGCCGCCGTTTGGTGGCGAGAATGCAAACACGTAAAATTTTATCAATTTTTGTGAA
Source organism: Limnephilus rhombicus (assembly GCA_929108145.2). NCBI lineage: Eukaryota > Metazoa > Arthropoda > Insecta > Trichoptera > Limnephilidae > Limnephilus > Limnephilus rhombicus. The sequence continues at coordinate 48,213,875 of OV815280.1, read as the reverse complement.
CTAACTCATGTTTTATGATATAAAAATCGAAAATATTGGTGATTGTGATGTTTTTCGTAAAATATGAACTTAACCATGAAATATGGAAAAATATGGAAAATAAAAATTAGTTTTTCACAATCTATATATGATGATCTAGGTAAATAACAGATAAGAGACCGAAAATCGTGTAAATTAAACATATGTATTTACATATTAATCCGGGCCCTAGTGATGACACATTTGTCCTGATGACGGACTCTTTAAGAGCGTTTAACCAGCCAGCGGACCAAAATCCACATTTCATCGAAAGTTGTTCTTACGATCGTGCAGGGCGGTTACAATGAGAAAGATTAATTATTCTCCGTACCAGCTTTTTAAAATTATAACTCAATATCGAATTTATTTCAATCCAAATTAGCTTTAATTTACACCTTCATCCAAAATGCTGAAAGGCGTGATGATAAAACTATTAAAATAATGTACTTTATGTAATTGTTTTTTGATTATAAGTATTTATCATTTTTCAATAATGTCTAAATTTAATAAGAATGTTAAAAAAATCTGAAATATATTAGTTTGTAAGTGCGCAAATAAATACACAATTGGACCAATTTTCGTCAAGAAACACATGTACGTACATATTTTTAATGATTTTATTGAAACTAAAATTAAAATTCTAAAACATGCGTTTGCTAGATAATTTATTGATTTATTTTACTGCATGATTATATTATTTGAAATGGGTGTGGTATAATACAAAATCTTTTTTGAAAATTTAACAAATCTGCCAACGACCTTATTATACTAAAAATTAAAAAAAATTCTCAAAATTTATTACATGCGAATGCTAGATAAAAGAACAATCTTTCGAAATCCATTTATAATTTTTTGTGGAAAAGAGTCAATACGTCTAAAATCTGATTTCAAAATGACATATTTCTGGTTTTCTCTGGTAATGCCCTCTTAATGCTGTCCAAAACATTGGATAAAGAAGGAGATAGGGCAACACGATATAATAACCCAAAAATTAATCAAGAATTAATCAAGAATTAATGGCTCTAAAAATCATGTCCTTACTTTAATATCGATTAAACAAAAACATTTGTTTGTGCAAGCGGTAATGATGAGAAATAAAAGTAAGAATGAATGACTGCCACATTGTTGCTAAAAGTTATTTTGCTTACGAAAAAATAATTTAAACATTACATAACCTTTACGTAACACAATATGAAAGTAGAGAATATTAACTATGAAGCAGAAAATCTGTTGTTATGCATACCGCGCTCAAAACTTCAAGTATGTGAGCCCTGAATTTTTTCACACTGGAATTTCTAGGTAAAAGTAAATATTTCAACTCATGAAGACATTTCCACCAGAAGCTCTAGATTGGATATATAGACAGAAGTTTCGATGATTTTATATCGATGTCCCTAGCACTGTTTCACCGTTGACAGCCCAACCGGTATTGACGGGGAAGAAAGAGAAGAAATCGATATACGCTGGCAACACCAAAGGTATTGTCTGTGATTTGACACTACGAAATGTCAAACGCCAAGCTATTACGTAAAAATATTAATAAATTTGTAATTTTCAATTGAAATACTAACCTAAAAATGCATTCGCAGTCCACATTACTTTTTGACACTAAACAGGAGTTAATTAGATGAAGTTCTAATTTATATTTCCACCATTTTCGTTTCTCGAAGATCGAAATTGATTGCGTCATAGATGCATTATTTATGTATATGGATCACGTATACGACGTACGACTTCCTTCATTTCTAAGAGCTTCGTTAGTTTGATACGTTCATGAAATAAGCCAGTAATTTTGCATAACGAACGACACAAGTAATTTTAAAAAAATATGTGTATATTGATAGTTTACCGAAACATATCTGATAGTATGGCGGCCAGAATTGCCAGAATATCTGTTAACAATCGTTGACCGTGCCAGCAAATATTTATAACTGACCATAGATGACGGATTTGGTCGATATTGATATAAGGTTTTATCGATCGATTAATGAGGTTCGGAGCTTTGAAAAAAGAAGATTCCGTAAAAAAATTATTTAAGTGTAAAGTATTTTTTTTAAATAATGTGTGATTCAAATTATTGTTAGGTAACTTAACCTAAATCTTTAAACCCTGCACATCTGGAACGAATTCACATGTTAGGAATGTATGGGTGGGAATTCATTGTTAGAACAGCTGTTTGCTTTAAATTTGAGGGAAAATTCAGTCTGAAAACGGAAACAGCTGATACTACAATAAAACATACTAAAAACAAATCTGTTTTATATATTTCCTAGCGAGTTCCCGGCATGCGTTGCTATGCCACTTAATAAAGAAATTGTTTCTCCCTGCGGGCCCTTTCCCGTTCGTCCCGTTCCCCTTCCTCTTCCGCTTTCCCCGTCCTTTCTTTAAAAAAAACCCTCCACACGGCATCCCCTAAGATGACAGGCCCTGATAGAAATTATGGCCTCCTGTGTGGAACTAAAGTAAAAAAAAAAACATAAAAAAATGTTTCCAACTAACTAACAACATTTACCGTAGTTCAAAGATAATATTTGGTTGTTTTCGAACACTTAATACTAAAATAACAATAAATACCAAGCCTCAAAGTCACTTTCACGGCTTTTTTGATCGGGTATTATTAATAGGGATGCAACGATATATCGGAAAATCGATAAATATCGATATATCGACCCTTAAAAATATCGATATATCAATATCGAAAAACTCGATTTATCGTATCGAAATATCAAAAAAAAAAAAAATTTCAAAGGCAGAAGCCACTATAACTCAAAGCAGAAACCGGCTATAAGGAAGCAGACTATCAAAGTTACTATTTAATATACAGTTAATTAATAAATAGTTACGATTACAATATACTGGAATTATTTTAATTTTAATAAATTTATGAACAAAAAAAAAACATTTTATATACCTAACAAAATTTTGTGATTATTCACATAGATAAGTATAAAAAAATTATATACATACGAGTACATAATCGATAAACGTTTGACATGACTAAAACTACATTGGATTTCTATAAGCTTTTTAAAAAAGATGAAATATCGAATAATTCGATATATATCGATATTTTTAAAAACCTTGCATCCCTTGGTATAAATATAATAACAATATTATTTACCATTGCGCAAAATTTCACCTAAAACAAAATTAATTAAGTACGTTTTGTTACATACTTTGTTTTTCATACAACTTTCATAGAATATTTAATTTATATTTTTAATAATTTATCACTCCTATAATACAACATGTTCGAAAATATTTTTGTTTTTTTTTCCATCAAGCGTAAATCGTGAGTGGATAAATATACCTTTATACCGTAGTTCAAATAATACGTTTCACTTAGAATTTAAAAAAGAAAGAAACAAGGAAAATATTTATTTGTTCCATTTTGTTTGTTGAAGAAATCTTATAATATCTTGAGAAAGCTACTTAATTTGTATTGTTCACTTAAAAATACTTTCGTTGGATAAATAAGTACTTATTTAAATACCCGGATATGTGCAGATAAACAACTCAATTCTTCCTACAGGGCGTCTGTAAACAAAGTAGGCGTTTTCTACAATGGTGTTCGTGGTAAAACATTATATTGTGGTATTATGGTTTATTTTATTTTTAAAGTGTTAAGTATTACATGATAGGTATCCCAGAGGGAAATGTATTAACTTCTTTAGATGATTCTACACAATAGTGAAATATGAGAAAAATATATTTTTTTAACTTCCGCGGATTTTTTTTTTATGCTTTCTTGAGTTGCTTCCGGTAGGTGCCGCTTTGACATTTACCAACTCCATTACCTTCAACATAAAATGGAGTCTTCACAAAAGATTTATTATGTGTTAGTATTGAGTACCTATGCATTATTTAAAGTGTAGTGTTTGTAAATATATATTATGTAGTTTCAATATATCTCAACAGATTATGTAATCGTTAGAGTATGTAGTTGCAATGTCTTTTGGTTAAACGTAATTAATGTACGTTATAATCTACGCATTCACAGATGGCGCCAATTAAATTATTGTAGGTTTTTAACACTTTTTGCACGTAATGCTTTAAAATATTATGGTGAATTAATTGTTTGCGCACGTACATATTCAATATGCACTAGAAAAAATAGTTTTGTCCAAAAAAAACCCAAATCTTTCAAGAAAGGCTGAAAAATCCAATTTCGTATCGGTGACTCAATCCAATATTGTATTTGTCAGCCTTTCTTGAAAGATTTGAGTTTGTTTATGGACAAAACTATTTATTTGTATTCATATTAAATATGTACGGGCGCAAACAATTAATTCACCTTAATATTTTTAAGTATAATAAGCAAAAGGTGTTTAAAACCCACAATAATTTAATTGGCGCCATCTGTGAATGCGTAGATGATGAAGTACATTACGTTTAACCTTAACAGATGTCGTTAAAATATGTAAATTTTTTTAGTTTTAAAGGGTCTCTACAGGTATCATTGATAGCATTATATTTATATATGATGGAGATGACTGTCGGACGTTTGGGTCTAATACCAGAACGGTTACGAAGATAATAAACAGACTCGTAATCTAAACGAAGAGAAGTATTATTGAAAACGCCCGATCATTAGAATTGTATTGCTAATCAGAGGAATTGACAAAACACCAAAGAAAGTACTTAAAAACGTTGTTTCGATAAATATTTCCTATACTTTTTGGCTTCACAATCTCCTGGGCTCGAGCCCCCTTTTACATCTGTAGCGGTCACTTAACCCGCTCAGATAAAACCATTGCAGCGCCACTGGTTAAGGAACACTCCAGACCGGACCTGCCTACGGCCGATACTACATCTACCTACAGCGGAATAATAATTCCGCCACTTACGCGAAAGGCCTAGAACATGTGGCTGTACCATACAAGTGCCCACAGAAGGTTCGAGCGATTTCTCAGCTTTGCGTGAATTCACCCAGCATTGCTTACCGTGAGAGTAATTACTCGCCGCGGGTATCTCGCTCGCTGAGTACCAGTTCAGTCTCATTGATCGGTCGAGTAGCAACACAGTCCGAGCAGTGCCGCGACTAAGTACGTGCCTGCGCGGGGCACTTGTCCGCGCAGTCAACAGCAGTGAACAACATTTGTCTAGTGTGACACCAGTAACACCTTCGAGGCCTCCATCTCCAACTACCATCTCGACATGAGATGTCAAGCATCCGGCAACGAGCCAGCGGCAACAAGCCAGCAACCACAACCAGCAACCACAACCGGCAACGAGCCAGCACCACAACCGGCAACAAGCCACCAACCAGCAACCGACAACGAGCCACCACCACAACCGGCAACGAGCCAGCAACCATCATCCTCATCGCCTCTCAAGGTTCCTTCCTGCGTCACGTGTGTGTGTCGACTCTAAGGCCACACAGCCGCCATACCTCGTCAACACAACGACGGTCGACCGCCTGGACCAAGGTCACTTCTACACCGCCATGGTGTAGGGCAACACGCCGGCTCCCTGAAGACCAGTGATCTTCACCGCCGTAGTCTCCTGACCTTCTTCACTCATCATCACGCAGCAGCATCACCAACGGCACCACTCCACTCCGCTCCGCTTCGACCTCGCTACGTAGCAACAATAAAGACTGACTCACTACACTGACCGACGCCTTTCATTTCACGCCCCGTCTCTACCGATACGGCCCGCTCCCTCACATCCATTAATTTATAAAACAAACATTAAATCTCCTTACGCAGAAACTATTCTCGAATGGTGAGCTGTGGTGTTATGAAATTTGCATACGTCTTGATTTTGTACGTTTTTTACGCACTTTTTCCAACGTTGTTTTAATTTTGAGCTTTTCAGTTTTGAAATGTTTCAAAACGGTGAAAAATGGACAGTTGTTCCATGTTTTCATAATTATCAAAAACGGTATTATATATGAATTAAAAAAATCGTTTTGATTTATTAGTATTATCTTATACTTCAATGATATAACCCCCAAAAGTTATTAAAACGAGTTAGTCATTCTAATAAAAAAAAAATAAAAAAAATTCCAGGAGACATGAAGAGCCAAGAAGTATGAAAAAGCACCAAGGCAAGTCAAGATGAGCCAAAAAAAAGACAAGAAGAGACAAGAAGAGGCGAGGAGAGTCATGAAGAGTCAAGAAAATTCAAGAAGAACCAAGAAGAGACATGAAGAACCAATAATAAACAAGAAGGACAAGAAAGAACCACGAAGAGTCAAGGAGCCAAGAAGAGGCAAGAAGAAGAAATACCTAAATCAAAACCTTCCTGCTTGTCCATCCTAAATTCCAATATTGGCTTATTATGTTGCCATGTGTACCGGTCGATTGAACTCCAACCTCCTTCCCATCCTCAGAGTATGTATTCCAAGTCCTAACAAATCAGTGCACCCTGCTGTACCGGTCTTACCGGGCCAAGAGTGCTCCTGAGCACTCCTGACTGGGGTGGTGCAATCGTATAGTGTCGTATTATAATGAGAATATAATCTGACTAATATATTATAAAGGAGAAAGATTGTACGGAAATCACGCAAAAACTACTGAACAAGAATGTAGTTCATACATCAGAATAACTTATACAAGTTCTGGCATTATGAAATTTGCAAAAAAAATGCAATAGGTGACAAGCGAGCTGTTTGAAAACTGAATGTACCGCCGGGAACTAGCTAGTGTAATAAAATCCTAGAAATAATTACGGTTGGCACGTGTCGTGTCATAATAAATATTACGTTCAGAATAGGCCACTTGCATCACATTTAAAAAAAAATCCGGTTTAGACAAATATTCTAAGACATTCCGTTTTTTTTTTTTTTAATCGTATTTTTGAAACCCTGGGGATTTTTTGAATATTTCAATCCGAAAAATCAAACCATTTTTTATAAACCAGAAAGACGGGACATAATTTTATAGGTGCGAAAAAACGATAATTACGTAGCCGAAAATCATTTAAAAAAAAGGAACGTTTTCCACACGAATGGCACTGGAGAATAACGAGGGATACCAAAAATATTACATCTCATAAATATTTTTTTCCTTCATCCATCTTATTGATTATAAATCATTATAATGTACAACGTATATATTACTAAATCCAATGTAATCTACTTGTACTTGTAAATTATAATAATAATAAGAATATCATAAAATTTGATTTTGTTAAAATCAGCACCATAACCATTATATCTCTAAAACACGTACCGACTTCTAAATTGTACGGGGTTATCTTCAGAACATCTGTCAAAAAGTCGAACCAAATGAAAAGTTCGCAGAGAACAAACAATAAATCTAGTGAACAAATTCAAAAATTCGCCTGTAATCAAAGTGATGCCATATTTTACAAAAATAATAGGAGCATTTTACAAAATTAATAGGAACATTTTCAGAGAAGGGACATTTTCATGTAGTGACGTCACGAGCCCAAATAATGGATTTTTTTATTTAAAAATAAAAAAATGTACATTTCTAAAAAATTTTACTAACATTTTCGCAATCTTAATAAAAAGATCTATCCACACGATTTTTTCCAAGTCGTTATGAATTCAATGCAAGTGGCCTATTACTGTTGATTGGTTACTATCATTATTTAAATTTCCTAAAATTAGCGATGACCCAAACATCGTGGTGCACATTTTAAAATACCATTTGACGATGTCATCATATTATCATAATGACTATTTTTTCAAATCTGTGTCTGTAAAGCCAGATTAACATATTTAATTTTAATTATTTCGTTCTATCACACATTATACTCGTATTTCGCTCTAATAAACTGACCTGTTTTTAGTATTATTTTTTGAATCGGAGTGGCACCTAGATATATTCATTCAAATGCTGTACAACAATGCGAAAAGAACATGTTTTATTTGGTAAAAATCACTTTTTTATAGTTTTATTGAAATGGGGATAAAATAATATTGATGCCAGCAATATCATTATAAAAATACAAGATACGTTACATTCATACTGATGGAACAAAAAAATTATGCCTTTGAGCAAAAAAAATATACATGTGAAATTCAGTGTTCGAGAGGTAATGCTCTCGATTATCTATCCGGAGGTCGCGGGTTCAAATCTCAAGCGTGCGCAAGTAAATTTTATTTTTATTAACATGTGTTATTTTATAATTTATTCATTTTAAATAATCAATAGAACGAGTGTGTATGCGGCACGTTCCACAGTGGAAAATATTCTCATTGTGGTGTAAAACCACCATTCAGAATTGAAACGTTGAAATAACTATAGCTGTGTTTGACTATAGCTGAAATGACTATAACTGACCAGATCTGTAGCCAAGTACTTCTCCTCCTTTCTCTTCCTCATGTCCTTCCCATCCCTACTACTTTCAGTCTCACAATTACCCCAATTGGGGATGCCATAGTCACACTGGCTCCAGGTGGTTGGAAAAAGTTAAGACTTATGTGCGGTGTTCACCAACAAAAGAGAAGGATAGCCATTTAAAGAATATATTTATGAGAATGCATTAAATAGCCATATGAACCGCCTGCTAAGTATGTATGTTTACTGGACTCAGTTCCGTCTCATTTCTATCTCCCAACTAACTCTCTCTATATTTTTCTTTAATCGAGTTCTTTTTCTAACACGTAGATTATGAAAAAAAATGGTTTTTGGTTTTTTTAAATCAAAATCACGTTTATCTCGTCAATTTGACAGATAAAGAGGATATAACCCAAAGATAACCCACGTATAACCAGATAAATCCAGAAATAATGTCATTTTTAAATCAAATTTTAAACTATTGACTCTTTTCCACAAAAACTATAAATTGATTTAGAAAAATTGTTCTTTTATCTAGTAAACGCATGTTTTAAATTTTGAGATTTATTTTTTTATTTTTAGTATAATAAGATTATACCATAGGTCGTTGGCAGATTTGTAAAATTTTCAAACGAAAAATCTTATTTTACCAGACATATTTCATACCATTTTAATTTTAGTTCAAATAAAATCATTTAAAAAAATCCGAACACTTATTTGTGACGAAAGTTTATCTATTTTGTCAATCTATTTACTATCTTACAAATTAATTAAAGATTTTTTTTACATTATTATTTTGTTAAGACATTATTGAAAAATGATAAATACTAATGATCAAAAAACAATTACAAAAAGTACATAATTTTAATAGTTTTAACATCACGGCTTTCAGCATTTTTGGATGTAGGTTTAAATTAAAGCAAATTTGAAATGAAATAAAATCGATATTGAGCTATAATTTTAAAAGGCTGGTACGGAGAATAATTAATCTTTCTAATTGGAACCGCCCTGTACGATCGTAAGAACATCTTTCGACGAAATGTGGATATTCGGCTGCTGGCTGGTTAAAGGCAAATCTCCGAATCCCTTGAGAGAAGTGATATTGTAGCCAAAAGGTAGTTGCATTGGCGTAGAAATTTCAGACGTTATAGCTGTGCTAATTTCATGAAGCCAGAACTCACAGTTCGATAGTTTTTGCTTTACAGTTTCAACAAAGAAATTTTCTACTTTATTATTAAAATTACTCTGATATTTCATAATCATTCTTTTATTTTTCCAAGAAAAACCCAACTTTTCAACATCTCATTCCTACATTTTCACAAAGAATAAGTTTCTTTGTAGGCACCCAGTAAAAGTAGTGAAATGTGTAGTTAAATAAGTAAGTTAGTCTTATACGCGAGGCCGATCACAGAAGAGTAAATTCCCACCGTTAACTTTCACGTAACTAAACGTAAGTAGTTTGAAGCGTAGGCATTCTTAGAAGCGAGGTAGCCTTTTGGTCTAGTTGCGATGTCACGCCATTATGATCGAGGAAATAGAATAAAAATAATGGAAAAAAGTTTAGCCTAGAGCGTGGGAACGGAACGCATTAGTATGAAAATTTTCTCCCGATGTGGTGTAGACTAGACTCTTCCTTGTATTTTTCTTCGTTATGAAATGAGTTGGAAATGTTGGGTGAAGAGTATGTGATAACTTTTACGTACGAAGCATTCAAACTTGATGTTAGAACATATTTTTTTATGTAATCTGATTGATGTAGCAACAAAAACTCTCGATCGGTGAGCAGATTCCTTTTGACTGTAATATTTATATCGACTTACGTCATTTTAGAGCGCAATGTTTTTTTCATATAATAAAGAATAACACAAGAAGGGCCTCGTGGGCGTGTTTCGTGTATGTTATTTGCTGAATTTGAGCCTATATTTCCAAATAAATTGTGTTTTCGAAATTTAAATGGGATAGAGGTCTACGATTTCACCCTAGTGTAAGTGAGACAAAATGCTGGGCGATTGGGACAAAATGGAACATTTTTTTTCCATTAAAATTAAAATTTATATTCTAGTGTTTTATTGTTTATTCTACAGTTATTTCCAACATGAGCTACGTAGGGTTGAAATGTTCAAATCGTCTGTCAAAAAAATAAAACCAGCGGTTGTTCGAAAATATATCTAGGCATATATTTTTTAAAAAATGAAACAATACAACTTTGTATAAACCACTTATAAAATGTGCAAATCCGACCGGTTTCGGAACAAACGTTCCTTCGTCAGGGAAAGCTTATACTAATTTGACAGTTTAGAACAATGTTTTATTAACAATTATTACAAGCAATAATTGTCAGCCTGAAACACTCATTTACATTGAAAAATCTTCCGAGAAAAGATACTTGCCGCCAACGGGACTTGAACCCGTGTCCTTCCGATTGCCGGTCGAATGCTCTGACCACTGAGCTATGGCGGCTTATCAAATACCCGCCAAATAATTCAATATATACTAGTGTTTCATTCAACAATTACTGCTTGTTATATTTTTTCCACCTGAAAACAACCAACTTTATTTTTGCGAGGAAGACATTGTTAGTGTTAAATCCCTCGGAAGGACACGGGTTCAAGTCCCGTTGGCGGCAAGTATCTTTTCTCGGAAGATTTTTCAATGTAAATGAGTGTTTCAGGCTGACAATTATTGCTTGTAATAATTGTTACCCTTTGTGCTATGCATAAAAATCTTGTCTAAACGTTAGTTTATAAATTAAAAAAATAATAATTAATATTTAACAAGTTTAAGTATTTCCCCAATAAATGCAGACATAATTTGTCTCGACGCCACCTAGCGAGGGATTTAACACTAACAATGTCTTCCTCGCAAAAATAAAGTTGGTTGTTTTCAGGTGGAAAAAATATAACAAGCAGTAATTGTTGAATGAAACACTAGTATATATTGAATTATTTGGCGGGTATTTGATAAGCCGCCATAGCTCAGTGGTCAGAGCATTCGACCGGCAATCGGAAGGACACGGGTTCAAGTCCCGTTGGCGGCAAGTATCTTTTCTCGGAAGATTTTTCAATGTAAATGAGTGTTTCAGGCTGACAATTATTGCTTGTAATAATTGTTACCCTTTGTGCTATGCATAAAAATCTTGTCTAAACGTTAGTTTATAAATTAAAAAAATAATAATTAATGTTTTATTATGTTAGGGGTGGAGCCGTTGTTAGTTAATAATGTAGATTGGGTGGGTAGGTATTAGTGTAGAGTGGGTGGGTAGGGGAACAAATCCATGATTGGGCTATATGACAATATTTTTTGTTTGTTGATAATAGATTCATTATTTTTAAGTAATTTTTTAATTTCCAAAGCTTCTAAGTTATCTAAACGTTTTCCTTTATGATTAATATGAAGAATATTTATCCCTGTGTTTTTTTTCAAAACTATGGTTATTTTCAATGATATGGTTAGCGAACTCAGAAAAATTATTATTATTAAGATTTATTTATTTATTATTCGGATTTGCACATTTTATAAGTGGTTTATACAAAGTTGTATTGTTTCATTTTTTATAATGGATAACCACAAAGTAATAGCTACATTCAAAAATATATATTTTTTATTTTTTTATGGTGTAATTTATGACATTGTTACAGTATTAAAACATAATATTGTGGCAAAAACAAAATAGTTAAATACATATTTTAATAGATTTGTACGCCAATTAAGAGAGCTAGCTCTGGAGCTTAGTGTAGGAGTTTTCATAATTATATAGAGTGTACAATAAATATAATCTTAAGTACTAGGATGTTTGACGTAAAAATTTTAATTTGACTTGAAATGAAGTTATAGCATTTTGATTAGTGATGTTATGGTTGTTAATTTTTTTAATGATTAATTTGACCTTTTTCTTGAATGATACGAAATCTGTTATTTTTTGTAGGTACTTCTTCGGGAAGATTATTGAAATATTTTATGCCTTTGTAAATATAATTATTGTGCATTTGTTGTGTTGAAGATAGAGGAATTTCGATGTTAAATTTGTGCCGTAATGACGAGTTAAGTTATAAAAAAATTATTAGACTTCTTTTAGGTTATTTAACTTGAGAATATTTCTTAATCTAATTAATATGTAGATACACTTCCTAATGCGCTTAACAAGTTCACATAATATGTGTCTGTTCCATTTCATATGTTGGTCTACAAGTACACCTAGGTACCTTATTTCAGTTGTGTGGTTTAATATGGTACATGAGTTATTACAGACATCTTTGTTACATTTTGTTATATTTTTCTTATGTATTTTTGTTACATTTTGATATGTATAATTACATGTATCAATGTTAGGAAAGTTTTGAACTTATTTATTGAGAAAGGAATATAAACTGTTTTTTTGCATTAATTGTAAGTAGGTTTGTATCGAACCAGTCTTTTAGGATTTGGATGTCATTATTTACTTTTTCTTTTACAACTTTCCAGTCTACCCTTAACTATGATAATCGTGTCGTCCGCGTAAGAAATTACATTTCCACCGAGGTTTTGTTTATCTTTTGTCTAGTTTATCCGTGTCCTAAACACAATTTTTAACAAAAAAAATCCTATACAATGTATCTTATTGAGATATGCTAGAGAGATTCCTGACACTTAAACAAATGTGTAATTTGGTCTTACTTTCAAATCTTATATGTACTTCAGAAATATAATTGTGTTTTGTTCTCTTTCATATTTTTTTGTTTAGAGTATTATTGTTAATACTCCTTCAATAATATATTTGTGTACTTTATATAAAAATAGCATTTTTATCAGTCCGTGTTTGATTATGAATGTATCCATGTCAGGTCTACCTGTCCGTTAAAATGCATTTAGGTTCTTTTAAAAGGAAAGTGAAAATATTTTATGAAAACGTTTTATGCGGTTGCATATATTATAATTCTTATGAAGCTTCAGGTTTATTTTTCCAATCATCATTATAATAATAACTAAATGAAAGTCCACCAATAGTTGCGGATAAAAAACTAAATTTTACTCACGTAACAAAGCTGCGCAACCGCAAAAAATCTCAGTTAGAAAATTTAATAATGGTTTTTTAAATATTTACAGTAACCAACGCCAATGTATCAATTATTTTAAAAGAAAGTAAAAACGAATACGTAAATTTTTTTTTTCTACATGGCATAGAACACAGAGATCTCCCTAACAACACGGGCGAAAATATGGGGTTAAAATTGTATTAGAAAGTGTTTTTTTTTTTAAAAGAAAAACAAACGTTTCCGGGTTACGAATAATCCGACAATATTTGAAAATCTCCTATTAGCGCAACAGGAAGTAAAATAGGTATTTGTTTTTTTTTTTTTGTTTACTTATCCATATATATAAAAATGAATCTCTGTTTCCCTTAACGAACGACTTTACCTATTTCATATATTTTTTTTTTAAATTTTCTAATACTTTGTAAAAGGTTCTTACGGAAAGAAAAAAATAAGAAAATTGCGCAGAAAATTGGCTGTAATAAATAACAGACTATTTTCGCACGTTTGATAGTTCGCGCGTTTGATGAAATTGAATTTAGCAGGCAGCTGTTTTTTTTTTTGTAACAAAACAATTGTCTATGGATTTTTAAAATTATAAATATTTTAAATAGGTACCTCTGTTAGGTATCAGATTTGCGTGATTGTTCTTGTAATACACAAACATGAATATGTGTAATATATGAAAAATGAAAATTTGAATAAAAAAATGAAATAGGTGGCACGCGAGCTGTTTGAAAACTGAATGTACTGGGATTGAATATATGAGGGGGGGGGGGGGTTGCGCGACGGTGGAGCGGGATAGGGGAGAGGGTAGGCGGGGAAGGTGGGAGGGGAAAACAGGAGGGAAGCACGCGAAGAGAAACAATTTATTTCTTTGAATATGGTATTGCAACGCACGCCGGGAACCAGCTAGTGTTAGATATTAATAACCTTTCAAATCCAGAGTTTCCTCGAATATTTGAAATTAAAATGGTTTACAGCATAAACTTTTTTATTCATACGATGCAGAATTTTGTTTTCTTTACATCTATTAGTAAAACATAAAATTTACACATACTTTGTCCATATCGCGGTGGCTGATTATGATTGTTTTGTTGATAGCATTTACTTCTGATGATAACAAAAAATGCATTAAATCAAATATAATCTATGTTTGGGTGGGCATGATTGTACGAATTGGAATAACTATATTAATTTGATTTGAATAACCATAATACCTACGTGTTTAAAGCGGAAACCACAAAATACTGATAATGGCCCATTATAAAATATAATTACACCAAGCTATCACTTTTTTCATAGGAAAAGTTTATTTCCTTCTCATAATGTTCAAACGACGCGACGTGCTTCCGTTTAATTTAACACTAGTTGACCCGGCCACGCGTTGCTGTGGCTAACGATACACAACGCCATCTACTGCATGGTTACCCAGCCTTTATAACCACGATACTTTAACTCACACCGCCATCCGTTAATTTGCATACAAATCAAATCCACAACACCCGCTTGCCAGTCGGCTCGTCTACTACATACCGACATTCTCCTTTATATATTATATATATTTCAACCAATTTACACAAAACATTGACAAATTACACACCAAAACCTTCCTCATGAATCACGCTATCTATTAGTGAAATCCGTTCAGTAGTTTTTAAGTTATCGCTAACAGACCGTCAGACGCGGCGGAGGACTTTAATATGAAATATGTAGAGATATGGATATGCAAAATAATGTAAACGAGATAGAATACACTTTTAAATTATTTTTTTTTCATTAACTCTACTCAGGAGGACCAAGAGGAAAATAATTTCCATCAGGGCCTATGTGATGTTTGTGGATGCTGTTTTGAGAGTATATTTGATGAAAGGAAGGACAGAAAGTTCTGGGAAGGAAAAATGTATGAGGGGTAGGGATCTACCATTCTACCAGAAAGTCGTTAATATTTTTGAGGTTAAAGACAATTCTTTATCTATAAGTAAAACCAGTCCTTCACTTCTGCGGATATGTTTTACCTTCAAGTAAAAAAAAACTGCACCAAATCAACATTGATCTCTCCAGATCTTTTCACTTACCCATCGTCGTGCACCGCAGTGAGGGGGATGGGTTCTACCCTAGATTCCTAGCCCTCGTCCCTTTTCCACATACTTTTTACATCCATCATACCTTTTTCCTTAACAGAACTTTCTGTCTGAAAATTCTGGATTTGAAAGGTCTTTAATATTTAACATTTTTTAAAGTAAACAAAATAGTAAAACCAAATACCCACATACCACTGCGTTCATTAAAATGAAATCCCTCTTCTGCAATGACAATATCAGCTTAAAACTAAGGCAGAGAATGCTAAAATGTTATGTGTGGTCGGTCTTGCTCTATGGATGTGAAACATGGACCTTGAAAGTAAATACCATGAACAGGTTAGAGGCTTTTGAAATGTGGCTTCACCGAAGAATGCTTAAGGTCCCATGGACCGACATGATCACCAACACAGAAATTTCAGGCGGGCTAGAGCAGATAGAGAACTGCTTACATTAATAAAAATCAGGAAAATTTCATATCTGGGTCGTATACTTCGAGGGGAGAAGTATCACTTGCTCCATTTGATATTGAAAGGCAAGATAGAGGGTCGCCGAGGGCCTGGACCGGAATTAGAAGTGTGGAGGAGCTATTCCGGGCAGCGCAAGACAGAGATACATTCTCAAGAGTGATCGCCAACGTCAGGGGGACTTGATACGGCACACAAAGAAGAAGAAGAAATACCCACACTTAAAAAAAACTTGCTAGTACAATTTTAAGAGCACTCTTATTAAACTGTTTCTAATGAATAATAATATTGGTATTTTTGACCCATTGCCCATGACGCTGGGTAACGGGTGGTTTTTTAAACTCTCCTGTAAAACAAAACAAAAAACCAAGACTTGCAGAAAAGTTAATAAATGTCTAGAATTAAAAATAAAATAGATAAAAAATTATCCACACACTATCTTCATAGCATTTAGTTCGAGTTGAATCTTGCAATCATAATATATAAAGATAGCAGCCAATAATATGTACTTTAAGAAAATGAAGATAATATTGGTAGTTCTTAGTCGAAGTATGATACAGTTAAAAGTGACCTAATTTGATATGGGTTCCGTAGCACAGTCGGTACTGCACTTGCCATGTAAGCAAGGGGTCCTGGGTTCGAGTCCCAGTGGAGCCAACATCTTTTTCTGATTTTTCTGTCTCCAGATTTTCGATTGAGTTTCGCTAATATTGTCTTCATTTAATTTAAAAAAAAACCCGCTGTAGGTAGGTAGGTACTACGCGCCCAGCGGTGATGATACATGTACATTGTACATCTACAAGAGTAGTCCAATAAAAGTAGTATGTGTGTATATTACATACTTTTTTAAGCGAAACTTCTTTAGCCCCGTTTGTGATTTTAAATTCGGATGTGCGTCAGTAAAATTTATTATTTGATGGGTCGTCGGTTCTAATATAATGCGGTAAATTCGCGCCTCGTCCCGAGCCTCCCATAGCACAGCGGGTAAGGCGCTTGACAAGTCTTAGCGGTCAGAGAGACAGACATCCAGGGAACGGAGGTTCAAATCCTATGAAATCCAAAAAAATGAACATTTTTATTTTTGTGAAATCAATATCCAATCTTCAAACCACTTGAAAATAAACAGGCAAAAGAAAATAATGCGACATCTAGCGATTTTTTTAGTTTCTCTTCTACCGCGTATGAATTGCACACTCTGATTTCTTAAATCTCTTTTAAACTCCGCTGATTTGGAACAGCCGCTTAATAAGGCCACTTGCATCACATTTAAAAAAAAATTCCGGTTTAGGCAAATATTATGTTTTTTTTTTAATCCTATTTTTGAAACAATGGGGATTTTTTGAAAATTTCAATCCGAAAAATCAGACCATTTTTTTATAAACCGGAAAGACGGGACATAATTTTATAGGTGTGAAAAAAAAAATTACATAGCCGAAAATCATTTAAAAAAAAGTTTTCCACACGGATGGCACAGGAGAATAACGAGGCATACCAAAAATATTACATCTCATAAATATGTTTTTTCTTGATCCAACTTATTGATCATAAATCATGATAATGTACAACGTCTACATTACTAAATCCAATATAATATACTTGTACTTGTAAATTATAATAATAATAAAAATCGGTAATTTTAAATACATGTAGGATTACAAAAGATTTTTTAAATATTTATATTGAGGGATCAGTAGGATTTATAGGTTCAATTAGGAATTCCACAGAGCCGAACCCTCTGATATGAAAATATCTGGAGTCGGTGAATTATTTTCCCATCTGGTCTCTGGTAGGTTGACATGTTGTTCTTGTATTGTTTTGTAATTATAATACTACTTATACATATAGTCCAATTGCATAACGTGGATTGACCAGATGATCATTTGGGAAGTGTGTGAAAGGGTTTATTTTTTCCTGTGGGGAAATTTAAATCTGGTGCGTAAATATATATTATAAAATTTGATTTTGTTAAAATCAGCACCATAACCATTATACCTCTAAAACACGTACCGACATCTAAAATGTACGGGGTTCTCTTCACAACATCTGTTAAAAAGTAAAACCAAATGACAACAAACAATAAATCTAGTGAACGAATTAAAAAATTCGCCTGAAATCAAGGTGATGCCATATAAAAATAATAAATCAGTATGGAAATTTACAAAATTAATAGGAACATTTTCGGAGACGGGACATTTTCATGTAGTGACGTCACGAGCCCAAATAATGGATTTATTTATTTAAAAATAAACAAACTACATTTCTAAAAAAAATTATTTTTTCCAAGTCGTTATGAAATCCAAGCAGGTGGCCTATTGGGATAAAAAGTTTGGATCCCGATTTGTCTTAATTAAGCGGAATCGTCTGTAAAATGTGTATATTGCTCAATGCAAACCCTTATATTGTCCGATAGATCCTATTTAATATTCTAAGATTCTATGTGGGTAAAGTGAAATACGTGTTCCGTTGGTACGTAAATGATTTCTAAATTCGCGTTAAGTACTATGGCAATTATTAACTATCTCTTTGAAAATATGAAACTAAGAAGGCTTTTAATTAAACTTGTATCTTGACACTTGACATGCCAATATTAATGATTTCGGACTGAGCAATTGGCGTCAATAGTTTCTCCAAGCTATAAAATTATTAACTTCTCTAATATATTATATATTTTATTTATTTATCTGTATAAAGTTTCTTTACTTGCGATTGTTCGATGCCTGTCTCACTAAGATATATTTGTGTCGAAACGGACGTAGAGGTACATAAATGTATACAAACATATTACATAAATATTTAAGCCGCCGCTACCCGAATTTCTACCGATTTCCGACATAATATCTCCCTTAAACATTTGAAGTTATTAAGCTCTTAAAAAATATATGTTATTTTTTAAGATAATAGCTATACATTCCTCACGCCGAAATGCATAATATATGAAATTCCCTCGATAGAAAAAATCGCTAAGTATGCTCCGAAAATTATTATAAACACGTTTATTTCAGTTTGTTTGTTTCTCTATCAATGGAGGACTGAACACCGTTGGCACCAACAAAAGACGCGAAACTAGCCGTCCATAATGGAATACTGGTACCTTCCCTGATGTATGGCAGTGGGGCATGGAACTCGCAAAAGAATGATGAAAGTAGACTAAATGCTGTAGAAATGTGTGATAAAACCATGTATGATGGTGTGAGAAATGTGGAGATCCTCAAAGAATGCAAGGCTGGTGTAAGCGGAATGAGTAAGAAAGGAACGCTCCGATGGTATGGGCATGTAGAGCGAATGAACGAGGAAAGGCGTGTAAGGAGAATATTAACGCAAATGTGAATGGTAGAAGAAGTCGGGGACGCCCGAGAAAGACGTAGCACGACCAAGTGAATCAGATACCTGAGTCGGGCCATGTCAAGAGTCAGAATAATAGAGCATGTATGAGACGATGCATGAATGTGAACGAGGCGAGGAGTGTGTGCCAAGACCGTGGCTGTCCGTCCTCTCTGCCTCGGGGAAACGGCGTGATGGTTAGTTAGTTGTTTCAGTTATTTTACAAGTCATAATATATATGAAAAAATTCACGGTGTTTCTTTGAATGCTGTTTTAGACGGTGACCGGAAAACTCAGAATGAAACCAACTCAGAATCACCTCAGAAAGGTCATTAAGAGTGATGAAAAAAAAAATGATTAAATAGGTTAAGTTAGGTTAGGGTTACCGGCTATTTCAAAAATATTTTTTCAAAGCTTTTAATGACCTTTCTGAGGTGTTTCTGAGTTGGTTTCATTCTGAGTTGGCATGGAACCGTTTTATACAACCCCCAAGGGATTTTTGCTCTACTTTAAACGAGTCGTTTTTGATTAAATATTTTCACAATTTACGTTTCAATTTTATCGTTTTATGGAGTTTTATCGTATTCAATATTATCGTTCTGTGTGGAGCTATTGAAAAAAGGAGTGTGTGCCAAGATCGAGTTGTTTGGCGGTCCGTCCCTTCTGCCTACCGCTGCGGAGAAACGACATAATGGTTAGTTAGTTAGTTAGTTTATTTTTAAGAACGTCGGTTTAATAAAATATATTCGTATGAACCATTTGTGGCAAATGTCACGTTGCGTAGGATTTGTCCAGAAATAAATGGTTATTTACTTTGGCAGCGGATTCAACATTTATTATGCACGAGTAAAGTATCTGAAGGTACTTAGGTTTGTTTGTGAATGGTTTTGACATGAATAATTCCATGGCGTAAATAGCCCAGAGAGAGTTCTGTGGCTTATGGTCGACTACGATTATCCGGATTATTAGCAGGGCCGTATTCAGGGGCGAAAATAAAAATATTGTTTTGAATGATCTTGGTATCATGTTGAGTTGTGGAGCTTGGCTAACAGCAGTTTTGCTTAAGTTATTCGGGAATCTAGAATAATGATTGGTGGTTTTTTACTATTGAACACCAGGTTCATTTTCTTGTCTACCAGACACTACATTGACGAAGCTTTCAAGATGTCGTCGCCTTAGTTCTTAATTGTCCAAAAGACCATTTTAGTTTATGTTCAATCTCCACTTTAAAATTAAAAATAACGTATAAAAAAATGACAGTTAATCACTTAACTAAGAATAATTTACACTAATGAGGCCTTTACCTTAAAAATAGTTTATCATAAACACCTATCACAATGTTTCATTGAAATAATGAAAGAAAACCTTCTCCTCCATCAAAATTTTCTAATGGTTGTTTGGAGAATTAAGAACTAAGGCAACGAGTGGTAACAATGCGTAAGTGTTATGCCATGTGATATACCGTCCAAAGCAAAAAAGTATTTGCTTAAGTCACTTTCTGATGAAGTTTTTATATGATTTGATGTGATAGATCTATTTAACTGCACGGAACATAGGTACAAGACGGCTATGCTATCATATTTTTTTAATCACTATTAATTTTATTTGTATTATAGATTTATGCATGTAAATGTATCTCTGGTGTCACTTCCCAATGTATCGTCACAATTAACTGTTATAGATACACTGTTTTACCATTACTAATATTTTGAACATGAAATTAATGTTTATGGCATACTTATGCCGTTTGTATTAAATAAATAAATAAATAATTGGTGAATGTGACTAGTGAATTCCTAGCTGCCTTTATGCTTATGGTGGCAGGAAAGGAGTGCCAATTCTGTGATTTAAATAATTTTCAGTGATTTTTTTTTAACTGATATTGAACACATTAATTTGTAGATTGTGTTCATTATGTTTACACAATCTTTTCGTAACTTCTCATTCATAATTTTTGTATGATCGTTTTTGAAAGCAAGGAATATATTTCCACACGGAGACAATGTCCATTGTCTCATTTAGTTTAAGTAAAATGGCGTTAATTTATGTAGTTTTATTACCTTTAAGTTTTAACGCAATTTTTAGTTGTACATAGATAAATTTCCTAGTTTTATAAAGTATATCTACATTTGATATTTGACAAAATTGCAAAATAAAAATAAGCCATACTCAACATTCCTTCCATAAGAATATTCTCGCTGCGATTTTGCAATCACTCTTAGACATTCGTGTGAAAACCTACTTGTAGATAATGCATGTTCAGAAAACATCTTCACGGTACACATGAATCAAGTTACGGCCGAAACAGAGACAAATGAAAATGCAGCCCCGTGTTTCGACCGCCCGTGTACACCGCATCATCTCACACAAATCTGCGTCGGCCCTGATTACCAGATTACCTCGAGACGTGCGATAAGTAATATAGGAATTTAACCATCCGGTTTAAAGAACGTATTTCTTTAAAGTGCCGGTTGCTTGCTTATTATTGTCGGGCTTGGGTAATCATGACATTATTATTATTTGTAATATGTACTTCTAAACATGCCATTCGTTTTTAATTTGAAGCGATTTGCATCCCATTATCCGTGCTAGCAGTTGAGCTAGCAATTTGGATAATTTTCCAATTCATCTTTAATTAGTGCAAAAGTGGGTTAGTGTATCTAATAAGGCAGATACTAATTATTAAATATTGTAGGTAACTAACGAAAGTTCTGGAGCATTTTGTGCTTGGGCAACACCCGGGAAAAAATAAATGTTTACGTTAAGAGCCCGCAACCCGAATTTCTACCGATTTCTTATATATCTCCCTTAAACATTTGAAGTTTTTAAGCTCTTAAAAAAATTAATGTTATTTTTGAAGATAATGTCTAGATGCTGCCCGCGCCGCAACGCAAATTATATGAAATTCCCTCGATAGAAAAAAATTGCAAAGTATGCTCCAAAAATTATTTAAAAAAAGTCTGTTTCTATTATCTTTTAAATTATATTTGTGAACAAATTCATAATGTTTCTTTAAATGATAGTTAAGATGCTCCACGCGAGATTTTTGCTCTATTTTAAACGAGTCGTGTTTTATACATTTTCGCATCGATTTTGTCACTGTAAATGTTAGCGCGCTCCTCTAAGATTCGTAATTTCATCTCTCCATCTTCTTCTTTTCGAGCTCAGTTGCGGGCCTTAATGTCAAAATTATGTTCTTGTGTGATTCTGGTCTGAAGTCTCGATTACGATTACATTGAACGAGTTTACAAGCTACTAGTCGGCGAATTCTCTATCTGCTAGTAAACTCGCTCAGTGTAATCATATTTACTAGCTAACTAGCAGAATGTGAACAATCTACGAAGAAGTTGAAAGGGGGCTACTTTGCTCGCTATTCGCTAGCGTGAGGGTTTGTTTTTTCATATACTCCAGTCAAGATGTACATCCGCGCTTGCAAAAGGTCCACTCATTCTGAATTTTGTATATGTTGTTAGGACCTAAACCAGTATTAAAAAAAAAAAATTGCAACTTCGAAAGTGCTGTGCGAGCGGCAGTGGACCCAAAAAACCAGGAAATTTTCGGATTTTTTTCAGTTATTGCTCAATATCTCAGTGAAGGAAGGGTCTGAACGGTGTAGCCAGTATTTATACTTTTAAAGTAGACTAAATTTGCTATAATTTATGACTATAGCGAGCTATATACAGTCATTGATTTTCAAGATACAGTTCTTCGAAAATATGCCATTTTTTCCAAAAAGTGAAATTTTTTCGAAATGGTCACTTATTATGTAAAATAATTTCTAAAATACGCATCCCACGTCAAATATTAAATGAAATAAAGTTGTTGTAAATTTAATTAGCTTTCATTTGAAACTAGACTGATACTGGTTTAGGTCCTAACAACATATAAAAAATTCAAAATGACTGGACCTTTTGCAAGCACAACCCCTTTTTTATGTTTAACTTGACTGGTTAAAAGTAGTTGCTAGTGAACTGGCTGCTATATCTCAGTTTTCTATAAAATGTCGACAGAATTACAGTGGTTTCAACTGGCTAGCTAGCTCGCTACTGAGCGAGTGGAAAATTTTGTATGTCGTCATCACAATCGCACTTGCCGATTCGCCCGCCTTAAAACTTGTGGCCTAGTAGCTTGTAAACTCGCTCAATTTAATCGAGGCTGAAAGACCTATTTGTTTTGCAGAAATTCACGTCTGACAAAGTCATCAAATGGTCACTCAGCGCAATTTTGTTTTTTGACTGTTGAAAGGTCCCCGTTAAATGCCGATTCTAAGTCCATTTGAGCTCTTTAACAAATAGTGATCAACAAAAGAGGACAACTATCATATTGCTAAGCTTGTCAGCTTGTTACAATGTGATAGAAAGCTGAAAGGCACCTTCAATCGGCGTTTAAAGGGAACCTATCAAATAAATAAAAACAATAACAAAATAGCGCTGAATCTGAATGGCCATTTGATGAAAATGAGAATTATGACAATTTGAATTTCTGTGAAACAACTTGCCCTAAGAGTTATTCCTGCTTTAAATGTCGCCGGGTGGAAGACTACCAATTCGGAATCGAGACTTTGCTTGAAATTACTTTAGCCGAGTTTAGTGACCACATCTAGGTACTTCCCAACCTTCCTCTTACCCATTGCCTCCCCTATTGTCTTTATTGCCTTGCAACACACTTCAAGTGGAAATGCCATGGTTCCAATTTTGGACAGTTGGGACTCTTGGGTGCGGTATTCAAAATTTTCATTTACTTTTATCTTCTATTCATTTCAGCTTATCGGTTTTCAGGTTTCGTCTGCCATTCTGTGGGATAATCTAGACAACCTCGCATTCCTATCGTATCCCATTTCTTCTAGTATTAAATAGGCCCGGTATATCAGTTAGTCCGTATCCTCGATAAGTTCGATATTCCTCGCTCAAATTTAAACCAGCTAAATCTGCCACTAAAGTCTTGCTGTGCCGCAGGATGGTTCCCTTTTTAGATGCGGAGGCCTTAGCAGTCGCATGTCAAATTATTTTTACACCCTTCTACTCAGTTGCGACGTGGGATTGAAAAATATATTTTTTGTTTTAAATAGAAAAAAATATCATCGGACAGCAAACTGGCATCTATTGTTTGTATTCCAAATATCTTCAGGAATCGCCTGTTAAAATCCTTCGGTTTCATGACATTGCAGGATGTACATTAGGTACAGAGGATTACAAATTTGGAACTCACTAAGAACACGCAAAGGTACAGTAATTGACAATGGTAAAAAATAAAAATAAAATGTAATAAAAAGTATGTAGCAATTTGGGAGGCGAGTTTGGATACCGCCGCCCCAGGAACCATTTATTGGATAATTAACACCTCTGCCATAGGTCACCCCAAGTGTTTCGCTGCGTTTGGTGACTTAGCAAGGGTGCCCGGGTTCATGGGGTGAAATTTGTCTAGGTCTTGTTGGCAAATGGGTTTTCACACCTACTGCGTGGCGGGCAGGATCGGGAGTGACTGGTTAATGGAGACAATTTTTCTCTCCAACCGGACTCTCTAGACCCATCGCTCTGCACCGCAGTGGGAGGGATGGATTCATACAACCGTCACTCCTGGACACATTGACCCCCAGACTCCTACCCATCCCACGTACTTTTTTCTTCCCAGAACTTCCTCTCTTTCCTTTCCCTAAAAATATCCTCCACACAGCATCCCCAGAAATGGCAGGATGATCTCAGGGCCTCACGTGTGAAGCTAATGTAAAAAGAGTAGCAATAACAAAACATTAGAAGTAAGTTCAAACTTCTAAACACATAACCTAACATAATTTCATATCTTTATGTTGTAAATCTTATTGTAATTCCTCCATCTTGTTATCAGGTATATGTTACACTTTTCAATACTACTAACACACCTACTTATCTAATCTTAATATATTATATGTTACCAGGTTAGGGAACGTACCCATACTACGTGACCAACTTTTTGCAATTTTTAACCCCCCCCCCCGGTGACCAAAAACCTAAGCAACCAGCCGCTCATTTATACCAAGCGTGACATTTTGAAAATCCCCCCCACTCCTCCAAACGTGTCACGTAGTATGGGTACGTTCCCTTAATTCAGTAAATCCGAATATAATATTTATTACCAGATTACTTTTATTATTTTTAATTTATAAACTAACGTTTAGACAAGATTTTTATGCATAGCACAAAGGGTAACAATTATTATAAGCAATAATTATCAGCCTGAAACACTCATCAACATTTAAAAATCTCACGGGTGTCACGGGTGACACGGGTTCAAGTCTCGTTGGCGGCAAGTATCTTTTCTCGTGAGATTTTTAAATGTTGATGAGTGTTTCAGGCTGATAATTATTGCTTATAATAATTGTTACCCTTTGTGCTATGCATAAAAATCTTGTCTAAACGTTAGTTTATAAATTAAAAATAATAATTAATATTTGACAAGTTTAAGTATTTCCCCAATAAATGTAGTCATAATTTGTCTCGACGCCACCTAACGAGGGATTTAACACTTACAATGTCTCTCTCGCAAAAATAAAGTTGGTTGTTTTCAGGTGGAAAAAATATAATAAGCAGTAATTGTTGAATGAAACACTAGTATATATTGAATTATTTGGCGGGTATTTGATAAGCCCCCATAGCTCAGTGGTCAAGAGCAGCTTACCGGCAATCAGAAGGACACGGGTTCAAGTCTCGTTGGCGGCAAGTATCTTTTCTCGGGAGATTTTTCAATGTTGATGAGTGTTTCAGGCTGATAATTATTGCTTATAATAAGATTACTTTTTCTACTTTGTTACAAAAAAATGCATGTGTACTTATATTTATATATATTATATACCTTTTCTTTATTACACAACTTAGTTTCAGAGAAAATGATTTTTTTTTGTTTTTGTTATGTAATTATGTACATTTCAGGAATAATATGAACTAAACATGTCAATTTGTCTGTCCTGGAATGGGAAACTTTCCTAGTTGGACAGGCAAAGCTTCCTAATATGCAATTTGTACTTTCTTTGTATCTATTATAATAAATAAATAAATAAAGTAAATAGCATTTGTGTATTGGAGATTTTAAAATATAAAGACAGCAATATCAAATGAACTAAACATGCCAGAGGAAGAGGTGACATTGTCGCGTTGCGTTATGTTGGTACAACTAGAAATCTTTTGCGTGCACTGTTTGGACGAGACTTAAATATTGTTAGGAAATTTTAGGGATTCTCTGGTCATTTCATCAAAGAGAGAACTCAAAACGAATATTTGGGACGGATTGAGCGTGTGCATTTCGCGTCGTGTTCTGATTGGAGGCCAACGAAATCGTGTTCGATATTTAAATTTGCAAAGGTCAAAAATGAAATCGAATGCACGTTTATTATAGATGTCTAGTTCCCAGTTTATTGGAAAAGACCATACTACCGATAGGTCCATTGCGATATCTCCCTCTTTCTCATAAATGATGCGTGTAACAAAACAAAACGGAACTCTCATAGACCACAGACGTACATTACGCGTTCGAATTTAGAATCAAATTGAAATCAAATGAGATAATGAAATACCACACAACACTCCCAATTTTAAATTGGGATTCATTGTGACAATGACATCCCCAAATTGAGTGCATTGTGAGGCTGACAGTACTGGGGAGGGCAGGAGATGGTGAGAGGAAGGTTAAAAAATACGCCTTATGTTTGTATTTAATGTCAAGTTCAACGCGCGAGGTATGAAGCGGTGTGTGCTCAATTTATTACCGTATTATTAACCATGCCATGGGATGTGTGGTGACGTCACGTAAACCGGTATCCAATACATGCGGTTTATTTAGGATATTATGGTAATCACATCAGGTTCGGGTTGGTGACGTCATTGTAGGCTTACATTTTGAAATTGTTATCCTTTATGTCGACCCGCGTGAAAGTTGTCAGCAAAATGGAATATTATGACTAAGTCCTGGTGAAAAACCCTTTTTTGTTGTGCAATGTGTAGAAATATTTATTTAGCAGAACCAGGTCACAGTAAACTACCGTATTTGCATAGATGACTCTTAATTTCACAAATGTAAAATGAACAAATAACTTGTTGATTTGGACGTCATCGGAACAATTTGATGGTGGATGTGTACTTACGATCTTATTTCTAATGACAGTTTTTGTAAAGGCGACGATTTTTGTGTTTCTAAAAATCAATGCAGTAGTTACGACCTTTTTTTGCTGTGAATACCGCACAAGAGTCGCAATTGCGCCCAACCGCCTGGACCCAATGAGACTATAGCATCCCCTATTGGGGTATGTTGTGGTACAGAGGAAGGTGGGGAAGTACCGGGCTACTCAGATCTAGTCACCAAACACGGCTAAAGCCAATTCAAGCAACGTTTCAAATCTGAATGGTGGTATAGTACACCAGGGCGATTTTTTTTTATGTGAAAACCTCACAAGAGTCCCAGCTGCTTCCGTCTGGAGCCAGTGAGACTACGGCATACCCAATTGGGGTATGTTATGAGGCTGAAGGTAGTGGGGAGGTAGAGGACTTTCAATTCTGAATGGTGGTCTTATTGGGCGATACTGAGAGTATCTTCCACTCTGGAACGTGCCGCTAATATAATATACATTATTTTGAATGAATTAATTGTGAAATAAAACAAATTATTCAAATAAAATTTATTTGCCCACGTCGATGCCGCGACCCTCGGATTGCGAGTCAAGAGCCTTACCCCTAGACAACGCCGGCCGTCACGCAGGGCGATACTGAGAGTATCTACAACTCTGTCTTTTTTTTACCATAGCTCCACACGGGTGGCACTGAGGAAAATATTTTCTCTTAAGGCCTATGTCATCTCTGGGGATGCTGTGTGGAGGGTCTTTTAAAGGAAAGGAAGGATATCAAGTTCTGAGATAAAGAATAAGATTATAAGGGGTGGGTAGGAATCTGGGGGTCTGTGGGTCCAGGAGCGATGGACGTATGAATCCATCCCTCCCAATAGGAAGGATCACCGCTTACGTATATGCATACCATATTTCAAAAGCTTCTATCTTAGATACCTTATCAATTATTACAAAAAATTCTTATTCCCGGTTGAACTCAAAAACAAATGAAAACATAATAATATGTTTTTGAGTTTTCGAGTTTGTGTCCCAAAGATTTAGGATGTAGAATGACAAGTAAAATCACCACACAAATCGATTTTGAAACTCGAGTAAACCCTTCCACCCTCAATAAAATTCAAGAGTCCCAACTGCTCCCGTCTGGGGCAAGTGAGACTGTGGCATCCCCAATTGGGGTACATTGTGAACCTGAAGGCACTGGGGAGGGGCAGGTTGTGGGCAAGAAGAAGATGGGGAAGTACTTGGCTTTTCAGATTGGGTCACCGAACAAGGCTAAAGCTATTTCAAGCAACGATTAAGTATATTAAGTTAAGTATATCTATCATTGGACAGTTTTCAGAGAAGATTTATAATATTGTTTGTTTTTTATGTTTTTAAATTGCACTTGTAACATCTATTCTTACAAAACTTACAAATACTATAATAACAGTGCACACTGTTATAATGCTGTAGTTTTTAAATGCATTTATTGAGTTACTTTTTTTTTAAATCCCTAATTGATGTATATTAAAAATACTCACTATAACCATAGAAATAAAAATAAAAGTAAAAAATCAATATTATACCCACGCACAGGCATTGCCTTTGTGGGATTTTTTGTTCATACATTTATTATATTAAGCTTTTTTATATACTTTTCATTATTTCATGTATCTATTATATGTATTGTATCAAAAATTTTCAATAAATAATTTAAAAAAAAAACGATATTCTAAATGGTAGTCTTACACCAGAGCGATACTGAGAGAATCTTCTACCCTGGAAAGTGTAAATTAACTAAATATCACTTTTAATTTATTAATTGTGAAATAACTAAAATAATCAAATAACATTTATCCGCGCTTGTCGGGATTTGATCCTTAAAATTGAAATTGAAATTGCTAGTTGAGAGCATTACCTCTCGACCGGAGGCCGTCAATTGAATTATTGCATTTGCAAGAACTCATAATTGAAAAATATTAAGGGAAATACTTACAAGCAAATAACAGAGCAGTGCTTTCAAAAAGTGGTTTAGATTTAGATTGTTGATTCAATGTGAATTTTCAAGGTTTGAAGTACCAAAGTGGCTAGTCAGTAGCTAGTTAGGTACAAGGAGCAATCGTTAGTCGTCAGCTTCTGATATAATGACTTCAATTGCATGTGATTTATAGCTTTGAATGCAGTGGAATAAACTAGTGCATTAAATAAACATGATTTTATATAATACTGCAAGTTCCCGGCAAACGTTGCAATGTCAATTAATAAAGAAATTGTTTCTCCCTGCGTGTCATTCCCCTTCCACCTTCCCTTTCCCTCCCGCGGCCCCTTCCCATCCCGTGTCCCCCCTCCACCTTCCTCGCCTTCCTCCCTCCCTTCTACCGCTTCCCCCTGTCCTGCGAACCGCCCCTCCCGCGTTCCCCTCCCCCTCTGCTGCTAAATTATATGAAACACACACATTCGCAAAATTTAAATACAAATTTCATAACGCCAAAGCTCCCCAGGATATATAGAAACTTTCGCGGGCATGCGCACAACAGATGTTTCATCACAATCAGGGGTCGTTCTTTTCTTTAATCACGCGAAGCTCGAAGGGGGGGGGGGGGGGGGGGTTCGGAAAAAACCACGAAATATCACGAGGGGCGGGGGGGGGGGGGGTATATTGAGATATCACGTGTATTTATTTTTCGTGATAATATTTTGAAAATTTCAAAATACTTTGTACTAAAAAAAATACACGTGATTGGGGGGGGGAGGGATTAGTCTAAAACCTCACCACATATCACCAAGGGGGGGGGGGGGATCAAAAAGTTGCTAAAAAAACATCACGTGATTAATGGACGGCCCCTCAGATGAATAGTACAGGAAATAATTTTATAACGCCTGAGTATTATGCCTCACTATTATATACATATATGTATAGAAACCATCATGGGCATGCTCATATCAAATCACCAAAGTTTCATCGCAATCAGATGAATAGTTTAGGAACGCATAAGGGACAAACAAAGAAAATATCAGAGTTTGCAATTCACGTGCAGTAGAAATGAAACCTTCAGAAAACTAAAGTGGACAAGAGTGGGGAGACTACGAAGCACATTTTTTAGGAATGTTAGGGATTATTTTTTTTCCATATTCTTGTCGTCGAATTCCAGTTCACCTTTTCCTATACATTTGGTCATCTTATTAATTTTTGTGTGTTCTTCTTCGGAGTCACTAGATCTTGCTTTCTTTTCTTTTTTCTTTGCCTGTTCATTTTGGAGTGACTTGAAGATTTGATACTCATTTTACAAAAATTAAATTAAATTTTTTTTTGGATTTCGTAGGATTTGATCCTTGGATGGAATTGTCGTATTATATTGGAACCGAGTAGGAACCTATGAAATAAATCCATATTTTATTGCTATCTCATTCTCTCGCAGGCTAAATCCTATAGATGTACGTGTTTGTCTCCTTTTAATGTCGCTCGCATCCGTTTCATCGAGTTTCAAATCACAACGGTGCTAAAGAAGTTTTTATTTCAAAAATTTAAAATCGCCCATAACCTTGCCTAACGTAACCTATTTAACCATTTTCATCGTCACTTTTAATGAGTTTTCAAAGAAGGTAATGAAGTTGCACATTGTTGAGCTGTCCGGGCTCCGAAAAAACTCTGAATAATATTTCGAAGTTTCAATTCTTTCATGTATCAGAAACCACTAGTTACGTGTTCAGTTTACTTACTACATTACTACAAAACATACAGCCCAATTAATAGAATTCTATGGACAAATATAAATAAAACGAAGACAAGGCGCCGAGTCGAGAGATTAATATCAATGTAAGCTGATAAAAATAATTAAAACCACTATTTTAGAAAGGTATGTAATTATGTACAGGTATTCTGTATTACATGCCCAATAATCAGGTATTCATAATTCTGGGTATACACAAATTTTCCCATGCAAATCAAATTATGTAACAATTGTAAATCGCTACCCATTGTGTTGAAACAAACGAAATAAGTGTTGTATTCTCGTGCCTCGTGCATAGTCTAATATCTACTTATTCGTGAAATCCGGCAGTCAATAAAAAATGCGAACAATCAAACTTATAATGTAACAACAGGTGCTTAATTTTTATAAAGCAACTAACTTACCCGGCAAATGTTCTGCCATATAGATTATTTCTTGTTTATATTTTATTTGTTAATCAAAAAAATAACGAATTTATTATAAATGTTTGGGGATGGGATCGATGTCAGAAAGGGAAATGGAGAGCTGTAGACGATGACCGCCAATAAAAACAAATAACACCAACCATTAATATTCTCAAATCAATGTATTTCATTAAAGTAACGGACATATTCATCGTTCGATCTCTTAAAAGTTAAATAATGTAAAGTGAAAAAAGTCACATATTTTTTATCCTAAAGTAGGAAAATTAAATAATAAAGAAAATCAATATTAATTAGTTCTATTTAGAATACGAACGACGCTGGTTAAAATTTGTTTATACAAAAATACTGAAATCGCGATTAAAAGTGGGGTAGGATAGTGAAAATTTGGGGTTATAGGTATTTTGCGATGTCAAAAAATAGACATTTTTTCTGGATATATCACTTAGCGGTATGAAATATGCTTTACGACCTATTCTCATACCTACCAAATATACATAAAAAAATCATAACAATCGGTCCTGCCGTTTCGGAGGAGTGCGACAACAAACACCGTGACACGAGATTTTTTTATATATAGATGGAAAATGATCAATAATATGGGTAAACATCGCAACAGAGGTAAATTTACTTCACGGTACGTTAACTTTTGAGGCAAAGAGGATTTTTTTCTTTATTACTGTAACGTCTCCTATGTCCACTCCACGTAGGGTTGCCAGCTCCCGTTTTATGTATTAAAGGATTTGATACGATTAAATAAAGGACATGGGATGAAAATAAAGGACATCCATATTTTTTTTCATAAAATACCTACTGTTATGGTATCAGTAGCGACATTTATTAATAAAAAACAATGTTAGTACGCAATGTAACGAAGTTTGTCGTTAATCGAAGCCAAAGTAAGTAGTACGACCTTTATCAGTCTTTTTGCATTTAAGAATATACTTGGTATTACTTTTGACTGCTCTAAGAGTTTCTTCGTTTTCTATAACGAAATTATAAAATTGTTTGCATTTCATGTTGAAGGAGTTCGACTTTATTTGTAGTTCTGCCTTTACAGTGTCGATATCTAACTTATTTCGTTTTTTGGTCCACGTATTCGTACACAAGGAAAAATCCTTTCGGCTTGGGCGTTAGAAACTGAGATGGAAAATATGTATTGTATTATTTTTAACAGATTCTTGTATTCATCCGTAGATTTGAGAATCTGAATAAACTTTTTAAGAACACTTTCACACTTCTTATCGTCTATAATTTTCGTCAGGAGAGGCTTTAATATACAGAGATCACGCTGATTTCCAAATAAAAGGACAAAGTATTGTCCTCTATTTAAGATTTCAAATTAGAGGACAAGGTAATTTTGGGTCTGAAATACAGGACATCCTTTAAAATAAAGGACGTCTGGCAACCCTAACTCCAGGCGTTATTTATCAGTACTGGGATCAGTATTCTCCAAAACTATGATTATGTTTATTAAAAGACTCAGATTCTTTGAATCACGCTGAATGTTTATTGACGTATAGTAATATAAATAGAGTTCTTAACGCGCTTTCTAACTGGAAGCTAGATTTTGTCTGCGGAGCTCTAGGATTACAATAACTCTGCACATCTACCTTCCGCACATCTTGTAAACGCGACCATGTGCCCGAAGAACCCATAGACAACTACAGCAATGTTAGAACCAACCATAGTCTAATTATGATACATTACAAATACAGAAAGATTTTTTAAATTATTTTTACATTTTTATATCAAACATGTTAGATATATATGTAAATATATAAATTATAAATTAGGATTGCATAATAAATAAAATTGATATGTTTTAGATCTTCGACAATTCGGTCAAAATTACAATACAGCACATGATTAAACTCGTTTCTCGTCAAAACAGGACGCCGACTGTATCTAGGCGTTTCCTTTTAACTCTCCTACTTTTAAAGGTAAATTTATAAACTTTACCGATATAGATTGTTTCTTCGCTCAAGCGATGAGAAACCTTTGAAATCCCCAACAAACATTATAATTCATTCATACATTCCATCACAGTTTGAGCATCGTGAATCCGAAAGAGCTACCCTTGATGTACATGGTGTTCTCTCCGGCAAGCCAAGATGCAAAACAAAACTTGGGTTGCCATGGGGGGTGACCCTCTTACCCCATGCGTTTTATCATTTTAATTTTTGTTCCATTGAATACATATATTTATTTATTTATTTTATTTAAACGCCCATAGAGCTTTTACATAGAATGCAGTACATTTTTTTAATTACAGTGTAAAGAATGGGTTTACAAAATACAATACACAATACAAGTAACATAATATTTGTTAAAAACAAAATATAGGTTAGAAAAAATATAAGGGTTAAAAAAAAAATAAAAAATTTAGGTTACATAAAATATAAGCGTTAGCAAAATACAGGAAACATGAAATATACGAAACAAAATATATTCCATAAAATAATAGTAGCTGATATAAAGTAGGTAATGTTTAAAATTGTTGTTCTCATTAGTTTACGGGATAGGTAGAAATAAATAGTTGGCATATATGGCGTTTGAAGTTTGCTAAGTTCAAATTATTGTCAAATACATCCAGATTGTTTAAGTATTTGTTACCAAGACTATGCAAACGTTGTATTGGAGAATGTAAATCATAGATCGAATGAGATGTACGTATATGTGATCTCGTATATGTGATGTACGTATATGTGATATATATATGATCTCTATATAAAATTATACGGTTCACGACGAGTTCATCGAAAATGAATTCATCGAAAATCAATTCATCGAAAATCAATTCATCGAAAGCAAATCATCGAAAACGAGTTCATCGAAAACCAATTCATCGAAAATCAATTCATCGAAAACCAATTCATCTAATGATCAATTCATCGAATCGCCAATTCATCGAAAATATATATTGTTGATATTTGAGAGAAATGCCGAGCGGACCGAGAAGTTAAAAAAGCATTGGTTAACCTAAACTAACCTAACCTAACCTAACCTAACCTAACCTAACCTAACCTAACCTAACCTAACCTAACCTAACCTAACCAAACCTAACCTTACCTAACTTAACCTATTTAACCACTTTTTAAATATGTTTTTATCATCACTCTTAATGACCTTTCTGAGTTGTTTATGAGATGGTTTCATTATGAGTTGTCTGGTCACCGTTTCTTAAATATCCCTTTTTTGCAGCATCAGACAATCGGAAATCGAAGAGATAACCTATAAATTTTACATTGTCACTACGAAACTGACAGTTGCTAAACACATTTAACTCAGTTAAAAAGACCTTTTTGGCTATTTAATTTTGACAGCTCTAATATCAACAAAAAAATGTTTTTCGGTGAATTGGCGATTCGATGAATTGATCATTCGATGAATTGATTTTCGGTGAATTGATTTTCGATGAACTCGTTTTCGATGAATTAGCTTTCGATGAATTGATTTTAGATGAATTCGTTTTCGATGAATTTGCTTTCGATGAATTGATTTTCGATGAACTCGTCGGTTACCGGTGAGGATAGAAGTATTGGAGATTTTTGATATCCCTGTGGGCAACGGAATGGTTAAATTTCACGTTCAGGGAAAATGCTTGCTTTTACTTCCACTAGCAAAAACCCAATTTCAATCCACCTTGATTCTTATCATTTCCTTTCCCCAGTTGACGACATTTATTTATTATATTATCATTTATTTATTAAAACAATCTTTATTTGTCGATTACTCATTTTGTTATGAAAAAAAACACTTTCAAGATGTGCGAAAAAGTTGTTTTAATCGCACTTAAAAAAATGTTCTGTTGAAAGAAATTTATTACATACAAAGGTGGGTCTTTGACTTCTTGATCGCTGACACTGAATTTTTACCGTACCACAGATGATTCAATTTGCGTAGTAACTTACTTGTTTTTTGCATAACTAGTTTTTATAAATTGTTTATACATTATTGTAAGAATATTATAATTTAAATTAATAAAATATTTTCTTAATTCGGGTTAAATCAAAATGATTAAAAAAAAAACACTTGCCAAAAACAAATTTTCGCGAGACAACGCATGTATATAAACAAGAAATTAAATTAATAATCCGTATATTTGTTTGAACGAAATAGCTACTTGTTTAAGTTATTTTGCTTCCCAACGACTAAAATAAATGCTCCTAATTGTTATCAAACTAATACAAAGTGTTATAGTGACTCATTTTTGGGATATTATGCCGTGTTACGTCCTTCTTCAGCCAACATTTCGGACAGCATTACAGTGTCAATCATCAGGGCAGATATGCAATCCCAAACGTTGGCTAAAGACGGAGATAGCAAATTGGGCGTACCCCAAAAATAAATCATTATAATACTTTTGATCTGATGTGAAAATCTCAAATAATATCTAAAACGAAGTGTTTTAAAAATAAGCATATCTAAATATTTACCATAGTTTGACATAAACTGGTATCAGATGAATCTAATACGCCCGATTCCAATGAATTGATTTCCGTATCGAAATACTAGAAACAGTTATTTATGGGATCGTTCAATTGAAAAAAAAATTGAAAATGGCGGTGATTGCCAATTTGTGACGATGTCAAAATGTGACGGAGGTTCGAACGGCAAGGCCTAAGTCACCTGTATTTTTCCTAACGGGCGTAAAGTTTTGCATGATTAGTTATAGTTGAAACACGCCATATTGTCGCTTGTCCAGTTGACAATCAATACAACGGTAACCGGTATTCCGCGCAATTACGAAAAATATTATTTACGACATCTGGGTCGTTAGGATGTTGACGACAAGCTCATAGTTGTCTAATTACCTAACGCTAAATGCATTCTTATTATCAGTGGCGTGGTAACGGTGGGACGGACGACGGGCGTGGGTCTCGAAGAGGGGCTGCCCATTCACATGATTCAAAATATTATGGGAAAATCATGTGAAAATTACGTAACATAAATCTTCGAAAGAATGTCGCTTGATAAGTTGTTTATATTTGCGACCACAGTTTATTTCAACAAAGTAATTATAGGGAAAACTTGCACATCACATTATGAGTTCATTATAGAAGGAGTCCGGAAATTCGTAGCGGGGAACTGGTTAATTTACATCACATTTGCAGTCGATTTTGTGATATTACTTTTTTGATTTGAGCTTTCGTTTTCGAGAAAATCGAGTTCAAATATTTTAGGTCAAATTTGAAAAAAGTCGGTCGCTTAGAGGTTAATGTCAGCTGTGTGCGTCTTTTTACGTCTTTTAATGCGTCAAAGCGTAGACCTGGTTTCAAAAGTCTTTTTGGAAAGTTAATTGCCGAAGAATACGGAGTAAGCGTTAAAAAAAAAAGAAAATGCTCAGATCGAAGTTTTTTTGGGTTCTGTAAGTGAATACCTAGATTCGCTACAAGTTTCCGGGCGAGGTTTTGTGGGTAGTCGCAGTTAGGATAAACATAGTATGTGGATTTATAATTGTTCTATAAATATTTTCCTGTTTACAAAACGAAAATTTCCCCAGTTATACCAGGAACAGAATGTTTTTTCAACACGTACAGAATAAGCTAATTTTATTACTAAATCGTTTGAGATTCTTCGATTTCACGATGGTTTGCCGAATTTTGCACAATTTGAAAGTAAAATTACTATCAAAATGAAAAAAAAACCCATGTTTAGGGTGTTATGCCGTGTTGCACTACCTCATCCTTTAACCAACGTTTCGGACAGCGTTACAGTGTCCATCATCAGGGCAGATGTGTGCATCTCACTTTTACAGAAAAACCTTTTGATTCACCTTAATTACTAAAACATACATTAATTTTTGGGGATCGCTGGCAACGGTTAAAATGCACTTTTTTATTAAAAAACCTTTTGATTCACCTTAATTACATTAAAAGGCAACTATTTGCATTGGGGGAAGTGGAAAATATTTCATTCTAAATTTCATTACGTAAAATTAAAATTAGCTTTCGTCTTGTGAGATTGTACGCCAGAATCACAAACCATGTTACACAAACCTAGCGTAGCCGCTAAACTACTTGAAAACTGGGATGTTTTTCTTGCCTTGACGCGAGTAGGCGTTACAAAGGGGCACTTTCTTTTGTATCACAAACAATGTTACACAAAAATATTTTCCACTTCCCCCAATGCAAATAGTTGTCTTTTAATGTAATTAAGGTGAATCAAAAGATTTTTTCAAAAAAAAGTGCGTAATAACCGTTGCCAGCGATCCCCAAAATTTACCAAACATACAGCTGTTTGCATTTGAGGCGATGGAAAATACAGCAATCAAAATTTCAATGAGGTAAAATGAAAATTTGCTTTAGTTGTATGAGATAAAGGTCATTATCAATCACTTCCTTCCATCTGTTAATTTTGGTTACAGTATTTTCTATCGTCCCAAATGCAAAATGTTGCCTTTTTCTCGTTTTAAGCGTGTCCAGCAATTTCGAAAGTTTACCAAATTTATAAATTCCCTGGCTGTCGTTAGTACAGGAATAAAAGATGTACAGGTAATACGTATGCATATGTAAATAATATAGGAACAACTTTCGCACATGCGCACCACAACCCCAATAACATAAAACATATTGGAAATGTTACACGTTACACCCTGTATAAATTATAAATGCTAGCAAGCTACTCTAAACGATGATTCACAATCACCCGACATTCCTCGACTTCCAGAGTTTCCTCACTGGGTTTAAGTACCATTAAAAACAAATTAGTCAGTTTACGCAAGATGCGGGTATTGTGCTGCGTGCTATACGCCATACGAGCAATCGGCGTTCCGTCAAACGGGAATTTAAACGTTCAAAATATATATGTATATTCACCGAAGGGCCGGTTATGCACTAATGTGTACTTATTTCTGGGAGAAATTCTTTGAAGTCTCTTGTAAGTATGTGAGTGTTACTTTAGTTGGGTTTGATAAGGTACCTACTGTTGTTGTACAAAGTGACAAAGTAAGCCGACTAAATCGAGATGGTATTCAGAATGCGTTTGAATGAAGCGAAAGTTTTGTGTCAGAATCAGAAACTCAATGGCGTGTCGTGGCTTTTAATCATTATGCGACAATATCCAAAACCAATTAACTTTGTGATGTTTAAGATATTAAATTGTTTATTAATCACTTATAAATAGTCGTATCAGTTATTTTATGACAAATGTACCGGTGTAAACGGATATATATTGTAATCTACGATTTCTCAGATGGTGGCAATATAATATTTTAGGAAAAAACAGTTTTGCATGTTTTGCTTTAAAATATTAAGATGAATTATTTGCTTGTGCCCGTACATATGCAATATGAATAAGAATAAAGACTTTGTCCGCAAACAAACTCAATCCTTTCGAGAAAGGCATACAAATATATCATTTTATTTGCACGCCTTTCTTGAAAGAATGGGGCTTGTTTATGAACAAAATTAATTATTCATATTATTATCGTGTACGTACGGACGCAAAAAATAATTAATCTTAATGTTTTAAAGCATAACTCGCAAAAGGTGTTTTTTTTTTTAATTGTGTACCTAATCTTGCGCCATCTATGAAAGAGCAGATATGAACTCATTTATGTATATTTTTTCTCCTTGAAGGGAAAAAATAGAGTTCGTGTCCATAAAAACAAATCTATAAGCGGACGTAAGTAAACAGCACAATCAATTGCAAATAATAAAAATAACGGTATTTAGTAAACATTTGAGTCCAAATTAACATGTAAGTATGTAGGGAAAGAACCAAAAATCGTTTGATATAAATATTTAATATTTTTTCTAAACATAACTCTCATTTTTTGTTTATTACAGAGAAATCGAAGAATTTGAACTTTAGCGAAGTGCTTTACATAAGAACGACAAAAACCTGTGATGTGTATTTATGACAAAATTATAATAAAATCCCAATAGAAATTCATAACTTAAGTCTCGGTGAAATTTCATCTTTGCAATAATATTGAATGTTTAGATTAGAAAATATTTGAAAGTGAATTGTATTGCCGACCTATTGCAACATTTGCGATGATAAAATGGACTAAAATGGCAACATATGATATTATGTGAGTTACGATAAATAAATGCATCCACATCGTTTGTTATTGCACTTTCTATATTGTAATTTCATGTATCCAATGAGGTAACGATGTATTATTATTTTGGTTACATCATTAAATTGCTGATTCACAACATTCATCATCGAAACACGATATTACACTGTAACATAACAATAAAAAATGGTACTTATTGCTAAACAATCTTTATCTATATATGTATATAAAAATGAATCCCTGTTTCCCTTGGTCACTTTTGATGAATGTGAATTTAGCAGGCAGCTGTTTTTTTTTGTAACAAAAGAATTGTTTATGAATTTTTTTAATTACAGATATTTTAAATAGGTACCTATGTAAGAAAACGAATATTTGTAATATACGAAAAATTAAAATTTGAATAAAAAAATTGTAATAGGTGGCACGCGAGCTGTTTGAATACTGAATGTACTGGGACTGAATAGATAGAACGCGGGAGGGGGGTTGACTGAACGGGGGAGCGGGAGAGGGGAGAGGGTAGGTGAGGAAGGTGGAAGGGGAACGCGGGGGGAAGGGGATTCGGGAGGCGAACAGGGACGCACGGGAAAGAACATGCAGGGAGAAATAATTTATTTCTTTGAATAATTCTAACGGCTTAACCTTTCAAATTTATAAATAACTGAATTATATACATGCTTTAGTTAAAAAATATCTATCTTCAAAAAATAAACCATTTTTATAAATTGAATACGTTGAACTAAAACTGAAAAAATTGTTAATTTTTCTGGCACTTACGACCTTTTTAATTTTTCATATTTAGAATGTGGAATATTAACAATATCGAATTTAACCTTTGAAATTCATTGGATAGTTACAAACCATCTGTCTTTATAAAACAACCATTTATTAAAAATGAATATGGTAAACGTAAAAGGGTGTAAGTGCCAGATAAATGTTTATTTTCGGGCACTTACGACCTTTTAATAATTCAAATTTAGAATGTGGAATATTAACATAATCGAATAACAATATTGATATTTATAACAACCTTAGACAGATGTTTAACTTCACGGAACTTTCAAAAAGCACTGTCTTCTGACGGATCAGAAAGTTCTACAAACTTTGGACAAAGAACTGAACTTTAGGTTTTGTAGACACAAAAATACAATAACTCTTGGTATGTTTTCTATGGAAAACAAACTTAGTTGCACAATACGAGGTGTTACTAGTTAGGTACAAGTTATTGAAAAGTGCGGGTGGGACTCGCGGCGGGCACTCGCTCGGAAGTCGCAAGCAAACTGAAGTGACTAGGTTACCGGCACGAGCGCGCGGATGGATGGCTACTTTGCTGTTGTTGACGCGCGTGCACTGGGTGTGCCATGCTTTCTAAACTTTTTCTAAAAGTGTTAAATTTTTAATTTTTTTTGAAGAATAATAATCGAAAAGAAAATATGAAAGAGAAAAAGACACAGAAAAAGACAATGGTCGCAACTGGGACTCGAACCCAGACATCGCGTCTAACCGGGAAGTGGGCGTTAAACAATTTCGCTATTGCACCTTATAAATATGAGATTCATAAATATGATGGTTTGACAGAAGGTGGCCGTAGCGAAATTGGTTAGCGCAGTTCTCGGTTAGACGAGACCATTGTCTTTTTCTGTTTGTCTGTGTCTTGTTCTCTTTCATATTTTCGTTTCGATTATTATTGTTATATTCTTCTTCAATGATTTATTACATCGAAGGGAATAACCTTCAACAGTTATCAAAATATAGTTTTTTCATAATGTTTCATAATAATAAATTTTAAAAAATTGCCCATAACCAAACTTAACCATTTTTTTTAAACACATTAAATGACTTTTCAAAGGAGGTATTGAGTTGATTTCATTCTGAGATGTACGGTCACACTTCACAACGTACTCCCATTGGCGATGTCCTAGTCTCACTGGCTCAAGGCGATTGGAAGCAGTTGGGACTCTTGTGCGATACTCACATTAAAAAAATAAATAAATAAAGTTGTTGAAGATAATAGTAAAATAAAATTACAAAACCGTAATTTTTAAGTAAGTGCTTTTAATCAGTCCATTTTTATTATCAAATATTACATTTATTATAGTTCAAAATAACACAAAGAATGTTATCATAAATTTATTAGAAATTGTTACATAGTTAATGCCCAAGAAACACAAAAAATTCTTGTGTAGTTTACACGCGGCAGAAGCGAAGCTTTACCAAAACGATCTCAACCAACACTCGAAAAGTGAGGTCATAATCAAAGCGACCAATGAGCGCAGACCTAGCGTAATTTCAGGTTCATATCTCAACCATTAGGAGACTTTAAAAGTGACATCATAATCAAAGCGGCCCATGAGCACAGTTGATGCGTCGCAGGTGCATTAGTCGTCATTTCCGTTTCATCGAAATTCAAATTACAGCTCTCGTTGAATTTAATGTTTCAATGACCCAATCTTGTCTGATTACGTCTTAAAGGGATCGAAATGAAAATCTAATATCTTTCAACGGTAGCAATCTTCCGAACAGGCCCTCCATCCATATTCTTGGTGTAACCCTAAGTGACCAGCTCAGGTATGGGGGCTCCATCGAAGCCAGAGTAAAGTAAGCCTCCCAAAAACTGGGCGTAGTATACAGGGCCCGCAGATACTTTAATAGTACACAACTACTAACCCTGTACAAATCACACGTGCGCCCCACGGTTGAATTTGGCAGCCACCTCTGTACTGGAGCTCCAAAATACGGAAAATATAAAATATACGGAAACGGGCGGTCCGCTTAATAGACTCTCCCATCTTAACAGACGGATTGCAATCTTTAGAGCATAGGCGTCGGGCTTGAATGCTATCCTTGTTCTACCGGTATTACAATGGAAGATGCTCCGCGAAACTAGCGTCATTAATCCCTTCGGCACCGGTGCATAGTCGGGAAACACGCCAAACGCGTGCCCAACATTTATACACGGTTGACATTTGTCACATGAGGACGGGTCGTTTCTTCGACTCGTTCTTGTGTTCAACAGCTCGGCTATGGAATGATTTGCCGGCCTCTGTGTTTCCTCCTTTCTACAACATGGGTCTCTTCAAGACCAATGTTCATTCCTTCCTCTCCTCAAAAAGTAGGTACTCAAGAAAAATCTGAAAACTAATTAATTTTACCAAAATAATTAATTTTGTTTAAGCTGATAATTTATAAATTATACTAATTTAAAAAATATTAAATCTTTTTGAGGTACCCGGTACCTACAACAGGTAAATACTACAGCTGAACATAGGCAGTCACAAACGAAAGTTTCTTGTATCGGAGTCACAGTTGTTTTGGCAGAACGCGATAGCAATAGACGATAGGCGGCTCAGTCGGCTGTTGCATTCACCACACCACTCACCTCACCAGTCATATATACCGTTGCTTCTCACTTAGTAAATACAATATATGGCCTACCTGGTGATAGGTATCTGTCTATCTAGCTGCTTAGCTCACTTATTGCTTACCTGTATAAATTATAATTGTATGTCCTGCAGAGTAGGTACTTTGCTGATCGCTTCGTTGTACGTTCTACCGCTTTCTTTCAAATAGCGTATTTAATATGTAACCTGAAAAAGAGGTCATAATAATTTTTAAAAACTCTCAGTAGCAGGAGAATTGATTGATATTGTAGGAAATTAAGTAAAGTACACGCCAAACTTGAATACCGACCTGACATTGATACAAAAATCGTCGCAATAGGCGAATTTAAGGTCAGAAAAGCGGAACGCCTCCCCAACCACGCCTTTCTCTGTCGCACGTATGTTTTACGCATCTTTATCTTTCGTTTACGGTCAGTGCAAAGTCAGTTAAGTGACTACACCTGCACGAGAATAGGTCGTATCAAGTTTAGGTCGGCATTTAAGTTTGGCGCGTACATACTTACCAATACAATGTATAGGTGTGTTCAGCATTATAGGCATTATACAGGGTGTCCGGGGGTAAAGTGCATTAACTTCGGGAGGTGATTCTACATGTAGGTAGGAGTAAAAAAGATTAACAACGTTTTTCCGAAATTCCAACATTTTTTTCTCATACAAAAAGACGTACCTACTAAAAATCCTTAGTGTGAGGTACGATGTTACTTGCTGAGAGCCTGCCAGGCGCCCGACTCGATTGTGATTGGCCCTTATCGTAACGCCTAAAAATATTAAATCTGGCCGCACACGCCGGACTAATTTTATCTTTTTACCTCAAATCTACCCCTAAAAGTTGGAATTTATAAAAAAATTATTTATCTTTTTTACTTGTACTATCATGTAGAATCACCTCCCGGAGTTAATGCACTTTACCCCCGGACACCCTGGCCGCACACATCAGGTTTTTCCATCCGATTGTCTGATCAGACAAAAATCGATTCGAAAACTGGTTTGCTGGCCACGCTGGTGGTCGGACCGGATTGGACGGCCGGCGCGGAAAGGCGTGGCCTATTTTCATTACCGATCCGGTTTTCGAATCGGATGTGTGCGGTGTTTATCCGATTTTCATAAGAAATGTATGGCGCGAAGGCCTTCCGGTTGTCTGATCAGACAATCGGATGGAAAAATCTGATGTACGCACCAAGCCTTTCTCGCAAAGGATGCCTATAATATATAATATTTTATTTAGTTTTTAATTAAATTAATAAAATAATAACAAGCACACATAAAATACAAGACAGAAACAAAATTAATTTCCACATAACATTGAAATATGTATATTTTTGTTACCATAATACTCGTGTACCTATAATTTATTTTAATAACTAAAACTATAATATATTTTTTAAATGATTGTAATTATCTTCTGTTATTTCCATTTTATCTTAATAAACATACATAATACACTATATTTTTACTTGTTTGAACATACTACACTATATTTTAACTTTTTTGTATACTTACATTTTCGGAAGAATATGCTATTAAAAATGAGTTTTTAATAATCAGGTGTTCCTTAAATGTCATAAAATTCCTCCTCACTCAGGAATCCATTTTTTTTCAATGATAAATGACATTGTGAAGAACACTGGTTTATAACATTATTATGCTAATCGCATTCCAAAACGGAAAAACTTCCAAGAAGATGCTCCCCCTACAAATTAATGAGAAAAACATAATTAAATCATTACTGAAGACCTCTCGGACGAAGGTGATATTAATCGACAAAGGAGAAGTATCAGTGTGCTGTCTCAAATGATTGCCCGAAGATTCTTTCAATTGAGTAATAAAAAAAACCTTTTTTTAAATTAGTTTTTGGGGTTGCGCTACCTCCTTCTTTAGCCAAAGTTTCGGACAGCGTTGCAGTGTCCATCATCAGGGCAGATGTGTGATAGTTAGGGGTGATGTTAGTACTTATCTACTTAGAAGCGATACCGTGTCGCCAGCTCCACT
The DNA here is from genome assembly GCA_929108145.2 of Limnephilus rhombicus. Lineage (NCBI taxonomy): Eukaryota > Metazoa > Arthropoda > Insecta > Trichoptera > Limnephilidae > Limnephilus > Limnephilus rhombicus. The sequence continues at coordinate 48,169,087 of OV815280.1, read as the reverse complement.
CATCTACGAGCTGGCGCTACAATATACTTCAACATGTTTTTTTTTGCGTTTAGCCTTGGTGTAACCGTCAATTACCGGATACCAAGAACTATTGAGTTTAGCTCCGTCGTCTCTATTAATATTTATAGGATTTTGTAAATTTCAATTGCCTCCGTAATCAGGCGTGCTCTATGAGTTTTCGGTCTTCCCAAAAAAAACATTGTTCAATGCATTTTGTACTAGCCTATGCACGTGTGAAATATGATGCCACTTCGAACTGATGAACGACTCCGGATTCAATATAATGACGCTTGCAGAATTATATTTGGTTACAGAAGGACAGCAGCGCATCTACAATGTTTATGGAACTAACACCGAACTAGGATGCGGCGGTCACTGGAGCTAGGATGCGGCTAAGGCCCTCCGTTCATGGAGATACTTACTACAATCTACGTAATTGTGACAAAACCACAAGTACCCTGCTGATATACCACTTTTTAATGCTAGTCTCCGTACACGGCGCTATCCGAAATGTACTGAACTTGGTAATTTTTCACGTGCAGCCGTTGAGTGAACACGCTGTCATGCGATGTCATATGACTTTTTTTCCAACATCAATCCATGCCTTCTCCACTAAATCGTTTCTTACTTATTCTGGTAAAGTACGGTTATGTAAACAGGCATTTTTTCCACTTCCAGAACAAATCTAACATTACTTTCATGTTCTGACGCCATTTCTGTTAAACGTCAAACGAATAAGTATCGGACACAATTGATGCGAGCGTCGCGTGCGTTCAGCACTGTCGGTATCGTGAAACTGATTGGAATTCGTCAGCCACCGCGTAGCGCCGTGAACGGGCACCAGCAAAATCGTACGGGGGGTACTTACGATCGGTGCGTATGATACGCGCACGAGGATCGAGTATCTTGTAAGTATCTCCGTGAACGGAGGCACTAAAGGTCTCAGACAACATGATTGTGACCTCAGCCTTCAAGCACCAAGCGCCACTTTTGCGTGAGCTCTGGGCCCGAGCTCACTTAGGACCACGCCCTACATAATTGATTACTCATTATTATCTATTTTATTTTTTACTATTTCTATTCTACTTTACTTAAAATTTACTGTGTAAACATGTGTAGCTATATGGGACGTATGGGATTGCACTATCCTCCCCATATCCTGGAATAAAATATTATTATTATCAGGGTCGTCACCGCGACTTGCTTTGTATCCCACACGGCAGAACTCCGCACAGGAGGCCCTGAGGAAAATAATTTCCCTCAGGGTCTACGTCATCTGGGATGCTGTTTGGAGGGTCTTTTTGAGGAGAGGAAGGAATGAACATTTGTCTTGAAGAGTCCCATGTTGTAGGAAGGAGGAAAAACAGAGGCCGGCAAATCATTCCACAGCCGAGCTGTTGAACACAAAAAGGAGTCGAAGAAACGACCCGTTCTCATGTGACAAATGTCAACCGTGTACAAATGTTGGGCACGCATTTGGCGTGTTTCCCGACTATGCACCGGTGCCGAAGAGATCAATGATGCTAGTTCCTCGGAGCATCTTCCATTGTAATACCCGTAGAACAAGGATAGCATTCCCACCTGACGCCTGTGCTCTAAAGATTTCAATCCGTCTGTTATGATGGGAGAATCTATCAAACGGACCGCCCGTTTCTGCACAGAGTCGAGAGTATTTTTCAGGTATTTTGGAGCTCCAGACCAGAGGTGGTTGCCAAATTCAACCGTGGGGCGCACTTGTGATTTGTACAGGGTTAGCAGTTGTGTACTATTAAAGTATCTGCGGGCCCTGTACAGTACGCCCAGTTTCTGGAAGGCTAACTTTACTCTGGCTTCGATGGAGCCCCCATACCTGAGCTGGTCACTTAGGGTTACACTAAGCATATATCAATGGAGGGCCTGTTCGGAAGATTGCTTCTGTTGAAAGAGACTAGATTTTCATTTCGATAACTTTTAAACGTAATCAGACAAGATTGGGTCTTTGAAACATTAAATTCAACGAGATTATTTTTACCCCAAGAGAAAACACTCTCGAGGTAACCGTTCATTCTTTGCTTCAATTCCCTACGAGCTGTTGGAGTTTGTGAGCCCTTTGGGGTTTTGTCAAACAAAAAGCTATCATGAACTGTATTGTCATCCGCGTAACAATGACCCAGCTCAGCATAACAAGAGGTTTGTTTTTGTAACTTTATTTAGATGTAAGCAAATTTTTTCATACATCTAGTATTAAAAAAACATATAAAATACATAATAAAATAAATATAGTCATAAAATTATAACGCAAAGAATACAGTTTTAAAAAGAAATACAGTTACTCCAGTTAGAAATACAAACAATAGGGTTTAAGACATTAATACAAATAAATACAATTCATAAATTTTTCTTTATGTATGTAGCACATGTTTTACGAAAAGGGCCAAGACTTGAGGCTTCCTTTATGGAATTTGGTAGGTTATTATAAAGTTTTTGACCTTTATAAAACACGCTGTTCTGTGTACACGTAAGTTTAGTTTTGGGAAGCCTGAAGTCTCGGCAACTCCTCGTAGGATAATTGTGAATATTTTCATGGTACATAATATTAGTTTGCAGATATTTAAGAAGCATGTTATTTTTAAGCTTGTACATCATTGTTAATGTATTATATATTATATGTTGTTTAGTTGTCATCTTATTTAAGTTTTGTAACATAGTTTTAACTCTAGTAAAGATATTACATTTCAGAATCATCCTCATTCCCCTATTTTGTATAACCTGTAGTTTATTATTTTGGGTCTCGTTACATAAGAATAGAACACTAGAACAGTAATTTAAATGAGGAGTTACAATAGAATTATATACAAGGTGCGTTGTCTTGAGATCCAAGTTATTCCTAATCCTTTTTAAGAAGCCAACTTTTTTAGCAATTTTCTTAGATATGTAATCAAAGTGTTTGTCGAATTTTAATTTATCGTCTATTATTACACCCAGATATTTAATATTGTTAACCCTTTCTATATTTATGTTATAAATGGTTAGTATTGCATGTTCAGTTCCACCTTGACTATCAATAATAAAAAATTTAGTTTTCATAATGCTTATTTTTTGTTATTTTTGTGATGTATTTTGTTTTCATTTTATGCTTTAATTAGGTACCTACCTAATATTTAAACTATTTTTTTTCTTTTCTTTTATAGTTGTTTATGTAATATGGCAGACTGGGATTGCACTACCCTCCCAGTCTTGCTGGAATAAAAACTTAAATAAATAAATAAAATAAATAACATTCAGTTTTAGTTTGTTTATGTTTAACCAAAGCGTTACATTATTTAAGTCATTTTGTATCTCTTCAATGGCATCCTGTAAATTTTTTCTGGCTATATATGACAATGTATCATCAGCAAATAATTTAATGGCACAATGCTTTAAAACTTTAACAATATCATTTATATATATAATGAATAACAATGGACCTAGGACAGATCCCTGTGGAACGCCTTTGCTAGTATGACATGGATCCGATGTTGTTACACCATATTTTGTTACTTGCGTTCTTGCTGATAGATAATCAACAAACCAATTAATTTCTTTACCGTTAATTCCAATATTTCTTAATTTTTTTATTAATCTGTCTCTATCGATTGTTTCAAATGCCCTTTTTAAGTCTAAAAATACGGCAATAATTTTACTGTTTTTGTCTTTATAATTTTTCCATTCTTGTATTACGTAGTTAATAGCGGTTTCACAAGAAAATTTATTTCTAAATGTATGGTGCTGCTAAATGATATCTCTAGGTCCCTTGACATTTTCAACGTTGGCCTTGAAGATTTCAAGTGTAATTTCTGGAAATATTGTAATTTATTTATTTTCGTTTAAAATTATGTATATCTTATGTGTATTGTAATAGGATTACATTAATTTGTGATGCACAAATTTTTTTAATTATAATCTCATTTTCGAAAACATGTTAGTTAGCCACTTTTGTCACTTTGACCGATGAAATAAAATTATTTAACAAATAGCACAGGCCTGTTTTTATCTTTTCTGGTACATCTTCCACCACACAAAATACCGCTACATTAGGTATTAAACACATAATACCAAGGTTTGGCAGATTAACTCTCGAACCATTGTCAGTATTGGCACTTGGTTGTTGCCAGAAGGACCGCGGCTCGAAGGGACCTGCATAGTACACAAAATTCACTAAAATTAATTTCTACCATTTCAACAAAATACGAGAACACCAACTAAGTTAGATAACGGATTATATTCGAATGCGCAATTAATTCTGCTAACGACATCGAAATTTTAAAACCATCCTGTAAAAAACCTAATGAGCGCTTTATTATTACCGTGACGACCCACGATTACGGTACCGTGACGACATAAAAAAAGCATTAAACATTAATTATCCTAATAATGCTGCAGCTCTTTCTTGCACATTAAATAATGGTGAGACAAAAATAAATCACACAATATACATTGTGTCTGTTTCCTCCAAAGTACTACTTTATCCTTTGGACGAAACAGATGTACCTTATTACGGCTCGGCTACGGCCACGGGAATTGCATTTCATTTTCTTTTACGTTTGAGGTTTCCATTGATAATGATTAATGATTGTATATTTCCTATAACAAAACATATAAATAACATACAAAACCAATATAAAACACAATCACCCACAAACACACAACACGTATTAAAAATATCGTTTTTAACCTTATATAATATTATTTATTCTTAATTTTACGTTAATTCTAAATCTCTAATTTTTAAGTTTAATTTATCTTAATCGTATGTTTTTTATTTACTTTTTTCCTTTTTTTCACCAATATTATGTATATATATATTTATATGTATTGTGTATAATTTTGTATATGAAATGTAGGCCTCAGCACGGGTAAACCATCCAGTGAGGCCAACATCATTGAATTATGTAAAAAATGTAAATAATATTGCATCAAATAAATAATAATAATAATAATTGTATGTTTCCTTTGGGGGGGTGCAGACATACGTTCACCTTTTGTCTCATTTTCGATTATTGTTATTTAGTGAATAAGAAAGAGCTGCAGCATTAGGTATTTGTTTATAAAGAAAAGCTAAATCAACAACGCATTGACATTTAACGTTTTTGGAAGTAAAACTTCTTTACGCACGCTTGACTTGGGGAGTAAGCTGGTGAATGCGTGACGAGAGCGTTACGAAAAGTGTGATCGGTCGAGGCGAACGGTCGGGTGAGGCGAACGGAAGTTGAGAGGGAGATATATAAGTTAGTGAAGTTTTACTTCAGTCGTTTGGTCTAAAGCACACTCGTTTTTTTTTTAAATTTTTGGAATTCACTCCCACTTCAATATTATCCTTGTAACTACGTTCCATATTTTCAAAATTATCGTCAGGGCTAGTAGTAGTATTGTAGTGGTCTATGGAGACACACGGTGCGGTACCGTAACCGTGAATCATAGCTTGGGGGGGGGGGGGGTGCATACAAATCATCCCTTCTCCCACTCGAAACAATTCAAAAAATTCGTATAAAAATTATCCTAAAAAAACCGTATTACTACCCAACAATAAACGTATTCCAAGAATTCCCTGTTCCTCCACTTACAAAACTTTACGAAAAAATAGCACTACTTCATCTACACAAAGATATCTTTAATAAAAATATTACCCCACTGCAAAATATTAGCATAAGGAATACTTCTATTGGTGGACTAACTGTACCTCCCGTACGAACCACAACTGGACAGAATCACTATGTATATAAAGGAATAGAATTATTTAATCAATTACCCGCTGATATACGAACAGAAAAAAAAATACAACAGATTAAAAAAAAATAATCTTATTTTGGTAGTACCACCACATAATTTTAATTTTCTCCTAGATATATTTTTCACTGTTATTCCTAATGTTTTATGTACATCCTATATACATTTCTTGTTTAATTCCTTCTATGAACTTTTAAAATATGTCTGAATCGTTTCACAAGTTAAACTCTTTAGTTTGTGATAAGGAATTGAATTGAATTTAATGTTTCAAAGACCCAATATTGTTTGATTACGTCTAAAAGGGATCGCAATGAAAATCTAGTCCCTTTCAACGGAAGCAATCTTCCGAACAGGCCCTCCATTGATATGCTTGGTGTAACCCTAAGTGACCAGCTCAGGTATGGGGGCTCCATCGAAGCCAGAGTAAAGTTAGCCTCCCAGAAACAGGGCCCGCAGATACTTTAATAGTACACAACTGCTAACCCTGTACAAATCGCAAGTGCGCCCCACGGTTGAATTTGGCAGCCACCTCTGGTCTGGAGCTCCAAAATACCTGAAAAATACCCTCGACTCTGTGCAGAAACGGGCGGTCCGTTTGATAGATTCTCCCATCTTAACAGACGGATTGCAATCTTTAGAGCACAGGCGTCGGGTGGGAATGCTATCCTTGTTCTACCGGTATTACAATGGAAGATGCTCCGAGGAACCAGCATCATTGATCCCTTCGGCACCGGTGCATATTCGGGAAACACGCCAAACGCGTGCCCAACATTTGTACACGGTTGACATTTGTCACATGAGAACGGGTCGTTTCTTCGACTCGTTCTTGTGTTCAACAGCTCGGCTGTGGAATGATTTGCCGGCCTCTGTGTTTCCTCCTTCCTACAACATGGGTCTCTTCAAGACCAATGTTCATTCCTTCCTCTCCTCAAAAAGACCCTCCACACAGCATCCCAGATGACATAGGCCCCGAGGGAAATTATTTTCCTCAGGAGTTCTTCCTTAGGAGTTAATGTAAAAAAGAAAAAAAAGTGTTGCAGTGTTATGACGATAAGGAGCGTATGTGTATTGCCTTTTTTGCCGTCACGGTACCGTAACCGTGAATCTTCACGGTAATCATAAAAGCTTGCAAACATACAACAACCAATCAATTGTAGGATTAAACTACTTTGTCCCTTCTCCCTATTCTACTTTTAAATTCTCCGAACCACAGTGTCATTGCCTCCATAACTACGGAACAATGACAAAAGTCGCCGGTACCTGACTACAATGTATAGGTAAAGTCGATTTAACCATTTTTTGCCACTTTGCCCGTAACAAGAGTAACAAAGCTAGTGCGCTGTGATTTAAGCCGCTAACTGCACTTGTCCACAATGGGTGAAGTATTGTCCCTGGTGGTTAGTATATCGATGAACAGCAAGAACAATGGAACAGTCCTTGTTATTGCAACAGTAAATTAGAATTGTTTTCCTACGATGCATAGATAAATATTGTTAGTCCACAGAGAACCCACAAATCAGGTGTCAAAAATCTGTAAGTTTAAAATATTATAGATTCAGTTACCTACTACCTTACTCCCGACAATACAAGTATTTACAATAAGTTTGTTTCTGTTATATCCTCTAACTTCCATGTTGGGTATCTACCAATAAGTTTAAGGTTCGAATGATTGCTTATTTGGTTATCGTGAATATTTACAATAAAAATGAAACTGAAAAGACGTCCTTATTAGGCTAGACTCTAAGTAGTTCTTTTGTTCAAGCGGGCTGACTGAGGAAGCCCACCCAATCGAGCAAGAAACGAACGGTGACAGAAGGTACTCTTCTATAACTAAATCAGCTGCCATCTCCTGGGAATACCAGAACTTCGTATTACAAACTAACCCATCGACATCTTTTTTATTTATTTTTTTACATGAGCTCCACACAGGAGGCCCTGAGGAAAATAATTTCCCTCGGGGCCTATGTCATATTTGGGGATGCTGTGTGGAGGGTTTTTTTTAAGGAAAGGAAGGAGAGGAGAGTTCTGCGAAGGAAAAGGGTTTAAGGGGTTGGTAGGAATCTGGGGTTCAGTGTGTCTTGGTCGTCCGCCTCCAAGACCTAGACAAACCTCACCCTATAAACCCGGGCACCCCTGCTAAATCACCAAACGTAGCGAACCACTTGGGGTCACCATCTATTGGAAGAAGCTTAAAATACATGGATAATCTGTACACATTGATTATCCATTGATTATTATTGATTATCATTCAGTTAATTTTTTAAGAATATTTTGAAATTTTTCTTGAATGATACCAAATCTCTTATTTTATTTAATTCTTAGGTAAGACTACGAGTGTATATTGAGGAAGAACTTGCAGACAAGCAGCCATGTGGCAGCTTCGCGGGACTAGGTACCGTAAAATTGTCTAAAATACATATTTATGTAAATTGCGTTTTTGTTGGAAATAATAAAAAAAATATATATATAAAAAACTGCAGTTTCTAATTATTTTCTCTTATTTAAAAATCAAAATCAAAATTTCCTCTAAAATCATAAGATTAGTAAATAGGTTCCTACTTATCACTAAACCTGTTTAAATTTTTGTATTGTAGGTATTTTTTTTAAATTTCAATTAAGGAATTATACAACAAAGAAACATCATTATCTCAATGTCAATTCTTTTTTCAAATTTAATTCGGGCAGGTAGCAGGTAGGTACTGTGACAAGCAAACACTGCAGCACCCTTACGATACTATCAGCATTTCCATAATTTAAATATAAGTGTTAATATTTATTGTAAATAAACTTGCAACCCAACAGTGTTCTTATTTGATTTAGAAATAACCCTTAACACCTTAAAGTATGGAAACATAATAATGATTATTCTGATTAGACAGCTCACGGATAGTAGACGGATCAGTAATCGTGCGAACTCGGGCGGGATAAAAAGGCAGTATCCAACACGGGCCGGAAATGGAACGTATAAACAAATTTACAGACAACGGAGATGCCAAACAGTCGCTCAATCAATTTGGCATTTTGTCTTGAGGTGCGTTGATTTTGACAGACCCACTCGGATTTTTAAAAGCTCCGTAGCTTACGATAGAAATGAGATGTATTTATTTGAGACATAAACAGGACATTTGTGAATCATGCTTGTATTATATACTAGGCACAACTTTTCAATCAAATCTTTCATTTGTTAACCAAATAACAGAAATCTCTAATAAGGGCATAAAAATGTTGGGATTTATAACTAGGTTAACTAGAAATTTTAACAATGTAAAGTGTATTAAACTGTTATATTTTGACTGTGTTAGAAGTCAACTTGAATACAACTCTCCCGTCTGGAATCCACATTATAGTAACGTGTACAAGCTGTTGAAAGAAAACAAAACAAATTCTTGCGTTTTCTAAATTTTAAAATGGGTATTCCAACAATTATGTTCAACTACAACACTATTTTAAATGATAATATGAATATGCTCAAATTGCCAGACAGAAGAATTTTCACTGACTTGGTATTTCTATATAAAATTCTAAATGATTTAGTTGATAGTCCGGTATTGCTAGAAATGAAAAGCTTCCGGATTCCACTACGTAATACTAGAAGTCAGGATTTATTTCAGTGCAGAAATTCTGGGTCTAACTACCATATGTATTCCTCTTTGCCCAGAATACTAATGGAGGGAAACAATTATACCAAGTCAGTGGACATTTTCAATTTATGTTTAAACGAATATAATATATTGTTTCTGAGACAGTTCAGTTATGTACAATGAATGCTGCGAATTTCTTATTATTCATAAGAAATGTTAAAGCCCCGAAAAAGGGCGTTTGGATGATATTTATCTAATGAGAGTGGATTGATATGTTTGTGTAAAAAAATGATTGGCGAAGGACCTTGATTTTGTGTTACTATCACTGCTTAAAAAGTATAAAAATACATGTTGCATAGAAAGGAAAAGGACTCACCGAAAAAGGATAAGAACTTGTAGGCTGGCAATGCGCTTTTCTGCTTCCTTTCCCATCCAACAGGCACAAAACAGTAATAGGCGTGAGGTTCGTTTATTTTATAATACACGGCGGAGTTGTTTTAATGGCGATTGACCGATAGCGGAAGCACAATGCTATATGTTGCGGCGGGAGTTTATTGCAGACTGAGTAAGATTGGCGGGTAGGCAAATAGGGATAGGTAGGAAAAGGAACTTGCAACAATATTAATACCAATTCCAAGCAGTGACAGTATGTATGCGTGCTATGTAGGTATGTGTATGTGTAGGTATGTGTATGTGTAGGTATGTGTATGGGCGTAATCAGCGTTAATAGATATAAATTACACAAATAGATGTACCAATTTCCCTAGACTAGGGTAAATAAATATGGTAATATGTGATCGGCATTCACATTAAATTACACAAAAAAGTATATTTCAGCTAAATATAAACTAAATTTACTTACCTATTACCTAAACCTAAAGCGTTATGTGAATGACAGAAGATAAAAATGCTAAGGTTGAAAACAGAAAATAATTGTATGAAATATTAACATAGAAATTCAATGCAGAAAAAGTTATACAATTTTCAAAGCGCCAAAGCTAATCAAAAGATCTTTGCTTTTTCAGAATCACGCTTTTACCGATTCACATTCATCCGAAATTCACATTTCTACCGATTTCTTACATATCTCCCTTAAACATTTGAAGTTTTTAAGCTCTTAAAAAAATATATGTTATTTTTGAAGATAATATCTAGACAAATTACATAAAATTCCCTCGGTAGAAAAAAATCGCAAAGTATGCTCCAAAAATTATTATAAACACGTTTGTTTCAGTTATTTTACAAGTTACATGTGTGAAATAATTCACAGCGTTTCTTTAATTGCTTTTCAAGACAACCACCGTGAGATTTTTGCTCTATTTTAATCGAGCCGTGTTTTATCAAACATTTTCACAATTTTCGCATCGATTTTATCGCATTAAATATTCAATATTATTCGCACTAACATTCGTAATTACAATGACATATCTCTCCATCTTCTTCTTTTTGTGCGCGATTGCGGGCCTTAAGAAAAGGTGCAAACTTCGGTCAAAATGACACCTCAAATCTTGTGAAAGCAGGTAATTTAAACATTCGTCTTGTGTAAAGGCAAGAAAACCCCTTGGTAATGACCACACAAGAGTCTAAACGGTCCCTTCAACATATTAACCTTTTTAGAGTCTATTTCTAAAAATAAAAATAATTATTCAGAATAACGCAAAAATCTTTAATGGATTATGTCTAGAACATTATGTCAGCAAAAACTCTTCACCCGTGAAATTCGTTCAGCTGTTTTGAAAGGATTCTAGGTTAATAGAGAGTTATTATTATTACAAAATAATAATGTACAAAAATAACAAAATACATATTGCGGAAACTTTTTTTCTAGATTTACGTAGCATCCTTTATTTACAACCCCCATATTGCGGAAAGGTGGTGTTCGAAAATATAGTATATAAGAGAATGGTTGGATCATTATTATTACAGAAATTTCGACAAGGAATAGAATTTCTTCGTGGGGCGAGTCTGAAAGCATTTTATGAAAACATCCTCCATACGCTGAGACGTTCAACGTCTAGGCCAAAATGATGGCATGTTTTTAGCTGGACAGTCGAATTGAAATTTTTATTACTGAGTGACATACATGAATGTGTCATTAGATAACTATTTTTCACGATCATCAATCACCTCATTAATGTGAAGCAATAACACGTATATTTTAAAACAGTTTTCTGATCGATGTATTACTTATTAAAGCCGCGTTTAACACTATTAACGTTTTACATGTCGTAGTTATTTTGCTGTCAACTAAAAACGGTGACGATCTTTTTAACAACGCTCCTTGGATTAAAAAAAACTATTAATTTATATAAATAAAAATATTACATTAACTTAACAAAGGAGGCCTGAGGAAATTAATTTCCCTCAAGGTCTATATTATCTTTGGGGATCTTTTTGACGAAATATAGGAGTGAACCTGGGTCTTGAAGAGTCCCATGTTGTAGGAGGGAGGAAACACAGAGGCCGGCAAATTATTCCATAGCCGAGCTGTTGAACTCAAGAACGAGTCACAGAAGCGACCCGTTCTCATCTGACATATTTCAATCGTGTACAATTCTTTTGCGCGTGTTTGGCGTGTTTCCCGATTGTGCACCCGTGCCGAAGGAAGCAATGACGCTAGTTCATCGGAGCTTCTTCCATTGATATAAGGATAGCATTCTCACCTGATGCCTGTGCTCCAAAGATTGCAAACCGTTAGTTAAGATAGGAGAATCTATCAAACGGACCGCCCGTTTCTGCACAGAGTCGAGGATTTTTTCTGGGCTTTTGGTGCTTTAGACCGCTATGGAGGCTGCCAAATTCAACCGTGACTCGTGAGGCGCATTTGCGATTTGTACAGGGATAGCACTCTTGTGTACTCAGTGGCGTACTAAGCCCGTCAGAGACCCGGGGCGGCAAAGCTGAGCCCCCCCCCCCCCCCCTTCTTTAAGAAGTTGATGTAATTTTACAAGCTTTTTATTCAGTTTACTCGGGCCTCTGGTCCTGGGGCATCTCCAAACGCCCTCAAGTTCCCTTGATCAAATACTAAACAAAGCTTTAAGGCACCAGGACACTGTAAAAAATATATATTTTAATTATTAATTTCGGTTACGGTTTCATATAAAATGCTGTAAATTCCCTTTTAAAATATTTGGTGAGAGCATTCTGAATAAATGCATCTTTCAGAAAATGAAATAAAAAATGTCATTTTTTTAACAGTGTATTGGTGCCTCAAAGCCCTGTTTAGGATTTGATCAAGGAAACATGGAGGCGTTTGGAGGCCCCTCAGGACCAGAGGCCACCCCTTCAGTGTGTGTACTATTAAAGTTTCTGCGCGCCCTGTACAGTAAGCCCAGCTTCTGAGAAGCTAGCATAACTCTTGCTTTAATGGAGCGCCCCTTTCCTGAGCTGATCACAGTTACACCAAGCATATCATGGGAAGATTGATTCTGTTGGAGGAGACTAGGTTTACATTTCAATCCCTTTTAGACATTATCAGACATGATTGAGAATCAGAAAACCTTAAATTCGACGAGGTTATTCTTCTTCAAGAGGAAACACTTTCGAGGTAATAGTCCATTCTTTGTTTTAAAGCCCTCCGAGCCGTTGGTGTTGTGTACCCTTTGGAGGCTTGTCAAACAAAATATTGTTCTTTTTGGTTCGGCCCAAGCTTAATTCCGAAGTATTTTTAAATAAACTGTGTTGTAATTTCTACCATCTGCCACCAACAATTAAAAAAGAATGCATATTCTTTTATGCACTATGCAATATGCATATATTGCACTAAATTGGTTATGTCGCTCTTGAAAAGGTCATCACTGTCAAGGATGATAGTAACGCCGTATCTAATATACAATCTTTTCCTTTCGATCAATTGGCACCAATTAGTAGCCATTTGACCACGGACTTGCTGAAAGGTCAGATGACGAACGTGTGGTAAGCGATTAACCATTTGACATGCTGACCCTGGTCTGTTGTATGAAGTTTTATAGTCCAGTGGACTTTAAGGACTCGGCATAATAATACAAGGTGGCGCAAAAGTTGTCACCCGATGTTCTTCGACTGTAATTTTTTTTATTAATGAAAAATTTTGGTTCTGCTTTAGGATTGTGTTTACTTGATGTCTTAATTTTTTCCATTAAGTCGAGAAAATGATATCGGCTAAGTGGCCGATTGATGACCACCGAACCGATTTATGGCATTTTCCATCACTCTTCCAGGGAGATGGAAAATGCCATTAGTTGGGCACGTGTTTGGCGTGTTTCATGACTATGCACCGGTGCCGAAGGGATCAATGACGCAAGTTCCGAAATTATTTTTTTACATGAGCTTCACACAGGAGGCCCTGAGGAAAATAATTTCCCTGAGGGCCTATGTCATCTTTGGGGATGGTGTGTGGGGGGTTTTTTTAAGGAAGGGAAGGAGAGGAGAGTTCTGGGGAGGAAAAGGATTTAAGGGGTGGGTAGGAATCAGAGTTTCAATGTGTCCTGGTTATCCACCTCCAAGACCAAGACACACCTCATTCCATGAACCCGGGCACCCCTGCTAAATCACTAAACGTAGCGAACCACTTGGGGTGACCTATGGCAGAGTGCGTTTTTTCAAAAAAAAATTGCGTTCTTGAGGAGTATAGCGATTCTTGTCTTGTTGACTTGTATTTTCTATCTGTTTACCTCACAAATGTCAAAGCAGAACTGATGTGTATTCTGTGGATTATTGTGTAAATCATTGCATTTTCATTGTAAATACATGGCGGGTTGAATAATTGCACCCGGAAAAATTACGGGATATTATAACTGTAGGATTTGTGTAGCAGAAATAATTATAAATATTTGCTCAGGATCATTCATTGCCTGTCAAAAAATAATTGAAGGAACGATCAGAAATTTACTTTTCCAATTAACTTCGTTAGCAAATTTTAATAATCATTGGTGATTCAAATTGAGATTTGCCAAAATTTAAGAAAAAGATAAATACAAATTTCAAATATAAAATGATTTTGTTAGGGAGAAACCCACTTTATCACTTGGTTCCACGATCGGTTCCAATTTTGAAAATTAGAGTTCATTGAACGTGAAAAATTTTACTCACTAATATTTCAAATGTCACGCACATTTTTGTCACGCACGCAAACTTTTTTTTATAAAGAAAGACAAAACAACATTCCGAGGTTACGAATAATCTGACAATATTTGAAAATCTTCCACTACTACACATTGCGGAAAATGTTGCTTGTATCGTGATGGAGGACTTGGCCAGCCGAGGAATCGAACACGCGACCCCCCCGACAAACGCGATGCCAACTTAGCCACTGACCTGACTATGTTTAAACACTAATTACCATTGCCCTCTGTATGGTAAAAACTCAAAACTCAAAGGTTCGGAGCTTGACTAAAACTTATTGTCATTTATGTTAAGATCAAGCAGTTCTCTCGGTCGGAAATAAAGAGTGTTATTGTAAGCTATTTGTAAATACACTAATTGTTCGTTGTGGTGTTAGTTTTTTTTAAACCCGTTGTATTATAATTACAATAGGATTCCTCAAATCCTTCTTCTTTCTAATACATCTTAAATCATAATTTAAACGGGGTTTTGATAAATAAATAACATAAACATAAACTATAGTAATTTAAACAAGATTTAACCTCAAAATAAGAAATCGATAAATACTAGGGTGGGCTGAATAGTATTTTTTTTTTTTTTATAATTTTTTTTTTATTAGGTTTGTCAACAGTGATTTACATCAAAGCTTTCACAGATAAAATTACACTGAACATGGTTGATGCTATCACTAATTAAAGACAAACACAGCATTGATAATATAATACTTACATATACATTACATTCATTCACACAAACACATACTATACAATACAAAATAATAATTAACAAGTTTTACAAGGAACAAGTTTTTAGAACAATGAGTTTATAGGTTCATAAGTTTATAGAACAACGTCTGGCAGAATATTTAATTTGCTTTTAAATGCGTCGTTCATTTCTCTAAACTTTTTGTCTATATACCTAAAATGATGATTTTATTTTCATGTTCCTCAGCGTCGCTAGATGTCGTTGGTTTCTTTTGTACATTCCTCTCTCTACTCATATTTATATTAATTTATAAAAAGAAAAAATATTTTGGTTGACTTGAGGATTGAACTCGCGCTGTCGCCCTAACGAACTGATTCGAAACTTGACCGATTTATCCGCTGATCCACGGCCCAGTTGGGAGCTACTGTCAATATTTATAAGGTGTGTTCAGTTTCGGATTTTGAAAAAAATCTTTGTTTTTTTTTTGCACTTAACTCACTGTTAATTGTGTATTTAATGCATTTTATTAATGTATTTTAGTATAATTTGTCTTTGCACAGGTATGTTTAAGGTGATTAGAATTAAGGGCGGCTTGCACCAAAAGTTAAATTTGATTTAAATGTCAAGTTAAACACATTATTTGATTTAAGTCGACTTGGCGTCTTGCACCACAAAATTTAAGTCGTTAAACGCATCAAAGTTAAATACCCAGAAAGGGCTGTTTAACTAAGTTAAACATGTTTAGCGAGCAAGTTCTGTCAAAACAATTTTAGGTTATTCCTTTGATTTCCGATTGTCTAATATTTCTGAAATCTGTCTCATTTATTAATTTGTATTCACGATTGACTTTTGTTTTTTATTCTGATGGTGACGAAGAAATTATAGATTTTATAAGTAGACAGTTTATAGTGAGAGAAGTAAACACAAGAAAAAATTTATCTGATACTCAGTGGCAGAAAGTTTTAAAGATTTCTTATTGAGGAATAGGTATTGATTTATTTATGGAGGAATACTTTGAAGGTTGTAAACTTAAAATATACCTACAGCATTCTTATAATAGTTTAAAACAACCTACATAAATGAAATGAAAAACAAAATTACTACTCAGATATTTGTGTTATTTTTAAATCTAACAACAAAACCTCTTTTTGCCCCATTTCATAGTTATGTTTGTTTTATTTTCGAACTCATTTACTGGATCAAAATAAAATAATTCACTACGCAACCACAACATAACCTCAAAATATTTTGACACGCAAATTTAAGCACCCCCACACGGACAATTCGGAGCGATCGTGCCCTCGCCACTTCAAGTCGCTGTGCAAAAAGTGTGCGTGTGGGTGGTGCTAAGGAACAATGCAACTGTTTTACCGACGCTAAATGTTATTTAACTAAATAACCGCTCCACCTGCTTGGTGCAGGACGAAACTAAACACATCTAAGTTAAATGTATTTAGTGACTTTGCTGCATTTAGTTAAATACAATTTAAGATAAAATTAGCGATAGTTGGTGCAAGCCGCGTTGATTTGACAGTTGATTTAAACACTAATAATTACCGTGAAATTAGAGCGTTTAGATTTCTCTAAATTCGGTTTTTAAATATTCTGAACTTCGGGGACACGTTCCACGATGAATTGTATGGTTTTATTAGGAATTGTAAACTGTAATTTTATATATTTTTGTGGAGCGATTTTTGACATGCACTCTGTTGGATATAAGAAACGATTACGCACACATGCTTGTAAATCAAGAACAAAAAAAAGAATAGCAAGATCAGGCAAAAAGTTCATTAACGTACCATACTTATACTTCAAAATAATATATTTATTTTTCAACATAGTCACCGTTAAGGCTAACGCATTTCTCCCAACGTACACTTAGTTTTTTCATTACGTAACTGAAAATTTCTTCAGACATTTCTCGAATCCAGGACTTGACAGTTGCCTTCAACCTTTCAATTTTTAAACCGATTACAGAAAAAAAATATTGAAAAAATAATACAATCACTAAAAAATGGTGCTGCGCCAGGATACGACGGTATAACTACAGAAATTTTGAAAAAATACTGCAATTTCCTAACCAAACCGATTACGCATATATTTAATGTAAGCACTAAATGTGGAATATTCCCGTCAAACTATAAAAAAGCCATTATAATCCCAGTATATAAATCCAGAGATTCAAAATAAGTAAACAATTACCGCCCAATATCCTTAATATTGCAAAAATATACGAAAAAGTAATAAAAAAACAAATTGTTGATTATATAGATAACCAAAAATGTATTAACCCTAGTCAATACGGTTTCAGAGATAAACTTAGCACACAAGACGCAATTGCAGAATTAACTAAGCTTATTTACAAAACATTAGATAGAGGTAAAAAATGCTTAAGTATTTTCATTGACCTCCGTAAAGCTTTTGATAGTGTCTCACATTCAAAATTAATTAATAAACTTAATAATATAGGAATAACTGGCACAGCTAAAACATGGTTAAAAAGTTATCTCCATCAAAGAACTCAACAGGTAAAAGTAAACAACGAACTAAGTGAAATAGAAAATATAGATTTTGGAATTCCACAAGGAACTGTATTGGGACCTTTACTTTTCATATTGTATGTAAATAAACTTTTTGAACTCCCAATCATTGGAAACATTATATCTTACGCAGATGATACAGTGATTACTATTGAAGGAAATTCTTGGAATGAGGTCGAAGTATTAGCTAACAATGCGATTAATATCGTAAAACTATGGTTCGACGAAAACTTATTGTCACTAAATATCCAAAAAAAACCCATTTTATACCTTATAACCTAAAAGGGAATATCTCAAATATAAAGGTCAACATAAAAAAATGCCTTCTAAGGATCGCACCCTGTAACTCAAACTGTATACACATTAGTAGTAAAGAAGAAATAAAATATCTTGGAATAATTATCGATAATAACATCAAATGGAAAAGTCAAATAAATTCCACAGTAGACAGAATGATAAAACTGATCTATATATTTTTTAGACTCAGAAATACTGTAACATTAAAATTACTAAAAGATATTTACTACGCACTTGCGCACTCTGTACTACAATATGGAATCATAGCTCGGGGGGGGGGTGCATATAAATCATCCCTACTTCCACTGGAAACAATTAAAAAAATATTAATAAAAATCATCTTAAAAAAGCCCTATTACTACCCAACAATAAATGTTTTCCAAGATTTCCCGGTTCCCCCACTAACAAAAATTTATGACAAAATTGCACTCCTACAATTACATAAAGATTTCTTTAATAAAAATACTATACCACAATTAAATATTAGTAAAAGAATCATATCTGTTGGAGGATTAACCGTACCATTGGTACGAACTACAACAGCACAACATCACTGTACATTCAAGGGTTTAAAATTTTTCAATAAATTACCCCTAGATATACGGTCGGATGAAAACTACGACACATATAAAAAAAATTAAAATTAAATACTCTAGTACCACCTCATAACTTTAATTATTGTTTAGAAATATGTTTTGCTTTATTAATCATTTATTAACTATTAAATTTATTGTATTTTCTATAAAATGACTATTAGTTTTTGTAATAATATTTTTAATTTATATACTTAGATGTAAAAGTATTTAGTTGTCCTCTCCTAAACACAAGCAACTGCTTTATTAGGAGAGCGATTGAAATATTGTTGTTATATAATGTTGTAAAATTGTAATTATAATAAATGTTTCAGTGAATAAAAAAAAAAAAAAATCTCATCATCCGAGGTGTAATGATTACTCTTGAGTAGAAGAAAAAAATAATAATCACAAGGCGAAAGATCGGGGGAGTGAAGGGTGTGGAATCGGTTCAAACTTCAGGTTTTGCAGAGGCTCTAATTGACGATGTTAGTTCTCGTCTGTGAAACGCATGGTACCCATAGTTCACAGATTTTACAATATCCTAATTGTTTAAATAATAATAATAATATTTGGATGATTTATATAGCGCCGTTTTTGGGAAAAATCACCTCAAGGGCGCTGTACAAACTTATAATACATTTCTAAAATCTAAAAAACTACAAGCTAGGCAAACAATTATAAACAACTTATGGCTAAAAATTGCATACATCGGTTCGTTGACCACCGATACGAAAATATGTGTATGTGTACAATATTTTGACCAATGAACGCGATGCTGCCTAAAATTTAATGAAAACTTACCGACCATACTTAATAATGAAGCCGATACCTGGAGTTTCCAAAATGGTTTGTGATACGCTTTTGAGTGATTCGCTGGTCATTTTGAATCGAATCGCTGACATCTGTATCAATGACCGTACGTCCGCTGCGTGTTAAGTCAACAATTTAGATATATAAACTCAGAATACTTGTCAATGTTTTTGATAAATAAACACGATACTTGTCTAACCGAGTCTGTTTACTAAATGTGACCTGAAAACATAACACCCATTATCACAGACAACCAAAATTAGTATTTTTGATGATTTGGTTAAAAAATCCAGTAATCTTACAGTGGTCATTGGAAATATCTGTTGTACATTACATACCTCTGATGGAAGCTACTACGTGAACATACTGCCTTTGTTAGAATCGGTAAACACCAACTTCGTCACAGCTATCGTCATCATACGTGTAAAGGTTACTCTCTTGACAAGTCATTAACTCATTTAAACTCAATTGGCGTAATTAGGGGAAAATATTTTTACTAAATAATCGTTACCAAACCAAGGAAGTAGTTAGTTATCACTGGGCATTCTGAGTAATGTGTTATCGGACCAGCTTAAATGGTCGTTAATAGAATGTGGGCGTAATAAATGTATTTCGCCATTATCATAGTGTCATAAAATGAGGGCAATCGAAAGTGGTAGATATATACTATACATAATATACTAGCTGGTACCCGGCATGCTTTGCAATGCCATTCAAAGAAATAAATTGTTTCTCCCTGTCCATTCCCATACGTCCCCGTCCCCTCCTGAGTCCTCTTCCCCTCCTGCGTTTCCCTTCCACCTTCCCTCTCCCTCTTCACCCATGCCGTGAATTCCACATCCTTTGTTACTCTCCCCCTCCTGCCTTCCCTCTATGTCGCTAAAATATATGAATTACACATATTTTCAAACCACTCGCGCGCCACCTGTAGTAATTTTTTTATACAAATTTCATAACGCCATAGCTTACCATTATACATAGAAACACCTTTCTGCTAAAATGCAATGCTCTCTAAAAAAATTGAGTCAATCCATAGATTACTTTCCGAGATTTGCGGATACCAACATACGGAACCTAAATTTTAATATAAATAGATGGATAGGAACACCCTAATCACCCAGGGGTATGAAATATACTTTACGACCTATTCTCATACCTACGAAATACACATAAAAAAATTAATAAAAATCGGTCCAGCCGTTTCGGAGGAGTGCGAGCACAAACACCGTGACACGAGATTTTTTAAATATATAGAAGATAATGTACAACAGTAAATAGTATATTACAGGAAAATCATTTTAAACGGGACGGGTTTGAAGGTTTTTGTGCCACCGATAGTTTATCATCACCGAGGTTGGACAGAGTTCTAACTTTACTTTACCTTCTCCTGAAATATGAGGTGTCAAAGTTTGCAAAGACGATTTCTCGTAATCTATTTACCGATTTCTGATTTTGAGTTTAAATCTTGTGTAAATTACTATAGTTTATGTTTATGTGTCATATAGGAAGCATTTTATAACTTACCTAAACGTGCAGATAGAACCATATCGCTTCATTTGGATTGGGTTCTAACTTCACTTCACCTTGTTCTGAGATATGAGGTGTCAGAGTTGGCAAAGACGATTTCTCTTAATCTATTTAGCAATTTCCGATTTTGAGGTTGAAACTTGTGCAAAGTATTTTAATTGAACATATTTTAAAGGAAAGTATTTAAATATGACCTTTTTAGAACACACCTAAACATACAAATAGAACCCTGTGCAACCAGTTAGAGCAGGGTTTCCCAACCTTTATTTCGCCGAGCCTCCCCGAACCAGTATGGACTTGGGGGGAGGGGGGGGGGGGTGGCTAGAGAATTTCATTTCAGAAATAGGCTTTTTCGTCAATAAAAAGACCGTCAGGCACAATATAAATAAAACCGTATTCAATATTTTTGCGACAATATCCTTCGAATTTTTTTAACAATCGGGTGTCACCTCCCGTCAGGTGTAGTGTCACCTCCCCTCGGGTGGGTTTCGTAAGGGGGGCGTAAGTCCTAAGTCCTGAGTTAGAGCATGATAATTCGTTGCACAAGGTTCTAATTACATTTCCCTAATGCAATTCCAAGCCAGGGCCACGTCCTATTTAAATGTTTTTCATATGATAAACAAAATACTTTAACTAAAATTGTGAAATAGAATACGAAAATTCGTCTTTGGAAATTTAGAAACCTTAGAAAATGGTAAGACGTAGTTAGAACCCTATCCAAATGAAATGACGAGCCATAATGCGCCTCATATTTAAGATCAACTGTGAGTGTAAGTGATGTAAGAACCTTGTAAAATGAATTGTCTATTGGCTATCTTCTTCTCATCTTATCTTATATCTTAATTTTTTTTATTTTTTTTATTATTATTATATAAATAAAAATGAATCGCTGAAATGTATGTACGCCCATAACTTCCGAACAACTGCACCAAATGAGAACTTCTGAGAACCTGAAGAGAACTTCATCTCTCCTCCTTGGTTCCTTAAAGGCCCCACAGAGGAAGAGTTCACCAAGATGGCCTCATTTCTCCTCTTCACTCCTACATGGTTGGAAGAGGACATCACCTCTCCACCTCACTCCTCATTGGTTCCACAAAGGCCCCGCGCTGGAAGGGTGCCCTTCCCCTTGGTTCCTTGAAGGCCCCACAAGGGAAGAGTTCATGGAGGTGTCCTCAGCTCACCTCTCCACGGTTTCTCCTCTTGGTTCCTCCTACGACCCCAGGAAGGAAATCCACAGAGGGGGCCTAAGCACTCCTAGGTTCCCAAAAGGCCCCTAGTTTTCGAATGGTCCAATTTTTTTTGTCCCACGAGTTACCAGGGAAATAGAAGGTCCACTCCAGGAGAGCCCTGAGTGCTGGAGTGAGGTCTTAATACTCCGAGATGCGACCTTGTTTCTCGGAGGCTCCGTTTGTGACGCTGTTCCCCAGGACCTTCAGCCTGAGCACCGTAGCTCACACCTTGGCTTGGGATGGCTATTGCAGGTTTGTGTTTCCACTCCCTGAGCGATGGGTTCGCCACACGCCCTACGCTGTGACGTCCTAATTAAGTATTTTATATTAAAATACGTTAAAGTAAAATACTTTATAGAAGATTGAACCTTACAATCAAAACTTGTTAAATAAAATATAAGAAATTGAATTTGCAAACTCTGACGCCTCAGAATATGGTAAAAGGTGAAGTTAAAACCCTATCCAACTAAAGTGATGAAATACATTGCGCTACGTAAAACTGACCAACTGTCAGATTCAAATAAAATGGCTATTACAAAAAGTTCAAAGTGTTTTTAGAGCCTTGTAAAAAAATGGCAGCTTTAAAAACTTGATTTTAGAACTTTATCATGTACGTTTTTACGGAAGTACATCACAGATGGCACTGAAAATTATTTTGGTTAAATAGAGTCAAATAAATGGGTTTTGCATTCAAAGGTCATTTTTGTAAAAAAATATCAGTTAGAACCTTGTCCAACTAAGGTGCCGATATGTAAAGTTTCAAAAAAGTTTTTCGAACTAGTTCCGAACACCCGCCCGCAGTCCCCTCTTAACCCGCTAATGACCAAAGTTGCTGGGTGCGTGGCGACGTTTATCAATGGCCCACTTGCGTTACATTTTTTTAATTATTTTTTCCGGTTTAGGCAAATATTCTAACATCCCGTATTTTTTTTTAATCGTATTTTTGAAACCCTGGCGATTTTCTGGAAATTTCAAACCGAAAAATCAGACCATTTTTTATAAACCGGAAAGACGGGACATAATTTTATAGGTGTGAAAAAACGATAATTACATAGCCGAAAATCATTCAAAAAAAGAACGTTTTCCACACGAATGGCACAGGAGAATAACGAGGCATACCAAAAATATTAAATATCCTAAATATTTTTTTCCTTGATCCATCTTATTGATCATAAATCATTATAATGTTCTACGTCTATATTACTAAATCAAATGTAATATACTTGTACTCGTAAATTATAATAATAATAAGAATATTATAAAATTTGATTTTGTTAAAATCCGCACCATTATCATTATACCTCTAAAACACGTACGGACAACGTATAATGTACGGGGTTTTCTTCTCAACATTTGTCAAAAAACCAAACCAAATGATACGTTCGCAGAGAATAAACAATAAATCTAGCAAACGTTAAATGTCAAATTCAAAAATTCGCCTGAAATCAAAGTGATGCCATATAAAAAAATAAATCAGTGTGGAATTTTATAAAATTAATAGGAACATTTTCGGCGACGGGACATATTCATGTAGTAACGTCACGAGCCCAAATAATGGATTTATTTATTTAAAAATAAAAAACTGTACATTTCTAAAAATTTTTACTAACATTTTCGTAATCTTATTAAAAAAATCTATCCACACGATTTTTTATAAGTCGTTATGAAGTCCATGCAAGTGCCTATTTCGTTTGTATTAAGGTTTGCCATTGTTCTTTCATGTTTTTTTGTTTCTATCTTCAAATTCCTAAGAAAAGAAAAATAATTATTGAATTTTTGTTTTTTTTTTTTATTATTATTCTAGTACACCACTCCATTAGCACAGGTCTCTTTAAAATGATTTTCCTTTACTTTTTTCCTGACATATTGTTATTTTTATCTGAAATACGTTTTTTTACCAAATTTTAGACGAATCGACTCTTTTCCACCAAAAATTATAAATTGATTTCGAAAAATTGTTCTTTTATCTAGTAAAAGGCATGTTTTAAATTTTGAGAAAAAGTGTTTATTTTTAGTATAATAAGGTTATACCATACTACCATAGGTCGTTGGCAGATTTGTTAAATTTTCAAACAAAATTTTGTATTATACAACGCATTTCAAATCATATAATAATGCTGTAAAATAAATCAATAAATTATCTGGGAAAGCTATGATTCTGAATTTTAATTTTAGTTTAGATAAAATCATTAAAAAAAAGATCCGCACACGTGTTTTGTGACGAAAATACTTAGTAGTTTTTCTATTTATTTATGGTCTAACAAACTAATATTCTTATTTAAGATTTTTTTACATTATTATGTTGCTTAGACATTATTGAAAAATTATAAATACTTATGATCAAAAAATAATTAAAAAAAGTACATAATTTTAGTAATTTTATCAAAACGCCATTCAGCATTTTTGGATGTAGGTTTAAATTAAATCAAATTTTGAATGAAATAAAATCGATATTGAGTTATAATTTTAAAAATCTGATACGTAGAATAATTAATCTTTTCATTGGAACTGCTCTGTACGATCGTAAGAACATCTTTCGACAAAATTTAGATTCTCGGCCGTTGGCTTTTTAAAGGCCCTCAAGAGAAACGTTTTAAATTATAAAATATAGGCCATCGAAAATTTTTTTGTTTCATCGTTTTAGAGGCAACTTTGACAATTTTTTGTGAGTTAGAAAAATCTTGCCCAATCTACTACCTAAATAAAACCTCCTAAATTGAACCCCCTAAACCCCCCTTATAAAGTCCTTGGTGGATACATTGAAGAAATGATACATTATTGCACCAAAAAGCGTTTAGAGTAAACCAATTTACCTATTAAATTGATTAGCCTCCAAGAAACTGGTCGTACTGTATAGGGCTCGCAGATACTTTAATAGTGCACAACTGCTAACCCTGTACAAATCACAAGTGCGCCCCACGGTTGAATTTGGCAGCCACCTCTGTTCGGAGGCCCAAAATACCTGAAAAATACCCTCGACTCTGTGCAGAAACGGGCGGTCCGTTTGATAGATTCTCCCATCTTAAAAGACGGATTGGGAATGCTATCCTTGTTCTACCGGTATTACAATGGAAGATGCTCCCAGGAACTAGCATCATTGATCCCTTCGGCACCGGTGCATAGTCGGGAAACACGCCAAACGCGTGCCCGACATTTTTACACGGTTGACATTTGTCACATGAGAACGGGTCATTTCTTCGACTCGTTCTTATGTTCAACAACTCGGCTGTGGAATGATTTGCCGGCCTCTGTGTTTCCTCCTTCCTACAACATGGGTCTCTTCAAGACCAATGTTCATTCCTTCCTCTCCTCAAAAAGACCCTCCACACAGCATCCCAGATGACATAGGCCCTGAGGGAAATTATTTTCCTCAAGGCCTCCTGTGTGGAGATAATGTAAAAAAATATATATATCTTTTATTTCGATATGCAGTTTACTTAGGGGGCATACATTAATTACGTGAGCTCAAAATGGAAGGGAGAGGTACAGTAATATCTTATCAAATCTCAATCAAACTGAGGGGGTCAATAAAAATATCACGTCAACTTTAAAATAATATATTACATTATTGTATAGATAATAAAAAAAAAATTATTACATTATTTCACTTCTCCTCACTCGACCTCCATAGTCCAGTGGGTAAGACCCTTGACTCACAATCCGGAGGTCGCGGGTTCGAACCCGGCATGCGCAAATAAATTTTATTTGATTAATTTGTGTTATTTCACAATTAATTCATTTAAAAATAATATATAGTATATTTGCGGCATGTTCCAGAGTGGAAGATACTATCAATATCGCCCTGGTGTAAGACCACCATTCAGAATTGAAACGTTGCTTGAAAATGGCTTTAGCCGTGTTTAGTGACCAGATCTGAATAGCCAGGTACTTCCCAACCTTCCTCTTCCCCACCTCTTTCCCCTCCCCACTACCTTCAGCCTCACAACATACCCCAATTGGGGATGCCATAGTCTCACTGGCTCCAGACGGGAGCAGTTGAGATTCTTGTGCGGTATTCACTGTAAAAAAAAAAAAAAACTTCTTTTGAAGTGTCCTATATTGCCCGCTGAAAAAATCTAATTTTCTTAAAATGATTAATGATATAAAAATAATGAAATGATTAATAAAATGATTAATGAATTATTAAAATGATTAATATTAATATAACTTTAAATAATTAATCACATAAAACATAATCATTTTCTTAATCTCGAAATGAAAAACATTTATTTCGAGAGTAAAAAAAAAAGCAAAATAAAACGTTCAGAGTTTTCAAAATACAAAAAGTGATCATATTGGTTATTTTCTATGCCCAGAATTTCCCAAATTGATACAACTGCCTAACAAGTGTCATTTTGTGTAATGTTCTTTAATGTGGCCTTACTAGCCCACAATAATGAGATGTACAACGTAAGTTCTTTTCGTCTTTATTTGGATGTTACAATGGATACGAAAGTAATGTATTTTATGTCTAAAGTTGCGACTGACCACAAAGGCTTCTCGATTAGATCTGAGCGCGGCAACGGGTGCGTCAGCTGTGTGCACCGCGAGCCGCTCGTCAAACTTCGTCGGAACCCGAACGTTTCCGAATGATATCCAATACATTGATAATTACATATACTACATTTTGTAATAACCGTAGTGTAAATATCACGTGAGGGGAAGGAAAAAACAAAGCTCACGTAATTAATGTATGCCCCCTTAACACTAAAGTTAATGCACTCTTACAAGTTTAACAATAAAAACGAACAGTTTCTTAGTTTTTTTAAACTTATTTACACCCCAATTTGATATTTCAATAAACATTTAACATAATATCGTGTCATCTTTAATTCATTACACCGTAAAAAAACTTATTATGCACCCCAGGTAACATAAAAAATAGGAAATATTTTCTCATCTCAAATAAAGACGGCAGAACAATATTTTATCCCATTCTTAATTCAGTAATATTGAAAATTCAACTAAGTAAAGTGGTTATTTCTTCTTTTAGCCATCCCACCCCAGTAACCCCACTACAGTACCCCTCCCTTGAAAGCAATCATACCTGAAGTGAATTCCACGTAAAATCTTAACGGTGAACTTGTAACATACGGTGTCATTAAGCGGATATATTGGATTAAATTGAGATTCGGTTTCTCTCATCTGGAAAATGTATTTCCAATCGGAAGCCACCGTGTTTTTGGTATCGAAATCACGGAGTTTAAATAAGTACGAATGGGAATGTTCTAATAACATTGCATTAGAAACGTATTGAATATGCAGGGTTGTTTTTGTTAATGCAATACATTAAATATTTGAAATAACAAGTTAGATAGATATTAGTTCATGATTTGTTTAAACAATAAATGAGCTGTGCAGGTTTTTGGTGCTAGGCCCTGCGGGCGGCTTTTGGTTCGGCATCGCCCAGTTTAAGTGTTGGTGGTCATTTTAAAAATCTGGTAGGAACTGGTTCCAAAAATAGCCGGTTCCTCGGATCCATTGACAGCTAGTCACCGGGACAAAGTAACCGCGGCAGGCAATGACGTCATATAATTATAAAATGTATAAAAATCGAAATATGTATGCTTCTGGGTTTGTATATGAGATGTATATGCGTTGCTAAACCATTCATCCGATCGCTATGAAACTTTGGGGATTTGATGTGCGCATGCCCGCAATGGTTTCTATATACAATAGTGAGTTCTGGCCCGAGGAAGACATGGCATGACCAAGTGAATCAAATACTTGAGTCGGGCCATGTGAAGAGTCGGAATAATAGAAGAGCATGTATGAGACGATGTATGAATGTGAACCAGGCAAGGAGTGTGTGCCAAGATTGAGTTGCTTGGCGGTCCGTCCTCTCTGCCTACCCCTGCGGAGAAACGGCGTGATGTTTAGTTAGTTCGTTTAGTTAGAGTTCTGGCATCATGAAATTATGCATTGCTAACCGTTCATCCGATTGCGATGAAACTTTGGTGGGTTATTGTGAGCACGCCCGCAAAGGTTTCTATTCACACTGGTGAGCTGTGGCATTATGAAATTTGTATAAAAAATTGCAATAGGTGGCCCGCGAGCTGTTTAAAAATTGGATGTACCAGGACTGATTGTATGTAATGCGGGAGGGAAGAGGGGAATTCGGAAGGGGCGAGGGGAACTCGGGAGGGGGGTTCGCGGGATGGGGAAAGCGGGAGTGGAGAGTGGAGAGGGAGAAGGTGGTGAAGGCTCGTTCCGAAACGCGTGAGGGGAAGGGGATGCGGGAGAGGATGGGGAGGCGGAATGGGAACGGGACGAATAGGAAAGGACAAGCAGGGAGAAACAATTTCTTTATTAAGTGTCATAGCAATGCCTGCCGGGAAGTTGCTAGTAATACATAAATCACAACGTGGTATTATTATTCACACTTTCCAGTTACAATAATAATCATACCGTACCATCGACATCTCAACTAAGAATATAATGAGCAATGAGAGACTGGTTGAGGGAGATCTTTCGACCCCTTCTGGGAAGGGTGGATTCATTTGTCCGTCTCTCCTGGACACCTGACCCCCAAATTCCTACCCACCTCTCATACCTTTTTCCTTCCCAGAATTTCATCTCCTTCCGTCCCCTAAAAAGATCCTTTATACAACATCCCCAAAGATGAAATAGGTACATGAAATAGTGGAATTATTTCCTTTATTGCCTCCAGTGTGGGGCTAATGTAAAAAAAAAGATTTTACCTAGCTGTACCTTCTGTATAAAATCAGGGTAACTATCCATACCTCCACACTCTTTGTTGATATGGCGAGGCGGGTTAAGGAAGGGATTTTGTAATGCATAAGTCCCGTAGGCTCGCATTAAGCAAAGATAAACTTAGATCGACATCCACAATAAAAAAGAACTATTCGTTGACCTAATATTGTAATCTGCCAAATGGCTGGCGGCTAGTCAAACTATTTGTTCCAATAAAGACTCTTGAAAGATGTGCTCTGGTATTATGCAATTTGCACAGCTACTTCTGTTAGAATTTCAAGTTTAATGCAAACAACTACTGCTATGGGTGGCACCATAATCTGCTGTGCATGTGCATATCACATAGCAGAACAGACGTAAAAGCACCCGTCATACATTTTCCTTCCAAGAACTTTCTATCCTTCCCTTCCTTAAGAAGACCATCCGAAGGAAATTATTTTCCTCAGGGCCTTCTGTGTGGAGCTAATGTAAAAAAATGTGTATCTAACTAAGTAACTAACCATCACGCCGTTTCTCCGGAGGGGTAGGCAGAGAGGACGGACCGCCAAACAACCCGGTCTTGGCACACACTCATTGCCTCGTTCAAATTCATACATCGTCTCATAGATACTCTTCTAATCTTCTGACTCTTGACATGGCCCAACTCAAGTATCTGATTCTCTTGGTCGTGCCATGTCTTTTTCGGGCGTGAATGTGTACCTACATATAATAAATGGACGCAGTTTTGTTGTACACCAACAAATTTTAACCACAGCTTTCCACGTGCTACGAGCTGTAAACTAAATATTTAAGTGTCGCAAAATAAGACAGGACGTCATATTACTCTTTCCAATGTTTTTAAATAAATAATTTGATCAAGAAGTTATGGAAAAAAGTGTAATTAAAACTAATAACTGCTATTAGTAATACAAAGCACTTTTTATCAAACTAAAATATTAAACGCCATTTATTCAGTAAACTGTATAATTACCCTCCCCAATTACGCACCGATACCCCATTCGCAATAATTTATATGAAACCGTCCGTTGTTTTCGCAAGTTTCGCGCCTGCGCTCACTTTCCTAACTGAAAAGGAAAATAGGGGAAGGTTTTAGTTCCCGCGTCGCGGCCAGGAAGGAAGGGCGCTTTGCGAGCGGATTTCTGCCGAACTAACTTCACGTGTTCCAAATTCGAATCAAACATCGCGTGCTGTTTTCGTTTTAAATCAAATTTTATTGGTTTCGCTATTTATTTTATTCTTCGTGTTGCTAAAGTGTTATTTTGTTTGTTCATGTAGTGATAGCATACGGTGTTTAATAAAACTGGTTTATCAACTTTTTATGACATTTTCGTGAAAAAGATTTTTAATATTTGTGATTGTTATTTTACTGAAGACAAAAAGGGCATCTTAAAGGTAAGTAACAATAATTCTACATAGATATAAAAATACATTTTTTTCAAATTTCCATCTATATTGTGTAAAAAAATTTTTTTTTTGTATATAATTAAGGCCAAAGTTAAACATTTTAAAAGGTTAAAACTTTGGATTTTGCAAATTTACACATCA
The DNA here is from genome assembly GCA_929108145.2 of Limnephilus rhombicus. Lineage (NCBI taxonomy): Eukaryota > Metazoa > Arthropoda > Insecta > Trichoptera > Limnephilidae > Limnephilus > Limnephilus rhombicus. Next base: position 48,138,737 of record OV815280.1, on the reverse strand, counting down.
ATGCAAGTTGTCCAGGAAAAATATAATAACTTCGTGAGATGATTTTACATGATAGTAAAAAAGATTAATAATTTTTTAGAAATTTTAATATTTTAAATTAATTGTCAGGTAAAAATGTTCAATCATTTGCATGATGAAAAAATTTGCTTCCAATGAAAAATATTTTTGTTTGTTAAAAAAACAACGGAATTTTGAAAAAAGTTATTTTATCTTATTTGCTTGTCCACTTTACACACGGACATCCTGTAAAATAATGAGACATTATTTGTTTTAGCATTTAAAACAAAAAAGAGCATAGAAATGAATGAAATAGGTACTTACTTATATGATAATTTTTATCATTATTCTTAAACGTATCATCGAACATATTGTCATCATTAATATTTGATGATTATTATGAAAATTAAATTACTTCAATCATTAATAAAGTTACTTTAATTAATCTAACCCTGAAGCATAAATTTTACAAAAGACAGAATTATTGTTAATGATCTATTTACTTATTCACATAATTATCGTTAATCACAAAATCAAAATATGTTTAGGTACATAAGGATCGAAATAAATAACCGGAATTTCGGGTGAGTGAGTCCTTGTATTATCCTTTGCAACACCTATTATAACAGTAAAGTAATTATGCTCTTTCCTCGACATAATTAATATCTTAACCAAGTCTACTTAGAATTTAAATGGAAAGATCGTCACAAATTTGCTTCCCCTGTTATTATTATTATTCTAAGAGCCTCCCGAGCACGTGAACATGAATTCACTTGATGTACGGCGAAATGTCAACGGTTAAGTAATATTAAAGGAAGTGTTGGCATTTCAAAGTATTTAAAACGTATCGTCATAAGACATAAACTCAAAATTAAGGAAAATCGCATTTGCAGAAATCAAGTCGACAAACTTTGAAAAGCTTGTGTCAACAAAAATGTTGGGGCAAGCAAGGTTCACCAAGGCTGTTTTTTAGCAGCACAGGCGAAGAATTAGGATAATGTAAATAATTAAGGATGATGTAAATAAATTAAGAAAGAAAGGTGATATACCATAAAATACAGGTGTAAACCTTTACGGATTTTTTACATTAGCTCCACACAGAAGGCCCTTATGAATACAATTTTCCTCAGGTTCAATGTCATCTTTGTAGAGGTTCTTTTAAGGGAAAAGAAGGAAGATGGAAAAAGTAAGTATGAGGGGTGGGTTGGAATCTGGGTATCAGCGTGTCCAGGAGTGACAGACGTATCAACAACGTAACAACGGCTCCACCCCTATCATAATAAAACATTGTTCTAAACTGTCAAATTAGTATAAGCTTTCCCTGACGAAGGAACGTTTGTTCCGAAACCGGTCGGATTTGCAAATTATATAAGTGGTTTATACAAAGTTATATTGTTTCATTTTTCTATAATGGATAACCACAAAGTAATAGCTACATTCAAAAATATAAAATAAATGGTTCCCAGGACGGCGGTACCCATAACCGCCTTTGAAATATAAGGTGGTACTTTAAATATAATAGGTAGGTATATGAGAAACAACGGAAATTATTATTCAGATCCCAATAACTTCATTAGTATTTGTCAAGTGTTGTTTTAATTTGCATTTTAAATTTTGTTTCTTTTTATAATTAAAAAAAATTTGCTCCATCCTACACCCATCTTACATGTTGAACTTCGACAGTGATGCGGCCTAGACCAAAAACAACACATTATTTCAACATTTTAATACTTAGCTAGAATGCGACTAAAACTAAATATTTGCAATTGTAGTAAAATCGTTTTTCAACCACAATATTTTAGACAAATTTTAGGGGTTGATTTGACTTTGTCATTTAGCTTAATTTTTTAGTCGTTGGTGTATTGCATCCTCTCTCGTTACATTATCTATAACATAATGTACGCCATAAGTGTTGTAATAAGCACTTTTCACACGAGTTGAAGATCCGCATCTCTCTAACTGTACCGGGGCAGAGGGAGAAACATGACAGATACTTTACTCCAGGAATACTGGAAGGCCTTTACTTATTCAAGTTTAGAGCTGTCATCTAGCCGATTGTGAAGGGTTTTCTTTTTTCAATAATAAATTGTTCTAATATTTCAATAACCAGTATTTTTCATATAACGTTAGATAGGGTAAATTTGAATTAGTTTTGCGACATGCTATTTATTGTATTGAAAGTCGTAACTACATATGTATTACTACTATTTACATTACCAGCCCGGAAAAATTTAACACGGAGCGAAGAAGGGATCACGTAATGAGTGCACTATTTCGTGTGTTATCGTGCTGCTGGAACAAGACGGAATGCTTATCACGTGACCCCCTACTCAGTTGCAACGCGTAATGGAAAAGTATTTTTTATTGTCTTTAATTAAAAAATATATCAAAATGACACCTACATGTTTTACTCCAAATATGTTCATTGGTTAAAATCCTTCGAGTACGTTCTGATTTAATCAAGCAATCCAATATTTTTACCTGAGGAACACAATGAGCTTAGCAAAACTATCGGCTCAAGTCATCTTTGGGGATGCTTTGTGGAGGGCATTTTGAGGGGAATGAAGGAGAGCAAGTTCTGGGATGCAAAAAATAGGGATGAAGGGTGGGTAGGAATCTGGAGGTCAATGTGTCCAGGAGTGACGAACGAAACCATTCCTTCAAATGCGGTCAAGGCGTTGGGTTGAGAGAGTCGGGGTGCAGCGGTCGAAAGGTCTCCCCAACCAGTCTCTTCCGACCCAGCCCGCCACGCAGTAGGTGTGCAAACGCATCCACCTCCAAGACCTAGACAAACCTCACCACTTGAACACGGGCACCCCTGCTAAGTTACTAACCGTAGCGAACCACTTGGAGTGACCTACGGCGGCAGGGCTGTTGTTTCTCAGAATATTTCGAATTCTAATGACTCTTCGATCTCTGTCGACTCTCAAATATGCTAAAAAATACGCACCTAAAACACACACCGACATACAAAAAAGACAAATATTTTACAAAATTTCATCAAGCAATCCAACATTCCCCAGGAATTCGATGAGCTAATCAAAACTGAAAATCGTTTAAGTTGTAATACAGTCGGACTGATTTCCTTCCAGTATCATTAGCAGAAACCTTCCGGTATTTATGAGCCCAGTATTCGGTACACGGCGTAACTCAACAACAGCTCGCGAGGGACTACATAAAGGGAACCCCCTCTAAATCAAAACTTTGTAAAGTGGAAAAATTATTTTCTCCTCACCGAGGCGTTGGGGGACTCGAGGGGGTCGGCTCCGAATAGGGGTAAGTTTTTATTATACAAGGGGTGAAATGATTGAGAGTGAAAACAAGACCACAGACTTTGAATAGTGTTTCTGTGGCCTTAATCGCCTTGTGACGGCGACGCGTTGAAAGGTTTTCTGTCATTTCACTGGAAATTCACAATATGCGGGAACTGGGGTGGTGTGAGTTATATTGTTATATTATAAGGGAAGGTAAATGGTACCAACCTGTACTGGCTGGAAAATAGCCAAGCAATTGATATTGTTGGATTTTTTGTACATTAACTATTAATATCACACTTTCAGGAAGGCGATTAGGGACTTTTTAAATGAGTGAATGTGACAGTGCCAGTGGCCTGTTTCTCGTTCTCAGATAGAACAACTGTCTATATCAGGGTTTCCCAAACTTTTTCTGCAATGGAACACTTTGCAAACCCGTAAATTTTAACGGAACACTTGGCTCATTTATTAGATTGAGTAATTAATTCCTAATAATAAAGTTTTAAAAAATGTTATAAGGTACACATAATTTATTAAGTATACAAACAATATATATACATTTATAACAAAAAAATAGAATATAAACAAAAAATGGAATATCAACAACAAAAAATGGAAAATAAACAAAAAACAAAAATGGAATATAAATAACAAAACATTGAATATAAGCAACAAAAAATTGGAACATAAACAATAAAAAATTATAAACAACAAAAAATGGAATAAATAATACTCCTAATTAACGACTTTGATGATTTGAGTCGTTGAATTGCATATCTTCTTGATATCAGGCACAATATTGGTAAGTTGTATTCTAATATCTGGTGTGGCGTCTCGAACCTGTTCCTGCACTTTGACTTGGTTGCAGCATAATTAGAAAATCCCGCTTCGAATATATAGTTTGTAGAACACGGACGTATAACAACAATAGCTTGTTTGATAAATTGGGGTACTCTTCTGACGAACTCGCCCAGAAATCATGAGAATAATATCAGCGTTGTTGAAATATGAATATGTGTATAATATATTAAATTAAATTCTTCCGACAAATTGCCGCGGAACCCCTGTACAGGTTCGGCGGAACCCTAGGGTTCCGAGGAACACAGTTTGGGAAACCCTGGTCTATATATATATATATATATATATATATGTGTGTGTGTTAATTTGTATGTATACGTAAATGTATGTATGTTCGTATGTATGTATGTGTGTCATGTATACGCATGCATGTACACATACATACACTCTGTCATACGTATATGTATCTATAGGCATAGATACATATATGTATGTCAGGGTGTATGTATGTGTACATGTATTTGCACATGTATGCATGCATGCACACATATATGCACTATAAATAAGAATTATGTTTTTGAATATGATATTATAATCTTGTGCATAACTTTTCTCTTTTCTTTTCTATTTTCTAGTTTCCTTAAAAAAAATTATTTTCATTATAAACTTTCTACTATAATTTTTCCAATTGTCAACATGTTTATATATTAAATCCATTTGTTAACACTAGACACCACAAAGTAACTATATTCCATTGGTCACCATGAAACAAGCAGCCGCCTAGTATGGTGATGTAATGTATCATATATATGAAAATGTTTTAAGGTGTTACCATGTAATTAATAAATAAAATAAAAACTCCACACAGGAGGCCCTGAAGAAAATAATTTCAAAATTTCCACTCCTTTAGGTCCGATCGTATGTAGGAGCCTTGCTACTTTTTGTATTTCATTTTCCTCATTGTAATTATTCGCCATCATATAAATCAGGAATGATTGTTTGAATCTCTTCCACTCACCCGCCATATTTGTAACAATATTCATTTGTAAAATATGACTCGACATTTTATTCCTTGGTTTTGTGACACCACAAATTATTGATTGCTGACTTGACTTCACTCACAATATTTTTAATCAGACACATCTGACACCATGTTATATTGTGTTGAATATAATAACACGATTGTAATTGGAATATCATTTATTAAACCAGCCGTGCTGACTGACAGTTCACAAGTGAAAAGACAACCTATGAAAGTAGTCATAGACAATAATATAAGATCATAGATACTAATACCAACAACATTGAATTCAACGAGATTAGATTATAAGTCTTTATAAATAAATTCATTTTGGTACTCATATTATTATTATTACGTGTGTTTCGGAATAAAATACGCCAGTTTGTTCTATTGGTCAGCAGGTAACGTTGATTCATAATATAACGAACGTAGAAAATGTTTGTTGAATCGAATTTGTTAGTAAAAACTTGCAAATATTTCGCATTTCCACGTAAAATATAATAATGATATGCATTTACCGGAGCCTTTTACAATTTTCCGCCCTAGTTCCGGCTGCGAATATTGGAGAAACGAGCCTATCTAGGCTCGGGGAAAATCATTTAAGCTCCTCTTCTAAAGCTCCCAAAGTGAAAGTTCCATTAGGTGCATCTGCACCGCTGCATAATGCGAAAAAATCAGGCCAAAAGCGAAATTCAAAGGGATGATCATCTCGCAAAGCTTTGTATTATTATTTAATTGAGTACCGACGTCTTTATTCTTTGCAGCTTATTAATGAGCTGGATTTTTATGTCCATTCGAAATAGAGCAAACGGGAATGCTTTTCTTCGAATGAACTTTAGTTTAATAGTTCTGTGAAAAACCTGTAAATTTATATGCAAATATTCCTCTATTGACAATTTTTTTCTTATGGTCGTCGAAAAAAAGCATTTGCCCCGGTTTTTTAATCTTAGCTTCTTCTTCGTCTTCTTGTGCCCTGCCCGTTCAACGGACGTAGGCTATGCGGACTTTGTTTACTGCGGCCCGGAACAGCTCTACGGTAGACTGGCCAAACCACTGTCTCAGGTTTTTCAGCCATGAATATTTTTTGATCTTAGCTTACATGTTTTTTTACATTAGTTCCACACGGGAGGCTCGGAGGAAAAAATCCCCCAGGGCCTCTGCATGGCTATGTCTTTGGGGATGCTGTATGGCGGGTCTTTTTAGGAAAAGAAAAAAGATAAAATTATTTTTATTTTAAACTTTATGAGTAAAACCTCAATTTGTAATATTTAATCAGACTTGTGACAGAAAAATCAGAAAAAAGATATTGGCACCTCTGTGACACGAACCCAGGACCCTTTGCTTACATGGCAAGTGCTCTACCAACTGAGCTAAGGTGTCTATATCCAATTCGGTCACTTTTAACTGTACCATACTTTGACTAAGTACTACCAACATTATATTCATTTTCTTAACGTACCGGAGGTGCCAATATCTTTTTTGACTTCTCTGTCACCAGATTTTCGATTGAGTTTCGCTAATATTGTCTTCATTTAATTAAATAGAAAAAGATAAAGTTATGGGAAGGAAAGGGGAATGAGGAGCAGGTAGGAATCTGGGGGTCAATTGTGTCCAGGAGTAACGGACGTGAGAATCCATCCTTCCCACTGTAGTACAAGGCTACGCATCCCGCTGGAGATATCAAAAAGTCTTCCTCAACCAGTCTCTCCCGATCTGGGCCGCCACGCAGCAGGTTTGCAAAATGCGTCCGCCTGCAAGACTTAGACAAACCACATCCCATGAACCCGGGTACCCGTGCCAAGTCACCAAACAAAGCGAACCACTTGGGGTGACGTATGGCAAAGTTGTTGGATATCCAATAAATGATTCCTGGGGCGGCGGTACCCAAACCTGCCTACCAAATGGAAATGTAGGAAAGCCTTGATCGAAATGATAATCTATGGCGGGACATATCATGATATACGCCTCATTATATTATGAGATTATAGCTATCTTTAGAGTTTTGTAATTTTAAGTGGCATAATTGAGCCCTTGCCTGGAAAAATGTTGTTTGTTCCTAGAAATGTTAAATGCTAATTACTTGTTAAATATAAAAAAATTAAACCAGAAATGTTTTATAACCAGTGGCGGACTAATGAGGGGAGGGGCCGGAAAGGGCGGCCCGCCCCGGCCTCTGGTTCTGGGGGCCTCCAAACGCCTCCACGTTACCTTGATCAAATCCTAAACAGGACTAGAGGCCCGTGTGAACTCAAAAGCCCGTGTAAAAAGCTTGTAAAATTACATCAAATTCTTAAACTGGATGGGGGGCCTCATTCAGCTTTGCCGCCCCGGGTCTCTGACAAGCTTAGTCCGCCACTGTTCATAATATTTAAAATACAATAAACATACAATTCTTAAAAATGAATAGTCGTGAAGAAAGGCAATCAAATTAGAATTTATTAAGTACAAGAATTTATTCTCAATTAGTGGAAAAATGGTGTACATAAAATTTTTACTGATTCACACAAAATGCTTTTGTTTTAATTCGGCATACCTTACAGAAAGTACAAGCGCCCTTGAGGTGATTTTTCACAAAAACGGCGCTATATAAATCATCCAAATATTATTTATTATTAAAATATTATTAAGAATTTATGCTGAATTAGTGGAAAAATGCTGTACATAAAAATTTCACACACTGATTTACACAAAATTTATATATTGATTTAAAATCAAAAATTATAATATAGAAATAAAAGAAAAAAAAAGTTTAACAGATAATTGTGGCATTTGAATGAGAAATGACACCAGAGAGACAATTACATACAAAAATCTATAGTACAAATAGAATTAATATTGACTGAAAAGATTTGATAGCATAGCACTCTTGTACCTACCTTCCGTGCAGTTAAATAGATCTGCCACATCTGCATTCTGTATATCTATTACTAACATCATGTAACCTAGGTACAAGGGAGTGTTTCGAGTACTCAGTCCTATTATTGTTATATTTAAACAGGATTTTAGATCTGTTTTTTTTTTACTCGGCGTATCTTACAGAAAGCAACATACTCTTCTAACATAAATTTACTCATATCATTGATGTATTTGAGCTTAAAAAGCAAAAAAAAACGACTAAATGGCGTGTCATTCACGATGCGTTTCAATCAACGGCTAAAAAGCAGACTTAATATTTTTTCTGTACAAATACTTACTTTCCTGCATCCTTCAGCTTCCTGGCTTTGATGTCTTTCTAGTTGAAGCCATAAGATGTTCGTTTTCGCCATTTATTCCTATGAATTAAACCATGCTCCGTGATTTCTATAAATGGCATTATACAACGGTCCTCCACAAATCAACCTTTAAAATGCTGCCGGCCTAAATAAATTTTCATTCCCATAATTCCTGCATCCTTCAGCTTCCTGGCTTTGAAGTCTTTCTAGTTGAAGCCATAAGATGTTCGTTTTCGCCATTTATTCCTATGAATTAAACCATGCTCCGTGATTTCTATAAATGGCATTATACAACGGTCCTCCACAAATCAACCTTTAAAATGCTGCCGACCTAAATAAATTTTCATTCCCGTAATCCCTACCTTAAAAGATGCATATTAACATGCCCAATATTATTCCACCAATAACTCAACATTTGATAGTTTTGTTGGATACAACTAAAATGTTGAGTTATGACAAAATTATGAAAAGTTAATGCAATAATATAATATGATACCCAATGATACCTGTATCTGAATACTTTGACATAACTTCCCCGCTTTTAATCAAAAAAAGTTTCTACCCAAATCCCACTAATCACGGCTTCCTGTTCTAACGAATTATTTGTTTTAAGTTGACAAAATATTTCAATAAACTAGCTGACCCGAAGAACTTCGTACCGCCTCAGAATCAATAACTGTTGTGTTAACTTATTAGTTGAATTTTAGTTTTTTTGCTACGTTAAAAATAACCCAATGAATCAATTATCGATGCGCAACTGTCCGTGTTTTGTTTTTGTCAGTATCAGAGATGGCGTTGTGTACGGACTTAATATTTCTTTTCCACTTACTTACGGTAATTGCGTTCAATTTTTTTGTACGTGTGAAGGAGATTTATTATAATTATTATATTTTTCCTTTGGAGAGGTGCAGACATACATTCACCATTTGTCTCATTTTCGACTACTGAAATTTAGTGTGTAAGAAAGAGGGGCAGCATTTTATGAGGAAAAGAATTTTCTTCATAAAATTTTTTTCGTGATTTTTTCCGATGTTCTAATAGCTGTTTTGCTATTCGAGGCAGAGACAAATCCAACAAATTAAATATCATAAAAATCGGTCTAGCCGTTCTTGAGTTATAAATGGTATAATTTACCCGACTTTGTTTTATATATTAAGATATGTGGACTTATTTTTTTCATAAAGTATTCCGAAAATGCGAAAGATCATTCTTACATTGAAATTCGAAATAAAAAAAATAGAAATAAAACCGCTTTCATGGCCACGTGTGCTTGCCCGGAAAACTCGTGAAAATTCAAACTCAAATATCCTGCAGTTTGCTCTAAAGGAGCCACCGGAGATATAATAAATCGAAGGAGCGGAAATCTTCGACCAGCAGTCGCTGCTATTCATTTTATTATCTCCATTTTCTTCTCATTCAACTTAAAAGGTTCTTTTGCACTTGCTGCTTATTTACAGAAATCAAGATTCTGCAACAGTGCACAATATAATCGGAAAATGTTTGCAGGCATGCTGATATTAAATAGACTTAAAGCCATGATTAGTTTACTTTTTGAAATATTTGAATGAGAATTTTGATGAAATTGAGTAACTTTACTAACCGTGAGCGCAGCGGCGGCGTTTATATATAGGCGCGCGTATAAGTGAAGCCGCCACGATTCTAAAAGCTGCAGGTAAAGCAGTGCGCTTTCGTCGCCAGTATCGAAGCATCCAGGTGTAATGCGCGCTGTCCATACTAGTCTCGAAGGTTCTAGGCTGTGCTGCGAATCGCTTATATTATTATAGTCGCTTGTCGCTATTAGTTTATATTTGTCTATGTGCTTTGTAGCTATAAGAAATATTTTGGATGCTTTATATGATGCGTTTTTCAGTTTTTGAAAGAGAAATTGTACTAAGATGGACTGTGTCAACTATGATGAAAGTTTCGTGAATTTTTAGGGTTTGATTGAGAGAAATATTCTATAATAACAGAGTTGGATTTTATCGCTGCAATTAAGTTGCCAGTATGGTAAAATAACCTAACCGTGTTATCAATTTATCATACCGTTAAAGTTATCGACGTTTCAAAAAAGTTATCTTTAATTTAATCGTAATCTTCAAACCACTCCAAAATGAACAGGCAAAGAACATACAAAAGAAAGCTACTCCTAGCGTTTCGGAAGAAGAAAACACAAATATTAAAAAAGATGACTAAATGTACAGGAAAAGGTACACTGCAATTCGAAAACCAAAATATGGAAAAATCGTCCTTCCCATTGATAAAAAAAGTGCTTCGTAGCCTCATCACTCTTGTCTACTTTAGTTTTCTGAAGTTTTCACTTCTACCGCGTATGAATTGCACACTTTGATTTTTTTAAAGTATTTGATTAATGAAGAAATTTATAGCCACTCCCTATATTATTAATTAATAGATTTTATCTGTCTATACTCATTTGATTTTAGCTATTTTTATTAAGCTTAATCTTATCGTGACAAAGAAATCTTTGGTTTCGAAACATGTAGATAATTTTGATTAAATAATAGTGTTTTACAAAGTGATTTGTTTTCATTTAATTTAATATATTTTTTTAATTGATTCTTACTTTTTAGTACTGTCTGATATTAAATTGCAAAATGTCTTACGTGAGATATAAAACCCCCATTTTCAGAGTAGCTATTTGTACCCACGAACAAGTTCGATTATTATTTTTTTAATGATTTTCAACTCGGAATTTACCATGAACATACATCAAACTGCCTCTGCATGAAAATGAACGGTGAACGGTTTCAACGCCTGGTGCATGAGCATTCTGCATAACATACTCGTTCGGGGATTGCCCATCAAGCCTGATATTGACAAAAATGAGTAAAAAATTCTGTTACTATTTCTGAATTGAAACATTCGAATTTTTACAACGACTATGGGAAACGTTTTTGTGCACACGTTGCTGATTTTCACTGTATTTCTTTACAATGATCTACCTAATAATTTTTAACAACTTGTACTTAATGAGCGCTTTTATTATTATTATTTTATTTTATTTATAAATAGAAACAAACAGTACATTAGATTCATTGGTTTAAAAAATGGCATTAGTGTGGAGGAGCTATTACGGGCAGCGCAAGACAGAGAGACATTTTCAAGAGTGATCACCAACGTCGTGGGGGGCCTGATACGGCACACAAAGAAGAAGAAGAAAAAAAATTATAATGAATAATTATATTTCATGGTGGGTACCTATTATGTGTTTCATTGTAGTGTCTTATTTATGGAGTGCTTATTAATATGAAGTTATACGTGAAATCCTATTTAGATACTATTTTGATTAATCTTTACGATGAATCGGCTTACAGTATGAACATCAAAAAATATGCTACGGATAAATCAAAGCTTTTACTAGGTTTTCTATGTATTGGAATTATAATAAAAATATTATTTACGTAACAAAAAATATAAGCGTAAACCACCAAAAAAAAGTTTTTTCATGACTTAACAATAATACAAGAAACAATTTTAAAAATATACCCCTTTATAGCTTAGACTATTTTTGAGGTTTTCCATGTTCTAACTTTTTTTCGTTCTCATAAAATTATGCACAAAATAAATCAAAACCACTTTTTCGCTTACTTGCCTCGTGCAAATAAGACGCTCGATTTTAAAATTTTGCAGGCATGAGATTCGAAATATTTCTAGCGTTTATATTCCTCTTAAATAATTTCCTGGTGATGTATGTAGTGGGAAGGTGTGTGTGTGAGGGTGTGTGTATGTGTGTGTGTGTGAGTATGTGTGTATGCATGAATGCGCATTGAACAATTTATATTATTGACATTACACTCTTTTTAAATTTGGGCAGAGAATCGGAAAAATTATTATTGAACATAATAATTGAGTTCAAAGTTCCAACATTTAAAAACTTATTTGAGAAAAATTCAATCATACAAATTATAAAAGAAAAAGATAAATTCTCATTCATAACTGAAAATCGTACAAGACTTACACATGTATTTGTATGACCCAAACTAAACACGTATTTTGCCCAACATCATTATACACACCAAGGAAAATACTTCTTTAATAACCTTCCAGTAGAAATCAGAAGCATTAATGACAAAGTACAATTGTTGAACTCCATCAAAAAACATTTTAGAGAAATCACCAACGGGAAAATTGCTGCTTCCCTCATCACCACATGAATATCACACTAAAAATTATACCTATTTTACTTATTACTGAATACATGTGGATGATTTTATCTTTTAGTTAAAGGATCTTGATTGCGATATGATTAAACTGTGTTTTAACGGTGTATGTATATTAACTGTGAATCTGTGCATATATTATGTGAAACACCTGACTGCATAAATTGTAAATATTTAAAATGTATCCACAAGCTCCTCCATCCACAAGCAAATGCTTTTAATGGAGGAAAAGTAACACTGTAACATGTTCCATTTTTTAAGATAAATAAAATTATTAAAAAAAAAATATATATATAATTATTATAATTATATGAAGAGCACGATTGATTGGCAAATTAGATGCTGCATTTGTCTTGTAATTAAGCGTGTGGTATAGTTCTGTATGGGGTGTACGTCTTAATGTTATGTTAAAATTTACTAGGGAAAGAAGTTATTTCCGCGATGATCCAGAATTACAGCATAAAACGTACGTTCTTTATCCTAATAATGCTGTGGTTCTTTCAAAAGATGAGATACACAATGTACGTATGTCTATTTCCTCCAAAGGACAAAGTAATCATTTTCTTGCATCTCTCTCACACACTGCACGGTGACGTCTACGTAGACCCCTACCATTTTTGCCGTGACTATAATTTTGAAAGTATGGAATGTAGTTACAAGGATAATAGCAGACGACACAGTTTTACTGTTTAAATCTAAGGATTGGAAAAATGTATACAACATAGCGAATTTAGGAATAGTGAAATCATGGCTAGACTCAAACATACTTACACTAAACATATCGAAAACAAAATTCACAACGTACAGTATAAATAGCACAGGACAGCCAAAAAATAACTCAAACACCATAAAAATACACGAATGTTTAAACACCAACATTTGCGTTTGCCCTCCTCTGGAAAAAAAAGAACAAATATAGTATCTAGGAATCATAATTGACCATAACCTTAGATGGACACATCACATCCAACAAGTCACAAATAAACTCCTCAAAACGATACACATTTTCCTAAACATAAGAAACATATACAAAATACAACAAATGAAAACAATATATTTTGCTCTATGTCAGTCTATAATAGAATATGGAATAATTGCTTGGGGAGGAGCAACAAACTCAGCTATCGAACACCTGGAAATTGCGCAGAAAACGAGGTAATACTTAAAAAACATAGACTTACTGATACAGACCAAATATTCAACCGTTGTGACGTACTAGACATACGACAATTATATGTTAAATCGCTACTAAATTACATTTTTGACCAAAAAAACAACCTTCAACAAACACAAAATATCACAAACAGACCAGTTAGACAAGCATACAAAGAAAACTTAAAAACTCCGACGGTAAGTACAAGCTTTGGACAAAGACATTACCAATATCACGCTATAAAAGCATTCAACAGTCTAACACTTGAAAATAAAATTGAGGAAAACAAAAATAAATTCCGACACAAAATTACAAAATGGATTAAAGACCAAAATAGACAATACTACCAAAATATCATAGCATAAAATAACAAAACACATAAGTATAAACATAAAAGAAAAGCTTTTGACAGTATATGCCACAAAAAACTAATCAAGAAATTAGAAAATATTGGAATTCAAGGAACAGTTATAGAATGGTTCAAAAGTTATCTACAGGAAAGACACCAACACGTGAAAATTAACAATACATTGAGTGAACCCACCTATTCAGAATTTGGAATTCCTCAAGGGACAGTGTTAGGTCCAATATTGTTTATCATTTACGTGAATGAAATGCTTACAATACCGAAAATTGGAAAAATCATATCTTTCGCTGACGACACAGTCTTAATCATAGAAAAAAAAACTTGGGATGAAGCCTACCGAACCGCAAATGTAGAAATAAACAACTTAAAACAATGGCTGGATGACAACTATCTTTTCTTAAACTCTGACAAAACTTACTTCATGACATTTACACTATCAGACAAATTCCTTCCAATTATAAATTCCAATATAACTATTCATAGCTCTTGTAAAAATTATACTGACAACTGCAACTCATCTAAATGCACAAAAATTTCAAAAAAGAACAACATTAAATATTTAGGCATAATAATAGATCAACATATTAAATGGACAGAACATATTGCACAAACTATAAACAGAATACGTAAACTTTTTTACGTATTCCTCAAACTAAGAAATATACTTCATAAATCTATACTACTGAAGGTTTACTATGCATTAGCCCAATCAGTTTGCAATACGGAATAATAGGTTGGGGAGGAGCGTATAAAACCAACTTAGCCCCACTTGAAATAGTACATAGAAGACTCATCAAAATTATTATAAAAAAACCTTTAGACTATTCAACTCAAAAAATATTCGATGAATTCAAAGTTTTACAAATAAACAGAATCTATCAAAAAAATGCATTACTTCAAATCCATAAAGACAAACTAACAATAAAGTCATTTAGCACCAGGCCGAGAACAACAGGACAAATAATAATCCCTAAACTTAATACTACAACGGCCCAACACCATTACACATACTCAGCCATAAAATGCTTTAACGAACTCCCTAAAGATATTCAATCCGAAAAAAATTATAAAATTTTTAAGAAAAAAATTAAAATACATTTCACCACTAAGTAATTTCATGTTTGTGTTATATTACGCCCACTTATATTTTCAATATGTACACAGGTTTTATATTTTATAATTTAAAAAAAAAAAAACTTTCTTCCTAAAATAGTGTATAATTTTACATACATGTTGTTTTTATTTTATTTTTTCTTAAATATACGCTCATGGTAGCATCAATTAAACATATATCAAAATATCAATCGTGTTAGTACTCCCTCCCTAAACACGAGAAATTCTCAATTAGAGAGGTATTATTACCACCATTAAAAAAATATTTGCATTACATGTACATAATTAAAAAAACAATTGTACTTATACCTAACTTTGTAAAATTGTAAAAATGGAATAAATAAATAAATAAATTTAAAAAAAAAAAAAGTAACACACAAAACCAATATAAAACACAATCACCCACAAACACTCAACACGTATTAAAAATATCGTTTTTAACCTTATATAATATTATTTATTCTTAATTTTACGTTAATTCTAAATCTCTAATTTTTAAGTTTAATTTATCTTGATCGTATGTTTTTTATTTACTTTATTTCACCAATATTATTTATATGTATATTTATATGTATTGTGTATAATTTTGTATATGAAATGGAGGCCTCAGCACGGGTAAACCACCCAGTGAGGCCAACATCATTGAATTATGTAAAAAATGTAAATAATATTGCATCAAATAAATAAATAAATAAAATATTAAGTGAAGTCCAAAATTTCAAAAACGTCAAACGTCAATACGCTGATGATTTTGCTTTTGTTCTTAAACATATAATGCTGCTGCTCTTTCTTACACACTAAATAACAACAGTCGAAAATGAGACAAATGGTGAACGTATGTTTGCACCCCACTAAACGAAACATTCAATCATTATCATACATCTCCCTTACACGTATAAAGAAAATGAAACGCAATTCCCTTCGTCATAGTTGAGCCGTAATAAGATATATCAGTTTCCTTCAAAGGAAGAAAAAAGTAGTACTTTAGAGGAAACAATTTGGGAGGCGGGAATGGGTACCGCCGCCCCGGGAACCTTTATTGGATAACCAACACCTCTGCCATAGTTCACCCCAAGTGGTTCGCTACGTTTGGTGATTTAGCAGGGGTGCCCGGGTTCATGGGATGAGGTGTGTTTAGGTCTGATGATCAGGACACACTGAACCCCAGATTCCTACCCACCCCTTAAACCCTTTTCCATCTCAGAACCCTCCTCTCCTTCCTTTCCCTAAAAAACCCTCCACACAGCATCCCCAAAGATGACATAGGCCCTGAGGGAAATTATTTTCCTCAGGGCCTCCTGTGTGGAGCTCATGTAAAAAAAAAAAAAAAACACGTATATTGTGTCTCATTTTTTTCTCTCCATTATTTAATGTGTAAGAAAGAAGGTATTTTTATGTTTTTTTTTTTATATCATCACGGTACCGTAATCGTGGATTGTCATGGTAATAATGAAAGCCGACGACGGCCGGCATAGTCCAGCGGTAAGGCTCTTGACTAGCACTCCGAAGGTCGCGGGATCGAATCCCGGCGTGCAAATAAATTTTATTTGATTAATTTGTGTTATTTCACAATTTATTCATTTAAAATAATATATAGTATATTTGCGGCACGTTCCAGAGTGGAAGATACTCTCAGTATCGCCCTGGTGTAAGACCACCATTCAGTTTTGAAACGTTGCTTGAAATGGCTTTAGCCGTGTTTGGTGACCAGATCTGAAAAGCCAGGTACTTCCCCACCTTCCTCTTCCCTATCTCCTTCCCCTCCCCACTACCTTCAGCCTCACAACATACCCCAATTGGGGATGCCATAGTCCCACTGGCTCCAGACGAGAGCAGTTGGGACTCTTGTGCGGTATTCATGTAAAAAAAGACGAACGACAGACTGAATCAATAAAAAAAAATATTTTTACAAAATTAATTTACTTTAGTAATTTTTCCGCTTTGAAAATGTGGGAAAATGTTTTGATACACCAAGATCTTTCTACTACAAAATGGCGCAAATCTTTCTCTCGTTAGGTAGGTACGTTCGTGCATTCATGTTCGGTCCATGATTGTTTTAGAATTTTGTTCATTGTCTATGGATATCACAACAAAAGTTCAGTCGTAGTTCTATCTGCAAATTTTTAATTGAAATTGGTGTTAAAGCTCAGATCTGATCTAGAGGTGCGTAACTGGTGATCTGTTGTTCAAATGACAGCACTGAACCAGAGTTGTCTGTGAGTTTTTGGTGTCCAAACTCTTCGTTTTTGACATAAATGAACCAAACGTCAGACACAATAACAACATAGAAATAATACAATAATAACATAGAGTATTAGTGCCAGTGTTCAACCTTTCCTACTACAAAGAATACAAAACCAAAAAAAAAATGTCTGCTGACAAAAACCTTCGAAGCAAAGGACAAATGCCCATGTCAACGAGCCTGAACACAGATGTATCTTCTCAAATTGATATATTAATCGAGAAAATGGAAAAAAAAATGGTAACAAAACTGGAAGCTTTTAAATTGGCGATTATAAAAAAAATTGAAGATGAAAACCTAGAGAGTAGAAACTCGAGAGATTTCATCAGCCGACAATATGACGATCTAATTGCCAAAATGGAAACCATTACTCAATTGGTTTCTGAAGTAGAGTCACTGAGGAATACACTTGCAGAAAAGGACAAACAAATAAAGTGCCTAGAAGTCAAATTGGCGGAAGTTGATCAAAGATCACAAAATGATTCACTGGAGTTTTCCGGCCTCATTCCAAAAAATGACGAGCAGACCTTTGATGCTATAAAACGGGTGGCTTCAATTGCAGGAGTTGATATAAAAGGAGAAGATATCGTGGAAATGAAGAGGATCCCTGATAAACGACCGGGAGTAACTCCGAAATTTCATGTTAAACTAAACAATCGACAAAAGAGATACCAACTTCTTACAAACAGGAAACTTTTAAACTCACCCACCTCGCAGGATCCAGGAAGTCAACGAATCTATATCAGCGAAATTCTCAGTCCTTATTACAAAGACCTTCTATGGAGAACAAAATCAAAGGCGAAAGAAACGGGATTTAATTATGTGTGGTACAAAGATTCAAAAATTATGATTAGAAAAAAAGAAGGAGAAAAAATAATCTACATTAAACACGCTGATGATCTGATAAAAATGGTTTAGTTGTTTCTGGAGAGCTCCAGTTCCGGTTAGTTATTGCCCCGATCACCCTTCATTATCAAATGGTAAGGAGAAACTTTAAACATATTGTTTCGAACTACAACAATAATAATTATCCACTTAGCTAATTCATTCTCTATAATTAGGGTGAAACTCCCGGTTATTGCCATGGACAGTGGAGCTCCCATAAACAAATAAACAATTTTTTTGCTGTATAATTACTTTTCAACATGCCTTTCACAATGGAATATTTAGATGAGGAAATGCATAACAAAAACCAGTCTTACACAACTTCCGATACTAATATATGTAAACGTCTGATTGAGAATGGTATCTTTACCAAAATTATGCATCAAAACATAAGATCTATAAATAAAAACTTTGATGAACTCTTAATACAACTTCACCATATAAATGTCGATTTCGACATAATCATCCTGACCGAATGCTGGTTGTCAAACACATATACACCCAAAATCATCAAAAACTACACATCGCATAATTCAACTCTTTTTGATAATCAGAACGATGGAATTGTTGTATACACAAAAAATAATCAAAACTTCACAGTAACCGAACTAAAAATTCAGAATGCAAGTTGCACGCAAATAAAATACAACAATGATACTGTAATCCTGGCTATTTACCGCTCGCCATCGTTTCGTAACATTACGCCTTTCCTAAACAGTCTTAGTTGCATACTTTCAAATCTCTCCAATGCTAAAAATATTATAATAATAGGTGATTTAAATATCAACATACTACCGGGCAACCAACACCACCAAAGCCAAGATTATATTAACATGCTAGAATTCCATGGATTAGTGAGTACCGTCAACTCACCAACAAGAACGACTAATGGATCTATATCATGCATTGACCACATTATGGTAAAGTCCAAAAAACCATCCAAAAGTATCGTCTACAAATCAACAATCACGGATCATTTTTCAACAATTTTTGCAATACAAACAGCTACCAAAATAAATAAATGTAACATGCCTTTAGCATACAATAAAATCAATTTTCAAAACCTAATAAAAAACTTTAAGAACAAATCCTGGTACAAACTCTTCCAAATTAAACAATCAGAGGACGCATGGATATACTTTGTTAACTATTTGAAAAACGAACTACACTACCATTCCACGACGTTGACCAAAAACATAACAAATAAACTGAAACCCCTGAAACCTTGGATTAACCACTCCATTATAAATTGCATACACAAGAGAAACATGCTACACAAAAAAAACCAAAGATAATCCATATGACCAAATAACATCCAACCACTATAAAAGATATAGAAACATGTGTTGTAACGTCATCAGAAAAGCAAAAGAAATTTACTACTCAGCAAAAATTACAGAAAGTAACAACAATCCCAAAAAAATATGGGAAATACTAAGAGAAGCCACAAACTCACAAACTACAAAAGAGAAACAAAGCATAAATAAACTTTCTATTGATGGACATATTGTCGAAACCTCAAAAAATCCTAAACTCGTTGCTGATCATGTAAACAATTTTTTTATTAACATTGGTCCAAATCTTGCTTCTCAAATCCCCCAGAGTGGAATCACCCAATCTACCAATTCAGAGGATCAAGCAAATAAAAAAAATATAAAATTTCTCTTCCGAACTGTAACAAAAGAAGAAATTCTCAGTACAATTAAATCTCTAAAAAACACTTCTTCCGCTGGACCAGATGAAATTACGACCAAAATCCTTAAAATGCTGTCTTCGGAGATTACATTGCCACTGGAATACCTTATAAACCTAAGCATTACACAGGGCTACTTCCCCTCTAACCTAAAACAAAGTATCGTAATTCCCATCTACAAATCTGGAAACAAGACAGATATCAACAACTATAGACCAATTACTCTACTAAATAGCTTGTCTAAAGTTTTTGAAAACCTCATTAATGCACAACTTTTAAAATTTGTCGAGAGCCATAAAATACTTTCAATTAATCAATATGGTTTTCAAAAAAACAAAAGTACATCAGATGCCATTGCCAGTGTGACTGACTTCATTTTAAAAAGCCTTGATAAAGGAAATAAATGTATCTCAATCTTTCTAGACCTTTCTAAAGCTTTTGATACAATATCACACATTAAACTAATTAAAAAACTAGAGAACATCGGCATTTCGGACAAAGAGCTAAACTTCTTCAAAAGCTACTTAAATGGACGCCAACAACAGGTTAAAATACAGAATACTCTCAGTAATCAGCGCTCAACTGACTATGGAATTCCACATGGAAGCGCTTTCGGACCGACTCTGTTCTTACTGTATATTAACAACTTTTGCAACCTTGAAAGTCAAGGACACATTGTTAGCTTTGCAGACGATACCGTCTTATTATTCGAAGACAATAATTGGTCAGCTGTATTTAAAAAAGCTGAAGAAAATATTAACTTCATTAAAAAATGGCTAGATATAAACACACTTACCCTTAACACGAAGAAAACTAAATATGTTACTTCAAGCATCAATACTACAGGCCAACCTAATGATGATTACTCCATAAAAATTCATAGCTGTACGAATTCCAATGAATGTAGTGAGTGCCCCAGTATAGAGCGCACTTCACAGATAAAGTACCTCGGCCTCACCATTGACCAATACCTCAAATGGAACCTACATACCCAGATCATTGCAAATAAAATTAGAAAAACAATACACTTCTTCAGATCCATAAGGAACTTTCTTAACTTACAACTCTTAAAAACGATTTATTTTGCAATCACCCAATCTATCATTGAGTATGGTATCATTGCATGGGGAGGGGGCACTTCATCAGCTCTAGATCCTGTCGAAAAGGCACAGAAAACAATTATGAAAATTATTCTCAAACTTCCTCTAACTGCAGACAGTGACCTTATATTCAAAATAATGAGAGTATTTGATGTTCGACAGATCTATGTAAAAACTATCCTCATGCATCTCTTTAAAAACAAACATGTGCTTTACGAAAAAAAAATAAACTTAAGGTTTACACGTAACTCCAACAAAGACATATTGCAAGTTCCAGCACTCTCTTCCACCTTTGGTCAACGTAGCTTTAGATACTTTGCCACAAAAATATTCAACATTCTCCCAGAAAACATCAAACTGAGTCAAACACAGAGAGAGTTTAAAAAATATGTTAAAATATGGATACATTCTAATGATCGAGCCTATACTGGTGCCCTCACCCAAACGCCCAGTCATTGACAGTTGTTATTGTAACCTTGCAGTTTATGAATTGTGTAGGTATATGCAAACAATAATGTTAACTAAAATAAAGTTTTTGCTGTATGGAAACCTACTTTACACATTTATAAAAAAACCATAGATAAAATTGCGAGAAACAATTAACAAAATTTCTGCCTCAATACAGGTTCACCTAGTGAGGCAGGCAATGCACAACTAAAAATACTGTATAACTATACTACTCCTGTGTAACCTTTCTTACATTACTTTCTGTTTGTTAATTTTTCTGTACTGATTGATGTAATCTATTTGTAAACTACATTGAGTATGTAATTTTTTTTTTTTTTAGTTATATTGTTGTTATTTCATTGAATAAAGATTATTAAAAAAAAAATGTAATTAGGGTGAATCAAAAGATTTAAAAAAAAAAAGTGCGTATTAACCGTTGCCAGCGATCCCCAAAATTTACCAAAAGGTTTTATAGTTCTTTAAAGATAATAAAATAGAAACTATAACAGATAATGGTTTATAATGTTTAATCAATCTTACACCAAGCACATATTCAAAGGTGCAGATGAATATTATTTCATTTGTTCAGTTTTGTTTACAAATATCAAATAAAATACTCTACATTATACGACATAAAAGTCTACTTAAAAGTAAAGACTAGCTTATAAAAAGGAATTAAAGTTTAATACCTACTCTTAGTACAAAAATCGCCATACCAAAATATTGTAGTTTCCTCAATTTAAAGTATAAATATATTAATGGGAACGGGTCAAAATTGTTTACTGATGGGGTATTTGGCTCTACTGAATATTTGTGGGATGTGTGCACGGACATATGTGAATTTGGATGTCTATGGATGTGTGCTATATTCAACAATGTGCAGAGGATGTTAAATCGGTAGGGAAAACTTTCGTAGTAAAAGTTTTTGGATAATTTATTGAAATACCTACTAAATATTTTGCTTAAAGTTCAAATATAAGGAACACTGGTGTAGTTTGCATTTTGACCACAGATGTCATGTACTACATATTGGTCACACAACAAGGTGAAAATTCTTTCACTCGAATTCGTTTTCGCCTATCACTTTTGTGTTATAAATGTCCATTACTTCTACTGAACAAATTTCTGGACTTTGATATAGCTGATTCACAATACACAACTTTATTTTACTTCGAAAAAATTTAGTTTCCAAGAAACTGTTTGCTAATAATTTTATCCTACATGTTAAAACAAATTTTGTGTGATGTCAAGTGGTATACTACCATGGTTAGGAAAACATCTTCATATTAGTAATAATATCTATTAATTCCAATGATTATTTGTAGTATCTATTAGTTCCATAACTAAGACTACTTGAAATGTGTTGAACTACTCATATTTGCAGTATCTCTTATTTCCAATGATTACGACTACTTAAAATGTATTGAACTTCTTCATAATTGTAGTATATATTAGTTCCAATGATTAAGACTACTTGAAATGGGTTGAAGTACTACATATTTGTAATATCTATTAGTTCAAATGAAATGAACTACTTTATATTTGTAGAAACTATTAGTTCCAATGATTAAGACTACTTGAAATGTGTTGAAATACTTCATATTTGTAGTATCTATTAGTTCAAATGATTAAGACTACTTGAAATGTGTTGAAATACTTCATATTTGTAGTATCTATTAGTTCCAATGATTAAGACTACTTGAAATGTTTTGAAATACTTCATATTTGTAGTATCTATTAGTTCCAATGATTAAGACTACTTGAAATGTGTTGAAATACTTCATATTTGTAGTATCTATTAGTTCAAATGATTAAGAATACTTGAAATGTGTTGAAATACTTCATATTCGCAGTATCTTTTAGTTCAAATGATTAAGACTACTTGAAATGTGTTGAAATACTTCATATTTGTAGTATCTATTAGTTCAAATGATTAAGACTACTTGAAATTTGTTGAACTTCTTTTTATTTGTAGAATTTATTATCCAAGTGGTTCGCTACGTTTGGTGATTTAGCAAGGGTGCCCGGGTTCATGGGAAGAGGTGTGTTTAGGTCTGATGACCAGGACACACTGAACCCCAGATTCCTACCCACCCCTTAAACCCTTTTCCTTCCCAGAACCCTCCTCTCCTTCCTTTCCCTAAAAAACCCTCCACACAGCATCCCCAAAGATGATATAGGCCCTCAGGGAAATTATTTTCCTCAAGGCCTCCTGTGTGGAGCTCATGTAAAAAAAAAATTCCAGTGATTTATACTACTTGAAATGTTTTAACTGCTTAATATTTGTAGTATCTATTAATTTCAATGATTAAGGCAACTTGAAATGTGAAACTACTTCATATTTGTAGTACCTATTAATTCCAATGATTAAGACTACTTGAAATGTGTTGGGAAACTTCCAAATAAGATCGAGGTTCGTTGAGATTACAAGATGCATTATTTATGTTTATCGTAAAGTCTACAATGAATATTTAACTATCCTTACTTTAGGAGGCTTTAAGTTATTCTGTTACTGCGGGCCACGACATTGATGGCGTTTGCCCGTCTATCTGATGTCTTCGGCTATTATCGTAACCATTCGTACATTACAAGATCTACATTACAACATACATTCAACCTACAATTAAAACGACTTTCGAACAAAGAAATATGCAATACTTCTCCATAAAATTATTTAATTTACTCCCTCTTGCAATAAAAACCATTAAAAAATAACCAATTTCAAAAGAAGCATAAAGATATGGATTATGGACATGGGAAGGAAGAATATGGATACAATTTTGCAACCTAACCAAGATTAATGCTTATATTGTACTTTATTTTAGATTTAACTTTATAATTTTCCTCTGTAATATTTTAACATAGGTATTTACTTATATTTCAAGCAAGAAAACTTGTACAATGTGTCCTTAGAACGGGTACCCCAGTGAACAGTTTTTGTTTTACAGTTTTCTCTAAAAAAAACTGTAAAACAAAAAAAAAAGGCTAAAAAAATAGACTCGAACGGCGATAGATGACACCCTTCTAAAATAATACATTAATTGACATTTGTTGAGATACTACAACTAACTATAGATACTAACGACATTTATTGAAGGATGTTGAAACTACGCGACTAACTTACACACCATCATCACATTATTCGTAAAGCATACGGATTTTCAACGAAAAAAGTACAAATAATCGAGCAAGTAACCAAAAAACAGAAACACTCTCTTTCTTTCTACAAAACTTTAAAAAAAATAAAACACGTTTATTCGGCGAAATTTTCACTTGACACATTTGCCGAGAAAAGTAAGCCGGGAGAAAAATGGGGACAACAATCAAGTGCGGGGAAGACAGGCGGTAAGTTCTGGCTAGCCTATCTGATGGCGGTTTGCCGCTTTGACGTGTCACAAGTCTCGGGCTCGGATTGTCGTCAACTCGGGGGTTGTTTTGAATTTTTTTTGTACACATTAGGGTTTAATTACATAAAGATATATTTTTAATCCTTTCCTTAGCCAGAAAATCCTTCAAGCTTCGGTGCTGTTTACTAAGGGTCAGTTGTTTCACAGAATTTGAACAGTTTATCAAATTTAGAGGTTAAATTTCAAATTCTGTGGAAAATCTGTTCAGGGTCTGTTATTATATCTTTATAGGCCGGTTGCTTCACAGAACTTAACCAATAATACAACTAAAACTATAACTAAAATATAACTACAACATTAATTTCGAACTCTCCATACCCATTGAACAAATTAATTATATTAACTAAATGAAAATACTTAATTTAACTGACTTATCGTATAGAAGAACCAAGATCGATCTGGTACTTTTATTCAAATTAGTTAATGGATCACTTGATGCACCTGACTTAACAAAACTAATAACATTCCGAGTACCAAATCGTGACACGAGACTTCCAGAGCTGTTCTTTGTGTATCCATCTAAAACCAACTATTTCATTAACTACCCAATCCAAAGACTACATAGGCTTGGAAAAAAAATCAGTTCCGTTGATATTTTCATTTATTTCTTACCTAAATTTATATCAGAAATTTCTAAAATTCTGATGTTAATTTTATTATTATTGTTCTAATATTATTTTTGTTATTAGCTCATTTTAATTCTGCTTCCTTTCTGTTTTAGTGTAAAAGAAGAGAATTAATACTATAAAATAATTGGTTTTTTATTGTATATATTTCTATTATTACTATGTTAAACGAGTAAATAAATAAATAACAGAACTTGGATAGAACTCTAAATTCGATAAATTGTCCAAATTCTGTGAAACAACCCGTCCTGAGTGAACATTACACACAATCAGAATTTTGTGATTTTAAGTTGGATAAAAATGAAAAGATTCCATTTTATCTTTTATAAATCATTGTATGTGTTGACGCAACTATGTATACCTATCTATATACCTTGTTCCATTTCTCCACCCATCCTTTTTTACCACAATTACCTGTCCCTACTGACAATATTACCTACCGTACAACAATAAAATCAATATATCAATCAGTCTGTTAAAATAAACTGTGCAACGAAAACCATTATTCTCTCAGTTTTATATAACATCGACCAGTTTATGGAAGCTTGTGCAGTGAGTGACTTAGTGCTCCCTCAGACCTATAATATTGAGCCGAACATCAACCATAAGAGGCAAGTCAGTTTCCTTCCCTATTCATCTGTTTACCATTCCCCATAGTTGTGTCAAAGTATTCACAAGCATAACATTTTTTTAAATATATATTGATACAGTCCACTCCACGTGTCGCATTTGCGATACCAGCATGAATAGTAGTTATAAAATATGTACTTATGTACTAAATTTAGTGTTAGAAAAACGAAGAAAAAATATCGGCCACATATAATGCCTGGGTCAAACCACGCTATAATATGAGCTCTATATATTCGTGGCTCGGTTATTTCAGTATATCGCTCGCCATAGATTCTCATCGGGAATTATTATTGAAGTGAAAACTTCTTCAGCACCGTTGTAATTTGATACTCGATAAAACGAAAAATAGCGACACGAAAAAGAGACAAACAAATACATCTATAGGATTTAGCCTGCGAAAGAATGAGATATTATAATCAGTCCCCTCTTTGTGCGATGCTTCTTAGCCTCCCCACTATTGTCTACTTTAGTTTTCTGAAGGTTTCACTTCTACCGCAGGTGAATTGCACACTCTATTTTTTTTTAAAGTTTCTTGTACTATTTAAGTTATTTTGTAAAATTGATTTATAAAAAGCATTACCTACTAAAAAGATAGTAAAATTTTTGGAAGCTATTGCTACGATCACAAAGATGGATAACCTTAAAAAACGAAATGCTTTAACGTTTCTTGCATTCTACAATATTAATAAACTGTAAAGATAATTTTTGCAGATTACCACAACATTATGTCTCGTAAAAGTAGTGAAATTGCATGTTACGAACTAAATTTTATATCGCCGCCAATAAAAATTCCCCCTTAGAATTACTGTTGAAAGTTATTTTATTCTTTGCATGATGTGTTCTCATTAAACTGGAAAAAAGCTACTAAAAATGGATCCATTAAACTTAAGTGCACTTGATTCGCGTGCTTATTAGCCATCTGTTTTTGACACATAGCTCCCCCCTACTCCCCATCAGCCCACGTACCCACCATGCCTACCACTCGCCCTGTATCGTGCAGATAAGGCGCCATCTACCGACAATTTGACGAATCAGAATAAGTGGCGGTAATAAGCGCGCGAAAGTTGGTCCAAGATGGCGGCCACGGACGAATTTGGCGCGAAATGTGTTTTAAGATAACATTTTGACAGCGTAGCCGTCTTTGGAACTTTACAAAACTACAGCGTAAAATGTGAAGACCTTCCACACATTTTATTAGTTATTTATGGTAATTCTTGTTGATTGACAAACTAGGTCATGGATATCAATTAAGGGGAAAAGTGAGTATCGGTTTACTAAGCATTCACTGCGAGAATTATAAAGTAGGGACAGACTTATATTTTTGCTAACTTTGCCTCTATTTCAAGCCATTATTTCAGATTCAGTTAAAAACAATTACATTTTCAGACTAGCAGTTAAATAAAATAACTTGTCGTGAGAGACAACTTTTATTGGTTTCCCATTATTTGATTAGAAAACGATGGCCTGAAGAAGTTCCCAGTTGTTAATTTAATTAATTTATTAATACCTAATAAATTATTTTTTTCGTAGAATCTTCCTAGAGGTTCCTAACGAAAAAAAAATATTTCGGCACCAAAAACCAATTATTAGATTTAAAAGCGATAGCCTGCCGAATTTCACTGATGATTACCCTAGCTTATTTCATATCCAATTGGTTTTCCTTCCCTGCCCGAGGCGATATGACACCTTGGCCCGAAAATGCCCCAAATGTTGGAACACGTCGAAACGCCCCAGGCTTTGGGAAATGCGGTCTCGGGATAAAATGGGGCACTCTTTTAATATTTTGGTCGCTCCATAAAGTTATTGCCCCGAGCTCCAGTAAAGCAAAATGCCCCGTCATCTTTGGACTTTCGAAATTGTTTTCGTTAGGGCGATATTTTCTCATTTTAAAGTGTGATGATTTAAGCTTCTTCTCGGCAGTGGTATTTCAAGGCTTTTTGCAATATTCTTGATGTTCTTTGTAAAATCGCGAAAGATTTTAGTTAAAATACCAACTGAATTAAGTATTTTATTAAAACTGCAGACAGTAATAAAAAAAATATTATTAAAAATATTACTGGAGAATTCGCCTGTTAACTATTTGTCATATAATAATTTGTAATAATTGATGACAATATTAGATGGGACCTACACATCAAAGGTATTAACTGAAAAACTCAAAAGCCTTATACATTTCTTTAAAAATCTAAGAAATGTAGTAAATAAAAAAGATTTACTACGCGTTATGTCATTCTCGAATTGAATATGGAATTATAGGATGGGGATCTACTACAGATAAATGCATATTATACAACCTGAATACAATTCAAAAAGGAATCATAAAGACCATACTGAAAGTGCCTATTAAAACGCCTTCGATTGAAATTTTCAAAAGCTGTGACGTACCAAATATACAACGAATATTATGCCAAAAAAGTTATTGAAGCTATTCAAAAATACTGAATCCTCTACTAGACCGCGTACCCATAATACTAGATCGAATAAAAATGACATAAAAAAACATTCCAAGTTATAAAACCACATTCGGACAAATTACACTTATTTTACAAAAAAAACTCCATAACATTCTTCCCCATGACATAAAACTATTAAAAAAATTAATGAGTACAAATCCAGAATAAAAATATGGCTGAAAGAGGTCAACGAAAACATCATAATGAAGACACTAAAAATGACATAGAAGACAAATAAACTATAATTAAACAATTTAGTGCCTCCGTTCACGGAGATACTTACAAGATACTCGATCCTCGTGCGCGTATCATACGCGCCGATCGTAAGTACCCCCCGTACGATTTTGTTGGTGCCCGTTCACGGCGCTACGCGATGGCTGTCGGATTCCAATCAGTATCACGATACCGACAGTGCTGATCGCACGCAACGCTCGCATCACTTGTGCCCGATACTTATTCGTTTGACGTTTGACAGAAATGGCGTCGGAACATGAAAGTAATGTTAGATTTGATCTGGAAGTGGAAAAAATGCATGTTTCCATAACTATACTTTACCAGAATACGTAAGAAACGATTTAGTGGAGAAGGCATGGATTGATATTGGAAAAAAGTCATATGACATCGCATGACAGCGTGTTCACTCCACGGCTGCACGTGAAAAATGACCAAGCTCAGTACATTTCGGATAGCGCCGTGTACGGAGACTAGCATTAAAAAGTGGTAGATCAGCAGGGTACTTGTGGTTTCGTCACAATTACGTAGATTGTAAATATCTCCATGAACGGAGGGCCTTAGTCCGCCTCGGCCCTAGTGAGGAGGACTAAGAAATACAATATCTTTACCTAACATAACTATTATATTTTGTAAACTTATAGAACTATTTTATATAGTGGCTTAAATAAAAAAATAAAAATACATGTTTTTGGTAACTACTTAAAGACAGACGATAACATTTTCGTAACCTAAAACCAACATTAATGTTTCAAAAAAATCGGGTTTTCCACGAAGAACCTTTGCTTTAAAATAATTTTCCTGGAAATAACGAAGAGGTCGCTTTTCCATTAATTTTTTTTTGTTAGTGATCCAAATAATAAAACCCAATTAGTGAGTTCTTTCACAAAACTTTCCAAAAACAAAAAACAAACTCTGAATTGAAAATGGAATGAAAATTGAGAAAGGCTATTTTTTAAATGCAAACTAAACAAACACCTTAACGGCATCTTCCAGTACTAAGAGGACAGCCAACCCTACTAATAATTAATTTATCCTTATCAATATGCGTTACTGACTTTATTGCTTTGTGTAAGGCTAATCGAAATAATACGTTATCATGTTTAGTTTAGACTTATTTTTTTTAAATTATCTCCAAGCTGCACAGGAAGCCCTGAGAAAAAGAATTGGTCGAAGCTCGAAATCGAAGGTCGAAGGGCCCATTCGTGAATGCTGTGTGGATGTTATTTTTTAGGGAAAGGAAGGAGAGGAAGTTCTAGAAAGGAAAAAGTATGAGGGGTTAGTAGGAATCTGGGGGTCAAAGTATCCAGGAGTGACGGATATACGAAACCATCTCTCCCATTGCGGTTCAAGGCGATGGGTCGAAAGAGTCCTATCCAGTCCATCATGCAGTAGGTGAGTAAACGCATCCGCCGTCAAGATCTAGACAAACTTGTATTTATTGTTATCAAGTTCAATTTTAAAACTCCATTTTAATTTTTATTGCTTTTATATATTCAATAATATTAGTAGTTAATTTACAAAAAGAGTTTATTCATAAACAAATTCTGCTATGTACATAATTATTATTACGCGTGACAGCTGTTTCACCTTCACAAGGAATTATAAAAAAAAAATAAAACCTAGACAAACCTCAACCCGTGAAGCCGGTCACCCCTGATAAGTCACCAAATGTAGAAAACCACTCGGAGCGCCTACGGCAGGAGTGTTGGTCATCCAATAAATGGTGCTCATACCAGCCTACCAAAATGAAAAAAAATACTATTATATATTTAAATAATTATAATTTAAAAATTTTACAAATCTCTTGACTGAGAGCTAAAATGCTTTTAACCGAGAAATTAAAATAACAACCTAAATAGAGAAAGATTTAAATGGTTATAAATACAATGACATTTAAAGAGATAATTTTTATCAAAGCAAAACAGTGAATAACGTTAACTGAGAGGAAAATTATATGATTTTCATATTTTTTCGCATAATATATTATGCTAATATTTTACTATGGCGGTCGCGTAAATCACTCCGAAGGCTCTTTTATCATCACATAACAGATATTTTTAATGAAAGCATTAAGTGGGTTGGCTGCGAAATTGAGATCTTTATTTGTTTTTACGGAATTATGTTAAAAAAATTTAGGATTTCTAAAAAGATTTTAATTTATAAAAATACACAGATTATTTATTACGTTTTTGTTGAGATTTTTCCAAAAAGTTTACTTAATATATATCCACACATTCGAGAATAAATAAAAAAAAAACAGAGCGTATAATTCACAAGCGGTAGAAGTGAAACCAGAAAGTTGCTAGATATCGCTTTCTTTTCTTTTGTTTGTTTTTTTCAAGCGGTTTGAAGATTGTATATTGATTTCACAAAATAAAAATATGTTTTTTGGATTTCGTAGGATTCGATCCCCCGTTCGTTTGATGTCTGTCTCTCTGGCCGCTAAGACTTAGGCACCTTGCCAACCACGCCATGGAAGGCACGCGCCGAGGTGCGAATTAAGAGCATTATATTAGAACCGAGTGTGTAGAACTGAGTTGTGACGCATTTCCGTTTCACTCCAATTTTCAAGTCACTAACGGCGCTTAAAAAGTTTCAGTTTAATAATAATTTTTATTATAATGTATACTTATCTATCATTATTTCTAATGTTGAATATTTTTTTATGTGAATACCGCACCGTCCCAACTGCACCAAGCTGAAGGTAGTACGGAGAGGAAGGAGAAGGGAAAGAAGAAAGCGGGGAAGTGCCTGCTATTCAGATCTGGTCACCAAACACTGCTATAGCCATTTCAAGCAACGTTTCATTTCGAACACCAGGGCGATACTGAGAGTATTTTACAATCTGGAATGTACCTACAATATACTACATCTTATTTTAAATCAATAAATTGCGAAATAACACAACTTAATCGAATACAATTTTGATTGCGCACGCCGGGATTTGGACTAGCGATCTCCGGATTGCTAGTCGAGAGCCTTACCCCTCGACTATGCAGGCCACAATGCCCCGGTAAGGCAGAGGTCCTGGCTTCAATTCACAAATTCGACCGACTATATTTCTGAATTTTCTGTTTCACATTTTTCGTTTGAAAGTGATTAATGTTTGCATCGCATTTCAATATCATGACAACCTTATTTGTTTTTTACCGGATTCAGAACCTGAATTCAACTAACTAACGTTTCACCACCGTTTTACTGCAGGGGCAGGCAGAGAGGACTGACCGCCAAACAACTCGATCTTGGCACACACTCCTTGAATAGTTCACATTTATTATACATCGTGTCATGCATGCTTTCTCATTATTCTGACTCTTGACATGGCCCGACTCAAGTATCTGATTCACTTGGATGTGCCATGTCTTCCTCGAGCGTCCCTGACTTCTTCTACTTTTCTCATTTACATCAAATCACAGGATATGTGATGGATTTACTTATTTCTGTTATTAAAAAACCATAGCAAAAGCATAGATTTAAAACAATTTTAATTGGATGTGAACTTCAACAAAATTGTCGTGAAAAATATCGTGAGATTGAAAACACCCGTCTTCATTGGTCAGAAATAAAATTGAAGTACTTAAGTAGGTACTAACCTATAACTCACACATAAGAAAATCATTTTTATAGACCACCCTTCAAGAAATCTGAAGTACACCTACCTCTTCCACAAAATTATTAATGGCAAAGTTTTTTATTATTATTTCCGACCTCGTTATGGCGAGTTTCCTCCAAGTTGCGAGCACTCGGTGAGTCAAAACCTACCAAGGACTTCATTTTATTGTTCAGGATTTTCATTTACATCAGATATTCCTCCCGACCATTTTCATGAGCCATCGTGCTTCTTCGTATAAAAACCTTGTTATGTGGGTTTACGTAATAAGGGCTGACGCCGAAGGGGGGTGGCTTTATGGGCGACGTTATTTATTTATTAAAAATAGGTAGGTACATGGTGATTTAATGTGGTTTTGACGGGATATTTCAGTCTCCTTTTTAGTGTTGAAGGTACAATGGGGCATCCAATTTACATGACAACGGGCTTTCGACAAAAAGTTTTTCGCGTAAAAATTGCGTTCGGTTACCATGTTAATTAGTTTGTTTTTTACTAAAACAGCGATTAAAAAAACGGTGTTTAGCATTTATAACATAAAACACTTTCTTTTAAATACATGATTTTAATTAAAAAGTATTACTTTTCTTAAAAAGCAGAATCAACGGAGGAGAGAAAAAAGTAAGAAAGGAAGGTTTATATTTTTAGAACCTCCAAAATAGATCGGTGATAAGTTTTGGTGATATTCGGCTAGTGACCCAACAGTAGATCCCCCGTCGTTGCCCACCGGAATTATAATTATTATCCTTCCTATCCTCCTTTTAATTATAAAGGAGAAAGTTTGTATGGATGTTTGGATGTTTGTTACTCTTTCACGCAATAAATACTGAATGAACTTTAAAAATTATTTCACTAATAGAAAGCTACATTATTTGCGAGTAAAGGCTGTATATATTGGTACGCTCTTGCGTTATGAATAAGCTCTGACGTTATGAAATTAATTATTACACGTTTATTGTCCGGACTAAAAGCAAAGCGTTGCTAAGTAATTGTTTGACGTACGCCGTGATTTTATTTATTTATTTATTTATTTATTTATTTAATACAAACGGCATAAGTATGCCATAAACATTAATTACATGTCACAAATTCATATTCAAAATATTAGTAATGGTAAAACAGTGTATGTATAACAGTTAATTGTGACGATACATTGGGAAGTGACACCAGAGATACATTTACATGCAAAAATCTATAATAGAAATAAAATTAATAGTGACTAAAAAAATATGATAGCATAGCCGTCTTATACCTCTGTTCCGTGCAGTTAAATAGATCTATCACATCTGCATATCTATTAGTAACTTCATGCAACCTAGGTAAAAGTGAGTGTTTCGTATACTCAGTCCGATTATTGTTACATTTAAAAAGGGTTTTAGAACGAGTGGTTCTCGTGGGAATATGAAATTCAATGAGCTTAGTTAGATCAGGACTGTCTATTCTACCATTTACAATTTTGAACATTAATATTAAGTGTGATATAATTCTTCGATCTGACAGTCTTAGTAAATTTAATTCTTTCATCAAGTAATTATAATTTATGTTTTCAATGGGAATACCGAGGTTAAAATTAATATATCTTAAGAATTTGTGTTGAATTTTTTCGATTGAATCTGAATGTATTTTAAAATGGGGGGACCAGATCGAGGAGTTATATTCGACTTGACTACGTACTAAGGATGTATACAAAATTTTTAAAGTTGAAATATTCTTGAAACCTCTGGAATTTCTAAGAACGAAGCCAAGCATTTTGATACCTTTATTATAGATTGAGTTTATATGGGATATGAAGTTTAATTTAGAGTCGAAAGTTATGCCCAAGTCACTAATTTCTTCGACAGAGGTAAGGGTAGAGTTGTTAAGTTCATAAGGATGAATAATTGGTTGACTTATTCTGTAAAAACTTATATGTTTTTGTTATATGTTTAGGTTACTATGGAGATCCCTTTGATAGTTAAAATTTACTGAGGGTGTTTGATTGTTACGTTTTAATAGGTGGCACGCTAGCTGTTTGAAAAATGATTGTGACGGGTATGGAGGGGGGTGGATGAGGCCGGGGAGGAATGGGTGGTGGGAAGGGGTAGGGGGGGGGATTGGCCCGCGAAGCCGGGGGCCAAAGCTAGTACAGTATTTTTTTTTATTTTTTTATTGGCAATGCTGATTAATAATACATATAAAGTTACATCAGTTACATAGATACATCAGGTTTTAACAAATAAAATTAAAAAATTGCCTTTCCTCACCATAAAGAGACAATGCTCTTGTGTTTGGTGAGGGAGTTCTTGCTCAATTAGTAAATTAAAAGATCGTGTAAGTTAGTAGTAACGGCTATTGTAAATAATAAGTAGGTTAAAAAAATTATGTATAAATTTAAAAATAAAAATCATGAAGAGTTTAAAAAATCATGATATAAATTAAACTTAGAGATATAGAAACTAAGAAATTAAAGAAAAAGAAGGAATGAACGATTTATAAAATAGCAGACTTTAAGATATAAAGTAAACATATTTGGGACTTTTATAGCAGTTTAAGGTTTTTTTTTATTTTGGACTTTCCTGCATATTTTCGATGGTTTTTAATTTTAATGGGAGGTTATTACCTATAATAGTATGTATATATAAATTGTTTTATTCTAGATGCATTTGAATGAAAACAAGTTTTATTCTAGATGCATTTGAATGAAAACAAGTTTTATACTTTTGTTATTTGGTGGTACACATCTCTGCACGACCCTCCGGTGACACTTATTTTCACTCTTTTATTTTGTGTTAGTGGGTATACCGTATTTTCTCTAAACCCATTGCATTTCGTATATAAGTATGCAGGGGGGGCAACTGACGGGGGATCAACTGTCATGGAATCTCGGCAAGTATTCTACTTGAACAGTTTTATAAACTTCTTTTCTTGGATCCTGCTCAGCTTTATAACCTCTTTGAGCTGCTCGCCCAGATGGTTCATTACCAGACCTGACTAGCAAGTTCTTCCCGATATTCCTCTTTCCCATCTCCGTCCTTTACCGGACTCCTACAGCTTCACAACCATATCCGATTATTTTTATATTTAAACACTGTAATATAATATGTACTTAACTTAATGTTAATTAGGTTAGCTCTAATAAACAGGATGTATTCAACCACTCAGACTCATAAGCTTGTTTTCACGATAATATAACATTACCAGACATATATGTGATGTATGAGACGTACTTGACCTATTGAAAGATAAGCTATACCTTTGTACTTTCTGTTTATTTTGTACGATTAGTGTTTTATAAATTTGAATTCGTATTTGCCTTCTCGACCCGAACAGCCGACCCGGAATCACATTGAAAAACATATATCATTATACATAAGTACTAATTATGGTTGCGGGTATGTTTGTGTCTCTGGTTCGATGAACTCTTGTTTTAACTACCTGTAATATAATATTTTGACAGAAAATAATTATAATTTTCATGTTCAAAATTAGAACCGATGTGACGAATTCGGACAGGAGATAAAATATCTACCCACCTATAAAATAAATTCTTTGGTCGTCTGTGCGTCCTGCGTAACTTTGATTCAATAAAATAGAATTTTCTTTTGAAGTTTGGCATTATTAAAATTGCAACCAACAGTGTGAAGAATTCAGACAAGCGATAAAGTAAGTGGCGATCCGTAACTTTTCAGTTAGCTAGAGTTCTAAGATTGAAAAATGCATACATTATTAAAGCTGTTGTACCTGAAAAGGATTTTTTTTTTAATTTCAATTTTTTGAATGAATATTTTTATTTTATTTTGTGTAGTCAGTGCCTAATATATTAATCTATTTTTTTTAAATTTACTATACATTACTAAATAAAACTTTGTCTGTCCAACTGAATTGTATTTAAAAATGTTAGATATTATGTCAAATAAATAAAATAAACTGGGAAGGATTCCCGTTTCAGGACAGCCAAATTGCATATTTTGTTCATAATATCCTTAACAAAGGAATGGTTTCGTTCAAGATATCACAAGAATGAGATTCTGTCAAGACAACTTTTGAAAACATTAATAATTGCATTCGGAACGAAGGAATGGTTTCTTTATGTCCTTGAAAGGATCGCAAATTTATATATACATATATATAAATGAATCTCTGTTTCCCTTGGTCACTCCATAACTTCAGAACGACTTTAACTATTTCATTCGTCTTTTTTAAAGTTTTCTAATACTTACGGAAAGAAAAGGTAAGAAAATTGCGCAGAGAATTGGATAATTTCAGAAAATTTAACGACTATTTTAACTTTGAATGTTTGACAGTTCACGATGAATGTTTGTTCTTATATAAAATACAAAAATGAAAATTTTCGTATGAAAAATGAAAATTTGAATTAAAAAAATTATAATAGACTGAAATACTGGGACTGAATATACTGGGAGTCAATATATGGAACGTGGGAGGAGGGATGGGCTGACGGTGGAGCGGAAGCGTATTAAAAAACCTATACCGATTCAGTCACGGTAGCGACAATTTACCTTTTAAATATACCTCTATATTGGTTATTTTTTATCACATTGCAAAAAAAAATGTTCTAAAATTTAGATAAAATAATCTTTCTGATGTGTATATTAAAAATTAATAATTTTATTTCTAAATATTTTAATTTTAATATTATTCCCGTATATTGTAAATACACCTCTATATTGATGATTTTTTATCACTTTGCTAAAACAAAAATTTTTCTACAATCTAGATAAAATTATCTTTCCAATGTGTATATTAGAAATTAATAATTTTGTTTCTAAACATTTATATTTTGATATTGAAAATTTAAAGTAACTGAAACGGTATTGGTTTTGGAAATACGCGGAGCGGGAGAAGGAAGATAGAAGGCGGGGAAGGTGGAAGGAGAACGTGGGAGGGGAGGGGGACGCGGGAGGGGAACGGGGACGAACCTGAAAAGACATGCAGGGAGAAACAATTTTTTTCTTTGACTATGGCTTTGCAACGCATGCCGGGAACCAGCTAGTAATATAAAATATAATAAACATTATGAATCACAAATGGAACGGCCGCACGAACCAGGCCCAAGGCGCGCCAGAGGCGGTATGATCACGTGAAGTACTTGCCAAAGCCGAACAGTAAACTAAAACATTTTTCCAAGTTGTCTAAACTATAGTCTAAGTCTCACAGTCACTATCGTCTCCTATTAATGGTTCCGAGACTTTACCCATATCCCCTGTTATTAATGCGACTGCACTGAGGCAGGAAAGCTGTGGGACTAGTGTTCACGTACACATTGTAATCCACACCATAAAGTACGGGATTCGTGAACACATTAATGTTATTTTTTTATTTTTTTTTATTTGATTCACCTGATTTATACATGTGTGTTACATATTTGACTAATGTGGGCCTCACTGGGTGCTTTACCCGTGCTGAGGACCTCATTTTACAGTTTGATATGATTTTTTTTATTTAAGATACATATTATAAAATAAAAACTAAAGAAAAAAGAGACTCAACAATAACATATAAAAATAAAACGGTTAATTTATTTTCGATAAAACAATGAAAAAGTATTTAAAAACAAAAACACACAAATTCCGATAATCTTATTATAATTTGGGAGGCGGGTAAAAGTACCGCCGCTCCGGGAATAATTTATTGGATAACCAACACCTCTGCCATAGGTAACCCCAAGTGATTTGATATGTTTGGTGACTTAGCAGGGGTGCCCGGGGTCATGGCGTGAGATTTATCCATGTCTTGGCAACGAATGTGTATGCTCACCTTACTGCATGGCGTGACGGATCAGGAGAGACTTTTTACTTTTTACCTCTCCAATTGAACTCTCTCAACCCATCGCTTCATACCGCAGTGGGATGGATTCATGCATCTGTCAATCCTGGACACGTTGAACCCCAGATTCCTACCCACCCTTCATACATTATTCCTTCCCAGAACTTCTCCTCTCCTTCCTTTCCTTAAAAGACCCTCCACACAGCATCCCCAAAGATGACAGAGGGCCTGAGGGGAATGTCGTTTTCCTCAGGGCCTCTTATATGGAGCTAATGTAAAAAAAAATATGTATATATTGAGGTAGCGAAACGGTAGTTTGATGCAAGAAAATGCGTTGAGTTTGATGGGACTATTATGCTAGATATATTAAGGACGGGTTGCTTAAAAAAAATTGAGCATTTATTTATCAATTATTTGAAATTAGTTTTCATGTTCTGTGTAAGTTCTATTCAAGGTCTCTTATTATATCAGTATAGGCCAGTTGCTTCATAAAACTGAAATAATCACAGAACTTTCACAGAAACGATATTGTATTGTTAAATTTTTTTGAAACAACCCATCTTATAAGTCTAAATATGAATCTACGTCATAAGTGCAGTCGATTTTGAGGTGCAACGTTTTTTGATTCGAGCATTTTTTTCGAGTAAATCAAAGTTGGAATTTTTTAAGTCGAATTTGAAAAAAAACGCAGCTGTACAATGTCTTTGAAAATGCGTCAAAGCATAGACCAGGCTCCTTATTCCAATTTTTTTTATCCCTTTAGTTGCCGGAAAAAAAAATAAAAAGTAAGAAAAAAAATTATGTTCTATGTTTATGAAGATTCACCAGTTTCCCGTTTGTACTAAGATTTTCCGGATCCTGTGTATGTTTCCAAAAAGTACTTGAACGGTGGCTTCTATTTTCACAGCATTTTCTGTTTTCATTTTATAGGTTATAGCACTTATTTTATGCTCAAAATATTATTTCCTTCCTGAGATATCCAACTTTAAAAAACATATTTGACTATAAAGAAAACAGGCGTCGGGGTCGCCCGAGGAAGACATGACACGACCAAGTGAATCAGATACTTGAGTCGGGCCATGTGAAGAGTCGGAATAATAGAAGAGCATGTATGAGACGATGTATGAATGTGAACGAGGCAAGGAGTGTGTGCCAAGATCGAGTTGTTTGGCGGTCCATCCTTTCTGCCTACCCCTGCGGGGAAACGGCGTGATGGTTAGTTAGTTAGTTAAGAAGACAGATGCCAACTTATTGTTTTTTAAGGGTGTTCTAGGCCATCATTTAAAATTACAGAGAAAGGATAGGTGAATT
Source organism: Limnephilus rhombicus (assembly GCA_929108145.2). Lineage (NCBI taxonomy): Eukaryota > Metazoa > Arthropoda > Insecta > Trichoptera > Limnephilidae > Limnephilus > Limnephilus rhombicus. Next base: position 48,099,243 of record OV815280.1, on the reverse strand, counting down.
TACATATTAATTTTATTTAAATGTGCAAATTTCAGAAATATATGGAATATTGGAGAAGAGTTCAGTCTTAGAAGAGATGAGATGTTGAATGGAGGGGAGGCAATTTTAGATAACGCTTGATAGGAGAGATATTTATTCAGAGAGGGACAACCTAAAAATATGTGATCTAAAGTTCCCACATCTAGACCACAGAACGTAAAATCTGGGGAATCAAGCACATGAATTTTAAAAAGGTGCGAAGGAACGGAACAATGTCCAATGTCAAATCATTCGAATAAGTAAGGAAATATCTTTTTTGGAAAAGAGGGGGAATTTTTGAAACCACGGTTTTGATGGGATAGTCCTTTGTAATGGGACGTAGCGGGCACCCTTAGATTGACTAGCAATGTTCCAATACTCTGTCCAAACATTGCGGGATTAATCTTTGATGATGAAAAAAATATCAGATAGGGGAATGATAGGTTTATGAGGGTAACGGTAGGGTTAGACGCTCCTTGATTTGCCAAGGAATCAGCAATATCGGTTGTTCGACACTATTTTGCTGTTGTTCAGTAAGAACAAATCGTGGGGAAACTCTGGCAAATCCGGGTCGTAAGCATGAAACAAAAAATCTAAAAATTAAAAAAATCAATTTATTTAATTTAATTTAATTGAACAATTTTTAAATTCATTGAACTGGAAAAAGGAAAAATTAATTCACCATGTTATATAAACTAGCGAGTTCCCGACCTGCGTTGCAATGCCACTTAATAAAGAAATTGTTTCTCTCTGCATGTCCTTTCCTATTCGTCCCGCTCCCCTTCCACCCTCCTACCCACCAATGTCCCCTTCCCATCACGCGTTCCCCCACCATCTTCCTCGCCTTCCCTCTCCACTCTCCAGCTTCCTGTCCCGCGAACCCCCCTCCCGCGTTCCCCACGCCTCTCCCGCGTTCCCCTCATATCTTCCACGTTCAGCAACAGCTCGCGTGCCACCTATTTTAATTTTTCGTATATTACAAACATTCGTTTTTGAAGGTTCTTATGGTACCTAACTTTGGTACCTATTTAAAATACCTATAATTCATGATTAGATACAAAGTATTCGATTTTGGTTAGTACCATAGATGAGTACCTACTTTGATTTAATTTATTAATTTAAAGAGTTTATTCAAAAACTGAATTTTGATTGAACAATCGATAGATTGCGAAATGTTATCTTAAATTGTGACATTTTTGTAATTATTAAACAACTTTTCAAATGTATTGTCATGTGGTTGTAATAATCCAGAAACCTTCGCGAGGGTGGAAAGAAGGTATTTTGAAAGTTTCAAACATTACCTATGCTTTATATAGCAATACATAAACAACATACATACGAGTACATGTAATCAAGTAAATATAAATTAATTTTTGCCTGTTTTTTTAAAATAACGATTCCTAAACTGCACCGATCGAAAAGCCATCCCATCCCTATTTCAAACCATCCCCTTATGTGTTTTATCAACTTTGTTTTGACTAATGGCTCATTGGTTTTCCTTTATTGTCCGACAAGGTGTATGAATGGGCAGCTTAACTTTCCCGCAGAAGAAAAGACCCGTAAATATAGGAAAATAAAGTGGAAATAAATAAAAGTTTTCTTCGCGTTGTTTATACCTACCGCTTTGAGAATAAAGGATTCTTTAGTTCTCTACGTTTTGTCTATCTTATAAATTAAGGTGTTTTTAATGATTTGTTCGATTTGTTTGAAATATATTATGATTTAATACCCCTTTCTTCTAATAGAGTTGCCAAATACTTTCAATTGGTTATATAACTTAAGCAATTCAATTCAGGAACAATAAGTCGACGTCTATCAAAGTTGATGACGTTTTTTTTACGTATTTTAAGATTAGTTACTACCCGGTTTCATTCAATTTTTTTACAATAACTCGTTTTTTTACAATAACTCCACGTCTATCAAAGTTGATAATGTTTTTTTTTAATAAGTCGACGTCTATCAAAGTAGATAACGTTTTTTTACAATAAGTCGATGTCTATCAAAGTTGATAACGTTTCCTTAAAATAAGTCGACGTCTATCAAAGTTGATAACGTTTTTTTACAATAAGTAGACGTCTATCAAAGTTGATAACTTTTCATTACAATAAGTCGACATCACTATCAAAGTTGATAACGTTTCCTTAAAATAAGCCGACGTCTATCAAAGTTTGTAACGTTTTTTTATGTATTTTAAGATTAGTTACTACCCGGTTTCATCCAATTTCCTATTTTTATATTCGAAAATATTTATCGTATATCAAAAAGTAATGATTATTTTTTTCCGATGTCTATGAGAGAGTGGTTTTAATATTGTTTTTACGTTAAGAGTGGCCGGTTTCGTCCAATTTTAATTTTTTAATTCGAACATCTTCATCTTACATTAAATGAAAATAATTATTTCAAAACTTCATAACACACGAGTGAAATGATGAATTAAAAATATAGTTGTGTTGACCTAGAAAAATAAAGCACTTTTCGTGATTCCAAAATCAACAGCTTTTTTGATACATCTAGTAAGATTTCTGCCTTTAAGTAAAGATTTATAAATTAATTTAAATGGCTTGCGAAATGCTCAGTAATATATAACTGTTCCCATATTTTCTATTAGAAAAAAAACTGGAAGTTATTATTTTTCGACAGTTAAATAGATTACAATTTCAGATAAAAATAAATAACAATTTCATATAAAACATAACTTTAAAGAGTTTTTACTTTTCATTCAAGAAGATTTTATGATTTTCAGTTAAAATCATGAGACGCGAAATTAATAAATTAATTATGGTAGCTCCCATAACGTTAATTAGTGTCTTCCATCTATTAAGTTTTGTCCTAGTTTTCACACCTACAATTTTTAGTCTGCTAAATTATGCACCAGTGAATTAAAAGCTCCCATTAATTACAATTTGCACATTATAACTGCAAAGTGCAGAGCGCTGCCATGCATCATAAAGTGAGTAATATGTTCCGAGTTCTGACTGCATTCTGCTTCACGGGATCAGTGGCGTGCAATACATTTATATTGAAAACCTTTTTCTACTTTAAGAAAAACGGAATAAAGATTTTTTTTTAAATCTGATAAGTGCTATTTGATTTATACTCGTACACCCTTTTCGGGATATTCGAAAACGAAAATCGAATTCACAAAAATATGCGAAGTAATTACACAATATCAATCACAAAAAACAGATATTTCAATAATTTTTATAACGTATATATAATTTATATACCTAAAGGCAATACCTAAAAATTCCTAAAAATTTCAAAGTAATCAAAAACTACCCACTGCTTACATCGCACATTGCATAGAAAAGTGTTTAAGGTAAAAATTTCTCTTTGACGTTTTATCTCTGACTTTTTTTTACATCAGCTCCACATAGGAGACCCTGGGGAAAATAATTTCCCTCGGGGCCTATGTCACCTTAGGGTATCTATATGGAGGGTCTTTTTAAGGAAGGGAAGGACAGGAAGTTTTAGTAGTTAAAGTTGGGAAGGAAAAAGGTATGAGGGGTGGGTAAGAAGCTGGGGGTCAGTGTGTCCAGGAGTGACGGACGTATGAATCTATTCCTCCTACTGAGGTGCAAGGCGATGGGTCGAGAGAGTCCAGCTGGAGAGGTCTAGGCTAAGTCTCATTCAACCAGTTCCCCCAATCCGACCCGCCACGCAGTAGGTGGGCAAATGCATCCGCCGCCAAGACCTAGACAAACCTCACCCCTGTGAACTCGGGCACCCCGCTAAGTCACCAAACGTTGCGAACAACATGGGGTGACCTATGGCAGAGGTGTTGGTTATCCAATAAATGGTTCCCGAGGTGGCGGTATCCATACCCTCCTCCCAAATTAAGTACAAGTAAAATGATTGTGATTATTATCTATGCCCCACAAAAACCGTATTTAAATAAGATCACTCCAATTCCGCAAAGGGTCGATAGTATCTCTTTTCGACGGAACCGCTTGTTTGTCCTTCATTAATTTGTTTTCGCTCTCCCGTAAAATTAACTTTTTTGATTTACGACACCTTTCTGCGGGATGTGTCTTCAATAGAAGACAAATTAAATTATAATACATACCATCATATCGCCGCCACAAAAGTAAAAAAAAAAGTTTTGTTCCGAATTATTCCAAATTACCATTATCATTTTTCCGCATTATTCCAAATTAACATTATTATGATTGATTTTTGTTGTCTTCATTAAACTTATTCAACGTTATATCCCGTTGTTTTTATTTATTTATTAATTTTCAACGCCCTGATGGCTTTTACATAACAAATACAGAGACACAGTTTTTAAATAAAAAATATGAACTTGAAGAAATAAACATCTTATGAATGGTAGGTATAAAGATAAATTTAAGTAAAAATAATACATTACAAGAAAACAGAAAGTTTTTAAGTTGCAGATGGCATGGAAATAATAATATAGTGTATGTTAGTAATTATAAAATTTACAGGTGACTGACTAATTGTGATGAATGACAAGTGACAAATTTTTACACTGTAGATAAATAAAAAAATACACAAATATATGCAATATCCCCTATGGGATGCTCCTTAAATATTCTTTTTTTTTAAGTTGCCGGTAACCTGGGCGTTTATTATCATCGGCTCACTAGACAATATCTGTTCTGAGCCGGGTAGCAGTATCTATCATTACATATATCAGTAAAGATTAAAGTAAATAAAAATACAAAAGATAATAAATGAAAATACAAAGTACAAAAGAAAAGCTATAAAAATACAAAGTATAAAAGAAAAACTTAACTAAAAGTACAAAAGATTACCTACGCAAAATAATCTAAATATAAAATACTAGCTGACCCGGCCACGCGTTGCTGTGGCTAATAAAACACAACGTCATCTACTGGATGGTTATCCAACCTTTATAACCACCGCCGTCTTTGAGTTTATCGCGAAGAGACGGACAGATGCCGCGGAGGACTTTAATTTATAATACGTAGAGATGGTGTGAAAAATTATAATAATGTGCATGAATTGCTGGGGTAACTAACGTACTTAAGTTAGTAAGGATTAATACTGTATCCGTCTAAATTTAGCACGGGTGCCCGGGTTCATGGGATGAGGTATGTTTAGGTCTGATGACCAGGACACACTGAACCCCAGATTCCTACCCACCCCTTAAACCCTTTTCCTTCCCAGAACCCTCCTCTCCTTCCTTTCCCTAAAAAAACCCTCCACACAGCATCCCCAAAGATGACATAGGCCCTCAGGGAAATTATTTTCCTCAGGGCCTCCTGTGTGGAGCTCATGTAAAAAAAAAATTACTTTTCAATTACCGCAGTGTACGTGACCTTTTTTTTAGAAGATAGAATGGGTATAGCAAGCTATCCGTAAAAAATAGATATATGCCTTCGCGAACTTTTTTGTGCATCTATAAAAGAGGAATATCCCACCATGCATTGTTTTGTTATATCCCAAAAGGATTAGGCAGCGTTTTCGATGAAAGCTTGGTAGCTTTCATCGAACGCCTGATGGCGGCTCGACTTTTTCGGACACTTATCAAATTATCGTTATTTTTCAACCAATTTCCACAAATCCTTGACAAATTACATACTTAAATCTTCCCCACGAAACACTCTATCTATTGGTGTAAACCGCATGAAAATCCGTTTAGTAGTTTTCGAATTTATCGCGAACAGACAGACAGACGACGCGGGGGACTTTAATTTATAATATGTAGAGATGTAGAGATAGAGATGTAGAGATTACAAACATATCTAAAATAATTGAACATTTTTTAGTGTGAAAGTTCAATTTTTAAATTTTAATATTTGTTTAAATTACGATGTACAACGTATGAAAAATAACACGGTCGGTTTGCAAGTAACTTGTTAATGCAAATCCTTTTTTTTGTGCATTAACCACGTATTAAAGTTTTTATATGTACGTTTTCTGTTGGTTTGAGTTATATGTTGTGTTTCTTTTAAGAAAATGTGGAATATGGAAGGTGCAAGGGAAGATTCATGTTTTTTAGCAAGAGTGGATTTAATTTTTGGCACTTGTAAATGATTGTTAGATTTAGCTCTAGTGTTCTGGGAGTGAGATATGTGGGAAGGTGACGATTTTATGCAATTTTTATGAATAATTTTTTTTATGAATAGCTTCCCGATATCAAGTATTTTATTTTTAATTAAAAGATTTTCAGTGGGATGAAGATATAGTTTTTTGAACATAGTTCTAATAAGTGCTTTATGAGCTGTATTAAGTAACTTAATGTATGTGTCTGCGACTCCACCCCATGCCGATATACCATAAATTAAAATGCTTTGACAAAGGGAAAAATATACAGGGTGTTAAGGGACGTACTTGACTTACTTTAACCAGTAATTCCTGACGTTATTTGGAGTAAAAAATGTAAATGAAATGTTGGTCTCCGGTGACTTTTTTTGATGACTTTTTTTTTTTTTCAAAATTTTTTTCTTCAAAATCAAACAAAAAAAATTTCTTCCGCATGTCTTCACTGGTCACTCAGCCGGGTGTCCGATGGACCCCTTACCCCGCCTCAAGGTTTTCAACAACTACCATTTTTTTATGTTTTTGTAAAAAAAAAAAAAAAAATGTCGCCGGAGACCAAAATTTCATTTACATTTTTTACTCCAAATAATGTCAGGAATCACTGGTTAAAGTAAGTCAAGTACGTCCCTTAACACCCTGTACATCTTTTAATAGTTTAGGTGACATAATGTTTCTAATCGTTTAAAAAATGTATATTTGTTTCCGGATTCTCATTACAAGTGAATTTATGTGAAGTTCCCATTTTAGTTTGCAATCCACTGTTAAACCAAGATATTTAATGCTATCCGAGTGCTCAATTTTTTCGCAGTCGCAGTTTGTGGTTTGTAATGTAGTACATGAATACAGATGTAAAAGCGGGACGGTTTTTGGTTGCCTAGTATTTATTTTATTTATTTATTATTAGTTTCAATAGCAAGGATTGTACATGTATGTATAATGTATAGTATAAGTATAGATTCTTTTTTTTTTCACAGACCTCCTCACTAGGATTTCCTGTTCTGAGGTGGCCTGTAGTTTTTTTTAAATATTTGTATTTGGTTATGGATTGTCTTTATATCGTCTTCACGATATTTGTAATTTTATTATCACTTTGATCTCTCAGCCATGTTTTTACTTTTGTTTTAAATATATTCATTTCCTTTATATTTTTGATTTGATCTGGTAGAGCATTGTATAATTTCATAGCATGGAATTTATTATTTCTCTGTCCAAAAGATGTGTTCAAACTGGGAGTAACCAGGATGTTATTGCTTACTGCCCTGGTTGAGTATTTATGTTGGGCAGTGGAGTATACATATATGTTTTTTTTTCAGTTTTAATAAAATATTTTTTGAATAAAGTTTCTGTACATTGAAGACTTGAAAGTTATTAAATATTTCTTCCGTCGGAGTTCTAAGCGGAACTTTCAGTATTGTCTTTAGTATTCCTTTTTGGGCTATATTGAGTCGCTCTGTGTGAGTGCTCAAGGCAGACCCCCATCCAGTTATACCGTACTCTATTTGTGATTGACACAAAGCATAATATACTTTTTTTAATATCGTTATTGTATATCGTATTGGTTTTACCGAATGTTAAAAATTTGGTGTTCGAGGTGTTTAGGGCAAGTAGATTTTTGTCTAGCCATTTTTTTATCTTCTTCATATCAAATTCTGCGCTTTTAAAGGCCTTTTCTCAATATTGCTCTTTAAAAATAAGTACAGTATCATCTGCGTAGCTGATGACATTATAGCAGAGTGTTGGAATTTTAATATTAGTGAGACCATTCATATAGATAAGAAATAGAATAGGGCCTACGACACTACCCTGAGGCACTCCGTACTTCATTTCTGCGGTGTCACTCAGGCATTTATTTAGTTCAACTATTTGTTTCCTATTTTTTGTATAACTGATAAACCATTTAAGAGGTTTTCCAGTAATGTCAATATTTTTAAGTTTTTTGTATAGCATATCATGAGAGATGGTTTCAAAGGCCTTAACCAGATCTAGAAAAACTCCAATTACTTTAGATCCCTTATCTACGTGTTTTACAATGAAGTTGGTTAGTTCAGAAATTACCTGTTCTGTGCCCATTGATGACTTGATAGTAAGTTGTGTTTGTCGAGGTAGGATATCAGTCTTTTTTTCATTGCTTTTTCTAGGAGTTTTGATAGAGAGTTAAGTAGTTAAGGTCTGTAGTTAGAGATTAAAGTTTTGTCTCCAGATTTATGGATCGGGTTAATACTGGCAATTTTAATTTTGTCATCAAATGCTACATAAAAATATCATTCAGTATAGGTATTTTATATTCAAATAGGTATTTCTTAAATTATTTATTTATTTATTAACGCCCTTTTTTGGGGCTTTTACATATGAATGGTAAGAAATACACAGTATATATTGTACATAACTGAACTTCCTCAGTAACAATATTTTATATTTGTTTAAAGATAAATTGAAGATGTCCACTGCCTTGGTATAATTGATTCCCTCAATTAGTATTCTGGGCAAAGAGGAATACATATGGTAGTTAGTCCGAGAATTTCTGCACCGAACATGGAAAACTTATATTAAAAACTTTGATATTTGAGGTAAATTTGTTACCAAGTGTGTGAAATCGAGGAATAGGTTCATATATGTGGTAGTTGGTTCCAGAATTATTATACATCTTGTCTTAATATGATAAGACACTACAAAGAAACACATTATAGGTACCCACCATGAAATAAACTTAAGAATTAGTAAATTGTTTTCTCCACTGTAACTATTGTACTGTTGGTTTCTGTTTTTAAATAAATAAATGATACCTTTAATTACCCCCAGAAAAAGCTTCATAAAATAAATGTTTTTCTTACTCGTCATGGGCGATTTTTAGTTTTATTTAATTTTTTTATAATTCAAAAATAAATAAACAAAGAATTTGTTTCATTTTGTATAATGTCAAGCCACAAAGTGTTTGTTTTATTCGATAATTTCTAATAGTTTTCATTATTTTAAAACGACTTCAAAAAGGAGGAGGTTCTCGACTCAACTATTTATTTTTAATTAAAGTAAAACAATCACTTTGTTTGTAACCACGATTTATTGATTCAATTTTTATTTACCGACCGGTTTCGCTAAATACAAGCATCTTCAGGGTATAAATTAAAACTGATGAAAAAATACATTGTGTGAGCTTATATATACATACAGACAGAGACAAAACATAATATAAAGTAAGAGTGAGAGAGTGTAATTAACATCCTACATAGTGATAGAGAGAAAGAGAAAGGTATATCTAATGAATAATTACATTATATCTACCGGGACAAAACGTCATTTGAACATGTGATTAAGGAATAAAGTGGCTACGGGTTTTTTTTTTTTTTTGTTTATGGGAAATATTCCTAATATCGACAGATTTAACTGATTATTAATGATTTGGGTTTTTGTTTTAACGGCTTTCTTTATTTCGAGTGCTTCTAAATTATTAAGCCTGTTACCATGACCATTTATGTGTAAAATCTTAACACCGGTGTTTTGATTGAAGGTATGATCTTTATCAATAAGGTGATTAGCGAATTCCGAAAATCCATTATTATTTAAGCATCTAAGATGCTCTTTGATTCTAATATTGACATTACGCTTCGTTTTACCTACATAAAATGATGAACAATCATTACAATCTAATTTATATATTCCGGAATGACTTAGTTTCTCGTCCTTATCTTTCGAATTAATTAAAAACTTTCCTAAATTATTGTTTGTGTAAAATGCCAGTCTTATTTCGGGAGGTAGATTTTTTACACTGCAGGAAGAGAACTGATTAATGAATAAAATACAACGCCATTGGTAACAAAGATTATTATTATTATTTATATTATTATGATTAGTAAATAAGAAATTCTTAGTGGCTATTTGTTTTTGTTTTTTATTTAAAATTGCATCAATGAGTTCGGCATTATAACCATTATTAACCGCGATTTTTTTTTAATTATTGCTAGTTCGTTGGAGAAATTAGTATTAGATAACGGTATTGTGACCGAACGATGAACCATTGAATAAAACGCGGAGTTTTTATGTGAAACAGGATGATTGGATGTGTTATGGATAACAACGTCGGTGTAGGTAGGCTTGCGAAAGATGTTAAAATTTATTTTATTATTTACGATAGATAAGGTGAGATCTAAAAAATTTAAAGTTGAATTAGTTCCTATCTCTAATGTGAATTTAATGTTTTGATGGTATGAATTTATAAGGATGAGGAAGGAATTTAATTGACGTTGAGTCCCTGTCCAAATACAGAATACGTCATCGACGTATCTACGCCATAGTAAGACTTACTTTATATTATGTTTTGTCTCTGTCTGTATGTATATATAAGCTCACACAATGTATTTTTTCATCAGTTTTAATTTATACCCTGAAGATGCTTGTATTAAGCGAAACCGGTCGGTAAATAAAAATTAAATCAATAAATCGTGGTTACAAACAAAGTGATTGTTTTCCTTTAATTAATATGTCAAACCACAAAGTGACTGCTTTCTACCAAAATATTTATTTTTATTTTTTTTTATTTATGTTTGTTACCTCAGAACTTTTGACTGGGTGAACCGATGTTGATGATTTTTTCTTTATTTGAAAGTTGGTGCTTTCCGCGTAGTTCCATTTTAATTTGGTTCAGTTATGACAAGAGCATCAGTGAGAAAACCATATAAGTCTTAAATTTTCATTAAGTATGTGCTCGACAAATGGACGAATAACTCAATATCATGCCAACCGATTTAGATGATTCTTTTTTTATTGGAAAGGATGTACTTTAAGGGTAGTTTGATGAGAGTTTGGTTAGGTTCTGATTATGGGATCTATGACAAAGTAACGAAACTCTTTAATTCTTAGAGCAAATTAACGATACTCGGACGAATCTTTTATAGGCTATCCGGATCTTTGAGTCACCTACCGTAACGTCGTTATGGTCAAGTAACGTCTGTCTCATATGAGCAGCACGTTTAGTAGGTCTACCCATATCAACTTACTTTTGCTACTCATCAATATGTAGGTACGATTGTTATTTTTAAAGTCGGTATCAGCCAAGGTACCCGGCCCGGCGTGTTCACTTTACAGGTTCCCTCCCGCCGCGGCCCCGCTCTCGTTTTTCACCTCGCGTCTCGTCAAGTCGCGCGTGCGACTATGAATGTAGTTACAAACCTACCTAATTAAGTTGCAGAAGAATACGAAATTATTTATTTTATTTTTTGTACATTTTTTGAAGACGTTTTTTTGTTTTGTTAATTTTTTTGTTTTTAAATGTTGTATTTATAGGTAAAGTCACAAGAAGAAAATCCATGATTGGTTAATTATTGCCATTTTTTTTTTACGTTAACTCCACGCAGGAGGCCCTAAGGAAAATAATTTCCCTCAGGGCCTATGTCATCTGGGATGCTCTGTGTCGAAGAAACGACCCGTTCTCATGTGGCAAATGTCAACCGTGTACAAATGTTGGGCACGCGTTTGGCGTGTTTCCCGACTATGCACCGGTGTCGAAGGGATCAATGATGCTAGTTCCTCGGAGCATCTTCCATTGTAATACCGGTAGAACAAGGATAGCATTCCCACCCGACGCCTGTGCTCTAAAGATTGCAATCCGTCTGTTAAGATGGGAGAATCTATCAAACGGACCGCCCGTTTCTGCACAGAGTCGAGGGTATTTTTCAGGTATTTTGGAGCTCCAGACCAGAGGTGGCTGCCGAATTCAACCGTGGGGTGCACTTGTGATTTGTACAGGGTTAGCAGTTGTGTACTATTAAAGTATCTGCGGGCCCTGTATAGTACGCCCAGTTTCTGTGAGGCTAACTTTACTCTGGCTTCGATGGAGCCCCCATACCTGAGCTGGTCACTTAGGGTTATACCAAGCATTTCGATGGAGGGCCTGTTCGGAAGATTGCTTCCGTTGAAAGAGACTAGATTTTCATTTCGATCCCTTTTAGACATAATCAGACAAGATTGGGCCTTTGAAACATTAAATTCAACGAGATTATTTTTACTCCAAGAGAAAACACTCTCGAGGTAACCGTCCATTCTTTGCTTCAAAGCCCTACGAGCTGTTGGAGTTTGTGAGCTCTTTGGGGGCTTGTTAAACAAAAAGCTATCATGAACTGTACTGTCATCCGCGTAACAGTGAATTGGTGCACATGACAAAAGGTCGTTGATGTGCAACAAAAACAAAGTCGGAGACAGAACCGATCCCTGCGGGACGCCAGCATTTATCGAGTGTGAGGAAGAGGTGAAACCATCGACTACCGTCTGAATCGACCTCTCCCTCAAGAAGTCGGCAATCCACGTACACAAGGATGCGGGAAGTCCGTAAGAATGCAGTTTGTTGACAAGTCCTAGGTGCCAAACCCGGTCAAAGGCCTTGGAGATGTCCAGTGCAACCGTTTGGGTCTCACCGAAACGTTCCAGGTATCGCCCCCAAACATGCGTCACATAAGCGAGAAGATCACCGCACGAGCGGTTCCACCGGAATCCGTATTGACGATCGTTAATAATTTTGTTCTTCTCGAGGTATGTGAGCAGTTTGTCGTTGATCATACGTTCCATCACCTTAGACAGAACTGATGTGATCGCTATGGGGTGGTAGTTGGCCGGGTTAGAGCGGTCACCCTTCTTTGGAATAGGATGGATAACCACTTTTTTCCAACCAGAGGGCACAGAGCCAGTCTTCAGGGACATTTTAAAAAGCTTCGTCAAAATTGGAGCTATTTCTGCAGCGCACCTCTGCAGTACCAGGGCAGTTATTCCGTCAGGTTCACTAGCTTTATTAACATCAAGCCCTCGTAAAACTTGGAGTGCTGCCCGATGCCGGATCCTCAGCTTTTTCATACGAAAACCGCAGTGAAGAACCGATGTCGGGATAGCACCTTGGTCATCGAGGGTTGAGTTATCCGCAAACATTTTACCTAATAAGTTAGCCTTTTCGGTGGCGGTGGTTGCTAGTGAGCCGTCAGGTCTGGTAAGAGGTGGCAGACTGGATTTGCAGAAATTGCGACCTATAGAGCCCGCAAGCGACCAAAATTGCCTGCTGCCATGTGGGCATGCAGCCAGCTTTCTGCTGATCTGCTGGTCGTGCTCAAATTTTGACCTATTTATGATTCACTTGGTTTCCTTTGCCATTTTGTTGTAAGCTGTTCTGTCTTCGGATGTTCTAGATGTGTTGTAGGCTCGGTAAGCCGCGTTTTTTCGTCGCACTGCTTCAGCGCATTATCGACTGAACCACGGCTTTGAGCCTACACCAGTTTCCTTAACGGTAGATTTGATGAAGCCATCCATCGCGGATGTGATGACTTCACCAATTTCCTGGGCACATCTTGAGGGATCCAAAGTCCGAAAACAGACAGCTGACCACGGGAAAGCATTAAAATGTGCCCGCAGACCGAACCAATCTGCTGACCTATAGTGCCACACTTTTCTCTTCAGCCTCTCGTTTGGTGGTCTGAAGTTTACAAGGATTGATGTCGTCACCAGGCAGTGGTCGGACGATCTTAAAGGCCCTGTAACTTCAATCTTGTAACCGTGTGGCACAGTAAAAATAGGTCTAACAGATTGGAACGGTGAGTCTGGACATCAGGAACCCTTGTAGGCTCCTGAACCATTTGCTCCAATCCGTAGCAAAGGGCAAAGGATTCCGCTTGGCGTCCAGCCGAGTCTGTTGATCCTGAGAACTTCAACCAAGGTTCGTTATGAACATTGAAGTCCCCCAGGACCACAAATTCTGCCGTAGGGTAGCGGGGCAAGAGGTCATCAATAGTATCGCTTAAATGTTTGAAGAGCTCGGACGTGTCTGATTCGCTAAGGTTCAGTGAGCGGTATAAACACGCGTAGAATCTTACCGTACTGGCAAGATTGACGCGTACCCACAATACGACGAATGTGCAGTTTTCCAGATTTGACAGTCGCACACAGTTGACGTCAGCTCGACTATAGAGACAGATATACTACGAATGTACAAACTAATAAAATGTAAGCTGTCGATTTCCCGAAAAAGAACTAATAAATAAAAGAAAAACTTATTAAGTACATATATGACATTTCATTATTATCTGGAAATTATCAGTAATTTCCGTTTTGGCTTTATTTAAGCCGACATTCAATGGAAAAAATGTATGCACATGAACAGTTTATGCAAATTATAATTTGAGGTAAAAATCAGACTTTCTTCACACACCAGTCATGGTATCAATATGAGCGCTTGTTTATAAGCAAATGGGTCCGGAATTTGTACACTCGTTTATTTGTTGGCGACAACAAACATAGGTAGATAAAAATTAAATAGACATTTTCACATTTGCACAGTAAAGTCCACACTTGAAGAAAAATTGTAGTCGGCTTTTGAGCAACGGACACCACTGCATGAGGTTATGCAAATAACGTGCTTCTCTCCCGGGACTTCAGCACAAACAACTTTAATTCAACTAATATAATATGTATTGATAAAAGTCGGTTCTCATATCAGTCCCTGAGGGATGCTACAAACTAGTATAAACTATAAACATACATTGTAACTGCGACGCCTATAAGGGGAGTGTTATATGGGTTTTTGATGTGTGTAAATGTATTATTGCGAGTAAAAGATGAACTCTGTGGTGGAATGGAAGATTCATAACTTTGGGACAAAGATCGCGAGTAAACCATGGAGAACATAAAACTGATGTACTTGAGGGTAGTTTCAGCTATTCATCATCAACACTTTGGAATGAAATACCACTGTCTATTCGAATATCGACATCGTTGCACTGCTTCAAGAAGCTCTGCGGCGAATGGTTGCTGACTGCACAATCAACTAACTACTCAACATCTTAATTGATAGAATTTACAATGAAAGGAACACATGCTTGTGTTTGTGATAATGTTATTTATTTTGATATTTCTATTTTTGAGAGTGATAATTCATGGTGGAATTCCATTATAATATATTATAATAAAACGAATATAAAACTTTATTCCACTTAATTTTATTCGACCGGAACCGGTTTCAGCTCGTTAAAGCCATCTTCAGACTGGTACAAATATTTCTTAGTCTACGGTTTATATACACAACAGATTGGGGAGGGGGAAAGTAAAAACAAAGTAGTGATAGTGAATAATATCGTATGGTAATATAATATCATGTAAATGTTAGTATTGCAATCTAAGGTTATGAAATGTAAAAACTATGAAATGTAAAAACTATGTAATATAATGTAAAAAGTACATAATTCAATATTCTAGTTAAGTAAGTGAAAATGTTATTTTCTTTTTTACTGGAATAAAAACTTATGAAAAAAAAGAGGGGTGGTCTACAAGGATTTTAATCAATTATGATAATTATATTTGTTGCTAAGTCATTTTAGACTATCGAATTTCTAAATATGTTGATAATTCCATTAAGCTAATTACATTGGGTTTGCAGCTCACTTCAATGATGATTAGGGAAAAACCTTACAAGTAATATGAGTTACTAATGACCTAATTTTATTGTCAAATCGTTATTATATATGTGAAGTATGGTATTTTTTATTGCTTTTTGAAGGGATACATGTTTACAATGGAGTTGGAATGGTCTAAACTAATTACATATTTTAATATCGAAATTATTATGAAAATTACACTGGATACAAAAGGTTTTTATTCACAATAGCTACACTGAAGAAAATAAAACCCTAAGGGCCTATGTTATCTTTGGGGATGCTGTGAGGAGGTTCTTTTTAGGGTAAGGAAAGAGAAGAAGTTCTGGAAGAAAAGAAAAATGAGGGGTGGGTACTAATCTGGGGGTCAATGTGACCAGGAGTGACGGACGTATGAATCCATCCCGGCTCGAGTCCGGCTGGGGAGGTCTTGAGTTAGATCTCCCTAAGCCGGTTTCACCCGATCCAGGCCGCCACGGGGTATGTGGGCAGACTCATCCTTTTCCAAGACCTAGACAAACCTCACCCCATGAACTCGGTTCAATTCTAAGTCACCAAACGTAGTGAACCACTTGGGGCGACCTATGACGAAGGTGTTAATTATCCAATAAATCCCAAATTGAGTTCGTTGCAAAGTATCTAAAATTTCTTTGGCCAAAGGATATTTCTGACGAAAAGAGATAAGAGATTTTGTCCTATGGTTCTAGTATCACTTAGGAAGTCTATAGCTGGTTGAGCAGGTGGTATGATTGTTTAGGATCTGTGAAAACTCAAAAAGGAAAATTTCAAAACCCCTCTGAAAAGTCATTCAAAGTGATGAAAAAATAACTCACCTAACCTAACCTGAAGTAACCTATTTAACCTTTTTTTCCATCAATTTTAATTACTTTTCAAAGTGATAGAGTGCCACTTGGTTGATTT
Organism: Limnephilus rhombicus; assembly: GCA_929108145.2. NCBI lineage: Eukaryota > Metazoa > Arthropoda > Insecta > Trichoptera > Limnephilidae > Limnephilus > Limnephilus rhombicus. Next base: position 48,082,876 of record OV815280.1, on the reverse strand, counting down.
ATCCGATCACCGATTGTTTGGCAGATTTAGAAATCGAATTCTATTTACATTGCGATTATGGATTAATTTACTTTTCGACAGAATTTATCCTCGGTGAATAGATCTGCACTACAACTCTTACGGTTATCTCATTTCGTATTAAGGAATACCTGTGTCATACTTGAGTTACTCCGTACTACTACTAAGTGAATGAGTTTGTGTACTAAGAGAAGTTTATTCACTAGGGAGAGGAAGGATGCTAAGGACATTGAGAGGAGTTAGAAGTTTAAATGCACATAGTGAAATTAATGGGGTTGAAATGTCACTAAGAAGTTCTCAAAGAAACGGGGCCAGCGGTCTACAGCGAAGTTAAGTGCCAACCCTGACGGGGCGGAGGGAACTAGAAATACGTAGATAGATATATGAACATTAATTAAGATTTGTAAGTGCATTACAATTTGATAACATAAATAATGTTATAAAAAAATCACGAGATATTATAATTTCATGTTTCTGAAAAGCAATTAAATAAGAACGGTAAGGCTCTTGATTGGTAATCCGAACGTCGCGGGTTCAAATCCCGGCGTTCGCAAATAAATCACACAGACGCTCAAAATCACTTCCTTAAAATCACAGACGCTCTCTCGATACTTTACAATAACAATAACTGTAGATACCCTCTAATACAACCACCACCCTTTTTCTCTTTTAATTTTTTGTTGCGCATATTTTTATTACTATACCTCAACTTAACCGATCCCCCCCCTCATGCTACCCCTCCCAATTCCCACCTAAATAACTTAATTCTTGAAGTATAATTTTTCATTAGTATCTCTGGAATCACTACACTTGTATACAATACCCATGTGGAAACCTGTAAATGGTTCAATTATTGTGACTCAATTACTATTATGCTCAGTTATTAATGTAAACTGTTGGTCTCCCAAATAAAATAAAATAAATTTTGTTTGATTAATTCGTGTTATTTCACATTTAAATAATCCTATCCTATTAATCCTTCCTATTAATCCTTCCTATTAATATTATAAGGTGAAAGTTTGTATGGATGTATGTTTGTTACTCTTTCACACAAAAACTACTGAATGGACTTTAAAAATTCTTACACTAATAGAAAGCTACATTATTTGCGTGATCTATAGGCTACATATATTGGTAAGCTCTTGCGTTATGAATAATCTCTAGCGTTATAAAATCATTTATTATACGTTTTCTGTCCCTAATAAAATCGATTTATAGCAAACGTCAGAAACCAATTGTCGCCTTTGAAACGATGTTTTTCAAAAATTTTTAATTAGGCAATTCACCCTAAAAAGAGTGCTTTGTTGGCGTCGTACTTAATAACTATCTCTAAAAATGAATCACCGAAATGTATGTATTCGCATAAACTCAAACGACTTCACCAAATTGGATAATTCTTTTTTTTGTTCGTTATTTTGTATAAAACTACCGCTGGGTTCTGGCATTATGAAATTTGTATAAAAAATTATAATAGTTGGCACGCGAGCAGTTTGAAAATTTAATGTATCGGGAATAAATGTGTGGAATGCGAGAGGTGTGAGGGGGAGTGGGGTGATGGAAGGTGGAGGGGGGAGGGGTGGGTGGAGGGGGAGGGGGGTTGATGGGGGGAGTGGAGTGGGGGGAGGGTTGGGTGGAGGGTGACGGGTGGGTGGAGGGGGAGGGGTGGGTGGAGGGGGAGGGGTGGGTGGAGGGGGAGGGTGGTTGACGGGGGGAGTGGAGTGGGGGGAGGGTTGGGTGGAGGGTGACGGGTGGGTGGAGGGTGACGGGTGGGTGGAGGGGGAGGGGTGGGTGGAGGGGGAGGGGTGGGTGGAGGGGGAGGGTGGTTGACGGGGGGAGTGGAGTGGGGAGAGGGAAGGTGGAGGAGGCTGAGTGGGAATCCCCTAATACCATGCGAGCGAAGCCGCGGGAAAAAGCTAGTTTAAAATAATATATAGTGTATTCGCGGCACGTTCCAGAGTGGAAGATACTCTTAGTGTCGCCCTCGTGTAAGACCACCATTCAGAATTGAAACGTTGTTTGAAATGGCTTCAGCCGTGTTTGGTGACCAGATCTGAATAGCCAGATACTTCCCCATCTCCTTTCCCTCCCAACAACCTTCAGCCTCACAATATACCCCAATTGGGGATGCAATAGACTCACTGGCTCCAGACTGGAGCAGCTGGGACTCTTGTGAGGTATTCATATAAAAAAAATCTTAACCTGGTTGTGCGGGTTAGACCGCAGACTTTATTTTTCCAAAATCGATCTCGGTTCCACTACTTCAGAATCGACTTGCTTCTACCCCTATGCCACGCCAGTCATCAAAGACACACTACGATTTAAAAAAAATGATGAAAACAAATCCCTTTCATATATAGTCAGATTAGATTAGTACCCTATCCATTAACCACGTTCCAGATGAGTGAAACCCACCCCAGCTGTAATATATTGCCTAACGCAATTAGCTCAAACACCGGAACATCAAACAGTATTATTTGTCAAATGAACTAACTCCGAAATACATCTTTTGGATAAGCAAAGTGGTGAATCTATCCGGTGTGTTATTTACATATTATCATAGTTATGTTATCAATATGAGATCGTCGATGAAAATGTCGCAAATAGTTGATTTGGAACATGCCAAAGAGATCGTTTACCCGTTCTCTCCAGACATAAGATGCTATATTTGAGGGTAGTTTCAGTTATTCATCCTCAAAACTTTGGAATGAAATACCACTGTCTATTCGAATATCGACGTTGTTGCAGTGCTTCAAGAAGCTCTCCGGCGAACTGTTGCTGACTGCACTGTGTTTGTATTTATATTATTTATTTTACATTTTGATGTATGTATTTTAATATTATTTGATTTAATTTGATTTTGATTCATGTGATTTAAATTTTTTAAATTTTATTATTTTTACTAGCTGGTTCCCGGCATGCGTTGTAATGCCATATTCAAAGAAATATATTGTCTCTCCCTGCATCTCCTACCCTCCCGCGTTCCCCTTCCACCTTCCCCGCCAACCTCTCCCGTCTCCGTCTCCTGCTCCCCCGTCCCGAAAACCCCCCTCCCGCGTTTCATATATTCAGTCCCAGTATATTCAGTTTTCAAACAGCTCGCGTGCCACCTATTACAATTTTTTTATTACATTTTTTTTTTTCGTAAATTACAAATATTCGTTTTGTATATTATAAGAACAATCTATCAAATGTGGTGCCTGACATAGGTACCTATTTAAAATATCTGTAATTTAAAAAAATCCATAGATAATTCTTTGAATACAAAAAAAAACAGCTGCCTGCTAAATTCAATTTCATCAAAGTTAAAATAGTCTTTAAGTTTTCTGAAATTATTCAATTTTTCTTTCCGTAAGAAACTTCTACAAAGTATTAGAAAACTTAAAAAAAAATGAATGAAATAAGTAAAGTCATTCTGAAGTCATGACATGACTAAGGGAAACAGGGATTCATTTATATATATATAGATTATAATATATTATGTGTATTATATTCGAGGCACTGCTGAAAACCAACTGCATTCCGGATAAATCCTGAATGAACTGAGAAGTGACCCATTTGTCAATAGAATTGTGGGGAACCTTACTTCAAGTCGTCGATGATACTTACTTGACTCCAAAGGAAGAATTTTGCGTTCAGTGAAGCAATAAAAGAGTTCTCCGCGTTTTATTATTTATTTAGTCTTTGCCAGACACATTTACACTTTTAGAGATCGCGGGTAGAAATGGAAATGTGATTCTTAATTAATAATTTAGCCACGTGTTCTCGAGACGGGTCCCGTAACTGGAATGACGTAGGTCGCTTCTGTTGGAGCGGTCTTCGGTGGTACTACATTGGTCACGTGACCAATGTTGCCAAGACAACGGTTTAAACGGTAGTTTAAAGAAATAATCAGTACTTAATCGCATTTCCATAGAATCAAAGACAATTGATTAATCAACAACAATCAAGCAGGAATGAGGGGAAGGATAACCAGCTCTGGAAACAAGCCCGTCTCAGTCCATCATCCAGTATTGATGCACACTGGAGAAAAATACTGGCTCCTTATGCGCTCACAGAATCCTAAAAGCTTAATATTATTATTTCTTATGTTCTTTTGTTTTCCTTTTACTACTATTACCTTAATATCTTTTTTTGTTTCATGTACATTCATATCCACCTGCTTTTTCTTTTTTTTTTTTTTCAAGTATTTTGTGTATGTATGTGTATATTGTACCCTTGTTGAATGTGTGAGATTGCTCCCGACATTCTGGAAATAACATTATTATTAATTAAATATTTTTAATTTCAACATTTTATTTTTATTATTATTTTCTTCCAACTGCACGATGCCTACAAGAACTAAATTGAATTATGGGCCCTAGTAACGATCCAATTTGCAGAACAACTTGCAGGACAGCGCGTTGAACCGCCAACCGAACTATTATTATTCCGACAGCCCGACAAAGGGAACAATAATAATTCGGTTGGTGGTTTTTCCCACAAACGATCCGACTTGCAGAAACCCGACAAATTGGTTTTGCAAGAGTGGATGAATTATCAAAGTTCACTAATTAACGTTCTAACTCTTCTTATACCTATTGCTTTATTCTTCTTTATTTGCCTTACATAGTTTACCACATGATGTCTTTTGCGTCCAAAATCGCTTACAAATTACAGCTTCAGATGCACTTGTAATGGAATGTAAATACTAAAAACGATACGAGACAAAATGGTACTGGATTTGGGTAATACGTATGTGTAGGGAATACAAGGTATGCCAGGAAAGGGGATTGACCAATCACTTACCACGGCATCTCTGCGAAAGCTCACATGATACAACCACAATACGGTTATTTTTTGAGACACCGCGATACCTCTCGGTTATTATCACAACAAAACGAATGAGTACAAAACGATATTATGTACTTTCGAGATGGTCAAATTCGTTCATTTTACTTAAAAATGTGATTGTGTAGACGAAAACACCAAGAACTTGCGTCCAAGGTAATTCCAATAAACTTCTGTTTTCAAAAAATGCACTCCAATGTGCACTATTTTTCTTACCATTGTTCCAAATATCAAATTTTTTTCCAGCAAGATGATGGTAGGAAGAAGTGGGAATTAGATAAATGACTAGTGTACGACCGAAAAAGGTCTTTCTATTGAAACCGAAACTTTTTTAGACATGTTAAAAATCTATTGTTTACTGAAATTTGGCTTATTTTTTACGCTTATACAGAGAGGTAACACTTGTTAAATGAAATAAATAAACAACAAATAATTTAAGTTTGTGAAAAAAAAATTTATAACGCTGCTGTAAAAGAAACAAAAATTATAAAAATTAACCTCTTGAAACCAAAATTTTACAATAATCAACACTTACATTCTAAAGGAAGGACCTCATTAATTGAGTAATTTAATTTTAATTGCGCTTACAATCCCAACATTCTTATTAACAAAAAATAAACAAAAACAATAATTGAAGTATATGAAAAAATTATTATTTTTCTTTTTGATATTACTGCTATAAAACAAACAAAAATTATATTTATATAACAAACATAAACTCACAACACGATCGCGCCGGACCGGCCGGAGAACTCAGCTGATGATGGCGGGTGACCCACGATCAAAAGTCAGCCGAACGACGCGCGATAATTCATGAACGCAGTTTCGGTGCGACCGAAGGTTCGGCAGATTTTCTGCTGAAACCGAAACTGATGCCCAAACTAGATTTTTTTCCCGAAACTTGCTGAAACCGAAACCGAACCTTCGGTCGGTCACTATAAATGACATCCCGGTAGGCACCAAGGATAATCCCATTTCAAAACCGAATACTGTCAAAATATTCTTCACAAATCACACTTTGATTACTAATTATAATTTTTACGAACTAACTATTATTTTATTATTTACATGATACAAAGAGTTTTCAGAGATTGAATACCAAATTCACCAACTTTAACATAATTCGTGTTGAAAGGGGAGTTAATCGGCACGCGCCAAGAGATTCAAACATATTCCAAGGAAAAATCCGGAAAAAGCTCTTTCAAAAAAACATATTCTGTACAATTTATACTCCTCAGGCCAGTGCAAAGATATGGTTTAGAGCTTAGAGTGTTGAATAATGAAAGTATATATAGTATATTTTTGAAAGGAAGATTCTTAAATAAATCTTTGGAGCCGTACAAGAAACTGGCGTCTGGCGAACGTGGTATAATCACGAGCGATGCCAAATATGTGATGAGCCGCCAATAACAGGATTTATAAAACTGGGACGGCTCCTCTGGCAGGGCACGTACAAATAATGGAGATTGTCGACCAGCAAAAAGGTTTCTTAATAATAATTCTGCAGGATGAAGACGTGTTGAGAGACCTAAATTTCCGCAATCTAACTGAAGAGACGTAAAATATAAGATTTATAAAAACTGTGGCATCATAGGAGGAATGGTCATAAATAACACTAGAGCTTAAAATAACACCTTCCTCCACATGGATACGCAAGCATCCGATTCTCGACGAATCAAGTATCTTGGCGACTACCGCTATGCATCTAAACGGAGGTTCGTACACCTGCTCATGTTGCCGGTATTTTGTAAACTCGTGGGCGACGTTACTTCAAATAATGTCAGGAATCACTGGTGAAAGTAAGTCAAGTACGTCCCTTACACCCTGTATTACAACTTTTACATCAAATAGAACATAAAATACTAACACGATACTAACACATCAATTTAAAACGTCACTAAAACATTCCTTTTAAACAAATGTTACTTCACCAAACGGTTTTTTTACATGAATTAAATATCTCTTCTTCTATTTGTATATACTGTAATATTTGATATATTCTACGTTTATTAATTTTCTTATCTGTAAGATTTATCTATAAGCCATACCCTTTGTACTTTCTATTTATTTTGTACAATAAATGCTTTTTTAAATTTTGCGACAGGTCGAGCGAGATTGTTTCCGCTCATATATTCGTCGAAACTTTAAACATGGTGTCACTTGTGTCAGACATTTTGTAACAATTCGTGTGCTTTATAACAATGTTAGTAACAAAACAGTGAACTAATAATGAAGGGATATAAAAAAATAACAAATTATGACGGGATATATAAATGATAGCTACAGCAACTGTTTAGTTGTGACGATTAAGTGAGGTGACAGCATTCTAGTTTTGACGTTTAGATTACATTGAAGTTGAATTAAACAATGATTGAGGACGTTGCGGATCTCGTAGTTTTAGTAGCGACGTTCACGGACTGTGCGCGTTAGGCTGTTTGCGATTTAAGTACACAACAGGAGTATCGGATACTTGCGTATTTTTGTGGAAGAAGGGTCTTAGATTGCAAAGGTATGGTAACCAATTCTCTTGGAAATAAGGAATTGAAGTAAAGGAAGCCTTCACTCACTTCCCTAGACTTATGGAGGTTGACATGTGTTCACGAGGCTTTCGTCAGCGATACACGGTAATTTGTTTCGTGCACAGCAGTTGTCTCTTAATGCCCTTTCGGACTAGGCTAATAGTTTAGCGAGTAATTCAGTAACTAAACGTGTTCGAACACCGTAATTTTAAAGAGTAGTTTAGTCAGAGGATTAGTAGACGACGGCTCTCTGATGGCCTCCGTGGTCGAGGAGTAAGGCTCTTGACTCACAATCTGAAGGTCGCGGGATCGGATTCCGGCGTGCGCAAATAAATTTTATTTAATAAATTTGTATTAATTCACAACAAACTAATTAAAAATAATAAAATGTATATTTGTAGCATGTTCCTATCCTCTCAGTATCGCCCTGGTGTAAGAACACCATTCAGAATTAAAACGTTGCTTGAAATGGCGTTAGCCGTGTTTGGTGACCAGATCTTAATATCCAGTAACTTTCCTACCTTCCTCTTTCTCATATCCTTCCTCTCCCCACTACCTCCAGCCTAACAACATAAATCAATAGGGGATGCCTTAGTCTAACTGGCTCCAGACGGGAGCAGCTGGGACTCTTGTGAGATATTTACATTTAAAAAAATCAGTCAAAGAGTCAATCCATTTTATTCTATTTTTCAGGCTTGTGGTGTGACACTACGTGTCACTGCTCACTGGTTCAAACGCTAGACAAGTCCGAACGCGTTGTTTTAGTAGAGTAAATTAGTAGCCGCAGAAATGTTGTCTTGTTCGAGGGATGAGTAAACACTCTAATTTTTTTTTCTGCTCTTTTTCAAACTCCATTTTCGAAGGCATAGTCTCTTTACTTTCATCACACTAATTTATTCTTCCTTCTAAAATATCCATTACAATCAGCTTAATTACTTTGCTGAATTGTAGCCCGTTCATCTTTCAATGCGCCACTCACTAATGTATTCTACTCGACCGTAATGTGGACGCTTTTTGGTCAATGAAGTGGCAAGTTGTTCGCCACTTGACTAAAGTACTAGCCTAGTTCGAACAAGCCAACTAAACTAATCGGTAAGTCGGTTCGTTTGGCGCGTAAAGGGCAAATCTTGAACGCTTTGTATCGTGTATGATGTATGGAATTGCTCGGAAGATAAAAATTGAATTGTAAGGCATTGACTGGAAGGTAGAGGAAATTTAATCAAATCAATGTTTTAAAGTGCAGTTCGTTGTCGGATTCAATTTCTCGGAGAAGAATCAGAAAATAAGGTACATGAATACGGAGTACGCTTACTGAATAAAATCAATAATTTTGACGACGTCCGTAGTCCAGTGGGTAAGACTCTTGACTCACAATCCGGAGGTCGCGGGTTCGAACCCGGCATGCGCAAATAAATTTTATTTGATTAATTTGTGTTATTTCACAATTAATTCATTTAAATAATATATAATATATTTGCGGCATGTTCCCGAGTGAAAGATACTATCAGTATCGCCCTGGTGTAAGACCACCATTCAGAATTGAAACGTTGCTTGAAAATGGCTTTAGCCGTGTTTAGTGACCAGATCTGAATAGCCAGGTACTTCTCAACCTTCCTCTTCCCCACCTCCTTCCCCTCCCCACTACCTTCAGCCTCACAACATACCCCAATTGGGAATGCCATAGTCTCACTGGCTCCAGACGGCAGCAGTTGAGATTCTTGTGCGGTATTCAATGTAAAAAAAAAAATAAAAAATTTGATGAAAGTTCGCTTTTCATCTTTGTTGTATTGTATCTTTGGGGATGATGTGTGGAGGGTACATTGAGCATTCTAAAAACGGTTTTGTAGCTATTTTTTTGACATTAATCTTGTTATCTTTTCAGAGAGGCCATTTCAACTTATAAACCAATATTATTCCAACACCAAAACTCGGAACACAAATATTTTTATTATTTTTTAATTGATAAACTAACGTTTAAGACAAGATTTTTATGCATAGCACAAAGGGTAACAATTATTGTAAGCAATTTATCAGCATGAAACACTCATCTACATTGAAAAATCTTCCGAGAAAAGATACTTGCCGCCAACGGGACTTGAACCCGTGTCCTTCTGATTGCCGGTCAGGTGCTCTATTATTGGCGGGTATTAGATAAGCCGCCATAGCTCAGTGGTCAGAGCACCTGACCGGAAATCAGAAGGATACGGGCTCAAGTCCCGTTGGCGGCAAGTATCTTTTCTCGGAAGATTTTTCAATGTAGATGAGTGTTTCAGGCTGATAATTATTGCTTACAATAATTGTTACAAATATTTATATTTATGTTTAAAAATGTTTATGTTTACATCTACATTTAGTTTTTTTTTATTAGCTCCACACATGAGGTCCTGAGTAAAATATTCCCCTTGGGGCCTATATCATCTTTGGGGATGCTGTGTGGAGGGTATTTTTAGGATAGGGGAGGAGAGTAAGTTCTGGGAAGGAAAAGGGTATTCGGGGTAGGTAGGAATTCGGGGGTCAGTGTCTCCAGGAATGATGGATGAATCCATCCCTCCTACTGCGGTGCAAGGCGATGTTCCGGCCTGCCATGCAGCTGGTGGGCAGACGCATCCGCTACCAAGACCCGGACAAACCTCACCCCACCAAACGTCAAGTCACCAAACGTAGCGGACCACTTGGGGTGATCTGTGGCAGGGGTATTGGTTATCCAATAAATGGTTCCCGAGGCGGCGGTACCCACACCCGCCTCCCAAATTGAAAATTTGGTTTTTACAAGAAAATTTTACAAATGTTTATAGTATTTAAGTATAACTATATATATTTTTTAAGAAATACATTAACAAGTTACGAAAATCCTGACATTATTTGAAAATCTCCTACAACCACCACAGTAAGCAGAAAATATTGCTTGTTGACCCAAACTCAGCCACTAACAGGTCAATGGTTGTAGTATTCGTCAGAAAACAATACATATGTATATAATAAAGCTAGGTTTATGTTATACTAGCTGACCCAGCGAACTTCGTACCACCTCAGAATCAAAGACTGTTGTGTTAACTTATTAGCTGAATTAAATTCAGTTTTTTTATTAAGTTAAAAATTACACAATGAAGCCATTGTCGATGCGCAAATGTCCGCGTTTGGTTTTTGTCAGTATCAGAGATGGCGTTGTGTACGGATTTATAATTTTTGTGATTTTCTTACTTTTCCACTTACTTGCGGAAATTGCGTTTCATTTTCTTTATACGTGTGAGCGAGATTTATCATAATTATTGTATTTTTCCTTTGGAGGGATGCAGACATAAGTTCACCATTTGTCTAATTTTCAACTGTTGACATTTAGTGTGTAAGGAAGAGGGGCAGCATTATGTATTTAAGAACAAAAGAAAAACGATCAGCGTATTGACATTTGACGTTTTTGAATTTTTGGAACTTTTCACAATATTCCTGCAGCTCTTTCAAAATATGAGAATTCGTTCTATGCAAATTGTACGAGAAAAAAATTTTCTTCATTTAAAAGTTATTCTGCTATTTGGGGCGGAGACGACAAATCCAATAAATCAAAGATCATGAAAATCGGTCCAGCCGTTCTTGAGTTATAAACGGTGTAACTAACCCAACTTTGTTTTATGTTTTATATAAAGATAAAGAACAAAGATAAAGATAAAATAAAGTATTTTAAAGAATTCATGAAAGATTAGTTATGAGCGGTTTACAATAATTTAACATTTTTAAAACTTAACTCGCTTTTAAAAGATGTAAATATATAAAATTAAAAGCTAATTGTGCCTAGGTAAAAAGCTGACAGTATAGTTTGGATTCTTGAAAGATTACATACTAACAAACCCTAAACAATTTTTAACACCTGTCAAAAATGCAAAATTCATTCTCTTATTTTAGTTTCCAAGCTTATTTATCTTATATTATAATAAAACTAATATAAAAGTTTATTCCACTTAATTTTATTTGGCCGTAACCGGTTTCAGCTCGTTAGAGCCATCTTCAGACTGGTACAAATAATTCTTAGTCTACGGTTTATATACACAACATATTGAGGATGGGGAGAGGGGTGGTCTACAAGGATTTTAATCAATTATAATAATTATATTTGTTGCTAAGTCGTTTTTGACTCTCGAATTTCTAAATATTTTGGTAATTCCAGAAAACTAATTACATTGATTTTATTGTTAAATCGTTATTATATTTATGAAGTATGGCATTTTTTATTGCTTTTTGAAGGGATACATGTTCATATTGGAGTTGGACTGGTCTAAACTAATTACATATTTTAATATCGAAATTATTATGAAAATTACACTGGATACAAAAGCGGGGACTTGGCAAATGAATCTAATTGCTTTATCTTTACAAAGTTACTTTTTGAAGGGGTACATGTTTATATTGTAGTAGGAATGGTCTAAATTAATTAGCTTGATTTTCATTTTTAAACTAATTAGCTTGATTTCTTGATTTTACTAAAATAACTAAAATTACTATTCTCCCGAACTGAAACACCCTCAAAGAAGACTTTGTAAAATGTTAACTTTCATAAACTACAATGAAAACTTCATCGGTAAAGTTAACAACTTATTAAGAGAATTTCATTCGCATAAAACATTAGACGAAAAAAATCTAATGACACCGATCGCGGCCATATTCGACCGCATAAATTTCTTCGCCGTTTGTCTTTGAGATTTATATTTCCAAAAGGAAAACCTCCAAAGAATTTTTCGGGTAATGAAACGTAACCGTCGTTTTTCCATTCATGGAAAGGGCGAGAAATGTAAAAAAATGTCTATGGCCGTGTTAAGGGAAGAAAAGAAATGATAAAATTTATGGCTTTATATTAAAATTGTTTCATCTCCACTAGAAATTTTCTTTTCTCGAGAAATCATTGAGATCTTTAGGCGATTTGCGATATTTTTTTCCATTCTTGAACCTCTTTAATAAAGAGACTGATTTCTTTAATTTTTAATATTTGGCTGAGATTTGAAAAGTTTTTTCTTCAGTTGGGATCTTACGCCATTGAGTGTTCTCATTTTAGTGGACAATAATATTACCTACTTTTGTACGTTATAGTTTTTTGTTTTATGAGGTTAATTGTTTTTTTATTATTTTTTTTGTGTTTCATAGAACTTTACTTAATTTTTTTAAAATTAATGCAAATCACATGTCGTAATGTTATCATCAAGTTTCTGCAAGTTTTTATTAATGTGACAGCTATTTCGGCTCACAAGGGCATTTTCAAACTCTTGTTGGGGTTTTTTTATATATACATATAAGAGTCCCAACTGCTCCCATCTGGAGACTATGGCAACCCAAATTGGGGTATGTTGTGAGGCTGAAGGTGGTGGGGAGGGGAAGGAGATAGGGAAGGGGGAGGTGGGGAAGTACCTGACTATTCAGATCTGGTCACCAAACACGGCTAAAGCCATTTCAAGTAACGTTTCAATTCTGAATGGTTGTCTTACACTAGGGCGATACTGAGAGTATCTTCCACTCTGGAACGTGCCGTAAATATACTATATATTATTTTAAAAGAATAAATGGTGAAATAATACAAATTAATCAAATAAAATTTATTTGCCACGCGCCGGGATTTGATCCCGCGATCTTCGGAATGCGAGTCAAGAGCCTTACAGCAGTACTACGCCTTCTTCTTTAGCGCCGTTGTGATTTGAAACTCGATAGGAAAAAAGTGGCACTAAAAAGAGACAAACACATACTTCTAGGATTCAGCCTGCGAGAGAATGAGATTAGCATAATCGGTCTCCTCTTTGTGCGGTGCTTCGCAGTTCCCCACTCTTATCTATTTTAATTTTCTAAAAGTTTCACTTCTATCGCGTGTGAATTACACCCTCCATTTTTTTAAATCAATTAATTGTCAAATAACGAATCAAATAAAATGTGTTTGGCACGCCGGGAATTAAACCCGCGACTTTCGGATTGCTAGTCGAGAGCCTTACCCCAAAGATTACTTGGTAATGATGGAACCTAAGCACTCAATACAGAAAAGTTTATGATATAATATAATTCTTTATTATCAAAACAACAATGTTTACCCTTCGAGAGTTTTTTTTTGCTATAGATAAATTGTCGCTTTATATTCAAGAATAATGTAAATATATTAATGTGTGTTATTATGTGACAAAATATTTTTTCTGTTTCGATTATAATCACAATCTAGTGGTTTTCGTGTATGTTTCACATGTTCTTAATGAAAAATGTGCTTTTATCATTTGTGTTTATACTGGATCTTGACAAAAGACATTTTAATAAAATTACCACGCGACTCATGAGACTATCCAAGAGCTAACAAAGAAAACCAGACAACACGTTGCTGATGCAACCAAGAAAGGTTCACAACGACATCTGTAGCCGGAACAACAGTAAAGAAAGTTATAAAATAACAGGGCTAGACGTGAGAGAGAGAAAAGCAAGTGACACTGCAGTACACACACAATGTACATATAAATAATAAGTTTCCTGCTATTCCTGATAGGTCCTACACACGATGCTATTTTCAGAATCCAATCTGTCGGATTCTGTAAGTCGGATCGTGTGTAGGCAAAACCGTCGACAGAAATACTGTTATTCCCTTTGTTGGGCTGTTGGTATTACAATTGTAGGTACTCGAGTGTAGGCTGGTGGTTGAATGTAGAAAAACGAGATTGCGTGATAAAATAAACCTTTACTGAGTTCCCACAATAATTATAATTCGTAAGCACACAAACACGGACAGCGTAACAGTTTTACGATATTAAATAGTACACACTGGGTCAAGGTTGATTGCGGATAGACGAGGCGACTGCTCGGTAAGTTGAACGAATACTGATACTTTCGTTGTTGCTGGGCGCCTTTTATATGGCCAGACGAGTGGAGTATTAGTGGTAAATCGTCACTCGGCGAGTTGCTCGAAAGCGCTGGAACTGTGCATTTCAAGCGTACAATGGTTCGTACCTTTTCTCGAATGTGTGAGAGGTAGGTAGGTCCGCGGCTCTGTTCCAATGCACTAGGTACTTACTGTTCAGTCGTGTACCGTCCATACTCGACGGCTGGCGGGTGCTCTAGTAATTTCGCTTGCATATATTTGAACACAGGCGCCGCTTCTGGAAATATCGATACGTTTTGGGTGCAATCCAAAGCGCGACGTAGCAACAATGCGTGGTTGCTACACAATAGTTATAATTAAATAAAGAATAAATTAGCAAAACTCAATAAAAAATCTGACAACAGAAAAATCAGAAAAAGATACGGTCACAACGAGGAATCGAAACCAGTACCAACGCCTTGCCGGGGTGGAGCTCTACCGACTGAACTAAAGTAATCGTCTCCGATTCGGTCATATTTAAATTGCATCTTTTCAGATTTTTCTGTTTTCAGATATTCGTTTGAGTTTCGCTAATATTGTCTTCATTTAATTTAAAATATTACAATTTGAGGTTTTACTTATTAAGTTACAAAAGATATATAAAAAATCGGTTGGCGGTTCAACACGTTTTTTTTTTTTTAAATTTTTCTTTATTCATTGCATAAAATTTTATGGTTACATTATTTAGTGGATTTTTCGACCACCATGCTAGGCTGATGCCCGTGTTATGGTGGTCGATTTTACATATAGTGCAATAACAATCACACGTTCGTGTAATATTTTTAAAGAAAAATGCTGTAAAACAAATTTAAAAAAATAAATTTAAATAAAAGTCCAATACTAAGATTGTTCCCTATTGACAAAGAACACTCCCATTCCCTTCCTAATTCTCCATCTACACTTATGCCTTCTTCCTCCTTCACTTGAGGAGTCCAGCCCATTTTGTTAGAATTACTGTGTAACTTAATGTTAGTAGAGTATTATACTGCCCTGAAGAAGTTACGGTTGTAGCAAAACCCGGTCGGCATAAAATATATAAAATAAAAGCGGTGTTTACAAAATTATTGTTTTATTTTAAATTATGATGTCACATCACAAAGCATCTGCTTCATATGAACAAATAGCATTTTTTACTTCATTATTACTGTTCCACAAAATTATTATCTACATCAAATATTTGTAAAAAAACCGTGGAGGCTTAATACAAATAAATAAATAGTTAACTATGTCCTAATGTCTCCTATTTCACTAATCACCCAACAAAGCCATCATTCGAATAAACAAATAAACAAAATGTAGCAAAACATTGTCTTGTTAATGATGCGAATCTATTTGATACATTATATTTCTTTCGGTCACAAAAAATATCAAAAATAACATCGCTCTTTTTCTGCGTTTCGTCAACCCAAACTGCCATCAATAATCTTCGTTTTCCTCTCTGTAAATAGCGCCGTAATTTGAGCGTCGTGTTTTTCTGTCAGCAGTCACCGTAATCAATATCTGCTTTTTCATCTCTCCATGTTTACAGTTTGTGACAAATTCAAACACTCCTAACACCCGACCAACCAACTTGGTGGGCCCAGGTTTTGCAAAATTAGTCTTCTCCGTGTTCTACTAAACAGGCGCCCTACGCTTGAAATTCGTAGCAGCCTAAGCTAAAGAGTCGTAGTAGCCCACGCTAGAGCGTTGTAGCCAATTTCAAGTTTGGAACATAAACTATCTTTTTTAATCAAGGTTAATCTTAAGGGCCCGCAACCCGGATTTGTACAGATTTTTTACATATTTCCCTTAAACACGGTAAGTTTTAAAACTTTTAAAAAATAAATGTCATTCTTGAAGATAATATCTTGACTTTGCCCGCGCCGAAACGCAAATTATATAAAATTCCCTCGATAGAAAAAAATCGCAAAATATGCTCCAAAAATTATTATTAACACGTTTGTTTCAGTGATTCTACAAGTTATATGTATGAAAAAATTCACAGTGTTTCTTTAAATTCCGTTTAAGATAATGGCCGCGAGATTTTAAACGAGCCGTGTTTTATTAAACATTTTCGCAATTTTCGCATCGATTTTGTCGCTGTAAATGTTAGCGCTCTCCTCTAACATTCGTAATTTCGTATCTCTCCATCTTCTTCTTTTCGTGCCTGGTTGCAGAGCCTTACACCTACTTGAAGCATTAACGCCCTAATACATGAAATGATGTATTCTGTAACTGTCTAGATTCTAGATAGATACTAACTAGACTGTGGAGCTAGCTTAGCTATGTAAATTAGGTTTGCAACTGCACCATTTGTGGATATGATGAGTGCATTCGGAAAGGTAGAACAAACGTTCTTGTACTATAAATTAATACAACGATTATCTAAATATTCTAAATCAAATGAAATTATTTTTTATTTTTTTGAAATATGATAGTGATAAAATTAACCTTAATACCGCACAAGAGTCCCAACTGCTCCCAACCGTCTGAGACTGTGAGACTATTGTATCCCCATTTTCATAAAAACCTGCAGACAAGCAGCTTCGCGGAACAACCGATTTGTCTTAATTATGTATTATGTAAATTGTGATAAAAAAAATCAGAGTGTGTAATTCACACGCGATAGAAGTGAAACTAGAAAGTCGCTAGATGTCGCTTTCTTTTCTTTTGCCTGTTTATTAGTGACCGACCGAAGATTCGGTTTCGGTTTCGGTTTCGGCAAGTTTCGGCAAAAAATCTAGTTTCGGTATCAGTTTCGGTTTCGGCATAAAATCTGCCGAAGCCGAAACTTTTTTAGACGTGCTAAAAATCAATTGTTTACTATTATTTAGCATATTTCTTACACTTATTCAGACAGTTACCACGTGTTAACTTAAATAAAAAAAATAAAAAAACAATAATTGACGTATGTGAAAAAATAATATTTTTTTTAATATTACTTCTATAAAACAAACATAATTTATAAAAAATAACAAAACATGTTAACGACTTTTTGGAACTTCCCGTTTGGTTGACTTCGGACGAGTTCGTGTAAGTTCGGGTAAGTTCGTGGCTCGTATGTCACCCGCCATCATCAGCAAAATATTTAATGACGTCCTTCCTTTAAGTGTTGATTATTGACAAATGTTTATTATTGACAAGAAGTAGCTAACATGTTTGTTAATTTTGATTGGTTTTATATGAGTCAAATCAAAAAAATAAATATATTTTTTACATACTCTCTGGCCGCTGAGACTTGTCGAGCGGCTTGCCCACTGCGCTATCGAAGGCCCGCGCCGACGTGCGAATTTACTGCGTTATATTAGAACCGAGGACCCAAATGATAAATTTCAGAGACGCATTTCCGTTTCATCCGAATTTAAAATCACTAACGGGGCTAAAGAAGTTTCACTTTTAAAAAAAAGGTATTTTGTGAGACTAAAGGAAGTGGGGAGGGTATGGAGAAACGGAAGATAACGGTAGGGAAGTACCTAGCTCTTCAGATCTGGCCATTTCAAGCAACATTTAAATTCTAAACGGTGGTCTTTAAGGGCGATGCTGAAACTATCTTCCTAAACTATCATAAATATACTATATATTATTTTAATGCAATAATCGTGAAACAAAACAACTAATATAGCCAGAATTTCAATCTGCGACCTCCGGATTCATAGTTGATAGTCTTATCCATCGACCACTCTGGCGTTGACATAGAAAATTCAGCCAGAAAACGTCGTGCAAGTTTTCATGATGCCCCGAGGTAATGCTAGAAATTTGCTACTTTAAAGATAAAACCGTTGTTTTGCCGAACCCTGTAATTTAGTAATAAAGTAATAAAATTAGAGTGATACGTTTTGGGCGCGACATCTAAATGAATTTGTTATTGATGTAGAATAAGGAATTCTGATTCCACAACAACTCAATAAAATGACTTTTCAACCCTTCTTTCAAGATCATTAAATATTATGAATGTTTATTAACCAAACCTAACCTAACGTACCCTATTTAACCATTTTTTCATTACTTCTAATGACCGTTCAAATGAGGTATTTGTATAACATGAAGTTGCATGTTGTTGAGTCCGGTCACCAGGAATTCTATGTTTATCTATCATAAAAAACGGCGCAACTTACAGAAATGGGGTATATTTTATTTTATCCGGTACATCATGCCGTTTTATGCATCAAGTTCTGAAGATGAAATCAAAAAGATGATGGCCTCCAGCAGCGAAACATTGATGAATGCGATTTCTGAAGTTTTCGGCTGCATTTTGGCACATCTCGATGGGCGTAACGGCGATTTTATCCCGAATGCGATCCTTGAGTTTCTGTGAGGCCGATGTTAAAAAACTTTTTCCTTTACATAGTCCTACAGGAATCAGACGGGCCGTGGGCCATCCCACGTCACCCCTCAGAGGGACGAGGCGCGCAGGGAAAATCTGTAGCAATTTTGTCATTGAAACTACACAGTAGCACCGTCCTGTTGAAACCAGATGTCTCCCAGATCTATTTCCTCCGTTAGTTTTTCCAATTGAAGTTCAAAAAAAAATTTTACATGGAAACACAATGTTGAACGATGACAGTCACGGTTCGTCCATTCTTTTAAAAAAAAATACGGCCTAATCACCCCAAATTTGGAAATTCCGTACCTCATGGTCACTTTTGAGGAGTGAAGATGTCTCTCGTGAAGTTGCCTTGGGTTATTTCCAGCCCAATACCGAAAATTTTGTTTATTCGCTATCCCAATCGAGATGTGCTAAATGCAGCCGAAAACTTCAGAAAACGCCTTCATCAATATATCGCTGCTGGAAGCCATCATCTTTTTGATTTCATCTTCAGAACTTGATGCTTAAAACGGCATGATGTACCGAATAAAATGAAATATACACCATTTGTATAGGTTTTTAATAGCCCTCAAAACGGCACTGTTTTTTTGCCGCACCTTGATTAAACCATTTACTTTTTAAACAGTTTTGATATTTCATTTCAAGTAAGGAATTAAGGTTTTTAACAAGTCAACATCACAATGACAATTTTTTTTTCTAAACTTTCGTCAAGCATGTAGATTGTAGGTATCATAATATGAAAAAAAATGCGAATAAGAAAGTCCAAGATAAACACGATGATTTCACATTAACAAATTTTTCATTTTCACATTTCACATTTCTTTTCTGTCGAATTAAAACAGGATTTCGCAACGCTCAGTCAATTATGAAGAGAAAAAAAATCGCCCTGCAATACCCTAATGTCCTCTCAGCAAAAAACTTTTTCAAATCTAATGTTTATGTCAAATAGTTGAATCAAATTTGTCTTTTAATTTTTAAATTATGTAATATTATGTAGCCTTTTACAAAATAGAGTTAAGTGTTGATTTGACGACTAATTTTGTAAAATTTGGTCCTGAAATTGGGGTGGGATTGTTGGATCATTAATCTTGATCAGATCAACTACCTACTTGGAAGTTTGTCATTCATGTTCTTCGATCTGAGGCTAAAATGAACGTTGGAGAGGGAATGTGATCTTCACAATTTTAATGTTTGTAAAGAAGTCTGATCCAATTCGAGGGCAAAAAAATTTAATTACGAAAGCTTTCATAATGATCAAATTAAATTAATTCAGAATATTTTCAGAGCGCTGAATAAAAATTGTGAGATTGTAACTCTCAGATAAACTTTGAAAATACAAAAATGATAATGCTTGAAATGATTTTAGATGCACTGCTGAAAACCAGCTATATTCCAGGAGAAAACGTAATTGAATAGCTAAGCAGTGACCTTTTTATAAAATAGGTTAATAGATTAATTAACAGATTTTGTCAATACATAACTAAACAAAATGTAGAATATTGTAAATATGTATTGGTGAATAAATGTTTTTATTGTTAATTTTATTATGATTATATTATGTTGAAAGTAAGATCTGAACTTCAAGATTTTCAATTTCACTTTCAACTACATTTTCGCGCCTTACAACATTCCACTCACCTATAATATAAAAAGGATAAGAAACTTTAATCGTACCATGTCATTTTTTAGATTTATAACATGCGTCCTTTTACTACCCAAGTTCATTTACATTAACTCCACACAAGAGGCCCTGATGAAAATAATTTCCCTCAGGATCTATGTCATCTGAGATGCTGTGTGAAGGGTCTTTTGGAAGAGAGGAAGGAATGAACGTTGGTCTTGAAGAGACCCATGTTGTAAGAAAGAGGAAACACAGAGGCCGGCAAATCATTCTACAGCCGAGCTGTTGAACACAAGAACGAGTCGAAGAAGCGACCCATTCTCATGTGACAAATGTCAACCATGTACATATGTTTGGCACGCGTTTGGCGTGTTTCTTGACTATGCACCGGTGCCGAAGGGATAAATGATGCTAGTTCCTGGAAGCATCTTACATTGTAATACTGGTAGAACAAGGACAGCATTCCCAGTCGACGCCTGTGCTCTAAAAATTGCAATCCGTCTGTTAAGATGGGAAAAACTATCAAACGGACCGCCCGTTTCTGCACCGAGTCGAGAGTATTTTTCAGGTATTTTGGAGCTCTAGACCAGAGGTGGCTGCCAAATTCAACCGTGGGGCGCACTTGTTATTTGTACAGGAGAAAAGTAACAAAAATACACATCATTGGAGCGCCAAGATATTTACAAAAAATTGCGTTGAGTATTGAAGATTTTCGTACGTTTGGTTTTGGATTCCCTCGCATTCATTAAAAAAAATCATTATTTGCATGTCTCTTGATACCCTTGAGGTTATGTTGAAGATATCAAGAGAAGCCTTGTTTAGCAGCAACATATCCCATACGTTCATGCTCATGCTGTGCTGAGCCAATATGTCTGTTCTGACATATGGCACGCGTAGCAGATAGTGGTGCCTCCTGGCAGTAATTGTTTGGTGTAAACGTCCTTAAAGTCTTCTCAAGACGTCAGTGACTTATTCTTTCACACACTTATGCTTTGTATGTTGTGATTTTTTTTTCTAAAAAAGAGAGACGGCCTAATTTAAGAATCCCTTTAAGTCTTGACAAACGATTATATTTTTTTAATAAGTGAAAATTTTTAATGTCGGGTCAACAGCGACCAAAAGTTTTTTAAAACGTTAGGTCGGAGCCACAACATTTCGTTCAATATTTTTGGTAACATTGCCGCTGGAGACCCAGCTTTGGTGGCGTTTGCATTCTAAAGCTGCCCAATTGTCTTAAAATTAGTTCACATTAAGAGAGAATAATCAGACACAACCGGAAATATGTCATTTTTAAATAAAATTCTGAACGTATTGGCTTTTTCCAACAAAAAGTACAAATTGATTTCGAAAAATTGTTCTTTTATCTAGTAAAAGTATGTTTTAAATTTTGAGAAAAAAAATTATATTTTGGTATAATAAGGTTCTACGGTAGGTCGTTTTCAGATTTGTTAAGTAAGTATTATACAACACACATTTCAAATTAAACAATCATACAATAAAATAAATCAATAAATTATCCAGGAAAGCTACTTTTCAGAATTTAAATTTAGGTAAAATAAAATCTTTTAAAAAAATATCCGAGTTTTGTGACGAAAATATTTAAGTTTGTCTATTTATTTACGGTCTTACAAACTAACATATATCACTTTTGTTTACATTTTTATTGTGCTTAGACGTTATTGAAAAATTATAAATACGTATGATCAAAAAATAATTGCAAAAAGTACATAATTCTTTTATCATAGCAAGTTTGAGAATTTTTTTAATATAGATGGTTACGCATTGCAATATGTTTTGTTTGTTCGAAAATTTAAATAAATATATAACACAAAGAGGGTACTTACTCACTCCTTGGATTAAGCAGAGACACCTAAATGGATTGTTTTCAAAAATAGAATCTAAAACAAGAAAATAACTGACACTGTTTGTTTCTTGGAAAATTTTAATCTTTGTGAAAACTTATGAGTTTGTGTATTGATTGACAAATTTCATCTCTTGTGCAAATTTTCAAGTCACCTAAGGATTGCATTGATGGAATTTAACTATTGATTGGATGATATTACGGAGGCCTCCAAGCTACAAAAACTACAAAAACAAGGTTGGTGGATCTGATATTTTCCCTGGAGTTTTTTCTTCGTGCCATTTCTTTTTGATATATTTGTTCGCGCAAGTAGAGTTTTCACATTCATATCTGTGAGTATTAGGCTCAAAGGGTTTGAGATTATTTATACATCTCAAACTCATATTTATAATGCAATAGGTATATTTCTAACCAAATTATTATTGAAATAAAATCGATAATTAGTTATTATTTAAAAATGATGGTACGGATAATAATTAATCTTTCTCACCGGGAACGCCCCGTAGAGTTGCAAGGGTACAATCGCAAGACCATCTTTCGACGAAATTTGAGTTCTCGGCCGCTGGTTAATCTCCCTTAACAACAAACGAGCATTTTTGATATCACTACTTGTCAAAATTATTTACATTATAATAATGAAATCATTTTAAAACTGTTTATATTACGAGTATCACTGTCATCTACGTTGCCTGAAGGCTATTGGATATGGGTTCCATTGTCTCTACACATCATTGTCCCGTGTCTGTACCTACCACTGCCATAATTTATATTATGAAAACACAATCAAATACATTCAGGCCATACAATTCCTGTGAAAATACATTATATTATCATCACTCATATACATGACAATACCCGAGCTTTCACTACCCGAACTAATGGAATATGGAAAGCGAAGAAAATAACTTTGAAAACAGTGGTATGTTATTATATCTAGTTTGAAAGGTTTTTTGTTTGTTTGTAAACAAACGATTACTTATACAACGGCCTTGGAATTTGTTACTTTCAATAGAGAAATCAATCTTGAAACGATGAATGTTAAGAATGTGTTTTTTTCTTTGTCTTTATTTTCAGCGACTGTTTTGTTTGATTTGAGATGATGAAAATTCTCGCCTACGTACGTTATTTTAGAAGATGATTTTATCCAAGAAAATATACCTACGCACGTTTGTAATTATATTATGGCGAATTTCAGCTGGAAAACTAATGAGAATCTTAAACAATATGTTAGAAGCAAAATCAAAAAACATTTGCCAAATAATAACCGTTTTATGAAAGAAATTGTTATTTTTCTAGGAGAATACTTACACCCACCTTTTCTACGTTACGTAAACACGCGTTTATGTTATTAATAAAATTTAAACAATTTGAAGTTAACCTAGACTCACAAATACGAACAAAATAAGATAAAATGATCATATCTTTGAAAACCTTTTTTCTTAAATTTTCATGGAATGAATCATAATTAGATTGTATAATTATTATGAATTACTGAAATCTTGTATTTGTCATTTGTTGTTATGTTACTAACATATTGGAGGTTCCTCCTATCATTTCTTATATATTTTTATACCGACTGCCACTATTCGTGTTATCAGAAAGGAATTCTTAAAAACCACACGCTTACCCACAGTGGAGAAAAACCTTTTTCATGTCCCTACTGCAACTTTTGATGTTCTACAAAGAGGCATATAAGAATTCACATATTTACCCACGGTGGAGAAAGACCTTTTTCGTGTGCTGACTGTAACTTCTCATGTACTACAAAGAGAAATCTAAAAGTCCACATGTTTACCCACAATGGAGAGAAAACTTTTTCATGTACCGACTGCAATTATTCGTGTTCTACAAAGGGAAATCTAAAAATTCAGATGTTTTCCCACGGTGGAGAAAAACCTTTTTCGTGTCCCGTCTGCAACTATTCATGTTATCGAAAAGGAACTATAAAAAGTCATATTTTGTATGAGAAACCTCTTCACTCTGGCAGAGTACCTAACAAACATATTGAAATATAAGAGATTCGCTATGATGTCTCCCCCGACTGTCGGCGGAATACTATGTAATGGGAATAGTTTGAATACGGAAATAATTCGTTTATTTGGTTGATTTTTTTAAGGTATGCAGTAGTATTGGTTAATAATATGGTCTGAACACGGTAAGAATTCGTTTAATTATGTGATTTTTTTAAGTTGTGCAGTAGTATTGGTTAAGAATATTGTCTGAATATGGATAGAATTTGTTTATTTAATTGTTTTTTTTAAGGTGTGTGGTAGTATTGGTTAACAAAATAGTTTGAATGCGGAAAGAATTCGTTTATTTAGTTGATTTTTTTAAGGTGTGCAGTAGTATTGGTTAATAATATTGCCTGAATACGTATAATATTGTCTGGATAGAATTCGTTTATTTAGTTGATATTTTTAAGGTGTGTAGTGGTATTGTTTAACACAATAGTTTGAATACGGAAAGGATTCTCGTTATTTGTTTTTGGGGTGTTATGCCGTGTTGCGCTACCTCCTTCTTTAGCCAACGTTTCGGACATCGTTGCAGTGTCCATCATCAGGGCAGATCCGGCAGATCCGGTTGGCTAAAGAAGGAGGTAGCGCAACACGGCATAACACCCCAAAAACAAATAACGAAAATGCTTTTGGCCGTGAAAATCTTAAAACTTATCGAACGGAAAGGATTCGTTCATTTAGTTGATTTTTTAAGGTGTGCAGTAGTATTGGTAAGTAATATGGTCTGAATACGGAAAGAATTCGTTTATTTAGTTGATTTTTAAGGTTTGCAGTAGTAGCATTGGTTAACAATATAGTTTTAATAAGAAAAGAATTCATTCATTTACATAACTTAACGTCAAACCGCGTCGTAAAAACTAAAAATAATAATAAATATATCATTGCGTTTGTATGTTAAAGTTACCTAGTAATTGAAATACTAGGTAACTTTAACATACAATGGCACTTCGCCTGTACTTTTTGAAACTAAACTGAAGTTAATTAGGTAATTAGGACTTAAGTCGTTTTTGAATCAATATGTTTCTTCGAGATCGAACGGAATATATTGATCGAGTCTTAGGTGAATTAATTAAGTTTATGGGTTGGGTTTATGATGTCTTTCAATTCCAAGAGCTTCTTTAGATATCCCCCATTCTAATGAATGGGGGTTATCTAAAGCCAGTTCTTTCGCATAACGAACGACATTATTTAAAATGATTTGTTTATTGACAGCTTAACTGACACAGAGGAGGCCGCGCTAAAATTTATCAACCGCGCGCCGCGTCGTTCGGATTCGAACAGTATTAATACCGCAGCGAGCGTCTGCGTGGTTGAGTTTCAGAACCGAGTGAATGTCAGACGCCACGCCATTCGCGCCGCGCCACAAATAACATCTATGCACGTGGAATTTCACACAAAGCTACTGTTATAATTCGGTTTCGAATTCAAGAATGGGACACAAGATGTCGCTACTTCCTTTAGAAGCTCGCATGTGGACGTTTCTTCCCTAGGTTTAAATACTACGGTTTTATAGAATTCGTAGATATGGAGAGATTACATATTATTGCCTGTCACGGTTACTTTAACTCGGTGACTAGCTATCACTGGATCACAGTAAATGCGAGGAGCTGACAATTTTTGGAACCAGTTCTTATACTAGCAGTTAAAAACCTATTGTAAAAATTAATTGTTGACCACGCTCGCAAATATTGATAACTGACCATAAATGACGTATTTGGTCGTCCGTACTAGACCCCCTGAAGGGTACAGGCAACTTTTGACGTCAGCATAATTCTTCATCAAATTACGGAGCTACGATCATAGCCTGACCCTTACAAGAAAACTAATATTTTAAAACCCACGTAATACATATATTATGTTACATTCCGTGAAGGTCGTGGAATATGACGCTAATTGTATGAAAGTTTGTTCTAAGATATCAATGAATAACTTCTGATTCCTGGAATCTCCCACGCAATCTTTAAGGTCATATTGGGAAATCAATATTTCAGATTTATCAGAGAATGCTTCTGAATTTCGTGTATAAACACACAGCTGTTTTTTTGATTGCGAAAAAAAAACATTTTTCGGGACTCCAGTAGGTCCAGTAAGTTCCCAAGCGTTTAATTGATGGGATCTTTGATCATTCTTGAATGTGTCTTAAAAGTCCCCAAGGTAATTAATTGATCAATTGATGAATAAGGATAATATTCTTGAGACTTGAATAAAAGTAAATAGAAGAAAATAATTAATAAAATGTTAAGAAACATTTTGTCCCCTTCTTTGTTGGACAAATTCTTATAGTCCTAAAGTTTCTATAAGTACCTACTATCTATACCTATCTTTATATATAAAAAAAATCTCGCGTCACGATGTTTCGTTTAAACTCCCAAATTACCTGATTTTGATGAAATTTGGTTTACTGTGTGTTTATTATTGCGAATTAAATGTTCATTAAATGTTTGTTATAGGACAATGCTTTGTAATTATTTATAAGTTTCTAATGGCGAAATTACACACGTCAACCACATTGATGCGATTTGGTTGAACGGCGTATAATTGAAAGGGTGTACTGTTTACAAGTACTTGACAGAAGTGGACCATTCAATCACATTGCTGTCATAGATTTTAGAATGTCTTCGAAACAGGTCGTGCGCGCGGGAATTAAGTTAATGTGTGATCATTTAATTAACGAGTTAATGAGAGGCGTATGCACTTTCATCCATTTAAAAACCATTTTCTATGTTGACAACTCACTACAAAATAAACAGTCACAGTTTGGCACTTCAATACGCGCGCACAGTGCTGCGCGCGCATGCAACGCCGCATTCGCGCATGCGCACGAAGGACAACAGAACCAATCGCATTGAAAATATTAAACAAGTTGAATATTTTCAATGCGGTGGAAAGATGACGCGCAATGACATGGAAACATGCAATGTCTTGTTTACACGGTGCAATTTGGTATCTACAACCTAATTGCGCAGCAGAATTGAAAGGTCTAATATGCCCATAACAGATGACAGTGTGAGTCAATTTATCGACACAACACTTGGTTATCTAGGTTGAGTAACCTTCCAGTAGATGGCGTTGTATTTTTTATACAATTTTTAAAACCATTTTTTTCCACCGCACAAATTTATCTTAATTCTAAATTAACTTTTAATACACCTGCGTTGATGGAAACAAATTAATGCTACAATTTATTTTGTTTAAATTAGTTTGTGAATACATTATTCTTTGAATCGTATAGAATTATTTCTATTAATAACTCTAATAACTTTTAAATCTAGTTATCCTAATATATTACAGGCACCTCATTCGTTCAACGCAACTATCATTTCAAATGATATTCCACCCCAACTGCGTCTAACTTCATGTATGCATAATATTTTACATTTACTTAGATAAATTATCTATTCTGAAATGTTATCCTTACTTAAAACTGCTCCCTTGATGATATTAACTTAAGTAGTATAAATTAACTACCAAACTTACACCCCTGTTATTAATATGAATCATCCCTTACATTGCTATTCATAGCACCTACTCATCAGTCCTTCCATTCATTCATACCACACTATCAATTATTTACAATTTTGGAGGCGGATATGGGCACCACCGCCCCGAGTATCATTTATTGGATAACAAACACCCCTGTCATAGGTCACCTCAAGTAATTTGCTATGTTTGGTGACTTATCAGGTTAGCCCGGGTTCATGGGGTGAGGTTTGTCTAGGTCTTGGCCCGAAACCAGCCTCTTCCACGTACTGCGTATTGTGAGAGGCTGGTTTGTGGAAACCTTTTGACCTTTCCAGCCGGACTCTCGACCTACCTTGCACTGCAGCGGGAAGGATGTATTCATTCATTCATTTGATTATAATACTAATGGAAGGAAATAATTGTACCAATTCATAGGAAATCATCAATTTGACACTAAAAAAATACAAAATGGTTTTACTGAAGCAGTTCAGCTATGTATAATAAATACTGTATATTTTTTACTATCCATATTCAAAAGCACCTAAAAAGGGCGTTAAGAAATAAATACATAATATCTATCACCCCAGAATACATTTACCCGAAGATTTCCACTCATCCCTAAAACCTTTTTCCTTCCCAGAACTTTCCCCCTTTCCTTTCCCTAAAGAGATCCTCCACACGTCATTCCCAAAGATGACATAGAAGTAATGACAATGAGGAAAGTTTTTTTCCTCGGAGCTTCCTGTGTGGAGGTAATATGTGCAGCAATCGATGATAAAATAGAAATCGCACAGAAAACTATCTTAAAGGTAATACTTAAAAAACATAGACTGACCGATACAGACCAAGTATTCAACAGTTGTGACGTACAAGGTATACGCCAATTATATATTAAAACACTACTAAACTACATTTTTGAACAAAAAACTAAACTCCAACAAACACAAAATATCACTAACAGACCGGTTAGATAAGCGTACAAAGAAAACATAAAAACTCCGACCGTAAACACTACCTTTGGACAAAGACACCATAAATACAATGCTTTAAAGAGTCTTTAACTTGAAACAAAAATTGAGGAAAACAAAAATAAATTAAGGCACAAAATAAAAAAAAAAATGGATTAAAGAACAAAAAAGACAATACTACCAAAATTTTATAACTTAAAAAAAAATAAAACATATACACGCAACACACAAAACCAATATAAAATGCGCAACAATCACAAATACCCAAATCATAATGTATGCCGATTTTCTTTTAATTTTATTTTCATAAATTAACTTTAATTTTGAATATTTATTTTAATTTTAAGTGTTTTTTCGTCACGAACATTATTTTTTTTTCAAAATGTATTATATTATAAAATGGAGGCCTCAGCACGGGTAAGCCACCCAGTGAGGCCAACTTTACTGGATTGTACTTTGTAATGTAAAATATTGTATAAAAATAAATAAAAAGAAAAATAAATACAAAAAGGTACTATTTAATACCTTTTGTCCCGTCGTGTTTTATATTTACCTATCTGTTAATTTATTTAGCGAGACAGGTATGGTACATCACTCACTTACTATTTAAATAGGTCCTTTATACATTTGAAAATTAATAAAAAAATAATAATACAATTGCTTAATAATTGTACCACGAAGTATTTTTACACCTTTAAATAAACGTTTTATTTAGGGATTTCCTCTGCGTACCCCTTATCCCTAGACTGTCATATCAAGTGTACAACTGTACACGTGTTTACTTCGTAATCCTTTGGTCCGACATCCGCTCAACAGGAAAGGTCCCATTATTCACCATTAGGCGCTCGAGTCCAATATGTATTACACCCTTAATTTAAACCGTTCCTATCTTCCTGATTTGTTCAAATACCTCCCCCGCCTTAAATCTCTTCATCCCTTCGGCTCACTGGGGCGGGCTCCCTTTCTCTAATTGCTTCGGGTACCTTTCTACCTACTGATCAGAAGTACGGAAACTTTATATTATTATAAATTGAGAAGTGTTTTCACGAAGAAAATATCTACAAAAAAAAATATTTTTTCGTGATGCAGGTTTAAATGAATAATTACTCGGGGTGCATATATCATTATAATCTTTAAATGCACATTCAATTAACTATTAGACACAATGAATACAAACAAAAATCAGTACACTTGTAAAAAGCAATATCTATTTTTTTTAAAGTCGAAAATTGCACAAGAATTGCAGAAGTTGAAAAGTGAGAAGCAAATTGTACAGCGCGAACAAAATTATCTTCAGAAGCGCGCCAGGTGGAATGTGGAAGTGCCATTCCCCTCTAAACGCATGCGCAGGGTTAAGGTCGTTGAATTTATGCAGTATATTTTTAGAAGCGGAAGTATGGAGACCTGTTCTAGTGCTATATCAACGAAAGTTAAGCACCTACAATTGATACGTGCATACAAAAACTGCAAAACAAATACCTAGACAAAAATTTTGATAGGGAATCAGAAATAATACCTTTGCTCCGTTAGCAAAGAAATTCCGTATGCATGAGCTCTCATCATCATTTCAGGGTCCTGCGTGGGATAAAAAGAAAGCTACTATCTGATGTAAATAAAAGAACTCACATTAAACAAAATGTACTTGTTATTATTGACAAGCAAAAACATAATCTACATAAATACCTTTGTAAACTCAAAAAAAGTGTAGAGAGAGAGAGAGAGAGATAATTCAGTTATTTTAGTAGAATCCACTCCAAATGATCATTCATAGCTTGCGATAGTTAATATGGCGCACCTCTTTCAACCTCAGCGAGAAGGGCTCCAGATAGCTGGAGAAGAGCCCCAGAGTTGCCACTTCGCAAGCCCATGACACCGTGAAGCAGCCGAGATTCCAGTCCACCCACAGAGGCCCGCTGATCACAATGCGTCCGACGGCCAGCTCTGAGCATTGAAAGGATATAACCCGCAGTTCTAGACTGTTGATGTCATTTAAGAAGCGCCTGCAATCTTCATCAAAGTTGTTCTCGGTGATATTGGATTGTACGTGGCTGTAAAACACGCCCGACCAAAACATCAATTTATCAAGCTGTGGTCAGTAAATCCCGATGGCTATTTTTCGGTGGGTTGTTTGCCGCGTCATTACGAGCGTCAAGCAATATTTCTTCACAGCACTAATTTGTAGGTGTAGTTGCATTATATTGCAAATTTACACAATCATTTACGAGTATCAAAACTCCTTACAAATCAAACTTCCGACAAATTCATTGATATGTCATGACGTTGCCCTTATAACATTTTTTTTCTTTAAAACAATCGAGCAACGTCCGAGCAACTTGAATTTGTTCTCAGTCGTTCCAACGGCACGCCGAAATTAATAATACTCATTCTGAGCAAGAACCGACTGCATAACTACCATGAAAATAATTACGTTACACTATTTTTATAAATGTTATTCTATTTTTCTTTTAAAAATTCATAATATTAATTCACACTTACTTATCACGTATGTTTATCACAAGTATGTTTAGCCTCAATAATTATAACAGTAGTTTCTAAGTAATCAAAGATTATCCTCTCTAAATATATTTGATTAATTCCCGAGACGTTTCGCGTGCCACGATTTACCGCATCCTGCGTTGGAAACTCACTTCCCCCGGGGTGAATCGAATTAAAACCCCTGTTCACAATAATTATCGGATACTCGTAGGAATGAAGATATACTCGAATATAATCTGCGTATGGGAATTCAAAAGGCTCTGATTATTCGACATGTCGGGATGTAAACGAATTAGGCTGTGCTTAGAGCCTGATTCTAAAATGACTGAGTGTGTGTAGGTGTGACGTACATAAATAGATTCAATATTCAAAGAGCACGTTTCAAACTGTGTTTAATAGCGGAAAGCTTCATACAGCTTTCGCAATAACGAAGTATTGAATTTCACCATTCTGTAAATTTCTGTGCTATTTCAGTTTGCACGTTTTAATTTACGTTGAATATTCGTTCATATCGTAAATAACTCGTGGTGTTTTTTTCTTCATTTTCCAGGCACATGCTCATATAGCCACTTTTTTGAGAATGATCATTTCAGGGTAGTTGTTTACGAATTTGTCTTTCAGGATATCCATTTTGAAGGGTTCGATATCCATTTCTTATTGATTTATTCAATGGGCAAGCTACGATTTTTTTTTACATTAGCCCTGTACAGCCCTGAGGAAAATAATTACCCTCAGGGCCTGTGTTCTCTATGGGGATTCTCTGGGGAGGGTCTAAGTAGAGGAAGATCTGGGAATGAAAACGTTTTGAGGGATTGGTAGGAATCTGAGGGTCTGTGTGTCTAGGAGTGATGGACATATGGATCTATCCCTCCCACTGCCGTGCAAGGCGATGTTCCGAGAGAGTCAACCAGTTTCTCTCGATTCGGCATCTGCCGCCAAGATCTGGCAAACCGCATATTAATCTCACCCCATAAATGTCGTTGGATGCTGACAAAAACCGAGCCCCAGCAAGCTGCTGTCGGAGGGATACATTAAAAAAAAGAAGGGGGTACCTACCTGGCTAACGAAACCGTCCGTAAATCTAACCGTTCTCTATCTCTATCCAGTCCGTTATCTATTTACAACTTTATTTTTTTTTTAATTAATCATAGTCAGTGACCGTCAGTCGTTGACGTAGAGTGGTCTTCGCGTTTGTCCCACCCAGGCGTTCCGTTCGATTCCTCGGCTAAGTCTATTCTGGCTAAGTCCTCCATCACAACTCAAGCAACATTTTCGGCTTACTGTGGTGGTAGTAGGGGATTTTCAAATACTGTCAGGTTATTCGTAACCCGGGAATGTTTGACTGTCTTCAAAAAAAAAATTACGTTACCTTATTATCTAATATGCACCAGTTTGATAAAATGATATATCTACCTTCCATGTAACTAATAACTCGCCCACTAAAAAGTCTTTTGTGGCTTAAATCTGCGTCATTCGCGTCTCGTCGAATTTTCTATTAGCTTCAAATCCTTCTCTTGTAATATCTCTTAGAAAAAAATAATCTCCTCGCTAATGGGCCATCTCATCCCCTGTTCTGGAAACGGTAATATAAAGTGAAATACTCGAGAAGTTTGACAGAGAATTTAATAAAATATTCAAGAGCGCTGCACTTCCAAATATCCGCTGGATTACTGCATTTTTCAATTTTATAACGTTCATTTTGTAAGAGGAAAATTTTTCAGCACTTTTTCTGTGAAAATTTTACGTCAAAGTGAATTCAACAAAACATGTTCGATATTTTAAATATTCCGATATTATCGAACATTTTTAACAGGAATTTTTCCCACGTGCATTTTCCTTTGTGAAATTTACCTGCGTTTTTGCGGAAGTCCGTTTGCACTTTTTGTTTATGTTTATAGTAGTGAATTATACGAGTTAAGTTTGATGTGGGTGTCAATTAGTAGGTATTCTGACAGTATTAATAGCCTAGCGTCTGTATGGTTGAAATTTAATAATTCGACTATGAATACAACTCTGACGCCGCGCCTTACGCAAAACCGTTTTCGTACGTGGAGTTTGTTACAAATTGACTTTTGTAATAAATCGAATTAAAGCAGTGCCAAAAGATGGCGCTACTTACGTTAGTAGCTAGCGTGAAGAGCGTCGGCTGGCAGGCGTAAGTACTATTGGATTCATACTTTCATGGACCTCTCCGACCTCCGAGTATAGAGTGATCAATGATGTTATGTGTAGGGAAATTTCCCTAGATCTAGGGGAGAAAAATATTTTTTAGGGAAATCAGGACAAAATTTACGGAAATTTCGAACTCTGGCAAAATTTTTATTACATATGACAATATTACTGGTATTATTTATATATATATATATGTTATTTTTAACTCAAAATGTATCTAAAAAGATAAATGGGACCTCTGAAAAAAAAATTTATTTATTTTTTAAGTCCTGTTTTTTCGGTGATTGCGATTGATTTTTACTTTGCAAAGTTGATTTTATTTTATTTGGAATTCAGTGGTGAGTGTATTCGTACTTTTAAATTATTACTTCACGTAGCAAAAAGTGTTTTATTTGGAAAAGCACAGTATTATTAGTATATTTACCAAGTTCCGATATCTTTCCGATTAATTAATCATATTAATTAATATATAACTTTAGATATATAAAATTAGTGTTACACAGTCAGGTGGCTACGTGGGTAATTGCGTAAATGTGAAATTCTGGGGAAATTTCACTTCGAAATGTAGGGAAATAAATTTTGGCAGTTGTGAATAATAATACCACGTTGTGATTTTTACCACGCATCTATATATTATATATGACCTGGCTGATTGATTGCCTGTCGCGGTTACTTTGCCCCAGTGACTAGATCCAAGGAACCGGCTATTTTTGT
This sequence comes from Limnephilus rhombicus, assembly GCA_929108145.2. NCBI lineage: Eukaryota > Metazoa > Arthropoda > Insecta > Trichoptera > Limnephilidae > Limnephilus > Limnephilus rhombicus. Next base: position 48,049,029 of record OV815280.1, on the reverse strand, counting down.
AACCAGTTCCTATCGGATTTATAGAATGGTCACCAACAATTAAACTGGGCGCAGACGAAGCAAAATCCGCCCGCAGGGCCTAGCAGCAAAATCTGCAGATCGGGTTTTTAACAGCTGGTGTATGTAGGTTATCAAGACATGCAAAAGCAATTGAGCAATGAATAGTTTGGTGGTATTTTTTTTATTCTTACTGTGAAGTTTTTTTTAATTCATGCCTTCTCCATATGAGTAGTATTGAATGAAAACCCACACCTTTTTATGTGACTACACACTTTCACTGTCTGGAACTAGTGTTACTACGACACTCTCAATAAGAGGATAATCAAAGTGGCCATATCTCACTCCAAGTGGTTCGCTACGTTTGGTGACTTATCAAAGGTGCGCGAGTTCAAGAGGTGAGGTTTATCACATTCTGCGTAGCTGGCCGGATCGAGAGAGACCGGTTAAGATAGGCCTTTTGACCTCTCCAGCAGGTTTCTCTCGACCCATCACCTCATTCCTGGACACACTGACCCAAAGATTACCACCAGCCCTCGTACGTTTTTCCTTCCAAGAACTTCCAGTCCTCCCTTTCCCTAGAAGGACCCCTTAGAAGAAAGGAAAAATCATCGCTTTTATTTATTTATTTATACTGGGTTTTTGCAGATTGGTTAATTATACAAATAAGACAAATAGATAAATATTTGGTTACGATTTTAGATTTTCGCAGCCAAAAGTATTTTTGTTATTAGTTTTTGGGATATTATGCCGTGTTGCGCTACCTCCTTATTTAGCCAACGTTTCGGACAGCGTTACATCTGCCCTGATGATGGACACTGTAACGCTGTCAGAAACGTTGGCTAAAGAAGGAAGTAGCGCAACACGGCATAATATCCCAAAAACTAATAACAAAAAGGTAAATATTTATTTATTTGAGACACAAACAGGATATTTATAAAACATTTTGTGGGTAATATATAATAAATTAAAATACAAATATAAATATCCCTAGACTAATGTGTCTGCAGTAGGTAATCACATTTGAATTTTTACAGAAGAAAACACATGAAAAACAATGCAAGTATTATTTATACATAACAAAAACAAAATTGAAATGCATTATAAGTATACAATATTTTATACTGAAATGTAATAAAACATCAATTTTTTTTTTAGGTGCACAAATCGTGGAGATATTTTTTGAAACATGTTATGTTATTTACAAAAATATCTATGAAAGTGTGTATATGAGAAATCAATCAGTCAAATTGTACAATGGTTAAATTTTGAAACAGTTTAAAACAAAAAAAAACAGTTAGTAATAGAAAATTATAAAAATAAACACTTACTCAAATGACAATTAAAGAGAGGCAACAAAAAAGACATAATTAAAGACACAAATGATACAAAATAAATTAGTACATATTTTTCAGCAAACGCAGAGCACTTTTTTTGAAACCATAGAAATTACCGTCAAAAATATTTACTTCAGCACACTCTATCTTATTATAAAGTCGACACATTTGGGTCAGAGGGCTAAAATAGGCGATATTATTTTTTAAATGTATTCAGGTGAAACATATTATAGCGTCTTAAACAATGGGAATTGGGAATATTTATATCAATATTGCTAAGACACAGTGAAGTATCAAGATGTCCGTGAATTATTTTATATAAACATATTGGATCAGTCAATTGCCTTCTGATTTTAAGTGTATTAATTTTGAAGTATTCAAGTCGCATGTCATATGATCTAAGATGTTCTTGTAATCTACATTTAAAAGATAACAGTCTGAGCATCTTTTGTATTCCCTTTTCGTTTTCAGTCAATTTTTTTACAAGAAAATCTGTTGGTACCACAATTTATTTGTTTTCGTGCTTACACCGTCAAGTTTTAAAACATTTTTTTAAATTCTGGTTCGTACTCAATTTGTGGGTTATTTTTAAAATGTGGCTACCATCGCTACGGATTTGAAGTAAAGTTATTGAACGTTTTGAAAATATGCTTCTATTTTAATTTAACTGGGGCTGTTTATAAAATTTGGTACAACCGCTTTGGTTTTCATTTTCGTACTTATGCTCTTATTTTTTTAAAACCTGATTCTAACTGAATTTTGGTGGGTTATTTTGAAAATGTGGCAACTTCTTGAATTTCCTTTTCATATTGCATCGCAGGCAATCGTCCGGGTAAAACGAATTTCCTCCGCACGGAAACCAGGATATTTGAAACGCCTAGCAAATTTCCTGCTGCAAAATGGGACAGTTATCCGGTGTCACAGACCGTGAATTAACTACAGATAAAATACGTATTTGATTTTGGAATCGATTATTTGGAATGCACAAACGATCCCGATAACTGAATTTTGTACAATGTTGCAAAATTTAATAATACCCATTAAGAATCACGGGATATGATGTCATAAATAACGATTTCTTGAAAATGGAAAATCGCAGATCCTTGGATAATTTTCGTATCTACTTTGTCGCTTTTTTCACAGTGAAATTGATAACTTTACAATATCGGATCGATAGGCGTAACTTCCGACGATTTTATACATTATCTCACGGTTCGATGTTGATAGCCGAACCGATATTTACATGGAATTAATAAAAAAATCGATATAAGCTGGCAACACTTGCGGTCCTGCTTTCGAATTCACATCCCGAAATTTCTAACGCCTATAACTTAGTTAAAAATATGAATGAATTGGCTATGTTGAATTGAAATACTAACCTAAACCACCTCTTCCTCACACTCGATAAATGCTGGCGTCCCGCAGGGATCGGTTCTGTCTCCGACTTTGTTTTTGTTGCACATCAACGACCTTTTGTCATGTGCACCAATTCACTGTTACGCGGATGACAGTACAGTTCATGATAGCTTTTTGTTTGACAAGCCCCCAAAGGACTCACAAACTCCAACAGCTCGTAGGGCTTTGAAGCAAAGAATGGACGGTTACCTCGAGAGTGTTTTCTCTTGGGGTAAAAATAATCTCGTTGAATGTAATGTTTCAAAGACCCAATCTTGTCTGATTACGTCTAAAACGGATCGAAATGAAAATCTAGTCTCTTTCAACGGAAGCAATCTTCCGAACAGGCCCTCCATTGAAATACTTGGTGTAACCCTAAGTGACCAGCTCAGGTATGGGGGTTCCATCGAAGCCAGAGTAAAGTTAGCCTCACAGAAACTGGGCGTACTATACAGGGCCCGCAGATACTTTAATAGTACACAACTGCTAACCCTGTACAAATCACAAGTGCGCCCCACGGTTGAATTTGGCAGCCACCTCTGGTCTGGAGCTCCAAAATACCTGAAAAATACCCTCGACTCTGTGCAGAAACGGGCGGTCCGTTTGATAGATTCTCCCATCTTAACAGACGGATTGCAATCTTTAGAGCACAGGCGTCGGGTGGGAATGCTATCCTTGTTCTACCGGTATTACAATGGAAGATGCTCCGAGGAACTAGCATCATTGATCCCTTCGGCACCGGTGCATAGTCGGGAAACACGCCAAACGCGTGCCCAACATTTGTACACGGTTGACATTTGCCACATGACAACGGGTCGTTTCTTCGACTCGTTCTTGTGTTCAACAGCTCGGCTGTGGAATGATTTGCCGGCCTCTGTGTTTCCTCCTTCCTACAACATGGGTCTCTTCAAGACCAATGTTCATTCCTTCCTCTCCTCAAAAAGACCCTCCACACAGCATCCCAGATGACATAGGCCCTGCATTGGCAGTCCGCATATACTTTTTGACACTAAACGGGAGTTAATTAGTTAATGAGGTCTTTATTCATATTTCTACCATTTTCGTTTCTTAAAAATTGAACGGAATAAATTGAATGCGTCTTAGATTGTATTTAAGTCTATGGATCGCGTATACGACCTTTTCCTTGAGTTTCGTTAGTTTTAAATCCGTTCATTAAATAAGCCAGTAATTTTGAATAACGAACGAAATTATCAAAAAATATGTGTATATTGACAGCTAACCGAAACTTATCTGATACTATGAAGCCGCGCTAAAACTTATCAATCGTCGATCGAAATATCTTTTAACAATTGTTGATCGTGCTGGCAAATTTTCATGACTGCCCGATGACGGATTTGGTCAATATCGTATTGATTTAGGATTTTATCGATCATCAATGCTAGACCTTCTGATTCGTTGCCACAATCAATTCCAATTTTAAAAATCTAGGCAAATCTCAGTTCTTGAGTTCATTGTACCCGAGTTACGCACATGCAATTAATCATTTGCTAAACATCAGGTCGCCAATAATACAATTATGCAATCCTTTTCACGGACCGCGAAAATATTCATTCGCATTAATAACGCGTGAAGAAGCGACGAAATAATGAACAACATTATTAATTGTGTTAATAAAATACAAAATAACTGGGCAGGCTGATTTGATTCCCGATTTAATGATCGTGAAATTAGGTTATCTGAAATAACACAGCGGTTTTATTGTGAACAGCTGAAATCACATTAATGCGACCGGATGGATGTAAAACACTAGCCATTTTACTGTGGTACAGTTGATTTAATTATCTATATAATAATTATTTCGTGGACAGTTAGCTTTTGAATCAATTTATTGTAAATTCTACGCGAATATTATTTATTTCAAGCACTTTGTAATACCACTGTAAATATTTGAATGGGTTAAATAATAGTTTTAAATAGTAGTTCAAAACTAGCAGTTTTTACTGCTAGGTCCTGCGGGCGGCTTTTGGTTCGGCTTCCCCCAGTTAGTTTTGGGGACCATTTCATAAATCCACTTGGAACTGGTTCCAAAAATAGCCCGTTCCTCGGATCCACTGTCATCCAGTGATAGCTAGTCACCGGGACAAAGTTACCGGCACAAAATCACTGGGACAAAGTCACCAAGACAAAGTCACCGGGACATTGTCATCGGGATAAAGTCACCGAGACAAAGTCACCGGTAAATAAACACCGGGACAGGCCATGACATCATAATATGTAATATATGGCTGCGTGATTATAACTATTTATTATAAGTATTTTTTTTTATTTTTTATTGTTTTATTGCATTATTTTACAAAATTTCATAGTACAATCCAGTAATATTGGCCTCACTGGGTTGTTTACCCGTGCTGAGGCCCCCATTTTATAATATAATAATTTATACATAATACAGTTTGAAAAAAAAAGAAATATACGATGTTGGTGACGAAACAAAAAAAAACCTTTAAAATAAAGATAAATTTAAACTAAAAATAGAGATCAAAAATTAAAATTAAATAAAATTAACAAACTAAAAAAAATAAAAAAATAATTAAATGAAAATCGGCGTATATTATGTTTTATGCGTTTGTGAGTATTACGTGTTTTATATTGGTTTTGTGTGTTGCGTGTATTATGTTTTATTCTTTTATGTTATAAAATTTTGGTAAAATTGTATTTTTTGTTCTTTAATCCAATTTTTTATTTTGTGTCTGAAATTATTTTTATTTTCCTCAATTTTTGTTTCAAGTGAAAGACTGTTGAATGCTTTTATAGCATGGTATTTATGGTGTCTTTGTCCAAAGGTAGTGTTTACCGTCGGAGTTTTTATGTTTTCTTTGTACGCTTGTCTAACTGGTCTATTAGTGATATTTGGTGTTTGTTGGAGTGTGTTTTTTTGGTCAAAATGTAGTTTAGTAGTGTTTTAACATATAATTGGCGTATATCTAGTACGTTACAACTTTTAAATTTTATTTTTATTTTTTAAAAAGAAAGACAAACATTCCCGGGTTACGAATAACCCAACAATGTTTGAAAATCTCCTACTACCACCAGAGAAAGCCGAAAATGTTGCTTGTGTTGTGATGGAGGATTTAGCCAGCCGAGGAATCGAACACGCGACGCTCGGGTGGGACCCAAGCGCTATGCCCACTCAACCACTGACCAGTCAAAATATATTTGATATGTATCGGTTAGTCTATGTTTTTTAAGCATTACCTTTAAGATCGTTTTCTGTGCGATTTCTATTTGAGCGATAGCTGCGTTTGTTGCTCCTCCCCAAGCAATTAATCCATATTCTATTACTGATTGTTATTACCGTCAATCTTTCCATATCCGGAGAGATCCTAGATATTCACAAATTCGTTACAGTTATATGTAAGGGGGAAACGTGAAGTGGCAACATCTTGTGACGAATTCTTGAGTTCGAAACCGAATTACAACGGTAGCTTTGTCTGAAATTCCACGCACACAGATGTTATTTGTGGCGCGGCGCGTATGGCGTGGCGTCAGACATGCACTTGAAGCCGGGTTCTGAAATTTAACCACGCAGAGGCAAGCCTATTAATACTATTCGATTCGATATTTGCGGCACCAGAGTAGAAGATACTCTCAGTATCGCCCTGGTATAAGACCATCATTCAGATTTGAAACGTTGCTTGAAATGGCTTTATCCGCGTTTGGTGACCCGATCAGAATAGCCAGGTACTTCCCCACCTTTCTCTTTCCACAATAATAACATACATAATTGGGTAAGATACTTACCCAAATTTGGGGATGCCATAGTCTCCCTGGCTCCAGACGGGAGCAGTTGGGACTCTTGTGCGGTATTCACTTTTAAAGAAAGGTCCTGTGCAGGCGCAATTGGAGCAATTCGCTTCGGGCGCCGACTTGCCAAGTCTCCAAGGAAGTCCAAATCCAAAAGTCCTTGGCGCCTAGGCAAGTCGGCGCCTGGAGCCAAGGCGCTTATACTGATAACACGTAACACAGCACCCTTGAGGTTTTTATTAGCGCTAGGCATCTTTTGCCTCAGGACAGGCCCTATAATCGAAGTAGTCCTGCGTCAATCGTGAAAGACCTGATCGTCGAAACCCGCTCACGAGCCACCAAAGAGCAAGCGGGTTATTTATTCGTCAGCACCCGGGTCTCACGATCCGCGACTTGCGAACAAAAAGACAAGAACAACGAGCGCACTCCCGCGACCCGTGATCTACGACACATTCCTGCACCCCGTGACTCACGGACCGATCGCCGGGTGCGGGCGAGGCTAGACGTGTCAGTTCCCGGAACCCGCCAACGGCGCCAACTGCGACTCATTCGATCGCCGATTGCCGATCAACACACATACGTGAGTGACAGTATCCTGCTTCCTGTCCGTGTGTCACGTCATCGCGGGATTGTTAGGTAGATTCGATTTTTGAACATTCGACTAGACACAGCGTCGTTTTTAATAAGAGCGTATCTTGGTATTGTTAATCAACGGGTGAAGTGCATTTCTTTTCACATTTTTTAGTGTTGTTTTCATAAAAACTTTTCATTTTTCGTGTGAGTGTGAATATAATTATGCATTGTAATAGAAACTATAAACTGGTAAAAGTGTAAAATGTCTGACTTTAATATAAAGAAATTAAAATAAAGCATTAGCTTACAGCTAATTTACTTATTCAAATTCTCAATTAAAGCTTCAGAACAACACGTTTTTTATAAGGTTTCTATATCCGCCGAAACATGATAAAACATTGTTTTTTTACCCCTGAAGCATGTGTTTTTTAAAATTAATTTCTGGGACATGACATTACTAGTTACAGGTGTGAGCAGTGAGAGAACGTTCACACAATTATAACCTGGGTTTTGTGTCGCGTATGACTTGAACGGTCTGGGCGGCGACCGTCTACCGCGCGGCGCCCCCGTAGAAAGTAACTGGGTGATGAGTAATCGAGTTAGTTTCGTATTTAGTGTCGCGAAAAGAGCGGGTCTTCGCGACCCGCTCGTGACGCCAGTGGGTCGTGAGCGACCCGGGTCGTGTAAAACGATCGATCGACCCAGGACTAAATCGAAGGCTTAATGCCCACATGTGTTACCTCCTCTGGCTAATTTGATCGGTTTTCGGAACAACTCATAAAGGTCTCATAGATATCGTTGTCTCTCTCTTACTTTCACGATCAGAAGTATGATCTAAGCTGTGTGATAAAGAGAGGACACCACGCTTTATAGTAAAATCTAAAAGTTAAACGGAAAAAATATTAACTTACACCTTTATGAAACCAAATTTTCCGACCGCAATTCGGGAAAAAAATATGAAACTCTGGGATTTTTTTAATTTTTTACATGGATTGACCAAAAGTGAGTTGTAAATATCGTGTATAATGTATTTACCCAATAAAATATTGGTCCTTACATATGAAATTGGCGTTTTGCCGTAATGGCAACTTTGATCTCAAATATCTTCTCTTTGGTTAGGAATTCCAAATTCTAATTTATGCAGCTATTTACTCAAAGTATTTGTGTTTCGAAAATTATAATTCATTTGTTTTTTCCTTAGTTGTTTTTTTTTGTCGTTCACTACAGCTGGTCAGACGATTACGGCAGATGTCTATTGTCAGCAACTGCAAACCATGATGGAAAAGCTAGCTGCTAAACAACCGAGGCTGGTTACTCGCTCTAGGCCACTGCTGCTTCATGACAACGCTAGACCACACACTGCACAACAGACGGCTACGAGGAGCTTCAATTGGACATCCACCGTACTCTCCGGACCTTGCCCCAACAGATTACCATTTTTTCGAAATTTGGATAACTTCTTACAGGGGAAAAAATTCAACTGCGATGGGGCAGTCCAAACCGCCATCAAAGATTTTATTGATTCCCGTCCGAATGGTTTTTTTTAGTAAAGGAATCGATGAACTACTTATGAGATGGCAAAAGTGCATAGATAGCAATGGTACATACTTTGATTAAATAAATATATTATATTTAAAAAAAATCGACTCTATGTTCCTCCCATACAAAACGCCAATTTCATATGTAAGGACCTAATATGTGTGTGCTTTTATTAGTTATTAGTAAATTGAGTTTTCGTTATTTTTATTTTTTTTTGTTTTAAAAATTAAATGTTTATCTCGAATTATAAAATTTGAAAGCGTATTTATTTCATCACCTTAACGCATACAAAAACAGTTTTTAGTTTTTGGATGCCTTTAGAAATACCGAATTTATTTGAATTGTATTGCAAAGCGAAAAAAATTTAACTTTCCGACAAAACAGGCCCGAGGCTGTGGAGTTAGGAGGAAGTCAAAAGTCAGAAATGTGTGTTTTCTTAGTATGCCTCTTATCGCAACGAATATTAGTAATAGGCTTTTTTTAAATTTATTTGTGAATAACTTTAGGAGAAAGAAAATAAGTTAACCAATGAAAATACATTTTTTTGTAGTTCACACTTATATTTTTTAGAATGTAACTAACAATTTTATTTCATTTATTCTCAATAGAAACGATAGAATAAAATTTCAATTTATCCTAAATCTTTTTATTTAATTTTAAAGAAAACAAATTCACAATAAAGATTATTCGAAAATAGTGATTTTGTTTTAAGTGTAATTTTAAGTAAATACAATGACCGCGTATCTCAGGTTCACGACATTTTTTCTTTACGAGCATCCAGAACGGAGTCTAAAAGTAAATTACAAAAGTGATTTTTATTACAGCACCAGCCCATTGTGAATTTTTTTTGTCATTTTTTAATTTTATTTTCTGAAGGATGCATTTGTAAAAATGCTCTCCAAAAATGCTTTAAAGAAATTCGTAAAATTGACGGAGATAAAGTATTTTATGTGAAACCGTTTGAAACAGTTAGTAGTAAAAATTTTAACGCGTTTTTCTCGAAACTTCTGTTTTCAACCTGGCTAAAAACATATTCAAAAAAATATATACATCAGTAAAGAGAATATAAGACGCAAATGTGAATGGTAGAAGAAGTCGGGGACGCCCGAGAAAGGCATGGCACGACCAAGTGAATCAGATACTTGAGTCGGACCATGTCAAGAGTTAGAATAATAGAAGAGCATGTATGAGACGATGTATGAATGTGAACGGGGAAAGGAGTGCGTGCCAACACCGAGTTGTTTGGCGGTCCGTCCTCTCTGCCTGCCCCTGCGATGAAACGGCGTGATGGTTAGTTGCATCTAATTTGCGTACACCAAGTCTTAAACTGATCGAAAATCGAGTCTCTATTGCACCACTTAGCGATTTTTTTATAAAACCCCTTAACCCGAAAAGGGAAATAAAATTCGCTGGTCCGCCTTTTTTTTAGATATTAAAAATTCCTCTACGTGGTGCCATAAACCTATATGTGCAGTTTCTAAATATATTTTGTATTTTATTTTTCCGATGAACCGTACGGCTTAATCCCCATCAAGCACCGAGCAGCAATTTCGTCAGAGTGTACTGTTGAAAGCGGCGCGCGTGCACCGCAAACCATGCTTCAGATTCGTGTTAAAAAATTTGTATATAATCATATATATTGATTGAGTTTTAATAAAAAAAATTCCATTCATAGTTTACTTGAAAATAATTACCAAAAAATCACCCTTTTACCGTCCTCCTTAACTTCATTCTCCAGCATAATTTTACAATGCAACCCTCATTAATAATGCTAAAAATATTTTTAATATTGTTCTGTGGGTGCTTGTATTATATAGAAAAACTACCTCCATTAAGAGGGTATTACCAGAGAAAACCAGAAATGTGTCATTTTTAAATCAGATTTTAGACGGATAAGTTTTAAGATTTTCACGGCCAAAAGCATTTTCGTTATTTGTTTTTGGGGTGTTATGCCGTGTGGCGCTACCTCCTTCTTTAGCCAATGTTTCGGACATCGTTGCAGTGTCCATCATCAGGGCAGATCCGGCAGACATCTACCGGATCTGCCCTGATGATGGACACTGCAACGATGTCCGAAACGTTGGCTAAAGAAGGAGGTAGCGCAACACGGCATAACACCCCAAAAACAAATAACGAAAATGCTTTTGGCCGTGAAAATCATAAAACTTATCCGGCAGACATCTACCGGATCTGCCGGATCTGCCCTGATGATGGACACTGCAACGATGTCCGAAACGTTGGCTAAAGAAGGAGGTAGCGCAACACGGCATAATACCCCAAAAACAAATAACGAAAATGCTTTTGGCCGTGAAAATCATAAAACTTATCCGGCAGACATCTACCGGATCTGCCGGATCTGCCCTGATGATGGACACTGCAACGATGTCCGAAACGTTGGCTAAAAAAGGAGGTAGCGCAACACGGCATAACACCCCAAAAACAAATAACGAAAATGCTTTTGGCCGTGAAAATCATAAAACTTATCCGGCAGACATCTACCGGATCTGCCGGATCTGCCCTGATGATGGACACTGCAACGATGTCCGAAACGTTGGCTAAAGAAGGAGATAGCGCAACACGGCATAACACCCCAAAAAAAAATAACGAAAAAACAGATTTTAGACGTTATACTCGTACTATAGGTCGTCGGCAGATTTGTTAAATTTTCAAAAAAGATTTTATATTATACCACGCCCATTTTAAATCATATAATCAATCATGCAGTAAAATAAATCAATATATTTTCTGGGTATCGCATGTTTTAGAATTTTAATTTTAGTTTAAATAAAATCATTAAAAAATATTTACGTACATGTGTTTCTTGACGAAAATTGGTTCGTTTGTGTATTTATTTGCGCACTTACAAACTAATATATTTAAGATTTTTTTAACATTCTTATTTAACTTAGACATTATTGAAAAATGATAAATGCTTATAATCAAAAAATAATTACGAAAAGTACATTATTTTAATAGTTTTATCATCACGCCTTTTAGCATTTTTGGATGTAGGTATAAATTAAAGCAAATTTAATAGTTATAATTTTTAAAAGCTGGTACGGAGAGTAATTAATCTTTCTCATGGTAACCGCCCTGCACGATTGTAAGAACAAAAGAACAACTTTCGACGAAATGTGGATTTTCGGCCGCTGGCTGGTTAAACGCTCTTAAGCACACCCTGATATCAAAATGAAAGGTGCTTTTTAAAAATTAATTAATAATTTTAAATTTTAAAATAAATTCGTGTGTGTAATCAAAATTCGAAATTCGAAATGCGATGTCACGTGATCGTTATCCATTCATAACTGGCGACACTATGTGACGTCAGCACGGGACGGTAACGAACAAAAAATCAGAGCTTTGTAATTTGGGTCGTAAATTAATCACGGCGGGCATTAACACGTGACAGCTGCTTTTAGTGGCGCGGAAATTCAAATTCGGAAACTGTTCCAATTTTTAAATAGTGTTTCCGGAATGACACGAGATGTAAAAACAGGTTGATTGAATATATTTTATGCGAGCAGACTTTTATGGGATAATCTGTTTCAGGTCTGCCTATCTACTTTTTACAAAAAATTGGTCGCTAGTGTAGAATTTAGTGAGTTGAATCATAATGAAATAATACACACCGTAAACAACAGAAGATTGACCCATGTTAAAGAAATAAAGTGTTTTTTTGAGGCCTTGAGGAAAATAATTTCCCTCAGTGCCTATGTCATCTTTGGGGATGCTGTGTGGAGGATTTTAAGGAAAGGGAGGAGATAAGAGTTCTGGGAAGGGAAAAGGTTTGAGGGGTGGGTAGGAAGTGTGTCCTGGTCATCCGCCGCCAAGACCTAGACAAACCTAACCCCATGAACTCGGGCACCAGTGGCGGTCCGTGAGTTGTCAGTGAGCTAGAGCGCCACGTTTGGTGATTTAGCAGTGCACCCCTGTAGCAAAAGCAAACCACTTAGGGTGACCTATGGCAGAGGTGTTAATTATTCAATAAATGTATAACTTGGTGAAATAATGGATATTTTGGTGAAAGACCACCATTTGGAATTGATACCCCGTTGGAAATGGCCTTAGCCGTTTTGATAGCCAGATCTGAATAGTCAGGTACTTCCACACCTACCATATCTCCTTACCTTTCGCACTCCCTTCAGCCTGACAATGTACCTACCCCAGTTTGAAGTCTTCAAAATTCCTCATTTAAAATGAGTCATATTATAAAAATTTCAACATTTAAAATGCGACAGATTATATAAATATCAACATTTAAAATGAGACACATTATTTAAAAATTTCAACATTTAAAATGAGAAAGATTATACGGTTACCCGATATTTGGCCCCCGACAGTTGGCCCCCCGAAATTATAATTGATATGAAATTATAACGGTTTGTTCAAAAATTCCTAATAAGTTGATATGGATTTCAAACGAATTTATTTACTGTGTCGATTTTTGTACTTAAACGCTGTTATATATATAATAAGTAGACAATTAGTTTTATCCTTAATGCATTTGAATCAAAATATTTTTTATAATAATAATTATAAAATCGGTAATTTTAAATACATGTAGGATTACAAAAGATTTTTTAAATATTTATATTGAGGGATCAGTAGGATTTATAGGTTCAATTAGGAATTCCACAGAGCCGAACCCTCTGATATGAAAATATCTGGAGTCGGTGAATTATTTTCCCATCTGGTCTCTGGTAGGTTGACATGTTGTTCTTGTATTGTTTTGTAATTATAATACATATAGTGCAATTGCATAACGTGGATTGACCAGATGATCATTTGGGAAGTGTGTGAAAGGGTTTAGTTTTTCCTGTGGGGAAAATTAAACCCGGACATTTAAATCTGGTGCGTAAAAAAATTCCAGGATGTAGGGAAGATAGTGCAATCCCACACGTCCCATATAGTTATACATATTTATATATTTACACAGTAAAGAAGTATAAACATAAATAGAAAATAAAAATAAATTATAGTAATAAAAATTAATAATAACAAAAATAAATAATAATAATCAAGTATTATGCAGGGCATGATCTTGAGTGCGCTCGGGCTCATCGCTCATTCAGGACCTCAGGAGTGGCGCTTGGTGCTGGAAGGCTGTGGTCACCAACGTGTTGTCGGAGGCCATTAGCCGCATCCTAGCTCCAGTAACCCGGTGTGTCATCAGGCCGGGGAATCCATGGAGTCCTAATTCTGTGAATATTGTTGAAGCGCTGCTATACCTTCTGAATCCAAATATGATTCTGCACGCATCATTATATTGGATCCGGAGACGTTTCGTTGAGCTTACTCGGTATTGACACCATGTTTCACATGTATACAGGCTAGTGCAGAATGCATTAAATAATGTTTCTTTAACATATTTTTTCATACTTTTGTTATTTGGCCTCTCTCTGCACACCCCTTCGGAGACACGTAGTTACATTTTGTGTAAGTAGGTATACCGCATTTTCCCTAAACCGACTGCATATTGTATATAAGTATGTCGGGAGGCCAACTGTCGGGGAATCAACTATCGTGGTATCGTATTATACATACGTGTATAATCAAAATCTTGTATGAAAAAATCGGCCTTAAAACGGTTCAACTATAGGTAGATTATTATAAAGAGTTTTGATGGTTGTCCGATATCTCTTCATTATCACTTTATCACTTTTCACAAGAGTAAATTAGCAGTATTATTTACAGTCTATTGACTATCATTCCACCATCCCGATATCGTATTAAAATCACAGTAAAACAGTCTATTATATAAAATTGCAATACGTTTGCAACTTTATCTGTTAACTTGTTAACATCATTATTATAGACGCTACACTAATATTTGAACTTCTTAACATGCAGCACAAGTCTTCCGACTGGAGTTATCGATAAAAGCAATTCCCATTTTTAATGATTCTTAAATAACCATAAAGATGGAAATATTTCAGACATTGATGGCCACCTTAGTGACCACTAAATACATTTATTGGACTACCAAAACTTCCTAAAACGCCTCTCAAATAAAAGATTTCCCAAAACTTTACGAAATTTACCAAAATAAATCTCTACGCTTTGAAAACTTTTCTTAACACCCATAATTCTTCCATTCTACTTGAGATGTAAAAGAAAACTTTTATATTTTGAATGAATACTTTCAAAAAGCAATTATGTCATGTAAACCCACCGAAACTAATACAAAAGACAAGCTGCAAAGTAATTTGGTAGCTGATTAGACCTCACTCTGAGAAACATAAACATAACCTTCAAAATTTTAGAAATACCCACAAGACTTTATTAAAACTTTTAGAAATACGTACAAGATGATGAAAAGCTGTACAAATATATCGTTTTATTTTGAATCTTATTGTAATGTGTAATAAAATTCAAACCCTATCGGTAGTTTTGCGCCACTCTTTATTTATTAAAACTTTTTGAAATACGTAGAAGACAATAAAAATATTTAAAAAATATTTTGTTAAACTTTTAGAAATCGTCCAAGACAATGAAAACCTATGCAAAGGCTTATTTAGAATCGAATAGTATTGATACCGTAGCGTCTGCGTGGTTGAATTTCAGAACTCTGGCGTCCGACTAGCTACGAGTGCCGGACGCCACGCTTTACGCGCCGTGGCTCTGTGGTCGTGGAATTTCTCACAAAGCTACTGTTATAATTCGGTTTCGAATTCAAGAATTCGACGCAAGCTGTCGCTACTTCCGTCAGCAGGTCGGACGGGGACGTCTCCCCTCTGGGTATAACTGCTACGAATTTGTTCCGGAAATGAAAATATTGACGGTAATACATGTTGTGTCAAGTGGCTATATATTACATATGACGTCATTGCTCTGTCTCGTTTATTTTGTTCCGGTGACCAGCTATAGTGGATCCGAGGAACGGGCTGTTTTTGGAATCAGTTCGTATTGGATCTATAAAATGGTCACCAACACGAACTGGGCGAAGCCGAACTAAAAGCAGCTAGTTTCAATATTATTACGTAATATGATGCAAACTTTCCTTTTTTCAAAATTTAAAATTTCCCATGTCAAAAAATGTTTTGTCGTCATGACTTTGAATAGTTTCAATTCAATACAAATACTCACAAATTATTTAAATAACTTGAACTAATAACCTAATATAAATAAATAATAAAAATTAATAACCCATTTTTGCACGTTTTTCATCTCCCCAGACGTAAAAATTTGTTTCTTGAAATAATGAAGTTGAAACAAATGGTTAGTACAAAAATTTGGACGGATTTCGCAGTTAGCGGAGAGAGTAAAACTGTACCTTATGTTGAACTGTTAAAACCACCATTTTCGTAATAACATAGAATTGAATTCATTTTAAAAACATTACAAATTTAACATTTCAAAGAGTTTTTAAAAGGGAGAAAATATTTTAGAAAAGATAAGCAGATTTAAACTAACTGCAACAAAGCTTGCCGTCTAAATTGTGCTTCATTGATGTTATTCATATCGATATTCAAAGTAATTTATTTTTATTATTGTATAAAAATTGTATACAATTGGAGTTTATTACCCGCTAAGCTACTGCAAGTAGCTTGTCAGCAGGAGATTAGTTTATTCTATTTAACAACAAGACAATTCTCCGACTGGCGTGACCTTTGGCAAGTTCGTTCAGCAAGCCGGGAGATAATCTTATATCACTTCTAATACAATTATAGCTATTCGTTTACAAGTTTTCTTCAAACAAACATACGAGATAAAATATTCATGGTAATGTTCGTATACTACATGGCGTTTGAGAAATTATTAAAAACAACGGACCTAAAAGTTCTAACGTAGTAACATTTCAAAATTTCAAATTCAATCGGTTCTTTTTTTAGATTAGCTTTACACAATTTGGGAGGCAGGAATGGGTACCGCCGCGCGCCGCCCCGGGAACCATTTATTGGATAACCAACACCTCTGCCATAGGTCACTCCGAGTGGTTCGTTACGTTTGATGATTTAGCAGGGGTGCCCGGGTTCATGGGGTGAGGTTTGTTTAGGTCTTGGCGGCGAAGACCAGGACACACTGAACCCCAGATTCCTAACCACCCCTCAAACCTTTTTCCTTCCATGAACTCTCCTTTCCTTCCTTTCCTTAAAAAACCCTCCACACAGCATGCCCAAAGATGACATATGCCCTTAGGTATGAATCCATTCCTTCCACTGCAGTGGTAGGCGATGGGTCTAAAGAATCCGGCTGGACACGCAATAGTTGGGCAGAAGCATCCGACGCCAAGATCAAGACAAACCTAACCCCATTATCCCGGGCACCTCTTGATCTTAATTGTTCAAACGACCATTTTATTTTTTGTTCAATCTCCACTTTAAAATTAATAATAAAGTGTAACACCCATTTATATATATGGGGCCAGCAATGGGACGGAATTAGCAGCCTAGCAGAAATAGAAGAAGAGGAAGGGTTTCTGGTTGCGATGGGAAGGAGAGTTCCGGTTTATGGAGGGAGAGGAAAACAGAACTGAACCGCCAGTTATGTCAAATTGTGTTGAAATCATGAATAAACCGTGATGTACAGAAAACAGACTATTATTTGACATTTTCCCGCACACCAAGTTATTTAATGTTACAAAAGTATAAAAATTATTCTTAATCACTTATCTAAGAATTATTTAAACTAATGAGACCCTTTACAGAAATTGCTTTATTAAAAACACCTATCACTACGTTTCATTGAAATAATCAAAGAAAACCTTCTCATCCCGTAAAATTTTCTAATGGTGATTTGGACAATTAAGAAGTAAGGCGACGCTGAGGCAAGGGTGTTGGTTATCCAATAAATGATTCCCGGGGTGGCGGTATTCGTACCCGACTCCCAAATCACAAATTGTATTTATTTTATTACGATAACGTGGTTTAAAAATGCTGGCAGTTTAACTAGACCGTAAATGAATAATCTGATTATTTGATTAAGAACATTCGCGTTTTATGAACTCCTTGGCTACTTTAAATATTCGTCTATTGATATTGTTTTAGTTTCCGACTTATTTATTCTGTTTGGCAAATAGTTTTTCTTTTTGTTTGTAAAGGTCTCGTGAAGTTTTGCGGAACACAAATAAAACACGAAATAATAAACAGTTTCTTGTGTTTTTAGGTCGTCCTGCATTATTCATCCATTCAAACGAATGAAGGAGTCGACTTGCGTCACAAAGTAACCGGAGCCGGCGTTTTTCGAACCAAAAATGATAAAAATATTTCGTTTTTTTAAAGAATGTCGCTTGTTGCTGCACGGATAATTTCTTAATATTAAAAAAAAATACAGAAAATCAAAGCAGAAAAACGAGGTAGAAAAACTTTCGATCTATTAACTAATAGTATCGTGAAATACGAGTATGTGGAGTTGAATTTCGAAAAGTATATTAAAACAAGTCATAAGTCTCCATTTTCTTTCCTCAATGTATCAGTGGCGGTTCGTGAATTTTCAATGAGCTAGAGAGCTAAGATTGAAAAATAAAAACATTACTTTTTTTTACATGAGCTCCACACAGGAGGCCCTGAGGAAAATAATTTCCCCGAGGGCCTATGTCATCTTTGGGGATGCTATGTGGAGGGTTTTTTAGGGAAAGGAAGGAGAGGAGAGTTCTGGGAAGGAAAAGGGTTTAAAGGGTGGGTAGGAATCTGGGGTTCAGCGTGTCCTGGTCATCCACCTCCAAGACCTAGACAAACCTCATCCCATGAACCCGGGCACCCCTGCTAAATCACCAAACGTAGCGAACCACTTGGGGTGATCTATGGCAGAGGTGTTGGTTATCCAATAAAGATTCCCGGGGCGGCGGTACCCATTCCCGCCTCCTAAATTGTGGATGTGGCGCATCCCTTGACTGAAAGAATCCTGAGAATATTCAGCCAAAAAGTTGAAATTCAAAAAAAAAAATAAAATTCACTGGTATATATCTCAATATGAAAAAAATTAACCAGTTAAAATAAAGTTTTTTTTTTCCATAATACACCTATTTTTATTATGTAGTGAAACATTTTCGACTTCCCGCACCGGTCCCACGCATCGAAAGGCACGACCTACTTACGCCATTATTTAATTTAATTTCAGAGAAATTCGTACATGTGCGTGTGTGCGTGTGATTCCAAAAGTTGATAGAACGCATTTTCTTCGTTCTGTCAGTTCTATCTGCCGAGTTTCAGCTCGATCGGATGTCGGGAATAGGTCTCACTTCCAAGATTTGCATTAATTCATCTAAGAAAATAAAATCTAAAAAAGTAGGTATTGATATTTGGGCGAAGCAAGTAGGGAGTATCTAAAAATCTAATCCAAGACCCTCCATATCCCTCGTAGGTCGAGGGGTAAGCATCTTCACTCGCAATCTGAAGGTCGCGGGATCGTATCCCTTCGTGGAAAATAAGTTTACTATAATTCATGAAGACTATAATATTAGCGACACCCGATCAAAAATCTGAAACAGACAAATTTAAAAAAAAAAGATACGTCACATCTAGGAATCGAACCCCAGTCCTTTGCATTGCCGTGCGAAACTCTACCATTGAACTAATTTGACCCTATCCGATTCGGTCATATTTATTTATATCATACTTCGACAAAGAACTTCCATCCTTTTTATTAATTTGCTTTATTTCAGAATTAATTCGCTGAAAATAATATATTCTAGTATATTTCCGGCACGTTACATAGCGAAAGATACTCTCAGTATCGCCCTGGTGCAAGACGACCATTCAGAATTGAAAAGTTGCTTGAAATGGCTTTAGCCATGTTTTGTAACCGGATCTGAATATGGGGCTGCCATAGTCTCACTGGCTCCAGACGGGAGCAACAAAAATAGGACAAAAATAATACAGAAAACAATAATTTATGGTCTTTAGAGTATGTCTATATTATTTTTGTCCCATGTTTTGTTAGGTTGTGTTAGATTAGGTTAGGTTGCGTTAGGTTAGGTTAGGTTACGTTAGGTTAGGTTAGGTTAGGTTGGTTAGGTTAGGTTAGGTTAGGTTTAAGAAGATATTTTGTTGGGGGATGTTTTGTCGCGGGATGAAAAATTGGGGAACCGTTCTTTGTATCCGATATTTGACTGCTACACCAAAGCTAAACGCCGAATACCTATACATTTTTTCGAAGTTCGGCACGTTGGTTAAAGAAGGAGCAACCGCAACACATGTCAAAAATAAATCACAAAATAAAATATCAAATCATATCTGACTACGTTATCAGCTCAAGAATTGATTACGAAACATTCGACATAGTTAGATGAAATCCATAGGCACATCAGAATAACACAATTTGAAGTCGTATTAATCGATAGAAAATACAGTAAAAAGTTTATTTGTATTACGAATACAGCCCCGTTTTCAAACAATGATTAAAATAAAAGCAGACTTACAATTACCCAGTCTTTTGTGAAAAAGTGTTCCGGGCCACACAAAGCAAGTACCGGCCCACTCGGTTTAATTACAATATTTGAAGAGAGGCAATTAACAGTATCAAAGGAAGTACCGTAATATACAGTGGACAGGGAGTTTTCTTGAAACGGGACCCGATCGCTGAAGAATTCAATACCCAGTCTAGTGAGGATACAATGGACTTAGATTTTTTTTCTGTTTCTAAAAAGAGGATTCACTATTCGCTTAAGTTTGTGTTAATTAATTAATATGGTTGAATTATTTTGAATATGTATTGTTCCAGAAGGCGGTCTTCGCCTTCAGGACGGTACGTAAAGTTTTGTATCTGGTAGGACGGTGTGGATAACCATTATAACCAACCGTATGCCATAGATCACCCAAAGTGGTTCGCTACGATTGGGGATTTAGCAGGAGTGCCCGGATTCATGGGCTGAGATTTATCCAGACCTTGGCGGCAGATTGGGAGAGACTGTTTTTTTTTTACAATAGCTCCACACAGGAGGTCCTGAGGAAAATAATTCCCCTCAGGGCTTATTGCAACATTGGGAATGCTGTGTGCATGGTCTTAATAGGAAACATGGGAGAAGAAGGAAAAGGGTATGAGGGGTGGGTAGGAATCTGTGGATCAGTGTGTCTAGAAGTGAAATCATTCCTATCACTGCGGTGCAAGGTGATGTCCCGAGAGAGTAAGGCTAGAGAAGACAAAGGGACTCCCTCAACCATTCTCGGATAAACACATAGACATATGAATATTAGAAGACCAGAACATAAAGGTGAGGGGGGAAACCAACTACAGCGGGGCGCAGAGCGGGAAGATGACTTTGGAGATATGTGATTCGTCGATAACTCATTATGACAGTATATAGGCATCTCGCATTATTTGCGAAGTCTAAATACGGAAAAGTAAAGTTCGCTTATTTTCAGACTCCAATATTTTGTTGCCGTATTTAGTTAGGACACTTTTACAAATGTTTCATAATTTACTAACCCCGTAAACATAGACGAGCACACGCCATGTATCTAGAGTGATAGTATATATTTACACGTTTTCAAAACACAAACCATGTTTTTTGCGGTGTTATTTCGTAAAATGTATGGATGAGCGCTCGACGCTGACTCGCAGAAGAATGGTGACGTCACATTTTTTAGATTCACGCGAAGCCATACTCAATCCCAGCCGGTTCCAAGAAACCGGTATGGAGAGGGGGAAATAATACGCTTTTATCACTTAGGGCTGGTCTACTAATATTCATATGTCTATGGATAAACATCATCCAATGAACACATGAATGGTTGAGTGAGATCTTTTGACCTCTCTAGTCGTACTCCTTCGACCCATCCCCGCAGTTGGAGGGATGGTTTCATGCGTTCGTCACTCCTGGACACACTGACCCCCAGATTCCTAACCACACCTCGCAGACATTGTTGGCGGTTTTTAACCATGGCATTTGAATACTGCCGATGAGAACTGTTGGCCGAATTAATATTTAACATCGCCAATAATGCGTTTATTGGAGCATTGCTATTTTTTTTCAGTAATTGGGTACTTTGATGGCTATAGAATGAAGATTCCATTAATTTATGTGAAATTAAGAGGATCAGGCTTTAATTAATTATGGATGGCATATATTTGGTAAGATAGATTTATGTATTGGACTCTTACGAATTCGAGCCTATTGCAGAAGAATTCCGTGTTGTGTTTAAATAATGGACATGTTGTATTTATTATTGGTTTTTGTACAGTTCACCAATTAGTTAAAAAAAAATGAACGGCTTTACTATTTTTTAAAGAGATTTTTAAAAATTAAAAAAAAAATGTGAATACCGCACAAGAGTCCCAACTGCCTTGAGTCAGTCAGGCTATTGCATCCCCAATTGGGGTATGTTGTGATACTGAATGTAGTGGAAGGAGATGGCGAAGTGGAAGGTAAGGAAGTTCCCTGATATTCAGACTTGGTCACCAAAAACGGTAAAAGCCATTTCAGGCAACGTTTCAATTCTGGCTGGTTTTCTTACACCAGGGCGATACCGAGAATACCTTTTATTTATATTATTTTAAATGATTAAATTATGAAATAACACATATCAATTTACTTGCGCACGGCGGGATTTGACCTTCTGATTACTAGTCGAGAATCTTAACCCTCGATCACGGAGGCTGTCAAATATTTGTCATTTGGATATCGTAATGTATTTAAAAAGTGATGCCGTTAGATGCCAGCAGGGAAAGTGCTTCTGTCGATGGCCGACAGGGGTACCCGAGTAGGCGGGTGCCGCCGAGACTAGCTCTGGCCAGCCTACCGATCAGATTCAATTAGCCATTAGTATAGACAGGTAGTGTGACTTGCAGCATACGTTAATAATAAACCAGTTTGTTATCAAGAACTTAAGGTAATTGAAAAATCCACCACAGAACTTTTTTTTTACGTGAATACCGCATAAGAGTCCCAACTGCTCCCGTCTGGAGGGTATGTTGTGAGGCTAAAGGTAATGGGGAAGGGAAGGAGATGGGGGAGAGGGAGGTGGAGAAGTAACTGGCTATTCAGATCTGGTCACCAAACACGGCTAACGCCATTTCAAGCAACGTTTCAATTCTGAATGGTGGTCTTACACCAGGGCGATACTGAGAGTATCTTCCACTCTGGAACGTACCGCAAATATACTATATATTATTTTAATTGAATAAATTGTGAAATAACACAAATTAATCAAATAAAATTTATTTGCCACGCCGGGATTCGATCCCGCGACCTTCGGAGTGCTAGTCAAGAGCCTTACCACTGGACCACGCCGGCCGTCAATTATAACTAAAAGTGTTTGAATGTAAATAATACCAGACATTACAGATGTAACATTTGGATTTCATTTGTAACCGCAGAGAATAATCCAGTATTTTACAAACCCATTATTCAAAGTCAACAACATCATAAAATACCTTCTTGGATAACGTCTAAGTTTTGAATACATTATTTTTCAAAACAATTTAATAGAATCTGAAAGGGGGATCGTCCGAAAACAATATTTCTCGATTACAATATTTTTCTAACGAATTCTTTTATTTTCATGAAAAGTATTCTAGATTTCAGACGTAAAAAACTTGTAGCTTACTATAATAGATACAAATACTCGCCCGTCACTAAAAATAATAATAAAAGCTGGTTCCACGGCTTAGGTAATATAAATTCGAAGCAATTCCAATCCTATTTGCACTCTCGCAGAAAACGATGTGAACGAAATCCAACCCCCTTGGAAAAAATACCCGTGTTGAAATAACTTTAGAGAATATTATTTTTTTTTTTTTTTTTATTTATTTATATTTATATACATTTTTTTTTACAGTTTTTTAGAGAAAATGTGTCCTAACTGGGGTACCCCGTTCTAAGGACACATTGTACAAGTTTTATTATTTTAATTATAAGTAAATACCTAATCTATGTTAGAATATTGCCAAGGGAAATTATTAAGTTATATCTAAAAGAAAGTACAAAACAAAGCATTATTCTTTGTTGGGTTGCAAAATTGAATCTATTTTCTTCCTTCCCATGTCCATAATCCATATTTTTATGCTTCTTTTGAAGGCGGTTATTTTTTTTGTGGTTTTCATTGCAAGAGGGAGTAAATTAAATAATTTTACAGAGAAGTATTCCATATTTCTTTGTCCAAAAGTCGTTTTAGTTGTAGGTTGGTAGAATGTATGTTGTAATGTAGATCTTGTGAATCGGCCCGAGTTTGTCTGTGTAAAGTTATCCTGATTTTTGAATGCGTACATTAGAATATCTTTTGTATATAATTGTTTCAGTGACATTAAATTCAGCGCTTTAAAAACATAGTCTGTAGGGGTTCTGATGGGCACTCTAAGTATAATTTTAAGAATTGCCCTTTGTGCTATGAGGACTGGTTTTATAGTGGAATCGCATGAGCTTCCCCATCCGATAAGACCATATTGTAGTTGAGATTGGGCTAAGGCATAATAGATTTTAATTAGCTGTTCTTTATCTAAAATGTTTCTTATTGTTTTGAAAAAATAGGTTAGTTTTTTTAATTTGTTGCTCACATTTTCCACTTGGGAGTTCCAATTTAAGTTTTGATCAATTATTATTCCAAGATATTTTATTGTTTGTATTTCATTCAATTTTGGACAGTTGCAAGGAGTTTCTCGGTTCACGTTTATACAGTCTTTATGAATTTTTATGTTTAGGTTTGTATTGAGGTTATCCGTCAGTTTGTTGTGGATTTTGAATTTAATATAATTAGTTTTTGTATCATTTAGTGTTAGTGAATTTGAATCAAGCCATTTTTTTACCCGATTCATCCCTTTTTCAGCTTTTTCAAATACAGTCTCCCATGACTTTCCATGGAATAGAAGGACTGTGTCATCTGCAAAACTAATGACTGAGCCGTGACAGTTTAGTTCACATAAATCATTTATATATATCAGGAATAAAATCGGGCCTAAGACACTGCCTTGCGGGACTCCATATTGGATTTGTATTGGTTGACTTGATTCATTTTGAATCCTGACTAACTGTAACCTTTCTGACATGTAGCTTTTAATGAGGTTTAGTTCACGTCCTGAGATTCCAATCTTTTTGAGTTTTTCTAGAAGATATGTGTGATCAATTGTATCGAAGGCTTTACTTAGATCTAAAAATATTCCGATACACTTATTTCCGTTATCGAGACTATGTTTTATACTTTTTACAATAGAGGCGATGGCATCGGAGGTTCCTATATTTTTTCTAAATCCGTATTGATTTTCAGATAGTATGAAGTTTGTTTCAAGATATTGAGTGAGCTGCTTCTTTATGACTTTCTCTACTACTTTTGAAAGATTATTCAATATTGTTATCGGTCTATAGTTATTTATATCCGCTGTATTACCAGTTTTAAAGATTGGTATAACAGAACCCATTTTAAGCGTTTCGGGAAAGATACCCTCCATGATACATCTGTTCACAAGGTGGAGGAGTGGTTGAATTATTTCATCTCTAGTTGATTTAATTATTCTCATTGAGATGCCATCTGATCCTGAAGTTAGTGTTGGTTTCATTGAATCTATAATGCTTTTAATGTCATCTGCTGTAACTGTATTTAATTTAAAGGTGATATTATTTGTAAGTGTGTTGTTAATTTCATTATCAGTATAAGGAGGTTTAATTATTTTTTTAGCTAAATTAGAACCCACCTTGGAGAAATATTCATTCACAAATTGAACTATTTCCTTTGGATTTTCTTTCATATTTAATTTTTGATTTGGTGTATCAAGTTCGGTAATATCACTACTTTTATTGTTTTTAGTGTATGTCATCTCCTTAATAATTTTCCAGACAAGTTTAGGGTCATTATTACAGTTTTGAATCTGACGTTTGTAATAGTTACCTCTGGCAAATTTTATAAGTTTAGAACACATGTTTCTATAATGTTTGTAAAGATTTAGAAACGAAAGATCAAGTGGATTTTTTTTAGTTTTTAAGTGTAATTTATCCCTAACTCTTATACTTTTTAGAAGTCCTTGAGTAATCCAAGGTTTTTTTATTTTACATTTGTGTGGAGTTTGTATAGTGAATGATTCTGAACATTTATGAATATTTGTTTGAACAATGCTTGTAAATGAGTGCCAGCAATCCTGAAAATCATTAATTTTAAATAGTTCTCCCCAATCTTCCAATTTTAATAAATCCTTTAACCTGTTAATATTAATTCTATTTTTGACTATTGTATTTTTAATGTAAGTATGTGTATTTTGAAGTTGAATGGTAAGTAGCAGTGTAAAGTGGTCAGTAATATTGGAATGGTGAACGGCGGTACCGTATGCTTTGTTTGTTTTTATCATGATGTGGTCAATACAGGAGGCAGATACATTTTGAGCATTTTCGTTATATCCTAATCTTGTTGGTATATTAACTGCACTGATCAGTCCATGGTGCAGTAAGAGTAATTGGTAGTCATCACATTGGGGGTGTTTCTGTCCAGTATTTAATATGTTAATATTGATGTCCCCAATTAAGTACACGTTCCGAACATCTCGTAGTTGGGTTAGCTCATCATCCAGGGAGTGAAGAAATGGAGATATGTCTCTTGTTGAAGGTGATCTGTATATCCCTAATACTGAGATATCATTATTAATGTTTATTAGTAGACAGTTAGCATCTCTGAGTTGAATTTCTTTTACAATTCCTTGGATCTCATTTTTAATATAAATTATCACTCCGTCATTCTGATTTTTATGTTGTGTGGAGTTATATACCTTATATTTATCTAGGTGTTTTGGTGAGTATGTTTCTTTTTTTATACGACTCTCTGTGAGTATGATGATGTCGATATCCTCATCAAATTGCTGTAGCATCGCCGTCAGCTCTACGAAATTTTTATTGATGCTTCGTATATTTTGGTGGAGTATTTTTAATGTTTTTGCTTTATTGTTTTTTATATAATCATTAATTTCTTGAGTTGTTAATGTTGTAATGGTTTCCGGAGAAGGGTTGTCATATTCAATATCAGTTAATGGATCCATTTCTGGTATAAATGTAATTTTATTGTAGATAGTTATGGATTACTGAGCTTGTCTATATGATTTTACTTTCAAGGTCGTTGTGATTTTTTATTTCAGTTATTAAAGAGTCTTCAGATTTTCT